>OY728132.1:10000000-15000000 GCA_963277665.1 Viscum album
GCACAAATGTGAACATGCCTGGAGGGTACCCTTCCGGTACAGTCGCGCTTTGGGAGGGTATATCGAATAGTGTCTCTGGAAAGGAGAATGTATTGTTGGAAAGCATTCTAGAAGAAGGGGAGGTTCATACTGCTATGTGGAACGTGAACCCCAATAGTGCAGCAGGGCCCGATGGGTTCCCAGGTTCTTTCTATAGGGGATCCTGGGAGGAGGTGAAAGGTGATCTTATTGCTGCCATTCAGGATTTCTTTCGAGGGTGCGTCCTTCCTCGTATTGTTTCCGTGACAACTCTGGTTCTACTGTAGAAGAAAAAAGATCCCTCCACCCTCTCCCATTACCGACCTGTGAGAATGTGCAGTTTCCCCTATAAGGTCTTGGCGAGCATAATCAATAGGAGGATGTCCAGCTTCCTTCCTTAGTGGATAGCTTTGGAGCAACATGGATTTTCCAATGACCAGTCGATACAGGGAGTCATGGCAATGTCACAGGAGATGTTGAGAGACATGAACACTACATCTTGTGGGTCTAACATGGCAATTAAGCTTGACATGAATAAAGCATACAACAGGATGGAATAGGGATTCATGAGCAGAGTCCTAGCGATGATGGGAGTTTCTCGATGGGCCTGCGATATTATTTTCATGTGTGTGTGTTTGTCGTGGATGTCTGTGTCCTTTATGGGGAGAACTTATGGTTTCTTCAAAACTGTCTATGGCCTTCGCCCAGGTGATCCTCTTTCTCTATGTTTATTCATCATCTTGAAAGACACTCTGAGTAGGATGATCAACAAGGGAGTCCGCGAAGGGGCCATTTTGCCTTACAAGAGCAAGATCTGCCTCACCCCAGTGTCGCATTTGAGGTTCGCTGACGACTCAATTGTTTTCATGAATGGTGGGCGGAAGTCCCTTCAGGAGCTGAACAGGATCCTCGTGGATTACTGCTTCTGGAGCAGACAAATCATCCACAGGGAGAAGAGTAGCTTCTATGTCCCTATATCGTGCAACCCGAGTAGGGTGGCCAGGATGGGAAACATGCTGGGAATGGGGAGAGGCTCCTTTCCCATGGAGTACCTCGGTACCCCTATCTCTGCAGGACGGTTGAGGATCAGGGACTTCGATAGGGTGGTGAATAGGATATCGGAACACATTTTGAATTAGAAAAACCACTTTCTCTCCTTCGGAGGTCAGATCACTTTGGTGAATAGTGTGTTATTAGTGATCTCGATGCACGTTCTGGCCTCTTCGTGCATGCCAAAGGGGGTTATCAAGTTCATTGACAGGATGCTTTCATGATTAATCTAGGACACGTCAGGTGAGGGGAAGAGACAGTGGGTGTTGTGGGACAAGATGGCCTGACCCATTAGTGAAGGGGGAATTAATGTCAGAAGTATGGCAGACACAATCCACTTCATGCATGAGAAGCTTTCATGGGAGGCCATTAAGGAACGATCATTGTGGGGAACACAGATGTCTCAAAGATAAAAGGTCGATACAATTTATGGCACTAAAAGGGGGTCGACGTTATGGTCCTAGGTGTTTAACATTATACTGACTCTTATATCGTCCTCTCAATGGATTATTGGGGAAGGGAGCATCCTCTTCTGTCACCGCAATTGGGCGGGCGAAGTGCTGGGATACCCAGGATGTTCGGCCCCAACTATCTCCTTCAGGGAGGTAAGTCTGTATCCCATGTTCTTTAGATCAGTCCTTGACACTCCTCAGCAAAAAGTTTTCAACTCTGTGGTTATGAATACAGAGCATGACAGATGCGGTTACATTCCTTCCACTTCGGGGAGGTTTAACTCAAAAGATTTCCGCAGCAGGAATGCCCTACAGGGGAAACTTGATAAGTTGTATAGTATGGCTTGGTGTACAAAGATCCAAGCTAAACTCAATTTTCTCACTAGGATTATTCTCAAGAAATCCATTCCCTCTGATGATCACATTAAATGGATTGGTGTCAGTCTCACGTCATGTTGCCAGTGCTGCGGGAATAAAAGCGAAGAGAGAATGAACTATATTTTCATTGAGGGAGAATGGGCTCGACACGTCTGGAGGTTCTTCAACACTCATACAGACTTCCTACTTCAAGAGGGAAATGTTGAGATGTTTATGGGGCACTGGTTCCAGGAGGCCAGCGGGTCAAAGGAGAAGTCGAAGGTGCGAGCCTTCATCTTCAATGCGGCATGTTGGTGCCTTTGGCAAGCCAGGAACTGGGCCAAATACAAGGGGAGAAGCTTCACTGGATGATCTGTGGTGGAAAATACACGTTTCATGTTGATTGACTTGTTTGGAACCACAGGCTTTGGAAGGGGGGAGCTTTCTCTTGGGGTGCTGCAGGATACCCTCAGGAGGGTCACACGGAATAATGAGGAGGAGAAGGGTAGGTGGATTTAGTGGACTCCTCCGCACGTCGGACATAAACTCAATTCTGATGGATCCTATGTACTGGGTGACATACGAGGAGGAGGTGTCATTCGGGACTCCAAATGGAGCCTAGTCCTGGCCTTCACAGTGCATTATGGAAGCGGATCCTCACTTCAGGCAGAAGCAATGGCGGTCCTGACCGGCCTTTCCTTATGAAACCATAGGGGCATTTCCATTGACCACATGGAAACAGACTCAATGATTATACATGATTCTATTCTTGATAAAGGCACCATCCCCTGGACAATTACCTACATGATTAGACAGTGTATGGATCTTCTCAAGGATGATGTTGGAATATCGCATACTTGGCGCGAGGGGAACAAAGTGGTGGATTATATGGCCTCTATTGCGGTCCCTGGCTCTCAGATGTCGTGTTTTACTAATGTGTCCCAGCTTAAACCGGAGGGGGTGAATCTTATCCAGGGTGATGCCCTTAGGCTAAATTACTCCAGGCCCCCTTAATATGGGTTTCCCTTTCTATGTCTGGTCCTTTAGGGCCTCCTCCTTTCTATGAATAAAAATTATAACGTTGGATGGTATAACCTTTAATTCGCATGAGTCTTATAGAGTATTAATTTTCAAGGGTGTGTGACTTTTTTGTGATCCGCATATGAATTTGGTGGAACCACATATTATTTTTTGAATTCAAATATATTAAAAACTGAGTTTCCAAAATATTTATTCTAAAGAAGATGTTTATTTGGATGATTCCTAATATGTCCATTAAAGGTTAAAACATCACAAAATAGTATTTTCTATTCAATAAATGGTGGAAAAAAATTTCACTATGAAGGAAGAGATACTGTAAAGTAAGAAGAAGTAGTTAATTGTATAACTTTTTTTCACTCTACAAATGGCTATGTGACACAATAGTGAACTTGATTGGAATTTGGAAAATAAGAAGAATAAGAATTAGAAATATGAATAATAAGAAGATATTTTAAAATAGGTGAAGGAAGTTATTGATTTGAGTTTCAATTTTAAATTCAAATTTAAATGTAACATTTTACTGTAGCTCATTTGTGATATAATATTTTTTATATCATGCATGAAAGAAGGTGGATGTGTGGAAAACAATTATAGAAAATAATTGAGAATACTTTGAATAATATTATCAATGTTGGATGTGAACTTCACAGAAGAGAGAGATATAGAGAGAGAGGGGAAGTTTTTGTTTCCATATATTTTGAATAATCTCAATCATGCTGAAGATATAGAAAATGATCATTGCATGAAATGGTGTGCATGAAAATTGAGGTCGTGTCTTACTACTATACAATAACAAAAGAAGAATAATAACTCAACAAAGTCAATGAATTGATATTATTATATTTGTGTAATATTTGTTATTTGTTACCAACATATACTATCTTTTTAATGTGAAAGATGTACTTTTTTGTTGGATGTTACGAAACTTTTTCAAGAGATATGTAATTTGTGTTCAAGGGAAAACCCTTAAATTTTTTACAGAATGCTTGATTATAGTGGGTAGTGTGATCTCAAAGGAATATATATCACACCAAGACCCAACTTTTCATATTGGGATGTGAACCTGTTAAATCACCATTCTCTTTGTGTTTTTGTGTGTTTAAATTGTATTTAGATAGAAAAAATCACTCATTTTAACTGGTGGTGAAGGTTTTTTTTGAATGAATCATAAAATAATTATGATCACTAATTCACCCTCTCTTAGTGATCACTCATAAATCTTATAGGTGGTTCCAAAATTATTTTTAAAGGCTAGGTCCCCTTCGTTTGTGATTGTTTATTTAGAATATTACTTTTAAGCCTCTCTAATTGAAGAAGTGGTTACTTATTGCAATTATCTTGATTGGATAATTTAAACTCAATGAAAAACAAGAGTTTTCCACATTTTATGGGAAGGTTAGCACATATGGAAGGATAGGATATTTCTATACATTTTATTTAATAGTTATGATGTATTGGAAGTTGTAGCTAAGGGATTACCCCCAAGTGTTTAAGGTATTATCATAACAGTAGAATATAAGAAGAATATGGAATAATGGTCATTATAGAAATGATATTTTGTCTTCTCATTCAGAAATTGAATATTTGAAAGTTAAAGGAATCAAAATAATAAAAGTTATTTGGGAAAAACTAAAGAATATCAATAAAGGAAGACCCAATGTAAAGAGTAAAAGGTTGTAGTTATGTAGAATTAAGTATGAAGATCATAGTATTCATGATTATGAGAATATTGGAAGATTATTCACAATGGTAAATTAAATTATGATCATGATCAGAGTAAATAGTGAGAAGTTGGAAGACTCAACTATTTTATAGAAGATCATTCATATCTTACATGACATGTTTGATGAAAAAGTATCAAATTTGGAAGTTAAATATCCATGTGACCTTAATATTTATGACTAATAAATTATTTGATATCCTATCAGATGTGAAAGGATAATCTTATAAAAAATAAGGGAAAAGATGAAATAGAGATGGATTTTAAATCCAAAAAACCTAATAATACCATGAATATTTTTATTGAAAAATATAATATAATAATTTCAAATTTTGATAAAGATTTGAATGAAAATTTTGGTGAATTCATGTCCCTTATCTCAAGAAAAATGATAATATAGAATTCAAAATACAAGTGAAATCTCCATTTAAAGTGCTTAAAGTGAAAATCATTTAGTAACTTCACATCAAACTCTCCCAAATCAAAAACTGAAGAATATTGCGATGGGGATGAGGTTAATAAAATAATATACTCAATGAATAAATCGAATAAGTTAGAGTTTTATTCTAATGATAACATTAAGAATCTCTCAAAATTTCAATGGATAGAATTATTATCTAAAGAAATTGAAGGCACATGTGATGAAGATAAAGTTGGGTCTTCCAATGATTATTATGGTGAAAAACTAATTATTTAAAAAATTAACGATAATAATGTTTAGATTAATGAAATTTTTTCTATAAGTGAATAAGAATATACTGATAAATCGGTCATGTTTTAGAGATAATTAAAAAAATGTCTCTTAAAGTTATCTAAATTGGAGAACGATATAAGAATCTTGAAAAAGGATAATAATACCCCCAATAGAAAATAATCTATCTTTATAGAATATAAATACAAATTTATAAAAGATATTAATGATCTAAAAAATATTATTGATGATGATAAGAAACTTAAAATAAATATGGGAAAATAGATGAAACAAAAAGATAAGGTATTTGACCATATGTAATAGAAATTGGTTAAAGTGTAAGAAGATCAAATCAAGTTCATATCCAACTTATAGAATTCTTTTTAAAAAGTTAGATAATGTTAAATAAATAAATACACTCATAAATACTAGCAAAATTATCATAAAAGTAAATAAATTAGCCTAAAATTTTTGTTTATGATTCAAATAAGAAGAATAAATTTATGAAGGCTAAATTTATAGCAAAATATAGTGACACTCAAAAAACTATAAATTATGGGAAAGCCAACTTAAAGTCAAATATACTAAAACTGATGACTCTGTAAATGTTAATAAGAAGCATAATATGAATAATAATATTTAAGGATTTAATAATAATTTTTTTTCACAAAAAGGATCCAATATTTGTGACTCAAAGTTGGAAGGAATACAACTACCATATTCTAGAAAATATGTTGTATGCAAAAGAAAGTATGATTTTTATGGATTTTTTTGGTACTATAGAGGTTTTGGGAACGAAAAATATTTTTTGGTTTAATTAATAATATAATTACTTTCCTAAGATGTTTTCTAATAAAAATTTTAGTGAGATTCACTCCTCTCAAAGTAAGGAATCTCAACAGTTGGTTAAGAATTCTGAAAATAAAAATATGAGAATAGGTTTCAAGTGATTTAAGAAGTCTATGGAAGGTGTCACTATCCAGGTAATCATGATAATAATTGTCTCTTACTTATACTATCATTGAAAAATATGATTTTTAATACTCAAAATCCTTATGAAAAGAAGAGTAAAGGGAATTATAAAGATTTAGTTTCATACATTTCACTCAAATTATCAAAAGGGGAAAGTCCATGGATCTTAGATATTGGATGTTCCTCTCACATGATATAAGATTTAAAACCTATAAAATATTTTTAAATGTTAAATTGAGGCTTATTGGCCTTTGGAAATTTTGGTTCTCTCATGGTTAAATGATTTGCTTCAATAGTGATTGGGAAAGAAAAGTTAAATCCAAAAAAAATATTTATTTGTTAATGGGAAGAAACATAATATGTTAAGTGTTTCATAGCTTTATGATAAAGTAAATGAAGTATTTTTTAAGATTTATGGGTTCTTGGTCAAGAACCTTGATTATTTAAGGGTGATTACAAGGGGAAAATAGTCTAAAGTGAATTTATTTCAATTGGGTGATGATGAAAAATCGTGTTATTTAACTATAAAAGAAGAGAATGATTTATTCCATTAAATAATTAGACATATCGGTCAAAATAATATAAATAAGATCACCCAAGGAGATAATTTCCATGATGTTACTTTACAAATAGATAAATATATTGGATGTTATAAATATGCCAAATAGAGGATATTGTTAACTATTCACATAATAAGTTGGAGATTCAGTTTGTTTAACCTTTGGAGATCATTCATTCAGATGTATGCGGGCTGATGAGAAATTAATATACCAATAGAGATATGTAAGTTATTAATCTTTTTATTAAAACACTAATATTGGTTTTATTATGTTTATAAAACCCAATTTTGAGTCCTTAATTGCGTTTAAATTTTTTGAATAAGTGTAGAAAAAGAATTAAATTTTCTCTTAAGAATATCTGAATAGATAATTGAACTGAGTTTACAAATGTTATGTTTGAAACTTATATTGAGAATAATGGCATCTAATATGAACTTGGTGCACCATACACACCTAAAAATAGCATGGTTGAACATAATAGAAGATGTTTGGTGGAGATGGCTCATACAATATTGGTCAATCATGATACTTCCTGATGCTTTTAAAGGAAATATATTGGTGCAATTATTCACATTAAAAAAATTATATAGGATAAATTATGATATGTTCACATATGATATTTACTACAAATTATACTAAAATTTGAAGTATCTCTATGTTTTTTGTAGTCATAGTGTTATTAAGGTTAAATGTACAAATATTGAGATGTTTGAAAAATATGTTTTGGTGAAATTTTTCTAGGATATCCTATAAATGGAATATTTTTCCATTGTTATAAAAAATAAAGTGGGAAAATTTCTTATACTGTTGACATAAAGGTGCTTGAATGGTAAAAGAAAGAAATTTCATATGATGAAGTACGTTCCAGAAGTGATGGTAATACTTTTTTCTAAACATCCTGAAAGAATTTTAGAAAAACGTGAAAGTGTTAAAGATGTATATGTTAAAGAACAAATTCACCCATTTCAAGTTATGTGGAAAATTTTGATGCATATCATCCAAGGATTAGAAGTAAAGTGAAGGTCTAAAACATCATCAGTGATCTAGGGTAGCAGGTAAAAACTAAGATAAATTTGAGGATAAAAAATATTACCTTGTTGTTTTCTCAATTTAAACCAAGATATGTTGGATAATAATTGAAGAATAGATAATGGGTTGATTCCATGAATTAATAAATTGTCTAGGTTTATAAGAAGGAAACCTGGGAGTTGGTACCCATTTTTAAAGAGAATAATGTCATAAAGACAAAGGGGGTGTTTCTAAACAAATAGAATTAAAATTGTAAATTTATGAGAAATAAATCAATATTAGTTTTTAAAGGTTATTCACTGGTAAAAGGAGTGGATTTTGATGAGAACTTTTTGAAATTTTCAAGGATTAATACCATAAGAATATTTCTTCCTATTTCATCCCAAAGGAAATACATTTTTTTCAAATTCATGTCAAGTATTCCTTTCTCAATAGAGAGTTATAAGAGAAGAATTCATTGAGAAACCATGTAGGTTCTTAGTTAGAAAATATAATAATTTTGTTTACAGGTTAAAGAAGGCGTTATATGGAATGAAATAAGCCACAACCACATGGTATTATAATATGGAAACATGCTTGAAGAAGATAAATTTCAAAAATGGTATATTGGACAACAATATCAACATAAACTATGACAAAGGGGTGTCTATTGTTGGTATTGTTTATATATATTACATTATATTTACTATAAATTATAAATCTATTTTTGAGAATTTTTCAAAGGATGTTAATAAATTATTTAGAATTTGTATGATTGGAGAGATGAGTTACTTTCTTGGCTTAAAATTTTCTAAAGAGAAAGATCATATTTTTCTTTCATAAGAGAATTATTCTAGGGAACTTTTGAAAAGATTCAGAATATAAGATTAAAAGTATATTTCCATAATAATTTTAGTGGGAACAAAGCTATCCAATGATGAATTGGGAAAATAATTTGATCTAAGGGAGTTCTGAGAGTTGATTGTAAGTTTACTATACTTGAAAACTTTAATACCAGATTTTATGTTTGTTGTTAACCTATATTCATACTAAAAAATTTCACCAAAAGAGTCTCATTTAAGTTCTTCAATGTGGATTCTAAAGTATATTAAAGGTACATCAAATTTTTTGGGTTAATATAAGACAATAAGGGTGTGATTAGTCTATTTGGATACAAATATATAGATTGGATAGGATTTTTTTATGACAATAAGTTATCATATGGTGGATATTTCCTACTTGGTAAGATGTGTGTTTGTTTTCACACTATAAATCATAATTCTATGACTCTATGTACTACTAAAGTTGATTATGATTTTTTCATTAAAGCTAAAAATAAATTGATGTGGATAAAAATACATTTGTAGGATAGAAGAATTCCCTTACTTATTAGGTGTGATAAAAATATTCATATCAATATTAAAAAGGATATAGTTCATTATTAGATATATAAGAACATTTATATAATGTATCACTTCATCAAGAAGATTTTGGATAGAAATGAACTGAATTGGATTTTTTTCCTATAAAGGGAAAAATTATGGATGTGTTCACAAATACATTATCATATGATGCATTTCAAAATAAAATTTTGATGTTGGAAGTTAAACCCCACCCCTCTCAAGTATAATGTATGGTGTTTCAGTTCCCTTTATCATTTTTTATTTGTATATTTTTTCAATGAGGGATAAAATAAATGAAGAAATAAATCTTCCTTTATGTTTATCTTTCTATGTTTTTCAAAGGGAGATAATATAATGTAAGGGGAGAATCCATTTATATATGTTACCTTTTGGGGTAGTAATATTATAGGGGGAATTTATTTAGAGATAGTATTTTAGGGGGTAAGATTTAAATTCATCACTATGCATGTGTGAACTGTTCTAATAGTTTTTTGAAGTGCATGAAAAAATATATTCTTTAATAGGTTCCTTGGAAAGATCTATCAAGTAGAGGAAATATTTGATGTGGTGATGAAGTATTGATTGAATAAATGTTTATTTTTTAGATATGAAGAAGAATTATTTATTAAAGATGTGTTGATTCTCATATTAATTCTCAAGTTCTGTTATTTTATCAAGGATAATCAAGAAGATTATGTTAGAAGAGGTTGAATGTATATCGATATTTTTTTATGAACAACATGAGATTATTATTCAATATTCTTATTTCATACACTGAGTTCATTCAATTAGGCTTAAAATTATTGAATTATGATTCATTAATAATTTTTATAGGTTTAATAGTGATTTATATTCCTTGGTTGACAATAAAATAAAAAGGGAGGTTATTGAGATCGAGACTTGAGTTAATAAATTTTGAGAAGAAGATAATATTAGGAGAGATTGTAGAAGATATGAGATAATTTTTTGGTGTTGTGAGATTAAATTCATCTAGAAATATGTAAATTATATAGAGAATAAGTTTTGGGGATGTTTGAAGTGGATAGGGTCTATTTTGTTGGATTTTGTTTTCAATAAAAAAATTATATTCAAATTCACATTATATAATATTTATTTATGTGAGGTGAAGGTTCTTGGTTGCTTGGAGTTGTTCGAATCAAGTATGAAGGATATAAATAATTTTGATGTTTTGGAGTTAAGTATAGAAATAGATAAGTCATTTCTATATAGCTTTAAGCTGGTATATGAATTTGTAAGTCTTACAAGTAATAATTTAAGTCTATAGTGTGTATGAATTCGGTGGCCACATATGACTTATCTTGTAGGACTTTATATGTGAAGTTCATGCATTTGAAGCCCCATAAGACTTTTTACATGTGAATTTTCAAGGGAATATGACTTTGTTTTGAGCAGTTTTTGACTTCATTATATCCATCTATGACTTTTTATCTATTCAAGACTTTAGACTTAGATTTTTTTTGAGAATTATATTGTATGAATATATTAAGATACCAAAATATTTATTTTAAAGAAAATATTTACTAGGATAATGCCTAATATTTTTTTAAAGTTTGAAATATCATAAAATAGTATTTATGATTAATACAAATGAGAAAAATGGTTCTCACTATAAAGGAAGAGTTGATGAAATGGAATAAGAATCAGTTACTTCTATAACATCATTTTCATGCTAAAAAAGGTGTTGCAACACTCTAGTAAACTAGAAAATAGTTTGAAAAATAGGAATTTTAAATAGGAAGAATAATAATAGATTTGTAAAATGTTGACGGAAGTTACGTATTTGAATTTGGATTTCAATTTCAATTTCAAATGTGTCATTTTAATATTGATTGAGTGTGATATAATATATTTTTATCATACATTAAATAAGGAAAATGTGTGTGAAAATATCCTATATAAAATCAATGAGAATATTATGAAGAAGATTAAATGTGTTAGATATGAAGTTCATAGAATAGAGGGGATAGGAAAACAATTATAGCCATATTGTTTAAATAATCTCATTTATGATGAAGATATAGATAGTGGTGGTTACATATAGTGTTTTGTATGAAAATTTAAGTGGTTTTTTTCTATTTTCAAAGAAAATAAGAAGAAAAAGAATAAATCAACACCCTTAAAAACATCATAATAGTCTATTTATAGAAGACTTATCAGTTGTTACCAACATCTACTATCATTATCAATTGAAGAATGAACTTATGTGTGGGATATACCAAAACAAATTGGGAGACATTTAATGTGAGATCAAGGATAAAAACTTCTCACTTATACCAATAGGTTGATTCTTGTGGGTGGTGTGATCTCGGAGGAATCCATATCACACCAAGGACTAGCCTTATCACTTTGATAGGTTAAACTTGTAAACAAATTTTCTCCTTACATTGTTATGTGTTTAAAAGTTTGTGTGAATAATAAAAAAACTCATCTTAACTAGTGGATAAGGTTGTTTTCAAAGAAACAAGAAAATAATTAATATCATAGATTCATGCCCCCCTCTCAGTGATATCTCATGGATATTGTAGGTGGTTATACACAAGGTATGGTTTTTATCTAATTTTTTCCAAACCTCATATATTTTGGGTAATTATTAGTGTTTGAGGTGTTAGTGGGGGATTAAGAGTTTGTTTTGGGGAAATTATTTGAGTGTTGGGACATCTGTCCCTTGAAGGATGAAATCAAGTACCCGAAGGACTAGTATCGGATACCTGATGGGGTCAGTAAAGGAAGAAGTTCCCACCAAGTACTTTGTGGTTGGATAGTGGGTTACTTTTTTAAAAATATTTATTTATTTATTTAAATTTTTAAAATTCTATTTTCCCTCATTTGTTTAGTAACACAACCACATATCCCCTTATATCTCCCCCATTTTTCTTATCCTTACAAAGTCAAATATTTTATATTACTCATCATTTCTAGATCCTATTTGTCATAGGAGGTCTGTAATAGCCTAGATATAAATCATCTTCCTTCTATTATTTTTTATAATCATTTATTCATTATGAATTGACACTTATGCCTAATTTCAGTACTTTTTCCTTATTTCTCTATTCTTTCCATTTAAGGTTGAATTAATGTGTGGTCTTAAATGATTAGGGCCTTTCTAGTCCAAGTTATATGGAACCTTTATTTCCCAATGGTTTTTTATTTTTTTATACAAAATATGAAATAAAGAAAACATTTCTTTATTATGTATTCCCTAAAACAAAATTAAGTTGGATTTCTTAATTTATCATGGTGTGATTAAACCCCAATCGGCTATAAGTGTCCCATATGTGGATTCTGTTGACACCATAGATCACTAATTATAAATTCATAAGTGATATTTATTTGGAAACCATGACTTTTAAACATGTATGAGCACTTTTGACTGAGAAATGACTCCAAGAGTTGAGTGTAGTGCCGTGGTGTGACCCTCAATAAGTTTGTATTATGTATGAGATCGGATGAAGGTGTGTTATCCTAGAAATTAACCCTTAAAAGGGTTGATGTAATTGAGATAAATACTCTTTAATTAAGTTTTATGATATATCATTCACTTAAATTATTTAAATCTTGCTCATTCGTTCACTTGTATTATTTGTATAAATTTTGATTTATCATTCACTTGTGTAATTTGGATTATGTTATATTGATCACTTTAACTACTTAAACTGTGATATATCATTCATGTGAATGATATAAATGTTTAATAATCATTCACTAGACTATTTTATTAGTCTTTTATTGATCACAACCATGTTAGAATTGGGTATTACATCGTCTACCCAAGATATGTTGGTGGTATTTCATCCAATCGAGCCACTCGAAGAGGTGATGTTTCATTCACTATGTGATGTTGTAATTGGATGTATATATTCTATATTATATATTTAAGTGATTTATAATCCACCTGAGTGTGAGAGACAATGATGCATAGTTCAATGTGTGGCTCTGTGTTGGTGGCATATTATACACCCTATGTTTGCTACTGATGGTACATCATCCACCTAGTGGATGGTAATAGTGATGAATCATCCACCTATGAATGACGATATCAGTGGTATGTCATCTTCCTATGGATTTTGTCTTGTTAGTTAATTGTCTACATAGAGACTTAAAATGATGGTATATCACCCACCTTGAGAGTGGTATCAGTGGTATGCCATCCACCTGGATGAGATGTCTTGATGATATTTTAGCCACTTAAACTTTGAAAATGGTATTTTATTTTCCACTTATGTACTATTAGGGGTGGAATATCATAAACATGAGGTTATTGATATCTCATTCATTGGGAAATGACTCGTTCACCATTGGAATTGGTTTGTTGATGAACCATTTTCCTAGATGGATTAATTTAGTGATCGATAATTCACCTAAGGATGGTTAATAGTGATAGATCATTCAACTTGGATATTATATGAGTAGTGATATATCCTTTATCCTAAAGGTTTGTTATTATACCATGGTTATATCATCCCACTCTAGTGCAGGAAAAATAAGGAATGGTCACATATGGTTTTTTATGAACAATATACAAGGTAACCTATTATTATTTTTATTATTGTTTACTTTAATAGTATCTCATACCAATCATAAACCTATATTTACTCGAATTTCTAGGAACACTATTTGTAGTGGACTACAGGGTTTTACTCACCCATTTCTGAAATGATATGGTACCTGACAAGACATCTTGTTTCATAACCCAAGTAAGGGAAAGGGATCTAAATATTTGGATGGCTAAGCTAGTGAAGCATGGTATAAGTTGGAAGATAGGTTTGGGATAGGGCTCAGAACCGGTTATAGATGCCTCCATTTTTTAAGACTCAATTATATATGATATACCCAAGGGGGTCCTTCTTACGATGTATAATTTTTATGACATGTACATTAGTGCATTTTTATATAGGATGTGATGATATTTATTATTGGTTGGAACTTAGTTTTGAGATATGTTTTATTACTTCTATGGTATTGTAATGAATTTTATTTTCTATTGATTTCCTTGTGTTTATGGTTATATGTACCTCAGGGTATAGTCTCCCCACATGTTATATGTTCACCCTCGCCACTTTTCATCAACCTATAGGATATTAGGAGATTCACTTAAGTAATATAGCTCTCTAGTTTGGTAAAGACAAATATGAACCAGACCTAAGAAATTACAATGGATTTCTATTATCATGAATTGTATCTCTTCAATGTCAAATAAAATTATTTGTAATAATGTAAGTTTAAATGTTATTATTCCATCCAAGGTATTGACACAAGGTGTTTTAAATTTCCCCAATTTGTTTTTTATACTTTTTCTCAACTTAACTCAGATGCAGATTCAAAGGGTTTGATACATGCTATCAAGGGAAGTAGGAATAGTCCTGAGATTTCTCACTTATTTTTTTCAGATGACTGTAATGACCCAAAGTTTCATTAATGCTAAATCCCTCTTGATACAGTTAAATGTATCTTTATGAAAAATATTTTTTTTATAAGATGTCAACTTCTTTGGTTTATGTTAAAAATTTTGACCGTTGCTAATATAGTCGTTGAACAGTAATCACATGATTAGTATAAATAAAGGACTTTAACAAATCCAATTTACTCAGACAAAGGAAGAGATGGCCTCATCCAGTAGAATTCCCCCATACGAAGCCCATTTGTCGGAGCTCAGAAAAGAGGTGGCATCCTTGGGCTTCTCCCTTGACCAAGCCCAAGATGAGCTTCACCATGTCAAGCTCGAATGGGACCGTCTATGGGAAAAGTGGAAGTTGATAGAGATTACCACTCGAGCGATGTTATCTGAGCCACCCTAAGAGTCTTTCACCATCGCACACCTTACCCTTAGGTCTTATGCGACTGTTTTAAGGGGTTATGTAACAAATAAGTAGTACTATGTTCATGTACATTATTTGTGTATATAATAATGAATATAATTTCTAGTCATTATGGACACATTGTAAATAGTTTTTAAAGTACAAATGGTGTTTTTAGTTATTATTTAATTAAGAAATCTATTTTATTAAATTAAAGGATTTTTGAATTAAATAATATTTTAATAAAACAATAATATTATTATTAAATTATTTTTTATTAAATATAAATGATCTTATAATTTTATGAATGCAATTAAAATTTTATATTAAGGTTTGAAAGCCATTTCTGTCAAAACCCGTGAATTTTTTATAAATGTTGGTTTTTATTTTAAAACTGAAAATTAACATATTTAAAAAAAATAGATAATATAAATTTCATTTATGGAATCAGGACGTCGAAATTATCCAACGGTGAATTTTTCATAATTTTCTGAGATAGTCAAATTTTTGGGTAAAAATTAAATACCATTTAAATATATAATGTGTTTTATGACATCATAATGACCCAATGGTGATGTAATAAAATACCATAATCCTTATGTTCGGCCAATATATGTTTTATCATTAAAGTAATGTTATTTTGGGTTTGTTTGATCTACTTTTCAAAGCATTAATGGACCCCTCAAGACATATTCAACACTTTTCCTTTTTAAATTAATTTTTGTGGGAGTGTGACTCACCTCCACATAAGCAACCTTACTATTTTAAGAATTTAGGACTTGGGACGTATAAAATATTGTTTTCATATTCCCTTTTCCAAAAACCATGGGCAAAAACCATGGTATGGTTTGTGGTTTGGATTAATTTAATGTAAGGGGACCCAAACCTAAATAATAAAGAATTCTCTCACCCTTCCTATATAAACTCACCCAGGCTCCAACTTCCTCCTCACTAAAATACCTTAGAGTTCGTCCAAGCTCTTCCCTAGTCTCTCTAGAATCCTCCCAAGTTTCCCCAAGCTCCCAAGAAACCTCTCACAAGCCTCTCTCTAGCCTTTGGAAGCACACTTCCAAGTAAGGGTTTTTTCTTCCTTTCTCATTTTTGTCAATTTTCATTAAGTTGAATTGCCCTTTTAATTTCAATTATGAATGTTGGGGTATGTTTTCACACCTCCCCCATACTGCCCTCTTATTGTTTGAATGATGGAAGACCCCTTTCTCTCTCATTAAATTCCTCACATGTACACCCGTTACTATGCCGAAATTCCGAAAGGAACTTCTCTCTCTTCTTTTACATTCAAGCAATAATTTTGTATCATGAATATAAATTCCATTACAATTTTTGGGACATGTATCTATATGACCTCCTTAATGTACATTACATGTAAATATGATGAGGAACCCCTTTCTCTCTCATCAACCATTTTTTATGAATTCTTATGTCACGCCGTTACACTGCCGAAATCGCACCAATTTTCTATGCCAATGCCATTGTGTAGTGGATACCATGCCCATTTCTCCATCAAGGGTATCTACCTTTATGCACCTTTACTTATTGATTACAAAGTTTCATGTATTAATTCCACATTCCTTTATCGTGGAATAAAATTTTATGTTTTATGAATCCATGTTTTAAGATCCATGTGGCACACTTATGCATGAAATGAAATGTTTAAGAAGGGTGCGCCCTTATAGCGCTCCAATGCATTGGGTAAAGTATAGTATCATGATATGTCATGTGAAATGAGTGTTGACTCATGCAAATTCAAGTGAAATGAGGGTTTACTTATGCTTCATGTGCAATGAGGATTTTACTCATGCTCCATGTGCAATGAGCCTTGGCTCATGCTAATTCCATGTTAAGTGTTGTTGCCACATTTCCATGTTATGATTATCATGCTTTATCATGCCTTTATGTTCATGTTTCTTTTATGCTCTATTGATATGCCTATTGTCTAACATGTATTGTACTCCTCATGTTATTCCATGTGTACTCCCTTACTGGGCTTTATAGCTCACCCTTTTCTTATGCATGTCCTCAGGTTATCCCATGCAATGCTAAGTACGAAGGAATGTAGTGTTTATGTAAAGGAAGTTTTCAATAAAGATGTGGTATTTCATGTTTCAAGTTTTTATGTAATGATCCTAAGCCCCAAAGACACTAAACCTATCAACCTTCTTTGTTGTATCAAGTGATGCTTTATGTAATAAACCATGTTTAAGTTTGTATTAAAAGCAGGGTTGTCATAGTTGGTATTAGAGGATAGGTTTAGTTATTTATGGGATTAGGAAACCCTAGTAAAGCCTTAGATACAAGACTAGGTATAATAAAAACATCCCTAAGTTTTTGTAAGTGTTTAGTAAGTGGTTTATCAAAAAAATACATCCCTGTCTGGATACGAGCAGGTAGACGCGGCTCTGGCACAGATGTATCCTAGGGGTAAAACCCGAAAACACCGCTTTGAGCTAGACTCGAACAGGAACTGGTGCACGAAAATGGGTCTTGCTGCACTCTTGGTTACGACACTCCCGGGGGTTATGTTTTGATAAATTCACATGCTTAGTATGAACCCTTATTAAGGGAATTAAAAAAATGCCCCTAAGAATATATGTTAGAAAGTAGATCATGAAAATCCTAGATTGAAGCCTATAGACTCATGAGTTAAGGAAATAAAAGTTTATTTTTGAGTCATAAACTTTTGTCTTTGGATTACCCTTTATGTGTTACCCCTAAATTTCCTTTTATTCCAGCCAATGGTCGGTAATAGGAGGACTCGGGCTAACAACCGTTGTGAAGATCAGTGTGATGACTGTACTAATGAGATGCCAAATCCAATGGGAGCGGGAATCGCAAACTTTTTCACGCTTCTCTCTCAGCTAACTCAAGTTTTGAATAAAAACATGGGTCAAGAGGAACATTCAACCCCCCCCCCCCCTAAGAAAGAACAAATCGCTATCGAAAGCTTCATGAGAAAAATGCCTCCTAATTTTAGTGGATCATCCGATCCCACGATCGCTGAATAATGGATCAACTCCATTGAAAAGATATTCTCCATCCTCCAATGTTATGAACAAGAGAAGGTTCTTCTAGAGGCTTATCGTATGGAGGGTGAAGCTGATCAATGGTGGACGTTGATCAAAAAAATGAAGCCTAAGGAGGAGATCGAGGCGTTAGAATGGAAGGATTTCCGAAAGATGTTTTTCGATAAATATTTTTTGTGCACCCTCCGACTTAAGATGGAAAGGGACTTCTTTTCCCTCAAGCAAAGAAATGAAGAATCTATTGGAGCGTATGAGGAAAACATTACGAGTCTTGCACGATACACTTCCGGTTTTTTCGTTACCCCCGAATGCAAGGTTGACCGCTTCTTTGGTGGGCTAAAGCCTAGCTTGCGGAAAGCATTAGCGATTCTTGACTTCGACAGCTATGAGGAAATTGTCTGATGTGACCTCAAGGTTGAAATGGAGATCGGGGAATCACAGGGGTATCATGGGGACAAGAAGCGTAAGGTGGAATTCAATGCTGGTGGTCTGATGGATAAATCAAACGGTGCTAAGAAGATCTAGCACCCCACTTGCCAAAAGTGCGGAAAGAAGTACCCTGGAAATTGCCTTAAGGGGATGAGAAAATGCTTCAGGTGTGGAAGAGAAGGGAACCTAGATGTTAACTGTCGGCAAGAAGGACCCGCGGCTACGAAAGAGGAGAGGAACGCTCCGTTCGAACCTCAACGTGTTTTTCAATGCTATAAATGAAAAGAACCAGGTCATTTTTCAAATCAGTGCCCTAATCCAAGGGTTATCGGAGGCAACCAACAACCTCCAATATAGCAAGGAAGAGCTTTTGCCATCACTTCTGCTGAAGTGAACCCCAACAACGAAGTGGTGACAGGTACAGTAGTTATTCATTCAAGAATAGCGAATGTACTTTTTGATTCAGGTTCTATGCATTCTTTTATCTCTCGAAAGTTTAGTAGAACAATTCCAGCACCACCATAAATCATGGAAGTAAAGATGTCGTTGAGTATGGTAAATGGGGAAATCATTACATCCCATGAGTATAATTCCTCCCCTGTTATAATCTGTGGATTGAATTTCCTGGTGAACCTCGTCATACTCCCTCTGGTGGAATTTGATACAATTCTTGGCATGGATTGTCTTTTCTTATATAAAGCCCACATAAATTTTCGGGAGAGGGAAATCACACTCCATATGGAGAATCGACCCCCGATTCTTTACAAGTGTCAGGAGGAAGATGAATCTCCTTTAGCTCCATCATCTCAAGCATGGATATCACTACCGTATGAGCATGCATATCTGGCTCAGATGATTGATTCCAAGGAAGAAACCATCCTTGAAGAAATGCCTATTGTGATGGAATTTGCTGAAGTGTTTCCTGAGGAACTGCCTGGTCTTCCTCCAATAAGAGATGTTGAGTTCTCAATTGAACTTATACCTGGGGTGCTACCAATATCCAAGACTCCATATAGAATGGCTGTTGTAGAGATTTAAGAGCTAAAGAAACAACTACAGGAGAATCTGGATAAAGGGTTTATACGCCCAAGTGCTTCACCATGGGGTGCACCAGTCTTCTTCGTCAAGAAGAAGGATGGGTCAATGCGGCTTTGCATCGATTATCATGAACTTAACAAAATCACAATAAAGAACAAGTATCCTCTCCCAAGAATCGATGACTTTTTTGATCAGCTGCGTGGATCACAATACTTCTCCAAGGTGGACTTGCGGTCGGGATATTATCAAGTAAGGGTGAAGAAGGCAGATGTCCCCAAGACTTCTTTTTGTACAAGATACGGGCACTATGAATTCATAGTAATGCATTTCGGACTCACCAATGCTCCAGCAATATTCATGTACTTGATGAATAGAGTCTTTATAGATTACCTTGACAAATTTGTGGTAGTCTTTATAGATGATATTCTAATATACTCCAAAACCAAGGAGGATCATGAGGAGCATTTAAAAACTGTACTAGAGACTTTTCGCAAGGAGAAGCTCTATGAAAAGTACAGCAAGTGTGAGTTCTGGTTGAAGGAGGTCTCATTCTTGGGCCATATCATCACAAGCAATGGGATATCTGTGGACCCCTCCCAAACAGATGCAGTTGAGGGATGGCCAAGGCCAACATCGGTAACGGATATCTGTAGATTCTTGGGGTTACCTGGATATTATTGACGATTTTTGAGAAATTTCTCACGATTTTCCAACCCCCTTACCAAGCTAACTCGAAAGGGAGTAAAGTTTTCTTGGAGTGATGAATGCGAAGAAATATTCAAGGAGTTGAAAATGAGGCTTATCACTACACCCGTGCTCACTTTACCCACAAGTGGGGAACTTTTTGTGGTATTCAGTGATGCTTCAAAGAAGGGCTTAGGCTGTGTGCTGATGCAGAATGATAAACTGATATCCTATTCCTCAAGGTAGTTGAAAATCCATGAGCAAAACTATCCAATGCATGATCTGGAGTTGGCGGTTGTGATCTTTTCCTTGAAAATCTGGCGGCATTATCTCTATGGAGAGAAATGTGAGATATATACTGACCACAAGAGTCTTAAATATATATTCACATAGAAAGAGATTAATATGCACCAGAGAAGATGGATAGAGCTCATCAAGGATTATGACTGTTCAATACATTACCACCCTGGGAAAGCGAACAAGGTGGCAGATGACCTAAGTAGAAAGGACCCAGAAATTCTATCAATGATGAGAATTGAGAAGGATCCAATCTTCTTAGACTTGATGAAGATGGACGTGGGAATCATAAAGAAGGGAACATCATCAATCCTTTCACAAATGATTGCTCAACCATATCTTTTGGAAAGGTTAAAGGATGCTCAAAAGGATGATGTGGGAATTCAGGAAAAAGTGGGAGCTATTGAAAAAGGGAAATCCTTGGATTTTAATGTTAATGAAGAAGGAATTGTGCGGTTTGGGAAAAGACTATGTGTTCCATAAATTCCGGAGCTGAAGAAGGAACTTTTGGATGATGCACATAGTTCAAATTTCTCTATTCACCCTAGGAGCACAAAGATGTGTCGAGATCTCTGAGAAAACTTTTTGTGGGATAATATGAAGAAGAAGATCACTGAATATACATCAAAGTGCCTGGTGTGTCAGCAAGTGAAGGCAGAGAGGCAGAAGTCTAAGGGGATGATGCAACCATTGCCCATACCAGAATGGAAATGGGAGAACATCACCATGGACTTTGTCACCGGACTTCCAAGGATATCCAAAGGCAACAATGCAATCTGGGTTGTTGTGGATCGTCTAACAAAGACTACACACTTCATTGCTATTCGGGAGGATTTCTCATTGGATCAAATGACACAGATTTATATCAGGGAAGTGGTAAGGTTGCATGGAGTACCACAATCTATTGTGTCTGACCGAGATCCAAGATTCACCTCTAAGTTTTGGAAGAGTCTTCAACATGCTCTGAATACTAAACTGAACTTCAGTACGGCCCATCATCCTCAAACCGATGGAAAATCCAAGCAGACTATCCAAACACTTGAGGATATGTTGAGAGCGTTCTCAATGGACTTTAAAGGAGGATGGGATCAACATCTTCCTCTGGTTGAGTTCTCTTATAATAACAGTTTCCAATAGAGCATCCAAATGGCACCATATTGAGCCTTGCATGGGAAAAGGTGCAGAACACCGGCATGTTGGGATGAGGTCGGTGAACGTAAGCTGCTTAGACCAGAAATGGTCGAAGAAATAGTGGAGAAGGTGAAAACCATTCAGCAGCATATCAAGGCAGCCCAGAGTCGACAGAAGAGTTATACAGATAATCATCGATGAGACCTTGAGATTAAAGCTGAATAAATGGTGTTTCTATACATATCTCCGTGAAAAAAGGTCATGAGGTTTGGAAAGAAAGGGAAGTTAAGTCCAAGGTACATCGGCCCCTTCGGGATTCTTGATTGTGTTGGGGTTCTGGCTTATCGACTAGCACTTCCACCTTCCATGGCCAAGCTGCATGATGTTTTTCATGTATCCCTCTTAAGTAAGTACATACCAGACCCTTCACATGTACTCTCATCTGAGGTGGTACAATTGGAAGACGATCTTTCTTATGAGGAGCAACCAGTGAAGATCTTAGATCGTAGAGAAAAAGTTATACGAAATAAGACAATGCCCCTCGTTAAGGTGTTGTGGAGAAACCACAAGTTTTAAGAAGCGAATTGTGAATCAGAGGATATGATGAAGCTGAGTTACCCACATTTGATTTAGTGTGGGAAAAGGAAAATTTTGAGGGTAAAATTTCTTAAGGGGGGAATATTGTAACGACCCAAAGTTTCATTAATGGAAAAAACCTCTTGATCGAGTTAAGTGTCTCTTTATGAAAATTATTTTTTTATATAAGATGTAAACTTCTTTGGTTTATGTTAAGAATTTTTTACCATTGCTAATATAGTCGTTGAACAGTAATCACATGATTAGTATAAATAAAGGACTTTAATAAATCCAATTTACTCAGAAAAAGGAAGTGATGGCCTCATCCAGTAGAATTTCCCCATAAGAAGCCCATTTGTCAGAGCTCGGAAAAGAGGTGGCATCCTTGGGCTTCGCCCTTGACCAAGCCCAAGCTGAGCTTCACCATGTCAAGCTCGAACGGGACCGTCTACGGGAAAAGTGGAAGTTGATAGAGATTACCACTCGAGCGATATTATTCGAGCCACCCCAAGAGTCTGTCACCATCGCACACCTTACCCTTAGGTCTTATGCGGCTGTTTTAAGGGGTTATGTAACAAATAAGTAGTACTATGTTCATGTACATTATTTGTTTATATAATAATGAATATAATTTCTATTCATTTTCTATACATTGTAAATAGTTTTTAAAGTACAAATGGTGTTTTTAGTTATTATTTAATTAATAAAACTATTTTATTAAATTAATGTATTTTTGAATTAAATAATATTTTAATAAAATAATTATATTATTATTAAATTAATTTTTATTAAATATAAATGATCTTATAATTTTATGAATGCAATTAAAATTTCATATTAAGGTTTGAAATCCATTTCTGTCAAAACCCGTGAATTTTTTATAAATGTTGGTTTTTATTTTAAAAGTGAATGTTAACATATTTAGAAATTTTTTTAGATAAAATAAATTTCATTTCTGGAATCAGGACATCAAAATTATCCAACGGTGAATTTTTCATATTTTTCTGAGATAGTCAAATTTTTGGGTAAAAATTAAATATTATTTAAATATATAATGTGTTTTATGACATCATAATGACCCAATGGTGATGTAATAAAATACCATAGTCCTTATTTTCGGCCAATATATGTTTTATCATTAAAATAATGTGATTTTGGGTTTGTTTGAATTACTTTTCAAAGCATTAATGGACCCCTCAAGACATATTCAACACTTTGCCTTTTTAAATTAATTTTCGTGGGAGTGTGACTCACCTCCACATAAGCAACCTTATTATTTTAAGAAGTTCAGACTTGGGCCTTATAAAATATTGTTTTCCTCTTCCCTTTTCCAAAAACCATGGGAAAAAACTATAATGACCCATACTTTACATACATTGTTAATACTTCAAAATTGAAGTGCACTTATTACAACATATAACAAAACCACGAAAGGACCGTATAGGTATAGTGTCTTTAGAAACTGGGAAACATAAACAACTGGTTCATAAAGCATCTACACTTTCTCCCATTTATTTCATCATATCTATAGTCCCTTTTGTAATATCTTACTAAATAACCTTTTTCCTGACCTGGGGAAAGAAAACATACAAAATGGTGAGCTCAAATGCTCAGTAAAGGTAAACAAAAGAAATATCAATCACATAATATTCATAAGAACATAACATTTTTGAAATCTTAACCTGCAAAAGAAATCATAATTTCATACCATGGGATAAATCATAGAAGTGAAATGTAATCCAAATAATCATAACATAAAACATGAATCTTTGTGGCATACACACATAATCATATATAATCATTTATTATTAGTCAAGACTCATTGACAAGACTATCTTAGTGGACAAAGTCCATTTCTGAACCGAGTTCATTCCTCGTTTCAGTCCTGTTTCACTGAACCGGTTTAACCTGCCGTTCCATCCATGTCTATCTCATGAGATATAAAATCTTTACCCAATGCATTGGAGGGAGATATAGGTCCCACCCATCTCATAATGATATCATTCTTATATGTGCCACAAAATCATAAATCATACATGATTCCATAACCCATGTAATAAAAATGGGATTCTTAAACATCATGAAATCATAAAACAATTCATATAAGATAAAGGAATTCATAAAAATAATTCCATCACAACATAATCAAATCAATGTAATAATAGGGATAGATTCAGAACCCTATATTATCTTAGATGGAAAATAATTTTGATAAAACACTTGAACTCCATTCTTGAGGAAAATATCATTTCTACTTTATAAACATTTTTCCTTTCTTAACATGTCATACAATTTTAAACTAAAAGAAGTTGATTAAAAATAAACTTGAAAACTTGTAAAGGAAGCTTCATGGAAATAATGTTCTAAAAATCTATTCATTCCGTATAAGTTAAAAAAACATTCTTCTCGTACTTTTGTCGAAAAAGTCAAAAAGTACTTCATACGAAAAATGACAAAATATTCCATTCATATCCATTACTAAAAACTCACCAAAGGGAAAAATTGGATTTAAAACATTGTAGGTGTATGTAAAAAATATTACATATTGAGGGAACATGTATGTGGATGATAAAATACACCCTAGTAAATACCAAAGTATAAACAATATCGGATAAAAATGAGATTGTGATATTTTCCCTTACCTTAGGTCTGATTTGCTTCGTAAATTTCCAAACCTCTTGTATAATGATTTAAATAATGTTATTGACTTATTCTAGAATCATACGTATTGTTATGATATCATATATGGTCATATTCTTAGCTTATTATTAGTAATATTTCCTTACTACATGTTATTCGGGTGTTATTAATTTTTGTTCTTATGCGTGTTTTGTCGAATAAATTCATATTCTTCTTTTTAAGTTATAGATACTTCATTTCCAGAATGGTATTAGTGTAATATATATCATATTTATTCACTCAATTCATTTATATAATCATTATGCAATGAAGATCATGTAGAACGAGTCGCATCACATCGTGGAGACGGTATTCCGTACGAACGCACGAGCGATGATATCGTTCCCATGATCATGGAATTGTATTGGAGTGTATGTATAATATTTCAGAATCAATATCATATATAGTCATTATTTACACCATTATACCCATCCAAGTAAGGTGGTGGTGGAAAATAGTTTACACCACGGCGTAGAGACGGTATTCCGTACGTACGCACGCGTGGTGATTTAGTTTTCCGTAGGATGGATAGATTGTGAAATAGGGTTGTTTCATACTTATAATAACATATCATTATATGAGTGATACTTATGTTATTACTTCATAATGAAACAACTACAGAAGAAGAAGTGTAAGAAGAAATAAAGATGAAACAATCGGTAACGGACATTACCTCTTCTTTGAAGCGCTTCTTTGAGACCTCCTTTTAGGGTACTAAAATTGGTCTTTGAAAAAGACTAGGACCTATAGTATGTATCTAGGGAAGTGGATAGGAGAATGTGTCAGGGGTTGGCCAAGCTTGAAGGCTCAAAGTGGTGTGAGGAAGAGGGGGAGGAGGTGCCCTTTTATAAGGGAGGAGAGGGGCACCTTTGGAATAACTAAAAATATTATTTTATTATAAATCCATATTTGGGTTTTAATAGCTCCAAATTGATTTATTTCGAAGCTAAGGTGGGGATGGGTCTAAATCCTCTCATTAAATATAATTTCGACAGGTTTAGTTTACTATTTTAACCTTATCATTTAGATTTAACTTTAATTTAGATAATTTTACTTTTACCGTGTCTTTTTGTGTTCTTACACTATCTGGTTAATTAACTTACTATAACAAGCCAAACGAACCCCAAGTTGTTTATTATTAATATATATAACCTTATCTAAGTTATTTGGCCGAACCTTAGATTTTTAGGAATAAAATAACAATTAATAATATAATATTTGTTTTAAAAACTATTTTATGTCAATTTTGACACTATTTAGTAATTGATTTTTGTGAAAATCATAGAAGAATGATTAGTTCGAAAAAAGTTAATTAAATCAATACTAACATGTCATATTAATCTAGAAAACTATTGTAATTCATAAAAAATCTCAAATTAAATTTATTTGGGTATTTATAACATCAATTATGTCAATATTTCATTAATAAGATAATTACTGCATCATCATTGTGTCATAAATAAATTAAATTATTTAATGTCTAAAAATTTCAAATAAACTACCATTATGTAGGAAATCTTTTTAGCTTTATAATTAATATTTATAGTCGAATTTATCTTATTTATAAACCTATATTAAAAATTATTTAGTTATTAAACTTTGATTTTAACTATTTTAACCCTTCTTTAAATAAATTAATAATAAATGTCCTAATCTAATCCAAGTGGGCCTAAATGGTCATATTTAATTTCTAAGGTTGTTTTTGGTCGAATTACACTTATCCAATATAATTAGGAAATGTGTTAGGGTAATAATAATATCATTTTTATCCTTAATTACCCTATTTACTTTTAACCGTGGAAAATAAAAGTAAAAAGTTACCATTCACCAAAAATTATTTTCATCTCATTGAACCACATTTTACTTACTGACATCAACCGTGTCTCTCGGATTTTTGAAATTCCACTCACAGAAGCGGTAAAATTAAGTTTTATGTAAATTTGCAAATTCTCCTAGGAGGTGGGTAAAAGACGGTCAAAAGTTCAATGAAATTTTTATATATCTAAAATTATTATAAAATTACTCCAATGAATTATATTGAACTTATATAGGAATTATGTATCAATTTTGACCTAAAATAAATTTAATTAAAATAAATAATTATTTAAAAAAATTCGGTTTTTAAATAGTAACCTAGTGTTTTCACTATTCATCAAAAATTGAAAGTTTTCAGAAAAATACCAAAATTTCACCCTAGGCTAAATTCGATATTCTGAATCCAAAAAATATATCCATTATGAAAAATAAAATTCATAATATTTGAAAAGGTGGTTATTACTATTCATAACTGCTGGTTTTAATAATATTTTAATAGCATATCGTTGTTTAGTGAAACTCAGTATTGCGTACGATGCAAGCATTCAAGGAAGGCCGCGGTTGCGTGTAAAGCAAACCAAGATAGTGTTGTGTGTAGTGAAATATTTCTTTGATGATTTGTATAACATAAAAACAAAATACTTCTCATAAAAGTCTCGGGTGTTACATTCTACCCCCCATAAAATGAATTTCTCCCTCGAAATTCGTCACTTTATAACAAAAAGATGAGGATACCTCTCCCTCATCATATCCTCAAGCTCCCATGTAGCTTCTTCTAATTGGTGGTTCCTCCATAAAACTTTCACCAATCGAGTGGTCTTGTTTCATAGGACTTTTTCTCCATGATCCAGAATCTCTATCGGATGTCTTCATAAGAAAGATCTTTCTCCAGCGGTACAACTTCTGAGATAAGTACATGTGAAGGATCAGGTATGTACTTTCTTAGGAGAGATACATGGAACACATCATGAACTTGAGAGAGATTCGGTGGAAGCACCAATCGGTAAGCTACCTTTCCAACACGATCCAGTATTTCGAAAGGACCGATATATCTAGGGCTCAACTTCCCCTTCTTTCCAAATCTCATGACCCTCTTCCAGGGAGAAATTCATAAGAACACTTTATCACCCACTTCAAACTCTATGTCCTTTCTTCGGTTGGCGGCATAAATTTTATGTAGACTCTGAGCAGATCTTATGTGTTGTTGAATAGATCTGACCTTTTCTGCCATTTCATCAACGAGATCAGGTCCTAATAGCTTTCTTTCCCCAACTTCATCCCAGCAAGTTGGAGTCCTGCATTTCTTTCCATAGAGATCTTCATAAGGATCCATCTGAATACTGGATTGAAAGCTATTATTATAAGAAAATTACCTCAAAGGTAGGTGTTGATCCCAACCACCTTTGAAATCCATAGAGCAAGCTCTCAACATATCTTCTAGAGTTTGAATTGTCCTCTCAGACTGACCTTCTGTCTGAGGATGATATGTAGTGCTGAAACTCAACTCTGTATCCAGAGTATGCTGAAGACTTCTCCAGAACTTTGAGGTAAACCTTGGATCCCGATCAGATATAATAGAAAGTGGTACTCCATGCAATCTTACCACTTCCTTTATATATATCCTGGAAAGCTGATCTAGAGAGAAATCCTCTCTAATAGCAATTAAGTGTGCGGACTTTGTAAGACGATCAAATATGACCCAGATAGCATTATTGCCTTTGGATGTTTTAGGAAGTCCTGTGAAAAAGTCTATAGTGATGTTTTCCCATTTCCATTTGGGTATGGGTAATGGTTGTAACATCCCCTTAGAATTCTGTCTCTCAGCTTTAACTTGCTGACAAACCAAGCATCGAGAGACATATTCAGCAACATCTCTTTTCATGTCATCCCACTAGAAGTACTCTTTCAGGTCCCTATACATCTTCGTTCTTCCAGGATGAATAGAGAATGAAGAACTATGAGCCTCATCCAACAACTCCATCTTTAATTCTGGGATGGGAGGAACACAAACCCGATTCCTGAACTTTATTATCCCATCACAATGAATGTTGAATTCAGGAACATTTCTCACCTTCTTTTGTAACTCTAAATCTTCTTTATGTGCGTCTTTAATCTTCACATGTATAGATGGTTGAACATTCATTTGAGAAAGATATGATTTCCCCCATTCCATTATAATTCCAAGATCCATCCTTTGTAAATCCATAAATATTTGATCTTTTGTGATCCTCATCATGGAAAAACTGGCATGGTCTTGTCGACTTAATGCATCTGCCACCTTGTTTGCTTTCCCAGGGTGGTAATGAATTGAGAAGTCATAATCCTTAATCAGCTCCAACCATCTTCTTTGGCGCATATTCATCTCCTTTTTTGTGAAAATATACTTTAAACTTTTATGATCAGTATAAATGTCACACCTTTCTCCATAAAGATAATGCCTCCAAATATTTAATGCAAAGATTTCCGCAGCTAACTCCAAATCATGAGTTGGGTAATTTTCCTCATGGATTTTCAACTGTCGTGAGGCATAAGATATCACCATATCATTTTGCATAAGAACACACCCCAATCCCTTCTTGGATGCATCACTGTAGATCACAAACCTTTCTACACTACAAGGAAGTGTGAGCACAGGTGTACTGGATAACCTTCTTTTCAACTCTGTGAAATTATCTTCACATTCCTCTGTCTAGACAAACTTAACTCCTTTCCGAGTCAACTTGGTGAGTGGATTAGATAATCGGGAAAAATCTTTCACAAAACGTCGGTAATATCCAGCCAAACCAAGAAAACTTCGGATCTCTGTTACTGTTGTTGGTCTCGACCATCTTTCGATAACCTCTGTTTTTGCTGGATCCACAGATATCCCCTCTTTTGAGATTATGTGACCCAAAAATGAAACTTTTTGAATCCAAAATTCACACTTGGTAAATTTGGCATAAAGCTTCTCCTTTCTCTGGGTCTTCAATATAATTATCAAGTGATCTTCATGTTCTTCCTTTATCTTTGAATAGACAAGAATATCATCTCTAAAGACTACCACAAACTGGTCAAGATAGTCTCTGAAGACTCTATTCATCATATCCATGAAGATAACATGGGCATTAGTAAGACCAAATGGCATCACTATAAATTCATAGTGTCCATACCTTGTACGAAAATCCATCTTTGTTATATCCTCCCTTTTGACCCTTAATTGATGATACCCTAAATGAAGATCAATCTTGGAAAAGTATTGAACTCCGCGTAGTTGGTAAAATAAGTCATCAATGCGTGGGAGAGGATATTTGTTCTTGATAGTGATCTTGTTAAGTTCTTGATAATCAATGCAGAGTCTCATTGATCCATCTTTCTTCTTAACAAACAGAACAGGTTCTCCCCAAGGTGACACACTAGGGCATATGAATCCCTTATCAAGATTCTCTTGGAGTTGCTTCTTCAATTCCTGCAACTCAATTGGGGCCATTCTATATGGTGTCTTTGAAATAGGCAAATCACTCGGTACGAGTTCTATTGAAAACTCGACTTCACGATTTGGTGGAAGACCCGGAAATTCCTCCAGAAATACATCATCAAACTCTCGTACAATGGGAATATTCTTAATCGTGAGTTTCTCACCAACCATTTGAGATAAATAACCTTCATTTAGTGGAATCAAGACCCATAAGATAGAAGAAATTTCCACTGGAAGGTTATGCTCATCCTTGCATCAAAGACGATCATAGATTGATCTGGAATATGAAATGTGACTTCCCTTCTTTGGCAATTGATATGAGATCCATATAAAGAAAGCCAATCCATGCCAAGAATCACATCAAATTCCACTATAGGAAGGATCACAAGATTTGCAGGAAGCACTTTCCCACAAACTTCAATCGGAGAAGAATTATAAACTTTTGATGCAACTGTTATTCCATAAGGGGTTTTCACAGCTAACTCAACATCTAATTGTTGAGGTAATATGGTGATACTCTTAGAAAATTCTTCAGAAATAAAAGAGTGGGTGGATCCAGAATCAAATAAAACATTTGCTACTTTATAGTGGATGGTAAGTGTACCTTTCACCACATCGTTATCGTACCCCACATCGCTGATAGAAATTGCATGTGACTTTCCTTTTCCTTTAGCCTTAAGAGTTGGTTAACGTCGATCATCATCATCAACCCTTGGATTTGGGCATTGATTGGCATAATTCTCCATCTCCTTGCACTTGAAACATTAAACTGTAGTAGGTTCATTCTGTGTATCCCTTCCTTTTTTTTGTATCCTTAGACATCTTCTTCCCATCATTGCGGCATTCAAAGGCCCAATGACCTTCCTTTCCACATTTGAAACATTTACTTGTCCCTTTAAGACAACTCCCTCCATGTTTCATTCCACACTTTGAGCATAAGGGAAAGCTCATCTTCTTTTCAGTGTGCTCTTTAGATTTTCCTTTGAATTCCATTTTCCTCTTCTTATCAAACCCATATAACTGATGGGTTACTCCAATCTCCATCTCAACTTTGAGAGCACATCGAAAGATTTCCTCATAGCTATTGATTTCCCTTATGGCTAAGTCCCTTTGAAGACTTGGTTTTAAGCCACTAAATAATCGATCGATCTTACCCTCAGGTTGGATAATAATACCAGAAGCGTACCTTGAAAGTCTTGTAAATTTTGCTTCATAGGTACCAACATATTCATCATCCTTTTTCTTTAGTTCAAGAAACTCCTTCTCCATATTTGTTCGGAGAATACGAGGGAAGTACTTATTGAAAAATAAGTTCTTGAACTCGTCCCATTCCATGGACTCAATTTCATCTCTTGGCCTCGTATTCTTGATAAGATTCCACCATTGATCAGTATCTCCTTCCAAAAGATACCCTGCTAGGATGACATTATCATGTTCAGAACATTGAAGAACTGAAAATATCTTTTCAGTAGTACTAATCCATTGTTCAGCAACTAATGGATCAGTATACCCGCTGAATGAAGGTGGACGCTGCCTTATAAAGGATTCAACAGAATGTTGCTTCTTCCTTTGCTCGTTTGGAAGTCCTGCATGATTCATAGCTTGAGAAAGTTGTGTGAGCATGGCTACAAGATTTTTCATTCCATCTCCCATAACGTTTGGTTGCTCAGGGGGACAATCATTGCATTGCCCGTCGCATTCCGTATTAACACGGTTCCTTCGGGTTCCATCCATTGACTAAAACCAAGAAAAATAGTGTGAGAAACACTAATTATAATAGGAAAACCACATAATAAAGAATAAATTTTCACACTTAAGGTCTTATCCTAGGTTATTCATGGCCATTTCTAAAACACTAAGATTGTGTTCTATGCTTAGACTCATCCTTATGATTCTTACTAAGGCTTTCACATCCTAGTTTCCAAAGGTTGACTATACCTTTCCTCTGATACCAACTATAACGACCCATACTTTACATACATTGTTAATACTTCAAAATTGAAGTACACTTATTACAACATATAAAAAAACCACGAAAGGACCGTATAGGTATAGTGTCTTTAAAAACTGGGAAACATAAACAATTGGTTCATAAAGCATCTACATTTTCTTTCATTTATTTCATCATATCTATAGTCCCTTTTGGAATATCTTACTTAATAACCTTCTTCCTGACCTGGGGAAAGAAAACATAAAAAAGGGTGAGATCAAATGCTCAGTAAAGGTGAACAAAAGAAATATCACTCACATCATATTCATAAGAACATAACATTTTGGAAATCTTGACCTGCAAAAGAAATCATAATTTCATACCGTGGGATAAATCATAGAAGTGAAATGTAATCCCAATAATCATAACATAAAACATGAAACTTTTTCTCATACACACATAATCATAGATAATCATTTCTTATTATTCAAGACTCATTGTCAAGACTATCTTAGTGGACAAATTCCATTTCTGAACCGAGCTCATTCCTCGTTTCAGTCCTGTTTCACTGAACCGGTTTAACCTACCGTTCCAGCCATGTCTATCTCATGAGATATAAAATCTTTACCCAATGCATTAGAGGGAGATATAGGTCCCACCTATCTCATAATGATACCATTCTTATGTGTGCCACAAAATCATAAATCATACATCATTTCATAACCCATGTAATAAAAATGGGATTCTTAAACATCATGACATCATAAAACAATTCATATAAGATAAAGGAATTAAGAAAAATAATTCCATCACAACATAATCAAATCAATGTAATAATAGCGATAGAAACAGAACCCTATATTATCTTAGATGGAAAATAATTTTGATAAAACACTTGAACTCCATTCTTGAGGAAAATATCCTTTCTAATTTAAAAACATTTTTCCTTTCTTAACATGTCATACAATTTTAAACTAAAAGAAGTTGATTAAAAATAAACTTGAAAACTTGTAAAGGAAGCTTCATGGAAATAATGTTCTAAAAATCCATTCATGTCGTATAAGTTAAAAAAACATTCTTCTCGTACTTTTGTCGGAAAAGTCAAAAAGTACTTCATATGAAAAACGACAAAAGATTCCTTTAATATCCTTTACTAAAAACTCACTGAAGGGTAAAATTGGATTTAAACCATTGTAGGTGGATGGAAAAAATATTACATATTGAGGGAACATGTATGTGGATGATAAAATACACCCTAGTAAATACCAAAGTATAAACAATCTCGGATAAAAATGAGATTGTGATATTTTCCCTTACCTTAGGTCCGATTTGATTCGTAAATGTCCGAACCTCCTGTATAATGAATTAAATAATGTTATTGACTTATTCCAAAATCATACTTATTGTTATGATGTCATATATAGTCATATTTTTAGCTTATTATTAGTAATATTTCATTGCTACTTGTTATTCGGGTGTTTATTACTTTTTGTTCTTATGTGTGTTTTGTCGAATAAATTCTTATTCTTCTTTTTAGGTTATAGATACCTCATTTCCATAATGGTATTAGTGTAATATATATCATATTTATTAACTCAATTCATTTATATAATCATTATGCAATGAAGATCATGTAGAACGAGTCGCATCACATCGTGGAGACGGTATTCCGTACATACGCACGAGCGATGATATCGTTCCCATGATCGTGGAATTGTATTGGAGTGTATTTATACTATTTCAGAATCAATATCACATATAGTCATTATTTACACCATTATACCCATCCAAGTAAGGTGGTGGTGGAAAATAGTTTACACCACGGCGTGGAGACGGTATTTTGTATGTACGCAGGCGCGGTGATTTCGTTTTTCGTAGGATGGATAGATGGTGAAATAGGGTTGTTTAATACTTATAATAACATATCAGTATATGAGTGATTCTAATGTTATTACTTCATAATTAAACAACTACAGAATAATAAGTTGAAGAAGAAATAAAGATGAAAGAATCGGTAACAGACATTACCTCTTCTTTGAAGCGCTTCTTTGAGACCTCCTTTTAGGGTACTAAAATTGGTCTTTGAAGAATACCAGGACCTCTAGGATGTCTCTAGGGAAGCGGAGAGGAGAAATTTTCAGGGGTTGGTCGAGATTGAAGGCTCAATGTGGTGTGAGGAAGAGGGGGAGGAGGTGCCCTTTTATAAGGGAGGAGAGGGGCACCTTTGGAATAACTAAAAATATTATTTTATTATAAAGCCATATTCGGTTTTTAATAGCTCCAAATTGATTTATTTCGAAGATAAGGTGGGTATGGGTAGCAATCCTCTCATCCAATAGAATTTGGACAAGTTTAGTTTACTATTTTAGCCTTATCATTTAGATTTAACTTTAATTTAGATAATTTTACTTTTACCATGTCTTTTTGTGTTCTTACACCATAAGGTTAATTAACTTACTATAACAAGAAAAACGAACCCCAAGTTGTTTATTATTAATATATATAACATTATCTAAGTCATTTGGCCGAACCTTAAATTTTTAGGAATAAAATAACAATTAATAATATAATATTTGTTTTAAAAACTATTTTATGTCAATTTTTACACTATTTAGTAATTGATTTTTGTGAAACTCATAACAGAATGATTAGTTCGCACAAAGTTAATTAAATCAATACTAACATGTAATATTAACCTAGAAACTTAGTGGAATTCATAAAACGTCTAAAATTACATTTATTTGGGTATTTATAACATCAATTATGTCAATATTTCATTAATAAGATAATTATTGCATCATCATTGTGTCATAAATAAATTAAATTATTTAATGTCTAAAAATTACAAATAAAATACCATTATGTAGGAAATATTTTTATATTTCTGATGAATATTTATAGTCGAATTTATTTTATTTATAATCCTATATTAAAAATGATTTAGTTATTAAACTTTGATTTTAACTATTTTAACCCTTCTTTAAATAAATTAATAATAAATGTCCTAATCTAATCCAAGTGGGCCTAAATTGTAATATTTTATTTCTAAGGTTGTTTTTGGTCGAATTACACTTATCCAATAGAATTAGGACATGTGTTAGGGTAATAATAATATCATTTTTACCCTTAATTACCCTATTTACTTTTAACCGTGGTAAATAAAAGTAAAAAGTTACTATTCACCAAAAATTATTTTCATCTCATTGAACAACATTTTACTTACTGACATCAACCGTGTCTCTCGGATTTTTGAAATTCCACTCACAGAAGCGGTAAAATTAAGTTTTATGTAAATTTGAAAATTCTCCTAGGAGGTGGGTAAAAGACGGTCAAAAGTTCAATGAAATTTTTATATATCTAAAATTATTATAAAATTACTCCAGTGAATTACATTGAACTTATATAGGTATTATGTATCAATTTTGACCAAAAATAAATTTAATTAAAATAAATAATTATTTAAATAAAAAGTCGGTTTTTAAATAGTAACCCATTGTTTTCACTATTCATCAAAAATTGAATGTTTTCAGAAAAATACCAAAATTTCACCCTAGGATAATTTCGACATTCCGAATCCAAAAACGAAGTCCATTTTGAAAAATAAAATTCATAAAATTTCAAACAGTGGTTATTACTATTCATAACGGCTAGTTTTAATAATATTTTAATAGCATATCGTTGTTCAGTGAAACTCGGTATTGCGTACAACGCAAGCTATCGAGGAAGGCCGTGGTTACGTGTAAAGCAAGCCAAGCTAGTATTGTGTGTAGTGAAAGATTACTTTGATGATTTATATAACATAAAAACAAAATATTTCTCATAAAAGTCTCAGGTGTTACAAACACCATGGGATGGTTTGTGGTTTGGATTAATTTAATGTAAGGGGACCCAAACCTAAATAATTAAGAATTCCCTCACCTTTCCTATATAAACCCACCCAAGCTCCCACTTACTCCTCACTAAAATACCTTGGAGTTCGTCCAACCTCTGCCCTACTCTCTCTATAATCCTCCCAAGGTGCCCCAAGCTCCCAAGAAGCCTCTCATAAGCCTCTCTCTAGCCTTTGGAAGCACACTTCCAAGTAAGGGTTTTTTCTTCCTTTCTCATTTTTGTCAATTTTCTTTAAGTTGTATTGCCCTTTTAATTTCAATTATGAATGTTAGGGTATGGTTTCACACCTCCCCCATACTTCCCTCTTATTGTTTGAATGATGGGAGACCCCTTTCTCTCTCATTAAATTCCTCCCATGTACACCTGTTACTATGCCGAAATTCCGAAAGGAACTTCTCTCTCTTCTTTTACATTCAAGCAATAATTTTGTATCATGAATCTAAATTCCATTAAAATTGTTGGGAAATGTATCTATATGACCTCCTTACTTTCCATTACATGTAAATATGATGAGTAACCCCTTTCTCTCTCATCAACCATTTTTTATGAATTCTTATGTCACGCTGTTACGCTGCCGAAATCGCACCGATTTTCTATGCCAATGCCATTGTGTAGTGGATACCATGCCCATTTCTCCATCAAGGGTATCCAACTTTACTTATTGATTACAAAGTTTCATGTATGAATTCCACATTCCTTTATCATGGAATAAAAGTTTATGTTTTATGAATCCATGTTTTAAGATCCATTTGGCACACTTATGCATGAAATGAAATGTTTAAGAAGGGTGTGCCCTTATAGCGCTCCAATGCATTGGGTAAAGTATAGTATCATGATACGTCTTGTGCAATGAGTGTTGACTCGTGCTAATTCAAGTTCAACGAGGGTTTACTCATGCTTCATGTGCAATGAGGATTTTACACATGCTCCATGTGCAATGAGCCTTGGCTCATGCTAATTCCATGTTAAGTGTTGTTTCCACATTTCCATGTTATGATTATCATGATTTATCATGCCTTTATGTTCATGTTTCTTTTATTCTCTATTGATATTCCTATTTTCTAACATGTATTGTACTCCTCATGTTATTCCATGTGTACTCCCTTCCTAGGCTTTATAGCTCACCCTTTTCTTATGCATGTCCTCAGGTTATCCCATGCAATGCTAAGTATAAAGGAATGTAGTGGTCATGTAAAGGAAGTTTTCAATAAAGATGTTGTATTTCATGTTTCAAGTTTTTATGTAATGATCCTAAGCCCCAAAGACACTAAACCTCTCGATCTTCTTTTTTGTATCAAGTGAAGTTTTATATAATAAACCATGTTTAAGTTTGTATTAAAAGTAGGGTTGTCATAATGACTGCCTTTTTTTATAGAGCCACCGAGGAGGATTTTTTTTTATTTTCAATGTTTTTGAAAAATATCAAATGGAATTGCTCGAATAATTCAATTTTATAAAATCTAAAGTACCTTTTAAAGAAGGGATAACAATTTATTGGCACTATATTTTTTATAACTGTATTGGTATAAAATAGGTGATCAAACATGATAATTATTTGAGAATTCATCCATCTATTATAAGACCCAAATAAGAGGTATTCTCTAATATTTTTTATCAGATACAAAAAATAATTAATGGTCATAATTGTAAAAATATTTCATGTGTAAGAAAAAAAGTTTTTAATAAATCAATTACATTATCTATTAAAACCAATGCGATACAGTTTTTTAAACCTTCAGAGACTCTTATTCATCAAATTCATATGTTTATGTCTATTTTTTTGTGTTCAATATGAATGATAAGGATAAAATGTATTTTTTATTATAGTAGAAACTTTTTTATCCCAAAAGTTGAGTTTGATTTGGTTTAGGAATTTTTAGACTTTTAATGAGGATATTTTTGGAAAAAAAATATTTTCGATTGTATGTTTCACCTGAATACCTTTGTAAAAAAGTTCTGAAAGATAAATATTTTTTGAATAAAAAATTTATTGATTCTTTCTTGGGATCGAGATGATTTTTATTTAGAAAAGTATTTGTGGATAGAATTCTCTTATTTTGGAAGGTATTTTTCAACATATTAGAAATGGAACTCAGGTACATGTATTGTATGATTCATAAATTTTGGATTACTAGTCTTATATTACATTTTATTTTTTACCATCTAGTTTAGAATACATTTTTTTAGTGATCTTATTTTGTATGATGATCATATTTGTAATTTTCATTGGATTGGTGAATTTTTTAATGGGAGACATTGGAAACTCAGAGTGTAAATTCATCTTGGGAATTTTTCAATTCTCGATTCCCATTTCTAGTATTTTACGAAATATGTTAATTATCAAGTTTTTCTGGTTATCATCGAGCTATGTCATATGGTGATAAATTTTTTCCATTGGGTTGGAATATTATTTGGAATTATAATCTTCCTCAATGGGTGAATATTTCTTGGTGGTTTATTTATTATAATTGTTTTCCATCAGGTGTTACTCTTTTTTAGTGGCGTGTTATTGATTCTAATATTTCATATAATTTTATTAGACTATACAAAACAAATCTTTATGAATTTTTTTGTTGTGATAAAGTTATTGTTATTTGGAAAAGAATTCGGAAAATTTTGTTGAGTTTTCTACAATGTTTTTCTAAAAACACTTTCTTCATTAATTGGAAAAGGCGTATTAGTGATTTTGATTTCCAGTTGGTTTGTATTTTTACATGTACTATTTGTATTAAACATAAGGATTATATCTTTAACCATATTTTTCATTCTGATTATTTATTGGTTAAACATGTGCATTGATATTTGGAAGCATGGAGGACAACTAATAGTTATTTTTATGGTATAAACCAATGGAACCTAGGGTTAATATTAATTTTTAAATTTTATATTCTTCTTAATTTATCGGTTGGTACATTATTGGTTTGTAGTAATTATCAAGGAGATATTATATTTGTAAGTGTGAATATTTCACAAGCATCTTGGACTATAAAAATTATAGTGGATAAGGAAATTATTTATGTTTTATGAGTTTTGAAGGCTAAAGGTTGGACTCATTATGTTTTTGAATATAATTATCATTAAGTAATTGTTATGTAGTCATATGAAAATTTCCATCAAAATTCATTTGGTCTTATTTTTTACTAGATTAAGGTTTCTTTTTGGTATGTTCCTTATTATCATTTATCTTTGTTAAAAGGGATGGTAATATGGTGGCTAATTCCATTAATCATTCTTCTATTAGTTTAGGAAAGGTAGTTTCATTTGGCATGGTACCAAAAAACTATTAGTTTTCACTTGAGGATTCAAATATAATTTCTATCATTACCAAAAAAATCATATATCTTGTGTTTTAAATATTTTATTTTAGTTTTATAAATATTTTTAGTCATTTTTAATTCATAAAACATCTATTTTATAATTTTTTTAAAATAATTTTGGGTATATATATATATGAGTATGTGTCTGTTTATTAAAAAAAAATTTAAATATTTAGTTTTTTCATTACACATATATTTTTGTGTTTCAAATACATAATTTTTTTTAAAAAAATATTTTAAATTCCTTTTTAATCCATTAAATATGTGTTATGTTGATTTTATTTTTGTTTTAATTTTTTTTATTAACTTTGATTTTATGTGTGTTTTTTAGAAAAATGTAAAAAAAAATAGTTTTTTAACATGGATAATTTTCTATATACTTTAAATATAGATATTTCAGTTTTAATTTTTGTTGACCTTTTTTAATCCACAAAACCTACGCTGTGTGAATTTTTTAATTTATTTTTTAAAATAAATTTGGATTTATTATTTGTTATTTGAATAAAATGTTTAAGTAAGTAATTTATTTAATAAAAAATATATTTTATCTATTTTTAATAATGAAATTTTATTTTAAAAAATATTTTTTAATTTCTTTTATTCTAAACAATGAATGTTATGTTGATTTATTTTTTAATTTTCTAATTTTAAAAATATTTTTATTTTCATATTTTTTAATGAAAAAATTCTTAAATGTTTATTTTTTTAATCCAAAACATATGTAATGTATTTTCAATTTTTATATTTCACTTTTAAAAAAATAATTGGGTTAATATGGATAAATTTTTTTCCACAATTTTGTCTTAATCATTTTAATTCTTGTCGTGTTGTTATATGTGTTTTTTTAAGAAAAAACTAATTAAAATTTAGTTTCATTAACCCATAACATAAGTTATCTATTTTGAATATTGATTTTTCAATTTTTAAAATGTTTTTAATTGTTTTTAATTCATATAGCACTTGTTTTGTGAATTTTTGTGATTTATTTAAAAAAAGAATATATATATGTGTGTGTTTTTTGGAATTTTTTAAAAATATTTAGTTCTTTAAAAAAACATATAACTTTTTTTTAAATCACTAACACAAATTACGCTTTATCCATTACTAGATTTTATCAACGTTGATAAAAGGGTATCCTTTATGATTGCTAGCTAAAAGCGCTGATAAAGGTAACTTTTATCAATGATAAAAACATCGATAAAAGTGTACACTTTATTAGTGTATTTTTTAACTATGATAAATGTGCATATTTATTAGTGTTTTTCATAATATATATAAAATTATAATATTTATATTAAAAAATTAATGTTTATTTGTATACTTTAATTACAAAATGAAAGTATATAATTAATATAAATATGATATATATATATATAATAAATCAAATAATTATATAAATATAAATGATGTATTTTTAATATGTGATATTTGAACTTATAAATTTATATCAATGTCTATGTGCATATATGTGTATTCATTATGTTGTGTGTGTGTGTGTTTTGTATGTGTATATATAGATGTTGTACATGTACATATTTATGTATGTGTATGAATATGTGTACATGTATGTGGGATATATATATATATATATAACATGTATATATGTGTATGTATGGCATGTACTTTTTTCACATTTGATGTTTTTTTCATTTTTGATATAATGTTTTTTAGAGTTTATTCATTTTTTATACAAATTTATATTTCACTTAGTATTATTTTTAATATGTTGTTAATTTATATGATTATTATTTATTCAATTTTATTTATTAAGTTGTAATATTTTTATAATATTTTAAATTTGTATTATTAAGTTATTTAAATGAATTTTTTAATATTTTCTTCATTTCTATACATGTTAACAATTCATGTAGTTAATATTATGTGAATTCATTTTTTTAAATAGTTTTGTCTATTAAATTCTATTTATTCTTTTTAATATTTCTTTCATTAAATATTATTTTTTCATTTTTAATATTTATTGATTTTTATATTTTTTGTAATTTAATAATTTTGTAATATTTATTTATAAATATATTTATTTATTATACATGTAATATTTTCAATATGTTTGTAGTTTATATGAATAAGGTTTATTTGGTTTTGTTTATTAATCTTTAAAATTTAAAATATGTTTGAAATTTTTAAAATCAATCTATTTAAATGAATTTTTTAATAATTTTTAAATTTAAATAGTTAATTATAAAATTATAAATATATATAATTTAAAAAAAGTATTTATAACATTTTAAATATATATATTTATATAATTATAAGATTATAATAAATATAAAAAATGGTTCAAGAGATAGGCAAGCCCGCTCCTAGAAAATTTATAAGAAAAATAATATTGACAAAGAGATGAAAAGAGGATGGACTGGTCCAAACAAAGAGGCATGCCCTCATCCATCAGGGAAAACTACAAATCCATAACATGGTCATTTCCATAATCATGGTCAAATCCATCATCGTTATCAGTAGTTTCCCACTCTGACTGTGAGTTCCTTTGATTGAATATCACAGAGTACTTCTCCTTGATCTTTTCCTACTCCTAAGTGAGTTGGCTCTTAGATTCCTTTGAAGAAGACCTAGTAAACACATTTCGTTCATGCCCTCATGTTGCATCCCAGTCATATTGGCCACATCCTCAGTCATGACCTTTTGGATGCCTACCCCATCTCTAAGATTTTGGATGCCAAGTTCCTTCAAGTTCTTCCTCTTCAACGTCTAGATTGTCCTTTTCTATAGAGAGTTATTCATTACCAATCAGGTCATCAATGGAAGTAGATGGTTCACCACCAGTGTCTAGCTCTTTAGAAACATCATTGAGTGAATCAATCTCCTCGAATCTATTTTCATTAGTTAATGAATGGTCTATGTTCCATCCAAAATTAAATACAATCCTATATTTTTCAGATCTAGTTAAATTTTACTCAAGACGAGAACATGTTTTCTTTTATGTAACTATCTAGAAACATGTGTTGTCCTCAGATAAAAGTGTCTTTAATTTTCAACTTCTCTTTATATTTAATAAGGGAATTGAAACTCACTTCCTGCTTACCTTTACTGCTTATTGAGGAAACTATTTTCTCAAGCATAATGGGTTCATTATCCGTAACTTGCGTGTCAATTTCTCTATTGTCTTTCTCATCAAGGAGTTCCATTCATCCCACATTTCATTTTGTTCATATACATCATTTGGGTTAGATGATGTATTTATGACTTTTTCATTCAAGGGAATATTTTCTAGTCTATTCTCCATGGCACTTTTCCCATCATCATTATGACTTGAAGTTTCATCTGCAACAAAATCTAACCAATGCTTCTTCATACCAGAGCTCTATATAGAAGGTTCAGAAAATTGATGGATATCTTCTCTATGTAAATCACCTACATCCACTTTCCTAATGGAAATATCAAGTTTTTCTCTAGATTAAGTGAATACATATGCTTCATTTTCATCATAAGAACCAATCTCCGACTACCCATCATCACGACTTTGATGACAGGATCTGTTTCGATCAAGAAAATCAAGACTAGTATGAGTAATTGGTTTCTTTCTTCTTTTAAAACAATAATTTGAATCCCGAACATGAGTAGAAAAAATTTCACACATAAGAGACATACTACAACTAGAAAGATCATTTCTAATTATGTTTCATTCTTTACATAATTTAGGAACCCTGTCATAAAAAATCTTTAATTCAAACTCATATTCATCAGTAGATAAGAACACCTGATCAATGAAGGTTGAACTTAGGTCAACCTCAACCAAGAAATGAAAAAAGTGGTCAAAACATTCAACTCCGGTTTCTTTATCCATTTTATTGGGAAGACCAGTTAGTTTTTACCATCTCCAATCAAGACCATCACCCCGTGGTCGTGCTTTGTTGTTTTTGAACCATCAACCCAAATGAGATGGGCCCAAAGGACTAATTGAACATTGAAGTCCCAACAGTAGGCTTGAAATACTATAGAAAAAGGCATTGCTAATAGATTTAGCCTACCGCCAGCCTACGTCTAGACCCATGTCCTAAAGTCACCTCCCCTCTGATTCTCAAGTTCATTACCTGATCACATCCCATGGTCACCATCACCGGAAACTTGCATCCCGATGTTGCATTCGTCCCATGATCCATCTCCAGATGCACCCAATCCATCCCTGCTGATGTCCGGAGGATGTTTCTTCTGCACCTAAAGTCGATGCCAAGTTCCATGTATCCCGATCGAGGACATCACTGACCTCCATCTGATCTCTATCCTCGCTGGTGGATAAGTCTCTCTGCTCATAGGCAACGATCACCATCCCCAGGGTCCCATGCCCACTTTATCGCATAATGTCGAAGACCATACCCATGCCCTAGGTCAAGCATTCCATCCAAGGTCATTGTTGAGTGCTCAAGTCATTTCCAGCCTATCGCCAGCCTGCCACCATTATTGGCCTGAGGTTAACACTAACTAACCCCGCATCCCGAGGTCTCCTGTGCCATGAATCTTGAGATCATAACCAGTCATCCTTTCCTGTAAATTGGTTGGGTTGCGCCCCACAACCCTCTGCTGCCCACCAGTGTTAGCGGGGTGCCATCGCCATGTATTTTCATTGAGGCAATGTCGCCAGCCACTGATAACAAGGTGATATAGACAGCCACCGCCATAAAGGAATCGTCACCAACCACCACCGTGAATTTGGGGCCCTAGTCACCAGTTGCACTGGCTGCAAACCCAGAAATATGTGATTTATCATAACGACACCCACCGCCACACGCTGCAAAAAATTCAAAGTGATCAACTATCCCATCTTTATACCATCTTCATGGGAGGAGCAATAACTTAAGGTTACAATAGCTTTAGCGATCACCATGGATTTTAAGAGAGAGACTCTCCATTTTAATTATATAAATATATATAATTATAAAAATATATAAGTGTATATATATTTATAATTATATATAAATATGTTTAAATATATTTAATTATGGTTATAAATATAAATAAATATATTTATATAATTATAATTATAAATTTATAATAAACATATTGAAATAATAAATATATTTATAAAATTTATATTTATATATATTTATATATTAATAAATATTTATAATTATATAAATATATTTATAATTATATATAAAAAAATAATATATTTATATATAATTATAATTATAAATATATATATTTAAATAATTATAAAAGTATAATAAATATATTAATTATATTTATAATTTTATATATTTTTATATTACTAAATATAATATATTTATATAAATATATATAGTTATATAATTATATAATCAAGATAGTTCGAGCCCTAGGCAAGCCCATGGTTCCACAATTTATTGAAACTTAAAGGAAAACAATGTATATACGGATATGGGGAGTGAGAAAAAGAGTCAAGACACTTCACAATAATAAAAAAGTCATCTATGGGAAGGGTCACCACCCCCACCCCTTGGATGACGGCCCATCCTCCATGTTTTGGGCTGCTTCCATGTCTCGTCGTCATCATCCGGACCTAAACCCTCAAAAACTGACTTTCCAGTCTCATTGCCTTTAACAATAGGAACTCCATCAGCATTGCCAAATTCCTCATAGAATATCTCATTGTTATTTGAACTTTTTAATATTTCAATAAGACTAATATTATTTTTACCGAAACCTAGAGAATTAACAGTGTCAAGACTCTGGTCATCAGAGGCCCCATGTACAGTAGCCTTATAGTCATTCCCCTGTCCATCCAGGATAGCCTCAATGGGCCCTGCTTCAATTAAAGTAATAGAAACTACATGAGGTTTAGCCTACAAACATTAGCCAGTAATAAGTATTTTCATCCCTAAACGATCAAAAGAGGCAGTCAAAAGGTCCTCCTGATTCAATTGTAGATTGAATTCAGCTTTAGTAGTGCATTCCTCGTCAGATTCCACATTCTCACTAGCAGAATGGGGCTACACATTCTTCACTAAAGTAACATATCCTTGAACCTGTCTAGTAATTCCAACAGATTTATCACAACCACCTTTAAGAACCTGTAGGAATGACCTATTATCAACCTCTTAAATGGTGTCATCAAGAGAAGATATTTGATGAATTTTCATAAGGGACGATCCAATAAATACATTTTATGTACCTACCATGTCATTAATGATTTCATTGGAGTGAACCAATATTTATTCCTTAGTAATAGCCTTGGATGAGACCACCCCCCCTTCTCAACAAAACTGAACCCCATTCCCTTGAAAGGCTTGGATTTGTGCTTTTGAACCTGCCTCTAATTTCTAATTTCATTCCCAACAAGCTTGAAAAAGTTTTAGAAATTATGTAATTATTCATATTAAAATTCAACTTCAATATTTTCACTATTCGAATTAAGAATTAAATAATCAGGCATGTGGTTCAAAAAATCAATATCAATCAATAGCCTAGAATAATAACCAACATTTTCTTTAATGATATTGTCATTAATCTTTAGAGTTGCACCAATGCAAGGAGAAATATCCTTCAATATCTGTGGATTCCAAAATACCCAACTGAGTCCATGAAACCTAACCTAGACCTTTAAATTATTTTTATTCTAATGAATAGGGTTAAAACTGATGTACCATTATGAAATTCATAGAATTATTGGATTCATTGTATAATAACTGGACTCCCAAGTAGCATATTTTCTGAGTTTCAGATTGAAAATTTAAATGAAAGTATCCCCTTCCTATAGGGATGATCTTCCAATTTTCAAAACCCCAAATTAGATTCATTTTATTTTTTAAATCTTCCATAGTAGGGGGTTTATCACCCTTGGAAAGAGTCATCCTTCCAATCAGAGAGAACCTGCAGGAGTCCAGGCGCTCAAATAACACCTCCTACTTAACAATGATATAAAAATTACCATCCTCAAATTTCACAATTCAAGGCTCAATCGGATCTGAAGCCTCATGAAATGTTGTCTTAAGAATTTCTACAAACGAGGAGGCTTTTTCAAGCGGTCTATTAACCTATTCATGCGCAATCACCTGGGTTGAAGTGCTGGACACCATATCTAATGATTGAGGAAAGAAGATGATAAAAAAATTCAGATTTCACTACCTATACCGCCGAGAACATTCACTGAATGTCGAAGAAGACCATCCCACAAAACACTATGACTAGATATGGAATATTGGACACCTATGAATAGAACCGAACACTAGACATTCCTAGCTCGCAACAACACCAAGACCAAATCTAAAAGATCACAACCACCGTTGAACCAAACTGAACACCACAGATGCCCAGCTCGCAACAGCACTGTGACCAGATTTGGAATTTCAAATTTACAAAAATTGAAACCATCACTAAGAACAGATTCCCCAAATATTATCATAGGATGAACTTCCTAGCTCACAAGATCTCACACAACAATTTTGTAGAATGTAACCCTTCCTCTCTGTCAGCCACGTGCTCAGTGAAGGATCGCCGCTGAATTGCCATTGGAGATCGATGGAAGGGGCATCATCTCTATTCCAAATCTTCTAATTATATATATGAGGGAAGATTATATAAATATATATAATTATGTAAATATATTTATAATTATATATAATTTTTTTAATTTTTTAATTTATAATTATAATTATAAATATTTATTTATTTATTTAAATAATTGTAAAATTATAATAAATATATTTAAATGATATATATATATTTACTATATTTATAATTATATATATACATATATTAGGTTCTTGGGGAAAAATTACAACAAACACACACACACCACCCAAAGGGCTTGATAACATAGACCATAACCCCCCTAATGGGATAAACTACATTATTAACCTATTTATTCGCCCTAAAGGACCCCTAGTACACACACTCATAGGAAAATTTTTAAAGGAATTGGGCCATCTACACTACCCCTAATTCCAGTAGTACATGTTCTAGGTTGACCGAATTTCCCGAAGGCCTTTACATTTTTTATCTATTTTGGAGAATCGACTTTTTTAACTGGGTTGAGAGGAAACCCTTACATGACCCATAGGCCTAGTGGAATAAGTCCTGATACATGACCTTGAAGGCCCCAAATACCCAACTACACTATAACTTCCTAGCCTAGAAATTTTATAAATGGTTTATATTAAGCTCCCTAACCCTGATTTTTGGATGCCTAGCTAGAATTTCCCCATGAAAATATGCATGGTGCCTAGTCCTGAGGGCTGGTTTTATGCCCTCTCATTTTCTCCAATTTTCTAGTCTTGAATTTGGAGATTGATTACTAGTTTAAATCCTCTTCTGGTATTGTCCTTATGAGATCAAATTGTTTAGGCCCAAGTCTATTTCTTTTATTCTAACACAGATGCTGCCACCCGTCATTTTTTTACCCAACGTCGTCTTCCACCCATCTTCCTCAACTGCTAAGCACTCTTCTGCACCTAAAACTGACGACCGCCCACCCCACTGTTTCACACCTATCGCCATCGATCATGACCCACCTACGCCGACCACACTTCACCGTCAAAGCCTTCTATCTGAACTGTCCTCTAACATGTTTGCATGCTCAGTTCCTTCGAAGGTCAATGCCTAAGAATTTATGCCCAAATAATGAGCATCCACTGGATGATCCAATAGATAACCCCTCATACCAATAATCCTCATAGTCTCTACCAACATTTTCTATATGTCCGACATCTATTTCTATCCCTTTTCTATGGACCACTATCATGACCAACCTACACCATCTGATCATCTCCCTCATCATTGTACCTAAGGTGTCTATCCACCATAAGCCCACTTCCAAAGGCCTACACTAGACGATAGATTCAAGATTATAAAAGGTCAATACTATAGTGATACATGAGTTCATGTCGATCCCCCATCATCATTGCCACTGACCCAACTCCCAACACCATGTTCATCGGAGACCAGTCGCCATGCCTCTTCCCACCGCTCGGCGTTGCCCGTCGTCCTACTTCGGTTGTTATACCGATGTCATCGAAGCTACCGAAGATCGATGAAACCCCCTTTATTGTGTCACCTATACATATTATTTTGATCTACAATCATAGAAAATTGTGCATAATCCAACATTGTGCTTACTCACACCAACCTTGCTCTACCATGTTGTGTCCTCATCCTTAGCTTTGCTCCCTGCCAACAGTTGTCAGCCACTCCTCCCCACCGCTGCTGTTAAAAGGGGCCTTCTAGATTTTTTCATCCATTTCCACCCCCAAACTAATGTGGAGGCCAAAATTCCATCACATATAAAGTATTTTATTTGATTCCCCACACTGCGCCATACAAATTTAACTGGGAGGCCTGAAATGAGAGGCAAGTGAGATTTGATCCCTAGCCCCACAGATGTATCTAGGGTGTGTTAACCACTCTACTACAACCTCGTATAAAGATAAATATATATAATTATATATATAATCATAAAAATATATTTAAAATTATATATAAATATTTACAAATATATTTATTTATAATCATATTTACAAGAAATATATTTAAATAATAAATATATTTATTATAATTATATATTAATAAATATATATAATTATCTAAAGATACATAATTATATACTTATATATAATTATATATAATTATATATAAGTATATATTAGTATATATAACTATATATAATTATATATAACTATATATAACTATATATAATTATATAAATATATTTATATTTATATACAATATTTTTTTTAATTTTTTGAAAGGTTGAGGCTCAAAGGCCTTTATTGAAATTAAAAGTGAAAATTTGAAGGAACATATGAAACCACATAAGTCCACGAATAACAAAAAAAAGTCACCAACCCACTCAAGAGAGTGTTCTCAAAATTTGGTGAGTGAATCATACACCCTATCCATAAGGATGTCATCCACTCCTCTAAGTTTTGACCTGCATCCATGGACCATCAACATCATCAAAGAGATTATGAACAACATCAACCTTCATGAATTTATCTCTAGACACTCCATCTCTATTTTTCCTATCATCATAGTTGTTATCCGAAGGAATTATATCAAAAGAATTATGATTACTCAACTTTCTTATTTACATTACCCTTCATATTTTGAGAAGAAGAACTACATAGTGGAAAAATAGATTCCCCTATCTTGGCTTCATCTAACCTCTCTACCAATGGATCAGTAACGAGATGTTCATCCGTGTCTTGAGAATGTGCCAACACACCTGGACCGATATGTACTTTAGTACCATCAATGTCAAAAATGGATACATGATTAGTCTTTGTAGCACAATTCACAGTGGTTTTCACTCCACTGGAAGCATGGCCAAATCCCAGATGGGAGCTGGTGGAATCAAAACTCACCCTACTACCTTTCACTTTACCTAGAGGAGAGTGAAAAAAAGTTGTATTAGGGAATATAGAAGAGCAAATTGGCTCCATACCACTAGGGGAGTGTCCATGTGACTCAGTCACCTTAACCATACTCAAATAGGAGGACAATAAAAATATTTTTAGATATATTTATTTATAATTGTAAATATATATATATATATATAATTATAAAATTATAATAAATATTTTTAAATAATAAATATTTTTATTATATTTATAATTATATTTATTGATATATTAATAAATATATGTATATATATGTACATATATAATAATATAATTATACCAAGAAGGTTTGGGGTCAAGCACCTTATTATAAAAAGAAAGAAAAATAAATAGTACATGAATGAAAAAGAGAATAAAAGAGATCCCACATAAAAAATTAAAAGAAATACAACTTAGTCATCACCAAAATCATGATCAGAGTCATGATCATAAGCATCAACATCATCCGAAAACTCCCATTATGATTGTGAATTCCTCTGGCTGAAAGATCAATGTATTTCTCCTTAATCATTACCTTGTCCAGTGTGAGATGACCCTTAAGAGAACAAGAGGACCCTCCACACCCCCCAAAAATCGTCATTATGCCCTTGGCCATGAGCTTTGGGTTGCCTACCCCATCACTGGGTTTTGGGCATATGACATACGTTGTTATTAATAGAATCAAGAAACTCAAATATCTTAACATATTTAACAATGGATGATTGTTCAACCTTTTTAGAGACAAAGTCTATCTTTCTTGTCATTTTAAACCCTTAATTTTCCAATTTACCCTTATCTTTACTACATCTAGAATCCATCCTTTCATGTAAAGTGATATCATATACAGTGGAATATTTCCTCTCAATGAGCATCAATCTATCTGATAAAGAGGAGGTATCCATAGTCACAATAAAGTGAGAAAACTAAGGGTTAATCCCCTTCCTAGGTGAAGCTAACTCTTCATCAACAACAAAATATAACCATAGCCTACTAGAAAATTGCACAAGTGCTCCTTTAGTGGCTTTAATCCCTATAGTTTCATGCATTCCATCGTCATTCTGACCATCATCATGCCCATCATACAATGTCATTGGTTGAAAAATGAAACCTTGTCCTTCTATCTGTTAAGGAGCATCCTAAAATGGATTATAATGGACTACATATGTAGACAGTTGTGGTTATAAGGTATCCTTTGTGTGCTGCTTCCCATAATAATAGGGAACAGCTAAAACCAAATTACAATTCTTATCGGCCATGATCTATTGACCAGAGCCCAGAGGAGAACCATCAACAATATCCTAGTGCCCAGAACCTAAAAGGGGTACCATCCATATTAGAGTGACCGACTCGATCATAAGTATTTCCATCATTGACACGTACTGGAACCTCAATAGACTTCATACTCGTAACACATCTTGTACATATATCAACATCATGCCCTTTCAGAGATCATGAAGAACAAACTAACTCCCTTTGGCACTTCTCCTTCAAGTGTCCCAACATTTTTCAACCAGTGAAAAAGTAAATAGGCTTATCATAAATTATCTTGAGATCCAAATCATAATCTTCAGTTGAGATCTTAATTTTCTCAGTAAGTATTGATGAGAAATTTACCTCAATAAGAAGCTGAGAAAAGTGACAAAACCGAGCATCCTCGGTCAATTTATCCATCTTGATAGGAATAGAAATCATAGAAGAAATGCCAAACAAAATCCTTAGGTTCCATAAGACCCAATTCAAACCAAAAAAAAGAATCCAAAACATGTTCTTTACTATTTAAAAAAACAAATGTATTAAAATTGGGAACCCACTCCTATATGCATAACATGCCTGGACATAATGACAATGATCCAGACCCCTAATATCTCCTTTTTAGATCATCTGACTGAAGAAAGATATGAAAGAAATGATAAAAAGGTGGAATAATTCTCCAATCATCAAAACCCCAAGCCTTTACAAGATTATTTCAAAGATCAGATAGCCTCCGTAAATGTGAACTAGACGGTAAAACAATTCGCACAAGAATCGAAAACTTACACAGATTAAGATGGACAACAATTGCCTCTTGATTCTCTTGGATATGAATAGTTGACCCCCTTTGGAGGAATCAATATGATATACCATCCTTAATAGAGGAAAAAACGATGATTCAAATCACCTTTATCTACAGAATCCTTTAAAGATGAACCAGTGACAACCTTCAAATATGCAATCAATACAGGTTGACGTGCATCGGCAACTGCATCCATATCTAGATTTCACAGAGCAACCAAATTTAATTTCTATAGATTTGGTCTTCACACATCCACAACATCCATCCTCACAGCGGATCCTTAATGATATGACACATCCTCACCATCAGCAGGAGGCCAAGAGTACTCCTGATCCATCGAGGAGGAAGGATCCCCCATAGCCTTTGAAAGGAAATAGACCGTTAATGAAGGGAGAGCCATTGATGAAGATATCATCTCATAACTAGGCACTATGATTGAGTGGTGAACCCTGTAATCCTATATCCATAAGATCAGGTTTTGATTCCTAGTTATCACCTTGGGGGATTTATGACGTAGGTGTTGTCATAGGTGCTGACATAGGTGGAAGTAACGCAAGTAGGCGGTGTCACATACATGATGCAAGAAAGGGGTGGAAATGTTGATGCAATCAAGGCCCTTATGAAATAAAAATGAAGGGTCCTTTGAGCCATCCAATATTGGGCCTACGAGCCTTTAATATATGAATAAATATGGCAGATGTGTGGGATATCCCTTAGGGGGCTATGACCAGCCTTTCCGGCATGTGTGTGTAGTGTGTCTGTGTGTTTGAATGTAATTGTACCCCCAAGATCCTAATATATAATTAATTGTTTATAATTATATATAATTATGTATATTTATATTTATTTATAATTATATACATTTATATTTATTTATAATTATATACATTTAAAAAATAATTATATTAATTATATTATTAAAATTAGCTCTTTATCGACACTTTGTTAGCACTAATAAAGAATTATCATTATCAGTATTAAAAAAGTGATTATAAAACATATCATTATGAGAACTAAAATTTTTTCACTAATAAATATATGTTTTATCATGATTTTTTAGCATGGTCAAAGATTAGTTTTATCAGTACTTATTATTTTACCACTGATAAAACCACTCTTTATGAGTTCTTTTTTAAAAAAATTTATAGAACTCTTCCTAGTCTTTTAAATAAAACCCTAATAGTGTTCTCTTCTCTCATTCTAGTCAAGATCTCACGAAACTAAATCTATATCATCTCTCTCCCTTGATCATCTCAGATGAATCTACACCTTCAAAATCCATGGAATGTGATCACTTGTGATCCATCGCTCCCTCTCAAACATCTTTGTTTGTTTTTAATTTTACCCGATGGTTTGAGCGGTGCATGTGAGTGATCTTATTTGTGATAGATATACCTCACTGTTTCTCCACCCAAGCTCCCTTACCTTAAGGAATTGTTGGTTCACCCTCTCCCTCTCATTCACATTCATTTCACTCATTCATCATTATTTCTCACTATGATTAGATGGATCTTCTAGTTGTGCACCGTAGAAACCCTACCCACTTATCATGTAAGGTGGTAACCATAAATGATAAGTAGGAAGAGTTTTTATGGTGCAAAAATGATAATCATCTTTTATTTCCAAGTATCCCTCCTACTCCCATGGACTAAAGTTAAACAATTCTTCCCATTTACTTAAATTATAAGGCAGAATAATCCTAATCATTTTAATATCTCTTCATTTGTTTATAATTTTTATGGGAATAATGAAATTTATTTTATTTATTTTGTATGATTTGTTTCATTTTTTTATATTTATAGTGCTTGATAAAAATTATTTCACAATACTTTTAATACTTATACAAATACGCTATATCTATATACTTTATTTTTTAAAATTTTGTTCTTAATAATTTTATCTTGTTATGGAATTAATAAGTTTTTACATTTTTTAATTTTTTTTAATATTTTATAACATTATTATTATATTTTTTTATGGATACCAATTTTTTATATATTTTACACATGTGATATAGTATGAACACATGGGTTATGCACAGGTATTATGGATGTAAAATGAACTATCACGTACAAAAGAACTCGAATTTATGATATAACTAGAACATGGGTGGTGTTAATTGCTTACATTCCTTTCGAAATTTATATTAAATTACTACTAAAAACATCCTAAATTACTACCAATGTAGTATGACTATTTCGACATAAGATATTTAATTTCTCCAATGCCAATATAGCTAAAAAATCAATCCAACACAATGAGTATTGGGATTCTCAACTCCACTATTTTTGAACTCCAACATGATACAATAATTTTTTTTATTTTACATAGGTTTATCTCCTTTACATTTTTATTCATTCTCTGAAAGTTAATGGTGATTTAACTCAATTAATGGTTCTTTATTTAGGCTCAAAGGATTGTGTATTTCATGAAAATGATAAGAAAATTCCCAAAGTGTTATTCTTCTTGACATAAGAAAGATGAATTTCGTCTTATGAATGTTTTATGGTACTTTCCAATCATTCCAAGGTTTAGGCACCAATATGAAAGTAAGGTGAATGAAATATAATTGACGTGGCACATATATACAAGAAATAAATATGGTAAACTTTTTCACCTGAAAAACTCTCCTCAATGGAATAGAATTGATCAAAAGTATATTGAATTTTGAAGTGATCTAAGAAACCTTCATATTTAATTATCTACAGATGGATTGAATTCGTTTGGTTTTTAAAGAAACATTCATAGTACATGGCTAGTTATGTTGGTAAATTATAACTTTTCACTGTGGTTATGCATGATATAAAAATGCATTATGTTATCTCTGCTTATATAAGGACCAAAAAAACTAGGTGATAATTTTGATGTTTATTTGGATCCATTTATTGAAGATTTGAAATTGTTTTGGGATTTAGGTGTTAAATTATATGATTCTTATATTATTTATTATTTCACATTGAGAGCCATGTTGTATAGTATTCTTAATGTATTTTCTGATTATGTAAATTTGTCAGGATATAGAATTAAAGAAACTCAAGGGTGTCCCTTTTGTGAACAATTTACACCATTAATTAAGTTGAATCATTCATCCAATAATATGTATATAGGAGATCATAGATTTCTACATTGGTGACATAAGTACCGATCTTGGATAACATCATTCGATGGGAGTTTAGAATAATGTAAAGCACCATTTCCACTAATAGGTGAACAAATGTTTGAGAAATTAAAAGATAGGGATACTTCTTTTGGTAAACCTTTTTTGGAAAACCATAAAAAATTGTTGGAAAAAGAGATCGGTTTCATTTTAATTTCTATACTGGAATTGTTTGTATGTCAGAAATTTTATTGATGTTATACATGTGGAAAAAAATGTATGTGATAGTGTCATTATCATGTTACTAAATGCACCTGAAAAAATAATGTATGTAATTAAGGCTAAGTTTGACATGATTGACCTGGGGATATGGGAAGAGATGGTGCCAAAAAAGAGTGAAAATATACTTTTCTTAATCTAGTTGCTTACACTCTTTCTAGGAAAGAGAGATTTCAGTTTTGAAACTTCTTGAATAATGTAAAGGTTCCAAAGAGGTATTAATAAAATATCAAGAATATTATTTCAATGATTTATTTAAATTTAAAGGTTATGAAATCACTTGACTATCAGATTTTTATGCAATATCTAATTACTATAGATTTATATAGCATTTTTTTCAAGAATATTTTTCATACATTAACCAAGATCTATTTATTTTTCAAATATCTATACAGAAAATTTATAGACCCAATGAAATTACCAACTATGTAAAATTAATTTGTTTTCATATTTTGTAAATTGAAGATGTTCTTCCAACAAAAAATATTTGATATGATGGTTCACATGATGGTTCCCTTGGTAAGAGAGATTCAACTATGTGGTCCTCTAAATTATTCATGGATGTACCCCCCTGAAATATATATGATGATTTTGAAAGGGTATGTAAAAATTTGAAGTTAATAGGAAGGTTTTATTATGGATTGATATGTTATTGAGGAATCCCTTTAATTCTATAATGATTACTTGTTCAATGTAGAAATCATTTTTCTACCAAAATCTCATCACCCTGAGCGTCTTGTGGGTGAAGGAATTTCTGGAATATATGTTGTCACGTTTACTATTAAAAATAAGAAGCATGCTCACATTTATGTTTGGCATAATAGTTTAGAGTTCGTTCCATGTTTTGAAACCCACATATTAATTATTAGTAATTTGAATCCATCAAGGGTGGAAATCTAGATATCAAATACACATAATCAATAGTTTATAGGATGGTTTCGAGACCATATTTTTAAGGAATAAACTAAAAAATCTGGATTCAATTTCATAATGACTATAGTGAATAACCAGAGGACCAAGTGTGAAATTATTATCTTATAATGGTTATGTAATTGATGGTTATACGTTCAATAAAAATAAACATGATGAATGTAGTACCATGAAAAATAGTGGAGTTACACTTGTGGATAAAGTGATGCATATATCTGGTACCAAGGAAAGAAATCCAATTTATATGAATATGTCATACTTTGGAATCATTAAACAAATATGGGATTTGGATTATAAAACATCCCAATTGTTTATTTTACAATGCAATTGGGTTTATAATAGGAGTACAATTAAAATAGATGAATTGGGATTCATGAAAGTGGATTTTAGTAAGTAAGGGTACAAATATGAACCGTTTATAATGGCTTCATAGGTGGTACCAGTATTTTATATTCCATATCCTGCAAACCGAAAGTGGTTAATTGTTCTATTATCCACAAAACCACTAAAGGGTAAGATTTTAATTCAAATTAGGATAACCCTTTCATTTGTAAATCACAATCATTTTGCAATGGTATTAATGTAAATGGGGTCTTTTATGTTAGAGGAGACCACAGTTAGGGGATTTGGATACTCTATAGAGGGGTTAAATCCCTTCATCCTTAAAAAAAGAGTTCAATAATTAGGTTATATTTTTTGTAATATATTTTTTTACCTCATATTATTATTTTTTTAACAACTAAATTTACGTAATCTAAATTAAATATCCAACCACTTCTATGGATATTGACTTCAACACATGCTGATTCTCCCAATACAGAGAAACAATAACCTTCTACACATGCCAATGATACCAATCCAGGGGAAAAATATATTGATGATGTTGAAGATAAAAAAAAGTGTAGATGGTGAACACCCTGTGTCCCAAAAAATAGGATCATCATTGCATGATATTTTTAATAAAAATTACTAAGGAAAGAAACAAAGGAATAATATTCATGGTTATATGGAATGTACATGGACAACCTTTTAACCCCAACAAGGCCATGTTAAGTAGTTACATTTGAATAACCACTCATATGTGTGTGTCAATTTATATAGATTCATGGAAAAATGTTGTTTTTATTATTAAGACATTAATTTGAAAAGATACTAGGTAAAAATGATGATATTATTTCTTTATTTTGAAAAAAATTAATGTAATGTTGATTTAGTACTCATTATACATTTTAGAGTTAATTTATAGTAGATGAATCATGAATGAAATTTTTATTAATGCCTGTTGGAATGGCTCATAGATAATTTCAAAAAATTCTTGCAAAGTGTCATCTCAAAGATGCTGAAGGGAAAATAAACTTTCACCCAATAGAGATGTATGCACACCTGATAAACCAATAAGTGTGGGATGATTTTATTGGTTGTCATGAGGATACATCTTTTCAGTTACATTGTGACTAATAATAAATTTCAGAAAAATATGTGTATTAATCACTTTGATTAAGATTTTTTTAATTTATGAAACAAAAACTAATTGTTGAAAATAAGCAACATGTAGTGAAAATAGCATACCCCTACAATAAAGAAAGGATGGGGTATGATTCACTTTAAAAAATGGTACATATTTCAAATCTATCATAATAATTTCATATAACATAATGTAAAAACAAAATTATGTTCCATTATTTATCTAAAGATTGATGAATAAATATACAAAGACACTTTTATCCCACATCATATGATATAGAAGGAGGGACATGTAAATAAATATGTAATACTAATAGATTAAAACACACACAAAATGTAGGAATCATATAAAATTATAACATAATAAAAAAAATTATTTTTTTATATTGGTATTACATAATAATGATTACTTATTTCCCAATATCTTTTTTTGAACTGACCATAAGAATTGTCATCATTTGTACCTGATGAACACCTACTATTAGTAGCCATGAAGCAGGTAGAACAATAGGTTCACTTCAGAGGTTTGGTTTTTGGGGTGTCACCCTGATCATATTTTGAGAACAAATGAACATGGGGATAAAGATAGGAAAATGGAATATTTTTAAGAAATATTAGATACTCTAGAAGAAAAACATAATTCATAGTTAGAGTTATTAGAAAATGTTATGGGAATGAATCAAATAGAAGAAACAACGCAATAATAGCCACTACATGAAGATCCCCTCCCCCTCCCCCACCATCTTTAAGGTGAGTCATTCCCCTCAAAGAGTTTTCTTAGAAGAGGTAGTCAATATTGTCATTTTTTTCTGTGAAATTTGAATCAGGTAGACATCGATACATTTCCTATACTGATATTATATAGGGTAAAAATGATAATGATTTATACCTATCAGCACCCACCCATATTATTATCATGAAGGGTACCATGTATAATATCCAAGGATATATTCTACACAACAAACAAATTTTAATAGGTCATGTGAGAGTAGGGATTCATGTAGACCACAAGATGAGCATTGAGTTACATATTCCACTTGATGATGCATATATTCATATAGTCAATCAAGTTATTGGAAATTTCATATCATATCCATCAGATCTTGTAGAAATACATGTCTATAATGAGGGATTCATTTACAATTTATTTTTTATGAAAAGACTTCAACAATTAATGAAGAAAGGCATAAACTGATGAATTTTGTTTTTTCGTTGGGTTTTATGGAATGGAATGGGTTTTGATCAACACATTACAATTTTCACTTTTCTCTAAAACACCCAATAGTTCCCCTATCCATAGCTAGGTAAAGAACTATTTTCCAAAGGATGATGTCTAACTGGGGTTTCAAGCCCAGTGACTCTTGGGGACTCACATTGGTCGAGAAGATGGGAGGTTGGGCTCATCACTCCCTTTTGGAGGAAATTATTGCCTACTCTAGGAATCTCTTATAGATTTATGAAATATTCATGAAATCCTTCCCAGACTTCGATACGGGACTGGTTACCCATGTGTTAATGAATTTATTATGAACATGTATCTATATGGATTGTTGTTTTCATATCATGGGTTATCTATCACTCTCTTATTTAATTATGATTCTTTGGACTAAGGCCATGCTTGATCACTATAGAGTTAATTTTTTTCTAGGAGGATGGTTGGTTTCTTTGAGATTGGATTGAACCCCTGTGAAGCGTCCTACGTATCCTATGAGAATATGAATCAAAACTCACGTAGTTCATTTGACATAGTTTAAGGTCATATAACTGGACCCATCCATGTAGTTTAACGTCATATGGTAAGGACATAAATATTGATCTCAGACCTCAATGAGGTTTCCTATATATCCTATTTAATATAGGAATCGTAGTCCACATAGTTATTATAGTGGGTGGCTATGTCATGAGGGGTGCGATAATAGAGACCCTAAGTGGGACTTATGCATGTAAGACTACCCTGTACTACTTCATTGGGGATAAGGCCCTTTGAGAAGAGGTGGGATATAATCAAGCTTATATCCCAGAGGTGAAGATCCCATATTGGGGGTGTATTCTCATTATACCATTATTAAAATCACCACTAACCTCTAACCCCACGTGATCCATGCTCAGTGTGAGAAACAATAGATAGAGGTATATTGGACATGTTTCATAAGAGTATATCTTCACAAGGCTTACACATTAAAGTTTCCCTTTGATAGGAATTTTTACCCATCTCATGGAAGATAAGGTATGGAGATCAATCCTTAAATAGGCTTCCTACGTATCTCAAATATGGAAGGAATTAGACTTCTCGTAGTTCATATCAACCTTAACCTGCTGACAGGCTAAGGTAGGTGATCATGCTTGGTGACATTATGGATATTTCTGGGATACTAGGGGCTTATTCCAAAATGGATGCCCTATCGGTGGGGATATATTTTATTATGTTGATGGTTAGGGATTTCACTATAAGGTTGCCTGTGATTGGTTCACTCATGTCATGTCACTGGTCGGGGCTTACACATTGAGGTTGCCTGGTTGGTATCATGTCATTATTCAGGGACTACACTATGAGGCTACCCAGTTGGTATCATGCCATTGGCTGGCCCTTAGACTCTGAGGTTTCCCGTGATTGGTTCACTAATTCCATGTTGTTGGTCGAGGCTTACACTCTAGAGATTCCTGATTGGTATGTTCATATCATATCACTCGTCAAGGCTTACACTCTGAGGTGGCCTGATTGGTGTGCACATTGGTTAGGGCTTACACACTGGGGATGCCCATTGGTTCACTAATTGGTTGGGGCTTACACTCTAGGGTCTCCCATTGGTGCACTCATCGGTTGGGGCTTACACTCTAGGGTCACCCGTTGGTCCACTCCTTGGTTGGGGCTTACACTCTAGGGATTCCAGTTGGTTCACTCATTGGTCGACGATTACACTCTATGGCTTCTCATTGGGGCACTCATTAGTCAGGGATTACACTCTAGGGTCACTTGTGGGTGCACTAATTGGTCAGGGATTAGAATCTAGGTCTTCTAGTTGGTTCACTCAATGGTCGGGGCTTACACTCTAGGGTCTCCCATTGATACACTCATTCTCTATCCTATAACTGATTCGAGAGAGATCTATCCGAGAGCGTGACATTAGTGGGGTTGCTTGAATGTGTGATCCACTCTCATTAGGGACACCTCATTCAAAGAAGGGGATGTGGTTGAAGGTTCTTAGCCAAGGTCCACATGGCATGAGTCCGAGTAGGCATGGGGTACAAACCAGACATGTCATAAGGGCTTTATTTGACATGTCTCAACCATCTAATGGGTAGGTCTATATTGTTCTCCCGATATGTTGGGGAATTAATCTGGAATAGTAGAAACATCCAAGGGTGGCTAACTGATCCATTGTCATGCTCCGGATGTCTTCGCATGTGTGAACAAAACATGTCTTAGATACTTCGCATGACCAAAGTGGACAGGTTTAAGGTCTCGCGCATGATCAATTGGATTGTCTCGGGTGTCTTCACTTAATTTAATTAGTCATGTCAATGGTGATTTACATGACTAGGTGGACATGTCATGGGTGCATCGAATGTCTAGGTGGACATGTTAGAGAGGTTCGTATGTCCAAGTGGATACGTCAGATGTTCTTTGCATGTTCAAGTAGACATGTCCCAGGTTTCACGCGTGACCAACTGGCTTGTCCCAGATTCCTTCACTTGATCAATGTGGGCATGTTTGGGGTGCTCCCCGTGATTTAAGGGGACATGTCTGGGGGATTGAGAATGATTGACTGGCTTGTCTCTGATGTCTTCTCATCATCAAGGTGAACATGTATGAGGTGTCATGCGTGACTAGAACGACATGTCAGGCTAACTTGTCATGAGGTCTTGCAGAGCTATGCTGGGGGCATGTTTCTTGTCTTTCAGTGATTACGAATACCACTTGCCTCTTTCCTTTCAATCTTCTTCACATTAATTTACAAAGGCATGGGATCATGTGACTTTGTACGAGTGATGAATATGATTTTTAATCAATTTTTTTAAGTTTCTTCAGATAACCAATATGGGTCGCATGGAGAGTGCACAAGTATATCATGGACATGTATGTCTTCTTGTTCTTAGGGTGACACATGGTTGTCCGAGCATAAAAGAGGCTTCCATGTCATGAGACGTACATGTATAGAGTCCTATCCTTGGGATATCACATGTCAATATAGACATTTCTATGGATAATTTCATCATCATTCTCATGTTTCAATGACTCCTTCGCATGATCAAAGTTTTTTTCCTGGGATTTCTTCACGTGGTCGAAGAGGGTAGCTTCGAGGTGCCTTACATGACTAGTGTGTCTTTTCCTTGGGTGCATGACCATGGAGACACATCAAAAGGTTGTCGTGATATCAATATGACTTGTCAGAGGCTTTTCTGGTAATCAACATAACATGTCCACGGTTGTCTAAAGACACCACGAGACCATTGAAGGGTCTCGTGAGTGTTCTTATGGTCTTATGCTCGTTTAAGTGCTGCAAGTTCATATCCAAAGGGATTAGTCCATAAGTTTAATGGGAGGAATATATGCCCGAGTGATCATGATGAAGTTGTACACTATAGGGTTTTCATGGAATGGTGGGGTCCTGTCCATAGGCTCCTGCGTAAAATAAGGGGATATCATCATGACACCCCTTTGTTGCATGAACTCGAGATGGGCTCTCGAAGGGGTCAAGAGACATGTCTAGAGACATCCAAATAATGAATCGAGCATGAAAGGAGGGTTCCTTGGTGCATATGGGCAAGGATTTTCCCATGGATACTTGGGTGTACCAAATACACACACACACATATGAGGGGAACACTGTCCAAAGGGGTTGCGTGATGCTTTTCCACCCATGTGATCACATGCTTCCCATTGTGGTCTTGAGATTAGCCCAAGGGTGATACATGAAGGTTTCATATCAAACCCTTCATGTTCATGGGTGAGGGTATACATCGCATGGTGAGGGGTGCATAGCCAATGGGCTGCGTACCCTTACTATTGGTCTCCATGTTAGGGGAGTCTGTGGGGATACTCCATGTTGTGGACGCCATCTCTATGGTCGCATGGAAGCATATCGGGCCATAGGTGGGTTCTCGTGTGATTGAGGACAGGGATTGTGATAGGTCCTTTGGACTTGCATTGGGGGTTGTATGCACACATTCTAAGATGAAGGGTTTTCATGAGGGTTCTTTCACACACTAAGGGAATGCTTGCATGGCACTCTTCATGAAGGAATGTGGATCGCGTGACCTCAAAGGGGTCTCATGACTGGCTCTGTTCTTATACACAGAAACTGTATATCAAAGACATGGAGTGCATGAGGCGATGATGAATGCATGGATTGGGGTGTGCGACCTTCAGGTCACATGTCCTCACTACATATATACAAAGGGTGACTACAGGGATCCTCCATATCAGGACGACCATTTTTAAGGTTGTATGCAGAGTGGATGGGGTCTTGCGACATACCTTGTGATCATGCGATGTAGGATATATATAGAGGCTTTCACATACATGGGCTTGAATTGTATGATTTCATGATCGAGGAAGGATTACGCGACAGTATCAATTGTTGTCAGGGATTCTTGCGGGATACCACTGGGGTTCATGTTTTTAATCTTGCATCAGCTTCATGCAAGTTGTCTTGGACTTTAATTAGTATCTGCAATGTGTCAAAGATATGGCGGGGACAACAGAAGGGTGTCAGGTGCGATTTGAGACACCGAACCAGTGCATCCAGAGGTTGAAGATGGTGGTCATGTGGGGTGCAGGCTTCAGGTGGATTCAACCCCATGATCTAGAGGACTGATTGGAAAGAAAGGATCAGTAGGGGAGAGATCGGACAACACAGATCAAACCAATATCAGGTTTGCAGTACGCTGGATCAAAGCGGACAACCGAGATCAATGGGAGGCACGATCATATGGTCCTGGTTTGATCTCATGGAAACATTTGTGTCTCACATCAAATTCACATGACTTCCTCCATTCGGCATATAAGACATCCAGTGGTGGTTTCTATTTAGAGCCGGTAATAGGGTTGGAACCCATACCATCTGCAGTACCCTCCACCCAGTGGGCCTCGACCCAACTATGCATGCGTGTGTCCATACGGCGTGCACACCTCGGGCCCTATACATGGGCCCAACCTAATTCTTGAGGGGTCTATGCCTCCCCTCTGGCCCACTAGTTGTCTTGGACTAACTCCCATTGGAATGTTCAACCTAGTCCCACATGGGACTTGGTTGAGTTGGTCCAACTAGCTGGTGGGCATGCAATATTTTTTGGCTAGTGGTAGTATCAAACTCTCAACTAATAAAAATGAAATTCTTAGTGGAATTTTAGGTTCAAGATATGTTTCTTTAGACCATAGGTATTCATGTATGATCTTCTCCATATATTAATTCATCATCTAGCATGGATCTCGGATCTTTGGAGGTAAAGTGGTACATGTAAGAATATTGATGCTAAAAAATGCCCCCCCCCCACAAAATTAGATTTGTTGGAATGAAAAAATGTGTTTCTAAGGTAAAATTAGACCACTTTGTCATGCATCTGAATATCTAATGATCCATGGTACGAAACTCCTTGAGATGATATGCCTCGAGTATGTCTCATGAGCTCTTAAGTGCTATGATGATGATACATCTTGCCATAGTTGCTCAGCTAAATCTAATATAGGAAATAGCTTTGACATAGGGCATGGATACCCTGAAATTGGAATTTAAATGCAAATTCCAAAATGAAATAGGGATAGGGTGGAATGGAACTTGTGGATGGATATAAAGTAAAATAATTGGATGTAGCTACGTATCCCATGAGGATGGGTATAAATCCACATAGTTTTAAAATATATCACTATGTAGATCAAACTCATGCATAGGAACATAAATTGATTGATATGAAACTATATTAATAATTTCCTTGTGTAGATCTAGCTCATATGTTGGAGGGTAAATGTCACTATCTTGTGATAAAACCCCTGGTGGAGAACCATGTCTTAGTGAAGATATTTGTTAGATCATCCAGTATGTCTGTCCTTAGTGTATAATACCAAACAGATCTAATTTCATGGATTTGAGTTCTTGACTTCCAAGTGGTTGACTTTAGATGAAATCTCATGAATTCCCACTGACATGAAATCCTTCATTGATTCTCATGCTCTAGTAGTCTTGAGATCATCTAGTCTACGTGGAAAATCTGGACATGGTATCCTTCCCAAATATGGAATGCTCTATCTTTTTCATAAGTTAAGGGACTTAGTGAGCATAGATTGATTTTTGATTAGGCCATATAGGGGTCCCAAAAGTTTTGTGTCTTTTCTATTTTTTTCCATAAATTTTTCCTAAGATTCATATGGGGGAAAACTTAGAGAGCATGGACTTGGATTTTTTTCATGTGGCCTTTTTATAGGTTTTGACCCAACAAGTTTTGTGAATCCTCTATTTTATAGATTTTAAATATTTCCAGGATCACTCAGAGTATGTGTCCAGTGAGCAGGAACTCAACTTTTTACCAATATGCCTTTATCGAGTTTTCACCTTGGTGAGAATTATGTCTCCTACTGTTCTAATGTATTGAAAGATAGACCATCATTATGCTTTAGTTTAGGGTCTTCCAAATCAAACCTTTGTGATTCCATGTAGTTCAAAATTAAATAGGGATAGGGTGTAATGGAACATATAGATGGGTCCAAAGTAAAATACTTGGATGTTTCTATATATCCCATGGGGATGTGAATAAAGCCACACATAATTATGAAATATATCACTATGCAGATCAAACTCATTCATAGGAGAATAGATTAATTAATATGGAACTCTATGAATAATGTATTTATGTAGATCTATCTCATACGTAGAAGGGAAAATCTCACTATCTTGTGATAAAATCCCTAGTGTAGAATCGTGTCTTAGTGAAGATATTGATCAGATCATCCACTATGCATGTCCTTCATGTTTAATACCAAACATATCTAGTTTCTTGGATTTGAGTTCTTTAATTCCAAGTGGTTGATTTTTTAGGAAAGTTCATTAATGCCCACTGACATGAAATCCTTCATTAATGCTCATGATCTAATAGTCTTGAGATCGTATGGTCTACATGGACAATTTGGATATGGTATCCTTCCCAAATGTGGAATGATCTAACTTTTTCCCAAGTCAAGGGACTTAGTGTGAATAGATTGATTTTTTTAGGCCATATAGGGGCCTCTTTATCTTTTCTATTTGTTTTTCCCTAACTTTTTCCTATGCTTCATATGGGGGAAGAAATAGCAATCATTGACTTGGATTTTTCTCAGGGGGCCTTTTTACAGGTTTTCAACCCGACAAGTGTTGTGACTCTTCCATTTTATAGATGCTAAATATTGCCCGGATCACACAAAGTATGTGCCCAATGAGCGGGAATTATAATTTTTACCATGATTCCTTTATCTGGTCTTCACCTTACCAAGAATTATGTCTCCTATTGGTATAAGGTCTTTCCATCTAGACCATCATCATGTTGTAGTTTCGGGTCTTCCAAACCAGAACTTTCGAATTCCATGTTGTTTAAAGTATTACTGCCAGGAATTTTGGTATGCCATGTATTTTAAAGTCTTACCACCATGAATTTTGTTGTACCATGTAGTTTAAAGTATTACCACCAGGACTTTTGGCATACCATGTAGGTTAAAGTCTTACCTATAACGTCCTGACCTGGAAGCCACTAAACCGGTGCTCCGAGCCGGTTCTCCACAAGGCCTCAAGCACACCTCCCCATATGCCAGAGGCTGCCAAATAGCAGCGAGGGCCTTGGATGTGATAGTGGGGAGACTATTACCTCATACCAGAGTAAGCAAACAACGGAAATAACTAAGTATCATACATAGCGGAAAGTAAAAAGAGTGTGGAAGTAATAAACAACTAAAATAGAACAAGTTGTAGTAGTAAAAATGTTGGAAAAGCCCGAACAACTATGATATACAATACAACACTAGTCACCCACTGGGCCGACCATACATATACAAGTACAAAAGAAACTGAATGTAAAAGTACAGGGATCTGCTACTAACTATGAGCCAATCCACGTACCCAATCTCTAGACAATATCGAACTACAGTAGCCCGATCAGTAGAACCACTCGAGCAGCTCCACTAGACCATGAAACACTGGGTCTCATCCCTATCCACCATGCAACTCGTGCTCAACCTGAAAAGTAGGCATAAGGTCTACACATACACCGAGGTGCACGTGCAGGGGTGAGAAATAATCTTAGTAGGGAACCTCAACAAGAAACCTATAACTTTTCTGCTAAAAGTGTATGCAACAGCAATGTGCTCAGCCTAGCTGGAACAGAACAAAAGGAAGTAAACCAAACGTGCAACCACAGTTAAACTCAGGGCGTGTAATCCCTATCAACTGGGAAATTTCCACCATGGATGTCCATATCTATATATGTACACATGTATAGTACCATACCTATACACATATACATAAATATGAATATGAATATTCATGATTTAGTGATTCAAATAACAAGAAACAACTTCAGCAGTCGATCCTTGGGACCATAAGCCTGATCTCCTGGACATCATGTTCATGGGCATTAAGATGGACATCGTGCCACTCAAGTCGTGTATCATTAAGTTGATCATGGGGTCCATAATCCCATCTACATGTACCTGCTTCGGTCAACGCCAGAAATATGTCTCCGAACAAGATAAACAAAAACATGTAACCCTATGGAAAGTACTCATAGCCTATCCCCTATGGTTCAACCAAAAAAACACAAGCAATCAGATAACACAACAGGTAACCCTCTGGGAAATATTCATAGCCTATCCCCTCTTTTCCTACCAAACAAACACAAGCAAGCAGATAACACAACAAGTAACCCTCTAGGATGTACTCATAGTCTCACCCCTCTAGTTTAGCTAAAGCATAGACTCTCTGAGGAAGCACTCACCATCAATTCCCACTATAGTCTCATAAATATAAAGAGGCATAGACACTCTGGGAATCACTCACGTCGATTCCCATGTGGTCTTGCAATGATAGCTACAGACTCTCTGAGGAAGCACTTACGTCTAATTCCTCCTGTAGTATCAATACGTGCGTAAAATAAGGAAAATATTAGGTAGCACAAAGTCCAATTCCCGTAGTTCCTGTATATGAAACTAATTCCAATAGACCCTCTAGGGAACCACTTAATCGTCTATTCCCTCTTTGGCCTCCCGCACTAGGTTCTCACAGCCCTGAGTAGTCCAGTTGTGCGTAATCAACTGTCAGCAGCCCTAAGTAAGTTCAACAACTACATGGCTAATAGCTACAATTCATCAAAAGCATATGAACAGTAGTCAATACATGCAATAAATTATATCAAGGCAGACAATAAATGTAACAAAGTCTGCCTCATATGCAACCTAAGCCAAACGGTGATAAACTGCCAAAAACAAGGGAAACACCCATGGGGTGATCCTCAAACATGCTAACAAGAAATCATTATTCATCCAATATCCACAATCATACAATCATTATAAGGTAGATAATAATGCAGGATCAAAACCCTAACCAGAGATACCTGATACATGGGTGTCCAACACTTTTGCACAAAAACTCAAAGACATTCAATGTAAGGGAAAAAACCACCTACTCAGGTACACAAGTAAAAGTAGGCATACAAACAAACAAGAAAGACGCATCGTGTCAGGCTCAGCAGTCACCAACCAGGAATCACCTCTGGTAAACACTAAAACATCAGCAAACCAAGTCAAATATAAGCAAATAGTGTGGGTGGCCTGAATGCCCAACCCAACAATACAACAAAAGTCGAAAGGGATCACCAGTTTGGCATGGGTTCTAGGTGACACCCGATCACCATCTCTACCGAAACCCAGCATAACAACTCAGGGTCAGTCAAACTACGAGCACCCACTGGGTCCCTCAGGTCAAACATAGAGGAGGCATTATATTCGGGATCCTCCAGGTAAACACGAGTGAAGGCATCCTACGTGTATCCTTAGCAAAGAGTAAGGGAGGAATACAACACAAGATCCTCAAAGGAAGGACAACATAGGAATTCCATAACATGGTTCCTGTCAAATTAAGAACAAGAGAAATATCCTACAAGGGACTCCCTAGGACAGCACAAAAGCAAATGCATCCCTTAGGGGATCCTTAGAAGTACCTGGTCTCAAAGCCTCATAGGCCAGAAGGGAACATCTCACAAGGTAAATGTCCTCTAAAGAATAATTTACAGGAGATAGATCATATTTTATCTCCTATTAAAGGTCTCAACTAAGTTAGTCCAAACACCCAACCTATCAACCACACCAAGTCTCACTCTCAGGTGACAACTGAACTCGATAAGTGGAGGAATAACCCCTCCATTTAGATAGAAACCACCGAAACCCCCTTTAGATGACCTCTAAATGTAAAAAGTATTCCACCATTGTGATCTACGTAGGAAAATGCTCAGAATCAACTACCAACACGCCCAATTCTGACTTCCAGAGCCCAAGATATTTCAAAATTACTAAATTGAAGTAGTACATGGCCAGAGTACATGGCCAGAGCATAATGGGCATGCCGGTGTAATAGTACACAGCGTGTACTTTACTGTACATGGCGTGTAATGTTCAAAAAAATTTACGCCGTGTCCGTTTTCACCCGAACACATGCCCATGTACCACTACACGGTGTATACTTAAAGTACACGGCCTGTACTCGCTAAAAAACACTATTATGTGCTCTATTTCACACGGCCAGCCACACCACTACCCACTACACAACGTGTAATCAAAGTACACGGAGTGTACTTAAGAAAAATTCATCTTCCCCAAATAGGAAGAACACATGGCGTGTACCCCTGGAATACACGCTGTGTATTCTGGGTTTTCTGACCGGAAAACCCTGAAAACACCCGAAACGCCCGTTCCCCCCCCCAAACATTAGATCCGGCCTTAAGAGGCCACAAGCAAGGAATATAAGGCTTAAAGGACTTAAAACAACATGTTTATATGAGATATATGGAGAAAAAATAAATGGCCCTACCTTTAGATGAAAACCGCCGAATCTTCGATTGATTTCGTGGTCCACGGATGTCGTACGCCGACTCAGCGCGTCGAGGGCTTCGAATCGGTACCCCTTTTGCCTTCCTTTTCTCCTGTTTTCTCGATATCCAAATTCTCCCATAGGTCAAGGCCAAGGAGGAGCGGCGTAGTAGACATGCGTAAGTAGGAGGATAGAAGAGATAAGAAAAGAAAAGAAAAGAAGAAAAGAAAAGGAAGAAAAAGGGGCTCGGGTCGGCCCCGGCGCCCAACATGAGTTTATGCCTTCCCTAGGCTAAACTCCCCATTCCGGACTCAACGGCGCAGACAAAATCTCAATCCAAAGATCCTTTTAAAAGTTATTTCCAAATGAACCTACATGAATAATTTAATATTTAATTTAATAATATTAAATATTAAATATTCTGCCAAAATCCAAACAACTCAGATTTCCTCCAAACTCTTGTCCTAGGGTAAACTCCCTATTCCGGGACCAACAGAGTTGTCAGAAAAATTATCCGAGATTTTATGGTAGGGGAAAATGAAAATTTTTCCCCCCATGATCATCCAATAGCAAAATTCAAATTTCTGCTCAAAACAACTGTCCGGAGAAACACGGGTTCTTACAAACTGCCCACCATAAACCTTATCATCCCCAAGAAGCCCAAAAAAAAGACTAGCAGCCATGCTCCCAACCCGAGCATCTGCACAACCTAGCTACCTGGACCGTCCAACGACTAGCCTTATAGCGTTAACAACCACCTTCTACATAGAAGATATTCAACTACAACCAACCCAGTACTCCCCACCATAGGAATACCCTTGTATTCATATTAAAAGAATACACTGAGCTCAAAAGCTCCTGGAAAACACTGAAGTTTAACCTAAACAAGGAAACCCACCCTCAAAGAGCCAATGGTTCACTCCCCACCATATGGCTTTCCATAAACCGCTCTAAGAGCACAACCAGAACAGGTTCTATCCGCCACATGGATGAACATTAAGATATAAAAAGGAGCTCGATGTAGGTTCGATGCTCTCTCAGCATACTCAAGACGAATCAAGATAGCGCATGATCGTCTCTTACAGGAGTACACTAAGATTTCACTGAAGGTGTTTATAGCTCCCTCCGAGCCACACTAACATCCTACCAAAACCCAACCAGGATTCAAGCATGGGTCAACCATTTCACGGTAACCCGGAATTTCACAAAGTCACATTTACAACTGCAACATCAAAAACACTGGTCGACCAGACCAGGAACCCGAAAAGGCCTGCTTGTCGAAATTAGTCGTGAAAACAAACACTGCCAAAAATGCATTGGAAAACGCTGGACAACCTTCTCACCCAGGTTTCCCTGAAACGAAATAGACATCGATTGATAAGGGTTCGATTCAAAACCCAGGGTCTCTAGGTCATCCACCTAGCCCTACAAAAAAAGCCTCACAACTGGGTCACAAGGTCTAACCAAATAGCCCAAAAGATCCAAAACCAATCAGAAGATGGTAAAGATTACAACGACCCAAGAAGTTCAAAACCAAAACACAACCTACAAGGGCCCCAATCCTCTGTGAGTATCCTCAGAAGGAACGAATCCTTGGAGGTCACAAACAAAATAGAAGAGACAAGTTGAGCTAACACCCATTGGGTATCTGTATACAGCAGTACCACAAGGAGGTCCAGTTCACAAGAAAATCCTTTATATATATCAACAAAATTCTCAACAATCCAACTAGATAACCACAGACCTAAGAAACAACACCTAATAAGGGGTTAAACAAAAAGGCATCACGTGCCACATAGACCAACTAGGGTCACTACACAACCTGTGCAAAAGTACTGAGTCATCCGCCCCATCAAAACGCCTTAACGTAGATCCACATAACCTTCCATCAGAGTAAAATGTATGTGTAAGCAGACCCAAAGGTCTCAGTCATCAGTAAAAACACACACTAGAAGGCCTATATGTTGTGAATCCTACGTGACTAGTATGATGCATGAAACACCTCTTTCCTTTGCCAACCAAGAGTCAAAATCTATCCCTGGAAACTTACCAATGGCCAAGAGCCAGAGATCCATAGTAAATCAAAACACCACACAACATGTGTGTCGCTCAAGGAGAAAATCATATAAAACTGTACATCGAAAAATCAGAACAACAATCCCAAACCATGGAAACCAGGACTTCTTACCGGAACAAGTGTTCACAACGCACCAGTCCGATATCTATCACAGGTTCCAAAACATTCCTAATACTCCTATTTACCATATCCCAAATAGTAAATACCAAGAATGAAAAACCCCTCTGATACCACTTTGTAACGTCCCGACCCGGAAGCCACTAAACCGGTGCTCCGAGCCGGTTCGCCATAAGGCCTCAAGCGTGCCTCCCCATATGCCAGAGGCTGCCGACTAGTAGCGAGGGCCTGGGATGTGATAGTGGAAAGACTATGCCCTCATAAATAAGTAATAAAACAGTGGAAATAACTAAGTATCATACACAGTGGAAAGTAAATAGAGTGCAAAAGTAATAAACAACTGAAATAGAATAAGCTGTAATAGTTAAAATGTTGTAAAAGCCCAAACTGCTATGCAATACAATACAGCACTGTTCACCCACTGGGCTGACCATACAGATACAAGTAAAAAAGAAACTGAAAGTAAAAGTACAGGGCTCTACTACTAACTCCGAGCCAATCCACGTACCCAATCTCCAGACACTATCGAACTGCAGCAATCCGATCAGTAGAACCACTTGAGCAGCTTCGCTCGACCATGAAACACTAGGCCTCATCCCTATCCACCATGCAACTCATGCTCAACCTAAAAAAGCAGACATAAGTTCTACACGTACACCAAGGTGCACGTGCAGGGGTGAGAAATAATATCAGTAGGGCACCCCGACAAGAAACATATAACTATGCAGCTAAAAGTGTATGAAACAGTAATGTGCTCAGCCTAGCTGGAACACAACAAAAGGAAGTAAATCAAATGTGCAACCACAGTTGAACTCAGGGCGTGTAATCCCTGCCAACTAGGAAAGTTCCACCATGGATGTCCATATCTATATACGTAAACATGTATAGTCCCATACCTATACACATATACATAAATATGAATATTCATGATTTAGTGATTCAAATAACAACAAACAACATCAGAAGTCGATCCTTGGGACAATAATCCCGATCTCCTCGACATCATGTGCAAGGGAATTAAGCTGGACATCATGCCACTCAAGTTGTGTATCATTAAGTCGATCTTTGGGTCTGTAATCCCATCGAAATGTACCTGCTTCGGCCAACGTCAGAAATATGTCTCTGAACAAGATAAACAAAATCATGTAACCCTATGGGACGTACTCACAGCCTGTCCCCTCTGGTTCAACCAAACAAACACAAGAAATCATATAACACAACAGGTAACCCTCTGGGAAGTACTCACAGCATATCCCCTCTGGTCCTACCAAACAAACACAAGAAAGCAGATAACACAACAGGTAACCCTCTGGGAAGTACTCACAGTCTCACCCCTCTGGTTTAGCTAAAGCATAGACTCTCTGAGTAAGCACTCACCGTCAATTCCACCTAAAGTCTCATAAACATACAAAGGCACAGACACTCTGGGAATCACTCATGTCGATTCCCCTGTGGTCTTGCAGCGATAGCTATAGACTCTCTGAGGAAGCACTTACGTCTAATTCCTCTTGTAGTCTCAATACATGCGTAAACAAAGGACACTCTTAGGAATCACAAAGTTCAATTCCTGTAGGTCCTGTGTACGAATCTAATTCCAATAGACCCTCTAGGGAAGCACTTAATCGTCTATTCCTTCTTTGGTCTCCCGCACTAGGTTCTCACAACCCTGAGCAGTCCAGTCGTGCGTAATCTACTGTCAGAAACCCTAAGTAAGTTCAATAACTACTTAGATAATAGATACAATGCATCAAAAGAATATGAACAGTAGGCAATAAATTCAATCAATTATATCAAGGCAGACAATCAATATAACAAGGTCTGCCTCACAGGCAACCTAAACCAAATGACGATAAACATCCAGAAACAAGGGAAACACCCATGGGGTGATCCTCAAACATGCTAACAAGAAATCATTATTCATCTAATATCCACAATCATTATCACACCTCTACCTAATTAATTATTTTATTTCATTATTTCTTTGTCCTTAAATAATTTTTTTTGGGGTTCGGGTTGAGTCCCGAATGAAAAACTTTTGAGTTATGTCAAAAATTGCACGTTCTTCAGTTGACTTCGTTGGGTGCACGCACAGAGCGCATTTTGGATACCCCGCGCGACGCCGCTTAGACATAGGAACGATCTACTTACCGTCGGGAAAATTTAAAATGAGTGAATTTTGTGATTTATTGTGTTATATGAAATTGTCATGGTTAATATTTTTATTATTATTTCTATTATTATCATTATTATTACTATTATTACTACTAATATTATTATTATTTATCTTAATAAAAATGTTATATATTATTATTATTATTATTATTATTATTATTATTATTATTATTTTAACGAGAGTTGTGATGGGTATTAGACCGGTGCGCGGGCACTGCACAGTTAGTGGTGGGCGTGCGGTTGACCTGGGTACCCATGTGGCGACTTCTTGGAGTAGGCGGAAGCTAACACACGGTCCTCGCATGACCACTTGTGGCGTGCGTGGAACACGCAGTTGAAATATTCAAATAAATAAAATTAAATAAATTAGAATGAGATTGAATTAAAATAAAATGGATACTACCATTATTAAAGATGTTATTATTATTATTAAGTGGGTTAATGATATTATTGAAATTAATGTTATTATTATTATTATTATTATAGATTAAGGTTATTATTACTACTGTCAGTATTTTTCTTATTGTTATTTTTTTATGAGTTATTTTTATAGATCAATGTTTATTCTATTTCGTTTATTGGTTTTTGTTTTATTTTTGATTTACTTTTTAATTTATTTTATTTCTCCCTAACCCTGGACTAGGGTTTTATCCATCTCTCTTATCCCCCTTGAGCGCTGCCACCCCCTATTGTCCCTGCAGCGCCTCGGTTCCCTCCTCCTGTGCACCGTCAACAGATCGGCCTCCTGCCCTGCCCGCTCTCCCTCTCCGCCTTCGCAACCAATCAGCTCTACCTCCCTCCTAGTCCTTGTTGCGTGCCAGCCTTGCAGCGCACCCCTCTGAAACTCCCCCATCCCCTACTTCCTTCCCCCATCTTGGCTCCCCCGCACCCTGCTTTTCCTCACGCCCTCCTGTCCATGACTCCTGCATCCTGATGCCCTAAAGCCTCAATTCCCCCCTCCTGCTTCGGTTTCACAGCACCGCAGGGGGCCCCCTACTTTCTCCTGTTTCCCCGCACCCTGCTCCGGCTCACTCCCGCAAGCCTGCCCCCTGCGCATCCCACTTTGGGAGTGAACCCTTATCATGGTTGGCTAGCAGGCTGCCTTCTCCCCCCCTGTTCCATTCTTCCCTCTTATAGCAGTGTGGTGCACCATTCATATCCTCTTGCTCAAACGCCCCACTATCTGGTTTTCCTTCCCCACTACCTGGTTCGTTGGTATCTCCCTTATCGCTGCAACCCTGCTGGCCATCCCATTGCTTCAGCACACACCCTCCAACCGGCTGCGCACCACCCATCATACACCCTCAGCCTTCTCCACACCCTTTAGTCATCGCGCACCCACTGTCCGCACGCCGTCCGGCCACCGCACCACCTCCTGGACGCACCCCAGTTCTGGTGACCCCCTTCTAGGCCACGCCACTCTTCCCGCTAGTGACCAACTCTAGAACAGCCTCCTCTGAATAGCCCTATAGCTATCCTTGCCCTGCCAGCAGCCCTCTCCCCCTACTGGCCTCTCTGTTGGCGGCAAATCCCCCTTTCGGTTATTATTTTCTCTCCATCTCCTTTTTATGTTATTCTGTTGCTATGGTTTCAATTCTTAGGGGAGAATCCTAGGTTTCGTTTTAATAATACTTTTTTAGGCTTGATCTTAACATCCTTGGGGTGAGAACGTTGTGTGTTTGAAGTTTCGCACTGGAAATCCAAAAGTTTCATTGTTCTTGAGGTTAGATCTCTTTGCTCATGCCTCTTTAAATTAATTTTACTTTGATCATTTTATGTTCACACCTCTTAAGTTGTTTTTTATGCATTTTATATTGTTAAATTAATTATATCATGTGTAAATCATTGGTTTTACTTTGTTTGGATAAATATTTTCACCCGTTTAATTGATTTGACAAGTTTTATAGTAGATGATCCTTGTGCTATTTGTGTTTTGAAAACGTGTCGAGATGGTTCTTTCATGTTTTTTTGTTCATTTGAATTTTTTTAAATCTATTTTTATGTGTTTTTAGTGGTTTGTGCGGTTATTTCAGCGTGTCAGTGAGGAAAACCCATGTTACTATGATCATCAGCTTGCATATGCTTTCACGCCCGCTTGAGGTGTGTCGCGCCATCATGCTTGGACTGAATGTTGAGGTAGGTGCCCCACTGCACTCACCTTTAAATTTAGAATTTATTAATTGATTGATGTTTTATTAATTTTAATGAATGAAAAATAATATAAGATAATTAATTTTTAAATGATTATCTGGTGTGAAAAGAGTCATTTATTTTATACCGAACACTTGAAAATTTTTTTTGACAAGCAGACACCCAGTATTGAAAGAATGCATGTTTATCCTTTAAACATATTTCACAGAATTTCAAATGAACTTATAGTTTTAAAGATAAATGATTTCTTCTGAACAAGTGTTTTGGGTTTTCTCGAGAAAAGAGATTTTTCTTTAAAATTGGTGAAGGCCCGTTTTTCACTTTAATAAAATAAATTATTTTGGAAAAACCATTCAGGGGTGATATTTGGTGTGTGTTGATTGTGTGAGCTATGTGTGATGTTTTTTCATCGTGACTGATTGATTTACATTGTGGATGCACCCCTATTTATTGCATGTGTTGACATGGGAACCTGACATAGTGATTGAATCTTCTGAGAATGATTGTTTCACTAGTTTAGATTATGCACTGGCTAGTGGCCCCATAGCAGGGGAATACTAAGTTATTGCTGCTATGGGGATTGGGCCCCTCGGTTAGTCTATGCAGGGCTATACCGGTTAGTAGTATGGACGTTATGACATCATCGAGTTAGGGCATGCCTTCAGGATGAGTCACATGTATGGTATCTTCTGGATTTTTCACGATCTCCTAGGTTCGACCCATGTTTACTTTAGTGTTTGTTTTTATGTGGTGGACGGTTGAGAGGTCTAGTTCGGTTGATGGCCCCATGTGTCACTTTTTCCATTTCCCTTAGTATGTGTTGTGTGTTATGTGTGGTTTTACATTTGACCAACAACTAAAATTTTTATTTCTAAATTGTTCGCAAAAATGTTTTAAAATGCAATGCATCTGTCTCTTCCAAACACTAAACTTGTTCTTAAATTAAAAAGGGAAATGGACTGTTACTTGTTTTAGAAATGAAAGTGTGTGTGGAAACCAATATTTTATATAATCTAGTTCAAACCTGGAATTGATAAATTCTTTATTTAATCATATGTGCATTGGGAATAGAATTATTCAGGCCTACCTACTGAGTTTTAATACTCACGCCTATAGTGTTTTCATGTTTTTAGTTTCTGTTGCAGGTTGACTTGAGCTTGTTCACTATGGGAAAGACTTGGTTGTGGTTTAGAGAGTGACCCTTGAGGTCACGAGGAGTTTTAGTCATGGCCAGGTTAGTTTGTTATTTTTGGTCGTTCTTTATTTTCGTATTATTTATTTACCTTGTGTTTTTCTATTTCCTTTCAGCTACTTTATTTATTTTTATCAGGAGAAATCATTCCCTCTTTCTCTCTTTTGATGCCCTGGTGCTTGTCTCTAGCCCGAGAGGATCGGGAACGCCTCTCAGGCCATGTCGCGGACTAGCTCGGGTGATCGGTTCAGGGTCGACCCGGGTTGGTTCGTGACAAAATGGTATCAGAGGTGGTTGGCTCTTGAGCGATCCTTGTTTTTCAGAGCACCCATAGTTATTTGGGGTTGTCATGGTAGAAGGAGTAGAATTGTCGGGACTCGAGGCATATGGACCAGAAGGACGTCATGAACCCTTTCTCATTCTTAACCTCAGGTTACCATGGGATTTTTGGGTTGTTGATGTATTTTGATTTTTATGGTTTGTTTTGTATTGGGAAATGAAATGGGAGCTGGGAAAGTGCCCTCTGTGAGCTCGCAGGGCCTGGCAAGCCATGTGGAGTCAGAGACATTACCCTAGAGTGCTCATTGTGACGGTGGAATGACTGGCGTATGGCCGCTAACCATATGTCTAAGTCACCCATCATCACTAGTTTCCCCCTAGTGAATCGTTTGAGTTTTCCTTCATTCTGAAAATTGATTTGTAAAGTTTTATTTTGGAAATTGTGAAAATTTGAATTTGAAATGGAAATGATCATGTTTTTATTTTTTTCATTGTTTCCTTGTTCTTTAATGTTCACCCTACGACGGTTTGATGGATGCCCAAGGTGTAGCTTTGGGTGGTGCACCCCTAGAAAATCCCCCAATTGATCAGCCCATAGACTATGTTCTGGAGTTCCAGAAGTTGAACCCTCCTCTCTTTTATGGACAAGAAAATCCACTTGAGGTGGAGGATTGGTTACAGAAGATTGAGAGGAAGTTCATTTTCATTGGGTTGCGTGAGTCGTTAAAGGTGAAGTTGGATACCTTTATGCTTGATGGCCCAACCTGGAAATGGTGGAAGTCCGTGTCTCAGAAAAAGCCTCGGGAAGATCTGACATGGGAGTTTTTCAAGTCATCGTTCATCCAACAACACTTCTCAGAGTTGACGAAGCTGATGAAGAGGATGGAGTTGTGTTGTATTCAGCAGGGCGTTGAATTGGTACTGGAATTCTGTCAAAGTTACATAGACCTTGTTCCCTATGATCAGTGGTTTGTTGAGAATGATCCCGGGAAGGCTCGACAATTTGAGTATGGACTCTGACTTGAGCTGCGCTCGAAAGTGGAATGGCTCGACCTAATCACCTTCTCATATGTTGTGGGGCAAGACTTTTTGGCTGAAGCCGGGTTAGTAGGAGGACTTGAGGTGGCGAATCCTCTTGCTTTGGGAAGCAGTGCAAAGGATGTTGATAAGAAGAATGAGAAGTGGCCTAATGCTAGTGGTACTGGTAGAGGAATCAAGAGACTTTCAGACCTTTAGTCATCTTCTTCGCAGCGCAATGTCATGATCTGTCACTAGTGTGGTAGGAAGGGTCACAATAGGCCGACTTGTTCGAGTGCTCTGAGACAGTGGCACACCTGTGGACGTTGGGGTCACTTGTAGCGATTCTGTCGTGGTGTTTCCAAGAAGCACGCTAAAGCTAGATGTGTCTTGTCGAAGGTCACCGCAGCCCGTCAGTAAGAGTAGGGTGATGTTTGGAGAACAGTTTGAGGTTTTCTCTTTGTAGTGTTCCTTGTATGTAGTGGTTGTATCTTGTGGCATTTTGCAGTCTTTCTTTTCTTTTAGTGGTAAGAATGGTTGTGGTTGAACCTCTTTGAAACCTATGTTTTGAAAAAAAAGTGTGCTTGGTAAAATTCTGATTTGTGTGTTATGTTCAGGGATTTATGAAGCCCGACTGCGAGGTAGGATATGCTTCAATCATTGGTGCTCTAGCCATAGGCCTCAGAGTGAAGCTAGAGCATAGTCAAGAGGACCCCGGTAGTGAAGATGGGTCTTGGGTTAATCTTCATCCTTAGTGTGGCATGGTATGTGTGTTTCCAAGGGTGCGATGTTGTTGATGGGGATACGACAATAGTTTTGATTCTCTATCAGTCGGGCCCTTCCATTCTCCCCCCCCCCTCATGGTGGGGGTTTCTGGCCCATGTGGAAAGCTATTAAGTTCATTTAATATCATTAGTTCTTATGGTGGGGAGACCCACGATGGGTCTCGCAGAGTTACACAGAAATTAATTTAGAGTTAGTCTAATCCTTATGGTGGGGAGTCCGTTCCGACCTCCTCGTGTCAGTAAATCCGAGTTTCTTCTCATGTATCGTTTGGTGGTAGGGGGTCTTGTTCGGAACCACCTAATCTTGAATTCATCCTCTCGAGTAAACTTTGATATTGGATTACACAGAACGGTTTCGTTGGACTAAGATTATATGGATGAGTCTCAGAGTTGATTTAAGTTCATTCGTTCCTTGGTTGAAACAGATGGTTTGGGTTCTGCTTGGTGACAATTAAGGTTATCTTGTTTTATGGATGACTTGTGTGTCATGGGTTTTTAGTGTCCGTTTGGATCGATCATCTGGAGGCGCTTAAACTTTTGGGGGTTAGTGACACTTAAGGAGTTTCATCTTTGGGTCTTGATCTTGTTTTGGCTTTCCGATGGAGGAAAGCGTTATGGTGGGGAGAATTGTCACACCTCTACTGTCACGACCCACATTCACCGAAAGTAGGGAAGGGACAATAGATTGCCAAGCCCTTCCTTCTTTAAGTTGAAGGAGAGATAATGACCCCCGAGTCCCACCTCCAGTAGGCCCCGGAGTGGCGACTACCACCAAGGGTGTAACATTTTCACAATATGGGAGGCATTACCCTTTTTTTGTTAACCAAGAATGGGAGAAAGAATGAGTCAACACCAAACACCACCAAGTATAGAAAACTCACGGTAAAAACCAAACTACATGTATATTTAATAATAATACTGAAAAAAGTACAAGGACTCCAAAGTAAAAAACCAACAAGAAAAGAAAAGGCCAAACATAAAACAACAACAACCAACAGCAACTCCAACGTCCAGACTAGTAAGGTCATGCATGGCCTCCAATGTCCTCCTAGGAACTTTAAAGTAAACGTAGAGTGAGCATACAAAGTATAATCAGTAGGAAAAACCTATAGCTCTCATTCACAAGTAGGGAGATGTACTAAAGTCCCATGAGAAGCAAAAAAACCAACATCTATCAATGAATCTATCCATCCCACCTCACCGGCCATTCTCACCAAATAACATAAGCAGTAAGATAATAGTAAAGAACAAAGCATTTGGGTAGCCCACACCACCATTTCCCCCTCTAACTAGCTGATCATCCCTAACGAAAAACATCCTGACGCTACCACGCTCTTCCTGCCCGTACACACCTAGGCCTCACAACCATACACATCCCTGCCCGCACACACCTGGGCCTCACAACCACACATCCCTGCCCGCACACACCTGGGCCTCACAACCATCCATCCCTACCCACACACACCTGGCCCTCATCCCGAAGACACTTGGGAAAACAAACCATAACCAGAACCCATGCCCGAAAACACATGGGCCTCATCCCGAAGATATTTGGGAAAATAACCTGCCCGAAGAGTCCTGGGAAAACAACAAACGAATCGAAACCTACCTGAAGAATCTTTGGTTAAAGGTCACCTCCAAACATCACAGCCGAGGGAAGAGGGAGCAAGAAGGAGAGTAACTAGGGGGAAAAGCCCTTCCCTATGAAATGGGGTGTCCGACACTAAATTCCCAATGTGGGTGGGGTGCGACTAAACACAAAACATACAGTTACACATATATATACCAACACAAAGCCCAACCTACGGCTCTTCAAACAGATACAAGAAGGTGCACAAGCACTGCTGCCTTAGAAAACTGGCACACAACAAACAGTTCCCAGTTTCCCTATTCAAGTTATCATTCACAACAGTTCGGTAAGATTTAATACCTCCACTACTGGGAAACTACCAGGCACAAACACAAATGAAAAAACAATAAGCAGGAAGAGAATCCATTGGGTAATCTAAGCATTCACACCCAGTTCTCTTGTGAAGTCACATCAACAAAGGGATCAGCGAGATCCCTCAAAGTACTCGAACCAAAGAAAAACCCAAAAAATCATTGGTTATCCCACATTAATTCATTACCATTCCACCCAGTTCTCTTGTGAAGTCACATCAACAAAGGGATCAGCGAGATCCCTCAAGGTACTCGAACCAAAGAAAAACCCAAAAAACTGTTGGTTATCCCACATTAATTCATTACCATTCCACCCAGTTCATTATTAACATCCAACTTTTATTCATGTTCACAACCCAACCTGCAACCCTTCTACCAAACACCACCACAGCCATGCAAAAACTCATGCCATTCCAACCACACCATTCACAGCCCCGCTATTCACCCATCCATATCTGAACCATCCCAACGTTCGTAATTCATTCTTTTATATTATTTAGTTCAACTAGGGTGATCACAAAAGATTACGGGCTTTCATATTCAACATCCGAGTTTAAATTTTTAACTGATTCATACATGATTCCTATTCACCAGCCAAAGCATAAAACAGAGCATAGCATAGGTGCGCAAACAAAGACCCCCAATGGATGTGATTTTCAGTAGGCCTAAGACCATTAAATTCATAACAACATAATAGGGAAAGCATGGGAAAAAACATGTAACAACATTAACAAAATTCCTCATCCCGTTCTTTAACCGATTATTATCTTCATTAAAGAATTGGTTAACTATGTCATGGGAACCATAGAACACCCACCCCACATGATACACAAGGATGAGAGAAAAAGGTAAGATCCCTACATGATTGATGAAGGATCGACGTTAAGTCCTCTCGTGGAAACTAGAAATCAGGAGTGGCATGAGCTCTATGGAATACGATCAAGGAAAACATCGCAACAGGGGTATGACTCGTTGGGAGGAAGGGTACTTCGAGCGCAGGGTGATAGAAAACAAGAAACTCAGGGAGAAGAGAATCCTATAGGTTATAAGGACTGAGATACAGTATTCTGGAGACGGTTAAGATATGGATAAAAACTAGAAATCGTGGAAGAAGTGGGATCATGGGTTGACCACGTGGCTGGGCCACCCCACGCGTCTAACTTAAAAGGTCCACGCCCTTCGGGGCGGTTAAAACCGACTCACACCTCCTTAACCAAGGACTCCTCACAGGATGCGGTAGAGGTGTTTCTGAAAACACGGTTAAAGGAATGACCAAAACGCATGGTTTTCCATTTAATGAGGTACCTCACGAATAATTTAATTAAAAACCATTAATGGGCTTAAAAAAGGCTTAAAGGGGTCAAAACATGGTTTACAACCCAATTCGTGCAAATAGGAGGCGCCACTGAAAAAACTCGTGGAGGTTACTGGTAGGCTAGGTCTACCGGTAAACCAAGCTACTGGTTGGCCAAGGCTACCAGTAGGCTGGGGCTACCGGTAGGCCGAGCTACTGGTTGGCCGAGCTACCGGTAGGCCGAGCTACCAGTAGGCCAAGGCTACCGGTAGGGAGAGGTTACCGGTAGGCCGAGCGAATGGTAGGTCGAGCCACCGGTAGGCCAAGCAACCGGTAGACCAAGTGACTGGTAGGCCAAGCCACTGATAGGCCGACCCACCGGTAGGCCAAGCTACCGGTAGGATGAGCGACCGGTCGGTCGAGCTACTGATAGGCCGATCCACCGGTAGGTCGAGGCTACCGTTAGGAGTCTTAAGCTTCACCAAGAAGCTGGGATTGATTTCCAGACTACCCCAAACACCCCAAACATCATATTTTCACCGTGTAATGGACCCCAAAACCCCGGGCCATTATATCAGATACTTCTCAAACTATTCTAATCCCCGAGAATATAAGAACAAACCAGAAAGGATAAAAGTGGGGTCCAAACAACAACCCTCTAAAGATACTTCTCTGGGGAAAACCCCTGAGTTGTTCGAAAGCTGGAACAGAACCCCCCTACATCTAGGAATACTCCCCCAAGAGTTATCAACCACAAACATTCACAACAAGCACAAGGATCACACTATATAACACCTGATTCAGGGAGCCCCTTCCTACATGTCAGGATATTATCTGTTGTGGGCGGTACTGACTTGCATGCACGGGTTTAATCGCATCCACATTAATGCACCTTGATTAGTAGTTAGGTTTTCCCATCATCACACATTCGGTGTCAAAAAAAGAAAAACAAGCATTTCATATATTAAAGCACAAGGTGAAACATCTCAACAATACTCAGAACAACAACAACAATAAGGAAGTAAAAACAGCTCTGGGTACTGAACGTGTAACTGGGCCTCCCGCTCCCAAGTGCTCTCCTCCAGGCCACCATGCCTCCACAACAGACGAACCAAGGGTATGGTTCATCCACGGAGCACTTTCTCTTTACAATCCTCGATCTTGATCGGTCGTTCTATGAAGTCCGCATCGTTTTCAACATCTAACTCTCCCCAATCAATGACGTGGGAGTCGTTGGGTAGATATCGACGAAGCTTTGAGATGTGAAAGACATTGTGAACTTTCTCTAACTGAGGTGGAAACGCTAGCTGATATGCCACCTCACCAACTCGTCCCAACACCTCAAAAGGTCTGATGAACCTAGGGGAGAGCTTACTCCCCTTCCCAAACCTTCGCTGCCCACGTTGATGTGAAACCTTCAAGAACACATGATTTCCAACATCGAACTCCAAGGGCCTCCTCCTACGATCGGCATAAGACTTCTTCTGGTCCTGGGCTTCCTTCATCCTCTCACGTACGAGCTGAACCTTCTCAGTGGTGCCCTGCACTACCTCTGGCCCAAGAATAGCTGCTTCCCCAATCTCTGTCCAGCAAACAGGTGAACGACACAGCCTTCCATACAAGGACTCAACTGGTGTCATGCCAATAGTGTAGTGGAAGCTATTGTTATAAGCAAAATCCACGAGAGGAAAGTGTCTTACCCAGGATCCCCCAAAATCCAGAACACATTCTCGCAGCATGTCTTCCAACGTCTGGATTGTTTGTTCTATTTTCCCATCTGTCTGAGGGTGGAAAGCAGTGCTAAGGCATAACTGGGTGCCAAAGGCATGCTATAATCCCTTCCAGGCTCATGAGATAAACTACGTGTCTTGATCGGATACAATAGATCTCAAAATCCCATACAACCGCACCACCTCGTCGACGTACCTTTGGATTAAGTTACTCACCTGGCTCGACTCCTTAATCGCCAAGAAGTGAGCTGATTTTTTCAACCGATCCACCACTACCCAGATGGCATCATATCCTCCCTGATCCCTAGGTATCCCTGTGACGAAGTCCATCAAGATGTCATCCCACTTCCACTCGAGAACATCTAAAGGCTGTAACAACCCTCCATGAAAACGGTGTTCAGACTTCACTTGCTGACACACCAGGAACTTAGCCACAAACTCTGCCACCACCCTCTTTACCCCGGGCCACCAAAACTGTCCCCTCAGGCCTTGGTACATCTTTGAGACCCCAGGATGTACCGCTAAAGCTGATCCATGGAACTCACAGAGTACTCCTTTATGAATCATCTCTTGAACAAAAAGCATTCGATGATGACCATCCTCCGACCATCCCTCAGGAGCATTTCCCTGATAAACACGATCTCGCATCACTTCCACCTTGAGCCTCCCACTGAGAATCTTCCACCTACACCATTAAAGAGGAAACTACAGTCATCTAAAATAGACATCCTCTTCCACCTTCCGCCCTTGCATCCAAATGCAATACCGCTAACTCTTCTATTGCTCTCCAAGCATCTGCAGATTCCCAAACTACTTCCTTCTTCGATTTCCTGCTCAGGGCATCAGCCACAACATTTCCCTTTCCCTCAGTATAAGATATTTTGAAGTAATAATCTTGGAGGAACTCGACCCATCTCTGCTGCTGCAAGTTCAGATCCCACTGGGAAAAGACATAACGCAAGCTCTTGTGATCTGAGAACACCACTAAGAACTCTCTGATGAGATAATGCTGCCACAACTTCAATGTGAACACCACGACCACAAGCTCCAGATCGTGGGTGGCATAGTTACATTCATGAGGATGTAACTTCCTAGACCCATAAGAGATCACTCCTCACTGTTTTCAACCACCTCCCTGACCACGTCCTGGTCGAGGTCCTTGAGAAGAACCCTGGTGTCGGTCTCCTCCCACAAGGTCGTCCCTCGGAGGGCCAGGGGCCTACTGCTACAACTGGAAAGGCCTCGCTGGAAACGGATGCTGCTGGGGTGAGTGCTGAAACTGCCCACCTCCACCATGTGGAGCTCGAGTTGGACACCTGCTCTGGAAGTGCCCAAAAACTCCGCAAGAGAAACACTTCGGTCCTGGCCATTTGGAAAAGGGGAGACAGACAGAAGCTTGGGACAAGAACTGATGATGCCTAAACCCTGCTTTTCAAAACCTAGAAGGCCCTGTTGTTGGAGACCTGCTACTGACCGCCTTCCCCTTTGATGAACTCAGCTAGTTCCCTTCTCGTGGTGTGCCTCCCTTAGATTGCATCTTCTCTACTATCTCAGCCTTCTTTTTTACTGCTAGGTACGTCGGAAGAGTGAAGGGAGTGACATCATACTGAAGAGAAGGACAGAGTGCCACCTCTAATCATCATTCCCGAGACTCCTCATCCGGAAAGAGATCTAGGGAAAAGCGAAAGAGATCCATGAACTTGATCCCTAGCTCCCTCGCTGACATGCTTCCCTGGTGAAGGGAGAGAAAATCCTGTCTCTTCTCAGCCTTCGCCGTAGAGGAGAGGAACTCCTCACAAAATTCCTTCTCGAAAATGGCCCATGAAACCTCTTCCTATGTCTTCTCTCCCAGGAAAAGCGTCCACCACTGACGCACTGCTCCTCTCATCTGACTGATGGCCAGCGGAACCCAGTACTCCCTCAGAGCATGGATCAAATAGAAGGTGATGGCTAGCTCCTCAAGCCATCCCTCCGTTACTGAGTCAGAAACTCTTCCCTCATACTTATCAAGGGTTTGTCGCTGGAAGAAGCACAGAGTCCTCTGCCACAAGTTGTCTTCCTCATCTCGGTCAACCCTCTGCTGGTCAACTGATTCGATCCGCTGGTCCTCAACTGCCTGAGTCGCTCATGGATAACGTCCAGGTGCCATAGCTGCAAGGTAAACAAAGAATTCCTAAGCCCGAGTAACAAGGGAATTATTATTATTATTATTAAATTTTTCTCCCCAAGGTGCCGCAAATCAATTAAAACACAATCAGTATGATGCATGTACCTTCCCAAGGGTCTCTAACCTGAAATGAATGTAGTCTCACTTGGTTGTTTGATAGGATCAGAGTCCTTGCATCAGATCATGGGGGGGGGCTAAAATCCCGTGTCCTAGCCTGTCCTCCCTGATCTATTTCACAAACCAAGATCACCAAACATTGTTTCCCTACCATCCCATGAAATCCTCACTGTGCCTAACTCCATACTCCATCCTATCCCTCAACCTCGCATCTGATACCATTCTGTCACGACCGGCCTTCACCGAAAGGAGGGAAGGGATAGAAGATTTCCAAGCCCTTCCTTCTTTAATTTGAAGGAGAGATAATGACCCCCGAGTCCTGCCTCCAGTAGGACCCGGATTGGCGACTAGAACCAAGGGTATAAAATTTTTACAATATGGGAGGCATTACCCTTTTTTTGTTAACCAATATTGGGAGAAATAATGATTCAACACCAAACACCACCAATTATAGAAAAATCAAGGTAAAAAAACAAACTATATGCATGTTTAATAATAAAACTAAACAAAGTACAAGGACTACAAAGTAAAAAACCAACAGAAAATAAATGGCTAAGTAGAAAACAATAGCAACCAACAGCAACTCCAATGTCCAGACTAGTAAGGTCCCACACGGCCTCCGAAGTCCTCCTAGAAACCTGAAAGTAAATGTAGAGTGAGCATACAAAGTATAATCCGTAGGAAAAACCTATAACTCTCGTGAACAAGTGGGGAGACGTACTAAAGTCCTGTGAGAAAAAGAAAAACCAACATCTACAAAGTAATATATCCATCCCACCTCACTAGCCACGCTCACCAAATAACACAAGCAGTAAGATAATAGTAAAGAACAAAGAATTTGGGTACCCCGCACCACCATTTCCCCCTCTAGCTAGCTGCTCATCCCTAACAGAAAACGTCCTGACGCTAACATGATCTTATTTCCCACACACACTTGGGCCTCACATCCATCCACATCCCTGCCCGCACACACCTGGGCCTCACAACCACACATCCCTTCCCGCACACACCTGGGCCTCACAACCATCCATCCATGCCCGCACACACCTGACCCTCATCTAGAAGACACCTGGGAAAACAAACCATAACTAGAACCCCTGCCTGAAAACACCTGGGCCTCATCCTAAAGATTCTTGGGAAAATAACCTTCCTGAAGAGTCCTAGGATAAAAACACACCAATCGAAACCTACCCAAAGAATATTGGGTGTAAGGTCGCCTCTAGCCATCACAGCCAGGGGAAGAGGGGGCAAGAAGGAGAGTAACTAGGGGGAAACACCCTTCCCCATGAAATGGGGTGTCCGAAACTAATTTCCCAATGCTGGTGGGGTGCGAATAAACACAAAACATATAGTTAGACATATATATACCAACACACAGCCCAACCTACGGCTCCTCAAACAGATACAAGAAGGTGCACAAGCACTGCTGCCTTAGAAAACAGGCACACAACAAACAGTTCCCAGTTTCCCTGTTCAAGTTATCATTCATAACAGTTCAGTAAGATTTAATCCCTCCACTACTGGACAACTAACAGGCCCAAACACAGATGAAACAAAAATAAGAAAGAAGGGAATCCATCGAGTAATTTAAGCATTCACACCCGGTTCTCTTGTGAAGTCACATCAACAAAGGGATTAGTGAGATCCCTAGAAGTACTGGAACCAAAGAAATACCCAAAAAACCATTGGTTATCCCACATTAATTCATTACCATTCCACCCATTTCATTATTAACTTCTCACTTTTATTCATGTTCACAACCCAACCTGCAACCCTGCTGCCAAACACCACCACAACCACGCAACAAATCATGCCATTCCAACCACACCATTCACAGCCCCGCTGTTCACCCATCTAAATCTGAACCATCCCAATGTTCATAATTCATTCTTTTATATTATTTAGTTCAACTGGGGTGATTACACAAGATTATGGGCTTTCATATTCAACAGCCGAGTTTAAGTGTTTAACTGATTCATACATGATTCCCATTCACCAGAAAAAGCATAAAACAAAGCATAGAATAGGTATGCAAATAAAGACCCCCAACGGTTGTGATTTTCAGTAGGCCTAAGCCCATTAAATTCATAACAACATTATAGGTAAAGCATGTGAAAAAAAATGTAACAACATTAACAAACTTTTTCATCCCCGTTCTTTAACCGGTTATTATCTTCATTACAGAATTGGTTAACTGCGTCGTGGGAACCATAGAACACCCACCCTACATGATACAAAAGGAGGAGAGACAAAGGTAAGATCCCTACTTGATTGATCAAGGATTGACGTTAAGTCCTCTCATGGAAACCGGAAATCAGGAGTAGCAGGAGCTCCACAGAACGCGATCAAGGAAAACTTCGCAACAGGGGTACGACTCGTCGGGAGGAAGGGTATTCCGAGCGCAGGGTGATAGAAAATAAGAAACTTAGGGAGAAGAGAAGACTTTAGGTTATAAGGACTGAGATACAGCATTCCTGGGACGGTTAAGATGTGGAGAAAAACTCAAAACCACGAAAGAAGCAGGATCGTGGGTTGACCACGTGGCTGGGCCACCCCACACGTCCAACTTAAAAAGTCCCCGCCCTTCAGGGCAGTTAAAACCGACTCACACCTCCTTAACCAAGGACTCCTCACAGGATGCAGTAGAGGCGTTTCTGAAAACACAGTTAAAGGCATGACCAAAACACATGGTTTTCCATTTAAGGAGGTACCTCACCAATCATTTAATTAAAAACCATTAATGGGCTTAAAAACAGCCTTAAAGAGGTCAAAACATGGTTTACAGCCCAATTCACACAAACAGAAGGTGCCACTGAAAAAACCCATGGAGGTCACTGGTAGGCTAGGTCTACCGGTAGACCAAGCTACCGATTGGACGAGGCTACCAGTAGGCTGTGGCGACTGGTAGGCCGAGCTACCGGTAGGCCGAGCCACTGGTAGGTCGAGCTACCGGTTGACCAAGCTACTGGTAGGCCGAGCTACCCGTAGGCTGAGCTACCAGTAGGTCAAGCTACCGATAGGATGCAGCTACCGGTAGGACGAGGCTACCGGTAGGCCGAGGCTACCAGTAGGTTGAGGCTACCGGTAGGCCGAGTGACCAGTAGGTCGAGGCCACAGGTAGGTCGAGGCCACAGGTAGGCGGAGCTACCGGTAAGCCGAGCCACCGGTAGGCCGAGCCACCGGTAGGCCGAGCCACCGGTAGGTGGAGCTACCGGTAGGCCGATCCACCGGTAGGCCGAGCTACAGGTAGGATGAGCCACCGGTAGGCCGAGCTACCGGTAGGCCGAGCCAGCGGTAGGCCAAGGCTACTGTTAGGAGTCTTAAGCTTCACCGAGAAGCTGGGATGGCTTTCCAGACTACCCAGAACACCCCAAACATCATATTTTCACCATGTAATGGACCCCAAAACCCCGGGCCATTACATCTACATAATTAATTATTTTATTTCATTATTTTTTTGGCCTTAAATAAATTTTTTTGGGGTTCGATTTGTGTCCAGGATGAAATTTTTTTGAGTTATGTTAAAAAGTGCACGTTCTTCAGTTGACGTCGTTGGGAACATGCGCGGAGTGCGTTTTGGATACCTCACGTGATGCATCTTAGACATCGGCACGATCCGCTTGCCTTCGGGAAAATTTAAAATGAGTGAAGTTTCTGATTTATTGTGTTATATGAAATTGTCATGGTTAATAATTTTATTATTATTTCTATTATTATCATTATTATTACTATTATTACTACCACTATTGTTATTATTGATCTTAATAAAAATGTTATAAATTATTATTATTTTAACGAGAGTTGAGATGGGTCTTAGACCAGTGAGCGGGCACCGCACGGTTAGCAGTGGTCGTGTGGTCGACCTGGGTACTCGTGCGGTAACTTCTTGGAGTAGGCAGAAGCTACCACACGGTCTGCGCGCGTCCGCTTGTGGTGTGTTCGGAACACGCAATTGCAATATACAAATAAATAAAATTAAATAAAGTAGAATGATATTGAATTAAAATAAAATGGATACTACCATTATTAAATATGTTATTATTATTATTAAGTATGTTAATAAAATTATCAAAATTAATGTTGTTATTATTATTATTATATATTAAGCTTTTTATTACTATTTTCAGTATTTTTCTTATTGTTATTTTTTTATGAGTTATTTTTATAGATCAATGTTTATTCTATTTCATTTATTGGTTTTTTTTATTTTTTATTTACTTTTTAATTTATTTTATTTCTCCCTAACCCTAGACTAGGGTTTTATCCATCTCTCGTATCCCCCTTGAGCGCCGCCACCCCCTGTTGTCCCCGCAGAGCCTCGGTTCCCTCCTCCTGTGCACTTTCAACAGATCTGCTTCCTACCCTGCCTGCTCTCCCTCTCCGTCTGCGCAACCAGTCAGCTCTGCCTCCCTCCTAGACCTTTTTGCACGCTAGTTTTGCAGCGCACGACTCTGAAACTACCCCATCCCCTACTTCCTTCCCTCATCCTGGCTCCCCCATACCCCGCTTTGCCTCATTCCCTCCTGTCCATGCCTCCTGCAGCCTGACGCCCAGAAGCCTCAATTCCCTCCTCCTGCTTCGGTTTCACAGCACCACAGGCCCCCCTACCTACTCTTGTTTCCCCTCACCCTGCTCCAGCTCACTCCCTCCAGCCTTCCCCATACGCATCCCTCTTTGGCAGTGCACCCCTATCATGGCATGCCACTAGGCCGCCTCCTCCCCCCAGTTCTCTTCTTCCCTCTTATAGTTGTGTGGTGCACCCTTCATATCCTCCTGCTCAAACCCCCCACTATCTGGTTTTCCTTCCCCCTACCTGGTTCGTTGGTATCTCCATTCCTTATCACTATAAACCTTCTGTCTATCCCATTGCTTTGGCGCACACCCTCTAACCGACTGCACACCACCCACCATACACCCTCAGGATGCTCCACAACCTTCAGCCGCCGCGCACCCACTGTCAGCACGTCGTCTGGCCACCACACCACCTTCCAGACGCACCCCAGGTCCGGTGACCCCCTTCTAGGCCACGCCACTCTTCCTACTAGCGACCAGCTCTAGAACAGCCTCCTCTGACCAGCCCTACAGCTGGCCTCGCCCTGCCAGTGGCCCTCTCCCCCTGTCGGCCTCTCGGTTGGCGGAAAATCCCCCTTTCGATAATTATTTTCTATCCCTCCCCTTTTTATGTTTTTCTGTTGCTATGGTATCAATTCTTAGGGAATAATCCTAAGTTTTATTTTAATAATATTGTTTAAGCTTGATTTTAACATCCTTGGGGTGCGAACGTTGTGTGTTTGAAGTTTCACACTGGAAATCTGAAAGTTTCATTGTTCTTGAGGTTGGATCTCATTTCTCATGCCTCTTTAAATTAGTTTTACTTTCATCATTTGATGTTAACACCTCTTAAGTTGTTGGTTATGATTTTTTGTTGTTAAATTAATTATATCATGTGTAAATCGTTCTTTTTACTTTGTTTGGATAAATTGTTTCACCCATTTAATTTATTTGACAGGTTTTATGGTAGATGAGCCTTATGTGATTTGTGTTTTGAAAACATGTCGAGATGGTTCTTTCATGTTTTTTGTTCATTTTAATTTTTTTAAATCTGTGTTTATGTGTTTTTAGTGGTTTTTGAGGTTATTTCAGCGTGTCAGTTAGGAAAAGCCATGTTACTATGATCATCAGCTTGCATATGCTTTCACGCCCGCTCGAGGCGTGTCGCGCCATCATGCTTGGACTGAATGTTGAGGTAGGTCCCCCACTACAATCACCTTTAAATTTAGAATTTATTAATTTATTGATGTTTTGTTAATTTTAATGAATGAGAAATAATATAAGATAATTAATCTTTAAATGATTATCTGGTGTGAAAAGATCTGTTTATTTTATACCGAACACTTGAAATATTTTCTTGACGAGCAGACACCTAGTATTGAAATAATTCCAGTTTATCCCTTAAACATAATTCACGGAATTTCAAATGTACTTCTAGTTTTAAAGATAAATGATATATTCTGAACAAGTGTTTTGGGTTTTATCAAGAAATGAGGCTTTTCTTTAAAATTGGCGAAGGCCCGTATGGCACTTTAATAAAATAAATTATTTTGGAAAAACCATTCAGGGGTGATCTTTGGTGTGCGTTGATTGTGTGAGCTGTATGTGATGTTTGTGCATCATGAATGATTGATTTACATTGTGGATGCACCCCTTTTTATTTCATGTGTTGACATGGGAAACTGGCCTAGTGAGTGAATCTTCTAAGAACGATTTCTGTACTAGTATAGATTATGCACTGGCTAGTGGCCCCATAGTAGGGGAATACTGAGTTACTGCTATTATGGGGATTGGGACCCTCGGTTAGGCCATGAAGGGCTATACCGGGTAGTAGTATGGGCGTTATTAAGTCATCGAGTTAGGGAATGCCTTCAGGATGAGTCACATGTATGGTATGTTCTGGATTTTTCACGATCTCCTAGGTTCGACCCATGTTTCCTTTATTGTTTGTTTTTATGTGGAGGATGATTGACAGGTCTAGTTTATTTGTTGGCCCCGTGTGTCACTTTTTCCATTTCCCTTAGTGTGTGTTGTGTGTGCTTTTCCATTTGACCAACAACTAAAATTTGGATTTCTATTTTTTTTGCAAAAATGTTTTAAAATGCAATGCATCTGTCTCTTCCAAACACTAAACTTGTTCTTAAATTAAAAAGGGCAATGGACTGTTACTTGTTTTAGAAATGAAAGTGTGTATGGAAACCAATATTTTATATAATCTAGTTCAAATCTGGAATTGATAAATTCTTTATTTAATGGTATGTGTATTGGGAATAGAATTAGTCGGGCATACCTACTGATTTTTAATACTCACGCCTATAGTGTTTTCTTGTTTTTAGTTTCTGTTGCTGGTTTAATTGAGCTTGTTCTCTGTGGGAAAGACTTGGTTGTGGTGTGGAGAGTGACCCTTGAGGTCACGAGGAGTTTTAGTCGTGGCCAGGTTAGTTTATTATTTTTGGTCGTTCTTTCTTTTCGTATTGTTTATTTACATTGTTTTGTTCTATTTCATTTTCGCTGCTTTATTTATTTTTATTGAAAAAATCATTCCCTCTTTCTCTCTTTTGATGCCCTGGTGCTTATCGCCAACCCAAGAAGATTGGGAATGCCTCTCGGGCCATGTCGCGGACTGGCTCGGGAGACCGGTTCAGAGTCGACCCGGGTTGGTTCGTGAAAAGCATATAATCAGTCTAAAGCAGATAATAATGCAGGATCAAAACCCTAACCCAAGATACCTGATACATGGGTACCCGACACTTTTCCACAAAAACTCAGGGACATTCAACGTAAGGCAACAAACCACCTACTCAGGTACACAAGGAAAAGTAGGTATCCAAACAAACAAGAAAGACACATCTCGTCAGGCTCAGCAACCACCAACCAAGAAGCACCTATGGTAAACACTACAGCATTATAAAACCAAATTAGATATAAACAAACAGTGCGGGTGTCCCAAATGCCCAACCCGATAATACATCAAAAGAAAAAAGGGATCACCATTTTGGCATGGGTTCTAGGTGACACCTGATCACCATCTCTACCCAAACCCGACATAACAACTCATGGTTGGTCAAACTACAAGCATCCACTGGGTCCCTTAGGTTAAACACAGAGGAGGCGTCATACTCGGGATCTTCCAGGTAAACACGAGTGAAGGCATCCTACACGGGATCCTTAGTAAGGAGTAAGGGAGGAATTCTACACAGGATCCTCAAATGAAGGACAACATAGGCATTCCATAACATTGTTTCTATCAAAGGGAGAATAAGAGAGAGATCCTACAAGGGACTCCCTAGGTCAGCACAGAAGAAAAGGCATCCCTCAGGGGATCCTTAAAAGTACCTGGTCTCAAAGCCTCATAGGCTAGAAGGGAACATATCACAAGGGAAACGTCCTCTAAGGCATAAGTTATGGGAGAGAGATCATATATGATCTCTTATTAAATGTCTCAACTATATTGGTCCAAACACCCAACCTATCAACCACACCAAGTCTCACTCTCAGGTGACAACTGAACTCAATAAGTGGAGGAAGAACCCCTCCATTTATATATAAACCCCCAAAACCCCATTTATATGACCTCTAAATGAAAAAAGGATTCCACCATTGCGATCTATGTGAAAAAATGATCAGAATCGACTACTCACACGCCCAATTCTGACTTATAGAGCCCAAGATATTTCAAAATTACTAAATTGAAGTAGTACATGGCCAGAGCACAACAGGCCTGCCTGTGTAATAGTACACAGTGTGTACTTTACTACACATTGCATTTACTATTCACAAAAAGTTACACCATATCCGTTTTCACCCGAACACTTGCCCATGTACCACTACACGGTGTGTAATTAAAATACACGGCGTTTACTCACGAAAAACCACTATTCCATGCTTTATTTCACACGACCAACCACACGACTACCCACTACACGGAGTGTACTCAAAGTACATGACATTTACTTAAGAAAACTTAAGCTTCCCTGAACGGGAAGAACACACGGCGTTTACCCCTGGAATACACGCCGTGTATTCAGGGTTTTCCGACCGGAAAACCCTGAAAACAACTGAAACGCCCGTTTTCCCCCCGAAACATTAGATCTAGCCTTAAGAGGCCACAAGAAAGAAATATAAGGCTTAAAAGACATATAAAACATTTTTATATGGGATCTATGACGAAAACATAAACGGACCTACCTTTGGGTGGAAACCGCGGAAGCTTCGGTTGATTTCGCGGTCCACGGATGCTGCACGCTAACTCAGCGCGTCAGGGGATTCGAATTGGTACCCCTCTTGCCTTCTTTATCTCCCATTATCTCGATCTCAAAATTCTCCCATAGTTCACGGCTAAGGAGGAGTGGCATAGAAGACATGCGCAAGGAGGAGGAGGAAAGAAGAGAGAAGAAAAGAAAAGGAAGAAAAAGGGGCTCGGGCCGGCCCCGACGCCCCACACGAGTTTATGCCTTCCCTAGGCTAAACTCCCCATTCAGAACTCAACGGTGAAGATGGAATCTCAATCCGATGCTCCATTTAAAATTTATTTCCAAATGAACCAACTCAAATAATTTAATATTTAATTTAATAATATTAAAGATTAAATATTCCGCCAAAATTCGAACAGCTCAAATTTTCCTCCAAACTAATGTCCTAGGTTAAACTCCCTATTTCGGGACCAAAGGAGTTGTCAGAATAATTATCCGAGATTTTATGGTAGGAGAAAATTAAAATTTTACCTCTCACAAGTATCAAACAACAAAATTCAAATTTCTGGTCAAAACGACTATCTGGAGAAACACTGGTTCTTACATTACCGCCATGACTTTTATGGAATGTTGGGCTGGCGAACTAGGGGTGACTCAAAACATTATGGGGTACTGAGTTATATCGTGGTTTTGTTGGGGTTCATCAGGATTGGAGTTCCTTTCTGATATGGGGGATATTTTTTTAGTTTGTGGGTTAAATCCCTTATGGATTGATAGCATGGCCAATCAAAGCTAATATCCACACTTTTCCATGGTCTATGAAGGATTCATGGGGTGGAAATGGTTAAGGGTGAAATGCTCGGGAAGCTAGGACTTCCTGGATAGTTGGTATATGAGTGATGTGAATAAAAACCTATAAGTATGAGCTAAGTGATATGTGATAGGATAGACATGCTCGGTATGTCCCTTAACACTATTGGGGTGTCAGGTTCCGCCACAGTTTCATTGAATCCCACAAGGATTAGAAGGCCCTTTATACCGGGCCAAGATGTTTCCAGTTGGTGGGTCCGATCCCTTTCATCAATAGAATGGGAAAGAGGAGAGATCACTTCTTCTTTCTCATGGATGTGAAATATTTATTAATGCTCAAACATCAAGATGATGAAGTTGGATATGGAAGGAAGCCTATTCATGAAGGGTTATGGAACCCTGGGGAAACTTAGCTCTTGATTGAATAGCTCAAGCCCCACGCCTTGTGGTGTCGAATCATGAGATGTGATCCATCAAAAAGTTTGAGAATGGAGGGTCACATTCTAGCCTTTAGAATGTGTACAAAACATGGTGATTGAATGTTGAGGATATCTAATCCACTTGGATAGTCTGATGTGGAGACTGTAAATCATATTCCAAAGTGCTCAGGTCATGAGGAAGGTATGAGATAGTCATTCAGGGGTAATCTTTAACACAATAGAGTGATGGGTTCCAACTTGGTGACATCAAGCTCACAAGAATCAGATATCCTTTTACGCCAGGCTAAGATATCTCGGTTGTGGGGTCTAAACCCTCACATCAATAGTGTGGCCAAGCAGAGAAGTATATTTTCCTATTCAGGGGAAATGAAAGTTTTGTGATGAATTGAGACACTTCATATTATGAAATGGGATATATGTAAAATATAAGATCCAAGAGGGGCACTAGAACCCTAAAAGTAGAGCCACCACCTGTCGAACATATTCTCATGGGGAGAGGATGTGACGAATCATTGCTCTTATTTTTTCTTGGACTAGGGGGTCCAGCGAGCATAAAATGGATTTTACATGGGCTATATAATAGACTCTATGAGCATTGTTCCTAATTTATTTTTTCCCTAATTTTTTCCTAAACTCTGGAAATGAAGAGTTTTGTGGGTGGAGACTTGACTTTTTCTCAGGTCTCCCTTTGCGGGTTTTCGGCCTGATGAGTTTTGTCTCTTTCATTAGCAGTTTAAGGTCTTACGGTTTGGACCATTATGTGCTAGAGTTTAAGGTCATAAAAATTTGAAAAAAAATGTGAGTATTTTATGGTCATTCCACTTGGACCTGGTATGGGGGATGATACACAAGAGGATTATTAGAATACCCAGGGTTAACATCCTTCTGAACAGGTGGTGGAGATATTGTGAATCATGAATCAAGGTACTCAGGTCATGAGTGAGGATATGGGATGATCGTTAGAGGGATAACCTATAATACAATGGGGTCATGGGTTTCACCATAGTGATGTTAGGCTCAAAAGAATCAGAAATCCCTTTACACTGGGCCAAGATATCTCTAGTTGGTGGGTCTGAGCCCTCGCATCAACAGCATGGCCATGCGGAGAAATATCTTTTCCTCTTCAAGGGCAGTGGATGGTTTGCGACGACCCAAGATAGTTTAGACATGAAGTGTGGAACATGGATTGAGGTTCTTATAAATATTATGGAAGAACTCTGTTCTATGGTTGGTCAATGTCAGGATATTATGGTTCTTTGATAAGGAGGGGTTATGGATGATGACCTGCCCAGTTTATCATCATGTAGTGGGATGTGATTCCTTGCAGTTTAATGTCTTGTGGTGAGGACTCGCTTCCATACAGTTTAACATCACATGATAAGGATAACATCAGACCAAGATGAATAAATATGAATGTATAAGGTCTGTGAAGTATTGGGATTGTACCCTAAGGGGGTTCTTATATATCCCAGCTGGTTGGGAATCAAAGTCTATATAGTTCTTGGAGAACCATGTAGTTTAACGTCATGAGGTGAGGACATAATTTGTGGAGAAATTTTTTTTATGTCTAGGACACCAGAAGGATAATATCTTACAGGGGGCGGTGTATGGAATGGTAGAATATAACTGGTGTGAATGAAGACAAAACAGTTCCACACCACACTGTGTGCATTTCCAGAGAGGACATAGGCCAAGAGGGAAAATAGGATATGGAATGGTTTGTGGTGAATAGGGATGGACCCGAAGAAAAAATGTCTGGGAATCACAATGTATCCTAAGAGGGAAGGAATCAAGCCACACATATTTCTTGATATTCCATGCATTTTAACATCATTTAGTGACGAAAAATTTAGAACCAACATTAATGAGGGCCAAAGAAACCCACACCATGCCATGCAATTTAACGGCATGCGGTACGGGCGAAGGGTGCCCACACCGTTTATTTTTATGAGGATAAGACAAAAAAGGGGATAATTCCCCAAATGGGATGATAATGTAATGGTAAAAAACCTATTGTGAATGGGGAAAAAAGCTTTCCACACCACATCACGCACTCTTAGGAGGGGACATAGTCCAAGGGGATAGGAAAGGTCAAAGGGGCCTAGAGCTGGACCTGAGGAAAAATGCCCAAGCATTCCTATGTATCCCATGAATATGAGAATCAATCCACAAGTAGTTCTTGATATTCCATGCAGTTTAATATCATACAGGGAGGATGAAGGCCACCTAACTTGAATGGGATGGATGGCACATGTCCGCACAGTTTTATGTCATGTGGTAAGGACATTGGATCACCCGATGTGAAAGGAAGATAATCATATGGTTGGGTCTAGAAACAAGGATTCATGAATCATTTATTATCTCATTGAGAGTGATAATAAAGCCTCGTGTAGTTATTTAAATGTTGGCATGATAGGAGACTGACACCAACGATGGTGTTCCTCTCATACGAGGTCCACAAGAGCATACAATTTTATGTCATGTAGGGAACATTGACCATGAATTTTAACGTCATGTGGTGAGGAATCATGGAATCCCCTGTATCTCCCTATATTTAGGATGATAATGGGTTTTTCCCAAGCCTTCAAACCTTATTTTTAGTGAGGAAACTTTTGTTAAAATTCCTAATCCCATGCGAACTATGCTCGATACGAGAAACAAGGAATGATAAGGACCCCTCCCACTATTCAGAAGCAAGGAGGATAGTATGGGAGTATTTTATGTAGTGTGGTGGATGGGACCAAACATAATATCAAAACATTCCTACATATCCCATAAGGATGATAATTAAGAAGTATGTAGTTCTAGAGAGATTGTGTAGTTTAACGTCATGGGGCAAGGACTTATCCATAAAATTTATTGTCATGTGTAATACATTCCATGAAGTTTAACATCATGTGGCAAGGATGGTGGACATATAGTGTAATGTATTGTGTTAATTATGTTTCACCATAGTTTAATGTCATGTTGTGGGTACATATCCACACATTTTATTATTTTTTGAAAGACATTCCATGCATTTTAACATCATGCGGCAAGGACGATGGCCATGCAGTTTAACGTCTTGCAGTAAAGAAGCTGCACAATAGTTTAACATCATGTTGCGAGGAAATATGCATATATTTTAGGGTCATGTGGCTCAGACCATAAAATGGAGCTATTAACGTGGAGATGCATAGTGGGGTGTCATGAAGCAACTCGACGTGAATGAGGACCAAAACGTTATCGACCACACTATGTACCTTTCTAGGAAAACTCGGGCTAAAAGGGAAAAAGGGTTATGTCTATGGTTGGGACTGAAGTTTAAAGGACTAGGCATCACTACATATCCTTTGATGATAGGAATCAAGCCACATGTAGTTCTGATAAAGGATATACCCTACATAGGTTTGGACCATACGTAGAGGTGGGCATTATCTTCTATTGACAGTTGCATCTGGGCCCAAGATTGGAGATCCAGGCATCACTACGTATCCTGTATGGATAGAAATCAAGCTACACAAAGTTCTTCAAGGACAGTGAAGTTTAATGTCATGTTGAAAGTACTTACTCCCATGCAGTTTATCATCATGCGGTAAGTACATATTTCCAGTTAGATTGACATCATACGGTAAGGACGAGACATATTGTGCAGTTTAATGTCTTGTGGTGAGAGCGTTGGCCCTTTACAGGTTAACACCATGTGGTCAAGACATAGGCCATGTAACCTATCAGGATATTAGCTTTTCTGAAGGATCTTAGACATATCTTAAGCATATTATATGAGTCTTGAGATGATTTAATTATATCAAACATATGGATACATGTTCCTCCAACTGATCCTTGAAGACAAATTAGTTTTATATCATGTTTCCAAGACGTTGGTGGTAAGGTAAATAGTCATCATGTCCTATCAGCCCCACCTCATGAGATTTACACATCATTGATAGTTCTATCAAAAAAATTTCCATGACGCTGCCAAAATATCTAGATACATGCTTTGTTCTAAAGGAATAATCTTTTTTCAATCTTGCATCGAGAGATGGTCGTTTCTCTCTGGGAGGTAGGTGACTTGTGCTTTGTCTCATGATCGGTGATCCTGGATTAGAATGATCAGGTGGCTAGAGTGGAGATTTGAGTGTTGGTGATTCTAGTATCCCCCTGTCCATATACTCTTGAAGCCAGTTTTAGAAGGAAAATCAATTGTCTGTGGTATGCCTGAGATTCCCATGGTAGGGAAAATAATAATCATGGTTTACCAACCCTTCTTTATTCATCTTCCTCACTACTGGGAGTCTCATCAAACCATTCTCCATGGCATAGTTGAAATACTGGGGAACATGATTGTCTTGGAATGAATATACATTTCATTGACTGTCTTCTAGAGAGGGGCGACTAGACTACTTCCCCCACATATTATACATGCCATTGTGGGTGCATGAATGATTCTGGAATATGGGGTATGGAATCCCTATCTCTATTGATTTGGGGTAGGTGCTATATATTGGGGGTCTTAGATAATACAGACGCTTCCTATTTATCAAAAGGCCTCCTCTTCCCTAAAGGTTTTGTGGTGACACCTATAGTCGGATGGCTTCCTAAATACCCCTGATGTAAAGGTTGAAAATATAGAAATTCCCCCAGCCTTGCGGGCTAGGGTGAGATGGAACAATGTTTGGATTCTTCTTGATGAATGGATGAAAAATATGAAAATGCCCCCATCCCTGTGGGTTAGGGAACTTCACTACAAGGTGTGCTTGTATAAGCTGACACAAGCTCATCATCCCTGAGTATATATCTCATAAGTATTACCACAATTATCTCCCATATATCTCTATTCCCTTGTTAGAGTTGATAGATCTGTTCTCCTGCAATGATGTCCTTGTCATCCTCAAGGGGCTGGTTGAAGGGATCCATTGAAATACCCCTTCCTCTATCGATTCCATGGTGAGTGGATGATTATGGGTGTTTTGATATGGATCCCATACAATGAATCCACTGCTAAAAATGTCCATATGATCCATTGTCATTCCCCTTCAGAATACCAGAAAGATTTTTAACACCTTATACTAATGTATGGTGGATACGATTAATCCTTTCTTCTCTCCTGCTAATAGTAAGAGGTAGGTCAAACTATAGTGACCTAGATGACTGTAGGAGGATGTGATTGTACCCTTCATAAGTATGCTTTCACGAATATGGTGGGAAATATCTAGACCCAACTGATATCATATTTACTAAAACACAAACATGATGGTTCTCCCCATCGATGGAGTACCTCATTTGGAAGGTTGGTTCCTGATATACCATTTGGTGGTCGGTTCCCATAATACTTTTTAAGGGTTCAGTGCCCATGATACCATTTGATGGTTCAGAATCCATGATACCATTTGAGGGGTCAGTTCCCATGATGAATATGATCCCATGGTAAAATATGGAAAAAAATTATCCCATCTTTGTGGGATGGGATGCTCTCTAGGATTCTGCAATCACTATGACTATCTAAGGTGAAGTCGAAGGCTCTTGACTATCATTGATCTGGGACCGGTCTTGGGCCACCATTGAGAAGCACTGGTGGACCTCAGTCAGGTTGGATATAACAGGGATATGAGCCTTCTCTAGAGTTGCATTATCTGGATACCCTAGGTGGGCTCTCCTGCTGGGTTCTCCATCTTGGACAATCAGTACAGTCATAACATCCTTCACAGCTCCTTGTGGAATCATGGACACATATTGGTGATGATGGTTAGAATGGGTGGGATCCCTTCTAGGTAGCTCATGGGAGTTTGAGTTGTCACATTGACCATACTTATCTACCTCCCCAACATAGGGAAGGTTCATTTCGATGCCTTCTGGTGATAAGTTCTCAAATATGTTGAATATCGTGATCAGAGTCACTTCTTCTCCCACGTCCTGTCATGGGAACGGTGATCGACGGGAATACATCCTTTGAATTATTTCATGAGCCGATTACATAGTTGTTATGAAGCTATTGATGTAGTATTCCTATCACAATATGTTCACCAATCGATGATAGAAGCAGTGTGTTGGTAAAAATGTACATCGAGGCCTTAGGATCAATGAATCTTTTCCAGTGATCTTGGAACCTGTTAGCACATTTCTGGATATCATGGAGATTACAAGGAATCTTGAGAATTCCAATATGGAGGAAAAAAGACACCTTATCAATGCAGTATCATATATAAGAGTACATTTTCAATCAATAACTTTCACAATTATAGGATAAAGAGGCTATCCCTTCTTTTCCACACAAGGTTTAGTGCTGTTAAAAGAAACATTTTGGGTCTAATATTTTGTTGTGCAACGAGCACAACATAAACTATCCTAATAGGAACCAAGGTAAATATATACTTTTTGAACCATGAAAGGGATGACATGGTTAAATGAATTCATGTAGGTTTCACCATTTTCTGTTCCATCGGGTTTTATGGCGTATAATGGGGTTCGCTCGTCACATTGCAATTGTCACTTTTCACTTAAACTCCCAATGGTTCCCCCATCTGTAGCTAGGTACAGACCTTCTTTTTAAAGGTTAGAATTCACCTAGTTTTTTAAGCCCAGTGAATCTTGGGGACTCAAATTGTTTGAGAGGATGGTAGTTCAGGCTCATCGCACCCTTTTTGGGGGAATTATTTCCTAATCTGGTACTCTCTTATAGATTTATGACTTATTCGTGAAATCCTTCCCAAACCCCAACACGGGGCTGGTTACCCTAGTATTAATTAACTGATTATGAACATGTATCGATAGGGATTATCGTGCGCATATCGTGGTTTATCTATCTTTCTATTATTTAATTACGATGCTTTAGACTATGGCCATGCTTGAGCACTCTAGAGCTTATTATTGTCTAGGGGGATGGTTAGTGTTTGGGATATAAGATTGAACCCCTACAAGGCATCCTACATATCCTATGATAATTGCAATCAGAACCCATGTTGTTCATTCGACATAGTTTAAGCTCGTATGACTGGACTTATCCATGTAGTTTAATGTCATACAGTAAGGATGTAAATATCGGGATCAGTCCTCAATGAGGTTTCCTATGTATCATATTTAATACAAGAATTATATTACACATAGTTCTTATAGTGGTAGTCTGTGTTGTGAGGGGTATGATAATAAAGACCCTAGTCAGGACCTATGCAAATAATACTTCCCTGGACTGCTTCATTGGGGATATGGACCTTTGAGAAGATGTGGGATATAATCAGGCTTATATACTATAGGTGAAGATCCCATTTTGGGGGCATTCTCATCATTCAATTAGTACAATAACAACTAACCTCTAAGCCCACGTGATCCATGTTGAGTGTGAGAAACAAGAGATAGAGATAGATTGGACACATTCTATGAGAGTATATCTACATGGAGATAATTAAAGTTTATCTTTGAGAGGAATCCTTACCCATACCATGGAAGATATGGTAGGGAGATTGGGCCTTAAGGAGGCTTCCTATGTATCCTGAACATGGAAGGAATCAGAGTTCTCATAGTTCATATCTACCTTAACCTACTAATAGGCTAAGGTAGTTGATCATTCTTAGAGACATTATAGAGATATCTGGGATGTTATGGTCTTATGCCTAAATGGATTCCCTATCGGTGGGGATATATTGTATTATGTTGATGGTCAGGCCTTACACTCTGAGGTTTCCTGTGATTGGTTCACTCATGTTATGTCATTGGTCAGGGCTAACACTCTGAGGTTGCCTTGTTGGTATCATATCACTAGTTGGGGATTACACTCTGAGGCTACCCGATTGGAATCATGTCATTGGTCCAAGCTTACACTCTGAGGTTTCCCGATTGGTATCATGTCATTGATCGGTACTTACACTCTTAGGTTTCCCGTGATTGGTTCACTCATGCCCTACTGCTAGTCGGGGATTACACTCTAGGGATACCCAATTGGTATGCTCATATCATATCACTGGTCAGGTCTTAAACTTTTAGGTTGTCTTATTGGTGTGCTCATTGGTTGGGGATTACACTTTGGGGCTTCCCATTGGTGCACTCATTAGTCTGGGATTACACTCTAGGGTTTCCCGTTGGTGCACTTATTGGTCGGGACTAACACTCTAGGGTCACCCGTTGGTGTACTCATTGGTTGGGGCTTACACTCTAGGGACACATGTGGGTGCACTCATTGGTTGGGGCTTACACTCTAGGGTCACTGATTGGTGCACTCATTGGTCAGGGATTACACTCTAGGGATGCCCTTTGATGCACTCATTCTTTATCATCTATTGGATTAGATAGAGGCATGTCTGAGAGTGTGATATTAGTGGGGTTTCATGAATGAATGATCCTGAATCATCATGGATACTTCCTTCATAGAAGGGGAATGTGGCTTAAGGTTCTAATACAAGGTCCACATGGCATGAGTCCCAGTACGCATGGCGTACAAAGCAGACGTGTCATAAGGGCTTTGCCTGACATGTCTCGGATATCTACTGGGCAGGTCTTGATTGTTCACTCAATATGTTGGGACATCAATCTGACATAGTAGAGACATTCAAGGGTGGATTCCTGATCTATTTCCATGCTCTGTATTTCTTCTCATGGGTGAATCAAACATCTCTGAGATGTTTTGTATGACCAAAGTGGACAGGTCTAAGGTCCCACGCATGATCAACTGAATTGTCTCAAGTGTCTTCGCCTGAGTGAAGCAGTCATGTAAACGGTGCTTAGAATGATTAAGTGGACATGTCAGGGGTTCCTTGCATGTCCGGGTATACATTTCATAGAGCTTATCATGTACAAGTGGATATGTTATAGGTTCTTTTCATGTTCAAGTAGACATTTCCCATGTTTCGCACATGAAAAACCAGCTTGTCTCTGATGCCTTCGCCTGATCAAGGTGGACATACCTGGGGTGCTCCACATGATCAAATCAGACATGTCTAGGGGCTTGCGCATGATCGACTGGTTTGTCTTGAGTGACTTCACCTGATCAAGGTGAACATGTTCAAGGTGTCACGTGTGAACAGGTGGACATGTCATGATGACTTTTCAGGAGGTCTTATGGAGCTATGCTGGGAGCGTGTCAGGTGTCTTTCAGCGATCGCGAACACCACTCACCTTTCTCCTTTTGATCTCCTTGACTTTAATTTACAAAGTACTAGGATTACGTGACTTCGTTTGAGTGATTCATAATATTTTTATTCAATTTTTGAAATTAGTTTCACATGACCAATATGGGTCGCATGGAGAGTGCCCAAGAATATCATGGACATGATTGTCTACTTGTTCTTAGGGTGCCGAATAGTTGTCCGAGCAACCCTGAGGCTTCCATGTCATGAGGTGGACATGTATGGGGTCCTATCCATTTGGTGGAGGTTGTTCGATCCATCTAGAAATGGGTTTGGCACCCGTACCATACACATCACTCTCCACCCAATGGGCCTTGTCCCAACTATGCAAATACATGGGCCCAAACTGGTCCTTGTGGGAGCCATGCTTACCTAGTGGCCCACCAGTTGTCTTGGGATGACTCCCATGGGTGTGGTTGAACTAGTATCACATGTTCCTTGGTTGAGTTGGCTTGGCTAGCTGGTGGGCTAGCCAAATATTTTTTCTAGTGGTGGTATCTAACTATTAACTAAGAAAAATGAAATTCTTAGAGAAATTTTGGGTCCAATATATGTTTCTTTAAACCATAGATATTCATGTATGATCTCATATATATATTAATTAATTATCTGACATGGATCCTGAATCTTTGGTGGAAAAGTGGTACATGCACAAATACCAGGGCCAACGTTGTTATAAATGTAAAAGTGAAGGTGGTGAAACAAAAATTCAAATCAAAATGATCTAAATGGCCCGCTAGTTGGCTTGGGCTGACTCCCATGGGTGTGTTTGAACAAGTCTCACATGTGACTTGGTTAAGTTGGATCGACTGGCTGGTGGGATAGCCAAATATTTGGCTAGTGGTGGTATCGAACTCTGGACTAAGAAAAATAAAATTCATAGTGAAATTTTGGGTCCAAGATATGTTTCTTTAAACCATAGGTCTTCATGTATGATCTCCTCCATATATTAATTCATCATTTGAAATGGATCTTGGATCTTGGATGGAAAAGTGGGACATACAAAAATACCGATTCCAACATTGTTATAAATGTAAAAGGGAAGGTGGTGAAACAAAAGTTAAAATAAAAAATGATTTATAGGATCAACTAACTAGTCAAAAATATCTTCACAAAGTACCTTTATCCCACCCATTAAACATTCGATTTTACTAACATTAAATGTTCGTGCAAAAACAAATTTAGCAAGTGGTGATATGACCACAATTGATTTTGAAGAATAGATGATGGGAGAGACCAATATAGACTATATTGGTCTTGAAAATGTAAATGAAATCCTCAATCATGAATGGCTAGGATTTTTAATTGTAAATGTATACATGAGGTGTGTTTCATGATTTCTTTGTCCAGTAGCTAATATACAATGTTAATTATGACTAAATACAATTCAAAATTTTTGTAGGTGTATATATAAATACTATTTGAAGGTAACACCTTGTGAATAGAAATTTGGACTAATTGGTCCTCGCATCACTTATACATAACTATTCTCATTGGAACCAAAGCAATATAGAGTAATAGTTTAAAAATTAGCCACAACATTTGAAAAAAAACTTATAGATGATAGAGGCTTATTAATGCCCATGATGCAGGGCTAAAACACTAAAATTTTATCATATCAAATATATTTTTCATTAACTTAATTACTTATTCCTTTTTTAGATAGCATTGGTTACTCATTGTAATCAATTTAGATATTCCAAATATTTATTTTCTTGATTGAATTCATGGATACCCAAAAAAAAACCACACATGATGACATTTATCAATTTGTAATACACCACATGCAACATTTTACAAATAAAATTCTAGTTATATATTTTATTATATTTTTAATGAAAAAAATTATGATAGGGTGGTGTTTAAATATCATCAAAATCATGCAATGAGGACATTCCATGAGCACAAAAATCCTATCAACTTCTAAAAATTGATAAGTATTAAGTTATATATAATAACATTACACTATCAAATCATATATCAAAATAAATTAATTATTTTTATCAAAGTTTTTGTAGTTCCCATAACAAACTAATGGAAAATATTAAGGTTATTATGTTTGAAAATTGTTTAAAGATATCATATTCCATCAACAAACTAGAATCCCAAAAGAAATATTTTAAATGATCATTACAATTTCATTATAATATTTACTAATCCTTTATTTTTTTATTTTTTTATAATAATACCAAGATTTTAGACCGTCCTCATATTCATAAGAGGAAGTAGATTTCTTTAGAAACAAATGGTAAAAATACATGGTTTCAAATTGTATATAGACATCATGAAGAGGAGAATTAATAATACTTATTTAGTGAATTTTATCGTCATTTTATCTAATTTTTATAGTTAATTTTCTTATATTTTTTATCTGATACTTATCTTGTTAAATTTCATTGAGATGATGATGAAGGATGATACACTCATGATGGACTCATGTACTATGATTATGAACTCAAAGATGATGATACACTTTTTATTCTGCAATGCATTCGACATTCCTGGTTATCAAAAAAAATATTGTTAGATAACCCAAAATGTTGAATGAATTGAAGAATAAAAAGGCATGGTATGATTTTAGGAATCAAACACAACACAATCCAATACACGGTATTCCCATTATGACTCGATGTCTATGATATTAGTTTAAAAATGAAATTTTAGTTCAAAACGCATGTTACATACTCAAAATCGAGAAAACATATTCAGATTGTTTTGATACTTTAGGAAAATGATTTATAAGTCATTTGTGACATATAGGAATTAGCCAAACTACAATTGAATACACAGTGTTCAATATGAAAAATCTAGTAACATGTTCAAAGCTACTCATGATCGTGTAGGAATTATCCACACTTCTATAATCTTTACCTCAATATGATACATATTTTGTCTGATATAACTCAAAGTGCATGTTTTTAGTTTATAATTTATATTTTAGGTCAAATCACACACCACACACTCAAAATCAAGAAAACACATTCAAGTCATGTTGATACTTTAGGATAATAATCCATAAGTCATTTGTGATACATATGAATCAACCACACCTCAATTTAATACATGATATGTCTTGTATGACTCTAAGTACATGTTTTTAGTTTAACATTAATATTTTAGTTCAAACACACATCACATACTCAAAACAAAACAAACGCATTTGGATTGTGTTGATAATTTAGGTAAATGAACCATAAATCATTTATGACATGTAGGAATCAATTACACCACAACCTAATAAATTGTATTCCTGATATGACTCAAAGTATCCGTTTTCAGTTTAAAATTGACAATTTAGTTAAAAATGTGTGTCACTCACTAAAAACCAGGAAAACACACTGGTATTTCATTAATACTTTCGGAAAAAAATTCATATTTAATTTTTTATGTGTAGGAATAAGTCTCATATAAAAATAAAACATGATATGGTCGACATGACTCAAGGGCGTGTTTTTTTTAATTAGAATTTCAGTAAAAAAGATACATGACATACTCAAAACTGATAAAACGTATTAATATTGTTTTAATACTTTATGAAAATGATATATAATTAATTTTTTATGTGTATGAGTCATCCACACCTCAATTTGATGCATATTTTGACAGGTAAAACTCCAAGTGTTTCTTTTTATTTAAAATTTACATTTCAGTTCAAAACACAAGTCACATAATCAAAAATGAGAAAACACATTCTGATTTTTTAATATATAAGGAAAAATATATATAAGTCATTTTGGATGTATAGGAATCAACTGTACATCAATATAATACATGATGTTCCTGGTATGACTCAAAGTGTCTATTATCATTTTAAAATTGTAATTTTAGTTCAAAACCTATTCCACTCACTAAAAAGAAAGAAAACACACTCGTATTATCTTGATACATTAGGGAGATGATTCAAAAGTCATTTTTGATGTGTAAGAATAAGTCTCAAGTCAAACCAACACGTGATGTGACTGTTATGAATTAAAGTGTGTGTCTTCAGTTTAAATTGACACTTTTGTAAAAAAGACATGTGACATACTAAAAGCTAAGAAATCAAATTTAGATGGTCTTGATACTTTAGGAAAATTATTTTTAATTCATTTTTTATGTGTAAGAATCATCTGAACATAAATATGATGCACGGTGTGACCAGTATCACTCTAAGTGTGTCTTTTTATTTAAAATTGTAATTTTAGTCCAAAACACACGTCACATAATCGAAACTGAGTAAACACATTTGAATTTTTTTGATAGTTTAAGATTATTATTCATAATTCCTTTGTAACATTTAGGAATTATCCTCACCTCAATATGATACACAGTGTTCCTGGTATGACTCAAAGTGTTTGTTATCAATTTAAAATTGATATTTTAGATAAAAATGGGTGTCATCCACTCAAGACTGAAAAAACATGCTTGTATTGTCATGATAATTTAGGAAAATTATTCTTGGGTACCTTTTTATGTATAATAATCAGACTCACATCAAACTAACACATTATGCGACTAGTATGACTCAAAGAACATGTTTATAGCCTAAATTAACATTTTATTAAAAAAGACATGTAACAAACTAAAAATTGATAAAAACACATTCATATTATCATGATACTTTAAAATAATGATCCTTAATTCATTTTTGACATGTTGAAATCAGTCTTTAATCAATCTAACACATAGTGTAACTGGTATGACACTAAGTGGGTCTTTTTATTTAAAATTGACATTTTAGTTCAAAACACATGTCACATACTCAAAACTAAGAAAATTCATTTAAATTTTTTGATACTTTATAGAAGAAATCCATAAGTCATTTTTTATGTGTAGGAATTATCCAAACCTCAATACGATACATGGTGTGTCTCGTATGACTCAAAGTGTCCATTAGCAGTTTAAAATTGAAAATTTAGTTCAAAAAACTTTTCACTCCATGAAAATTGAGAAAACATGCTTGGATTATATTGATACTTTAGAAAAAATATTTATAAGTAATTTTTTATGTGTAGTAATTAGTCTCACATAAAAATTACACACGATGTGACCAGAATGACGTAATGTGCATTTTTTAGTTTAAATTGATATTTTAGTAAAAAATACATGTGACATACTCAAGACCGATAATTTCTTTTTTATTTTTTTGGAACATTATTAAAATGATCCATAAAAAATTTATAATGTGTTGGAATCAACTACACCTCAATACGATGCACAGTGTGATCAGTATGACTCCAAGGGTGTCTTTTTATTTAAAATGTTAATTTTAGTTCAAAACAAACATCAGGTACCCAAAATCAAGAAATCTCATTTAGATTGTTCTAATATTTGAATAAAATGATCCATAAGTCATTTTTATGTATAGGAATCAACTGCAACACAATCTGATACACCGCGTCCCCAGTATGACTCAAAGTTTCCATTACTAGTTTTAAATTGATAATTTAGTTCAAAACATTGTCACTCAATGAAAACAAATCAAATTCACTTAGATTACCTTGATACTTTAGGAAAAATAATTAATAATTTGTTTTTGATGTGTTGGAATTAGTCTCACATCAAATTGAAACATGATGTGAACGATATGACTCAAAGTGCATGTTTTCAGTTTAAATAGACATTTTAGTAAAAAAGACATGTGACGTACTCAAAATCAGGAAAACACATTAATATTATCTTGATACTTTAGTATAATGATCCTTATATCATTTTTTGATGTTTTGGAATCATCCACACATAAATATCATGCATGGTGTGACTGGTATTACTCTAAGTATATATTGTTTCTCAAAATTGACATTTTAGTTCAAAAGACACATCACATACTCAAAACCAAAAGAAAACACATTCATATAGTTTTGATACTTTAGAAAAACAATACATGAGTCATTTTTTGACACTTAGGAATCAACTACACCTAAATATGATACACGGTGTGCTCGGTATGACACAAAATATATGTTATTAGTTTAAAATTGAAAATTTAGTTTAAAACATTTTTCACTCACTAAAAACCAAGAAAAAACCCTCATATTGTTTTGATAGTTTAGGAAAATTATTCATAAGTCGTTTTTTACATGTTAGAATGATTATGACATCAGACTGAAACATGATGTGACTGGTATGACTCAAAGTGTGGGTTTTCAGTTTAAATTAATATTTTAGTAAAAAAGACACATGACATACTCAAAACTGAGAAACAAATTCGGATTTTATTAATACTTTAGGACAATGATCCTTAAGTCATTTTTGATTTGGGGGAATTATCCCCACATCAATTTGATTCCTGGTGTGACATATGACTCTAAGTGTGTCTTTTTATTTAAAATTGGTATTTTAGTTCAAAACCCATGTCACATACTCAAAACCAAGAAAATGAATTTGGATTGTTTTGATACTTTATGGAAATGATCCATAAGTAATTTTTGATGTGTAGGAATAAGTTTTACCTCAATATGTTACATGGTGTTCCCGGTATGACTCAAAGTGTCTATTATTAGTTGAAAATTGACAATTTAGTTCAAAATTCGTGTCACTAATTGAAAACCAAGAAAACATGCTAAGATTGTCTTGATGCTTTAGGAAAATAATTCATAAGTCATTTTTGATGTGTAGTAATATGTCTCATGTCAAACTAACACATGATGTGACTGGTATGACTCAAAGTGCATGATTTTGTTTTAAATTGACATTTTAGTAAAAAATTCATGTCACATACTCAAAACTGAGAAAAAATCATATTGTTTTGATACTTTGGGACAATGATACTTAAGAAATTTTTGATGTGTAGGAATCATCTGAATGTCAATCTGATGCACGGTGTGACTAGTATGAATTCAAGTGTGTCCTTTTATTTAAATCTATTAATGTATTATTTCATATATATGTTTAATTTATATCTTTATATTATTACAAACATAATAATTGTTTTCTTATACGGGTGGATTATTTTTCTTGAGTTGGGATTTTTAGTTTGGAAAATGGTACCATGATCATGATTTTTTTAAATGGGGCGGGTGCTAAATATAGTGAAACCATTGATGTTTTTGAATGTTTGTGATAGTACTTAATAATGTAATTTTACAAATCAATGTTTGAAATATCTATAATATAGTGTTTTTTTCATATTTGTGACATAATTTTTATTTTAATTAAAATTTGAATTTTCCATATATAGGTGTATTTATTATAGTAGTGTACTATATATTTAATAGCACACTATAGTAGTATGACCATTATCATCACTTCTTTTAGTGCTGATAAAGGAAACCCTTTATTAGTGCTTTTCTAGCACTGAAAAAAGTGTCCCACTCTTAACGGTTATTAGATCAATAGAAAATTTATAGCGCTTATAAAAGAGTTTTCTACAAATTTTAAAATCCACTTTTGTAGAAGTGAATACTGAAATTTTAAAAAATGATCCATGAAAGAACATATACTATAGAATTTTTTAATACTTTTGAAGTGATTTTGAGATTATATATCTTTTTTTTCAAAATTTTCAAAATTTTAAATTTTTTAACATAAAACATATGATATATGTTTTTAATATTGGGTTTTTCAGTTTAAAAATATTTTTAATTTTTTTAAACCACAAAACATGTATTTTGTGTATTTTTTTTGGGTTTATTAACTTTTTTAAATAATTTTTTTTCAAATTTTTTTTTCAAATATTTTAATATTAGATTTTTAACTTAAAATGTAAGATCTATGTTTTTAATATCATTTGATAAAATTTCAAAATATTATTATTTATTTTTAAATAATAAAACATGTGTTAAGTGGATTTGTTTTTTGATTTATTGTTATTTTTAAATAACATTGATTTTATAAATGTTTTTTTAGAGAAAAAATCTATAAATATTTAGATTTTTAATATAAAACATATTTTTTGTACTTTAAATAATGATATATCATTTTATTTTATTTTTTAAAATCTATGAATGAGTTTATTTTTTAATTACATTTATATTAATTTTTAAAAAAAAATTCTTTTTATACGTGGTTTTTCGGAATTAAAATGTTTAGTTATTTTTTTAAATAGAATATTTTCTCTATTTTTAATATTTTTATACCATTTTTTTGTGAAATAATTATGTTTAAACAACAAAACAATCATTTGATGGTTTTTTTTAGGTTTAGTATTTTTTTTTTAAAACGTTGAGTTTATAAATCCTCAACCCATTGGCCTTTTAATTTTTATTTAATCAGATAATCCCCCTTTTTAAATTAGGTTGAAAGGGAACTCTTACATATAACAGAGTCTCATTCCATGAAGGTCCATAGATTTAAGTCTCATTACATGACCAAAATGCACACAAACCCTTGACAAGTGGCCCAAAGACCCACACTGAAATGGACCCTCCTCCATCTTCTTAATTCTTGGCTCCAGCACATCTCTATGAATTTTTGTATGCGATCAACCATCACTGCCCCACACATGGTATATGAATCGGTGTGATCTTAGCCACTCCAACTATACGCTTTCACATCCAACCTTCTTTATATTTTAGTGCCCTTACACTATCTTACACACCATCGGTCATGAAGCTACTCTTGTACCCCACCCAAACTTCCACCATGGTTGCATCAGCCTTGTGTATTTTCATTTTCATTTACTATTTTTTAGATGATTTTTATTTTATATAAATGTTTTTTGAGAAAAAATGGTTAAACATTTATTTTTTTAATACATGAAAAATGTTTTATATTTTAAACAAATTTATAGTTTTGGAAATATTTCTAATTATTTATAATCCATAAATCATGTATAATACAGATTTTTCTTTTTTATTATTATTTTAATTACATTTTTCTAGTACATGGGATTTTTATTATAGAAATATTTTTATTTTTTAATATAAAACATATATTTTGTGTTTTAAATATTGAGAGTTTAGAATTAAAAATATTTTTAATTTTTTTAATCTGTGAAATAGGTATTTTGTGTATTTTTTTTCTTATTACAACAAAATAATAACAATAATTAAGCGTTAAACTCAATCAAATGAGCTTGCTTACATAGATCAAACATCACTAATTAGCTCTATTGAAAACCATATATTCATTAGAACCATTTAGAAAAAGATAATATTGAATTATTTGTTTGAATGATTTGTTTTTATATTAATTTATTTAAATAAATATATGTTTATATATGGTTATTTTTATAATATGTCATGTATTTTGTACCTTAAATAGTAAAATTTCAATTTTACAATTCTTTTAATCCATTTAAAAGTACTTCTATTTATTTATATTTTTTTTAAATAACCTTGATTTTATATAAGTACTTTTTAGATTTTTTTTATAAATATTTAGTGTTTAAAACACATAATATATGTTTTTTATTTTAAATATTCATATTTCAGTTTTTAAAAAAATTAATTTTTTTAATTCAAGAAATATGTGTTCTTTGAATTTGTTTATTATTATTAATTTTAAATAAAATTGGGTTTATACATGTGTTTTTTGGAAACAAAATTAAATATTTAGTTTTTTTACATAAATCACATGATCTATGTTTTAAATATAGATTTTTTAGTTTTAAAATATTTATAATTTTATAAAATGGAAAATGTAGAGTTTTTTAACTAAGGTTTTTGAAAAAAAATATTTGTATGAGTTTAGGTCAAGTATTTATGGGTATGGAGTGTGAAATGTGTTAAGGGTGTTAACATGGTTGTTTTTAAAAAAATAATTAAATTGAATAAAATTAATGCACACTTTTAAAAATAAAAAAAATAACTATGTTTTTTAGTTTTTATTATATATATATATATATTCTTTTAGGTGGTTTTTGTATTTTACTTTTGTATATAAATTAGAAAATTTTTAATTGTATTCAATTATTGTTATTATATTTTACATTACTTTAATTAAATCATTCTAAAAACATTACATTAAATCGCAATACAACTTATTTTTTATAAGGGCGGGTTCCTTAAAATCCTTTCATAATTTTCATTGTGAAATTCAGGTTCCTATTTTGCAGTATTGAAACAATAATAATATAATGATACATTATAAATTATTATTATTAATTAATATTAATTAATTAATAATAATGTAGATAATAATAGTAAATAATAATGTAATTAATAATAATTAATAGTGATAAATACTATAATTTAAAATTTATCACTAATAATTGATTATAATAATGATGATTAATGTTAAATAATATAATTAATAATGTAACCTAGAATTTTTACCTTTAAGGGAGGTCAAATTGTTATTATTTATAGATGGAGATGATGATGATAAAGATAGATCATAAATATAATTTAAATCATTGACCACTAACAAAGTTAAACCATTAATTTAGTCAAATGTATATCTAAATATCTAAATATTTTAAATATTTTAACACAATCCGTCAAGAAAGGTCCACTATTCTTGGATAGATAATAAAACAAAAAAAATCTTAAAACTAGCCCTCATGTTTTATATACCCTACCCGATAATATAAAAAAAATAAGTGAAAAATTTAATTTTTTGGATCAATCGCCCTCTATATCACCTCCCCCTCGTTATAGAAATGAATGTGTTTAAATAGAACTTCTTTCTATTGTGGAATAAGATAATAGAATATCTCTCATACTGATGATGATCAATTCTTTGATATTCCAAATGAAATAGTGATCGAAAAGGTGCCTCAAATTGACTGAGTAGAACAAAGACCACTTTGTAGACCTCAATAGTTAGGTGTACTGACATCTATAATGGAAATCCAATAAAACCAGGTAAAATGATTCATGTTACACCACTCCACCCTGGACCACTCGATAGTTCCCAAATTTGTGGTTGTTACTAGAACCTCAGGTGCACCTCTTCACACTTTAGAGGTTTCCAACTAGCAACAGGTGTCTATGAAAGTACCATGGGGAGACTATACCTCCAATATCAAAGTGAAAAATAATAGATAAAATAACCAGATAAATCCATAAACAATAAGCATCAGAGTACATGAAATAAATAAACATATCTATCGATATCAAAATGATCATGTAGAAGAAAATAGTCATATAGACTCATGATCATGCTAGTATACAACACTGACTACCCACTAGGTCATTCACATATACAATACACTATAAAAGAATAAAAAGTAACAGAGGATATTATATTATCCCCAAACCTCACCTTATCCCAATCTCTATTCTCGTCCGAGCTACCCCACTCAATCATGTTACTTTAGTCCTCTTCCCAACATGAACTTATGATTAGTGAAGTTAGTTTTGGTACCCAAGTATTATGGCTACCCAAGAAGGGTATGAGTATAAATTTGTAGGGAACTGCCAACATAGTCCAATACATAGAAAGTAAATGTAGTTCATGTTCATATTTCATTCTCGTAATAATAAATAAATAAATTCATAAGTGTAAATAAATAACAATTATCAATCCTCAGGTTCTTCCATTGTACCTGGGATCAACCCAAACCTACTTCAGCCAGTGTCAGGGTGTCTTTAAGCATGTCATACAACCATGCATACCAATATCATGCTCAGGAGTTGATTCCTAGGATCATGTCCTAGGAAATCCAAATCATTCTCACAGGCCACTCATTTCCAGGAGCCAGGGAATACCCATTCAAAATGACCTCATTCGAAAACTCAATGGATTTCCTTACTAGGAATCCATCATTGAGATCCAGGTATGCAACAACCAATAAATTTATATATATATATATATTTTCAATTCTATATATATATGAGTAATATATTTAGTATTTTAGTATGTTATAAAACACAATGATAACACTTTATTTCATTAATTGAGAACATTACAATTATTCAAAAAATAAACCTAGTAAAATGCATAATATTACAATTGGACAATAAATAGAACAAAATAAAATAACTAGAATATGAAATTTTAGATCATCTCGATCACCTAGGATTATCTCACTCATGAACAACATTATAAGAAAATGATGAATATGGAGCATGTATAGAAATTAAAGTAATAGATTAGGTAATAAAATGGAAGGTATTAATAAGAAGTAAAAAACCATTATGATTGGAGGGAATTATGATCATTGGGAATTATAACTATTGGTAATATGGTGTTTAGAATGTTATCGTTTGAATTAGTGTATATTAAGGGTAACTAAGACAAAAATGGACATAGAAGAGATATATGATGACCTAAACCAGTAGATTCATGCCTTATGAAGATCATTTATTAGATCTTTGAAGGAAGGTATCAAAGTTGGGGTCTGAACTTGATTGAGAAAAAATATATTTTCATAAGTGAGGATCGATTAGAACTACCTATATGATAAATTCAAGTTAGTATAGATCACCACTAGATCAATGTTAGCTGATCCATCCCATGAGAGTACCAACACCACACACCATTCCTCTAGGGACTGTGTCTATGTGTTAGGGGGTCATATATATATATCATAAGTAGTATTAATGTATATTTTATTTTAAAAAATAAAATATTTTTTACACCAATCCTACAGTTTTATTTAATGTATTACTCTTATATAAAATTCACATGATTAGAGTATGAATAAGATAAAATTGATTTTTGATACAAATAAACCATAAATTTATTTTTGGAAAATATATATATATTTGTAATTAAAATATATTCTTATGATAATTTTGAAATTTTTAAATAAAATTTTGTTTTTATTAAAAAAATTAAACAAAAATATTTAAACTTATATAAATAATATAATAATTTTATGTGACCATATGTAGTTTTTTAATGGTTAGAAACTTGACCATGTTATAAAAATCAGTATTTTTCAATAAATAAGTTATAATTTAAATATTAAATTGATCATATTCAAAAAATTATTTTGATAAAAAAATTATTTTTTACTTTGGCATGTCCAAATTATCTTATGGTAAAATTTTCAAAAGAAATTGAGACAGATGAATTTTGGGGTAAAAAATGTATAAAAATATTATAAGTATTATAATAGTACAATGAATTAAAAGTGATGAAGTAAATATTATAAATGTATTGATCGACCAAAAAATATTATTAAATAAGATAAGTTATTTTATTGTGATAAGATTAATTTTAAAAAACCATAATTAATCTTCCAAAACCTAAAGTATGTTTTAAGGTTGTAAAAACAGTTATTTATGAATATGACTCACTTCCACATCATGAATGATATTATTTTAAGGATTTCAGACCCTAAGATATTAAAATATTAAAATATAATCCCCCTTGAAAAATACAATGGGAAAAAACAACGGGAAGACAAATGGTTTTTCTTTTTTAAACAATGAGATGTCCAAGGCCTAATATTATAAATTAATAAAAAAATCATGTTTTTCTATAAATATCTACTTATTCTCCTATTAATCTTCCCTCCAAAGAATATTATCATTAATTCCCTTTCAATTTATCTCAAAATAACATTCTAAAGTAGTTTATAAGGTTCTAAGGAGCTCCTACAAAGCTTTAGGATGAAACCACTCAAGGTAATGGATTCTCTTCCTCTCTTATTTTATTCAAGTGATTAATTTATAATAAGCCCTTTATTTTCAATTGATTATGTTTCCATGTTTTTATAATCATTTAATTACTATAAAAATTATTCCTTAATAATTAGAGACTACCTTTCTCTCTCATTATTCTCATTTCATTGTTCATTTTGTAAACCTGGTATGTTGTAAAAATCAATCTTTGATTTTCCCTGCCACCCTACTTCATTGTGAATACCCAAGACTATTTTCATTCATTCTTATTTATATAAATTTAATTTTACTATATTTTTTTATTTAAATTTATTAAACTCACATTCCTTTCTCATGGTATTAAAATGATGAAAGTCTCTTTCCTTTAAGAACTTGTGAACCTAATGATTATTATATGAAAATCAATATCATTTTTCATAGGTCATTGATGAAATAATTTATTAGGTTATATGATATATGTTTCACACATAAATTTATATACATGAAGTCTGTGGATTAATACTACTTTAATACATTGGGTAAAGTTTTCATCTCATGAGATACTATGTATGGTGCACGGGTGGTTACCCTAGCAAATTATGATACGATGTCTTGGTAGTGAGCCTTAACATATTCTTATGATTCCATATTATATGTTTGTTATAAATTCCTTTGATTCCATTCCCTTATGATATCACATTTTCATGCATCTATGTTACTATCATATTCCCTTTTATCTCATGTGTATCATGCTTACTCTAATTTTTCCCTTACAGGGATTTATTACTCAACGCTTTTATTTATGTATTCCCCAGGATATCCCATAGAGTATTATAAGATAAACGTGATATAGGATCAAGTGATGGAGTTTATATAAAATTGATGTAGTTCATGATTATGTTGTTGTATTTATATGTCTAATTTCACAAATAAATTATACCTCTTGATTATTCAGGATGTATATTATGGATTTTATATTAAAAATCATGTAATAAAATGTGTAATGAAATTTTTGTTATCATAGTTGGTATGAAACCAAGATCAAGTTATTTTTTGGTATTATTATTATAAAAAATTAGTGAAACCCCTAAGGATAAGTCAAAATATTTTAAAACCTACAAAATTTTGGTAAAGTTTATAATTTTTTGCTTCCTGGTGATAAAATCCATTTCTCAATATAAACAAGTGGATGTGGTTCTCTTGTAGACGAACTTAGGGGTAATAACCCCAAAAATGGTTGGATGGGTATTAACCCAATTTCACCTTGTGAATGATTAGTGGGACTTACTATAAACCTAGTTTAAAACTCCTAGGGGATATTATTTGGATAATTCACATGTACCATATAAACCATTATGAATTATTTTTATTGATTGTTATGGAATTAGATGATTTATATTTAGAAAACCTAATTGGAAAATTACCATGGATAACCTATATTGAAACTTAGAGATTCATAAGTTAGGGTATATTTTTATTTCCTTATTATTTTATTAGTTTCCATTTTTATAAGCTTATTGAATCTTGTATCCCCATACCAAACTTTACATTATTTTAGAAATACCTAGAAATAAAAGTAATCTTGTCAAAAAAAATATAATGGGTAATGTGATGATTTCCCTAATGAAATTATTAATTATATAGGACCAATAGTTGATAAATTCATGTAATTACTTGTACAACTAACTCAAGTTATTATTAATAACATTAATCATGTCAAACACCCTACTTCTTCTAATAGAGAAAAAACTTTAGTTGAATCCTTCATGTGACAAAGGCCTCCTACTTTTATTGGATCTTTCAATCCCTTGGTTATGAAGAAATATATTAACTCCATTAAGAAAATTGTTTATGTCCTCTAATGCTTTGAGAAGGAGAATATACATTTTTCCATATATCGACCAAAGAGATAATATAATCAATGGTGGACACTAATCAATAATACAAATCCCAAGGAATAAATTGAATCCATGGAATGGGATGGATTCATGAAGATATTTTTAAATTAATATTTTCCATTCACTCTATGTATTAAAATAAAGAGGGAATTCCTAAGAAACAATATGGTGAATCTATTGTATATTATGAAGAAAACTTCCTAATTATTTCATGATATGCCTATATATTTTTCATACATACTAAAATTAAGGTTGATGTATTCTTTAGTTGGTTAAAACGGAGTCTTCAAAAATCATTAGTGATTCAAGAATTTGATAGCTCTGGGGAAATTATCCAATGTGACCTCAAAGTCAAGATGAAAATTGATGATTATATGTGGTACCACAGTACTATAGATAAGAATTGGATAATGGAGTTTAACTCTAGATAATCATCGTATAATCCTTATAGTGGAAAAAAATACAACTGTCCACATAAAATAAGTGTGGTAAGAATTGCCCTGGAAATTTATTAAAGTGGAAAAGGAGATGTTTTAAGTATGGAAAGAAGAGGAATCAAGCTAATGAATACCAAAAGGATATGAATAATCCCACTGATGTGATGGAATAAAAGAAAGTTATGATTAATCCTCATCCCATGGTCTAATGTTTCAACTATAAGAAACATTGACTCTATGAAAACCATTGCTCGAAGCCAAGGGTTGTCTAAGATAATTAAAAACAACAACCTCCAAGGCCAAGAGAGTATGGATAGACCTATGATACCACTACTACTAAGGTGGATCCTGATAATGAATTAGTGATAGATATACTGGTTATTCTTTTATAAATAGTGAATTTACTATTCGATTATGGCTTTAGATATTATTTTTTATCATGAAAGTTTAGTATAACTATTAAAATTAAACCTTAAAACATAGTGTTTGAGTTATTAGTGAAAATATAAAATGAGGAAATTATTTCATTCCAAGAATGTAACTCCTCCCTACTCAATATTTATAGACCAAATCTCCCAAGAAAACCTTTTTATACTACCTTTAGTGGAATTAGATGCTATATTAGGAATGGATTCTTTTTCCTTATTAGATCAAACATAAATTTTCATGACAAGGAAATAAAATTCCATGTCCCAAATAATCTTATGATTTTATACAAGTTTAAGTAAAAGGATGAATCTATTTAAGAAAATTCTTCTCAAGTATGTATATTATTTAATTATGAGTAGGCATGTTTAGATAAAATGATTAAGGAAAAAGAGGGGACCACTCTTGAAGACACGTCCATCATAAGAAAATATGTTGATGTATTCCTCAAAGAATTTCTTGATCTTTCTCGTAATTGAGGGGTTGATTCCTAAATTTAAATTATACCTAGATCTCTACCAATATTCAAAACTCTATGTATAATGAACCCCATTAAAATAGAAAAACTAAACAAGAAACTACAAGATAATATTTAAAAGGGCTTCATACACCCAATTTCTTCACCATAGGTTGCATTGGTCCACTTTTTCAAGAAAAAGGATGATTCAATGTGCCTCTTCATTGATTATCTTGAACTCAAAAAAAATCAAGATAAATAATAAGTATCCATTTTCATTGGTTGATGACTTGTTTGAATATGTATTTGGAGCCCATTAATTCCATAAAGTGAAACATTATACAGGGTATTATCAAATAAAGTTTAAGAAGGAGGATATACCCAATTATTCTTTTTATACAATATACAGGTACTATGAGTTCATAGTACTACCCTTTTGAATCACCAATCCCCAACGATACTCATGGACTTTATGAATAGTGTCTTCATAGATTACCTTGAAAAATTATGGTAGTATTTATGGTTTATATTCTCACATACTCTAAAATCAATGAGGAACACAATAATCATTTGATTACTATTCTAAAGACATTGAGAATGGAGAAATTGTATGCCAAGTTCAGCAGGTGTGATTTTTTGCTACAAAACTATCCTTCTTGGGCCATGTAATCACAAGTGAGGTTATAAATATGGATCCTTAAAAATAGATTTTATTGAATAATATCTTATAATAAAATATATAATATATATACATAGTTTCCTTTTATTAGCTGGGTACTATCAGCAAATTGTGAGAATCTATTCATGATTGGAAAACCTATGAACAAGATAACTCAGAGGTGTGTAAAATTTGTCAGGACTAATGAATATAAAGAGAGCTTCAAGTATTTTAAGAATAGGCCAATCACTACTTCTGTACTCACAATACCCCCCCACACCTACAGTGAAGGATTATTAGGTATAGTAATATTTTAAATAATTCATTGGGTTGTGTCATTAGAAAAAATGATAAAGTGGTAGACTACACCTCTTGAAAATTTAAGGTGCATGAGAAAAATTGTCCTATGAATGATATGGAGTTGGTTTTAGAAATATTCACATTGAATATTTAGTGAAATTATATCTATGAAGTAAATTATTACATATATACCAATCCTTATAGCCTCAAGTATATATTCACATTGAAGGAGCTCAACATGCACCAACAAAGATGGTTAGAGTTAATCAATGATTATGACTACTCAATCCACTAACATATAGGGAAAGAAAATAAAGTTCTAGATACTCTAATTAGAAAATACCATGAAACATTATACATGATGAGGATTGATAAGGATTTGATATTCATAGAAATGAAAAGAATGGGCATGGGAATTATAAAGGAAGTAAGTCCATCTTACCCTACTAAAACGATTCATCAACTATCTATTTTAGAGAAGATTAAGGATGATCGAAGGGATGATGTTGTGATACAGAATAATGTGGATGCTATATAAAAGGAGGGGGAAATAAATTTCAATATTGATAAAGGATTTGTGATATTTGATTCACCTAGGGAGAAAAAACATGTATATAGATCTATGAGAGAACTATTGGTGGGAAAATTTAAATAAGTAGATTTCAAAATATATATATCAAAGTTCCTAGTATGCTAACAAGTGAAGTATAACAGGAAAAAAAGTTCAAGGGGATGATGTAAAAATTAACCCTAAACTCATGGAAATAGGATAACATCACCATGCATTTTTTCATGGGTCATATAAATATAACCAAAGGGAACAATTCCATATGGATTGTGGTAGAATTTCTTATAAATACTTCTCATTTAATTTATATATAGGAGGAATTATCAATTTGTTAACTTATAATGATATATATTAGAGAATTTGTGATGCTATATAGAACACCACTATTGATTATATCTAATCAAGATTTGAGATTCACCTAAAAATTATATAAAAGTATCCAAAATTCTCTGAACATAGATTTGAACTTTAGTATGTCCTATCACCCTCAGAATTATGGAAAATCAAATTAGAAAATCTAGAAACTTTAGTATTTGTAAAGAGATTGTGCAATGGACTTAAAATGAAGTTGGGAACAATATCTTTCTCATGATGAGTTTTCATGCAATGATATATTTCACTCAATAATTCAGATGGATCCTTATGAATCCCTCTATAGAAATAAATTTATATCTCTAACATGTTGGGATAAATTTAGAGAATGGAAGCTATTAGTATCTGAACAAGATAAAGAAATACCTAATAAGGTCAAGACCATTCAAAAATATATCAAAGAATAGAGAGTTATATAGGATATCTATAATGATAACCATAAGTGATATATGGTCTTTGAGGTTAGATATAAATATTTACATCATATATATCTATGGAAAAGAGTTATTATCTTTAAGAATAATGAAAAGATAATCCCTAGGTACATTTCCCCTTTGATATTTTTGGTCACATTAGAGTCATAGCCTATCAACTTTAACTCCCACCAGATTTGTATCAAGTTCATAATTTATTACAGGTATCTATCTTGGGGATGTTCATACCATATCCCTCACATGTACTGAATCTATAGGTTATATAGTTGGAGAATGATCTTTCTTATGAGGATAAACTGATGGAGAACATGGACCATAGAGAAAATGTTCTATGTAATAATAAAACTCACCTAGTCAATGATCTTTAGTGGAATCATAAATACAAAGAGGCGAATTAGGAACCCAAATAAGAAGAAAAAGAAAAATTACCCTAAATTTTTTCACCTTAGTATATGAAATGAAATCTTGAGGGTAAAATTTATTAAGGGGAGAATAATATAAAACCCCATAAATTTATATATATAATTTCCCTTATATATATGTGTGTGTGTGTGTGTGCATGTGTGTGTGTTACATATTTTGTAATATAATGCAGTATAAAACACAATTATGAAACTTTATTTAAATAATTGAAATAATTACATATATTTAACAATAGAACCCATTAGAATGAGAAATATTACAATGGGACAATAAATATAAAAATTTATTAAGAATAGGAAAATTTAGAACATCTTAATCACCTAGGATTATCTCACTCATAAACTAAACTATAGAAAAAATGGACATTAGTAATATAATATTCATTTTAAAAATGAATAATATTAAACCTTGATATAAAATGAAGTAATTAATGAATGAATAAAATAAGAGTTATTTATAATAAGTAGAAAAACATGATTACCATTGGAAATTATAAAAATTGGTAATGTGGACATTATAATGTAACTGTTAGAATCAATGTATATTAAGGGTATTTAAGAGATCTAATAGATGAATATAGTAAACGAAATGGCCTAAACTAGTATAATCATACCTTATAAATCTCATTTATCAGAGACTGTGTGGGAGGTAGTATCATTGGGGTTCGTACTTGACCAATCCCAAAAAGAACTTCAAAAAGTGATGCTTGAGTGGAAACACCTACATGATAAGTTCAAATTATTATATATCGCCACTAGATCGATATTAGTCGAGCCACCCCATTAAAGTACCACCATCACACACATTACCATTAGGGACTACACTTCTGTGATAAGGGGTTATGTATCTAGACCATAAATAGTATTAAGGTGTGATTTCTTTTATAAAATAATATTGTGTTTACAAAAATACCACATTTTTATTTCATTTATTAATCTTATATAAAATTTACATGATTAGAGGATGAATAAGATAAAATTGTTTTTTGATACAAATAAACCATAATTGCATTTTTAGAAAATATATATATCTAATTTGTATTAAAATACACTCTTACAATAAGTAAATGAATATAAAATAAAACTTTATATTCATAAAATGGTTTTAAACAAAAATATTTATTCTTATATAAATAATAAATTAATTTTATGCAATCATATGTAGTTTTTGAAATGGTTGTAAACCTAACCATGTTACAAAAATTAGTATTTTTCAATAAATAACTATTTTATATAAATATTAGATTTATAATATTATTTTGATAAAATAAATGTTGTTTTTGAATTCATCATATTGAAATTATCCAATGGTGAATTTTTCATAAATTTATAATAAAGTCAAATTTTTGGGTAAAAAATTAATATGGTATAAATATAAAATAAGTATTATGAAATAATAATGAATTAAAAGTGATTTAATAAATAATTTAGATGTATTTATTAACCAAAAATATTATTATTCATTAAACTAAGGTATTTAAATGTGATAAGATTAATTTTCCATACCTATAATGAATCTTCCAAAACCTAAAGTATATTTTAATGTTTTAAAAATAATTATTTATTAATATGAATCACTTCCACATCATTAATGATATTATTTTGAGGATTCAGGTCCTTAACCTATTAAAATATTAATAACCACTCCCCTTGAAAAATTCCATGGTAAAAACCAAGGGAAGACCAATGGTTTTTCCTTTTTTATAAACCATATTTTCATATCCTAGTTTTAGAAATTAATAAATAATTCCCTATATTTTTTAAATACTCATCCATTATCCCATTAATGTTTACTCTAAATCATTTGATTATTAAGTTACTCTTATTTTATCTCTCAATATCCCTCTCAGAGGGATATCATCCCAAAATTTAGGAAGCAACCTCTCAAGGTAATGGATTCTCTTCATCTCTTATTTTATTCTAGTAATTCATTTGTAATAATATTTTTATTTTCAATTGATTATGTTTTCATGTGTTCATAATCATTAATTTAATATCCAAATGATTCCCTACTAATGATATACTATCTTTATCTCTCATTAACCCCATTTCATTATCTATTTTGTATACCCATTACACTGCTCAAATCATTCTTTGATTTTCCATACCACTCTCCTTCATTGTGAATACCCATGACTAATTTCATTCAAGGGTATTCAAATTTTACATAATTTATTGGTGATTTACATGAATTAAACACACATTCCCTTATCATGGGTTTAAAATTATGGAATTATCTTACCTTTAAGATATTATGAAATCAATTATTGTTATATGAAACTCATTCTCATTATCCACGGGTTATTAATGAAATAATTTCTTATGATATATTATCTATTTTCCAACATAAATTTAGACATATTAAAAGTTCCCCTTGATATCACAACAATTCAATGGGTAATATTTTCATCTCAAGAGATACTATATATAGTTCATGGGCAGTTAGCCTAGCACACTATGTTATGATGTCTTGGTGGTGAGCCTTGACTCATGATTATGTTGTCATATTATATGTTTTCTCTATATTAATTTGATTATATGTCCTTATAATATCACATTTTCATGATTCTATGTTATTTTTATATTCCCTTTGGTATCATATATATCATACTTACTCTGATTGTTCCCTTACTAGGCTTTATAGCTCACCCATTTTCTTTATATATTCCCAAGAATATCCTATGTTTTATTATAAGATCAGTAGAATAAAGTAGTCTGAGATATAATTAAATAAAGATGATATAGTTAATATTTATGTTATTATATTTATATTTCTAATTACCCAAATACATTATACCTCTTGATTCTTAGGGATATGTTTTAGGGATTTTATGATAAAAACATATAATAAAATGTGTCATGAAAAATGGGTTTACATATGGGGTGTGCCTCTTACCTATCATGAATACCATCATATTGAGGTAGGAAATACCCTACCATAAATTCATCACTTAAATCTTTGGGTGTTCCCATCCCCTACTAGGAAAACCTCCTTCAAAAAATTAAGATATTTCCCTACCAGGAATCCATTACCTAGAGCCAAGGTGTACCCTGCCAAGAATTATCTCATCTGAGTTCAGGAGTGTCTCTCTCCCATGTCGTACATCACCTCTTCCAAGTTCAAGGGTGTGGTTACCCATGCCATATATCACCTCATCTAAGTCCAAGGGTGTGATTCCCCCTTCCATACATCACATCACCTGGATCCAAGGACCTTATCTGAGGCATCCCAAACCATATAATATGTGACTTGGTGAACTATGCATCCCACAATACATATAAAAGGAGTGTGTTGAAGGAATCCAAAACCATATTCTTTGTGTTTATTTGGACTGTACATCCCACCATACAGATCCAAGGAGTGTATATAAGGAAACCAAATCCATGTCTTAAAACAACTTGGTGGGAAAAGAATCCCACCCAAATCATCTCGTATAATACATCTCAATGGGTTTTTTCCATATTCTTAAACCCATCCCAAAAATTTGAGGTGTTCTTCTCAAGTGTATGACCTATAATCATCCTCTATACCATAACATTCTCAAATCATTTATTTGGGTTTTAAAGTGACACCCAAAATCATATCTATCGATTTAGTGCACACATCCTCACTAGGGGAAACATATCATTGGGGAACCCATTGAGGTCCCCTGTGTAACATCACGACATGGAATCCCTTCAAGGGTTACCTTATCTCAAAAAATCACTCAAGTTGACACCCATCAATCAAAGGACATATCATCCGATGGTATCTTCATAATCATCTCATGGTCCCATTGGCCTCATATGTAATCTAGTATTGATATCATATAAGGGAGATTCCATCAAGACCATACCCCTTCTCAAGTCATCAGTTGTTTGTTCCCCACACCCCAATTCACCACAAAACTCCACAGACCCAGGTAATAATGTCATAGTGGGGGAGGAATACTCACCCAATGATTATCTCAACTAAACCAAGGCTTTAAATCATCACAAGGTTCCCACATAACCAATCCTTAGATCTTCCATATTAAGTCATCATTCACCTCTACCAAGAGGTCACTAAAGGAACCTATCACTAGGCCACTACAATCACTATGTTCATTTAAGTTCCACCCCTTAGGTTCCATATATCACAATTCACACATTTATTATCAAGGCCTTGATTATCAGTGGTTAAGGTAATCAAGCTAGTGCACAAGGGTCCATTATGGCCTTTGTTAGGTTGTTCATTCCATACATAGGTATTTAATTTTAATTTAAAAATTCTATTTAAATAAAAGGGGTCAATCTACCTCGATGGAAATACCACATACCACATTTCAAACATCTATAAATAAATCAAATTACCATAGGGGTATACTCAAGGGACCACCTACCTAAATTTCAGAGTTTCTTCCTTTCAAATTGACATAAAAAAAATTCATCCAAGCTTGTCCAAGTCCATATAACCATCACCTGTCATCATGAATATCTTACTCATTCCAAATAATCTAACTTAATTTATTATAAGAATTTATAATTAATTAAACAATTTATGATTAAATACATAATTAAATTTAAATAGGTATAATGCCTAAAACTTCACTGGGTTAAATTCTATCACAAAAAACTCAAGAAAAAAGGAATGAATCACTCTTAACACACCCCTAATGATAATCCACATAAAATCCCCAACAAAAGAATCTAATTCAATCATAAATTTAATTTAATTTATCCAAAAAACCCTAATAAAATTTGTGTGATGCATTACCTTTACCAAAACGACATGCACACCTCATCTTAGAACACACTATATCCATGATATACAAAAGCCTCAACATTATTAGATGATTTTCACAATGATCCAATGAAAATCATTGCCAAACCCTAGTTGAAACCAAACTAAAATCATATTCTAGAAAGAAGAAACCTGAATAGAGGAAGGAAAATAAAAATATACCTAATATCACTAATGAATTTCACTTGAGATCACCCCTCACTAAAGGGGATTGAGAGAGTTGTGGGGGAGAGGAATGGTCAACCAAAAATAGCCACCTCCTGCTACCTAAGGCCCCTAAAAATCCCTAACCCTTTATATAAAAAACATGGTTTTCCCCTATCTAAAAACACCACCATACATATCATTCATGGTGTGACCCCTTGGTTCATGCCATGAAATCCTCAAGGAAGAGGGGTTATCCTACTTTGTTAATCCTTATTCAAGTAGTAAACCATAGTTCACACCATGAATGGACTATGATAGGGTCCCCAAAACCCTCATTTAAGGGTCACTATCACGACATGAATGAACCACTCAAGGTTTGAGTGCCCAATGTAAGGGTACTAGGTGTGTTTAAATATCATTAATGGTGTGAATGACTCCTTCACATTATTAATTGTATGTAACTAAAAATTTCCAGTAGATTGACCACTCGAACCTAATCAAATGCTCTCCTAAGCACCCATACCACCAAAAAGTCTCAAACCACATCCTAAAACATCTATTAGAGATGTTAAAACACTCAAAAATAAACTTGAAACCACAACAATTCTCATATCCAATAATCCTCAATGGTATTTCAACCATTAAGAATGAAAAAATCAGTCTCCAACACACACTCAATTTTCTATGTTCTACCCTGAAATTCCAAATGATTTTTGGTTGCGCAACTCCAAACATGAGTCACACTATTCATCAATAATTTATCCACCCACTTTCCACCATCACTGGATCACTGAGACGGTGCTTACCTATGACCATATAACTTGAGACACCATAGTTTTATCATTAAATTTGTCCTCAAGATTATAGTGCTCTCCACCATGATACTCAACTCATAATGGCCAATTCTAACCCATGGTATTACCCACCATCAGAATTACCTACTGAAAAACAAAACTCATTGGTTTAATAACCCGTTCAATGTGGTTTCTATCTCACCACACCCAATAATATATTAAAACACCAGTAATACCTACTATTTACAAACATTATCAAAGACACTCAGGCTGATCCACATATGTGTTATCTCATTTCCACCTATCCATGATACCTCAACTTCTTGGAAGTATCCCGGGGTCATTCAAATGCCTACACAAAAGTCCAAAAACAAATCTTAGTGTAATTACTCATTTGGATTCTTGATCAACCCAACCACCACCATTATCTCACCTGATCACCAACGTTCCTCTGGTACGACTCACACTCAGATCACATAAAACAATTTTGATCCAGATGAAAATGATCATACTCCATTTAACATCGAATATGAATATCAAATCAAGTATATATCATCGAATGAAAAGAAATGTATCCTCCCACTCACTGGTATCTTGATTCCACATTGACTATCGAAAGACCAGTCATAAGCATCTACAACCCTATAATCATGGGGTTTTTCCACCGTAACACATGTTCCATCCATTGTCACATGTAAAGAGTGGGCATCGTCGTTTGACCCATAACTGAGTATCAATGCAAAAAATAAAATAAAAATAATTCATGGATCACCAAGAAATACATCATTGAAATACACAAAAAATACATTTGCAATAAGTTTCATACCCTCAATTGGATAATGGTGTACTCTCCACAATATCTCTTTCCTTATACAACTCCTAGATAATAACCCCAACAAGTATAATAATAATTCATGTCTGTCTCCTCTCAATCCATTATCATCTCATCTCAGGAAAAAACCTATCTAGGACTACTTCTCATCAAACATCTTGGGCTATCAAGACCAAAAGTATTCTCTTAAAACTATGAGTCCTCAACTAGAGCACAACTACGAACTAATTCATAATTAAATAGCACTACATGCACCTAATGCATACTACCTCAATCTCATTCAAGCTCAATGGATGTACACTCTAATACCACATCGTAACATAAACAAACTCTTGATCCCTCAAGTCATACATAAATTTACCTTAGACCATGCTCTTAAATCATTTTCCATACCCCTTAACATGTCAATATCACTAATTCAGAATCACCCTCGATGATCTTCTTTGAAATTAGGCATTCCACATATTCCATGTTTTATCTCACACTCACCCTCCACTAGGGAATCATTCTAAAAACCAAAACCAAACACTCACACACTCAATAATTTATTGAAATTGCAACCAAAATCAATAGGTTCATGCACTCAACTGGTCATTCCCTTCAAAACCCACCTTGATACTAAAATAATTAGCACTCAAGGTGATTTTCTTATAAAAATTCAAGGCATCTCACATGCCTATACCATATACCCAATAGTAACTCTAGTGCATCGATCTCATAACCGAAGCATCTACCCATACTTCTCACATCTAAGTCACTCACAACCCAAGATAACCCCTCTCTCAAGTTACCCTCATCTATCATGTCTCATATCAACCATATCACCTACCTCACTAATATCATGAGCTGTAACTGAAGGCACAAGGCTCTACATCCCAACCAACAATCCATATCTCACACAATTCACAACTCATGTGAAAAACCTATTTGTTCCCATATCAATCATCATAGGACAAATCACCATCCAAACTATCAACTCCAGTGTCCTCATATACATGTATCCATATCTATCACCACATTACAACTCATACACCTACTAGGTAATTGATCATTATTAGGAATATGTATACATGACTACCCCTTGAGAATCTACAATATCAGGTTGATCCTCATTGGGCCTCTATATATGAGATCCACCTGACCAAGGATCACATTCTCATTCATCAGCGTATACACATATAGCATAATTTACATACCATGATATGTATCAAGTATACCATAGTCATAAGGTTTTAGTTAAGTATAATTCCACCAAGAACCTGTACGGGAAAACACCATATATGTTGTTGTTGACACTTTAAATAACTGAACCTATTTATTTTTTAAAAATATTAAAATAATCACCCACTATGGTTCTATCACTAATGCATAAATTTATTGTACCAACCTACTAGGGTCAATACACATCTGTTGCACATAGGTATTTTATAGTCACCACCACCAGGGAGCATCTCACCATAGATCAACATGAACTATAATAAAAAAATTAATATATCATGGTCCAACTAAGTATAATTCTATCACCAAGTTATATGGTAAATTCCATAAAATTTATTATTGACTCTTTAAAAAGTTGAAGTCTATCATCAGTGAAACCAATAACACACAAATATTTGAATGTCATGTGAATAAAATGTTTCAAATATGATGCATGTGCAATGATCTATTGGAAACTGGACAAGATCCAAAAAACATAATAAATCATGAATATTAGAAAAAAAGTGTGTCATTATGGGTGAAATCATACAACCATAAAACCAGAAAACAAGAACAAAAAACACGTATCTTTGGTTACCAAAACATCATACTAGAAAATTTGTTCGTGACACACCTGTTTGATATCCATTGGAATATCTGATGCATTCTTATGTCATATGTCTACCATATCTCCAAATAGTAATACAAAACAAAAATTTAATAAAATTTTTGATATCAGACACATAAAATCTATGATACAACTTTATAAAGTCCCAACACCCCATACCACTATAAAATTATAGAATAGATAGCCTCTAATGGAACATCAATCATGCCTCCCTATACACTAGTGGAAGACAACTAGTAGTAGGGGTCATGGGAAGTACCATGGGAAGAACATACCCCTAGTATCAGAGTTCTAAATAATAGATAAAATAACCAAACAACATCTTTGAACAATAAATATTGGAGTAAATAGAAGAAATAAAAATTTTCATCATTATCAAAATGATCATGTGGAAGTTAATTGTCATACAAACTCATTATTATGCTAACATAAAACAGTAAACACCACTGGGATAGTCACATATACAATACAAAAAATAATAATAAAATGACACTGAGGATCTACTATCATCCTCGATCCTCACCTCATCCTAATCTCTAGTCTCATCCAAGATACCCCACTCGATCAAGCTACTTTAATTCTCTACCTGACCTAAACATTTTATTAGTGAAGTCTTCTTGATTACATAAGTTCCATGGTCTACTGAGCAGGGTGTGAGAAAAACTTAGTAAGGAACCACCAATATGGATCCATAAATAACCATTAAATAAAGTGTATATGTATGTTTCATTATTAGAACAACAAATAAATAAGTGTGGAAGAAAAAATAAATAACCACTTTTGATACTCAAGTTCTATTATTAAACATGGGATCAACCCAAAACTTCTTTGTCTAGTATCATAGTATCTCTAAGCACATCAAACAATTATTCCTACTAATATCACTCTCAACAGATAATTCTTTGGATAATACACTAGGCTATACAAATCGTGCTTATAGGATACCCATCACCTAGAGCCATGTAATACCCTACTAGGAAAACCTCATTTGGAAACTCAGAGGATTACCCTACTGTGAATCCATCGCCTAGAGATACAGTTGTTCATATTCCCTATCAATAATCATATAATATGAAACTAGGGTGTACCCTACTAGAAATTAATCACCCAGATTTAGGGATATGCCTCTTCCATTTTATAAAAAACCTCTTATATAAACTTAAGGGATTTACCAATTAGGAATCCATCACTTAGAGATAGGGTGTACCTTACCAAGAATCACCTTATCTGAGTCCAATGGTGTCTCTCTCATCAACAAAACATCACCTCATTTGAGTATAGGGGTGTGTTTCCCTTTATCATATATCACATCATCTGGGTCTAGGGGTGTGGTTCTCCTTTCTAGACATCACATCACCTTGATCCAAGGAGCATGTATGAGGCATCCTAAACCATAAAATCTATGTCCCAGTGGATTTTGAATCACACTATAAATATTCAAGGATTATATCAAAGACATCCCAAACCATAGGCTCTACATCTCAGTGGATAGTGAATCCCACCATATGAATCCAAGGAGATAATGTGCAAGGCATCCCAGACCATGTATCAAAACATATTAATGGGAAAATTTTCCCACCCAAATCATGTCATATAATGAATATTGATGGGGTCATCCATCTTACCAAACCCATCCCAAAAATATGAGTTAGGAATCTTAGGTTCACAACATAAAATTGTCCTCTAACCCATAACAAGATCAAATCAACAATTCAGGTTCTAAAGTAACACCTTAAATAATCTATACCCATTTCTTTCACACAATCTCACTAGGGTCAACATATTATAGGGTCACCCACCGGGATCCCCCACGTCACATCACAACACGAATACCCTTCATAGGTTCCCTTATATCAAAACCTCACTTAGGTCTACAACCATAACTCTGAGGTTATAATATCCCTTTTAATATTTTTATTCATCTTATGATGTCATTGGTCATGTAGGTAATCTATTATTTGTATCACATAAGGGAGATGGAATTAATCCCATCCCCATTACCAAGGCCTCGCTAGGTTGTTCCTCACAACCAACCTAACTACCAAAATCCACAGGGTCTACCCACCTAGGAAATCATGTCTTAGTGGGGTAGGAACCCTCTCACCATTTTCATCTCAACATGATCAAGGCTATAATTTATCAAAAGTTTCCCACATGACCAATCCCTAGGCCATCCATCCCAAGTCACCACTCACCTCTACATGGTGGTCACTAAGGGAACCTATCACTAGGACACTAAAATCACTATGTTTATTTAAGTTCCACACCCCATGGTATGTACATCACAATGTGCATATTTATCATCAACTCCTTATTCATCGGTGGTGGAGGTAATCAAACCAGTGCATAAGGGTCCACCATAGCCCTTGGAAGTATTTTTATTTCATACATATGCTTTTAATTTTAATTAAAGAAATTACTTTGAATCCAAGTGGTCAATATCCCATGGTGGTGAAGTCATATACCACATTCTAAAAATATATAAGTAAATGAAATTTCCATAGGTGTATTCTCAAGGGACCACCTACCACAATTTTTGAGTTACTTTATTTTTTAATTCTCAACTCGTCAGCTTCACCCAAGCTATTCCAAGTCCATTAATCCATCACTTATCATCATGAGTCCCTAACACATTCCAAATATTATGAATTAATTTATTATAAGAATTTATAATTAATTAACCAATTTCTAATTAACTATACAATTTAATATAAATAAGAATAACACTTAAAACATCACTGAGTGACATCTGATCTTGAAAACCTCAAGCTACGTGGTGTTAATCACTCCTAGAAAACCCTTTAACCTAATCTTTATAAAATCCCAAAAACATAGAACTGATTAAATAGAAAATTTAATTTAATTTGGCCAAAAACATAAATTAAATTCATATAATGGTGTACATTCTTGAAAATGGCATGCAATGACATACAGACCACATCTTAGGATTCCCCCTAGCCTTTCCATATAGAACCCCTAACATTATCTAAATATTTCCACCATTCTCTGGTAGAAATTGTCTCCAAATCTAGCTAAACCCAAAACAAAATAAAGTGATAAAAATAGGAAGAATTAATGGGTTAGGGAATAGAAAAAAATCCTAATATACTTGTTGGATCACACATGAAATAAACCTAAATTGAAGGGGTACATAGAGGTATGGGGGAGAGGAATTACTAGCCAAAAATATCCTCCTCTTGATACCTAAGTCCCCCCCAAAACCCCCAACCCATGATAGAAAAAATATAGGTTTTCCCCTATCTAAAAACATCACCTAACACATCATTCACAGTGTTACCCCCTACTTCATGATGTGAAATACTTGAGGCAGAGGGGTATCCCCTTCATCCAAACCTCCATCATGGAATGAATCATAGTTAATGTTGTGAATGAACTATGTAACGGTCCCCAACCCCTAATGTAAGGGTCGCTATATGAATTCCCCATTCACAACATGATTTCCCTGCATAAACATTATTCATGGCATGAATGACTTCTTCACTCCATAAATCACTCACATCTGCAAAATTTCTACAACCCGGCCACCTGATCCTTCTCCAACACTCACCTGAGAACCCATAACTCAAATTGAGTCTCAAACCACATCCAAACTTCTATATAAGACATGTTCCAACACTCAAAAATTGAATCCAAACCTCCATTTTTTAAACAAACTTCTCATTAAAATAAAAAATAAAAATTCCCTCTGGAATTCACATCTTGAAAATGTATGATGTTTTTCAATGCCCGTCTTGACAACCCAAGAAGGTTATGTGGAACGATGCCTACTTTATAAACCAAAAAATTTGGGAAAAATAACACCAACTTTAAGAACCCAATATGTTTGAGTGGAATAACACTCACATTGAAAACAGAAATAGTTGGGTGGATCAATGCCCATTTTATATACCCAAAAAGGCTGGGTGGAATGACTCTCTATTGTGAACCCAAATGACTATGTGGAATAGATAATAATTTATAGAGACAAATAGATTATAATGGTACCTGTCATGAATACCCAATAAGAATGGGTGTAATGAAGCCCATATGATGGAGCCAAGAAAGCTAGGTTATACAACATCTATCATGAGAACCTTAAAATGTCGAGTGAAGTGGTTCCTACTTTGTAGACCCAAATAGCTATGAGGAATCATACCTACTTTTTGAACCTAAATGACTTAGTGGAATGACACTCATAGTGTGGACACAATAAGTCTAGGTGAAATGACACCCACTTTACAAACCCAAGAAGGCTATGTGGAATGGTACTCACTATAAAGACCCAAACAACTTGGTGAAATAACACATATCATGTGAACCTAAATGTCCAAATGGAATGGAACAGGTCATGTAGACCCAAGATGGTTGGGTTGAATGATAATCATATTACAGACTGAATAAGGTTGAGTGAAACGATACCTACCTTATAGACTCAATAAAGATATGTGGAATGATGCTAGTCTTGCATACCCAAATAGTCAGGTAGAATGATTCTGAGAATTGGGATCTCTATTTTTGTGGAATTGTGGGGAAACAGACAGAAGTTTGAAAAGTAGTCAGACCACTAGATTCTTGGTTGTGAGTTAGGAAGATGTAAAAATAGGGGGTTAGCATTGGGAGACCATGATTGGAGGAGGGGGTATCCATAACAACTGGGGGGACACACAGTGGACTGTATGATGGGAAAGGGACACGTGCATGGTTGTGGAGAATCATAGGGTGGGACTGGGCAATGGGTGGGTGACTATTAGGGGCATTCCAAGCTAGGTCGGCTGGGGTCCCCCCCCCCCACCCCTCTATAATCCTTCAGATTTTTTAAGAAAAAGGGGTGATGGGAGATAGGATCTTATGTTAGGGAACTCTCTCTAATACCATGTAAGAGGAGAATGCTCATAATCCATAACTTCATGTGAGGTTGGATTTTTTTTTTTAAAAAAATTTGGTCGGGTCATTATTATTTAGATATAATGAAAATAAAGATACAAGATAGACCATAAATACAATTCAAACCATTGACCATTGACTTAGCTAAGCCATAAACACTATCAAAATCAAATCTAAATATCTAAATATTCTAAATACTCTAACACAAATTATTTATAATTGACAATATAATTAATAATATAATTGTTAATAATACAAAATCAATTAAAAATAATTAATAATCATATTAGAAATAATTGACAATGTTTTTAATAATAATTAATAATTTTATTAAAAGTAATTAATACTATTATCAATTATTATTATTATTATTACAAATTATTAATTATTAATTATTAATTATTTTTCTAGAAATAATTAATTTTGAAATTAATAATAGTTTATAATGTTTTTAATAATAGAAAATAATTATATTAATAATAATTAATAAGTTTAATATTAATAATTAAGAATTAATAATTTTATTGATAATTAATATTAATTAAAAATGTTATTAATAATAATAATTATTAATAATTACTAATTTTATTAATTGTTAATAACATTATTAATTATTAATTATTAATTATTAATAACACTATTAATTATGAATTATTATTTTTTTTTTAAATTATTAATTATTAATTATTAATTTAATTATTATATTTTATTAAATATTTTTAATTATTATTATTAATTATTATTAATTATTATTTAATACTTTATAAATAATCCATATTGCATTTTAAATTATTATTAATGATGTTATTAATTATTATTAATAACATTATTACCCATTATTAATAATTACATTATGAAATATTATTAACTAAATTATTTATTATTATTAATTATTATTATTAATTAATAATATAATATTATTAAGCACATCTTATTAATCATGTATTATTGTTAATAATATTTCAAGGAACCATTCCTTATAAAAGGGATGATTTTGTGAGATTTTATTTAATATATTTTAAATAATTTAATTAAATAGATAAATATCATAATAACACTTAAATATTATTTAATTTTTTATTATATATAGATAAAAAAAATAAAATTTTAAAAATTTTAAAAAATATATATTCATATATATTAAAAATTGAAAAGGTGGTTAAATTTATTTTATTTATTTTTAAAATAATGTGTTAAGGGAATTAAAATAATTTTTTAAAAATAATTTTTTTTATTAATGCCCTTGTTGGAACCATATTCAAAAGGATTTGTGACATGGTTAAATAATCCTTTTGTAGACATCCAAGATTCACATTACCCACATGCCATGAGTCCCACATGGGGCATGGCAGGATTAAATCTTCACATGATAATAAGGGTGATATCACCAACCTATCATGAGGCCTTTTTCCTACAATGGGTGGGCGTGCTAGGAAAAACTAATATTGTGAGGCATAGAATCAAGAGAAGTCAGTGTCGTGCAGAGTGCTAGTGGGTGGGTGTAAACTTTAAAAGTGGTATCATAGTGCAAGTTCAAAGGTTTAGGTTCTCTAGGCATGCATTGAGGGGGGAACTGTTGGAACTATATATTGTGTTTTCCGAAAAGGATTTTTGGCATGGTTGAATAAGCCTCCCATTATTAACCACGGTGTATGCAACCCAAAACTCATGAGTCCCACATGGGGCATGGGAGGATTAATTCTTCACCTTATTATAAGTTTATTATCTTATTCCTTTCGTAAGGCCATTCCCTATGATGGGTTGGTGCCCTAATAAAAACAAAACTATGAGGCTTGGAAGCTAAAGAGAACAGTGTCGTGTCAAGCGTTGGTGGGTGCGCATACACTATAAAATTGGTTCTCTAATACCTATTATTATGCTCACTTTGTTTTTTTATATATTTTTTAATTATAACGATGTTAATATGTGTTGAAAAGGGAATCTTGGAAAGAGTTTGAAGTACCCATGTGGATTGAGTGAAGTTCTCATGAAAATGTGTTAGTATGTGTTAAAGTTGACCAATGTTAAAGCTGAGAAAATATAAGATCATCTTGATAATTGAAGTTATAATTTCCCTGATGTTTGATCCATGCTAAATAATTGTCCATAAGAGGGGAGAAGTAGCTGAGGTTCTTCCATGAATGAGTGGAAAGGAAGATAGTTGATTTGATTCCATTATTCATATGGTAAAGGCGATTTAAAGTGAGATGTTTCCATTAGATACATTCTTTTAAATCCATTAATATATAGAAAATTAATTAAGTTACTACTAATATTTCATGAAGAATATTTTTCTACTAATTATTGGTAAATTTGGTTAAAAGTGTGAATTTTTTGCTTAAAAATTCATGTGAAAATTGATTTAAGAACATTTGAGGAGTTTGAGGGTGTCAATGGGTTGAGAAGAAAATGAGATCCATAGAGTATGGTGATTATTCACTACTGGGAATCCATGTTTTCCCAATGGTTTTAAACCATTTGGAAAGTCCCTCAATCTGTTGGGAAATCTTATCCCAATGGTTTTAGAAATCATTGGGCTATGAGGTGTCAGGAAATCCTTATACCAATTTTTCATGTTGAACCGTTGGGAAAAGGCTGTTTAGATTTCAACTGCCCAGGGTTCATAATGAACCGTTGGAATAAAATTGGATCCTGTTATATCAACGATTCAGCTGATCCATTGGGAAAATCAGCGCACAGGGGTATGCCAATGGTTTTAAACCCGTTGGCATAAACAAATAGGGGGTATAACCCAACGGTTTTTAACTGTTGGGAAATGCAGCAGCACATAGGGGTATAACCCAATGGTTTTGAACCATTGGGAAATGTAGTAGCACACAGGGGTATAACCCAATGGTTTTGAACCATTGGGAAATGCAGTAGCACATAGGGGTATAACCCAAAGGTTTTGAAACTGTTGGCTTAGACCCCCATTAATTTAAAATGAAACAGCATGCAATCTACTACAGGCTGCAATGAAAACTCTGTGTGAAAAAATGTTCCATCTCACAAAAAGACACTGCAATCACAAAAAAAACACTCATTCTGTGTGTTTAGGAACACTGTAACCTGAAAACACAGACAACACACTACACACATAGAAAACTCACAAAAAATCACTTCAATCACCTGCAATCACACAAAAATCTCACAATAAACACATAGAAATAATCATCTCATTTTTGAAGGCTTACTCACATCCCTTCCCCTTGTATGGTTCACATATTGATGTGGTAGAGAGACCAAGAACCAACAAAATGTTGTCTTTTTGATCAAATAGGGAGGTGGATATTGGAAATTCAAGTTTATAACTCATATATGAAGAATCCTCTGCCTCAATCCTGATTTATCGGATAAGGGTTATTGGTATTGATTACTCCAGGATAAATTTGATATTTTTTTGATGAATTTAATCATTTAATATACTAACCTAGAAGGATATTTACACTATGACCATTATAACCCTTTTGTTCCTAGAGTATAATGATGGGGGAATCATATACTATGGGGTAATGACTTCTATTATGTCAAGAGATTTAGTTATATTGTTTCATTTATCAAGTTATTGGTTTGTGTTTAAGAGAGGGATATTGGTCAGGCTTCTGTGACACATAGATTCTATGGGGATAGATATTTACTTGATTCATGAGAGATATCACATGCCTAATTTTCAAGGGGATCTGCTATGATGACATCCAATATGGTGTTTGTCAGTGGTTATGAATCATTTACATCATCTGTTGGGCTCACTTTCTAAATTTTCTATCATATTCTAAGAGGGTAAGATTACAAGGTAATATTCTATCCCCAATCTGTAATGCAAACATTCAGATAATCCTCCTTGAAAATCCAGTAGATTACTACATGAATTTTAGTATATACCTTCCACAAATGATTTTTGTATCCATTGAAATTTGAATGATGATCCATAGGTAGAATCATAAAAATTAACCATTTATCACATGGGATCATGGTCCTCATGGTGGTACACTAGCTTGTGAGTATGATATGGACCAAATGCCCTTGTTATTTCATACACATGTTGTGTGACAAATTCTAACAATTATAGTGAAATATCTTAAGGAATGACAACACCTTGAGTGATTAGGTGTTGGAAGGACCCTTACTTGAGTGATAATGATGCTATCATATTATAAAATGATATCTAACACTAACATGATTGATAAGGTAGGGGAATAGGTCCCGAGTGACTAGAACCTTGAACCTATCTGGTGAGCTATGATATGGACCAAATTCCCTTGATTTTATTTCATACACATGTTGGGTGAGAAATTCTAACAATTATAGTGATATATAATAAGGAATGACAACACCTTGAGTGATAAGGTTCTAGAAGGACCCTTAATTGAGTGATAATTAAGTAATCATATTACAACATGATATCTAACCCTACCATGATTTAAAAGGTAGTGGTTAATATAATGGACTCACCTTGAGTGATAAGGTTCTAGATGAACCCAACCATGAGTGATAATGGAGCGTTTGGAATGTGATATTAGACCTACCATGGTTAATATGGTATTATTTGAGAAAATGGATTTACATTGATCATAATGTATTAACATGGATGTTTGTTGAGTGAGAAGGCTAGTATGTGATATATAGTTGTATGAGAAACTACCTTTAGTAGTATGGAAGATGTTGGGAGTTGAGTGATGAGCTATATTGAGTGAGAAGTATTAGTCTAGGGCTTTGATAAGGGTAAAAGTAGTGGATACATATAAATAAGTTGGGCTAGAAAAGACATGTGTGAAGATAATTTACTATTTTGAAAGAGGTAAATTACTACTTGTGTAGAGGTAATAAATAGGTACATGAGGGAAAATATTGATCCTTACCATTTTTTACTTAGTAGTATGAGACATGTGGAACTTTTTTAAGGACATGAATTGATTAGTTGAATAAATGTATATATATGATTTCATATTACAAATGGTGTGAAAATTATTAAGGCATCTTCCATACATATATTTACTTTCCTTTCATGTTTAAAATTAATCCAATGGTGTTCATGGATCTCATGAATGAGATCTTACATACATATCTCAACTCATTCATTGTGGTGCTTATTGATGATACCCTTATATACTCACCGACCATTGATATACACAATGGACACTGATTATCCAATAAATGAGGCTAATATTCATTGTTAATATATATAATATTCATGTTCTTTATTAATCATAAACAAAGTTTTTGTGCATTTTACACTTTGAACATCATTTCACATTATGATTGTAATACCTTCTTAAAATGCACTATTATGTGGTACATTTTTTAACATCAGTGGAAGTACCCAATGATTCATATGATTTTAAGGAATGTAATTATCCATATTTTAATTTGATATTTTGGTAACTGTATCTACACTTCAATATGAACATGTTTCAGTCAGGGATCAATGGATAATTCATGGAAAAAGATGGGGATATTTTGTGATGAAAGGAATAAATTCTAGAGAAGACAGATTGGACACCTTCCCATTGATGAGGATTTGGGGCCCACATTACAAACCCAATGAAGTCGAAATTTTGTGGAAGGATAGAATAAATATAGAGGAACAAATAATTCTTCAATAACCAGTGCTAATTCAGCTTCCATTGTGGTCATTTAGGCGTGCCAAGTTAGAGATAAAATTTTGGGCAAGATTCTGAGTCCCAGAAAAACATCCCACTAATCTAGCAATATCTCCTAATACACAACTCCCAATGGGCCCAAATTTTACAGGAAGGTAGGAGACATCCGGGGATCCATTTTATTTTGCTATGGTCCACTCTAATTCGTCCATCTAGAAGGTCTTACAAGCGCGTCTGTTTTTTGGATGAAAGCTGGATGTCACCTCGGGTCAAGGGTGAAAAAATCAACTCTACCTCAACTTTCCACCCACCTATGGCCTACCAAAATTAATTTAGGAGACTTGTACTATTGAAGACTCGACCCAAGGCTTAAAAATTTTCTATTTAAGGAAGTGGTGGAGGAGGAGTTGAGGATCTTTGGTGCTTTGTTCAATTGTAATGTTATGCTGCGATTTTGTTGTCTCAAGTTTGTCTTTCACATGTAAGTTGTTCAATTCACTTTAGTTTATTAATAAAAGATCTTATTTTCCTCTTATTCTGTTGTTCTTCATATCACTTTGATACTGTTGGTTCAAGGTATGAATTTATTCACACCAAACCTTGTCAAATTATTCACACAACAGTGGAGTGATCATTTTCATTTTATTGTTTTCTTTACTTCTTCAATTCCTCCCTCATGAGTCTACTTTCCGCTTCCATTGAAACCATAGCATCAATGGAGGGATAACCCACTTATGGGTTGATCCAAGGGAGTATCAAGGGGATAGATTGGATGTTATTTATCACCCCATTAATGTCTAATCACTTCTTGAATTTATATTTTTATTTGATAATTTTTAAACTCCATTGTCCTTGTTGAATTTAAGGTCACACACTTCAAGTGCTAATAAAAACCTTTACCTTGAAGTGCTCAAAACATTGATCCTTCAAGTGTACAGGTGATTAGTATTAAAGGGTTTAGTTATTAAACCAATAAGTGATGATTTTTTTAAATTCTTAAATAAATCCATCTCAAATATAAGAAATTGAAATCATTGAAAAGGAAATACGTCCAATCCACCCCAAGTGATAACCTAGGATAAACTCACTCTTTTAAATTGAATTCAATTAAGACTTTTAGTGTTCGCTTAAACCCATCTAAAATAAACCCAAAGTTGGCCACTCAATATCCAAAAATAGTTCATAGAATTTACATGTCCATAGGTTACTTCTTAGGTCTCTGAGGATTCGACAACCCAAGCTTAACTACAAACACCGTTTTACCTTCTTCTCTTGGGTAAATTTGAGCTTGAATCAAATTTTAGAGCCGTTTCCGGGGACCTAAGTAAGTTATCTTAGACACTATAATCTTTTTTGTGCATCCCTCTTCTCTGTTCTCACCCCCTCACTCCTATGGAAGTCAATTTTGAACAAGTGAAAACATGGGAAACCTATCCCTACTTTGATCACCCAACCCCATTTGTGATGTACAATGAACATCCTAATTTATACTTGTGGGATCAACAACAACCTAATGAACCATAATGTTTTTAATCCTATGATCCACAAAACATTTCAAAATATAATGAGTTTCAATCCCCACAAAGCCAATCTGAACACCCTCCTATGCCATTCCAACAACTTAATTATCCACTTGGAATAGACCATCTTTCTCAAACGCTTTCCCATCATGATCCACAACCATTACATGAAAAATTGTTTCAAAAAATGGAGAAAATGAATTTTGAGGTTTCATCTTTGATATTAGAATTACAAAACATTGAGACGGTTATGGAACCCATTCCCACTCATGTTATCCCTTCCTCATCATTGATAGAAGACTCTTTTCTCCCATAAACCTCTCATAAATTTATTGAAGAAATGACCTTTGGATTTGGGATAGATTAAGATGATCAAATAATTGTTGAAGGGTCTTTAAATCAGGAGGAAATTGACTTTTTGGATTCAAAAGAGGAGAATTTGACATCATATATTGAGTCTCTTAAGTATAAATCCATTGATAAATTTTCAAAAATACCAACCATTGAACCATTGAGAGAAATAACAAACATTGAGTCCATACCCATTCCTAAAATTGATCTTTAAAATTTGGTAGTTGATTATTCTATTAAAAAATAACCAATTCTGTTGAGAAAGTTTGAAAATGAAACTGAGTTTGATTCAAAGTGCAAACCTATGTCTGAATTTCCTATCCAAACCGAGCTCAAAATTAGTGTTCTTCCTTACTCTCTCAAGTATCCCTTCAGAGTGTATAATCATGACCTTTTGGATGGAATTAATTCTTATCTTGAAATAAATAATGTAGGAATGATCATTGATGTGTTAGGAAAGACTAAATAAGAAACTAGATCCACCATTTCTAATATACCTTGGATTTACCCACTCATTTTAGAACATAGGTTTGTGAATGAAACAAATTCTAAACATAGAATCAATCTCAACCTAGTAGAATTGGTGAAACATGTGGTCCTTAAAATGTTGAAAGTTGGTATTTTGTAAGTTGTGGGGTCTAGGTCGAGTTAATGATGTTAAACAAAGATCTACATGGGAGGCAACCCATGGTTTTCATGTTTCCTATCATTTTGTTGTTTTAATCAACTTTATATTTTAAATAGGATTAATTATTCATTTTTATATTTAATAAATAAAATAGATTGTTCACCTGTTTTTCTATTATGAGTATGGATGTGTATGAAAGGGGAGCGCCATATTCATCCGTGGCACGTGGTGTGATCCCTTAGTAATACCTTACCCAGAAATTTAAAATAAGACAATGTATCATCAGTTTATTTTATGTTATTTATGTTTTTTATAGGTTAAAAAAAATTAGACTATTGACTTGTTCTTATTTTATGAGTATGGATGGGTATGAAAGGGGAGAACTGTATTCATCCATGTCACACGGTGTGATCCCTAAGTAATACCTTACCTAGAAATTTAAAATAAGACAATGTATCATTAGTTTGATTTAAAAAAACAAAAAAACCAAAAAAAACAAAGAAAACCATAAAAATGATGATACTTGGAATTAAATAAGTCATTGTGTCGTTTGTTTTGTCTGGTTTGTTCTTCTTTGTATGGTTCAAGGACTATTTTTGGTGATACATGTTCAATCAAGGAGGTACCTACATCCCCCAGTAGATCAAAGGACTAATTTGGAGTAGCAATAACTTCAACTTCAAACACCAGGTGACTTCATTCCATGATCCTCATATTTCAATTTCCTTTTTGAAGTTTCCTTATCTTCCTCTACTCCTTATAAATTTACATTTATTAAAACATTGGGGACAATGTTTTTTTAAGTTGGGGGGGAGATGAAATAAAAAAATTGCTTTTGTGAAAAACAAATGATTTGAAAAAAATGTGTGTAAATTGACGGAAAATTCCTTTAACTTTGAACATGGTAATACACATTGCACACTTTGAAACTAAATATCAAATAATTTAAGATTCCCCAATTATGATTTTAATCCTTTTATAATTTCATGGGCATAGATTTTGGAAAGTGTGGCTATCCAATGTGATATTTCATCATTTATATTTTCATCCAAATAAAAAAAGGATCACAATTCATGTCCTTTGGATAGTGGGGTATTAGTTTGAGTTCATGGGGTCCCCCAAATAAATAGCATAGGTTTGGTGATCATTTTAGTTTTAATATGAGTAATCAATAAAAAAATAAAAAAACAATAAATTTGCACGTAGAGCAATGAAATGACCTAATGCGTGGCTTTTGGCACTTGGGGATTGTGACTCCATAGTTTTCTGGCCCATAGTTAGTAATTTTATCTCTATTTTTGGTAATTTGAATTTTTTTGACTGAGTTAACTTGAGAAGATACCCAAGTATGTGGGATTCACTTGGTGCCCTAAGGTCTTTGAGCCTGGGAGTCATCGGCAAAGTCTCGCTACAGGGGTTGACTCTTTTGAGTGCAATTTCAATTACCAAGGAAAAATTGAAAAAACACAAAAAAAAATAGTACATAAAAAATTAATACTCATCTTAATATCAAAATTTGATTCCACCTATCTCTTCTGTCATTTCCCCCCTGAATAAAGATGAACCCCCATGTCTATTGTGATGCACAACACATCCTCATACTTAATTGATATTAGATGAAGTATGGAAATGAATTTGAACAAAGGAATGGGCTTGGGATTGGGATCTTCTTATGAAACTATCTTGTATTAAAATATTTTGATGGGTTTCATCATTGTTTGGTATAAGAGTTTCTGGTGATCATTGTGTATTAAAATGTTTTTGGAAAAGGAAATTCGAATTTGATGTTGTTGAGATATATTTTTCTCGGGACTAGAAAAACTCAAGTTGGGGGGTGTGATTAGTCACTAAATAAGGATAATATTCATTTTTAATATATATAATATTCACATTATTTATTATTTATAAACACCATTTTAGTTTATTTTACACTTTGAACATCATTTCACATTATGATTGTAATACCTTCTTAAAATGCACTATTATGTGGTACATTTGTGAACATCATCTGAAGTACCCAATGATTCATCTAATTTTAAGGAACGTAATTATACATATTTTTATTTGATATTTTTGTAACTTTATCTACACTTCAATATGAACATGTTTCATTCAGGGATCAATGGATAATTCATGGAAGAAGATGGGGATATTTTCTGATTAACGGAAGCAATTCTAGAGAAGGCAGATTGGACACCATCCCACTGATGATGATGTGGGACCCACATTACAAACACAATGAAGCCCAAATTTTGTGGGAGGATATAAGAAATATATAGGAACAAATAATTATTAAATAGACAGTGCTAATTCGGCCTCCATTGTGGTCATTTAGGTGGCCTAATTTAGAGATAAAATTCTAGGCCAGATTTTGCGTCCAAGAAAAACAGCCCACTAATCTAATCATATCTCCGAATCCACACTCTAAATGGGCCCAAAGTTTATAGGATGTTAGGAGACATCAGGGGATCCATTTTATTTTTCTATGTCCTACTCTAATTATGCCATCTAGAAGGTCTTACAAGCACTTCTGTTCGGTGGATGAAAGTTGGATGCCACCTCATGTCGAGGGTGGAAAAATCAACTCTCCCTCAACATTCCACCCACCTATGGCCTAAAAATATTAATTTAGGAGACTTGAACTATTGAAGTCTCTACCCAAGGATTCAAAAAAATTATTTAAGGAAATTGTGGTGGAGGATTTGAGTATCTTTGGTGCTTTGTTCAATTGTAATGTTATATTGCGATTTTGTTGTCTCAAGTTTGTCTTTCACATGTAAGTTGTTCAATTCACTTTAGTTTATTAATAAAATCTCTTATTTTCCTCTTATTCTGTTGTTCTTCATATCACTTTGATACCGTTGGTTCAAGGTGTGAATTTATTCACACCAAAACATGTGAAATTATTCACACAACGGTGGAGTGATCATTTTCTTTTTATTTTTTTCTTTACTTCTTCTATTCCTCTCTCATGAGTCTACTTTCTGCTTCCATTGAAACCCTAGAATCAATGGAGGGATAACCCACTTATGGGTTGATCCAAGGGAGTATAAAGGGGATGGATTGGATTTTATTTATCACCCCATTAATGTCTAATCACTTCTTTAATTGAGATTTTTATTTGATGATTTTTAAACTCCATCGTCCTTGTTGAATTTAAAGCCACACACTTTAAGTGCTAATACGAATCATTACCTTGAAGTGATCAAAACTTTGATCCTTCAAGTGTATATGTGATTAGTATTAAAGGTTGTATGTATTAAACCAGTAAGTGATGATGTTGTTTTATCTTTTTAAATGAACCCATCTTAAATATAAGAAATTGAAATCATTGAAAAGGAAATACGTCCAATCCACCCCAAGTGATAACCTAGGATCAACTCACTCTTTTAAATTGAATTCACTTAATAATTTTAGTGTTCACTTAAACCCATCTAAAATCAACCCAAAGTTGGCCACTCAGTATCCAAAAACAGTCCATAGAATGTACATGTCCATAGGTTACTTCTTAGGTCTCTGAGGATTCGACAACCTAAGAAAAACTACAAAGACCGTTCTACCTTCTTCTCTTGGGTAAATTTGAGCATGAATCAGACACCTATAGACTTGTTTTGTACACTTTGACCACATTATATGTTTTATAAGATCACAAAGTGTCACTTATTCTTCCATAAAGTATGTCTTCTTAGGCACGTAATCTATAATGTGGGAATTTATGTGGACCCAAAGAATGTATAGGTTGTGGTTTCATGAGAAGGCATACGAAACATGTTTGAGATTATGGGTTTCCTTTGTTTATTCGTGTTTTAAATATGGTTCATTTAAATATTTTCCCCTTTATAAGTTCCTATTACTAGGATTACTAATAATGTAGTTATGTTTGAGTGGTCAGAAAAGTTTAAAGAGGCCTTCCTAAAAAGTCAATGAAGTTTTGATCCTACTGATTTACTATAAATTATGATTCAGAAATGAGGTCTCCAAATTAATCCCCGAGCATTAATTGGACTTGTTTAAATTTCTTGCATTGGACACAGAGCTGTAGTATCTATGTGGAAGGTTCTATATTTTCCTCATCATATCACATATGAGAATGTGTCAACATTGGAATGATATTAAATCAAAAATCATAGCCAATGTTATATTTTCAAATATTGATAACATTTATCATTAAATACAAGTACAAGGGTCTGATGTTTCTCAACATAATGACGTATTAATCTTGATCTATGATGGATATAACATTATTAAATTCCATATTAATTTTACCTTTTTGGATTATTCATGGGGATTTTCTTTCTCCTACTAGACTCACTAAATGGGTCTTCCATGGTTTCTATAACATTGATAGTCTAAGTAGGGACATGGCTAGAATTATAGATTCTTCGACGAATGTTTCTTATCTGATATACTCCGGTCCTACAGAATTGTTCTACAGTTCTCTAATTTGGTTTAAGGAACTCAAGTTCATCTCCATACTCATCCACCTTCCCAACCCCCCCCCCACTACCCCACCTGCAAAACCACCACCCCACCTGCATAGCCCCCCTACCTAGCCTCACCCCCTGCACATCCCACCCCCTCCCCCACCTTCCAATCCCCACTCCCCCACCTTCACAACCACCACCACCCACCTGCACAACCCCACTACGCAGTCCCCCTACCCCATCTGCCCAGCCCCCCACCTACATAGCCACCCCCACACCTGCACAGCCCCCCTCCCCCTGCCCATCCTATTCCCCACCCCCACCCCCACCCCCTTCCCATCCCACCACCTTCCCACCAAACCCCCTACACAGACCCCCTCCTCCCCACCTCACCCCTGCCAAGCACCCCCACCTCCCCCAAAAATTCCCATAGGGTAGTTGATTTTATGTTTTAATCGTATTTTTTGGGTTTTTGGTGACCCTTTCAGGATTCAATCTATGGATACTTTGGAGAAATTAGGTGTTTTGGGATATTTTTGGGGGTTTTAGTTTGGGAGAACTCATGTACATGATGTTTAGTTTTTATGACACACATCATGTGTTCTTAGTACTTGGGAAAGATGGGTTTTGGGAACTAAAATATTTATACAAGGGGGTGGGTTACACGCCATGTAATAGTGACTCGGGGTGTGCTAGTGGCAAATGACCATGTAGGGTATAAAGATATATCTAGTACGAGTTACATGGATAGGCATTGTGCGTGGGTATATCTTTTGTGGGGGGGAATATATGGATAGGTACATACATGGGAACCATATGTGGGGTAAAGATTGTGTATGGGGTGATACATTCAATTTAGTAGCGAATTTTTCATGCTATATGGGGCCTTGTATGTGAATGTACCCAGGTGGGGGTAAACATCATATATCAGAACACATGATGTGTACTTTGGAAAAGTACACACTGAGCAGTCTATGTCACATGGAAAGAGGGGACATTTTGGGTTTCATATCATGTACCTAAAGTACAGGTTGGGTACTTTTTTCTGCTTGTTGTGTTTACCCTATTTTAACCCTGGAGTCAGAATTCAACTTATCAGTATTCAATTTTGATCAGTTTTTCATATAAATTTCCATGGTGGAATAATTTTTTTGTTTGAATGTGGTCTTTATGGTGTTTTGGACTAAAAGAATTCTTTATCAGGATTTCTTCAAGGATTGAATTCAGAATCCTCCAGTAGGCTGGGTTGTGAGATGAGAATCATGTGTGAGGGTTATGAGATCATTATTTGGAATGGATTGTGAAATCTAAGCTAGTTTTGTTCAATGTTCTTTCATATAGATCCTGAAAATTATAATCAAGTAGTATATATGAAGAGATCTTATTTTATCCTGACATGTTGGTACCTATTTCTGAAGGTTAGAAAAATTGATGATTACCACCTTTTTTTAGGATTGGAACTATTGGAACCATTGGGATGGTATGATGTTGTGGGATAGAAGTTATGGTCGGATTTCCTTAAGATATTTATATGCGTCAAAGTTAATCTTGAGGATACCATAGTGGGATTGTTACTGATTGAGTGACCAATGTTTTCTATAGCTCTTAATTAATAATGCCCATGTGGAGTATTCAATCCTGTACTATAGAGACCTTGTAAGGGAAAAATTTTATTATTGTCATGAGGAACATTGATAATTTAGTGGTTATTCATTTCTTTTATATACCTAATTGGGTGAGTTTTTGATAGATGATCAGTTGGATATGTTGTTGATCGATGATCAGTTGGAGGCCATTTATGGGCATTTGGGATATTTATGCACTAGGTGTGTCTTGTGCTTTGGATGTACTAGAGGTACCCCTCATAGGGTGTATGTTCTTACTGTGAACTTTTTCCCATTTGAGGTTTTTTAATGGTTTGGGCCAAGGTTTTGGGTGCAACTGAAGACTCTATAGTTGGAAATCACTTTGTATTGACACATTGAGGAACATGGGAGTCCCATATTTTGGTTTGGCACTAAGGTGGGTCAAAGAGAGCCAATAGTGGTTGTTTTTAGAGGATAATATCCCAAAGAACATGGAGAGGGTATGTTATTTGTTTTATGTGAATTGATCGATGCTTCTATATCAGCTATTTGGACAGTGGTTTGAAGGCTGGATCATCCTATGTTTGGTTGGAATTTGGTCGTGAGGTTTGAGGATGTTTCTGGTCAGGACTCTAGTCCAAGGAGGAGACACATGTGATATCATAGATCAGGCATTGTAACTATGTTTTTTTCTATTTATCTCAATTTTTTGACTATATTTAGATGTGATTAGTTATATAATGTGTGATCTGGATCATTGAAACACCCCTCTAGGTTAATGAGCACTAAGGATAGAGTGGCTTTAACATCGTAATGTGTTGAGGGACTCACAGAGTAGGGTTTCTAGTCATTGATGTATCAGTGCTGCCATCAACATGGATGTTCTTTCACCCCCATATCTTATCTTTTCTCACCACCAGCACATCCCCCCCCCCCCCCTCTCCCCCACCTGCACAGACACCTCCAACCCCCTGTCTAGCCTCCCTCCTCCTCACCTCACCCCTGCCCATCCCACCCCCCTCCAGCACATCCCCCCTCCTCCCCACCTCATTTTGACCTCTTCAATATCAATCAGAATGATTCTATACAGGTAAATTACAACAAAACTACAACCTAAAATGATATATTTCTTGTGTTCATAAGGGGATTATAATAGACAGTACATTGCAGCGAAATGGAACCAAAAAAATTAAAATAAATGAAGGCATACATACTGATTTAAAGTGAATGAACAAAAATTACTTGAATCAAAGATAAGATGACTGGTTGGAAAGTAGAGTTAGAACCCTTGAGGGAAGGTAGGGAATCAGGGTTCCAAACACAACCTAAATTCATAAGGGGATCATAACACATACCCATTTAATGAGGAAGAATAGAGCGTTGGAAAACCAGACCAGTCGCGTTGGGAAGTAGGGTTCACGTCGAGAGTCGGTTGGGAAGTAGGATTCATGCCGATCTATTGGGAAAAATATTCCATATGGGTGAGTAGAGCTATGGTTTAGGGTAAAACGAGAATGGTTATGGGTTTGCATCGAGATTTTGGAAAAAAAGCGTGAGCGCTGATGAGCGGGGAGCGGGGAGCGGTGATCGGCGAGCGGCGAGCGGCGAGGGGTGGTTGGGATGGGAGAGGTGGAAAGGGGTAGTCGGTATGGGAGTGGTGGCAAGGACGGGAGGAGTATGGGATTGGCGCCGAGGGTTTGGAGAATTGCGGCCCAGGGATAGGAGAAGTATCCCGATGGTGGGGTGATTTTAGATAGATATATCCCAATGGTTCATTTGAACCGTTGGGGAAAACCGTCTATTATCACCTATATCCCAACGGTTCATATGAAATGTTGGCAATGAATGGAATAGGGAATTTTTATCAACGGTTTGTTCAAACTGTTGGGAAAAAAGCATTGGGAAAACTTTTATTCCCATTAGTGTGAATTCTGACAGGACTTCAAACCACCACAGGGTGTCATCCTTGAGCAGGGCCAAATCACAGCGTGACTATGGCGTGACCATGGCGTGACTGCGGCGTGACCACGTCGTGACTGCGGCGTGACCGCGGCGTGACCGCGGCGTGACCGCGGCATGACCGCTATGTGACCGCGACATGATCGCGGAGTGACTGTGGCGTGTTGGCCTGGTCCAGCGACATCTGCGGGGCAACATCTTCCGGCCAGGAGCGAAGGGAGTAAGAGGAAGCGGGGAAAACTTACGGCCTTCACCTCTATCCCCATTAACTATGGATGGGTAATTTATCTAAAACTCTATCTAGGTATCATACATCAAATTACGACCGGACTGCGAACCGTCGTGGGGTGTCGTCCGGGAGCAAGGCCAAATCACGGCATTACTGCGGCATGACCGCGGCATGACCACATCATGTTAGCCCAGTCTAGCGACATCTGCAGGGAATCATCTTCCGGATAGGAGTGAAGAGAGAAGGAGGAATCGGGGAAACATTCCATCCATTTCCTCCCTCCCCATTAACTATGGGTGGGTATTATATCTAAAACTCTATCAAGGTATCATACATCGAATTCTGACAGGAATGTGAACCATCGTGGGGTGTCATCCTGGAGGAGGTCTAAATCACGTCATTACCATGGCGTGACCGCGGCGTGATCATGGCGTGACCGCGGCATGACCGCGGCGTGTTGGCCTGGTCGAGCAACATTCGCGGGGCAGCATCTTCCGGCCAGGATTCCAAATAAATCCTATGTTGTTGTCCTTCACATTATAGAAACTGATCTTATGTTATAAAAAACAGACTCTTGATTCGGTATTGGGGTATGATAAAGATATATATTTGTTATTCGTTATTTTTAAAAGTGGTACTAGGTAGTTGAAACTACTGATTGAGAGTCAAATTGTGCAAGTGTACTACATATAAATGGTATATGCATTTCTTGGAACTCTAATAATAAAACTTTAGTTACCTTGAGAACAATAGAATTTGAGTATGTTTTAACATCTCAGGATGCAATACAAATCTTATGGGAGAATTCATATATGTAAAAAATTAGATGTGCATCGAGGCCAGACAAACAACCCAAACAGTGTTAAGATGAAGCTTATGGTGGGGAGCACCATAATCCTGATAGGTGTTAAACAATGACACCATCAATGTTTTTAGATATACAGGCTCGAGTAAACCCCCAAAGGGGTGGCCAAGAGGCCAGGAAAACACCCGAAATGGGTTTCACCATAAGATAAGGTCACAACAGACATGATAGAAAAAATCAACTATTTAATATGTTAAAACAAGGGATCATCAGAAGGTTTTAGTGAGAAGCACAATGATGCAACGTCTAAAGTGAAATGAAACGACGGAAAATAATCATATAGCCTAAACTATCACTGTGAGTTTTTGCAGACAGCACACCTCCATTGGAGGGGTTTTATTATAAAAACATGACTTTATTTATCAAATGAAACAATTATATTAAAGAAAACTTATTCAAGATATAAAATTCAATATAATTAAGCATAATTAAGAAAGAATCTAAATTCAATATAAATCATTCTTAAATTAAAGAGGCTATGAGAGGGACTCTACCTCAAGGTGGAACCAAGTCGTCCACTTCAGCTCTTAGAGATTTCTAACTAAAAGCTGATGCCCCTACACTGAATATACTCACCTTCACACACATGGAAGGACACCTAGCCCCTATGCACACACTCGCATGACCATGAGCATGTGCAAGGGGATCCTTGCACATATGCTTATATGCATATATCAGTCTTCACTCACCTGCATATGAATTTATATATATATATATATACATGGGAAAACCTAGCCACATACGTGCATAATCACTACCATGGGTGACTATACACGTAATGGGGGAACCCACATACACATACTTACTTACCTATGCACACGCAGGCGAGTCTCCCTTGACTTGGCAACTCGAAACCAACGACCATGGATCAACGCACTACACAAAGGATATTAAGAACCTTAAAACACATGAAGGATGCTACATAACCAGTGAAAAACCAACCAATGGCATTAAAGACTTACCTAGATTGGCAGCGGAGAACCAAATCCACCCGAACCAGCACGAAATGATCCAACACCCTACTGAAAACATAATATGGAGTCAAAAACACTAAATCCCCAAATATATGAGGCGTGAGACAAGTAGTAACCATAGAATATTACCTCGGATCAAATCTAGTGGACTGAATCAATCTGAACTTCTTATGGCCCCCTTCGCAGAATATAAGTACACTATGTCCATAGAAAGCAGTCAAAGATCTAAGTGACCAATGCGATAAAGAAAATAAAATAAAAACTAAACTAAAACATACATGTCTCCTATGACTATACCTATCACCGCCCAACATATAAGTACCACAGCGCCCCATGGTTCAAATCATGTTTATGCAAGAAAAGGGGAAACAAATCAATGTTTCAAAATGATACTATCAAATAGTACATTCCGATTAATTAACAATTACTCTTCCTATTAATGATATATAATCAATTTGGCCCGAGATTCAACTTAGTTTGGTTTTGTTCGATTCAAGGTATGAGGTCTTATTATTCTTGGTGTTTATGTTTACACTGGAGATATTTATTTATAAATGATGAATGTATTTGGCATTATTATTTATGGTTTTAGTTCTTAGCCTGTGGACATGGGGCCTATACACATGAATAATTCTTGGAATGTAGGGTTCAGTTTATATTTATGCACTTTAATATGATTGATGTCACTAACGATGAGGCTTTAGATCAAGTAAAATATTCCTAAGAGGATTGGGCCTTGTAGTGATAGGTGTTTCAATTGTACATCTAGCGTTTGATGAGGAAATACTTATGAAGATGGATTGGAATCTTGGTAGGTTCTTAGAGTGGGATGGTCCCTATGAGTATATAAAATGTATTATGAAAGGTTTTAATCCATTTAATGATTCAAGAGTTCAACTAAAGAGATGAAGGATGAGATGCTAGTGTGGGTATTGGGTATTGTTGGACAGATTGGCATTATAATGCCAAGAGGCTTGGTTTGATTTAGATTAGTATGGAACCTGGTTAGTGGGGCTGGGTTATAATACATGATTTTGATGAGGTTATTGACTGGATTATTGAGAATATAATGTAGATGGGTTCGACATGGGGTGCTTTTGTGACTAGGACAATCATAAGGTGAATAATCCTCTTTTTCTAGTTGGATGATGAAATGTGCATTGAGGCATAGGATAATCCTCGAGAGATGAGTCTAGACTATGTGACTGAGAGGATAGACTAGGATCAGTTTGACAGGATTGGGTGAGTGGTCAACCCATGCGAGGATGATATGATGTATGGAGACACTTGGAGACACTTGGGGTTATTTATGCTATCTCATGGAGACACTTGGGGTTATTTCATGACTCCAACATACTCCAGAAATGTTCCCACACGATGTTTTAGAAAAATGAGTCCATTTCATGTAAGACCCTAAGGCTTATCTATATTCCAATGTTTCCTCACACTCACACCTCATGGTATTACAGTATACAAGTGATCTATGTCAAAATATATTCTTATGAGAGATATCATATCCATCACCGAACCACAGATAATCCTTTGAGGGATTAATCAGTCTGGAAAATTGTTATTTTTGACCTTCTTAGAAAACAACCCATAACAATTTTCATTTCTTTTCTTTTTTTCTTTTGAAAATCAAGATATTATGAATGAAACACAAAAAATGGTAAATGGATCACAACTGCATAATCAGGTGAGCATATCATACATCTCTGGATGTGGAAGCATCCCATGATCTTTGAATGTCCCACCCACACTTGTTCAAATATATCCATACGCATTGTAAAATAAGTAGGGTATGAAGGGAAATAGGATTGAAATTGCTTCATTATAATAGGCCATTAATGGAAACTAAGTGTTGAATGGTGGATAAATGTCATGTGGGTCTTAGGGAAAAATTTTCTATGAAAGATTCCAAAATAATTTTAGTTTTATACTTGTTCAGTCATCACTAAGATAAGATCTCCGAGAAAGTTCTAGTCAGTTTACATGCCCCCGACATCTATCAAGAAATATTCCCAAATAAGAGTATGAAATTGAAGAATTAGAGTCCTCTTGGGTAGTGAGAATAAAAAGAAATGGCAATCACAAAGGGCATAAATCCTATGTAATATGTCAAATAGTCATTATTTCGAAGATTTTGAATTTGAATTAATTCCCTAAACATAGAAATAATTCTAAAAAAATATAAGTAGGAGTCAAACATGGTCCTTGGAACTTTTACAATTAATTATTTTTTAATAAAAAGGGAATAATTATTCTCAAGTTTAAATAATTCTTATTATTTTGAAAAATGTCTCATAGACAAGTGAGAATAATAAAAAATCCAAGTGCATCACATGTGAAACTGTGAGAAAATCCACCCCACACTTAAAATGAGGTAGTGATCCTACTGTCAATGAAATATAGGTGAGAGTGGTATGGAAGTGAGTTTTAATGTTTTTGGGAATGGATATAAAAAAAATGAAAATAAAATGGAATTGAGAGCTCCCTGGGAAAATCGGTATGCCATTGGGGTGTTTTCTACTATAATCATGTGTACCTGAAAAAGTGTTAGAGAAAAAAAATCCATTACAAGATAAAAAATATTAGTTAACTGAGATAAATAGTTGTAAGAGTGTATCAATGGGAAAATACCAATCAAGAACCCTAGCGGGAGGAGAGGGAGCCGAGAGGGGGGACGTCCGGTGGGGTGTTCGGCCATGTGGGGTCTCGCACGCAACTGGAGAGGGGGTCGGGGGATGTTGTCGGAGAATATTGAGGGGAAGGGGATGTCGCTAAGAGTGGGATAAGAGAGGGGAGGGGGGAACGTCGATGGGATCCGAGAGGGGAGGGGGATGTCATCATCGGAGAGGGAGCCGAGAGGGGAAGGGGAATGCCATTGGAGGAGAGGGAGGGGGCCGGGAGGCGGAGGCGGAGGCTGGGAGGAGATAGAGATCGGGGAGGGGGGAGGGGTTCAGGAGGTGGAGGTCGGGGATGGTCATGGACAAGGATCCCCAAATTGGGTGTTAAAATTTTTTCTTTCCCAATGGTTTAACAAAACCATTGGGAAACCCAACATAAAACGCCTTATACCAACAGTTTACTATAACTGCTGGTGAAGGGTCTTTATCCCAACTCTTTTTTTAAACCGTTGGGAAATAAGTGTTGGTATAGGTCCCAATTATACTAGTGATTTGATACTATATCTCCATGAGTAATCTAGGGAGATGGATGAGAATAAAATATGGCTGGGGTTTGTGATTAATAATTATACTTGCAATTATCATGAATCATGACTATTGTTTGCATGAATATGAACTTGGATGGAGTTATAGAAATTTATTTGCATCTAAAATAAGTACTTATATGATTTGGAATTATTATATTAATGATTGAAGATGATTTTAAGTTATTCCAAATTAATTTTAAGTAGATGAGAATGTTTGGAGAAGTATTTAGATGGCTAGATATGAATTCTAGTGAAGGATGGTGAAATTATTGATTGTAGTCTATGGGAGATCTAACAAAGTAGTTCATAAGTATGAAAAATTTTGAGTAATTTAATTCTAGATAATGGTAAAGAAATCTATATGTATGATTACTCAAATATTCCAAAATTGATAAAATGGAAAAGTATTGGAAACTACTTTTTATGTATTATTTACTCTAAATTTCATGGAAAATTGGAAGAAGACTCATATAAAAGAGTCTCTCTATATTGAATATTGAGAAATCTCTAAATTTTTGAATCTACACTGAATATTTAAGGGTCTTATAGTTCATATATTATAGTTTATATAACTAATAAATGGAAAAGGTGTTAAAGCTTTCTAAGATACGTATATATATCTTAGATTAAAAAATTAGCAAAGAATAAAACTTCAGTGTGATACATATGGGTAATCTAACTCATATATAATAGTACTTAGAGTTATAAATTAAATTTTTATAAATTTATTGATATTTCATGTGATGTGTAAAGGTAATTAATACTTATGGGTTATCCATACTATACAGATAGAAAATTGATAAAGTATCAGGACTGAACTATGATAAGAAAGGGTGCTCGTCTCATATATAAGGATTGACCTGGTTGTGAATTTAAAAAAATTATTAACCTCTAATGGGATATGTAAGAGTCCTAATATAGATTGTGAAATCATAAAAGAGATTTTCTTAAGGGTTATGATAATGGGAATGTGTAAAGGTACTCTGTGGGAAGAGTGATATTTGATATACTACCAAAGTCATTTTTGTATGTAAGATTCAACCACCCAGATTATACATATGAGTCATATTCTCATACTTTGAAGAAATGTGAGTACTTAGGAGGTTTCAATTCATACGATGTTGAGTTGAAATTCATGAATTTTAGTATCATGATGCTGAGAGAATTAATCTATGATTCAAGAATAATAAAATTAGAATAAATGGAGATGATCACTGTTCGATTAATATTGGATTTTCAAATAGGAATATTTAAAAATAATTTATAGATATCAAACTAGAGACTTTATTTAGATACATTTTGACCAATTATAAATGGATAATAAGGTTTTAGTAATTTAGGGGTAGTTTTTACACATTCAAAATATATGAAGAAATAATATTAACATTATTTTCTGAATAAAATAAAGAATAAGAAGAGAATAAAAAAGTGAAGATTGAAACTGATATATAATTTTTTTAAAGATCTTGAGTATCAAAGGAAGATATAGAGAATAAATTAATACTATAATATAGTTCTGAATATATTGAGTAACATAAAAAAGTATATGTTAAAGAATTGAAACTACATTTCTTAAGAAATGTTTTCATCAATGAGATATAATTGGATGAAAATCAATATATAAGATCTTGTGTTCTGAGAAACAAGAATAATATAAGAAGAAGTAGGTGCTAAGACTTTTATTATGATATATTGATATCATAAAAGTCAAATAAAAACAATATTGAGAGGGAGAATGACATGTTATAACCCTGATGATCCTTTGAGTTGAAGAATAATGAGATCAAATGATATTAATAAATAGAACATATCTAAGTATTAAAGAAGAAGATTATGATGAAAATGAGAAGAGAGAGAAGGAATTTTTACAACTACAAAATGTTATGTGCAATGAATAACACTGAACATCTTAGCCTATGATATCTTTATATTGTAATTATTAATTCTTACAATTCCCTTATATCATAAGGTTGGATGAAATCCTTAATCTTTTTGCACATTAAAGAAGGATATATGATATATATTGTCTAATAAATACACAAACCTTAACTATTGACTTCTCTTTATATAGGGGCCATCCAAAACTGACATTTTATAGAGGGGGTTCCAGTTGGTGCTAGATCCTTAAAAAATAAAATTTGTTTCATGCCTATAATTTAGGTTGGTGCAAGTGATTTTAATAGGTTCAAGGCCATTCCCTTTCTTTTATATTCATTATGATAATAATAGATGATATCTATGGGGGGATAACAACTTCCATACACCAAGAATGTAGTCAATTACATTCTAAGTGAACCCTGTTATCAAATCCTAGTGTGTGTTATTGTGTCATTTTCTTATTCATATCACATGCATAAAAACTGAATGTGAGTAGATATAGTGAGAGTGATATCCATTCACTGAATAGGTGCTGAGGTAAAATTGAGGGGAAAATGTTTTAATTGGTGATAATCCATTCACATTGATTCACCCCACATAGTGTGCTTTCACTGATCATGGTGGAACAATAACCCTTAACATAACTCAACAATGTTTTTAAAATGAAATTAATTAAATACATTAACACATCTAAAACACTATTATCATAAATATTTCTCACCTAAACCTATAAAAAATATTTAAAAACTAATTAAACCCCCCAAATAATATTTTTTATTGATTCATTTTTTGTTTTTTTAATAATTTTGAGTTTTAATGTGTTTTTTAAAATCTAGAAATATTAAATCTTTTCCACAAAAAACATATGATGTGCAATTTTTACACATGAAGGATGATATATACTTTAAATACAAAAATTTTAGTTTTAAATATATTTTTAATTCCATATAAATCTACTAAAGATGTGGAAAATTGATTTTTTTTTTTATTTTATAAATTATTTTTAATAATTTTTAACATTTATATGTGTTCTTTGAGAAAAAAAGTCATAAATATTATTTTATTTAACATTATATATGTTCATTTTGGGATGGGTAGAAGTATGAACAAGAGGCCTTTGGTTAATCTATTTTCAGTCCTTCGGTTCATTTATATCCAATAATATAGGATTAGTGGGTGTTTTTCAGTTCATGTGGGGAGGGATGAGGATTGACCCACTTAGGTCCCTAGGTGTGTGAGTTGTTTGTGGTTTATAATACCCTAAACCAAATAAACATTATTATTATTATTATTTATCCACCAAACATTTTTTTAATTAAATCTACTATCAGGTTTGAAACATATAGGGGTAGGATTTAAATCCCAAAATTTTCTTTAATGACCCTTGATTGTTGTGGTTGTTTTTGTTGTTTTTATTCTTATTATTTTTATTATTGTTGTTATTATTATTATTATTCAGTGGGGATGTTTCATGAGTGGTTAACACCCTATAATCATTTATTAAAATCCTAGGATCAAATTTGGGTGGTAGGGAAGTTCCATAGGTACTATAGTAGATTATAACACTGTAAGAGTGTGGGTAATATTTCTTGGTAGTGTATTTGTAGTACTATTCATCTGAAATGAAATTTCAGATAAAAAATGATCCTTCAGGATACTGGGCCATCCATCCATCAAAACTTCCTTCAATATACAAAGACTCTAAGACATAATCAATGTGTAAAAGGTGACATGGTGGGACTAGAATAATGGCTCGGTGCAGTAGGAAGGCATTGCAGTATGGAAACACACAGGAATTACTGGGTGGGTGAGCTCAAAAGAGGGATAGGTGTTTCAGCACATATAAACTGGCCATCCATCCCCATGTATTTCTGATTTGTGACATATGGGTTCCCTACAACATAACTATTAATGTAGTGAGACCAGTTAGAAGGTGGGAAACTATAAGCAGGTGATGTAGTAGTGAACCATGTAGGAATCATCGAGTAGGAAACTTGAAATAGAGATGAGTGAGCCGACACCTATCATTTGGCCCTCTTCCCGCCTGGACCTTCGTTGTGGGATGGAGGAGTTCCCTTCCATGGTGAATCAAATACTATAATGATGTAATGATTCTTGGAAAGGGTTACACAGCTTTCAGACTGGTAACATAGTGTGATGACTATTAACAGGGGTGGTGAAGTGTATGACTGGTGACATTAAATTCTGTAGACTACTCATTCATGGAAAACCAAGTATTAAGACTTAGAGTAATTAGTACTTCAGGTCATCCATGTTCTAATGCATTTGTGCCTCTAGGAATATGGGACATGTATTGTAATAAAATAATTATATTGAGTGATTTTTATTCCTTGTGGGGATGTATAAGGCTTGACCCGCAAGGGTTTATGGTGTGTGTGTTGTTTGATATCTTATAATACCCTCTATCTTAATAATAATAATATTATTATTATTTTATTATTATTTTTTGTTGTTGTTTTTGTTTTTGTTATTATTATTATTATTACTATAATTATTATTATTACCATTATTATGTAGTTGGGGTCCTAACAAAGTGGTAAATACTCCCATGTAATACTGCATCAATCAGGGTTTAAACCCCCACAACCCCTAATTTGGGGGAATTTTGGATGACACTGTGATGTAAGGGTGGTAACCACAATGCAAGAAAGAAACCATGGAATGGAATTGAGGAACATAGCGCAGATAAAGGGTGGTGATTGGTGTTGAGTAAAAGCACCACTGTGTAGTAATGAACATAGATATTCCATGAGGAACACTACAGAATGATGCTAAAGGGATGTAGCATGGAGTAGGATCCCATGATGTAGGAAGTTTATCCATAAAACAGGAGGTAACTGTGAGTGAAATTTTCAGGGTGCTATGGAATAATCCTAGGATCCTACGGTATGGTGATACGATCCACAATGTAGTGATAGGGGATAACCATGTATTAGACCATTGTGCCTCTAGGACTTTGGGTCTTGTAATTCCTAAGCCTACAGGTCATGTAATTTTTTTCCTCTCAACCCAGTTAAAAATGGTTTCATTTGACTAATAAAAGGGGCTTGACCCCAGACTATTTTAGATTATTATTATAATTTTTCTTATTATTATTATTATTCTTTATGGGGGGAAGTTTGGTTGTTCCACCCCTATTGTACCTATGGTGGGGGAGGGGGGGATGTCACATGTTTGAGTCTCCGAAGGAAGGTGGGTATATCATTTTCTTTTCATTTCCCTTACAAGTGACAAGTTTTAATAATAATAATTTCTAATATTATTATTAATATCACTGAAATTGGGAGGCTTTCCTAACTGGTAAAGTCACCTCAAGGGATCCCCATCAATTTTTCTTTCTGCAATCGCGTTTCTGGATGTTTCCACCTTCCATTCCTAAATTCTCGTGGCCATATTCGATGTAGATTAACCTTCTCAAAATCTGTTTAAGGATTTTATTAACTCTACATGGGGTCTTAATTCCCCAGAAGTGGTGAGGCTATTGGATCACCGCCATCTGAGCATCCACCTTTTTTCAGACGATGATTTCACCTACACCTGGTCATTGGAGTCGCGCTTGTGTGATAATCAGTGCTTCTTTCTATTTCTTTGGACTTTTTATTTCGATCTTGGTTGTGATAGAAAGCATACGGCCATGTGTATTTTTCTCCCCCTTCTTCCACTTCCCTTCTAAAAACCATTCTTCTTCAAAGGTATCATTGATATGATTAGATATTTCTTTTGGATTTGCAATCATACTCTTTGCAAGAAGCAATTGGTTTTTATCATCTCTGCATCGAGATAGACCTCTTAAAGCCTCTTCTGAACCGTCTTCATGTTATAGTGTAAGGTGAGTTTGGTGTTTGGAAACAAATTATTTATGATGAAAACATTGGTTTTTTTTGTTTTTCTATCGACATGGCCACTTGAATTAAAATTTCTCTCATTACGGTAGGAGAGGCCTCATGATATCAGCAGCTCAGCCTAATGGCACCCTTTCTCCCTTAAAGGTTCCTACTAGGATTCCTTCTGGTGCTAGGATGAGTCCACACTCTTCGTCAGGTGGTCATCACTCCTCTTCCGGCATCAAATGGAGTCCATAAATTTCAAATCCTGGAAAATCCTATACGTCTACCTGGGGTCTACCAGTTTTTGCTGCCCTTTCACCCCCTTTATACTAAAGGTGCCTGAGCCAAGTGGCTAAAATAAGGGTAAGGGAATAAATTTTGTGCGTTTTGGGGGTTTTGGCCCTTCCTATTCCAATATTGTGTGTGGTGTGGTGGTTGAACTAGTTGAGAAAAGTGATGAGCCAACATTACAGGGTACCCCAACAGTCAATGGTGCCAAAGGGAGATGTATTGTTCTTGATGTTCCAAAGATTTATTTTCATTTTTATGGGGATCAATTAGTAGTCTTGGTCACTTGGACCCATTCCATGACTGAGGATTGGCTGATCAGTGTCATGGTTTTCCAAGAATAATTGGACTCTCTTGTGGTCATTGAAAATCTGTTTGGAACCCTTGGGGGTGAAAATTAGCCAAAAAGGAAGAAAAAAATGTGTGGGAATAAAATAGATTTTTCCAAAATGGTTCTTTTATCAAAGGTCATTTCTAGGTAGGAGTTGGTGGGTAGGCTAGGTATGATATGTACCCACTCCATCAGCTATCAATCTAGTTTCATGTTTGAGGATTTAGATCTTGATTCTAAGAGGGAACTTGATTTTTTTAATGTATTTATGAGGTTTATTTTTTGTTATAATTTATATTTCATGTCTTTTAATCACTATATTCATGAACATTATATGGTTCTCACTCAACCCTAAAGTGATTTATGAAAATTTAAAAATATTTATAGTGAAAACAATATAAAACAAGTGAGGAGTAATGGGAGATGGCTTGTCATGATGAAATGGTGAGCAGCGGTCAGCATAGCATGGGATGGAGAAAAAAATTCGATCCTCCAAGCTATTTCATTGGTTTTAAAGTCACAAGAACTTTGGTCACTATCAATAGGTCCTTCATACCATTTATATGTAATAAAATAGGTTTGATATGTGTTTACCTATCCTTGTGGGGAGGGATGATGCTTAACCCACTGTGGTGTTTGGGTATGTATATATTTGTGGTTTGTAATCTCCTCAATATAATAAACATTATTATTATTATTATTATTATTATTTTATTAAACTTTTTAAATATTTTTTATTTTATTTTTTATTTTAAAAAAATATTTATTTTTTACACAAAATATATGTGATGTGATTTAAATAATGAAATTTTATTTTTTAAACTATATTTTTTAATCCATATATCATGTTTTATGTTTATTTATTTTTTGTTTTATTAATTTTTTTAAATATTTTTTGAATTTATATATGTTTTTTTGGAAAATATATACTTAAATATTTAGTTTTTTTAACATCACTTGTCTTATATGTTTTATATATTAATATTTTATTTTTTTCAAAAATATTTTTTTAAATCCTCGTAACATGTTTTCTTGTTTTTATTAATATTTTTGAATAACATAAAGTTTTATGTATATGTTTTTTGAAAAACAAATATTAAAAAATGTTTTCTATGTATCGTGTGTTTTGAAAAATGATTTTTCTATTTTTTTAATATCTCTTTTTTTAATATTTTTAATTATGATTTTTTTTGTAAAATATATGTTTAAAAATCAATAAAAAGTGTAAAGTATGTTGAAATAGGAATGTGAACTTAATCATATATGAATCATTATTGTGTAAAATTAAAGTAATTGTGTTTGAATCTGAATGGATAAACACAATAACAGAAGAAATAAGGCTGGGAAGAATATAGAGAACAATGTAAAAAAAAGTTATTATTCATTATTATGTGTAAATATATATAAAATATATGTATATATGATCAATAATATGGATTAATCCTTTTTATCTAATAAATATTCAATGACTAAGATCAATGATATGGGATAGTGGTTGAAAATTAATAATCATGAGAAATTCCACTCGTGGAAATGGAGCTCAAGAGAATAACCACCCAAGGGAAATTAAATTATCCACATTTATTATATAATTTATTTTTTAACACTCCCCCTTAGATGTCATTAAGCCTTATTTATATTTCACTTAAAAAATCCTTTGGAGAAAAATAAATGAAATAAAAATAATTGAATTGCCTACCATTTTTTAGTTGGTTCATTAAAAACATTATTAGGAATACCTATTGGAAAAAATCGATATATGGGGAAAGAGTATAACAAATTCAATTCACTTTGATTAAATCTTGATAGATTCTGTAGTCTACGCATCCCCATTTTATTAATAAATTTATCAAAATTTATAAATGGTAATACCTTTGTGAATAAATCTAAAATATTATCATATAAACTAATCAACTGTAAATATATTTATCCATTATTTTAAATATAATGGGTAAAAACATTAGTGAATATCTGATTTCAATCAAACACATTCTCAACTTGATTCATGAATTGAAATCAACCCAACATGATTTGAGGAAGTTGCATGAATGATTTTTTATAGAATTTCCTAATACTATCATTCCACTATCTATGAACAAATATCAAATTTAAGATTTAACTTTATGTGTATTAGAAAAATATCTAGTATCTATATAACCAAACAATTTTAATTATATATGTTGGAATAAGTAATCACTTATAGCCTTTAAATCTCAATGAGTGGGAAAAAAATTACCTTTCATTAAATCAATTATAATAAGACCTCATATTATTTGAAAGATATATATGCATATATATATATATATATATATATATATCCTTAAAGGATAAATATAATGTGCATTTAAGTTTAATCATTTAATGGAAAAATAAGTTTGTTATCATCCACTCATGTATAAAATATATCACTCTCCAAAGAAAGAGATTTAATTATTCATTATGGGTCTTTTCATGAATATGTCAAATCGTTCCAAATTTTAATATTTCATCTTCTATATAACTAATTAAAAAAAAGGACATTCTTTGTAATTTTAAAAACAAATATTCCACTGATTTCAAAAACTCATCAAGAGTTTTGATGTTATTCAAAACATCTAAATAAATATGATGATAAATAAATAATTAAAATATTTATAAAAACTATGAGATAATAAAATCAATTTAATATTATTATTTCAATGAATTAAAATAGTTAAATGATATATGAATTATTTAGTTCAACTAATTTAGTAATTTATCGCTTAAAGTGAATCTTTTATAATTTTGAATATGATTTTTAATTTTTATCCCAACAAAGATTTATATATAGATGTTGTAATTAATGTTACCATAGATATAGATAATGAAAACATCAATTAGACAAAATCCAAATTTATATATAACCAAATCATAAGGAAGAACACTTTTTTAATAATCTCATTTCTCTTCAATAGTCTTAGTAGTTTGGGTAACCAATCCAAAAAATTACAAGTTGAACATAAAAAATATTTATTCAATTATTTTTGGATAATTATTTTGATGTCAATGCCAACCAAAATCAATTATTATCGATGAGTATTGAAGGAATTCAAAAATTTAAATATATCATCAACAATAGTTAATGATAGAATATAATTCATCTAGTTATAATTTCACTTCTAGAATAATATCTAAAAAGACAGATTATTTTTTATTTATTTAGTTTCTCCTTTAGAAGAAAATTTTATATATTTATTTTCAACACTTTATAATTGAATTATTCATATAGGTGTTTTGAGCATATTATAAATGATTTTTTTCATTCATTTTATATTGTGTATGTGTTAATCAGTAATTATTATATTAACATGAAAAATATATGACATTTATTCACCAATAAATAATAATAAATGTCACAATTTCATAGATTCATCTTTATAAAACATTTAAATGGTTCACATTTTATGTGAGTGCATCCATATATATTTCATGATTGAAATTTCATATAAATATTTTAAATTTATTTTCAATATAGTTAGTGATGATATAAATAATTTACTTTAATTATAGGTAACCCTTGATAAATCATCACATATAAATCATTCATAATATCATGAATAGAATAAAATTTTCTTTTATAAGTGATAGTTTAGAAGGCATGCATCTATTGATTAAAGTCACGATTCTCACTCTGATATATGTCATCTATTTATCAATAAATTGATGCTTAGGTATACAATTATCAATCATATTTTATCTTGTATTACCCAAATGATTATGTCAGATAATGAATTTTCTTGGATTAGTAAACTTTTGGTTTAGATTATTTGATTTAATTGTGCATATATACACACAACATAAATAAAAGGATACCTTGAAATTATTTTTTTGAATAAAATTTTTATTATATTATAAATACGTTTTTTATATTGAGGTATTTAACAAATCCTTAATCCATGATCACTATATAATATTTTTTTCAATAATATCTTTAAATATTAATATTTTTCATCAATATTTATGATAAAACAAATCATTATTTTACATACCATAAGATACAAATATATTTTTTATACCAGATGATTTGATTAATTTTTCACTGCTAGTTTAGGTAATTACATGAGAATATAGTAATTATTTAAGATATTTTAATAATAAAAAAAATATAAGTTATTCTGAATCATTTAACTGAAATAATGTTAATAAAACTTTTACTTCAATACATGCATATATAAAATATTCAAGATATTCCATTATATATATTTAATATTTTCATTAAAAATCATATTTACCATTATTATTATAATTTACACTTCTAATGGTTTATCATATATTAATAAATGAATTTACAATATAATTAGGATGGGTTAGGCCAACCACCTTGAAGATATTTTTCTCTTTGGAACTTCTAGCCCAATTTTTTTTTAATTATGTATACTACAAAAAGGACCCACCCCCACATGTATTTAAAGGGTATTTTAGGAAATATTTATTCTCATATATAGTATAAGAAAACACAAAAACCATGTCAAGATCAATCGAGATTGTATTGAATAAGATGAAATAATAAAACAATAAAATAATAATATATCATTGTCCATGCTTTTGATCTTCATTGTAAGTGAGTTTGATTGAAATCCCTAAAAAATAACCTATAGGTTTTTACCTTTGAAATTATTCACTGTTCACTAGAATAACTGAACAATTTGGTAGGAACTCTTTTCTACAATGATGTGCTAGCACCTCTTACATGAAGGAAAATAAAGAGAAGATAAAGATAAATAGATTTTTTTTAATATATAATGATCTCTTATCACTCAAATGAGGTCCATGAATATTCATTTTATAGGCCTCCATAACTAAATAAAGGAGACTCTTGAAGTTTAAATTTTTCATATATTATGAAATAGATAAACCATTTGGCTTTAATCTCAATGATTCTATGATTTCTAAACTCCTTTAATAATAAATTATTTGTCTATATATATTCATGTGAAGGTTAAATAATGAAAGGAATATGGTATTCACCTTGGGAGATTTATTTGAATAATATCACATATCATTTTACAATAGCACCATGATGTGGTATAGATGACCAAGAGACGACACTGAATACGAAAATGTAATTTTTATTACATCATAGTATATGTTTTCATTCTCAAAATGAAATTTTAGAGCATATATATTGTTAATTAATTATTTGGGATTATATTTTTGAGTTTAAAGTCCATTTTGTTTAATTTCTATAAATTTTATTCGTTTCAAAATCAAGGGGCACAGTCCTAGGAACCATAGAGTTACCATGCATGGTATAGAGGAGGAAAAGGGATAGTATGTAAGGTTAGGGAATGGTCACTAAGCGTATGTTCCCTGACTATGAAATGTGTGATTTTGAGGTAGGTATTTATGGTTATAACATGGTATAACATGACCATCTAGTTTAATTATGAAACTCCTTACAAATTTTTTTCAAAATACCCTCTTAATAAGTAAGCCATCTATTTCCCTCACCATTTTTTAAAAACCCTTCAATGAGTCTCTACTTATTTCAATATCTCTTCTCTCCCTAAACTTAGTTTAATAAAAGTGTATTTCTCCTCCAATTTTTAATATCTCATCAAGTAATTCACTCCTCTCCTCTTCTTTCTTCATCTTATTCCTCTATTATTCATCGTCTTATTCTACCAAGCTTGAATTGGATTAGGTTTTCTATAATTAATGGGTTTTCTGTATAAAACATACCATTATAGATCTCACTTTCCTTCTTGGGATCTAGTATTTCTTATTTTGGTGGATAACATCAATTGTTAGTAGATTCAAAAACTTTATGGTAGGTGGTCCCATTAATTTCCCTTTAAATTTTGAACCCTAGTTTAATGATTAATTTTTATCCATGTTTTTTTATTAAAAGAGATGTTATAAAATTTATTAATGACACTTTTTTTTTCTTTTAAATGTTTGTATTTGAGTTTTTTGATATCATTTGGTATTTTCCTCTTTAAATGCCTAAAATTTGTTTCTTTAGAAAGTGTAAGCACTAGGTTTTTTCTAAAATAACTAATAAATATTTTGATGAATTAATTAAATTTTCATTTATAAAATTATTTATTATGATTTAAAATGAATTTTTATCATGTTTTTCTCAATGTTTTCAAGGATTAAGTACTTTTTTGGCTATTTTGAATTTAACATATTCTGTTATCAAAATATCATTGTTGTAAATTTTATTAATTATTAATAAATGGCATGGTTATATTTTATCTAGAGTAGAGAAAACCTCATATTAAAAATGGTATGGGATCTTGAATTAAAAATATATATAAAGAAAACATGAAACACGCACATGCAGGAAGCCAGAGAGACTCATTCTTGAGACCTCCTCAACACCTTATTGGGTGAATACCACTAAGTTTGGCCTTGGGGGATAGATAAAACCTCAAAAAATGAGTTCATTTTCATCAAATAGGTTTCAATCACAACATAATTATTTGGTGTAACTGAAGAATAAAGTGGGGGTACTTAATGGACTTTTGATCCATATTATTTGTGATGTATTTCACATTATTCGAGAGGATTGGGTTTAGAAGAACAAACCACTACTTATATGGGCTTAAATGAGTCAACTATAAAAATCTTGTGGGCTTAATGGGCTATACCTATGAATTGTGGGGGTCTATTTAATAAAAAGATTCATTTACTTTAAAAATAATAATGTTTAATTTATAAAATAATTAGATTTATTTACTTTTTAGTATTTAATTATATGTTAATCTAAACTAATTATACAACCCAACCATTGTTATATATATATATATATGTTTCCGACTATCCCATCTCATCCCTACCTTTACCTTTCCTTATATCACCCTCCATAATTCCCATTTCATTGTTCATAATTCTCTCTCCTCGCCCATGAGACTTTCAACCATGCCTGATGATGCACATGTCTCCCTCGACTCTCTTCAATCCCTCTAATCTATCTGTTTTGTTAGATTCTCTGTATCCCATTAAAATCAGTAATAAAATAAAATACGCACCTCTCCCAATCACCAAATATGTTTAAAACTTCCCACACTTTTTCCAAATCCATCTGACTTAAACCCTAACCATCTCAATCCCTCTTTCTCCAAAGCAACTTAAATGAGTTATAATCAAGTGAAGGATAAAATTTAATCATTGTAAATAATATCTTGACTATTTTCACCTCTTTGGGTTAGACATAATTCATGAATCCCCATTTTTCTAGTCTATTGTGATTATTATTTGTTAACACAATTATTTTTTAATACCCTAAATATAGATACAATGTAGTGACTCTTTGTTTTCGAGAAGTGTTTCTGAGTCATATTTCTCATAGATTTTCTTCTTTATTTCCCACAAATCACCATTTTTAAGTTAATATTTATAATTATTAGTTAAATAAAATAGTTTTATGTTTGAATTTATGTTAAAAAATGTTTCATTTGATTTTTTTATTTGTTATTTTCTGTGAACATTTTATTCATTTTTTTTAAATTTTTTAAGTGTTAGTCACTGTAGCGTTAATTATTTTTCTATTAGTAATGATAATTTAATTTTAAAATTAAGAATAAATATTGGATGATATTTAAAATAATTACACCTTGTATATTTTTTTATAATTACAATATAGGCAGGCCTACTGACCAGTATAGTCTTCATAAAGACCATAATATATTTATTTATTTGAGAATGTATATAATGTGAGCTTAAACAGGATATTCATTTCTTGACCTATAAAATGTAAGATTTAGTTTAGTCCATACCTATCTAATAAATTAATTATCCCTATAATAAATACCAGACACAACATTCGTGATTTTTTCATTTATCATCTTTTGGCACTAATAACCTTCTTCTACTTTTTATAATTCAGGTTTGATGATAACATTAATTTTTTCCACTATAACTATACCAGAATTGGTGGTCAAATAAATGTTATTATAAGACTAGTATATAAATGTTTTAATCTTCTTCTCATGTTAGAAATACACCCAAACTTGATTATCATATCCAAACTTCTAGTTCAGGTGATCCTTTGGGCACAAAATGTCAAGTTATTTTTTAACTAATACCTCAAGATCATTATATTGAATAATATATTACATTAATTAAAATTATTAAATAATGTAAAGAAATAAATTTAATTAAAATAATATATACTGAAATATGCTTATATTTTTTTCTTGGGTCTTGTTGTTTACCACACTTCCATATTTTTTCCCTACGTGAACAGAACAAGGTAAAGCAAGGAGCATGACCCTTAATATGCAATTCATTTTTTCTAAGAAAACAAATAAATAAAGTATAACTAGATAATTTAACTTAATAATAAAAAAACTAGGCTTCATATCTTTATTTTCCATGAAATATCAAATATACATACCATTCTTCTAAAATACAATATTATAGAAAGTTACCAAAAGAATAACACAAACAATAATATCATAAAAGATAACTAATTCCTAAAAAATATAAAACTAAAAATAATCATTGTATCATTTAGAGATAAAAAACATTTAAAATAAAACCTCAACCTATCAAAATAATACATTGATATGCTTTAATGATGCATTTATAGAGAAATGTGTAATTGTGAGAATGTATTTTATTCTTTCATAAGATCCACTAAATTATTTGGATGGTTGATATGAAATAAAAGTATTGTAAGGTTTTTAATGATATAAAATGTTTTAATAAACATGTTTTACTATTATAGTTTAAGTTTTATTTAAAAATTTATGGTTGTAATTAGAATTGGGTATCTTTATGAAATGTATTTTTTATAAAATATAAGTTATTAAAATATTATTTGGTATTTTACATTTCTAAATTTTATTATAAATATGGTTTGATTTTTGAAAAAGATTTTAATTTTTTAAAAAGATTTGGATTTGTAATGTTTTTTTATAAATTCCTGTTAAGTCATATATGTAACATGATTTAGCATTTGACTTGTGTTTTTCTATTTAATTTTGTAAAATGTGTATACAAGTTACTAAAAATTTGAGAAAATAATTTTTAAATTTTAGATAAATTATTATAAGTTTGTTTCATTTTTAGGTACAAATGTTAAATATGTATGTGTTTTTTCTTAAAATTTTGAAATTTAAAAATGTGTTTTTTTGTTTGTTATAATGTAATAAATTTAAAATATACTATTTTTGAAGGGTTTTATGAATTTTTTGGTTTTTTTCAGGATAATTTTTTAACACCCAGAAAAAATATTTTAAAATTATAATAATATCGATATATTTCTTAATATACAACACCTATCTTTAAGGGAATTGATATATATTATAAAAATATTTTTATTTAAATGTGATAACCTAACTATTGAATTGGTGGGTATAAATATGATTAACCACATTATAAAATATATTTATAATGTCCTTAATCAATAAAAATTTATAATGAATTCTTATTAAATAATAAATCAATTTTCAGTGAAGTTATGTTATGCTTCAAAAAAGAATTTTCTTTAAAAATGATTTTATTGCATTTTGTTATTGGAAATTATAATTAATTTATACCACTTTTATAAATTTAATTTTATAAAATTAAAATTCTTTTTGGAACCATAACATCAAAATTAACTTAGAGTGATTTTTTTTTAATTTTTCTAAAATGATTGATTTTTTAGTGAATAGTGAAAAACATTGATTTGTCAAATACTCCCATTTATTTTCATTAAATCAAGTAATTTAAAATTTATCTTATATTTTGGATTAAGTTTTAATTTTAAATATGATCTATTTTATTGAAAATAAAATAATTAGTTCCATTATGATCATCATTCTACATGATTTTGATATTAGTTAATTTTTATGCTTGAAAACACATTTTTTTAAACTGCTTTTCATTACATTTTACGCATTTATATTAAAATTAATTACTACCAATTATACAAATTTAATATCAAAAAATGGATTCCATAATTTAATTCATGGGATTCAAATTTTAAAAAAAGTTACAATTTACTTTTAGGCATTATGAATAGTAACCATGGTAAAATTTATCACCTCAATAAAGGGTAAATCAGTTAATTAAGGTTAAAAATAATATGATAAGGAATTAAAAATATATTAAACACTATAAGTTCTTTAATTTTATGAGATTAATTATACCATATCTAAACTAAAATTTAATATATGTCATTTTTTCCATTTAACTTTGATAATGACATTATATTATTTTAAGAAAAGAACAATACAAAATATCACTCTCTTTCCATTAAATTTATTTTATATGTTCACATATGGATAATAATATGTAAGGAAAAAATATAAAATTTTATTTTGAAAATTATTAATTTATTTTTATTATTTGAATTTATTTTTTAATTTTTAGTAATTTCATAATTACCTTAAAAGCTTATACGACTCTCACACGATGCTTGTGCAAGCTGTAGAAAAAATAAAGTAAATGATTTTAAAAACATAAAATGTAATATTTTTTGGATGAATTATGTTGTCACATGAACTTTATTATTAATAATAATTTATAATATATGTTTAAGGAGTTGTATTTTAATTAATTTATAATATTTATGTATTTAAATTTAAATTAAATGAATACTATTAAAAATGACATTAATGATATTTTATGAAAAATAATATTTTATTAAATTATTCAAAAAAACATATAATAAAAAAATTATGATGTGAAATTTTCTGAAATTTAAGCCCTTTTCCTTTTATGATCCAAATTTTACCTTATAATTAAAATTTTAACCCTTTAATATTGAAAAATTTATTACCATACTTAAGGTTAAAAATGGTTAAACCAAAAAAAAAGGGTTAAAATGACCTAAACACTTGATTAAACCACATTGGTTGGTTTTATTTATACCTTAACCATATCTTCTTTGAGTATGATTCATTTTAGAGCCATTTTTTCAAAGAAAGTGACTTAATAATATTTTAAAACTTTGAAAATTTTGCAATTTTTCCACTCGTCTCAATTATTAAAGGGCACCTCCTCCCCTCACTTATTCACACCACTTGGGTCATTTAACTCAACCAAAACCTATCAAAATCTCTCCCTAGAATATTTATTAACACTATATAAGTGTTTATCTTCCCAAAATACCAATCATATGGTCTTTAAGAAGATATCCAAAGGTGGTTTCTCTAACCGAAGGTAATCATCTTAACTAAGCTCTTTATTTTTACTTCTTCTTTTATAACATTCAATTATTCCCTAAATTTTATAATATAATTACACTAGTATATAACATGTATTTCTATGTTATTATATTTATGTAATAATATTTATGGAATAATATTTATGGAATAATATTTATTCATCTCCTTCTCCATCAAATGGGAAACAAAACCATTGCTTGTGTATATGGTGGACTACCACCATACGAATCAATATAATTTGTTTTCCATCACCAAATCACATGGATAGTAATAATGATAGAACTAATGAATATATATGATAATTATTATATAAAATTTATTCTATAAATTTAATATATCATCTACTTATTTACCCTTTAACCCATTAAGAAAATTATAACGTCCCTTGTGTGTATGTATAGCCTACCATCATGACAAAGCAATGTGATTCATCTTCCATGTACAACATTAAAAAATGGTTCTAAAAATATATCTGATGAATAGATATGATATTTATAACATTAATATAATTATGGATATGATGAAACTATAACCTATTCATAAGAACTTTAATATCCACGATGAAACATACATGAGAAAACTATTCAGTTAACACCCAAAACAATGATAATAATGAAAGATTATTGGTTAATGGGTGATAAGATGTTATAAGTAGATCATATATAATATTATAAATATTAATATGGTTCTTGTATAAATTAATATCAAGTTTAAAACCATTATAAAGAAGGTTAATATAGGTATTGGGGTGCACATTGGAAGTTGATGGATCAGGGATTTAAAAAATCATTAGCGATTGACAGAACTACACCATCACTGGATAAGCGCTGACCAAAACAAAGTGCCAAGGATCCTAAGTGAAGTTTTTAAGACCAAAAATTAATAAAATATTAACTATTTAGTTTTAAATCCATGCTTGAAATTTTCTATTCCTCGATGATCACTTCTTGAAGAAACTGAATCTGTGTCCCACTAGATCATCCACATATGCTTCAAAAGTCTACGGAGACATCGTTTATAAAATTTTGTGTGCTGGTGTTGATATTTGATGATGCCTTAAATATCATGATGATCCCCACAGTGATGATCCATTAATCCATGAGGCAGAACTCCAATCTAATTCTTATATCATCTTCTTCTCGCCCAATGAAGCGGGAGAGGAGAGAGAGGCTCTCATCCATTGTGTGATGAATAGTATACATGTGAGAGCCTCCTCCTACTTTAAATAGTGATTTATAAAATTACTCAGAAAAGGAACCTCATCCCCTAAATAGTTATTACCCACTACATAAACCATAAACGAAAATGTATGACTACTTTACTCGGTCATAAATATCATTTATATTTTTATCACTTAATTTTAATATAATAAATATATTATGTGATACAAGTGAGTCATTTACTCAACTCATCATTCTCACAAATATCAAATGAACCTTTAATATTAAAATAATATTGGTTCACATAATATTTTACATGTATTTACTTTAATACTTCTAAGTACATTTAATAAATATATCTAATACTAATTATTATAATATCAAATAATATGAATTTATTTATTCTTTAGTGATCATATATTCTTGGACAAATCCTATACCCTATAGTAGGGCCCATAATGTCCTAAACCCCTATTCAATAGAATAGAAATGACTTTTGAATATTCTTTATGTGTAACCCTACATTCCCCTATCTCGATAGTAGTGAATATAATTCACAAACCAAAAGTAGAGTCTAAAAACCTATCAAGTCCCCTAAAGAGGTAAGTTATAGCAATATCAACAAAAATCATTCCTATGAATAAACACCATGTAATATAATTTGTCTTCCTGGCGATATATCATAAATCAAGATTCAAAATTCATTCCATTGTCCATTTCTAGATTTATTATTCATTGACCTAACTAGATAGACTTACCTTCTTAAACCATAGCCATGGTTTTAGTAAATGTATTATCATCCTAATCAACAAGGACCATTATAACAATTTCTTTCAAAATTGAAAAAATATTTCTTGATTATTTAATCAATTTCATACCACTAATGATGTACCAAACACAAGATACCTTTATATTACATTAATTACATTGTTTTTTCCTTGCATAAAAGTATATTATCAAATAGTATACACTGATTATAACCCCAATTCAGGATACCATTACATGTGTTTTCATATAAGAACTACCAATGACACCTGAAACATGTGGTGTTCTTATTAGTAGGTCAATCCTCAGGATCTCAAATACTTGAGATCGCCAAGTGAAAACATCATGAGAATAAATTTCAATGCTTATGATCCCCCATCACTAGATAGTCAAACATCATCTGTGTCCAGTCATGATGATTTATCTAGGACATAGAATATAAATTTAAGATTAATTTCATAATATCTCAAGGTTATCATTAACCATGTGAACTACTATAATCTTTTGATATGACAAATAATCTATGGAATTTACCAAATAAATAGTATATACATTAATATAAGAACTATTATGGTAAGTGTACATCATGCATAACTTGTTATATACATTATATGGTAGTTGAAAATTAGCATTTAAGTTGGGTCTAAGGAACCCACTATTATAACACTCCCACTTATACTAGATCCAACTTGTTAAATTTCCCTATTATATCTCACATGATAAGATCATGGTTCTTCTAATTCATGGATTTAGTCATTGGGTTTTCCATGATTCCACTACATGGATGATCTGTTATCTATGACTTTGCCCCCTTGAGTAAGGATCCTCAAAAGATGATTTCCTTGAGTATATTCCTTTTATCCACTATCAAAAATTGACATCTTGGTAAGTACCAATAATATAATTGTCATAATTGATACTATGATAAAACATTACTAACTAGATGTGATTCCAAGAATTGGAAAAAATCATTGCATATCTAACATTTCTTCTTTATTTTCATTAGAAATCATAACACACTTATTATTTGTAGATATGGATACCACTATTTTTAATGAACTTCACTTGATCATTAACTTATCATAACTATGATATTAGATCATATTGATCCAATGAATGATATTATTTCTCAATTAATATAGTTTCCATTCCTCTCTAAATAACAGGTATATATCCCTTATACATCCTCAAGTACAATTGGATAGTTCTGACTGTATTCTATGAAGTTCTCCTAGATGTAGATAATATTTTTCTACCATAAATTATATATTGGAAATATAATTTTCATCACACAACATATAATTTTTTTATTAACCCATCAAAAAATCATAGGGAATTATACTCACCATTTTAATCTCCTCCTATGACCCATTCATGTCTTCTTGGAGATATTTATGCCATGTGAAACTGGTAAAAATTCTCTCTCGAATTGTTCTGAATTGTATTTTTTTAAATACCTATCAATATATTTAATTTCAAATTGTTCTAAAAACCCCATTATATCTACCTTATTATATATTATTCCATAAATATTAGGTTTCTACTTTAATTTAGTATCTAGAGAGTATATTTTATTATGATATTAATTAATTGTAAGATCAATATTTGTTTTCCATATGTTATCAAACATATTTTACTTGGAAAACTATGGCTCTACCACTAACCTATTGTAGGAAAATTGTGTTAATTCATTCCAAATGAATATTCTATGATCTCATTGTTTACTTCATTTCAAAATTGGATTTTAGTAACTTGAACCCTTATTATAATTTTATAGTGTCACCAAACCTTTCTAGTTTTGTCGTATAGGTTCCTTCCAAGATTGGTGGTCTTGACATCTAATTCCCAATTTCATTATTTTATAAATTATCTATTAATAGTATAATTTCAATGGATTTAGGCATAAAAACATGGTATTAAAAATTGGTCGATATTGGTACCATGCTTGTACCACCCATGTATAGTATCACTTGAATACCCACCACAGTACTCAAAATAATAAGTTATTGTACTTGGATATATGGAATAAATTATTGAATTTGAATTGATCATATAAACATTGGATGATTTCCATATAATAATTTCTTGTAGGTTCATTATTCTCAATTAACAATGTATCACTAGCCATAGTGAATATAAAACCATTACCATGGTTTTATCCTTTTTATGTAGTATGTGTATTTGGATCATTTCTTTTCCACAAGATCTTGTGGAACTCGTTCCTATTCCAAATATTTGTTCATCTATGGAATCGACTAAATCCCAGTCAATCTTATTCTCATTATCTAAAATAGATATGTGAATCCTTTTATAGAAATATAGTCAATTACTTGACTATAACTTTTCTATCTCATAAATTTCTATATTATCTTTAGATACCTTTAGGATAATTACTTTAGATGCACATTGTGTTTTTCTTTATGCAAGTTTGCTGATATCATTAACAAACATTATGCATCTAAACACATGTTCTTATGACATAATGTATTTATATCATACTATAACTCATATAATATTTATTTTCTTTTATATTTAACATATGGTTATGGGATAATGTCACTGTTTGTGAAGCATATCTCGATCAAAATGGAAGTATTTGTAATGAAAATTGGTTTCAACATTGATGATCCTTTTACTTACATCATGACTCTGATGTGTATAAGGAATGTGAATTTAGGAATTACTCCTTGATAAATTGTATTGATCGATGTATATATGTTATTATCATCATCAATCCTCATAAATAACATCACATATTTGATGTGTATAAGGTAATGGGTATTTAGGAATTACTCCATACTACATTTCATGATCGATGTATGTAAGTTCAAGATATTATTCGGCACATGAGCCTGAAGCTCCTCATGTTTTCTAACCATGCATATTTTTTACTTAACTTTATTATTTATTAAATACTTAAAGGAATATTATGAAGTATATTTACCATTATCTTAATTTTTTAATTGTTTATTCTCTTTAGATAAAAAAATTTAGAAATATTTGTGGCTTACTTTTATTTCTAAATGTATCTTTTTTCCAAAATTAAATAAGTTTCTTTATTAATAAAACCTAAGGTGTTTACCTCCAAAGAGTCTGAGTACCATACTATGTATATCCTTGAAACTACTTTTAGTTTTCTATAAAAATAATTATCTTTCCAAAACTAGGTATTAGAGTCTTATATTTTATATTCATCATGTCTTTCCAATGATTCAGGCATTACTAAACTATTAGATGAGTATTAGAAACCACAAAAAACATTAATTCCTAAACTATAATAATTTATCCTTGTGTCAAAAAGACATGTGAGATAATTTTCTTGGTAATACTAAATAAAATTTCAACTAGAATAATTAAGCTTGGTAATTATATTTTATGTATTTCTCACCACTAACTTATAAATCACCCTTTATCAACTGCTTGAAGAATTAACTTTACTTCTTGTAACATTTCTTTTCTTACATTGTTGCTTAATTTCAATACAAATATGTGATAGGCATGTTGTATTCAATACCCAAGAAGTATGATAGAAACATCACATGTAAATTGGTGAATATACTCTAAGTTGAAACCATTACTTAATTCTACTTAAATTCATTACATTTATTTTTCTATAGACTTATCTCATGACACGTGAGGAAAATAACATCTTGTAATGATGATCAACCTCTTTTATTTGATGGAAATTGTGAAGGTTCCTTTATCATCACACTTTACATTGTCATTTCCACATTTTTTTCTACTTGTTCACCATAAGAATAGAAGATTAATATTTTGTTAAGTTCTTATCAACAAGGAGAACCTTTCCCAAAATGTAATGAAGTGTTTTCTCCATACTATTCATTTTTTTAATCTTAAATGAAAATAGAGTAAATGGGTGATAGTAAGAAAGAGATGTATTGAAAGTTAATGATCTATATTTCAATTTATACATATTCAGCGTAATCATAACCTCAATCAAATATTTATTCTCTTTCTCCTCATAGACTATTTAGAGATGATACAACATGATGTCTCCATCCATTTCTTCATGATGTATCCTCAACTTATTGGACTTTAATGATGGTGTTATGATGTAATAATAAAATTAATCACATATGAGTCTCCCATGAGTATATTTTACACCCTCACTTCTTGAGGTATCTCAATAAGTATTGTGGATTCCAACACTATGAATTTCCTATATCATATTACTTTGGGAAAGCACTTTTACTACTCTTGAGAAAATATACTGGATAGTAAATATTCTTTTTCCAATAATAACCATAGTGTATATGTGGTATTACCTACCATTTTCTACAAAAAATAAACACTAAAATATTATTACTTTTATCTTGATTACTTATTATACATTACTGGATAATTAAATATTTAAATGTATCATAATATTTTATCGAATCCTAGTATCCCTTACTATTAGATTCAAAATACTAATTTTCTAGATTATTCTAGTGGAAAGGATCCCTAAAACCTCTCCTCATAGTCTAAGTTATGTCTATGCTGCTACTTGGAGGGTTTCAAGTTGGGCATTTGACTAGTTTGCCACATTAACTCATGGCCCCTTGAACTGTTGAGTGAAGTATTAACTTCTATAAATCACAACTTGATTTACTCAATGATTTTCCTCTAAAGATACAACAATATTTTTATGGATACTTCTTTACATTAATATTTAGTTAAGTAGACCCATATGTCTCTTAAGAACTCCCCAATAGAAGGAGGCACCCTTAAATAGGGATGACAAGAACCCCACTTAGTTTTGTTCTAATTCAAATGATGGAAGGTGTTATGAATTAATACAACTTTTAGGTTTTTTATTATATCTTAAAAAATGAATTCATTTTTATCTGATGTGTAAATTGATTTAATATATACATTATTTTTTTACTATTTTATGTGTTCACATAAACTGGCATATTTACAAAAAAAAACTATGCATAAATTAAATAAATAACATGAATTATCATGATCATATGGTATTGGATGATCTATTTACACTAAATGGATCAACCGTGACCCCAGGGGTATAATACCTGAGTCATCTCTGACACGTATTGTAGCACACACCCCAGTCTAATGTGTCATCATCTCATATATAGCTTCACCTAGTTTTGGCATGGTGCATGTCTTTATTAATCTTCATCATAAAACATAAATACTCTCATATAGGTGTAGGGGTATCAAGAATAAGTAATACACATGCTATGAGGTTCTCATGAACATGCAGAACATTATACATATTATGTGAAAAAAATAATATATGCATTAAATATAATTAATTAATTAACTACATGCATCACACACAATTTAAATAATTAACTAAATAAATTGAAAAAAATGCAAAAACATTGGTCTGATAATGCTCAAGATCTGAAGATATAAAAATTAAATTCAAAATAAAAATTAATTTTTTAATAAATTTATGTCAAGGGATTTCAATGAATAAAAGTAATTCAATTAATTTTAATTCAAATACAATTTGTCACTCGGTCCCCATATTAAATTTTTTTAATTAATTTAATTTCAATAATTTAACATATTTTTGAAATTTAAATTAATTTTTTTATGTTTTTAGGGCCCTATATAGACCAAAACACCTTGAAATAGACCAGAAAAGAATCGTGACTAGTCTGGACCAGGAATTGGGCCAAGATACATCCGGGGGAAGCTAATGAGGGGGATTTATTGTGCTGCTTCTTCTGGAATCCAACCGCCCATTTGAAAACTTAAGTTTCTTTTTTATTTAATTTTATATCTATAATTGACTCACTACCCCCTTTAGACAAAAACAAAAAGATTTTTTTCTAATATATATAAAATTTTTCCGCTGACAGCTCACCCATCACCCCTGTTTTATTTGTTTGGACACTTATGCAAATTTTCAAAATCCCATTGCACTTAGGATATTTGGTTTTTTTTAAATTCCACATGGGTCTGGAATTAAGGGTTGGCCAAAAAACACTATTCTGACCACCATCCTTCCGTTGGAGTTCAGGTTTACTAGAATTAAATTCCACTAATTACTTTGAATAAAAAATAATGTATATTCATGTGTGTGTGTGTGTTTTCTTTGATTAAACCCACAATAATCAACGATATAAATTTAATCTTAAAAACTTAGGTGGTCAAACCTTGGTCATCCAATGTTAGATTGAATCATTATCTACGTCCATGGGACTGTTGTGATGCCCTCTACATTAATTTAATGCTAATTTAATTTTATTTCATTGAATTAAACTATCATGTGATCTCTCTAATACCAATTTTAGGTATCATGGCACGTTGTAATAAAATATGAGCTAGGGATTTAAAAAAAATCACCAGTGATCAATGTAACTACATCTTCACTGATGAAGTTTTGCCAAGTACCAGTTCCCAAGGATCCCTTATTTAGTTTTTAATCACAAAAATAAATATAATATTACCTCTTTCGATCTAAATCCACACTTGACATCTACTCATCGTCATCGATCGTTTATCAAAGGAACCAAAGTTGTATCCCTTTAGATCATCCACACGTGCTTCAAAAGTCCATGGGAACAATGTTCGTCAAATTTTGATTACTAGTGAAGAGATTCAATGATGTCTTAGACATCCTAACAACCATCGTAGTGATGATCCATCGATCTGTGAAGTAGAACTTCGATCAAATTCTTGGATCAACTTATTCCCTCCCTAGGAACCAAGAGAGGAGAGAGATGATCTCGTTTGTTGAGCAATTAATAGTATGCATGGGAGAGGCTCCTCCTATTTTAAATAGTGAGTTATAAAATTACCCATAAAGGCTCACCAACCCCCCAAATATTTATTACACCCTAAATAAATCATAAACAACATCTTATGACTACTTTACTAAGTCATAAATATCATTTATATTTTAATCACTTATTTATAATATAATAAATATATTATATAAAAAAACAATCCATTAACTTGACCCGTCATTCCTGGAAATATTAGAAAAACATTAAATATTAAAATAATATGCATTCGTATAATATTTTCCATGTATTTACATTAATACTTATTAATACATTAAATAAATAAATCCAATACTTATTATTATATAATAGAATAATATTAATTTATGTATTCCTTGGTGATCTTATATTCATGAACATATCTCAAACCTTGTGGTGGGGATCATAATTTCATAAACTTCTATTCAACAGAATAGGCCAAAATTTTGAATATGCTTAGTCTGAGACCTTCTAGGACCTTATCTTGATAGTAGTGAATACTATTTATAGACTATGAATGGAGTTTTCCAACCCAACAATGCCCATAAAAAGATAAGGTATAGTCATAGTAATTATTTCCTTTATTATGAACACACTCCATATAATATAATCTCTTTGTCTCATTATATATCATAAAGTAGGATGCACACTTCATGTCATCAACCTTTTTTTGATTTATTATTCATTAATCTAACAATATAGACTTTCCTTTTACTACCATGGACATAGATTTAATGAAGTTACTATCATCCTAATCAACTAGGTCTGGGATGTCATTTCCTTTCAGAAGTGACAAATTCTATCTTGATTATTAAATCAATGTCATATCACAAATGATGCATCCAACGCAAGCTACCACACTATGACATCAATGAAATAGTTTTTTTCTTGCATAAAAGTATGCAATCAATTAGTATACACTGATAATAATCTGAAGTTAGGAGACCATTATAGGTTTTCATAAATAATAACTATCAATGACACAAGAAACATGTGGATTCCTATTGGAAAGTTAGTCCTCATGATCTTATCTACTCTAGATCACCAAGTGTGAACTTAATGAGAAGAAATATTAATGCTTATGATCCCCAAATACCTGATAGTTAAACATCATCTGTGTCCAGTCAGTATGATGTATCTAGACCATGGAACATAAATTTATTATTAATGTCCTACTATATCGAGGTTCTCATTATAGCATGAGAACTATTATAACATTTTGATATGAAAAATAATCTATGGACATTACCATATAAATAGTGGACGTAGAAATATAACACTATCATGATAAGAATAAATCTTGCATAAATCGCTGTATACATGATATGGTACTCAAAAATTATTATTTAATTTGGGTCTAGGGAACTCACTGTTACAATAATTAAATCATGTTAAATTAAGTGGATGTGAATTCAGGGTTTTTTAGAGTGTTGTTTTTATCCATTTTTCAAGTTTGTATCCTTTGATTCTATAGTATTGCAGAACCCAAAGTTGACTCCCAATGAGGTTTCTTGTAAGGGGTTTCTCTATAAAATATTTATTATTATTATTATTTTTCAATATTTTTAATATTTTTTAGGGGACTTATATGATAGAAAAGTAACAATACTAATTTGTAAGCATAAGAAAATAACAGAAAGTAAGAAGGTAATTCAATAAAATGTAAAAGTAGTGGAATGTTCTAGAAATCTTCACGGATCATCCTATATTCATAATTTTAAAATATTTGAACACTAAAAACTCTATTAACACACATTTTATGATCACGGTAAGTGCATCTCATTCAGTTCATCAAATTGAGGGCAACAACCATGATCTCAGTCATTGGTATCCTTTCAGTATGAGTTGATCAACGTACTCAATGATAATCGAGTACATAGAAAAAGTTGAATCCATTTGTGATCATAGTCCTTGATTGAGGAATGATAAATTTTAATAAATTATATTGAGTTCAAACTCCTACTGGACTTAAATTAATAAGTTGTATTAATAGATTGGTACACTCCAATCTCAAATGAGCTGTTCTCAGAATGAAAGAAAAATAAATTAACGAAGTGATAGAAAAAACAAACATCGATATACATTCCTATTTCAATATTAAATTATCTTGAGAGAATTAAAATTTTGAAATTAAATGAATAAAACTTAGAGAGAAATAACCCTGATTATCTGCTAGATTTAGCCACTGAAAAATCTAACCGAACATGATCTGATGTAGGAGTGAATTCTGATCTTCTTCATCGGTAATAAGTTCCAGTGAGTTCATAGTGGTGGCTCCGATCATCCACAAGCTTAGATAAAGTCTCCTTAACATCTACGGCGGCTTGACTTACCCTTCAAACTACCCTTATCTTGGCCCAAGCTTCCTCACCAATCTTCGATCAAAAAATTTCTAGATCTACAGTTTGGTCTTTGGTGCAATCTCATCTTCTCATATTTGGTTTTTTTAGCTCAAGGAATTGGCTTCATTGTTCTTCGTGATCATAGCCTCGATATATTAATTCATCATCTAGCATGGATCTTGGATATTTGGAGGTAAAGTGGGACATGTAAGAATATTGATTCTAACAAATGCCCCCCCACACACAAAATTAGATTTGTGGGAATGAAAAAATGTGTTTCTAAGGTAAAATTAGACCACTTTGTCATGCATCTAAATATCTAATGATCCATGGTACGAAACTCCTTGAGATGATATGCCTCTGGTATGTCTGATGAGATCTTAAGTTCTATGATGATGATACATATAGCCATAGTTTCTCAGCTAAATCTAATATAGTAAATAGATTTGACATAGGGCATGAATACCCTGAAATTGGAATTTATATACAAATTCCAAAATGAAACAGGGATAGTGTGGAATGGAACTTGTTTATGGATATAAAGTAAAATAATTGGATGTAGATATGTATCCCATGAGGATGGGAATAAATCCACACATAGTTCTAAAATATATCACTATGTAGATCAAACTCATGCATAGGAAAATAAATTAAACGATATGCAACTATATTAATAATTTCCTTGTGTAGATCTAGCTCATACGTAGGAGGGTAAATGTCACTATCTTGTGATAAAATCCCTGGTGAAGAACCATGTCTTAGTGAAGATATTTATTAGATCATCCAGTATGTCTGTCCTTTGTGTATAATACCAAACAGATCCAATTTCATGGATTTGATTTCTTGACTTCCAAGTGGTTGCCTTTAGAGGAAATCTCATGAATGCCCACTGGCATGAAATCCTTCATTGATTCTCATGCTCCAGTAGTCTTCATATCATCTAGTATACGTGGAAAATTTGGACATGGTATCCTTCCCAAATGTGGAATGCTCTATATTTTTCCTAATTGAAGGAACCTAGTGAGCATAGATTGATTTTTGATGAGGCCATATAGAGGCCCCACATGTTTTGTGTATTTTCTATTTTTTCCCATAAATTTTTCCTAAGATTCATATGGGAGAATACTTAGAGAGCATGGACTTGTAGTCTTTTAGTTAGTACTATACACCCACAAAGCATTATCAATTCTTGAGATCCAATATTTCCTATTTTGGTTAACCATTTTCTCAAGAATATGGTTGATTTCTCTATTTGAAAATTAATCCATCCCATTTTTTTGATGATGATAGATAATAGAATCTTTATGACTAACCCTATATCTTTTAAGAAAATATTACAAAGCCCTATTATAGAAATGGGTTACTTAATCTTTGATAATAAATCTTATCATCCCAAATATAGAAAAAATATTGTTATTCAAAAATTGGGACAAAACTCTAGCATCATTAGACCTAGTGCGCACAACTTCAATCTACTTAGAAATATTATCCACAATAATCAGGATGTGAAAACATCCAAAGGAATTGGAAAAGGGTTCATAAAATCAATTCCTCTAACATCAAAGAAATCAAAAAACAAAAAAGGTTGTTGTTAACCCTCGTGTCTTTTAGAAATGTTTCCTTGGAATTGACAAGATTTAAAATTCCTATAAAAATCATGAGAATATTTGAAAACAGTGGACTAAAATAGACCTAAATCTATTTCTTTTCTATAATTCCTTTGTGGCCCAAATTGATTGCCAAAACTCAATCTATGGAAAATTTTCAAAACTGAATAAATCTCATAATTCGGGATACATCCCTAATAATATAATCACTTCCCATATACCACAATTAAGGTTTATCCCATACATATTTCCTTGACTGACTAATTAGTTTAGAAACCTACTTCTTGGAATAATAGTGTGGAATAATTTTAGTAGATAAGTAATTTAAAATTTTTAAAACCATGGTCACTTGTCAATGATAGTATAATAAAATTTATTTCTTGGGAAAAACTCTCTAATTGGTTCAACAAATGAATTTCTTGGAAAAAAACTCAACAATTATCCTACTTAAATAACCATCCATAGTGTTCTAAATCCATTTCCTATCATAGATCTCTATGTCAAACTCCTAAAGCAAAAATATCCATATAACCATTCTTGGTTTTTATTTTTTTTCTATGATATATCTAATAGAATATTGTTCAATGAAAACCACAACTTTAGACCCCAAAATTAAGCCTAAAAACTTATCATGGGATAAAATGGATAACAAATCCTTCCCTATTGTGAAGTAATTGAATTTTACATAATATAGATTCCTAGAATCATAGGCAATGTCATGTGAATTCCTATCCAATATCTTTCATAAACATCCCTTGAAGATAGTTCTAAAGAACCAGTCATAAGCTCAAAAGAAATTCCCAATTAGGTGGTTGAACTATTTGTGCAGACACAAGTTTCTATTTCTTTTCATTAAAGGCTTCTTCACATTTCCCATCAAAGACAAAAGGAATTTATTTTTGAATAAAACGTGTTAAATGAAAATCAATTTAGCTAAATTATTATATGAACCTTCTATAAAACCTATCATGTCCATGAAAAGATCTGATATCCTATAGTCTTATGAAAAGTTAATGAAGAGATAATATCATCCTTATACGTTTACACTATAATCTCAATCCTAGACACTTTATGACCAAGAAAAATTCCACTATCAACCATCAAATAGAATTTAATAAAGTTTATAACAAGGTTCTTTTCAATACAAACTAAAACAACCCTTAAACTTCAAATAAAAATCTAAAAATATGAACCAAATACTGCAAAAATAATCCATAAATACCTCCATATATTCCTCAAGAAACTATAAAAAAATTATAAGCATGTATCTTTGGAAGGTGGTAGGGAATTACAAAGTCCAAATGGAATTCTATAATAATTACAGGTACCAAAAAGACATGTGAAAGTTTTTTTATCCTGGTCCTCTAAAGCTATGAGAATCTTGAAGTATCTATAAAACCCATATAAGAAGCAATAATATGATTCACTAGCTAATATTTCATGGATTTAATCAAGAAAATATAGTAGAGAGTGGCCCTTCCTAGTCACTAAATTTGGTCTCCTATAATAAATGCATATACTCTATTTATTGGGAAACCTAGTAGGAACTAATTCTCCAAATTCATTCTTAACAACTTTGAATACTCCCTTTTTAGGAACAATTTGAACTGGACTTACCCATTGTCTATCAAAGATAGGGTAAATTATACCCGCAATTGATAAGGTATTCACCTCCTTTTTAACCACTTCAAGAAGGGTTGGATTCAATCTCCTATGAAATTTCCTAAAAAGTTCAGAATTATCCTCTAAGAGTATCCTATACATGAATGATGAGGGGATAATTACTAGTAAATCATCTAAATATTGGTATATGGTCTTCTTATTCTCATTGAGTACCTTTAAAATTTGGTCATCTTGCTCACTGGACAATCCACTTTCAATTATAACAGGGATTTTGTTTTCTTCCAAGTAGGCATATTTTAAATTTTTAGGAAAAGGTTTGATCTCAAGTATGTATGGTTTTTACCCTTTGGACAAAATAATTTATATGGGCTATTTAAGTTAATTATTAACCACTAAATCATCACTAAGAATAGATGAATTAAAAACTCCTAAACTAGCAGTGCAATTGTTCTCAAACAATGAATATGTGTTATCCTCACAAGAAATTTCAGATTTAAGTTTGAAAAAAATATGTAACTCTTAAATGACATTTTGAGTATAATTTATGCTCAAAATGGTGGAATCACAATGAACATTCTTAGAGAAAACATATTTTTCCACAATTTTTTCATATTGAGAAGATTCTAATCTATTTCTAACAACTTCATGTTCAATTTCACATAGAAATTTATAATTTTCAACATTAGTACATGTTCTAAGAGATTCAGAAAAATCACCATCCATTTCAATATTATTTTATGCAAAATATTACTCAATATCATGTTCTAAAAATCCAAAATAGCATGAAATTTTTCCAAAAATAGATTAAGTTTCATATTCATCACTATAATAGATTTCAGAATTTACAATTCCAACAAACTCTTTACCAGACAAGAGTTCATTTTACAAATAATCTATAGGTTGGTTATCTTGAATAAAATCATAAATCAAATTGATGGAAAACCAGTCAATTATATTAACTTGGTGTGCAGGATGGTCTTCCATAGGGCGTCTCATTGATTTGAAGATATAAAAATTAACCAAGTTTCCTCCAAACTCTAAAGAAATAGTCCCTATTTTAATATTAATTATTACTTAAGTTTTAAATAATGGTATTCATAATATTAATCATGCATGTGAACTAAATATACTATCCTCTATTTCTATCACATAAAAATCATTATTAAAAACTAAATCTTTTCCCCTTACCAACACATCCTCAATGACTCCATATGGATTAGATAATATCCTATTAGAAAATATGATGATAATAATAGAATATTTAAGATCTACAAATTCCATAGATGAAAATAAAAAATAAGTCATAACATTTATGGAGGCTCTAAAATCTATCATAGCATCTTAAAACTGATGATATCCAATAATATAATGAATACAAAATCTACCCAGACCCTTGCATTTTACAGGGAGAGAATATTGGATCACAAAATAAATATTTCTTCCCAAATTGATTTTCTCACCTCCTTTGAAAATATTTTTGGGAGTACACATCTCCTTAATAAAATTATCCTAATAAGGAATCTATTTAAAAATATTTAACAAAGGGATATTGACATGTACTTTCCTATAAGTTTCGATCACTTCGTTTTCCATTTTAGTTTCAATATTATTTTTGATAGTACGATTTCCCAATGGATAAGGTGGTGGATATTTGTAAATTTTTAGGTAATCATTAACTTTATGATTACCTTTTTAAAAGCCCATTAAATTTATAAAATCTATATAGGTTATTTTAAGATTTATTTCTTCCTTTTTATTTTCTTTCCTTTTAAACATGTTTCTGGAAAGCATTTTCAATAGTAAGTTCAGCGAGTGGTTTTATGACTTCTTCATGTGATTTTACATATATTTCAGAAGCATAGAAATATTTTTCAGGTTCTATTAAATTTTTTCATCTTTGGGACTTTGAATTTATATTCCACTTCTCATGATTATTACATTAATATTCTATCTTTCTCTCTAGTTCACTTCATATTGAGATGGAAAATTACCACTCCTTTGGTTTTTTAAACCACTAGTTTTATATTTCACTTGACCCATTTGAGTTACCATGTTTTGTAACAACACTTTTTGTTTTTGAGAAATTTATTTCTTCTTTTCAACCATATATTTAAAGTGTTATTCATTTCTTTGATTACCTTGTTTTTTTTATTTTCTTAATTCTGAAAATTTGTAAAATTCCCACCATCTTTGTGTCCAAATTGGTCCTAATTGTACTTGGGTTGTTGATTAAAATTTTGGGGCTAGAAATTCTTATTTGGTTGATAATTAGGCCTAAAAATATTATTTTTTTGGTAATTATAATCTTGGTTAAAATTATAGTTTGATTGGTAAAGCCTATATTGTAAGTTTTGGTTTGGAGGTTTATATATCAAGTTATTTTGGAAAGGATTTCTCAAGAATATCTCATTACATGATTTACATCCCTCTTGAAGTTGAAAACATTGATCATTAAAATGATTAGAAGTAAAAAAAAATGCCAGAGTACATTTGGATGGGATAAACTGGTTCTTATTGAGATTATGAAGGGATATAGTTAGTCAACATCTATCTCATCATACCTGCAAGATCACTCAGTCGACTCTATATTTGTCTACATTCAGAATTGTAAGTAGATACTTCCATATCTATTTTTACATGGATAAATCCCTTAGTACCAAATTATTATTATTTTTATATCATTTTGGAAATGATATTCTTATAACTTATAAGATTTTTATCAAAAAATGCTCCTCCAATAGCAGCACCTATCATTCTCCTATCCAATAAGACTAAACCTTTATAAAAATATTAGATAAGGATCTAGTTAAAAATATGGTGGTGAGGTCAGTTGAAAAAAAACTTAAATATCTCCCAATAGTCATGAAAAGTTTTCCCTTGTATCTACCTAATTCCACATATATCTTTCCTTAGCAAGGATGTCCTAAAGGTTGGGAAAACATTTTCTAGAAATATTTTCTTAAGATAGTTACAACTACACATTAAGGTGGATTGGGAGTAGTAGAACCACTCCTTAGCCACCCCATCTAAATAAAAGGGGAAATACCATGTATTTAATTGATCTGCAATGACCACTTGTGGTTTTATGGTGATGCACACGATGTGAAACTCTTATAAATGTTTTTGAGGATCCTCACTCGGTGAACCATGGAATTTTGGTTGGTGATGGATCATTCATGATCTCATCTCAAAACATGGGGCTATCTTAGGGTAATCTAATCAATTCTATTGGTTCTTAAAATTATGAGCAGTGATCACCTTCAGAGTTCTTTGGTTATCCATTTAAAAAAAATTAAAGGTCTATGTTTTAATTAAATTTTATTTTGTTGTTTCTTTTTGTGAGGTTTCAGTTTTTCCTAGATTTTCAATTTCTATGACTTTTTTTCCTTTATTTATATTGTTCTTGTTCTCAAGTTATATGAATTTCTTTTTGAAATTTTTTAAGGTTATTATTGGACATATAGCAGAAAACATTATTCTTTGAATTTTTTTAACAATTTTTTTAAAAGAATATTATTATTTTTTTGATTTTATATAATTTTTTATGTCCTTTTAATACTCCCCAGAAATGGATCGAATTGAATTTAGGGTTTTTTAGAGTTTCAATTTTATCATTTATTTTTATCCCCAGATTTGGCAGTATAGAAAAATCAAAAAAAATCCCTCAATGTGGTTTCTTGTAAGGAGTTTATCTATCATGTATTTATTATTAATTTTATTATTCAATGTTTTTAATATTTTTTTAATGGAATTACAAGATATAAAAGTAAAACATCTAATTTTAAGCATAATAAAATAAAATAAAGAAACTAGGGAAATCAAAAAAAAATTAAAAATAATGGCCAATTCTAGAAATCCTTTTAGATTATCCTCTCTTCATCATTTTAAAAATATTTTAACACTAAAAACTCTATAAACATACATTTTGTGATCACAGTAAATAAATATTGATTAGTTCATTAAATTGAGGATAATATCTAAGATCTCATCCATTATTCTCATTTCAGTAGCAATTGATCAATGTACTCAATGATCATCGAGTACATTGACATTATCGACTCCCACTGTGCTCACAGTACTTGATCAAAGAATGAGAAATTTAAACAAATGGGGTCAAGTTAAAAATCTTACTCATCTTGAATTAACAATCCATTTTAAGAGATTAACACACTCTAATTAGTAATGTTTCATTCTTAGAATAGAAAAAGAAATAAAAAAATGAAGTGATGGAAAAATCAAACATCAATCAATGATCATATATCATTATTCAATTATCTAAAGAGAATTACAACTGATAAAGTAAAGGATTAAAACTCAGAGATAAATCACCATGAGTATCCATTACATTCAGCCTTTGAAAAATCAATCTGAACATGATCACGGTGTTGGTGAAAATTCAGATCTTCATCATCATTAGTATGTGTGTGAATATGTTCTCCACATACTAATAAGTATCTTCCTACCAATGGATGGTGAATATTTTTTCCCTTTTATTCCACTTAAAAACACCAACTTAAAAGTCACCGCTTAAGACGACTCCAAATTCCAAATTTACCCTTGTAGTTATTGAACCTACCCTCTTGACTATAGTGTCATCATTATAAATGACATTATTGACCTATTAATGCAAATCATCTTTTGGGAACTCATCCTCATTCATCACTTTCATTAATTCCATCAACTTCAATAGTGCCCAACACTCATATCCCAAATCTCTAACATTTCCAGTATAGGAGGCTTCACCGAATAGCTTTACTGAATACATGAACTAGATTCATTCAACCAAGACCCCACCATATTCAGTCAACCATGGGTTCATAACATTAACAACGGGGAAGCTTCCCCTTCAAACCATCCCCACGAAGCTTCCATCAAAAAAATTCTAGATCTACAACACAACTCCAGATTCCCACATCTGGTTTCATCAGCTTCATCATTCTTTAATATCACAGCCTTTGTCGGGTTTTTTCACGAAGATTCAATAGATATGTGATTGCACTTCAATTTGGTGACTTAAAATCCACTAGGAGGTAGGATGGAAATTGGTTGTATAGTTGTTGCTTCTTGGTATTCATAATTGGATACATAACTACAACAGGAAATGGTATATGTAGATCTATAAAACAATAGGATATGTGGATATGTTAGGGTGCTTCCCAAATTCGGCTACGTGGATGTAGCATTTAAAATTTTTCCATGTAGCAAATTGGTAATGTAGTTTTACTTCAAAAATCAGCAAACTGGTTATACACATTAAAAATTTAATAAAAACAAAAGAAAACTATAAATAAAAATTAGACTTCAAAAACACAAAAACCAGAAATTATATTAAAATAAAAACAAAGATAAATTAATTATTTTCAATAAAAAATAAAAGAAAAATAAATTAATTAAAAAGATTAAAATTAAATGCTTAAAATTATTATTTTAAAAGAAACAATAAAAATTTAAATAAAAAAAATATTATCTAATTTAAATAGGACAGTAAGGTTAAAATAATGTACTCATTAAATTTACTGATTACATAATTAATGTAAAACATTTAAAAATCATTGTTTTGAGAAAAAATTAAAATTTAAATAAACAAATAATAACAAAAATGATAGATGAAATATAAACAATAAAATAAAATATGGTTTATAAATTTTACTCAATAAATTATAAATTAACCATAAAAACATAAATTAATCAACTAAATGCATATTTTAAAAAAATTAAGTTTTATTAAATTCAAAAAAAATTATAAATTATTCAATAAAAACACAATTTTAGAAATTAAAACACAATTAATTTAAAAAATCATATGGAAAAATAGTAGAATTAAAATACACATCAGGAGACATGAGGTAATGGGGTTCAACTTAATTTTCTTTTATTGGGTTATATCACTTATTTATTGATTCAGTTATGTTGAGATTATATATGAAATGAACTTTGATTATTTTATATGGTATTCCCACTTATCTTGAGTGGATTTATATTTTTTACACATAATATCTTCATTGATAATTCTCATTTAAATGATATAATCTTTATAAGGTATTTCATCTCGATTTCCCTTCATTGAGGAATTTATTAACGTTATACACCTAATTATTTCATATGATGTATATAGTCCTCTTTTATATGTTATATAATGAATCCTTCATACTTCATGATATTTTAAGTTACAATTCATGTAACTTCATCCAAAGGGTTTTGATTGGGAAGTTATCAAAGAAATAAGGGGTTTCTTAACTCATTTTCTATTTATTAGGTTATACTTTTACTTCATTGACTATGTTATTTCATGATTATTTGTGAAATGACATTTAATTATATTATATTGTATTTCCACTTTTTTTATTTACATTTGTTATACATAATTACAAAATTTATTAATTTTCACTTCAATGATATGATCTTTGTAAGTGATTTCTTCTCAATTTCCACTCCATTGAACAAATTTAGTATTATGCAACTATTTACTTTTTTATGGTGTATATATTGAACCTTTGATATATTTAGCATAAATTTCTATTTATTCATGATAATTAAATATTAAATTAAAGTGTACTTTTTTAAGGGGTTATAATTTAAAATTTTCCAAATAGGTAAAAATTTATTATACAATATCATTTTTTGGGGATTACATATACTTTTCATTAAAGGAATAATATAATATTTCATTTATAAATTTCATATATTTTCTTTTCCTCTAGACATTTAAGGAATTTTTTTATTTTCTCCCAACTTTTCCACTCTTTTTCACTTAATTTTTATGTCTATATTTTTTCAATTATTTTTAAAAAAGTTCTTTTTATTTTCTCAAATAATTTATAAATGGTATTTTAAGTTATCCCTGGATTTTTAAAAGTTTTGAAATGAATCTTTGTAATATTTTATAAAAGGGTAATTTTTACTTTCTCTACAAAAATTCAAAAGGAACATTTCTTTTTAATGTATATTATGTTAATAGAATTTCCTACCAACATAACCATTTTATACTATTTAGATTTTTCTACAACTTTTTTGTGGTTTTACAATGAAAATTATTTAATGAAAATTTATTTTAAATTTTTTTACTTCATTTTCTTCTATCATCCAAAAGACTTTATTTTACTAAAAATCTAATTTTTAAAAAATTAATGGACAACTATCATCACTTGATTGATTCTTTTATCATTAACTTATCTTGAAACATTTACTTTCTTTTGATCATTTTTCATCAAACATATCCATTTTCTTTATTTCATGGGTATGATTATTTCCTAAATCATATATCATTTATACATACATTTTTTTACTATGAATTTTATTTGATTGACTAGGGAAATATTGATATTACACATTCATTACTCAATGAAAATATTTATTAGTGAGATATATTTTTTATGAATTAAATTTATCATTCAATATATGAGGAATATAGTAGACATACAATGATGGGTAGTGACCAGAATTACATAGCCCCTCGATGAATAAATAGGTCTCATGATACAAAATAGTTGAATAGCCTTATTAAATGGATTTTTGGTGTATACCTACCCATATTTTAATCTTTCATAGTGCAAGTCCTTAGTGGTAAATATATCATGATGTCTAAGAATATGACATCTAACATAAATCATTTCATTCATTGATAATTTAGTTGTTATTATCCATGATATTATTGCATTGATATTATTCATTGATGTATTTTTTTCTCAATTTGTTGATTAATTAGCATGTGTTTTTAGTTATTTACATTTCCCAATTGATTATGTATTATTTACTCATGATATCCTCCATTGTATGTAACCTTTATAGAGAAATTGATCTCACCCTAATTTTTTCCTTTCCTCAGGATATAAATAAGTAATCTTTGAATGATTTCAAGGATGAAAAATATTTACTTCTACTATGTTTTGATATTTTATTACCAATGTTATATGGGAATCATTTTTGTAACTAGTTCTTCAAGGTAACTAAATTGAGCAATCCTTGGTCATGCGATCCCTTGTATCTTATGACAATTTAATAAAGTAGATGTTAACTCTGGGTCTTGGGTTGGGATTTATTCTGATGTAGAAGATATTGATTGTTTCTTATGGGTATCAACAGTTACATCCCCATGAGTGTAACTATTCCACCCATGATCTTGAGTTGGTGATAGTTGTGTTTTCCTTGAAGTTATGGAAACTTTACCTCATCAATGATCATTTTTTGGTTTTAACCAATCATAAGATACTGAGATATGTATTCTACCAACATGACTTGAACTTGAGATAGTGACGATGGATTTAATTCTTATAGGATTATAAATTCAAGATTTCTTATACGCCATTCAAATGAAATTTTGTGTTCAATGTTCTGAGAAGGAATTCATATAGTGATGTCATGTGAGAGTCTGGAGATTCCTAAAGAGTGATGGAAGAACTCTCAGCAATTCATCTTGATATGGGAGAAGTTGGAGGTAGAAGTTGTATTTTCTAGATGATGGTGTAGTAATCATTGGTGGAACAGGTGGAGGAGTCCCAATTGGGGGATTATGGGGTAGTGGTCTAGAGAAACTGAGTAATCTTTAGTGATGACCCTAAAGGTTGGTCTGAGGATGAAAAACATTGGGTGTTATTCCAGATGAGGATTTTTTTCCCTTTAGCGATGTGTGAGATGGTTCTTCGAGAGTTACATAGCTAACCCTTGGTAGTAGATCCCAGCATAATAAAGATGTACTGAGATTTGAGATGTCAGTTTTGGTGGCATGGGTTTAAACATGTAGTTACTGAGTTTGTTTCTCAATGTTTGGTCTTTTATAAGGTAAAGTTTGAGCATCATGTTTCTTGTGGTTTTCTCCATCTATTAGATGTTACCCAATGGAAGTGATAGGAAAACTTGATGGAATTTGTTACCAGTTTACCTCAAGTTCAGGGAAGCTATGATTCTATATGGGTGATAGTGGATAATTTGATGAAATAATAACACTTCATAGCGATTAAGGAGTTGATATTAGTCAATGTTTCGTCAATGAAGTATCTGGAGGTGGTCGTGAGACTCCATGGAGTCTGGAGGATGATCATATTGGATCATGATCCTTGTTTTACCTCTAGGGTGTGGAGAGGTCTCCATTATTCTATTGGCTTGCAATTATGTCATAGAACTTTTTCTCATCTATAGATAGACTGTCATATAGAGTAGGACATTTATACTCTTGAGGAATTATTGCATTCTTATATCTTGTATTTTTTAGGTTTAGGGATGAGTAACAGGCCCTTGGTCAATTTTTATTACAAAAATAATTTTCACTCTACCATTGGAACGGTGTCAATAAAATATGTGTACAGTTGACCTTACTTTTCTTTATTGTGATGGACTGGGGTTGGAGAGGAAGCAATTCTCGAGCAATAACTGGTGTAGAGTATAACATAGATTTTTCGGGTAATTCATGAGAGAATGAAGGTAGCACATGATCATCAGAAATACAATGTTTATCATAGGAGGAGACCTCTAGAGTTTGATTTTATAGATCTTGTGTTCTTTAAATTTACTCCTCATCGTGGGTAACAAAGGCTTGGTCATGGGAGTAAGCTTTATCCATGGTTTTTTTCCTTACAAGGTGTTGGCTCTTATTGGTTATGTGGCATATAGAATAGCACTTACCCCATAGATGATCTAGATACATGATGTTTTTCACAAATCTATGCCCCATCGTTACCTTTATGACAACTCCCACATCATAGATTAGGGTGAGATCGATGTTGAAAATGATATGACCTTTGAGGAGCATCTTGTAATGATCCAGGACTACCAAGAGAAGGTGTTGTGCATGCATGTTATTCCCTTGGTTTGTGTATTGTGGAGGCACGATGGTGTAGAGGAGAGTACTTGGGGACATTATTCATAGAAATTCCCTCATTACCCCAAGACATTTTTATTTATAAAATTTATTTTTTGTAATTCTAGTTGTGGTTTTTGAATCTTTTCTGGTTATGAGATGATTTTATCTTGTTTCCTTAGTGTGGATTTACTCTTGTCTGATAGGTATCTCCCATGGGATAGTTTTTCTGGAGCTAATTATTGTGGTTCCATAGTTTTATGCTTGTTCCTCTAAGTGAGGTGGTTGATCTCCTATGATGGAAAGATTCATGAGAGGTATCTCATGGGATTGTTGATTGGATGATAGCTTCTGTTTTCTCTCTAAGGATGGTTTTGAATTATCGAGGAAGAAAATTTTTTAAGAGGTATCTGATCTAAGGGCTGGATCCCACAATCCTTTCCTTTATGTTGTTTGGGTTATGGAGGCACCCAGAGGAGGTTACATATGGGTTGGATGGTGTTTAAGAACTTTTAGGGGATCCACTACCAAAAATGTAATGGCTACAACATAGAGGCATACATTGTGCCATAATACTGGTGGTTGTGGAGAATTGGATTCATGATGTGGTGTGGGGGAGCTTGGGATGAAAAATAAGGATAATACCAAATTGGGGGGTATTTGTTCCATGGATTATAAGTTACGACATAGCCCCTTCTTGGAAGAGGGGTTCTTATGGCATGGTTCTTATATCTATGTCATAACCACCATATCCACCTTTATAGGATCTATCTTGGATTCTCATAATCCCATTTGACTGAGGGTGTTTGTGGTGTTGTCTAAGGGGTTGTGTTGTGGTTTTATCATTTTTAGGCTGACTATAAATACCTGCAGTATCTCAAAACACATTCTTTTTTTACTTATCTCCCTTGAACCCCAAGAAACCAAGAGAGGTTTTTGATGCCCTTTGAAGCCCCTTTCAATAGGGATTGCTCCCAGATTCCATATATTGATCCAAGGGTAACCAAGGTGATTTTTACCTCTTCTCTCTACCAGTTTCTCACCATTTGGTTTCATTTTCCTCCTATTTCTTTCTTGATATGATATGGTGCTGGATCTCTATTGTTCTAATGAGGTTTCTTTGTTGTTTTTGTTTTATTTGTGGCATGATGTCTTTGGTATATCATAGTTCCTCATGGTAGATGTGATTGGAGATCTGTGACATTGATCTATTATCAAGTGAAGAATGTAGATGCCTTTGAGGTAGGTTATTTGTTTCTTCTCCTATTTATTTACATGAAATCATAAGGTTAACATGGTTTATCCCTTTTTATGGAAAAAAAATTAACCGAATAATTATTTAACCAAATCAATAAAGAAATTTGATAGTGATCACATGAATTTTGATGTTGTTTCTTTATATCGTGATAACAATTTTCCTCTTGTTTTTTTAGATAGTGTGTTATCTATACTCAACTTTTTATCATGTTTTGTTATGTTATGGATTAGCATGTTGTTATTGATGGGACATGGTAAAGAAAATAAATCCATAAATAATTTTTTTAATTAGATTGTGAATTTAAAGAAGAATAATTTTAAAGGAGTCTTGTATTTCTTATAATTTAATGTTAATTAAATTGATGCAATGTGCTTGTTCAATTATACACATTCTTCCATGTGTTAATGTAATGGATAAAGAATGTGAATCATGTTAATTGTAGTTAATGAAAATAATTGAAAATTATTTTAAATGAGAATGATACTTTTCTAGGTTTGAAACCTGAATTAATCCTAAGATCATGTTAAACTTTTGATATCTAGTTATAGCTTAATGACTTAGATTTCCTATAGTTGGAATATGTGAATAATTAATAGATTAATTCAATATGGAATAAAAAAAATTCTAATGATAAATATTTGGGGCTTAGAGTGCTTAGTTTCTTATAAATGTTGAATGCCTTGTATTGGGAGCCTTGAGATATCATTTTCATGTGATGGTTGAATGCCTTATTTTAGGGACAAGTTTCCCTACTGAAAGTTCTTGGTTACTTACTAACTTATGGTGTTATTTTTATATAAGACTTTTTATGTGAGAATATGATAGATAAACCTGAGATTGATGATGTGATATGGGGCTGTAAGACCCAGATGATGTGGTAGCAGTTGATGCCTGTGACGGTGAGATATATTGGAATATACATGAGGGTTCCAGGGATAACACCAGAGATGATGAAATGGTATGAATTTGGGTGTACCCATTTGTTTTCTTAAATATTTATTCTTGATTGAAATGAAGTTATTTAATGTTTTATGGTTGATTTTATTGTTTTATCTACATTCTTTTCCCCACTACTTGAGGTTCTTGGATTGAATGGTTGCATGTTTCCACTTGGTGGTAGCTTAGTATGGTTTTCCAAGATTACATGGATTATGGAATGAATTAATAATGTTTACTAAATGATTTAACACATGGATTTTGTTTTTATATAATGAAAAAGATATGTTACTCTTGAGAAACTGTGGGTTCTGTTTGGATTATACATGGAGGGTATGGACTTGGATTTAGATGGTTAATGAAAATGTAATGTGTAATAATTAAAGTGGATTAATGATGTTAATTAACAATTGATGAATTAATTAATGTAAAAGGAAATTATAAAAAGGAAATAATTAATTTAACACATCTATTTAATGATTGTGTGCTTATAGGATATCTAGACCCTAGTAGTGGTAGTCGGGTGTCCGAGTGATGCTAGCTGAAGTTGAGCCTATGACTAGGTTATTCCCATAGTGTGGTTTGATATATTTATATCATGTATATTATATGATTTCATATGCTAACCCATCCATGTTGGTCAGGGTGACTAACACCTAGTGGACTCTGGGAGGGTGTTTTCCCCAACATCCTAGTGGGAGGATAGATGGTTGACTAACCCCTCCTGTCCCTCTCTCTTCTCTTGGTAGTTACATTTGATGGTATGAACTATGGTTAGTCTTTACATATATGTGTGTAGAGGGTTGTAATAGCTTTTGGTTATTTCATACACATGTATCCCCAAATATAGTATCCAAATGATTATTATATGTATGATGTGTATTGGCTATGATGGATTGAGGTACCTTACTTGATGTATGGGTTGTGATGGCTTGAGGTATAATAGTTGATGTTGTTGGAACCAAGGATTATCTTTACTAGAAATGGAGTCTGGTTTTTGTTTTCTGTAAATCCATAATTTTCTGATCATGGAGTTTGCAAGGAGAGTGATCTTATAGAAGAATCTAACAATAGTATTGAAGGTGGCATTCTTTCCCAGTGTTTGCCAAAACTTTTGGCTCAAAATCTAGAGAAAGGGATAGCATCATGAAGGGTTGTTTTCTGGAATCAAATATTCATAAATGTGGTAAAGGAATGGGTTTCTAAAATACTAGGTTGAGTTTTGTGAATATTTGGATCATTATGAATGGATATTGTGTTCTCCATGATTACGAGAAGTGGAGCATCGCAACTGCATGATGTTTTGACGGTGATCTCCATGACTATGAAAAATTTCACTAGAGCTTCATGAATGAAGGAGCACCATGAAGATGTTTTTGAAATATCTAAAAAATGAACTAGAGGTAGTGGAGTATCTCAAATGGATGAGCTTATAATAATAAGGCTACCCCCACTTCATTTGGGATGGAAAATTTTATAGGAAATCTAGAATCTCTCTGATTTTGTGAAGGAGCTTCACGAATCTAGTTTTCTAGGCAAACTTGAGCATCACATAAAGAAAACCTTAGTCTTGACTAATGCCAATGCTTCTAAGTATTTAGTTATTCATGATGATGGGTTATTCTGCATTGGATCAGTGAGCTTCATGAAGTTAGTTTGTTCTACTAAGGTAGGGTGCTTCATAAAGGATTGAGCTTCATAAAGGAGCTTCACGAAAGGAAGTTTTGAACATCAATTTTTTAGTGAACAGTGCTTTCAAAGTGCATCAACTCAGGTATAAGGTGAAAGTTTCGTCTCATTATAGACAGGGACATAGAATTTAATGTCAATCCATTGAATCGACCTTCAAGTTGATAAACTGAGTAAAACTTTACCAAAGGTAATGAGTTAGGGGGAGTCGACAAAAATGTTCTAAGGGATGCAGTGAGATATCCCTAAAATCTTGTAAAGGAATTGTTCCTAGAATAGATTGACTATGTATGAAATTCTGTATTCCACAACTAGTGAAGGTTAATGGATTTAGTTATAACTGACACACTATCGACATATGCTCCTTGGACTATCCCTTAGTGGTGAACTAAGTAAAATTGATGTGTTGTCTCTTTGCATGTGAATGTTTTATTACTAAACTATTCTAATGGACAAGTTTAACAAGTTCCTAAAAATGTGGGAACAAGATACCTTTCCTTAAAAGAATAATTTGACACCTTGATTCACCCCTCCCCAATCAGGGTTCTTTGGGGTCTAAAAGTGGTATTAGAGACAAGTTTCACATATATTTGATACTCTACAATAAATTTATTCTCTGTTGAAGATGTGAGTTTCATTCCTGAGTCAACAATGAAGTACAGTTCTGATAAATATCTAGTTATCTCTTAGAAAAAATCTATATCCACCAAGACCATGATGAGTAGGAAAAAGAAATATATGAGACAGTTGAAGAAGTCCTTATTATCTAATGAAGAGGTAGTATATGGTTCTCTATGTAGATTTTGGGAGCAGTGGAAGTGCATGGATGGGTGTACCCAACTTTAATTTTACCATTAACAATGATCAATCTGAGATCTGTCATGATGATAAATATCGGATCCTCAGAATATAATAAATAATGGAAAAGAAAGACGGAAGTCCTAGAAAAATAGAGAGGATCATCATATATTGGTTATAATTAATTTAATTAAAAGACAATAATTACCTTGATGTAATTCTCTCTCCATTGATGTTTCCAGTCACAATCCAATGTGATTCGTCGTTGCATCATAGAATATAAGTGAAAAATTCCTCTAGTAGTGATCCACACGAGCTCTACGTATCTCTGGATATCGTTGAATGGATCTTCAGGTGCTACCACGGATGAGCCTTCTCATGTGATGTCCACCTTTGATCGCCTTGAAAGTCTTTTCCAAAGCGCTCTCCTTGATCTAGTGGAGGAGGATCTATCTTGTAACTTGAGATCGTTCTTGGAGGAAAATAGTTCTCTCTTGGCATAATAGCTTTCTCCAGATCTATTGTGCACAACCACATATAATGGATAGATCTAATGAGAATAATGTATTTGGTATTTATATTATATAGAATAATAAAATGAATTAATTACACAAAGGAATTTATTCGTTTTATTTAATTCTTAATAATACCCCATGTCTAATAATAACATTTGACTATTATTATCACTTGACATGCATCCAGGGAATTACACTTAATATTATTTAATTAAATAAATGATTTTATTTCTCACAAATCCCCAAAAAAACTACACGTTGTGTATATTATTATACATGGCGTGTTCTTCTGTTTTTCCATTTTCTTTATCTCCTCCACCACATTTATTATACCTTGAATAATGACTATTTATTTATTAAATAAATATCACATCATTATTCACTAATAAATATATTATTTTTCCCACAATATATTCTCTCAAATAACTAGTGTCGAAATAAATGTGATCGGAGATCCTTGAATAATTATTAAACCACAATCAGGAATAATATTTATTCAACTTGTTAAATGAATATTTAACTGAGAGACTTGGATACACTTAGTGTGTGACCCTATAGGCCTCTTTCTCAATGTAATTAGGAGGGGCCTATAGAAAGTCCAAGGTTAGTGTCTAGAAACATGCCAAGTCACCGATAGAGAAATAATTTAACACTGCAATGGTGTTTCACCTCCTATGAATGCTTATTGTGTAATGTAATTCCTTTGTCTCGATATCTTGAATCAAGCGGGTTTCATGCTAGTGTTATCAACCCATGTGATTGATTAATCTTTATTTTACCTCTCGGAATTGAACATTACCATTGCTCACCATGGACATGGATTTATTTAGGCTATATCAATTCAGTCAAAGGGCCTGAGATATCAACTTATGTTATGGAACAGAAGGGAAAATCCTTTCTCGCATTATCTATTAATACAGTATTACTCATGACACACGCAAAATGTCCTACCTCACTATGAACAGTGTGTCATCACATTTTTCATCAATAAATCTAAGTGCCTGAGTTGTAAAACCCTTTAATAATAATCTTAAATTCTGAGGACCATTATACACATTTGAAGATAGGAACATCCAATGACACTGATTTCCTACTGGAGGGTCTCATTATCATAATATCCTCCGGGATATTACCAAGAGCGCACACCATAAGAAGGTGCCTAAAAGTTTTATGAGTCATCACCCCTAATTTCCTATATTATTGGTGTCCCTCAAATAACATCATATGTCCATAGAATATATATTCAATAATAGTGTTATGGCCCTTCTGAGTTCTCATCATAGTTGGAATCCTCTCTTACCCTTTATTGAAAAAACTATCCTTATGAAATTATAACATGCATTTTCACATAAAATAACAATCAATATGTGATAAGGTATTTATTAATATTCAAATCCATGAATACAAGTTTATCATAAAGTACAAATTAGTTGGTTCTAGGACACCAACTCCAATAGACTCCCACTTGGACTAGAGCTAACTGCTAACAAAATTTAACCCTCTAGCTCTCACATGATATTCATGATTCTACTGAGATAGGCCTTTAGTCATAGGGTCCACCACATTCTATTCCATGGGCACTCTGCTCACTACAACTTCACCCCTTTGATAGAAATCCATCAAAAGGTGATACTTCTGGAGAATGTGATTTGTACATTGATGTGACCTTCATTCTTTTTCAAGAGTCACCACTATAGTATTATCACAATACAATGTGATAGGTTATCTACTACTAGGCACCACATCAAGATTTTAGAAAAAGTTCTGAATCTAGATGTCTTCCTTGGATGCATCAGAAGCCACTATATATTCGGACTCTGTTATAGAATTGACGACAACTGGCTGCTTTGAAATCTTTCATCTCACAGCTCCTCCATTGAGACAAAAAACATATCTTGATTGCAACTTCAGATATTTCTGATTTGTCTGAAAACTAGCATTAGCATACCCTCTGATTACAAGCTCCTCGTATCTTCCCTACACCAGGAACATATCTTTAGTTCTTCTCAGATACTTAAGGATAGTCTTAATAGCATTCCAATGTTGTTCTCCTAGATCTTCTTGATATCTTCCTACCATGATCAGTGCATAGGTAACATCAAGCCTGGTACATAACATGGCATACTCGATGGATCCTATAGCTAAAGAGTATGGGATATTACTCATCCTATCTTTATTCTATTTAGTCAGAGGACACATTCTCTTAGAAATATGTAGGCCATGTGACACTAGAACTAATATCCTCTTAGATTTTTTCATACTAAATCTATTTAGTATCTGGTCAATGTATGTACCCTAACTTAGTCTAATAATCCTATTGAATCTATCATCAATGATCTTGATCCATAGAATGTAGTCTACTTCACCTAATTACTTCATAGAGAAACACTTGCTCAACCAATATTTAATTGACTGTAAGACTGGTACATCACTTCCAATAAGTAATATGTCGTCAACATATACTACTAGGATAATGACCACATTCCCATTAAACTTATTATAAACACATGGCTCACATTCCTTCTTAATGAAACCAGATTCCTTTATGGATTTATCAAATCAAATGTTCCAAGACCTGGATTCTTTCTTTAATCCATAAATGGATTTTTGAAACTGGAAAACCCATTTCGATTCACCTGGTGTGACAAAACCTTTTGGTTTTTTCATATAGACATCTTCTTGAAGATTCCCATTAAGGAATTATATTTTTACATCCATCTTCCAAATCTCATAGTCATATTAATCTATTATGGAAAGTATGAATCTTATGGATTTAAACATGGAAACTAGAGATAAAGTTTCATTTTAGTCAATTCCTTAAAATTTTCTAAATCCTTTATCCACTTGCCTTGCTTTATAGGTGCTAAATTGACCTTTCATGTCTAGTTTTCTCTTGAACACCCATTTCCATCCAATAGGATTTACATCAATTAGATCATCGACCAGAACCCATACTTGGTTTCAATACATGGAATAAATCTCATAATTCATAGCTTCTATCCATCTTACAACTTCTGATCTTTCAACTGCTTCCTTGTAGTAGATAGGTTCATCATTGTCCAGCAATAATTATTCACCATCCTCAGTGACTATGAAACTAAATTTCTCTAGTTTTCTTACCTCTCTTGAGCTCCTACATAGTACTTGTGTTTCTAGAACCTCTTCCACGGGGACCTATGGAACTTTTTCCTGTACCAACTCCTGTGTATCTTGATCATCAACTTTTTCGAATTCAATATTTCTCCCACTGTCCTTTTTGAGGATGTTCTCCCTCTCAATAAAGATGGCTTCTTTGGTGATAGTCACTTTTTTTCTGAAGGGTTATATAGGTAATATCCTTTTATTTCCTTGGGATATCCTATAAAGATACACCTCGTGACTCGGGGTGCTATTTTGTTTCCTGAAAAGGCCTTAATAAATTCCTCACATCCCCATACAAGTGTGTGTGACAAAATGGGTTTCTTTTCATTCCATAACTCAGAGGAAATTCTATTTTCCACCTTAGTTGGTACTCGATTTAATGAGTATGGTGTAGTTTGTAATGAGTATCCCCAAAAAGATAATGGATGATCTGCATGACTCATCATCAACCTCGCCATGTCCAAAAAGGTGTGTTTCCTCCTTTCACTAACACGATTCCATTGTGGTGTATAAGGAGGATTGAGTTGATATAGAATCCCAGACTCTTGTAAAAGGTCGATGAACTCTTGTTTCAGATATTCTCCACCTCGATCCGATAGAAGATTATTTATCTTCTTACCAAGATGATTCTCTACTTCATTCTTGAATTCCTTAAATTTCTCCAAGACTCTGACTTATAGCTCATTAAGTAGATATATCCATATATACTCAAATAATTACTAAAAGTGATAAAGTAATAATATACACCTCTATCTTCTACTATAAATGGTTCACATACATCCATGTGTACCAATACTTAAAGCTATGGGGCCCTTTTACCCTATCCACCAAAAGGCTTCTTGGTCATTTTCCCTTGTAAACAAGTGTGACATCTATCAAGTGGTTTTAGCTCAGTAGAATCTAAATAACCATCTTGGTAGAGCTTTTTCAAGTACTTATCATTTACATGACTGAGATGGTGATGTCACAATTGGGTGTTGTATGAGTCATGTGAGTTTGTTTCATTATCAATTTCCAACACTTGGTTTTTTTAATTTAATATATACAAACCTTTATTTAAATGTTCCATACCATAAAATATGTTGTTCTTAGAAAAGAAAAAACCCTTATTTCCAAACATGAAAATAAATCAATATATATCCAAACATGATATAGAAATTATGTTCTTGGTAACACTAGGTGCATAATAACAGTTTTGTAAAACTAAAAGCATCCTAGTTGGCAATGAGAGATGGTAATCACCAATGGCCAACATAGCCAGCCTTGTGCCATTGGTAGCTCGAAGATCCACCTCTCCTCTATAAATATTTATAAATCTACTTGGTTCCTAAATTTGAATACAAATGTGATCCCCACATTCTATATCTAATAAACAATGTGTATAAATAGAATGATTACACCCGATAAAAAACACACCATTAGCATCCCCGCGCTTCTATGAGAGGTTCCTCTTCTAGTGTCCTGGATTTACATATGAAAAACATACTCCCTCTTGTTCCTTTCCCTTCCTCTAGATATTTCCCTTCTTTGAGGGATGGTGATCAGGGGATTCAGACCATTTTTAAATCCTTGGGTCTTTTTCCTTGTCATTCCTATTCTAATTCACTATAAAGACCATGGGTTTGTCGTGCCCCATGTCCTTATCTACCTGGAGAATCAAGTTCAGAATTTTTGACAAACTCTTCTCATTATTTATCATGTTTTAGTTGAAAATAAATCTAGAGAAGGTCTTGGGAAATGATGATAGGATGAGATCAATACGTAACTCATTCAGGAACTTAATCCCTAAGATGTTTAGGTGTTCAATGTAGCCAAAAAGATTGACTACATGAGGATCATCTAAGGAAAACTATCCAAGATTAGTTTTTAACAAAGAATTGGAGATCTCATATCTCTCATGTCTCTCCTTCTCTAGATAGATATCCTTAAGGTGAGACATCATGCTATACGCATCCATGTTTTCATGTTGCTTCAAGAGATCATTAGACATGGTCGGTAGCATGAGATATTGGACATATTTGGCATCATCCAAATTTTTTATATAGAGAGTATTTCCTCATCACTGGCCTTGTTTCTAGACACAACTAGAACATGATCCCCCATCACATAGAATTTCCTCTTGTGGTGAAGGATGATGTGTAAACGCCTCTGCCACTCCTAGATATTAGTGCCAGTGAGAAGGTTTTCCTTCTCGAGTATGGTTCGCACCGATATGTTTGATGTTATTTTTCTTATTGTTTCTACAAATTAAAATGAGTAAATATTTATTACTTTATCATGATAAAATTGAGACAAATAAATAAATTAATACTTATTAGTCTCCCATAATTTTATCAAAATCCAATAGCCCTCACCATTGACTTTGGAATATTTTGTTTCTTGAATATTCTAGTGTAAAGGATCCATATTTTCCATTTCATTACCCCAACTAGGGTTGGTTAAGAAACTTGAAAGGTTTTAGGTGGGCATTCCAAATTCCAACTGTATTAACTCGCATCTCCTTGATCTTCTGAGTGGGCTCCCCAATCCAAAAATCCTTTTATTTTTGGATTTCCTCAACCTTTGCCTCTTGGTCAACCAATTCCTACTATGGAAGTCAACCCTTGATGTGAACTAAGTCAATTCAACCCAAAACCTTGAATTATAATTCCCCAATAATTGAAATCACCCCATCTAGGGTTGGTCAAGCACTTTGAACTATGGATCGATTCTAACCAAGATTATGGAAGGCTATGCCGAATTAATATTTCCTTGAGGTATTTTATCCTTATACACAAATTTCCATTTTATTATATTTCTTACATGATTTTTAATATTAAGTGGGATATACTTAGGTAATTAACCATGTCTAAGATAATATTTACGCATAATCTGGTCTTATTTTAATTTCATATTGCATGCTTGTTTAATTCATTGATTGTGTGGTCGTAAAAACACACCCACAAAAAAATAAACCAAGCAACTGAAAGAAATAAAATAAATGGAATGATCATGAGCTCATTCTATTGGTTAGTTTATCTAGCAGTTGATAAACTAACCCAAGACCTAGGGGAGAAACACCTTGAACCATTTAGGTTTGTGTTTACAACTTTCCACCTGTCTGCCTTTGTATCCCCTTAGATTGGTTTCTCATTGGCTCCTAACATGAGCCACCTCCACTAGCATGGGAGCTCCATCCATTACATATTATTTTATCACACATATAGTTGAGGGGTAAAATGGGGTTTTATATAAAATTAAACTTGGACATGTAGTCCCTACATATTAATGAGGAGAAGTCTCACAGGACAACAAATTTAATATAATTTAAATAAATAAATTAAAATAAACCATCCACATATAAAGGTCCTGGTCAAGCTTATGATAATTCATACATGAAATGATATTTACGCATAAATATAACTAGAATTCAATTCTTTAATTGTTCTTATTTAATATAAATCACAGTCAAATCAATTAATTGTTATCTTTAATTAATCAATCCTTTTATCTTAAACCCTTTTCTATATTTCCTGGAGATTCTCATCCATTATAATTTTAAACAAATAAATTCATTTAAAATTATCTTTGTACATAACTTATACCATGGAGGAAACTCGAGGAATTCCCATTCATAACTAACCAATGAGTAGAAATGAACCTTATTTAGATGTTAAACTAAACACATATGTATAAATAAAATATCACATGTTGTGCCCTAGCTTTACCCTCGCATCATGGTACATGTCTCAAGGGTTTGTATAATATAATAATAAATTTTAATAAATATGCATAATTTGGATGAGTACACGGTGTGTAGTTCCTACTACATGTCTTTTACTATCGTTCACCATCCATTCTAAGTACACGCCTAAGTATATGACGTGTAGATATACTTCAAAAATATTCAAAGTACACAACATGTATAGTGGGCCACACACCTTGTAGTATCTGTGTTACATGGTCTCCAGCCGGGAAATCCATGTATGGGGTACATGGTCCAACCCTAACCCTAAGGGAATACACGCCGTGTCTAGTGGCCCACACATCATGTAATCTAGAAACCGTGTACCGCCTATTCCTGGTCAACACACAGATTCATAAAGACTGAGATAAAATCCAACACATGGCTTGGCTTGGCGGACCAGTCCTGATGAATTGAATCTGGACTACACAGCATGTGAGGCAGAATACACATCGTGTGATTCCAACTAACATGTCATGTGTTTTAGTGTTATATGTCTAGGAAACTTTGGAACTTTCAGATGAGATCCTATGCTTTCTAATTTTAATCAAAATTAAAAGAAAGGATCATTTCTGTAAGGTGAACGAGAAACAAAAGAGAAGGAACAGATCTTGAGATTCAGATTTATATAATGATTAACTTGAATTAAAACAAATAAATTATTAAATGCATAAATCATAAATAAAAAAATAAATAATTATAATCATCAATATAACCCCTATGATACCACTTTTAGGTTCTAGGTGCAGTAGAAGCACGTGGATTGGTGTACCCAACTTTAATTTTACCATTTATAATGATCAATATGAGATCTATCACAATGATAAAACACTAGATCTTTGGAATAGAATAAAGAAAGAAAAGGAAAGATGGAATTCCCAGAACCATATATAGGATTATCATATGTTGGTTATAATTAATTTAATTAAAATACAAGAATTACCTTGATAGAATTATCTCTCTATTGATGATTCTGGTCACGATCCAATGTGATCTGTCATTGATTCACCGAATCCAAGTGTAGCCTTCCTCTATCAGTGATCCACACGTTCTCCACATATCTTTAGATATCTTCAATTGGATCTTCAGGTGCTAGCATGGAAGAGCCTTCGCTTGCGATTTCCACCTTCGATCACCTTGAGATCCACTTCCAAAGTGCTCTCCTTGACCAGGTGGAGGATTATCTCTCTCATAACTTAAGATCATTCTTGGAGGAGATGATTTCTCTCTTGGATTGAGAGATTTCTCCAAATCCATTGTGCACAACCACAGATAATGTCTAGATCTAATGAGAATAATTTAATTGGGATTTATATTACTTAGAATAATAAAATTAATTAATTACCCAAAGGCATTTACTCATTTTATTTAATCTCTATAACACCCCATGTCTAATAATAACATTTGACTATTACTATCACTTGACATACACCCAAAAATTTACACCTAATATTATTTAATTAAATAAATATTATTATTTCTCATAAATCCCCTGAAAAACTACATGGCGTGTACTTTTGTTTTTTCATTTTCTTTATTTACTCCAACACATTTATTATACCTTGAATAATGATTATTTATTTCTTAAATAAATATCACTACGTTATTCGCTAATAAATATATTATTTCTCCCACAATATATTCTCTTGAAAAACTATTGTTGAAATAAATGCGATCAGACATCTTTGAATAATTATTAAACAACAATAGGGGATAATCTTTATTCAACTTGCTAAATGAATATTTAACTGAGATACTTAGATACACTTAGTGTGTGACCATCTAGGTCTCTTTCTCAGTGGAATTAGGAAGAGGCTACCTAAAGTCCAAGGTTATCATCTAGAAACACACCAAGGTACCCATAGAGAAATAATCTAACTCCACAATGATGTTTCACCATCTATGAACACTTACCGTGTAATGTAATCCCTTTGTCTTGATATCCCAAATCAAGAGGGTTTCATGCTAGTGTAATCAACTCATGTTCTCGATTACTATTTCTTTGAACTCCTGAAATTAAAATTTCCCATTCCTCACCATGTACATGGATTTATTTAGGCTATATAAATTCCATCAAAGGTCCTGAGATATCAACTTCCATTATGGAACAGAAGGGAAAAATCCTTTCTCGCATTATTTATTAATGCAGTATTACTCATGAAACTCCCAACATATCCTACCTCACTTAGAATAGTGTGTCTTCACAGTTTTTGTCAATACATCAATGTGAGTGAGTTGTAATAACCCCTAATAAAAATATTAAATCCCAAGGACCAACACACACATCCACAGATAGGAACAATCAATGACACTATGAAATGTTGATTTCATACTAGAAGGTCTCGTTCTCATAAAATCCTCATAGATATTACCAAGGGATCACACCATGAGATGGTGCATCAATGTTTTATGAGTCCTCACCCCTAATAGGCCATATTATTTGTGTCCATCAAATAACATCATCTTGCCATAGAACATATATTCAAGAAAAGTGTTATGTAACTTATAGGTTCTCATCATAGCAGGGATCCTCTATGAACCTTTAGTGAAACAACTATCCTTCGGAAATTATCACAAGAATTTCCAAATAGAAGAACAGTAAATATTTGATAAGGTATTTATTAATATTCAAATCTATGAATAAAATTGTATCATAAAGTAAAAAGTAGTTGGTTCTAAGCCACTAACTCTAACACTTCATGCCATTATAAAAATGAAGATATATCAGGCTTGAAATGTAAAGGGATTGTCGACTAGGATTCCACCAAAGAAAAGGACAACACTTATACCTCATGTAAATCAAAATTTTCAAATGATCTGGAGGTATGTGTTATCATCTTTTAATGTTTTCCTTAAAATAAAAATCCTAGAACATGTGGTAATGTTGATCAATCTACAACCTCACATGAATTTTCAATTAAATATTAGAAAAATATCTGCATGATATTCCTGAAGAAATATACACCATTTTTTAGAATCTTTCAATGTATGCAGCTAGATATCACCATACTAGAAAAACAAGCTGATGTTATGGAAAAGGGCTTGGAAAGAAAAGTTCGTGAATGTTTAAAGATCTTTGTATAGGTTGAAAAATTTGAAGAAAAAAATAGGTAACTTTAAATAAGTTCCTAAAAATACTTCAAAGAAGTATAAGAGAAAGAGGAATTCAAAAAGGATCTTGGAGAAAAGATACACGTGATTGAATAAAAAATGAAAAATAACACTGATGTCAAGGGTCTACAATTGGAACGAATATCCAAGAAGATCAAGTAACTTGACTCTTTGATTCTGAATAAAGTGAAGATTCATGAAGAAGAAGTTGTTAAAATGAAGAAGGCATGTGAAAAAAATATTATTGTGATTGAAGATCATAAAATCATCACCAATATGAAATGTCTATATTTGGAATCCTTATTGGTCAATCTTGAGAAAACATATTTTGATACTTCAAAAAAGAAGGAAACAGTTGTTACAGCTACACAATGTTCACTGGAGTATTATAAATATGAAATACCTACAACATGTGATAATAAGATCATGGCATATTTTGATGATCTATCTCAAGCATCTAAGAACAAACAGGTACCATCCATACCAACTTGTGTAAATTCCTCTAAACCTATTATCATGAAGAGTTCAGGTTGTAAGACAAATACTGGACAAGTATGAATGAATAAAGGAGACAACAAACCTACCACCATAACTAGGGTTGATAGGAAAAATAGTATGGAATCAAGTTTCCCACAAAGATCACAAAAATTCAATAATAATATCCAACAACTTTATATAGAATATATAAGGAGATCAAGGTTTGTTGGTCAATGTTGGTGCTGAAACAGATTTGGGCATTGTGCATTAAATTGTTGGTACAATCCTCAAAATGTAAAATCATAAATGAATATTATATCAAGGTGGATAAAGATAAATAAAAAGAATCTACATCCATACATCCAGAATAATCTGTATACTACAAAAAGATTTAAAATTCTTGATAACATATGTGATTTATGCAATGGAAGTGGTCACAAGGTTAGTAAATGATCATCTCAACATGTATCCAAAGATGATAATAAATAATATCAAAAAATATGGATAGAAATAAAGAATAATCCTTGGGAATAAATCATATTAATGGTGATAATTCCCTCGATTATAGATCCAAGAATTTTAAGGGTAGTGTATACAAAAGAACTGTTGTGATGGATGACACCTAGAAGAAGTAATGTGGAAGATCCAAACTTTCTTCCAAAGTTCTCAATGAAATGTTAGTTTTATATTCAGAAGAGTTGTAAATAATGATGAAACATGAATATTTATAGGCTAAGGATAGTTTAAAAGGAAGATAAATGATTCCACATGATAAAGACAAATTGCGTGAGAGTGTGCAAACAAAAGGAAAATCTTGTGTTAAAGAAGTTCCATGTGAGAGATGCATGAAATATGGTCACATATCAAAATTTTGTTTAACGTAACTACTAGAAAAATAATAATTACATAAGTGGAGTAATTATTTTTCATCCATTAAGGATATTAACAAGAAAAATTCTCCACACAGAGTATAAGATTATGTGAAGAGATCCATTTTTCCTCAATATAAATTAGAATATATGTTCACTTGTGAAAGCATGAATATTTGAGTAAATATACAAACTTTGTTGAGAAAAACATCTTAACCATGTTGTGAATGTTGACGAAGCAAGGAGGATCCACCTTATTCCCTTAATATTTGGTTATTCTATTTTTTATTATAATGTAGGGAATTGAAAGGTGAAGCATGCTCTCAGGAGGGTAACCTAAGAATCAGCAAGGGATGTCATTTTATCCTTTGATGGCTAAGTTGAATAATCTCCATATTTGAATGATTCCTCAATTTGGTATTAAAATAAAAAAATAACGGAGGATAATATTTAGATGAATATGAAGATTTTTAAATATGGACAATAAGGATAAATAAGTTACCATCTTGGATTGATCCTATTTTTTGTATCTTGAAGAACAAGTGTTCAAAAATATTATACCCAAAAAGTCAGATCCAAGCATGCATGGACCCCCAAATTTATTAATAAAAAGAAAAGTGCAGAGACAAACAAGACAGAGAGAGAGAGTGAGATTACAGGTCAGAATAGTAATAATCACCACATTCATACCTGGTCAGGTCATCAGCATCAGCTGATTCCCATTCTGATTGAGGCTCATATTGTTTGAGAATCATGATATATTCCTTCTTTCACTCCAATTTCTCCCTGGATAACTTCTCCTTAGACTTATTGGAACATGAACTAGTGGTCACCATCCTCGGAACTATAGAGTAATCTTTCCTAGGTTTCCTTGAACCTGGGGCAGTCATGACACCCTCACTGTTAGAGATTCTTTTCTTTTCTCCTCGAAAAATGTCACTGTTCAAAAATATTATCCTTGGTGAAGTTTTGAAAGTTATCCAATGTGGACATTCACAAGATGAAGAACCATTCTAGTGTTTTCTCCATACAGCAATTTCTTAAAATCCATTATTAATGAGGTTCACTATTATGAAGATGATGAGAATTATTTCCCTTGAGGGGGATACAAATAAAGAATGATGAAGAATATTCCAAAATCATTATTTCAATTATTATATAATGTGATTATTATAGAAATTTCTTAAAGATCATGTCATTGGAAAAGGATTTTTAGGTATCATGATCAGTGTTCAAGGTAAATATTCATATTCTAAAATAGTGGAAGGCTTGTAAAATATTATGTGTCGACACAAAGAATATGATTCAAAATAAGAATTATAAGAAGAAATGATGTCTGAATAAACTTTATATGTGTCTCATATAAGAAACATAAGAGTGTAAATTGATCAAACCAATATTGTTGGGTATTGGACCGCACCAACATGGACAAGGAGAATGAGGAATGATGCACATTAATACTTCCTATCAATTTTGGAACCAATCTCATTTTAAGAAGTTTGGAGTTAAAAGAGGAGGTGTCAACCATAATCTATATGTGAATAATTCGAAGGAAGATTGATTTATGGTGCTGGTATTCGTGGATAATTCACATGAAATCAGAATTTGAAATGTCTATGATTGGTGAAATCGCATACTTCTTGGGGTTTTAAGTGATTCAAAATAGGGATTCACTTTCATTTATCAGGAAAAGTATGCAAAATATTTTTTGAATAAATTCGATATGAATGACTCCAAACCAATGTTGAATCTACTTTCAGTTGGGACAAAACATGTAAATTGTGAGGATGATACTTTTGTGGATCCCACCATGTACAAAAGAATCATCGGAAGCTTATTATACATAACTAGAACACAGCCTGATATCACCTTTTCAACATGATTAGTGGTGCACTTTCAAACTAATCTGGAGGAATAACATATTTAGGAAGTTAAAATAATCATGAGGTATATTAAAGGTACTCACAATTATGGATTATACTTTGATACAGGAAGAGATAATGAACTATCAGTATTTTATAATGCTGAATGGGAATCATATGTGGTAGATAGAAAGTCCAAAAGTTATTGAACATTATTTATTGGAAATAAATGTGTGGGATGGTTTATTAAGAAATAGGAAAGCACTTCTCTTAGTACTGATGAAGAAGAGTATATCTCTACTACAAAGGCTTGAACATAGATTTTGTGGATGAAGCAACAACTGATTGATATTTGTGATGAGGTGAAACAGACAATGGTGATTCACTATGATAACAAGAGCATGGTCGATATTACAAATAATCCTATTCAGCATTCTCATATGAAACATATTGAAATCATGTATCACTTCATCAAGGAAAAGTTTGAACAAGGTGTGATTAAAATGGATCATGTTGGAACTGATGACCAAGTGGCTCACATTTCGATCAATCCATTGGCATCACATGTGTTTGAGAAACATCAGTTGAACCATAGTATTCATGTAACACCCTAAGATTTTATAGTGTGTTATTTCTTCAAAATAATTCAATAACTTGCACTACACGCAACACCGAGTTCAAGCGCACCATGACTTACCAAACAAGTCGTTCAAAAGAGGTTATGAATAGTATTAACTAAATTTTAAACTTTATATAATCCTTATAATTTTAGAATCCATATAATGAGTTTCTTAGACATAATGTAAGAACAAATACATTTTCAGTATTACACTTTTACCAACTTTTAATAGTGAACCCTTTTTAAATCCAATATTTTAAACTTTTATTCAATTTGACTAAATAAATTTACTTTTTATAATGGGGACATCAAAAATTTACAATGAAACATCCCAAGCTTCTACGGTACGCTTCTCTTTGAATAATGTGATAGCGTGTGTTGTATGCAAATCGAGTTCTAACACACCACAACCAATAAAACTAGCCGTTATGAATAGTAATACCTACTTTTTGAAATTATATATATTTTATATTTCAAAATGGACTTCATTTTTTGATTCAGAATATCGCAATTATCCTAAGTTGAATTTTTGGTATTTTTCTGAGAACTTCCAATTTTTATGAATAGTGAAAAATACTTAAAAACAACTTTTTTAATCAAAATAATTTATAGTGATATATTATATTATTTAGTGGTTTTAAAGTATAATTATAATATATTTTTACCATTTTATAAAATGGGGTTCATTAGAATTAATTTCACTTCGAAATTGGACATAAACAATTGTCAACCTTTTGATATATATTATTTCTTAAAAACACGCTATTTATTGTAACAGCGGGAATTAATTATAAAATTAATTAATGAAACTTATATGTTTGGAATTTTGTAAAATAGAAATCATTTTTGAATTCAGAATATCAATTATAGCTTAGGGTGAAATTTTGGCATTGTTCTGAAAAACTTCAATTTTTGATTAATAGTGAAACCACTGAGTGGTAGTTAAAAACTGAATTTTTCATAAAACTTAATTTTACCGCTTCTGTGAATGGAATTTTGAAAATCCGAGAGACATGGTTAATATCAAGTAGTAAAATGTGGTTCAATGAGATGAAAATATTTTTTGGTGAATAATAACTTTTTACTTTTATTTACCACGGATAAAAGTAAATAGAGTAATTAAGGGAAACAAATGATATTAATATTACCCTACCACATGTCCTAATTCTATTGGAAAAGTTTATCTCAACCAAAAACAACCTTAGGAATAAAATATTATCATTTAGGTCCACTTGGATTAGATTAGGACATTTATTATTATTTAATTCAAAGAAGAGTTAAAAGAGTTAAAATCAAAGTTTATCTAATAAAACATTTTTAATATAGGGTTATACATAAGATAAATTCTATTTTAAATATTCATTATAAAGATAAAAATATTTCCTACATAATTATATTTTATTTATAATTTTTAGACATTAAATAATTTAATTTATTTATGACACAATGATGATGCAGTAATTACCATAATAGTAAAAAATTAAAATAATTGATATTATAAATATCCAAATAAATATAATTTGAGACTTTTTATTAATTACACTAATTTTATAGGTTAATAAGACATGTTAGGATTGACTTAATTAACTTTTTTCGAAGTAATAATTCTTTTATTATTTTTACAAAAATCAATTATTGAATAGTGTCAAAATTGACATAAAAGAGTTTTTAAAACAAATATTATATTATTAATTGATATTAAATTCATAAAAATCTAAGGATCGGCCAAGAGACTTATATAATGATATTTGTATCATTAATGTACCACTTGGTGGGTCTCTTGGATGTATATAGTAAGTTTATTAACCATATAATATAGAAATACAAAGAGACATTGTAAAAGTGAAACTAATTAACTAAGAGTTAATACTTAAAGATAAGGTTAATATAGTAACTGAAACCTTTATAAATTCTATTGGTTGAGTGGTTTTAGACCCATCCCCACTTTAACCTTTAAATAATCCACTTTGGATCCATTAGAAACCTAATATGAATTTATTATAAAATAATATTTCTAGCTTTTCCACAGGTTCCCCTCACCCCTCTTATAAAAGGGCACTCCTCCTTCTCATTAATTCACACCTTCAAAGCCTTTTGGTTCGAAAAAACTATAGAGACCCGAAGCTTAACGTACATGGACATTACATTACATTTGCGGAATACTTAGTACATAACAAAAAAACACACACACAAGGATCGTAATAGTTTAGTGTCTTTGGAAACTCGGAATATAATCTTCTAATCATGGTGAAAGATCTTCAAAATCTCCCATAAAGATCTTCCTTTTTTTTACCTAAAACCTTTCTTTATATTCTGGGAAAAAGAAAACATAAAAGGGTGAGCTCAAATGCTCAGTAAGGGTAAACAAAAGAAATATCAATCACATCATATACATAAGCACATAACTTTTGGAAATCTTAACCTGCAAAAGAGATCATAATTTCATAACATGGGGTAAATCATGGCAGTGAAATGTAATCACAATAATCATAACTTAAAACATGAAACTTTTTGGCATTCACACATAATCATAGAGAATCATTTCTTGTTAGTCAAGACTCATTGCCAAGACTATCTTAGTGGACAAAGTCCCTTTCTGAATCGAGTAACCCTCGTTTCAGTCCTGTTTCACTGAACCGGTATAACCTACCATTCCAACCATGTCTATCTCATGAGATATAAAATATTTACCCAATGCATTGGAGGGAGATATAGGTCCCACCCATCTCATAATGATACCATTCTTATGTGTGCCACAAAATCATAAATCATACATCATTGCATAACTCATGTAATAAAAATGGGATTCTTAAACAACATGACATCATAAAACCATTCATATAAGATAAAGGAATTCATAAACATAATTCCATCACAACATAGTCAAATAAATGTAAAAATATGGATAGAAACAGAACCCTTTATTATCTTAGATGGAAAATAATTTGGATAAAACACTTGAATTGAATTCTTGAGGAAAATATCCTTTCTTCATTAAAATCAATTTCTTTTCACAAAATATCATGCAATTTTAATAGAAAGAGATTTTATTGAAAATAGTCATGAAATATTTTGGAGGAAGGTTCATGAAAATAAGGCTTTATAAAACTGTAAATATCTGTTCGTGCCATATAAGTTAAAAAAAACATTCTTTTTTACTTTTGTCGAAAAAGTCAAAAAGTACCTCGTACGAAAAAAACGACAAAAGATTCCTTTCATATTCTTTACTAAAAACTCACCGAAGGGTAAAAATTGGATTTAAACTATTGTAAGTGGATGGAAATAATATTACATATTGATGAAACATGGATGTGGATGATAAAATACACCCCAGTAAATACTTACGAATAAACAATCTCGGATAAAAATGAGATTGTGATATTTCCCTTACCTTAGATCCGACTTGCTTTGTAAGTGTCCGAACCTCCTCTTCTTTGAAACGCCTCTTTGAATCCTCCACTTAGGGAACTAAGATTGGTCTTTGAAGAAGACCAGGACCTCTAGTATTATTCTAGGGAAGTGGAGAAGCGATTTTGGCAGGGGTTGGCCGAGCTTGAGTGCTCAAATTTGTGTGATGAGGTGGGGGAGGAGGTACCCTTTTATAAGGGAGGAGAGGGCCACCTTAGGAATATCTCAAAATATTATTTTATATTAAAGTCAAAATCGGTTTATAATGGTTCCAAAGGGTCTTATTTCGAAGCTAAAGTGGGGATGGGTCGAAATCCTATCATCCAATAGGATTTAGACAAGTTTAGGGTATTATTTTAACCTTATCAATTAGATTTAACTCTAAGTTAAATAATTTAACTTTTACCGTGTCTTTTTGTTTTCTTTCACTATATGGTTAATACACTTACTATAACATGCCAAACGAACCCCAAATTGTTTATTATTAATATATATATCCTTATCTAAGTCATTTGTCCGAACCTTAGATTTTTAGGAATAAAATAACAATTAATAATATAATATTTGATTTAGAAACTATTTTGTGTCAATTTTGACACTATTTGATATATGATTTTTGTGAAAATCATAACAGAATTATATGTTCGAACCAAGTTGATTAAATCAACACTAATATATCATAGTAACATAGAAAATTAGTTGAATTCATAAAAAGTCTCAAATTACATTCATTTGAGAATTTATAACATCAATTATGTTAATATTTCCTTAAAAGGGTAATTACTGCATCATCGTTGTGTCATAAATAAATTAATTTATTTAAAGTCTAAAAATTATAAATAAAATATCATTATGTAGGAAATCTTTTTAGCTTTCTAATGGATATTTATAGTCGAATTTATCTTATGTATAACCCCATATTAAAAATGTTTTAGTTATTAAACTTTGATTTTAACTATTTTAACTATTCATTAAATAAAATAATATTAAATGTCATAATCTAATCCAAGTGGACCTAAATGGTCATATTATATTCATAAGGTTGTTTTTGGTCGAATTACACTTATCCAATAGAATTAGGACATGTGTTAGGGTAATAGTAATATCATATTTACCCTTAGTTACCCTATTTAATTTTAACCGTGGTAAAAAAAAGTAAAAAGTTACTATTCACCAAAAATTATTTCCATCTCATTGAACCACATTTTAGTCCTTGATATTAACCGTGTCTGTCGGATTTTCGAAATTCCATTCACAGAAGCGGTAAAATTAAGTTTTATGCAAACTTCAGTTTTTAACCTACCACTTAGTGGTTTCACTATTCATCAAAAATTGAAAGTTTTCAGAAAAAAGCCAAAATTTCATCCTAAGCTATATTTCATATTATAAATTCAAAAATGAAGTCTATTTTACCAAATTCATAACATAGAAATTGAATTAATTAATTTTATAATTAAATCCCGCTGTTAAAACAAATAGCGTGTTTTTAAGAAACAATATCTATCAAAAGATTGACTATTGATTATGTCTGGTTTAAATGTGAAATTACATCCAATGACCAACATTGTATTAAATTGTAAAAATATATTCTAAATATACTTTAAAACAACTCAAATTAATAATTTATCACTATTAATTATTTTGATTAAAAAAGTTGTTTTTAATTATAATTTTGTAATTTTCACTATTCATCAGAATATGAAAGTTATCCGAAAAGTACCAAAATTTCACCTTAGGCTAAATTCGATACTCCGAATCCAAAAATGAAGTCCATTTTGGGAGCTAAAATTTCTAAAATTTTAAAAGGTGGTTATTACTATTCATAATGGCTAGTTATAATAATATTTTAATAGCATATCGTTGTTTAGTGAAACTCGGTATTGCGTACTACACACGCTATCGAGGAAGGTCGCGATTGCGTGTAATGTAAGGCAAGTCAAGGATGCGTGTTGTGCAAGCTCCTTTTGGTTTAGCGTAAAACAAAAGACATTAGTAAAATAAAAAAGAATATTTTTCATAAAATCTCGGGCTGTTACATTCTACCCCCCTTTAAATGAATTTCGCCCTCGAAATTCGTCGGGGTTATAAATGATTTACTATTCGAAAGTTTCTTTAATAGAAACTCACATCGTAAAAAGGAATAACAAAACTTGGCTTTAAAAAATAAAGTATGAAATGTAACGATTACCCAAATAAACTAATCACTGGGTTTCCACATAGGTGAAAATATGGATATGGAAGAGAAATCTAACCATCATGTTCTGATGGAGAGTGGTAGAGAACATGGCTATTGAAAATCCAGTAATCACAAATCCATAAATTTGTGACGATCTAAGGTACCATCTGATTCATCAGGTATAAGATCACTTTGACAACATTTTTGGTTTTCAAGATCATTTCCCTAAAGTTGAAAATTTGAATTAGAATAAATACTTTCTTTATTTTGGTACAATCTCACTGTTGTTCATGCCTTGAACAATTTCCACTTCAACTCTTAAATAAATGAAGTTGAATTTTTTATTCGTGAAGTGTTAGCAGATCATGTGATAGAATGACGGGTCATTCCATCTGTCTCAAACAAAAGGTTAGCAAAAATTATATACATAAGTCGATCTATAGTGAGATTAATCACATATGGTTCCTAAAATGGACTTATACTTCATATATCATACTGCTTAATATAATAAAACTAGTTTCTACTAAACAGGGACTTCCTGTAGGCCAGTGGTAGGCGATAAAGGCCAGTCGCACTTCGGTTGTGGGTTCGATTCCCACAGCCTTGTCCGAAGCGATGGACTGTCGCCCGTCCTGCAGGTTGTCCTTTTTCTAAAACTACATTACTATAACATCCCATCAATAATATCGAAAAAAAAATTCTATCCTTAAACAATACTCACTTATGTCCAACATAATCCATTTCAATCTTTAGGCTTATCCATAATACTGCAGTCCACTCTCATAACATAGTGAAAAAGATTACCAGAGATTTAATACCATCGTTGATCCCCATATATCATAAGATATGTTTTGTTGGTCACATTACAAACATTCAAAGTCCTTAATCATGTATTCTCTTGAATACCATAGTGAAAACATGAATGAAGTTTAAAGTTAACACTTTCCACATACCAAAATCCTCAAAATTCTATATACTCAAACCATGATATCACTTAGTCCTTATATCAATCATGAGCTCAGGAATACTATTAAACATTTCATTTTCTCGTTTTCCCTTCATTATGCGCATATCATCTTATTTCCAAAAAATATCTCAATCACTTTGAATACCACATCAATAAATATTGCAATACTCAATGATACAACATTATTTTGGAATCCCATTACATAAACACTTAATCATTCCACCACATCGTTGTCATATTCAACATTGCCAATAGTGATCGCATGTGACTTCCCTTTGTCCTTTTCCTTCAGTGGTTGCTCATGTTGATCATCACTAACCCTTGGATTAGGGCATTTATTAGCATAATGCCCCATTTCCTTGCACTTGAAGCATTGAAGTGTTGGTGGTGCGTTCTCTGCAGTGTTTGCTTTATTCACATCATTAGAAACCCTTTTTCCATTACTTCGACACTCATCTGCTCGATGACCTTCTTTTCCACACTTAAAACATTTTCTAGTCCCTTTAAGACAATCTCCACCATGCTTCTTTCCACACTTTGTGCATAAGGAAACATTCATCTTCTTTTCACCATTATTCTGAGATTTCTCCTTGAACTCCATCTTTCGTTTCTTGTCAAAACCATGAGATGGATATGTAACACCAACTTCCATTTCTACCTTGATAGCACAACGCACAATTTCTTCATAGCTAATGAAGTCTCTTATAGCTAATGCCCTTCGAAGACTTGGTTTTAAGCCACTGAAAAATCGATCAACTTTACTTTCAGGTTGGATGATAATGCCAGATGCATACCTTGCAAGTCTTGTAAAATTCGCTTCGTATATACCAACAGATTCATCATCCTTTTGATTTAGTTCAAGAAACTCCTTCTCCATCTTTGTTCGAAGAATATAAGGGAAGTACTTATTTAAAAATAAGTTCTTGAACTCATCCCATTCCATGGACTCAATTTCATCTCTTTGCCTTGTATTCTTGATAAGATTCCACCATTGATCAGCTTCACCTTCCAAACGATATACTGCTAAGAAGACTTTATCATGTTCAGAACATTGAAGAACTGAAAATATCTTTTCAGTGGTACTGATCCATTGTTCAGCAACAAGTGGATCAGAAGACCCACTGAAATAAGGTGGACGTTGCCTCATGAAGGACTCAATAGAATATTGTTCCCTTCTCTGCTCATTTGGAAGTCCAGAATGATTCATAGCTTGTGTAAGTATAGAAATAAGATTTTTCACTCCATCTCCCATAACATTTGTTTGTTCACGAGGAAAATCATTGCATTGTCCATTGCATTGATCAACACGGTTCCTTCGGGTTCCAGCCATCATCTAAAACCCAAAAAGAATAGTGTGAGAGGCAAAAATCATGCTAGGGAAAACAACATAATAAAGGGGGAGTACCTTCAATATCTAAAATCTTAGGTTTAATTCTATGATCGTTAGCGTAATTCTAGTACTATAACCTATATGTATACTTAACCTTAGGGACATCCCTAGACATACCTTAGAAATATCTCTAGGGATCTCACTAAATTTCTCACATCCTAGTTTCCAAAGGTTGACTAAACCTTTCCTCTGATACCAACTGTAGAGACCCGAAGCTTAACGTACATGGACATTACATTACATTTGCGGAATACTTAGTACATAACAAAAAAACACACACACAAGGATCGTAATAGTTTAGTGTCTTTGGAATCTCGGAATATAATCTTCTAATCGTGGTGAAAGATCTTCAAAATCTCCCATAAAGATCTTCCTTTTTTTTTACCTAAAACCTTTCTTTATATCCTGGGGAAAAGAAAACATAAAAGGGTGAGCTCAAATTCTCAGTAAGGGTAAACAAAAGAAATATCAATCACATCATATACATAAGCACATAACTTTTGGAAATCTTAACCTGCAAAAGAGATCATAATTTCATAACATGGGGTAAATCATGGCAGTGAAATGTAATCACAATAATCATAACTTAAAACATGAAACTTTGTGGCATTCACACATAATCATAGAGAATCATTTCTTGTTAGTCAAGACTCATTTCCAAGACTATCTTAGTGGACAAAGTCCCTTTCTGAATCGAGTAACCCTCGTTTCAGTCCTGTTTCACTGAACCGGTATAACCTACCATTCCAGCCATGTCTATCTCATGAGATATAAAATCTTTACCCAATGCATTGGAGGGAGATATAGGTCCCACCCATCTCATAATGATACCATTCTTATGTGTGCCACAAAATCATAAATCATACATCATTGCATAACCCATGTAATAAATATGGGATTCTTAAACAACATGACATCATAAAACCATTCATATAAGATAAAGGAATTCATAAACATAATTCCATCACAACATAGTCAAATAAATGTAAAAATATGGATAGAAACAGAACCCTTTATTATCTTATATGGAAAATAATTTTGATAAAACACTTGAATTGAATTCTTGAGGAAAATATCCTTTCTTCTTCAAAATCAATTTCTTTTCACAAAACATCATGCAATTTTCATAGAAAGAGATTTTATTGAAAATAGTCATGAAATATTTTGGAGGAAGGTTCATGAAAATAAGGCTTTATAAAACCATAAAAATCTGTTCGTTCCGTATAAGTTAAAAAAAACATTCTTTGTACTTTTGTCAGAAAAGTCAAAAAGTACCTCGTACGAAAAAACGACAAAAGATTCCTTTCATATTCTTTACTAAAAACTCACCGAAGGGTAAAAATTGGATTTAAACTATTGTAAGTGGATGGAAATAATATTACATATTGATTAAACATGGATGTGGATGATAAAATACACCCCAGTAAAAACTTACGAATAAAAAATCTCAGATAAAAATGAGATTGTGATATTTCCCTTACCTTAGGTCCGACTTGCTTTGTAAGTGTCCGAACCTCCTCTTCTTTGAAACGCCTCTTTGAATCCTCCACTTAGGGAACTAAGATTGGTATTTGAAGAAGACCAGGACCTCTAGGATTATTCTAGGGAAGTTGAGAAGGGATTTTGGCAGGGGTTGGCCGAGCTTGAGTTCTCAAATTGGTGTGAGGAGGTGGGGGAGGAGGTACCCTTTTATAAGGGAGGAGAGGGGCACCTTAGGAATATCTCAAAATATTATTTTATATTAAAGTCAAAATCGGTTAATAATGGTTCCAAAGGGACTTATTTCAAAGATAAAGTGGGGATGGGTCGAAATACTATCATCCAATAGGATTTAGACAAGTTTAGGGTATTATTTTAACCTTATCAATTAGATTTAACTCTAAGTTAAATAATTTAACTTTTACCGTGTCTTTTTGTTTTCTTTCACTATATGGTTAATACACTTACTATAACATGCCAAACGAACCCCAAATTGTTTATTATTAATATATATATCCTTATCTAAGTCATTTCTCCGAACCTTAGATTTTTAGGAATAAAATAACAATTAATAATATAATATTTGATTTAAAAACTATTTTGTGTCAATTTTGACATTATTTGATATATGATTTTTGTGAAAATCATAACAGAATTATATGTTCGAACCAAGTTGATTAAATCAAAACTAATATATCATAGTAACCTATAAAATTAGTGTAATTCATAAAAAGTCTCAAATTACATTCATTTGAGAATTTATAACATCAATTATGTTAATATTTCCTTAAAAGGGTAATTACTGCATCATCGTTGTGTCATAAATAAATTAAGTTATTTAAAGTCTAAAAATTATAAATAAAATATCATTATGTAGGAAATATTTTTAGATTTCTAATGAATATTTATAGTCGAATTTATCTTATGTATAACCCCATATTAAAAATGTTTTAGTTATTAAACTTTGATTTTAACTATTTTAATTATTCATTAAATAAAATAATATTAAATGTCATAATATAATCCAAGTGGACCTAAATGGTCATATTATATTCAAAAGGTTGTTTTTGGTCGAATTACACTTATCCAATAGAATTAGGACATGTGTTAGGGTAATAGTAATATCATATTTACCCTTAGTTACCCTATTTACTATTAACCGTGGTAAAAAAAAGTAAAAAGTTACTATTCACCAAAAATTATTTTCATCTCATTGAACCACATTTTAGTACTTGATATTAACTGTGTCTGTCGGATTTTCAAAATTCCATTCACAGAAGCGGTAAAATTAAGTTTTATGCAAAATTCAGTTTTTAACCTACCACTTAGTGGTTTCACTATTCATCAAAAATTGAATGTTTTCAGAAAAAAGCCAAAATTTCATCCTAAGCTATATTTCATATTCTAAATTCAAAAATGAAGTCTATTTTACCAAATTCATAACATAGAAATTGCATTAATTAATTTTATAATTAAATCCCGCTGTTAAAACAAATAGCGTGTTTTTAAGAAACAATATCTATCAAAAGATTGACACTTGATTATGTCTGGTTTAAATGTGAAATTATATCCAATGACCAACATTGTATTAAATTGTAAAAATATATTCTAAATATACTTTAAAAAAACTCAAATTAATAATTTATCACTATTAATTATTTTGATTAAAAAAGTTGTTTTTAATTATAATTTAGTAATTTTCACTATTCATCAGAATATGAAAGTTATTCGAAAAGTACCAAAATTTCACCTTAGGCTAAATTCGATACTCCGAATCCAAAAATGAAGTCCATTTTGGGAGCTAAAATTTCTAAAATTTTAAAATGTGGTTATTACTATTCATAACGGCTAGTTATAATAATATTTTAATAGCATATCGTTGTTTAGTGAAACTCGGTATTGCGTACTACACACGCTATCGAGGAAGGTCGCGATTGCGTGTAATGCAAGGAAAGTCAAGGATGCGTGTTGTGCAAGCTCATTTTGGTGTAGCGTACAACACAAGACATTAGTGAAATAAAAAAGAATATTTTTCATAAAATCTCGGGTTGTTACAAAAACTCTACCCAAATACTCTCTAAAAATCCCTCAATACAACCTAGAGGCCTTATTTTGATCATAAATCCAACCTAAGGATCCCTTTTGATCAAACCAAAAGGAAGAACCCGAAGAAGAGGTAATGTTTTCACAACCCTTTTTCAAATTCATTTCTTCTTCCACTTCTTCTTTCTTTTTTATTCCCATTATAAAATAATGAATACAGTATCTCATATATACTGTAATATTACTATAAATATGGTAAAACCATATTCAGTATTCTATTCATCCTTTGAATGACATGTCACCATACGTGCGTACGTACGGCCTACCGTCTCCACGTTGTGATGTAATTGTTATTAAATATATTATTATTTAGATGGTTATAATAATGATGTATAATTCATGTAAATAATAAATATAACATGATAATGATTATTTATATATGATATACCATCCAATTATGTATTATTTTAATATCAAAAGAATGATATTTTCGCTCGTGCGTACGTACGGATTCCCGTCTCCACGACGCGATGAGATTCATTTCCGAGTTCACCATTCAACGACGATTATAAAAATATATATTACTAATAAGTATGTAATATATGACATAATAATGATACTGGAGATATATATATTTATATATATAATTATTTATGTACTTACATATATCTTATTCACTTACTTCCGTTCAATACTATATGAAAACAGAAACAACGTTTATGCGTACGTACGGACAACCGTCTCCATAAACGGTGCTTTACATTTCATATATATGTCTATTATACATATTTATATTCTAAATATATATGATATATTTATCATGTTTTGTATTCTGGAAGTATTTAAATCATGATCTATGTGATACAATCAAGAGTAACATGTTAAAACACGTACGATAAAGAGAGCGATTATTACCCGAAATATTAATTTAACATGGAAATTATTATTAAATGGGTAGTATAAAGTCATAAATGAATCATGTATGATATCATAAATATTAATATGGTTCTGGTATAATTTAATAACATACTATTATCTTTGTACAGGAGGTTAAACATACCCTCGACTAAAGGAAAGTGCAAGGTAAGGGGTTTTCATCTCACTCCTTATTCTCGTGAGATTCATGCCATATTGCCACTATTACCTTTTGTGTGGTGTATGTACTTCCCATAACTATATTCTTTGTGTAATACACTTTAATTTATGTGTATTTACATATTCATTGTATGATACCTCTTTCATGGATTGTATGTTTTGTAATTTACCAAATTGGTTAGGCTTAATTCCTCAATCTCATCATTATCCGAGATTGTTTATGTGTAAGTATTTACTGGGAAATTTTTATCATCCACGTCCATTTTTCATAAAAATGATTTCAAAATTAAGATTTTAAGGATTTTGAAAGGTAATCTTTATCAAGATCAGAATTTCAAATTTTTTAAAGATTTATCTTTTTAAATATTTTTAAATAATGTCCATGTTTTCAAAATGATTTTAAGGATTTATTTATATGGACATGAATGTTTTGAAATGATAATTCTTTTCAAAAGTTTCAAAGTGGTATGGGACACTTTGATTCAAAAATATCTTGTAAAATTACTTCCTTTATAAATGTGTGACTTTGAAATGATTTTACAAAATGGATATTTCTCTCAAAAAAATTTACTCATCATTTTCATCTATGTCAACATCCTTTGATGGATTTTAAGCTCATTTGAAGTTGATTTATTATACAAAACTTCCATTGAAGTTTTTGTGATATGTTTGATTGTGGATGTGTTATTTTTATACCATTCATGGTTTATGGAGAAATTATTGACATTTCGTATGCTATTTTTAATACGAATGTTTATGTTATGTTTAAACCTATTCATATGAGGAATGCATTGGACTTAGTAAGTGATGGGTGGAGCCCGCTATAGCTCCTCGATGCACCGATAGGTCTCATGGGACAAACTAGTGTCTTGGAACAAGGCCTTGACAAAATATTATTTGTATTCTTGGCACGAGGCCTTGGCTATGTGGTTATGATAGTCTAGCATTATGCATTCCATCATTATGAAAGTGGTTAGTGATATTGCATGTGATTATTCGATTAGTAGAATATCCATGTGAATAATTAAATGGCATTATTTCATTTTATTTCTGCCATATTATGCTGAAGTTCAAGTTTAAAAGGCTTTTGTTTTAGTTTTATACATTTCCTTAAATGTTTATGCTTATTTTTGAAAGTTTTCTCTGTATTTCTTACCGTTTCTGAGCATTTGGGCTCACCCCTTTCTATGTTTTATTTTTCCTAGGATTCCAAGAAGTGTAATGTGATTGATATCCAGGGTTAATCCAAGGGAATAATGGCGTTCATAAAGATTATTTATGTTTTTTTGTACGTCTTAAAGTGCAAATGTAATATTCATGTATGTGATATATTTTTCCAAGACTGCTAAACTGATCGGTCCTTCGGGACTTGATTCCTTGTAATCATTCCAATGTATTAAAATAATGCACCGAATCTGGGTAACTGGGTCGGGGCGTTATAGTTGGTATCAGAGGATGTTTAGCAATAACCTTGGAAACTATATTTAGATAAACTCTGATTAGAGTACATAGCCCTTAGATAGACTATGAGGATTAGTATAGAAGAACTTATTAGAATTTTGGTATTGTAGATATTTTGTGAGTTTTCTGAGCAATACATCCCTGTCTAGATACGAACAGGTAGAGGCGGCTCTGGAACAGATGTACCTAGGGGTAAAACTCGAAAACACCGCTTTGAGCTAGACTCGAACGGGAACTGGTGCATGACAATGGGCCTTGTTTCACTCTTGGTTACGACACTCCCGGGGGATATGCTTAGGATAATTCTCATTTTCCTACAAACCATTATGAAGGGTTAATGAGTATATACTTCTTCAAAGAAGTCATTTTTATGATTATGGATTATATACATAAACTATTTAATTTATGTTATGTGTTTTACAAGTTTGGGATTAGGTATTTTTATTCATAAACTAATCTAGTGTATGCCATTGTTTAGAAATGGCGCCCAGTAGAAGGAATGAGAACTCCAGCAATGCACATGATCCAAAGAGAAAGAAGGATCATATCTTTCATGGTCTTAAGCAAGAATTTATAAGATAAATAGTATCCCATATATTATCATCATATGAAGAAATAATATCATGTGTTGATAAGATAAGTAAAGAGTTTACTGAGTCTTATGGCTTTTAAGGGAAGCAAGATAAGAAAAGGATGGAAGAGAGAAAGATGGATAAAGGAAAGAGTGAAAAGAATAATTTTCTCATATGTGATAACTGTGGGAAGAAACACCCTAGAACTTTCCTGAAAGGAATGGGAGTTTGTTATTAGTGTGGAGGAAAATGGAACAAAGTACGTGACTGCAAGGGTAAGAAAATGTTTTCAAATGTACAATGCTTCATTTTCAAGGAGTTTGGACACTACGCGAACCTATGTCCCAGTCATCAGACTATGCCGCAAATGATGCTATTGGATAATAATCAAGTTATGATACTACCACAGATGAAACGGAATGATTAGAGTTCTTATGTTGATTATGTCATTTGAGTGTTGTATCAACAATGTACTTGTTATAATAATTATGGAGTATATAAGGATTGTACTGCAGTACTGTTTCATTAAGGACTTGAGATTGTGTGGAACAAAGAAAAGTGACTCAATAGTAGGTTAAATTTTTGGAAAATATATGGTTGAGAGAAAGATAAACCATAATATGGTTCTAATACCAAGGTGGTGATTTTAGAATAATACATGATTGATTTGGATAAATTATATTAGATATTCTTGACTACCGTGAAACTGATTAATGATTTGTACATTCCATCATTGTTGGGGTTTACAAAAATTTTGGATTGAAGGAGTATATCTATTATTCTTTAAGGAATACGGGATCATGAATGTAATCAATAAGGTTTTATGGTAATTCATGATGTTGCAGTGTTTTAAAAGAATACATGATGAAGGTGTTCACATTATATTATGCAGAAAAAAAGGATCTTCATTGTGTTTACCTTCCATACAAATTTTGGACTGAAGTATTTTGGATAGTTCTAGTTTGAATTATTTTGGATTGCCATAAAAGGATAACCCGAAGGTCGGGTGGCAACCCGTCACGTCCGGAAAGGCTTCGATACTTGAACCCACAACCGAAGGGCGAAAAGGGTGTATCACCTACCACTGACCCACGTGATGTCCTGGATTGAATAATGTCATTTTTTAATGGTTCTACTAGATGAATTATAAATTCATTTTTTCAACCCTATACGAATAGGATAAATAGAATATTATTTTAAATTTCTATTATCTTTTAGAGTGAAAGATGAGTTTGTGGTAGAACTTAGTTAAAGGATGAGACTCTACTTGTCAAGTATATATTTTTCTTCTTCTCTTATTCAATGAATAAATTAATTATTATTCTTTAGTGAAGGGATCTTAAAACAAAAAAAAATGTGTTATTCTAATACCATATGTTTTTCTGAACCGAAGGTATTTTAAATCATCATAGATTGATGAATTTAAGGCCCTCTTTTTTACACTTGTTTGTGATTTATGACATCAATCACTACCTATAAATATTTACATTTTTTCCTCCAATTATATGTCTCTAATTGACACCAATTTTCTCCGAATAGAGATCATAATTTTGTGGTGACCCTTTCATTTCTCTTTTCCTCTTATTAAGACTAAATTTTATTAACCCAATTTCCGATGTGGGTTTTCCCACAAAGATATTTTCTATATTCAAACTTTTATTTTCTAAGAACAATTTCAAATTTTGAGGACGTAATTTATTGAAGGAGGGGAGAATGTAACACCCCAAGATTTCATAGTGTGTTATTTCTTCAAAATAATTCAATAACTTGCACTACATGCAACACCGAGTTCAAGCGCACCATGACTTACCAAACAAGTCGTTCAAAAGAATTTATGAATAGTATTAACTAAATTTTAAACTTTATATAATCCTTATAATTTTAGAATCCATATTATGAGTTTCTTAGACATAATGTAAGAACAAATTCATTTTCAGTATTACACTTTTACCAACTTTTAATAGTGAACCCTTTTTAAATCCAATATTTTAAACTTTTATTCAATTTGACTAAATAAATTTACTTTTTAGAATGGGGACATCAAAAATTTACAATGAAACATCCCAAGCTTCTACGGTACGCTTCTCTTTGAATAATGTGATAGCGTGTGTTGTACGCAAATCGAGTTCTAACACACCACAACCAATCAAACTAGCCGTTATGAATAGTAATACCTACTTTTTGAAATTATATATATTTTATATTTCAAAATGGACTTCATTTTGGGATTCAGAATATCGAAATTATCCTAAGTTGAATTTTTGTTATTTTTCTGAGAACTTCCAATTTTTATGAATAGTGAAAAATACTTAAAAATAACTTTTTAGTCCAAATAATTTATAGTGATAAATTATATTATTTAGTGGTTTTAAATAATAATTAGAATATATTTTTACCATTTTATACAATGTTGTTTATTATAAGTAATTTCACTTTGAAATTGGACATAAACAATTGTCAATCTTTTGATATATATTGTTTCTTAAAAACACGCTATTTGTTGTAACAGCAGGAATTAATTATAAAATTAATAAATGAAACTTATATGTTTGGAATTTTTTAAAATAGACATCATTTTTGAATTCGGAATATCAATTATAGCTTAGGGTGAAATTTTGGCATTGTTCTGAAAAACTTCAATTTTTGATGAATAGTGAAACCACTAAGTGGTAGTTAAAAAACTGAATTTTTCATAAAACTTAATTTTACCGCTTCTGTGAATGTAATTTTGAAAATCTGAGAGACATGGTTAATATCAAGGAGTAAAATTTGGTTCAATGAGATGAAAATAATTTTTGGTGAATAATAACTTTTTACTTTTATTTACCACGGTAAAAAGTAAATAGGGTAATTAAGGGAAACAAATGATATTAATATTATCCTAACACATGTCATAATTGTATTGGACAAGTGTATCTCGACCAAAACCAACCTTAGGAATAAAATATTATCATTTAGGTCCACTTGGATTAGATTAGGACATTTATTATTATTTAATTCAAAGAAGAGTTAAAAGAGTTAAAATCAAATTTTATTTATTAAAACATTTTTAATATAGGGTTATACATAAGATAAATTTGATTGTAAATATTCATTAGAAATATAAAACGATTTCCTACATAATGATATTTTATTTATAATTTTTAGACATTAAATAATTTAATTTATTTATGACACAATGATGATGCAGTAATTACCATAATAGTGAAAAATTAAAATAATTGATATTATAAATACCCAAATAAATATAATTTGAGACTTTTTATGAATTACACTAATTTTCTAGGTTAATATGGAATTTTAGGATTTACTTAATTAACTTTTTTAGAAGTAATCATTCTTTTATGATTTTTACAAAAATAAATTATTGAATAGTGTCAAAATTGACATAAAAGGGTTTTTAAAACAAATATTATATTATTAATTGATATTAAATTCCTAAAAATCAAAGGTTCGTACAAGATACTTATATCATGATATTTGTATCATTAATGGACCACTTGGGGGGGTCTCCTTTATGTATATAGTATGTTTATTAATCGTATAATATAAAAATACAAAGAGACATTGTAAAAGTGAAACTAATTAACTAAGAGTTAATACTTAAAGATAAGGTTAATATAGTAACCCAAACCTGTATAAATTCTATTGGCTGAGTGGTTTTCGACCCATACCCACCTTAACCTTTAAATAATCCACTTTGGAGCCATTAGAAACCGAATATGAATTTATTATAAAATAATATTTCTAGCTTTTCTAAAGGTTCCCTTCACCTCTCTTATAAAAGGGCACTCCACCTTCTCATTAATTCACACCTTCAAAGCCTTTTTGTTCGGAAAAACTCTACCCAAATACTCTCTAAACTTCCCTCACTACAACCTAGAGGCATTAGTTTGATCATAAATCCAACCTAAGGATCCCTTTTGATCAAATCAAAATGAAGAACCCGAAGAAGAGGTAATGTTTTCACAACCCTTTTTCAAATTCATTTCTTCTTCCACTTCTTCTTTCTTTGTTATTCCCATTCTAAAATAATGAATCTAGTATCTCCTATATACTGTAATATTATTATAAATATGGTAAATCCACATTCATTATTCTATCCATCCTTTGAATGACATGTCACCATACGTGCATACGTACGGCCTGCCGTCTCCACGTTGTGGTGTAATTGTTATTAAATATATTATTATTTAGATGGTTATAATAATGATGTATAATTCATGTAAATAATAAATATAACATGATAATGATTCTTTATATATGATATACCATCCAATTATGTATTATTTTAATATCAAAAGAATGATATTTTTGCTCGTGCGTACGTACGGATTACCGTCTCCACGACGCGATGAGATTCATTTCTGAGTTCACCATTCATCGATGATTATAAAAATATATATTACTAATAAGTATGTAATATATGACATAATAATGATACTGGAGATATATATATTTATATATATAAGTATTTATGTACTTACATATATCTTATTCACTTACTTCCGTTCAATACTATATGAAAACAGAAAGAGCGTTTATGCGTACGTATGGACTACCGTCTCCATAAACAGTGCTTTTCATTTCATATATATGTCTATTATACATATTTATATTCTAAATATATATGATATATTTATCATGTTTTATATTCTGTAAGTATTTAAATCATGATCTATGTGATACAATCAATAGTAACATGTTAAAACATGTACGATAAAGAAAGCGATTATTACCCGAAATATTAATTTAACATGGAAATTATTACTAAATGGGTAGTATAAAGTCATAAATGAATCATGTATGATATCATGAATATTAATATGGTTCTGGTATAATTTAATAACATACTACGATCTTCATACAGGAGGTTAAACATACCCTCGACTAAAGGAAAGTGCAAGGTAAGGGGTTTTCATCTCACTCCTTATTCCCGTGAGATTCATTCCATATTGCCACTATTACCTTTTGTGTGGTTTATTTACTGCCCATAATTTTATTCTTTGTGTAATACACTTTAATTTATGTGTATTTACATATTAATTTTATGATAACTCTTTCATGGGTTGTATGTTTTGTAAGTTACCAAATTGGTAAGGGTTAATTCCTCAATCTCATCATTATCCGAGATTATTTATGTGTAAATATTTACTGGGACATTTTTATCATCCACGTCCATTTTTCATAAAAATTATTTCAAAATAAAGATTTAAGGATTTTTAAAGTTAATCTTTATCAATATCATAATTTCAAATGTTTTAAATATTTATCTTTCTAAATCTTTTTAATTAATGTCCATGTTTTCAAAATGATTTTAAGGATTTATTTATATGGACATGAATGTTTTGAAATGATAATTATTTTCAAAAGTTTCAAATTGGTATGGGACACTTTGATTCAAAAATCTATTTTAAAATTACTTCCTTTATAAATGTGTGACTTTTAAATGATTTTACAAAAAGGATATTTCTCTTAAAAAAAATTACTCATCATTTTCATCTATGTCAACATCCTTTGATGGATTTTAAGATCATTTGAAGTTGATTTATTATAAAACACTTCTATTTAAGGTTTTGTGATATTTTTGACTGTGGATGTGTTATTTTTATACCATTCATTGTTTATGGAGAAAGTATTGACATTTCGTATGCTATTTTTAATACGAATTTTTATGTTATGTTTAAACCTATTCATATGAGAAATGCATTGGACTTAGTAAGTGATGGGTGGATCCCTCTATAGCTCCTCGATGCATCGGTAGGTCTCATGAGACAAACTAGTGTCTTGGCACAAGGCCTTGACAAAATCTTATTTGTAGTCTTGGGACGAGGCCTTGGCTATGTGGTTACGATAGTCTGGCATTATGCATTCCATCATTATGAAGGTGGTTAATGATATTGCATGTGATTATTCGATTAGTAGAATATCCATGTGAATAAGTAAATGGAATTATTTCATTTTATTTCTTCCATATTATGTTGAAGTTCAAGTTTAAAAGGCTTTTGTTTTAGTTTTATACATTGCCTTAAATGTTTATGCTTATTTTTGAAAGTTTGCGTTGTATTGCTTACCCTTACTGAGCATTTGATCTCACCCCTTTCTATGTTTTATTTTTCCTAGGATTCCAAGAAGTGTAATTTGATTGATATGCAGGGTTAAGCCAAGGAAATAATGGCGTTCATAAAGATTATTTATGTTTTTTTTGTACGTCTTAAAGTGCAAATGTAACATTCATGTATGTGATCTATTTTTCCAAGACTGCTAAACTGGTCGGTCCTTTGGGACTTGATTCCTTGTAATAATGCCAATGTATTAAAATAATGCACCGACTCTGGGTAACTGGGGTCAGGGCGTTACAATTCAGCCACCTCCCAATGCATGAGGATTTTATAATGTGTCCCCTCTCCCCAATTGTGTTAACTATTCTAATCTATTTGTGGAAGTGATGTAGGATTATAGGGGGAGCTAGGATCCAGGGGGAGTGTTTTTTGTGCACTAAAAGTTCAAATATAGATTCTTTGGGTTTATTTACAAATGGGGAGAGTAGATAAATTCAACATTACAATGGGAGAGAATGATAATGGAGAAAACAATTTGGTATTGTTAGGAAACAGTCATATATTAGCTTGGACATATTAAAGTATTACAAAACATGATAACCCAATTCATTATTCCCCTCTTGTTTTCTACACCGATAATTTATCGTGTAGACTTATATTATTGGATGAGTTGTTTCATACATATTAGGTTGTTATAGAAGCTGGTGTTTTATTGAATTTATCCACAGATTTCCAACAAACCCAAAGGGGGAGACTGTTGGAACAAAGGTTGATCTTTTCTATAAATGGAGTCTTGTTTGTGTTTGTTTTAAATCCACACTTGGATGATCAGGGAGTTTTCAAGAATAGTAATCTTATAGTACAAGTTGACAATAGTATTGAAGGTGGCATCATTTCCCAGTGTTTTCTAAATTTTTGGACTTAAAATCTGAAGGAAGGGTTATCATTGTGAAGGGTTGTTTTTTGGAATAAACTCTTCATAAATATGGTAAAGGAATGGATTTCTCAAAGACTAGGTTGAGGTTTACTAAGATTTTGATCATCATTAATAGATATGTTGTTCTCTATGATTATGAGAAGTGGATCATCGCAAATGCATGATGTGTTGAAGGTGATCTTCGTGGTTATGAAAAATTTCATTATAGCATCGTGAATGGAGGAGTTTCATAAAGATGTTTTTGAAAGATCTAAAAAATGCGCTAGAGTTGGTGGAGCATCATGAACAGTAGATTCTATAAATATAAGGCTACCCCCACTTCATTTGGGACAAAAAGTTTCAAAGGAAATCCAAAATCGCTCTGATTTCACGAAGAAACTCCATGAATCTAGCTTTCTATGCGATCTTGAGCATCATAAAAAATATACCTTAGTCTCGAATGATGCCAATGCTTCTAAGTATTTAGTGATTTTTGATGGTGGGGTATTCTTCATTGTCTCAATGAGCTTCATGAAGGTAGTTTGTTCCACGAAGGTTGGGTACTTTGCGGAGGAGTGAGCTTCACGAAGGAGCTTCATGAAAGGTAGTTTTGAACATCAGTTTTTCTATGAATAGTTATTTCAACGTGAATTAAATTAGGTATAGAGTTCAAGAAGAGTCTCATGCTAGACAGGGATACAAAATTTAATGAAAATCCATTAAAGCGACCTTCAAGTGGATAAACTGTGTAAGAATTCACCCAAGGTAGTGAGCTAGGGGGAGTCGACGGAAGTGTTCTGAGGGACGTAGTGAGCTATCCCTAAAATCATGTAAAGGAAATTTTCCTAGAATAGAGTAACTATGTCAAAACTATTGTATTCCACAACTAGTGATGATTAGGGGATTTCTTATGATTGACACATTGTCAGCGTATTCTCCTTAGACTAGCCCTTTATGGTGAACTAAGTAAAATTTTTATGTCGTCTCTTTTCATGTGAATGTTTTATTACTGACCTATTCCAACAAGTTGGTTTAAAAAGTTCCTACCAGTGTGGGAAAAAGTTCCATTTCTTTCAAAGAAAAATTTGACATCCTAATTCACCCCTCCCCTCTTAGGGTGCTTTGGGATCCTACATATGTATGATACATATCATACAAAGTATGGTGGATCCTGGAAACTATGCATTTACTATATGATGATATGATATGGGATTATGTGATTATGTGAGGCATGTGGTTCATGTTTTTATACTTATACCAGGCGTCTGTGATATGGGTTACTTTCAGAGAGAGATGGCTCAGGATGTGAGACATTAGGTCATAGAGGCAAACCAATGGAGAAACGGTAGCAGGGTGCCTTATTGTCAATATTATATTACATGATTCCTTGTATGTGATACTTGTTAAGAGATATCTGTGGTGATGTTGGGAACTTAGTATACATGTTTGGGTGATGAGTTAGTTTCACTGTTGTTCATTGTTCTTTAGCATGATTTATTTATCTTTTGTATGAGAGGCTTCAGGGAGGATCCTACTAAGTATATTTTTATTCTCACCTCACATATATATAATTTTTTTTGAGGTTAGTAGGAGTAGGTTGGAGATTAGGATGGATATTACTATCTCATAGTTTTTCAATATCTATTTGAGTTTCTTGGTCACTGCCAAGTTTACCTTTTTAGTACTTACAGTTTCCTTTCAGTTGTTTTAGTACTGTGTGACATTACATGTATTCACTTGGGATTTATTTTATATATATGTTTAAGGGGGTTTTATTGGTGTATTTTTCTTATCTATCGATTCTATATGTTCTCCCATAGGGTAATACCTATCATTGTTTTTTATTATACCATCAATGCTAGTAACCAACCAGAGCCTTACTAGAGGTCAGACTCAGGCAGACACCATCTCCCTTATCTCATTTCTATCCTAGGAGGGGTACCCTTTTGGGGGAGGGGGTCATGACACAATTCATTGATTTATTCTCACTTTAAATGTTACGATCTTTAAAAGGGTTTTATCATCTCAATTTCCCTTCATTGAGATATGATTAATATTCATCACTTTTTTGTTTTTTGTGGTGTATATAGTACCTATGAATGTATTTTATGATACCTTTCATGAAAATTAATTTATTTTAAAAAATAATATAAGAATATCTCTTTTAGGAAGTTTTGATTCAAAGGTCATCAAAGTTGTAAGAGTTTTTCATCTCAAATTTCCTTTTTTGGGACATGTTTCATATTATACATCTATTTTTATTCATATGGTGTATATACTACCTCTTTGAAATTATATATCATGAATATATTTGTACTCATGGTTTTAATTTTGATCTCAATATATTTCTTTTAAAAGGGTTTTGACTTTAAAAGTCATAAGGGGATTTATTTTAAATCACTACTTTAAAAGTTTTGAAATGTTTTACCAATATCTTTATATTTCTTATCCATATTCCTTATAATATTTTAATAATGATATTCTATATATTTCAATGATTTTTTAATTTTTTTCAACTATCTTTGAGTTTATTTTAAAAGGTTTTAAAAATGAATTTTTTAATGTTTTTCATACAGGTCACTTTTGACTTTCTTTGCAATAATGTGAAAAGAATTATTTTTAATGTTTACCACTTGACCAAACTTTAGCACTATTATAGTCTTTTTTATTAATATTTATTTCCAAGTTTTCATGTTTTTTTAAAGAAAATCATATTCTCATTGTTCTATGAATTTTTTGTTTTTAAAGGATACCGAAAGGAAATGATATTTCTTCTTATTTTTTCAAAGAATATTTCTGATGCCTTTGTAAAGGCATTTTTCATCTATATCAACATACATTAATGATTGTTATGATTAACTGGGAATGTTATCTAATGATTCTATCCACGTCATTATTTTTATGGATTATGATGATGTTTTAAGGAAGCTATCATGAAATTGTTTTCTTTTAATGGTTCAATTAATAGATATTGGAATTATGAGGTTTTCATGTTTTTGCGGTACAAATGTGTATGGTTTTCATTATGAAATGGGTTATACTAGCATTATATATCCATTTAGTGCATTAGTTATATCTTTTAATCTTTTCATATGATTCGTGGACATGATTTTGATTAGCTGTGTTAATAAGATAATGTGTGGACATGATTTTGATTAGCTATGTTCACAAGATAACACATGAACATGATTTTGATTGGCTATGTTCACAAGATAATGCATGGATATTATTATGATTAGATATATTCACAAGATGATGAATGTAAATGATTACAATTAGATATGTTCACAAGATAATACATGAACACGATTGTAAGTAGTTATGTTCTCAATGTTATGATTTATATGCTTATATCTATGCCAAAATTTTATTATATATTCTTATGCAAATGTTATGATATCATGGATCATGTTTGAGTGATGTTTCAACACTTTTATAAATCTTGTCTTATGTTATTCCAAATTTATATTCCATGAATCATGGTTGATGATATTTTTTTTTATTGGGTATCAATAGATTTTTTTATGTCAATGCAATTTTATTATGTTCTCATACCCATATGATCACTTTATGCTCACTTATGATATTTAATTATTAATTATGATGTTTACCCTTATTGATAATTTCAGCTCAACCTTATTATGTTTTCATTTCACTAGGTTATAAAGAATTATATTATGCAAGATATTTCTAAAAGGGTATCATGTGTGGATTATATCATAGGATATGTTGAAGACTTATTGTGGAATAATCAATTCTTGGTATAATGTGAAAAATTTCCTAAGGATGAGAAAAACATGGTTTTTGTTAAGTAAATGTTTTCCTTAATTCTCTAAAACTATAAAACAAAAATGTCTTGGGTAAATAAGTGACTTGGTATTTGTTTTTGACATAGTAATTATGGAAGTTTAAGTTTGGGTAGCTTTAGTGGGTATCAAATATAGTATATAAAGTTTATATTTTTAGCACTAGATCTGGGTGTATGGGTTTGGGGAATTATAGTTCATATTAGAGAAGAGTTTAGAAAAATTCATAGGTTATGAATTTATCAGATGATTATAATATAAGATTCATTTATACTATTATGGGTTGATAAGTTTAAGGTTGAAAATAAGTTCAAGAGCATGGATATCGATTCTGAGGTATTATGTGATAGGATTTTGAGGTAATTAATGATATTTTGTGGGATTTTTATTGGGTTTTAGGAAGAGTATCTAATTAAGGTATAGATAGCCCTTTATGTTGATAGGTGATTTTATATTGAGGTTATTATGGTTAATTGTGAAAATGGGTTAATTTATTTTTGAAATATAAGATGATATAACCTTAGAGGTTGAAAAATGATTTGGATATATGGTGATTTGGGTTATTTTTTGGAGTATTTATGATTAAGGTGATATTGATTGGTATGAAATTAATGTTTTCTAGGGGGAAATGTTTAAGAATAATTTTGAGATCATAGATCTCCATGATTTTTGGGTTTGTATTATAGTTTGAACTAGTAGTTGAACTTAATGTATCTTAGGTTGAAATGAAGTTTTCAAAGGGTAAGACATTGATGATTGATTTTAATATTTTTATTGGTTATTATCATAACCATTTGGTTTTAGTATTTGGTTAGAAACAGATCATGAAAATGATATTGGGAAAGGTATATCTCTAGAAAATCTAAATCCTTATATAATGATTCATGACTATATTAAAAAAACTCTCATATGTTTTCAACAGTAAGAAAAATTAAAATTCTGAGGATGAAGATTATTTAAGGGTGGTAGAATGTAACACCCAAACATTTTTGTTTGTTTTAATTTAAACAAATACATTTTTTAAAAGATTTTATCATATGAAACACTAAACTAAAATGAACCATGATACATTTTATTGAGAGTAAATGAAATATAAACATTGATACATTATGAGGATTTAATATAAAGAAACATTAAGAAATGTACAATAAAAATAAAACCTCAAGTAAATAAAAAGATATTAAAATGATTTATTATAAAAAAAAATATATTCTTATTATTTTTTTAAAATAATTATTTTATATGTTCTAATACCAATGAATTGATGAAATTTAATGATTAGAGTATAAGTAATAAATGGTATGTGATTAAAATCATTTAATGTTAAAAAAATGAAACTTTTTAAAGAAGGGTTTTTTAAAGTGTTCTGTAGTTTTATCTTCAGTTGAATTGATAAATTTTGAAGGATTTTTATAATTAAATTTTTCAAGGTCAAAAAAATAAATTAATACTCATTTTCAATTGATATGAAATAAGGTTAAGAACACTTGATGTTTTAAAAACTCAATTTCCTATAAAAATAGTTTTCTATTGTATTTTATGTTTTTATTTAAAAGATAAATTCATAAAAATTAGAATTTTAATTAAATTAAATTATATTTATCATTATATTAATAAGTAAAAAATTATCTTAGGGTGAATTTTTGACATTTTTGTTTAGAAATGTTTATTTTTAGGTGAATGGTGAAAATTGTTTTTTTACAAATACCATAACTTTTATGACATCATTGTGTTATAAGAATGAATTAAAAATATTTGAAACCTTTGTATAGAACAAATATGTATTTAAGGAGTTAAATAAATAATTTAAAACTATTATGTAAATTTGGAAACTCATGCTTGACTTATTGGAACCTAAGTTATATTTTATTCAAATAAAAAACTATTTCAGTTTGTTTCCTTTAATTAGGTTTTTAAAATTATCCATTTGGTTTTGGATTGAATTAAAAGTCAAAAAACTCTTATTTGTCTAATTATAAACCAATAAATTTCTTAATAATCAGTACTATAAGTTATTTTTGTGTAAATCCATTTTAATGATTAAAAAAGATTTTTTTTTCTAACAACTAATTTTGTTGTGTTAAACACACTTTTATTAAAATTAATTTTTACCACCTCTAAAAAATAAGTCTTATAAATCTGGTTTTATATTTTTAATTATAATATTTAAATTAGGTAATAATTTCCATTTCATTTTTAATCTTAAAAATTAGTTACCATAGTAAAAATTAGTCAATGTGTTAAGGGTTAAATGGGTTAAAAGGGGTCAAAACTATGTGATAAGGTCCAAAATATCAAAAAAATACTATATTTCATTTTCTTGGATGAGTATATTTTGACCTATATTATCCTATATTTTAAGTTTTGTCCTCTTTTTTCACTTTAACTTTATAAATACATTTATATTATTTTAAAGTTAAGAGTATTTACAAAAATGTCACCCCTCTCACTTATAAAAGGACCCATCATTTACTCACTTATCAACCCACTTTGAGCACTTTAGATAAACAAATATCTACACAGATAACTTCCCAAAACCCCTATAAATTACCTAGAGGTTATGGTCTTACCAAAATACCAACCTAGTAAGGCTTAAGGAGAGATCCAAAGGAAGATACTCAAGGAAGTGGTAATCGTCTTAACCGAGTTCATTCATTTTTTTTCCATCCACCTCTTCTAAATATTTTATAACCATCTTAAAATAATAACATAAGTATCATTATTTTACTAAAAAAAATTTATTTTTGTTAAATGACTATCATGTACCTCCTTTCATCCATTGGAAAATGAAAACGTCATTTGCATGTACGTGCGGTCTACCTCCTCCATGAACGACGTATTTCATTTTTAATTATTGCCTTACACAGACTATTATAAAAAGATATATTTAATTACTAAATATTATATCTATGAAATTATTAAGATTCTATAAAGATAAATCATTATTTACCTTCCTTCCCTCCCATTCATTAGAAAATGAAAACGTCGCTCGTGTGTACATACAGACTACAGTTTCCATAAACAACGTAGTTAATTTCCATCACCGCCTGACATAGATGGTTATAAAAATGAATTTAATGTATAAATATGATATTTATAAAATTATTAAGGTTATTTAATGTTTATATACTTATTTTTATTCACTAATAAAATCAATTCTCTTTACGGAATTGAAATTTCTAAAAATGGGATTTTTAAGCTTTCCATGCGAATCATCCACATAAGTTACATGAAATGACCACGAGACTCAAGAACTATATAAAAAATATACTCTAAAGCTTCATTAAAATTATGGATATGATTAATCCATGAACTAGATGCTAGGACCGGAACAATAAAATCAAAACATGTGTGGAAAACTGAATAGTTAACACAAAAATATTGATTTTTACAAAGAATTATTACTAAGTAGGATATATGAAATTATAAGTGAATGGTATATAGTAATATAAATATAAATATGGTTATGATATTTATGTATAATAAATCTAAATTTATTATACATTATATTGTGTTTAACTAAGTGGGAATTTGAGGTAAGGGTATTTTTAATTCAATTTCCCTTCATTGAATTATATCACTTCTCCATTGACTATATTATGATGTGATTATGTGTTTTGTGTCCTATTATTGTTTTATATTTTATTTACATTTATTTTATGTGTACTTACATTTGTTTCACATAATAAATTCATTGATTGATTCTTACTTAAAATGTTATGATCTTTAGAAGGGTTTTCTGGTCTCAATTTCCCTTCATTGATATATACTTCATATTCACCAATTGTTTTATTTTTTGTAGTTTATATAATTCCCATAAATGTATTTTATAATAATTTTCATGAAAATTAAGGTATTTTAAAAAAATTGTGTAAATTTCTCTCTTTCAATAATTTTTGATTCAAATGTTTTCAAAGTCATAAGGGGTTTTCATCTCAACATTCCTTCTTTGAGACTTGTTTAATATTATTAACCTATTTTCATTTATATGGTTTATATACTTCCTATTTAACAAAATATATCATGAGTCTATTTATACTCATGGTATTTTAAGATCCTCCATGAGTTCTTTATTTCAAAGGAGATTTATTTTAAATAATTACTTTAAATGTTTTGAAGTCTTTTACTCAACTCTTTCTCTTTCATATCCATATTCTTTATACTATTTTATGAATATTCTTATTTATATTTTCATAAATTTTTAAGGAATTTTTAAAATATATTTGACTTTATTTACAAAGGTTTTAAAAGGAATATTTTGAACACTTTTTGTACTTGTCACTTTTGAATTTATTTTCAAAAGTATGAAAATAATGATTTTTTAAGTTTACTACTTTACCATATTTTCTCATTGTCATGAACATTATCCATTATTAAAATTATTTTCCAAGTTTTAGTTTTTTTAAATAAAATCATATTCTCATTGTTTTGTGAATTTTTCATTTTTAAAGGTTACCAAAAGGAAATGATATTTCTTCTTATTTTTTCAAAGCATGTTTCTAATGATTTTATAAAAGTATTTTTCATACATGTCAACATCATTTAATTATTGTTATGATTCACTAGGGATATGATCTAATTATATAATCAACATTCTTTATCCAAATGGATTATGATGATATTTTAAGTAAATTATCATGAAATCTATTTCTTTCTACTAGTTAATTAATAAATGTTGTAATTTTGATGTGTTCATGTTCTTATGGCACACATATGTATGATTTTCATTATGTGGTGGGTGGAGATAGAATTATATAGCCCTATAATGCATTGGGTAAATCTTTGAACCTCATGAGATGATGGATGAATATGATTATGATTAACATTTTTCATAATATAATATGTGGAAATGATTGCGGTTAGCTATGTTCATAAGATAAAGTGTGGACATGATTGAGATTAGTTACGTTCACAAGTTGATGTGTGGACATGATTTTGATTAGATATGTTTGAAAGATAATGCATGAACATGATTGTGGGTAGATATGTTCGTGATGTTTTTATTTCTATGCTTATGTTTATGCCATATTTTTATGCCATATTCTTATGTCTATGTTACGTTCACATGGATCATGATTAAGTAATGCTTAAACACTCTTATGAATCATGTCTTATGTTATTCCAATGATTTATTATAAGACTCATAGTTTATAATCTATGTTTTTGTTGGGTATGGATCTCTTATGTTATTTTCATGAACTTTTATTATGTTCTCATACCCATATGATCACCTTATGGTCATTTATGATCTTTTATTGTTATTTCCTATGTTTACCCTTATTGGTAATTTGAGATCACCATTATTTTATTTATATTTCCTCAAGTTATGAATAATGATATTATGTAAGATATTTCTAGAAGGGTATCATGTGTGGATAATTTTGTGAGAGATTTTGAAGTCTTATTGTGGAATAATAAATTTTTAGTATAATGGGAAAATTGTTTGTTGGATAAGAAAGATAATATTTTTTAAGTAAAATTTTTCCTTGATTATCTAAAACTATAAACCAAAAAAATTGGGGTATGTAAGTGAGTCAACATTTTTTTTAAATTGTAATTATGAAAGTTCATGTTTGGATCGCTTCAACTGGTATCAAAGCCAGTATGTAAACAGTATGTTTTTAGCACCAGATCCAGATGTACAGGTCTGGGGTGTTATACCACTTGGCTTGGAATTATGTTCAAGTTATTGACATGATATTATACTGATGTTTTTTCTTCCACATTTAGGATGAAGAGACTCTGCATAAAGACCTAGTAACTTTCGATCAAGTTTTTTCTACTCTATTTTTTTCATTTATTTTGGTTTTACTTCCTTAAACGGAAGATCAAGTTCTCTATTAAATATATAATCTTCTATCCACATTATCCAAGATCTAAAATATGACATGTAAAACTTGTCAACTTGATAATTTCATTATTACAATTCCATCACTTAGTATTCTCACTAAATGAAAAGCGTTAAAGACAATAAATTCCCTTTGGAAGTCATTAACAAAGATTTGAATCAGTCTCTGATCTAAGCTATAATTCCATTTATTATTCCTAAACCACCTTTCCATAAAGAACCCTCCCTTCAAACCACAAATGAAAAACATGGTTTTAAAGTTTTGAACTTCAACGGTGTCTGATGTCAGTTCATCTGAACAAGGAACTAGGCTCTAAAGTCACAAACTGAATCGCCTTAGACTTTCCTCAATCATGACCTTCAAAAAATGGAAAAATGGAATGGAAACAACTCACACCCACTAAAATAAAAACACAATACTCCACGTGAGAAACGTTGTAACCATTATATTAAGAATATGAAACATTCCTAATTCACAAGCATCCAATGAAAAATACTACCTGAGATAAAAATAAAAGTAAACATAACTTCAACTAATGAATTAACAACCTCTCAATAATTTGTGACCCCCACCCCTTTTATATATAATCCATATAAAAATCATGGGATAAACTTTAAATTGGTTCCATTGTCATCTGTTTTTTATATTCCATCGTTGCATCGACTAAGGAAACTGCTAGATGCCAACTCTCATACCAGGTGAACCAGCTCCATTTGGAAATAGATCCATACCTTTAGAAATCATCCATTTTCATTCTGGAATCCACCATATACATTTTTACATTTCCTAGTTTCACAACTTACTATTATAGTTCCACAACATCCTTCCAAATTGGTTCTTTTGAGAAGCTTAGTTAACTTACTAGAAAACACTTTTCACAACTTCTTAGATAATATTTTTTGATCCATAAATAAACGGTTCTAACTTGAAAACCTTAGTATGTTCATTTGTCACTTCAAAACCTTCAAGGGGTATTATATACATATCCAAGACTAAATTTTCATGAAATAAAATGGTTATGATATTAATTTAATATATCCCATAATCATGATAAGATGTCTTGATAAAATATTACGAATATATAATCATAATTAAAAAACAAACAAGTATAAGAATAATAGAGAGAAAAATAAAATTATATATATATATTAGTAAATAAATTATATTTATAAAATTAATAATTTAGATTTTAGAATATATAAATTATAAATCTTTATAAATCTTTATTAGTTAATAATTTGTATTTATAATATTTTTTATAAATCTCTATAACTTTTTTCATATAATTATTAGTAATTTATCAATAATTAATATATTAAGTAATTATCAATTATATTATTTATTCATAAATAATAATATATTATTATCTTATTAATTAATTAATATAACTATAACTATTATTTATTATTTAATAATATAAATAAAATAATTTGTATTGAAAAATATGCTTACTAGTTAATAAAAATATTTTTTTTTCAATATATTATGAACTATTTTAATTATTTATTTATATAATTAATAATATAATATTTATTATTAATTGTAATAATATTTTGATAATTATTATTTATAAGTATTTGTGACTTATTTTTTAATATAAAATATTAGTAATTTATTAATAATTAATTAATTTATTGATAATAAATTGTATTATTTATTACTAATTAATATTATATTATTATGTTATTAATTAATTAATAGTGTAATAAATAATATTTATATATTTTTAATTATAAATCTTTGCTAAATTTTTTTTGATATAATTATTAGTAATTTATTAATAGGTAAAATATTTGTTAATAATCAATAGTATTATTTATTATTAATTAATAATATATTATTATGTTGTTAATATAATTAATAGTATTATAGATAATATCAATTGTATAATAATATAAATAAAATAATTTGTATGGGGAAAAATATTTACTAGTTAATAATTATATTATTCTTAATATATTATATAGTATTATTAATTAATTACTTATATAAGAAATAAAATAATATCTATTATTAATATTAATAATATTTATAGAATTAAAAATAATAATATTACTAATATTTAATAATAAATTTTAGATGGTTATTTATTATACATAATATGGATAATAATACCAAGAAGTATTAATATAAATAACAAATAGTAATTATTATTATTACCAATGTAGTTATTAATATTAATATTTCATAATTGTTCAAAAATATTTGTATGAATTTCCAATTATATCAATTTTTTATGCAAAAAAATATAATATATTAGTATGTTTTTGAATAATGTATAAGTAATGATTTAAAAAACATATAACATGTATCAACCTAATCTAAGTCGGTGTCCCAGATGCATCTTTGTGCCACAACCAAGAGTATATATAAAGCGTCTATGGTGTTTTTTCTATTTCTAAGATCTGGCTTATGCGGCTCTTATGTATCATCCCTTTCACCTACCTCCACATCATGTTGTGTGACAGGTGATGGATTTACAGTCTCTCTGCATGTACCTTGTCATAGCTCCAAGGATAGTGACTAATGCAAGGAACTCTCCCTAACATGTGAAGAAGATGATATTTTTGCAGTAGATATATATTAATCAATGGAAAATAAAGTTTGTAACATAGGTTGGTCGACCTTTAGCTCTATAGAAAAATCAGTCACGATAACCACCTCTATTTTTTCTTGTGTTTATGGCTTTGGTTATAAGGACCCAACCTTAAACATTACATAATCTCTTGAGTTTTTGTCCAGAAATTACTTTCTTTCACATTAAGGATCATTTTAAGTTTATATTATTATATAATTAGGCCATAACTATTACATAAGGACTCAAATATTACAAATCAGACACTTCTACTCACTATCCATTTTTTCACAATGTAAATTTTTTAAAACAAAACATGATTTATTTTTATTGATTAAAATCTTCATAACATTGAAAACAATTTTAAAACTTGGGATTAGCACAAAAAGTTAGGTAAGGGGCATAAAATAAGAAATAAACTGTTAGTCTATGAATATTTTAAACTCATTAAAACACTTTCACAAAATCATACTTTTCACCCATAAAACATATACCCTTTAGATTATATCATGAAATCATAATATTTTTGTAAAACTCCATAGAAATCATAAATCATACAGGTAACTTGTGGTATCTATATCATTCTTACATTGTATCCTTGATGTCTATATAGGGAGTAACCTTTATGGTTAGGTTTGGAATACTCATCACAGTATATTCCCTAAATCCCTTAGGAGAAACCTAACCAGTTAACTCTTTCTCATTACCCAATGCATTGTAGAGATATCACGGGCTCACTGGACCTTGTTTTATCATGGAACCACCTGTATACATAAACAATTCACAATAACCAAAACATAAGTATAGTACATAAATCATGTATAAAAGAATAATAACTTTACCACTTTGAACTCACTTTTCATTTTTACAAAGTCGCACACTCAAAAATGAAAACAATTTATTTTGAAAATAAAATGGTAAACATGTAAAGGAATCATTAAAACATTAAAGAGACAAAAAACCGGTAAAATCCATTCATTGTATATAAGTTAAAAAACATTCCAAGTTATTGAAATAATCAATTCATTTTTAAAATGCAATTAAAACATTTAAAAAGAAGATTTTTGAATCAAAGAGTCTCATAACACTATGAAAATTTTAAAAGTAATTAAAATTTTAAAACATTCATATCCATATAAATAAATACTTAAAACCATTTTGAAAACATGGACATTATTGACAATGATTTAGAATAATAAATCTTTAAAATATTTAAAATGATGTTTTAGTTCAAGAGTCTCTTACCTTGAGACTGACTCATCATGTACAATATTTATCTTACTAAATAATAAAATTAGGTTAATTTATAATTTCCTGATATAATTTTTAAGGTTTGTTATTACTTTTACATCACTTATTATCATGTTATAACAAGCCAACAAGCTTGTACCCTAGTGGCACAGGCTCCTCCTTGGCATCTAAAAGACCCAGGATCAAATCTGGGTAGGGGCAAATTTCTGGGTACTGTAGTAGTACTGTAGCAGCGGTGGGACTATTGTGGTGGAGGTATTGTAGTAGGTATTGTTGTGGTGGCGGTACTGTAGCAGGTACTATAGTAGTGCGGGTACTGTAGCAGTGCGGGTACTATAGCAGTACTGTTCACCGAAGGGTCCTTTGGGCCAAAAAAATGGGCTTTCAAGCCTTGTATCCAGGCCACTTTGACTTGGGCCTTCAGGATATGTAATGGGTCACCCTCTACCTAGTCTAAATAGGTATTTGCTTTAAATAATAAATTGAGGCTTCGGACCCATCCTTTTAAAAAAATCATGTTATAACAATTACATAATTATTTAAGTTCATATCAGATGTTTGGTCGATATTTGGTACTTGAGTCGAAAATGAACTTGGTATGATGTCAATAGTCTATGTGGTCATAATTACCTCATATACCAAATAATATTCATTACATAATAATAAATTTTATAAATTAATTATACTTTTAAATCAAACCATTGATTATGGTTATGAAAAATTAATAATGTTATAATCATGGAGACGGTAGGTCATACGTACTCATGAGTAACGTTTCCATTTTTCATTGATCATTATAGAAATATGTTAATTATTATTTTATCTTTAAAAATGATCATAAAATTATTAAAATCATATTAATAATTTAAATATACTTATATAAATCATACAAGTGATGTGGTGAATAAAAATGAATTACATCGCTTCGTGGAGGTGATAGTTCGCACGTACGTACGAACGATGTTATCATTTTTATGTGCATGGAAAGTAAGAAAGTAATTGATATATTATTCTATTATAATGATAAATATTTCATGAGTATAATATATATATATAATCATTGATTTCATCATTATAACTATTCGTGAGAGACGATAGTGAAAAATGAACTATATCAGTTTGTGAGGTGGTAGTCCACCGTATACACAAACGAAAAGTTCATTTCCCATTTGATGAAATTGGAGAAGGATTTAAGTGATTATTTAAAAATAAAAACATATCAGTACATATAGTATACTTTATTTATTATTTCATCATGGTGGAATAATATTTTAAGGAAGATGAATAAGAAACAAAATAGAAATACTTAATTAAAAAGGTTACCTTTCCTTTGACTGATCACCATTCTTAACACCTTAACACCTCTAAAAAGGATGTTATACCTAAAATAAGTCCAATAAAATCTGATTCGGTATTTTAGGAAGGTTTTTTGGTAGATATTTTCGTAACTAAAATGTTTTTTAAGTGTAAATAATAGATAACAATAGAGCCTTTTTATATGAGAGGGGAAAAGCACTCTTATAATTATTAAAAGTATTAAATTAATATAAATTTATTTTCAATACCATATGGGTCAAAATTATTTATTTAAAATATAGTATGAATATGGATCTAAATATAATCATCCAATGAAAATTACACAAATTTTAATATTTTTTTAATCCTTGTCTTTTTATTTTAACACATTTTAACTCTTACCATTTTATAAAGTAATTTATAGTTTGAGAGTTAAAATAATTATTGTAACATGCCAAATAACTAATGAAATAGTCATTAATGAAATTTAGAAACTTACCTAGAATATTTTACTATATATTTTATTTTTATAAATTTTATAACTTTTAATAAAATATTTTATATTTTAAAATATGAATTATGTCAATTTTGACACTATTCATTACTTGACTTTTTATAAAAATTATAACAACTTGATTACTTAGAAAAAACTAGTTTAAATCATCTATAGCATGTCAAAGTCAACCAGAAAATTCATGTATGGCATCAAATATTTCTAATTATATTTATTTTAATATTATTAATATTATTTATTTGATTCTTCTTTTAATAAATCTATTACTACATCATCATTATGTCAAAATTAAATTAAATTATTTAATGTAGAAAAAATATAAATAAATTATAATGTTATAGATAAATATTTTAGATTTAAAATTAATATTTATAGTTGAATTTACCTTTTAAATAACCCTATATTAAAAATTATTTTCTTATTAAAAATATGAGTATGACATTTTTAACTTATATTTAAATAAAACATAATTAATGTCATATTCTTACCCAAGTGGCTTAAAAAGGTTATAATTTCAACCTAATGTTGTTTTTTTCAAAACCCACTCATCCAATTAAATTAGTACAAGTGTTAGGGTAATTTTATATTATTATAATATTATGTTTACCTTTGATTATCCAATTTACCTTTAACCATGGTAAATAAAATAATAAAGTTATTATTCACCAAAAATTAAGTTAATCCAATTATATAAAAAAATTCAAACTAATTACAACCATTTATGTCCATTTTTTGAAATTAAATTCACATAAGTGGATAAATTAAGTTTAACACTAATCTTGTAGATGTGGCGAGAAGGCGGGTAAAAGAGACATTCAAAAATTCTAATAAGTTTTTATATCTAATTTCAATATAAAAATTACTCCAATGAACTACATTGGATTAAATAATAAAATCTTCATTTAATTATACTTTAAAACTAATTAATATGATAATCTAACTATAAATTATTTATATGAAAAGGGAGTTTTAATTTAAAATGTAGTATTTTCATTATTCATTAAAAATGAATATTATCAAAAAAATACCAAAAATTTATCCAGAATAAAATTTTATGTCCCTATTTCAAATAAGAAGTTTATTTTGTCAAATATAATTTATAAAATTTAAAAAAACTAGATTTAAAATTTGTTCTCTATCAAAAGGTGGTAAAATACTTTTTTTTAAATACTCCTTTCGTGTAAAATTAAATTTGTTCTTATATCAGATCTAGAAAACATATAAGATGAATTTTAAACATTATATTGAATTTTATATTTAATTAATATAATCCAAAAAGTGTTATTTGATTAATTTATAAATACAATTATTCACATTTAAATGGTTTTTCATATAAAAACATCCTTTATATTCAATTGGTTTTTATTTAATTTTATAATTAATTTGGTAACCAATGAATCATTATATAAACATGTTTAAACCATGTTTTCATAATTCATTTAATCCTTTTCAATCATGGCATTATAATGGTTATGTAATAACTATCATATTAAATAATAATATTAAGTTGTTCATTTAAGCAAAATGTGGCATATCATGTATGTTATTGAACATAGTGATTCCTTTTAAAAACTCGAATGTTACATTCTACCCCCCCTAGAAATTGTATCCTTACAATTTGAATTTGGAGTTGGTAACTAAGGTATGAATTTTCAAAATACCTTTATTGTAAACCCACATTGAAAAAAGGATTACCAAAACTTCCACTTTAAATGAAAGAAAGGAAAGTACTAAGGTCACCTGAGATAACACATACTAGGGTTCCATGTAGAAAAACATGGATATGGAAGAGAAAATTAACCATCAAGTTTTGATGAAGATTAATAGAAAACATTGTTAGGAAAAATTTAACAATCACAAAACCATAAATTTGTGATGTGTTAAACAGTCTTTTATTTTATAGTAGGAAAAGTAAAAAAAAATTTAAGATAATTTTTATAGAGTTGTGTAATTCATTTACTACCTATACAAAGATCATAAGGAAATATACTTACTTGACAAGTAGAGTTTCATCCTTAAATCAATTTTCACCACAAAATCTTCTTTTTAAATATCATTTTTTCAAACTTGAATCAACTTCTATAGAATCACATAATCCACAAAATATTAACTATATATTTATCCCATTATGAAACATTAACCAAAACCAAAATGGTTAGGATAAGATAAGATAATTCCCCAAAATTAATAAACCTTTATATGATAAAAACTATATTAATCTCCAAAATTCAACATTGATACCCAAAGTTCAACATAGACAATTCAATAAATAATTGTCCATAAAATTACTTAAAATAATCCAAACTAAGATTGAAACTCAAAATTTATAATGATTTGATCACATAGTCTTCCAAAATAAATTTTAACACTTATCTCCAAGTAACATCAACCACTCTTAATTTCATATACCAAATATTAATTAACCTAAACACATATTTTTCATGATAGGTTAGTAATTTCCATAAATAGCTTAATTCTTCATAATTCCACAATTAAAACCATAGATTCTTCCAAAAATATATTTAAACCATTACTCCTCAAATAAAATCCCATAGTATTCTATTTACCTTAATCATATAAAGTTCCCAAAAATGATGAATATATTCCAAAATAATATTTATCACTTAATTTACAAATCATTTTCCAATACCAAGTATATCCATTTAATAAAACATAAGTTACCAAAATAAACTTATTCTTATTCCATAAAATCTTTTAACTAAAAATAAAAATTCAAACTAAATGAGACTTCATGTAGGTCAGTGCTAGGTGATGCACCCATGTCGCCATTTAGTTTTGGGTTCGATTCCCACATCCTTGTCTAAAAAGACGGGTTGTCACCCATCCTATAGGTTGTCCTTGTAAAACTATATAATTATTATAACATTTAAAAATATGAAAAAAAATCCTCAAAATAACCAAAACATGTTTTAACCTCAAAGGTTATATTATACATCTCATTTTTATCCCAAATCATAATTATCTCATCATCTTAATTCATGAAGTCATATATATATATTGACATTTTTTTATTTAACCTTCATATGATTTAATAAAAATATTCCAGAAATAAAGCATGTCGTATCTTGATCATGATGTTTACCTGGTTTCATCATCATTTTGTTCACGTAGATAGAACTTCCATGCATTGAAACAGTGATTTATAGATTCTTCAAAATCACTTGATTCTCTTTTCCAAATACAAATTGTACAACTTGGTTCGTATGCGTGTTCATAGAGAAATAGTCTTGGAAAATAGTCTTGTATGACATATAATTTCAAAACATAAGATACGACTTGATTTTTATAAAACATTTGAATCAAGTTTTTTTTAAACTTTGAATCAATAGTCCATTTAAAATACCATAAGTATGTTCTCAAATAATATAAGTTAAAATAAAATATAAATAGGTTGTGTAAGGGTCTCATTATTTGGTAGATTTTTCAAATTCATAATATGATTCATGATATTGTGACAAGGTAAAATATCTAAATATGCCTTGATAATATTTACCTTTTTTGAAAATATTAGAATATTGAGAAAATAAGATTTGATTAAAAACAACCCATGACCCACTATGGTATTCAGGTATAGAGAGGGTGTTTGATATCTCATAAAACTATTTTCAAGATATTTTTAATTTAGAAAAAGTTTCATAATAATCCAGACATGAATTTTCAATAATTATTGCAATCAAGTCATTAGGAAGAGATAAGAATGTTGTTTTAGATCCTCCTCCTTCCATTTGTAACCGACTTTCCTCAATCTAAAAAAGTTATAGAATAAGGATTTAACTAAAATAATAGAAATAGAAACTTCCCATATGTTTAACCAAAACTCTTAATCCTTAAAGTTGTCTAAACCTTTCCTTTGATTCCAACTATAAGGACCCGGCCATAAAAATTACATAATCTTGAGTTTTAGTCAATAATTTAATTTCTTTCACATTGAGAATCTTTTCAAGTTTATAGTTTTAGTTAATTATGCCATAACTATTATATAAGCACTCAAATTTTACAAAATTAGGCACTTCTACTCACTATCCATTTTTTCACAAAGTAAAACATTCTAAATTAAAACATGATTTATTTTTCTTGATAAAAATATTCATAACGTTGATCTTGAAATACTCTTTTCTCTTAACCATCATTATACCCTATGAAAAACATTTTAAAACATGGTATGAGCACAAAAATATCAGTAAGGGGTATAAAATAAGGAAAGAAACTTTATCCCATAAATATTTTAAACTCATGAAACATTTTCACCAAATCATATTTTTCACCCAAAAAACATAAACCCTTTATCTTACCTCATGAAATCATAAGATTGCAGTAAAAATTCATAGAAATCATAAATCATAAAGGTAACTCTTGGAATCCATATCATTATTAAATTATATCCTTCATGGATATAGAGGGAGTAACCTTAATGGTTACATTTATAATATCCATCTTAGTATATTCCCTAAATCTATTAGGAGAAACTAAACCGACTAACTCTGTCTCATTACCCAATGCATTGGAGAGCTATAATGGGCTCACTTGTCCTCATTTTATCATGAAACCACCTGTATACATAAAAAATTCCCAAGAACCAAAACATAAGCACAACACATAAATCATGTATAAAAGAATAATAAATTTCCCACTGTGAAATCACTTTTCATTTTTACAAAGGTGCGCACACAAAAATGAAAACAATTTATTTGAGAATAAAATGGTAAAATTATAAAGAAATAATAAAAACATTAAAGTGACATAAAGTCATTAAAAACCATTCATGTTTTATAAGTAAAAAATAACATTCCAAATTATAGAAATAATCAATCCATTTTTAAAACACAATTAAAACATTTTAAAAGAATATTTTTTAAGCAAAGTGTCTCATACCACTTTTAAATTTTTTAAATAAAATAACATTTTAAAACATTCATGTACATATAAATAAATCCTTAAAACCATTTTCAAAACATGGACATTAATGATAATTATTTAGAATACTAAATCCTTAAAACATTTAAAACGATGTTTTAGTTAAAGAGTCTCTTACCTTGAGTCTGACTCATCACGAACAATATTTATCTTCCTGAATAATAAAATGAGGTTAATTTATAATTTCTTGAGAATATTTTTTTATTTTTATTATATCTTTTATATCACTTATTACAATGTTATAAAAATTACATAATTATTTAAGTTCATATCGGATGTTTTGTCGATATTTGGTACTTGAGCCAAAAATGAACTTGGTATGATGTCAATGGTCCATGTGGTCATTAGTCTATCTATATAATAATATTAATGAAATAATGATCACTTTTATACATTAATTATACTTTTAAATCAAACCATTATTTAGGGTTATGAAAAAATAACAATGTTATAATCATGGAGACGGTAGGTCGTACGTACGCATGGGTAACATTTCCATTTTTAATTGATCATTATGGAAATAAGGTAATTTTATTTTATTTTCATAGAATTATTATAAAATTATTAATATCATATTAATAATTTAAATATACTTATATAAATCATAAAAGTGATGTGGTTAATAAAAATGAATCACATCGCTTTGTGGAGGTGATAGTTCACACATACGCACTAACAAAGTTATCATTTTTATGTGCATGGAAAGTAAGAATTTAATTTATATATTATTCTATTATAATTATTAATATTTCATGAGTATCATATATAAAAATTTATTCCATCATTATAACCATTCTTGATAGATGGTAGTAAAAAATGAAATATATTGGTTTGCGAGGTGGTAGTCCATCGTACACACGAATAAAAAGTTTATTTCCCATTTGATAGAATTATAGAAGGATTTAGGTGATGATATTAACATAATAACATCTAAGTATATTGAGGATAATTTAGTTGTTATTTCATCATGGTAGAAGAATATTTTAAGGAAGATGAAGAAGAAACAAAATAGAAATACTTAATTAAAAATGTTACCTTTCCTTCAGATGATCACCTTTCTTAACACCCTAACACCTCTAATAAGGGTGTTATGCCTAAAATAAGGCCTCTAGAATGTGGGTAGGTATTATAGGAATGGTTTTGTGCAGATATTTTATGAACAAAAAGTTTTTTTAAGTGTAAGTAATAGAGAATAAGAGTTCCTTTTTATAGAAGATGGGAGAGGCACTCTTAGAATTATTAAAAGTATTAAATTAATATAAATTCATTTTCTATTCAAAATAGTTCAAACATTATGGATTTAAAATATAGTATGAATATGGGTCTACATATAATCATCTAATTAAAATTATACAAGTTTGAATATTTTTTTAATCCTTATATTTTTGTTTTAACCCATTTTAACTCTTACTATTTTATCAAGTAATTTACACTTTTAGAGTTAAAATAATTACCATAACATACCAAACTACCAATGAATGAGTAATTAATGGAATTTTTAGACTTACCTAAAAAATTTGGCCAAATATTGGTTTTTTATAAATTTTATAACATTTAATAAAATATTTTATATTTTAAAATATGAATTATGTCAATTTTAACACTATTCATTACTTGACTTTTTAAAAAATCATACAAACTTGAATCCTTTGAACAAAATAATTTAAATAATATATAAAATGTCAAAGTAATCTAAAAAAAATACATGGATGGAATCAAATAGTTCATATTATATTTATTTTAATAATATTAATATCATTTTTTTGATTCTTCCTTTAATAAATCTCTTACTGCATCATCATTGTGTCACAATTAAATTTAATTATTTATTATATAAAAATTATAAATAAATTTTCATGATGTATATAAAAATTTTATATTTCAAATGACAATTTATAGTAGAATTTATCATTTATATGACCCTATATTAATAATTATTTACTTATTAAAAATATGAGTATGACATTTTTAACTTATCTTTAAATAAAACCTAATAAATGTCATATTCATACCCAAGTGTCTTAAAATGGTTATAATTTATACATAAGGTTAATTTTTTTTATAAATACACTCATAAAATGAAATTAGGACTAGTTTTAGGGTAATTTTATATTATTATAATATTATTTTTTCCTTTAATTACTCAATTTACCTTTAATCGTGGTAAACAAAATACTAAAGTTACTATGAAACAAAAATTAATTTGATATTATTAGATCAAAATTTTCATATTTATTAGAACCAGGTATGTCCATTTTTTAAATTTCAATTCACATAAGTGGCCAAATTAAGTTTAACACTAATCTCGTAGATGTTGCGAGAAGGTGGGTAAAAGAGATGTTCAAAAATTACAATAAGTTTTTATATCTAATTTCAATATAAAAATTACTCCAATAACCTAAATTGGATTAAATGATTAAAAAATTATTTAATTATACTTTAAAACCAGTTAAAATTATAATCTTAACTATAAATAATTTAGATGAAAAGTCAGTTTTAATTTAAAATGCAGTATTTCCACCATTCATTAAAAAATGAATATTATCAGAAAAATATCAAATATTTATCAAAGGTAAAATTTTATATCTATATTCCAAATAAGAAGTTTATTTTTTCAAATATAATTTATGAAGTTGAAAAAAAGTAGATTTAAAATGGGTTTACCATCAAAAGGTGGTAAAAATGCCTTTTTTGAAAAATACTCCTTTTATGCGTAAAATTGAGTTTTATCTTATATAAGATCCAGAAAAACATATAAGATAAATTTTAAAAAATATATTGCATTTTATATTTCCTTAATATAGTATAATAAGAGTGATTTTATTATTTTATAAACACAATTATTCGTGTTTAAATAATTTTTCATAAAAACTCACCCTTTATATTCAATTGATTTTTATTTAATTTTATAATTAATTTGATAGCCAATGAATCATTATATAAACATCTGTAAACCATATTTTCACAATTCAGTTAATCATTTCCATTCCATCCACTCTAATGACTATGATAGCTATCATATTAAATAATAATATTAAGTTGTTCATTTAAGTTAAATGTGGTGTACCATGTATGCTATCGAACATAGTGTTTCCTTTTAAAAAATCGGTATGTTACATCGGTTTTGTTTCATATGAAATAGGAACAGGAGGAGAATCTGGATAATCATGATGAAAACCCTCCTCTTATTCCCCATCTTCATCCATAACTAGGTCATCACCCCTGGTACATCTATATCAGGCTCTGCACCCTCAACATCACCTGGAACATCAAAACAAATATCATCATAAAATTCATCCATAGGAGGAAGAAACTTTGTCACTGCTCTATGAAAATAGTCCTGATCAAAGGTGCCTCCCTCTATGGCATTAGATGTGTGGAGGATATTGGTGATAAAAACGTCCTGCAAAAACAAATTATGTGGTTAATTAATGTAAATAAAAAAACTATTCAACAGTTGAAGGAATAATTATTACCAAGTCATGATAGCCTCATATGTGACACGTAAGATATATCATTGGGTAAATGAGGTACCAATGTTCATAATCTAGATGATTTAATAAATTCATAAGTACTATGTCGACCCCTTATAATTTGGATTCATGTCATTTTTCCTACATCTCAATATATCGTGTATGATATCGCCTCCACTCAAAGTCTCGAATCCCTAACATATTCAAGGAATATATTGAAGGTAATTGACTAGGTGGTGCAGGGATGGGATAATGGAAGCTTAAATACCTCATAACTCTATCAATATGATGTCACTCAACAATATAAAAATGAATCATAGGTATGATGCATGATCCAACAGAAGGCATCGTCGTATAGTATGGTGGGAGACTCTAGATGGTATCATCACTATATGACATCTATGAAACATAGAATATAAAAAATGAATAATCAATTAATAAATAAAGACATTTATTTTACACAATAATAATTTAACTATATAATTAATAATCACGTGCATTATTTGGTCGAAGATTGTCCAGCATAAGTTTGTAAGCATGTACTTAATGTCTGGTTGTATCTTAATATCAATGTGCCTGACTCTGCCTATAGATAACATTTTTATACTTACATTTCATAATATAAAGTTATAAATTTAATTTTGACATAATATAGAAGTAAAATCATACCATCATCCATGTGGAGACTTCCATAAAATATCGACAGATAATAGCATGTGGGAATGTGGAGCTAAGCAAGGGATACATGCCCATATCCATGTCTATATAAGAATAACACATCTTGTTATCTTCATATTATTGATGAAACATGTGTTTCATAGAGCCCTATATATATATGAAATACATGAATACCCTCAGTTATACCTTCATGTTTGGTCCAAGTTCTCCAATAAAGGTAAATACATCAAATGTATAAATGTATTCAAATGATCAATGAAGATCATACCACCGATAAGCCTAATGTATGCATGTGAAAATCATGGCATCATGATCTCATCAATATAATTAGCCAGATAAGTGAAGTTCTCATCTATCCATGAAATTCATAATATAATACTGATGGAAGAGCTATTTTCATCATGAACCTCAATTCTTAGTAATTTGTGAACTAGATTAAACCAATCTATACCCACTCAGCCCATCATATTCATACCATAGATGGGGAGGCCCAATACAATAGACACATCATGGAGTATAATAGTCATCTCTCCATCTATAAAATGAAATTTATGTGTATCGGGCCTCTATCTCTCTACGATTATAGCAATGAGCTAATGATCGATGAATGTGAACTAACACATCACTATGCCAAAGAACCTATCATGATGAAGATGGAAGACGATGGTAGGATATAGTGAAACATGATGGAAATGTTGAGATCTACATACACTCAAAGTAGGAACCAATATTCCCTCTATGATGATCCGTGAAACATGTATGTCTTGTAATGTGAGCTATAAAGGACCCAACATCTCTACATTTTATATCATCATTACTTTTTATAGTTGATTCAATATAATTTTTAAAATATTTTTTAAAAACTACAAAAATCAAAATGAGGTATACAATTAACATTCATAATTTAGCATTATGATGAAAGTGAGGTAAAAAAATAGATGGAACTAATGTTATTGTATTATTCTATCAATTTATTGTTTTAATGATCTATAATCATGTTTAATATATTTTTAAATAATTCTATTTATATTGACCATGATGAAAATCATACATAGTACAAGGGACTTTAGGATATATTCATCCGACAATGTGATTTCAAGGATAGATTTTAAGACAATTCATTTAGAGGTTGAACCTATTTATATTAATTTTTGTTGCATTTTTAAATACTTAATAGTTGAAATATCCCAAAATTATTTTTGATTGAAACCAGAAATGAAACAAACTAGAGATGAAATAAACTAGAAATGAAGCAAGTTAAAAATAAAAGGATTTTTTAATGAAAAAACATGCATGGAAACAAAAAATTACACATTCATGATAGAATACATAAACTCGATCAAATATGATGTGAAGTGGAGCCTTATACCACCACTTGGGGACATCTTTTATGAGTATGGATTTATGTGTGAAAAATGTTGCAGCGTAGTCCCAATCTCCATTATCGATGTTATTCCATCTCATTTATGATAAAAGTAGACTTTGGTCATTCCCTAGGGTGCAATCTCGAATAACAGGCACCATAGTCAGCTAGTGAAAAATCCAACTATTTTCTATTTCATACCAGGCCACCAATACTGATGGTGTATATCCTGATAGATCTTGGTAAGACTAAGATGCACTACCCATGTGGATTCATGAGAATCTTGAATCATTTAATATCTTACTTCTGTTGGAACCCAAACACAACCATGAATACATAAAATATTATCCTCACCAATGACCCATCCAGGTGGAGGGTCTCCCTTAGGACTAAACCCCCAGGATATAATAATTTTCTCATCTTTACCATGTTTAGAATTTTGGAGTTCACTACCAAGGATGAGAAAAAAGTCTACATGTGACTATCATGCACCTCCAAGTGCATCTCAAAGAATAAGTCCATTAATTTTCATTCACTAATGAAATCTTTTACTACTTAGGTCTAGATATTATGACTTAGATCATCAGTTACTACATTTCCTTTACCGGTCATATAGGCTAGCTGAAAATTAAACAACTATAGATACTCAACCCACCTTTTTTGTCTAAGGTTTAATTCATGTTGTGTAAAGATGTATTTAAGGATTTTGGGGTCTGTGTACACCACAAAATGATCTATCTTTAAATAGTTCCTCCAAAAGGGAAAACCATGAACAACTGATACTAACTTGAGGTCATGCGTCTGATAATTCTGCTTATGAGATCTCAACTAACGATACTCATACACTAAGACTTGATCCCCTTGCATTAGGATAGCTCCTAGTCTGATGCCTGATGCATCAAAATAAAACATATATATTTTTCAAGGATATAGGAGAATCAGTATTGGTACTGATGTAAACCTACCATTAACTCATGAAAGGCATTTTCACATTCTTCAGACCATATAAATTTCACACCCTTTTTGGTCAAGCTCATGAGAGGCATTGCTAGATGTGAAAATTCCTAGATAATGTTCCTGTAATAATCATCCATCCCTAAGAAACTATGTATGTCAATGAAATTCCAAGGATAGTCCCAAGAAACCATAGCACTCACCTTCTCTAGATCCATAGACACTCTTGTCTCTGAGATGATGTTACTCAATAAGTGAACCTTATCTATCCAGAATTGACATTTTCTTATCTTGGAATATAACCTATGCTATCTTGGTGTATTTAAAATTATTTAAAGGTGTTTTTTATTATTGTGTCATGTTTGAGAATACACTAAGATGTTGACCACAAAAATCAGCATGAAAGGATCCAAATACGGGTGGAAAACCCAATTCATTGGGGCCATGAAAATGGTCGGTGTGTTCATCAGACCGAATGGAATAACTAAGTACTCATAAAGATCATACCTACTATAGAACTTTTTATGAGGTATATTTTTCATCTTGACACGCAACCCAACCTCAAATCAATTTTTGAGAACACCTGATCTCCTCAGAGTTGGTTGAAGAGTTTGTCTATATGGGGAAAAGGATACCAATTATTAACTATCAACTAATTCAATTTCCAATAATCAATTCATAAAAAAAAGGTTCCATCTACCTTCTTGGAAAAAAATACTAGCGAACCCCATATGGAATTATTGGGTCATATAAAACCCTTTGATTCTAAGTCCTCTAGTTGCCTCTTGAGCACCTATAACTCAATAGTATCTATTATATAAGGAGTAATTTATATCGGTCTATCCCTTCACAATAGTTCTATGGTAAAATATACCTCTATCTCTCTGAAGGTTTCCCTAAAAAATCATCAGCGAAGAAGTCACTCTAACGATCAAACACATGAGGGAAGTAAGCCTGACGTGTTCTCTAATATTCCATATAGAGGCTAGCAATTAGGGTCATCACCCCATCCAGTATATGATGTTTGGGTCTATCTTGGACCACCTCTACATCCTACTCACCCTTGTGGATATATCTACCACCCTCTGGTGAGGTGAAGGATACCCTCTAATGATACAAATTGACATGGGCATGGTAAGAAACTAACCAGTCCATTCCGAGTATGACATTGAATCCTGTTATATTGAGGATAAAGATATCCCATGATAACCACCAATTTTTAGGGGACATTTATTGCATTGGAGAACATTCTATGATCATACTCCCAACAGAGTATCTAAAGAGATAATACCACAAAAACACTGAAACTCAAGCCCAAGGATTTCCATAGTAAACATAGAAATAAAAGAATTCCATGTGCCCGTATCAAAAAGTGAAGATAATAGAATATAATCTACTAAGATCATACCTCACACTATAGATGGCATGACACTTTTCTCCTTAGTTATAGGTTGTAATGAATACCTTTGTCATGAACCGTGGGCTTTATAAATAACCTGACTACTCTGATCATCCCACTCCACTATAGCAGTGCAACTGGTGTTCGGCTCCCTTATCCCTGACCACCTTCTCAACCTCAATGATTGGTAGTATTCTAGATCCTAACCTGACACAGATCTGTGAATCCAACTCCATAACCTAGAGTCTGTGTTGACCCTATACCACTGAATACTAGAGGGAAGGTCCTATGTAACTTCTGTAGATATCCCATCCTTCCGTAGGATTGGTACTCATCCATGTTTCTATCACATAGGATCCTCATGTGTCCATGCTTCCCATACTAGTTACAATAACTAGAACTACTAGGACACATGATCTGGCTGGAATTTCCCTCACGGTAGGTCTCAAAACATCGTTTCCTACCACCTAACACTATACCACTCATTCGAGAATCTGAACTACCCTTCTCTATTCCCCTAGATTCCCTCGGATTATGTCCAATAATAAGAACCAAATTTACTATTTTAGATATGGTATCCAACCAAAAAACATTCACCTACAATTGAATGGAATGCTTGAACCCTTAAACAAAGCATCTCTCCCTAGACAGTTCATAAACGATATAGATAGACACAAATCACTGAAGCTCTATAAAGTGAGATGAATATTCCATAACGAAAACATCACCCTGCTCCAGATGCATAAATTCATTGGATTGTTTAACCCGTAATGTCACAAGGAAAATTTATTCATAAAAACTAGATTGTAAACCCCTCCAATCCATATCCCGTTATTAGTCTACTTGGTTCAATACATCCCACCAATTCTTGGCATCTCTTTGAAGCATATATGTCATGATCTTGACCCTACATTCTAAAGGATTATCCATATGATTAAAAATATACAAGATAGTTTCAAGCCATAGCGTAACTGCTTACGGGACACCATCCCCTGAGAAAGTGGGTGGATGTTATTATTGGAACTCATGCATCAACTTTACTATAATCATGGCAGGCCACAGGGCTCCCTAAAAATCTACATAAATCATAGAAGATCCTATAAAAACTAGGAATCATCTCCCATATTAGGTATAACTTTATGTTCCACAAGTGGAAATACTAGAGGTTCTATTGGTGGACAATGGCCCACCACCTCTGAAGCATGGTCATCACCACCCTCATGGTGCACCACAAGAGGCCATCATGGTGGTATGTCTCTAAAAATTAAAATCACATGCCTTATACATTATTTAGAAATGAAAATATCATATATATATATATACACACACAAATAGGATAGGTACAAACATTCATATAAACAATTCACTCCCCCCCCCCCCGTCTACTCTTAAAACCATGTCTAGGCAGTATAAGGATCAAAAGAATGAAAGATATACTGCCTACTTCTCACTACTAAGGTTGGGTCAGGGTAAAGTTCTCTAATTTAAGTCAAGGTTCCCGGTATATATAATTTCCACTGCATGTTATAGAGGAAACACCCTTTTAGTTTCAATTGGAATCTTCATTTAATTGTGACCTTTCCATTTCAGAATTTAAAGTCATTTAAATTTATATTTATTTATATTAAAAATATTATTAAATTATTTAATTATATAGATCATCATTTCCAATTTATAAATTCCCATACAATTTATAATTTAAACTATGTAATCCATTTAATCACCACTATAAACACATTCCATCCCATACGACCAATGGTCCATGAATCAACATGCCATAATTGACTACTTAAGGTGTCTTCATTAATCTATATAGTAAAACACTATTAGGTTGATGTAGGTACTTTAAGTAACCAATTAAGTTTCTCAATAACCTATAATAAACATTATTATAATAATAATTATATGTCACAAACACATATTATAAATTTTATGCAGTCAAGCAATGAATCTTATATGTCATGGAATATGCATGGAATGTGAATTCCATACATGCCTAAAATGATTCATGAGACACATATATCCTTTCTATACCGGTACAAGTGAAAAATCAAAATAAAAATCAACATCACATATCATGTGCATCACCCAACAGTGGAATCAAATCAACTATAATAGGCATAATCCAAAAAACAACAATTCTCATCCCTGGTAACCTGGATTTGTCCTATGCATGGGTTAGCTACTCCCAGGCATAACTCATTACCAAATTTTAACATGTCCTAGTCTCTTTTCTACCATCACATAGAGTAATTCGAAGAAAAGGTTCCTCTGATGCCACTTTGTAACATCCTGACCGGAAATCTACTAAACGGTGACCCGATCTGGTGGGTCACATGGCCTCAAGCACACCTTCCTGTACGCCAGAGGTTTCCCACTAGTAGTGAGGGTATAAGGTTGTTTAGTGAGGAGACTATACCCTCATAATTATAGTAACAAAGCGGTGTAGTAGATTAATAAATTATGGGAGAATAATATCAACTGATAGCATAATTAAAACATCCAGATAGTAGTAATAATAATAAATTCCAAAGGTGGTGTCATATAAAAAATGATGAGTATATCATTAAGCTATAAAAAATATAGAAAATACATGGAAAAAATAATCCAGTACAATATATGTATCAAAATTACAAAAAATTCCAAAAAAAAATATCTCCAAATAGTATCACAGTCCATAGTTCAGTTCTATGCTCCCCTACTCCTATGCCACAATCAATCAGGAATCACCAAAAGGGAATTTTCTTCTATCCCTACCTGTATCCATGAAGACTATCTGGGTACCAAATGGAAGGCCGAATAGGGTATGATATAACACTCATTAGGCCACCACCAATGGTGTCTATAACAATTCCAGTCTATGCATATAATCTTGAGAAGTGTGAAAGTATAAAAAGAATAATAAGAAGAAAGTATAATTGATACCGTCCAATCTAATGAAACTCACTATGATCATGAAATGATAAATAAGGACTATCTATAAAACAAGGTAATAATCAATAGTGGCCTATGCTAAGTAACCAAGTATTATACCTACTTGGGCCAGGACCCAAGTTTAATGACCCAGGTATCCTCTTCGAGACCACTGAGTGCATCCATAGAAAACATGGAAAAGACTTGGGTGGAGCCCAAGGAGAATGTCCAAGGTAGTCCAAGAAACCCATATCCAAGGTGTAAAAAACAATTCATCCAAGTGGGTCATCAGTTCCATACTAAAAACCCCCTCATCAGTGCCATACTATGAGTCCCCACATCAATTCCATGGTGTGTGTCCAACATTGGTGCCATACCATGTGTCTCACATCGATTCGATATCATGATATCCATCATCAACATGATTCATATAAGGTAAAGAAGGGTCCACAAGATTGTATATTCCCTTTATCATTTTAACTCATCATAACCATTTTTTAACCATACACAAGAAAAGGGATTAACCACTTCATTCCTTTCATATAAATGACAATGTGTTTTAAGGTTCTTGAAACCATTCAAAAACCACAGTATTATTATATTCAGGACCTAGTAAATAAAGGAGGTATCAACTCACCCCAAGGGTGGCATAATCATTGATAAAGGAAATAACTCACCCCATGGGTGGTTCTAATTGAGGTGAATAACCTCTAACCATGTATAAGGGTATCATGGAATGTAATAAACAATAATTTAACATTTAATCTAAGGGTTATTAATTTAGGAATAAACTTTCAGAGAGTTTGGAATATGGAACAACAACAACAAGGTATAAACAACTATACATTATGGTAAAAGGTATATACCACCTACCCTATTCCTATGGTAGAAAACTTTTCCAGTATCGACCCTTGGTTCAGCCTAAATCGGTTGAAAATAGAAGAATAGAGGACCACCCTGAAAATAGGGAATATGAGCTCGCACAAAAAATAGTGTCATTGATAGAAAGAAAAATGATGAAATGTGCTTAATTATTAAAGATCTTACTAGTAGGAATTCAATAAGATGAATGAATCTCGATTCAAAGGTCAGACTAAAGAGTTATCAAAGAACCTAGGTGGATTCCATAGAAGAGATCTCAAGATGGAGGGCTTATTATGTGTGGAAGAGAAATGAAATGGGAGGGGTGATTTATAAATAGAGGGTTAAAATCAGTTATTTCACCCAAAATTTAAAAAGGTTCATGGTTTTTTCATACAGTTGTCCAAACCATGTGCCAACTATTCACCAGCTACTATCCAAGGATAGTGGCCCACATGGTTAGGGAGCACAGTTTTTCTATTCATGCTCTACCCATGTGTCCCTATATTCCTAGGGAATAAACCATGAATATCCTGCAGTACATGATTAGAAAAACCAGACATAGTCTATGTTATCCCCTCTATGGAGACCTACATCACCCTGTATGGTTTTACTAACCATGAGGACTAGGATGGACAGTTTATACTGTCTATGCGGCCCATTTTTTCCCTCCAAAAGTTGGGACTTTAGGCTCCAAATAATCCCTAGACACCCTCATTTCCACAATAACCTAATTATGAATTACAATTAAGACAAAATTAAGGTAACAAACTAAAATTAAAAGGTTATATACCTCTATAAAAAAATTGGGATCTTACAGACATCATGCGTCAGATTGAGGTGTGGCTAATTCCTACATGTCACAAATGATTTATGGATCGTTTCCCTAAAGTATCAATATAATCCAAGTGTGTTTGATTGGTTTTTATTATGTCAATTTTTTTTTCTAAAATTTCATTTTAAACTAAAAACACACATTTTGTGTCATACTGGTCACATCGTGTGTCAGTTTGACATAAGACTGATTCTTACACATCAAAAATGACTTATGAATAATTTTCCTAAATTTTCAAGATAATTTGAGCACGTTTACTCAGTTTTCAATGATTGAAACATGTTTTGAACTAAAATTTCAAATTTAAACTAATAACATACACTTTGAGTCATGCTGAGCACACCATGTGTCAAATTGAGGTGTGTCTCATTCCTATACATCAAAAAATGACTTATGGGTCATTTTCTAAAAGTATCCAAATAATCGAAATTTATTTTATCATTTTTGAGTGTATGGAATGTGTTTTGAACTAAAATATAAATTTTAAACTAAAAACATAAACTTCAAGTCATACTGGGCATAAAATGATGAGAAAATAAACAAAATAAGTAATAAGATGTCATCTCTTTATGATGTCTGTATACATTCTGATGTCGGGTATGATGCCCCTTCATTTCTAAACAAATATTTTTCATCTTTCAAATAAAAGGACTCTTTATAGTCATAGTAGTATTGAAAAAATATAAATAAAAAATTAATAAATATTTTAAATTAAATTGTAATTATCTTTGAAAATACCTCTTTGTTGATGCTTGTTTATTGATGGTATATGATATCTTTCATAAATTTTCAAACATAATAACCATAATATTTTTCATTAGTTTGTTTTGGACACTATAGAAACATTGAGAAAAATAAGTAATTTGTTTTGATATTTTTTTGATAGTTAAATATTAATATATATACCCTAATATTTATCTACTTGTAATAGTCGATAGGATCATTGTTTTCATGGACTGTCCTCATTCCATGATTTTGAAAATATTTAAACTATGATATGTCATAACATAATTTTTATTAAAACATAATATAAAATGTATAACTTGATTTTTATTTATAAAAAATTTCAATTAGTGTATTAAAATTTAATAAACATCATCATGTGTGGTTATTTTTTTTGGGTATCCATACATTGAATCCAAAAAATAAATATTTAGAGTATCCAAATTTATTACAATGAGTAACCAATGCTACCTAAAAAAGTAATAAGTATTGAAAAGAATTAAAATATAATTGATATTATTAAATTGTAGAGTTTTACCCATGAATCATTAGTTTTAAGAATATTCTTTCATCTGTAAGTATAATTTCAAACATTGTGGCCAGTTTTTCTACTATTGCATCATATTTATTTCCTTCCAATGATTATTCTTGTGTATAAGTGATGTGAGGACTAATGAGTCCAAATTTCCATTCACAAGGATTTCCCTTTAATTATTATTGATATATCGGCCTACAAAAAATATGAATATTATTTAGTCATAAATAGCAAAGTATATTATCATTTAGACAAACAAATCATGAAAACAAACATCATGTATACATTTACAACTGAGACTCTGAACCATTCATGAGTGAGAATTTCATTTACATTTTCAAGACCCAGATAGTCTATAATGGCCTCTCCAAATATTTGTTCTTCAAAATCAATTATGACTGTATCACCACTTTGTAATGTTGTATCCGTATAAACCTTTAATGTTAGTAAATATGAAAGTTAAATGGGCGGGGTAAAGGTACTTACTTAATATCTTTTCGATTGTTTGGTTGATTTTTTTGATCCAACCTTCCATTTCAACCCTTCCCTTTCTCTGTATGTAATAACACTCATCGATTCAGGAATTTTTTCATTAATTTCTAAAGTTTTTTCAAAAAAAAATTGGAAAGGAATACCTCTTTCTCAAGGTGTATTTTTAAAGGATAAAATGGTCATGCTATAAAAGATCCAATAGCAAGCTAGGCTGTATGAACCTTTCAATCATGAAGTTTAATTGGTAGTTCGGCACTTGGATCTTGAGCTATGTGAATCCCCACTCTCACATGACTTATTGGAATTTTTTTTGTGTGGAATATGTCATTGTATATTGTACATGGTTCTCCTAGAAATAAGGCGATGGATGGGTGCTGATAGATATAAATCAAAATCATTTTCACCCTATAGAATATCAATATAGGAAAGTTATCAGTGTCTTATTGATTCACATTTCATAGAAACAATTGTAACAAACATGATTACCTTTTCTAAGACAGCCCTTTAAGGGGAATGCCTCACCTCAAAGCTGGTGGGGGAGGGGGATCATCACATAGTAGTTGTTCTCATGTTGTTTCTTCTCTTTAATTCCTTCCCATAACATTTTCTTACAACTCAAATTTCCAATTAATTTTTTATTCTAGAGCAGAAAATTGTGCTGCATCTCTTCAATTTTCTTAACTTTATCCACCTGTTTATTTCTTTTCTCAAAATATGTTTGAGGTGACACCCCAAAACCCACACCCATGATGTTTTCATATAATTATGGTCACTTAAAGGCCACTGATAGAATTTATTTCAGTGAGTGTAGCTGATGATGATTCTTGTGTATAAGTAGGATAAAAAAATATAGAAAAATAAGTAATCATTATTAAGTAATATCGATTTAAGGCACAACAAATTTTTATTATTCCATACTTAGACATGATTCACAAAATTTTTGTGTGTTTTCATCTATTAGCATCCAGTATTTATTTACATATTCCTCCTCCAATATGAAATGAAATGGGATGTAAGTGGCTTTTGATTTCGATTCATAAATCTATATATAAACAAAGGAACATAATTATGTTGTTGTTTCATGTCACAAAAAAGTATTACTGTGGAATCTTATTATTCCTCTACATTGGGAGCATCAGCATGTTGAGAAACTTATTGTTCCTTAGGATTGGGAGAATTAGTATGTATAGAAGTCATTATCTTTATAAGTAGTTGAACATTTATTTTTGATTACCTAAATATGGAAAAGAAAATATAATAATAAGAGGTAACATAATGTATATTACAAAAAATATTACCTGATTATTGAACTTTATTCTTTTAAAGGTTAAATGGATATGACACTTCTATCAAGTATCCAAATACCCTCGTTGTGTTCTCCTCTGACATACAAGACCCCATCTATATTGGGACCACTGTGAAATGATTGTGGCATCCCAATGACATGGTCATCCTTAGTTACATCGTCATCTAACCCTTCAGTGGTTCTAGTCGATAATAGAATAATTGATCAGTTTCAGTTTTTTGGATCTGAAACATAAAATACTTGTTCTATATATGATTCCATTATAAATGTTTCTTCTTTGTACCCTTACTTACTAAAATCCACTTTTATGAATCCTAATTCATCTATTTTAAATAAACTCTTGTTATCAACCCACTTTCATTGAAAAATAGACACATAGAATGTTGTATAATTCAACACTAATATTTTTTTATGATTCCAATGTATAACATATTCACATAAATCGGATTTATGTCCTTGGTACCGACACATGCATCGCTTTAGCCGCAAGTGTAAATCCACTATTTTGTATGGTACCACGTTCATCATGTTCATTTGTATATAATGTATAATCATTAATTACATAACCATTATAAGATAATATATGCACACTTGGTCCTTTGGATATCCATAAAAGTTGTTCTAAAATTGAATTCAGATTTGTAGTTGACTCCTTAAAAACATGGTCTCGAAACCATCTTATAAACTATTAATTATGTGTATTTGATATCTGGGTTTCAGACCTTGATGGATTAAATACCTAAGAATTGATTTATAGGTTTAAACATATGGTGAAACCTCTAAAAATTTATGAAAAACATAAATTTGGGCATGATCTCACTCTATAATGGTAAATGTGACAGCATGTATTCTAGAAATTCCTTTACCCACAATCCACTTGGTGTGATGAGACTTCGGTGGACCAATTCTTTTCACATTAGACAGGTAGTCGGTACAAAATTCAATGGCTAGCAATGCGAAACAGGCAGTTTGGGGTGGGCTGGCCCAAACCCATGTGGGATTTGGACCATGTGAGCTTGATATCACAAGATCCCATATTTTAAATGGGCAGATTTATCAAGCCCACCCCACCCTACAGTAGTTGCAGGTAAGCCCATGGGAAACCCAAATTATTTGTTGTTTTTATTATTATTATTATTATTATTATTATTATATTTTTAATTATTAATATAATGAAAATGTTATTATATATATATGATACAAATATATTAAAATAAAAAATAAAAAACTTCACAAGTGGAGGTGTAGGCGACAATGAGGGATACATGAACACACACACACATATATATATATATATATGCATGGGTGTGTGTGTATTTATGATAAAAATATAAGAAAAAACTAAAAAATTAAAAATGCATATGGGGGTGTAGTTGATGGCGTGGGGGGACGGAGGTAGGTGACAGGTTTGGTCCGATGTGGGGGGTAGAGGAGGATGACAAAGTGTGGGGGCAGAGGTGGAGGTGGGTGATGGGGATGGTCCTTATAGGGGGGAGAGGTGGGTGATGGGACTAGTGTGGTGTGGGGAAGATAGAGTTGAACGATGGCATGGGGGAGGCGGAGACGGGAGATAGGGATGGTTCAACATGGGGGGAGGGTGAGTTGGGGATGGGGCTGGTACTGTGTGGGTGGAGGAAGATGACGGGGTTGGTCGGTGTGGGTGGAGGTGGAGACGAACAATGGCATGGAGGGAGGAGGAGGTAGATGATGGAATGGGGGAGTTAGGGCTGGGAAATAATGATAGTTAGGAGTTATGGGAGGTGAAGGCGGGGGACATGGTTGGCTCTGTGTGGGTGGAGACTGTGGCGGCGTTCAATGAGAATCCTAGAGGGGGGAGGCATAGGCAGACGACGACTTGTCTATAGTGGCAAAGACCACTCTAGTATGGAGAGGGGAGGCCGAGGTGGGAAGAAATAAAGGAAATTTTCAGATACATGCCTCTTTGTGTCACAAATTGTCATAGCCCACACAAAAATGTGAGTCTAAACCTGTACCTACCACCCTACAAGTACGTTGAAGCCTCTCCCACCCAATGGCTCATCGGTTTCCCCACATCACAACATTCATATTCCTAGTGGTGTATTCAACCAAGACGTTTGGCATTCCACTTGTATCATAGTACCTACCTCATCAGGTTCTCTACTCATGAATCGATAACCCACACGAGTTTCCAACTATAACACATAGTATTTATGCCTCACCGCTTGTAAAGATGCATGTATTTATTGCACCGAGTTTTCATCTTTATCACCACACTAGTGCTCCCTTCCCAGAAGGAATGGGCTTGAAAATGGAAATAATATTTTAAATTATAATATATATATATATATACACCCATGAATAGTATTGATAATTAAAAACTTCTAAATTATTAATAAAAAATCATGTGTTGTAAAAAAAATTCTTTTTAAAATTGGGACCATAGGTATGCCCGAACCCACGCGATCTCAACCCGCCTTGGCCCACACCTATGCGAGCACAACCAAACTTGACCCACACTTTTAAAGGTTAAAATATTTATGCCTTCCATGCCCAACATCAACCCCATATCAGCAAATATTGTGGTCCATGATCCCATTTTTCATTACTATCAACAGCTTCCTCAACAGCATATCCCTCTACAATAAAACCTTCTAGTCAACTTTGATTTTTACATACCCTTTAAAAATCTTTATATATCATTCAATGGGTTACATTCATCTATAATGTATAAGACCACATAGTTTAATCTCTCTTACCAAGTAATCCATCAAGTGACAATCATATAAAAGAATTTCAGTAGGAATAAATTCTCCAATTCACATAATATTATAGAAATTTCCTTTTCCATTGTTGGTAATTTCACCAGGTCTGTAACTTTTCTACATATAGCTTTGAAAAGAAACAAATCTTGGTTAATTTATGATGTACATTCTTGGATAAAATTACATGTAAATCTATAAGCATTAGATCTTACATCAAAACATGACAGTCATGTCATTTCAGACCCTTTAACTTTAAATCAGACATTGACATGATATTATTGATGTTTTATAAATACCCTTTTGGAACCTTTAAATATTTAAATAAGTTTCAAAATAAATATCACATTTTCTTGGAAAGAGTGTAATCAGCTGGAGGAAGAAAGGTATATTTTTCACTTTCACCGGCGCCAGCTCTTCCTATGTCCTCATGTCAATCATGTCCAACCTAGTCTTAATTTCATCAATTGTTTTTTGGGTGAATTTAGTAACATGTCATTGACATTATCACATAATTTTTTTCACATGTGTTACATCAAGAAAATGGCTGACGTACAAATAATTCTAGTATAGTAATTCAAAAAAAACTTATCTATTTTTCCAATCAGTTTTTTAAGGTTCTTTGAAAATGTTTTACCAAAATTAGTGTTCATATTTTTTACTTTCTCACATAGGTGATTTGTCATGACCCGACCCAAAGGGGCTTGAGTCGCTACTCCCAAATCCCACCTCCAATAGGCTAGGGGTTGGAATCTAATGCCGAGTAGGCTCTCACATACATGGGAGTCCTTAGCCTATCACACCTATACACATGCACCCACATACACCTCCATGCAACAGTGGAGAGATATATAAAAACTGAAAAGAAATGCGTGTATACATCTATCCCACAACTATAGTACAATAGCAGTACAAAAAGGGAAAATAAAGGGCTCAATAAATAAAAACTGTAAAAGCATCTGACCTACTCAGAAGAAGGGGGTCACTGTCAAATGAACCCACTGGTAAGCTCCTCATACCAACTCCATTAAATGCCCCAGTAGGTCTACCTTAATAATCTCCACCTACTACGAGTCCACCAAGGACTCAGTTGAAAGGAATGTGGTCTGCACAAGACACAAAACATATAGGAGAAAAGCCAGAGGGAACCCAAACGAGATAGACTCTATCTCTAGACTGTCCTCAGCGACACCTGACTAGTCAGCTTGACGTCCCTGGAATGTCAAATAAATGACACATGCCATAAGGATTCCCAGAACATACCCAGATATACTCGTCTCAGGCCCCAAGCCTCATGAGGTTTTTACCTCATCACCAGAAATAGGAAGGCTCTATTGGTAACAATTCACTAATCCCAGTTTAAGCACCCAACACAAGAGATCACACCAACGTTGACCTGTACCCAGTTCAAGGTCAAAAGAACTATGGAGATTCTTTCACCCCACCACTGCCCCGCAATTGAGGGAGTACTAGCTCCTAATCCAACCTACAAAACCTATTTTTGTCTTGTTTGGAGGGTCCCTCACCTCAGTACATTGAGGAAGCACTAATTCCTAACCAGGAATGATATGTAACAAGTATAGGGGCATGCTCCCCACTATAAATCACAAATAGGGGAGCACTACTTCATAGGAATGAAACCACACCCCAATACGTCAAGGGAGTACCACCTTGTGAAACGTGAGCCTACACCCTAACACAGTAAGGGAGCACCACAGTGAGAGACATGGGTGCGCACCCATGGTAGGGGAGCACCAATCTGTAAAACGTGAGACTACACCCAATGTAGGGTAGCACCACTACAAGGATAGAGGACCCACTCCCTAGCACGGAAGGGGAGAACCAACCCTACCATATAACTAGATTAGAGAGCTTGCACCCTGTCACGGTAGGGGAGTAGTCCAACTGTACGAACGTCACGGGGAACCTGCACCCTAGTACATCAAGGGAGTAACAACCCCGGAGGATACTACCAAAAATTACTGGTCTCGTTCCCATGATGTGGGGAGTCCCACAATCCATATCGGAGGCCACCATCATGTTCTACACAGAAAAACACTCAAGATAGGCTATTTACTTACCCAAAATGGATAACCAGTGAAAAGGGAATTATTCACCATAAAAATCCTGAACGGATCACGTGGGGATCATACCTTGATCTTGAAACACATCAAATGGGTTTAACCATTGCGATCCTCTCAGAAAAACACATGGAATCCACTATATGTTAGTCCAAAATAGACACTTGGTGAAAAAGTCACTTTTCACCGTAAACGCCCCAAAATGGACCTTGTGGGGACCACATACCAATTTCGGTTTTAAGCACCCAAAATTTATCTTGAAACTTCCACCTTATCGTTAGGGTCACAACACCACTGACGGAACATCAATTGGATGCTTCATGCAGAAGTTATGGCGGGTCAAAGTTGAATAATAAAATATTATTATTATATCAACGTTTTGTGGACCCATGCCACGAACCCTACTCATAAAATTCATGAACCATTATCAAAGGATCTATCTCATTTAAAGTGTTTTGTCTCCAAAAACAACACTTGAATCAGATTCCTGGTTTGCAAGTTACGGGAGTTTAAAGAACTCATGGATCAAACTGGTCGGACCGGCCGCCGCCGCCGGACCACCGCCAGACCTTCCCTCACCAGAAAACTTTTATGGACCACCGAGGAAACTCGGTGCTCCAAATTCAAATACAAAACTATATTTGGGATCCTCGTATCCCGATATACACTGTTACGGGATCAAATCAGAGTTTCAAAGACAATTTCAAGAAAAAACTATGGGTACGAGCTTAAAACTCAAACCACCTACCTCGCGGGCGAAACGCTGAAGCTTAGGGTGAAGAACGACGCTCAGGACACACTGGTTCTTGATCCGGTGATGATCTAGGTCAAAAAATACCCTTGAAAGAATCTTTTTTGTCTGTCAATCGAAGAGGAAGTGGGGATCCCCCTGTGGTGCAAACCAGGGAGGGGAGGGGGAAGAATATGGTTTTTTTCATTTAAAACCTCTAACACCTCAGTCTTGGCTCACCTCCAGCCCATATTTGACATATTTTATGACACTCCTATGGTAAGAAAAATGTTATGAACTCAAATGTGGTCATAGAATCTGTTCAAAAGTTATTCGATTCCAACGTCAAAATAAAATAATTTTATTTAATAATTTTATTGACGGTTACATCCTGAATAACTTTTTTCTACAGTAGGAATGTTCCCTCAAAACTTATACTCTGCCTAGGGTAAACAACATTATATGGACTCAAATGTGTCCTCAGTTTTCTAATCCAAGATGTTGTTTAATAGATAATTCATTTCCACTATATTCATAGTATAAAAATACTTAATATTTTTATAAAATTTATTTCGAGCACACTGGGTCTCGGAATCGCACGTTGTCTCAGCTCCTAACTCTAGCAATATTCTTAAAAATATTTCAAAGTCTTACGAGGAAAAACCCAAGTCTCTATATGAACACATGTTAGTGGAGACAGTGTTGTGCCTTCTTTTAAACTCCCATTGAATGATGTTTTCTAAGATCGATACTTTTTTCACTGGAGTAGAAATCTGTAATGTCCTAGAAATGAAATCTTTGATGAATGTTTCAACCAAATTGATTGTATACCTTGTTCAAAAATGAGACACCCTTGCGTTCCTTTAATTCTATATCCTAAAAAAATTCCAAAATCAATAAATTCATTTATCATCTCGTACAGTATGGGGTTCAACATGAAATATTTACTTTTGTAAGCATCATACAACGTAACACATGAATCCCATAATAATTTTAAATCATCGATCAATGGATCCAAATAAACAACAATATCATTACCTGGGTTTTTTGTTCCTAGAATAAGTAGAGATACCATAATGTATTTTTTTCATCCATAACAAAAGTGGAAAGTTATAATTTACCAACATAACCAGCCATGTATTATGAGTGATTCTTTGAAAACCAAAATCTGTAGATAACACAACATGAAGGTTTCTTGTCTCATTCACAAATTCAGGATAATCATGATCAATTTCCTTCTACTGAAGAGAGTTTTTTTAGTGATGAAGTTTACCATATTTAATTTTTATATATGCATGCCACATCAATTGCTTTATAGTCTCCTCACTTCCATATAGGCACCTAAACCTCGAATGATTGGAAAGTAACATACAACTTTCATAGGACCTGATTCATCTTATATCGAGACACACCACACTTTGGGAATTTTTTAATTGATTCATGGTCCTTGAAAAATAGTATACATTCATTTGAACAGACATTTATTCTTTCAGATATCATACCCATTGAACATATCATTCTTTTATCATCATATGTTTGGAAAGTAAGTTTATTATATTATGAGAGCATATCATTCAAGAGTGAAAATATTTCAGTAAAACTGGTTTCACTCTATCCATTTCTAACTTTTATATTGTATATCTTAAGTATGACTTAAAATGTTGTATATTTTGTACAACCAACAAACAATGGTGACCTTTCACGGCTCTTTAACTTCTAAAACAATTTTGGACAATCAAGCAATTCATCTTCAACTGTCATTGACATTTCCTCAATATGATCTTCATTATTTTTCACACCTATAATCATATCCTCAATACAGTCTTCATCAATTTTAAAACTTTTAATCATATCTGATGTTCCATAAACCACAGTGTTACCCCAGTCACTATCTACATTCATTGTTTCCCCGTGTTTAGTCCTACATTAATAACTTTTTTTTATTTCGTGGTGGATCAAGTGTTCTTTCAGCTCCTCTAGACTAATTATTCTTGAATAACAATAAAATAAACATAGAAAAGGGGTTTGAGAAGGGTCATGTGTATGATCTTTTGTAAACTTGATGAACTCTTTCTATTCTTCCTCATACTCATTTTTCATATGATTGGCATCCATCCATTTTCAATTCATATCCATCATGTTTGATTTAGTAATATTAATATTCAATAAAATAAATAAATACACATAAAGTTTAAGCTTGGAACCTATAAAAGTTCATTCTTAAATAATCATTTAGAATATAAGAAGTCGTTATCTTAAGATAATAAGAGCAGAATGATTTGTATTGAGACTGTTTTGTAATGGTGGAAATCCTTGAAGGAAAGTAATGTGTGATATCTATAAAGTCATAAAGAATATAATTAAATTTTCATACATTGAAAAACATGAAGATTGAGGATAGATTCTATAACTTTTTTAGGTGGGAGTACAAAATGAGGGGAAAATTTATGTTTATTCATTTCTTCACTTGGTAAGTGGTGGGCCAGTTTGTGTTTCAATGATAGGATTCTTAGAAGCCGAAGCTGATCTTCTTTCAAATGATGAAAACATTGATAGGCCCCAATCACATGGTATTGAGAACCCAATGTTTGAATAAACTATTGAATTTAAATCCAATGAACCAGAAGTCTCAAGTCGGGGTTCTCAAGCTATTAGAAAAACTTAACAGAAATCTTATTGGGGTTTCACGAGTGATTCAAATTTAAATAAATTGCATGGCTATAATAAATCCTCAAAGAACAAAAATGAAAATTTTATAAAATTATATAGAATCCATCCTCAACTTTTTGACACATTTATTAATGAGTGTTTGAAGAGAAAAATGAAATTATCAATATAACATTCCATTTAAGTGATTTAAATGTGGATATATTGTACTTTTCATTACCAATTTTCCAATTTTTACAGAAAAGGAAAGTGAAAAAGAATACGATTTAACAAGAAGTTCACATAAGAAGAAAACTAAAAAGTTTAGCAACCTATATTTTCCCTCATAGATAATGGATAACAATTTCTAAAAACTCAAAACATTCATTTATTATCTAAATTTGATAATGAGGAAAGTGTTGATTATGATTTATGAGTTAAAACATTAAGTAAATTAGAGGCAGGGTTATTGATTTAAAAAGAGAATGATGGTGAGTTCCCTAGTGATAAAGATAATGGTGATGAAAATGATGAAAAATATGAAATGATGAGTTCTCGGTGGGATCGGTAGATGTTCACGGCAATGAAAATATTAAAAGGATTGGGGTTCTTTTGTCTATTAATGGAAGTAACTAGGAAGAATCATTTATTTTTAATCCATGAGAGCTGGAATGATACATGGAACTTGTCTTTTTCTCCTTTTCATTTGATGTTTGATCCAAGACCTTTCTCTAGAATTACCTTAGGATGTAAAAGTGGGAAAGTTTAGGTGAACAACACTTGTTGGTGGAAAAATGTCATGTATGAAAAGTATTAGTCACCTGAACTTTCACACTCCTTAAAAATGATAAGGTGAACCAAGTGATATCCAAGTTGTGTGTGATGATGGTGTCATATTAGGTATGTGTGAGGGAGGTGATGCATTTTTCAAATCCTTTGGGAAAAAATTTAAAACTCCCAAAGAGGAACAAAAAATGTTGAAATCTTGAAGTAAAGATAAGAAATCACATATCATGGGATTTGAAAGTCTCCATTCTTCCAAGGGAGAGTGACGGTGAGTGAAGAAGAGTAGTGCCAAGGGAGGGAGAGCGGTGATGAGGGAGGGAGAGTGGCGAAGAGGGAGAAAGAGAGGTGGTGAGAGAGTGCGGCAATGAGGTTTCAATTCTGTGAGAGCTTGAAGGGATCAAGAGAATCATTTTGGTTAGGGTTAAATTTATAAGACAGTGAAGGGTTTTATAAGTTCTTTTATTAAGCTAATAAAACCTATCTTTATGAGTGCTAGAAAAGTGTTGATAAATATTTAATAATATAATTAACGTAATTTAAAAATAATAAATGTATAAAATTATAAATAAATAGAAATGTATATGATCATAAATAAATATTTACATAATTATAAATATATTTAAATAATTATAAATATGTATTTATTAATATAATTATAAATAATTATAATTATATATAATTATAAATAATTATTTATTTATATAATTAAAAATATATCAAAATAATTGTAAATATGTATTAATAAATATAATTATATATGTATATTTATAATTATATATATATATATATATATTTGTTTGTATATAATTATAAATATATTTATATAATTATATATATTTTTATTTATTTATTTATTAATATATAAATACATATAATTATAAATATAAGAAATATATTTATTATTATTTTATAATTATTTAAATATATAATTATTTATTTCTAATTATATAGATACTTTTTTAAAAAATTGCATATATTTATTTATAATTATAAATATATATTTTTATAAATATAGTAAATGAACATTTATAAATATATTTATATATATAAATATAAATATATTTTTAACATTATTAATGAATATATAATAATAAATGAATTAATATTAAAAATGAATAATTAAAATTAAATAAATTTAAAAAATATTTAAAAAAGTGAATTCGTGGCATTTACGTGAATTAAAAACATAAAAAATATAGAAAATTGAATAAATAGATGATATTAATTATATAAATATCAAAATTATAAAAAATGAATTATATTGAATATACAAAAATATTAATAATTAAATTAAATAAAATTAAATAATATCAAATTAAATTAAACACACTCACATATATTCATGATAAATAGATTAAAATAAATATATATTAAAAATGAATAAATATTAAAAATGAAAAAATACATTAAATACTAAAAATGGAGAAATATTAAAATATATATATAATATTAAATCAATAAACAAACTTTTGCACACGTGTACATGTACACGTGACATACATACATATTTACTCGTACACATCCACACACACACACACACAAATACACACATACACATACATATATACAATTATACATGTACATATATTTTAACTTATTTAATATCAATATAAATATATATTTAAATAAATATATTCATTTATGTATTATGTAATTTTTTAAATAAAATATTAATATATTATATTTATTTTGATTATATACACATTTTGTAATTAATGTTTATAAATATACTATTAAAAATTTTGACTAATTTAAATTTGATAAAAAAATTATATAAAATTATGAAAATAAGATTCATTTTTTATTAAAAGTTATATAAATCGTCTTTATATATTATATTTAAATATATAAAATTATTGTAATATAAATCTTATTTTTAAAAAATATAAATATTTATATATAAATTAGATTACTCACTAAGACCTTTATCATCGCAAAAAAGCACTAATAAAAGTGTCATAGTTATTAGTTCTGATAAATCCGGGACTCTTATCAGCACTAGAAAAAAGCACTCATAAAGGGTTCCCTTTTATTAGAACTTTTTTTAGACCTAAAAAAGTTAACTTTATCAGTACTTTTGGAAAGCACAGATAAATGTGGCACCTTTATTAGCATTTTTTGTCTAATGCTAATAAAGGCTAGCACTGTATATAATCTAATCTATGGTAGTGATATGTGTATCATTACATAGATGTCATTAGATCATGAAACATATTTTAAAAATAATGTCATAACACTTCATAGTTCTCATCATAGCAATAAATTCTATAATTTTTCAGTGTGATGGGTACTCTAAGAACATTATAACATTAATGTCATGCATAATAACAAACATCATGTGAAAATATATTTATTAGTATTCAAGTCATTGAATATACATATAATCGAAAATATAAGGTAGTTATTTCTAGTGTTCCAACTCTAACACAGTCGAAATGTGTAATGGAGACAAAAAAAATTAAACACTCTAAAATGAGGTATATTAGATCTGTGATTGAAATCAAGTGAAAAATAAGAAAATATGTGACATCTAGTATGTATAATTTGATAAAATATAAAACTTTCATAGTATCATGTCCTCGTATAGTCTTTCTAGGAATGTTGATGAATTTAAAGATATGATGGATGAGATTATTTAATTGAAAAAATCACCTTGAGGATAACATGTATATAAACAATTATAAGGTGAGGATAATTTTCAAATTTTTAATAATCATCCATTATTATTCTTTGAAATATGCCATGCCATAGTTGAACTATGATTACCACCTCAGTCAAGTTAAGACATTAGAATTTTAGGCTTGTTTCATTTCCAATAAATGTAATTTGATTTAACCATCATTATTTTTGTAATTTATAATTATTCCAACAGCCTTAATTTGATTTTTTCAATTCAAAACTATGAATAAAAATCAAAGATCTTGTTAAAATGTATTATATTTCATTTTCTCATCAATATGATACACATTTCAACTCATGTCCTTGAAACCATTTTTTAATTTTGAATGTAGAAACTGAATTTTTAGGTTGTCATGTATTGCATTAATAAAACCATATATAGTATTAATATTAATTACACTTAATGATAATGGAAAGAAATTTTTTTTGCATCTTCCCACTCTCCTCCAAACATGTTTCATCCTCAATATTATAAATTTTAGTTTGTACTATATAATAAATCATAAAAATTATCTTTGCCCCCAATATAACCACTTAAAAGAAACAAAAACTAAATACATAAAAAATGAAAAAATGATTACTATTGAATAGTTGTTTTTGATTATATATATATAAATGAAAAATATACTAATGATAATGTTGTATTAATATCATCATAGGTTGTGGGTCTCAACCTAAGAATCCAAACCCACTTTTTGACTAGAATACCCATGCATCCATTTTGTTCTTTTTGAAGGGTTGTGCTCATTATTTATTATTTATATACTGCAAGATAATGAATTTTATGGAGATGCCTCATACTTTTTTTAGGTAATTATTTACCCTTGCTTTGATCATATCATGAGAGACTTTTACTTTGGGGTTGTTTTGGTGAATTTGTAGAAAATTTTTAGCCCATGAGGCTATGAACAGATGGTGAACGGATGGGGAAAACCATGCAGTATTCCCCAGGAAACTATGCACCCCTTTTTAGAGCCATATGAGGTGGCGCGTGGATTGACCAAACCGTATGACCACCCTCCCCAAACTGTGCACCCCAAGATAGTGTGGATTTTCACGGTCGGTGCACGATTTTTCAAACCATGCGCCACTTAGGAGAAAATGTACACCCCATTAGTAGGGGTGCATGGTTAAGGTGCACCATTTATAAAATAGTGTGTCGCCACCTCAGAAACCATGCACACATAATTTAAACCCCCTGAAATTTTTATTAAAATTCTCGACCCCCGCCACCCAACTTTTACCCCTAATCACCCTGGATTGACCTAAAATGTTTTCATTTGATTTTGGAAGCTTATGAGAGGGTTATAGGGCTCCTCAAACTCTTATATTGTTAACCGATGATCTGGTGGAAGGATTTGACCCCTCTTCTGGTATGTAATATCTTATCGTTTGGCTTCCTTTATCTCTCCCATATTTCTCTCTTATTTTAGAGGGATTTTTTTATCCCTTGCCAATGGTTTTGATCTAGGTTTTTATGGATCTCATTTCATTGGATATTGATCCTTGGTTTTGATCATAGATCTTCTTCGTCATTCTTAATGTGGTCATTCGACATCAAATTGAGGATTTTAGTTTGGAAAGCATTCACCAATGATCTTGAGGTAGGTGGTCTAATTGTTAATTACCATAGTCTAGATTATAATTATGTGTAAGTAATTTTGAAATTTTTAATTTCCCTGTTGGGAAATTGCATCAAAATTTGAATTAACTAATTGACCCCCTTTGATTGAGAAACCCTTCATGGATCTTGATGGACTCGTTGGATATTATGAGGCCAGATTTGATGGCAACCCATGGGGTGTTCCAATACAATTGAAATTATGATTTATGAACTGTAAAAATAGGATTCATGGGTTAATGGATTTGAATTAAATCCTTTATACATTTTTGAAAATGATAATTAAATGGTTGATTATCTTAACCTTGAAAGGTTAATGAGTTGTGAAATAAATGATGAGCATGGTTGATAAAAAAGTTATGAATGTGAAACCATGATGTGTGATGTTTTTGAATGATTGATTAATTATTTTTCATTTAGGGACTATTTCTCTAAATACCCATGGGGTTTTAGACTGCTTCTCTAGGCCCATAAGATATATATATTTATTTTCATGTGATCACAGAGTTGTGGGATAGGGCTTACTTCTCTAAATACCCACAGGGTTCTATACTATTACTCTATTCCCCCAATGTATGAATGTGAAATTGGGAATTAAATTATGAATGAAATCCCATGAAATAATGGAATGTGATATCCCTTTGATGGATTGTTTAGACTTCAGCACGGGTTGAGGCAAGTATGATTGGTTTGGGTTTCACCATGAACCCAAGGGCCTATGTGGTTAATTAAAGAATATTAAATGCTAAAAATGTTTACTCTATATTTGGTAATATTCTTTATACAACTTCTTACACTATTATAGAATGAATATTTCTTTAGATTCCATTAGTGGTGGAATGCAAAGATGTACTCTCACCCTACTCAGACAGCCTGATTAGTACCTAAATAGACTTCATGTTTGAAGGACAGGATAAGGGAAAGAGTCCTATGTTTGATGGATAATTTGGGATTTAGGACGGAGCATGTATGAGGGAACCAAACATGATATTGGGACCCATTTGGGAGTTTTTAGTGTGTATTTATTTTGAGTTTTCATTCTCACTTGACACTTATATGGAATTAAATATATACTACTTTGGTTCTTGGTTATCTTTTCCTATTTTTGATTCGTCATTTGATGTTGTATAATTATTGATTATGGTATTATATTGAGTATTTTTTATTATGAGTTAATTGTTGTCTATTTATCTCTTCTTTTGTGTTGTTTTTATAAAGAGGTTATAGTCTCACCATGATACATATTAGACCCTCACTATTATTCAGCAGTCTCTGGCATATGGAGAGGTGAGATTGAGTTCATGTGGTGAACCAGATCAGGGCACCAACATGTGGCACTCGAGACTGGAAGTTACAAAGTGGTATTAGAGGTAGGTTTTCTTTTATTTTCTTTTTAGTTGTTTTATAATTTGGTAATGGTAGACAGAAGACTAGGATAATTCAAGCCTTGTTCATGAGATCATTCATCGGAGTAGCTTACCCATGTGTGAGGGAAAACCCAAGTACCTAGGGTGGGATTGTTTTTTTATGTGTGTTGTTACAGTTGAATATTATTACATATTGGTTGATTCACTCATTGTGTGATGTTACTATTTTCTATGATTTTAGTCTGGTCCTGATATGGAATGATATTTGAGTATACATTCATCATTATAGGAACTCAGGATTTATTGTGACATGAATCATTTTAGGAACACATAAAAAAGAAGGTTTTTGGTGAGTTTTTTAAATGAAAATGTTTTTATTTACTTGGGTAATTTAAAATAAATGGTGCATGATGTTATATTTAAATGGTTAAAATGATTCTAAATGTGGTCGTTTAAAATGGATAAAAATAGGTGTATAATGGAAAACGTATGATTTGAAAACATGTTCTACCCTATATTAGAAATGACCCAGGGGAGGGATGGCTAAGGGTAGTGATAGTACTTCAGTTTTGAATGAGAGTTGTGTATGGGGGATGAATTGTTATAGAACTATGTAAATCCCTCTTAAGTAAATGTGATAATGATGTTTTATGTGTCTTAATATGTGTGTTCGGAATTGTAGAGACATTCCCCCATGACGATGCTTGTTGATAGGATGAAAGGAGGACATGGCTAGAAATTTTCCTCTATTAGTGGAACCTGAGGCCCTGATAGTTCTGAGTGAATGTTCAAGAGAGAAGTTCCATGAGAAATTTTCTTTCTTTATGCAGTTTATATAGGTAGACCCAAGACGGGTTGTGCGGAATATGTATGACCTAACCTGGGAGTTTTAGTTTCAACACCCTCTGACCTTAACTGAAAATGGTGGACCTAAGTTTGTTGAGTTCTAGATTGATTCTATCCAAAAAAAACCTTGAACATTTAGAGCCTCCTGCTAATAAAAAATTCATTTTGGATTATTATATGTTATGGGGTCAAGCGAAGCATTGGTGATACATTTAGACTCTAGATGAGTAGTTGGAGAACATGGTATGGAAAGAATTTTAGGAGAAGTTCCAGAAACACTTTAACCCATTGATGCTCAGGAATGAGATAGAAGTTGAGTTTATGCAGTTAACTCAAGGGAGTATGTCTATGAAGGGATATTCTAGTCACTTCATTGATTTATAATGCTTTATTCTGGAATTTTTAGGGGATGAGGCTATGTTGGAGAGATGATTTTAGGATGGACTTAAATGTAATATTAAGTCCTAGAAAAATATCTTCATATTAAAGCAGATTTTTGAGGTGGTTAATCAGTATCTCATTTATGAGGGTAACCTGAAATAGGATTCCAGTGGAGGAAGTATGGTTTATGTTGGACGACTAGAAGGTATGCCTTATGAGTGTAGGAATTTTTTCTACGAGAACATTAACTAGAGTAGTGAAAATAAGAGTAGAATGGGTGAAGGATCAATTACCTAGAGTAGTAATCAAGTGTACTTCCATTAATGTGTTAGGTTGCGTAAATTTTATAACCAGTTTCCCTGAACATTGGTAGAGTTTTGATCTTGTGGAAATATGGTAAATCTATAGTGGTTCTGCAGGAACCCACAAATGATGAGTAATGATGGTGGAGAAACTCCAAATCAGGGTACTGGAAGAGGTTCTTCTACCCCATATCAGTCGGTTAGTTGGAGTTCTTCTATCCATGGTGGTCAAGGCAGTGGATTTGGTACTTCAGGGAAAGAGTGACCATATATGCAGAGTGTTTTAGCTCAGGGGACTCAGACTGTAGCACAGGTAAGAGGGGTAGGACAGTTGCATGAAATTCATCTTGAACTTGTGGATAGAGTGGTTTTCTCATCGAAAGTTATAGGTATTATTCTTATATATTATACACTTTCTTGTGACTTATTTGATACAGCAGTCTGTCATTATTTTATATCTACTCAACTTTTGAATGGTTTGAGTCTGACAGTGGAGTTTATGAGTGGGGTTATGATGATTGACACACCATTGGGAATATGATCGAGATACATCTGTTTATGTAAGGGGTGTTCTATCAAGGTTGGGGAGTATTGTTTCTATTGGGATATTTAAATACTTGACAAGTCAGGTTTTGAATTGATTTTAGATACGGAATGGTTAGTATCATACCAAGTACACATAGATTGTTATCATAGAAGAGTGACCTTTACATCTCCTAAGGGTGACCATTATGTTTATCGTGGGGAATACGATATCTAAGAAGGTCATACAAGTCCAGTTCATCAGCAACCAGGATATCTCACCACCTAGTTTTCAAGTCTTTTTCTAGATTATGAGGGTGTGAATCATGATGCCTTTCCACCCATAGTGGACTGGTTTCAGGATTTTTTTTCTAAATACTTCTTAGGGATTCCACTGAAAAGGTATGTTGAGTTTACAATTGATCGCATGCCTGAAGATGAACAAGTTTTCCTTCCACCATTCCAGATGGCACTAACAAAGCTTCAAGAGTTTAATAATCAACTGGAAGAGTTAATGGATAAGGGATTTATCTATCTGAGTACATCTCCTTGGGGTTCTATGGTTTTTTTCTAATAAGGCTGAAGGGACTCTGTATTTATGTGTTGATTACAGGAAGTTTAACTAGATGACACTGAAGAACCAGTATCCTCTTCCCCATATCGACAATCTCTTTAACTAGTCGAGAGGATATTGTGTTTTCTCTGAGATTTACTTGAGATCAGGGTATCATATGTTGAGATTTAGGTCTTCTGATATAACACAAACTAATTTCAGAAGTAGTTATGGTATATACAAGTTTTTCATGATGTCACTCAGGCCGACGGATTCGGGTTCTTTTGTCTATTAATGGAAGTAACTAGGAAGAATCGTTTATTTTTAATCCATGCGAGCAGGAATGATACCTAGAACTTGTCTTTTTCTCCTTTTCATTTGATGTTTGATCCAAGACCTTGCTCTAGAATTACATTAGGATGTAGGAGTGGGAAAGTTTAGGTGAACAACACTTGTTGGTGGCAAAATGTCATGTATGAAAAGTATTAGTCACGTGAACTTTCACACTCCTTAAAAATGATAAGGTGAACCAAGTGATATCCAAGTTGTGTGTGATGATGGGCTCATATTAGGTATGTGTGAGGGAGGTGATGCATTTTTCAAATAATTTGGGGGAAATTTTAAAACTCCCAAAGAGGAACAAAAAATGTTGAAATCTTGAAGTAAAGATAAGAAATCACATATCATGGGATTTGAAAGTCTTGATTCTTCCAAGGGAGAGTGACGGTGAGGGAAGGAGAGTAGCGCCAAGGGAGGGAGAGTGGTGATGAGGGAGGGAGAGTGGCGTAGAGGGAGAAAGAGCGGTGGTGAGCGAGTATGGCAATGAGGTTTCAATTCTGTGAGAGCTTGAAGGGCTCAAGAGAATCATTTTGGTTAGGGTTAAATTTATAAGACAGTGAAGGGTTTTATAAGTGCTTTTATTAGGCTAATAAAACCTATCTTTATCAGTGCTAGAAAAGTATTGATAAATATTCAATAATATAATTAATGTAATTTAAAAAGAATAAATGTATAAAATTATAAATAAATAGAAATGTATATAATCATAAATAAATTTTTACATAATTATAAATATATTTAAATAATTATAAATATGTATTTATAAATATAATTTTATATAATTATAAATAATTATTTATTTATATAATTAAAAATATATCGAAGTAATTGTAAATATGTATTAATAAATATAATTATACATTTACATTTATAATTATAATTATATATATATATTTGTTTGTATATAATTATAATTATATTTATATAATTATATTTATTTTTATTTATTTATTTATTAATATATAAATACATATAATTATAAATATAAGAAATATATTTATTATGATTTTATAATTATTTAAATATATAATTATTTATTTCTAATTATATAGATACTTTTTTAAAAAATTACATATATTTATTTATAATTATAAATACATATTTTTATAAATATAGTAAATGAACATTTATAAATATATTTATATATATAAATATAAATATATTTTTACAAATATATTTTTAACATTATTAATGAATATATAATAATAAATGAATTAATATTTAAAATGAATAAATAAAATTAAATAAATTTAAAAAATTTAAAAAATATTTAAAAAAGTGAATTCGTGGCATTTACGTGAATTAAAAACATAAAAAAAATATAGAAAATTGAATAAATAGATGATATTAATTATATAAATATCAAAATTATTAAAAATTAATTATATTGACTAACCAAAAATATTAATAATTAAATGAAATCAAATTGAATAATATCAAATTAAATTAAACACACTCACATATATTCATGATAAATAGATTAAAATAAATATATATTAAAAATGAATAATTATTAAAAATGAATAAATACATTAAATACTAAAAATGGAGAAATATTAAAATATATATATAATATTAAATAAATAAACAAACTTGTGCACACGTGTACATGTACAAATGACATACATACATATGTATACTCACATATACTATTAAACATTTTGACTAATTTAAATTTGATAAAAAAATTATATAAAATTATGAAAATAAGATTAATTTTTTATTAAAAGTTATATAAATCATCTTTATATATTATATTTAAATATATATAATTGTTTTAATATAAATCTTATTTTTAAAAAATATAAATATTTATATATAAATTAGATTACTCACTAAGACCTTTATCATCGCAAAAAAAGCACCGATAAAAGTGTCATAGTTATTAGTACTGATAAATGTGGGACTCTTATCAGCACTAGAAAAAAGCACCAATAAAGGGTTCCCTTTTATTAGAACTTTTTTTAGTCCTAAAAAAAGTTAACTTTATCAGTGCTTTTGGAAAGCACTGATAAATGTGGCACCTTTATTATCATTTTTTCTCTAATACTAATAAAGTCTAGCACTGTATATCAGCTAATCTATGGTAGTGATATGTGTCTCATTACATAGATTTCATTAGATCATGAAACATATTTTAAGAATAATGTCATAACACTTCATAGTTCTCATCATAGCAATAAATTCTATAATTTTTCGGTGCGATAGGTACTCTAAGAACATTATAACATTAATGTCATGCATAATAACAAACATCATGTGACCATATATTTATTAGTATTAAAGTATTTGAATATTCATATAATCGAAAATATAAGGTAGTTATTTCTAGTGTTCCAACTCTAACATAGTCGAAATGTGTAATGGAGAAAAAAAATTAAACACTCTAAAATGAGGTATATTAGATCTGTGATTAAAAGCAAGTGGAAAATAAGAAAATATGTGATATCTAGTATGTATAATTCGATAAAATATAAAATTTGCATAGTTTCATTTCTATGTATATTCCTTCTAGGAATGTTGATGAATTTAAAGATATGATGGATGATATTATTTAATTGAAAAAATCACCTTGAGGATAACAAATATATAAATAATTATAAGGTGAGGATAATTTTCAACTTTTTAATAATCATCCATTATTATTCTTTGAAATATTTCATGCCACAGTTGAACTAGGGCAACCACCTCATTCAAGTCAAAACATTAAAATTTTAGGCTTATTGCATTTCCAATACATGTAATTTGATTTAACCATCATTATTTTTGTAATATATAATTATTCCAACAGCCTTAATTTGATTTTTTCAATTCAAAAATATGAATAAAAATTAAAGATCTTGTTAAAATTTATTCCATTTCATTTTCTCTTCAATATTATACACATTTCAATTCATGTCCTTGAAACAATTTTTTAATTTGAATGTAGAAACTAAATTTTTAGGTTGTCATGTATTGCATTAATAAAACCATATATAGTATTAATATTAATTTCACTTAATGATAATGGCAAGAATATTTTTTTTCATCTTCCCACTCTCCTCCAGACATGTTTTATCCTCCATATTATAAATTTTAGTTTTTACTATATAATAAATCAAAAAAAATTATCTTTTCCACCAATATAACCACTTAAAAGAAATAAAAACTAAATATATAAAAAATGAAAAAATGATGAATATTGAATAGTTGTTAGTGATTATATATATATAAATGAACAATATACTAATGATAATGTTGTATTAATATCATCATAGGTTGTGGGTCTCAACCTAAGCATCCAAACCCACTTTTTTACTAGAATACCAATGCATCCATTTTGTTCTTTTTGAAGGGTTGTGATCATTATTTATTATTTATATAGTGCAAGATAATGAATTTTATGGAGATGCATCATACTTTTTTTAGGTAATTATTTAACCTTGATTTGATCATATCATGAGAGGGTTTTACTTTGGGGTTGTTTTTGGTTAATTTGTAGAAAATTTTTATCCCATGAGGCTATGAACAGATGGTGAATGGTTGGGGAAAATCATGCAGTATTCCCCAGGAAACTATGCACCCCATTTTAGAGCCATATGAGGTGGCGCGTGGTTTGACCAAACCGTATGACCACCCTCCCCAAACTGTGCACCCCAAGATAGTGTGGATCTTCACGGTTGGTACACGATTTGTCAAACCATGCGCCACTTAGGAGAAAATGTACAACCCATTAGTAGGGGTTCATGGTTAAGGTGAACCATTTAGAAAATAGTGTGTCGCCACCTCGGAAACCATGCACACATAATTTAAACCCCCTGAAATTTTTATTAAAATTCTCGACCCCCGCCCCCCCCCCCCCCCGAATTTTACCCCTAATCACCCTGGATTGACCTAAAAAAAATTCATTTGATTTTGGAAGCTTCTGAGAGGGTTATAGGGCTCCTCAAACTCTTCTATTGTTAACCGATGATTTGGTGGAAGGATTTGACCCCTCTTCTGGTATGTAATCTCTTATCATTTGGTTTCCTTCATCTATCCTATCTTTCTCTCTTATTTTGGAGGGATTTTTCAATCCATTGCCAATGGTTTAGATCAAGGTTTTTATGGATCACATTTCATTGGATATTGATCCTTGGTTTTGATCATAGATCTTCTTCATCATTCTTAATGTGTTCATTCGACATCAAATTGAGGATTTCAGTTTGGAAAACATTCACCAATGGTCTTTCGGTAGGTTTTCTAATTGTTAATTCCCATATTCTAGATTATAATTATCTGTAAGTAATTTTGAAATTTTTAATTTCCCTGTTGGGAAATTACATCAAAATTTGAATTAATTAATTGACCCCCTTTGATTGAGAAACCCTTCATGGATCTTGATGGACTCGTTGGATATTATGGGGCCGGATTTGATGGAAACCCATGGGGTGTTCCAATACACTTGAAACGATGATTTATGAATTGTAAAAAGAGGATTCATGGGTTAATGGATTTGAATTAAATCCTTTATACATGCTTGAAAATGAGAATTAAATGGTTGATTAGCTTAACCTTGAAAGTTTAATGAGTTATGAAATAAATGATGAGCATGGTTGATAAACAAGTTATGAATATGAAACCATGATATGTGATGTTTTTTAATGATTGATTAATGATTTTTCATTTAGGGACTATTTCTCCAAATACCCATGGGGTTTCAGACTGCTTCTCTAGGCCCCTGAGATATATATATTTATTTTCATGTGATCACAGAGTTGTGGGATAGGGATTACTTCTCTAAATACCCACAGAGTTCTAGACTATTACTCTATTCCCCCAATGTATGAATGTGAAATTTGGAATTAAATTATTAATGAAATCCCATGAAATAATGGAATGTGATATCCCTTGGATGGATTGTTTAGACTTCAGCACGGGTTGAAGAAGGTATGATTGGTTTGGGTTTCACCATTAACCCAAGGGCCTATGTGGTTAATTAAAGAATATTAAATGCTAAAAAAATTTACTCTATCTTTGGTAATATTATTTATACATATTCTTACACTATTATAGAATTAATATTTCTTTAGATGCCATTAGTGGTGGAATACAAAGATATACTCGCACCCTACTCAGATAGCCTGATTAGTACATAAATAGACTTCATGTTTACAGGATAGGATAAGGGAAAGAGTCCTATGTTTGATGGATAATTTGGGATTCAGGACGGAGCATGTATGAGGGAACCAAATATGATATTGGGACCCATTTGGGAGTTTTTAGTGTGTCTTTATTTTGAGTTTTCATTTGACACTTGACACTTATATGGAATTAAATATCTACTAATTTGGTTTTTGGTCATCTGTTCTTATTTTGGATTCATCATTTGATGTTGGATAATTATTGATTATGGTATTATATTGAGTATTTTTTATTATGAGTTAATTTTTGTCTATTTATCTCTGCTTTTGTGTTGTTTTGATAAAGAGATTATAGTCTCACCATGTTACATATTAGACCCTCGCTGTTATTCAGCAGTCTCTAGCATATGGGGAGGTGCGTTTGAGTTCATGTGGCGAACCAGATCAGGGCACCAACATGTGGCACTCGAGTCTGGAAGTTACAAAGTGGTATTAGAGGTAGGTTTTCTTTTATTTTCTTTTTAGTTGTTTTATAATTTGGTAATGGTAGACATAATAGTAGGATAATTTAGGCCTTTTTCATGTGATCATTCATGGGAGTAGCTTACCCATGTGTGAGGGAAAACCCAAGTACCCTGGGTGGGATTGTTTTTTATGTGTGTTGTTACAGTTGAATATTATTGCATATTAGTTGATTCACTCATTGTGTGATGTTATTATTTTATATGATTTTACTCTGGTCCTGATATGGAATGATATTTGAGTATACATTCATCATTATAGGCACTCAGGATTTATTGTTACATGAATAATTTTAGGAACACATAAAAAAGAAGGTTTTTGGTGATTTTTTTAATGAAAATTTTTTATTTACTTGGGTAATTTTAAATAAATGGTGCATCGTGATATATTTAAATGTTTAAAATGATGCTAAATTTGGTCATTTAAAATGGATAAAAATAGGTTTATAATGGGAAAATTATGATGTGAAAACATGTTTTACCCTATGTTAGCAATGACCCAGGGGAGGGATGGCTAAGGGTAGTGATAGTACTTCAGTTTTGAATGAGAGCTGTGTATGAGGGATGACTTGTTATGGAACTATGTAAATACCTCTTAAGTAAATGTTTTAATGATGTTTTATGTGTCTTAATATATGTGTTTGGCATTTTAGAGACATTCCCCCGTGACGATGCTTGTTTATAGGATGAAAGGAGGACATGTATAGAAATGTGCCTCTATTAGTGGAACCTGAGACCCTGATAGTTCTGAGTGAATTTTCAAGAGAGAAGTTCCATGAGAAATTTTCTTTCTTTATGAAGTTTATATAGAGAGACCCAGGACGGGCTGTGCGGAATATGTTTGACCTGACCCGGGAGTTTTAGTTTCAACACCCTCTGACCTTCACCGAAAATGGTGGACCTAAGGTTATTGAGTTCTAGATTGATTCTATCCAAAAAATCCTTGACCATTTAGAGCCTCCTGCTAAGAAAAATTCATGTTGGATTACTATATGTTATGGGGTCAAGCGAAGCATTGGTGACACATTTATACTCTAGATGAGAAGCTAGAGAACATGGTATGGAAAGAATTTTAGGAGAAGTTCCAGAAACACTTTTACCCATATATGCTCAGTAATGAGAGAGAAGTTGAGTTTATGCAGTTAACTCAAGGGAGTATGTCTATGATGGGATATTCTAGTCACTTCACTGATTTGAAATGCTTTATTCTAGCATTTTTAGGGGATGAGGATACTTTGGAGAGATGCTTTTAGGATGGACTTAAATGTAATATTAGGTCACAGGTAAATATCTTCATATTGAAGAAGCTTTTTGAGGTGGTTAATCAGTATCTCATTTATGAGGATAACCTGAAATAGGATTCTAGTGGAGGAAGGATGGTTTATGTTGGACGACTAGAAGGTACGCCTTCTAAGTGTAGGAAGTGTTTCTACGATAACATTAACCAGAGTAGTGAAAATAAGAGTAGAATGGGTGAAGGATCAATTACCCAGAGTATTAATCAAGTGTACTTCCATTAATGTTTTAGGTTGGGTAAATTTTATAAACTATTTCCCTGACCAATGGTAGAGTGTTGATCTTGTGTAAATAGGGTAAATCTATAGTGGTTCTGCAGGAACCCACAAATGATGAGTAATGATGGTGGAGAAACTCCAAATCAGTGTACTGGAAGAGGGTCTTCTACCCCATATCAGTCGGGCAGTTGGAGTCCTTCTATCCATGGTGATCAAGGCAGTGGATTTGGTACTTCAGGGAAAGAGTTCCCATATATGCAGAGTGTTTTATCTCAGGGGACTCAGACTATAGCACAGGTAAGAGGGGTAGGACAGTTTCATGCAATTCATCTTGAACTTGTGGATAGAGAAGTTTCTCATCGAAAGTTATAGGTGCTATTCTTATAGATTATACACTTTCTTGTGACTTATTTGATACAGCAGTCTCTAATTATTTTTTATCTACTCAACTTTTGAATGGTTTGAGTCTCACAGTGGAGTTTATGAGAGGGGTTATGATGATTGACACACCATTGGGAATATGATCGAGATACATCTGTTTATGTAAAAGGTTTTCTCTCAAGGTTGGGGAGTATTGTTTCTATTTGGATATTTATATACTTGACATGTCAGGTTTTGAATTGATTTTAGATATGGAATGGTTAGTATCATACCAAGTCCACATAGATTTTTATCATAGAAGAGTGACCTTTACATCTCCTAAGGGTGAAAATTATGTTTATCATGGGGAATAGGATATCTAAGAAGGTCATACAAGTCCAGTTCATCATCAACCAGGTTATCTCACCACCCAGTTTGAAAGTCTTTTTCTAGATGATGAGGGTGTGAAGAATGATGCATTTCCACCCATAGTGGATTGGTTTCAGGATGTGTTTCCTAAATACTTCTTAGGGATTCCACGGAAAAGGGATGTTGAGTTTACAATTGATCTCATGCCTGAAGATGAACCAGTTTTCATTCCACCATTCAAGATGGCACTAAAAAAGCTTAAAGAGTTTAATACTCAATTGGAAGAGTTAATGGATAAGGGATTTATCTATCTGAGTACATCTCCTTGGGGTTCTCTGGTTTTTTTCTAATAAGGCTGAAGGGAATCTGTATTTATGTGTTGATTACAGGAAGTTTAACTGGATGACACTGAAGAACTAGTATCCTCTTCCCCATATCAACAATCTCTTTAACTAGTCGAGAGGATATTGTGTTTTCCCTGAGATTTACTTGAGATAAGGGTATCATATGTTGAGAGTTAGGTCTTCTGATATAACACGGACTAATTTCAGAAGTAGGTATGGTATATACAAGTTTTTCATGATGTCACTCAGGCCAACGGATTGGGGTTCTTTTGTCTATTAATGGAAGTAACTAGGAAGAATAGTTTATTTTTAATACATGAGAGCAGGAATGATACCTGGAACTTATATTTTTCTCCTTTTCATTTGATGTTTGATCCAAGACATTGCTCTAGAATTACCTTAGGATGTAGAAATGGGAAAGTTTAGGTGAACAACACTTGTTGGTGGCAAAATGTCATGTATGACAAGTATTAGTCACCTGAACTTTCACACTCCTTAAAAATGATAAGGTGAACCAAGTGATATCCAAGTTGTGTGTGATGATGGTGTCATATTAGGTATGTGTGAGGGAGGTGATGCATTTTTCAAATCCTTTGGGGGAAATTTTAAAACTCCCAAAGAGGAACAAGAAATCTTGAAATCTTGAAGTAAAGATAAGAAATCACATATCATGGGATTTGAAAGTCTCAATTCTTCCAAGGGAGAGTGACGGTGAGGGAAGGAGAGTAGTGCCAAGGGAGGTAGAGAGGTGATGAGGGAGGGAGAGCGGCGAAGAGGTAGAAAGAGTCAGGGTGAGTGAGTTCGGCAATGAGGTTTCAATTCTATGAGAGCTTGAAGGGCTCAAGAGAATCATTTTGGTTAGGGTTAAATTTATAAGACAGTGAAGGGTTTTATAAGTGCTTTTATTAGGCTAAAAAACCTATCTTTATGAGTGCTAGAAAAGTGTTGATAAATATTTAATAATATAATTAATGTAATTTAAAAAGAATAAATGTACAAAATTATAAATAAATATAAATGTATGTGATCATAAATAAATATTTACATAATTGTAAATATATTTAAATAATTATAAATATGTATTTATAAATATAATTATAAATAATTATAATTATATATAATTATAAATAATTATTTATTTATATAATTAAAAATATATCAAAATAATTGTAAATATGTATTAATAAATATAATTATAGATGTATATTTATAATTATAATTATATATATATATATATTTTTGTATATAATTATAAATATATTTATATAATTATATATATTTTTATTTATTTATTTATTAATATATAAATACATATAATTATAAATATAATAAATATATTTATAATTATTTTATAATTATTTAAATATATAATTATTTATTTCTAATTATATAGATACTTTTTTAAAAAATTACATATATTTATTAATAATTATAAATATGTATTTTTATAAATATAGTAAATGAACATTTATAAATATATATATATATATATATATATATTTACAAATATATTTTTAACATTATTAATGAATATATAATAATAAATGAATTAATATTAAAAATGAATAAAATAATTTTAAAAAAAATAATTTTTTTTTATAAAAGTGAATTCGTGGCATTTACGTGAATTAAAAACATAAAAAAATATAGAAAATTGAATAAATAGATGGTATTAATTATATAAATATCAATATTATTAAAAATGAATTATGTTGACTAACCAAAAATATTAATAATTAAATTAAATCAAATTAAATAATATCAAATTAAATTAAACACACTCACATATATTCATGATAAATAGATTAAAATAAATATATATTAAAAATGAATAAATATTAAAAATGAATAAATACATTAAATACTAAAAATGGGGAAATATTAAAAAATATATATAATATTAAATCAATAAAAAAACTTGTGCACACGTGTACATGTACACATGACATACATACATATGTACACATACACATCCACACACACACACACAGATACACACATACACATACATATATACAATTATACATGTACATATATTTTAACTTATTTAATATAAATATAAATATATATTTAAATAAATATATTCATTTATGTATTATATAATTATTTAAATAAAATATTAATATATTATATTTATTTTGATCATATAAAAATTTTGTAATTAATGTTTATAAATATACGATTAAACATATTGACTAATTTAAATTTGATAAAAAAATTATATAAAATTATGAAAATAATATTCATTTTTTATTAAAAATTATATAAATCATATTTATATATTATATTTAAATATATATAATTATTGTAATATAAATCTTATTTTTAAAAAATATAAATATTTATATATAAATTAGATTACTCACTAAGACCTTTATCATCGCAAAAAAGGCGTTGATAAAAGTGTCATAGTTATTAGTACTGATAAATGTGGGACTCTTATCAGCACTAGAAAAAAGCACCAATAATGGGTTCCCTTTTATTAGAACTTTTTTTAGTCCTAAAAAAGTTAACTTTATCAGTGCTTTTCGCAAGCACTAATAAATGTGGCACCTTTATTAGCATTTTTTGTCTAATACTAATAAAGGCTAGCTCTGTATATCAGCTAATCTATGGTAGTGATATGTGTCTCATTACATAGATGTCATTAGATCATGAAACATATTTTAAGAATAATGTCATAACACTTCATAGTTCTCATCATAGCAATAAATTCTATAATTTTTCGGTGTGATAGGTACTCTAAGAACATTATAACATTAATGTCATGCATAATAACAAACATCATGTGACAATATATTTATCAGTATTCAAGTCTTTGAATATACATATAATCGAAAATATAAGGTAGTTATTTCTAGTTTTCTAACTCTAACATAGTCGAAATGTGTAATGGAGACAAAAAAAATTAAACACTCTAAAATTAGGTATATTAGATTTCTGATTGAAAGCAAGTGGAAAATAAGAAAATATATGATATATAGTATGTATAATTAGATGAAATATAAAACATGCATAGTATCATGTCCTCGCATAGTCTTTCTATGAATGTTGATGAATTTAAATATATGATGGATGAGATTATTTAATTGAAAAAGTTGCCTTGATGATAACAAGTATATAAACAATTATAAGGTGAGGATAATTTTCAACTTTTTAATAATCATCCATTATTATACTTTGAAATATGTCATGCCATAGTTGAACTAGGATAACCACCTCAGTCAAGTCAAAACATTAAAATTTTAGGCTTGTTGCATTTCCAATACATGTAATTTGATTTAACCACCATTATTTTTGTAATATATAATTATTGAAACAGCCTTAATTTGATTTTTTAAATTCAAAAATATGAATAAAAATCAAAGATCTTGTTAAAATGTATTCCATTTCATTTTCTCTTCAATATGATACACATTTCAATTCATGTCCTTGAAACCATTTTTTAATTTGAATGTAGAAACTGAATTTTTATGTTGTCATGTATTGCATTAATAAAACCATATATAGTATTAATATTAATTACACTTAATGATAATGGAAAGAATTTTTTTTTTCATCTTCCTACTCTCCTCCAGACATGTTTCATCCTCCATATTATAAATTTTAGTTTTCACTATATAATAAATCATAAAAATTATCTTTTCGACCAATATAACCACTTAAAAGAAATAAAAACTAAATACATAAAAAATGAAAAATTGATGACTATTGAATAGTTGTTAGTGATTATATATATATATATATAAATGAACAATATACTAATGATAATGTTGTATTAATATCATCAATGGTTTTGGGTCTCAACCTAAGCATCCAAACCCACTTTTTGACTAGAATACTCATGCATCCATTTTGTTCTTTTTGAAGGGTTGTGCACATTATTTATTATTTATATACTGCAAGATAATGAATTTGATGGAGATGTCTCATATTTTTTAGGTAATTATTTACCCTTGCTTTGATCATATCATGAGAGGGTTTTACTTTGGGGTTGTTTAGGTGAATTTTTAGAAAATTTTTATCCCATGAGGCTATGAACAGATGGTGAACTGTTGGGGAAAACCATGCAGTATTCCCCATGAAACTATGCACCCCTTTTTAGATCCATATGAGGTGGAGCATGGTTTAACCAAACCGTATGACAACCCTCCCCAAACTCTGCACCCCAAGATAGTGTGTATTTGCACAGTTGGTGCACGATTTGTCAAACCATGCACCACTTAGGAGAAACTGTACACCCCATTAGTAGGGCTGCATGGTTAAGTTGCACCATTTAGAAAATAGTGTGTCGCCACCTCAGAAACCATGCACACATAATTTAAACCCCCTGAAATTTTTATTAAAATTCCCGACCCCCGCCCCTGACTTTTACCCCTAATCCCCCTGGATCGACCTAAAATGTTTTCATTTGATTTTAGAAGCTTCTGAGAGGGTTATGGGGCTCTTCAAACTCTTTTATTGTTAACCGACGATCTGGTGGAACGATTTGACCCCTCTTCTGGTATGTAATCTCTTATCGTTTGGTTTCCTTTATCTCTCCCATCTTTCTCTCTTATTTTGGAGGTATTTTTTTATCCATTTCAAATGTTTTAGATCTAGGTTTTTATGGATCTCATTTCATTGGATATTGATCCTTGGTTTTGATCATAGATCTTCCTCATCATTCTTAATGTGATCATTCGACATCAAATTGAGGATTTCAGTTTGGAAAACATTCACCAATGATCTTGCGGTAGGTGGTCTAATTGTAAATTCCCATAGTCTAGATTATAATTATCTGTAAGTAATTTTGAAATTTTTAATTTCCCTGTTGGGAAATTGCATCAAAATTTGAATTAATTAATTGACCCCCTTTGATTGAGAAACCCTTCATGGATCTTGATGGACTTGTTGGATATTATGAGGCCAGATTTGATGGCAAACCATGGGGTGTTCCAATACACTTGAAATTATGATTTATGAATTTTGAAAAAAGGATTCATGGGTTAATGGATTTGAATTAAATAATTAATACATGCTTGAAAATGAGAATTAAATGGTTGATTATCTTAACATTGAAAGGTTAATGAGTTGTGAAATAAATGATGAGTATGGTTGATAAACAAGTTATGAATGTGAAACCATGATATGTGATGTTTTTGAATGATTGATTAATGATTTTTTATTTAGGGACTATTGATCCAAATACCCATGGGGTTTCAGACTGCCTCTCTAGGCCCCTGAGATATATATATTTATTTTCATGTGATCACAGAGTTGTGGGATAGGGCTTACTTCTCTAAGTACCCATAGGGTTCTAGACTATTACTCTATTCCCCCAATGTATGAATGTAAAATTGGGAATGAAATTATTAATGAAATCCCATGAAATAATGTAATGTGATATCCCTTTGATGGATTGTTTAGACTTCAGCACGGGTCGAAGAAGGTATGATTGGTTTGGGTTTCACCATGAACCCAAGGGCCTATGTGGTTAATTAAAGAATATTAAATGCTAAAAATGTTTACTCTATCTTTGGTAATATTCTTTATACAACTTCGTACACTATTATAGAATGAATATTTCTTTAGATGCCATTAGTGGTGGACTAAATAGATGTACTCACACCCTACTCAAACAACCTGATTAGTACCTAAATAGACTTCATGTTTACAGGACAGGATAAGGTAAAGATTCCTATGTTTGATGGATAATTTGGGATTTAGGATGGATCATGTATGAGGGAACCAAACATGATATTGGGACCCATTTGGGAGTTTTTAGTGTGTCTTTATTTTGAGTTTTCATTTGACACTTGACAGTTATATGGAATGAAATATCTACTGCTTTGGTTTTTGGTCATCTTTTCCTATTTTGGATTCATCATTTTATGTTGGATAATTATTGATTATGGTATTATATTGAGTATTTTTATTATGAGTTAATTATTGTCTATTTATCTTTGCTTTTGTGTTGTTTTGATAAATAGGTTATAGTCTCACCATGTTACATATTAGACCCTCGTTGTTATTCAGAAGTCTATGGCATATGGGGAGGTGCGCTTGAGTTCATGTGGTGAACCAGATTAGGGCACCAACATGTGGCACTTGAGTCTGGAAGATACAAAGTGGTATTAGAGGTAGGTTTTATTTTATTTTCTTTTTAGTTGTTTTATAATTTAGTAATGGTTGACAGAAGACAAGGATAATTTAGGCCTTGTTCATGAGATCATTCATGGGAGTAGCTTACCCATGTGTGAGGGAAAACCCAAGTACCCAGGTTTTTATGGGTGTTGTTATAGTTGAATATTATTGAATATTGGTTTATTCACTCATTGTGTGCTGTTATTATTTTCTATGATTTTACTCTGGTCCTGATATGGAATGATATTTGAGTATACATTCATCATTATAGGCACTCAGGATTTATTGTTACATGAATCATTTTAGGAACACATAAAAAAGAAGGTTTTTGGTGAGTTTTTTAAATGAAAATGTTTTTATTTACTTGGGTAGTTTAAAATAAATGGTGCATGATGATATATTTAAATGGATAAAATGATGTTAAATGTGGTCATTTAAAATGGATAAAAATAGGTGCATAATGGGAAACTTATGATGTGAAAACATATTTTACCCTATGTTAGCAATGACCCAGGGGAAGGATGGCTAAGGGTAGTGATAGTACTTTAGTTTTGAATGGGAGTTGTGTATGAGGGATGACTTGTTATATTACTATGTAAATACCTCTTAAGTAAATGTGATAATGGTGTTTTATGTGTCTTAATATGTGTGTTTAGCATTGTAGAGACATTCCCCCATGACGATGCTTGTTGATAGGATGAAAGTAGTACATGGCTAGAAATGTGCCTCTATTAGTGGAACCTGAGGCCCTGGTAGTTCTGAGTGAATGTTCAAGAGATAAGTTCCATGAGAAATTTTCTTTCTTTATGCATTTTATATAGAGAGACCCAGGACGGGCTGTGCGGAATATGTCTGACCTGACCCGGGAGTTTTAGTTTCAACACCCTCTGACCTTCACTGAAAATGGTGGACCTAAGGTTGTTGAGTTCTAGATTGATTCTATCCAAAAAATCCTTGACCATTTAAAGACTCCTGCTAAGAAAAATTCATGTTGGATTATTATATGTTATGGGGTCAAGTGAAGCATCGGTGATACATTTAGACTCTAGATGAGCAGCTAGAGAACATGGTATGGAAAGAATTTTAGGAGACGTTCCAGAAACACTTTTACCCATAGATGCTCAGGCATGAGAGAGAAGTTGAGTTTATGCAGTTAAATCAAGGGAGTATGTCTATGGTGGGATATTATAGTCACTTCACTGATTTACAATGCTTTATTCTAGAATTTTTAGGGGATGAGGCTACTTTGGAGAGATGCTATTAGGATGGACTTAAATGTAAGATTAAGTACCAGGTAAATATCTTCATATTGAAGAACCTTTTTTGAGGTGGTTAATCAATATCTCATTTATGAGGGTAACCTAAAATAGGATTCTAGTGGAGGAAGGATGGTTTATGTTGGATGACTAGAAGGTACTCCTTCTGAGTGTAGGAAGTGTTTCTATGAGAACATTAACTAGAGTAGTGAAAATAAGAGTATAATGGGTGAAGGATCAATTACCCAGAGTAGTAATAAAGTGTACTTCCATTAATGTGTTAGTTTGGGTAAATTTTATAACCAGTTTCCCTGACCATTGTTAGAGTGTTGATCTTGTGGACTATAGTGGTTCTGCAGGAACCCACAGACGATGAGTAATGATGGTGGAGAAACTCCAAATCAGGGTACTGGAAGAGGGTCTTCTACCCCATATCAGTCGGGTAGTTGGAGTTCTTCTATCCATGGTGGTCAAGGCAGTGGATTTGGTACTTCAGTGAAAGAGTGCCCATATATGCAGAGTGTTTTAGCTCAGGGGACTCAGACTGTAGCATAGATAAGAGGGGTAGGACAATTGCATTCAATTAATATTGAACTTGTGGATTGAGAGGTTTTCTCATCGAAAGTTATAGGTACTATTCTTATAGATTATACACTTTCTTGTGACTTATTTGATACAGAAGTCTCTCATTATTTTATATCTACTCAACTTTTGAATGGTTTGAGTCTGACAGTGGAGTTTATGAGTGGGTTTATGATGATTGACACACCATTGGGAGTTTGATCGAGATACATCTGTTTATGTAAGGGGTGTTCTCTCAAGGTTGGGGAGTATTGTTTCTATTGGGATATTTATATACTTGACATGTCAGGTTTTGAATTGATTTTAGATATGGAATGGTTAGTATCATACCAAGTCCACATAGATTCTTATCATAGAAGAGTTACCTTTACATCTCCTAAGGGTGACCATTATGTTTATTGTGGGGAATAAGATATCTAAGAAGGTCATACAAGTCCAGTTCATCAGCAACTAGGATATCTCACCACCCAGTTTGCAAGCCTTTTTCTAGATGATGAGGGTGTAAAGCATGATGCCTTTCCACCCATAGTGGATTGGTTTCAGGATGTGTTTCCTAAATAATTCTTAGGGATTCCACTGAAAAAGGGATTTTGATTTTACAATTGATCTCATTCCTGAAGATGAACCAGTTTTCATTCCACCATTCCAGATGGCACTAACAAAGCTTCAAGAGTTTAATACTCAACTGGAAGAGTTAATGGATAAGGGGTTTATCTATCTGAGTATAGCTCCTTGGGGTTCTTTGGTTTTTTTTCTAATAAGGATGAAGGGAATCTTTATTTATGTGTTGATTATAGGAAGTTTAACTAGATGACACTGAAGAACCAGTATCCTCTTCCCGATATCGACAATCTCTTTAACTAGTCGAGAGGATATTGTGTTTTCTTTGAGATTTACTTGAGATCAGGGTATCATATGTTGATATTTAGGTCTTCTGATATAACATGGACTAATTTCAGAAGTAGGTATGGTATATACAAGTTTTTCATGATGTCACTCAGGCCGACGAATGATCTAGTTGTGTTTATGGCCTTGATGAACCAAATATTTCACCAATACCTAGATCAGTTTGTGGTTGACATAATTCTGAGTATATTGAGATGGAATTAACTATACATCAGGCTATATAAGTTTCAATTCTGGATTGATAGGGTACATTTCTTAAGTCACATCATCTCTGATTAAGTTTTGTCAGTGGACCCATAAAAATTTTAGGCAGTGGTTTCTTAGGATCATCTTAATAAGTTTTTTGATACTTGAAGCTTTATGGGGTTGGTGGGTTATTATTGTATGTTTATCCAGAACTTTTCCCATTTGGAATCACTACTTTAATGATTGAATAATAAGGGGATCAAGTTCAAATGGTATAGAGGATATTAGAATGCTTTTCCAGAGTTGAAGAGTTAGTTGACTACCATAGTAATTTTGATCCTACCCGAGCCAGGTGAGGAGTATATTGTGTTTTGTGATGCATATAGGATAGGACATGGAGAAATGATGATGCAAGGAGATCAAGTTGTGGTGTATGAGTCATGACAGTTGAGTCCACAAGAACAAAATTACCCTACACATGATATTGAGTTGGCTATAGTGGTTTATGATTTATAGTGTTGGTAACATTACATGTAGGGAAAAAGGTTTGTTGTGTATAACGACCATAATGGATTAAAATATATCTTTTCACAGTGATATTTGAACCCCTGGAAGTGGAGATGGGTTGAGTATATGTAGTCATTTGATTTTGATCTAGCCTTTACAATGAGAAAGGGAAACAATGTTTTTGACTATTTGATCAGGAAGACACGGACTTAGGCAGTTCAAGAATCCATTTCTGAGTAGAAGATGGTGCCTTTGCTGGATGATATGCATATTGAGGTTCAAGAGGACCATGGGAATATGACCCTCATATCCTTATCAATTGATTCCACACTTTTGAGCCAAATTATGGAGAGGTAGTTTGAGGATCCGGAGTGTTTGCCCTTGAGGAAAATCCTTGAAGGTGGGGAGTCAACTTCTGATTGGACTATAAACAATGATGAGATCATCTATGTCTGGGGTCGTGTTTTTGTGCCTATGTGTATGTGTGGGGAGATGATGCATGATTTTTATACCTTGAAGTGGTTGGTGCATCTTGGTTTGAACAAAATGTATTGTGACCTATATTGGTAGTATTGGTGGCCAAGCTTGAAAAAGAACATTTTGGGTTTTGGGACACGATGCTACATCGGTCAGTGGGTGAAGACCGAGCATCAACAACCTGGTGGTTTGCTATAGTTTTTTCCCATTCCATCATGGAAGTGGGACGATGTTACCATGGAATTTTTGGTGGGACTTCCAAGGATACCATAGAATAATGGTGTGATATGGGTGATTGTGGGGCGATTGATGAAAGTAACCCATTTCTTGCCTATTTAGGAGACTTTCATAGTGGGTAATTTAAAGAATATGTGCATTAGAGATATAGTATATTTTCATTATGTACCATAGATCATATATTCATATTGTGATTCACACTTTACTTCATGATTCTGGAAAGGCTTACAGAAATTATTGAGTACCTAGGTGTTTCTGAGTATAGCTTTCCACCCACAGACAGATGGGTAGTCAGAACGTACTATTTAGGTGCTAAAGGACATGCTACAAGAATGCATCCTAGATGTTGGTGGACCTTGGGAGAAGCACTTAGAACTCATTGAGTTTTCCTATAATAGTTATCAGGTGACTATTTAGATGGAACCATATGAGGTACTTTATTCTAGGCCATACATTTACCTCTGTGTTGGATAGAGGTAGGTGAATTAGAGTTGTTGAGATCGAGTCTTGTGCAGGAGACATCGGAGAGGGTCTAATTGAATCAGAAACTTATGGCTATGGGTCAAAGTAGGTAGAAGTTGTATATTGATCAATGTCATCGACATCTTGAGTTTTCAGGGGGGATACCATGTATTCCTTCAAGTTTCACTGAGATCGGGTCACTATAGGATTCATAAGTAGGGAAATTTAGCACCCAGGTTTTCCAGACCACTTGAGATTATGAAGAGGATATGATTTATGGCATATCGATTGGATTTTCCATAGAGGTATAGAGTTATGCATGATGTTTTTCATGTGTCCTTACTTCAGAATTATCACCCCTACCCTTCTCATGTGATCGATATTGATGATGTGATCGTGAGGCTAATGCATCCTTCGAGGAGCATCTGATTCGTATTGTACATCCCAGTGAGAAGGTGTTGTGGGGAATGAATGTGTCATTGGTTCAAGTACTATGGTAGCATGGACATGTTTAGAAGGAAACATGGGATATATAAACATATATTCATACTTATTAGCCCAATATTTTTACCTCATAATCTTAGATATGCTTGGGATTACTGCTCGAGGACGAGCTATTATATGGTGGGAAAATTATAAGATCCTGACTATTATGTAGATTCCTCATACTTATTTACAGGTACCTTTTTACCCTTGTTCTTATCATATCATGATTTTATTTACTTTGGGGTTGTTTCAAGTAAATTTGGAGAAACTTGGAATCACATGGGGTTGTTCACGGTTAGTGCACGGTTCGGGAAAATTGTGTGGTTTACCCTACGAAACTATGTTCCCCTTTTGGATCCATAGAAGGTGGCACATGATTTGACTAAACTATGAATCCACCCTCCCCAAACCATGTACCCGAAGATAATGGGGTTTGGAACAGTTTGTGCACATTTTTTCCAACTGTGTTCCACTTAGGAGAAACTGTGCACCCCATGAGTAGGGGTGCATGGTTAAGGTGCACGGTTTAGAAAACTGTACACACAGAATTTAAACACAAAAAAAATTATTAAAATTACTTAACCCCCCATCCTTTACCCCTAACTTCCTCGACTTGACCTAAAATTTGTTCCTTTCATTTTGGAAGCTCCTAAGAGTATTCCAAGGCTCCTCAAACCCTTCCTGGTGTGAATCTAAGATCTGGTGGAAGGATTCAACCCCTCTTTCTGTATATAATATCTTATTATTTGGTTTCATTTATATCTTCTTTTGGATGGATTATTTTCTCCATTGTCAATAGTTTAAATATAGGTTTTAATGCATCTCATTTTATTGGATCATGATCCTAGGTTTTGATCCTAGATCTTCCTTGCCATTGCGAATTTTATTGTTTAACATCAAATTGGGGATTTTGGTTTGGTGAATGTTTTCCAATGATCTTGTGGTAGGTGGTAAGATTTTCAATTATCATAGTATTTATTATAATTTTGTGTATGTAATTGTGAAATTTCCAATTTCCATGTTGGGAAATTTCATTTTAATTTTAATTAATTAATTGACCCCCTTTGATTGTGAAACCCTTCACGGATCTCATTAAACCCATTAGAGATTATGAGACCAGATTTTATAGAAACCCATGGGGTGTTCAAATACACTTAAAACAATGATTTATAGATTTTAAAAAGGGGATTCATGGGTTAATGGATTTTAATTAAATCCTTGATGCATGTTTGATAATGATATTTAAAGGGTTTATTGTCTTAACCTTGAAAGGTTAATGAGTTGTGAAATAAACGATGTGTATGTTTGATAAAAGAGTTGTGAAAGCGAAACCATGATACATGATGTTTTTTAATTATTGATTAATGTTTTTGGGTTAGATAATGCTTCTTTAAATACCCATGGAGTTCCAGACTGCTTCTCTAGGCCCCCGAGATATATATTTATTTATTTACATGTGATCACTGAGTCGTGGGATAGGGACTGCTTCTTCAAATACCCATAGGGTTCCAAACTGGTTATCTAGTCCCCTAATGTATGAATGTGAAATTGGAAATTAAATGATTAATGAAATCTCATGAAATAATGGAATGTTATATTTCTTTGGTGGATAGTTTAGACTCCAGCATGGGCTGAAGCATGTATGATTGGTTCAGGTGTCACGGTTGCCAGAGTCTAAACCATCCACTAAAGGGATATCACATTCCATTATTTCATGGTATTTCATTAATAATTTAATTTCCAATTTCACATTCATACATTTGGGGCCTAGATAAGTATTATATCACTCTGTGGGTATTTGGAGTCATAGTCTTTGTCCCACAACTTAGTGATCACATGAATATATATATATATATATATATATATATATATATATATATATTGGGGGCCTAGAGCCATATTCTGGCACCCCATGGGTATTTGGAGCAGCATTCCCTGACCCAAAACTCATTAATAAATCATTCATAAACATCACATATCATGGTTTCACATTCATAACTCATTTCTCAACCATACTTACCATTTATTTCACAACACCTTAACCTTTAAAGGTTAATCCAATCAACCCTTTAAATTTTGTTATCAAACATGAATCAAGGATTTAATTCAAATCCATTAAACTATTAATCCCCTTTTTATAATTCATAAATCATCATTTCAAGTGTATTCCCACACCCCATGGGTTTCCATCAAATCTGGTCTGATAATATCCAATGAGTCCAAAGGAATCTGTGAAGGGATTCACAATCAAAGGGGGTCAATTAATTAATTGAAATTGAAATTCAATTTCCCAATGTGGAAATTGAAAATTTTACAATTACATACACATTAAAATAAAGACTATGGGAATTGGAAATTAGACCACCTACCTTAAGATTGTTGGTGAATGTTCGCCAAACCAAAATCCCCAATTTTATGTTGAATGATCAAATTCACAATGGTGAGGAAGATCCAATATCAAAACCTAGGATCAAGATCCAATGAAATGAGATCCATAAAAACCTATATCTAAACCATTTCCAATGGAGAAAATAATATCTCCAAAATAAGAGAGAAAGATGGGAGAGATAAAGGAGACCAAATGAAAAAAGATTACCTACCGGAAGAGGGGTCGAATCCTTCTACTGGATCTTTGATTCTCACCAGAAGGGGTTTAAGGACCCTTGGAATCATCTTGGGAGCTTCCAAAATTGAAGGAAAATGTTTTAGGTTGAACTGGGTGATTTTGGGTAAAAATAGGGGGGTTTAGGAATTTTAATAAAATTTTTGGGGGGTTTAAATTCTGCACACATGGTTTCTTTGGCAGAGGTGTATGGTTTTCCAAATTGTGTTCCCTAATAGTGGGGTGTACAGTTTCTCCTAAGTGGCACACTGTTTGACATACCATGTGCCAACCGTGAAAGCCCCCCACTATCTTGAGGTACACGGTTTGGGGAGGGTGGCCACACGGTTTGGTCAAACTGTGTTCCACCTCCTGTAGCTCCAAAAAGGGGTGCACAATTTCCTAGGGCAAACCGCATGGTTTTCCCTAACTGTGCGCCAACCGTGCATAGCCCCATGGACTTCCAAATTTCTCCAAATTCACTCAAACCAAACCCAAAGTAAAACCCAATAAATATATGATCAAAAAAAGGTAAAAAGGTACCTGAAAATATGTATGAGGCATCTCTAGAAAAGTCTAGATCTTACATATACATTAATAAATATAATAATATTTATATATATTTAGTATGATATTTATTATATATACAATTTATTATATATATATACTTATTATATGAAATTTATTAATAATATACATATACATAAATATATATATATATATAGATAATGAAATTATTATGTATATTATAAATTTTATTATAGCAAAATTATTGTATATTTTTCATTATTATATATGGAAAATAATTATATATATATATATATATTCATTTTTTATATATTAAATATTTTTTTAATTTATGTATAAATATTTATTTATTTATTTATTTATTTATATTTATATGTGTACATTTTTACTCAAAATTTAATTTCCAATGGATGCAAAATTTCAAAATAAATTTTCAATATTTATTTATATTTATCCATGGAAAGAAATACTCAAAACATAATTTCCAATAGGCTTCAACAATTTTTGTTTAAATTTTCAATTAAATTTTACTGTGAAAACTTTCAGTTACCAGTGTAATTTTATACTCAAAATTTAATTTCTGATGAAAACTTCTATAATTCTAATTAAAATTTCCAATGAAAATTTATGGAAAAACTTTTAAGTTATTAATTCAAATTTCTAATCAAAATTCAATGTAATTATATACATATACATATACATATACATATACATATACATATACATATATATATATATATATATTAATTCAAGTGTATACGTAATTTCATACATAAATCTATATTAATATAAGTACATACATACATTAAATTATTTTAATATAAGTATATACCACACATACAAAAATTTAGACTACAAATTTCATAGGTAAATTTCCAATGAAAATTTTCACCATAAATTTTCAATGAAAATTTCAACATAAAATTTTTATTACAATATTTCACTTAAAATTTCAATGTGAAAATATCAAAAAATAAATGTAAAAAATAAAATTTTCACTGCAAATTTTCATTGAAACATTCATTTGAAACTTTTAATGTAAGTTTCCACTTAAATTCCCAATGAAAATTTTCACTTAATTTTTATTATAATTGAAAATTTGATTATAAAAATTATAAAATAAATTCATATTTAAATTTTGAGTGAAAATATTTTAACACAAACAATATAATATTTGAACTTAAAACTTTAACTACATAATTTATATAAAAAATTTGAGTGAAATTTTTCATTGCAAATAACTATTGAAAGTTTTCTGTGAAAATTTCCACTGAAATTTTCCAAATTGAATTTCCCCTTAAAATTAAAAGGAAAATATATTAATAAATTTTTATGTTTAAATTTTTATTTTAAATACATTATTACATAAATAAACTATGTAATTTTTTACTAAAAATTTGAACTACAAATTTCATATGGAAATTTCGAGTGAAAATTTCCATTAGAAAATTAGGGTGTGAATTTTCACTCATAATTTACCGTGAAAATTTCAACTAAAAATATATAATTGAAATTTTAACACAAAACTACAATCTAAATATATTAATATATAGATATAAATGTAAATTTTTAGTGTGAATTTTCTTTAAAAATTTACACAGGAAGCTTTTAGTGTAAATTTCCACCATAAACTTTTAATTCAAATTTCCACTTAAATTTTACTATAATCATACCAAACATATGAACTAAAAAATTTATAGGGATTTTCCATTGCAATTTTCTGCTATGAATTTTCATCACAAATTTCTAATGTATATTTTCTACACACCATAAATCTCAAAATATAAAAATATAATATATTTTTTAGTTGAAAATTAAAGTGTATATTTTTATTATATATATATACTTACTTGAATATGTATATATAAAAAATAATTATTATTGTATAAAATTGAATTAAAAATTAACATTTCAAATTTATATCAGAAATATGCAATGCATATTAACACTAGAAATCCCTAAAATTTTCAGCTACCTGTATAAATTTCCACTTAGAATTTAATTTCATAAGAAAACTTATAAAAAATTATAAACTCTTTAATACAAATTTAAAATGAAAATTTCCAATTTCCACTAAAAATTTCAATAATGAAATTCCATTTTCAATTAAAAATTCTATAATTATGATATTATATTTTCAATGAAAATTCACATCAAATGTTTTCATTTAATAGTGTAAATTTATACATGAAATTTGATTTGTAATTAAATTTTAAAAACAATAATAAATATTTTCAATGAAATTTCATGAAGAAAATTTCTTAATGGTCAATGGAAATTTTTAAAAATATACATATGTTTTATAAAGTTTCACTAAAAAGTTATTTTAAATTTTCATTGGAAATTTGTAGTGTGAATTTACACTAGAAATTTAAAGTGAAAATTCCAAGTGTATATTTAAATAAATATATATATAAATATAGTATGTATGTATATTTGGAAGTAACTATTATAAATTAAAAATATATTATATTTTTTAATAAATATATACATGCATACAATTTTCTAATGTATACTTTAAATTTTCTACTTGAAATTTAATTTTCAAGGGAAATTTTCAAAATCCCAATAACAAATTGCAATGAAAATTTCTAATGAAAATTTCCAATATATACTTCCTATATACAATATGAAATTTTCAAATTACATGTGTAAATCTCTACTGGAAATTTAATTTCTAATATATACTTTCAAAATTATAAAAGAAATTTTCAGTGAAAATTTATAGTGAAAATTTCCAGTTACCAATATAAATTTTTACACTAAAAAATATCATGTTTATTTATAATATACATTTTTGGGGAAAAATTTAGAATAAAAACTTTTTTTAAAAAAATAAAAAAATCTAAACATAAATATATCAAACTGTATATATTATACATGTATATAAAATCACATGAAAATATAATAATTTTAAAAAATTGAATTATATAATTTTATTTTATTACAATTATATTTTTATTTTTTCTATTTTATATTCTTATTTATCATTTATTTTAATGTTTTATAATAAATATTTTTTATGCCAATGATCTTGTACCCGAGTGGTAAGGGCTCCTTCTTAGTATCCAAGAGACCCAGGTTTGAAACTGGGTGAAGGTGAATTTTTGGGTTACTATAGAAGTACTATGGTAGGTATTGTAGTAGTATTGTAGTAGGTATTATAGTGGGTACTATTTGGTACTGTAGTAGCCAGAACTATTCACCTGATTTGGTCCTTCGGGCCACCGGTTTGGGTCTACGGGTCTCTGGGCCTTCATGTCATCAAAGTCCTTTGGGCCTCAGGGCCTTTGGGCCACAGAGACCATAGAGTAGCCCAGTTCACACAAAGCAGGCCCCAGAAGAGGATCATAGCAAGAGTGGTAGTCACCAGATGCAGAGCTAGCCGAATTGGAAGAATGAGAGGGTATAGAAACTACCATCGGGACTAGGCACCATGCAGCTTTGTACGGGGAAATGCTAGTCGATCAGTAATTCAAGGTGGGGAGCTAGGAAATCAATGATGCAGAAGATGGGGAGGAGAAGTTTTAGTGGGTTGGGCCTACGGGTCATGTATTGGGCATAGTATGCCTCTGGGCCTTCGGGTCATGTATTGGCCTTCAGGTCATGTTGAGCCTTGTGCCTTTGGCCTATGGGTCATGTTAGAGTTCCCCTTCAACCCTTACAAAGAGGATTATCCATAATAAAAATAAAAAGAAGGCATTTGGGCCATTTGGGCTAATAAATATTTTTTATTATAAATGATTACACAAAAATAGAAAGGGGATAAAGTGTAGTTTGAGTAATCAATTAATACACTTATATTTTATTTTGAAAAAGATGAAAATAAGATTTTCATAATCGTTCTTCACGTCACCTATCCCCATTTCAATAACAGCATGTGTGGACATGAGAGGATATTTTCCCTGATAATGGCTGGATGTTATCTGATGAAAATTAGGGAATGGGGGGAAGAGCCATAGTCATCCCAACCATAAAATTTTCTTTCCTCGATGAGGCGTTGACCAACCTGGACACCATAGATAGGTAAGCCTTTCCTAACTATTCTCCACGTGATTCTTTCAGAAATATTCTCCCTCCCTTTTATTCCCAAGCTCCCTGCCCAATTTTATTTCGTACTTTGATTCCATTCTGCATTACCCTCAAGTAATATTTGGCCCTTTTGTCCACCATTTCCCCCCAGTAGTATGACGTTTTAGTGGAATGTCGATGATGGATCTGGTCATAAGCATAAATGTTTGTAATTTAGTTTCGATTATTTATTTCTTATTCGAATTCAACATGTTCCTACTGAGGATTGTTATAGCTGCTCATGGAAAGGGAGCACAGATCATTATTTTACAAGAATATACTCTTCAGTCATTCCTGAAACATTGAATGATAGTGATTTTATTTTTCTATATAGTTTTTAGACCTTTATGGGTGTCATACAACACATTTACTGATATCATCAGTAAACATAAAATAAATAAATATTCTAGTTCCTCTATTTCCTACAATTTCGGAAATCTTGAATGATTTAGATTTTAACTATCAATTGATAAACTATTTCTAGTCGGAATCCTCTAGCATACAGGGAGTCACACCTAAGGTCATGTGCAGAACTGGCCCGAGGCACCAACATTTGGCACCTGAGTCAGATATAATATTCTTTAATTAAACATATAGGCCCCCAGGTTCATTGTGACACCCTAACTAATCATAGTTGCTTCGGCCTGTCCCGGAGTCTGAACCATCCACCAAAGGGATATCACATTCAATTATTTCATGGTATTTCATTAATAATTTAATTTCCAATTTCAAATTCATACATTAGGGTCTATATCAGTAGTCTGTAACCCCGTGGGTATTGGGAGCAGCATTTTATGTCCCACAACTTAGTGATCACATGAAAATATATATACATATATATCTCAGGGGTCTAGAGTAGCATTCTGACACCCCATGGGTATTTGGAATAGAAATCTATAGCCCACAACTCATTAATTAATCATTCAAAAACATCAAATATCATGGTTTCACATCCATAACCTGTTTATCAACCATACTCATCATTTATTTCACAACTCATTAACCTTTTAAGGTTAACCCAATCAACCCTTTAAATCTCATTATCAAACATGCATCAAAGATTTAATTCAAATACATTAACCAATGAATCCCATTTTTAAAATTCACAAATCATCGTTTCAAGTGTAATTCCACACCCCAAGGGTTTCCATCAAATCTGGTCTCATAATCTCCAATGGCTCTAATGGGATCTATGAAGGGCTTCCTAATCAAAGGGGCTCAATTAATTAATTCAAATTCAAATGAATCTTCTGAATGTGGAAATTTAAAATTTTATAATTACATACCCAAAATTATAATCAATAATATGAAAATTGGAAATTAGATCACCTACCTCAAAATCATTGGAAAATGTTCACCAAACCAAAATCCCCAATTTGATGTTGAATGGTCAAATTCACAATGGCGAGGAAGATCTAGGATCAAAACCTTGGATCAAGATCCAATGAAATGAGATCCATCAAAACCAAGATCTAAATCATTGCCAATAGAGAAAATCATCTCACCAAAATAATAGAGAAAGATGGGAGATAGAAATGAATCCAAATGATAAGATATTACATACCAAAAGAGGGGTCTAATCCTTCCACTGAATCTTTAATTCGTACCGGAAGGGGTTCAAGGAGCCTTGGAATCCTCTCAGGAGCTTCCAAAATAAAAGTAAAACGTTTTAGGTCCAACTGAGGTGATTAGGGGTAAAATCCATGGGGTTAGGGAATTTTAATAAAAAATTTGGTGGGTTTAAATTTTGTGTGCATGGTTTCCTCAACGGAGGCACACAGTATGTCAAACTGTGTGCCCTAACCATGAACCCCTACTCATGGGTTGCATAGTTTCTCTTAAGTGGCGCATAGTTTAAAAAATCATGCACCAACTGTGAAAACCCCTACTATCTCAGGGTCCACGGTTTGGAGAGGGTGGCCACACTGTTTGGTCAAACCGTGTGCCACCTCCTATGGCTCCAAAAAGGGGCGCATTGTTTTCTATGCAAACCGCATGGTTTTTTTAAATCGTGCATAGCCCATGAGCTTTCAAATTTCTCTAAATTCACCTAAAACAACCCCAAAGTAAAACCTAATCAATATATTATCAAAACAATGGTAAAAAAGTACCTGAAAACAAGTATGAGGTATCTCTAGAAAAGTATGGATATACATATACATTTATAAATATAATAATATTTATATATATTTGGTATGATATTTATTATATATATTATTTATTATATATATATTATGAGATTTATTAATAATATACATATACATAATATATATATATATTGAAATTATTATGTATATTATAAATTTTATTATAGAGAAATTATTATATATTTTTCATTATTATGTATGGAAAATAATTATATATATATATATGTTCATTTATTATATTTTAAATATATTTTTAGTTTATGCATAAATTTATATATGTGTGTGTATGTGTTTATTTATTTATTTATTTATATTTATACGTGTGCATTTTTACTCGAAATTTAATTTCCAATGGTTCCAAAATTTTAATATAAAATTTCAATATTTTTTTATATTTATGAGTGTAAATAAATACTCAAAATCTAATTTTCAATAGGATTCAACAATTTCCGTTTGAATTTTCAATGAAAATTGACATTGAAATTTTTCATTTGTCGGTGTAAGTCTATAACAAAAATTTAATTTTTGATGAAATCTTCCATAATTATAATGATAATTTCCAATGAAAATTTAACGCAAAAATTTTAAGTTATTAATTCAAATTTATAATCAAAATTCAATATAATTATATTCATATAAATATGAACACATATATATATTAATAAAAATATATACATATTTTCATACACAAATATATATTAATATAAGTACATACATACATATTATTATTTTAATATAAGTATATACCATACATATAAAAATTTAGACTACAAATTTCACACGTAAATTTCCAGTGAAAATTTTCACCATAAATTTTCAATGAAAATTTCAACATAAATTTTATATTACAAATTTTCACTTGAAATTTCAATTTGAAAATAATAAATAAAAAATAAAAAATAAAAAATTCCACTTCAAATTTCCATTTAAACTTTTAATATAAGTTTACACTAAAAATCCCAATGAAAATTTCTACTTAATTTTTATTATAATTGCAAATTTGATTACAAAAAAAACTAAAAAAATCATATTTAAATTGTTATTGAAAATATATTAACACATAAAAAGTATAATTTTGAACTTAAAATTTGAACTATATAATTCATAAGGAAATTTCTAGTGAAAATTTTCAGTGCAAATAACCATTGAAAATTTCCTATGAAAAATTCCACTAAAAATTTCCAAATTAAATGTCCCCTTAAAATTATAATTCAAATATATTAATACATATTTATGTTTAAATTTTTAGTGTAAATAAATTAACAAAAAAATAAATTATGTAATTTTTCACTAAAAATTTGAACTAAAAATTTCATAGGGAAAGTTTCAGTGAAAAATTCCATTAGAAATTTCTCGTGTGAATTTTCACTCGGAATTTACCGTGACAATTTCCACTAAAAATTTATACTTTAAATTTTAACTCAAATTAAAATATAAATATATTAATATATATATATATACAAATGTAAATTTTAAGTTGAAATTTTCTTTAAAAATTTACAATGGAGGCTTTTAGTGAAAATTTCCACAAGAAACTTTTAATTCAAATTTCTAGTTAAATTTTATTATAATATCACTAAACATTTGAAATAAAAATTTCATAGGGAAATTTTTGGTGAAAATTTCCATTAGTAATTTTCATCGAATATTTCTAATGTATATTTTTTACACACTATAAATCTCAAAATATAAAAATATAATATATTTTCTCATTGAAAATTAAAGTTTAGATTTTCATTGCATGCATATATACATACTTGCATATGTATATATATATATACACACAATAATAATTATTGTATTAAATTGAATAGGAAATTAACATTTCAAATTTATATTAGAAATATTAAATGTATATTGACACTATAAATTCCTAAAATTTTCAGCTACCATTATAAATTTCCACTTGGAATTTAATTTCAGAATAAAAATTCTAAAAAAATTCTAAACTTTTTAATGGAGATTTTAGAGTGAAATTTTCCAGTTTCCACTGATAATTTCAAAAAAAATGAATTTTAAATGAAAACTTCTAAAATTTTGATATGATATTTTCAATGAAAATTCGCATAAAAAATAATTTACCAGTGGAAATTTATACATGAAATTTGATTTGTAATGAAATTTTCAAAACAAAAATAAATATTTTCAATGAAAATTCATGAAGAAATTTTTAAACTAATAGTGGAAATTTTTACAAACACACACATGTTATATAAAGTTGCACTAATTTTTTTTTTAATTTTCATTGAAATTTTGTAGTGAAAATTTACACTAGAAATTTCAAGGGGAAATTCCTAGTGTATATTTGAATAAATATATACATACATATAGTATGTATGTATATTTGTAAGTCTCTTTTATAAATTAAAAATCTACTTTATATTTGAATAACTATATACATGCATACAATTTTCTAATGTATACTTGAACATTTCTACTTGAAATTTAATTTTCAAGGGAAACTTTCAAAATCCCAACAAAAATATCCAATGAAAATTCACAGTGAAAATTTTTAATGAAAATTTTCTATATATAATTCCTTTATACAGTATAAAATTTTCAAATTACCTGTGTAAATCTCTACTAGAAATTTAATTTCTAATATAGACTTTCAAAATTACAAAAGAAATTTTCAATGAAAATTTATAGTGAAAATTTACAGTTACCAATATAATTTTTTACACTATAAAAATATCATAATTATTTGTAATATAAATTTTGGGTAAAAATTTAGAATAAAAACTTTTTTTAAAACATTTCAAAAAATCTAAACATAAATATATCAACATATATTTATTATACATGTATATAAAAACACATAGAAATATAATACTTTTAAGAAATGAAATTATATAATTTTATTGTATTATAATTATATTTTTATTTTTGTTAGTTTATATTCTTATATATCTTTTATTTTAATGTTTTATAATAAGGATTTTTTATTATAAATTATTACATGGAATTAGAAGGGGGATAAAGGGTAGTTTGAGTAACCTATTAATACACTTTTATTGTATTTTGAAGATGAAAATCAGATTTTCATAATTAGTTACCACATCGTTGTCCCAGTTTCAATCTCAACTGCATGCATGGACATGAGGTAAGATTTTCCTAACTCATCATGTGATTATTTTGGAAATATTCTCTCTCCCTTTTTTCCCAATCTACCTTCCCACTTTGATTCCATACTCTGATTCTGTTCTGCATTACCCTCAAGTATTATTTGGCCCTTTTGTCCACCATTTTTTTTCTCAGCAATACGACGTTATAGTGGCATATCGATGATGGATCTAGTCATCAGCATATGTTTTTGTAATTTAGTTAGGATTATTTATTTCTCAATTGAATTCAACATGTTCCTACTCAGGCTTGTTAGAGTTTCTCCTAGAAAGGGAGCACAGATCATTCTTTTACAAGTATCTACTCTTCATTCATTCTTGGAAAATGACTGATAGTTATTTTATTTGTTTTTGTAGCTTCTGGACCTCCCTGTGTATCATACAACACAGTTACTGATCTCATCAGTAAACATAAAATAAATAAATATATTGATTCCTATATTTCCTGCAATTTCTACAATTTTGACTGATTTAGCTTTCAACTGTCAATCGAAAAACTATTTTACCATTCAATATTTTATATTTTCGTGGCTGAATTCATGGATTGTTTGAAGGATATTACTTCTATCAAGCATAGAGGGGGATTTTTTTCAGTGCACCAAACCTCACAAGGGCCATCTTGAAATTTCAAGGTACATATTTTGCCTTCTCCTGACTAGCTGAATTTTTAATAAAACTATGGAGAGATTGAGTGAGGAATTTCTATAGGTTTTATTATAGCATATTAATTATAGAAGAAATATAAATAAAAGAATAATAAATTGAAAGAAGATAGAAGACAAATGGAGAAGAGGATTGTAGGTTCTAGTCACAGCGGAAGTGTGCGATGGGTGGTGCCCAACTTTGATTTGGTCATGATCAATGATCAATCCGATATCTAAATTAAGATAAATATCGAGATATATGGAATTGACTCAAAGAAAACAGACAATGGAAATCACACCAGAACCAAAAGGGAGGATCATCACATATTATTTATAATTAATTTAATTAAATAAAGAATTTTTTTTGTTGGAATTTTTTATTCATTGATGGATCTGAAAACAGATATGCATTGTTATATCATTACTTTGTAGGAATCAAGTACATCTTTTCTCTAGTGGTGATCCACATATGTTCCACAAATCTCTAGACATTACCAAAGGAATCTCCATGTGCTAGCACAGTAAATCATTACGCTTGCATCATCCACATTTGATCACTTCTAGAAACATTTCCAAAGCATTCCCCTTGATCTGGTGGAGGAATATTGCTCTCTGTTCTTGGGAGTGTTCTTAGAGAAGGGATCTCTCTAGAGCTTGAGAGAATTATTTAATCTCGTTGTGCACAACCAAGACAAATTAATTGACTTATTGAGAAAATAATATAAATGGATTTATATATTGATAGGGTTAAAATAAAATAATAGCATAAGTTCCCTTTATTATCTATTTAATCCCTACGGAACCCCATGTCAAATAATAATAATAATATTAATATTTCTTGACATACACTTAATTTTTGAATTATATTAAATATTATTTAATTAAATAATATTCTTTATTATTATTTCTAATCGGACCTAAAACTCATAACATTATTCCTTCATATTTATGAGACCTTGAATAATGACTATTTATTTATTAAATAAATATCACTACATTATTCGCCAATAAATAAACAAATATTATATTCACTTAAATAACAAATAAATATTTATTAAATATTCCGCTCACATTATATTCTTTCGAATAAGTGGTTACGGGATATATGCGATCAATAAAACATGAATAATTATTAAACCATGTGCGGTGATAATATTTATTCAACTTGTTAAATAATAAATAATAATATATTATTTAACTAAGATTCTAGATACACTTGGTGTGTGACCATCTAGGCCTCTTTCTCAGTGGCATTAGGCGAAGCAACCTAAAGTCCAAGGTTAGCATCTAGAAACACACCAAGTCACCCATAGAGAAAAAAGTTAATACTACAATGAAATATTACCTCATATGGATGCTTATTGTGTAATATAACCCCTTTATCATGATATCTCAAATCAAGCAGGTTGCATGCTAGTGTCATCAACCTGTGTACCTCGATGTCTCTTTTTTAACTTCTCAGAAATTGAACTTGACTATAGAACACCATGGACATTGATTTATTTAGGCTATATAATTTCCATCAAAGGGTTTGAGATATCAACTTCCATAAAATAACAGAACGGAAAAATCTTTTCTCTCATTATTCATTAATGCAGTACTTATCATGACGCACACAACAAATCCTACCTCACCATGAACATCTGTCATCACAGTTTTCATTAATACATCAAAGTACATAACTCATAATACTCATTAATAATAATCTTAAAGTTAATGGACCAATACACAAGTCTGTAGATAGGAACATCTAATGAAACATATAAATGTGGATTTCCTACTGGTAGCTCTAATTCTCATAATATTCTACTGGATATTACCAAGGGCTTATATCATGAGAAGATGAATTAAAGTCCTATGAGTCTCCACCCTTGATATCATGTATCATTTTTGTCCCCCAAATGATATCATCTAAATATAGAACATATATTTAAGAATAGTGTCATAGCACTTCCGGGTTCTCATCATAGTAGAGAACTATTATGACCTTTTATTGTAACAACTACTCTTGGAACATTATCACATACTATGTTACACAAAAGAACAATCATGGTTTGATAATAAGTCTATTAATATTAAAAAACTATTAATATGGTTTATCATAAAGTTCAAAGAAGTTGGTTCTAGGGTACCAACTCCAATAGACTCCCACTTGCACTAGATCCAACTGCAAACAACCTGCAGTCTTCTAGGTCTCACATGATACTCAATTTTTGCTGATATAGGACTTTAGTCAAGGGGTCTATCACATTATATTTCATGGGTGATCTTCTTACTACAACTCCACCCCTACGATATAAATCCCTCAAGAGGTGATACTTTCGGAGTATATGCTTTGTTCGTTGGTGTGACCTTGGATCTTGTGAAAGAGTAACCACTATAGTATTATCATAATACAATGTGATAGGGTATTTATTTATAGATACCAAATCAAGATCTTGGATAAAATTCAAAATCCAAATGGCTTCATTGGCTACATCATAAGTCATTATATACTCGGAATCCACTATAGAATCAGTGAAAACTGGATGCTTTGAACTCTTCAAGATCACAGATCCTCTATTGAAACAAAAAACATATCTTGATTGTGACTTAAAATTATTCTAATCTGTCTAAAAACTAGAATCATTACAACCTCTGATGGCCATCTTCTCATCTACTCCATACACCAAGAACATATCCTTAGTTCTTCTCAGATACTTAAGGATAACCTTAACAGCAGACCAATGTTGTTCTCCTGCATCTTCTTGATATCTACCTACCATGATCAATACATAGGAAACATCAAGTCTAGTACATAACATGACATACATGATTGATCCTATCGCTAAAGCATATGGGATCTTATTCATTCTCTCTTTCTCTTGTTGTGTCTGGGGACATATTTTCTTAGAAAGATATAAACCATGTGACAGTAGAACCAATCCCCTCTTGGATTGTTTCATTCTAAATCTCTTTAGAATTTGGTCAACATATGTACTTTGACTTAGTCTAAGAAGCCTCTTGGATCTATCACAAATGATCTTGATCCCTAGAATATAGGTTGTTTCACCTAAGTCCATCATAGAGAAATACTTGTTCAACCAGTCATTAACAGAATGTAATACTGTTATGTAATTTCCAATAACTAATATGTCATCAACATATACTACTAGGATAATGAATGTATTCCCACTAAACCTCTTGTAAACACACAACTCGCATTCATTCTTAATGAAACCAAATTCTCTTATAACTTCATCAAATCGAGTCTTCCGTGATTTTGATGCTTTCTACAATCCATAGATGGATCTATGCAACTTGAAAATCATTTTGGAATCACCTGGATTCACAAACCCTTATGATTGTGTCTTATATACATCTTATTGAAGGTTCTCATTAATGAATACAGTTTTGACATCCATCTTCCAAATCATATAATCATGGTAAGCTATTATAGAAATTAGAATTCTGATAGATTTAAACATGGAAATTATTGAAAAGGTTTCATCGTAGTCAATTCTTTGATGTTGTTTAAACCCTTTAGCCACTAGCCTTTCTTTATAGGTTTTTACTTTACCTTTCATGTCTATTTTCCTCTTGGATACCCATTTTCACCCAATGGGATTTACGTCAACCAGCACATCGACCAGAACCCAAACTTGGTTCTGATACATGGAATCCATTTTAGAATTCATGGCTTCTTGCAATATTGTAGCTTCTGAGCTATCTACTTACTCCTTGTAGAAGATAGGTTCATCATTGTAAACTAATAATGAGTCACCATCTTCAGCGACTAGAAAACCATATCTATCTACTTTTCTTACCTCTCTTACACTCCTACTTTGTACTTGTGTTTTAGGAACTACTTCTTCTACAAGGACCTGTGGAATATATTCTTATTCCAACTCTTGTATATCTTGAGCATAAACTTCATTGAAGTCAATCATTCTCTCACTATCATTTTTGAGGATGTGATCCCTCTTAAGAAAAACAACTTGTCTGGAGACATTCACTTTCTTGTCAGAGGGGTTGTATAGGTATTATCCCTTTGTTTCATTGGGATACCCTATAAAGATAAACTTTGTGCCCTGACGTGCTAGTTTGTTGTCTGAGAAGTCCTTAACAAACGCTTCTAAACCCCATACACATTTATGTGACAAAACATATTTCTTTACACTCTATAACTTGAAGGGAATTTTGTTTTCCACTTTAGTTGTAACTCAGTTTAATGTGTATGTTGCAGTTTGTAATGCATATCCCCAAATGGATAATAGAAGATGTGCATGAATCATCATCAACCTTACCATGTCTAATAAGGTACAGCTCCTCCTTTCACTAACACTATTCCATTTTGGTGTGTAAAGTGGAGTGAGTTGAGATATAATTCCAAACTCTCGTAGAGAGTTGATGAACTATTGGTCAAGAAATTCACCACCTCAATCTGATCAAAGCTTCTTTATCTTCTTTCCAAGTTGAATCTCAAATTCATTCTTGAATTCTTTGAATTTATCAAAGGACATGGACTTATACCTCATCAAGTAGATATATCCATATCTACTCAAGTAATCAATAAAAGTTATTAATTAAGAATATTCACATCTAGCTACTACTAGAAATGGTTTTCACACATTAGTGTGTACCAATCATAAAAGCTTTGTGGCCCTTTCACCTTGTCCATAAAATGGTGGTTTGGTCATTTTTCTTGTAAACAATCATGACATATTTCAAGTGGTTTTAGATTAGAAGATTCTAAATAACCATCTTGATAGAGCTTTGTCAAATGCTTCTTGTTTACATGACCAAGATGATAATTTCATAGTTGGGTGTTATATGAGTCGTATGAACATGATTCATTATCAATTTTCAAAACTTGTTTTTCATAATTTAATACATAATGACCATTATTTAAATGTCATACCATAACATATGTTGTTCTTCTAGAAGAAAAAACTTTCATTTCCAAACTTGAAAATAAACTCATCTGTGTCTAGGAATGATACATAAATTATGTTCTTGGTAACCATAGGTATATAATAACAATATTTTAAAACCAAAATCATACTCATTGGAAATGAAAGATAGTATTCATCAATCTCCAGAGCAGATAGCCTTGCACCATTGAAAGCTCTCAGATCCACCTCTCCTCTAGCAATCTTTTGGAATCCACTTGGTTTCTACATTTGGATACAGATGTGAGAACCATAAGCTGTATTTAATACCCAATGTGTAGATATTGAAAAATTACACTCGATAATAAATGAACATTTAGCTTCCCCTTACTTATGAGTGGAGTTCCTCTTCCAATGGCTGGGATTTCCACACGAAAAACATATAGCCACCTTTTTCTTTCCCTATCACTAGATCTTCCTCTTCTTGGAAGGACGGTTCTCGAGTGATTTAGACTATTTATAGGTCTTGGTCCCCTTTTTCTTGTTCTTCCTTTCCTTATTGACCATAAGTAATGTGAGTTTATCATGGCCCATGTCCTTATGAACTTGGAGAATTAAATTAAGAAGTTCTAAAAGACTCTTCTCATTATTTCTCATGTTATAATTGACAATAAAACTGGAAAAGTTCTTGGGTAGTGTTTAAAGTATGAGATCTTTACACAACTCATCTGAGAATTTAATCCCTAAGATGTCTATATGTTCAATGTAGCCAATAAGATTGACTACATGAGGCCCAACTGGCGCAGAATATCCAAGATTATTTGTAAACAAAGCATTATATATCTCATACCTATCTTGTCTCTCCTTCACTTGATAGAGTTCTTGAAGGTGAGACATCATGTTATAAGCATCTATATCATCATGTTGCTTCAAAATTTCATTATACATAGATGATAGCATGAAACATTGAACATTTGTAGAATCATTCAAATGTTTCTCATAGAGAGATATCTATTCATCACCTGACTCATTAACATGCACTTTAGGAGGTTCTCCCAACACATATAATTTCATTTCATGGTAAAGGATGACACATAGATGCCTTTTTCATTCTTGTAAATTGTTTCCATTGATAAAGTTTTCCTTCTCAAGTATGGATCGCAATGATATGTTTGATATAATTTTATTGTTTTTTCTACAAATAATATGAACAGATGTTTTAGTACATTATTTGATAAAATTTATACAAATAAATAAATATTATATTTATTAGTCTCTCACTATTTTATTGAAACCTAATAGCTCTCACAATTGGATTTGGAATATCATGTTGTTTGGATATTTTAGAGGAAAGGATCCATATTACCCTTCTCATTACCCTAACTTTGTTTAGTCAATCAACTATAATGGTTTTACGTAGGCATTCTAAATACCAACTGCATTAACTCACAGATCCTTGATCTGCAGAGTGGACTCCCTAATCTTGAAATTCTTATAATATATTTCCTCAACCTTTTCCTATCAGTTACACCAAGTCCAATTTTGACAGTCAACCCTTGATGTAAACTAAGTTAAGTAAACCCAAAACTTTAAGTTATAATTCCCTGATAGTTGAAATCACCCCAACTTTGGCTGGTCAAGCACTTTGAACTATGGTTCGATTTTAACTGAAGTAGTGGAAGACTATACCGATATAATATTTTTTTAATTAAGGGATTTTATCCTTTTATGCATAAATTGTCAATTATTATCTTTATCACATGATTTTTAATATTAAGTGGATTTACTTAAGTGATTAACCATGTCTTAGATAACAATTATGCATAAGACAATTTATTTTAGTTCTATTTTGCATGTTTGTTAATTTCATTAAATTATGTAATCATGAAAAACCATCCATAATGAAACAACCATGAAACTTGACATAAATAAAATAATAAATTGGTATGATCATGATTCTATACTAAGGGTCAGTTTATCTAGTGGTTGATAAACTAATCACTGACATAGGGGGAAAACACCTTGAACAAATTAAGGTTCTTATTACAACTTTCCACCTATCCACCAATGTATCTCTCTTGGATTGGTTTCACCTTAACTCCAAACTTGAACCGCCTCTGCTAGCTTGGGAGCTCCATTAATTACATATTCTTTTACTCACATGCATGTGAGAGGAAAAGGGTTTACATTAAAGAAACTATGGGCATGCATACCCTATATAATAATAGGAGAGAAGGCACATAGACCAACAATTTAATTTCATAATAAATTAAATGAAACTAATCTCATACAAAGTTCTTGTCTATTCTCATGATCATCAACATGTATGCAATGAATTACAGATTCAATAAAACTATCATTCAATTATTAATCATTCATATTTAAGATAAATCACGCACGAATCAATTAATTATTATCTTTAATTAATCAATTCTTTTATCTTAATTATTATCTGAATTTCCTTGAGATTCTCATCCTTTATAATTTTAAACAAATTAAATAAATTCATTTAAAATTAATGGTGTACATAAATGTACCTTGGATGCAACATGGTTAATACTCATTCGATTCTACCCAAAATGTATTATACTTGTATACTATTTTACTTTTGTGACATATGACATACATGACTTATCATGTACTTTCACAATGTGTACTTCACAGATGATTACAGAATTACATGACTTTTCAATCACGTGTTATGCTTCAATACAAGTATAGTAACAACTTGTAATATGACTCATACATGACATGTAGATCTAAATATTACACAAATATTAATTAAACATTTATATATTTATGTATATTAAAACCTATCACATAGTGTGTCCTATATTTATGACCACATGCAATTACATGTCTCAAGGTTTACTGATTAAAATAAATGAATTTTAAATATGTGTAATTTGGTATAAGTACACGGTGTGTGCATCCGAGCTACACGGCATGTACACCTCTCACCATCTATCTGAGGTACACACCTAGGGACTTTGTGTGTGAATCATACCTCAGAAACTAGAGTAGACGGTGTGTCCAATAGGATACACACCATGTGATCTCCAAATAACATGGTCACTAGTCAGGTAGGCCGTGTATAGTAATACACGGCCCGTATTTGACTCAAAGGGACTATACCCGTGTACATGGGCTATATAGTGTGTACTCCGGTTGACCATGTGCTTCCTTGTCCCAATCGACATGCGGTGTAAGAATTAACTACATTGTGTGTCATCAATGCACATGGTTTGATTAATTTCTAAATTAACTTTCGGTGCATTCACCATGAGTACATGGCGTGTAATTCTGATCACACAACATGTACTCTTGTGTTACCTGGTTAAAACTGTTCGCTCCTTTATATGAGATCTTAAATTTTATTTTAATCATAAAATTTATCATTTTGATTAGATCTATAAGAAATTAAGAACAAAGAAACAGATCTCACAATTCATATTAAAAGAACGATTAAACTTGAATTGAAAAACTAAATTAAAATATGCGTTAATCACCAATGATCTATAAATAATTATAAATAATTATGTGACTGCTCTGATACTACTTGTAGGTTCTGAGTGCAGCAGAAGTGTGTGATGAGTGGTGCCCAACTTTGCTTTTGTCATGATCGAGGATCAATCCAAGATCTAAACGATGATAAACGCAGAGATCTACAGAATTGAATCAAGGAAAATAGATAAGGGAAATAACACTGAAACCAGAAGGAAGGATCATCACATTTATTTATAATTAATTTAATTAAATAAAGAATTACCTTTATTGGAATTCTTTATTCATTGATGGATATGAAAATAGATCTTCATTATTGTGTCATTTATTTGGAGTAATCAAGTGCATATTTCATCTAGCGGTTATCTCTATGTGTTCCATGAATCTCTAAACATCACTGAAGGAATCTTTCGGTTCTAGCATGATAGATCACTGTGCTTGTGTCGTCTTCTTTTGATTTCTTTGAGAACCACTTCCAAAATGTTCTTCTTGATATGGTAGAGAAATATTGCTTTCTGTTCTTGGGAGCATTCTTGGATAAGGGAGCTCTCTAGGGTTTGAGAGAATTCTCTAATTCCGTTGTGCACAACCAAGAAAAATGAATTGGCTTAATGAGAAAATAATATAAATGGGTTTATATATTTCTAGGGTTAAAATAAAATAATACCAAAATTGTTCTTTATTATCTATTTAATCCCTGCGGAACCCCATGTCAAATAATAATATTATTATTATTATTTCTCAATATGCGCTTAACTTGAGAATTATATTAAATATTATATAATTAAATAATATTCAATATTATTATTTCTCGTCGAACCTAAAACTCAGTTCGCCATTCCTCCATATTTATTAGGTCTTGAATAATGACTATTTATTTATTAAATAAATATCACTGCATTGTTCGCCAATAAATAAATAAATATTATATTCACTTAAATATAAAATAAATTTTTAATAAATATTCTGCTCATACTATATTCTCTCGAATAACTGGTGATAGGATATATGCGATCAAGAAAACATGAATAATTATTAAACCATGTGCGAGAATAATATTTATTCAACTTGTTAAATAATAAATAATAATATATTATTTAACTGAGATTAGGGATATACTTAGTGTGTGACCTACTAGGCCTCTTTATTAGTGGCATTAGACAAAGTAGCTTAAAGTCCAAGGTTAACATCTAGAAACACACCAAGACACTCATAGATAAAGAAGTTAACATTGTAATGACAAGTTACCTCATACGGACACTATAAGAACCCAGATCTTCTTTTTAGGTATGTTTTACTTTTCTAGTCGTTTTTGAGAAAAAGAGAAAATTCTGGAAATTTTCTAAGTACACACTGTGTACTTTATGAGTACATGTCGTGTACTTATTTTCCACAGGAGTTCGTGTGATGGTCGTGTAGTAGCCACACACATGGTCGTGTGGGAGTGACCTAGAGGACGCTTAAAGAGGAGTACGAAAATGGCTAGTACACGTCGTGTACTTTAAAAGTACATTCCATGTACTTTCTTTTTCATTAAATACATCAGGGTCTCGTCTAATCGCCAGAACACTCTTCTTTTAGGTCTCGTTTGACCGAGAGCTCCGTACGGTCGCGGATCATTGATGAACCATTGAGCGTGTGTCCATCCTCTGAATTGAACACTGTCTTTTGCATTGGAATCGCATCGGTGAGTTCTCTCTTCTCCTAGAGCACCATCTTCTAATTTCTCCTCCCTTGTGAGATATCATGGGTTGAACGTTTTAGAAGTTTTTTAGATCTTATATGTTCTAAAGAGATTGAAGATTTAAGGTTCACTTATATCGATCTCCTAACACCGAGGTAGGTGGTTTGTGCCTTTCTGTTGAAATTACTTGAGTTTTATGTGAAAAATCGATCAATACCCATGAACGAGGTATTGTGTGTTTACTGTTTTAGCCCTATTGTTTATCTTTTATGCTTGTATTCCTGATTAGATGATAATTGTTTGTGAATAGAGATAATTTTTGTGCTTTGGATGTGTTTCACGTGCATGTTTTTCTTGTTTTGACCTTTGGGTCTAGTTTTCCTGATAGGCGGTTGTTTACTTTCCCATGACTAGAATTGTATGATGGTGTGACTATTGTTCTACTATGTTGTTACATTATAGAATTCTAGCCAAGTAGTTCTTGAGTTTTACCTTGGCTGATATGCGTTGCTACACTTGCTTGACTTACATAGGGCCGTGATAACCTGGTGTATAGACCATAGGGAGAATGGACATTGAGGGATTCTCCAGAGTGTCTTTATAATTTTACGATGCGAGATCACAGGGGTAATTGACGTTGAGTGCTTCCTCAGTGTGTCTGTAGTTCTTCAACATGGGCCACAAAGGGAATGTGGCGTAAGTGCTTCCCTAGAGCACCTTTAGGTACGATATGAGACTATAGGGGGAATTGATGGTGAGTACTTCCTCAGAGAGTCTATGCTTAAGATGAACTAGAGAGGTTACACAGAGTGTACTTCCCATAGGATTGCTTGTACCTATTAGGTAGAACCATAGGGGTTAGACTGAGTGTGCTTCCCAGAGGGTTGCCTGTTGTGTTTATCTTCTTGTTTAGTTGTTTCTTGATATTGAAATTGTGGATTGTTTACTATTGAGTACCTTCCTGTTTACTGTTTTATGTACTTTTACCTGCCATATACTCACTGACTGTTAGGAATGGATCTCGTGGTGGTTGCCTACTAGGATTAGTCTCACACCCTGTTTGGGCCATGCTTTTGGGCCCAAACAGATTATATTTTTTGCAGGCATAGACAAGGGCAAGAGCCCTTCTACTTCAGGTACTTAACATGTTGTGGATATGGAGAGAACGGGACCAAGCTTAGGCTTGCAATGCTATAAAACTGATTACTATTTTTCTTTTATACTTGGTTTAGTACTATATTTCATCATTGTGCTTTGTTTGCTGCTTTCCTACACATATGTATCAGGCATAATTTTATATATGTGCTTCAGTTTGTTCTATTAGTCTTACACTCTTTATTTTTGTATGATATTATTACTGCTTCTTCTCTTTTATGTATTTTTTTACTTCTACTGTGTACTCTACCAATGAGGGCATAGTTTCTCCACTATCACACCCAAGGCCCTCGTTGCTAGTCGGTAGCCTCTGGAATTTGGGGAAATATGCTTGAGGCCATGTGACCAACTGGGTACGGGGTGCCTCTGGGTGGATTCCAAAACCGGGACGTTACAAAGTGGTATCAGAGGGGGGGTTTGACTTACTATTTGGAGCCTGTAGTCAGGGATAGGAAAGAATAGGTAATTGGTAATAAGATGTTCCCAGGAGTAGCTAACCCATGTACAGAGAAAATCCAATCTACCTCATCCAATTGTAATTCTTCTAGTTTTCCAATTATTACAGTTGATTCGATTTCACCATGAGTGATTCACATGATTTGTTCTGTTATAGTTGATGTTATTGAGGTTATATTTCTTCCGCAACTTGATGAGATGAGGTTATTCCATCTCATCCATCATATAGGCACTTGTTAGAAATCACATGTCATGCATTCTTGCCATGCTATTTAGGATGCATTAGTGATTGCATGTTGTTGTGATAGATGTTGTGTAGAATATGAATATTGTTGTGATAGATGCCTTGATAAAAAAAATACATGTTTTCTGATAGGGTATTGTTTGTGTATGGTTTTGTTTGAATGAATTCCAATATTTTGTTCTTGAGGTGTTATGGGCCCTCATGGACCAGAATTTGGTGGATCATTGACTTGTTTACCTTGTTATAACATGTATAAGATTCCAAGCTTTGATTCTCGGAGAGTATGAGCCCTCACAGATCAGAATTTGGCACTTTCAATGTTCGTTTCAATGTTTTTCTAGGATACGGAGTATTTTCTAAGTCTTACTATCTGGAAAAACCCTAGAATACATGCCGTGTAGTTTTTACTACACACCATGTGTTCTTCTGTTCAGGAAGAAACTGTTTTTCTTAAGTGCATGTCGTGTACCGTGTGTACACGCCGTGTAGTCTCTAACCATGTCATAGGCAATGTGGGCAGAGACACGAGATAGTGAAATTCTTTGGGAACACGATGTGTACCGGTTGTGCATGTCTTGTAGTGTTGACCCTGTGTCCGCCCGTGTAACTAACAACACGGAAGGATAAAACTTAAGCTACACACGCCGTGTCAGGATTGAGCGCGCCATGTAGTCTGATCCAGGTACCCAGTCATGTCACTAACAACACGGGTCGGTATTATCCTTTCACGTACATGTCTTTTCCACCTTAAACACTCCTTGTAGTGTGAGCCGTGTGTTAGGCCGTGTCACTAACAACACGGACCAGGTGAAGCTTATCTAGTACACGTTGTGTCTACCGTGAACACGCCTTGTAGTCTTGTATTAAGAGATTCATGTGTATTAGCCGTGTATAATGACTCTGGCAGGGGAAGATGATTCAAGTACATGTCGTGTGTTAGGACAACACGCCGTGTGGTTTGGATGTTACACGAACAGTTTTGGCAGAAGTACTTTCCCATGTAAATGACTTAGGGGAACACACCGTGTAGGGGACATGTACACCATGTAGTCATGTTTTAAAAAACTTGAATTCTTTCTTTCTCTTGTTCCCTTCCTATACTTATAGTTTTCAGTCCTTTATAATCTTGATCTAAGGTGTGCATTTGACCTTGTAGAGTCATGCTGCCGAGACGTCCTCCAGTTGTGCGCCAGTTGCAGGGTAGTGATCGGACATTGGATGTGGCTGATCAGGGACTACCCATAGATCCTCTTGTTGTTCTAGTCTTGGCATCAGCCATTATATTGGACACAGGTGTTGATGCATAGTTCAAGGAAGAATTTATGAGGATGATGCAGAACTTTCAGGGGGTACCGCCTCCTGCCTCGTCAATGGATGATTTGACGTGGGTCTTCCAACAGCAGCAGCATCCCACTTTCTCAGGGGATGGAGGACCCCAGGCTACAGAGTCATGGCTAGAATCCATGCTAAAAATATTTTAGCATCTAGATACGCCTATATAGAGGAGGGTCAAGCTCACTACCTATATGCTTCGAGACTTCTCCAAGAGGTGGTGGGATGTGATCTCACAGGCGGGACGCAAGCAGGTTATGGTGTGGGATGAGTTTCAGTGAATCTTCTATGACTACTTCTATCCAGAGACCTTGAGGGTCGATCGAGCCTGAGATTTTATTAGTATGGAGTAGGGTACTCTTTCTATTATGGAGTAATCCTCCCGCTTTACCGAGCTGCAGTGCTTCACGACTATTTCGGGAGGTGATCATTTATTCATGGAAAGGAAGTTCGAGGATGGTCTGAGTCACGACATTCGATCGCAGGTGAACATCTTCCGGTTGACTTCTATCACTTCTATCATCAACCAGGCGCTGATCACAGAGTTCAATCTGAGGGATTCTAGAGTTTTGAGCCAGAGCGGCTTGGCATCTGGAGCTAGCATCCCTCCTACTGACAGTAGGAAGCGCCGCAGGGATTCTTCTCATGGGGATCCTAGGAGGCGAGAGATACCTTCAAGTAGCCAGGTGGTATGATACCAGTGTGGAAGGGCTGTACATACGAGGCCACAGTTCCAGAGAGACCCAGTGGAGTGACGATCTTGTGGCAAGATGGGTCACCTTTAGCGCTTCTGTCAGATCTTATCACCAGCAGCTGGTGACAGGAGTTCTTCTATGACTCCACATTCGGGAGTAGCACCACCAGTTTCCCACCAGTTAGGGAACTAGAGTTCTTCTAGCCATTCAGGCCGAGGTGGAGGTCGTATCCATGGTGGTCAGTCACCAGCCTTTCAGTGACAGCAGAGTGGATCATCTCAGAGTGGTCAGGCAGGGTCACAGGGCTGTGGAGTAGGCTAGACCTTTGCATTGGAGCAGACCCAGCAGAAGCAGGATCCCAGAACTTCTACAGTTAGAGGTACGATCTTAGTTGCCTCAATTTTATCTTCTGCTCTTTTAGATACAGGGTCTTCCCATAGCTTTATATCTGTTGTGGTTTTGGGTATCCTTGGGCTCTGTATCTTTTCTTCTACTGATATCTTGACACTAGACACTCTGTTTGGGACTATAACGGTGATTATACGTTAGTGTAAGGAGTTCCCTCTAGAGGTTGGTGGGTGTCACTTTTTATGGGACCTCTATGTCCTAGAGATGACAGGCTATGATTTCATTTTCAGAAGGAACTGGCTAGTTCACTTCCAAGAATTCGTCGACTATTATCGCCACAGGGTGAGTTTCACATCACCAGAGGGCGTATTGTTTCTTTATAATGGTGAGTGGGATGTCCAGGCGAGCAGAGCGGGTCCATAGCATCATGGGTTAGGAGGAGTTATAGCCCAAATTGCTAGTTTATATTTGGATGATCAGGGGACTTCTCAGTTATACTTTCCTCCAGTGGGGGTCATTTCAAAGATGTCTTTCCAGAGGGATTTTCATGTTTTCCTCCAGAGCGTGAGGTAGACTTTTCTATTGAGCTTGTGCCAGGAGTGGCACTGGTGTCCATTCCTCCTTATAGGATGGCTACACCATAGTTGCAGGAGCTCAAGAAGCAGTTGGAGGAGTTGTAGGCAAAGGGTTTCATCTGACCCAGTACTTCTCCTTGGGGTCTTCCTATCCTGTTTGCGAAGAAGGCAGATGGTACCCCTAGGATTTGTGTGGATTATAGGAAGTTGAACCAGTTGACGGTCAATAACCGATATACTTTACCAAGGATTGATGATCTCTTTGATCAGCTTTGAGGAGCTCGGGTGTTCTCGAATATTGACTTGAGGTCCGATTACCATCAGTTGCACGTTAGACCATCTAATATACCTCTCACAGCCTTCCGGAGCAGGTATGGTCTATAAAAGTATATGGTTATGTCATTCGGTCTCATGAACGCTCCTGTAGTTTTCATGGTACTGATGAACCGAGTATTCCATCCATACTTGGATTTCTTTGTGGTGGTCTTTGTGGATGATATATTGGTGTAATCTCACACTCGACATGACCATGCTACCCATCTTGAGATCATTTTGAGTACACTGAGAGAGAATCAGTTATATGCTAATCTCTCAAAATGTCACTTTTGGATTGATTAGATTCACTTCTTAGGTCATGTTATCTCAGAGATAGGAGTGTCAATAGACCCAGAGAAAGTGAGAGAAATAGTTTCTTGGGAGCAGCCGAAGAAATTCTTTGAGGTGCGGAATTTTCTAGGGCTGGATGGATACTATAGACGTTTCATAAAGGACTTTTCACACTTATAAGCACCACTGACGAGTCTGACTAAGAAGGGTGCAAATTTTTTGTGGTCAGATTTTTGCGAGTCGACCTTTAAGGAGCTGAAGGGGAGGTTGACTTCAACACCGATACTAGTCTTCCCAGATCTAGGAAATTGATATAATGTGTACTGTGATGCTTCAGTTATTGGGATGGGGGCTGTGCTTATGCATGGGGAAGGAGTCGTTGTGTATGGGTCTCGGCAGTTGCGACCACATGAGAGGAACTACCTGACGCACGATCTCGAGTTGGCTATAGTTGTTCATGCCTTACGTTGTTGGAGACATTATCTCCTAGGAGAGAATTTTATGGTTTTTACCGACCACAAGAGTCTCAAGTACATATTCACTCAGTGTGATCTGAATTTAAGACAGCGAAGGTGGGTTGACTACCTTCAATCTTTTTACTTCGAGCTTGCCTACACGCCGGGGAAAGGCAATGCAGTGGCTGATGCATTGAGAAGGAGGACCCAGATAGAGGCAGTTCAGGAGGCCAGCAGTGAGTGGAAGCTTATGGATTTGTTCTTTGAGATGCATTTGGAGGTTCACAGAAGATAGGAGAAGACATTTCTATCTTCTGTAGTTGTTACCTCTACTCTTCTTGATCAAGTGCGAATGAGGCAGCTATCAGATACTGAAGGCCTGGTCCTGCGGGAAAGTGTGCGAGGAGAGGACCCTATGCTGGGATAAACCATAGGCGAGGATGAGATATTGTGTTTCTAGGGGTGTGTATGGGTTTCAACAGACATGTGTGAGGAGATGATACAGAACTTGCATTCCTCATTTTGGCCAGTTCTTCCTGGTGTCACCAAGATGTATCATGATCTATACCGTCAGTATTGGTGGCCAGGTATGAAGAGAGATGTTGTTGGTTTCGTCATAAAGTGTTCCACCTATCAGCAGGTGAAGGCAGAGCATCAGCGACCAACAGGGCTTTTACAGCAGTTGCATATTCCCGAGTGGAAGTGGAACGCTGTCGTGGTGGATTTCGTGACAGGTTTACCGAGGTTTCCTCGAGGGAATGATGAAGTTTGGGTTGTCATTGATAGACTTACAAAGGATTGTCACTTCTTTCCGATCAAGGAGACCTTCTGTGTTAATGAGCTGGGACAATTGTACATACGAGAGATTGTACATCTACATGGAGTTCCACACTCCATTGTTTCAGATAGAGATGATCGTTTTACCTCTCAGGTTTGGTAGGGGCTTTAGAAGGCTTTGGGTACGTAGGTACTTTTGAGTACAACTTACCACCCCCATGTTGATGGCCAGTCCGAGCGTACGATTCAGGAGATTGAGGATATGCTCCGAGCATGCATCTTAGATTTTGGAGGTTCTTGGGAGAATAATATACCTCTTGTGGAGTTTTCCAACAACAATAGTTTCCAAAAAACTATTCAGATGGAACCTTATGAATATTTGTACGGTAGGCCATTCCGATCACCCTTATGTTGGCTGGAGGCAAGAGAGGCATCTTTGCTAGGACCTCATCTTGTACAGGAGACCACAGAGCAGATAGAGTTGATTTGGAAGAGGATGGATACTGCACAGTCTCAACAGAAGTCTTATGCTGATTAGCAGAGACGACCTCTGGAGTTCGAGGTCAGGGGTCATGTCTTCCTACATGTCACACCGAGGTTGGGACACAGGAGGATTAGGAGGCAAGTTAATCTTTTACTGTGGTACGTTGGGCCGTTTGAGGTGTTGGAGAGAGTTGGGCCGGTTTCCTATTGGTTGCAGTTACCTCAGAGGTACCGGGCTATGCACGGCGTTTTTCACGTTTCTCAGCTCCGACGTTACTTTTCAGACCCGTCTCAAATCTTTCAACCTAAGTAGGTTGAGCTCGAATTGGATGCGTCGTTCGAGGAGCATCCTATCTGGATTTTTGATCATAGTAAAAAGGTTCTTCATGGCCAGTTTGTTCCTCTAGTACAAGTGTTATGGAAACACGGGCGGGTACAGGACGAGACTTGGGAGAGGGAGGCCGATGTACGAGCATAGTGGCCGGAACTGTTTAGGATTTCTTATTCTATTCCGTGATAGGGAAATTCGGGGATGAATTTCTTTAAGAGGGGAAGTTTGTAAGAAACCGGATCTTCTTTTTAGGTATGTTTTCTTTTTTTGGTCATTTTTGATAAAAATATAAAATTCTAAAAATTTCCTAAGTACACGCCATGTAATTTATGAGTACATGTCATGTACTTCTTTTCCACAGGAGTCCATGTGTTGGTCATGTAGTAGCCACACACATGGCCGTGTGGGAGTGAATTGGAGACCGCTTAAATCGGAGTACGAAAACGACTAGTAAACACCATGTACTTTAAAAGTACATGTCGTGTACTTTATTTTTTTCATTAAACGCACCAGGGTCGCGTCTAATCACCAGAACACTCTTATTTTAGGTCTTGTTTGACCGAGATCCCCATATGGCCACAGATCTTCGATGAACCGCTAAGCGTGTGTCCGTCCTCCGAATCAACCACTGTCTATTGCATTGGAATCACATCGGTGAGTTCTCTCTTCTCCTAGAGAACCATCTTCTGATTTATCCTCCCTCATAAGATATCTTGGGTTGAACGTTTTAGAATTTTTTTTATATCTTCGACATTATAAAAAGATTGAAGCTTCGAGGTTCACTTATATCGATCTCCTAACACTGAGGTAGGTGGTTTGTGCCTTTCTGTTGAAAGTCCTTGAGTTTTATGTGAAAAATTTCCCAATACCCATGAACGGGGTATTTTGTGCTTACCGTTTTAGCCTTATTGTTTGCCTTATATGCTTGTATGCTTGAGTAGATGATAATTGATCATGAATAGGGAGAATTTCTATTCTTTGGATGTGTTTCCCATGCATTTTTTGCCTGTTTTGACCTTTGGGTCTAGTTTTCCTGATAGGTGGATGTTTACTTTCCCATGCCTAGTATTGTAGGATGGTGTTACTGTTGTTCTGTTATGATGTTATGTTTTAGAATGCTATCCAAGTAGTTCTTGAGGTTTACCTTGGCCGATACGCGCTGCTACACTTTCTTGACTTACACGGGGTCGTGAGAACCTGGTGTATAGACCATAGGGATAATGGACGTTGAGGGATTCTCCGGAGTGTCTTTATAATTTTACGATGTAAGACCACAGGGGGAATTGACGTTGAGTACTTCCTCAGAGTGTCTGTAGTTCCTCGACACGGGCCATAGAGGGAATGTGACGTAAGTGCTTCCCTATAGCGCCTTTAGTTACGATACGAGACTATAGGGGGAATTGATGGCAAGTGCTTCCTCAGAGAGTCTATACTTAAGCTGAACCAAGGGGTTAGACAAGGTGTACTTCCTAGAGGGTTAATTGTAATTGTTAGGTAGGACCATAGGGGTTAGACTGAGTGTGCTTCCTAGATGGTTTCTTATTGTGTTTATCTACTTTTTTAGTTGTTTCTTGATATTGAAATTGTGGATTGTTTACTGTTGAGTACCTTCCTGTTTACTATTTCCTGTACTTTTACCTGCCATATACTCACTGACTATTAGGCACGGATCTCGTGGCAGTTGCCTATTGGGATTAGTCTCACACCATGTTTGGTCCATGCTTTTGGGCCCAAACAGATTATATTGTTGCAGGGATAGACAAGGTCAATCACCCTTCTACTTTAGGTACTTGACATGTTGTGGAGCTGGAGATCACGAAACTAAGCTTAGGCTTACGATGTTGTGGAGATGATTACTGTTTTTCTTTTATACTTGGTTTAGTACTGTATTTAATCATTGTGCTTTGTTCGCTACTTTCTTAGATATATGTATCATGCATCATTTTATATATGTGTTCTAGTTTGTTCTATTAGTCTTCCGCTGTTTATTTTTGTATGATATTATTACTGCTTCTGCTCTTGTATGTATTTGTTTACTTCTATTGTGTACTCTTCCAATGAGGGAATAGTTTCTACACTATTAGACCCAAGTCCCTCACTACTAGTCAGCAGCCTCTGGCGTTCGGGGAAATGCACTTGAGGCCATGTGACCAACCAGGTACGGGGCGCCTCTGGGTGGCTTCTAGAACCAGGACGTTACAGACGCTTACTGTGTAATATAATCTCTTTATTACGATATCTCAAATCAAACAAGTTGCATTCTGGTGTTATCAACCTATGTGTTTGATGTTTCTTTCTTTGACTTCCCATAAATTGAACTTGCATATATAACACCATGGCCATGGATTTATTTAATCTATATTATTTCCATCAAAGGGTATGAGATATCAACTTTCGTTAAAGAACATAAGGGACAAATCCTTTCTCACATTATTCATTAATGCAATATTAATTTTGACGCACTCAACGTATCATATATGACCGTGAACATCAGTTGTCATGGTTTTCATAAATACATAAAAGTACGTGACTCATAATACTCATCAATAATAATATTAAAGTATAAGGATAAATACACATGTCTACAGATAGAAACATCCAATGACACATATAAATGTGGATTTCTTACTGGAGCGTCTCGTTCTCATAATATCTTACTGGATATTACCAAGGGAGTACATCATGAGAAGATGTCTCAAAGTCCTATGAGTCTCCACCCCGGATAACATGTATCATTTATGTCCCTAAAATGATATCATCTAGCTATAGAAAATAAATATATTTAATAATAGTGTCATAGCACTTCGAGGTTCTCATCATAGCAGGGAACTGTTATGACCTTTTAGTGTGACAGCTACTTTTAGGACATTATCACATACTATGTTATGTAGAAGAACAATAATGATATGATAAGAAGTTTTTTAATATTCAAAAACTATGAATACAGTTTATCATAAATTATAAAGAAGTTGGTTTTAGGGCACCAACTCCAAAATGGACCCCCAGGGATGTTGTTCTAGGGCCAAGGCCGAAACCTCTCTATTTTTCTCACCTTCTTTACCAGTCAGCTTCTCACCTTCATCAAGTATCATGTGGTAGAAAATACTCTCTTCATCCAATAGCACCTGTCATGGATTCACATAAATTCAAGCTAAGTAAGAAATCATGAGATATAAAAGACATCTTCCTGTAATTTGATCTTCCAAGAACTCCAAGTAGCAGCAGACCTTACACATTATCAAATTCAGTTCCCCATTCTTCATCTTCATTGACAACATATGAATGTATCTTCCTTCATATATCCAATGACATATAGCTTCAATAATAGGGATCCATGGGGTAGTTCCTTAGTCTTCATCTACATTTCCAACACATGGATATATTTTCCTTAACATATCCAATGGAATATGACTTCAATACAAGTGATCCATAGGAACTCCAAGATGCATCTCAAACCTTTCAAATTATTCATTCATTGGGATCTTCCTCCATCACCCAACACATATTGACAGTCATCTTACTCATTCACAACAAATAAAATCATCACAATCCATTGGTCTCTTCAAATCTCAACTGAAATATGCAAATCATGAGGAAGATAACTAAGCCATTAAAGTTTGAAAGTAGTGGAAGCCGTGTTATGGCATTCGACTTCTGTGGATGAGTGATAAACAATTATTTGATTCTTAGTTTTCCAAGACACCAAAGAATGGACCAAGAAAACACAATACCCAGTTAAAGTTTGATGTGTCATTAGACATGCAGCACAATTCCTATTTTGTAAGAATTTTTACCTTAAGAGACTATTGAACTAGTTAAAATTAACCCTTAGGATATTGATGGAGATGGTTGTTTTGGTGAAAAAACAAACTGACTGGGATGTTATACAAAATAAGAGCTATGTGAACTTGTCATAATCAAATATAAGAGGCCACCTATTAAATTCCTATATGTTTAAAAATATTTTAGCATCTCTCCATCATGATGTGAAGGTTTTAACCCTTATGGCAATGGAAACTAAGCCGGTTTGGAACCTGAGTAAGCATCTGTTAAAAATTTTAAAATATATTTTTGTTGATGTATCATTGTGGTGACAATAGTAGTACATATTTTTGATCCATGAAGATATTATTCCAAACCTAAATTGTAACACCCCGACCCTAGTTATCCAGAGTTGGTGCACTATTACATAATATTGGCATGATCACAAAAGATCAAGTCTCGAAAGACAGATTAGTTTAGTATCCTTGGAATCACTAGATACATTCATAAAGTTTACATTACATAATAAAATGAAAAATACTACAACAACATCTTGTCTTCGTATCCCCTCATATTATCCCTGCAGGTCATTCATAAATTACTTTTTCACATCCTCATAAAAATAAAACATTGAAAGGGGTGAGATCAGATTCTCAGTAAGGATAACAATATAGAAGAAACTTTCATAAATAAGCATAAACATTTAAGGCAATGTATAACTAAAACAAAATCCTTTTAAACTAGAACTTCAGCATAATATGGAAAAGATAAAATGAAATAATGCCATTTACTTATTCACATGGATATTCTTCTAGTCGAATAATCACATGCAATATCAATAACCACTTTCATAATGATGGAATGCATAATTCTAGACTATCATAACCACATAGTCAAGGCCTTGTACCAAGAATACAAATAAGATTTTGTCAAGGCCTTGTGCCAAGAAACTAGTTTGTCTCATGAGACCTACTGATACATCAAGGAGCTATAGAGGGATCCCCCCATCACTTACTAAGTCCAATGCATTCCACATATGAACAGGTTTAAACATAACATAAACATTCGTATTAAAACTAGTATATGAAATGTAAATACATCCTCCATAAACCATGAATGGTGTAAAAATAACACATCCACAATCAAACATATCACAAAACCTTCAATAAAATATGTAAGTTTTGTATCATAATAAATCAACTTCAAATAATCTTAAAATTCATCAAAGGATATTGACATAGATGAAATCAAAACTATTTGAGAGAAATATCTCTTTCTTTGAAATAATTTAAAAGTAACATAATTATAAAATAAAACATTTACATTGAAAATATTCTTATAATATTTTAAGGGAATCTTCGAAGATTTTACAATGGTGGAAAATAGGCGCACCCTCTATAGAAGTTAAAAAAAAGACATTTTTACCTTAATTTGTCGAAAAGGTTAAAAAGGTCCTTGTTTGGAAAATGACATAAATATTCCTTTATAAACATCTTATAAAAATTCAAAAAAGGGTATAAATAACATTAACCCATATTCTGTAAAATATTAATAATGTTTTGAAATACATTTTTAAGAAACATGGATGTGGATGATAAAGATGTCCCAGTAGATAATTACGTATAAACAACCTCGGATAATGAAGAGATTGTGAAATAAACCCTTACCTTGTACTTTTCCTTGGTCAATGGTAGGTCAACCTCCTGTATAATGGTGAAATAATTGTTATTATGTTATAAAAGAATAATATACATTAATATGATATCATATATGATCTTTTAACACTGCTTTGTTAATAATATTTTTTTATTATCGTCATTTTGGGTGTTAACTTGCTCATTTTATTTTATATGTTTTGTTACATAAGACATGTTTTTTATGGATAGGTTGTATATTATTCATATCCAAGATTATATAAAGTCCTTAAACATTATTTTTAATCATAAAATGATAATTAGACTTGAATGGATACGATGGGGAATGAATCTCATCGCGTTCGTGGAGACGGTAGTCCACACGTACGCACGAGAAACAATATCATTCTTTTGATATTAAAATAATATATAATTGGATAGTATATCATATATAAAGAATCATTATCATGTTATATTTATTATTTACATGAATTATACATCATTATTATACTCATTTAAATATTAATATATTGAATAACAATTACACCATGACGTGGAGACGGTAGGTCATACGTAAGCACGTATGGTGACATGTCATTCAATGGATGGATAGAATAATTAATTTGGTTATTCCATATTTATAATAACATCACAGTATATAGAATATACTGGAGTTATTATTTTAGAATGGAAATAACAAGGACAGAAGAATTTGAATAAGAAAGGAACTTGAAAGAGGGTGGTGAAATCATTACCTCTTCTTCGGGTTCTTCCTCTTGATTTGATCAAAAGGGCTCCTTAGGTTAGCTTTATGATCAAAATAAGTCCTCTAGGTTGTATTGAGGGAAGTTGGGAGGATATTTGGGGAGATTTTGGCCGAGAAAAAAGGCTTTGAAGGTGTGAAATTGAGAGAAGGGGGAGTCCCCTTTTATAAGAGGGGTGAGGGGCACCTTTGGAAAAGCTAGAAATATTATTTTATAATAAATTCATATTCGGTTTATAATGGCTCAAAAGTGGATTATTTAAATTTTAAGGTGGTTATGGGTCAAAAACCACTCAACCAATAGGTTTTAGATAGGTTTGGGTCACTATATTAACCTTATCTTTTAGTTTTAACTCTTAGTTAATTAGTTTGACATTTACCATGTCACTTTGTATTTTTATATTATATAGTTAATAAACTTACTATATACATCCAAGAGACCCCCAAGTGGTCCATTAATTATACACCTATCATTATATAAGTCTCTTTAACGAACCTTAGATTTTTAGGAATTTAATATCAATTAATAATATAATATTTGTTTTAAAAACTCTTTTATGTCAATTTTGACACTATTTGGTATTTGATTTTTTTAAAAATCATAACAGCATAATTACTTCAAAAAAACATAATTAAATCAATACTAACATGTCATATTAACCTATAAAATTAGTTTAATTCATAAAAAGTCTCAAATTACATTTATTTGGGAATTTATATTACCAATTATTTTAATATTTCATTAATTAGGTAATTACTGCATCACCATTGTGTCAAAAATAAATTAAATTTTTTAATGTCTAAAAATTATAAATAAAATATAATTATGTAGGAAATTGTTTTATATTTCTAATGAATATTTATAATATAATTTATCTAATGTATAAACCTATATTAAAAAAAATTTAGTTAATAAACTTTGATTTTAACTCTTTTAACACTTCTTTGAATTAAATAATAATAAATGTCCTAAACTAATCCAAGTGGACCTAAATGATAATATTTTATTCCTAAGGTTGTTTTTGGTCTAGATAAACTTGTCCAATAGAATTAGGACATGTGTTAGGGTAATATTAATATCATTTTTACCCTTAATTACCATATTTACTTTTAACTGTGGTAAATCAAAGTAAAAAGTTACTATTCACAAAAAATTATTTTTATCTTATTGAACCAAATTTTACTCCTTGATATTTACCGTGTCTCTCAGATTTTTGAAATTCCACTCCCAGAAGTGGTAAAATTAAGTTTTATGTGAATTTCCAAATTCTCCTAGGAGATGGGTAAATGACGATGAAAAGTTCAATAAAATTTTTATATGTCTAAAATTATAATAAATTGACTCCAATGAATTACATTGAACTTATATAGGTATTATATATCTATTTTGACCTAAAATAAATTTAAATAAAATAAATAATTATTTAAATAAAAAGTCAGTTTTAACCAATAACTCAGTGTTTTTCACTATTCATCAAAAATTGAATGTTTTCAGAAAAATACCAAAAATTCACCCTAAGATAATTTCGATATTCCGAATACAAAAATGAAGTCCATTTTAAAAGATAAAATTTATAAAAGTTCAAAAATTGGGTATTACTATTCATAACGGCTAGTTTGATTGGTTGTGGTGTGTGTTAGAACTCGAAGTTGCGTACAACACACGCTACTATATTATTCAAAGAGAAGCGTACTGTGGAAGCTTAGGGTGTTACATTCTCCCCTCCTTCAAATAATTTCGTCCTAAAAATTTCTAGAACACTACCGCATGAAAAGACTTGGGTGGTTCTTCATCATGAGTTCCTCGGGTTCCCACGTCGCCTCTTCCGTCTTATTGTTTCTCCATAGAACTTTTACCAGACAAGTCATCCGGTTTTTTAGCACTTGTTCTCTTGTATCAAGAATCCTGACGGGTTCTTCGCAATAATACAGATCGGGTTCTAGTTCTAATTCCTCATAAGTGAGTACATGCGTTGGTTCAGGCATGTATTTTCTCAACAGTGATACGTGGAACACATCATGAACTTTGGAGAGACTTGGCGGCATTTCCAAACGGTAAGATACAACCCCAATTCGTTCTAGAATTTCGAAAGGTCCTATGTACCTGGGACTCAATTTACCTTTCTTACCGAAACGTATAACTCCCTTCCATGGAGATACCTTCAAGAAAACATGATCTCCTAACTGAAATTCCAAATCCTTCCTTCTGTTATTGGCATACCACTTCTTCCTACTTTGAGCTTCTTTGATGTGGTTTTGGATTACCTTTACCTTTCTCATTGTTTCCTCCACTAGTTTTGGGCCTACAAGTTTTCTTTCACCAACGTCATCCCAATAGGTTAGTGTGCGACATCTCTTTCCGTATAACGCTTCATATGGTGCCATCTGAATACTTTAATGGAAGCTTTTGTTATAGGAAAATTCTACTAGAGGTAAATATTGATCCCACATACCCTGAAAGTCAAGTGAGAAAGATCTCAACATGTATTCTAAGGTTTGAATAGTCCGTTCTGATTGTCCATCTATTTGAGGGTAGTAGGCAGTGCTCAAATGAAGTTCAGTTTCTAAATACTTCTGAAGACTTTTCCAAAACCTTGAAGTAAAATGTGGATGATGATCCGAAACAATTGATAGGGGTACTCCATGAAGTCTCACAACTTCATTAATATATAGTCTTTCTAAACGATCAAGTGGTAGATATTCTCTTATAGCAAGAAAATGTGATGACTTTGTAAGATGATCAACAATGACCCATATTGCATCGTTCCTTCTAGTAGTCTTTGGTAGTCCCATGACAAAGTCCTTCATGATATTATCCCATTTCCACTCAGGTATGGGAAGAGTTTTCATGACTCCTCCAGGCTGTTTCCTTCTAACTTTCACTTGTTGACAAACCATACATCTTGACAAAAAATCATCAATCTCCCTCTTCATGTTTTCCCACCAAAAATGTTCCTTCAAATCTCTATACATTTTGGTGCTCCCAGGGTGTATAGAGAAATTGGAACTATGATAATCGTCCTAAAATTCCCTTTTTAGATTAGGTATATTGGGAACACAAAGTCTCTTCCCAAATTTTAAAATTCCTTCTTCATACAAAAAGTCTCTCAATCTCCCATCATTCACAACTTTAATCTTCTTTTGAAACTCTTCATCATCGGTCTAAGAACTCTTTATCCTTTCTAGTAAAGATGGTTTGGCAACCATTTGAATAATCATTGATGTTTCACCTTCCATGGTGATTCCTATATCCAACTTTACTAGATCCATGAAAATAGGATCCCTTTCAATTCTCATCATGTTCAAAACACCATTTTCTTTTCTGCTCAAAGAATCTGTCACCTTATTTTCCTTCCCCGGGTGGTAGTGTATCGTGCAATCATAATCCTTGATTAGTTCAAGCCATCGCCTTTACCTCATGTTGAGTTATTTTTGTGAGAAAATATACTTCAAACTCTTGTGATCAGTATAAATCTCACATTTTCTCCATAGAGGTAGTGTCTCTATATCTTCAAAGCAAAGATCACAGCTGCTAACTTGAGATCATGAGTAGGATAGTTTTGCTCATGAATTTTTAATTGTCATGGTGCATAGACAATAACCCTATCATTCTGCATAAGGACACAACCAAGTCCTTTCTTTGATGCATCACTATAAATAATGAACTCATCATTCCCTGATGGTAGATTCAATATATGATAATTGACTAATCTTATCTTCAGTTTTTCAAAACATTCTTCACACTCTTTTGTCCAAACAAATTTAACCCCTTTACGTGGGAGCTTTGTTAATGGGTTAGCCAACCGGGAAAAATTCTGGATGAAACGTCGATAATAACCTGTTAAACCAATAAAACTGCGTACCTCATTTATACTCATCGGTGCAGGCCATTCTTGGATTGCCTTGGTCTTAGAAGGATCAATAGAGATTCCATCTTTAGAGACAATATGGCCAAGAAAATAAATCTCCTGAATCCAGAATTCACACTTTCTAAACTTCCCATATAATTCATGTCTTTTCAGAGTCTTTAGGATAATGCGCAAGTGATTTTCATGATCTTCATAGATTTTGGAGTATACCAAGATATCATCAATAAATACCACCACAAATTCATTGAGATATTCCTTGAAAACTTTATTCATTAGATCCATGAATACAGAGGGTGCATTATTTATCCCAAAAGGCATTACTGTAAAGTCGTAATGCCTGTACCTGGTTCGAAACGTTGTCTTCAGAATGTCTTCCTTCTTCACACACAATTGATGGTATCCAGATCGAAGTTCAATCTTAGAAAAGTATTCATCTCCATGCAGTTGGTCAAATAAATCATTAATGCGAGGTAGGGGATACTTGTTCTTAATTGTTATATCATTGATTTCCCTATAGTTGATACATAACCTCATAGATCCATTTTTCTTTTTAACAAAAAGAATAGGGGCTCCCCATAGATAAACACTAGGGTGAATAAATCCCTTATTACTCAATTCCTATAGTTGTTTCTTTATTTCCACTAATTTTACCGTGGCCATTCTATAAGGGGTCTTTGATATAGGCCTTGATCCAGGAATTAATTCAATGGAAAACTCAACTTCTCGTTCTAGAGGATGTCCAGGTAAATCTTCCTGAAATACATCTACATATTCTTTCACAATAGTTACATCCTCTATTTGAACATTCCTTTCCTCACCCAAAGTCATTTCATTCTATTCCTCCCTAATAATTGAATTTAATTGAGCTATTGGGGGTGGATCTAGATAAGAATTAGGTGGTGATGATTCTGCTCTAAAGATAAGGTGTTCCTTATCATCATCATCAAAAATAATAACCTCTTTATTCTTACAATAAATATTTGCATCATGGTCCGAAATCCAATCCATACCGAGGATTATATCAAATTCAATCATGGGTATGATGATGAGATCATCAGATAAAGAACATTTATGTGCTCTAATGGGAACTGATTCACAGAACTTTGTAGCAATGATACTTCCCTTAGGAGTTTTAACTGACAACTCCCTTGTTAAATCAAATTGGAAATATCTAATTTTCTTATAAAACTGGGAAGATATGAAACAATGTGATGGTCTAGAATCAAATAATTCATTTGCTAAACTTGAGGAAACCATTAAATTACCCGCCACTACGTCTTTCGGAGCTTCTACCTCAGCAATAGTGATAGCATAATCTTGGCCTTGATACCTTGGAATTTTCTGAGGTAAGTTCCCCTGACGCTTAGGAAATTCCTTTGAATAATGTCCCATATCCTTGCAATTTTAGCACTGAACATCGGTAGCTTCTTTATTCCCTTTGCAATCATGATCTTGGTGGCCTTTTTCACCACACTTGTAACAGACTCCCATTCCCTTCAAGAAAGTACCGGGGTGTTTCTTCCCACATTTACTGTAGGATGGATATTAAACTTTTCCCTTCTTCCCCTTATTTCCATTCCCAGATTGATCAGCAGATCCATTCTTCTCTTACTTTTCTTTAAAGTCATAAGACTTAGAGAATTCCTTTTCTGTCTTGATAGCACATGAGACAATGTCTTTATACGACGAGAAGGATTGTGAGACTAATTCTCGATGGAGAAATGGTTTTAACCCATCAAAGAAATGATAAATATTACTTCTTGGGTTATGTATATAATCTCCAGTATACCTTTCTAACCTTGTAAAGCTATCCTCATACTTTGCGACATTCTCATCCTCCTTTTGTCTCAGACTCAGAAATTGTCTTTCCATATCTTCTTGATGGTCAAGAGGAAAGTATTTTTCTAAAAACAGATCTTTGAACTCCCTCCATTCTATATTTGATACTTCATCATATTCCTTCATGTTTTGAATCAATGACCACCATTGATCATCATATCCAGTGAGGTGGTAAACTGCCATGATAACTTTTTCCCTTTCACTAATTCCCAAAGCCTGAAATATTTTCTCTAGGGAACTTATCCATTGCTCAGCTACAAATGGATTTGTACTCCCATTGAATATTGGTGGTTGTTACCTCATGAAGCGATCTAACATTGATCCTCCACACTGTGGATCAGGGTGCTCCATAAGGGTAAGGTTATTATTCATAACCTAAGTGAGTTGTCTCAGTATGGTGATAAGCTGATCATCACTAGTTGTATCATTAGAACCACTATAATTATCTTTAGAAGGAGGGAAATACTTACATGGAGTGATTGCATTGATATGGTTTCCATTTCTTCCACTAGGCGCCATTTCTAAACAATGGGATAAACTAGATCAGTTTATGAATCAAAATACATAATTCCATACTTATAAAACACCTGACATAAATAGAACTATTTATGGATATAATCCAAAATCATAAAAATGTTTTCTTTGAGAAATTATATACTCATAAACCCTTCATAATGGTTTGTAAAGAAAATGAGAGTTATCCTAAGCATATCCCCCAGGAGTGTCGTAACCAAGAGTGCAGTAAGGCCCATTGTCGTGCACCAGTTCCCATTCGAGTCGAGCTCAAAACAGTGTTTTTGGGTTTTACCCCTAGGTACATCTGTGCCAGAGCCACCTCTACTTACTCATATCCAGATAGGGATGTATTGCTCAGAAAACTCACAAAATCTCTATAATACCAAAATTCTAGGAAGTTCTTCAATACTAATCCTCAAAGTCTATCTTAGGGATATGTGCTCTAATCAGAGTTTATCTAAATCTAGCTTCCAAGGTTTGTACTAAACTTCCTCTGATACCAACTATAATGCCCCGACCCCAGTTACCCAGAGTCGGTGCATTATTACATAATATTGGCATGATCACAAAAGATCAAGTCTCGAAAGACTGATTAGTTTAGTAGCCTTGGAATCACTAGATACATTCATAAAGTTTACATTACATCATAAAATAAAAACTACTACAACAACATATTGTCTTCATATCCCATCATATTATCCCTAAAGGTCATTCATAAATTACTTCTTCACATCCTAGGAAAAATAAAACATTTAAAGGGGTGAGCTTAGATGCTCAGTAAGGATAACAATATAGCAGAAACTTTCATAAATAAGCATAAAAATTTAAGGCAATGTATAAATAAAAAAATACTTTTAAACTATAACATCAGCATAATATGGAAAATATAAAATGAAATAATTCCATTTACTTATTCACATGGATATTCTACTAGTTGAATAATCACATGCAATATCAATAACCATTTTCATAATTATGGAATGCACAATGTCAGACTATCATAACCACATAGTCAAGTCCTTGTGCCAAGACTACAAATAAGATTTTTTCAAGGACTTGTTCCAAGACACTAGTTTGTCTCATGAGACCTGCCGATGCATCGAGGAGATATAGCGGGCTTCACCCGTCACTTACTAAGTCCAATGCATTCCTCATATGAATAGTTTTAAACATAACATAAAAATTTGTATTAAAACTAGCATACGAAATGTAAATACTTCCTCCATAAACCATGAATCATGTAAAAATAACACATCCAAAATCAAATATATCACAAAACCTTCAATAAAATATGGAAGTTTTGTATCATAATAAATCAACTTAAAATAAGCTTAAAATTCATCAAAGGATGTTGACATAGATGAAATCAAAACTATTTGAGAGAAATATCTCTTTCTTTGAAATCATTTAAAAGTCACATAATTATAAAATAAAACATTTTATTTGAAAATATTATTATAATCTTGTAAGGGAAGCTTAGAATATTTAACAATGGTGGAAAATAGCCGCACCCGTCGTATAAGTTAAAAAAAATACATTCTTACCTTAATTTGTCAAAAAGGTTAAAAAGTTCCTTGTTTGGAAAATGACGTAAAGATTTCTTTATAAACTTCTTATAAAAAGTAAAACAAGGGTATAAATGACTTTAACCCATATTCTATAAAATATTAATAATTTTTTGAAATACATTTTTAAGAAACATGGATATGGATGATAAAGAGGTCCCAGTATATAATTACGTATAAACAACCTCAGATAATGAAGAGATTGGGAAATAAACCCATACCTTGTACTTTTCCTTGGTCGAGGGTAGGTTAAACTCCTTTATAATGGTGAAATAATTGTTATTAAGTTATACAAGAATCATATACATTAATATGATATCATATATTATCTTTTAACACTGCTTTTTTGATAATATCTTTGTATTATCGTCGTTTTGGGTGTTAACTTACTCATTTTCTTTTATATGTTTTGTTTCATAAGCCATGTTTTTTATGGATAGGTTGTATCTTATTAATATCCAGAATTATATAAAGTCCTTAAACATTATTTTTAATCATCAAATTAGAATTATACTTGAATGGATACAATGGGGAATGAATCTCATCGCGTTCGTGGAGACGGTAGTCCGTACATACGCACGAGCGATAATATCATTATTTTGATATTAAAATAATATATAATTGGATGGTATATCATATATACAGAATAATTATCATGTTATATTTATTATTTAAATTAATTATACATCATTATTATACCCATCTAAATAATAATATATTAAATAACAATTACACCACGACGTGGAGACGGTAGGTCGTACGTACGCACGTATGGTGACATATCATTCAAGGGATGGATAGAATAATGAATTTGGTAGTTACATATTTATAATAACATCACAGTATATATAATATACTGTATTTATTATTTTATACTGGAAATAACAAGGAAATAAGAAGTTGAAGAAGAAAGGAACTTGAAAAAGGGTAGTGAAATCATTACCTCTTTTTCGGGTTCTTCCTTTTGATTTCATCAAAAGGGATCGTTAGGACAGCTTTATGATCAAAATAAGGCCTATAGGTTGTATTAAGGGAAGTTGGGGGGAAATTTGGGCAGAGGTTGGCCGATCCAAAAGGCTTTGAAGGTGTGAAATTGAGAGAAGGGGGAGTTCCCTTTTATAAGAGGGGTGAGGGGCACCTTTGGAAAAGCTAGAAATATTATTTTATAATAAATTCATATTCAGTTTCTAATGAATCCATAGTGTATTATTTAAATTTTAAGGTGGTTATGGGTCTAACACCACTCAACCAATAGGTTTTAGATAGGTTTGGGTTACTATATTAACCTTATCTTTTAGTTTTAACTCTTAGTTAATTAGTTTGACATTTACCATGTCACTTTGTATTTTTATATTATATAGTCATTAAACTTACTATATAAATCCAAGAGACCCCCAAGTGGTCAATTAATGATAAACATATCATTATATAATTCTCTTGGATAAACCTTAGATTTTTAAGAATTGAATATTAATTAATAATATAATATTTATTTTAAAAACTCTTTTATGTCAATTTTGACACTATTTGGTATTTGATTTTTTTGAAATTCATAACAGCATTATTACTTCAAAAATAAATAATTAAATCAATAATAACATGTCATATTAACCTATAAAATTAGTTTAATTCATAAAAAGTCTCAAATTACAATTATTTGGGTATTTATATTACCAATTATTTTAATATTTCATTAATTATGTAATTACTGCATCACCATTGTGTCATAAATAAATTAAATTATTTAATGTCTAAAAATTATAAATAAAATACTATTATTTAGGAAATATTTTTATCTTTCTAATGAATATTTATAATCGAATTTATCTTATGTATAAACCTATATTAAAAATGTTTTAGTTAATAAACTTTGATTTTAACTCTTTTAACTCTTCTTTGAATTAAATAATAATAAATGTCCTAATCTAATCCAAGTGGACCAAAATGATAATATTTTATTCCTAAGGTTGTTTTTGGTCGAGATACACTTTTCCAATAGAATTATTACATGTGTTAGGGTAATATTTTTATCATTTTTACCCTTAATTACCCTATTTACTTTTAACCGTGGTAAATAAAAGTAAAAAGTTACTATTCACAAAAAATTATTTTTATCTTATTGAACCACAGTTTACTCCTTGATATTAACCATGTCTCTCGGATTTTCAAAATTCCACTCACAGAAGCGGTAAAATTAAGTTTTATGTGAATTTCCAAATTCTCCTAGGAGATAAGTAAAAGACGGTGAAAAGTTCAATAAAATTTTTATATGTCTAAAATTATTATAAAATGACTCCAATGAATTACATTGAAATTATATAGGTATTATGTATCTATTTTGACCTAAAATAAATTTAAATAAAATAAATATTTATTTAAATAAAAATTCGGTTTTAACCAATAACTCAGTGTTTTTCACTATTCATCAAAAATTGAATATTTTCAAAAAAAAATACCAAAAATTCACCCTAAGCTAATTTTGATATTCCGAATCCAAAAATGAAGTCCATTTTGAAAGATAAAATTTATAAAAGTTCAAAAAGTGGGTATTACTATTCATAACGACTAGTTTGATTGGTTGTGGTGTGTGTTAGAACTCGAAGTTGTGTACAACACACGCTACTGTATTATTCAAATAGAAGCGTACCGTGGAAGCTTGGGGTGTTACATAAATCCTTAACTTCAAACTTATTACCAAGCCCAACCACAGTTTCAGCTATTATTTTTGAATTATTTCTCATGATAATCACATCAGCAACATAAATGAGTGCAACTGTAATATGTGAACCACATGTTTGATAAAAAGGGAATAATCATGCTAGGATTGAATGTAATTAAGGATGAGTAAGAAATGAGTAAAATCCTAATTCCATTGTCATGGGATTTACTTTAGGCCATAGAGAGACCATTTAAGCTTGCAAACTAAAACAAAATAAGGAATAATATAGCCTTCAAGAGGGTGCATATAAATGTTTTCATCAATATACCCATGAAGTAAAACATTTTTGATGATGTAAAACTAATGAATTGACCTTTGATTAGATGAAGCTGAATTAGTAAGGAATCTCATAGTATCCAACTTAGCAACTGGGCTGAAAGTATGTTTGCAATCCACACCTTCTTTCTGGTTGCATCCTTTGACAACCAAAAGAGACTTTAATCATTCATCCAAGAAATCTGGCTTGAAATTAACTCTGTATACCATCTGGATTGAACTTAAATCTATATACCCATTTTGGATGAATAACCTTCTGGTTGGGGGGGTTGTAAAGGAACCAAATTCCATGTATCATTTTGCACGAGATCTGGGTTTTTCTTTTTTCCATTACATCCACCCACCTAAGATCATCTTAGCTTGTGCATAGCAAGACAGTTCTTGAGTTGTTAACACATGGCATGAAAGGAAGATAAAATATATAGGAAATTTGGAAAGACATTCCGGTTCAAATAAAGGATAAGGAGTGGGTTATAGAGAAGGAAAAACAGGCGAAAATGAGGAAGTGTCCCTTTGTACTGTGCATACAAGGCTTCACATGCTTTTATTTGAAAGGTAAAAGAGTTTCCTGAGATGTCACATCACAGCTATAGAAAAAATTATGGGATTGAATTTCTAATAACCTATAATAATTTTTGTTTGAAGAACATCCTAGGAACACACACCTACATTTCCTTGTAGAAATCTTAACAATATTAGGATTTATGATATTAGAAAAGAAAAAACATCCAAGAAATCCAATAATCAATAGGAATTTCACCCTGAAGGATCTTAGATGGTGTTTTCCAACCTAACTGAGAGGATTACATGTGATTTATATGGCATGTAGCAGTTATAATAAAATCTCCCCTAAAATAGTTAGGAACATGAGAAAGCATTTTAAGTATTTACCCAGCCGACAGCAAATTGAATTTAAAATTTGTTACATATAGAACATTGGTAAGAAAAGGTTGGGATTGAGGAATACTTGGCCAATTCACTCAACTATTTTGGTGGTTTCATCAGGTAGGTTAATAGTAATGTGATGATAAATATTTTTTATTTAGTAAAGAAGTGGTAAATGCAGTGATATTTGATTGGAAGCCCTTCTGTCAAGAATATATTCATTTTTTTGTATGGATAAAGTAAGATAATGCAGCAAATTTATGTAAAGAAATGCTTGGATAGTGTGAAATCCTCATCTTTCTTTCCACTTCCTTTGATAGTGAGCATTTCAAGTGGAGAATTTAGAAATCTTTGATAGAACCTTTACCTTCTACTTTTAGTAATCTGAAGAATATCTTCCAAAATCAATGATTTTATCTGCTATATCTTTTCTCAGATAGAAGCTTCAAACAGTTTTCCTCTTTCCACTGGTTCTTCTCTAGAACAGTGGCTCCAAAGTATCCTTCTAGTTCCACGGTATGAGCTCCTATGTAGTTCCAAAATACTCCTCATAATGAGTTTTGGTAGAGCTCCAACATACATCACTAAAAACTTCTATTTTTTCCACCCTTCATTAGTGGTCAGCCCCCTCATTGTCTATTCTTTCCATTCTTACTAAACAAAAACCTTTCCAGCTATCTTATTCACCCTTTCTCACAAACTAATCATCATAAATGACCAACAATTGTGCCTAAGACGATGGTTGAGATCTCAATTTCTCAGTTGTTTAAGACATATTCAAGGAGGAAGGGAAGGTCTATTAAGGCTGTGGGTAGTTTTTAATATCATCAGAGTTAGACTCTGAGGGGTATCTTGTTAGAGGAAGGTGGGGTGTGGGGAGGGAGGGACGAGGGATATAATAAGAGATAGGTTGTTGGGAGGCTAAGAATTTGTCTCCCAATAATACTTTTCTAGATAATTATTCTTCTACTTCTTCCAGAATCTTCTATAGTCTTTCTCTATTTCCATTTACTACTAATCAATTCCAAATCATTATTCTAAATTTAACTCTTGAATGCATCTCCATGGTTCTAACATTTTGGTACATTCATTAGGACACTGCTTATGAAAGCAATTTGAAGAATCCTTGGTGAATGGAATCTATAATGGTATCAAGAGTTTCATATGTGGAATCCATGAGTACAAATCTGGAGTAGATATTGTAGGCATAGGCATATGATACTCTTTAATAGAAAAATAGGTTTCTAAATCGATAAGGGAGATTTCAAGAGGTTAAAACATCCATTTAAATCCTTTCCAGGGGATAGGAAAAACTTATGTTGCAGTATCATTACAAATAGTGTTGCGGGAACAAACAAATACCTTTACTGAATTGTCAGTACAAATGACTTATAAGGGTGTTATTGAAGGGAGTAAGTTTGAAAACTCACAGGTCTAGACAGGAAAGGAATGATAAGGAGTATATTGATTCTGGTAGGTATGTGGTTTGTGAGGTCGTGGGCCATTGAGGCTAAGGTTGAGGCCAGATGATGGGCTGCCATGCAATGGTGTCGTGTGAAGATGTTGGACTGCTAGGCGAGGGTGTTGTTGTAAGGTGCTAGGGTGCTGCGTAAGGGCACAATCCCAGCAATGAAAAGGGCCTGTTGAGATGCAGGGAGGTTGGTGGGTTGGTTTGCTTTGTTGTTGTATAAGGATCCTTCTTAGAGGGATGTGTAAGGGTCTTGTGTTAGTTGGGATGTTGTTGGCATGTGGGGTAGATCTTGTAGGTTTGGGAGTGTCTAGGAATATGCTAGGGGAAATTTTGTAATTTCATGAAAAGTTTATTATAGTAGGTTGGGGAAGTTGGGGTCAGCAAAGATATTAAATATGGGAGGTTGTGGGTAGGGGGGGTATTACGGATGATATTGTATTGGCTTCTAGTGGAAGCATAACAGAGGGTTTGGCCTCAGGCCTAGGGTGCAACGTCTCCTGGGAACTCTTATTCCTTCTCCATTTTTCTTCTTCCTTCTTCCTTCTACTTCATCTTCTACTATCCTCTGTAATTCCTATACACTTCTATTACTGGAAATAATAGAAATCCACTATTATTTCTCTCTCACACTTGAATTCTTATAAACTGGTGCTCTTGTCATGACCCCTCCCCCTAAGGTACCCCTCTTGGGCCGGAAATGAGAGAAGGGAGATGATGACCCCCGAGTCCAGCTTCCAGTAGGACACAAGTTGGCGACAAGCACTGAGGGTATATAATACATACAATTGAGAGGCATTACCCTCTTAGAGAACATGTAGAAGATAGAGATAATACAAGTACAACTCATGATCATAAAGATAAAATAAATCTATTCATACATGTAATTTCATACTGGCTGAAACAACTGAAAAAGAAAACTACAAGTATCGAAGCGATGAACTCGGTAGTGACCATGAAACCTAAAAAACTCATGAACAACCAAGAACTAGTAAAATCCAACCCAATCTTCAACCTTCTCCTACTGACCTGAAAAAAAATTATATATACATAGGGTGAGAATAATAGGCATACTCATTAGGGTTCTACTTGGAGCCTCTCATGCAAAAAATAAAGAAAACATACTAAAACCCAGTGAATAACAAGCAAATATAACTTGTCGCTTAAACATGTATACTAAGTTCCCCACCTAACCTTGACTATTATTTACCAAGTAACGCATACAAGAGATCATATAGTATAATAAAAACAGGAGCACCCTGATACTACTTCCTCACTGGTTTGCGGATTTTCCCCAACATTGCACGTCCTAATCCATCTCTCCAAATAAGTCAGTCTGAAGACACTTGGGCTAAAGTATCACCACATGTACCTCATACATCACAACATCTTATCATCCCATTCCAAATCCCCAAATAGTAACCAAGTAGTTTTTGGGATCCACCATAGCTCGTATAACGTGTATCATATATCATAAATTATACCTTAATCCATCACAACTCATACACCGAGTAAGGTACCTCAATCCATCGTAGCCTATACATGACATACCTATTGTTAAATGATAAAAAGTGGTGACCTAATACCCAATATGACTCTCTAAGGGAGACCTTGAGGTTATTTTATAATGAATAATAAATACCACATAAGACTACAAGTCTGATGTAGGATGCAAACTCCAACACTCCCATCAAGTTAGGTCTACCTAGCTTGAACACATATTTAAAGAAAACAAATCAAAGAAAACAAATCAAACAAAAAATACTACAAAAACTCCCCCTCAAGATGGACATACCTACATTGATTACATAATAAGATAAAACATAAGAAAATATAAAAATTCATGGTTACTTCTCCCCCACAAGAAGTTGATAGATGATGCCACTGAAAAATATTGTGTCAATCGTAGAACAACGCCCAATATGAAGTTCCAACTGGATGTGCACCACCTGTTGTGCTTCTGACCATGGATGCTAAAGAAAAGATGTAAGATCTCGTATTTCTCTGTAAGGTATGATTTACTTATGTTTTAGTTTAGACCCTTTATTTTAGTTAACTAAGTTCTCTCCAAAGTCCTTGAGGAGGCTCGGGGGTGTTCCGAGGGTTCAGGACATAGAAAAAGTGGGGAAATGAGTTTTCTGGGCTAGCTGCACGGTCTGTGAATGGTTAGTTCTAACTGTGCGGGAAACCTGGGTAAACTATGCAAGAAGAAGATTTTCAAGCAGTATCCTATTCACGGTTTGCACACGGTTCAGAAAACCATATAGGTAAGTCGTGCGAGGGTGATCTTTTGGGACAGAAGCATCCGCACGATTTGTGCGCGGATTGGAAAACTGTGCGGGTAAACCCTGAAGCCCAGAATCCTTTAAAATTTTACAAAAATTACACTCCGAGATTTTATAACCCACTTGGGATTTTCTCTTCCTCCTCTCTTGAAACCCTAGGAACGAACCAAAGGTACCAAGAGCTCCCAAGAATCAATCTTTTTTTATTCTAAGCCGTTTGGAGTGCCGTCAGTTGCAGATTGAAGATCTGGGTAAGGTTAATGTTCCTCTTTCCTTTCCTTTTGGTTTATGGTTTCTATTTCTTTCCCCTCTCCATATGAATCTCTCAAACCCTAATTTTTTGGTGAGTTTTAGGGTAAATATTTAAGGGTTGGTTGAATCGGGATCTAAGGATTTTATTGGGAGTGTGTTCGCCAACAAATTCAAGGTAGGTGCTCTACAAGTTATATCCCTTGGGTTTTTGTAGATTTGTGAATGTAGGGTTTTTATTCTTTCCCTATTTTGAAGAGTTCTTGGTCCCTTTAACATGATGTGGTTTAGTGGTATCAAAATGGTTAATTTAACCTCTCTTAATTCCCATGGGATGCATATAGGATGACTCGACCAATTTAGGGCCACCTGAGGGGCGTGTCGATATTTCCCGAACCTAGAGTTAGATAAGTAAGTGTAGGTCATTGTGAAATAATGTAGAGCCCTTGATGATTATGTTATTATGCTTAAATTAAATGAAATTGGTGTCTAGTAATACACCTAGGTTCAGTAATTACCTAAGTGGTTGTTTGGTTGGCACGAAAAAAGGGGTTAAATGGATAAATGGTAAAATTCTAGGGAATTAGATTTATAATTGAATATGCTTAGTGAGATAAGCATGGAAAATGGGAATGGAGATAAAGGGGTTAAGTAACATGAATAATGAAAGTGTAAATGGATTGAGGAAAAATTTTAATTTCCCATTTATTGAGATTATTGTGATGTTGTAAATGATGTTGGCTATGTTGTTGTGATATGGTGTTTTGTGGAGAATGATAAATAAGCATGTGCACATGGCTTGGCTGATTGGGGTATTGACTTGAGGTTCTACACCCACAGGTCATGTTGGACTGAGGTTCTAGCTCCTCCCCTAAATCCACGGGTTAGGGAAGGGGACAGAGTTCTATTCCCCAAACGGTTGCATTCCATCTGAACTGAGGCTTCGAGGTGAGGATATTATGAATTGTTGTGATATGATGCCTAGTGAGATAAGACTTGTTTAATTCTCACATGTTGAAAATGTTGATCATTCCTAATCTATTGAACACATTAAAAGGGTGACATGATAAATGAAATGTCTTAGTAATAAAAATGGGTTAATCGGTAGGTTAACTTAAAGGAATATAAATAAAAATCTCTTATTGAACTGTTTACCTTAACTTTCCTTTATTTATCTTTTTCATGAACTATTTTCATTGCTGGATATTTTTTAGACATCGTTGGTGGTGATCTACTGAGTTATACTCATACGTTGCTCGGGCCGCCACTGGGTACCTGAGCAGATTTTATGCTTGCAAGTCAGAACAAGGGAAAGGTCCCTATACTAGGGAGATGAGATGGACATGGGACATGTTTGGGTGTGGTTCTAGACTTCGATTTCAGACCATTTGGGTATTCTACTATTTTCTTTTTTTTGGGTTTGTTCACTTGACACTATATGTTACACCCCAAGGTTTTTTTAAAAAAAATGGAAATGCATGAAAATTTGTTTTAAGTAGATATTTATAACTAACCTTTAAAAATAATTTTGCCACTTCTATGTTTTGAATTTCAAAAACGGTCATCTAAAATTGTGTTTAGTAAGTAATTTAGAGTCTAATGGAACCAACTTTTATTTTTTATGAATAGTAACATACACTTATGAATAGTACTATGAAGAGTAATATGACCCTAATGAATAGTAAATTGTACTATTATTTTATTTTCTTAAGGTTTTAATATAATGACATTTTGGTTATTTTTTCAATGTCATATAAAAGCAGTTATAGTTTTAAAATTATTAATTTTTGAATTAAGTATGATTTTATTTAAAAATTAAATTAATAATATTTAGAAAATTATTTTTAAAAAATGGAGTTCATTTTTTAATTCTACATGTTGATAAATGCTAAGGGTGAATTTATGGGAATTTTCTGAAATTCTAGAATTTTCAATGAATAGTGAAATACGGTAAAATACCGTATATTCAAATTATCAGTAAAATACACTATTTATGAAATCATAAGTGATGTAATCCTACTTGGTTCAAAATCACATTCTATTATTAATATTTGGGGTCACATTAATTAATATTATTCATAGTTGTGATCAAAAATATTATAATAATGATTAAAATAATGAAAAATACCCCCTCCCCTCCACTATAAATACCACCCTCATTCCCCTCTTCCTCCCACACCTATCAAGCCTTGAGTCTTACCTAAGTTCTACCAAAAACTCCTCCAAAATCTCTTCCCCGCGTCCTAGAGCTACTGGTATCACCAAAAGGCCAAAACCAAAGATCGTAAGAAGGATCTCAACGAGAAGATATCAAGAGGTAAACATCATCTTTTATTTTCTTTCTTTTCTTTCATTTTTTGTTATTATTTTTCATTATATTTGGCTTATGTTGGGATATTTCATTCCATATATACCCTAATTCCCATATTATGTAATAATGACAAGATACCCCTTTTCTCTCATCAAATTATTTTATGAAATTTTTAGCGACGATGTTAGGTTGCCGAATTTTTGTAAGGGATTTCTCAAATTTTCTTATATTTTGAGTTCCTTTCTTTTCTTCTTCTTTAATAACCTCCTCCTATACAAGAGTCATAAAAGCTCCAGAATATTTTATATTTTGGATGTTCTCATGTTCATGGAAAATTCCTCATCAATCTTCTTCTCCTCCCCCACTTATTCAAAGAATTAAAAACATTGTTCGTGATGTATCGAATTGCTGACATTATGGGCGATGTGATTTCAATTTGCTTTAATTATTTCAAATCTAGTCATGAAACCATTTTTATGGTTGAATAAGGTTATAATATATGTATTATGTCTCATTCATGGTTCTAGAATTCTTTTGTACACATGGTTTTAATTTATAAAATAAAATGAGGTCGTTATTATCAAAGAACCACTAAAATGATCTAAATGAACATCATTAATGTTTTAACTTATGAATCATCCTCCTGTAAGAATTAAAAAATAATAAATGGTATAATTTATGGTTATGGAAATATTTAAATACTACTCTATTCCAATTCTGTAGTTTCACTTCCAATCGACAACAACAATCCATCATGAACAGATCACGAAAATCATGTAAAGAACTCACCCAAAATAGTGCAAGGAACAAAATACTAACAATTAAAGGATGAAATGATGAAATTAAATAATCATATAATGTATTATAAATATGTATATGTTTCTATAAGATATTAATAACACTCTTTTAACTATTATATAGAAGTTTTAAATGATTTGGAAGTAATACCAACTCGAGGTAAGGGAATTCTTAACCCGATTTTCATTCTTTGGGTTAACCTTCTACTATATTATTTATGTGGTATTAAAATTGTTTGTGTGATGGATTTTGTTTATATTATATTTAATTATGTGTACTTAGAGTGTATATACATATTACATCCACTCTATTAAGTGTCTCTTTAATTATATGATTTATGTAAGGATATTTTCTTTTAAAAACCTCTTTTAAAATTCTGTTTTACGAAATTTCAAAGGAAATATTTTTATGCAATTATTCATGATGTATGATTGTGTTTTGGTTTTTGGGAATTGTTTATGATGAACTATGATAACTATATTTATATCCAATGAATTGGGTATGTGTAAGTTGGAGGTCGGTTGTATGGTTACTCCAAGTGTAACTGCGATGGTTACACAAATTGTAAGATAGCCGTGAGGGTTACAAATTATATGGTAGCTGAGAGGGTTACAAGATTATGTAAGTAATGCCTCAAGATACCTTTATGATACTATTTGTGTTCTTATTTTTTGTGTGTATCTTATTTAAATCACATGTTTCACAAAGTATATATGGGTGACAATTATGTCTTTTGAAAATGATTTCATACGTTACAAGTGGTCATGGACTAATGTGTTCTTTTCTTCTTTTTATATCCCTTACTGGGCTTTTTTTCTCATCCCAAGTTTTTAAATGATTTTAAAATGTTATAAGGATGTGTAATATAAATAAATAAGCCATGTTAAATGTTTGAATATTTTTCAAAGTAATCATGTTTTATGTGAAAAGTTTTATATTTTGCAAGAAATGAATACTGTTTTTATGGTATCCACTCTGTAATAATATGTAATTTTAGGAATGTATTATGTCCTAATTCTCAAAAGATATAAATTTAAAATATCCTAAATGTTAAAGGTAGTTAATTATTGACTAAATTCAAGATTATGTAATGTAATAAGGCTGGGTCCTTATAGTTGATATTAAAGGATGGTTTAGATAACTTTAGGTGTAGGATGATGTTAATATATTACCATAAATGTTTTTTTACTCTAGGGTAAATTTGAAATGATATATCATTTAAAGATTACCATGTTTCTTTGAATAAGATATGTTTTTTCAGAATGGTTGTCCGTAGAAGTAATAAGTAAGCTAAAGAGGAGAGGCACCAACAGAACGACATCCTTCTGAATATGCAGCCCAGAATGGTAGGGATTGGAACCAAGAAATTTGTGACAATAATATCTCAGCTAATGCAAGTAATAAATAGTGGTGGAATCCATGCAAGAGAACAATTAGAGGTACCAAAACGGAACATGACAATAGTGGAACATTTTATGAGACAACACCCTCCTTCTTTCAATTGATCTTCTGACCCAATAGCGGCTCAAGGATGGATTAAAGCCCTTGAAAAGATATTTGATGTTATGGGATGTTAAGATAATAAAAAGGTAAGTCTTGACATTTATCATTTTGAAGTTGAAGCTTATCAATGGTGTTCAATGGTAAAGAATATTAGGGATATAGAGGATGTTGATGGATTAGAGTGGGATGAATTTAAAAGTCTTTTCCAAGGGTGTTGGCCTCCCGTGAATTCAAAAGTTATGAGAAACTTGTCTGATGTGCTGAGAGAGTAGAGATGGATTTTTCTGATGATCACATGAATTTTGGAAATAAGGAGAAGAAGAGGCCTGGATGACAAGTGATGGGTAAGAATCAACAAAAGAAATATGATGGTAAGAAAATCCAGTTTCCAGTTTGTGAAAAGTGTGGCCTGAAGCACCCTGGGGAATGTCTTACCAAAACTGGGAAGTGTTTTAAATGTGGTAAGTTTGGACATATGGCCTAATATTGTAATGAAAAATATCCTAAGACTAATCCTGATAAGAAAACTGTAAAGTGTTTTAAATTTGGTGAGATGGGTCACTATGCAAATGTCTTCCCAAAGAGAGATTTGAATGATGAAAAGAAGCTTGACTATAAGAAGAAAAGTGTAGTGAGATATTTTGAGACTATGTTAGCAGATGTTGAGACATCCAATGAAGTTTTATCTGGTACTTTTTTTTTAATCATATTTTTCTAAAGTTTTGTTTGATACCGGGTCTACACATTCCTTCATCTCTGAGAAATTTTATGGTAAATTGAAAATATAACCTCAACCAATGAGACCAGAATTTGTTGTTAAAACACCAGGGGGAAATATTATAGCAAAGAGGAATTATAATAATCTTTATATCGTGGTCTGTAGAAAGACTTTACCTACAAACCTTTTTGTTTTACCCTTAGTTGAGTTTGATGTTATTCTAGTAATGGATTGACTTTCTGTTTATCATGCTAAGATTGATTGTAGAGATAAGGAATTTTTTTTCAGAAAGAGTTTCAGTTTGTATATAAGAATGAACCAATACAATTGATAACATATCAAGAAGATGAGAAACTTTTGAAAGATGGAAATGAAAGTTATTTTGCTCATATTGTTGAAAATAAGGGAACTATTCAGATTGATGATGTGCCTTTGGTAAATGAATACCTTGATGTTTTTTCTGATGAGTTACTCAGTGTCATACCTGATCGAGAAGTCGAATTCACAATTGACTTATTTCCTGATTCTATGACAATTTCAAAACCCCAATATCATATGGCTCAAATAGAACTTCTTGAATTGAAAAATCAATTGCATGATTTTTTTGATAAAGTCTTTATTCATCCTAGCACTTCACCATGGGGTGCTCCTGTTTTTTTTATTAAAAAGAAAGATGGTTCCATGAGACTTTTCATTGATTATAGAGATTTGAATAACATAACTATTAAAAACAAGTATCTTTTGCCTCATATCAATGACTTTTTTAATCAGATCCAGGGAGCTCAGTACTTTTCCAAGATTGAATTGAGATCTAGATACCATCAGCTGAAGGTGAAGAAGGATGACATCTCAAAAATAGCCTTTTGTACTAGATATGGGAATTATGAATTTTTTGTTATGTTGTTTGGATTAAAAAATGCACCTGTTGTATTCGTGAATCTTATGAATATAATATTTCATGAGTTCTTTGATAAGTTTGTGGTTGTGTTTATTGATGAAATTTTATTATTTTCTAAAAATAAAGAGGAGCATGAAAAGCATCTAAGGGTTGTTTTACAAACCTTAAAGGAAAAAAATATATGAAAAATTTAGCAAGTGTGATTTTTGGTTTCAACAGATTTCTTTTCTTGGGAACATTGTAAATAAGGATGGAATAATAGTTGATCCTGGAAAAATAAAAGTGGTTGATGAATAGAAATGACCTAAAAATGTTATAGAGATTCATAGTTTTCTTGGGTTATCAGGTTATTAATGAAGGTTTGTTAAGAACTTTTCATCATTATCTAGTCTGATAACTAAGTTAACACGAAAAGGGGTTAAATTTATTTGGACAGAAGAATGTTATGTTTGTTTTCAGGAACTGGAGAAGAGATTGGTGAATGCTCCAGTTTTGACCTTGTCTTCCTGAAATGGTGAGTTTTTCATCTAAAATGATGCTTCTTTGAAGGTATTTGGTTGTGTTTTGATGCTGAATGATCAAGTAATTATTTATGCTTTAAGACAACTTAAACCTCATAAGTTAAATTATCCCACACATGATTTGGAATTGACAGTTGTGGTTTTTTCATTGAAAATTTGGAGGCATCATTTATACAAAGCCAATTGTCAAATATATATAGACTATATAATTCTAAAGTATATATTCACTCAGAAGAAATTAAACATCAGTCAAAAAATATGGCTTGAACTGATAAAGGATTATCATTTCACGATTAATTACCATCCGAAAAAAGCAAACAAAGTGGCAGATGCCTTGAATCGAAAACATCATGCATAATTAACCATGTTACGTTTGGAACATGATCCCTTGATTAATGATTTGATGGATTTTGGATTAGAAGTTGTCGGTGTATGAAATACCTATGTTTTTTTCAGGTTTCAGTGCAGTCATCATTATCAAACAGAATTAAGTAAGCACAGAAGGAAGACCATGAGCTACATAAAAAGGTAGAATTGGTTAAAATGGGTAAGTTGACAGGATTTAACCTTGATAAAGATTGTGTTTTAAGATTTGGTAAAAGGTTGTGTGTGCCTTGTGATTCCTAGTTGAAGAAAAAAAATTTGTGTGAAGCTCATAGTTATCCATTTTCAGTTCATCCTAGCAGTATTAAGATGTACAGAGACCTTTAGGAGTATTATTGGTGGGATGAAATGAAAAAAGATATTTCTGATTTTACCATGAAGTGTTTGACATGTCAAAAGGTTAAAGTAGAGTGGTAGTTACCAAAGGAGATGCTTCAACCTTTGCCAGTGCCAGAGTTGAAGTGGGAGAAGGTATCTATGGACTTTGTGGTGGGACTACCTAATACATCTCGAGGTAACAATGTAATCTGGTTTATTATTGATCAACTAAAAAAATATTCACATTTTCTTTCTATTCAAGATACAATGTCTTTAGATCAGCTTTCTCGAATGTACCTCAAGGATATTGTCAGGTTACATGGAGTTCCTCTTTCCATTGTATCTGACCGGGATCCTAGGTTCACTTATAACATTTGAAAGGGTCTTCAGAAGTTTTTGGGCACAGAATTAAATTTTAGTACAGCTTTTCATACTCAATCAGATGGGAAGTCAGAGCGAATGATTCAGACATTGGAGGATATTCTTTGATCTTGTTCAATGGACTACTATGGAAGATGGGATCAACATATTTCTTTATTTAAGTTTTCTTATAATAATAGTTTTCATTCCAGTATACAGATGACACCTTTTGAGGCATTGTATGGAAAATAGTGTCGGAATCCAGCGTTTTGGGTTGAAGTCGGTGAAAGAAAGTTGATGGAGCCAGATTTAGTAGAGGAAGTGGCTGATAAAGTGAGGATGATTTAGAAGCACATGAAGACAGTTTAGAGTAGGCAGAAAAATTATGTAGATAACAGAAGGAAATACTTCTATTTCGAGGTAGGTGGCCATATTTTCCTTAAAATCTCTCCTTGGAAAAGTGTGATGTGTTTCAGTAAGAAAGGGAAGATAAGTTCACGGTTCATCGGTCCTTTTGAAATACTGGAGAAAGTTGGAACAGTTGCATACCGAGCATCTTTGCCTCTGAGTTTGTCTCAGGTACACAATGTTTTTCATGTTTCTATGTTGAGGAATTATGTGCTAGATTCATCACATATCTTGAGCCAAAAAGCAGTTTAGCTGGAAGATAACCTTTATTATGAAGAGAAACCAGTTTAGATCCTTTATCTAAGGGAACAGGTATTGTGGAATAAGGTAATCCACTAGGTAAAGGTTTTCTGGAGAAACCACATCGTAGAAGAAGCAACATGGGAGTCTGAAAACGATATGAGAGAAAGGTACCCTCACTTGTTTAATAAGTAAATAAAATTTTGAGGATGCAATTTTCAGAAGGTGGGGATAATGCAACACCCCTAAGGTTTTTTTTAAAAAAAAATAAATGTAAATTCATGAAACTTTGTTTTAAGTAGATATTTATAACTACCCTTTAAAAATAATTTTTCCACTTATATGTTTTGAATTTCAAAAAACGGTCATCTAAAATTATGTTCAATAAGTTATTTGGAGTTTAATAGAACCAACTTGTATTTTTAGTGAATAGTAACATACACTTATGAATAGTAATATGAATAGTAATGACCCTAATAAATAGTTAATTGTACTATTATTTTATTTTCTTAAGGCTTAAAGATAATGACATTTTGGTTAATTTTTCAATGTGATATAAAGGAATTTATAGTTTTAAAATTATTAATTTTTGAATTAAGTATGATTTTATTTAAAAATTAAATTAATAATATTAAGAAAATTATTTTAAAAAAATTGAGTTCATTTTTTAATTTTACACGTCGAAAAATGGTAAGGGTGAATTTATGGAAATTTTTTGAAATTCTATAATTTTCGATGAATAGTGAAATACGGTAAAATACCGTATATTCAAATTATCAATAAAATACACTATTTATGACATCATAAGTGATATAAGACCACTTGGTTCATACTCACATTCCATTATTACTATTTTGGGTTACATGAATTAATATTATTCATATTCTTGAGCAAAAATATTATAATAATGATTAAAATAATGAAAAATAACCCCTCTCCTCCACTATAAATACCATCCTCATTCCCCTCTTCCTCTCACACATCTTAAGGCTTGAGTCTTACCTAAGTTCTACCCAACACTTTTCCCAAGTCTCTTCCCCATGTCCTAGAGCTGTTGGTCTCACCAAAAGGCCAAAACCAAAGGCCTTAAGAAGGATCTCAAGGAGAAGAGATAAAGAGGTAAACATCATCTTTTATTTTCTTTCTTTTATTTTCTTTCTTTTATTTCATTTTATGTTATTCTTTTTCATTCCCTTTGGATTATGTTGGGATATTTCATTCCATATCCCCCTTATTACCCATATTATTTAATAATGTAGAGAGACCCCTTTTCTCTCATCAAGTTATTTTATGAAATTTTAAGCGACGTCGTTAGGCTGCCGAATTTTCGTAAGGGATTTCTCAAATTTTCTTTTATTTTGAGTTCCTTTATTTTCTTCTTCTTTCCTAAACTCCTATTATCCAAGAGGAATTAAAGCTCCAGAATCTTGTATATTCTGTATGTTCTCATGTTCATGGAAATTTCTCATCAATCTTCTTCTCCTCCCCTACTTATTCAAGGAATTAAAAACATTGTTCGTGATGTGTCGAATTACCGACATCATGGAAGATGTGATTTCAATATGATTTAATTCCTTCAAGTCTGGTAATGAAACCATTTTTATGATTTAACTAGGTTATAATATATTTATTATGTATCATCCATGGTTCTGTAATTCTTTTTTACACATGGTTTTAATTTATAAAACAAAATTTGGTCGTTATTATCAAAGAACCACTAAAATTATCTAAACGAACATCATTAATGTTTTAACTTATGAATCATTTTCATGTAAGGATTCAAAATGATAAATGGTATAATTAATGGTTATGGAAATATGTAAATACTACTCAATTCTAATTCTGAAGTTTCACTTCCAATCGATAAGAACAATCCATCATGAACCGATCATGAAAATCATGTAAAGAACTCACCCAAAATAGTGAAAGGAACAAAATACTAACAATTAAAGGATGAAATGATGTAATGAAATGATCATATAAGGTATTATAAAGATTTATATGTTTCTATAAGATATTAATAACACTCTTTTAACCATTATACAAGATTTTTAAATGAGTTGGAAGTAAGAAAAACCCGAGGTAAAGGAATTTTTAACCCGATTTCCATTCTTTGGGTTAACCTTATACTTTATTATTTATGTGGTATTAAAATTGTTTTTTTGATGAGTTTTGTTTATATTATGCTGAATTATTTGTGTTTACAGTGTATATACATATTCCATACACTCTATTAATTCTCACTTCAATTATATGATTTATGTAAGGGCTTTTCTTTTAAAAACCTCTTAAAATTATGTTTTACGAAATTTCAAAGGAAATATTTTTATACAATTATTCATGTTGTATGGTTGTGTTTGGGTTATTTAGAATTGTTTATGATGAAGGGTGGGACCTATATTTCCCTCCAATTCATTGGGTATGTGTAAGTTGGAGGTCCACCGTATGGTTGCACAAATTGTAAGGTAGTCGTGAGGGTTACAAATTATAAGTTAGCTGAGAGATTTACAAGATTATGTAAGTAATTCCCCAAGATACCTTTATGATTCTATTTATGTTCATAAATTTTGGTTAGATATTATCTAAATAAAATGTTTCAAAAATTATATATGGGTGAGAAGTATGTCTTTTGAAAATGATTTCATACGTTGCAAGTGTTCATGGACTAATATGTTCTTTCCTTCTTTTTATATCCCTTACTGAGATTTTGTGCTCATCCCATGTTTTTAAATTATTTTCACAAGTTATAAGGATTTATATGATAAATAAGGATGCCAAGTTAAATTTTTGAAAATTTTTCAAAGAAATCATGTTTTATGTGAAAAGTTTTATATTTTTCAAGAAATGAATAGTGTTTTATGGTATCCACTTTGTAATAATGTGTAATTTTATGAATGTATTATGTCTCAATTATCTAAATATCTAAAATTGAAAAGATCCTCAATGTGAAAGGAAGTGAATTATTGACTAAATTGAATATTATGTAATGTAATAAGGCCAGGTCCTTATACTGTAGCATGGAATTACATATTTATTGTTGTTTATGATTGTACCCAGTTTTGGGAATTGGTTATTATGTATGTTATGAATTATTCTCTTATGTTTTCCATATTTCAATTATTATATATTGTGGATTACTTTGGTATTGAGGTTATAGTCTCCCCACTTTACCTATTAGACCCTTGCTTCTAGTCAGCAACCTCTAGCGTATGGAGAGGTGTGCTTGAGGTCATGTAACTACTCAGCTCGGAGCACCAGCTTAGTGGCTCCCAGGTCGGGGAAGTTACAAAGTGATATTAGAGGAGTTATTTTCTATTTATTACTATTTTAGGATGGTATAGAGGATGTTAGGAATGTTTCAGGCCTTGTTAATGAACTCTTGCTTGGGATTAGCTAACCTATGTATGGGGGAAAACCCAAGTCACCCTGGGAGGGGATTGTTGTTATAGTTGAGTGTTGTTACATTTGATGATATTTAACCATTGGGTGATGAACTTGTTGTATGATTTGAATTTTTTTTGATATTTATCTCATGGACAGAAAGGTATGAGGTTGTGCATTCATGCATCATTCTAGGCACCTATGTAGGAAGTGACATGCATCATGATAGGCACACACATGGGAAAGGTGTGCGGGATGTAAAGGTTAGGATGCATATGTTCTCTTAAAAGTAGTGAATTATGCCTAATAAGATAGTATGAATGAGTAAAAAGGGGAAGTGAAAATGTCAAGTATTAATTAGAAAATGTTTCTTGATAAATAAGTAGAAGTGGACTAATTTATTATAAGGGTGAATTGGAATATGAAAATGGTTCGAATGGGAGTAAAAGATAAGGCTTGTGACCATGATAATTAGATACCATGTTGACCATCAACTTAGGGATATGGATGAGGGTAGTGACCCTATTGTGAGTAGTCTCTTTTGGGTAGTGTATGTGAACCAGTTTGGTTATTACAAAGAAATGCCACCTCGAAAACGTGTGTCGGTTGGGAAACATGAGGACGTTGCTGATAACACTCCTCCAATAGTGGAGCAGGAGAACACAGTGGTCTAAGGAGATAGGGAATAATAGTTCCACGATAAATTTTCTTGTTTTATGAAGATGATGGAATGGGACACAGGTCGGGTTATGCCGAGCATGTTTGAGTTGACCAGGTAATTTCAACAACAGCACCCTCTGACCTTTACGGGAGAGGGTGGGATAGAAGCAGCAGAATTCTGGGTTGAGTCCATCCAAACTATTCTCAACCATATAGAGACTCCTCTTGAGAAGCGAGTCAAGTTAACAGCCTATATTCTGAGGGAGCAAGCAAAACGTTTGTGGGACATTATGGTTCAGATAGAGTAAGCTGAGGGGATGATGTGTAAATATTTTCAAGAGAAGTTTCTTGAGCACTCCTATCCAGAAACCTTGAGGTATGATAAATCTACAGATTTTATTAGGTTGAATTAGGGGACAATGTCAGTAATGGACTATGCTAGTCGTTTTATTGATTTGAGACGCTTCATTTCGATATTGATGGGAGATGAGGCAACTGTGGAGAAACACTTTCAGGACAGGCTGAGACACGAGATCAGATCTCAGGTGAATATATTTTGTCTAATAAGGTTTGATAAAGTGGTGGATCAATCCATTATCTCAGAAGGAAACCTGAAGGGATATTCAGGTAGTGAACTTGTGGTGCCAACTGGGTGAGCGAGTGGTGCGGTTTTTGATAGTAGGAAGTGCCACTTTGGAACCTTTCAGCAGGGTGGAAGCATGCAGAACAGTCAAAATTGGGGGTCAGCTTCTCAGGGTGGTGACCAAGACTTCTGTTTTTAGTAGGGGTGTCCATGGGTGGTGTCGATGGTGTTTTTGGACCTGACCTGATCAAAAGAGATCGGGTCAGGATGGGTTGGGTCGGGTCGGCTCAGGAGTGTTTTTTAGCTTGGACCCAACCCAACCCAACCCATACTGAATCAGGTTGGGTCGGGTTGGTTCAATGGGTTTATGGGGAAAAAATAGACTATTTTTTGATATCCCATAGGAAATATCCGATTCGACTCGGTGAAACCACTATCCCCTCCACCCAAGAAGGAGATTCCTCCCTATTCTATGCCTCCAAGTCATGCAATCGATATTCTCAAAAATGGAGGTTGTGGAGCAGCCATCATCGGTGGTGCACGGGTGCTAATGAAGGCAGCAACGATCGTGGTGGTTCTCTAAGAATCATCCTCAATCTTCTTCTCCTTCAAGTATCAATCTCACTTCCATCCCCCCATTGTCGAAAACACACTAATAAAAACCAGTCGAACGATGTGAAAAATTAAAAATTCTAGCGCTTATAAGTTTGGATCCACGCTCGAACGAAATCAATTTCTACACTTGAAAAATTCCAGTGCTTCTAAGATTGGTTCCATGATTGAAAAATTCTAGCACTTCTCCTAAAAAACTGAAATAATTTTTTTTAGAATGATGTGAAAATAAAAAAATTGATCCTCAATATAGAAAAATTCCAATGCTTCTAGGTTTGCTTCCACACTCGATCAAAATAAATAGCTTCTCGATCCTCTATGGTTGGATTATATGGATGAAACCTCAACACTCATCTTGGATATGAAGAAAAAAGAGCACCCCTCCCTAGTGGATATGGGGTTGTAGTCGTAGCCGAGATGGAGGAGGAAGGCGGTAGCGAGGCGATGTCCTTGGGGTCAATGCGATGAATTGGTGGCCCTCGGGCGAGGAGGAAGAGATGATGAATAGTAGGGAAGGATGTGTAGAAACAATAGTAGAGGCGGGGGTGATGTGTGGTAGTGACAACATCGGCCAAGTGGGGTGGATGGTTGGCGCGGGTGTAGGTAGGCAAGGAGGAAGATGATGGAAAGGTACTCGAGATGGGAGGAAGGGAGGCAATAGAGAGAATTCTGATGATATGGGGTTGCACGAGAGGAATATCGGCTCGGTGATTCGATGCAATGCAGGTGGATATCGGGTTGGTTGGGTCAGGTTGGGTCATTTTTTCCCAACCCGTGACCCGACCCAACCCGACCTGACCCGCTCAGGTTGAGTCAGGTATGGACAACCCTAGTTTTCAGTGTGGCAGGCTGGGGCACAAGCGTGACTAGTGTCCCCGCCCACCAGTTGAGTGTCGAGGGTACAGTAGGATAGGCCACGTTCAGAGATTCTACAGGAACCCACAGCAGCTGGGAAATGATAAAGGTTAGAGGCAGATGTTGAGTGTAGGTAGGGGGTCGGTTACCCCGTATCTGGCAGGCAGTTGGAGCTCCAAAAACCATACTGGTAGAGGTAGTGTACGTGGAACTCCAGGGCGAGATCACCCATACCAATAGAGTAGTGCAGTGCATCGTACTCAGGTTGGGGCCCAGGCTAAGGTGGTTGGTCATCTCCATGAAGTTCAGACTATACCTGAGGGTGGTGAGGCAGGATCGTCTACTATTTGAGGTACGATTCTTGTAGCTTCCACGTTTTCTAGTGCTTTATTCGATATAGGTTCTACGAATTCCTTAATTTCTGCTCATTTTTTAGTTGTGTTAGGCTTAACCGTAGAGATTTCATGTGGGGTAATGTTTCTTGATACTCTCTAGGGGTGTGATTCTAGGAAATCAGGCAGTGTAAGGGTTGTGCTCTAGAGGTTGGTGGGTATCATTTTCTGTGGGATCTGTTTGTCCAAGATATTTCAGGTTTTGACCTAATAATTGGAATGGATTGGTTGGTGTCATATCAAGCCCATATCGACTATTACCGATGTTGGGTAACATTCACATCTCTCGATGGGAGAACTCATGTCCTTCATGGTGAGTGGGATACTCGAGCAGGTCACGCAGGACCACTACGCCATCAAATGGAGGAGCTCACAGCCCAAGTGGAATGCCTTATGATAGATGATGGGGAGATAGGACAGTCAGTCTTCCCTTTGGTTGTGGACCAGTTTCAGGACGTGTTTCCTGAGAACTTCTTAGGGTTACCACCTGAGAGAGATGTTGAGTTTATTATCGAATTGTCTCCTGGAGCAGAGCCAGTTTATATTCCACCTTACCGAATGGCGCCATCAGAACTCCAAGAACTGAAGGCTCAATTAGAGAAATTGGAGTGTAAGGGGTTTATTCTCCCTAGTACATCACCTTGGGGATCTCCTGTGTTGTTTTTTAAGAAGGCTGATGAATCACTGAGGCTATGTGTCGATTATAAAAAGTTGAACCAGATGATAGTTAAGAACCGATACCATATTCCTAGAATTGATGATATGTTTGATCAGCTCAGAGGTGCCTCAGTGTTTTCCAAGATCAATTTGAGATTGGGGTACCATAAATTGAGGGTGAGACCTTATGACATACCCCATATGAATTTCCAAAGCAGGTACGAGTTGTATTAATTCCTGGTAATGTTGTTTGGTTTGACCAATTCACCAGCTGTTTTCATGACCTTGATGAATCGGATATTCCACCTGCATCTAGATCATTTTTTAGTTTTTTCATTGATGACATATTGGTGTACTCCAGAACTCATGACGATCATGTCAAACACCTTGACATCATTTTGAGTGCACTAAGAGAGAATAGTCTTTATTCCAAGCTATAAAAATGTCAGTTTTGGATTGATGAGGTGCACTTTTTGGGATATATCATATCTGAGTCAGGTGTATCGGTGGATCCATAAAAGGTGCATACTATGGTGTCTTGGGAACCGTCCAAGAACATTTCTGATATTTGGAGTTTTCTATGTTTGGATGGTTATTATCGAAGGTTTATTAGATATTTCTCTCAATTGGAAGCACCGCTCATAGGCCTAACCAAGAAGGGAGTTAAGTTTGATTGGTCAGAGGCTTGTAAGAATGCATTCTAGGATTTGAAGAAGTGGTTGACCACCGCACCAATTTTGATCTTACCTGAACCAGATAAGAGCTACACCTTGTTCTGCAATGCGTCCAGTGTTGGACTTGGGGAAGTGGTGATGTAGGATGATCGAGTTGTAGCTTACAGGTAAAGGCAGTTGAGTCCACATGAAAGAAATTATCCTACTCATGACCTAGATACAGTTGTTTTGGTTTGTACCATAAAGTATTGGAAGCATTATTTGTTGGGAGAACCCTTCACGGTGTTTACCAACCATAAAAGTATCAAATACATCTTCTCTCAATGGGATTTGAATCTTTGATAGCAACAGTGGGTCGAGTACCTGTAGTATTTTGATTTTGAATTGGTTTACACACCAAGGAAAAAGGGAATAGTGTCACTGATGCTCTAAGCCGGAAGACTCGGAATCAAGTAGTTTAGGAATCCAGTTCAGAGTGGGTGATAATGACCTTGTTTATAGAGATGCATTTGGAGGTATAAGAGGGGCACGTGCAAATGACTCTTCCATCTATAGCAGTTGAGTATGCGCTTTTGAGCCGAGTTAAAGAGAGAAAGTTGGTAGATCTAGAATTTTCGGCAGTGAAGGAAAGTCTTAAAGGTGGGGATTCGCCTTCTGGTTGGATCTTCGGCACTGATGGAGTTTCTTATGTTCATGGTCATGTTGTGTTGCTTGTAGATGTATGGGAAGAGTTGATGTGTGAGTTCCACCACTACTGGGAAGTTGGGTTTTCCTAACACTTTTATACCAATGGTTCAACAGAACCGTTGGTATATGGGTCCTTTACCAACGGTTTGTAAAAATTGTTGGTAAAGTTCATGATTTTCCCAACAGTTTTTAAAAACTGTTGGGAAAAGTCCCCCCCCCCCCCAATACCGCACCCCAGCCCCTGATTACATAGAAGCATACATTTCCACCAATTTCTAAAATCCCCCGCGCAGGTGAACCCTAACCCGAGGTCTTCCATCTGATCGGCTGCAACTCCCCCATCCAGGTTAGACTCCTTCAACCTCTTCCAAAATACTGAAATAGAATCCCTCATTGAGGTAATTGACACGTTTGGTGTGTGGTATACCAAACTCTGTGATCTAACATGGTGAGTTGAGGTATCTTATTTGTTTCTAGTGTTTTTCATCCCAACTATGAGAATATATCCTTCTATTCTCAACATTTCTCCATTTATTTCACTATCTAGAAATATCATGTAATTATTCCCTATTTCTAGGGATTTGGGAAAATTTTATGATTCACACTATTTGATATTGAATCAATGACTAATACTTGATTGGTAGATGTCTGTGAGTAGAAGATGGTTTATAAACTATCCCTTAAAATTATCACTGTTTTGTGTTCTTTATGATGTGTGGTATCATTGACATACTTTATTATTTATCTCAAATTTAAAAATAAATATTTTTGTATATACTTTATGAAATTAAACCTCTTTAAAATCCATGAACAACCTATTATTTTAGAATCCTAAACATTATCCACCCATGGGGTGCGCTTGACTTGGGGAACTAATTGGGTAATGAATGGTATGACCATAGGGGTGCCAAGAATGAGTTATTGAACATGAGTGAATGATTTGGGATGCCTATAACACATAATGGGACCTGAAGCATGTGCCTATTATATGAGACCTATTGAAAATGAATATAAATAAATTTTAATTTAATTTTTGAGTACCTTTTCTTTGATTAATGATTTGGAATTCCTTGAATAAACCAACCAAGGATTCATGTTAAAAACATATCTTTTAATTCCATTTAGAAACCCCCTTGGATTCATGATGATTTGGTTTACAATACCTTGGGGAAATCTACCTTGGATTCATAGTGATTATGATTTAGGAAGCCTTGGGGAAGTCCCCCTTGGATTCTAAACTAGAGGCCTCTCTCATTACATATGTTGGGAACTCCTTCCTCCCTATAAATTCATCTTAAGTCAATCAATTTTTTAGTTATACACTCTAAATCTGTAAGGATTAACTTAGTTTTAATGTTTTGAATCTATTATTATTTGTTTCTATTTTGATTTGACCTAAACTAGGTGGTGACATGTGTGGAATGACATACCCAATAAGTGTAGTTTGATTTGTTTTATATTTTTGTTTTACAATTCAAGTTTCATGATTATATGAATCAACATGATTTGAAGTCTCCATAGCCACTCCTTTTATGTAGTTACTGAATCATATCGACTAATGGAGGTGTTGGTGAGATGTATCCCCACTCAAAGATGGTAAATGGTTTGTTTAGTCATATTTTCTCGAGGTGGGTAATGGATATAAGGATGATCCATGTGAAGGGATTGAGGAAGGTTGGGGTAGTGGGGTAGGTGGTTTTACTTTTTTTTAGTTGGGTGATATGGTACTTTCTGTGGACTTTAGTTTGGGTGTTATGAAATGTACTAACTTTTCACAATATTTCTATTTTTTATCATCAATAACTTATTTAAAAAACCCTCTTTACACATTATGCATCTTTCATGAAAAGCCTTCACTTTGTAATATCTTGAACAATGTTCTATCAGTTCTATGGTGTCTTCTTGTATGTGATAAATGAAAAAATTACAAAACACATCTCGGCTCAAATTTAGGTACACATAACTGAATTAGTATATCTTTACATTGTTTTAATATTTCACTACATCAACTAGAAACTCCTTCCATTATCATTTACTTACATATATTTTTGATTAAACTTCAATCTTATTGAATTTCTTATGATGAAATGACTTATAACAATTCTTTTTACAGAATGGATGGAAGTTGGATGTATGAAACTGATCAGATCTCAAGAGATTTTCAAAACAATTTGGAGAGATTTTTAGATTTTTCATTCCACAATGATTCAGATAGTGGTCGCATATACTTCCCATGTTCCAATTGTGTTGGTAGACCTTGGTTGAGCTTTGAAGAAGTCATCTACCACATAACCGAATATTGTTTTCAAGAAAACTGCTATGTGTGGTATCATAATGGGGAGAAAATGAAATCTCAAATTGTTGATGATCGAAATGAAAGGACTGGACTGGAGAATTTGTTAGATGACCAGTTTCCGTTAATTCATCCTCATGAAAAAGAAAGGATTTCGACTCAATAAGACTTCGATATGAGCATAGATGATTCATCTAATGAAAATGATGATATTGTTAGGATGAAAAAATTGAATGATGCTGCCAAGACTCCAATATATCGACAATGCAATAAAATGAAAAAGTTGGAATTTTTAATTCGGTTGTTTCATGGGAAAACTATGTATGGAATTTCTAATATAGCAATCGATTACATTATTACCTTATTGAAGGATTTACTTCCATATGATGCAAATATTCCCTCAAACCACTATATGGCATGGAAGTTAGTTGATGAACTTGGATATTCAAGAAACAAAATTCATGCTTGCCCGAAAGATTGTAGTTTATTCTGGGAGGAAACCCCAAAAAAATGATTGTATAAAATGTGGCACATCCCGCTGGAAGTCAAAATCTGATAGAATACCATCTTGCGTGCTACAGAAAGTAATGTGGCACTTTCCATTGATCCCCGGACTCTAGAATCTTTTTATGTCTGATTGAATATCAATAAAAATGAGATGGAATGATACCAAGAGAAAGAAGACTAATGATGAGTTGGTTCACCCTACAGATGGATTTGCATGGCAGAGATTTGATGCTCGATATCCTGATTTTGAAACCGATGTATGTAATGTGAGGTTGGGTATTTCATGCGATGGTTTTAATCTGTTTGGGCAGATGATTACTTCGCACAACACATGGCCAGTTTTTATACACATTTATAATCTTCCCCCATGGTTGTGTATGAAAAACCCTTTCACTTTCATGAGTATACTCATATATGACCCTTCTAATCCCATTATTGATATTGACGTATACATGAAACCTTTAATAAATGAGTTGAAACTTCTTTGGGATGTGGGTGTGCGCACATATGATTCATATTATAAAGACATATTTCAGATGTGTGTTGCGCTTATGTAGACGATCAATGATTTTACGGATTATGCAATGATGTCTAAATAGAGAACGAAGGGAAAACTGTCATGTACTATTTGTATGAAGAATACACGATCTAGAAGACTGAAACATCGATGTAGTTTAAGTTTTATGGGTCATAGATGATTCTTTCCAATGGAACATTCATATAGAAATAATCATTGAAGATTTGATAATACCATAGAGACTGATGATCCACCTCATCGTATGTCTGAAACTGGTGTTCTTAATGAATTGAAAGATTTCAGTTTTTCATTCGGGGAGGGTCAAATGAATTCTGGAAAGAGAAAGAATGTTTCTACTAAAACCTGTTACAATTGGAGGAAGAGAAGTATCTTTTTTTATTTACCTTATTGGTCAACCAATTTGTTACATCATTTCTTAGACGTAATGAACAATGAAAAGAATATATGTGAAATTTTTCTTTTGATACTTCTAAATGTTAAGGGAAAGACAAAAGATGATTTAAGGTCTCGGTGTGACTTGGTGGATTGGGGAATCCAAACAAAATTGCATCCTGTGCGTATCAGTGAAAATAAATGGCAACTTCTATGTGATTATTATGTGATGAAACATACAAAAAAACAATTTTTTGAAGTATTGAAGACTATTAGAGTTCCTGATGTCTATTCAAGAAACATATCTAAACAGGTCAACAGAAGAGAGTTGAAGCTAAAATCTTTGAAGACTCGTGATTATCATGTTCTTCTGCATGAGTTGATTCCAATAGCAATCCATTATCTTTTTTCCAATAATGTAAGGGTGACTGTTATTCAGTTGTTCCATTTTTTTAGAGATATTTGTGCTAATACGTTTTCCAAGTCTTTCTTGTAAAAAAATTTTGATAGATGCTCCATTAATTTTGTGTGAGTTGGACAAAATATTTCCTTCATAATTTTTCACATGCATGTTGCATCTGACTGTCCATATTCCCACTAAAATACTTCTCAGAGGACCTATTTTTTCATTGGATGTCTCCAAATAAAATAAATATGTACACATTAAATTCTTATGTCCAAAATATGAATCATCTTGAAGGTTCTATCGTGAACGGTTTCTTGGCTCAAGAATGTATGGATTTATACTCAATGTATTTGTCTGATCTTACTACAAGAATGAACAGAACAATGAGAAATGAATAATAACAATATGATAAAATTGAAACCATTTTTCCATCACTTTCTCAAATAGGAGGAATTCCTGGATCATATACATTGAAGACATTAAGCCTTGAAGAGCTGGAGATGTCACATCGCACAGTTTTGTTCAAATGTGATTTTTTTGATGACTACATCAGGTAAAAAAAATGAATATGTATATCTTACATATATATCTGTTAAACTATTCATATTTTTTTATCTACAGGGAACATAACACAATTATAAATAGAAAGCATCTTTCTTTATCTTTGAGAAGGAGTGAGACTTTACATAACAAATATTTTTCTTCTTGGTTAAAATTGAAGGTAAAAATATTACTTTTTAAAATAATTAAATAAATATTTAATTAAGTTTAATATTCATTTATATTGTAGGTATTGAGTTTGCATGTTGACTCTATCTCTGAGAAAATAAGATCTTTGGCTTTTGGTCCTAATACCATGGTTCGTGACTGTAAATAAATCGTTATCAATGGGTACAAATTTATTGTCACTGAATGAGAAAAGAACATGAGAACACAACATGATGGTGTTATGGTTACTTCCACAACAGATTGTTATGCCAGTGCATGAGATAGTGGACCATGATTTGAAAATGTGGGCTATTATGGATTCATTGAAATAATAATAATATTGGATTATTACTCTCATGGGTGATTCACGGTGATGAAATTCCATTGGTTTGATTTGATGACGAGACAGGGCACATTTATTGATGATTGTGGATTTCAAGAAATTAATATGAATCTCACTCTTTCTACTGAAGAACCGTATTTATTGGTATCAATGGATAAAAAAAATTATGTCAAAGACCAACTTTGACCTGAATTTGGTGTCATAGTTGAAGTAATTCCAAGACATATTTTTAATGATGGTGATGATGGAATTGACACTTTCCCTACTACCATTGTAACCAATCCATTTATTTATCTTGATGACTCTAATAGCTCAATTGTCAGAGTTGATTGTGAATCGTAAGTTGTGGTGGAAAATATATAGAATCATCCATCCATGTTCTCAATTATTTTGGTTTACCTTGAGTTGGGATGTTAAGGTTGGTAATAATCAAATTGATTTAATATTGATTATAAATAGGTTGTATCCGACTTGACAGTTATGTGAATTTTCATTGTTTATTGGTTGGAATTTTTATTTGAATTTCATTTTCTAATTTGGAATTGAACTGTATTTAACCCTACGAAACCAACATTTCTAACTTGGTGAACATTTCAATGCTTCAAATATGATTTGTATAAAATTTGTATGACTCTAAGACCTATCTTTAACATTTTACCAGGTAATGAACGTGATGGTTTGTATTCTTTTGAAAAACATGTATTGAAACCTACATCATCTACCTGATCTAAATAAATTAAATTTTTCCTTAATTTTGACAACTGCTTTACCACTTATGAATATGATAGAATCAATGTTCCATGATTCTAATAGATTGATGACACTTAGTAAATAATAATCCTACTAAAAATTAAATTTCTTTATTACATCTTGTACAATTTATTTACTTCATTGTATATTTATTCAAGCTCACATAAAACAAGGGTTAGTTAAATTATCCATGAATCCCTCTATTCCCTCTCATTTTTTTGGGTTACACATTAGTTATCCTTTTCTGTTTACTTATATATTTGTTTTCAAATGCAGAAAAATGAAACTAATTGAAGAGAGGCGACGAAAACAGATTATGGACAACAATCATTGCATGACTGAGCTGGGAATTCCACCACTAGTGCCTAAATTGAGTATTTTATTTCAAATATATTTATTTAAATAATATATAATGTCATGTGATTAAATTTTTTTTAAACATTTTTTCAGGATCCATCTATTAAGCGACAGTTATTTGATGAGCATCCAAGTAGTGGTCCCAGTACTCAGGGTGTTCGTATGAGGGGGGTGGTATGGGAGCTAGATGATCTGGTCAGCGTACCCAATTAGACCATGCCCCCTCCCACTGACATACCATCCATCCCACATTCTGATCTCGATGTGTTGTTAGGGACACCCGACATATTTAGGTCTCCCATGTTTTCACCACCCTTTACATCTAAGACTCATCACCCATCTATAACATATCTAATGATGATTCCCACTCCTCATCCAACATTTGGCCAGTCATCCCTGTCATCTTCTTTTACTTCTACTTTCTTCTCTATGGGATTTTATATTCCATCTTCTTTGACTCCTGCTCCACCAGAGTCTGTCCCTGCGGAGCATACATTGGGACCCACTCCATTTGTACAGGGTGTTCCTTCAGTTTCTGTGTATCCAGCGGTGCCCATTGATCAGACTACCACAGGTATACTTATACAACCCTAACAAATTGTTACAAAATTATTTATTTTCATTATAACATGTATTGATAAAATATTTATTTTTCTTTCATAACTGATACATCTACTAATAGGAGGTGGGGGCGGGGGTGTACACGCATGCGTGCGGTGTGGAACCGCCGCACACAGTTGATGGTGGAATACAATGAAGATAGTCAGATGATTGAAAAATCAGGGCAGTAAGGTTGGAGTTTTTTGGAGACACATGCCAAATACTCCGACATCATTCCTGTCAGCCAGCTCTCATGGAGACAGCTTCTAAATGAAGTCAAGGATAAATCTTGGGTAGAGATATGGGTAAAAAAATCTGTTTTATTTAATGTAATATATTAATTTTTGTATTTATATGAATTAATATTTTGTTGTCAGTCGCGGTTTAATTTCCCCGATGGTGACGGTGCACGGCCGACACGTCTAAATGATTTAGGAGACCTTTGGAGAGCTTATAAGCATGATTTGTACATTGGATGGCATGCTAGAGTGGAAAAATAGTTATAGGTGGTCCCTATCGTGGATTATTGTCCATTAGAAAAGTACCAACAGATGATTACTCATTGGAAGACTAGCCAATTTACGGTATTAATCAAATTAGAGGTATTTAAATGAAAATTTTCATGTTTTTAGTTAATACTAATTATGGAATTTTATTTTGGATGCATCTGGAAGAAATAAAAAAACATTGATGCAAATAAATATGTCTACACATTGGGATATACTATGATTCCATATCATGAGAGACAACAGCTACGACAATTTATAATCTTTCTTTACGACTTTCACTTTCTATTGCTTCCTCCATAATTTATTTGATTGTTAAAGTTGTTATATAATTTTAGTTATGAAATTACTATGTTTTTTTTGTATCCTATTTTTAATTATTGTTTCCTACATTAAATGTCATTGTAGAGGCATAAATTTAATATATAAGGGCGTGTGCCTCAAGCAAAACTGTTTTTCTCGAGTAGAAAGAAGAAATATGGAAGTGCGGTTAATAAACTGAATCAGCAGTAGATTGTAAGTTTTACTTTGTAGATTTAAAATTATAATCTCTATTTTGTAAATTAATAATCTATTTATATTTTTAATAGGCTTCTTTATAGGCCCTTGATGCCTAGAAACCTGACAATTTTGGGCCAAATGATCACTTATATCAAATGTTGGAAGATGAGCACCCTGGTAGAGTACGCTGCTGACCTGGAAAGAGTATAGTTCCAATGAGGTATTGTCCCTCCTTAGGTATGAGTTGTATTTCCAAAGAGTTGAAACAGGTTAAGGCATAGGCAGAACAGGCTGAAAAAAGGGCCACAGAGACGGTAGAATAGTCTGCTAGGTTAAACACTGCATTTATGAAACTGATGGAAGTTTTACATCCAACACTTCCACCAAAGGCCAACACTACTTGTGATGAATATATGTCATAGATTATTTCTATATATGGTGCACTATGTGGAAGTTCTAGTGGTGGTTGAGATAATGGAGAGGAGGAGGCTGAGGCGGAGTAGGAGGAGGGTGAGGAGGAGGCCGAGGCAGAGGAGGGCGAGGAGGAGGTCGAGGTAGAGGAGGAGGGAGATGAGGAGGCAGAGGCTGAGTACGAGGGTGAGGATGAGGGTGGGGATGATGGTGGGGACGATGATGGTGATGATAGTGATGGTGATGAGGGACAGATTGATCCGTTACATTTTTTACTAATATTACTAACCTTTTATGTTTATTGATTTGTTGTTCCTGAATATATGTGTGATTAGGTAGGTCACATTATCTTTATTTTTTTATCTATAAATAATAAAATTTTACTTGATGATTTGTTCTGACTGATTCAACCCTCCTCTAGACAGTCCCCCTACCCCCTGGACACCCCCACCCCCTGGACAACCCATACCCCCTGGACAGCCCCGCCACCCCCGTGGACAGCCTTCCCACCCCCTGGATATCCCCCCAACCCTCTGTTCATGGGTTTTCCAGTTCTGGATGTTGATTTGAACATTGATAAAACATCGGTGGTTCCATAATATTTTTCTCCATAAATGAAACCTTAAATTTAATTATTGATAGGAAATGAGATTCTAAATGATTTAAATGATTATTTATATATTATGAATGTTTTATTTTAAAAAATCATGGATGTTGTGAAATCCCCCTATTTTAATAAAATTGTAATTTTTTAGTGGAATTTAGAAAATTGGTGGTCTGATTAGAAGTTGATATAATGAAATTATTTTTTTAACCTCAAAAGAATTTTCTTAAAAAATATGTAAATATCATCCCATGAACCAAGGACATCCCCCTGAACAGCCCCTCGGACATCCCCCCACCCTCCTCCCTGGACCCCGGACAACCCCCCCCCCCCCCCCCCCTCCTTCATGGACCTTAGACAACCCACCCCCCACCCTCCTCTATGTACCTCAGACAACCCCCCCCCCCCCCCCCACCCTCCTCCTTGGACCCCGAATATCCCCCCAGACAGCCCCCACCCTCCTTCCTAGACCCTGGACACCCCCATCCTCCCTGTACCCTGGACACCCCCCACCCCACCCTCCTCCCTAGACCCCGGATAGCCCCCCCCCCCTCCTCCCTAGACCCCAGACACCCCCCCCCACCCTCCTCTCTAGACCCCGGATAGCCCCCCACCCTCCTCCCTAGACCCCGGACAGCCCCCCGAACAGCCTCCCCACCCTCCTTCCTGGACCCCATACAGCCCCCCCACCCTCCTCCCTGGACCTCGGACAGCCCCCCGGACTGTCCCCCCAACCTCCTCCCTAGACCCCAGACATCCCCCCTCTCCTCTCTCTGGACATATGTGTTTTTTTTGTGCTATTGAAGGTGTTTTTGTGGTTTTTAAAGTATGTTTTTATATGTTTTTTGTGATGTTTTTTATGCTGGTGTATGCAGTGAGGTGTATACAGTGTATTATGCAGTGTGTTGTGCAGTGTGTTATGTAGTGTGTCTGTTTTTTGTGCTCCTTTTATGTGTGTTTTTTTATGCAGGTGTATGCAGTGTATTATACAGGCTAGGCTATTTTTATATGTCTATTTTTTATGCAAGGATGTTTTTATGTGTCTGTTTTTTATATAGGTGTATCTTGAGGATGTTTAAAGAGATTTTTGTGTTTGGAAACTCCCTGGACATCCCACCTCTTTCCTAGAACCTGGACACCCCCCACCCCCACCCCCTCCCCCCTCCTCCCTGGACCCTGGACATCCCCCCCCCCCCCCACACTCCTTCCTAGACCCCGGATAGCCCCCCCCCCCTCCTCCCTTGACCCCGGACAGCCCCCTGACCTGACACCCCAACATTGGGCGAGTGGCGATTCGACATATATAAAACATCATGACAATTCACGAAAGGCTAAGGATCACTACCTTGATTCCGGAGACAATCGCACTCTTAATTCAGTGTCTCAGATCCCAATCTAAGCTCTCTTCAAGATTCACCCTAAATCCTAATGGAAATAGGGTTTTAGAGATTCGGAAGAAGATGAGAGAAGGGTGCAAACCATAATCGAAAAGAGTAAGTAAGGAGGGGATTATACTCACCCAGATCTTCAATCCTCACTTGACGGCACTCAAAACTCCCAAGGAACGAAGGAGATCCTCCCTTAAAAGCTCTTGGGATCTTTGGATTGTGTTGATACTTTATCACAAGTATCCATGGGTCATTTTTTATGTGTACGAGTCAACCCCGCCTCAATCCGAGGCACGGTGTGGTCGGTACCACTTAAAGTGTCTCACTTTTATTTGAAATGGAAAAAAATTTAAGTGAAAACAATAACTGGAATACGGAAAACTGACCAAATGCATTTGGATTCGGTTGATACGGAAAACCAACAAAACACATTAGGATTGTGTTGATACTTTCAGAAAATGATCCATGGGTCATATTTGATGTGTACGAGTCAACCCAGCCTCAATCTGAGTCATGGTGTGGCCGGTGCCACTCAAAGTGTCTCACTTTTATTTGAAATAGACAACATTTTAAGTGAAAACAACAACTGGCAAGCGGAAAACCAACCAAACGCATTCAGATTCTGTTAATTCTTTGGGAAAAAAATCCATGGTTTATTTGTGATGTGTAAGATTCAATCCCGCCTCAATCTGAGATACAGTGTGGACGGTACCACTCAAAGTGTAAATATTTTGTTTAAAATGGACACCCTTTTAAGTAAAAACAACTGGCATACAGAATACCGACCAAATGTATTAGGATTGTGTTGATACTTTAGCACAAGGATCCATGGGTCATTTTTGACATGTACGAGTCAACCCCATCTCAATCTGAGGAATGGTGTGGCCGATACCACTCAAAGTGTCTCACTTTTATTTGAAATGGACAACATTTTAAGTGAAAACAACAACTGGCATATGGAAAACTGACCAAATGCATTCATATTGTGTTGATACTTTCATAAAATGATCCATGGGTCATATGTGACATTTATGAGTCAACCCCACCTCAATATAAGGCACGGTGTGGCTTATATCACTCGAAGTATCTTTCTTTTGTTTAAAATGGACACCCTTTTAAGTAAAAACAACTGTCATATAGAAAACCAACCAAACATATTCAGATTGTGTTGAAACTTTATCACAAGGATCCATGGGTCATTTTTGATGTGTAAGAGTCAACTCTGCCTCAATCCGAGGAACGGTGTGGCTGGTACCACTCAAAGTGTCTCACTTTTATTTGAAATGGACAACATTTTAAGTGAAAACAACAACTGGAATACGGAAAACAAACAAAACGCATTTTTATTTTATTGATACTTTAGAAAAATGATTCATGGGTCATTTGTGACCTGTACGAGTCAACTCTGCCTCAATCCGAGGCATGATGTGGCTGGTACCACTCGAACTTTCTTTCTTTTGTTTAAAATTGACACCCTTTTAAGTAAAAAAAACTGGCATACGGAAAACTGACCAAACGTATTCAGATTGGGTTGATACTTTAGAAAAAGGATCCATGGGTCATTTTTGATGTGTACAAGTCAACCCCACCTCAATATGAGGCACGGTGTGGCTGATACCACTCAAAGTGTCTCACTTTTATTTTAAATGGACAACATTTTAAGTGAAAACAACAACTGGCATACAGAAAAATGACCAAAAGCATTCGGATTATGTTGATACTTTAGAAAAATGATACATGTGTCATATGTGACATGTAAGAGTCAACCCTGCCTCAATCCAAGGCATGGTGTGGCCGGTATCACTCGAAGTGTCTTTCTTTTGTTTAAAATGGACACCCTTTTAAGTAAAAACAACTGGCATATGGAAACCTGAAAAATGTATTCATATTGTGTTGATACTTTATCAAAAGGAACCATGGTTCATTTTTGATGTGTATGAGTCAACTCTTCCTCAATCTGAGGCACGGTGTGGCCAGTACCACTCAAAGTGTCTCACTTTTATTTGAAATGGACAACATTTTAAGTGAAAATAAAAACTGGGACACAAAAAACTAACCAAACGCATTCGGATTCTATTGATACTTTAGGAAAATGATCATGGGTCATTTTTTGACCTGTATGAGTCAACCCTGCCTGAATCTAAGGCATGGTGTGTCCAGTACCACTTGAAGTGTCTTTCTTTTGTTTAAAATGGATACCCTTTTAAGTAAAAACAATTGGCATATGGAAAACCAACCAAATGTATTTGGATTGTGTTGATACTTTAGAACAAGGATACATGGGTCATTTTTTATGTATACGAGTCAACCCCACCTCAATCGAAGGAACGGTGTGGCCGGTACCACTCAAATTGTCTTTCTTTTGTTTGAAATGGACACCCTTTTAAGTAAAAACATCTGGCATATGGAAAACTAACCAAACATATTCGGATTGTGTTGATACTTTAGAACAAGGATCCATGGGTCATTTTTGATGTGTATGAGTCAACCCCACCTCAATCTGAGGCATGGTGTGGCCAGTACAACTCAAATTGTCTCACTTTTATTTGAAATAGACAACATTTTAAGTGAAAACAACAAATGGAATACGGAAAACTGATCAAACGCATTCATATTCTATTAATACTTTTGGAAAAGTATCCATGGTTCATATGTGATTTGTTAAATTCAACCCCACCTCAATATGATGCATGTTGTGTCCATTATCACTCTAAGTGTCTTTCTTTTTTTTAAAATGGACACCCTTTTAAGTAAAAATAACTGGCATACAGAAAACCAACCAAACGTGTTCGGATTGTGTTGATACTTTAGTACGAAGATACATGGTTCATTTTTTGACATGTACGTGTCAACCCCGCCTCAATATGTCACACGGTGTGGACGGTACCACTAAAAGTGTCTCACTTTTATTTGAAATGGACAACATTTTAAGTGAAAACAACAACTGTCATACGGAAAACTAACCAAACGCATTCGGATTATGTAGATACTTTAGAAAAACGATCCATTGGTCATTTTTTACGTGTAAGAGTCAACCCCTCCTCAATCCGAGTCACGGTGTGGCCGATATCACTCAAAGTGTCTTTCTTTTGTTTAAAATGGACACTCTTTTAAGTAAAAACAACTAGCATATGGAAAACCAACCAAACACATTCAGATTGTGTTGATACTTTATCACAAGTATCCATGGTTCATTGTTGACATATAAGAGTTAACCCCACCTCAATACGATGTATGGTGTGGCTGGTATCACTCAAAGTGTCTGTCTTTTGTTTAAAATGGACATCATTTTAAGTAAAAACAACTGGCATACGGAAAATCAACCAAACATATTCAGATTGTGTTGATATATTATCAAAAGGATCCATGGGTCATTTTTTACATGTATGATTCAACCCCGCCTCAATCAGAGGTACGGTGTGTCCGGTATCACTTGAAGTGTCTTTATTTTGTTTAAAATGGACACCCTTTTATGTAAAAATAGATGGCATATGGAACGCCAACCAAACTTATTTAGATTGTGTTGATACTTTATCACAAGGATAAATGGGTCATTTTATACATGTACATGTCAACCTCGCCTCAATATGAGGAATGATGTTTCCAGTAGCACTCAAAGTGTCTCACTTTTCTATGAAACGGACAACATTTTAAATGAAAACAACAACTAGTATATGGGAAACCAACCAAACACATTAGGATTATGTCAATACTTTAGAAAAACGATCCATGGGTCATATTTGACGTGTATGAGTCAACCCCAACCCAATATGAGGCACAGTGTGGCCAGTATCACTCGAATTTTCTTTCTTTTGTTTAAAATGGACACCCTTTTAAGTAAAAACAACTGGCATACAGAAAACTGACCAAAATTATTCGGATTGTGTTGATACTTTATAAAAAGGATCCATGGGTCATTTTTGATGTGTACGAGTCAACCTTGCCTCAATCCGAGGCACATTGTGGCTGGTACCACTCAAAGTGTCTCACTTTTATTTGGTATGGACAACATTTTAAGTGAAAACAGAAACTAGAATATGGAAAACTGAACAAACACATTCATATTGTATTGATACTTTTGTAAAATGATCTATGGGTCATATGTGACATGTACGAGTCAAACTCACCTCAATCTGAGGCATAGTGTTGTCGATATCACTCGAAGTGTCTTTCTTTTGTTTAAAATGGACACCCTTTTAAGTAAAAAGAATTGTCATTTGGAAAACTGACCAAATGTATTCTGATTTGGTTGATTCTTTATAACAAGGATCCATGGTTCATTTTTGATGTGTGCGAGTCGACCCTGCCTCAATCCGAGGCATGGTGTGGCTAGTACCACTCAAAGTGTTTCACTTTTATTCGAAATGGACAACATTTTAAGTGAAAACAACAACTGGAATACGAAAAACTGACCAAACACATTCGGATTCTATTTATACTTTCGGAAAACAATCCATGTGTCTTTTTTGACATGTACAAGTCAACCCTACCTCAATCTGAGGCACGGTGTGGCCGATACCACTCAAATTATCTCACTTTTATTTGAAATGGACATGATTTTAAGTGAATACAACAACTTGCATACATAAAACTGACTAAACACTTTCATATTATCTTGATACTTCAGGAAAATGCTCCATAAGTCATTTTTGATGTGTAAGAGTCAACCCCAGCTCAATCTGAGTCACGGTGTTTCTAGTATCACTCTAAGTGTCTCTCTTTTGTTTAAAATGGACATCATGTTAAGTAAAAACAACTGGAATATGGAAAATAGACCAAACATATTTGTATTGTGTTGATACTTTATCACAATGATCCATGGGTCATTTGTGACATGTATGAGTCAACCCCGCCTCAATCCGAGACACGGTGTGGCTGGTACCACTCAAAGTGTCTCACTTTTATTTGAAACGGACAACATTTTAAATGAAAACAAAAACTGGCATATAGAAAACCAGCTAAACGCATTCATATTATGTTGATACTTTAGGAAAACGATCCATGGGTCATATGTGATGTGTACGAGTCAACCCCACCTCAATCTGAGGCATGGTGTGGTCGGTATCACACAAAGTGTCTATCTTTTGTTCAAAATGGACAACATTTTAAGTAAAAACAACTGGAATACAGAAAACTGACCAAACATATTAGGATTGTGTTGATAATTTAGCACAAGGATCCATGGTCCAGCCTCACACAATCCACTTCTCATGTGAAGAACTCCTACCCCTATTCTAAAACACATGACATTTAATACGCCAAGTAAAACTACATTCCCTAAGTCACACAGGCTCATTGATACACACCCATTATCATCATCACTAAGTTCAAAGACACTCACCCCAAACCATGGGACATTATATTTTTGTTTGGTTGAAGTTATTTATCCATTTCCTTATTTTGGGGTTATTAGCTTCTAATTTCTGAATTCAATCGTGTATGTGTTATACAAAATGAAATTTTGTATGTATTATTAATTATGTATTACACATATAATTATGTATTCAGTTTTTTATGTATTGTATTCTTAATTGATAATTAAATTATGTATTTATTCAATTCAATATTAAATTATGAATTGAATTCTGGATTACACATGTAATTTTCATCTCAATTTTGAATTGAATTCTAAATCAATTATGTATGTTTATCATTACCTTATGAATTATGTTTTAATTTTGTATGTGTATAGTTTTAGGGTGCATTATTTTTTAAATCTATATGAATTAATTGTGTATATGTATGTGTTATAGATGGTTATTTCAGGTATATTGGAGTTGGGGAAGCTGGAAATGCAAAAAGTGCAGCCTGCTACTAGAAATCACAGAGCTGCAGGCTGCTGCCTGAATTGCACAGCAAAGCCTAGGCCAATGGTTTACAACCGTTGGAATAGGGATATGAATGTGTTTTATACCAACGGTTCTAAGATAATTGTGGGTAAAAACACTTTCCCAACGGTTTATAAACCATTGGGATATAGGTGAAATGTTTAGATATACCAATGGTTTGTGTAAACCATTGGTAAAAATCTATAAAAAACTATATTCGAACGGTTTGAAACCGTTGGAATAGTATGTTTACAAATGGTTTCAAACCGTTGGTGAAAAGTTATACCAACGGTTTGACATAACCGTTAGTATAATGTATATTTCTTACATATACCAATGCTTTTCCATAAACCGTTGGCATATGTTTTTTCCTACAGCTTACTTCCCAAAGGTTTGAATAACCGTTGGTAAAGGGTTTATTTCTAGTAGTGCATGCATCAAAGTGGGCAGTGGATCTGGGCATGACTAAGATGTACCATGACCTACATAGGCAGTTTTGGTGGCTGGTAATGAAGAAGGAAGTTGTGAGTTTTGTGGCACGATGCCTTACTTGTCAGTAGGTGAAGGCTGAACATCAGCGCCCAGGTGGGTTGTTGTATTCATTGACTATTCCATAGTGGAAATGGAATGACATCACGATGGAATTCGTAGTGGGTCTTCTGAGGAAACCTCGAAATAATGATGTCATTTGGGTGGTGGTAGATCAGCTGACCAAGGTGGCCCATTTCTTACCAATCCAGGAGACCTATACAGTCGACCAGTTAGGGGATTTGTATGTTCGGTAAATAGTATGGTTGCATGGTGTGCCGAGAACCATAGTTTCATATTGTGATCAGCGTTTTACCTCTCACTTCTAGAAGGGACTATAGAAGACACTTGGTACCCCAGGTGTTTTTGAGTACGGCTTACCACCCATATACTGATGGGCAGTCAGAGTATACAATTCAGGTATTAGAAGACATGTTGAGAGCATGTGTTCTATATTTTAGTTGTTCGTGGGAAAATCATTTTTCACTTGTTGAGTTTGCGTATAATAATATTTTTCAGGCTATAGTTCAGATGACACCTTTTGAGGCACTTTATGGGAGACCGTGTAGATAACCTTTTTGTTGGTTAGAGGCTGGAGATTTTGAGTTGTTAGGGCCAAGTCTTGTGTAGGAGATGTCGGAGAAGGTTTGTTTGATTCAAAAGTATATGGAAACTGCTCAAACTAGGTAGAATTAATATTTAGATCAGAGTCATAGATCTCTTGAGTTCATGGTGGGTGATAGTGTGTTTATTCGGGTGTCTCCAAGTTTGGTTCACCATCGAATTTGAAAACAGGGAAATTTAATGCCTAGATATGTGGGCACATTTGAGATTGTAGAGAGGATCGGACTGATGGCTTATTGATTGGCTCTTCCACAGTGGTATAGTGAAATGAATGATGTTTTCCATGTTTCAAAACTTCGACAGTATCACCAAGACCCATATCATGTGATAAATGTTGAGGATGTCAATCTTGAGGCTGATGCTTCCTTTGAGGAGAACCCAGTTCATATTGTAGACCATAGTGAGAAAGTTTTGTAGGGAAAAGTTGTTCCCCTGGTTCATGATATATGGAAACATGGAAACATTTAGGAGGAAACTTTGGAGCAGGAATTTGATATGTTGGTCTAGTGGATCAATCTCTTTTCTTTAGAAACTCAATGATGCTTGGGAAGAGTGGCTTGAGGCCAATCCGTTATAAGGTGGGGATGTTGTAAGATTCCAGATTTCTCCGTAAGGTATGTTTTACTTGTGTTTCGGTTTAGGCCTTTTATTTTAGATAATTAAGTGCTCTCCAAAGTCCTTGAGGAGGCTCGGGGGTGTTCTGAGGGTTATGAAGATATAAAAAGGGGAAAATTAGTTTTTTGGGCTAGTCTCATGGTCTGTGAATGGTTAGTTCTAACCGTGCGGGCAACCCAGGTAAACCGTGCAAGAGGAAGATTTTAAGATAGTAGCCTCTGCATGGTTTGCACACAGTTCGGAAAACCGTGTGGGTAAGACATGTGGGTAAGCCGTGAAAGTGTGATCTTTTAGGAAAGAACAATTTTCATGGTTTGTGCATGGTTTAGAAAACCATGCGGGTAAACCGTGCGGCCCAGAAACCTTTAAAAAATTACAAAAATACCACTCTGGGATTTTATAACCCACTCGAAATTTTCCTCCTCTCTTGCAACCCTGGGAATGAACCAAAGGGACCAAGAGCTCCCAAGGATCAATATACTTAAATTATAAGCTATTTTGAGTGCCGTTAGTTACAGATTGAAGATCTGGGTAAGGCTAATCTCCCTCTTTCCTTTCTTTTTGGTTTAGGGTTTCTATTTCCTTCTCCTCTCCATATAAATCTCTCAAACCCTACTTTTTCAAGGATTTTTAGGGTGAATCTTCAAGTTATGGTTGAATCGAGATCTAAGGCTTCGATTGGGTGTGTTTTCGCCAACGGATTCAAGGTAGGTGGTCTACAAGTTATGTCCCTTGGGTTTTGTGTAGATTTGTGCATGTAGGGTTTTTGTTCTTTCCCTCTTTTGAAGAGTTCTTGGTGCCTTTGACATTATGTGGTGTAGTGGTGTCCAAAGGGTTAATTAAACCCCTCTTAATCCCCATGGGATACATGGAGGATGACTCGACCAATTTAGGGCCACCCGAGGGGCGTGCCAATATTTCCTAGGCCTAGAATTAGCTAAGTGTAAGTTGTTGTGAAAGAACGTAGAGCCCTTGGTGGTTATGTTATTATTCTTAAAGGAAATGAAATTTGTTTCTAGTAATACACCTAGGTTGGGTAATTACCTAAGAGTTTGTTTGGTTGGCACGAAAAAAAAGAGATCAAATGGATAAATGGGAAAATGCTAGGGAATTAGCTTTATACTTGAATATGATTAGTGAGATAGGCATGGAAAATGGGAATGGGGCTAAAGGGGTTAATAACATGAAAAATGAAAGTGTTAATGGATTGAGACATGTTTGGATCACTTTGTGTATGAAGATCATATTTTTTTCAACAGTTGTTAGTACTGGTCATAATGAAGAAGGAGATGAAGGACTAAAAAGTTAATGAAAATTGGATGAAGTGAGGTTTCCTAGAGAATTATTATGGAATTATAGCATTGGATGTCAAACTTTTGAAATTCCTAAAGAATATTAATTCAATTTAGATGATTGTTGATTTGATCCTAAGTTCAAATAACTTGTGTCAAAGGTGACACATTGTTTACAACAATGAATAATGAAGAAGTATCATCCATTTGAGGATGATTAGAGAAAAATAGTGAAGTATCATCTATCTGAAGATGATTGAAGAAGAATGATGAATTGAATAAGAATGATGAATTGAAGAATAATGATGGTTGAAGAATAAGAGAGAGTGTGGAAGGTCTTGATATTATAAGATAGACATGCACTACAAATTTCCTTGAAATCAGACAATTGATTCACTATTCTTAAAGTTCCAAATACATGTATCAAAGGTGATACATTGTCTACAACATTGAAGTTATTTAAAGAAGCCTCAAGCCTCCACTTTTGGATGAAGAGAGATTATTGGAGTTCTTTGGAATTAACACTCCAAAAGGAATTGAGGATTTTAAGTGAGGATGAATAAGTACTTTGGAATTCATATTCCAAAGAGTATAAGAAGAAAGAAGGATGATTGTTAAATATGAAGAGAAGACAGGAAGTAGTGCATGGTCTTGGCACTATGAAAATGGCCAAAACCATGACAATTCTTTGCTTATTTTTATTTCAAAAATATCATAAGTTTTTAGAACTTGTGATGCAAGACTTATAAATGATAGGGGATAAAGAAGTATTTTTTGGAAAAAGAGAGAAAGTGGCGTGCAAGTATATGTGGCACGCAAGTGTGGTGGGCAAGTATAAGTGGCGCACAAGAGTATGTTTCATGCAAGAGTATATTTCATGAAAGAGTATGTTGTGCACAAGTCATATTTCAAGATCATCACAGAAAAATATGACAAAGGAAATAAAGTGGCGTGCAAGTTAAAGATGGGAACGCAAGTCAAAAAGTGGCATGCAAATATAAGTGGTGTTCAATTATATGTTACACGCAAGTCATATTTCAAAGATCAACACATCAAAATATGAAAAAGTAAATAAAGTGGCGTGCATGTTAAAAATTGGCGTGCAAGTCAAAAAGTGGAGCACAGGTATAAGTTGTGTGCAAGTGTATGTTGTGCACAAGTCATATTTTAACATCATAAAATCAAAATATGACAAAGTAAAGAAAGTGGCGTGAAAGTGATGAAGCGGTGTGCAAGTGATGAAGCAGCGCGCAAGTGATGGAGCGGCGCACAAGTGATGGAGCGGTGTGCAAGTGATGGAGCAGTGCACAAGTGATGGAGCGGTGCACAAGTGTATGTGGCGTGCAAGTTTCCAAAATGCCTATAAATAGATGGATACCCTCCTCATTTCTCAAGGCTCAACACTTAAAATAAAATTTGAGCTTTGATCACGCAAGTAGTAGAAAGTGATGCGTAAGATGAAGTGGCACGCAATTTGGGAGTTATTTATAAGGCACACAAGTAGGGAGGCACGCAAGTAGAGTAGTGCACAAGTAGAGTGGTGTGAAAGCAGAAGTGGCGTGCAAGTTGTAAGAGACACGCATGAAGGGAATTGTGTGAAACAAGAGTGTTGTGTCTAAGCCCTAAGTGGCACGCACATTGTGAGTTGTGCACAATTGTGGCGTGCAAGTAGTTGGTGGCGCATAATCCAAGAGGCATGCAAGTAGGGTGCCACGCAATCAAGGATTGGCGCACAAGCTGTGAGTTGTGCTAGAAGTTCTTACCAGCTTCTGGTCAACTGTGATGTTTCTAAGTTGATGTGGACTTCATTGATTTAACAATAACAAAGATAACTTGTGATTATAGCAATAATAATAAGAAGAGTTCAGTGTAGTTGGTTTTGCATTGAAAGAGAAAGTGTGAAGAAGAGAAGGTTTCAGTGCAGCTGGTTTTTCATTGAAGAAGCAGAAGAAGAAGAAGAAGAAGAGTGTCCAGTGTATAGGTTTTTTATAGAGAAATAAGAGGTTGGTTACTTGCATGCTTCTAAATAAGTAACAAGGATAAGAAGAATGTTGTGGAAGAACAAAGTATAACTGTAGCATCCAATAGGTATCAGTAAGTGGAATATTATTTTGGTGTTTCAAACTCTTTTAACAGAGAGAAGACTATATTTAGAGGAAGTATAAAGAACCAGCTAGAGGTTGCAATAGACTGTCTACACTGACAATATAAAGAACCAGCGAGTTTAAGGGTATAACCTACTCGTTGCAAGTTGGAAGAGGATTGTTTCCCTTCCCCCCTCGGAGTGTTGGGAGAAACACTAGGGAGTGATTATTTTCTTCCCTCCTAAAAGTGTAGGGATCCAAACTAACTAGAGTATTGTTTTCCTAATCAACCACTATAATAGTTACTACATTATAGTGGAGAATATATGCACTGGTCATTACCATACACAGCAAGGATTTAGCTTCTCTTATTGAGTGGTGAACCTTGTAAAAATATCATGTGAATATTTTTACTATTTTCACATTATTGCATGCGATAGGGAAAAGAGAATAAGAGAATCAAGATCCTAACAGGTCAATAGGTACAGGGATAAAAATAAGAAATTGGTTTAAAAAAGTCCCCAACATCGATTCACCCCCTCTCTCAGTGTTAGGCATATCCCAAACTGGCCCTCTCAATTGGTATCAGAGGGACAGGTTCACCTATGTTGGATTCTCTACATTGAATATATTCTCTTTTGAAGACTTGAGATTCTTTCCTGAGTTGACAATGAAGTGCAGTTTTGATGAAGAGTTAGTTATCTCTAAGTAGAATTCTATATCTACCAAAACCATGATGAACAGGAAAAAGTAGGAGAAGAGAAAGATGAAGAAGAAGTCTCTCTTATCTAAAGAATAGAAAGTATTTGGTTCTCCATATATAGATGACATTGAAGACACACCAGACTTGGAAAGTAATGAGAAGGTGGATCAAGTCCCCACCAAGAATATGGAAAACCTTCTTACCTCAACTGATCAAGAGGTATGTGTTAGTAAATTTGGAAATTATTACTGTAAGAACCTGGTTCTTATTCTTGAGGTACGAGTTTCTTCTTTTCCTTTTTCCTTAAGTTTTTTTGAGAAAATAAGGGAAATGGGGAAAAATCCAAAATTTATTAGGTACACCCCGTATACTTTTTGTACACACACTATGTATTCGGATGTGTGGGATGAGAATACAGGGTGCATAGGCTTGTTGGTAAAAAAACTACACGTTGTGTACTTTCATATACACGCCGTGTACTTTGGTCGTGTGGAACGAGAACACAGGGCGTGTTGGCTTGTTGGTGGTTAAGTGTGTAAAAACTAAATACACATCATGTACTTAGTAATACACGTTGTGTAATCAGTCGGAAGATGAACAGGGTGGCGGTGAAAAGCAGCCGCCAGAGGAACAGTTAAAAAGAAAAGTATGTGTCGTATACTTCAAAGTACATGCCATGTAGTCATGTTTTTTTTCATTAAAAACAGGCACTAGCCCCCTTAATCGACAAAGGAGGCAGAATGCTCATTTGGAGCTTGGGAGAGGAGGTTGAGGCTTGGAGGAGCTTCTGATCACACGCTGGAACTCCAATTCTTCCACCGACGATCTCGTTTGAACCACGCGGGTAAGGTCTTCTATCTCCTTGAGTCTTTCCTTCCAATTCTTTCCCTAAGGGAAGTTATTTATGTTTTATCGGGGAATTTTTTATTTCAGATCTACGACATTCTTGGTCGTTTATGGGGGTACCTTCCGTGTATATCGATCAGAGGAGATCGAGGTAGGTGTTCTTGTGTTTATTTCCAACTGTATCGTTGTGCTACGCACCCATGTTCAGGATGTCGTATGGCTGAGGCTTTGACTATTAAGATGCTTATAATATCATAGGTAATCTAATGAATAATTATAAACTGATGTTTGAGATCGTTTCTTTTATCTTGGTCCACCCCGTGGGTGCGTTCCCTTGTTTAGCCGTTTGGCCAGGATACCTGTGGGTATGTTGTGATGATAGCATGTTTTGAGTTTTCTTGAGAGTAAACGTATATAAATTTCTTGATTATGTGTTGGACTCAGACCAGTTATTTTCTTTTCCTATGGAATTACTGAGGGTAGTGTTTTGTTTAGCCTGAGGGCAACATTTCATATGTCTGAGGGCAGTACTTCTGTTCCTGAGGGAAATATCTCATATGCCTGAGCGAAATATTTGATATGCCTGTGGGCAGTCTTCTGAGGATTTCATTACTTCCTTCCTGAGGGTAAGGACTTTCATGTCTGAGGAAAATTCTTACTTTGAATATTCACTGTGTTTATTTATTATTTTGTACCTACTAAGCTAAAGCACAGTCTTTTTTTGGTTTTATAATTATTAAAATGTAAATGTAACTAATAGGGATAGTTACTTCTGAATACTTCCTATTTTACTATATTTTATTACTGCACACTGTTGTTACACATTTTCACTGACAGTTGGTCACGGGCCTTTGGTGGTTGCCTACTGGGATTTATTTCTCACACCCTGTTTGGGTCATGTCTTGGGCTCAAAAAGATTATATTGTTGCAGGTGTTGATAAGGTCGAGGGTCCCTACATAGGTACATGATTGTTGTAGAGGAGTAGGAGAGCACAGGACCGAGCTTAGGCTTGCGATGCTTCTAAGTTCCAATTTCACTATTTTGGTTTTGTTTGTTGTACTTTTACCTTGTTCTATTTTTTATCTGATTTCAGTGTATCCTGTTTTGGATACTTTATTATAATTAATGACATGTTGCATCATTATACATATGACAGCTAGTTATCTAATACTTCAGTTGTCCATTTTTTGTTTAGATTGTTGGCTGCTTCTGCTTTTGTATGTTTATATTTTGTTCTGTTGTGCTACACTTTGAAAAATTATGGCATAGTTTCCCCACTATTAGTCTTTGGACCTCGCTGCTAGTTAGCAGCCTCTGGCATTTGGGGAAATGTTCTTGAGGTCATGTGACCAATTGAGTCTGGGGAACCCATTGTGTGGCATCTAGATCCGGGACATTACAATTGCCATGATGAAAATTCTAGGACAAATGGTGATGATCAATCTACAACATCTCAAGAAATATCAGTTGATAGATTAAGAATGATTCTGCATGGTATTCATAAAGAAATTTCATCCTTGTTTTGTGGAGTATTTCAATGTATACAGGAAAATAGCACTCAACTAGAAGAAGAAACTAATGTTTTGGAGAAAGTCTTACAAGCTAAAATTTTTTAATGTTTAAAACTCTCCAGGAAGGCTAGAGCCTTTAAAGCAACAAAGAGGGGATTTGAAGTAAGTTCTTTGAATTGTCTCAAAGATGTTTAAGAAAAGGAGGGAGTCAACAAGGATCTGGAAGAGAAGATCCATGCACTTGAATATGAGCTGAAAAGAAGAACTGAAGTCAAAAAGTTACATCTGGAAGAAATTTTCAAGAAGATCAAGGAGCTTGACTCTTTGTTAGAAAACAAAGTAAAGATGTATGCAGAGGAAGTTGAAATATTGAAGAAGTATTGCGAAGATAAGATGATTATGATTGAAGACCAAAAACTCATCCTCAATATGAGATGTCTAGAGTTGAAATCTCAGTTGACCAATCTTGAGAAGACACGTATTGAGTCTCTACAAAAGAAAGAAACAGTTTCTACTAGTACTCAATGCTCAGTGGAGGATTCTACTGCCAAAATACGTCTAACATGTGATAAGAAGATCATGGATTCACTCATTTTTCTATCACAAGAAGCTGATAAAGTGAAGGTACCATCCATGCTAACTTGTACTAATGTTTCTAAAACTATTTCTATAAAAATTACAGGTTGTAAGAAAAACTCTAAATTATGGATAAGGAAAGGTGATGAGATTACTACCACCATGGATAGGGTGGATAAAAAAAGAATATGGAAGATGGTTCCCCATATAGAGCACAACACATCAAGAAAAAGGCTCAACAATCTAATATAGAATATATCAAGAAGTTAAAATTTGTGGGTCAATGTTGGTGTTGCAACAGATTTGTCCATTGGGCACTGGATTATTGGTACAATCCCTTAAATGTAAAAGCATAGATAAATCCCATCTCGAGGGAGGGAAAGATAGAAAAAAAGAAGCAACATCCACAGATCCAGAAGCATCTGTATACTGCAAATAGATTCAGAATGCAGGACAACATCTGTGATGTATGCAATGGGAGTGGTCACAAGAATTATGCATGCTTATTTCAAAAATTATTCAAATATAATAAGAATAGAACACCACAGAAGCTGACGAAGAATGAAGATGCTATCTTGGGAAGTAATCAAAAATATGTTGTAAAAGAAAATGCTCCCAAGAATATTACGAGGAAAAATGAGAAGTCCTTGAATTCTAAATCCAAGAAGTTGATGGGTAGTGCATCCAAAAGAACAATCAAGAAGGATGACACTCTGAAGAATCCATGTGTAAGTTACAAACATGTTTCCATAGTTCCTAAAGACATATTGGTTATCTGGCCTAAATATTTGGAAATAATGAGAAAGGAGGAAGATTCATGGGATAAGGCTAGTACAAAAAATAATAAAAAGATTACACATGATGAAGAAAAGGTGAATAATAGGTTTCAAACAAAAGGCAACTCTCATGTTCAGGAAGTTCTGTGTGTGAGGTGCTACAAGGCTGGTCATACTATTATAAATTGTGTTGCAATTATTTCATCCCAAGAAGAATTTCTCAAGAAGATGAAGGTTTCATCAGAAGATTCTAGTGAATTAAAAGCTCTTGAAGAAAGAAGATTCACACACAAAGAAATGGAAAAAGTGATAAGATCCACACAACCATAATCATAATTGAAGATCAAATGTGAAACTGTGAAGGCTGAAGCAAATAGAGCATCTTGGTTGAGAAAACCATCTCAACCTTGTTGTTCACATTGATGAAGCAAGGATGATCCACCTTATTCCCTAAAATCTTTTGTGTATTGTATTTGGGTTTCTAATATAGGGAATTAAAGGTGAAGCAAGCTCTTAGGGGGATAACCTGAGAAGCAGTGATTTCTATCAACTTTTGATATCAAAGATGAAGAAGTTTCCATCCATGGAAGATTTTTCAATTGATATTCAAATATTAATATGATGAGGGATCACCATTAAAGAAGATTATTAGGAGTGTTCCCTTGAGGGGGAGACATATGAAGAAGCTCCCAGGGTCATTATTTCAATCAGTATCAACTTTAGTTGGTATCAAATTCAATTACTCTGGAAATTGCTTGAATATCATGTCATTAGAAAAGGTATGTAGCTTCTTAATCTCTTATACTTGGTTACTCAAAATAAAGATCATTTTACAAAATGGGAGTAATTGAATTACTCAATGACATAAGAATAATAGAAGTGCCCCAATATCACTTATCCTACCTATTGTACTTGAATGTTTTTGATCTTTTTGTTGAAGTGAGTGCAGGAATTGTAAGGGTTGGTGTCCTCAGAACCAACTGTTTTGTACTTTGATTACATAAATGTTCACTTATTATATATTGTTCATTGTTCTGCATGACTATAATATAATAATGTCCTGAAATATTTGTTGCATTAATAAGGTCATAGCAGATCCCCGCTATGATGAGAACCTTGAAATGCTATAACAATATTCTTAAATAAAGTTCTGCGGTTGGATGACATACTATGATAGGACACATAGTATACAGACCATCATGTGCGAGTACTCATAAGAAGACGAGACTCTCTCTCATGGAGTTCGCACTTGGTAATCTCCAAGATGGGAGATTATGAGAACAGACCCGCCAGTAGTAATTCTGCATGTCTTGGTGTCATCGGATATTGCTATCTACGAGCATGTGTAATGGTCCTTAGACTGGAAGATTATCATTAACTCATGTCATGACTCGCGCACTTAGATTTACTGACGAAAACCGTCACACAGACAGTTGGCGGGAAGTAGGGTACGTTGGGTGCGTCACGAGTGACATGTTGTTAATGGATAAGTCAAGGAAGGATTTGTCCCTTCCATTTATGTAAGTTGATATCTCGGCCCTTTGATTGAAATAGAACTGTCGCATTAAATTCCATGGCCATGGTGTAAACGATGAGTTTATTTCAGGTAGTCAAAGAACGACATATCAAGCATATAGGTTTATGACACTGCCATGAAACCTGCTTGATGAGATATTGAGACAAAGGGATTAAATTACACAGTAAGCGTTCGTATGGGGTGATACGTCAATGCGGCGTCAACTTCTTTCTCTTGGGTGCCTTGACCCGTTGCTAGACAGTAATCTTGGACTTTAGGCAAGCCCGCCTAATGCCAACGAGAAAGAGGCCTAGAGGGTCACACACAAAGTGTATCCAAGTATCTCAAGTTGAATAAAGATTATTCTCGTACATGGTTTAATAATTATTCAAGGAAGCCTAAGTTGTTTTAAATGATGGAGGAAAAAGGAAATAAAACAAGTACACGTCGTGTATTATTATTACATGTCGTATAGTTTTATTTTGGAAAGGAAATGAATAAATGAAAACAAGATATACACGCCGTGTACATTTAATGTACACGCCGTGTAGTTTTCAATGAAAAACATGTACACGCCGTGTATTTATTAATACACGCCGTGTAGTTTTTTTTTAGTTGGGATTTTGAGGATATAATATAGTTTTAAATGATATTTATTATAATCAGCGTGGGCGCATGTCAAGGAATTATTTATTCGACATGGGGTTTTAAATAAAGAGTCAATGAAATAAATAAAACGCGTAACGCGTTTATTTATTTTCATAACTCTATAACCCCACACACCCGATTATAAATATCCTCACAACCCCAACTCTTTTCTGAGATAATAGAATTGTTGTGCACAACATCTCTGGAGAATTCTTTCAAGGAAGAAAGAACCTCTTCCTCCAAGAACGCTCTCAAGACCGAGAGAGATCCTCTTCCATCGGATCAAGACAATCTAAGGCGGACAACGCAAGAAAAGGCTTCTCCACGCTAGCACCCGGAGAATCTTTTGGTGACGTCTAGAGATACGAGGTACACGTGTGGATCACCGCTAGAGGGAGTCTACACTTGGCTTCTGCGACGCAACGACGGATCACATCGACAACGTGATTGAGAACATCAACGAAGAAAGAACACCCAAAAGGTATTTCTTTATAATTAATTAAATTAATTATAATCAACCTGTAACGATCCTTGTTTGTGGTTCCGGGAAAAACCATCTTCTTTGTCTTTTTCTGTGATTCGATCCGTGGAGACTGGCGTTTATCGTCGTATTGATCCCGGATTGATCAAAACTAATGACAAAAAGCCAAGTGGGCACATCCACCCACGCGCTTCCGCTGTGCCCGGAACCTTCAAATGGTATCAGAGCGAGGTTACAACGTTGATTATAGTTATTTAATTTTCGTTGATAATTTACGCATTCATATTTGATTCAATTCGAAATAAATCGTTCTATAAATCTGAATTAACGAGATCTATTCTTCCTCCTTTGTTTCTCGATTCATATCACAGAAACGACCTTTTAATTTTAATTTTGATTAAAATAAAAACGAGGAACTCATCCGGAGGAGCCGCTCTTTCTGTCTATACAACACGGGATTACACGGCGTGTAATTAAAACTACACGCCGTGTACTTAGGTTCAACGAACCGGCACTGGTCCGCCAAACCACGCCGTGTGAATTGATTATGCCTAAGTTTTAATCACGCCGTGTTGACCAGAATAGAATGGCGCGTGGAAACCGGAATACACGACGTGTATGTTGGAACAACACGCCGTGTAGTCTGTTCCGACCCAGGTGAAACCGTGTACAAAGATAAGCCGCGTACCACGTATACGGGATCGTCAGGCCGGTTACCGCGTAACAAGGAAGTACACGCCGTGTATGATTCATCTACATACCATGTACTCTAAAATTTCCAAAGTACAGAAAAACACGCCAAAGCCCCGGCGTGTACTTTGGACAAAGGGTGAAAAGAAAAATACACGCCGTGTAATTATAAACTACACGCCGTGTACTTTCCAGAAATGGAATTTCACCAGGTTTCCTCCAATGTACAAAGACCCATACAAGGAATATGGATGAGAAGAATCTCAAGGAAATTCAGAAAGGAATTTAAGATAAATAATTGATTAATTATAAGATCATAATTAATTGAATTCGAGCGCGTCTTATCTTAAATAAAAGAACGATTAAAAGAATTTGAATTCTAAATATGCGTAAATGTCGTTGAATACTATGTATGATCATGATCTAGACCAAAGACCCTTTGTGTGTGTATGGTTTCATTTAAATTTATTTAATTTAAATTTGTTGGCCTGCGAGCCTTCTTCCAATAAAATGTAGGGCCTGCGTGCCCATGGTTTCTTTAATGTAAACCCATGTAATGGAGGATCTCCCAAGCCAGAGGAGATGGTTCAAATCCCGAAGCCGAGGCGAAACCGACACAAGAAGATACAAAGGTGGACAGGTGGGAGCTACAAAACACGAACCATCAGGTTCAAGGTGTTTTCCCTAGGTCAGGGTAAGCTTATCAAAACCGCTAGATAAGCTAACCAAATAGAAGCTCATGATCATGCCATCTTATTTTATTTCTGTCTGATTGCATGGTTTATATATTATGAATGTGTTGTCGCGATCACATAATTAATAAAATGAACAAGCATGCCAAGATGGAATAAAATAAAAACCGTTCTATGCGTATACATTATCGGAACATGGTTAATCACTTAAGAAAGAATCACTTAATATTAACAAGCATGTGATAATGAAAAGATACGCATAAAGAATAAAATCCCTCAAATACCATATTAAGTTAGACCAAGCCTTCCGTTACTTGATTAAGGGCAAGACTCAATAAAACTATGTGTTTGACCAACCCTTGTTGGGACACTTACTTTTATAAAGGAAGCCCTTCTGAAAGGTTTCGGGTTGACTTAACCATATTACATCAATAGAAGTAGCCCTTGCTAGACTTGATGTAATATTGGAGGCAAGAGTTGAGGAAATCCAAGTTAGGATTTAGGGATTGGGGAGTCCACTCAACAGATCAAGGAACTGTAAGCTCACAGTTGGCAAAGACCCGCCTACCTAAATACCTTTAAATAGCTTGACCAACCCTTGTTGGGGTTATGCGAAGGGAAATATGGATCCTTGCCATTAGAATGTCAAAGCAACTGGACATTCCGAGTTCAATGGTGAGGGCCATTGGGAATTGATAAAATAGTGGGAGACTTAATAAAATTTATTATTTCTCATAAAATGTAATCAAGAAAGTACTGATGAATCTGCTCTTTTAAATTGTAGAATCAAAATGACAAACACATCAACCACATTTTCTCTGCGATCAATTATGGATAAAGACAACATCCTCACCGGCAGTAACTTTCAGGAATGGTTTAGGCGCCTTCGGGTTATCCTACGCCATGAACAGAAGTTTTATGTGCTGGAGTCCTCACTTCCTGATTCTCCTGCCCCAGGGGAAAGTGATGAAGATTTCCTAGTCTATGATCAACATTTGAACGATGCTCTCGGCGTTCAATGTTTGATGTTGTCATCTATGTCTAGTGAGCTCATGAAGTCTCATGAAGACATGGATGCCTAAAGCATGCTCGAGCACCTCCGTGGTTTATACCAGGAGAGAGCAAGACAGGAAAGGTTTGAGATCTCCAAGGCTCTGTTTCAGAGCAAGCTTGGAGAGGGTGCCCCAGCTGGGCCTCATGTAGTCAAGCTCATTGGCTACATTGAGCGCTTGGAGGTTCTAGGGTTTAAACTCCCTGAAGAACTGGGTACCGATCTCATTCTCGCATCACTCCCCCAGAGCTTCTCAAACTTTTTTGTTAATTTCAACATGAACAATATTGAGAAGTCTCTATCTGATCTTCTTATCCTTATTCGCCAAGTGGACAATGACATGAAGCGTGAAAAGCCTTCTGTCCTTATGGTGAATAAAAGTAAAGGGAAGGCAAAGAGCTTTAAGCCCAAAGCTTCTTCAAGGCCTTCTAAGAAAAGGAAGATCAAAGGGGAGGCAAAGGAACAGGATGCTGTTTGTTTCGCATGTGGAAAGAAGGGTCACTGGAAGAAAAACTGCACCCAGCCAAGGAAGCAAGGGGAAGCTTCAGGTGCGTTTGTTATCGAATGCAATCTATCTGTTTCTACGAATTGGGTATTAGATACTGCTTGTGGTGATCACATCTGTATCCAAATATAGGAACCAAGTAGATTCAGGAAGATTGATCGAGGGGAGATAGATCTACGAGCAGCCAACGGAGCCAGACTTGCTGCTGTAGCTGTCGGGGACTACCACCTCACATTGCCTACCGGGATGGTCTTGGTTTTGAAAGGATGTTATTATGTACCCTCTGTAACCAAAAACATTATTTCAGTATCCAGATTAGATACTGATGGATTCATATTCAAGTTTGGAAATGAATGTTGCTACTTTTATAAAGATAGCATTTGTTTTGGTAGGGCACATTTATATAACGGCCTTTATGTGTTAGACTACACAAACCAAGTAATGGAAATTGATAACAAAGTTAATTTACATGACTCATACCACACCCAACTTTGGAATCACCGGCTAGGTCATGTCAATGAGAAACGTTTGACAAAATTACATCAAGATGGGTATTTAGATTCTTTCGAACTAAAACCACTTGGTGTATGTCATGCGTGTCTACAAGGAAAAATGACCAAAGCCCCATTTAGTGGGAAAGGTGAAAGAGCTAAAGAGCTTCTAGAATTAGTTCACACAGATGTGTGTGGACCATTTCCAGTTGAAGCAAGGGGTGGGTTCTCGTACTTCATAACTTTTACTGATGATTTTAGTAGATATGGATATATCTATTTAATGAGGTATAAGTCAGATTCTTTTGATCGGTTCAAAGAATACAAGAATGAATTTGAGAACCAGCTTGGTAAGAAGATTAAGAAACTCCGCTCAGACAGAGGAGGAGAATATCTTAATCAAGACTTCATTGATTTCTTACGGAAGTTTGGGATTCTATCTCAACTCACTCCTCCTTACACACCGCAGTGGAATGGTGTAAGTGAAAGGAGGAACCGCACCCTGTTGGACATGGTGAGATCAATGATGAGTCATGCGAGTCTTCCATTATCCTTTTGGGGATATTCATTACAAACAGCAGCACACATACTAAACTAAGTACCAACTAAATCGATAAATGGTATTCCATACGAGTTATGGAGTGGACGCAAAGCCATGTTATCAAATTTACACGTGTGGGGTAGCGAAGCATTTGTTAAGGCCTCTTCAGGTAACAAACTTGCACCCCGAGGCACAAAGTGTATCTTTATAGGATATCCCAAGGAAACAAGGGGATATTACCTATACAACCCCTCAGACAAAAAGGTTACAGTGGCAAGACACGCCATATTCCTTGAGAGGTAGCACATATCCAGAAGAGATAGTGGGAGCGAGATAGACTTCGATGAAGTCGAGGCTCAAGATACACATGAGTTGGTACAAGAACAGATTCCACAAAGCCCCGTGGAAGAACAATCTGTTCCAGAGACACAAGAACTGCGTAGGAGCACGAGAGAGGTGAGAGAACCAGAACGATATGGTTTTCTTGTCACTGAGGATGGTGACTCATTATTGGTTGACAATGATGATCCTCTTACCTACAAGGAAGCAGTTGAAGGCACAGACGTTGCCAAGTGGCAAGAAGCCATGAATTCTGAAATGGATTCCATGTACCAAAACCAAGTATGGATTTTGGTAGATCCTCCAGTTGATGTAAAGCCTATTGGTAATAAATGGGTATTCAAGAAGAAACTGGACATGGAGGGGCAAGTCAGCACCTACAAGGCACGACTGGTTGCAAAAGGTTTTAGACAGCGTCAAGGAATTGACTATGATGAAACCTTTTCACCGGTTGCAATGCTGAAGTCTATCAGAATCCTATTGGCCATTGCTACTTACCATGACTATGAAATTTGGCAAATGGATGTCAAAACAGCTTTCCTTAACGGGAACCTCCAGGAAGATGTCTACATGACACAACCTGAAGGGTTTGTGACTTCAAAGGATGCCAACAAGGTATGCAAGTTGCAAAAATCCATTTATGGATTAAAGCAAGCATCAAGGTCATGGAACATTCGTTTTGATGAAGCTGTTACAGAATTTGGATTTGTTAAGAATGAATGTGAGCCTTGTGTCTACAAAAGGTTTAGTGGAAGTGCAGTCGTTTTCCTAATAGTATATGTCGATGACATATTGCTAATTGGAAACGAAGTACCTGTCTTACAGTCAGTTAAGGCATGGTTGAATAAATGCTTCTCCATGAAAGACTTGGGCAAGGCGGCATATATTCTTGGGATCAAGATCCATCGTGATAGATCCAAGAAAATGTTGGGCCTAAGTCAAAGTACATACATTGACAAGATACTGAAGAGATTCAATATGGAACAGTCCAAGAGGGGATTGTTTCCAGTGTCACATGGCATTCATCTTTCCAAGAAAATGTGTCCTCAGACACATGAGGAAAGAAAGAGAATGGCAAGGATCCCTTACTCATCCGCGATTGGGTCAGTCATGTATGCTATGCTATGTACGAGGCTAGATGTTGCTTATGCATTAAGTGCGGTAGGCAGATATCAAGCTGATCCAGGAGACCGCCATTGGATGGCAGTCAAGACTATCCTTAAGTATCTGAGGCGTACTAAGGATATGTTCTTGGTTTATGGAGGAGATGAGGAACTAGTCATCAGAGGACATGTAGATGCTAGTTTCCAGACTGATCAAGATGACATGAAGTCGCAGACTGGATACATATTCAGTTTGAATGGAGGTGCAGTGAGCTGGAAGAGCACAAAACAAAGTGTGGTGGCAGATTCTACAGCGGAGTCCGAGTATATCGCAGCTTCTGAGGCAGCTAAAGAAGCAGTATGGATGCGAAGCTTCGTCCAAGAGCTGGATGTTGTACCGAGCAGTAAAGATCCTATCACACTCTATTGTGATAATACTGCAGTGGTGGCACTTGCAAAAGAGCCAAGGTCACATCAGCGGACAAAGCACATACTTCGGAAGTATCATCTCTTGAGGGATTTTTCTCAGAGAGGTGAAGTTGCAGTGAGCAGTATTTCCACGGAAGACAACGTGGCGGACCCATTGACTAAAGCCTTGACTCAGCAGAAACATGATCATCATGTGAGGTCTAGCGGACTAAAAGTCGTAGGCAGTTGGCTCTAGTCCAAGTGGGAGTTTGTAAGGGTTGGTGTCCTCAGAACCAACTGTTTTGTACTTTGATTACATAAATGTTCACTTATTATATATTGTTCATTGTTCTGCATGACTATAATATAATAATGTCCTGAAATATTTGTTTCATTAATAAGGTCATAACAGATCCCCGCTATGATGAGAACCTTGAAATTCTATAACAATATTCTTAAATAAAGTTCTGCGGTTGGATGACATACTATGATAGGACACATAGTATACAGACCGTCATGTGCGAGTACTCATAAGAAGACGAGACTCTCTCTCATGGAGTTCGCACTTGGTAATCTCCAAGATGGGAGATTATGAGAACAGACCCGCCAGTAGTAATTCCGCATGTCTTGGTGTCATCGGATATTGCTATCTACGAGCGTGTGTAATGGTCCTTAGACTGGAAGATTATCATTAACTCATGTCATGACTCGCACACTTAGATTTACTGACAAAAACTGTCACGCAGACAGTTGGCGGGAAGTAGGGTACGTTGGGTGCGTCACGAGTGACATGTTGTTAATGGATAAGTCAAGGAAGGATTTGTCCCTTCCATTTATGGAAGTTGATATCTCGGCCCTTTGATTGAAATAGAACTGTCGCATTAAATTCCATGGCCATGGTGTAAACGATGAGTTTATTTCAGGTAGTCAAAGAACGACATATCAAGTATATAGGTTTATGACACTGCCATGAAACCTGCTTGATGAGATATTGAGACAAAGGGATTAAATTACACAGTAAGCGTTCGTATGGGGTGATACGTCAATGCGGCGTCAACTTCTTTCTCTTGGGTGCCTTGACCCGTTGCTAGACAGTAATCTTGGACTTTAGGCAAGCCCGCCTAATGCCAACTAGAAAGAGGCCTAGAGGGTCACACACTAAGTGTATCCAAGTATCTCAAGTTGAATAAAGATTATTCTCGTACATGGTTTAATAATTATTCAAGGAAGCCTAAGTTGTTTTAAATGATGGAGGAAAAAGAAAATAAAACAAGTACACGTCGTGTATTATTATTACATGTCGTGTAGTTTTATTTTGGAAAGGAAATGAATAAATGAAAACAAGATATACACGCCGTGTACATTTAATGTACACGCCGTGTAGTTTTCAATGAAAAACATGTACACGCCGTGTATTTATTAATACACGCCGTGTAGTTTTTTTTTAGTTGGGATTTTGAGGATATAATATTGTTTTAAATGATATTTATTATAATCAGCGTGGGCGCATGTCAAGGAATTATTTATTCAACATGGGGTTTTAAATAAAGAGTCAATGAAATAAATAAAACGCGTAACGCGTTTATTTATTGTCATAACTTTATAACCCCACACACCCGATTATAAATATCCTCACAACCCCAACTCTTTTCTGAGATAAGAGAATTGTTGTGCACAACATATCTGGAGAATTCTTTCAAGGCTGAAAGAACCTATTCCTCCAAGAACGCTCTCAAGACCGAGAGAGATCCTCTTCCATCGGATCAAGACAATCTAAGGCGGGCAACGCAAGCAAAGGCTTCTCCACGCTAGCACCCGGAGAATCTTTTGGCGACGTCCAGAGATACGAGGTACACGTGTGGATCACCGCTAGAGGGAGTCTACACTTGGCTTCTGCGACGCAACGACGGATCACATCGACAACGTGATTGAGAACATCAACGAAGAAAGAACACCCAAAAGGTATTTCTTTATAATTAATTAAATTAATTATAATCAACCTGTAACGATCCTTGTTTGTGGTTCCGGGAAAAACCATCTTCTTTGTCTTTTTCTGTGATTCGATCCGTGGAGACTGGCGTTTATCGTCGTATTGATCCCGGATTGATCAAAGCTAATGACAAAAAGCCAAGTGGGCACATCCACCCACGCGCTTCCACTGTGCCCGGAACCTATAGGAATTTCATGTTGATTATTTCTTATCACATTCAATATCTTCAGCCAGGAATGAAAGTGGAAAACCCTTGAAGACAAGTTTATGAGATCTCATCTCATGAGGTATCATGATTAGTGGATAATGGACATCTTTGTTGTCTAAATCAAATCCTCTTGTTTTCTACATCGAGCTTTGCTTAAGTAGACTTAGAGTGAAATGATTGATTACTTAATTCTTAAGTAAAGACTGATACCCTCTCTACCATGAACTTTGTATTTATTGTCAATAAGGGGGAGAGAAAGTGAAATGAAAGTTTGAAAAGTAAGGGGGGGAGAAATAAGTAAAGGAGAGAGAAGATTGTCATTTTGAAATTGACACATTAATTTGAGGAGATTTTAAGGTATTGACAACAAAATACAAAGGAGGATATTGTTGGGACCACTTTGTGTATGAAGATTGTATTTGTTTTCAATAGTTTTCAATACTGGTCAAAATGAAGAAGGAGATGAAGAAGGACTAAAAATTTAATGGAGATTGGCTGAAGTGAGGTTGTCTGGAGAATTTTTATGGAATCATAGCATTGGATGTCATACTTGAGAAATTCCCCAAGAATATTAATTTAATTCAAATGATTATTGAACTGATCCTAAGTTCAAAGAAATTGTGTCAAAGGTGACACATCTTTTACAACAATGAATAATGGAGAAGTATCATCCATTTTAGGATGATTAGAGAAGAATGGTGAAATGTCATCTATCTGAAGATGATTGAAGAAGAATGGTGAATTGAATAAGAATGATGGTTGAAGAAGAAGAGATAGTGTGGAAGGGCTTGGCATTCTAAGATGAACGTGCATTACACATTTCCTTGAAATCAGACAATTATAGCATTGTTCTTAAAGTTCCAAATACATGTATCAAAGGTGATACATTGTCTATAACATTGAAGGTATTGGAAGAAGCCTCAAGCCTCCACTTTTGGATAAATAGAGATGATTAGAGTTATTTGGAATTAACACTCCAAAAGGAATTTAGGATTTGAAGTGAGGATGAATAAGTACTTTGGAATTCATATTCCAAAGAGTATAAGAATAAAGAAGGATGATTGTTGAAGATGAAGAGAATATAGGAAGTAGTGCATGGGCTTGGCACTATGAGAATGGCCAAAACCTTGACGATGTTTTGCTGATTTGTATTTCACAAATATAATAAGTTTGGAGAACTTGTGATTCAAGCCTTATGAAGTATAGGTGGAGTAAAGAAGTGTTTTTTTTTTTTGGAAAATGAGAGATAGTGGTGTCCAAGTATATGTGGCACGCAAGTGTGGCACGCAAGAGTATGTTGCATGAAAGTCATATTTCAAGATCATCGCATCAAAATCTGACAAAGGAAATAAAGTGGAACGCAACTTAAAGATGGGCATGCAAGTCAAAATGTGGTGCATAAGTATATGTGGCATGAAAGTATATGTTGCGCACAAGTCATATTTCAAAGATCTACACATTAAAATATGATAAAGGAAATAAAGTGGCGTGCATGTTAAAAATTGGCGTGCAAGTGAAAAATTTGCACGCAAGTATAGGTGTAACGCAAGTGTATGTTGCGCACAAGTCATATTTTAACATCATTGAATCAAAATATGACAAAGGAAAGAAAGTGGTGCTTAAGTGATGGAGCGACGCACAAGTGATGGAGAGGCACACAAGTGATGGAGCGGCACGCAAGTGATGGAGCAGTATGCAAGTGATGCAGCGGCGCAAGTCACCAAAATGCCTATAAATTGATGGTTACCCTCCTCATTTCTAAAGGCTTGACACTTAAGAGAAAATTTGATCTCTGATCGCGCAAGTATTAGAATGTGGTGTGAAATCTGAAGTGGCGCGCAAGTCGGGGGTTATTTATAAGGCGCGCAAGTAGGGAGGCGCGCAAGTAGAGTGGTGCGCAAGCAGAGTGGTGCGCAAGCAAAAGTGGCACGCAAGTTTTAAGAGGCACATAAGAAGGGGATTGTGTTCAACAAGTGTGTTGTGTCTAATCCCGAAGTGGCACGAAAGTTGTGAGTTGTGCACAATTGTGGTGCACAAGTAGTTGGTGGCGCACAATACGGGAGGCATGTAAGCATGGTGGCGCACAAGCAGGGATTGGCGTTCAAGTTGTGAGTTGTGCTAAAAGTTTTTACCAGCTTCTGGTCAACTGTGATGTTTCTAAGTTGATATGGACTTCATTGATTTAACAATAACAAATAGAACTTGTGATTCTAGCAAGAAGAATAAGAAGAGTTTAGTGCAGTTGGTTTTTCACTAAAAGAGAAAGTGTGAAGAAGAGAAGGTTTCAGTGCAGCTGGTTTTGCATTGAAGAAGTAGAAGAAAAAGAGTGTACAACTTACAAGTTTGCTGCAGATAAAGAAGAGGTTGGTTACTTTCATGCTTCTAAGTAAGTGACAAGGAGAAGAAAGAGGTTGTGGAAGAACAAAGTAGCACTGTAGCATCCAATAGGTCTCAACAGGTGGAAGATTCTTTTGGTGTTTCAAACTCTTTTAACAGAGAGAAGACTTTCTTCAGAGGCGGTATAAAGAACTAGCTAGAGGCTATAAGAGACTGTCTACACTGGCAGTATAAAGAACCAGAGAGTGTAAGAGTATAACCTACTTGTTGCAAGTTAGAAGAGGATTGTTTCCCTTACCCCCTCCAAATTTAGGGAGAAACACTAGGGAGTTATTATTTCCTTCCCTCCTCCAAGTGTATGGAGAAACTGTAACACCCCGAGATTTTATGAAAAATATTCCTTTTAATTTCATTAATGTCTTGTGTTGTACGCTACACCAAAAGGAGCTTGCACAACACGCATCCTTGACTTGCCTTTCATTACACGCAATCACGACCTTGATAGCGTGTGTAGTACGCAATACCGAGTTTTACTAAACAACGATATGCTATTAAAATATTGTTAAAACTAGCCGTTATGAATAGTAATAACCACTTTTTGAAATTTTGTAAATTCTATTTTTAAAAATGGACTTCATTTTTGGATTCGGAATATCGAAATTAGCTTAGGGTGAAATTTTGGTACTTTTCGGATAACTTTCATATTCTGATGAATAGTGAAAATTACTAAATTTTAATTAAAAACAACTTTTTTAATAGAAATAATTAATAGTGATAAATTATTAATTTGAGTGGTTTTAAAGTATATTTAGAATATATTTTTACAATTTAATACAATTTTGGTCATTGGATGTAATTTCACATTTAAACAAGTTATAAACTAGTGTCAATCTTTTGATAGTTATTATCTCTTAAAAACACGCTATTTGTTTTGACGACGAGAATTAATTTTTAAATTAGTTAATGCAACTGATATGCTTTGAATTTGGTAAAATAGACATCATTTTTTGAGTTCATAATATCAAATATAGCTTAGGCCTAATTTTTGGTATTTTTCTGAAAACTTTCAATTTTCGATGAATAGTGAAACCACTAAGTGGTAGTTAAAAAAAACTGAATTGTTCATAAAACTTAATTTTACCGATTCTGTGAGTGGAATTTCAAAAATCCGAGAGACACAGTTAATATCAAGGACAAAAATGTGGTTCAATGAGATGAAAATAATTTTTGGTAAATAGTAACTTTTTAGTTTTATTTACCACGGTTAAAAGTAAATAGGGTAATTAAGGGTAGAAATGATATTATTATTACCCTAACACCTGTCCTAATTCTATTGGACAAGTGTAATTCGACCAAAAACAAACTTAGGAATAAAATATGACCATTTAGGCCCACTTGTATTAGATTAGGACATTTATTATTAATTTATTTAAAGAAGGGTTAAAAGAGTTAAAATCAAAGTTTATTTACTAAAAAATTTTTAATATGGGGTTATACATAAGATAAATTCGACTATAAATATTCATTAGAAAGATAAAAAGATTTCCTACATAATGGTATTTTATTTGTAATTTTTAGAAATTAAATAATTTAATTTATGTATGACACAATGATGATGCAGTAATTATCTTATTAATGAAATATTTACATAATTGATGTTATAAACTCCAAAATAAAAGTAATTTGAGATTTTTATGAATTACACTAATTTTCTAGGTTACTATGATATATTAGTGTTGATTTAATCAACTTGGTTCGAACATATAATTCTGTTATGACTTTCACAAAAAATCATATATCAAATAGTGTCAAAATTGACACAAAATAGTTTTTAAATCAAATATTATATTATTAATTGTTATTTTATTCCTAAAAATCTAAGGTTCGGCCAAATGACTTAGATAAGGATATATATATTAATAATAAACAACTTGGGGTTCTTTTGGCATGTTATAGTAAGTGTATTAACCATATAGTGTAAGAAAACAAAAAGTCACGGTAAAAGTTAAATTATTTAACTTAGAGTTAAATCTAATTGATAAGGTTAAAATAATAACCTAAACTTGTCTAAATCTTATTGTTTGATATTATTTTGACCCATACCCACTTTACCTTCTAAATAAGACCCTTTGGAATTATTATAAACTGATTTTGACTTTAATATAAAATAATATTTTGAGGTATTCCTAAGGTGCCCCTCTCCTCCCTTATAAAAGGACACCTCCTCCCCCTCCTCCTCACACCAATTTGAGCACTCAAGCTCGGCCAACCCCTGAAAAAATCCCTTCTCCACTTCCCTAGAATAATCCTAGAGGTCCTGGTCTTCTTCAAAGACCAATCTTAGTTCCCTAAGTGGAGGATTCAAAGAGGCGTTTCAAAGAAGAGGTAATATCCATTACCGATCTTTTCAATTTTCTTTCTTCTTAAACTTCTTCTTATTTAGTTGTTTAATGATAAAGTAATAACATAAGTATTTCTTATATACTTATATGTTATTATAAATATGAAACAACTCTAATTAACCTTCTATCCATCCTACGGAAAAAGGAAATCACCGCGCGTGCGTACGTACGGAATACCGTCTCCACGCCGTGGTGTAATCTATTTTCCGCCACCACCTTAATTGGATGGGTATAATGGTTTAATGAGTAACTATATATGATTATTATAAAGTGATATTGATACTGAAATAGTATACATACACTTCAACACAATTCCACGACCATGAGAATGATATCATCGCTCGTGCGTACGTACGGACTACCGTCTCCACGACGCGATGAGATTCATTCTCAATGATTAACCATTAATGAATGATTATAAAGTATATATAATAAGTACTAATGAAATATATGACATAATAATGATACTGGAATTATTTATATGTATGTCATCTACTTAATTCCGTTCAATTCAATAAGGAAATGAAAACAGCGTTCATGCGTACGTACGGACTACCGTCTCCATGAACGGTGTATTTCTTTCCATTTACTGATTTATTATATATTTATATTCTGAATATATATATATATATCATGTTTTATGTAATCATGATCTAAGTAATCATATGAATAATTACAAGTTAAAAACACGAACGATAAATGAGACGATTTTACCCAAAACGCTACTTTAACATGAATTTACAAAAGAACGGGTAATATAAAGTCATAAGTGGATCATATATGATATAATAACAATGAATATGATTCTGGAATAAGTCAATAACATGATTTAAATCATTATACAGGAGGTTCGAACACTTACAAATCAAGTCGGACCTAAGGTAAGGGAAATATTACAATCTCATTTTTATCCGAGATTGTTTATTCGTAAGTATTTACTGGGGTGTATTTTATCATCCACATCCATGTTTCATCAATATGTAATATTATTTACATCCACTTACAATAGTTTAAATCCAATTTTTACCCTTCGGTGAGTTTTTAGTAAAGAATATGAAAGGAATCTTTTGTCGTTTTTTCGTACGAGGTACTTTTTGACTTTTCCGACAAAAGTACAAAGAATGTTTTTTTTAACTTATACGGCACGAACGGATTTTTACGGTTTTATAAAGCCTTATTTTCATGAACCTTCCTCCAAAATATTTCATGACTATTTTCAATAAAATCTCTTTCTATTAAAATTGCATGATGTTTTGTGAAAAGAAATTGATTTTGAAGAAGAAAGGATATTTTCCTCAAGAATTCAATTCAAGTGTTTTATCAAAATTATTTTCCATCTAAGATAATAAAGGGTTCTGTTTCTATCCATATTTTTACATTTATTTGACTATGTTGTGATGGAATTATGTTTATGAATTCCTTTATCTTATATGAATGGTTTTATGATGTCATGTTGTTTAAGAATCCCATTTTTATTACATGGGTTATGCAATGATGTATGATTTATGATTTTGTGGCACACATAAGAATGGTATCATTATGAGATGGGTGGGACCTATATCTCCCTCCAATGCATTGGGTAAAGATTTTATATCTCATGAGATAGACATGGCTGGAATGGTAGGTTATACCGGTTCAGTGAAACAGGACTGAAACGAGGGTTACTCGATTCAGAAAGGGACTTTGTCCACTAAGATAGTCTTGGAAATGAGTCTTGACTAACAAGAAATGATTCTCTATGATTATGTGTTAATGACACAAAGTTTCATGTTTTAAGTTATGATTATTGTGATTACATTTCACTGCCATGATTTATCCCATGTTATGAAATTATGATCTCTTTTGCAGGTTAAGATTTCCAAAATTTATGTGCTTGTGTATACGATGAGATTTATATTTCTTTTGTTTACCCTTACTGAGCATTTGAGCTCACCCTTTTATGTTTTCTTTTCCCCAGGATATAAAGAAAGGTTTTAGGTAAAAAAAAGGGAAGATCTTTATGGGAGATATTGGAGATCTTTCACCACGATTAGAAGATTGCGTTCCGAGTTTCCAAAGACACTAAACTATTACGGTTCTTGTGTGTGTGTTTTTGTAATGTACTAAGTATTCCGCAAATGTAATGTAATGTCCATGTACGTTAAGCTTCGGGTCTCTACAGTTGGTATCAGAGGAAAGGTTTAGTCAACCTTTGGAAACTAGGATGTGAGAAATTTAGTGAGATCCCTAGAGATATTTCTAAGGTATGTCTAGGGATGTCCCTTAGGTTAAGTATACGTATAGGTTATAGTACTAGAATTACGCTAACGATCATAGAATTAAACCTAAGATGTTAGATATTGAAGGTACTCCCCCTTTATTATGTTGTTTTCCCTAGCATGATTTTTGCCTCTCACGCTATTCTTTTTGGGTTTTAGACGATGGCTGGAACCCGAAGGAACCGTGTTGATTAATGCAATGGACAATGTAATGATTGTCCTCCTGAACAAACAAATGTTATGGGAGATGGAGTGCAAAATATTATTTCTATACTTACACAAGCTATGAATCATTCTGGACTTCCAAATGAGCAGAGAAGGGAACAATATTCTATTGAGTCCTTCATGAGGCAACGTCTACCTTCTTTCAGTGGGTCTTCTGATCCACTTGTTGCTGAACAATGGATCAGTACCACTGAAAAGATATTTTCAGTTCTTCAATGTTCTGAACATGATAAAGTCATCTTAGCAGTATATCGTTTGGAAGGTGAAGCTGATCAATGGTGGAATCTTATCAAGAATACAAGGCAAAGAGATGAAATTGAGTCCATGGAATGGGACGAGTTCAAGAACTTATTTTTCAATAGGTACTTCCCTCGTATTCTTCGAACAAAGATGGAGAAGGAGTTTCTTGAACTAAAGCAAAAGGATGATGAATCTGTTGGTATATACGAAGCGAATTTTACAAGACTTGCAAGGTATGCATCTGGCATTATCATCCAACCTGAAAGTAAAGTTGATCGATTTTTCAGTGGCTTAAAACCAAGTCTTCGAAGGGCATTAGCTATAAGAGACTTCAGTAGCTATGAAGAAATTGTGCGTTGTGCTATCAAGGTAGAAATGGAAGTTGGTGTTACATATCCATCTCATGGTTTTGACAAGAAACGAAAGATGGAGTTCAAGGAGAAATCTCAGAATAATGGTGAAAAGAAGATGAATGTTTCCTTATGCACAAAGTTTGGAAAGAAGCATGGTGGAGATTGTCTTAAAGGGACTAGAAAATGTTTTAAGTGTGGAAAATAAGGTCATCGAGCAGCTGAGTGTCGAAGTAATGGAAAAAGGGTTTCTAATGATGTGAATAAAGCAAACACTGCAGAGAACGCACCACCAACACTTCAATGCTTCAAGTGAAAGGAAATGGGGCATTATGCTAATAAATGCCCTAATCCAAGGGTTAGTGATGATCAACATGAGCAACCACTGAAGGCAAAGGACAAAGGGAAGTCACATGCGATCACTATTGGCAATGTTGAATATGACAACGATGTGGTGGAATTATTAAGTGTTTATGTAATGGGATTCCAAAATAATGTTGTATCATTGAGTATTGCAATATTTATTGATGTGGTATTCAAAGTGATTGAGATATTTTTTGGAAATAAGATGATATGCGCATAATGAAGGGAAAACGAGAAAATGAAATGTTTAATAGTATTCATGAGCTCATGATTGATATAAGGACTAAGTGATATCATGGTTTGATTATAAAGAATTTTGAGGATTTTGGTATGTGGAAAGTGTTTAACTGCATTCATGTTTTCACTAAGGTTCAATGGGTATTAAAGAGAATACATGATTAAGGACTTTGAATGTTTATAATGTGACCAAAAAGACATATCTTATGATATATGGGGATCAACGATGGTATTAAATCTCTGGTAATTGTTTTCACTATATTATGAGAGTGTACTGCAGTATTATGGGTAAGCCTAAAGATTGGAATGGATTATGTTGGACATAATTTAGTATTGTTTAAGGATAGAAGTTTTTTTCCGATATTATTGATGGGATGTTATAGTAATATAGTTTTAGAAAAAGGACAACCTACAGGACGGGCGACAGCCCATCGCGTCGGACAAGGCTGTGGGAATCGAACCCACAACCGAAATGCGACTGGCCTTTATCGCCTACCACTGGCCTACAAGAAGTCCTTGTTTAGTAGAAACTAGTTTTATTATATTAAGCAGTATGATATATGAAGTATAAGTCCATTTTAGGAACCATATGTGATTAATCTCACTATAGATCGACTTATGTATATAATTTTTGCTAACCTTTTGTTTGAGACAGATGGAATGACCTGTCATTCTATCACATGATCTGCTAACACTTTACGAATAACAAATTCAACTTCATTTATTTAAGAGATGAAGTGGAAATTGTTCAAGGCATGAACAACAGTGAGATTGTACCAAAATAAAGAAAGTATTTATTCTAATTCAAATTTTCAACTTTAGGGAAATGATCTTGAAAACCAAAAATGTTGTCCAAGTGATCTTATACCTGATGAATCAGATGGTACCTTAGATCGTCACAAATTTATGGATTTGTGATTACTGGATTTTCTATAGCCATGTTCTCTACCACTCTCCATCAGAACATGATGGTTAGATTTCTCTTCCATATCCATATTTTCACCTATGTGGAAACCCAGTGATTAGTTTATTTAGGGTAACCATTACGTTTCATACCTTTGTTTTTAAAGATTGGTTTTGGTATTCCTTTATACAATGTGGGTTTCTATTAAAGAAACTTTCGAATAGTAAACCATTTATAACCCAGACGAATTTCGAGGGAGAAATTCATTTTAAGGGGGTAGAATGTAACACCCCGAGATTTTATGAAAAATATTCCTTTTAATTTCATTAATGTCTTGTGTTGTACGCTACACCAAAAGGAGCTTGCACAACATGCATCCTTGACTTGCCTTTCATTACACGCAATCACGACCTTCCTTCATAGCGTGTGTAGTACGCAATACCGAGTTTTACTAAACAACGATATGCTATTAAAATATTATTAAAACTAGCCGTTATGAATAGTAATAACCACTTTTTGAAATTTTGTAAATTCTATTTTTCAAAATGGACTTCATTTTTGGATTCGGAATATCGAAATTAGCTTAGGGTGAAATTTTGGTACTTTTTGGATAACTTTCATATTCTGATGAATAGTGAAAATTACTAAATTTTAATTAAAAACAACTTTTTTAATAGAAATAATTAATAGTGATAAATTATTAATTTGAGTGGTTTTAAAGTATATTTAGAATATATTTTTACAATTTAATACAATGTTGGTCATTGGATGTAATTTCACATTTAAACAAGTTATAAACTAGTGTCAATCTTTTGATAGTTATTATCTCTTAAAAACACGCTATTTGTTTTGACGACGAGAATTAATTTTTAAATTAGTTAATGCAACTGATATGTTTTGAATTTGGTAAAATAGACATCATTTTTTGAGTTCATAATATCAAATATAGCTTAGGCCTAATTTTTGGTATTTTTCTGAAAACTTTCAATTTTCGATGAATAGTGAAACCACTAAGTGGTAGTTAAAAAAAACTGAATTGTTCATAAAACTTAATTTTACCGATTCTGTGAGTGGAATTTCGAAAATCCGAGAGACACAGTTAATATCAAGGACAAAAATGTGGTTCAATGAGATGAAAATAATTTTTGGTGAATAGTAACTTTTTAGTTTTATTTACCACGGTTAAAAGTAAATAGGGTAATTAAGGGTAGAAATGATATTATTATTACCCTAACACCTATCCTAATTCTATTGGACAAGTGTAATTCGACCAAAAACAAACTTAGGAATAAAATATGACCATTTAGGCTCACTTGTATTAGATTAGGACATTTATTATTAATTTATTTAAAGAAGGGATAAAAGAGTTAAAATCAAAGTTTATTTACTAAAACATTTTTAATATGGGGTTATACATAAGATAAATTCGACTATAAATATTCATTAGAAATATAAAAAGATTTCCTACATAATGGTATTTTATTTGTAATTTTTAGACATTAAATAATTTAATTTATTTATGACACAATGATGATGCAGTAATTATCTTATTAATGAAATATTTACATAATTGATGTTATAAACTCCAAAATAAAAGTAATTTGAGATTTTTATGAATTCCACTAATTTTATAGGTTACTATGATATATTAGTGTTGATTTAATCAACTTGGTTCGAACATATAATTCTGTTATGACTTTCACAAAAAATCATATATCAAATAGTGTCAAAATTGACACAAAATAGTTTTTAAATCAAATATTATATTATTAATTGTTATTTTATTCCTAAAAATCTAAGGTTCGGCCAAATGACTTAGATAAGGATATATATATTAATAATAAACAACTTGGGGTTCGTTTGGCATGTTATAGTAAGTGTATTAACCATATAGTGTAAGAAAACAAAAAGTCACGGTAAAAGTTAAATTATTTAACTTAGAGTTAAATCTAATTGATAAGGTTAAAATAATAACCTAAACTTGTCTAAATCTTATTGGTGGATAGGATTTCGACCCATCCCCACTTTACCTTCGAAATAAGACCCTTTGGAACCATTATAAACTGATTTTGACTTTAATATAAAATAATATTTTGAGGTATTCCTAAGGTGCCCCTCTCCTCCCTTATAAAAGGACACCTCCTCCCCCTCCTCCTCACACCAATTTGAGCACTCAAGCTCGGCCAACCCCTGCCAAAATCCCTTCTACACTTCCCTAGAATAATCCTAGAGGTCCTGGTCTTCTTCAAAGATCAATCTTAGTTCCCTAAGTGGAGGATTCAAAGAGGCGTTTCAAAGAAGAGGTAATATCCATTACCGATCTTTTCAATTTTCTTTCTTCTTCAACTTCTTCTTCTTTAGTTGTTTCATGATAAAGTAATAACATAAGTATTTCTTATATACTGATATGTTATTATAAATATGAAACAACTCTAATTAACCTTCTATCCATCCTATGGAAAAAGGAAATCACCGCGCGTGCGTACGTACGGAATACCGTCTCCACGCCGTGGTGTAATCTATTTTCCGCCACCACCTTAATTGGATGGGTATAATGGTTTAATGAGTAACTATATATGATTATTATAAAGTGATATTGATACTGAAATAGTATACATACACTTCAACACAATTCCACGACCATGAGAATGATATCATCGCTCGTGCGTACGTACGGACTACCGTCTCCACGACGCGATGAGATTCATTCTCAATGATTAACCATTCATGAATGATTATAAAGTATATATAATAAGTAATAATGAAATATATGACATAATAATGATACTGGAATTATTTATATGTATGTCATCTACTTAATTCCGTTCAATTCAATAAGGAAACGAAAACAGTGTTCATGCGTACGTACGGACTACCGTCTCCATGAACAGTGTATTTCTTTCCATTTACTGATTTATTATATATGTATATTCTGAATATATATATATAAATCATGTTTTATGTAATCATGATCTATGTAATCATATGAATAATTACAAGTTAAAAACACGAACGACAAATGAGACGATTTTACCCAAAACGCTACTTTAACATGAATTTACAAAAGAACGGGTAATATAAAGTCATAAGTGGATCATATATGATATAATAACAATGAATATGATTCTGGAATAAGTCAATAACATGATTTAAATCATTATACAGGAGGTTCGGACACTTACAAAGCAAGTCGGACCTAAGGTAAGGGAAATATCACAATCTCATTTTTATCCGAGATTGTTTATTCATAAGTATTTACTGGGGTGTATTTTATCATCCACATCCATGTTTCATCAATATGTAATATTATTTCCATCCACTTACAATAGTTTAAATCCAATTTTTACCCTTCGGTGAGTTTTTAGTAAAGAATATGAAAGGAATCTTTTGTCGTTTTTTCGTACGAGGTACTTTTTGACTTTTCCGACAAAAGTACAAAGAATGTTTTTTTTAACTTATACGGCACGAACGGATTTTTACGGTTTTATAAAGCCTTATTTTCATGAACCTTCCTCCAAAATATTTCATGACTATTTTCAATAAAATCTCTTTCTATTAAAATTGCATGATGTTTTGTGAAAAGAAATTGATTTTGAAGAAGAAAGGATATTTTCCTCAAGAATTCAATTCAAGTGTTTTATCAAAATTATTTTCCATCTAAGATAATAAAGGGTTCTGTTTCTATCCATATTTTTACATTTATTTGACTATGTTGTGATGGAATTATGTTTATGAATTCCTTTATCTTATATGAATGGTTTTATGATGTCATGTTGTTTAAGAATCCCATTTTTATTACATGGGTTATGCAATGATGTATGATTTATGATTTTGTGGCACACATAAGAATGGTATCATTATGAGATGGGTGGGACCTATATCTCCCTCCAATGCATTGGGTAAAGATTTTATATCTCATGAGATAGACATGGCTGGAATGGTAGGTTATACCGGTTCAGTGAAACAGGACTGAAACGAGGGTTACTCGATTCAGAAAGGGACTTTGTCCACTAAGATAGTCTTGGAAATGAGTCTTGACTAACAAGAAATGATTCTCTATGATTATGTGTGAATGCCACAAAGTTTCATGTTTTAAGTTATGATTATTGTGATTACATTTCACTGCCATGATTTATCCCATGTTATGAAATTATGATCTCTTTTGCAGGTTAAGATTTCCAAAAGTTATGTTCTTGTGTATACGATGAGATTTATATTTCTTTTGTTTACCCTTACTGAGCATTTGAGCTCACCCTTTTATGTTTTCTTTTCCCCAGGATATAAAGAAAGGTTTTAGGTAAAAAAAAGGGAAGATCTTTATGGGAGATATTGGAGATCTTTCACCACGATTAGAAGATTGCGTTCCAAGTTTCCAAAGACACTAAACTATTACGGTCCTTGTGTGTGTGTTTTTGTAATGTACTAAGTATTCCGCAAAAGTAATGTAATGTACAAGTATGTCAAGTTTCGGGTCTCTACAGAAACACTGACTAGCGAACTGTTTTCCTAGTCAACCACTACAACAGTTACTACATTATAGTGGAGAATCTGTACAATGGTCATTACCATACACGGCAAGGACGTAGCTTCTCTTATTGATTGGTGAACCTTGTAAAAATATTTTGTGCATATTTTTACTACTTTCACATTATTTCATGCGATAGGGAAAAGAGAATAAGAGAATAAAGATTCTAACATGTCAAGAGGTATATATATAAAAAGAATAAATTGGTTTAAAAAAGTTCTTATCACTAATTCACCCCCCCCCCCTCTCAGTGTTAGGCATATCCCAAACTGGTCCTCTCAAGGAAAAATGTAATTTTTCCATTTATTGAGATTATTGTGATGTTGTAAATGATGTTGGCTGTGTTGTTTTGATATGGTGTTTTGTGGTGAATGATAAATAAGCATGCACACATGGCTTAGTTGATTGGGGTATTGACTTGAGGTTCTACGCCCACGGGTCGAGTTGGACCAAGGTTTTATCTCCTCCCCTAAATGCATGGGTTAGGGAAGGGGATGGAGTTCTATTCCCCTAACAGTCTCATTCCACCCGGACTGAGGCTTCGAGGTGAGGATATTAGCAATTGTTGTGATATGATGCCTAGTGAGATAGGACTTGTTTAATTCTCACATGTTGAAAATGTTGATCATTCCTAATCTCTTGAACGCATTAAAAGGGTGACATGATAAATGAAATGTCTTAGTAATAAATATGGGTTAATTGGTAGGTTAACTTAAAGGAATATAAATAAAGATATCTTATTGAACTGTTTACCTTAACTTGCCTTTATTTTTCTTTTTCATGCACTATCTACCTTTCTGGGTATTTTGTAGACACTGTTGGTGGTGGCCTACTAAGTTATACTCACACCCTACTGTTTCGGTGCGGATGTGCGTCGGGTTACGCTGTTCCGCCAGGACGCGTTCGCGCGTGCACCCGTCAACCCGAGGGGATGGGCGCGCGGCTTGTGGTCCCGCAGTCCCGCTTTCCAAGGGCGGGCGGCATCCGTCCCTTATTCAGGGGCGTCTGCTCCTTGATCGAAACCGGGATGATGGGATGTCGGCTTCTCCTTCCTTGGACGTCTCCTCGGAACTTGTCGCCTAATCCGGGTCTCCCTCATAGACTTAAGAATGTTCGTGAATCTCGTTCCCGGCGCCATATCTTCATGGACACCGGTTAATTACGCTGCTTCCGCCCGGACGTTCCAAGGAGTCTGGGCGGGGCAGCAACCTGCGGTGAGAAGGCCGGGTGGCTCTGGGTGCTGGGGGCGTGTCGTAACACTGCGGCTCTGCACGTCTGTCTTCCGTCCCTAATAGGGCTTCTCGAAGGCACGATGGCCTGAGGCATCCCGTACTAGGTGCGGGGAACTGTGTCACCTGAGGTTTTCCTCAGCTTCCCGTGTTTAACACGGGGTATGCCGCGAGTTTAACGTCCAGCGGGGACGGCATCGGACCGATCAACACGAAAAGTGGATCAGATGACAGAACCCCTTGCGGGGAACCTCCGACGCTGGGGCCAGCACATGGGCGGCATCCCAAGTAACGTGGAGTGAAGTGAAGTGGCATGACCCCACCGGGATGTGGCGGCCCGGGTAAGGATCAGGGTGGATGATGGAGTAAAGAGCTTGGACCCCAGAGGGGCTTCCTACGTACCGCGCGTTAACACGGATCAAAGTCAACGTAGTTCGAGTATACAGTTTAACGTCATGCTGGACGTCGGCAAGCCGACTCACGAAGAGGTCTAGGCCGCCGGGCGGAGGATTGAACCGAACCAACCCGCACAGAGGGGGGTGGAACGGCCGGGTGGATCACAGTTTCACGTCATGCTGGACGATGAAAGGAGAAATGGGAAAAGGGGCTGTGGGGAGGCACAGTGGAGATACACACGGGCAGTCTCCCACAGGGGCGGATTCATAGGTGAATCGACGCAAGCGTGAACCCTGGAGGGGTCCACTGATGGACGAACCGACGTAAATACGACCGGGACGACCAGGTGGCGGGCTTGGACCTCAGGGAGGCTTCCTACGTACCCTGTATAGAAGACAGGGATCAAAGTCCACGTAGTTCATTCTGTCAGGACTTACGCACTTGAGGCAGCCCGGATACTGCAAAACTCAGTTGGAAGGGACTTGGACCGAAAGCAAAAGACACCTCGATCCCAGTCAGACCCTCTACTGGCTTCGGCAGTGGGGAGGTGCAATGGAGATACACATGTGCAGCCTCCCACGAGAAACTAGGGGTTTGTAATACCCTGCCCCCGTAGGGAAAAGCCACTCCCATTAAATCGTCCCAAAAGGGGGACAATCCCGACATCCCTGCAGAGACGAGCGGGTGGGGGCCACGTCCAAACCGGGGGAGACCCTGCGTGCGGAGCACGGGATCAGGTTGCGGACGGTTTAGCGTCTTGCCAGACGAAGTACAGTTTAACGTCATGTGTTGAGGACGAAGCGGACGGTTTAACGTCTTGCCGGACGAAGTACAGTTTAACATCATGTGTTGAGGACGAGGCACTTGGCAGTTTAACGTCTTGCAGCACGGACGATGGGGGCTAGGCAGTTTAACGTCGTGCAGCTTGGACGGGTGTGCAGTTTAACGTCATGCTGGGCATAGGTTGCCGGACGAAGCACTTGGCAGTTTAACGTCTTGCAGCGTGGACGATGTACAGTTTAACGTCGTGCAGGACGTATATGCAGTTTAACGTCATGCTGGACGAGTATGCAGTTTAACGTCATGCTGGACATAGGTGCGTGTCACTTCGCGCAAGCCTGGAGGGCCGCACGGGAAGACAACGCACTGTGCGGGCACCCGGGATGAGAATCATCGGGTGCCACACAGGCGGGTACCCTTAGGAGGTCAACGGGGACGACCCTGGCAGATTGCGCGCAAAAAGGAAGCTTTGCGCGCAATACTGCGGGCCGGCGCGCAATCGGGGCGGCTGGCGCGCAATTGGGCCAGCGCCTTGCGCGCGGATGCTTGAGATTGCTCACACCGGGCTTCGGATAGCGCGCGGGGGCAACGGCTCATTCTCTAATGAATGGCCACTTGAAAGAAGGGGGGTGCGCGCAATCAGGCCGGATTGCGCGCACCCCGGGGGCAATTGCGCGCAAGCGGGTTCTTTTGCGCGCAAAGGCCTTAGGTTGAATGTTTAGTCAAATGAAAGGAGCCAGCGGGGATTGCGCGCGAAGGCGGACCCCGAGGCTTTCTTGCGCGAAAGAAAGGAGGTTACCTGAAGTTCGTCATTGCGCGCGGAAGGGGTTGAATTGCGCGCACGGGAGACGTTTCGACTTCCAGCAACCTTTGAAATGTTGGGGGCTGCCTTGTATTTATAGGCAACCCCGGGCGCGGAATCCAGGGTGCGAGCGCGAAATTCTCCTCGCGGGCGCGGAATCGGGCGCGGCGCGCAAGGGAGTCGCGCGGACCCGCGGCGCGCAAAATTGCGCGCCGGACCGGCGCATTGCGCGCATCCCGGGGGGTTTGCGCGCGGAACATCACCTTTGCGCGCGGGCCTCTGAAATTCCGCGCAAGGCCTCCGGGCCCTCCGAAACATCCTTCCGACTCCAAATATGACCTCGCTTTCCGCATCCGGAGCTTCGTTTGGGAACAACGGACTTTTCCGGCGTCTACAAAAGCCCCCCCTCGGAATCTGATCGGCGAGAGGTCGCAACGATCGGGTTCCGAGGGAGACGCCGGAATGCCGAAGTCCTGGGCGGCGCGGGACTTAGGCGCGCAAAAAGGGGCGCCGGTCGCGAAATTCGCCGCTGCGGTCGCGCAAAGCGCTTTCCGCGCAGCGCGGACCCGGCCTCGCCTATAAATAGGGGCGCTGGGCCCCGCGTTCCGTACTCTGGCCTTCCGCGCGATAAGCTCCAAAGCTCTCGTGCGCGAAATTGCTTCTTCCGGTCGCGGAATTCGCCCGATCGGCGCGCAAAACCGTCCGGACCCTGCAGCAGACCTGCTGGCTGCCTTCCCTGCCTACCGGCCTGCCGACCCAGAGGAGATGGATGACTCGGACGCGGAGGCGGTCGAGGATAGCCGGGTAACGCGACGCAGGGGGTGGAAGTGCATCCAGCGCTTCCTCAAGCGAGACCCATCGGAATGGCTGGGGCGCATGGGATCACTTCAGACCTGGCTGCGCTTCCTGTGTGCCGGGGGAGCTGATGCTCAACGCCTCCATCTGACGGTCCGTGATTTCATGGCCGAGAAGATGCGCGAGAGCCGCCGGCGTGCCGACGTCGCACAAAGTCGGGACATGTCGGAGAGCACGCAGGCGCTCATCGCGGCAGAGCAGGAAGTCCGGCGCCTCGAAGGGCAGGCGGCAGAGAAGGAGGCCTTCGTCGCAGCATGTACCGAGCTTGTGGAGCAACTATCGGCACAACTGATCGACGCTCAGGTACAGCTGACGGAGGCGGGCCAACAGATGGTCACACTCCAAGTCGAGCGGGAGCGTGCACAGGCCAGGATTGACGAACTGCGTGCTGCGACCGCCGACGAGGAGAGGGCACGCAGAGAACGAGAAGCAGCCCTGGAGGCCACCAGCCAAAGGGTAGCGGCATTAGAAAGACTCATTCAGCACGCTAATCCCTAAGGGCTGTTTTTTGCCATTCCCAGAACATTTGCTTCCGCTACTTAATATTTTGATCCACTTGTATGAATCGCCATATTTATCTGCGTCTTTTGGTTTAACATGCTCAACCACAATTCGTTGTCTTGCGGGAGTGTTAACCAAGCATCAGGCATCCATAATTGGGCCTGGGTTTCTGGAGAAAAGAGGGAGGTCATTCCTAGGAAAGGAGACCTCAGACCTAACCAATGTATCATCCCCCAACTTGTTCCAACACACGAGCGGGACAACGCTAGGGGCGTTGAGATTTTATCCGAACATAGGGAAATGAGAAAAGGTGAATCGCGTGTCCCGAATCCAGACATCCACAACGATCGGCCTTCCAGGAAATGCCCAAGACGGTAGGCGGACAGTGGATCGACCATAACAACTGCAATAGACGGACCGAAAAAGGCCATCATTCATATTGCAGGAGGCGGACCACATGTCATCATGAATACCGCTTTGGGGTTCCTTCAGACACAAGGGTGGAAAATCCAGATCAACAGGGCATGCGAAGCGTGGGGCGAAGTGACGATTTGTTCGGACAGAATCTAACGCTCTCAAAATTGCGCCACCGTGGGGAAAGCGTATTAGGCGGATGCACTAATCTGGCCGTGAGTCACCTCAATTCTCAGACAGCACCTCTCTGACGAGGAAACTGTCGCTTCCCATCATTGCGATGGGGCATCCCGAGCTGAATCGGGGAGAATATCACAACTGCACCACTCTACCCGAAGTCAGGCCAGACGGCCGGCGACGAGGAGGGGCGGGACTTATCGATCCCTGAGGCTGGACCCGAGTCGAAATGCCCGGGCGTTCCTACGTACTCCATCAGGCTGGAGATCAAGCCACACGTAGTTCTGAGAGTGCAGTTTAACGTCATGCAGGACGTAGGACCCCATTTGGGGTAGATCTTAGTTTAGGGTCTTAGAGCTCGGACCATAAGGGCTGGATCTTAGTTTAAGGTCTTAGAGCTCGGACCATAAAGGTGGAGGATCTTAGTTTAAGGTCTTAGAGCTCGGACCATAGGGCTAGAGGATCTTAGTTTAAGGTCTTAGAGCTCGGACCATAAGGGCTAGAGGATCTTAGTTTAAGGTCTTAGAGCTCGGACCATAAGGGCTAGATCTTAGTTTAAGGTCTTAGAGCTCGGACCAGAAAGGGGGGATCTTAGTTTAAGGTCTTAGAGCTCGGACCATAAAGGGGGGATCTTAGTTTAAGGTCTTAGAGCTCGGACCAGAAGGGGAGATCTTAGTTTAAGGTCTTAGAGCTCGGACCATAAAGGGGGGATCTTAGTTTAAGGTCTTAGAGCTCGGACCAGAAGGGGAGATCTTAGTTTAAGGTCTTAGAGCTCGGACCATAAAGGGGGGATCTTAGTTTAAGGTCTTAGAGCTCGGACCATAAGGAGAGATCTTAGTTTAAGGTCTTAGAGCTCGGACCATAAAGGGGGGATCTTAGTTTAAGGTCTTAGAGCTCGGACCATAAGGGGGAGATCTTAGTTTAAGGTCTTAGAGCTCGGACCATAAAGGGGGAGATCTTAGTTTAAGGTCTTAGAGCTCGGACCATAAGGGCTCAAAGCACGCCACATCGTGGTCATATCCCCTGGATATGCGAAGATGCACTGAGGGATAGTGTCAAGAGTGTCGAGGTTTCGCCTGGTCAGAATGGGAGGTGAAAAATGTGAATCATGCGGCCATTCACTCGAGGACCGGGAGCACCGGCGTGACGATATGAGAAAACTGCCGACCGTGGCGGAAAAGCAGCATCAACATCGCACCAACCGTTGGTGGAATGAGGCAGCAAACGAGCATCGACCGCTCAATCGCAGGATTTATATCGATTTGCTGCCCGAGGCCATTGGGGGTACCGGCCCGAGTCGGTGGGAGAGCACTGAGGCATTGTGTCCGAACCGTTCACGGGGGCTCCACCCAGGGCGTAGACGATGGGTCCGAATGAAAGGGAGCACGAAGCCTGAAAAGTGGAGGAAACCTGACCAAGCGGATCCTGACCCTCCTGGCAATAAACCAGAGTACTCTTGACACCGGTGGACCACGGCAAGGGGTCGGGGAACACGCCTTGAGGGTGACCTGAAGGCGGCAGATTCCCCAGAGAAGGGGGAATCTCTAAGAGGTGGGGGGCTGGACCCGAAGTTTCAAACATCCGGGCGTTCCTACGTATCCCATAAGGATGGGAATCAAGCCGCACGTAGTTCTTGAAGCGCGGTGCAACACAATCGGGCACCAGCGCGGGGAAGAGTGCGGGTCTGACCCTCGCACACAAAAGGAGCGGCATTTGATATTTCTTGTTTGTCCTTAAAGATGAATGGTTTTTCTTTGTGCGGCGACATGCCCGTGATTGAGAAATCTCTGGCGTCGCCACAATAATCAAGCCATGGAAGGCATTGATGAATGGCGCGGTCATTAACCAGCGCCCAACATGAGTGTCCCCTGAGGAGGACATCACGATGCAGTGCCGTTTCTCGTCGGGCGGCCAAGACGATCACAGTTTACGGTCGTGTGGTAGGACCAGACAACACAGTTTAAGGTCGTGTGGTTCGGACCATGGAGGAACCCGCTTATCGCGGTACGGCGGACACGGCGGAGGTGGGAACATACCCAGCCCTGCGGTCACGCACGATTCCAGGAAAAGAGTCTTGGGATAGGGGTCTGCGTATGTCCATCACCCGAGGGGCAGAGATGCTAGCCTCCAGATATACTGGGCCCAGAACGCAATTGTTCGGGCGACTCCCTCCTCCTTATGGGGACGAGGGTCCAGCTACGCATGGCCCTTAGGGAGGATATCTGCATATATCCTTGGTGCTCAGATCATGGGAGCCTCGAACGACATCATTACCCTGGTTGGTCTGCCTAACGTGTAGAGGCGTACCGGAGGTCGGTATGAAGAGAGTGTCAAGATTCCACTACAACGCACAAAGGCGGAGTGTGATGAGGACTGCGCAACCAATGTTCAGAGCCTGAGAGAGCTGACATGGCGATCAAAGACGTTGCTGACGCATTCGCAACACAACATCCGATCGCGTCAGCCTAAGACGGGGCAAGCAAACGAGCATCAACCGCTCAATCGCAGGATTCATATCGATTTGCGGCCCAAGACCCACCGGTAAATCGACCCGGAGCGGTGGGAGAGCACTGAGGCATCGTACCCAAACCGCTAACGAGGATCCCTTTGAGTGAAGGCTCGAACAAGAGGAAGCGCGAGGCCTGACAAGCAACACAGGACTTGTCGGGATTGAATCTGACACTACAAGTCATAGACCGAAGCACCCAAAACATGTTAACAGATCTCCGGAAAGGGTCGGAGGACTCACCCCGAGAGCAACCGAAGGGGGGCAGATCCCCGCAATCAACCAAGAGACGGGGCTGGACCTGAGACACAAGCGTCCAGGCGGTCCTACGTATCCCATAAGGATGGGAATCAAGCCATACGTAGTTCTGAAAAGGCAGTTTAACGTCATGCAGGACGATGAGGGGTGTGAGGTAGTCCCACACACGGGGGAGGCGTACGGCGCGGCCAGTAGACCGACGTGAATGAGGACATAATCCCCTGCTCACGCGATACGCCTCGCACAAAAAGGAGGGGAACTGGGGCCAGAGGCCCAACGCGGGATAGAGATTCCCGGGAAATGGGGCTGGGCCTGAAACATGAATGTCCAGGCGGTCCTACGTATCCCACAAGGATGGGAATCAAGCCATACGTAGTTCTTGAAGTGCAGTTTAACGTCATGCAGGACGATGAGGAAAAAAGAAGGGGGGAGCAGAAGGCATCCCCAAACGTGGAGGGGGGCGTACAGCGTGACGAGCAAACCGACGTGAATGAGGGCATAGCCCCGCACTCACACCATACGCCGCACACCCCGGGGCAACTGGGCCAAGGGCCCGAGATGGGATGGAAATTCCCGAAGGATGGGGCTGGGCCTGAAACACGAGGGTTCAGGCGGTCCTACGTATCCCATAAGGATGGGAATCAAGCCGCACGTAGTTCTCGAGTGGCAGTTTTACGTCATGCAGGACGAATGCTGAACAGTTTAACGTCTTGTAGCTCGGACGTAGTGCAGTTTAGCGTCATGCGGGACGAAGCACTTGGCAGTTTAACGTCTTGCAGCGCGGACGAATGCTGAACAGTTTAATGTCTTGTAGCCTGGACGAGTGCAGTTTAACGTCGTGCAGGACGTGGTGACACTCAGGCAAAGTATTGCTTGAGGAACCTAGCGTTGGTGGGAGGAGTGACACGCTCACCATCCATAGTCGCTAGGGAGTACGCGCCATTGGGATAGACCTTGTGGACAACAAAAGGTCCCTCCCACTTGGGCTCCAACTTGGGCGGCTTCCTGCCGGGGATCATCGGTGCTCTTAGGGCTAGCACTAGATCACCCTGCAGGAAGGAGCGGAGGCGAACCTTCTTATTGAAAGCTCGAGCCATCCTGCTTTGATGCCTCTCCAAGTTGTGCAAAGCGCGAAGTCTATTCTCATCCAGTGCTTCCAACTCGACTAGACGGGCTTCAGCAACTCTGTCCGGCGCTTGCTGGTCGTAGACCGCAGTGCGCAAGGACGGTAACTGGATCTCGATGGGCAGGACGGCCTCAGCTCCATACACCAGGGAATAAGGGGTCATCTGGGTGGAATTGCGAGTCGTCGTCCGATAAGCCCAGAGGGCGTTGGGGAGCTTGTCCGGCCAACTCTTCTTGTTCTGACCAACCATCTTTTGCAGAATGTTAGAGAGGGTTTTGTTAAACGCCTCGATCTGTCCATTCGCCTGCGCATGATAGCGAGATGTATGGTTCGAGCGGATGTTATACTTGGCGTACAACTTCTTCAACTCGGCTGCTCGGAAATTGGTTCCGTTATCCGTGAGGATAGCGTGAGGCACTCCAAATCGATAGATGATGTTGGAGGTCACGAAGTCAGCGATCGAACAGGATTTGACCTCTCTGAGCGGAATCGCTTCTGCCCATTTGGAGAAGAAGTCTGTGGCGGTCAGAATGAACCGGCACTGGCGAGCTGTCGCCGGCGGGTAAGGTCCCACAGCGTCCAGTCCCCAGACTGCAAAGGGCCAGGAATACCTTGTGGTATGGAGAGGCTCCGGCGGCCGATGCACAAAGTTCGCATGAACCTGGCACGCATGGCACCTCCTGGCGTACTCGATGCAGTCATGGATCATAGAGGGCCAGAAGTATCCCAACCTCCGAATCTGGTGGGACAGCTTCGGCCCAGTCTGGTGGGCGCCGCATGAACCAGCATGAACCTCTTGCATGACTCGTGGGATCTCAACTCCCTGAAGGCAACGGAGGAGAACACCATCAAATCCGCGTTTGTAGAGGATCTGCTCCAGGCCGGGACTGCTCTGGAGGACGAACTGCGATGCGCGGCGTCGAACTCGCTCGCGCTCGGCCCGATCTGACGGAAGAATGCCATGTTGGAGGTACTCAACCAAAGGCGCCCTCCAATCACGGGCTGATTCGACTGCTATATCTGGGGTACTCGGGGCTCCGGGCATAGGGGCAACCGTGGTGAGGTTACTTACCAACGGGCCGCGATCTTCTTCCGGGATAACGGGAGCGATGAGCCTGCGGCGCGTCACGCGGACGATCAGGTTGTCCTGTTCAGGTTCCGCAAGTGACGCAGCCAGGCTGGCCAAAGCATCTGCTCGACCGTTCTGCGACCGGGGAACATGGACAATTTCCGGCCGAGAAGGGAACCGGGCCATCAGAAGAAGGGTGCACTCCAACAATGGCACAAGTTCCGGCTTCCTGACAACGTAGTCGCCATTGATCTGCTTAACGACCAGCTCGGAGTCCCCTTTCACGCACAGACGGGGCACGTCGATCTCGAGAGCCAACTCGAGGCCGGTGATGAGGGCATGGTATTCCGCCTCATTGTTGGTACAGCCCTCTGACAACAGGAAAGAGTATGGCAGCACGGCTCGCTCCGGGGTAATGAAGACGATGCCCAAGCCCACTCTATTGAGCTTAGGATTATCGAGTCTTCTACCGGTGGGGCTCCGGGAGGCACCGTCAAAGTGCATCTGCCAGCATGGATCGGCTCGATCAACCGAGAGAATGGTCTCATCAGGAAAGCCTAGATCCAGCGGCTGATCCGCGGAGGTCGGGTGAGCGGCCAGAAAGTCTGCCAATGCCTGCCCTTTGATGGCCTTCTGAGACACATACCTGATGTCGAACTGCTGGAGAATCACAGCCCACCGCGCTAGACGGCCAGTCAACATAGGTCGGCTCAGGATATATTTCAACGGGTCTACCCGAGAAACCAACTGTACCTCATGGTGCTGCAAGTAGTGCCGTAATTTCTGTACGGCAAATACGAGCGCCAGGCAGCTCTTCTCGATGGGGGAATACCTAACCTCCGCATAGAGGAGCATGCGACTGAGGTAATAGAGGCTATTCTCTGTTCCCTCGTTGTTCTTCTGGGCGAGAAGGGCACCCAGGGACCGTTCCAGGGCGGTCACATAAAGGACCAGCGGCTTTCCGGATACGGGCGGCATCAGGACCGGAGGTTGAAGCAGGTACTGCTTGATTTCCTCGAAAGCGGTCTGACACTCTTTATCCCATACATAGGTGGCACCCTTCTTCATAAGCTGAGAAAAGGGCTTACACTTGCCGGCCAGATTCGCGATGAATCGGCGTATATAGGCTAAGTGGCCTTGGAACCCTTGCAGTTCCCGGACGGTACCCGGGGGAGGCATCTGGCTAATCGCCCTGATTTTCTCTGGGTCAATCTCAATACCCCGGTATCTTACCACAAATCCAAGGAACTTTCCGGAGGTGACCCCAAAGGCACACTTCAACGGGTTCATCTTCAGGCAGCGAGACCGGAGGAAGCTGAACACTTTCTCAAGATCTTTGAGATGGTCCTGACGCTGGCGCGATTTGACCACCAAGTCGTCGACGTAGCATTCCACCAGTGTGCCGAGGATTGGCTTGAATATGCGGTGCATCGCCCGTTGGTAGGTGGCACCTGCATTCTTCAGGCCGAAGGGCATGACCCGGTAGCAAAAGGTGCCTTGGGGGGCCCTGAAGGCAGTGAACTCCTCATCCTCAGGGGCCATCCGAATTTGGTTGTATCCGGAGTATCCATCCATGAAGGAGAGGGCTTGGAACCCTGCCGTGGCATCAATCAACAGCTCTGTCACTGGAAGGGGAAAATCATCCTTCGGACAGTGGCGGTTGAGATCGCGGAAGTCGATGCAGACTCTAATCTGCCCGTTCTTCTTCCTGACCGGCACAATGTTGGCCAGCCATTTGGGGTACTGAACTTCCCTCACGAAGTTGGCTTTGATAAGCTTGTCAACTTCGGCCTCAACCATGGCACCATGGGATGGGTGCATCTTCCTGGGAGGCTGCTTGAACCCGCGATGGTTCGCCGGGAGACCAAGGCGGTGGACGGCTACCTGAGGATCTAGCCCCGGCATCTCGTCATAGCCCCAAGCGAACACATCGCGGTGCTGCCTGAGAAAGTCCACGTACTGCTGCCGCTCCTCAGAGGGCATGGCGGCACTAACCAACGTGGGTCTTGGATCGGCCTCGGTTCCAAGGTTCACCTGTATTAACTCATCGACCGTGGCGGGGACGCCCTCCTCAAAGGCTGGGGGTGCGTCTTCCATACCCTCTCCACTCGGGGAGGGATCGTCCACGGGAGAGACTGCGTTGGCAACTGCATTGGGGCTACCAGGTCCTGCTGGGCCACTGGTGCTGGCGCGGGCGGTCGCGGCCGTCTCATCAGGAGACTCGCGGACCGTCAAGACCATGGCGACGTCCAACCGGAGAATCGGGAGGACGTAAGCGTCATCCAGACCTGCCCAGGGATCGCTCGCAACAGCGACAGGCTCAACCTCACCTGCCAGGATCTGCTTATCCTTGCTCTTGTAATAGTCCGCGTCCAGATAACGGGCTTCACATGAGGCAAAAGGAGAGGCATCTCCTTGAAGCACGCCTACTCGACCATTAAGGGAGTATTTGAGGCATTGGTGGTATGACGAGGGAACCGCCGCGTGAAGATGGAGCCATGGCCTGCCCATCAATGCGTTGTACGCAGTGTCCTGAGAGACTACCATGAATTCGGTGTTGGCAACCAAGTCACCGAACTGGGTCTTCAAACGTATCTTGCCGACCGGGGTTTGCTCGGTGCGGTCGTACCCCTGGATCCTGAGGTCGGAGGGAATCAAGTCATCCTCAGACAACCCCAATCTCCGGAGCGTCCGAGTCGGAATCAGATTAATCCCGGACCCCGTGTCGACAAGACAACGCCGGACTTCAAGGCCGTTGAACTGGCCGGTGACATACAGCGGACGAATGTGTCCCTGTATAGGAGGGTCTTCATCCTTACCAGAGAACGAGATAACTGCCTGACATTCGGCGTCCTCGATCGTTTCGGCGTGGAAGGCCTCTGCAGCCGCAACCTCTGTCTCGAACTGGAGGGGGCTCTTCAGGGCTTCAGCGAGTGCCTCGCGCATCTCAGATGACATGCGCAGAGCCTCAAGGATGGAGAGCCTTGCTGGGATGTCGGCCAAGTGCTTCAGGACATCATACTTTTTGGCCAAGCGCGAGCTCCTGGTTGCAGGAGATTGCTCTGCGGTTGGTGGCATGACGGGCCTTACCGGTTGGATCGGCGGCCGACTGGTACTTGGCGCATCTCGCTGTTCACTGGTCGCAGTCCGGGAAATGGTCACCGTACTGGAGTCAGGAGGCCGGGATGGACTTGTGGCAGGGCGGAGCTGGTCGCGACGCGGCTGAGGCGGTTCTGCCCGGTCCCATACCACAAACAGTGGCGGAGGCGAATCCGTCATCCCCAGATGGGGGGCCTGCGCGCGTTGAGCTCGATCTTGAGCCTGCTGCCTAGTCTCAGTGGCGTGCACGGCCTGGCCGGAGGTACCGACGGCTGTGCCCCGGCGACTCCTGCTGTTGCGGTTCTTCCGACGGTGGCGACGACCGGGGACGCTAGGGAGGTCCACCTGGTGTTCTTCAACGTCGGGAACCGAAAAGGGATTTACCAGCTCGACGGTGTTAACCGAAGCGTACCCAACACCCGCCATCCGTGGGGGGGGGGAACCCAGGCCATCGACGTCGTGAGACAGAGTGCCCGATTTCCCTTCCCCAGCCCCTGGCGGGTAAGACTGAATGCTTGGCCGGGCAACATGCCGGTCTTCCAACACCTCTGAAAGCCATCGGTCTTCGTATCGAGGAGAAGAGATTCACGTCGGGTTCACCATTTTTCTGTTTCGGTGCGGATGTGCGTCGGGTTACGCTGTTCCGCCAGGACGCGTTCGCGCGTGCACCCGTCAACCCGAGGGGATGGGCGCGCGGCTTGTGGTCCCGCAGTCCCGCTTTCCAAGGGCGGGCGGCATCCGTCCCTTATTCAGGGGCGTCTGCTCCTTGATCGAAACCGGGATGATGGGATGTCGGCTTCTCCTTCCTTGGACGTCTCCTCGGAACTTGTCGCCTAATCCGGGTCTCCCTCATAGACTTAAGAATGTTCGTGAATCTCGTTCCCGGCGCCATATCTTCATGGACACCGGTTAATTACGCTGCTTCCGCCCGGACGTTCCAAGGAGTCTGGGCGGGGCAGCAACCTGCGGTGAGAAGGCCGGGTGGCTCTGGGTGCTGGGGGCGTGTCGTAACACTGCGGCTCTGCACGTCTGTCTTCCGTCCCTAATAGGGCTTCTCGAAGGCACGATGGCCTGAGGCATCCCGTACTAGGTGCGGGGAACTGTGTCACCTGAGGTTTTCCTCAGCTTCCCGTGTTTAACACGGGGTATGCCGCGAGTTTAACGTCCAGCGGGGACGGCATCGGACCGATCAACACGAAAAGTGGATCAGATGACAGAACCCCTTGCAGGGAACCTCCGACGCTGGGGCCAGCACATGGGCGGCATCCCAAGTAACGTGGAGTGAAGTGAAGTGGCATGACCCCACCGGGATGTGGCGGCCCGGGTAAGGATCAGGGTGGATGATGGAGTAAAGAGCTTGGACCCCAGAGGGGCTTCCTACGTACCGCGCGTTAACACGGATCAAAGTCAACGTAGTTCGGGTATACAGTTTAACGTCATGCTGGACGTCGGCAAGCCGACTCACGAAGAGGTCTAGGCCGCCGGGCGGAGGATTGAACCGAACCAACCCGCACAGAGGGGGGTGGAACGGCCGGGTGGATCACAGTTTCACGTCATGCTGGACGATGAAAGGAGAAATGGGAAAAGGGGCTGTGGGGAGGCACAGTGGAGATACACACGGGCAGTCTCCCACAGGGGCGGATTCATAGGTGAATCGACGCAAGCGTGAACCCTGGAGGGGTCCACTGATGGACGAACCGACGTAAATACGACCGGGACGACCAGGTGGCGGGCTTGGACCTCAGGGAGGCTTCCTACGTACCCTGTATAGAAGACAGGGATCAAAGTCCACGTAGTTCATTCTGTCAGGACTTACGCACTTGAGGCAGCCCGGATACTGCAAAACTCAGTTGGAAGGGACTTGGACCGAAAGCAAAAGACACCTCGATCCCAGTCAGACCCTCTACTGGCTTCGGCAGTGGGGAGGTGCAATGGAGATACACATGTGCAGCCTCCCACGAGAAACTAGGGGTTTGTAATACCCTGCCCCCGTAGGGAAAAGCCACTCCCATTAAATCGTCCCAAAAGGGGGACAATCCCGACATCCCTGCAGAGACGAGCGGGTGGGGGCCACGTCCAAACCGGGGGAGACCCTGCGTGCGGAGCACGGGATCAGGTTGCGGACGGTTTAGCGTCTTGCCAGACGAAGTACAGTTTAACGTCATGTGTTGAGGACGAAGCGGACGGTTTAACGTCTTGCCGGACGAAGTACAGTTTAACGTCATGTGTTGAGGACGAGGCACTTGGCAGTTTAACGTCTTGCAGCACGGACGATGGGGGCTAGGCAGTTTAACGTCGTGCAGCTTGGACGGGTGTGCAGTTTAACGTCATGCTGGGCATAGGTTGCCGGACGAAGCACTTGGCAGTTTAACGTCTTGCAGCGCGGACGATGTACAGTTTAACGTCGTGCAGGACGTATATGCAGTTTAACGTCATGCTGGACGAGTATGCAGTTTAACGTCATGCTGGACATAGGTGCGTGTCACTTCGCGCAAGCCTGGAGGGCCGCACGGGAAGACAACGCACTGTGCGGGCACCCGGGATGAGAATCATCGGGTGCCACACAGGCGGGTACCCTTAGGAGGTCAACGGGGACGACCCTGGCAGATTGCGCGCAAAAAGGAAGCTTTGCGCGCAATACTGCGGGCCGGCGCGCAATCGGGGCGGCTGGCGCGCAATTGGGCCAGCGCCTTGCGTGCGGATGCTTGAGATTGCTCACACCGGGCTTCGGATAGCGCGCGGGGGCAACGGCTCATTCTCTAATGAATGGCCACTTGAAAGAAGGGGGGTGCGCGCAATCAGGCCGGATTGCGCGCACCCCGGGGGCAATTGCGCGCAAGCGGGTTCTTTTGCGCGCAAAGGCCTTAGGGTGAATGTTTAGTCAAATGAAAGGAGCCAGCGGGGATTGCGCGCGAAGGCGGACCCCGAGGCTTTCTTGCGCGAAAGAAAGGAGGTTACCTGAAGTTCGTCATTGCGCGCGGAAGGGGTTGAATTGCGCGCACGGGAGACGTTTCGACTTCCAGCAACCTTTGAAATGTTGGGGGCTGCCTTGTATTTATAGGCAACCCCGGGCGCGGAATCCAGGGTGCGAGCGCGAAATTCTCCTCGCGGGCGCGGAATCGGGCGCGGCGCGCAAGGGAGTCGCGCGGACCCGCGGCGCGCAAAATTGCGCGCCGGACCGGCGCATTGCGCGCATCCCGGGGGGTTTGCGCGCGGAACATCACCTTTGCGCGCGGGCCTCTGAAATTCCGCGCAAGGCCTCCGGGCCCTCCGAAACATCCTTCCGACTCCAAATATGACCTCGCTTTCCGCATCCGGAGCTTCGTTTGGGAACAACGGACTTTTCCGGCGTCTACACCTACTCAAGTCTTCGTTGGGTACCCGAGCAGATTTAATACTTGCAGGGTAGGACAAGGGAAAGGGCCCTATGTTAGGGAGATGAGTTAGACATGGGACATGTTTGGGTGAGGCTCTAGACTTGGAGTCCAGACCATTTTGGGGATTCTACTATTTTCTTTCTTTTGGGTTTGTTCACTTGACACTATAGCATGACATGACATATTTATTGTTTTTAGGATTGTACCCAGTTTTGGGAATTGGTTATTATGCATGTTATGAATTTTTCTATTATGTTTCCCCTATTACATTTATTATCTGTTGTGACTTACTCTATTATTGAGGTTATAGTATCCCCACTTTACCTATTGGACCCTCACTTCTAGCCAGCAACCTCTAGCGTACGGGGAGGTGCGCTTGAGGTCATGTAACTACCCAGATCAGAGTACCGGCTTAGTGGATCTTGGTTTGGGGATGTTACAAAAGATAACCATCGTGAAACTCTCATTCTCCCTTGATGAATATGAACCTTGATTCAAGATGCCGGATGAAACGGATACTGATAAACGTCCTCAAAATGGCTGGGTGAAACGGTGCCCGACTAGCAGACAAAAAAGGTCGGGTGATATAACGCCTGACTTGCAGACCCAAAATACCGGGTGATACGATGCCTAATATGCATACCCAAAAGGTCGAGTGATACAGTGTTCAACTTTTAGATCTTGAAATGTGGTTGAAAATAAAGGTCTGATGAATAGCACAAAGCATAAAACCTAATAGAGGCAAAGAAATCATTTGCAGCAGAAGGAAGATGGCTTCGATGGTGTCCAAGGGATGCGTAGGGAGTCAGCGCGACATGAGAGGGGATGAGGCAATGGAATATACTTTGGTGGTGCACATCAAGGAGGAGATGATGTCAGCGTGATGGTGGTAAAGAGGAGTGAATCGGATGAGATGTGAGCAGCACCTGGTTTGGTGAAGTGCACAAGAAGGGAAATTTCATAGACTACTTGGTTGTTTCAGCGTACAATAAGGGAGGCCCACTATTTTGGGTTGCAGTCAAGGGGGTGGCAGCTTTAGTAGGAGGGAGTGGCCACCACTGATGATGGAGGAGGATCGATTGGTGTAGGCAAGAAGATCTTCAACCGCAGATCGGTGCTTTTGGAGGTGTCATCACACTAGATTCGAAACGAGGGTGTCAAAATGTCCGGAGAAGACAAAGACACTGGAAGAAGATGATTGCGTCGACGAAGAACACAAGAAGTCATGCCTCTAACTTTATTTTGTGAGAAACCAGCCACTATTACAGCATACAGACTGATTTGGGCCGGTAACAGAGGCAACACCGCTGGAGATGCTGACGCGCGTTGGAGAGGTGGCCCTGTAAAATGATCTTGGAAATCGAGAAGAAAATATAGAGGTTAATGAAATGTGAGGATGTGGTCGCTCAGCACAAGGCAAGGGAGACATGCAGAGAGCGTCATAGGGAGGGATATGGGCAGGTCGATGACATTCTTCACAAACGAAACTGTGATGGTGGTTGGTGGGGATCGACGACATCGGAGGTGATGCGGTAGGATCTGACATGTAGGGAGGAGCCATTGGGGTTGGACGGGGCGCGTCTATGCGGAAGGAGTTTGTCGGGGGTTGCACACCTTCTCAGAAGGTAGCTGGGGGCATCACACGGGTAGCCAACGAGGAAGGAAGGACGGCCAGCGGGGGGCAGTGACAGATTAGGGCTCGGTGTCCATGGGGTTGCTACCCCTCTTCTTGAGGGAAGAATGTATGGGAGGAGAGAGATCAGAAGGGATGGGGTTAGGACCCCCTCTGATACCATGTTAAATGATAAAATGTGGTGACCTAATACCTAATATGTCACTCTAAGGGAGGCCTTGAGGTTATTTTGTAATGGATAATAAAAACCACATAAGACTACAAGTATGATGTGGGATGAAAACTCTGAAACCTATAATAATCCTTAAGATACTGTATCTGGAGATACATGTGTGTGAAATAACCACAAGTCATCACAACCCTCTATACAGATATATAGGGAAAACTAACCGTCGTGCATACCAGCACATAACTACCAAGATAAGAGAGTGAGGTCAAAGGGGGAAGTCTTCCATCTATCCTCACCATTAATATGTTGAGGAAAACACCATACTAGAGTCCATTGGGTGTCAATATATCTACCAACATAGGTGGGTTAGCATATGAAATCACAAAACGTACAAGATATAATATAGCTCACAATCACACTATGGGCATAACCTAGTCCTAGGCTCAACTGTAGCTATTGTCACTCGGACACACGACTTCCACTAATAAGGACTAAATATCCTATAAGCACACAAGAATTTAAGAAGACTTTCATTAAATTAATTCTTTCCTTTTTAATCAATTAACCTTTTTTTAATTAATTCATTAGTCATTAATTAACCACCAACATTATTCCAAGTAACATTTCATTAGCCAACAACGTGAAGTCCATACCCTCCAAGAATAATTCAATAGAGTCCATGTTTTCTCATGATTAATATTAACATTTTCATTCCAGAAAGAACCAACCCCATGAGTTAAAATATTTATTAATCATTTACCATTCCATAATTCTAGGCACTCTAGGAAACATCCTAAGATACCATCAAGAGATGCATACCAAAACACAATCGGCTTCCCCAAGAATTGGGGAAAGGGATGCTAGATAAATAAGAAACCTTGCCTTCTAGCCCTTCAATATATTTATTAACAAGAAAGCATCCAACTTCTATCATCAAAATGGGTAATCCCGGATTCAACCTATTTTATCAACCTGATGTCATCCCTGAAACCACCATGCATATTGATAGGGGCCTTGAATTGATAAGTAGAAAAAAACTATAATATAGGAAACAGAATAGCGTACCAGGAATTATAGCAATGGTGAAAGAGAGGGAGGGAAGAAAATGACTTAGACTGTCCTCGGGAGCCCCCTGGCTCACCCATCCAAGCCCAAGGCCAAGAAGACTAACCTCCCCAAAGCTTCAGCAGAAAGCGTGATGATTCCCTCTTATTATCCAATATGTTACAACCGAGTGGTCCCCAGCTCACCACATTCCCACTTCCCATTTCCAATTTTGTTACAAACCACCACGTGCCCCTCCAATTAGTTTTAGTTAGTTTCATCCCAATTGGTTCCCCAATGGATTCTATTTCAGCCACATTGTCCCCAGTGAACCCCTTCCATGTTTCTCCATTATTTCTTCTAGAATACACCTACCACGTTTCTTCCTTTCTCTCAACTCTAACACATATCATCGTGCATCTTTCTGTTATATGCATCAACTACACCCACAACCTTGGGTCTCCCCACCCATATCTCTTTAGACATCCCAATCTCACATCACATCACATAGAAAGACTCATATTCAAAGCACACATAAAGGAAACAAACAACAAAAAGTCAACTGGGCATCTCATCCCTAAAAACAAGGCATATGTCCTTTACATGAAAACTCTCTCATGGCCCCAACACAAGGCGTTTATCCTTCATAAGAAACCGGACAACCTTCATTCTAAACACTTCTCTTAATTAAACAACCATTTCTTATTCCATCTTGAAATAACTGATTCATTATCAAAGTTTTCAACTATAGTCAACCTAATTCATCATCTATAACAAGCTATTACAGTTATTTAAACATGCTCTTGGCATTAATTCCAATTTTAAAAAACTGAGAGGAGAACCGTTCTCATTTAACATGTACTTTATTATTATTATCATAAAAAAATATTTCTATATTCAATTTTTTTATCCAATTCCATTAACATATGTAATTACACATTCAATTAAACGACATAATTGCATTAATTTGATTTACATCAAATTATAAGAAGCATTGGATTTGTTAAACATTCCTCCTTAATTCTTTGGTCAACCAATTAATTTTGGATTTACATTCTTTACCAATTTCATCAAACATGCTAAACCAAGCATAAAACACATTCTAATAAGAATATCATATATAGCACACTATCTAGAAAAACAAGAGGCAAACCGTTATCACGGTGAAAAGAAATGACATGAGATCACTAACCAAAAACCAAATTAATTATTAATTTGGTTCAATATTTATTAGGTTAATTAAACTATTATTCAAAAATCTAAACCATGGATTATTTACTATTTCACATAAATAAAGTAAAAGCAACAGATCCCCTACCTCAAACTTCTGATGTTCTTTAAAAAGAAACAAAAGGACAAGGCGGATCTCCGATCACCTCACGTAAGAAAAATACTATCTTAAAAAGACATCATGCCATGAACACATTAAAAATGACAAAGAAAACATCATTATAACTATATATATCATCCTCCATGGCACGAAAAGAATAAACAAGAGGAAATGATATTGAACAAATAAGAAACGCAAAAAAGGGAGGTGGAACTCACCTCGAATCATCTCAGATTGATCTCTAGAATCTGAGGATTAAATCCGATCAAAAGGGGCATAAAAGGCCTTCAAAAAAACCTTTGTGATTCCTAGGACTTGAGTGGAGAGGGTGGAAGAAAAGTGGGTTCGAGTGCCTCAGGGGTGTTTATAGGTCAACATAGAAACAAAAGACCATGGCGCAGCCTGCTAGACTACGCCTCTGTACTGGCTGACACAAAGAATTCTATGGTGTAGTGTAGGGTACCATTCCATAGACCACCCAGTCAAATGTGCATCCAAAAACTATGATGGTTCCAATGGTGCATATCCTATAAGCCTGGGGAGAGGCTATGCTGCAACCGAGGACACCACGCCACAATCCCCATTTTCCGAGAAGGGAAGTATGCCAAAACCTACACTCCACTACGCAGCTGCCCTGAAAAAAGGATTTAAAACATATCCCCTAGGCCCACCACATATTCCCCCTAACTACCCCATCCATCCAATATAACCTAGCTACCCGACACTACCGCCCCTTTGAAAATCACATTGTCCTCAAGGTGAGACATAGAAAAAAAAATCGGGTGTGTTAGTTGTCGGTTCTGATCCCAAGCAATCATCTAGATATGCCACCCTGGATTATTATCAGCTCACTAAAGGTCCACCCCTAGTTTGTGATGTTGTTCCTTCTGGTGAAATGGTTCATGATCCACCATGTGCTTCCTGTATTTTCTAGTGGTCTCCACTAGAATTACTTTTTCTCCTTGCAAATGAAGCTGAGGGAGCGGCATGTGCTGCTCCATGGATGGTGAGTCTAGTGTTTGGAAAAGTGAATGTGTAACCACCCCCATGGTGCATTGCGGTACCATGACAACACTAGGTGCTACCGGTGGCACTACTGCTTTAGGCTTCCCCTTCCTCACAATCTCTAATGGACGCATGCCTACTTCCCTCACTGTAGGTTGTGGATCACTCTTTGTTTTTTCATGCACTGCTGTATGCGCTTTCATATTCACCATCTCTAATGGAGGTGTGCCTACTTCCCTCACTGTAGGTTGTGCATCACTCTCTATTTCTCCGTGTACTGTTGTATGCACTTTCGTCTTCCCCATCACCAATGGAAGTAGCTCTAAAGTTGATCGGTGCTATAGTCGGTGCCAACTGTTGATGTTCTGAGTACCCTAGCATCGGCAATGCATTCCTCCTCTCGTGCACTCTGTGCCCAGAAAATATTTCCAATAGACCCACTGGTCACCACTGTGGCTAACTAAACTGAACTGCGTTGTGGCACACAGGCTTTGTCATTTTGTTAATTACTTTAAAATGGGCTGCAGAACGGTTGGATTCCAAACAAGGCTGGTTGACGTTGGATGCCCAAATTGCCTGCCGCATTTCCGATTCATTATCATCACCATGGTCCAAACCCAAACTGAGTTCCCCCATAACCAATGATGGCTGAGTCGCTTCTGATTACACTAGTTTCGTGCGCACAGGTTGGCGAGGATCATGCCAAGTCACTGTTTGGATAAACAAAGATGTGATTGTTACTCCCAGTATGTTTGACTATAAGGAATATTGTAGATGATATATAGTAGGTAACTAATATTGTGTGTGTCCAGTAAAGTTTTTCATTAAAAGTGAATCTTGTCCCATCAGATCTAACCGATCATCACTGGCAGCCTGCAAGTCCCTCATCCAACTCACACCAATGCATGTGCCTGCGATAGTGTAAGGGACGCATCAGAGGTTCATGGAAACAGAAACACATAAAAACCAAAATCAAAATGAAGAATGTACAATTTAACATGGTTCATTAGTATGCCTACATCCATAAGAAAAATAGAGGGTGTCACTTTTTATTTCTCTCTTCTCCAGATCTCATCGGAGGATTACAATATACACCTCTTATCATCTCATGGGATTTTCAACCCATTTTATAGATACAAAACCCAAACATTATTTGGTTGGTTTGGGTAGCTTATCTACCTATGGTAAATCCCCTCTGTTGGTTGTTATCTACCACAATGCCCACCAAAGTTGGCTTCCCACCATGGATAACTTCCACAACTGCCTGAGTTGATTACTGCCCATAAAAGACTTTAGTTGTGTCTGAAAAAAACCTCTTCATTGATTCCTCCCCATATTGGAAGTTTCCCCTACAAATCTCCCCCTCACAACCAATTTGGGATAGAAGCTTAACCTACAAAATCTTTTCAAGTGTTGAAAACTTTATCAGCAAATTGAACACGCTTCTTCATACCAGATGATGTGGAACTTCCACTATCTTCAATAGATCTCGAGCTGACTGTGGTTCCCATAAAATGATACAACCCTTGGTACCCTTTCCCAGTAAGCATCGTTGCATCCCCACATGAGACTTCCAACACTCCACCTGCAATGAAAATCTTTAACCCTTTCACATTGATCTTACTTAATGATACCAAATTCCATCTCATCCTCGGAACGAATTTCACATCATCCAGTTTACGTACTCCTCCATCAGGTGTCTTCAATTTCACCATCCCAACTCCTCGAACATCGCATGCAGACCCATCATCAAGTCTCACTGAATTTTTCATCTACTAAAAGGTATAACATTCACCTTTCATCATATATATGTGTGATGAGATCCCCGAATCCAAAACGCATCCGTCTTCCTTTGGATTTTGAGCCTGCCCGTTCTTACTTCTTAGAAATCGACATTATTTTTTCATGTGCCTGTATCTTTTATAGTAATGACATTGCACGTATCCCCATTCAATTCTCCCATCTAAGTGCAAGATTCCTGTTGTCACGTAGACTTCATCATCTACTAATAATTTTTTGATGTTTTCATCCTTCTCTTCAACTTTCTCTTTCCCAGCAACGTACCATTTGCGCTCTCCACAGTCACTTTTATAGTGACCCTTTTTTCTTGAACTAGAAACATGTGATTTTACTAGGATCTCATCCCCTCGATTTTGGTTATCGTTCTTTACCTCTTGACTTCTGATGTCGGCTCCTCCCACATTGATCATCTCGTATCACCATGGTTTTCTCACCTGAATGCATTTCGGGTCTTCAGAATGACACCAAATCTTGAAGCGAATTCATCACCTCATCCATCTTCAATGTTTCATTCTCCTTGAGCAATGCAGTCACAATTCCATCAAATGAACTTGTTAGTGATGAAAAAATCAAAAGTGATTTATTTTCCTCTCCAACCTTCACACCGAGCCCCAATAATTGTGTCAGGATCTTATTGAATTAGTTGGTGTGATCCAACAAATTCATTCCCTCGTCCATGTGCAACTGGTACAATTTCTTCTTCAGGAATAATTTGTTGGTGAGCGAATTCACCATATATCGATGCCCCAACTTCTTCCAGATCTCCTTTGGTGAGGTCTCGTCTAACACTGAGTATTTTACCTCATTCTCCAGACATAGTCGAATTGTGCTAACTACCTGCATCTCAAGCTCCTCCCAATCATCTTTAATGGTTGTCTGGAGCTTTTATCTGATCAACGGTCTGATCATGCTCTGTTACATAGGAATATCTTTCACTATGCTTTGCCACAAGAAGAAATTGCTTCGACCATCGAACTTCTCGATCTCAAACTTTGGTAGTGCTCTGCCACTAGCCATCATTGTTGTTGCAAAACGCGATCACCACTGTTGATGTCACACCCTTTTGAAACCACATTTTTGAGTGAGAATTTTGAAAAACTAACCATACAAATGTTTCTATAATGGTCGAAATATTCGGAATCAACTCTTGAATCGTTGAAATCAGAGTCCGATTGGTCAAGATATCACCAAAACAAATTCAACGGTCCATATCACCTGCTGACACGGCACTGAAGTGGTACACCGGAGAAGATGTCGAAATCTCACTGGAATTTTCACCGATGGCGTGAAAAATACTATCTTCTCTGGCACGGAGTTTCTGTTCACCCACGGTTTTGACCAAACTTTGACCAAGATTATATCTTTCGTTTCAACTCTGTTTTCAACGCCGCATGCACTGTTGGAATTGTCTCATCGTTTTCTTCATGGATATGGCCTCGGAAAATTTTTCAGACCACTTTCAATTTTCCGGTCACCAGAAAACTCATTGTCGGTTATCCATTTTGACTCCACTCACTTCAGCTCCCTTTGATACCACTTGTAAGGGACACAGTGGAGGTGTGTGGAAACATAAACACATAAAAACCAAAATCAAAACAAAGAAACACAATTTAACATGGTTCGGCAGTATGCCTACATCCACGGGAGAAATAGTGGGGCATCACTTTTTATTTTTCTTTTCTCCAGATCTCATCGTAGGATTACAAAATACACCTCTTATCATCTCATGGGTTTTTCATCCCTTTTATAGATACAAAAACCAAACATTCTTCGGTTGGTTTGAGTAGCTTATCTACCCATGGGAAATCCCCTCCGTTGACTGCTATCTACCACACTACCCACCAAAGTTGGCTTCCCACCATGGAAAAATTCCACAATGGCTTGAGTTGGTTGCCTCCCATAGAAGACTTTCGTTGCAGCCGAAAAAAACCTCTCTGTTGATTCCTCCCTATATTGGGAGTGGCCCCCATAAATAGATTTTGTGGCCAAACTCAAGATGATCACCTATGTCAATGGAGCATCAGATGATGTCAAATGCATCTCAAGAAACTCAGACATCAAAGAAGGTGGAGACTCCCCCTGTGGTGGCTAATTTATGAGGAAGTCTCAAAACTCATCTCCCCTATGACTATCATCGTCCATTCACGAACTGGTCACCCCCAAAACCAGCACCGATCGATCACAATTTGTCCACCCATGGCGTTGTTGCACCATCGTATCGTCAGTCACGACCTGATGAGGCACGTGCGATTCACCAAAAGCTGTCGGAGCTATCTTAGGCAACCGTGGAACATGCAGGACCCTGACTTCCATCGGGTTCTGCAGATCCTCCTAGTGAGGCATGCACAATAACATGATTTTCCATGATTTTTTCTCCTCAAGATGATGTTAATCCCATTTCTCCTCCCATGTATACTGATTAGACTACATCTATAGGATTAGAGTGAAGAAAGCAATAGGTTAACAGTACTTCACTAGCGGTCGTCTCCTTGCGTCTGTGTCTGTTGAAAGCGGCGATGGTGGTCAAAGACAAGATGTGGCTCCCCCTGTCGTATGAGTGCTCAAATGAGTCCACTCATCTCTGATCAAGTGTCACCAAAACACACCGTTGTTGTCTTTATTACACGTGATTTATAGTAGGCTGGAAGAATATGGTTCATGTTATGCATCTGATTGAGAAAATAATTGAATTCATATGGTTCACATTGCGAGTCACCCTTGAATTTACTACAACATACAACTTTTTTGGATCCATTAAGACCCCTTCAGAAAATATTACATGTCCTAGGTACTCAAACATCCTCCATCCAGGAGAGCATTTATTTTTATTGTCAAACAACATATTGTTCCTAATTAATTGTATCAATTTCTACAATTTATGTAGGTGCTCCTCCCATTCGCAACTGTATATAATAATATCATCAAAGAAAACTAGGAATCCCTTCCTCAACATTGGTTGGAAAACATTGTTCATTTTTTCTTGGAAGGTCTCTGAAGCATTCATATGACCAAAAGACATGACCACATATTTATAGTGCCCTTAGTGAGTTTTAAAAGTCATCTTTCCAATATCTTCTTCCCACATTCACACTTTATGGAATCTGGATTTCAAATCTAGTTTAGTGAAGTAGGTTTCTCCATACAATTTTTCCATTAAATCCTCTATCACTGGATTAGGATAATGATCTGGTATCTTCATGTTGTTCAAATCCTGATAGTATACACACGTTCACCAACCTCCATCTTTCTTTTTTACCATAATTATCATATTTGGATTTGGGTTGTTACTATGTATGATATACCCAATCTTCATTAGCTCTTTCACTTGTTTTTCAATAACATTCCTCATATGGTAAGAATACTTGTATGGATTTATGTTCACAGGTTCAACCCCTAATTTCAGCATTATGGCATGGTCTTTTTCCCTCTTTGGAGGCAAACTATGAGGAGAATCAAACATTGTTTGGTGCTACTCCAATTCTTCTTGTAACTGGGTCTACTGACTAAGGTTCAGTTGTGATTCATGTCATCCTCCTCTTGACTTTGTCCACTGAATACCATGTAACAATTTCCTCCCCTTTCCCAGATATTCTTATAGACCTCCCAAAAATAATTGTAGAGTTTTAACTCCCTGTATAGCCAATGTCTTCCCCTCCCAAACAAAGTTCATTGTTATACCTTTCCAATTGGTTGTGAAGGATCCCAGGTTCTCAAGCCAAGAAATGCCCAAAACTAAACCAGGACCAATGGTATCAAAGACGTAGGCATCAAAAAGGAATTCCACTACTCCCAGTTCAATACTTAAGGATTTGTAGAGTCCTTTTGATTCCACCCAGTGGTCATCACCTAGACGGATAATAAACAGATTAGTCTCAATTGCATGGGTTGTGAATTGTCTCATTAGCTGTTTGGAAATGAAATTGTGACTTGCCCCACTATCAATAAAAACCAATAGGGGAATGCCTTCCACATTTTCTTATATCAATAGAGACTTCGTTCCATTTTCCCAGGTGTTTCCTTGTCGACAAGTTGTTCCCCATCATCATCTTCTCTTGAATCAATACATTCCCCAACCATTAACTTGTATCCTTTTTCTAGACAATGATGACGAAGATTGAATTTATGACCACATGTATAGCATAACCCCTTTGACTTTTTCTCTTCAAATTATTCCCTAGACAGGTTTCGAACACCATTCTACCTGGTATTATTTTCTCTCTTCCGCTTTTGTACCTTCATTTCACCAGTAGGTGAAAAATTCATTGCATTAGGATTCCAACTCCAGCTATGTCCAACAAAAGTATTATTCCTGATTCGCAGTTTAGTGAGCTTGATAATACCTTTAACCTCTTGAATCTTTGAGACAAATTTAGTAATCATGAATTATTCCTTTGCTCATGTGTCATGATTTTAGTTCCTATTTCCAATTTAATTCCTCTAATAAACAGCAAGAACAGTGATTCAGACAAGGCAGTATGACTTCCATTTGAAGAAGACCTTACAACAGTAGCTTCTAGATCCTGTTATACCTCTTGAGACTGATTGTCTCCATAGACCCTCTCATCTTCCACTCAAAAAATTCCAAAACCAAACTGAATCCCCCAAGGACCCTACCTCGTCCCTTTTATAACAAAACCAAACTAACATTTAAATGCTCAATTACAAATTTTTCCTTTACTTATTTCCCATACCTGATCTCCTATGATATGTGAATTGTATAGGTGGCCTCTCCCTGACCTTGTCATCTCCCACATTCCTATTAGAAGGAATTGTGCAGAATTGGTTGTAATAATTGTTGTTGCTTCATCCAAATCTGGTTTGGGGGAGCTGAAAGCAAAACTTCTTTGTTGTTATGGGAATGCTATTGAGAGTTTTCCATTGAAACAGCTAAAAGGCATTAAGTAGTTTGGAATAATGGAATACTATATCAATGAGTTTGAAAGGATTTCTTAGTGAATTCCTAGATTTCAGAAGTCCTGGTATGTTAGTTTCTTCTTTGGCAGCTTGTGTCCCGAGATAGAAATCACAGTGATGACTCATGAACCTTGAGATAAAGTGAGATTTATATCATTAACTATGAATGTTGAGTGTGAATTGATCATTAAAGGTGTAACTAGGGATTGAGAACAGAGTAGTACAGGTCAGAATTATCAAAACAATCGTTCTTATATTGGTGGAGTTGTTAATATTATCCCGAGTTCCGTGGGACTTAACAGAAATAGGAAAGAAAAGAAAGCCAAGAAAGGGGAGTTCTCTACAAAGTGGAAAGGAGTTAAAAATATTTTCAGAACTGAATATGAAGAGATATGAGCTAATTGATTATGTTTTTCTTATGGTATGAAATATGTAACAACACACAAATGTCCTGGGAAAGAGTTTCATTTAATGGTTTGGGGGTGTGTTGAACCCCATGGTGAATATAATTGTATTAAGTGGCGGGAAGTATGTGACATAGAAGAGGGGTTATGGGAAACGACATGATATACATCGTTTCTTGGTATTTTGGAGGGACAAGTTTCTCGAGGCAATAAGTCCATGTTGTTGGAAAGAATCATTGAAGGAGTACTAATACTGATATTGGTTGATAGTGCAATCCCCACATAATATCCCAAGAACTATTGGGTGTTTTGATTCGTCAAAATATTAAATGCATAAACAATGTTTATATTTAATTTATTACATGTACATTGATAAACATATAATGTTCGACTTGCAATTCCATAACATCAAATGAACATATTCAAATGAATTCAGCTAGTGAACAAATCACAAGGCAGTGGACAATTACATCAACTTTGCATTTAATTCTCATAAAACGGAATGCAACAATTATGAACACATTGAATCATCTAAAAACAAAATCAAAAAACAATGAGAATTAAAATTCCAGAATCACATATATATTTCCAGAATCAAAAGTAGCAGTAGCAATGAAAAATCGAGCCATAACAAGGCTCAAAACAGCTTCTAAAATTAATATAAGAAGCAGCGAACGTTCAGCAATTACAGGTCGAATAAAATGCAGAAACAGAAAGTAGTAAAAGGGACACCAAGGATTTATGTGATTCGTTCATATGGCCTACGTGCACGGGGCAGGATCATCACGGGTTTTCACTATGCAAGGAAATAGTTACAAGATGAAATAGAGGACACAAATCACAAGCTAAACTAGACATAAAACAGAAATGAGACACGATGAAAAACAAGCAACACGCACAAGCTTATAAAAAATCGACAAATAAAAAAATATAACAGGACCGAGACCCCCTTACGGGGGTTCGGCCAAATCTTTTTCGATGAAGAGGCTTGTAAAAGGGTGCTAAAAACGTCGTCATGGAGTCCAGCAGCTCTAATCCTCCATGATCCATGTTGATGTCCAGGTTCGTATCCATGAACCAACTCCACTGTCCTTGAGCATGTTGACTTCTAGGTCCAAGAATAACAATCGCTATCCACACATGATGCCACTGTCCAAGGCTCTTCCACAGCGCTACAGGTCCAAGAACCATACCGCTGTCCAGATGTGTTGCTGTTGTCTGAGTCTGCAGTCGTTGTTCGAGGTTCGACAAAGAGATGCAGTTTTCGTTGTCCAGATCTGGTGCAAACCAGATTCACCGACTTTTTCCTTGGTACTATCCAATTCCCCTATTTCCAAGTCCACCAGTGCTACCAAGGGTAGAGATGCTCCACGAAAAAAGACCAGGCTACTAGCACCTCTTCTCTGCGTCTCCCAAAAAAGCAACAAGAAGATCATCTCGGCCAAGAAAAGGGAGTCTCACTGTCATCTCATCTCCGATTCACCACTGAGGAGGACCACAACCTCTCCATGGCTGATCTCTGCCGGGGCTGCATCTCTCTCGGTGAGAAAATGATAAATCCCCAAATCAGAAACCCTCGCTTCTCTTTTTGGAAAACTAAGGAAACTCCAAGAATATATGCTCTTGATCTCTCTCCACTAGGAAAGAGCCGAACCAGGTCGACTTCGGCACAGGACCAGCGAACTCCATGAGGTGCGTTGATCTAGAGAATCATGTGGGTTTTGATCCACAACAGCGGCACACATTAGAGGGACCGCCGCACGAGACCTGCTTCCATCACCGACCCACGCCTGGAAAGGAGCTGTTGTGCACTATCAATTTCTTTCGGTGAAAATAAGGGTCACCCCAAAAACTATTTGCGATGCTCTGTTGGTTCAGCAAGGGGAGATGAGGCGGGTCAAGGGAAAAGGAAACACACAGAGGGAAGGCCCGCCTATCTCAGCACACGTGGTCGGTGGAAATGGATCAAGTGGTTCCAGGTGTAACTTCGTAATAGATTTCTCAACAAGAAAACATATTAAATAAATTGCATTTTAATTAAAAAAAATAAGGAATAACAGATTCACAAATCTCAACCTTGGAAATTAAAATGCATGAACAAATTTAATATGCCGCAACAACATACTCTCCACCTTGCAAATTAAAACGTAAACCACATGATGATTCTGTACCACCTAACATCATCAACTTGGGCATATCCTAAACAGGAAATAACCTATGGGGTATGACCCAAATAGTCCCCCAAACAAGTATCAAATGTGACACATGTCGCCCAAAGTTGAATGATATTATAAACAGCTACTAAATATGCTCAGAAAAAAATGGCTCTAAACATAAACAAAGCACATACCTATACTTACTTGAGTCGCACTCTGAGATGATGCCAATGAGGAAGATGGGACCATCAAATCACATGCGAACAAGTCCCCAAATCAGATCACCTGTGCCTGCAGAACACAAATAAACAGAGCAATATCCAACCTCACACAAAACATGGAAAAACAAAGATCAGCGAAATTCATATAGAATGCAACTCGGAAATAAAACAGGTCAGAGAAAACAAGAAGCAAAAGACACAAAGATCAAAGGAAAGCCAATCCCTCACTCAACCTGAATCTAAAACAGACTTAGAAAACTATCCACCAAAGGAGAAGACACATCCTAGAACCGTGCAACAGGGGAAGCCACATCCTAAACCAAGACAACAAGAGAGGTTCCTCAACAAAAGGGTACTACTGCAAATACCATGCAGTCCCAAGATTCCTAAGGGAAAACTCTAGACCCACAAGAACACCTATGATCCAAGGGTAGCATGCTACCGACCAAGAAAACCCATCTCAGTCTAGCTTCCTAACGATATCTAGGAATTGCCTAATATCGCTAAAGAGATCCCGATAGAACTGCCATGAAGCTCGATCGTCACCAAACCTATTCACATGACACTGTCACACTAAACACTACCCAGGCCCAATCACCATTCGTAACGGGTCACAACCTAGAGAAACTAGCCCAAAACCAGGACATAACAGAGGAACAAACCTTGAGCAAATTACCAGCTCACTCTCCAAAGACTAGAGGCAGCAACAGGAGCAACGCGGAGAGCAGAAGAATGCATAGAAAAGAAACAACCCAAAGTGGTCTCCACCTGAACCCATAAAGAAATATAGCACCAAAGTACCAAGAACTGTCGACTTTAAAACCGAGACACACCGCCTGAAAACTCTAACAGGAAGACTCTCGACGCAAGGTACCAGAAGATCATCAACAAATGGATTCAGAATCTCCAAAAAAAATCTAGAAGGAGACATCCTCACACAGAAGGAAACTGCAAGGACACATGCAAGTAGTCCCAACATCCTATGACAGCTCAAAGATGAGAGAAAAAAGGCTGGGAGTCTGCTAGAAACTAGGGGAAAACAAGCCGCAAAAAGGCCACACATCCTAGTCTAGTCTTATTAATGGCACACGGTTCCCGAGAAACCAAAAAAAGACGCTAAATAGGGTCGAATAGCAAATAAAGAAGCTTGTTGATCAGCCAAGAAACACTGCACCCACAAACTACCCAAGCCTAAACACCAAACTTGCAACAGAACCATACCTGGAGCAAACAGTCCTAAAGGATGCAGAGGAACACAACAGAGCTAACATAAGCTCATCTCCTAGGCAAAAGACAGACACTAGAGACACAAGATCCTTCCAAAACCTTAATGATAACCATCTCTCAAACATAGGAAAACCTCACACAGAACTTATTCCTACCCTGAAACCCTAGACACACATAGGTAGAAACTACCAAGAGGCATCTTTGAGGCTCATACAGGTAAATAAAAATGGAAAGAAAACAACGTGGAATCAAACTACCATCAGCAGAATGAAATTACAACCCAAGAGAGCTAACGACCTAGCTGAACAAAACAAAAAATCATACTACAACATATAAAATCCACTAACAAATCATTTGAAAGAAAACTAACAAACAATTTCAAATTTTAACAAAGAAAAACTTAAACCCAATTAGGCTCTGATACCACTTTGTTGTGGGGAGCGCCCCTATGTGAGAGACAATCCCCACATAATAGCCCAAGAACTATTGGGTGTTTTGATTCGTCAAAATATGAAATGCATAAACAACATTTATATTAAATTTATTACATGCAAATTGATAAGCATATAATGTTTGACTTGCAATTCCATAACATCAAATGAACATATTCAAATGAATTCATCTAGTGAATAAATCACAAGGCAGTGGAAAATTACATCAACTTTTCATTTAATTCTCATAAAAAAGAATGCAACAATTCTGAACACATTGATTCATCTAAAACCAAAATCAAAAAACAATGAGAATTAAAATTCCAGAATCACATATATATTTCCAGAATCAAAAGTAGTAGTAGCAATGAAAAACCGAGCCACAACAAGGCTCGAAACAGCTTCTAAAATTAATATAAGAAGTAGTGAACATTCAACAATTACAGGTCAAATAAAATGCATAAACAGAAAGTAATAAAAGGGACACTAAGGATTTACGTGCTTAGTTCATATGGCCTACGTGCACGAGGCAGGATCATCACGGGTTTTCACTATGCAAGGAAACAGTTACAAGATGAAACATATGACACAACTCATAAGCTAAACTGGACATAAAACAGAAATGAGACGCGATGAAAAACAAGCAACACGCACAAGCTTATAAAAAATTGACAAATAAAAAACTATAACAGGACCGAGACCCCCTTACCAGGGTTCGGCCAAACCTTTGTCGATGAAGAGGCTTGTAAAAGGGTGCTGAAAACGTCGTCACGGAGTCCAGCAGCTCTAATCCTCTATGATCCAATGTTTTTGTCCAGGTTTGTATCCATGAACCAACTCCTCTATCCCTGAGCATGTTGTCTTCTAGGTCCAAGAATAAAAACTGCTATACACACACGATGTCGATGTCCAAGGCTCTTCCGCAGCGCTACAGGTCCAAGAACCATGCCGCTGTCCAGATGTGTTGCCACTATCCGAGTCTGCAGTCGCTGTCCGAGGTTCGACAAAGAGATGCAGTTGTCGTTGTCCAGATCTGGTGCAAGTCAGATTCACCAACTTTGTCCTTCGTACTATCCAATTCCCCTATTTCCAGGTCCACCGGTGCTGCCAAGGGCAGCGACGCTCCATGAAAAAATACCAAGCTACTGGAACATCTTCTCTGCATCTCCCGAAGAGGCAACAAGAAGCTCATCTCGGCCAAGAAAAGGGAGTCTCGCTGTCATCTCGTCTCCGCTTCACCGGCGAGGAGGACCACAACCTCTCCATGGCTGATCTCCACTGGGGCTGCATCTCTCTCAATGAGAAAACGATAAGTCCCAAAATCAGAAACCCTCGCTTCTCTTTTTGGCCAACCAGGGAAACTCTAAGAATATCTGATCTTGATATCTCTCCTCTAGGAAAGAGCCAAACCAGGTCGGCTTCAGCATAGGACCAGCGAACTCCATGAGGTGCGCTGATCTAGAGAATCACGTGGGTTTCGATCCACAACAGTGGCACACATTAGAGGGACCACCGCACGACACCTGCTTCTATCACCGACCCACGCCTGGAAAGGAGTTGTTGTGCACTCTCAATTTCTTACGGCAAAAACAAGGGTCACCCCAAAACCTATTTGCGTTGCTCTGTTGGTTCGGGAAGGGGAGACGAGGAAGGTCAAGGGAAAAGGAAACACACGAAGGGAAGGCCCGTCTATCTCAGCACACGTGGTCGATGGAAATGGCTCAAGTGGTTCCAGTTGTAACTGCATAACTGATTTCTCAACAAAAAAACACATTAAATAAATTTCATTTTAATTAACAAAAAAATAAGGAATAACGGATTCACAGTATCCAACCACAAATTTTTTTAATAGGATTTGTTAAATTTTTTGGAATTTCCTATTACACGGACCAGGTCTCTTGGGGTTAGATTAGGTGATGGACATCATGTTATATCAAGAGGGAAGTGAAAGTCACTTCCAGTTAAATTGGGAAACATGATGATTGAAGTAGAATCATATTTGTTTCATACTATAGGTCTAGATAAAGTGTTTGGAATGATACGGTTAGAAATGTTTGGGTATGTCACTTGACATTGGAAAAATATGACTATGAACTTTGGGTCAGAATTTCTCTTATTGATTGGTTTCAAGCATGTCACATCTCTTCAAAAGGTACATCCCAAGACGGTGGCTAGATGATAGGGGTTGTGGTCAAACTCACTTTGAGTTTATCAACATCTTTCTTGCATGATTCATCAAAAATAAATTCAATATTCTTTTTAAGAAAATAGGTCGGAGGTAATGCAGTTTTTCTAATGTATTTAATAAACCTCTTATAGAACTCATCATGTTATGGAGATGATCTAACATGTTTTATAGTGGTGGGGTATGAAAGTTTTAGAGATGATGTCAACATTGTCTTGGTCCACTTTAACCCCCTCTTTGGAAATGATATAGCCCATAATATTACATCTTTCCACCATAAAGTAATATTTTCCAAAATTTAAAATCAAATACATTTTAATGCACATTTTCAATTTTTTTCAAGATTCCCAAGACAATTTTCAAAAGATGTTCTATGAACTATAAAATCATCTAAGAATACCTCTAGGAAGCTCTCAATGAGGTCTAAAAAGATGTTTACCATGCAACGTTGTAATGTACTTAGGGAATTTCATAAATCAAAAGACATACCCCAGTATGAAAACGTATCGTAGGGACAATTGGATGTGGAATGAACATTATCAACTAATCTTTCAAGCATTTGATCTACAAAGGGGATGGAGAAGTGATCTTTTCGGGTCACATGGTTCAGTTTTCTATAATCAGTACATACTATCCAACAGTTTTGAATTCTATCGGGCACCAATTCATTATTATAATTATTAATAATGGTTATTACAGACTTTTTTGGGACAACTTGGATGGGGCTCATCCATTTAGAGTCTGATATTGGGTATATGATACTAGTTTCCAATATTTTTTCAACTTATTTTTTAAATAATTCCTTTAGTGTTGGGTTTAACCTTCTCTGAGGCTACCTCACTAGTTTTGAATCACTCTCAAGCAAGATCTAGTGCATGAAAATAGTGGGATTAATTCTAGGAATGTCCTTGATGCCTATGGACTTAGCATTTTGTTTCAAAATGTTATGTTTTTATTCTTGATTAGGTGTCAATTTATTTGAAACTATCACATGTAGCTTTTCATATTCCATAATTTAGAAATATTTCATATTTGATGACTAAATTTTTAATTATAACTTGGGTGGTTGTTCTAGTGATGGTTTCAACTCAATTTCACTAATATTTGCAACCTGTATATGCAAGGAAGAAGAGCCAGTGACATATTTAATCAAAGAATCTAGATCATCAAATAAGACTTCTTTAACTCATCTTCAGACTGGTCATCACACAAATTTGGTTCAAGATTTAACTTATCTTGAAAAAACAATGTCATCCAAGGGTTTTGGTGACATTAAAGTGCCTCCCAGATTCATTTTTTCATTTAAAATCTGAGTGTCCTCATCTGAGCGGGAAAGGGTTTCGGAGTTATAAAGAGTAAAAATATGGTGCTCCTCTAGAGAAAATTTCATGGAGTCCAAGTTATTAAAATTTACAATGTCTTCACTGAATTCCATAGAAAGAGACTTTTGTGGACATTAATAATGGTCCTCTTAGTTTTCAGGAATGGCCTCCCTTGGATAATAGGGGAATGAACAATACCTCTTTCTTTTAGCATGTTCAGGATGTAGAAATTAGCAGGAAACAGCAACCACTTCACTCTTACCTAGATATCTTCCAAGGCAGTAGACCTATTGGCCACATGTACCACCACTTGGGTTGGCTTGAGCTCTCCTACTTGTAGTGAAGAATAGATCGAGTGAGACACGACATTAATTTATTCTCCCAAATCACATAAAGCATTGATGAATATTATCTTTCCTATAGTGTAGGGAATAGTGAAAGTATCTAAATCTTGACATTTCCTAGGTAACCGTGGAGTGATTAAGGTGGAAAAATTTCTACCTAATCTTACCCTTTCATCTCCATGTAGAATTCTCCTCTTAATACACAACTATTTTAGAAATTACGCATACCTGGTAATCTGGTTGATTGCTTCCATCAGAGGAATATGGATTTCCATCTTCTTGAAGGTATCATACACCCCTTTCTGCAGGTCCTCTTCATTTGCTTTCTTTAATGGAATCATACTTGGAGTGAAGGGTGCTATTGGTTGAGGAAGCCCCTCCATCTTGGCTTTTCCTTTTTCCTTCACTATTTGTGTCTCGATAGGTGCCTCCACTTGTTGCTTCATACGGTCTTTTTCCTCTTCACTTGGTTGTTCAGTTTTAGCTTCAACTTCTAGTGGTGACTCCTCATTGGCCCGTACTTCCCTACCACTTCTCAAAGAAATATTTCTTACATTGCTCTTTGGGTTAAGAACTAATTGATCTAGAAGATAACCTGAACTTTGATTTACCAATGTGTTTAAAGTAGTAAGGATTTGTTAATATTAGCTTTTCAACTCCTTATGCTCATAACCATGGGTTGTCAAAGTAGATTGTTGATTACCTTGGTACTCAACCATCTCAGTAGGTCCTTCATGGATGGATCTTGACCCTGCCCTTGAGGTTGATAATTTTTTGAAGGATGAGAGATATTCCTTACTTGTTGGAAGGGTGGTGGGTGTTATGTCTATTGTAAATTCAACCGGAATAGTGGCATGGATGACTGTTCGTTTCTAAATCCATACTGGACTTTTGAGTACTCCCCAAAACCTTGGGTTTTCATCAGTTGTTAAAACTGTCATTGGTGCATATCGTCACAACTTTCGGTGTCTTGTACTTGAGGGCAACAGTTTGTGAAATTTCCAATAACTTACACACTTGGAAGACCCATGGGTGTGTAAATTTTGCTTCATTCACTTTGTTCAGTGCTAATTGTCTCACAAGAGAGGTTAGTGATGGAGTATCTTTTCCATCTTCCATGGTAGGTGGCTCATGCATCAACCCCACCAACCCCTTGGATGCTTAAATATTTTTTGATGTATATGTTTAATGTGTAGGATGCCATGGTTGATGGTAAATAGAGATTGGTGGAGAATTGGTGGGACAATTGTGTCAAAATTGACACCTCCCACCGTGGCTATTTAAGGAGGTCCAAGGGAATTTCTAGAATCATCATCCAAGATAAGAGAGATCTTCTATCCATTGTTAGAGAGCCTTGAGAGCTCTATGAGATAAAGAGAGAGGTATATAGAGGAAGTTTTTGTCACTTTTATTCAAGTTTAAGTAAATCTCATTTTCTTCCCATTTTATACCTCCATTATTCTCTATTTGTGATCAGCGAATCACAAAAAGTGGTATCAGATGAGGTTCTGGTGAAACGGCGGCAAGCAGTGGAGATTTTTTGGTGACTAGAAAATTCAATTTGCTCATAATCCTATTTTGAAGTCATATTATGAAAGTTAGGGGTGATCTGATTCCAACGGCGTAAATGGCATTGAAAACTAATTCAAGATGAGATTTCTAGACTCAGTAAAAGTTTGATCAAACTTCGGGTGTTATAACACCCCCTTGCCAGAGAAGAAGGTATTGTCCCAGTGCTGGTGATATTTCCGATGAGATTCTGGTAGCTTCTCCAGCATACCACGTCATCAGACGATCTCATTCTTTAACACTGATTTGGTCATATCTTGATCAATCGGTGTCTGATTTCAACGATTCAAGAGTTGATTACATCATTTTCGACCATTTTGGACACAACTGTGAGCTCAATTTTTCCAGATTATACACCAATTTTTTAAAATTTAAATTAAATGGAGGGACCATCCACAGGAGGTGGTTGAGGGTCCGAAAACAATAGAAAAAGCCAGAGCGGGTCTATAGATAGCAGGAGAGCATCATACAAATGTTTTCATTATGACATGATGGGTCACATGAAGAAGAACCATCAAAGGTTTCTATAATAAAAGGGTCAAAGTAGCAACCAACAAAAAATAAATGTAGACGCACATGTTACAGTCTCTGGAGAAATCACGCTTTACTCTAAAGATGAAGAAGAGACATGTTGTCATACATCAATCCAGACACAGAATGGATGGTCGATAATGTAGCATCGTACCATGTCACTCCACATCATGAGTATTTCTTTACTTATCAAGCCGGTGACTTTGGTGCAATCAAGATGGGAAATACCAGTTCGGTAGAGATTGTTTACATGGGTGATTCCAAGTCAAGATGAACGTTGCATACACAATCACCCTAAAGGATGTTCGACATGTTCCAAGCCTTAAACTCAACCTGTTATCGGGTATAGCCTTTGATCGAAAAGGATATGACTACATCTTCAATAATAGAGCATGGAAGATGACAAAAATGAGTCATCACCATTGCTCGAGGACACATATGCGGTACATTGTACAAAAATCATGTGAATATATGTACAAAAAACATCAACATGGTAGAAGGAGAGACGTCATCCAATATATGACATAAGAGACTCATCCACATGAGTGAAATAGGGTCATATACCCTGATGAAGAAGATATATGTCAGTATTAACAAGGATGAATCACCTGATCCTTGTAAATACTACTTGTATGGGAAGCATCATAGAGTCTCATTCAATACTGCTTCATTAAGGAGATCAGAGTTGCTGGATTTAGTGCACTCTGATGCATGTGGACACATGAAGGTAGATTCACTATGAGTTAACAATTGTTTCATATCCTTTATTGATGATGAATCTCAAAGGGTGTGGGTGTTCTTCTTTTAGACTAAGGACCATATACTGGACTACTTCAAGATGTCCCACGACATGGTGGATCATGAAACTAGAAGGAAACTGAATTGTATTCGTTTAGAAAATGGAGGAGAGTACACATCTAGGGAATTTAATGCCTATTGCAGGAGTCAGGGAATCCGAAAAGAGAGGACAGTCCCATGCACCCCACAACACAACAAAGTTGTAGAAAGGATGAACAGAACCATCATGGAGAATGTTAGAAGCATGATGAGTTTGGTTAAGCCGCCTAATCCATTATAGGGAGAAGTTGTTCATGTTTCATGCAACCTCATCAATAAATCACCATCAGCCTCACTGAATTTTGAGATTCCATAGAAGAGATGTTTTGGTAAACATCCCTCTTACTCTCATTTATGAGTATTTGGATATTTTCATTTGTACATGTATCTAAGGAGATCAATCAGAATCTAGATAGTAGATATACTCCATTCATATTCATCGACTATGGAGATGAGGAGTTTGGATACAATCTTTGGGACCTGAAGGAGAAGAAGGTTATCAGAAGCATAGATGTTGTGTTCCATGAGAACCATATGATCGAGGAAATTCAAAATCCTAGAATGTTTAAAAGGGAAAGTGTTGAGGAATCAATTCATGGTCCAACACCAGTACTAGGACCACCTATAAATGAAGAGGAGGAGATGCAAGAAGACTTATCAACAGCGGACTAGGAGGCAGTGGAGGAGGATATTAAGTAGGGGAGACTCAATCCTCTCTACAAGAAGTTCCAGAACCATCACAGGAGTAAAGTGATGTTGTGCCTCCCAAACCTAACATTTCATAGGTTCAAAGATATTCATGAGGAAGGATTCCATCAAAAAAATATTTGAAGTCGGAGTACCTTTTTCTGACTGATGAGGGGGATCCTGAAGGATATTAAGAATCATATCAACATTCATTATCATTGGATACGCGAAGTGATGGATCGACAATTACTGTGACCTTTTAAGATCCAAAAAAAAGATAACCCATTGGATATGTTTACAAAGGTGGTTGCTCGAGAGAAGCTGGAACTTTGGAAATGCTCCAGAGGATTGTAGTTTGATGGGGAGAATTGATGGAGTGTCTTTTTCAGCTGCCTTGGTAGGTGGATGGTGCACCAACCCCACTAACCCCTTGGATGCTTCAATCTGCTGCACATGTTGAATGTGTAGACTTCCATGGTTGATGGTAGGTGGGGATTGCTGTAGAATCGGTGGGAGAGTCATTTCAAAATTTACATCTCCCACCATGGCTATTTAAGGAGGGTCGAGGGAGTTTACAACATCATCATCCGAGCCACTCGAGCTCTTCTATCCATTGTTAGAGAGCCTTAAGAGCTCCATGAGAGAGAGAGGGGTGTAGTGAGGGTGTTTTGTAAGCTTTATTCATGGTGAAATAAAGACTAGTTTCTCCCTACATTCTTCTATATTCGTGATCAGGGAATCACAGCTGTTAGTTCTTTAATTATAGACTCAAGTAAAGGTGAGTTAGAACCTTTTACCTCTTTAAAACCTCTGGTAGTAGTCTTTGTATCGAACTGTTGAGAGTTCTGAGAGATCTTCTCTATAAACTCCTTGGCCTTAGCTGGAGATTTTTCTATGAGATCTCCTCCTGAAGAATCATCTATCAGGTTCCTATCACTGTCGTGAAATCCATGATTGATGAAGACCAAGAAATTATGATCTTCAATGGGTTGATGTGGACAACTGACAATCAACTTCTTGAACCTCTCTCAATTCTCATAAAGAGTTTCTCTAATATCTTGCTTTATGACATAAATCTCCTTCCTCATCCTTGTACTCCTTGAAGTAGGGAAGAACTTCTGAAGAAAGGCTCTCTAGAGCTCATCCCAACTTGTGACCTCTCTAGGTTGTAGGTTGTACATTTATTCCTTTATTGATCCCTCCAGAGAGAATGAGAATTCCTTCTATTTGATTTGAGACTCTGAAACACCAATGGATTTGAATGTGATGCACAAATCACCAAACTCCTTCAAATGCTTATTGGGTCTTCTCCTACCAAACCATGAAACTTATGTAGCAATTGGATTAACCCATGCTTTAACTAAAAGTTTACTTGATTATTTGGAAACACCAATTGATTATTTTGATAAAAAAAATTTGGAGTGTACGATTTAATTGATCTTGTTTCTCATCTATATTATCAATTTTTTTCATAAGTTTCAATTTTTTTTTAAAATATGGCTAGGTTTATTTTATTTTTTTGAAAAATAAGCCTTAATGGTGTTAAGGGTCCTTATGCCTTTGGCTTCCTATAGCAGAGGCCAAAGGCATCTGGGGTGCTAACACCTTTGACTAGAAACTCTGGGAAAATGTGTTACAGGCCTTAACGCCTTTACCCAAACTCAAAAAAAAATAACTTTATATACTTTTAAATATATAGGTTTGTATATTTAAATTTTTTATTTTTATTTTGTTTTGTTTTATTATATATATAACAAAAAAATTAGAATAATTTAACATCTATTAAATATCCATCATTACTACAATTAAAGTAATCATGAATTATGACTAAGACCCTCATGCAATACTCTCTTTTATAAGGGGGGTTGCCCTGAAAATTCTTATGGATTTCCAATATGGGATTCAACTTCACCTTTTCTTGCGCAGAATTAACAATATATTATTATTAATAACTAGTAATTAATTAATAATTAATATTAATTACTAATAAATTATAATAATAATAATAACAAACAAATAATAATTAACTATTAATATTTACTATTAAATATTAATAATTTACTAATTAATATTAATAATATTATCAAAAATATTAACAAATAACTAATTAATTATTAATAGTTAATAGTTATTAACTACTTAGTAATTAAATAATATTTAATTGCTTATTAATAATATTAATTACTAATTAACTAATAAATTATTTATTAATAAATAAATATTAATAATTCATATTAAATAATTACGAATAAATATTTAAAATTATTATTTAATTACTAAATATTAATAATAATGATAAAATTATTAAATTGCTAATTTTTAATTAACTAACTTATTATTGCTAATTTTTAATTATTAATTATTATTAATTAATTACTAATTATTAATTATTATTTTAATTGCTGATTAAAAAAATTCTAATTATTAAAAATTATTATTAATTTATTACTAAAATTTATGTATTCTTATTAGTTAATAAAAATTCACTAATCAATAATAATAATAATAATAAATAGTTATTTTTATTTAGTTTATTAATAATTATTAATTATTAATTAATTATTAATATTTATTAATTATTTGGCAGTGCAACTTGGATTCAGGAAGCATTGTCGGATGGGCAGCTCAAAAGGGTTATAGGTGCATTGGCACCTGTTGACTGACCCTCTAACCACTTGGAACATAGGAGTGCTCTTCCACGACATTGCAAAGTGAAGCACAAAGTGACAGTTCTTGGCAGAGGGAGCGACATATCGTGTGAATGGTGATGACCAGATAGGCGATACGACGCATCTTGATAAGTAGTGTTGCATGGAGATATGTAGGCATTGCTGGTTGGGTGGCTCGAAAGAGCGATGGGTGCATTGACACCTATCATCTGACCCTCTACCCATACATGGGTTAAATAGGGGTGCTCTACTATGACTTCATGGTGGGTAGTGCAATGCAATGGATGATGGTAAGGGGGTATTGCAACAAGAAGTCTCAGATCATGATGAGAAGCTTGGATTCTCATGTTGAGCCTTTTCAAGTCATCTCCTTCGGCTTTCAAGCCACAATACATTCAGGCCATCAAATTGTATTGGGCCTTTGTGTCATTGGTCCTTCGGGTTATATAATGTTTAACTTCTAAACCCAGTTTAAAAGAGGTTTATATTCCCCTAATAAAAAAGGGGTGTTTCCCCTAACTGTTTTTAAAAAATGATAATTATTAATAATAAAAATATTTATTTTTATTAAGTTTATTAATAATTAATAGTTATTATTTAATTGTTAAATAAAAAATATTTTTAATGATTAGAAACTGAATAATTAATAATTATTATTATTTAATTATTCAATTACTAATTATTAATTCATTAAAATTCATTAATTATTAATAATAATGATTGGTAGTTATTTTTACTAAGTTTATTTTATGGGGGAAAAAAGGCGGCGACTGACTCTAGTAGCATCGGCGACATGGGCCAGACCGCCATGGGCATAGGTTGCGCAAGGTAGGTGGTTACCTCTTGGAGTGACGACATGTAGGAGGCGCAGGCCAGGCAGACACCAGTTCTTATGGGGGCGTAGGACATGCGGAGCATGGTGGCGTAGGGCAAGCAAAGCATGCCAGCGCAGTGTCACGGGCTGAACATCTCAGCACAGCAGTTCACCGGTGAGGCACCCCAACCCCCTCCAAGGCGGGTGGGGTTCAACCGTCCAACTCTTAATATGATGCGAGGTTCAATGGTTTCATCTTGCCATGGAATCATCAGGAGAGTGGCCCCAACTCCCAACCAGTGGTGTTAAGACTGACACGCACCATCCTCCACTTTGTCGGGGCAACTCTCATTTCTTCGATAGGGACAAACCAGATGAACTATAGCTTTGATGTTCTTGCGGGTGTGAGACAGGACCCCCATGATTGGGTCGTGACATTCTCCCACCATCATTCCATGTACGCCCTCATTCATGCAGGATCATGGCCTTCTGTGTGTCCGCGAAATGGTGCTTCCAACTAACCGGCTACCAACGATAAGGAGCATCCCCTAAGGCCATGCTTGGTAGTCGGTTAGTTGGAAGCACCATTTCACGAACACACAGAAGGCCACGATCTTGCATGCATGAGGGTGTGCATGGAATGGTGGTGGGAGAATGTCATGACCAAATCATGGGGGTCCTGTCCCACACCAGTAAGAACATCAAAGTTGTGGTTCATCTGGTTTGTCCCTATCGAAGAGATGGGAGTCGCCCTGACAAAGTGGAGGATGGTATGTGACAGTCTTGACACCGTTGGTTAAGAGTTGGGGCCACTCTTCTAATGAGTCCATGACAGGACGAAACCAGTGAACCTCACATCGTATGAAGAGTTGGATGACTAAACCCCACCCGCCTTGGAGGGGGTTGGGGTCCCCCACGGGTGAACTGTTGTACTGAGACGCACAGCCCGTGAAAATTGGTATCAGAGGGAATGTGCCTCATGGTGTTGTAGAATGATGTCGAACGGACCTTGGTGGTGGGAGCGGAGTCCCAGGGTGTCATGCGGGGGTGACACAATATAGAAGGTCATGCTCAAGAGATGTCATAGGCAGAGACGCCACTATGTAGGGTGGGTCTCATGGAGGTTGTTTATGACCCAGAGAGAGGGTGGACCACGGTGGTTTGTGACCCAAAGAGTGGATTTATGCCAATGACAAGGAAGGAGCATCCCATGAGGCCATGCTTGGTATCCGGTTAGTTGGAAGCACCATTTCGCGAACACACAAAAGGCCATGATCCTTCATGCACAAGGGCGTGCATGGAATAGTGGTGGGAGAATATCACGACCCAATCATGGGGGTCCTATCCCACACCAGCAAGAACATCAAAGTTGTGGTTAATCTAGATTGTCCCTATTGAAGAGATGAGAGTTTCCCTGAAAAATTGGAGGATGGTGCGTGTTAGTCTTGACACCACTAGTTGGTAGTTGGGGTCACTCTCCTAATGAGTCCATGGCAGGATGAAACCAGTGAACCTCACATCATATGAAGAGCTGGACGGCTGAACCTCGCCTGCCTTGGAGGGGTTTGGGGTGCCGCACGAGTGAACTATTGTGCTGAGATGCTCAGCTCGTGACAGCAGGCTCCGTGGGCCATGGGCATGCCAGCATAGGCGGCGCAAGCCAGGTGAAGCAGGGTCTAGGTGGCGCAAGTCAGGCAAAGCAGGCTAGCGTAGGTGGACCGAGCGAGCCACTACCTTTGGGATGGTTTCGGGCCTATTGGTTAGGGCTTTCTAGGGGATTTAATGCCCCTTGGGCCTGCGGGTCATGTATCTTAGGCCTTTATACCCTGGGGTCTTCAAGGCTATGTAATGGGATCTCTCTACCTAGAAAAAAAAAGATGAGTTTCTTTGGTTTAATAAAAATGGGGGGCTCCCCTACCTGTTTAAAAAATAGTTATTAATTAATTAGTAATTAAATAACAGTTATTTTTTATAAATAGAAACAAAATAAAAAATTCAAATATATATTAGTAATTGTTTAATAATTATTATTACTAATTATTAATTAATTAGTAATTAGATAATTAATTAATAATTAAGTAATTGATATTATTATTAATTAGTAACTAAATAATAATTGTATATATTTATTAGTAATTAATATTAATTATAAATTAATATTATCAAATAGTAAATAATATTATTTAATTAGAAATTAATTATTAATTATTAATTATAAATAGTAATTATTCATAGTTAATTTTTATTTATTTATTAATATTATTTTTTTTGTAATTAATTATTATTTAAGTACTAATTTATTAAGACCTATTAATTTTTAATAATTAATTAGCACTTAATTAGTAATTAATTAATTTTTAATATTTTTTAGTAAATAATATTATTAATTGGTAATTAATATTATTTTATTACTAATTAATTATTAACATTTCATAGTAATTATTAATAGTTAATTATTATTTAGTTATTACTATTGATTTATTATTAATAGTATTAATTAGTAATTAACTATAATATTAATTATGAATTAAACAATAAATATTAACCCTAAAGAATTAATTAGTAATTAATTAGTTATTTATTAATATTATTAGTTAGTAATAAATATTTATTAGTAATTGATATTATTAATTAGTAATTAATTTTATTTAATTACTAATTAATTGTTAATTAATAACTATTAATATTTAATAGCAAATTTTAATAATTAATTATTATTTAGTTTTTATTATTATTTATTAGTAATTAATTAGTAAATAATATTTAAAATTAATTAATTGCCTAATTATTATTAATCATAATATATTATTAATTATACACAGTAAAGGGAGAAGTTGAATCTCACATTGAAAATCCATAATTGCTTCCAGGGTATCCCCCCTTATAAAAGAGTTTGGGTCTTTAAGACCATGTAATGAGTTCCCTCTGCCCATAAAAAATTGAGTTTCTTTGGTTTAATAAAAAAAGGGGGCTTACCCCACCAGTTTTTAAAAAAAAGTTATTGATTAATTAGTAATTAAATAACGATTATTTTTAATAAATAAAAACTATTTTTTTTGAATATTTATTAATAATTTTTTAATAATAAGAATTATTATTATTATTTAAACAGGTTGGGGCTGAGTCCCCTTTTTATTAGGAAAGAAATCCTACATTTTAACTAAGTTGAGAGGTAACCCTTACATGACCTTGAAGGCCGAGTGGCCCATAGACCTATTAAAACATGGCCTGAAGCCCCAACAACCCGAAGGTTTAAACATGTCTCTTAAGGCCCTGAGTGAGCATTCTGTATCATGCCATGTCGCCAGTCATACGATACGCCCCCTGTCAGTAATTGTCACACCTTGATCACAATCTGAAAGTTGCATCATCTCCTCTTGTCATGAACTATTGCATCATGTCGACGCATCGTGATAGGGTACCCCTATCACGGTGTGGCCGGAGGGCTGGATGATAGGTGTCAACACACCTATCTCTCTTTCAATTCGTCCACTAGGTGATGCTTGTATGATGCTCACTTTCATAACCTACCTATTTCTTTGCATACTCAGACCAGTCACAAGTTTAGATAGTCACATGGTAAATCATCCCTCTATCCCACATTGGGGGTCCATGGGATGGAATATTGTATGATACATGCCAGCATGCCTATCCCCTCTTTTCGAGGCTATGTTGCGAAAGCATCAAGAGTCGCAACGACAGAAATGAGATACGGAGAGAAAATACAGAATAAAGGAATACACATGGGACACACAAATTTATGTGGTTCAGAATAATCCCTATGTCCACAGAGAGGCAGAACTTCACTATTTTCAGGAGCACATATTACAGAGTGTTTCAGTTAAAAAACCCTAGCCGAAAAAAGATGATCCACTATTCCGAACAGGAAGTCCGCGTTGCTATAGTGAAAGGCGGCCACCTTTGTCAAAAGTTCTACAGTGGATGTCGGCTAGAAGTAAAAATTGAAATAGTATAGTTGACTCCGAAGTCCGCACTGCTACAGTGTCTATTGGTGTCGTTCGGTCAACTCTGTTACAGTAGTCAGAGTTTCTACAGTCTTAAAAATTTGGGGCGGGGGCCTTCGAACCCCGAAGCAAGGGAGCATTGCCCCCTGCAACCCCCAACAAGCTCACTGCGGAGCTCGACCCGTGACAATTGTGGGCCACAAGAATTCGTCCCAACCGAATCAGGCTACACCTATCCAACAGGCTACCCCACCCAACAGCGTGCCCACACTTCCTTTGCATGTCACTGAGTCATTTTCCTAGTCCCTGTCACTCCACCTTCTTCCCACTGGTGCTAACTCAAATTCCTTGTGGCCCAAAGGCCATTAGTGGCCTATAGACCCAATTTTGTGGCCCTAAAGCCCAATTTGGGTGAATAGTTCAACTACTACAGTACCTACTATAGTAACTCAAGAATACCCCTGCCTAGTTTGGAACTTGGGTCTCTTTGATGAAGGATCACATGGGTTTAATCCCTAGATCGGTTCCCATATCGGGTGACGAGACCTCCAACCACAATCAAACAGCATAGGATATGTGTTTGACTCACTTTTGATAACCCGGTGCAGAATGATGCACACACACACTGCAGGACTCATTCGAGCAGTCGCACTATAGGAGGAGCCTTGCATGAGAGGACGTGCACAATACTTCTTATTCATCTTCATTCGATGAAGGTGCATCCCACCAAATAGATTTCCATTAGCAGATGGTGCACCTTACACCCTTGTCCATGGATGTTGTGCTCGACAGTTTCCATACATGGGACCTAGCTAGTCTACCGGCATGCCACACACTAATTGCACCATCCCTGGTTTACATCACGTCCAGGCGATTCACGCCCAATCGGTACGCACCCCACTTTAGGTGAATAAAAAATAGAAAAAAGGAAAGGGTGGTGGGGAAGAAAAAAGGGTGGAAAATTAGACAAGTCATTTAATGCTAGCCTCCTTCAATTTTTTGACACAACCATTATGTAAAAACACCTTGATGAGATAGGACAACAACTCTGAGGTGCCTCGATCTGACTGACATAAGAGAAAACTGAATTTTGGGACGATCTCACACTTTTGGGGTGATGCCTTGAGATGATAATTCCACACTAAGAGGTGACTCTGCCTTCTCACACAACCATACTGCCTAAGGTGCAACTCACGGGGTTTGGCATTTCGACCGCAAACCCGTTGCAACTTGGAGGGAAATCCCCATGCATGAAATCCATCATAGAAATAAGGTCTCCTATGATGAACATACTGGAACCAATAGGGGTGGGATCTAGAGAAACAAAGTAGGACACGAGCATTGACCCTATAGTAGCAGATGGAGCTCATTCCATCCTCCCCAGTACTGACAGATGGGTTTCCAAAGGAAGAGAACAAACAGTCCACAACGATCATGGGGGATGCACTTCATGTTGTGGCAACTCTGCCTGCCTTTCCACTAACACTACTCAAAGTGCATTACACAATGTCTATTGCGACAAAGGATAAACAGCACAACAAATCAGCATTGTTAGGACTAGCGTCAATGATGGAAGTTTAGCCATAGAAAATAGAAGATCAGACCAAACTCGAGAATTTTAAGGAGCAAATCCAGCTTGGTGCAATTTTTATGGATGTTGCATGTTGATTTATTGGCCCATTTAGTAGTATGGATCATATGGAAGAAATATTGGCATGACTTCTCTCAGTTTCATGGAGTGAGGCTGGTATGAGAGATTTCTTGGTCTGCTTGTGAGACCCACTACCTTGAGAAGGTGGTTTTTTAGGACGGTGGCACTGGTAGGAACTAGGGGTAATAGTGTCATTATAAGATGGGAATATGTTATGGGCCCAAGGTAATATTCTTGGTAATATTATTAGTTTTTTAGGTTGTGGTTCAATTATAAATAAATGGAAGAGGGTGAGAGAGAGGGGTATCAAGTGGATTATAGTTATGGCTGCTTCAAGTAGATCATCCATTGGCTTGGAAGTTGGCCTCCATGTCTTGGCTTGGGCAGGAGTCTCTCCCGAGTTGTCTCCTTCATTCTTCTTTCTTCTCTCCTCTGTGATTCTATTACTCCTTCTCATATTTTATACAATTCATTTGTTCAAGTCTTTATCGGTGTAGTGTCTATCATGGTTCAGTCAAGAAATACAAATTTAAACCCAAGTAAAATATATTATAGTGTGTGACTCAAGTTGTTTCACAAAGAGGAAAAATATTCATTGTTTCTTTTTGTTGCAAGTGGGTTTGATTGGTAATGGAAAAAATAACTAAGTGTGAGAGTGTGTTCGAATGCAATAAAATTGGTAGATATAATGAGAGAAAACTAGCTTCACCTTGGATATTCCCTCACCTAACCTGCTAAACCATAACCCACTCAATAAGAACTCTCATATTCTCTTATTAATTGAAAAAAACATCAACCGATTACCCTCACTTAGTGTGTTCAATTTAAAGAAAGATATGCAATGGTCACTGTACTCTATGCTCTTTTCTAGAAAAATGATCAAATAACTTTGAGAACTCCTGAACCAATCTTCACTCCCCTCCAACACGTGGGAAATAAATATCCAAGGGTAGCGTGTGAAAACCAATAAGAGGGAAGGAAGTTGAACTAAAATTCAATAAACAAGGACATCTCATACTGCCTAAAGTAAATAATAAATTCCAGTAAGATCAAGTAAGAGATAATTTAATAGTAAATGAAATAATTCATTAGCAGGGGGTGGGGGAAATCTCCTCAGCTCGACCATAATTAACCTAGTGTTCCATCACTGAATAGGTTACAATAATAAGGAAAAATAAGAATCAACAGCCAACAACCCCCATCACATTGAGTTTTATTCCCTTTCATAAGGGCAGGTTGAATGTTCAAGAACACTTATGAAGTTAGGATAGTCTCTATGAAATCTAGAAATCTCGATCTCCTCCACATGAATGGCATGAACTTCCTTCGAATGATTAAGAAAACAATGCATTCCCTAGATCCCAACTGATTCCTTCTCCCTACCTTAGATCGTGAACCATCTTTGAGTTCATAGTCTCCTTTTCCTAATTTGGCTAAGCAACGAGAATGGATTATTCTCATGGTCCCTCATGCCTCGCATTAGATCCACGCAACCTCCTCATTGATTAATGGCTTCAAGATGAATTTTTGAATGGGGGGTGTAGTCTTCCAGAACACTCCAATAAATCCTTTTTATATAGGTGATTTATCTAGGGATCGAGAAAAAATCTTATGTACCACTTCATACTTAGCACAACTTGATTTTACAGAGGAAATAAAAACTTTTTTGTATTTCCCAAAAAACCTTGTGCATTACAATGAAACTCTTCTGCAATAAAGTCAAAGATATTATGTATCATTGTGTCCATGAGAACTCATACACATCCTTTAAAATTTCTTACCTATTCACTTCTCCTTCATGATTGTCAAAAACTTTACATATAAGAGGGGTCGTAAGGAGTTTCTTATGCATTGGGAAAAAATCCTATGCATGGGATTATCTCTAGAAAAGGAAAAAACTTTATGCATCTCTTTAATCATGGAGATTTTCTTTATATATCAAAAAATATATTACATATCATCCAGATTATTTTACATATCACTATTATGCATCCTCAATATCTCATGTATCCAGTGTTTTATCCCCATGACAAAAGAAATTATCCTATGTATCAGTTGGGTCGTGATAATTTCTTACATACCAACTGAGAATTCTTATGTATTAGCACATCCATACATATGGTTTTTCCCTTTTCTAATTCTAATCAACTTATATTTAGTGACTAAGGAAAAAATCCTTACCCATTAACCCAAGTCTCTTGCATATGTGATGGCCCATACACAAGGTTTTTGTTAGGTTCAACCGTGTGAAAACCATTTTCCAACTAAGCTATTGGATCTGATAGAAGGAGATATTTCAGCACTCTAATTTGTGATGTTGTATTGAAATATTGGAGCATCTAAAATCAACATCTGAAAGTCTGTAGGTAGGTATACTGGATGATGGCAGTTGGAAGATGAAAATTGGAAGTTACCCCTTGATCACTTCCAATGGACAAAGTATGGAGAAGCAAAACACTTGTATGGAAGAAACTCTTATAGGTGTAAGAGTTTTTCTAATGTTACATAAATTTTTTTTCTTTGGTGGGTTTTAACAAAGGGATTACATTACGTAAGGGTCTTCTGGATCATACGTGAGAGTAAATTCATGTATTTTTTGGAAGTGAGCATTGTTCACTAAAAGAGGGAGTTTGGAAGTATAATTCTTTGACCGAAGGAGGGTTGCCCACAAATATGGGATCTGAGTGGACTTCGCCCAGTGAGGATTAGAATGTGGTGGAAATCGATTGCACTGGCTGGGTCTTACTACAAATAGTAGGATGGATCTTTTTTTTGTTGGACCTGATTATGTGAGATATGTGGTTGTAAGAATGGAATCCCAAAAAATGAAGATCCGACTTCATTTGAAATAATAGGGCGTGAGAAATTTCTAGAATATGATGATATTTATGCTCGACCACCTCATTCTGTTGAGGGGTATCAAGGTAGTATGTTTTATGAAGGACGTTGTGATCCAACTGTATAAGGAAAGAATACAAATACTCTCATCCATTATCTGAGCAGATACATTTAATAGGTGTGGAGAATTGAGTGTGAATTTCATGGTAAAATGTTTTGAAAATATCACACCTCCGAATGTTCATGAAGGATATAAAGTCACATCATGCAAGAGAATTCATCAATAAAGGATACATAATAACAGCACCCTAACTGACTTGGGACCATGCAGAGACCTCATAAATTAGAATGAACTAATTAAAATGGTTGAGATGAATGCATCACCAAACAAGGAACATAAGATGTTTGATGATGTTTAGAAAACTTATAGGACTCTCAATGGAAAGAAAGGTGTGGAGTGATTTGGGGGATAAGCTGATATAAGATTGGAGTTGATGGATGACCTAACTGATTGTATTGTGGAAAGGTACTCACTATTTACAGAATAATTTTATATACACAACTTCTTAAAAAAACTTTTTTGCTCTAGATACGCACTACTACAAAAAGTATTTATCACGTCGTATTTTTTATGTTGGTTATTCATTACCGATGTAAAAAAGCCATATATCTTGATTTATCATGTTGGTTATATAATAACTAACATGATGAAGTGGATAATGTTATTTTTCACATCGTTTATTACTTAACCAACATGAAAAAGATGAGAATGTTTCTTTATCACATCGGTTATTATAATAACTAATGTGGTAAAGGAAGTTACCTCACTTTATCATGTTGATTATTACTTAACCTACATGATGAATCAATTTTCATTGTTTTTTCACGTTAGTTATTATCCAACCGACATTATATATCATTTAAAATTTTATGAATCTAGGGTTTGAATCATTTCAGTGTTATTCTCTCTCACGAAAGCCATCTCATTTCTCTTATGTAGAAGCATAAACCTTGTTTCTTTAATCTGGTGGACTCAAATATTTGATTTTCATCTTCATATATCCTCATGTTTCATCGGCATCATTTTTGCGCATTCGATCTGCTCTACTCTTGGGTAATATTCACACTTTTTTCCTCTTTTTCAGTCATTCAACAGCGTTGAATCCCTAACTTTCATTTTTTTTTCTATTTCATGTACTCAAATATCACATCATCATATCCTTAAACCCTCATATTTCGTTAGTCTCATCATTGATCATTTGAATATATATTTGATCATCTCAAATCTCACATTACCATATTCATATAGCTTAGTTATGCATTGATTTAAGTGAAAAAAGTTTTTGGATTGCTTTATATCTTAACTTTGTTGTGTTTCTATTAAATGGAAGAGCATTTACACCAAATTGTTTCACAAATTTTTATACTACATCACATCTTAAATTTCTACATTGAATCTCAGAATTTTGGTTATTTAGATGATGTTTGTGAATCATTAATTATTTATGCATACATTTCCATGTATATGGATAAATTTTAATTAGTTTTATAAACTTATTAGTGACTTAGTAATCTTAAAATATAATATATACATACATTGAAATTTTCATGTAGTTCAATATACAATATCATATAACTAGTGTATATGCATATCAACACTTTTCTTTTGATGTGATTATATTCTTACCTTGAAAAATCATATATTAAATATGCAGTTTGCATATTATGAGTTTTTGTCAATATAATGTTCACATTATTGGTGAATACACAGTAGGAACTGCCAATTGGTTCCTTTAGATATGTTTGTTATATTCTGAAAAATATATTTTCATGGAATTACACATGCATCAAATGGTATTCACACTGGACATTTTTCTACCCATAAATTTGTATTTTCATTGTATAAAATTAAGTATACTTTAATATTTAAAATGTGGGTTATTATTTTGTTACATTAAAATTAAACTTGTTGTCATAGAATACACGGTACATAATATTCTTTTCACAATTTGCATAATATAGTAGACATAAATAATATATAATATTAATTATGCATATATATGTACCACATTAAAAATTCATCATTGTGTTGTTTGAACTCTAATATAAGATTATATTATATTATGAATTAATGTTTCGACTAATAATTGTTGGATTTTTAATGCAAATGTTTTTTAGAAAATTTGATGATAAAGATACTAATTGATCAAAATTGAAAATGGACACTTGATTTGGAATTTGTTCAATAATATTCAATTTCAAGTTTCATCTAATTTCATTAAAATGAAAATGAAAAATGAGAGAACTATTTAACTATATTTTTTTTAAATTACTTCCATGCATTTATTTTTACGATTTACCAATTATATTTAAACTTATATTTGATTATTTTCTAGAATTTATAATTATACATTTCAAATACACATATATTTGTTTTATATTTCAAAATTGTGTTACTTTCAAATTATGACATCTTTGATATAAATTTAATCTTGGTTTATCTTGACAATATATATATTTTTGATATTTTTTATAGATAATAACGAGTCAAAGTTGGATTACAACACTTCGAATAAGTAATGAATATGAGGAAGGTGGTGATGTTTTTTTGGAATTTGATAAATTAAATGTTCCCAATGACAACATTTTTTTCAACCCATGTTTGAAATTTTTAAACATGAAGAAGTTGAAAATTAGAGAGATCAATTATTATTTAATTTCTCATGGTTTTAATTCGAGTTACAACCCTTGAATTTGGCATGGTGAAACTGGGTATAATTTCAGATCTCTTAATGATGATGCTTACAATATGATAAGTTTGATGAAATTGAAGAAATTATTTGTGATATTAAAGTAGAGAAAATTTATAAACAATTAACAATTGAGCGTCTATATGGTGATGCTGAAAAACCTTTGTATCTAGGTTTTACGGAATTTGTGGTTTTATCGACGGTGTTGAGATTGATTAACTTGAAGGTGAAACATGGATAGAGTGAAAAACGTTTTATAGAGTTGCTAAAATTGTTGAAATATATTCTTCCTAAAGATAATGATCTTCCATATTCACATTATAAAGCGAAAAAAATACTATTCCCGATGAGATTAGGGTACAAAAAATTACATGTCCTCCTGAATGACTATGTGCTATATGGAAAGGAATACAAATTTCATTCAGAGTGTCCTAAATTTGGGACATCAAAGTATAATTTATAAGAAAAATCACAGGTTTATTTAGCAGTTACATAGACCCCTGCCAAGGAATTTTGGTATCTTCCTATAACTCCTCATTTGAAATGTTTATTTGAAAATTCATATGATGCAAAAAGATTAAGATGACATGAAGATGAGTGAATATGTGATGGAAAATTACTCATTCATCTGATTGTCCATAGTGGAATAAAATTGATCACCAGTTTCCAACATTCAAAAATGAAGTTATAAATATCATACTTAGACCGTGTAAGGATGGAATGAATCCACATAGAAGACTTAGTAGCACACATAGTTCATGGCCTGTTTTTTGGAAATTTATATCTTCTGAATTTTATATGAATTGAAAATATTTAATATTTAGTTTAATGATATCTGGACCAAAACAGCCCAAAAATGATATTGATGTTTTCTTGTCACCTTTAATTGATGATTTGAAATTGTTATAAGAGGAAGGTATAAGGGTGTATTATTCTTATAAAAAGGAATATTTTCAACTGCATGAAATGATTATGTTCACTATAAATGACTTCCCAGCATATGGAAATTTATCTGGATATAATGTTAAAGGGTATAAAGCTTTTCCAATTTTTGAACAAAAAGATTCATATTATCAATCGCATCATGGGAAAAAATAGTATACATGGGTCATATAAATTTTTTGTCCATGGGTCACTCTTATAGAAGATTAAAAAATGAATTCAATGACTCACATGAATTTTATATTTCTCCAAAACCTTTATCCATTGATCAGTGTTTTGAGATGGTGAAAAACATTGATGTGACATTTAAAAAGACAAGAAAATATGGCAATGATTAAAATATTTGGAATAAATAGTAAATATTTTTTGAGCTACCAAATTGAAGATAACATGAGTTCAAACATAACATTGATGTCATGCACATGGAGAGGAATTTCTGTGACATCTTGATTAGAACATTGTTATATATTAAATGAAATACTAAATATATTTTGAATGCAAGATTGGACTTTCTCACAATGGGAATATGTTTGGAGTTGACTTACACTCTTGATGGAAGGAAAAAATTCCCACCCCTAGCTTGTCATACATTACCCAAGATGGAGAAAATAGCTTTTTCAATGTCTTCATGATATCAAAGTTCCATGGGACTATTCTTCAAATGTAAGAAATTGTGTCTTTAAAGGATTTGAAGCTGACAGGTATGAAATCTGATGATTGTCATGTCATGATGCAATAACTCCTACTAGTTTTTCATGGAATATTTCCCATCCATGTCAAAATAACTATAATAAAGGTGTGTTATTTTTTCAATTCAATTTGTAATAAGGTTATTGATTTGAATTCTTTGAACACTTTGGAGAATGTAGAAGTTTCTATAATTTTTCAATTGAAAATGTATCTTCCTCCATCTTTTTTTTGATATCATGGTGAATTTAATGGTACACTTGGTTCTAGAAATAAATCTTTGTGAACCTGTATATCTACGTTCGATGTATCTTTTTGAAAGGTATATAAAGATATTGAAGGGGTATGTTAAGAATCCATATCGACCTAAAGCCTTCATTATTGAGAAGTATATTTCTGAGGAGGTTGCAGAGTTTTGTACAAGCTATTTTTCTGCAGTGTAGAACATCGGTTTTCCAACATCTCACTATGAACGAGTTAATTATGGGGAAAGAGGATCTATGGATTGAAATTCAAATATTTGACTGGTGAATAGATAAACAAGGTACATTTATACATCTTGAATAACATAGATGGTGTTCAACCTTATATAACATTGTGTATTAATGTGTTCAAACAATGTTATCCAAAGAAGAAAGATATGTGGATTTTGAATGAGCATAACAAAACTTTTTTTCCCATGGTTTAAAGAGATCATTCTTGGTAAATTAGACGCATCATAAAAATTGAAATGGTTAGTGGGTAGTCCAAGTTTAAATTTGATAACATGATCTAAGTACGACATTAATGGATATACATTTCATACGAAAGATCAAGAAAGCAGAAGTGTGGTTCAAAATAGTTGTGTATTGGTGTTCGTAAAAGCGATACATTTTTCAAGTTCCAAAGTCAAAAACCCAATATCAACATCAACTGTATATTATGGATTCATTGAAGAAATATGGGAGGTTAATTATATTAAATTTTAAGTTACAGTTTTTAATTTCAAATGATTTATCAGTAACAATATTGTCAGACATGATGAATTTGGAATAACACTGGTTAATATGAATAAATTGGAATATAAAGCTGATCCTTTTATCATGGAAGCACATGAAAAAAAAATCTATATTCTTGATCAATATGATATGCGGTGGTATATTATTTTACAAGAAAAAAACAGTATGTTGGTGATGATAAAGCTGATGAAGATTCTGATTTATGTGAGATACCTACATCCATAGAAAGATTAACCAATAATATTGATGAGCATGTCCTAGACATGGTTTGTGCCATACAGAATGATCATGATGAAAGAATTTAAGAAAAAAATACTTTAGTACATTCCTAATATTATAGGTAACATATGTTTATTTTAGGTTTACTTTTTAAAATTTCATAAATTGTTATATATTTTAATTTGATTTTTTTATTAAAACATGTATTATAACTATAAGTTAAATTTTTTGTTTATATTTGTTTTGTTTTGTTTTGTTTTGTTTTTTTACCATGTTTACCCTTACGTAACTTATATATTAATTTATTTTGTTGTAAAATAATTATTATATATTTAATATGTTAAATAAAAACAAAAATTATCATATAAGAGTATATTTTTTAAAAAAATTGGTGTAAAAATGACTTATTAGGTTAGAGATTTTTTACTATTGATAGGTCAATTTTAGATTTGTATTCACTCATTTATGTCATTTCATATCTCATTAATATTGTTATAATTTTAGTAAACTATAAAAAATATGAATAAAAATGTGTTAAAGTTTACTTTACTTTAATTTTTGTTTGATAATTATTCATTTTTTATTTACATTTGTATGTAATAGTTAGATTTGTATATTTGTGTACTAATTGTTTTATTTCTTTGATTTTTAGGATAATGACATATCAATCATCTGATCCACCGCATGATTCTAGAGATGATTGTACTTGTACCTCTAGAGAGGAATGTACACATACTCATTTTGATGAGCCTCTTCATCCTTCTTTACATGAGACATCTACTTCCACAAGGGCACGAAAGAGTTGGAGGGTTGGTAAACGTGGCACCACACGTTTACCAAAATTATCAATTTCCCATAGCTAGGACCAAAGGATACCAATAAACTTTGATGATAATGATATTCCAAAAGGTCCAAAAGCAAAAAAATTTAAGACTTTTGTAGTAGTTCAGGTTAAAAACAAAGTAGGTATTTTGTTTGATGGTTGGAGAAGTGTTGAAAAAGTGAAATTATCTCAGTTATGGGAGACCATTTTGGTAAGATTGTTTGTTATTATTTTACTTATCTTGAAATTTTTTAGTAATATATGTTTTCCTACTTCTTATCAGATGACATATGATATACCTAATACTAGAGGAGTTAGGAGGAAATGTTTATCATTGGCTGCTAGGAGATAGAGGTATTTTAAAAAAACCCCTCACATCACAAATCATTTTTTCGGATAGAAAACATCATAATCCATGTGATATATATCCATTTATATATGAAGATACATGAAATCAATTTTTTGAAAGTATATGATGAGAAGCGTTTTTGGTAAGTGCAATGTTACCTTTTATATGTTTTTTTAATGACCTTATTAATGATTTTTTTTATTAATTCTTATTTTATAGTAATCAAGGTGATCTTATCAAGAGATCCAATCTAGAAACTTATACCCTCATAATTTATCTCATAAAGGGTATATGTTATTGGAAGAAAAAATGATAGTAGAAAAATTTCAAAATTTGATAGCTGAGACTTTAGGGTATGTAGAGGTTGCCCCTCCTCCCCCCGCTAGACATGAAAAATAGAAGAGGATTTAGTTGAAAAAAAGGACAATATCTTACAAAAGAGTTGAGGGTTGTAACTGAGAGGATTATAATTCAATTCTTTATATATTGTAATTCATTATAGATTTTTGCAAATATTTAATATAGTATTATCTTGAGGAGAAGAGCACACAAGAAGTTTTTATAGCCGAGGGTAGGAAGGATATTTTAGCTACAGCATTGGGAAAGCTAGAACACCCGGGTCATGTATGAGGATACCCAACAGGTGTATCAGCAAAAAAAAGTGTTTCCACATTCTGCAGTAATGAAGGATTTTTATAAGAAAATGGAATCTTTGGAAAATGAATTTCATGATATTCATGTGATGATGGAGGATAAGATTAGAGTTTTGGTACAATCTATGTTTGCAGACATGTAAAAATAATTTCAAATTGTAGCTCCCACTCCTCCACCTCCACCAGCAGCTCCCACTCCTCCTCCTCTGCTTATCAACCCCACTTCTTACCCTACTTCTACACCCCCTCCTCCACAGCTTCCCAGTTACTATGTGTTATATGTTGATGATCCTCAGCATCATATTATTGTATATGAGATTATATTTGATATTGAAGGTACCTTTCATCATCAATAAATAGAGATATAGAATTATAGAGTCGTTGTACAGGATATTATAGATAGATCAGCAGGAGTTTTGTTACTTACAGATGAGGTGATTATAGTTAAACAAAGTATTGACCACTTTTTAGTTTGTCCATCTAGACTTGTTCGACATATTACCCTTGAGGTATGTGTATATTTTATCTTTTATTTCATTTTGGTATTAAATATGTTTTAACATTTTAAACTTTATATATTTATCTATTTTTTATAGGAATACTTTAAAGGTAAAGAAGTACTATTTATACAACAATAAATACAAAATGTTATGACTTTATATACAAATTATACTAGTCTTGATTTATTGTCAACATATTCAATTTTTTTGTATGTTTATGAGATTCAATTTGAAGCTAGTGTTTGTGGACGTGAAATAAATGTGATGATTTTGAAAAATGATATCATGGAGCTTATAACTAGATATCGGTTTGGCATCAACATGATGCAATTTTTTTCTATGTAAGTCTTAACATAAATCTTTCTATATGTTTAATTTATTGAAAATTTATACCTATTTTTGTTTTATATCAGGAATATTTATACAATTTATAAGGAGCATGAAAAGATAGATGTATATGGATTTATGGACCCACAGTTTATTTCACCTATAGCAATGACAATGACTGAAGCATAAAGAACAGTTTATATTACTGAAAGATTTAAAAAGAATGTAATTATTCAGTGCTAGATATTTTCTTATATTCAAGAGTACAAAACATACATCACACAAAGTGTTATATATATTTTAAAATAATAACTAATAACATTAAATTTTATTTTATATCAGTTGTCATTAGATGTTAGGTTTTTTTATCCAAGGGAGAAGTCACTTTACTGGTTATGCTCTATCCATAGTGAAATGAAATAAAATTTTAAGGATGTATTAAACATGTAAGTTTGAATTTTTTAATAATTTTATATATTATAATGACTTAAATTTATATCATTCATATTATTTTCAAAAAGGTCATGAAATTGCGTTCAAGAGATCATAAGAAAGAAGAGAGTCAAGATCAAATATGTAAAAACAAAGGTGAATTTTCATTTACAATTACTAACTTTTTCATATATTACTTAATAATGTTATTTTAAATTTAAAAACTATTTTAAATAGTGTTGTCATAAAAAAGAATGTGTAAAAGAATGTGGATATTATGTTTTAAGATTTATGTATGAAATAATTTCAACTAGGATAGTTACGAAGTTCCACCAGGTTAGATTTATTTATAAACTTTTCCTTGGTATTTCATTCATTTAATTCATAATACATGTTAAATGATTTCCTTTTAATCTGTAGATTTTTTATGAACCTCGGCCTTATAGTGCATAGGATCTCATACACTTACAAGTTGAATTGGAAAATCATTTTACAATTTTGGTCAGATTTTAATTCTTTTTTACTATATATTATAATTTTGAATGTTGTAGTTATAAATGTGTATTGATTGTTGTTTTGCTGCTACTTCTTATTGTATTCTTTTTTCTGTTTTGGTTGGATGTGGAGAGGAGGGTCGAAATTTTTTTTAAAGGGTTTTTCAGATAATTTATATGATAAATGGTGTGAAAATTCCTTTATCGATGGTTTTTAACATTTGTTATCAAATAAACAATGTGAAAAACCATTTTTTACATTGGTTTTTTTCATATAGGTTATCAAATAAAAAACATGAAAATCCATTATAAATGGGTTTATCATGTCGGCTATTTGATAACCGATATAAAAAACCAATTAAATAATTCATTTACAACTTCCATTTTTTTAAGTGATGTTAAAGACATATCTGCAACATTGAATTTAATAACGTTGCCTAATAACCGACGTTAAAAAGAAAACAACTAACCTGAAAAGGTATTTTATGCACTAGTGATGATATTTGTTCCTCCTATGGTTGTCAAAGATAAATCTCACTCTGGTTGGCTTCAAGAAATGTAAGATGAATTACAAGTGTTGAATGGTAATCACACCTGGGATATTGTCCCCCTTCCGGTAGGTAAATAGGTTATTCATATGAAATGGATTTATATAGTTTGTCTCAATACATATGGTAATCTTCATCACCTTAAAGCATGTTTGATAGCCAAAGGATTTTCTCATACATATGGTGTTTATTATTTCGACACCTTTTCTCTGGTTGCAAAAATGACCCTTGTTCGATTATCCATCTCTCTTATAGTTTCTTATCATTTTCCTCTTCATTTACTTGATGTTAATAATGCATTCCTGTATGGTTTTCATGACAGGGAAGTTTATATACAACAACCTCTTGGCTTCATTGTCGCAAGGGCTAGTTCTCATGCATGTCAGATTTTTTGGCCTCTTTATGGACTCGAGCAGTCTCCTCATGCTTGGTTTGACCAATTTTTCACCATCATTACTATGTTTGGCCTATCTCAGAGTATTAAGGATCATTCTTTTAAGAACCAAGATCTTCGTTTCAGGTATGTCTTTCCTTTTTGGAGTTTTTGAGAATTTCTGGAGTTTCTGGAAATTTTTGAAGTACACGTCGTGTACTATTTTCCCCCTCGAAGCCATGTGTTGGTCGTGTCTGGGCCACACACACGGTGTGTAGGGGTGACGTGGAGGCTGTTTTTAGCGGAGTAAGGAAAAACCCACTACACGCCATGTACCTTGGGAATAAACGCCGTGTACTTTTCTTTTTTTTTCACTAAATGGACCGGGGTTGCGCCTAATCGCGATATTCATCTTCTTATAGGTCTGGTTCGTCCGTGAGCGACCTGTACGGTCAGATCTTCTCCGAGCTCCCGCCTCTCTGTCTATTCTCCGATTCGAGCACGGTCGATCACGTTGGAAGCACAGCGGTGAGTTCTTCTTTCTGCTTGAACCTTGTTTTCCAATTCTTCCTCTCTCTTAAGTTATCTAAGGTTGAACGTTTTGTGCGTTTTCTCAGATCTACGACGTTCTAAGAAGAATCATTCTTCTCGGTTCAAGTATATCGATCTCCTAGGATTGAGGTAGGTGGTGTGTTCCTTACCATTCAAAGTTCTTGAGTTTTATGTGCAAATTCCACTGATACCCATGAACGGGGTATTGCGTGTTTACCTTTTTTCCCTTGTTGTTTTCCTGCCTTTATTGTATGCTTGTGTGGAGGTAAATTGACCATGTTAGAGGATAATTTTGTTGTTCTTGGATGTTTTTTCCCTTGCTTTGTTCTGTTTACGACCTTTGGGTCTTGTTTTCCTTTGGATGTTACACCTGTTTCCATGCCTTACAGTTATAGGTTGAAGTGAAACTCATGACATGCTTGTTGCCTTGTAGACTGTTTAGTTAAGTATCTATATAGGCGTACTTTGGCCTTATAGAATTATTATGCACTGACTGGAATGGGGATGAGAGAACCTGGTGCTGTAGACTATAAGGGATAGACCGTGTGAGCTTCCTAGAGAGTCTTAGACATTACAGACTACAGAGGGGATGGACCGAGTGAGCTCCCAGAGAGTCTTGGATATTATAGACTACAGGAGGGTATACCGAGTGAGCTTCCTCAGAGAGTCTTACTTTGTTTGAATATATTTAAGAACCTTCCCAGACTAGAGGAGGAATTGACTGAGTGAGCTTCCTCAGAGAGTCTGTGGTATACCTGAGGCTATAGGAGGAATTGACCGAGATAGCTTCCTCAGAGAGTCTCTAGACCTTGGGGCTAAGAGGGTTAGACCATGTGATCTTCCTCAAGAGAGTCCCTGGATACCCTATACTATAAGGTGAATTGACCGAGTGAGCTTCCCCAGAGAGTCTCATAAATTCTTATGACCAAGACAGAGGGGTTGGGCTGAGTGCACTGCCCATAGGGTTGTGGTAATTCTTGGATATGACCAAAAGGTATGGCTGCGAGTACTTCCCAGAGGGTTCCAGATTTTAGCTGTTTGTTTCACTGTTGTTGGTTGTTGTGGATTGATTGCTTCTATGTATCATCCTGTTTTACTTCTTACTGTTTATTGCCTTCTTCTTGTTGTTTTTGTTTACTGCTTATTGTACTTTTACCTGTCATATACTCACTGATTGTTAGGCACAGATCTTCGGGTGAATACCTACTAGGATTTTATCTCACACCCTGTTTGGTCCATGATTTTGGACCCAAGAATACTATTTTTTTGCAGTTATAGACAAGGTCAATCACCCTTCGACTTCTGGAACTTGATTGCTTGGAGTAGGGGAGCATGGGACCGAGCTTTGGCTCGCGATGCTGAGGAGATGTTTACTTTTATTTTTGTACTTGTTTTATCACTGTAGTGTTTTCCATCATTGTGACTTGTTCGGCTGCTTTCCTAGTTATGTGTCATGCATCATTTCATATATACATATGTGCTCCAGTTTTTCGATTTAGTCTTCCGTTGTTTATATTGTTGGTTATTACTACTTCCGCTATTGCATGTTTATTTTTCTTCCGCTATGTACTCTGCCAATGAGGGCATAGTTTCCCCACTATCACACCCAAGTCCCTCACTGCTATTCAGCAGCCTCTGGCGTTTGGGAAAATGCGCTTGAGTCCATGTGACCAACCGGGTACGGGGTGCCTCTGGGTGGCTTCCAGAACCGGGATGTTAAAATGTGGTATCAGAGGAATTATTTTCTCTTGCATTACTATTTGGAGACTTATCCAGGGATAGGACGGATTAATTACTTGGTAATAAACTGTTCCCAGGAGTAGTTAACCCGTGTATAGTGAAAAGCCATACTACCTCATTATTGCAGTTTTCTGGTTTTGAGATTTTACGGTTGATACGATTTCACCTAGAGTGATTCACATGTTTTGTACTGTTATTGTTTTGATATTACGGTTCTATTTCTGTCACAACCCGATGAGATGAGGGTATGCCATCTCATGCATCATATAGGCACTTTTATAAATCACTTTCCATGCATTTTTTCTATGCCATTTAGGGTGCATTAGAAATTGCATGCTGTTGTGATAGACGTTGTGTAGAGTATGCATGTTGTTGTGATAGATACTTGATAGAATCTCTGCTCCTTGTTAGTGAATTGTTTGTGTTTAACTTTGTTAAATGAACACCAAATTTTGATTCTTGAGGTGTTATGGGCCCTCTTTAATCAGAAATTGGTGGATCATGATCCTATTTTCTCTTGTACATAACTTTAGGGGATGCTAAGCTTTGATTTGTGGGGAGTATGGGCCCTCATGGATCGGAATTTGGCACCTCTTTTCCCTGTTTTCAGTGTTTCTGGGCTTCTGTGCTGTTTCTGAGCTACTGCCTAGAAAAACCCAAAATACACGGCGTGTAATTTCTGGTTACACGCCGTGTAGTTTTCAGGACGTGTTACTGACTATGTGTGCAGGAACACGGTGTTGTAGAATTAACTTTAGGAACACACCGTGTACGGTAGGTGCACGCCGTGTAGTGTAGAGCCTTATACCCGGTCATGTCACTAACAACACGGGTCAAGGAATCTCGAGTAGAACATGCCGTGTTGTAAAGGAACACACCGTGTAGTTCTGTCCAGGTACCCGGCCATGTCACGAACAACACGGGTCGGCGTGACCTTCTCTTAGACATGTCGTGTTGCTTTTGGAACACTCCGTGTAGTCTTGCCTAGGTAACCGACCATGTCACGAACAACATGGGACGGTGTCATCTTCTCCTATACATGCCGTGTTTGTTTGGAACATGTCGTGTCAAGGCCATCTGTGTAGACGGCCGTGTAACTAACAACATGGGCCACTGAGTTAGTGTCTCGTACACGCCGTGTCCCTAGGGAACACGCTGTGTAGTCTAAGGTTAGTTTGAACCGTGTGAGTTATCCGTGTAAAGAGACTCGAGAAGGGTAATAGTCTTCAAGTACACGTCGTGTGTTGGGTCAACATGTCGTGTAGTTTTAGGTGTTACACGACCTGTAGGGCTGGGGAAAATGCCCATGTCAGTGGCTTAAGAAGACATGTCATGTGGTTTTTATACACTTCGTGTAGTCGTGTTTTGTAAACTTGTGTGTTTTTCTTCCCCTGTTCCTATTTTGTACTCTTGTGTTCTTTGTCCTTGTTCTTATGATCTAAGGTGTGCTTTTGACCTTTCAGAGTTATGCCTTCGAGATGTCCTCTGGTTGTACGTCTGTCGTCAGGCAGTGATCAGATGCTAGATATGGCTGATTAGGGACTTCCTGCCGATCCTCTAGTCGAGCCAGCCTTGGCACCGGCTGTTATACCCGTTGCAGGCACCGAGTTGCAGTTCAGGGAGGACTTCCTGATAATGATGCAGACCTTCCAGGGAGTGTTGCCTCCTGCCCCGTCGATGGCTGAGTTGACGCGGGTTTTTCAGCAGCAACATCCTCCTACCTTTTTAGGGGATAGAGGACCTCAGGCTACAGAGTTGTGGATAGATGCCACACTGACCATCTTCGAGCACCTAGAGGTCCCTCTAGAGAAAAGGGTAAAGCTGGATACTTACATACTCCGGGACACCGCCAAGAGGTGGTGGGAGGTGATCTCACGGTCAGTACGTCAGCAGGATATGTCTTGGGACGAGTTTAGACGCACCTTCTATGACTACTTATATCTAGAGACCCTGAGGGCCGATCAAGCTCAGGAGTTTATGATTCTGCAGTAGGGTACTCTCTCTGTTATGGAGTACTTGTCTTGCTTCACTGAGCTGCAGCGTTTCACACCGATCCTAGCAGGTGATGAGTTGTTCCTTGCTAGGAAGTTCAAGGACGGTCTCAGGCAGGAGATCCGTTCCCAGGTGAATATCTTCCAGTTGACTTCGATATCCTCCATCGTCAACCAAGCGCTGATCACTGATCGAAATCTGAGAGATTTTGGAGCAGTGAGCCAGGGCGGTTCATCATCCAAAGCTGGTTTTCCTCCTACAGATAGTAGGAAGCGTCACAGAGAGTCTTCTTGAGGAGATCGAGGTTCGCGGGATGCGTCTTCTGGAAGCCAGGTTGTATGCTACCAGTTCGGTAGGAGTAGGAATACTAGGCCTCAGTGCCAGAGGGATCCGATGGAGTGCCGTTCTTGCGGCAAGATGGTCCATCTTCAGTTCTTCTATCACATATTTTCACCTTCAGCTGGAGGTAGGGGTTCCTCTATGACCTCGCGTTCTGGGGATGCTTTACCAGTTTCCCACATTTCAGGGAAGTGGAGTTCTTCCGGCCGTTCAGGCCGAGGTGGAGGTCACGCCCCCGGTGGTCAGTCACCAGGTCATCAGTGACAGCATAGTGGATCAGCTCTTAGCGGTCATCCAGGGGCGCAGGGCTGCGGTACAGGCCAGTCTTTCACTGTGGAGTAGACCTATCAGGAGTAGGATCCCGGCCCTTTTACAGTTCGAGGTACGATCCTAGCAGCCTCAGTTTTATCTTCAGCTCTTTTTGATACTAGTGATTCCCATAGCTTTATCTCTATTGCGGTTGTGGAGAGCCTTGGGCTCTGTATCTTTTCTTCTGCCGATTTGTTGACTCTTGACACGCCATTGGGAATGAGGAAATCTAGCGTACGTCAGTGCATAGAGTGCCCTCTTGAGGTTGTGGGGTGTCTTTTCTTATGGGACCTCTATGTCCTAGAGATGACGGGCTATGACATCATTCTCAGGATGGACTGGTTAGTTCCCTTCCAGGAAGTCGTTGATTGCTATCGCCGTAGGGTGAGTTTCACATCACCAGAGGGTGGATCTTTCCTCCATAGAGGCGAGTGGGATGTCCAGGCGGGTAGAGCTGGACCAGAGCATCATGGTCTAGGGGAAGTGACGGCCCAGATTTCCAGTCTTTATCTGGATGACTATGGGACTTCACTGTTATACTTTCCTCCAGTGGTGGATCGTTTGAGGGATGTCTTTCCAGAGGACTTTTCAGGTTTACCTCTGGAGCGTGAGGTAGACTTCTCGATTGATCTTGTTCCAGGAGCAGCACCGGTGTCCATTCCTCCTTATAGGATGTCTACACCTAAGCTGAAGGATCTCAAGAAGTAGTTGGAGGAGTTACAGGTAAAGGGTTTCATCCGACCCAGTACTTCTCCTTGGGGTTCTCTTGTCCTGTTTGTGAAGAAGGCAGATGGTACCCTTCAACTTTGTGTGGATTATTGGAAGCTGAACCAGTTGACGGTCAAGAACTGATATCCCTTATTGAGGATCAATGACCTCTTTGATCAGCTTCGAGGAGCCCAGGTGTTCTCGAAGATTGACTTGAGGTCTGGTTATCATCAGTTGCGCGTTAGACCATCAGATATACCTCTGACAGCCTTCAGGAGCAGGTATGGTCTTTACAAATATACAGTCATGCCGTTCGATCTTACGAACACGCCTACAGTCTTCATGGAACTGATGAACCGAGTGTTCCATCCATACATGGACTCCTTTGTCATGGTCTTAGTGGACGGTATCTTGGTGTACTCTCATAGTCGACACGACCATGCCACACATCTTGATATTGTTCTGAGTACACTGAGAGAGCATCAGTTGTATGATAAAATCTCGAAGTGCCACTTTTGGATGGACCAGATTCACTTCCTGGGTCATGTTATCTTGGAGACAGGAGTGTCAGTGGACCCCGAGAAAGTGAGAGCTGTAGTTTCCTGGGAGCAGCTGAAGAACGTCTTCGAGGTGCGGAGTTTCCTAAGGCTGGCTGGATACTACAGATGCTTCATTCAGAATTTCTCGTGCTTAACAGCACTGTTGAAAGGTCTTACCAAGAAGGGGGCGAAGTTTTTATTGTCAGATTTTTGTGAATCATCCTTTCAGAATCTGAAAGGAAGGTTGACGTCAGCACCGATACTAGTCTTGCCAGAGCCGGGCAAGGTTTACACTGTTTACTATGATGCTTCAGGTATCGGGCTGGGAGTTGTGCTTATGCAGGGATATGGAGTCGTTGCATATAGGTCTCGGTAGTTAAGGCCACACGAGAGGAACTACCCGACGCACGATCTGGAGTTGGAAGCAGTTGTTCATGCCTTACACTGTTGGAGACACTATCTTCTGGGAGAGAACTTTGTGGTTTTTACCGACCACAAGAGTCTCAAATATATCTTCACTCAGTGCGATCTGAATCTGAGACAGCGCAGGTGGGTCGAGTATCTTTAGTCCTTTGACTTTGAGCTCGCCTATACACTAGGAAAGGTCAATGCAGTGGTAGATGAATTGAGCAGACGAACTCAGATTTAGGTAGTTTAGGAGGCCAGTAATGAGTGGAAGCTTATGGTGCTGTTCTCTGAGATGCATCTGGAGGTGCATGATAGGCAGGGACAGACTGTCATATCTTCTGTAGTAGTTACCTCTATACTTCTTGATCGGTTATGAATGAGGCAACTATCAAACTCAGAGGCCTTGGTCCTATGGAAGAGTGTGTTAGGAAGGGACCCTCTTCCTATATGGACAGTGGTCAAGGATGAGATCTTTCATTTCCAGGGACGCGTATGGGTGCCAGCAGACATACGCAAGGAGCTGATGCAGGATTTTCATTCTTCAGTTTGGTAAGTTCATCCTGGTGTCACCAAGATGTATCAGGATCTTCATCTCCAGTACTAGTGGCCAGGTATGAAGAGGGATGTTGATGGTTTTGTCATGAGGTGTTCTACTTGTTATCAGGTGAAAGCAGAGCATCAGGGACCAGCCGGGCTCTTATAGTAGTTACCCATTCCAGAGTGGAAGTGGAATGATGTCGTGATGGACTTTGTGGTCGGGTTGCCAAGGTCACCTAAGGGAAGTTATGTTGTTTGGGTTGTCGTTGATAGGATTACAAAGGTTGCACACTTCTTTCCAATCAAGGAGACCTTCAGGGTTGATGATCTGGGATGACTGTACATCTAAGAGATTATATGTCTACATGGAGTTCCACACTCCATTATTTCAGACAGGGATGCGCACTTTACCTCTCGGTTCTAGAAGGGACTTCAGAAATCCTTGGGTACACAGGTACTTTTGAGTACAGCATACCATCCCCAGACCGATGGACAGTCCGAGTGCATGATTCAGGTGCTTGAGGATATGCTCCGAGCTTGCATTCTAGACTTTGGTGGTTCTTGGGAGAAGCATATACCTCTTGTGTAGTTCGACTAAAACAATAGTTTTCAGGTAACTATACAGATGGCACCATACGAGTCTTTGTATGGTAGGCCATTCCGATCAGCCTTATGCTGGCTGGAGGCAGGAGAGACATCTTTTCTAGGATCTCGTCTTATTCAGGAGACCTCAGAGCATATAGAGTTGATTCGGAAGAGGATGGATATAGCACAGTCTTGACATAAGTCTTATGCTGATCAGCGTAGACGACCTCTGGAGTTCGAGGTTGGAGATCAGGTTTTCCTGCGTGTCGCACCAAGGTTGGGACACAAGAGTAATCGGAGACAAGGTAAGCTTTCACCGCGGTACGTCGGGCCATTCGAGGTGTTGGAGAGAGTTGGTTCGGTTGCCTATCGGTTGAAGCTACCTCAGAGGTACTGAGCTATGCACGACGTCTTCCACGTCTCTCAGCTCTGACGTTACTTTTCAGACCTGTCTCACGTCTTCCAGCCCGAGGAGGTTGAGCTCAAAGCGGATGCGTCGTTTGAGGAGCATCCCATCCGGATTGTCGATCATGGTTCGAAGTTTCTCTGTGGTCGGTATGTTCCTCTGGTACGAGTGTTATGGCAGCACGGGCGAGTATAGGACGAGACTTGGGAGAGGGAGGCCGAGGTTCGATCACAGTGGCCAGAGCTATTCGAGGATTCTTCTTCTACACCCATCTAGGGAAATTCAAGGATGAATTTCTTTAAGAGGGGAAGTTTGTATGAACCCGGATCTTCGTTTCAGGTATGTCTTTCCTTTTTGGAGTTTTTGAGAATTTCTAGAGTTTCTAGAAATTTTTGAATTACACGTTGTGTACTTTCTGAGTACACGTCGTGTACTCTTTTCCCTCTCGAAGCCATGTGTTGGTCGTGTCTAGGCCACACACACGGTGTGTAGGGGTGACGTGGAGGCCGTTTTTAGTGGAGTACGGAAAAACCCACTACACGTCGTGTACCTTGGGAATACACGTCGTGTAATTTTTTTTTCACTAAACGGACCAGGGTCGCGCCTAATCGCGATATTCATCTTCTTCTAGGTCTGGTTCGTCCGTGAGCAACCTGTACATCCAGATCTTCTCTGAGCTCCCACCTCTCCGTCCATTCTCCGATTCAAGCATGGTCGATCACGTTGGAATCGCAGCGGTGAGTTATTCCTTTTGCTTGAACCTTGTTTTCCAATTCTTCCTCTCTCTTAAGTTATCTAAGGTTGAATGTTTTGTGCGTTTTCTCAGATCTACGACATTCTAGGGAGAATCAGCAATCGTGGTTCAAGTATATCGATCTCCTGGGATCGAGGTAGGTGGTTTGTGCCTTACCATTCAAATTCCTTGAGTTTTATGTGCAAATTCCACTGATACCTGTGAACGGGGTATTGCATGTTTACCTTTTTGCCCCTGTTGTTTTCCTGCCTCGCTTGTATGCTTGTGTGGAGGTAAATTGACCATGTTAGAGGATAATTTTATTGTGCTTGGATGTTTTTTCCCTTTCTTTGTTCTGTTTATGACCTTTGGGTCTAATTTTCCTTTGGCTGTTACATCTGTTTCCATGCCTTGCGGTTATAAGTTGAAGTGAAACTCATGACATGCTTATTACCTTGTAGACTGTTTAGCTAAGTAGCTCTATAGGCGTACTTTGGCCTTATAGAATTATTATGCACTGACTGGCATGGGGCTGAGAGAACCTGGTGCTGTAGACTATAAGGGATAGACCGAGTAAGCTTCCTAGAGAGTCTTAGACATTACAGACTACATAGGGGATGGACTAAGTGAGCTCCCAAAGAGTCTTGGATATTATAGACTACAGGAGGGTAGACCGAGTGAGATTCCTCATAGAGTCTTACTTTGTTTTAATCTCTTTAAGAACCTTCCCATTCTAGAGGAGGAATTGACCGAGTGAGCTTCCTCAGAGAGTCTGTGGTATACCTGAGGCTATAGGAGGAATTGACCGAGATAGCTTCCTCAGAGAGTCTATAGACCTTGGTGCTAAGAGGTTTAGACCGCGTGATCTTCCTCAAGAGATTCCCTAACTACCCTAGACTATAAGGGGAATTGACCAAGTGAGCTTCCCCAGAGAGTCTCATAAATTTGTATGACCAAGCCAGAGGGGTTGGGCTGAGTGCACTGCCCAGAGGGTTGTGGTACTTCTTGGATAGGACCAGAAGGGATGGTTGCGAGTACTTCCCAGAGGGTTCCGGATTTTAGCTGTTTGTTTCACTACTGTTGGTTGTTGTGGATTGATTACTGTTATGTATCATCTTGTTTTACTACTTACTATTTACTGCCTTCTGCTTGCTGTTGTTGTTTACTGCTTATTGTACTTTTACCTACCATATACTCATTGACTGTTAGGCACAGATCTTCGGGTGAATGCCTACTGGGATTTTATCTTACACCCTGTTTGGGCCATGCTTTTGGGCCCAAGAATACTATTTTGTTGTAGTTATATACAAGGGAAATCACCCTTCGACTTCTGGAACTTGATTGCTTGGAGCAGGGGAGCATGGGACCGAGCTTTGGCTCGCGATGCTGAGGAGATGTTTACTTTTATTTTTGTACTTGTTTTGGCACTGTAGTGTTTTACAGAATTGTGACTTGTTTAGCTGATTTCCTAGTTATGTATCATGCATCATTTCATATATACATATGTGCTCCAGTTTTTCGATTTAGTCTTCCGCTGTTTATATTGTTGGTTATTACTACTTCCACTATTGCATGTTTATTTTTCTTCCGCTGTGTACTCTGCCAATGAGGGAATAGTTTCCCCACTATCACACCCAAGGCCCTCACTGCTAGTCGGTAGCCTCTGGAATTTGGGGAAATGCACTTGAGGCCATGTGACCAACCGGGTACGGGGTGCATCTGGGTGGCTTCCGAAACCAAGACGTTACAATGCTATTTTTTATCAACAAGAATCCTTTGTCTGTATCCTATTGGTTATGTGTGTTGATGATATCATTATTACTAGTAGAGACTCTCCTGGTATTTACCATCTCAATACTTGTCTACAATGGCAATTTCATACCAAATACTTGGGTCCCTTGAATTATTTTCTTAGCATTGAAGTCCTTCACTCTTCAACTGACATATTTCTTTCATAGCGAAAATATGTGTTGGATATCTTACAGGACATTTGCTTGTCTCATGAAACTACCATCGAAAACCCTCTTGAACTAGGGGAAAGGTCTCTCCATGATACCATCGACCCATATTCTCATTCAGACTGGTATCTTCATCTTGTGGTAAAACTCAATTATCTTACTATGACTCGTCCAGATATTTCCTACGCTGTCTGCATGGTCAGTCAATTCATAGACCATCTGACGAAATCCTAATGGGAAGTTGTTTTTCACATTTTCAAATATATCAAGAAATATCATACTTTTGGTCTTCTATATTCACATCATGATCATCTGAGCATTGAGACATTCTGTCATACAGACTATGTTGTCTTCTTATCTATCTGAAAGTCTACTTTTGGGTTTTTGGTTTTTTTGGCTGGTAACTTAATTTCATAGTGACAAAAGAAAAAAACTATAATCTATGGATCAAGTGCTGAGTCTGAATATCATGTGATGACCTCAGTCACTATCAAAGTTCTTTTGATTCATCACATTCTTTATGAAATTGGTTTTCCACCCCAAAATTCTTCTCATATTTAGTGTGATAATCACGAGGACACAAAGATTGCTTCTAATATAGTATTCTATGAATGCACAAAGCACATTGAAATTGATTGTCACTTCCTTATCCATCACATTGAAAAAAATAATATCACCTTCAACTACATTTCAACTTCTCATCATCTTTTTGATATCTTCACCAAAGGATTTTCAAGAAATCGATTGGTTTCTCTATGCACCAAGCTGGACATCCACAGCATAAATGACCTAGATTGAGGGAGAGTTTGTTTGGAATTTGTGATGTATTTTTTTGTGGGACTTTTCTTCCAAGATATACTTATAATGACCTTCCAATTGTCATTGTCCTGAGAGTACAATGATTCATTACTAGGCCTTAAGCGACATCCCCAAGACGCCAAAGGCTAGAAATAAATACTGAAGGGTTTCAAATACAAGTGAGGGATGATTTACCCTTTAAGAAATAAACCAATAAACTAACCAACCATAACCAAAAATTTACTATATGATGCATGAATTAATGAAAGACAGATCAATAACTTCATGTATCTCAAAACCACATCAAAGTAAGCAACATTAGAAGAATAACCAAGTATCAAAGTACACAACGGATAAAATACACAAGACTCTCCATAAAACTCAAGACTCCATGCTCCACAAGCTCTAAGATCCACAATATCTGAACAGCCCAAACATTACGAGGTAGTGTTAAACACATGTGAAGCATTAACTTTTCCCTTGTCTCAGAAGATAGAATCTGCAAAAGCACCAAAGTTCCAAAGCAGGGGTGAGTATAAAACTCAGTAGGTTTTCCCCAATGACTTCCCTACTCACACCACTAGGATAGAAGAGCTAGAAACAATTATATAAAATATTTTATATAAAACAATTTCTCAAAAACAATTTATAAATAAATATAAACAAGTTTCCAAAACTATTCATTACCAAAAGCATAAAAGTTCAATTGAAACCAATTTTCCCAGCAAGATATTTTTCCATAAAAATAAATAAAAAAGCTTTAAAATCATTTCAAAATATCCCATTCTTGGAATACCCAACCATTAAACAAACCCATGAAACCAACCATGCATTCTACGTTATGACAGTTCCATACTCATGACCGGTTTCTCATCGATATACCAAGTCGTCACAAGGTAATTGTTTCCCATGTGCTTAACCCTTTGGCACCAAGCACAAGGTCATATTTCAACCAAGCCCCATATATGCAATATGAAATGTATATCCCGTGTGCCATTTAACCTTTGACACAGAGCACAAGTTCATATTTCAACAAATCCCAAGAAATTAAATATGAACTCACACACCAATATGACCAAAGATCATTCCAAAACACCTCTTCAATAAAAACACCCTTTTATTGAAAACCAATTCCATAAAAGTCATTTCATTACCAAAAAAATTCAATAAAACACCCTTTTATTGAAAAAAAAATTCATCAAACCATTTAACAATTCCAGTGAATAAATAATTTAAAATCATCATTTTAAATTCAAGAGGCTAAATCACGTTTCACAACAATTCACCAAGATTTCACAATTTCACTAAAACCATAAATCAATACTAAAAAAGATTTATTCCATGATTTTCACAATCAATACCATTCAAATAAACCAATTTGAAACTAATACAATAAATTATAGCAAGAGGAGTTGAGGGAGAATCCTCCTAACTCAAAGGTTTTGACGAAACTGGACAACAGATGAAGAACACAAAAGAAGGCGGGTCGATTCTCCAAGAACGGACTTAGTTCACTTATCCTAGAAAGATCACGACTCAGCATTGAATTATTTGGAATCCAAAAATGTAGATCTACCCACTATAGGTTTAGATATTATAAATAATGGATATGGGATAAGTAGATCTAAGAAGATCTAAGAAAACATGACAAATCAGTAAAGAATGGTGACATACCTCAAGAATTGGATCAAGATTCCAGAAAAGCGGCTTAGATCTCTTCCTATATCATGAAAAACACCATATTTATCCTTACATGATGTTAAAAAACTTATATCTACCCACAGGAGGTGTAGATCTAATAAAACGAGAAGGAGATAAGGAGGAGTTTGCAGAAAATGGAAAAGAACCAAGAAGATCGACACTTACCCCAATAATCGGACTTAAAATCCCCAAGGGAAGGCTCTAGGTTGGATCCAACTTGTGTGGGGAGGGTTATCCAGACTTCTAGGGAGAGTAATATCAAAATAGGGTTTTTTTGAAGCCAAAAAATAATATATAGAGCAAAAACGAGTAAGATCCTAGAAAATAGGATCTAGATTTGACCTCTGCGCAAGGTTTGACCACACGGTTTGGGCCAATCGTGTATGGATCATGTGACCTTCCTTTTTGGTCCCAAAACTCCTTATAAAACCCCCAAACTCTCCCATCCTTCAATTTTACCCTTTTTATGGAAACACATTTTTTATGGAAACATCTCACTTTATGGAAACACCCCACTTTATGGAAACAACCCGCTTTATGGAAACAATTCACTTTATGAAAACAACCAAAATTATGAAAACTCTCTATATTATGGAAACTCTATATTTTATGGAAACTCTCTATTTTATGGAAACTCTCTATTTTATGGAAACTCTCTATTTCATGGAAACTCTCTATTTTATGGAAACCCAGTTAAAGACACACCATTTTAAAAAAACATGAGGAAAGGGGTTTTGTACCCGAAACCGGGGGTACTACATTCTCCCCACCATTGGTATTTCCATCCTCGGAAAGTAGAAAACCCTCGCTAGCCAAAAAGAGTTCTGGACACTACTCTTTCATTTCCTTCTCATGTTCCCAAGTCTCTTCCTGAATCTGACCATGTTTCCATAAAACCCGTACTAGGCCGATGCTTTTCCCATGAAAGAATTTCTCTTGTATATCCATGATCCGCACTGGGATATGTACCAGTGATGCATCTGGTTCTAGGTCAATGTGATCTAATATGATCACATGGTCAGGATCAGGGTGATACTTTTTAAACCGGGATACATGGAACATGTTATGCACCAAACTAAACCATGGTGGTAATGCCAACCGATATGCCACCTCGCCAAACAGTTCCATTATCTCAAAAGGAACAATGTATCTAGAAGATAACTCACCCTACTTCTCGAAACGACGATGTCCAATCCTTGGATAGATCCTCAAGAAGACATGATCACCCACAATGAATGACAATAGTCTTCAATGATGATCTTCACAATATTTCTAATGATTCTGAGCCATCTCCATCCTCTTTCTAATCAATTGGATCATCTCCATTGTTTCTTGGACAAGGCTTGGCCTGAGTAGTGAATTTTCGCCCATTTCCACCCAGCATAGTGGAGAACAACAAGGATGCCCATACAATGCTTCAAACTGAGCCATGTGTATCAAGGATTGATAGTTTTTATTGTATAACAACTCCACTAAGGGTATATGCTCCTCCCATGAGCCACTAAAATCTATTACATAATCCTACAGCATGTCTTCCAAGGATGATACACTGTGCTCAAAGTTAACTAAGTACTAAGGGATTGCAGTAAGGATTTCTAGAAAAGAGACATGAACCTTGGATATCTATCTGAGACTATTGACACTGGTACACCGTGCCTCTTTAGCACTTCTCAGATATAGATTTTTGAAATATCCTCCACCGTATGAGTTTCACGAATAGGGATGAAATGGACCGACTTGGTTAGATGATCCACTATCATCCAAATGGAATTGTGTTTCCAGACCATTCTTGGAAGACCTGTAACAAAATCCATTGTTATATGATCCCATTTCCACACTGGGATGGTAAAATATTGTAACATATCAGCTGGTCTCTGATGCTCTGCTTTAACTTGCTGATGAGATGAACTCGGCCACCTTCCTTTTCATGCCGCTCCACTAAAAATGTGCCTTCAACTCCTTATATATCTTTTGTGTAGCTGGATGTACATATCATCTCAAATTGTGGTAATCATGAAGGATTTTTTCCTGCGAAACCATAGATACAACCATCCGATCTTTGAAACACAAAACTGAACCCCCATCAAGTTTCCATCCCTCAATGGTCTCCCCACCATTGAGTTTTGAACATACAACCAGACATTCTGCATCAGATGTTTGTGCCTCTTTGATCATTTTTACTAAATCAGGAACAAGTGTAACTAAAAAGAAAACGGTAACATCACCTCATTCTTCACATTACACATGCATGTCGGATAAGACCGACATCAACTACCATTCATATGAAGCTTCTTTCACCAACTGATCATATGACTTTCTACTGAATACATCCGCCACCAAATTCCCTTTCCCTGGTGTGTACATTAATTCAAAGTCTAACATTTAGAGATACTCCATCCATCCCCTTTTCCTCAGATTAAAATCTTTCTATGAGAATATGTGTTTCATGCTTTTGTGATTTGTAAACACAGTAAATTTCTCACCAAAGAGATAATGTCTCCATGTTTTCAAATCATGGACGACTACATCTAAATCCAAATCATTTGTTGGGTAATTATTCTCATGCACCCTCAACTACCTTGAACCATAAGCAACCACATGATCTCTTTTCATGATAACAAAACCCAACCCTTATCCCAAAGCATCACAATACACCACATAACCCTGTCCTAATTCTGGCAAGATCAAGATAGGTGCTGATGTAAGATGAAATTTCAGTTCCTGGAAAGACTTCTGACATTCCTCTGTCAATTTTAATGGAGCATTATTCTTTTTCAGAGCTATCATTGGTGAAGTTAGTCATGATAAATCATGCACAAAGCATTGGTAGTAACCAGATAGACCAAGGAAACTTCATATCTCGAAAACATTCTTTGGTGGTTTTCAAGAGATAACAGCTTCTATCTTTTCAGGATCAATAGAAATGCATTTCTCAGAAATGACATGGCTAAGAAAACGTACTTCATGTATCCAAAAATCACACTTTGATAATTTGAAATACAAATGATGATCTCTCAAGATTTTTAACATTGTTTCCAAGTTAACCTCATGATCATCCCTTGTATTTGAATAGACCAAAATTCCATCCACAAACACCACAATAAAATAATCCAGATATTGTTGAAATATTTGATTCATCAATGCCATGAAGACCACTGGTTCATTCATTAGACCGAAAGGCATGACTACATATTCATAGTGGCCATATCTACTTCTGAAAGTTGTCTTTGGAATATCTTATTTACAAACTCTCAATTGGTGATATCCTGATCACAAGTCAATCTTGGAGAACCACTAAGCTCCCCTTAATTGATCGAACAGATCATCAATGCATGGAAGTGGATATTTGTTCTTTATCGTAACTTGGTTAAGCTTACGATAATCAACAAAAATCCAAAGAGTTCTATCTACATTCTTCATGAACAAAACTGGTGCTTCCCATGGAGACGTACTTGGTCTAATGAAACCCTTGCTTTCCAGCTCCTATAACTGCAATTTCAATTCTCATAACTCTATTGGTACCATACTATAAGATTGAATGGAAATAGGATAGGTACCTGGAAAGAGATCAATTGTAAACTCCACTTCCCTTACAGGTGGTAACCCTGAGAAGTTCTTGGGAAAGACATCTGGAAATTGATCCACAACAGCTAGAAAAAAATTTTCTTCAATCTCTTCCATTGATTCCAAATTCAATGCTTCCAATTGGTAAGATATCATTCCTGCCATTAGTTCCAACAAGATCTTTTCACCCTTCTTTGCAATCCTCTCTCCTCTAAAGAGATGCTCAATTCCATCCTCAGTCATGAAACTAATTGTTCTCCTATAACAGTCGATTTCAGCCTTGAACATTTTCAGCCAATCCATACCTAGGAGTACATCATAGACATCCATATCCAACATCAATAAGTCCCATTTTAGCTCAACTCCATCAACAGTTATAGCACATGCTCTACACACAAAGTCTTGACATTCTCTTTCACCAAGAGGAGTTTGCAGTTTCAAAACAGAAGGCATATTTTCAAGTTTTAAACATAGAAAATAGGTTCCCCACTTCCTCTTCATATTAGTGCTAAATTTCTCAGCTCCTATAGTGAAGACAACCATACTTCCTCCACCTAGATTTTTAGCAGTGACAGATATTATAAATGGAGTATCCGGTTGCAGTCTCAATTCAACGGTTTGAAAAGACTGAGTGATGCTTTGGACCAACTGTTGGTTCACCTATAGCTCGGGTGAAACCAAATTCTCAATAGCCTCTTCTGACTAGTTCCTATAATGCCTATCAGGTTCCATTTTCTAAACCAACAACAAACTCTATAATTCTCACTCTCTAGCAACTGATGGCTTATCATTTCAAATTCTATCACATCAACTATCACAACATTGTTTTCCAAAAACAAACTTTTTCCATGTTCAACCATTTTTTAAAATAAAATCCATTATTACTTTTGAAAATCAAAACATTTTCAAAATACTCCAAATATCCTCTTTTCAAAATCATTAATTTTGAAAAAAAAATCTGCATTTTTCAAAAAAAAATCACTTCTGCACCAAATCATAAATCATTAATCCAAATGAAATATATAATACTAGTGTGAATTCATTCCTCTAGAATTCATGTCATGCTCATCTAATTGGATAAACCCATGACAATGAGATTTCAAAATCCTAGAAGTGTCTCCAAACACTTCTTTACCCAACTCCCTGGTAACTTGAAGTTCAACATAAAAGGGTTAGCTACGTCCTTTTATGCTATACATTTCAAGTTCCAACAATCCTGCTCTTGTCTAAGATGCACACCCAAGGAATAAACTATAAGGGAATTCAACTCCAAGACCAAGAAGACTGGTGACTACTTATTAGGCAAGGACCGAATAAGTTGATACCATTTGTAATGACCTGCCAATTCTCATTGGCTTGAGAGTACAACGAGTCATTACTAGGCCTTAAGCGACATCCCCAAGACACCAAAGGCTAGAAATAAATGCCAAAGGGTTTCAAATACAAGTGGGGGAAAATTTAACCTTTAAGAAATAAACCAATAAACCAACCAAACATAACTAAACATTCACTATATGATGCATGAATGAATGAAAGACAACTCAATAACTTAATGTTTCTCAAAACCACATCAAAGTAAGCAACAACATAATAATAACCAAGTATCAAAGTACACAGTGGATAAACTACACAAGACTCTCCAAATACCTCAAGACTCCATGATCCACAAGATCCAATCTCTAGAATCTCCGAACAACCCAAACATCACAAGGTAGTGCTAAACACGTGTGAAACATTACCTTTGACCTTTTCCCGGAGGATAGCATCTGCAAAAGCACCAAAATTCCAAAACAGGGGTGAGTATAAAACTCAGGAGGTTTTCCCCCAATGACTTCCCTACTCACACCACTAGGATAGAATATTTAGAAAAAAATATATAAAATAGTTTATATAAAACAATTTCTCAAAATTAGTTTATAACTAAATATAAACAAGTTTACAAAACCATTCATTGCCAAAAGTATACAAGTTCAATTGAAACCAATTTTCCCAGCAAGATATTTTTCTAGAGAAATAACTAAACAAGCTTTAAAATAATTTCAAAATATACTATTCTTGGCATACACCACCATTACACAAACCCATGAAACCAACCTTGCATGATACGTTATGACAGTTCTATACTCATGAGCGGTTTCTCGTTGATCTACCAAGTCGTCACAAGGTACATGTTTCCCAAGCACCATTAACCCTTTGGCATTGAGCACAATGTCATATTTCAACCAAGACCCATATATGAAATATGAAATTTATATCTCGTGTTCCATTTAACCTTTGGCACTGATCACAAGTTCATATTTCAACCAAGCCCCTGAAATGCAATATGAACTCACACACTAATATGACCAAAGATCATGCCAAAACACCTTTTCAATAAAAAAACCCTTTTTATTAAAAACAAATTCCATAAAATTCATTTCATTACAAAAAAATTTCAATAAAACACCATTTTTATTGAAAACAAAATTTTCATCAAACAATTTAAAAATTCTAGTGAATCAATAATTTAAAATCTTCATTTTAAATTCAAGAGGCTAAATCACTTTTCACAACAATTCACCAAGATTTCAAAATTTCACTAAAACCATAAATCATCACTGAATAATATCTATTCCATGATTTTCAAAATTAATAACATTAAAATAAACCAATTTTAAACTAATAAAATAAATTCTAGCAAGATTAGTTGATATATAAGCCTCCTACCTCAAAGGTTTTGATGAAACTCGACAACAGACGAAGAACGCACAAGAAGGCAGGTCGATTCTCCAAGAACGGCCTTAGTTCACTTATACTAGAAAGATCAAGACTCAACATTGAATTATTTGGAATCAAAAAAACGTAGATATACCCACTATAGGTTCATATCTGAGAAATAATGGAGATGAGAGAAGTAGATCTAAGCAGGTCTAAGAAAACATGAAAAATCATGAAAGAATGGTGACATACCTCAAGAATCGGATCAAGATTTCAAGAAAGCAGCTTATATCTATTCCTATATCATGAAAAACACCATATTTAGACTTAATTGATGTTAAAAAACTTATATCTACCCATATGAGTTTTATATCTAAGAAAAAGAGAAGGAGAGAAGGAGGAATTTTCAGAAAACAGAAAAGAACCAAGAAGATCGGCACTTACCCCAAGAATCGGGCTTGAAATCCCCAAGGGAAGGCTCTAGGTTGGCTCCAACTTGTGTGGGGAGGGTTATCCAGCCTTATAGGGATATTAATATATAAATAGGGGCGTTTTGAAGCCAAAAAAAATATAGATCAAAAATGAGTAAGCTCCTAGAAAATAGGATCTAGATTTGACCACTGCGCAAGGTTTGACCACACGGTTTGGGCCAATCGTGTATGGATCGTGTGACCTTACTTTTTAGTCCCAACACTCCTTATAAAACCCCCAAACTCTCCCATCCTTCACTATTACCCTTTTTATGGAAACAAATTTTTTATGGAAACATCCCACTTTATGGAAACACCCCACTTTATAAAAACAACCCACTTTATGGAAACAACCAACATTATAGAAACTCTTTATATTATGGAAACTATATATTTTATAGAAAATCTCTATTTTATGGAAACTATATATTTTATGGAAACCCAATAAAATAAACACCATTTAAAAAACATGAGGAAAGGTGTTATGTACCCGAAACCAGGGGTACTATAATACATGTTCTAACTTGAGGGGGAGTTTTGGACTTGATTATGTGTATTTTAGAGTCCCACATTGGTTTTATCTTTCTTGTATTACTTTTACATTATCTATAAATAAAGGGATATACCTCTCATTGAGGTAAGGGAGTATGGTATTATAGTTTTGATTCATACTATTCGTGAATTGTAATCATATTTTGATACGTGAATAAAAAGTACTTGTAGAATTCCTCTAGTAAATTAGGACCAACGTCCAAACCATGTAAAATACTTGCATTGATCTTTTTCTTTTGTTTCTTTCAATTTTGGTATTATGAAGGTTTTTGTTTGGTTTATTTCTAGGGTGTTGTAGTGTGGTATCTTAGGTGTAATTTTTCTTCTAAGTTCTGATGCATCATATATACAAGGTTTATTTCAATCAGTAAGTTCCAATGAGTTTTTTTAACTATGCAACTTCTGGTGGATTATCTTTTGGTCGTAGGTTCCTTGAACCCCGATAAATGGTATCATAGATTGGTTGCAGAGTTCAATATCACTAGAACTTGACCAAGGTGTTTTAGAGACCGGTTTAGTAGCATTATTCTGTCATTAACCTTGTAGAATAATTTGGGTAAGTAGTTTCTGATCCTTTTACATGTTTTGGAATTTAGTGGGAGTTCACTTCTTCCAAAACTTATGGTGTTGAATGAGGTTAATGTCTAGGTGGAGAATTTTTATGACAAAAATTTTGGATTTTGGAAGATGTAGATAGATGATTTATACTGTAGAAGTATCTTGATCTTCCGTTGGTGGGTACCATGCCATAAGCGATGAAGAAAGAAGAATGAGAAAGGCTGGATTAGAAAGCATTGGGGTTGATACATATATCATTATCCTGAAACGTGGATTATAACATCTTTGGGGTAAAAACTACTTTGTAAGTTATGAATGTTCTTGTCGATATGTATAATAATCTAATGAATGTTCATGTAAATGACTTTGACATGATAAGAAGTCAGTTAGAATTGTTTGAAGGCAGGATTTGGAGATCTAAAGTGGACCATGTTATTACTTTCATCACTCCCTAAATCCTAGGATGTGATAATTACTATGGTGAGTAACTCAAGAGTTAAGACAGATTTTGTGTCCACAGATGTTAGAGATATGATTTTAAACAAGGAAATTTTTTGGAAGGAGATCCATACATCTATCATAAATGATTATAGTGCGGAAGTTTGGGGACGTTCTATTACATGAAAAGCTCACAATAAGGGAAAATAAAGTAGTTGGATCCAAAGTATCTTGGCGGAAGGTGGTCCCATGTGTTGACATTGTGGGAAAAAGGCCATCTGAATAAATATTTCGATGAATAGAGAGTCAACTCTGGAATATATGCCTCGAAAAGTGGGTCTGCAAATCTCGTGTCGGAAGATACTAGAGGTTTGTTGATCAGTGCCAAACTAGTTCACTCGAGTCCTGTATTATAAACTCTGGAGCTTCGTTTCACTCACAATTTGAGAGGGGGGTTGAGAAATTATACTCTTGAAAGATTTTACAAGGTTCATCTTATGGATGATGAGGCTCTTGTGATTATGGAAAAGGGTGATGTTTCCATCCGTATAGGGAATGAAATTTTTCTAGAGTTTCAAGTAGTGTGGCACATATCGAGGTTAAGGAAAAACTTAATCTTAGTTGGAAAACTAGATGATGAGATTATTCATGGATGGAGTGTGGGGAATTACACAAGGTTCCATAGTGGTGGCCAAATGAGTTAAGGATGGAACTTTTTACCTAACGGGGGTATCGAAAGGTGCAATTCATGTCAAAAAAATAACTTCTACAAATTTATGACATGAACATCCGCATCACTTGAGTGAGAAATGGATGAAAGTTCTATCTATAAAATGAGTGTTAAATATTAGAATCATGAAGCATGAAACATGCAAAGATTGCATCCTTAGGAATTAGCAGAAGGTGTCATTCCAAATGGTAGGTAAGACGTAAAAGAATCAAAATTTAGCAGTGGTTCATAAAGTTGTATGGGGGCTAACTCTAGTTCATTCTCATGAAGGTTTTTATGGAACTTTCATCGATAAAGTGACACAAAATTTGTGAGTGTTCTTTTTCAAACACAAGTATGAGGTATTTGGAACCTTCGTTCGATGGAGAGTCGTGATAGAAAAGGAGATCATATGTAAACTGATATTTTTGAGGTTTGAAAATGGTGAGGAGTATGGAAAATAGGTATTTTGGAATATAACGAAGTCGTGGAGAGGATGAATCAAATGTTTAGTTGAGAAGGCAAGGAGAATGGGAATTCATGCAAGTTATCCCAAGGAGTTTTGGGAGGAAGCTGTGAATTATGAAACCTCCTTGGTAACCAAGGTCCCTCCTCTATTAGGGAAGGAACTATCAAAAGCATGTTGGTTTGGAAGAAAGATTGAAATCTATCACCTCAAATTCTTCGACTTACTCTCCTATGTCCACATTGATGATAAGGATGTGGATACACTATAGGCTAAGTCCCGAACAAGTTACTTTGTAGGGTGTGGTGATGAAGACTTTGGTTTTCAGATCTGGGATAACAATTCTTGGAAGGTTGTAAAAAATTGAAGTGTTATCTTCATTAAAGATATCTTGTAGAGATATAGGAACCAAATAGATATTGCTGATGAGATCATGGTATCATCACAAGATATGGTTCAACTGAATCAAAAATCTAAATTTACAAATGTTTTAGAGAATTTAAGAAGTACGTCATTTCCAAAAACTCCAAACTTTCTGGAGGAATTGCCGGAAGAGAGTCAAGTTTTGATGGTGTTTCTAAGGCCAAAAGTACTAGAGAGCTCAAGGACTGCAAAATCTCAGGGTAGAGCTTCGATAGGTGAAGCTCTAAAATTTGCAGTATCGGAAGGATAATATGTGTAGGGTCGATTTCATAGGTTTACAAGGATTAGGTTCTAAGTGTAGAGATATAGAAGTGATATGCATGATTTGAATCTCATGGATGATGGAGAACCTAAGAGCCTAAAATAGGCTGCAAATATAAAAGACTTGTATCATTTTAGAGTTATCCCTGAGGGGTTATATTGATTCCGTGACATGTTTCTAGGACATGAGAGATAATGGAAAGAAATTATAGGAAGAAAGTACTTAAGAATAAATGGGGTTATCAATTGAAGGTAAAATCGTATGATAGATAGAGGCACAAAGAAAGACTTATTGTAAAGGGTTTTCAATAAACATAAGGTGCTGGTTTTTCTGAGATCTTTTCTCCAGTTGTTAAATACATGATTATTTGGATGGTACTTAGCATGCTTTCCATGAAAGGTTTGAACCTATATCAGTTGGATGTGAAGACCATTTTTATTCATGGATAATTGGATGAAGAAATTTACATAGAACATCCAAAAGGTTTTATGGAGAATCAGAACTGGAATCTTGTGTGCAAGATGAGGTGAAGCCTTTGCAGGTTAAATCAAGCACCATGATAGTGAAACCTGAAGTTCAATGATTTTATGGCTGATAAAAAATTCATTTGGAGAAATTTTGATCATTATTGTTACCGGAAGATGTATGATGATGGGAGTTTTATAATCTTACTTCTCTATATTGATGATTTTATTACTGTTGGTCTGGTAAAGAAAATGATCAATGAGATGAAAATTGAATTGTACAAAAGTTTTGAGATGAAGGATCTCATTCCAAAAAAGAGTATTTTGGGGGTTCATATTGTAAGAGAATTAAGTTCTGAATCTTTTTTCTTGAATCAATATGACTACATCGAGAAGGTGACAGATGTCAATGATCAAGGAGAAAGAGGTTACCACTCCTCTGGATAGACATTTCAAGTGAGCAAGGAGAATACACAAAGAACTAAAGTTGGGGATGAGTATGTGAAAAAGGATCCCTATTCATCGAAAATTGGTGTCTTGATGTATGTCATAGTTTTTACGCGGTCAGATATTACGCAAGTAGTGGGAGTTGTTAACAAGTTCATTGTGAATCCAAGAAGTCAACATAGAAAAGTGGTAAAGTGGATCCTTGAGTATCTCAAAGGATCGTAAGGTTTGTCTCTTTACTTGGACACTAACAAACCACTATAGGGGTTTGTAGTCTCAAACTTTGGGGGAGATGTGGATGCCCATAACAATAACACGAGCAATGTGTTCACCTACAGAGGAACGATTGTGATTTGTATGTTGAACCTTCAACTGGAAGTCACACTTTCTACAATAAAAATGGAGTACATTACTTTAACAGAAGATGAGAATGAGATGATCTGACTGAAGGGGTTGCTGGAAGATCTTATAAGAAGGAAATAGGATGAGATGTTGTTTTTTAATTCACTAAGTGAAATCCACTTGGCCAAAAATCCAAGATTTGATTCTAGGAAAAATCATATTCACTTGAAGTGTAACTTCATCTAGAAGTTGTTATAGGAAAACATGTTGGATCTACAGAATGTGGATGAAGCTCGAAATCTGACATATATATAGAAAAAATTTGTAGTTTGGGATTTTCTAAGGTGGTGTTGTTCCGTAATTGGGATAGGATAACCAGAAGCATGGTGGGGGGATCCATGCAACTGTAAGAAAGTTTGGGAGTGGAAGAGGTTTGCAGAATACTTGATGGTGAATCCAGAAAATGATCCACAAGTGTGATATTGTTAGGTTCATCCTTTTAAAAACCATTTTCTAGTGAAGTTATTGGAACCAATGGAAGGAGTGATTCTAGTCTCGGAGGGAGGCAGATCAGATGATTGCAGTCTGAAGATTGAAATTGGAAGTTTCCCCTTGATCACTTCCAATATAGGTAGTGTGGATAAGAAAAGGACTTGCATGAGAGTAACTCTTAAATACATAATATTTTTTCTAATATTACAAAAAAAAATCCCTTTGACGGATTTTGGAAAAGGGATTGTGTAAAGGGTCTTCATGATGTTACGTAAGAGTAAACTTGTAGAGTTTTTGAAAGGGGGAACTATTTGTTGAAAGGGGGTTTGGCGGTGGAATTTTTTGACTAAATAGAGGGATGATCATGAAGATCGTACCTAATTTAACTTATCCCCATGAATATCTAAAGGTCATGGAAACCGGTTGCACCAACCGAGTATTACTACAAACAGTATGATGAATAATTTGTTTTGATTAGGATGGTTGTTGAATTGTAATAATCATTCAATTATTGAATAAAAAGTACTTGCAACATTCCCTCCATGGATTAGGACTTACACTCGAACCATGTAAAATACTTATGTTGTTATTTTGTTTTTTTTTCAATTTTTTTCTTTTGGAAGTTCTTTTTTGGTTTGTTTTGAGGGCATTGCAATGTGGTGAATTAGGTTCAGTTTTTCTTCTAACTTCAAGTGCATCGTATACGTGGGGTTCCTTTCAATTTCTAAGTTCTAGTGAGTTGTTTCCACTGCATGATTTCCGGTGGGTTATCATCCTGTTGGAGGTGCCTCAAACCCCAATAGTTTTCCATTTGACTTTAAAAAACGTCAAAACAAAAATTTTGTATAGGATTAATTCAAATTAGTTCGGTTAGAATGGAGGGGTGGTGACCCAATTCCCAAGATATCTTCAAAGGGGGAACTTTGATGTTTATTTATAGTGACAAATAAATATGACATAGTATGTAATATCTAATGTGGGACTCACATCTAACTCTCCCCCTCAAGCCAGGTGTACCTATCTTAGATACATAATAAAACAAAAACAAACGTCCCTAACACCCCCCTCATATTTTACATGTCTATCTTCAAATACAAATTTCAAAAAAAGAAAAAATGAAAAAATGAAACAACAAAGAAACTCGATGGTAGTCTGGGAAAAGAAGAGCACCCTCATATGCCCTACCTTGGGGTTTTTCTCTGCCCATTGTTATCAAAGAATAGATGACTATCATAGAACTATCATTCTCCCATGTTGATGATGACCAATTCTTGAAGATGCCATATGAAACAGTGAAGGACGAACAACTTCAAAAATAGTTGCATGAAATGATGCCAAAATAGCGGATCCAAAAAGGTTGCGTGAGATAAGTTTAAATAAGGGACCCAATTGGCTTGATGAAATGGTTCCTGAATAACAGACTAAAATGGCCGAGTGAAATGATGCTCGAATATCTGACCCAAATAGTTGGGTGAAACGGTGCCCGAATAATGGGTCCAAAAAGTTTGGGTGAAACTATGCCCAAATAACAAACCCAAATGGTTGCGTGGGTGAAAAAGCACCTGAATAGTGGACTCAAGAATGATTCTGGTCATCAACAATATATAGAGACATGCTCGTAGGTCTGGGGAAATAGTAGGCAGCAGTGGAGATCCCTGACATAGGCAAAGAATTCATTTTACAGTGACAAAGAGGCTGACAGCAATGGAAAGGTCCGATGGAGGCTGGATTTGTGGTGTATTGGTAGATGTGAAGTAGGGTATACAAAACTGTAAGGTGATGCAAGGTGATTCCAGAGCAGGGTGCGCACATGGAAGCTGGTTCGTAGAAGAGGCGTGACATGCACATAAGTAGCATGTGGCCCCCACCCAAGATGGAAGAAAGAAATCTGTAAGGATAAGGATTTGGAATCTATTTTGGCTTATTTAGAGCAGCAATGTAATGTTAAAACAGAATTTTCCCTTCATAATGGAATTATGTTTTTTAAAGGGAGGTTAGTACTCTCAAAAGGAATCACATCTGATTCCAAAACTTCTCTATTATTATCGTACATCTTCAGTAGGAGGGTGTAAAGGATTTTTTAGGAATTAAAAAAGATTGGCCAAGTAGGTTATATTGGAGTGGGATGACAGAGTCTTTGTTGAAATTTATTTTAAAATGTGTTGTGTGCCAAAGAAACAAATATCAGACTCTACCTGCTTGATTGCTACAACCACTTCAGAACTTATATGAGAATAAGTATCAATGGATTTTATTTTTGGTATTCCTAAATACCAAGGTTTTGAGGTGCTCCTAGTTGTGGTAGATCGGATTTTAAACTATGTTTATTTCCCACCACTAAAATATCCTTATATAGATAAGGATGTAGATGAGTTGTCTATGAAAGAAATAGTAATGTTACATGGGTTTCCAAGTTCCATAGTCAATGACTAGGATCCACTATTTTGGAAAGAGTTGTTTAGATTGCATGGCATTAAATTAAAAATTATCTCTTCATATCATCTCCAAACTGGCGGGCATACAAAGGTGGTTAACAGAAGCCTCGGGGAATATTTGTAGTGATTCTCTTCAAAAAAACACAAAAACTGGGTTAGGTGGTTACCGGGGGCTAAATTTTGTTATAACACATCTTTCCATGTTTTATAAGGTAAAACCCCATTTGAGATTTTTTTTATGGGAGGAAACCACCCAAATATCCCCATTATACTAAGGGAGAAATGACACTTGAGGTGGTGGCTACTACTTTGGTGGATAGGGATGAGGTGATTCATCGACTGAAATCGAATTTTTTGGCATCTCATGTAAGAACCTGGTTTTTCACTCAGGTATGGATCCTTTAATTTTTGGTCTAAATCTTTACCTTGGACCTAATTTGGATGCCTAATGAGTTAGTAAAGATTCTGAGGGTGTCCAGAACTTGTTTGGAGCCCGAAACCCATCTTTTTGGGAAAAATGGGCTTGGCGCACAGTTTAGAGTAAACCATACAGAAATTCCACACAGTTTGGCAATTCGTACGAATTGTGTTTTTTTCAGATAAATCCACCTCGTACGGTTGGCGCACGGTCGTGTGTCCTAACCGTGTGAATTCCCCTTTTTCCCAGGTACATGTGCATGGCTTGCGCACGGTTTGAAAAACCGTGCAAACAAACTGTGTGCAAACTAAAATTCTGGGAAAAATATCCAAAATGCCCTTAATGATCTATTTACCCCCATATTCCTCCCTAATATGAGAACCAGTGGGATTAATCCCTTTTTCTCTCAATTTGGAGCTTTTTGAAGGCCAAAGCTAGGGATCAAGAGATCTCCTTCATCCAAAATCTGATCGAGCTTTTGTTCATCACGTTGGATGCATAATGGTAAGTACTCGATTCCTCTTTTGTCGTTCTTCTTCTCTCTTTCTCTCGACCTAGATATCGTCATGTGAGATTTTTTCACCTTTTCTTAGATCTACTCTGATTTGAGGCAAATTTAAGGACAATAGCGGAGGAGGAGAGTCATACAACCCTAAGTTGGGTGGTCTATAACTCATCCCTAAAGTTCGTTGATTTTAGAATATTTGTGTGGGGCCTGCCAATTTCATCGGAAGTCATTTCTAAAATTCACATGTCATGATTATACTTTTTATAATCGTATGGTTATGCTCTTTCCAAATATGTGATTAGTTGTTAGCAGTTACACCCACAACTCAATCCACCCCATGTTGAAGGTTAGGCCATATTTGGGTTTTTAGTGTTTCAATGTGTTTGAGCCACCGTTTAGGTATTCCCTTGCTTGAATTTCCTAAAGTTGAGCCTTCCTATAATAAATGTCTTGTTATTAATGAGAATTGCATAATGTAATGTACCATGTATGTTCACCACTTTTCCGGCCTAATGTAAGTGCTTCAAATTGATTATTAAATGCGAAACATGATATGGAAAGTATACTAAGTATATAACTTGTCCTTAACAAAAGAGATTGAATAAAGGTTACTTGTCTGTAGAAACCCTTTCCATATTTATGAAAGGTAGCATAGTGAACCTCTCTAATTTAATGTGCCTTAATTGGTTAATTAAGACTTGATTAAATGGTTGTAATGTTACTTGGCCTATCCACACTAATGGAAGACAATGCTTGAACCTAATGAATGATTACATGATTACAATATCAAATAGGAATGGACTGAATTGATATCACCTTGAGTTCTGAGAGGAGAGTACTTTGGGTCTCGAGAACCCCATTCCGATTCAAGGATGTGGTTTTCTTAGGTTGATACCCACCTAGACTCTAGTTCTTGTCTATTCCTCAGATGCCCGGTATACTACCGTAGGGTCCTTTACATTATTATAGGATACCTCGGATACACTCCTTGGATATATCATTGACTAGTAGGTTCCATGGTGAAATAATATAGGGCCCTATCCTTTCTTAGCCTTTTTTTACGTTGGTTGATCACCTTGGACTCGGTAGGCGCATTATTGTGGAATGCCTTGGAGTACACTCCTTGGATTACACTCTTACCCTTTAGCTAGACACAGATACTACTGAGTTAGCATTCCATGAGATCTATATTACCTTGGTTGTTACCCTAGAACTCCCTCACTGGATATCATTTCCAGGTTCCCTTGTTATGTCTTGGGACCTTCACTACTTATACTATCATGAGGTGATGTCAGTGTTGGCTATGCCTCATATGACCTATTAACATTAAATGGTAATTACTTAATTAATGAATTGGTTACATGTTCAAACACCAGCAAAGGGGTGAAGTAGGTACTTGGGTATTTAGTTATATTGTACTGATTTCTTTACTTTATATATGCATGTCTGTGAAATGATGTATTCCATTACATGGGCCGGATGTTATAGACACCGTTGGTGGTGGACCACTAAGATTTATATCACACCCTCTCCAGGTGTCGTTTGGTACCTAGAATAGATTACATGGTTTCAAGTGTTGACAAATGGAAGCATACATATTCAAACACTTGATTTCTTGCTATTTAGGATGAAGCTTGATAGTAGATAACTGAGTTGGATCTCAGGATGCTTGGAGTAGCCTTTGTCTTATTTTACTTTTTGGAACATGTTGTGACTATTATCTTGGTATCCATGTTTTTCATTTTTCTACTGACATGACATTACATCATCATTGTTTCACTTGATACAGTTATTATTATTCTCATCTATCTAGTGCATCATTTTGCTTCTGTGGTTTATTTATATTGCTTCTGCTATTTACTATTTATTTATATTCCTTCCACTATGATGCACTCTACTGATGAGGGAATAGTCTACCTACAGACACACCCTAGGCCCTCACTTCTAGTCGGCAGCTTCCATCATTTGGTGAGATGCGCTTGAGGCTATGTGGCCCACCAGGATCGAGCACCCGTTAAGTGTCATTTGAGTTTGGGACGTCACTAAGTGGTATCAGAGGGATGTTTTCTTTTCTTGCCTTACCTTACTATTTGGAGACAATAGATTGGAGAATAGGAATTCTTGGGACTTGATCATAATTTGTTCTTGGCCATCACGAACCCATGTTCGGGTTAAAAACCAAGTTGCCTAAATTATAATTGTTATTCTTTTTTTTCCTATTACAGTTGATATCATTTCACTGTTGGGTGACGCACATGTTGTGTGGTGTTGTTGATTATTTCTATGTTTGAGAATTTATTTCACACTTAGCCTAATGATATGAGGGAAATGAGCATCGTTACATGCATCATTATAGGTGCCTATAGTTCACATATCATGCATATTGACATGCCATATAGATGAATTTCACTGATTTTCATTACTTGGTATGCTTGTGATTGTTGAGTGATGTTGTGATAGTTTACTTGTACTTGTATTACTTTGGTTGTGATTGAGTGATTATTTATCTCAATTCATGAGGTGTATGGGCCCTCATGGGTTGGGATGATTAATTTACCAAGTTGATCCATTATTCTATAAGTGAGTGGGTGCCGTTTTTGGTGATAGGTGTATGGGAATTGATTCATCAGAAATGGATATCTATTATAAAGTGAATCCTGAAATCTAAAATAAATTAGTTGTACATCCTTATCCCACCCTATGAAAGTTAAAGGAGTGAACCTAGAAATTCACTGCAAAACGACATGAAACCTGTAGTTGAGCACTTACCGATACCTGGCTGTCTAAGAAGGTAGTTTGGGGTAGTATGCCTTGGGTAGCAAGTTTTCTTATGTTCAGATTCCGCTAGTGATTTTGTATTATGCTCTTAAACTTGTTCTAAGGTGTGTTTGGAATTTTTAGACCAATTCCATCACAACTTCCTCGTGTCATTCTCCAGGAGGGTGGTGATGACCATGCTTCAGACATGGTGGTTCCTAAGCTACTAGTCTTACCTCCAGGAGTGCCACTTGAGGCACCGTATGTTGTAACTAATTCGGGAACTGATGCACAAGTCCATGATAGTTTTCTATGTTTGATGCAGTCCATGCAAGGTGCTTCATGGGTTGCACCTATGATGGATGATCTGACCTGCGAGTTCCAGTAGCAGCAACATCCTACTTTTTCAGGGGATGACAGTTCTCAAGTTGTTGAGTCTTGGATAGAGGCCATGTTGTCTATCTTTGAGAATCTAGAAACACATTTATAAAGGATAGTCAAGCATGGTAAATACATGCTTTGGGATTCGAATGAGCATTGGTGGGATGTGGTTACCCATGCTGGTCGTCATCAGGGCATGTTATGGGTTTTTTTTCAGACTACCTTCTATGATCATTTCTTTCCTCAGGCACTGAGAGCTGACAAAGCTAGAGAGTTCATGAATCTCGAGTAGGATTCTATGTCAGTTATGGAATATTCATCATGTTTCACTGATTTACAGTGTTTTTTCACTACTTTTAGCCAGTGATGATCTTTCACATGCTATACATTTTGAGGATGGGCTTCAATATGCCATCCGAACTTAGGTGAATGTCTTTCGCATTCCTACCTTCTCTCCAATAGTTGATCAGGCCCTTATCACTGAGTGTAACCTGAGGGATGGCACGAGTACCGGGTTTAAAGGATCAGTGGAGTGTCAGTCCAGTAGTTCTTTCTGTGGTAGGAAATGTTCCCTTGAGGTTTCTCGTTAGGGAAGTGGTACCTAGAGTATCCAGTTTGATATCTCTTTGGTGTGTCGTTAGTGTGGAAGACTGAGGCATAAGAAGCCTTAATGTGATAGAGACACTATGGAGTGTCAGGCTTGCGACTGCATGGGTCATCTTTAGCATTTCTATAGGAACTTTCCACCAGCTTCAAGTGGAAAAGGATCAGCATCTACTCCACCTATAGGAGCAAGTTATTTTATGTCATGTCAAGTGGGGAGTTGGAATAGCACCAGTAGGTTTGGCCGAGGAGGAGGTCGTGGATATGGTAGTCAGACCCCTGATCACCAGTAGTGCCAGCAGAGCAATCTTGATCATGGTATTCCATCTATTGCACAGGGTTATGGATTAGGTCAGTTTCATGCTTTACAACTGATACCCAAGGATCAGGCTGTGGGACCATCTATAGTATGAGGTACTATTCTAGTAGCCTCTACTATTGTCTCTACTTTGTTTGATACATGTGATTAAAACTATTTTATTTCTGTATCTATCATGGAAAGTCTCAGACTAGAGATATAGTATCACTATGGTGTAATGACCCTCAATAAACCATTGGGAATATAGACATAGGGCATACGACAGTGCAGGGATTATCCCCTTGAGGTAGGCAGTTACCCTTTCTTGTGAAATCTCTTTGTTCTCAAGATGATGGGCTTTGATTTCATTATCGGAATGGGGTGGTTAGTCCACTATCAGGCCTTTGTAGACTACTATCCCGGTAGGGTCTCTTTTACATCACCATAAGGTAGCAGTTATATTTTCAAAGTTGAGTGGGATTTTTAGGATGGGAGAACTGAACCGAAGCATCATGGTCTAGGTGAAGTGACTTCCCAAATTGAAAATCTTTTCATGGAGGATCAGGGTTTGTTTCAAACTAATTTCCCTCTAGTAGTTGATCGTTTCAAGGAAGTATTTCCCGGTGACTTTTTTGTCTTAACTCTTAATAGAGAGGTAGAGTTTACAATTGATATTCTTCTAGGATAAGCTCCAGTGTCTATTCCTCCATACAGGATGGAACCTATGGAGATTCAGGAGCTAAAGTGGCAGATAGAGGACCTAGAGGCCAAAGGATTTATATGGCCTAGTACATCCTCTTGGGGTTCGCCTGTGATTTTCTCCAAGAAGGTGGATGGAACCTTACGTCTATGCATGGATTATAGAAGGTTGAACAAGCTTACGGTCAATAATTGGTACCCACTTCCTCGAAAAGATGATCTATTTGACCAGATCTGAGGAGAAAAGGTTTTCTCTAAGATCGACCTGAGATCGGGTTATCATTAGGTGAGAGTCAGACCACCATACATATATAACACCCCGAGCCCGCTCTTCCGGACTCGGTGCTTAAAAATGTTGTGTAATATAAAAAGTGACATAATAATTACACAAAACTTTAAAAAAATGAGGATCTTTTATTGGTCTAGGCTCTGGAGTATTAGAAAAACCCTTACATTTATCAGAGTTGAACAAAAATAAAATGATTTCCCTACTACACTTCCGCGCAAGCTACAACAAAGATGACCAACTCTGGATTTCAAGGCAACCTGTGAAAAACATTTCAAAAATGTAGGGTGAGCACAAAAGTTTCCCATTAAGGGGTTTTAAAAACCTTTGATAAATCGATTTCAGAAAAATATCCTTTCAATAATACATTTGAAATTTTTCAATTGTAAATTCATTTACAAAAAAACCTTTACAAAATAATGTAATGATTTTGAAAAATAATAATACTTTAAAAAAAATTAAATGAATCCACTGATTTTCTTTGAAAAATATTAAGCAAAATTCATTAAAACAAAACATCATTTTGAGGCAACTTAATTTGTTGAAGGCTGTCTTGGGCCTACCCACTTAGCGAAGGATGGGTTCACTCCCCAATGACCTTCTATTTTACAACGAACAAGCGCCGATTTTTTTGAAAAATGTTTAAGGTTTTCTTTTCATATATAAATATATATACTATTATTGGTCACTTGAGTTTTTTCCCTTAACTTATAAATGCATTTAAAATACACATGTATTTACAAATATAACATAATTAGATAAAGACTTCCATTTTTTTATAATTTACAAGTTTGGTTATGACCAACACATCTACCACATACACTTTACAAGGTATATCCCTGAAATTAATCATTATTTCTCAAATCCTCTATGTTGCGCATATGTGTAGTTTAATTTAAATTAATTATAACAATTAATGAAGTTTTGTACATAAAATTATGAATAAAACATTATAAATGTGACATTTAATTTTCTAATGAAATTCATGTAATTGATGAACTTGAAAATAAACCTTAAGTTTTTAACTTGAAATTATAAGTTTTATTTTAGCGTAATGAACGTCGATGATATGCATAAACACATAAAAGTTAAATGAACATCCACGCACTGGAAATTTCAAAGAAATTTTTATTAAATTTCTTTTATGCATGAAGATATAAACTGATCACAATAGTGAAAATATAGTTCTATCTTCTTAAAATCAATCAATAATAATGGATAATTATGTGTGCATACAAAAACTATTAAAGCGGAATTTCTTAAATAAAACAATCCTTTTATATGAACTTAAGTTTCAAGGAACATGAATTTAAGAAGTACATAGAAATATACATGATCATAGAACTAGAATTAGAAACCAATGATCTTGAATGTTAAATAAATTATTTATATATATATATGTTTGAATTAGAATATACACATGTATCTCACACCCATAATTATATAATTGTATGGTTTAAACAAAGTGTGAAAAAATAACACTTCAATATAAATATATATACATATATTTACATATACTATGAATAAACATGATAATTTATAAATGTTCATATAAATATATCATGCATGAAGAAAGCACAAATGTATTAAATTTGTGCATTCAAAGTATAGATTTGGATTTCATATAATTATAACACATGGAATTAAAATATTTATAAAATTAGAAACCACAAAAATGGGGATTATAATTTTAAAGGAGAAAACTCCCCTACACCAAAATAGAACTTATAAATTCAATAATTAAAATTCCCTTATTAAAATTAATAATCCAAATTGTAATGAAATTATACATAAATCCTTATACACAAAAATAATTAATTTTTGAAAACCTTAGATGAAAAAAACTTCATTGCAATCAACTTTGAAATGTGAAGAAATCAGATTATGAAATAAATAATTATTGCGCAAATATAATTTTGGTATAAAATAATTTGGAATAACAGATATAATAAATAAGTAAAATAGAGTAGTAAAGTATGTATTTGAAAATAAAAAGCCCCTTACAAAATTATAATTTTAGGAAATAAGAATGAGTTTCTAAAAAAACCTTAAGAAGTCCCTTACTTGCTATTTGTAGACCAATTCTTCTAATTCCTCCTCATATTTTTTCCGCTAAAGCTCTCTTAAACTCACACGAAGGGAATGAAAGGCTACTGACTAACTATACATGGTGTACCAGAAGGGGGACATTGCAGAGAGAGGTTTCTCATTACTTCTAGACAAATCTCTATTTATAGTCATAGTGTTACTATTTAATATATAATTATTTTATTTACAAATTGATGATAAATATTAATTCATGGATTGGATATATGCAGCGTGTCTCATATTCTGTCAAAAACTAAAACTCAGACAGTAGTCATTGAAGGAAATGTATTCAATGAACCTAAATCATATAAAAATTGAAAAATACAAATGCATTTAATTACAATACTGAAAGGTTCTGTTCAAATATACTTTTATATTTATTTGATAGGTACTAAAAGAAATTAAACAAGAAAATTTCAATTGAAAAATAAGATATCATTTTCAGTCAAGACTTTTGCACAAACCAATAATTCAGAGCCACACAATTAAACAATTGTAATTGCACATGTCGTTTTCCTATTTTAATATAAGTAATGTGATCAAAAACTTGATGATGATTGAATCCAAAAATAGGAAAAATCGTAATAATTCACGCTGAAATTAAGTTTAATAATTTCAAAACTCAATAGGACCAATAAAAAAAGATGAAAAACAAGAAATTGATATACTAATCGGCCTACAGATAAGATTCGGATAAAAAAAACAAGACTCAACATCGCACAACCATACCTCATCCACCGATCTCGGATCATCTGAAACAAAGCCGTTGTACTTAGCGGCAGTCAAAATTTGATCATCCGCAACACATACTCGGAAAAACATAGATCAAGACCGCGACTCAACATTCAGACTTAGGCGAAACCATAGCTTTGCTTGGATCTGCATCGGTCTCAACCCCCGAAGAAGAAATGGCGCTCAACCTCACCCAGATCTTCTCCTCCGCGCTCGATGAAAAGCCCGGTGAAACCCTCGGCCTCGATCTGTTTCGCGCAGACTCATCTGCAACCCTAAATTGATGTTCCCTTTATCATTTCATTTTTTTTAATTTAATGAAAACAATTATGTATATATATTATTTCATTATATATATACATAAATAATGATCTATATTCATTTTTTTGTTAATTTCAATGTTTTTAATATAATTGATTATTTAATCCAAAATTAACATAATTTCAAAACATAAATTTTATAGTTTTTTATATATTTAAAACATATATATAATTTTATATGTTAACATTATTAATTATTTTAATTTCAAAATTATTTATTGTTTTTAATGTAATATGAGTAAAACATTAACATTATGAATCATAAAATTGTAATATATATGTTTATATAATAACTTCCAAATAAATTGGTCTTAGATAAGTTCATCTATTTTTTTCAAACATTAGATTTAATTACGTATCTCAAATGCATCATTATAATTTAATTTCTTTTATAAAAATTTGTTATATAACATTCTAAAAGTAATTTACAATTATAAAATTAATTCATAAATGTATACTATATTGAAAATAATATTATGTTTCCTTTAAACAAAATATGTTACGTTTAATATTAACTCTTATTATCTTCAAAATAATATATCAAAAAATATCTTGTCATGATACTAAATTTTATAAAAGTATAATTAATTTACATTATTTAAATAATTATTTAAAAAGTGACATGATAAAAAATAAAGTAAACAAATCTTATTTTAATGAAATCTCGAAGTTTTTTTAAAAAAAAATATATTTTATTACATTATTTATTTAAAAATTAAAATTCATTAATAAATTAAAATATCTGGGTTGTTACATTCTCCCCCCCTTAAATGAATTGTGCCCTCGCAATTCTTTCGTTGGACTTATGAAGATTCTGAATTTCCATCTTCAGAATTAAAGAAACACTAAGTGGAATTAACTAACTAAAGAAAATTATAAATCGTAGAGTTGTTTTTCCTCAATAGACAACGTATAATCTCCAAAGTTGTTTAGACCGTACCTCTGAAACCAATTATAACACCCTGAGCCTGCTCTTCCGGACTTGGTACTTAAAAATGTTGTGTAATATAAAAAGTGACATAACAATTACACAACACTTTAAACAAATGAGGATCTTTTACCAGTCTAGGCTCTGGAGGATTAGACAAACCCTTACATTTATCAGAGTTGAACAAAAATAAAATGATTTCCCCACTACGCTTCTACGCGCGCTACAACAAAGATGAACAACTCTGGATTTCAAGGAAACCTGTGAAAAACATTTCAAAAACGTAGGGTGAGCACAAAATTTTCCCAATAAGGGGTTTTGAAAACCTTTGATAAATCGCTTTCAGAAAAATATCCCTTCAATAACACATTTGAAAAAATTTCAATTGTAAATTCATTTTCAAAAAAACCTTTACAAAATAATGTAATGCTTTTGAAAAATAATTATACTTTAAAAAAAATTTAAATGAATCAAGTGATTTTCTTTGAAAAATATTAAGAAAAATTCATTAAAAAACATCATTTTGAGGCAACTTAATTCGTTGAAGGTTGTCTTGGGCCTACCCACTTAGTGAAGGATGGGTTCACTCCCCAATGACCTTATATTTTTACAACGAACAAGCGCCAATTTTTTTGAAAAACGTTTAAAGTTTTCTTTTCATATATAAATATATATACTAGTATTGGTCACTGGAGTTTTTTCCCTTAACTTATCAATGCATTTAAAATACACATGTATTTATAAATATAACATAATTAAATAAAGACTTCCATTTTTTTATCATTTACAAGTTTGGTTTTGACCAACACTTTTACCACATACACTTTACAAGGTATATCCCAGCAATTAATCATTATTTATCAAATCCTCTTTGTTTCACATATGCGCAGTTTAATTTAAATTAATTATAACAATTAATTAAGTTTTGTACATAAAATTATGAATAAAACATTATAAATGTGACATTCAATTTTCTAATGAAATTCATGTAATTGATGAACTTGAAAATAAACCTTAAGTTTTTAACATGAAATTATAAGTTTTATTTTAGCATAATGAACGTCGATGATATGAATAAACACATAAAAGTTAAATGAACATCCACGCACTGGAAATTTCAAAGAAATGTTTATTAAATTTCTTTTATGCATGAAGATATAAACTAATCACAATAGTGAACATATAGTTCTATCTTCTTAAAATCAATCAATAATAATGGATAATTATGTGTGCGTAAAAAAACTATTAAAGAGGAATTTCTTAAATAAAATAATCCTTTTATATGCACTTAAGTTTCAAGGAACATGAATTTAAGAAGTACATATAAATATAAGTGATCATAGAACTGGAATTAGAAACCAATGATCTTGAATGTTAAATAAATTATATATATATATATATATATATGTTTGAATTATCATATACACATGTATCTCACACCCATAATTAGATACTTGTATGGTTTAAACAAAGTGTGGAAAATAACACTTCAATATAAATATATTTACATATATTTACATATACTATGAATAAACATGATAATTTATAAATGTTCATATAAATATATCATGCATGAAGAAAGCACAAATGTATTCAATTTGTGCGTTCAAAGTATAGATTTGGATTTCATAGAATTATAACACATGTAATTAAAATATTTATACAATTAGAAACAATAAAAATGGGGATTATAATTTTAAAGGAGAAAACTCCCCTACACCAAAATAGAACTTATAAATTCAATAATTAAAATTCCCTTACTGAAATTAATAATCTGAATTGTAATGAAATTATACATAAATCCTTATACACAAAACTAATTAATTTTTGAAAACCTTAGATGAAAAAAACTCCATTTCAATCAACTTTGAAATGTGAAGAAATCATATTATGAAATAAATAATTATTGCACAAATATAATTTTGGTAGAAAATAATTTTCCATAACAGATATAATAAATAAGTAAAATAGAGTAGTAGAGTACGTATTTGAAAATAAAAAGTCCCATACAAAATTATAATTTTAGGAAATAAGAATGAGTTTATAAAAAAACATCAAGAAGTCCCTTACTTGCTATTTGTAGACTAATTCTTCTAATTCCTCCTCATATTTTTGCCACTAAAGCTATCTTAAACTCACACGAAGGGAAGGAAAGGATACTGACTAACTATACACGGTGTACCAGAAGGGGGACATTGCAGAGAGAGGTTTCTCATTACTTCTATCCAAATATATATTTATAGTCATAGTGTTACTATTTAATATATAAGTACTTTATTTACAAATTGCTGATAAATATTAATTCATGGATTGGATATATGCAGTGTGTCTCATATTCTGTCAAAAACTAAAACTCAGACAGTAGTCATTGAAGGAAATGTATTCAATGAACCTAAATTATATAAAAATTGAAACATACAAATTCATTTGAGTCCAATGCTGAAAGGTTCTGTTCAAATATACTTTTATATTCATTTGATAGGTACTAAAAGAAATTAAACAAGAAAATTTCAATTTCAAAATAAGATATCATTTTCAGTCAAGACTTCTGCACAAACCAATAATTCTGAGCCACACAATTAAACAATTGTAATTTCACACGTCATTTTCCTATTTTAATATCAGTAATGTGATCAAACAATTGATGATGATTGAATCCAAAAATAGGAAAAAATCGTAATAATTCATGCTGAAATTAAGTTTAATAATTTCAAAACTCAATAGGACCAGGAAAAAAAAGATGACAGACAAGAAATTGATATACTAATCGGCCTACAGATAAGATTTGGATAAAAAAACAAGACTCCATCAACCTCACATAGCCATACCTCATCCGCCGATCTCGGATCATCTGAAACGAAGCTGTTGTACTTAGCGGCAGTCGAAATTTCATCGACCGCAACACATACTCGCAAAAAACATAGATCAAGACCGCGACTCAACATTCAGACTTAGGCGAAATCGTAGCCTTGCTTGGATCTGCATCGGCCTCAACCTCACCTAGAGCTTCTCTGTCGCGCTCGATGACAAGCCCGGTGAAACCCTCGGCCTCGATCTGTTTCGTGCAGACTCATCTGCAACCCTAAATTGATTTTCCCTTTATCATTTCATTTTTTTTAATTTAATTAAAACAATTATGTATATATATCATTTCATTATATATATACATAAATAAAGATCTATATTCATTTTTTTGTTAATTTCAATGTTTTTAATATAATTGATTATTTAACCCATAATTAACATAATTTCAAAACATAAATTTTATAGTTTTTTTTATATTTTAAACATATATATAATTTTATATGTTAACATTATTAATTATTTTAATTTCAAAATTATTTATTGTTTTTAATGTAATATGAGTAAAACATTAACATTATGAATCATAAAATTGTAATATATATGTTTACATAATAACTTCCAAATAAATTGGTCTTAGATAAGTTCATCTGTTTGTTTGAAAAATTAGATTTACTTACGTATCTCAAATGCATCATTCTAATTTAATTTCTTTTATAAAAATTTGTTATATAACATTCTAAAAGTAATTTCCTATTAAAAAATTAATTCATAAATGTATACTATATTGAAAATAATATTATGTTTCCTTTAAACAAAATATGTTATGTTTAATATTAACTTTTATTGTCTTCAAAATAATATATCAAAAAATATCTTGTCAAGATACTAAATTTCATAAAAGTATAATTAATTTAGATTATTTAAATAATTATTTAAAAAGTGACATGATGAAAAATAAAGTAAAGAAATCTTATTTTAATGAAATCTCATAGTTTTTTTAAAAAAAATATTTTATGACATTATTTATTTAAAAATTAAAATTCATTAATTAATTAAAATATCTGGGTTGTTACATTCTCCCCCCCTTAAATGAATTGCGCCCTCACAATTCTTTCATTGGACTTACAAAGATTCTGAATTTCCATCTTCATAATTAAAGAAACACTAAGTGGACTTAACTAACTAAAGAAAATTCTAAAGTGTAGAGTTTTTTTCCTCAATAGACAACGTATAATATCCAAAGTTGTTTAGACCGTACCTCTGATACCATTTATAATTCCCCGAGCCCGCTCTTCCAGACTCGGTGCTTAAAAATTCTGTGTAATATAAAAAGTGAGATAACAATTACACAACACTATAAAAAAACGAGGATCTTTTACCGGTCTAGGCTCTAGAGGATTAGATAAACCCTTACATTTATCAGAGTTGAACAAAAATAAAATGATTTCCCCACTACACTTCTGTGCGCGCTACAACAAAGATGACCAACTCTGGATTTCAAGAAAACCTGTGAAAAACATTTCAAAAATGTAGGGTGAGCACAAAAGTTGCCCAGTAAGGGGTTTTGAAAACCTTTTATAAATCGCTTTAAAAAAATATCCTTTCAATAATACATTTGAAAATTTTCAATTGTAAATTCATTTGTAAAACAACCTTTACAAAACAATGTAATTCTTTTGAAAAATAATTATACTTTAAAAACATTTTTAAACGAATCCAGTGATTTTCTTTGAAAAATATTAAGAAAACTTCATTAAAACAAAACATCATTTTGAGGCAACTTAATTCATTGAAAGCTATCTTTGGCCTACCCACTTAGTGAAGGATGGGTTCACTCCCCAATAACCTTCTATTTTTACAACGAACAAGCACTGATTTTTTTGAAAAACATTTAAAGTTTTCTTTACATATATAAATATATATACTAGTATTGGTCACTGGAGTTTTTTCCCTTAACTTATCAATGCATTTAAAATACACATGTATTTATAAATATAACATAATTAAATAAATACCTCAATTTTTTTATCATCTAAAAGTTTGGTTATGACCAACACTTCTACCACATACACTTTACAAGGTATATCCCTGCAATTAATCATTCTTTTGAAAATCCTCTTTGTTTCCCATATGCGCAGTTTAATTTAAATTAATTATAACAATTAATGAATTTTTTTACATAAAATTATGAATAAAACATTATAAATGTGACATTCAATTTTCTAATGAAATTCATGTAATTGATGAACTTGAAAATAAACCTCAAGTTTTTAACTTGAAATTATAATTTTTCTTTTAGCATAATGAACGTCAATGATATGCATAAACACATAAAAGTTAAATGAACATCCACGCACTAGAAATTTCAAAGAAATGTTTATTAAATTTCTTTTATGCAAGAAGATATAAACTGATCACAATAGTGAACATATAGTTCTATCTTCTTAAAATCAATCAATAATAATGGATAATTATGTGTGCGTACAAAAACTATTAAAGAAATATTTCTTAAATAAAATAATCCTTTTTATATGCACTTAAGTTTCAAGGAACATGAATTTAAGAGGTACATAGAAATATACGTGATCATAGAACTGGAATTAGAAACCAATGATCTTGAATGTTAAATAAATTATTAATATATATGTTTGTGTGTGTTTGAATTAGCATATACACATGTATCTCACACCCATAATTAGATACTTGTATGGTTTAAACAAAGTGTGAAAAATAACACTTCAATATAAATATATATACATATATTTACATATACTATGAATAAACATGATAATTTATAAATGTTCATATAAATATATCATGCATGAAGAAAGCACAAATGTATTCAATTTGTGCATTCAAAGTATAGATTTGGATTTCATAGAATTATAACACATGGAATTAAAATATTTAAACAATTATAAACCACAAAAATGGGGATTATAATTTTAAAGGAGAAAACTCCCCTACACCAAAATAGAACTTATAAATTCAATAATTAAAATTCCCTTACTGAAATTAATAATACGAATTGTAATGAAATTATACATAAATCCTTATACACAAAACTAATTAATTTTTGAAAACCTTAGATGAAAAAAAACGTCATTCCAATAAACTTTGAAATGTGAAGAAATCATATTATGAAATAAATAATTATTGCACAAATATAATTTGGGTAGAAAATAATTTGGCATAACAGATATAATAAATAAGTAAAATAGAGTAGTATAGTACATATATGAAAATAAAAAGTCCCTTACAAAATTATAATTTTAGGAAATAAGAATGAGTTTCTAAAAAAACATTAAGAAATCCCTTACTTGCTATTTCAAGACCAATTCTTCTAATTCCTCCTCATATTGTTGCCGCTAAAGCTCTCTTAAACTCACACAAAGGGAAGGAAAGGATACTGACTAACTATACACGGTGTACCAGAAGGGGGACATTGCAGAGAGAGGTTTCTCATTACTTCTAGACAAATATCTATTTATAGTCATAGTGTTACTATTTAATATATAAGTATTTTATTTACAACTTGCTGATAAATATTAATTCATGGATTGGATATATGCAGTGTGTCTCATATTCTGTCAAAAAAATAAAACTCAGACAGTAGTCATTGAAGGAAATATATTCAATGAACCAAAATTATATAAAAATTGAAATATACAAATGCATTTAAGTCTGATGCTGAAAGGTTCTGTTCAAATATACTTTTATATTCATTTGATAGGTACTAAAAGAAATTAAACAAGAAAATTTCAATTTTAAAATAAGATATCATTTTCAGTCAAGACTTCTTCACAAACCAATAATTCAGAGCTACATAATTAAATAATTGTAATTTCACACATCGTTTTTTTATTTTAATATCAGTAATATAATCAAACAATTGACGATGATTGAATCCAAAAATAGGATGAATCATAATAATTCACGTTGAAATTAAGTTTAATAATTTCAAAACTCAATAGGACCAAGAAAAAAAAGATGACAAACAAGAAATTGATATACTAATCGGCCTACAGATAATATTCGGATAAACAAAACAAGACTCTATCAACATCGCACAGCCATACCTCATCCGCCAATCTCAGATCATCCGAAACGAAGCTGCTGTACTTAGTGGCAGTCGAAACTTCACCGGCCGCAACACATACTCGGAAAAACACAGATCAAGACCACGACCCAACATTCGGACTTAGGCGAAACCGTAGCCTTGCTTCGATTTGCATCGGCCTCAACCCCCGAAGAAGAAATGGTCCTCAACCTCACCCAGAGCTTCTCCGCCGCGCTCGATGACAAGCCCGGTGAAACCCTCGGCCTCGATCTATTTCGCGCAGACTCATCCGCAACCCTAAATTGATTTTCCCTTTATCATTTCATTTTTTTAATTTAATTAAAACAATTATGTATATATATCATTTCATTATATATATACATAAATAAATATCTATATTAATTTTTTTGTTAATTTCAATTTTTTTAATATAATTGATTATTTAACCCATAATTAACATAATTTCAGAAGATAAATTTTATAGTTTTTTTATATTTAAAACATAGATATAATTTTATATGTTAACATTATTAATTATTTTAATTTCAAAATTATTTATTTTTTTAATGTAATATGAGTAAAACATTAACATTATGAATCATAAAATTGTAATATATATGTTTATATAATAACTTCCAAATAAATTGGTCTTAGATAAGTTCATCTGTTTGTTTGAAACATTAGATTTACTTATGTATCTCAAATGCATCATTCTAATTTAATTTATTTTATAAAAATTTGTTATATAACATTCTAAAAGTAATTTCCAATTATAAAATTAATTCATAAATGTATACTATATTGAAAATAATATTATGTTTCCTTTAAACAAAATATGTTACGTTTAATATTAACTTTTATTATCTTCAAAATAATATATCATAAAATATCTTGTCAAGATACTAAATTTCATAAAAGTATAATTAATTTAGATTATTTAAATAATTATTTAAAAAGTGACATGATGAAAAATAAAGTAAACAAATCTTATTTTAATGAAATATCATTGTTTTTAAAAAAAAATATTTTATAACATTATTTATTTAAAAATTAAAATTCATTAATTAATTAAAATATCTGGGTTGTTACACATACCTTGTATAACTTTCTATAACAAGTATAGTATGTATGGATATCTTATTATTCCATTTGGTCTTATGAACACGCCTTTCATTTTCATGTCTTTGATGAATAGGGTTTTCCACCCCTATTTGGACTCTTGTCATGGTCTTTGTGGACGACATCTTGGTGTATTCTTTCACTCATAACGATTATGCCAAACATCATGATATCATTCTGAGTACACTAAAATAGAATCATCTTTATTCCAATCTTGCTAAGTGTGGCTTCTGGATCGACAAGGTCCACTTCTTGGGTCATATTATTTCAGAATCAGAAGTATATGTTGACCCTAAAAAGGTTAGTGTTGTAGTTTCATGGGAGCATCCCAATAACATTTTTGATATCAGTAGTTTCTTATGGATCTCTGGATATTACATGCATTTCATAAAAGACTTATCATGTCTTTCTTCACCTCTTACTGGACTTACAAATAAGGGTGTTAAGTTCTTGTGGTCAGAAGCACACAAGAAATCCTTTTATTTACTGAAATGGAGACTTGTCTCGGCATCGATTTTGATTATTCTAGAACTAATTAAAGGTTACATCATCTTCCTCAATGCATTAGTAATTGTCCTAAGAGTAGTGTTTATGTAGGAAGACAAATTCATTTCATACGTATCTTTGAAGTTGAGGCCTCATGAGAGAAATTACCCAACGCATGACCTCAAACTAGCATCAGTTGTCTATGCCTTAAGTTACTGGAGACATTATCTGTTGGATGATCACTTTGTGGTGTATACATATCACAAGTGCCTCAAATATATATTTTCTCAACATGAATTAAACATCAGATAGCAGAGATGGGTCAAATATCTATAATCCTTTAATTTTGAGCTTGCCTATATGCTTGGAAAGGGAAATGTGGTCACTGATGCACTGATTCAGAAAACTCAAAAGTAGGACATACATAAATACAATGATGAATGGAAGATGATGGAACAATTTTCTAAACATCATCTAGAGTTTCATGAAAATCATGAGCAGTCTTACCTCTCATCCTTAACAGTTACCTGTTCACTCCTTGAGAAGTTGAATACTAAGCAGTTTTCAAATCCTAAAGGTTTGGTTCTCCGTGAGAGTATATCAAGAGATAACCCACCTCCATATCAGTTTGTGGATAGAGACAATGTCATGTGTCTATGTTTACATATCTGGGTTCCTTCAGATATGATAGAGGAGTTGATGAAAGAGTCTTACGCTTCTTAGTGGGTAGTTCATCTGGGAATCTCGAAGATGTATCGAGATATGCGATGCCAGTATTGGTGGCCTAGAATGGAACATAAGATTTCAAGCTTCATCACTAGGTTTTCCAGCTGTCAGTAGGTGAAGGCGGAGCACCAAAGACCTACAGGCTTTCTACAATCACTTCCAGTCCTGAAATGGAAATGAGAAGATGTTGCTATGGATTTAATAGTCGGATTACCTAGTTCACCGAGGGGTAGTGATGCTATATGGGTAGTCATTTAATGACTAGTGAAATCATCCCACTTCATTCCTATACAAGATACTTTCTCATTATATGAGTTTGGAATACTGTATGTCTGTAAGATTATACGAATACATAGGATTCCACGTACTATTTTTTCAGATAGGGATTCCCATTTCACATCATGGTTCTGGAAAGTTTTGTAGAAAGCTATGGGGACTCAGGTGATTCTAAGAACATCTTTTCACACTCAGAATGATGGGAAATCAGAACAACCAATATAGGTTCTAGAGGATATGCTTTGATCATGTGTTCTTGATTTTGGTGGTTCTTGGGAGAAGCACATCCCTCTCTTCGAATTCTCTTATAATAATATTTTTCAAGCAATGATCTAGATGGATCCTTTTGAGGCCTTATATGGTAGGTCATGTCATTCACCCTTGTTCTGGTTAGAGGTAGGTGAGGCAGCCCTACTAGGTCCTCGTCTTGTTCAGGAGACTTCAGAATTGGTTTAGCTGATCAGGAAACGTATGACCACTGCTCAATCTAGAAAAAAAATCTTATGTTGATCAACATCGAAGACCTCTAGAGTTAGAGTTTGGGGATCATGTTTTTCTTCAGGTATCTCCCAGGCTAGGTCATATATGGTTAAGGAAGTAGGGAAAGTTTTCACCTCGTTATGTCGAGCTGTTTGAAATTCTAGAGAGAGTCGGGCCGATAGCCTATCAGTTACTACTACCTCATAGGTACTGTTCCATGAACGACATCTTTCATGTCTCACAGCTTTGTCAATATCATGATGACCCATCTCATACCTTTGATCCTGAGGAAGTTTATTTAGATGTTGATTCTACCTTTGAAGAGTATCCAGTACACATCATTGACTGAAGAACAAAGGCTCTCTGAGGCAAGTATGTCCCTCTCGTACGGGTGCAATGGCAGCATGGGTGAGTATAGGATGAGACTTGGGAGAGGGAATTCAGCATATGTCCCCAATGGCCAGAGTTGTTCCTAGATAGTGTTTCTTTACCCTGGGAAGGAGAACTCGGGGGGTGAGTTCTTTTAAGGGGGGTGACTGTAAGAACCTGGTTTTTCACTCAAGTATGGATCCTTTAATTTTTAGTCTAAATCTTTACCTTGGACATAATTTGGATGCCTAATGAGTTAGTAAAGTTTCTGAGGGTGTTCGGGGCTTGTTTGGAGCCCAGAACCCTTCTTTTTGGGGGAAACAGGCTTGGCGCACACTTTAGAGTAAACTGTGTAGGAATTCTGCATGGTTTGGCAAACCATGAGGATTGTGTTTTTTTTCAGATAGAGCCACCTCACACGGTTGGTGCACGTTCATGTAGCCTAACCATGAAAACACCCCTTTTTCCCAGGTACCCATCCATGGATTGCGCATGGTTTGATCAAACTATGTGGAGGATGTTATTTCAGGCAGAACCGTCTCGCACGGTTTGCACACAGTTTGAAAAACTGTGCGGACAAACCGTGTGTAGGCTAAAATTTTGGGAAAAATGTCCAAAATTCCTTTAATGATCTATTTACCCCCTATTCCTCCCTAATCCAAGAACCATCAGTATTAAGCCCTTTTTCTATTAATTTGAATCTTTTTGAAGGCCAAATCTAGGGATCAAGAGATCTCCATCATCTGACATCTGATCGAGCTTCCATTCATCATGTTGGATGTGCAATGGTAATTAATCAATCCCTCTTTAGTTGTTATTCTTATCTCTTGCTCTCAGCTTAGATATCATCATGTGGGATTTTTTTACCTTTTCTTAGATCTACTATGTTCCGAGGAAAATCAAGGGACAATACCAAAGGATGAGAGTCGTAAAACCCTAAGGTGTGCGGTCTATAACTCATCCCTAAAGTTCATTGATTTTGGAATATTCGTGTGGGGCCTTTCCAATTTCATTGGAATCCATTTCTCAAATTCACATGTCTTGATTATACTTGTTATAATCGTATAGTTATTCTCTTTACAAATATGTGATAAGTTGTTAGTGGTTCCACCCACAACTCAATCCACCCCATGTTCAAGGTTATTCCATATTTGGGTTTTTAGTGTTTCATCACGTTTGAGCCACTGTTCAGGTGTTCCCTTGCTTGACCTTCCTAAAGGTGATCCTTCTTATAATAAATGGATTGTTATTAATGATAATTGCATAATGGAATGTACCATGTATTCCCACCACTTGTCCCGCATAAGTTAAGTGCTTCAAATTGATTATAAAATGCAAAACGTGATATGGAAATTATACTAAGTATATAACTTGGCATTAAAAAGAGATTGAATAAATGTTACATGTTCGTAGCACCCCTTGACATGTTTATGGAATGTAGTGGAGTGAACCTCTCTAATTGAATATGCCTTAATTGGTTAATTAAGACTTGATTAAATAGTTGCAACACTACTTGGATTATCCACACTAATGGAAGACAAGGCTTGAACCTAATGAATGATTACGTGATTACAATATCAAATAGGAATGGACTGACTCGAGATCGCCTTGGATTTTGAGAGGAGAGTACCTTGGGTCTCGGGAACCCAATTTTGATTCAAGGATGCGGTTTGATTAGGTTGATACCCACATAGACTCTGGTTTTTGTCTATTCCTCGGATGCTCGGTATTCTACTATAGGGTCCTTTATATTATTATAGGATACCTTGGATACAATCCTTGGGTCTAGTATTGACTAGTAGGTTCCATGGTTAAATCCCTTAAGGCCTTGTCCTTTCTTAGCTCTTTTTTACCTTGGTCGATCACCTTGGACTCGATAGGCTCCTTATTGTGGAATGCCTTGGATTACGCTCCTTGGATTACACTCTTACCATTTAGCTAGACTCAGATACTACTGAGTTAGCATTTCATGATATCTACGTTACCTTGGTTGTTACCCTGTAACTCCCTCACCGAATATCATTTTCAGGTTTCCTTGTTATGTATTGGGAATTTCACTACTTATACTATTACAAGGTGATGTCAGTACTGGATATGCCTCACGTGACCTGTTAACATTAAATGGTAATTACTTAATTGATGAACTGGTTACATGTTCAGATATTAGCTGAGGTCTGAAGTAGGTACTTGAGTATTTATTTATATTTTACTACTTGATTTAGTTTATATATGCATGCCTACACACTGCTATATTTCATTACACGGGATGGATGTTACATACACCATTATTGGTGGCCCACTGAGATTTATCTCACACCCTCTCCGAGCACCGTTTGGTACCCAGAGTAAATTACATGGTTGTAGGTGTTGAAAAAGGGAAGAATATAACTTCAAAAACTTGATTTCTTTCTATTTAGGATGGATCTTGATAGCAGATGACCGAGTTGGATCTCAGGATGCTTGGAATAGCCTTTTTCTTCTTTTACTTTGTAGAACATGTTATTCCTATTATCTTGTATCCATGTTTTCCAGTTTTCTAGTGACATGACATTACATCATCATTGTTCCAATTGATACAGTTATTATTATTCTCATCTATATAGTGAATTGTTTTAATTCCACTATTTATTTATATTTCTTACGTTGTTTAATATTTATTTATATTCCTTCCACTATGATACACTCTGCTAATGAGGTCATAGTCTCCCTACAGACACACTATGGGCCATCGCTTCTATTTGGAAACCTCTAGAATTTAGAGATATGCACTTGAGTCCATGTGGCCCACCGGTCTTGGGGCACCTGTTAAGTGGTATTTGGGTCCAGGATGTCACAGCTCAATAAGCCATGCAATGTTTAGCAAATAAAAAAGAGGAGGTAAGTGGAATTTCAGGTGGGTGATTTGGTGTTTTTAAAGCTTATATCCCATCAACCCACTTTAATTTCTTCCAAGATCTATCCTAAAATGGTTTCAAAACTCTATGGAACTTTTCCAGTTGTATCATACTGGATTGGGATTCCATAAGACAATGAAATTCATTTGGTATTCCATATATCCCAACTTATGCTAGTTTTTGGTGATTAAACCATGGAAGACTTGCAAAAGTATTTTATGGTGGGGATGAATATGAGGTATTACCTGATTTAGTTATGGAAATGGAAGGTAGTGGACATGAGCTTCAGTGGCTGATTAAATGGAGCGGGAGACCTTTGGAAGACGCTACTTGGGAGAATGCTGAGTTATTTCAAGATCAATTTCCTTATTTTCACCTTTGGGATTAGGTGGTTCTTCAAGGGGAAGGAAATGATATGATGGATTACTTAAGACATTCTAGGAGGAATGGAAAATTTACTAAGGATCGGGAGTAGTTTTGTAAAAAATTTATAGTTAAGAATCTGAGGTGTATAAATTTGTTTTGTCTTGGGGGGATGGATGTTAATAATAGCTAGGTTGTTGGGAGGCTATGGCTCTGGCTCCTGAGAAGACTTCTCTGGGGAGTTCTTCCTCCGAAATCTTCAATACTCCTTCCCTCTTTCCATTTACTGCAATTGATTCTAGAGCATTCTTCTACATTTAATTCTTGAATGTAGCTGTAATTTTCTTTCTAGCACCCATTGTAATAAAAGTGTCAACTATCTTATTTCCAGTTATTTTATTTATTCTATCATGCCTTCTTAACAATCAGTTTATCCTAAATATAAATATATATTTAAAATTATAAATATATATAATTATAAGTATATATATATAATTGTATATATAAATATATAATTATATATTACTAATTATAAATAATTATATATAATTTAAATTTATATATATTTATATATATTATTTATGATTATATATTTAGTATATTTATGATTATATATTTATTATATATTTATTTATTAAATATATATTTATTATATTTATAATTATATAAATTTAAATTATATATAATTATTTATAATTATTAATATAGAATTATATATTTATATATATGTGTGTGTGGGTAAAGGGGTGGGGTGTGGGAATTATGGAGGAAATGACCAACACCCAAAACGCCAGATCAACTAGCATTTTGGGATAAAACTAAAAACGCCAATTGATCTGGGGCTACCCTACCCCATTTTCCAAAATATTATAAACCTATACCCATAAAATTAACACCCCCCCCCCAAATTTTTCCTCTCTTAACATCGTATGGGAGGAGGCCATCATCGTGATTGGGGATTAAATTTTTCGGTTTCAACATACAAGCAGCGGAAAAGATCCATGATGGTCTTCAAGCTTGATGTTTTTTTTTTGGGTTTTCCACTACCTTTAAAGGGGTTCATTTTAAAGTGGATTTTTGGTTGATACCTTTAAGAGATTAATCATTCTGCCCCTTTATTCTATCAATAAGAGTGTTCCTTGGTTTGTTCATCTCTTGGTTCTTCATCCATTCAGTTTATGCATCCCTTCCATTTTTGTCATAATTTTGTGGTTGTAGTTTTGATATCTCTACCCTAAGTTGATAAACTAATTGAAAATTATTTTTTTTTTATCATAAACCCCTTTTAAGGGATGAAGGGGAACCTGAAATGACTTCAAGGACATAAGACATAAAACTGTGCTTCAAAGGATCAAAATACATAAAACCAAATCAAATCAATAAGGGAAGCCCCTCACCAACATAAAACAATCAGTCTAGCTTCCACCTTCTCATCGCTATTCAGCTAGTTGTCCCGTGCAGTGATGCATGGGCCTGGTACTGATGGAAAAAGTCATACCCTCTCAAACGTACGATTCCAAATATCCATGATCAGATGAAAACTTCAGCTCTAAACCTCATCTGAAGCATCCCCTGAAGCAGATATGGAAGCATAGACCCTTGCACCTATGACCGCATAGGAGAACACACCATCCAACCAAAATCAACCAGATTCGCACAATAGATTCACCACAATAAGAATAATCATAGCAATAATAAACACCACAACATAACCAGATCCAATCATATGAAACATCAAATCGCAAAACCCATCACCACAAGGCTAGCCGCAAAACCTCCACTGAAGAGAATTCCTCCAAAAACTTGTTCACCGGACGATGCCTGAGACCCCCGTTGCCTCCATGAGACAGATGCAGGGTACCTCGATGACGAAGACGCCCCAATTTCCAGAACGCAAATAGAAAAACCCCAAAAACTCACCTTGAGTAGATAATATCATTAAATTCCATAGAAGAAGAAATTCAAACCCATCGCCACCATCTAACCTCACACAAATACCATAGCAGAACACCCCACAGACTCCCAGCCGACAAAGAAGGAGAAGTCGCATCCTCAAACCGTAGATCCCGACCATGGGAGCATCACTGTGCTGCCGAGAAATCCCTAACCAGGATGGGGTGAATCAAAACGACTGAGCTGAAGGACGACAATGCCACAAGGATACCGAGAAGAAGCGCCAGGGGTAGAAGCTGTAGCCGATTTGTGGTAGATGAAAACAGGCGGCAACGGGGGGAAACCTAGCATTGCACCGCCCCTTATGGGCCCATCCTATAGATTTAGAATCCTAAAACACTGAATTCATCCTAAGTTGATAGAGATTATCCTAAATGTTAGTAAGGAAAAAGGGACCGCGACCTGTGGGGTTTGTGGATATTGGGTAGATGAGAGGTAGGACAGACCTAAATATTTTGACCCTTAAAATCGATAGACAACAAGTTGAGCCCATGTGGGTGCGGTGTTACCCATAGACCCGATTAGAGTATATTATGGACGAGTTAAGAAGATTCATTTTGGGATGAAAGAGACATTTTGGTCCTAAAATGTTACCTCCTCCCACTTTTGCATCTGCTTCCAGGTGTTTGATCTGCTCGTTTTGGTTTAGGGGGATGCCATCTCCCAAAAATCATCAATTGCTACTCCCTTTTGTCAGATATGCGCCTTTGAATACTAGCAGGACTCAGGTTATATATGCACCTTTGAAGGCTAATTTTTTAAAATGGGTTTTTGAATTTTTTTTTCAAAACGGGATAGGGTTAAAACTATTTTTAAAAATGGGCCTGGATATGTGTGAACATCTTCAACATATGTTCCCTTTCCAGTAAGTGTGAATGGGGTTTACACATCCTTTTTAAACTTTATAAAGGATTCGTGAACCCCATTCACACATCCTACATAAAGTTTTAATTTTTTAATTATTTTGTATTTTTAAAATTTTTATTTTTATTTTGTTTTGTTTATATATATATATAACAAAACATTTCAGCAGAATTTATCTGCTATTTAATATCTAGTTGTACTACCATTATAGTAGTCTAGATTTTTACAAAAACCCACACCCAGGGCTCTCTTTTATAAGTGGGCTTGCCCTGGAAATCATTCTGCATTTCCGATGTGGGATTCAGGTTCTCCCTTTCTTGTGTAGAACATTCTGCATTTCAGATGTGGGGTTCTATTTCAAGTACCTGACTTTGAAAGACTATAAAATATAAACTATAAAACCAATATAATTGAAACTTAAAACATGGATTAAATATATAACAAGTAGTTGAAAATAAAAATAATTTTATAAAAAATGTTGATGAATAATAATTTATAAGCTTTCAAAACCACAAACTTGAAAATTTAAAATGTTTTAAGTATGTGGATTTGAAATAATATAAAATAAAAACTATAAGACCAATATAAATGAAAATTAAAACATGGATTAAACATATAATAAATAGTCGAAAAGAAAAATAATTTCATTAAAATTGTTGATTAAAAATAATTTATAATCTTTCAAAACCACCAACTTGAAACTTAAAAATGTTTCAAGTACGTGGCTTTGAAAGACTATAAAATACAAACTATAAGACTGATATAAATGAAAATTAAAACATGGATTAAACATATAATATATAATTTAAAATAAAAAAAATCATAAAAAATGTTGATAAAAAATAATTTATAAGCTTTTAAAACCACCAACTTGAAATTTAAAAATGTTTCAAATACGTGGTTTTGAAAGACTGTAAAATACAAACTATAAGACCAATATAAATGAAACTTAAAACGTGAATTAAATATATAAGAAATAGTTAAAAATTTATTAGTTAATTAGTAATATAATTATTAATTATATAATTATTAATTAGTTAATAATTAATATAATTATTAATTATTAATTATTAATAATTAATTACTAATATACAATAATTAATTAGTTAATTAGTAATATGATTATATAATAATTAATTAGTTGATTAGTGATATAATTATTTACTGATAATTAATTAGTTAATTAGTAATATAATTATTAATTATAATTATTAATTATAATTATTAATTATTAATTATTAATTATTTTTGGAAAAAAAATCAAAAACCCATTTTCAAAAATTAGCCACCTTTGAATGTGGGTTGGACTCGGGTCAAAGCTCCCATATCTGCTTGTGGCGTGCCTCAAATGGGGAAAATATTGTCTTACGTCCGTGCTCTAGCGTCAGGTACATGGTGGGATGGCATCCCACCATGAAAAATGCAAACCTGACCATGCTTTTCAGGAAAATTGATTTTAAAAAAAAATTGGTTAATTTAAAACAGTTGGATAATGTATTTCTTTATGTGTAACAATTTAAAAAAACTATAACAATAAAATGTTTAATTACAACTGTTATTATAAAATATTAATAACAAAGATAAATATTTAATATTTAATAATAACTATTATTATAAAATATTAATGATAAAGATAAATAAAAATATGATACATTTATTTATGTTCAGATATTTTTAAATATTTTAAAATAATTTTATGTAACATCGAATTTTAATCTAATCTGTATATTTTAATTAAATATTTTATATTTAATAACATTTTGATTAAATATTGATAATAAATATATTTTTAATGTGTTAATAATAAAGATAAATAACAATATAATACATTGAAATTTTAATGGAAATTTTCATTGTAGTTTTTTATTTTTTAAGTTGGGTCCACATCCTATTTTTATTATGAAATCAAATACTTCTTTCTTTATGGATAGAGGGAAACCCATTACATAGTCTGAAGTCTCAAGACCAACTAGCCCATGAACATGGCCTGAAGACACAGTGCAATGTCATGCTTACGTCATCCTACTGTATCACCACCTACCTGCGCCATGCATGCATCACTCCGTATGTCATAAATCCCCCAAGGGGCTTGTGAGGATTCGAAGCAAGGTTTTTTGGATGCAGAATTATGGGTTTTACCACTCAGGCACCACCCCAACTACAAAAATCACCATGAGTAATTTAAAGAGAATATTTGAGTTGTAAATTTTCAATTTAAGTCTAGACTACAAATTTTTGGTGGAAGTTTACACTGGAAATTTCTATAGGAAATTTGCAGTTCAAATTTTCAGTAAAAAATTACATTATTTATCTGTTGATATATTTGAACTAAAAATTTTAAAAAGTGTGTATTTTAGAATTTTTGTGATAGATTTTTTAGTATAATTATCAATGCATTAAAATTTTAAAGTGATAATTTTCCATTAAATTGTTTAATAAAACTATCAATGCACTAAAAATTTTAGTAAAATTTCCCAGTGAAATTTTGAACTAAAATTTTATAGTGTAAATTTTCAATATAAAATATCAATGAAAATTTAAATTTTCTTTTTATGTATTAGTATATTTTTATTAAAAAAATTAGTGGTGGAAATATGTAATTTAAATTCCCTATGAAAATTTCTTCTGGATATTTACATTGGAATTTTTCTTTTTTGAAAATCAAAATTTCAATACTTTTTTTATTTATTAGAAATTTGTACTAAAAATTTTTATTTAAAAAAATAAATTTTATATTTATATTAGGAAATATATGGTTTGTGGAAACATGTATTGAAAATGTTTTCTGGAAATTCATATGGAAATTTGTACTACAGTTTTCTAGTGGAAATATGCAGTGAAATTTGTCAGTGAAAATTTGAGGTTAAAAGTTATATTATTTTATATATATTAATATATCATGTATACATAAACTTAAAATTTTCATTATAAATTCCCACTAAAAAAATAATTTGTATATTTATAATAAGAAATATATGATGTGTACAAAATAAACACTGGAAATTTCTAATGGAAGTTTCCACATGAAATTTCCAGTGGAAATAAACAATGGAAACCACCACTGAAATTTTTTATTGATTATTTGTATATTAATATACTATCACTTATAATTTAAGTGGAAATTCAAACTAAAAATTTAAGATGAAAATTTTCATTTCAAATTTTCACTGTAATTTTTCAGTGCAAAGTTGCATTTTTTATTTATATATTAATCTATTTTTACTTGTAATTTAACTAAAAAATTGAATTGAAATTTTTTGGTGAAAATTTTCATCCTATGATACTAGTGAAAGTATACTCAAATATATTAAAAATTTATCCTTATAGAATCAACATAAAATGGATTTGGAATAACACTAAAAATAGATCGTATCAATAATGCATTTACAGCAACAAACATAGTCTCTAGTGAAAACTATAAATTTTCACTAGTAATTTTCACATGAAATTTTCAATGGAATGATGTGACTTTACAATGTAAATTTTCACTTAAAATTATATTTTATATTTATACAATGCATGTATGTATGTCTATATGTATGTAAATATGTATACACTAAAAAAATTCACTAAAAAAATTCATAGAAAATATATTTTATATTTATATTTTGGATACATACAGAGACATATATATATACACACACATAGTGAGTATAAAATATACATGAAAATTTTCACTGAAAATTTAAGTGAGAAATTATGCGAAAAGTTTTCAGTGGAAATTTACACTTAAAGTTTCTAGTATAAATTTTCAATGCAAATTTCCAGTTAAAATTTTAAATTTTTATTTATTTATTAATATATTTAAATTTTTATTTAGCTGTAAATCTTAGCTGCACATTTTCTATGGAAATTTGGAATGGAATTTTATTTTTGAAACTGTCGCTAGAAATTTACAGTGAAATTTTGCATCATGAATTTACATGGAAATTTCAACTAAAATTTTTCCTCTAAAATTTACACTAAAAGTTTCTAGTACAAATTTTCAACATCATTTATGGTGATAAGTACGCACATTTATAATAATCTTCATTTCTAGATTTTATACATGAGGATCTTGGGAAGAGATTATTTTACTTACACAAGGTTTATAAAGTGTTTATAGACTCTTAGGAATACCTAAACTTTACACTATAAGTTTTAAATGAAAATTTCTAGAAATTTTTTTTATTTTTTATTTATGTATTGATATGTTTTCATTGAAATTTTAAGTGGAAATTTGAATTATAAATTTCATGTGGAAATTTGCATCAGAAATTTCCAGTGGAAATTTACATATTGAATTTGCAGTTTAATTAATAAGTTTCATATTAAGAATATATATCATCAATATTATATATAATACATATAATAATAAATATTATATATATATGTAATAAAGATTATATATATATATAATTATTTTTCATGAATAATAAACAATATATACTAATTGAATTATAATAAAATTTAGAATATGTATAATACTTTCAATTGTTATTTTTATATTATTATGTATATTTATATTATTAATAAATATGAGACAATAAATCTATATAATAAATTTCATATTAAATGTATGTTTATATATTTTAAATATATATAGTAAATATTACATTATATATATATGAAGAAATGAGGATGATTAGAGAAATCCAGTAGTGCCAATGTAAAAAAAACCAAGAATGCACAATGGGGGAATTTTCATCCAAAAACCCAATTTGAGGGTAAGGTTGGGGTCCCAAACTGTGATGATAATAATATTTACCTTTCACATCTTCCTCTGGTATTAGTCCCTTCTTCTTTATGGATGACATCCCTCTGATCATCAATAGTGGTTGTGTGACATTGGCGGCAACCTGATATGTTCTATCACTTTGGCTCTTCGGTTGGCGTGGTCTGTTGTTTCCTCATATGCATTCGTTGTCTGTTGTTGCACCATTTTTTCACCTCCTTCACATCGCCTGAGAGAAGGCTTTTTTTCATCTTAGTGTCAAGAACCTATGGAACTTGTTGACAACAATCCCTCCCTCCATCTATAACGCCCCAACCCCAGTTACCCAAATTCAGTGCATTATTACATTAAATTGGCATGATCACAAGAAAATCAAATCCTGAATGATTGATTGGTTTAGTGGCCTTATAAATACTAGATACAAATATAAGTTTTACATTACATCTTGAAATGAAAAACAACATATTATCCCATTTGAAAACCCTCATATCCCTTATGAAAATGGTGAAACATAACATAAATATTCGTATTAAACCTAACATCTGAAATGTTAATGCTTTAACCATAAACCAAGAATTTTATAAACATAACACATCCATAGTAAAATATATCATAACCCCTTCAATACAATATGGAAGATTGTATCATAATAATTCAACCTCAAATAAGTATAAAATCCAATAAAGGATGTTGACATAGATGAAAATAATTTAATAAATCCATTAAAACTCTTTAAGGGCAGTATACCTTTTTTACTTTAAATCATTTAAAAGTAACTCAATTATAAAATAAAACATTTCTTTTGAAAATAACCTTATAATATTGTAAGGGAAGCTTCAAAATGGTAAGGTGACGTAATGGCGGAAAATAGCCGCTTGCTCCGTATAAGTTAAAAAAACATTTTTTTCCTTAACATGTTGAAAAGGTCATAAAGTACCTCATTTGGAAAATGAATGAAAGATTCCTTTCAAAATGTTTTATAAAAGTTCAAACATTGGTATAAACGACTTTAAACAATTGTATAGAAATAGTAAAAATATTTTAAAATGTATTTTTTTATGAAACATGGATGTGGATGATAAAGATTTCCCAGCAGATACTTATGTATAAGCAATATCAGATAATAAAGTGATTGTGGAATTAACTGATACCTTGTACTTTCCATTAGTTGAGGGTGTGTTCACCTCCTCTTTTTAGGGTATCTTATTTTGGTTTGCACAAAAGGACACCTTGGGATGGCTTTCTGCCCAAAGTGTGACATCTAGGATGAAGTGATGGATATTGGGAGATGAAATGGGTAGAGTTTGGTTGAACCAAAAGTCTTTAGAGGTGTGAATTAAAGATAATAAGAATTTATATTTTATAAGATCATGGAGAGGCACCCTTGGAAACACTAAAACTATTATTTTATTATAAATTGATTTTCGGTTTCAAATAGCTCCAAAGTGAGTTATTTTAAAGATAAGATGAGGATGGGTAGAAATCCTCTCAACCAATAAAATTTAGACATGTTTTGATTTTATTTTAAACCTTATCATTTTTATTTATCCTTATTTAATCTATTTAATTTTAATTGTGGTAATGATATTATAAATATTAAATGGTTATAAATATTTCCTTATATGGTGTCAATTGTCCATAATTGGACACTTTATAAGATTTTCGACCTTATAATTTTTACTTTGTAATTTTTAAAGATTTTTATGACTTTTAAATAATTTAATAAAATGTAATTTTTAGAAAAATATCAATAGGGTCAATTTTTACACTATTCATTTATTTAAATTTAAATGAAATCCACACAGAAGGTAAATTCAAACCAAAATATTTAATACACTCCTAACATGTCATAGTCACCTAGAAAATTCATATAGCACATTAATTAGATCATATTATATTTCCTTTAATATTTTTAAAACCATTTATTTGATATTTCTATTAATTTCCGTTGTCAAAATGAGAAAACAAGTTTTTCAAAACTAAAAACCATTCCAAAGATTAACATGTGTTTATATCTAATTTCGATGTGAAAATAATTCCAATGACCTACATTATATTAAATAAAAAAAATATAATCTAATTATACTTTAAAACCATTCAAATATATAATTTAACACTATCAATTATTTCAATTAAAAAAAGTTGTTTTCAATTAAAATTTAGTATTTCCATTATTCATCAAAATGTGAAAGTTATCAGAAAAACACCAAAAATTTATTCAAAATAAATTTTGATGTTATGATTCCAAATAATAAGTTTATTTTTTCAAATTTAATATATAAAAGTGTCAAATATTAGATTTAAAATGGGTTCTCCATTAAATGGTGGTAAAACTGTATTTTTGAATAATACTTTTTTTCTATTCAAAAAATTGAATTTGTTCTTATATAATGTCTAAGAAACAAATTATATGAATATTAAAATTATATATAATATATAAAATTTAAAATTTGGTTAATATTATTCATAACCTCTTCTTAAACAGCTAGTCGTGGTGTGCTCGAACTCAGTGTTGCGTGCAGCACAAGCTATTGAATTATTAAAAATAAGCGTATCATAGAATCTTAGAGTATTACATTTTCTCCTCCTTCAAAAAATTTAATCCTTTCAATTTAAGCTTGGGATTAAAAACTAGGGGTTTGACATTTCAAAATATCTTTGTTTAAATCCTCCATCGAAAAATGGATTAATGCGACCTCTATTCTAAAATAAAGAAAGGGAAGTATGAAGGTTACTGAAAATAACACATACTAGGATTAAATATAGGAAAATATGGAAATGAAATAAAAATGTGACCATAAAGTTATGATGGAGAGTGATAGAGAAAATTATTTGGATAAAGTTAAAAATAAGAAATCTATAAATCTGTGATGATCCAAGGGACCATTCAATTCATCACAAAATAAATTACCAGGAAAACATTTTTGGTTTTATAATCCTTTCCCTAGTGTTGTAGAATTAATTTACTTCATAGACTAAGAACATAAGGAATTATAATTAGTTTACATATAGAGTATCATCCTTTAACTAATTCCCACCACAAACCCATCTTTCTCTTCAAAAGATAATAAAACTAAAAAATATTCTATTTATCTTAATCGTATAAGGTTATAAATATAAACTTATACCATTTAAATATAGAAAACTATGTTATACTAACCAGGTACTTTCTATAGTTCAATGTTAGGTGATAAAGCCTTTCCATACTTCAGTTGTGGGTTTGATTCCCACATCCTTGTCTGATGCGATGGGTTGTTACCCGACCTGCGGATTGTCCTTTTTCTCAAACTATGTTATTATAACTTTCTATAAATAACATTAAGAAATTTTTTAACCTAAAAATATAATATTCAATGTACAAATTAATCCATTACAACCTAAAGACTTTTCCAAAATACTTTTGTTCTAATTAACAGTGTAAAAAGATCTCTAAATTTCCAAAATCAATTGTAACATTTGATTCCTCAAACAACATAATGTATCTATTATTGAAAAATACCTTTATAATCTCAAAATACTTAATGAAATAATTCATAATTACAAATACTTAAAGAAAAAGTACTTCATTACAATCCAAAATATAGTAATATAATTATTGGATCCAAAAACATAAAAACATTAATTATTCCACTTTGACTGTAGAAGCACCATAATATTGACCTTGATCCATTTTCTTATTTTGAGCCATATTTCATTGATGATTTGGACAATAATTTTCATAATTTCTCATATCTTTACAATTATATCATTGCACGTTTACATATTCTTTCTTTCCCTTACAATCACGATCCTGGTGACTTTTTTCTCCACACTTGTAAAAAACTCTCATTCCTTTCAGGCAAGTATCAGGTTGTTTCTTCCCAAAATTATCACATAATGAAAGGTCCTTATTTACTTTTTTACCTTTATCCATCTCTTGATCCATAATTCTCTTCTTTTCTTGATTTACTTTGATGTCATAATACTTAGAGAATTCATTTTCCATCTTGATAGCACACGAGACTATATCTTCGTACAATGAGAAAGATTGAGAGACTAGTGTTCATCGAAGGAATGGTTTTAACCCATCAAAGAATCGATCAATATTACATATTGGGTTACATATGTAGTTCGCAGCATGCCTCACTAACCTTGTGAAGTTAGCTTCATACTTTTTAACATTCTCATCCCCCTTCTACCTCAAACTTAGAAATTGTCTCTTCATATCTGCTCGTAGATCACAAGGAAAGTATTTTTCTAGGAAGAGTTCTTTAAATTCCCTCCATTCCATATTTACTGCCTATTAATCCTCCTTCATGTTTTGAATTAATGACCACCATTGATCTGAATCTCCTGATAGGCGATGGACTACCATAATAACTTTTTCTCTTCCGTTACTCCCTAAAGCAAGAAATATTTTCTCTAAAGAACTTATCCACTACTCTGCTACAAAAGGATTTGTAGTCCCATTGAATGTTCGGGGTTGTTTCCTCATGAAGAAATCTAATATTGATCCTCGATGTTTTATATCAAGTTTCTCCATACGAGTAAGGTTATTATTCATAACCTGAGTTAGTTTTCCTAGTATGGTTATAAGTTGTTCAGTGCTAGTTGTATCACCTGTTCCACTGTCATTATCTTTCATAGGAGGGAAATCCCTACATGGATTATGTGTGTTGATACGATTTCTATTCCTTACACTAGACACCATTTATAAACAATGGAATACACAATATTAGGTTGTGCATCATAATGCATAATTTTAAACTAGTAAAATATTTATTATAAATTGAAAAATATATGCATATCTAATCCATAATCACAAACATGGTTTATTTGAGGAAATATTTAATCATAATTCCTTCATAATGATTTTTAAAGAAAATATAAATTATCCTAATCATATCCCTTGGGAGTGTCAAACCAGATGTGCAGTAAGACCTATTATCATGTACCAGGTTACCCCAAGTCAAACTCGGAACACCTGTCGGAGTTATTACTCCTAGGTACATTTGTGCCAGAACCATTTTCACTTGTAGTATTTAGATAGGTATGCGTTTTCTAGGAATACCTACATAATATTTACATTACCAAAATTCTAGGATTTTCTTCTATACTTATCCTCAAAGTCTATCTTAGGGTAATGTTCTCTAATCAAAGTTTTTCTGAATCTAGTTTCCAAGGTTTGTACTAAACTTACTTTGATACCAGTGGTAATGTCCAGACCCTAGTTTCTCAGAGTCTGTGCATTATTAAATTACATTGGCATGATCATAAGAAAATCAAATCTGAAAGGACCGATCGGTTTAGTAGCCTTGGAAATACTAGATACAAACATAAGTTTTACATTGCATCTTGAAATTAAAACAACATATTATCCCCTTTGAAAACTCTCATATCCCTTAGAATATCTCTATAGTTCAATCATAATATACTTCTTTTCATCTTAGGGGAAAATGAAACATAATAAAGAGGTGATCTTAGATGATCAGTAAGGGTAAACAATATAGAGGAAGCTATCATAAATAATCATAAACTTTTAAGTCAATGTATAAAACTGAAACACAATCCCTTTAAACAAAATCTTCAGCATAATATGGAAAGAATAAATCAAATAATTTCATTTAAACTTTCACATGGATATTCTACTAGTATAATAATTACAAGAAATATTAGTAACTAATCTCATAATGAGGAAATGAATAATTTCATACATCATAACCATACCATCAAGGCCTCATGCCAAGACTATTACTTCGAATGTCCCGAAGGCCTTCTTTTTTTATTTTATTACAGATAATCCCCCTTTTAAGGGTTGAAGGGGAACCCGTACATGACCTGTAGGCCCAAGGCACAAGGCCCGACATGACCCGAAATACATGACCCTAAGGCCCAGAGGCATACCATGCCCATACATGACCCGTAGGCTCAGCCCACTAGAACTGCCCCTCCCCAGCGCCTTGCATCATTGATCGCCTTAGCTCCCCACCTTGCATTGCTGATCGGCTAGCATTGCCCCCGTACAAAGCTACACGGTGCCTGGTCCCGATGGTGGCTATCATACCCTCTCATTCTTCCAATCTGGTTAGCTCTACATCTGGTGGATGCTACTCCTGCTGCTCTGATCCTCTTCTAGGGCCTGTTTTGTGTGAACTGGGCTACTCCATGGTCTACGTGGCCCGAAGGCCCTATGGCCCGAAGGCCTTTGATGACTCGAAGGCCCTGGAGACCCATAGGCCCAAACCGGTGGCCCGAAGTCCCAAATCGGGTGAATAGTTCTGGCTGCTACAGTACCGAACAGTAACAGCTACAGTGCTGCTACAGTACCTGGAAATTTGCCTCCACCTGATTTTGAACCTGGGTCTCTTGGATGCCAAGCAGGAGCCCTTACCACTCGGGTACGGTCTCATTGGCCCAAGACCATTACCATATTGTCAAGGCCTTGTTCCAAGACACTAGTTTGACTAATGAGACCTACCGATGCTTCGAGAGGCTATAGCAGGCCCCGCCCGTCACTTACTAAGTCCAATGCATTCCTCTTATAAAAATGGTGAAACATAACATAAAAATTTGTATTAAACCTAGCATAAAAAATGTTAATACTTTAACCATAAATCATGAATGGTGTAAACATAGCACATCCACAGTCAAATATATCATAAACCCTTCAATACAATATGGAATATTGTATCATAATAAGTCAACATCATATAAGAATAAAATCCAACAAAGTATGTTGACATAGATGAAAATAATTTAACAAATCCATTAAAACTCTTTAAATGAAATATAACTTTTTACTTTAAATCATTTAAAATATTCACAATTATAAAATAAAACATTTATTTTAAAAATAACCTTGTAATCATGTAAGGGAAGCTTCAAAATGGTAAGGCGATGTAACAGCGGAAAATAGTCACTCACGCCATATAAGTTAAAAAAACATTCTTTACTTAACTTTTTGAAAAGGTCATAAATTACCTCATTTGGAAAACGACCGAAAGTTTCCTTTCAAAATGTTTTATAAAAAGTCAAACATAGGTATAAACGACTTTAAATAATTACATAGAAAGAGTAAAAATATTTTAAAATGTATTTTTTACAAAACATGGACGTGGATGATAAAGATGTATTAGTATATACTTACATATAATCAATCTCAGATAATAAAGATATTGTGAAACTAACCCATACCTTGTACTTTCTGTTAGTCGAGAGTGTGTTTACCTCCTCTTTTTTGGGTATCTCCTTTTGTTTTTCATAAAAGGACTCCTTAGGATGGTTTTTTACCCAAAGTGTGGCATATAGGATGAATTAAGGGATTTTGGGAGAGAAAATGGGCAGGTTTTGTCCGAACCAAAAGTATTTATAGGTGTGAATTAAATATAAGAAGAAGTGGCCTTTTATAAGAGAGTGGAGAGGCACCCTTGGAAACACTAAAATTATTAATTTATTATAAATTGATTTTCAGTTTCAAATATATCCAAAGTTAGTTATTTCAAAGATAAGATGAGTATGGGTCAAAATAATCTCAACTAATAAAATTTAGACATGTTTTGATTTTATTTTAAACCTTATCATTTTTATTTATCCTTATTTCATCTATTTAATTTTAATTATGGTAATAATATTCTAAATAGTAAAAGGTTATAAATATTTCTTTATGTGGTGTCAATTGTCAATAATTGGAAAATTTATGAAATTTTAGACCTTATAATTTTCACTTTGTAATTTTTAAATATTTTTATGACTTAAATAATTTAATAAAATGTGATTTTTTATAAAAATATCAATAGTGTTAATTTTGACACAATTCATTTATTTGACTTTAAATAAAACCCACACATAAGATAAATTTTAAAAAAAAATATTTAATGCACTCCTAACATGCCATAGTCACCTATAAAATTCAAGGATCACATTAATTAGTTCATATTATATTTATTTTAATATTTTTAAAACCATTTATTTGATATTTCTATTAATAAAAAAATTATGCATCGCTATTGTGTCACCATTCATTGTAATTATTTAAAACATAAAAATTATAAATAAATTTTTTATGATGTAGGTAATTATTTTATATTTCCAAATACTACCTATATTCTATGTTATCTCCTGGTTATCCATATATTAAAATTAATATACTTATATAAAATGAGATTGTGACATTTTGTCATATTCATTAATTTTTATTATATTCATGTCATATTCATGGGAAATTGGGCATTAAGTGATTCCATTTCGAACCATATATGATAAGGGTATAATTTAGTCATCCAATAGGATTTTAATAGGTGTTAAGGTAATTTTATAATATTATTTTTACCTTTAATTACCCGATTTACCTTAAACCATGGTAATATAAATAATTACTAAAATTACTATTCATAATTCCAAAAATAAAAGTATCCTATTAACATAATTTGGACCCACTTATTCCAAATATTGAATCCATTTTTCAATATTTAAAACACATAAGTTTTAGTAATTGATTTAAAATTAATTCCCATTGTCAAAATTAGAAAACAGGTTTTTCAAAAGTAAAAACCATCAAAAGATAGACATGTGTTTATATCTAATTTTAATGTGAAAATAATTCCAATGATCTAAATTATATTAAATGATAAAAATATAATCTAATTATACTTTAAAACAATTAAAATATATAATTTAACACTATAAATTATTTTGATTAAAAAAAAGTTGTTTTCAATTAAAATTTAGTATTTTCGATATTCATCAAAATATGAAAGTTATCGAAAAAACACTAAAATTTTGTCCAAAATAAATTTTGATATACCACTTACAAAGAATAAGTTTATTTTTTCAAATTTAATATATAAAAGTGTTAAATATTATTTTTAAAATGGGTTCTCCATTAAAAGGCAGTAAAACTGCATTTTTGAATAATACTTTTTTTCTATTAAAAAATTGAATTTGTTCTTATATAATGTTTAAGAAACAAATGAGATGAATATTAAAATTATATGGAATATATAAAATTAAAAATTTGGGTAATTATATTCATAACTTCTTCTTAAACGGTTAGTTGTGGTGTGCTCAAACTCAACATTGTGTGCAGTGCAAGCTATTGAATTATTAAAAAGAAGCGTACCATGGAAGCTTGGGGTGTTATCCCATCATTGGTGATCGTGTTCTCGTGGAGTTATGTGACATTCATTGATTTTTTTTGGGTGCTTATTCCACTACCTTTTGTTGTCTTATGGCCTTCTTGGTGAGATTCTATGATGGGGTTTTGCAGATAAACCTATAGGCTACCCATAGTCTTATGTGGGGCAGGACAGGCTTGAGATTTTTTGTTTGCATTGCATGCGGGTTTTTGTGGAAAAACTCCCACGGGATTGGCCCGCCTCACCCGTTTCATATTACTAGTAAAGGTCTAGAATTTTTCTGAGCTTCCTTTGTCATTCTATGACATCTGGTGGTTTGAGAGAGCATTCATGTTTCAAAATATATCTTAAAAGTGGTTTTGAAATGAATTATAATTTTTATAAAAGTAAATAAATTTGTTACTAAAATTGATTTTTGTAAATTTGTAAATTTATTCATAGGTTTAAAGTGATTTAATTAATTTTTTAAAGTAAATTTAAAGTTTAAAATGATATTAAGTTTTAAATAAAATCCTTTGTTTGTGAGTTTAATAAAAATTTGGTTAAATTTGAAGTAGTTCTCATATTTTTATAATATAATTTGTTTTTAAAATTATTTTATAATCATTTACTTAATTATTTATGAGTTTATTTAATTGGAATTTAATTTTTTAATTAAAATGTAACCCTTACTCAGACCCCCCCTTATATAAAAGTATTATGGTTTTTCTATAAGTCGTGTGCGGGTAAGCATGATTTTCTTTTGTGCACGTAGAAGTAAACATGAGTTTCTATAAACTACTGAAAGCTAAATTTTATATATGTAAGGTTATTCAAAATTTATCATTGTTCATGTAAAGGTCATTTGTTCTTATTCTACTTGTGTAAAGGTAAGATCTTGTATTGGAACTACATTACACAAAACTCATGACTTGATTATCTGTTATTCCTAAAACTAGAGGGTCTTCCCTCCCTCATCTGAGTATCTTGTTCCTTTCAAGTCTCGGTGATCGAGGATTCTCTATTCAGGTTATGCAAGCCTTCTAAAATTTATTCGAGCTCTTCCTACGATTCCCATCTTGCACGCATCACCTCTCCCACTCCAATTCTTAGTGTCACATTCTTGAAGTTTTTTTAAGTATGGGGTTTTCAATTTCTCTTTTAATTAGTGCAGGTGTGAAATTAACTTGTTTTAGTTTCCTTTATTTAAATGGGTGTGATTAACCTTAATCAAATAATAACCAAGAAAATAATCACAGAAAGAAATATTATTCAATAATCTGAAAATATGTAAAGAATATTTTTTTAATACTTCATTCTTCTACTTAAATTAATTGATGTAATTAATCATGTGTTGTAGAGTATTCATAATATTCTATTGATATTATAAGGGTTGAAATAAAAAAATAACTCATGCTAGTGTTTGATTTTATTTATTATGTTAAAATTTAAATCATATTGTAAGATGATAATTTTATTCTGGGAATTATTGGGAGAAACATAAGATATGATCACATACTTTAGATTGAATATATTATTAAAAATCCATAATTATCATGTAGTAGATTAATATTGTTTTTGTGTAAATTATAAATCACATGTAATTTAAATAACATTATCCCACTATTCTTGAATTTAATAATCAAGAGGGAAGTATTATTTCATGCAGTGAAATATTGTTAATATAATATTATTATTTTTAAGATTGAAGTGGAAATAATATCACACATTGTAGATAGTTTTGATTATCTTATGATTTTGGAAAATCACATGTGACTATATATCATTAATATTTTTAATTCTAATTTCAATGATGTAAATTAAGGATATCACATGAATTAGATTAAAATATTAATTTCTTATAAATGTGGGAATTATCTATGAGATAGAGAAAGGATAATCTTATACTATAGTGTTATAACAATTAATAATTTATGATAAAAATTATTTTTATAATTATGGGAATTAAAGTATTTAAGTGGGAAAATTATCACTTGTTATTTATAATAAATATTTCATGTTGCGGGAATTAAATAAATTTCCAAGTTTTTTTAAACAGGTAGGGGAAACACCCATTTTTTATCAAGGAAAGATATCTCTATTTTTAACTGGGGTTAGACATAACCCTTATGTGACCTGAAGACCCAATGGTACAAAGTCCCATTATAATTTGATGACCCGAAGGCCCTGTGGCTTGAAAGCCAAATGAGATGACCCGAAGGCCCAAAATGAACAGTCAAGCTTTGCATCATGATCAAGTCTTCTTATTGAGATGCCCCCTTAAAATCATCCAATGTATTGCACTACCCACTATAAAGTCATGGTAGAGAACCCCTCTTTAATCCACATCTGGGTAGAGGGCTAGATGATAGGTTTCATGCACTCATCGCTCTTTCGAGATGCCCACCCAGCAATGCCTGCATGTCTCCCTGCAACACTGCCTGCCAAGATGTGTCGCTTCACCTATATGGTCATCACCATTCACATGATGTGTCACCCCTTCTACCAAGGACCATCATGTTGTGATACCCTTTTTAATTTTTTGGAATATAAACCCTCTATCCCAAGTGGTTAGTGGGTCAGTTGATAGGTGTCAATGCATCTATCGCTCTTTCGAGCTACTCACCCAGCAATGCTTCCTGACGCTAAGTTGCACTACCTACCTGATGTATGGAATCGATTAGTTGGTCACTCTACATCACCTTATTGCTCTGTGGTGGCATGGAGGTTCTATGTCCTGAAGTACTTTTGTGTCACAAATACCATGTGGCCCAAAGGCCTGAATTTGTGGATTGTAGGCCAAAATCGGGTGAATAGTTCTACTACTACAGCAATTAGTACAGTACCCACTACAACAATTGATATAGTAACTCAGAAATTCCACCCATGCTTCTATTTGATCCTAGGTCATTTGGATTCCAAGCATAAGACTTTACCACTTAGGTATAGACTTGTTGGTAATAAATGATCAGGTTTGTGATCGAATGTATTTTATGCTTTTGTTGATTCTTTCTCTTGTTGTTTTACTAAATTTTGTGATATATATGTTTGAAAATATTTTTTGTTAGCATGGTTAATTGTTATAAACTATTAATTAACAACTTAAAGCTAAATGATGTTATTAATAAATAGAAGAGGCATGAGTAGTTTAAATACCACTCTTTTGGAATTTATTAAATATGAGAATTTTTCTTTTGAGCATGTTTATATTTTTTATAGTTATTATTAGTTATTGCCTTAGGTTTCCTTATTGATAAAAACCTAAGCAGAATTAACTGGTTAATTCAAGATGAAATTAAAATGTTTGTTTGCTAAATATAAATGTTTGGAGCTGAATGAGCCTATTACTTTTTGTGGGAGGCTTAAATGTCTCGATTCCATGGATATAGTTCCTTTACATATATTCAGAAAGCATAAAACTAATATGTATGTGTGATCTAGGGTGATTAGAGTCTTTATATGATTTAATGTGGTGATGATAACTTTGATATGGTTGGGAACCTTTGATGAGAAATGGTTTGGAATCCCAGGTGCAGTGATGGTTGATGTGGGTGATGGTGGGACAAATTATATTACGTGAAATGGTGTGAGACACTAGGGAATTAGAGATGAGTTTGGAGGGGAATTTTATCATCAATTCATACTTCTTTATTGATTCTTGCATGATGATTGAATGACCAGATGTTATTTATACAATCAGTTTCCAACTATAGGACACGGTTTGATGCTATGCACTTCAGGTGAATCTTTTAAGTGGTATCTTATGATGAGTCATAGATTACCCAAATGATTATGAATTTATAATTTAACTAATAAATTAACATGGTTGGTTCATGGTGTTCATAGAAAATTGTGACATACTTCAAAATATAAACAAGAGAAATAATAGTTTTGAAGACACTAGTTTAAAGGATTAAAGTATTAATCTTGGAAATAAAATTAGAATAATATTAATTAATGTAAAATAAATAAATTAATATTAATTTGATTCTTGTATGATTCTTTGAGACCTAGACCTTAGTAGTGGTGGCTAGGGGTCAAGTGAGATGATAGCAATAAATGAGTCTAAGGCTAGATAGCTTCCCTTATTGTGGTTTGTACATGATATTATTATTATTATTATTTGATTTTATATGTTATCCCACCCACATCAGTAGGGGAAATGACACCCAAATTTTTTGGGGAGATTTTTCTCCAATATCTAGGATTGCGAGGGAATGAATGACTAACTTCTCACTTATCCTTGATCTACCTCTAGACATTTATTAGTTAACTTATCTTGAGCTATAATTTCTTGCATTATAGGGTGTGTTCCTACTAGGGTTGTGATGGCTCACAATTTTACTATACATTTATGATCATACTATAATGTTTCAAGGTATATCACATACTTGTATTCCAAAATAGAGGTTCTGGATTCCCATGTGTGTATGTGCATGGACTGTGATGACTTGAGATATAATTAATGCACATAGGGTATAGTGGATTTTAAGCACATTTAGTTATTATTGGGATATGTTGATGATGATATGTTGAGCTACACAAGATGCAGTAATGGATATGATGTTATTTCATGAGGTGCGTGATTACTTATAGGAGGGATGAGTACAGGACGTAGCCTTTGGGGTGTGAGAGTGAAAAACCAATGTAAAAGTGGAAGAGAGATATCTTCATATATATATATGTGTGTGTGTGTGTGTGTGTGATTTTGATATAGAATTATTTACTTCTATGCATTATTCGGTGAGTGGGAAATGGTGAGGATGAGAAAATAATAGTATACCCATTTAGGTGATGATTTAGTTTCATTTATTTATTCAATGGGATTTAGTATGATTCTTTCACATTTTTTATTGGAGGTTTAAAAGAGGACCCTACTAAGTATACATGTTATTCTCACCCTATGTATATATAAACTATTTTCAAATCAGAAGGAGTTTATAGGTGATCAAGCTAGACATTACGAGATCGTGAAGTTGTTTAGGAGTTGTTGGATCTTTGTGGTAGCTGCTAAAGATTTATCTTTTTATACTTTCATTTCAATTGTGTATAGTTATTTATGATATCACATTATATTTTTAGATTGTTTCTTATTCATGCATGGTGTTGGTTGATGGATTTTCATCTTATATCTTACTCCTTAAACTTATATTGAGTGTAATGCCTCCCATACATGTGATTATATAATCTTGATTCTAGTTTTCAACCCATGGCCAATTGGAGGTAGGCTTTAGGGGTTATTATATTTATTTATTTATTACTAGCCAAGGAGGGATACCATGGAGGGAGTGGGTCATGAAAAAGTGGTATAAAAGGTGATGATTGAAGGATATGATGATGTTTGGAGTTAGATACTGGTAAAGATGCATGGGTAGGTAGAGAAACAGTATTAGATTAGATTAGTACATGTTTTAAACAAGGGAAACTAGTTAGGGCAGGATATTTTAGGTGACTATGTGATTTGACACAAGGACCTTACAAGTTTACCAAACATACTAAGAAAAGTGATGATGCTTGTGGGTTGGAGACCTAGGAAAAGATCATGCATCATGCTTGTATGTGAATTTATTTGAATTGGGTATACAATGAGGATCATGTTAAAATTAATTAATAAATTAATTGACCGTAAATAATTAGTGTCCTGGGTTAGGAGTTTCTAACTTTCATTCTTTTGTAGGAATGGCTCTAGATCGATGTCCCGGACAAGTTTGCACTGAGTATGTTCAGATAGGTGTGCCTAAAAATCATCATAGAGTGGAATGATGACTCTTGGAGGAAGAAAATTTGAGAGTTTAATCACCAGAGTCTGTAGAAGTATGAGGGATCTATTTCATATTTTTAGATAGAGGGTTGGTTGAAGGAGGTAAATATAACCTTAAGATCGCTTTGTGCTTAGAGGAAGTGCTAGGTTTTCGTTAGATGTGATGATGTTGTGTAGGGAAACTTGGAAGTGGTTGTTTATATTCCTAGAGTATTGTGAGGATTCAAATATTTTATGGGGAATTTTTTGAGATTAATTTTAGGATGAGTTTCTTTCTTCAACTGAAGAAGCGGATTTTCTACCAATGATGTTTTCCCTCTACTTGTGGATTTCTAAGTTATTCTCTTGATATTTTATGGAACCTTCTAATCCATATTTTGAGCCTTCAACCCTTTAATTTTTATCCCCTTAAAGTTAATTAGTGGGATTATCTCCATTATTTTATTATTAGACCTTTCGCTTAAATGGTTAGAGTTTCCAATATCCTCTTTGATTGAAAATAAACTATTGAATCCTTGATCCAATTTCTTATATCACTACAATGTTTGAAAACTAAACTATAACTTAATTTACTTCAGAGATGGTAGGTATAACTCATTCCTCAAGGTCAGTTTTGAGATGGTTATATGACTCGAGGTATAACATCTTGAACCCACACTCCTGAATCCGGTGCCAAAAAATATGCTGTATATTTTTTTATAAAAGTAACTGAAAAATATACAATATTTTACACAATATTTGATCTTTTAAATCTACTTTTTAGAGGATTATACACAACCTTACAATATATCAGAGTTTATATAATTTATAAAAAAGAAAACTATTTGGCTTCACCCACGCTAACTCCTTAAATGAAATCAAACACCTTCGAATCCTGTGAACAATGTTTTAAAAAGTAGTGTGAGTATAAAATTGCCCAGTAAGGAGTTTTAAAACCCTAGTTAAAATCCTTTTATAAATACTATTTAAAAACTCTTTTGAAATCGTTTCCTTTTATATCAAATATAATGAATTTTATTTAATAAATATATTTTTCCAAAATAATAATCTAGTTTTTTCATGAAAAATCCATAGGAAAATACTTTTCAAAAACCTTTAAATGATATATCATTTTGAAAAACCATTTAATTTCAAAATAAGTAACCTTTGAAATAAAATTGAATTTCTCCTTTAAAATGTTTTGAAAATAATAAATTTTATGGATTATAATGATACTTAGAAAATATTAAGAAATACATGAGGTCACTTGCAGCATCACCTTTATGAAAATGTCCCCTTTTGAGGTCATTAAATCACTCCATTCCTCATCATCACATATGATACTCAAGTGAAATGTTTTATTTTAGGAAATCAATTTTTTATCAAGATTTCCTTTCTCATTTATAACCCATTAAAAACCTTTCAAAATTTACAAAAAAAATTTCCAGGAATAAAATAATTTTATATATTTTAAACTTTATTAGAAGCTATTTTTCAAAAAACATCATAAGAATTAGCTAGAAGAAATCTATACTTAAAAATAAAACCATACATTTAAAGGTAATATTTTTAAATACCTTGAAAATAAACTTAAAAAAATATTAATATGAATGGAATGATAGATATATTATATGACAAAACTATTATTATGAATGAAATTTTTTGAAATAAAATAATATTTTACACATAACATGATAAACTTTATCATTTAAAATAATCCTTTAATTAGAAAACAAAGTTCCTATTTTTAAAATAAATTGCTAAATTTGAAAATGGAAATTTTAAATAGAAAATGAAAATAAATCTTTGAATCATAGTCCTCTATAAGGAGGGTTTAAATGAAAATAAATTTCCTTTAAAACAAGGGTCTTGAAATTAAACATGGAAAAAAATTTCAAAAATATAATTTTCCTTTACATAAAATAAGAGTTTCTGAAAATATAATCATAAAATAATTTGATATAAAAATTATCCCTTACCTTGTTCTTTGTAGATTATTTATTCTTGAAGGTAGATAATTATTAAACCCTCTCTCTCTCTCTTTCATACATGGGTGAGAAATTCTCAAAGTAAATCTATTTATATAACACAACCTTCACTATTCATTTGTATTTAAATAATGCAAACGTGATAAGTAGACTCCTTATCCAAATGGAATCATAGATTTAAATAGGTACTTTTATAAATACATTTTCATAATATATATATATATATATATATATATATATATATATATTTCTTAAGATTAAGTTATGATTTTGTATGTTAATAATTCATAAAAGTCCAAACCTAAAAATTCTTGAAGGTCGAGCTAGGATGGCTTGCGGAGAAATATTAAAAAAAGTATAAAAAATGATTTAATATAGATACTTACTTGAAAATATGTGTATTTATAACTTAGATTAAGATTTATTTATGTATGAAACAATAACTGGGTGCTAAAAATAAGAAGCATGCATAAAAACTAATGTACCCCTACCATAAAGTATGGATGGGGTATGCTTCACTTGAAAAAAATGGTATGTATTTAAATCTACATTAATGCTTTTATGTGACATGAAACAACAACATAATTATGTTCCTTTTTTTATATGTGGATTGATGAATCAAAATCCAAAGCCACTTCTATCCCACATCATGTTCTATGGAAGGAGGCCTGTGTAAATAAATATGATATACTAATAGATTAAAATACATAAAAATTATGGGAAGCATGTGTTAGTATGGAATAATAATAAAAACTACTTTAAATCAGCATTACATAACAATGATTACTTATTTTTCTATTTTTTATCCAGTTTTTACATAGGAATAATCATCAGTTGTACCTACTGAATGACTACTATTAGTGGCCTCGAAGAGGCCATAACAATATGACCACATCAAAGGTGTAGGTTTTGGGGAGTCACCCTGAACATATTTTCAGAAAATTAAAGCACAGGGTATAGAGATAAGAAAATAGATAAGATTCATACATGATTAACTACTATAGAAGACTTAATTTACAATCTGAGTTATTAGATAATTTTATGGGAATACATAAAACAGAGGAAACAATACAACAATAACCAGTACATGAAGATCCCCCCCCCACCCCTTCCAGCTTTGAGGTGATCCATTCCACTCAAAGGTCTGCCTTACCAGAGGTAATAAATTTTTTCATAATTTTCTCTGTGAAATGTAAATCAGAATAAAACTGATACCATTCCTATACTAATATTATATAGGGTGAAAATTATTGTGATTTATATTTATTGATACCCACACATCATCTTATTTCGAGGGGTACAATGTATAATATCCAAAGAGATATTCTATACAACAAAAAACTTCCAAATGATCATGTGAGAGTGGGGATTCACATAGCTCATAAGACAGCACTGAGCTACCAGTTCCCCTTGATGATCAGAATATTAAAATGTTTGAGCTTACTATTGGAACTTTTCTAGAATGGTTGTTTGATCTTTAAAAAATAGATTCCAATAAGGAGGTATTCCATTCCAATTTATTTTTTATATAAAACCTTTAAAAATTAATGAAAAAATGCCTAAACTAAACAATGTTATTACTAACGGAGAAAGGGAAGGGGTGAAACTGATGGTTGAATCAAAATAATCTAAAGGATCAACCATTCGATTAAAAAGACCTTCAGAACGTGCCTTTACCCCTCCAGTTTAACTTCCACATTTACTAACATTAAAAGTCCATGGGGATACAACATTAAAACATGGTGATATGAACATAATTGATTTTGAAGAATAAATGTATGGAGAGGATATTATAGACTATCTGGGTATTGATAATGTTAATGAAATACTAAAGTATGAATGACTAGGAAAATTTATATATGAGGTACGTTTTCAAAAAAATCTAATAGCTAATATAATATGTTAGTTATAGTTAAATACTATTCATATTTTTTATAGGAATATATATCATTACTATTTTAATGGAAAACCCTATGAACAAAAATTTAGACTCATTAGTGCTCACACCACTTCTAGAAAACTATTATCATCGAAATAAGATGAATATTCAGTAATAGTGGAAAAACTGGCCTTAATGTTTGAAATAAAACATACAGATGACAAACTCTTCTTAATACCCATGATTTAAGGGTAAAACTATTCAATTTAATCATATCAATTATATTTTCATTCCTTTCATTACTTATTCCTTTTTTATGTAGTATTAGTTACTCATTACAATCAATTTGAATACTCCAAAGATTTATTTTCCGGATTCAATCCATGGATACTCAAAAAATCGACCAAACGTGATGATGTTTATCTTTTTATAATACACTACATGAATCATTTTACAAATAAACTTCAATTTATACATTTTTTATTATATTTTAAGTAAAATTCTATTTTGATAGTGTGATGTTTAAATATCGTCAAAATCATGGCATGAAGACAGTCCATGAGTACAAGAAGCCTATCAAATTCAAAAAGTGGATAAGTATTAGGGTATATATAATAATATTTCACTATCAAAACATATATCAAAAAAATTACTTAATTTTTTCAATGTTTTAGCAGTGTCTGGAACAATCTAATGGTCAAGATTGTGGTTATTACATTTGCAAATTTATGAAAGATATCATATTCCATCAATAAACTAGCATCCATAAATAGGTATTTCTTATGATAATTACAATTACATTTAAAATATTTACTAATCATTTTTTTATTTATATTTTCCCAGAACTACCAGGACTGTCAACTGTCCTCGTATTCAAAAAAGGAAATAGATTTTTTGAGAAATGAATGGAGAAATACATGCTGTTAGGATATATACAAACATCATGAATAGGTGACTTACTACTACTTATGTAGTTAAATTTATAATCATTTTATCTATTATTTTTTAGTTAATTTCCTTATCATTTTTATTTGATACTTATTTAAGATAATTTTATTATCAAAACACACATTAAATACTCAAAAGCAAGAAAAAACATTCATGTTGTTTTGATACTTTAATAAAATGATCTTTGAGTCATTTTTGATGTGAAGGAATCAATTGCACGTCAATATAACACTTGGTGTGACTAATATGACTCAAAGTGTGTGTTTTTATTTAAAATTGATATTTTAGTTTAAAACAGACATCACATACTCAAAAAATAAGTAAACACATTTATATTGTTTTAAAACATTGGGATAGTGATCCATAAATCATTTGTAATGTGTATAAATTAGTCTCACCTCAATTTGATACATAGTGTTCCTGGTATGACTCAAAGTGTATGTTATGAGTTTAAAATTGACACTTTAGTTCAAAACACATGTCACATACTCAAAACCGATTAAACATATTTTTATTGTCATTATAATATTGGAAAATAATTCATAATTCATTTGTGATATATAGGAATCAGTATCCTGTCAACTCAATACATGGTGTGACTGTTTTGAATCAAACTGTGTGTTTTCAGTTTAAATTAACATTTTAGTAAAAAAGGAATGTGGAATACTCAAAATATATAAAACAAATTCAAATTATTTTTATACTTTAGTAAAATGATCCTTAAGTAATTTTTGACGTGTAGGAATCAACCACACATCAATCCGATGTACGGCGTAGACGATATGACTTCAAGTGTGTATTTTTATTTAAAATTGGAATTTTAGTTCAAAATAGATGTCACATACTCAAAACTGAGTAAAAACATTCAAATTGTTTTGATACGTTATAAAAACAATCCATAAATCATTTGTGACCTTTAGTAATTAGTTTCATCTCAATCCAATACATGGTGTTCCTCATATAACTCAAAGTGTATGTTATCAGTTTAAAATTAACACTTTGGTTTAAAACACACATCACATACTCAAAACCAAGAAAAAACATTCTGGTTGTCTTGATATTTTAGGGTAATGATACATAAGTCATTTTTGATTTGTAGGAACCAACCCCACTTAAATCTGACACACGATGTGACCGGTATGACTCAAATTGTGTGTTTTCTATTTAAATTGACATTTTAGTAAAAAAGACACATGACTTACTCAAAATTAAGAAAATACATTCAAATTATCTTGATACTTTATAAAAAAAATCCTTGAGTCATTTTTTATGTGTAGGAATCAACTGCATGATAATTCTATGCACAATGTGACTGATATGACTCTAAGTGTTTGTTTTTATTTAAAATTGACATTTTAGTTCAAAACACATCCCACATACTCAAAACCGATCAAAAAAATTTGTATTATTTTAGTAATTTAGAAAAATGATCCATAAGTAATTTGTGACATGTAGGAATCATCCACATCTCAATACGATATACAGTGTGCCTAGTATGACTTGAAGTATATGTTATTGGTTTAAAATTGACACTTTAGTTCAAAACACACATCACATACTCAAAACTGACCAAACACATTTTGATTGTCTTGATACTTTAAGGAAATTATTCATAAGTCATTTGTGATATGTAGGGATCGGTCACATGTCAAACCAATACTTGGTGTGTCCAGTATGATTCAAACGATTTATTTTCAGTTTAAATTGAAATTTTAGTAAAAAGATATGTGACATACTCAAAACCAAGAAAATGAATTCATATTGTTTTGATACTTTAGGAAAAAGATTATTAAGTCATCTATGACATGTAGGAATAAACCACACATAAATATGAAACACGGTGTGACTGGTATGACTCAAAGTGTGTGTTTTTATATAAAATTTATATTTTAGTTCAAAACACACCTCACATACTCCAAATAGAGGAAACACATTCAAATTGTTTTGATACTTTATAACAATGATATTTAAGTAATTTTTTATGTATAGGAATCTTCCACACCTCAATCCAATATACAGTGCACCCAATATGACTCATAATGTATGTTATCAGTTTAAAATTGACACTTTAGTTCAAAACACACATCACATACTCAAAACCCACCAAACGCATTTAGATTGTTTTGATACTTTAGGTAAATGTTCCATAAGTTATTTGTGATGTGTAGTGATAATATAAATTTATATATATATTGGATATATTTATTTAATGTTCAATCATACTTTACTTGATAATAAATTGGGTTTTAATGTTTTTTATAGGAATTAGGAATTCAAGGCTCAAAGGAAAAAGGTTGGAAAAATGGAAAATTCATCCTTAAACATTGTAAAACTGAAGTACATGAAGTTTACTTCTTGAATGAACAACCTGTCAGATTTATTACAGTCCATGAATCCAAAATACAAGGCATGAACCAAGTACATAATGTGTATCCTAATTACATGTCGTGAAATACTTGAAGTCCAAATCTGATGAGATACACGGCGTAAAATCATTACACAATGTGAGAAGTTCAAAACCTAATTTTCATTGAAGGGTAAAGCCATGAAATACAATATATCCCATATATTCAAAGATTAATTCAGATATTAAGTACATGACATGAAACCCATTTACACATCATGTAAGTTTTGAAGAGTATTCCACTTAAAACCATTACACAACATGAATAATTTACACGTCGTATACATTTCAAGTCTATTTATATATGAGTGCCTCCGCCGCTTAAAGAGATCTAGATGCCCAACATTATTTATTCTATTCTTATTTATTTTACTTCTATTTTCATTCCCATATGTCTCTACTTATTTCTTTTATTATTTTAATTATTCATTTGTCATTGCTATCAAGTTCAAGATTCGTTTGTTGTCTGTTATTATTCCAACATTCTGATTTCAATCCCGATTGATGTGCAACTCAATTTCCATTGAGTTCTTCATTTTTTACTCTTCAAATTTAGTTTTTAATTTATTTTATATAATTTAAATTGTGTATTTATTTATTTTAAATCATTTATTTGTTATGCCAAGCATGTTGTAACCAATTTCTCTGCTTTTGCTCAATTCCTTCATGTGAGGCTAATCCGCTTAGGTTTAGGGATCGAGAGTAGGGGTGGTTTGAACCTAATGAATATCTAAAATTGAAAATGGGTAACCATATGGCTAGTAACCAGGTTTAAAATAATTTTCAATATAATCTGATTGCACCTACTTTGACCATTATAGGTGTAATTGAACAATCATAACCTAGCTGGATTCGATATGACTAGGACCAATAGCCTGTAATTATTTCTTCCTAGAAGTCAATCTTCTCATTCTTAGGTTTTCAATTACTCTAGACCAAGGAATATTTTGCATATTCGGTTGATCCAATTGGTTGTACCAAGATCAATTGGTGTCTTTTCACCACTTTATAGCGTATTCTATAGGTATATCTCAAGTTAGATTTAGGATTGTCCTTTACCTATACCATGAAATTGACCCTGAACCCTTCCTTTAATCTATTTTAAAACCCAAGCTACTTATTTTTAGTTAAACCAAACAAAAGATAATGAATATGAGGAATTCTACCCAAAAGGTTCTTATCACTGGGTTGCTTGTCTATAAATTGTCTATGTGGGTTCGACCCCAGACTGCCACTTACTATGCCTTAGTAGTTGAGTGTAGTTTGTGATATAAATTTCTTATCTAATAAACACCTATAGGAATTAATGATGAATTCTGGGCACATCAAATTTTGGCGTCGTTTTTGGGGAATAGTTATACTTAGGCATAATGACCTTTGAACAGACCTTGGAATACCTTACCCTTTTATCCATTTTTCTTATTTTTCCCTCCCCTTTCTTCTTTTTCTTTCCCCTTTTCCTTTTACCATATTTTTTTCTCAAGGATTAGAACATGTTTCCACTTTATTTCATATTACCGCATGCATCAGGGTTCCCTGACTCGTTCTAGGAGCCTGGATTCATAAGATATACTTCTTTTCAATCCTGAGATTGATATAACCTTAGCTGAAAGTCAGTGTTCTGTAATGGATAAGCACAATGATCTTTCTCTTCCCCATTCGAAAAAAGCTCAATTTGCGCCACCTAAACATCAGTCTGAGTGAATAGTTCTGTAGGAGTGCACCATAATGGATTACAGCATGTCATCCATCAGTGTTGATGCATCCAGTATTATGCACCCTCTAATTCAAGCGCATACCTTCGAGATCAAACCTAGACTCATTCATATAATCTATAACATAAGAAAATTTAGTGTAATTCAAATCGAATACCACCATGAAAACATTTCAAAATTCATATATGTTTTTGATACCTTTCACAACCATGGAATTTCATTAGATGCAATCAGAATTTTTTTCTTCTCATTCTCCTTATGCGATAGATCCAAGGATTGGATAAAAAGTAAAGCTCCTGAGTCCATCGTGACTTGGGATGATTTTGCTAATAAATTCCTCAATAGGTATTTCCCACCCATCCAAACCCAGAAGTTAAGAAATGAGATTCAAAATTTTAATCAGGCAGGTGGAGAATTGGCATGGGAAACCTAGTATATATTTAAGGAGCTAACTCGTAATTTCCCACATCACAAACTTGATGAGTGGCTATAACTTCAAATTTCTATAAGGGACTTGTGACTTCCACCCACACTATTTGGGATACCTCCACTAAAGGATGGATCATGCTAAAGACACTTGAAGTCAACAAAGTGATGTTAGATGAGATTTAGCACAATTCCAGCCTATGGAAAAGTGATAGAGGGCTACCTGGTGTAGAAACCAATAGGCGGAGGAGATTTCCTGCTTGGAGGACCAAGTAGAATCCCTGACCAAGAAAATTTATTCATTTCAGATTCCTATTACTCCATCATCACCAACTCCTACCCCTGTTATAGAGATACAATCTTGTGTGATGTATGGAGGCCCGCACTTGTACAAAGACTACATGGAAGGAATAGAGGAACATCAAATCCAAGATTATAATTACATCAATTATAATAAACAAAATTAGTAGTACTAGAAGTCCCAAAAATATCAAAAACAATACTATTAGAAAATTCAGGCTAAGAAACCACAATAGCCAAACCAAGGTTACTATCAGTAGGGGATTGGAAAAGTACCACCAAGGAATTAGAGACCACCTGGATACCCACCTCAAGGTCCAATTCCTTGATCGCAGCGGTAATTTAAACAACCTTTTCCTAGGTCTAAAAAATTGATCTACTAAGGCCTCTATAATAATCCCAAACTTTTTAATCTAATTTTGAAAACCTTATCACCGCCTTCATACAAAAAGAAGATGAGAGGATGAAATCCTAAGAGACTGAAATAAAAAACCATAAGGCTTCCCTATGAAACCTTGATCATCAAGTAGGGAAGATCTAAAACTTTATCAAATCAACTACTGAGTAATTTTCATGGTAATACCAAGGCTCATCTGAGGGAGGAGGCTAAAGCTATAGTTCTTAAGAGTGGAAAGATGTTGGACTTTAAGCATTTGTGCTTAGGTGATAAAAAGTAGTTAAATGAATCTAATAAAGTTTTTTAGGAGAAAAATCAAGTTGTAGAATCAACTAACAAAGCTCTAGTTAAGGATAATCCTTAAAGGGAAAATGTCTATGTGTCACTACCACTATAAAATTCACCTCTCCCCTTTCCAGAGAAGTTGAGATAAGAAAAAAAAGAGGGAAAATATAAAAAAAATATAGATGTTTAAACAAATATGCATCAACATCCCCTTTACAGTGACAATTTCTTAAGTGTATACTTATGTAAGATTATTTAAAGACTTTATCTTAAGAAAAAATAAAATGAGAGACTTAGGATTCATCTCCCTAAAAAAATAATTCTCTACAATTGTTCAATGGAATCTCCTACCCAAAATGCAATATCCCATAAGTTTCTCTTTTTTTTCACTATTGGGATATGCAATTATGAAAGAGACTTCTGTGATCTTGTCACAATTATCAATCTCATGCCAATGAGTGTTTTCAAAAATGTGGTTCTCAGAAAACTAAAACCAATAAGAGTGTCACTCCAACTCACTGAATGCTTAGTAAAACATCCTCAAGGATTGATTCAAGACATCTTAGTAAAATTTGGTAAATTTATTTTTCCTACTGATTTCCTCATCCTAGACATGGAAGAAAAAATAGATTTTTACCTTATTCTAGGGAAACCATTCATCACCACTGGAAAGGTGTTAATTGATGTTAACCAAGGGAGATTGATATTCAGAGTTGGAGATGAATAAGTTGTGTTTGATTTGTCGAAGCCTGCTAAGAAATGTGACAAGTTATTGGATTTTCAATACATCTCTCTTACTAAAGAGAAAGATGATAATATGACTAGTAGGCTCATGCATGGAAATTTTTATGATATCAAATCTCACAAACCTCCTTTTTAAAGAAAATAGTTTCGCTAGATTTCTCCTAGATATGGTCTGAAAATGAATATTAATGGGTCATGTACCAATGGTAACATGAGGGGGGTGGAGTTGTTCGCAACCAAGATGGATATGTCATATTTTCTTCAAGTTCTTCATTTGGCCAAGGAGATTATATTTTTTCTGAATATTTGTCCATGTTCAAGGGAATAGAATTGTTCATCTCTCACAATATCTCACTGGCAAGGGTGGAAATGGATTCATCCATTATTCACGGATCTATCACATCATCTATTTCAATATTATGGGCTATCACCTATCTGGTTCACAAATGTAGGAGTCTCCTCTCTAGTCGCATGGATATCACACACATATGGAGAGAATTTAATATGGTTGTGGACTCCTAACTTCCTAGGACACCCCTATTAACTCATGTACCATCTTTAATACCAATGGATACCTTCCCCCAGAATGTGTAAATCTTGTGAGAGATGATGCTCTTGGGATCCACTATTTTAGGCCCCCATGACTTTTTTGGGGCTCTTACCCCTATCAATAAAATCTATTAATGTTGGATTGATGATAAGTATAGACAGAATAAAGAAACTACCCCCTAATGAAGAGTTATACAATTCTCACAAGAATTTGAAATACACTTCACCTCTGATGAGGAATACCATCCCACTTTTCATCCCCTCTATTTTCAAGAATTTTTCTAAAAGGGGTGTTTCCTCACATTTAAATTCGTATGAATGGAATCATTTATAGCTCTAGAGAATAAAAAAATGTTGACTAGAAGGCAAGTAAATATAGGTTAGAATTTATTTTCTAAAAATCAGGGAAGTTCATTTGTGCTTGAGAGGGTTTTCTTTCAAAAATGTTAAATTTTTAAATTTGAATTTTTAAAATGTTAAAAAAATCACATCGTGTAAAATAAATACATGTTGTGAAAGTTTTGGGGCTCAAAAAATAAAAAACCCAAGCATTAAATGTTGTGTATTAAATAAACGATGTGAAAAAATTAGTTTAACTTTAAAAATCATGAACCTATGGTTCATGGATGACCCCCCCCCCCATGCGCTCCCCTCCTCCGGAACACTGACCTCCCTCACTGCTCCTGTGATCTCCAACCACCCACCTCCCCTCCTGTTCTCTACTAGCAGATCACCCTTCCCATCCTCTGATTCTTGCTCGTCACATCCCTCCATAATGACCCTCACCAAACAATAATCTTAATGTGAAGATCCTCCGATTCCCAAGCGTCGGGAGGTGGATCAGCTTCCACCACCAGTAGATCACACCCCTTCACCTTCCTCATCTGATTCCACCACCCTGCCTACTTCATAGGCATCTCGGTCCTCATCTTTCCAGTACCGTGGTGCTTCACCGCACCCGCACCTTCACCCGTGCCTCCACTTTTTGACACCCGAGCATTAGGTATGTTTGGTTCATCTCCAGGTCAAGCAAATGCATACCAACAAGACATTATATCTGGCTGTGTTTGAGTACATTCATGTGCATGAGGAGGTTCTTGAGTTTTTAGAATAGATGCACCTCTATACTATCAGCCAAGTGCATGAAGAGACCTTCAAGGATATTTTACTCGAGTTCTTGGCCACGTTGGAGCTTGACCCGGTGCATGTCACCTTCTGCCTTGGTGGCAGGCCCTGAGACCTCACCTTGGGTGACTTATGCATCGAACTTGGTATCTATACAGAGGATTTCATTGCCTCCCCTTCTTACTTTTCCAAGAAACTGGATCAGAGGAAGGAGGATGTATTGGGGCATTGGACACTGATCACTCAGGACCCATAGAGCTTCCCCATGCATGGTGAAGATCACCCATATGTGGGGTTCTTCCTTACAGAATTTTCACCATGCTTTGGTGCATGTTTGGTTAGATGGAGGGGATTATCATAGGAGCATTAACCATATTGAGGTACTCATCTTTGCCTCATTCATGGGCGGCCCAACCATCAACATGGACCTCTAGTTTTCATTACACTACCAGACCTAGGTATGTGGTCCATAGGTACTCTCATGGGGGAAAGTTTCATCACCCACCTTACACACCACCCCGACACTTTCAATGAATCCCAACCTCGTTCCTCACTTGGGAAAATGGATCCCATTGACCTCCTCATTCTCCAAAATATGGGGATTTTGAGGAAGGTTGATGGGACATATTGTTGGGGCCCCAAGTATATGGAGGGTCCTACTAAGTCCCCATCCCCTGACCCTGCTCAGGATCCCCCCACTCCCACTAATCTATCAGTCCCTACTTCCACTACATCCCCTGATTCTACCTCCACCCTAACTACACCATCTACCACCACAACTTCCCCACCAACCACACCTACACCTTCCCCACTAGTTTCATCTGACTTATGGTCTATTCTCTAGTATCTTATGGAAATCTAGTTATAGATTTTCCTCCACCTCTGCATTCCCTTCCTTGCGCCATCCTATTTCACCACACCCACACCACCACCCGCCTATATATCCACCCACCCACCACCCTCTAAAGTACCTACCTTTTCATCCATTCCCACCCCCCATAGGCCACCCTGAATGAAATTCATTCTGAGCTCACAGATCCTGCTTCCCAGCAAGAATATCTAGTGGATCATACCCAAAGGGGAAAGGGACCTACCCTTCCATTAGCTTCTACAATTCCTCTTATTAATCTAGATTTAAAATGTGTGGCCCTAATATGGATCAGCATCTCACCCCCTCCATCCTCAATTTAGATTGATGCCAGCACCAAGGCACTTATTACGGCAGCCGATCCTCTATCCCCTGCCTCCATTGATGAGATAGATTTGGGTGAGCTGATTCAGATCCCCACTATTCTGGAGGAGACTTATGATGTAGAGATCGGAGAGTATTCCCCTATATGAATGTGATACAGTTTTTGACTTCACTACATAGTATTCATATTTTCATTTTTCTGCTGCATTACATTATCCATTTCTATCTTTCCTACCTCCTCTATGGTCATTAAAAATACTACTAGGACACCCTCTAGAATCTCTCTTGATATCTATCAGCATGTGGTTGACTTATAAAGATAGGTTGAGGAGGTCAAGCTCTAGATTCGTACTCAGCAAGAGCCCCATCCACGACATTCCTAGATGCTCTTCCTACCACATGAGATTCATGGTCGATACATTCCTGAGGTGGTTAATCCCACCAAGTTCCCTCATGATCTCGATGATGCCTCCACTAGTTCTTGTAGAAGGTAGAGGGATTTTAATCCGATGGATAACACAGACTGATATTTTCTTCATTTTTCTAGACGACAGCGTTATTGTTAGCATTTATGGGAGGCAACCCATATTTTTTTTCTTTATTTTTGTTGTGTGTTTAGGACCTATTATTTTTCTTTTCTAGAATTTTTTTTAGGTCATCTCAAACTTCATTCTAATCACTTTCTACATTTATCTGAGTTGTTTTCTCCTCATTTTGACTATGTACTTCTACCCATTATTCTTCTTCTGTATTGATTAACCCCTGTAAACTAATGGTTTATCTAGTGCAGGTATTTTTTATAAAAAAAATTGTAGGTAGTACAATTTCCACTCAATATCTAACAAGTTTCCCCATAACACGACTTTCACTACATGGATCTCTCGATTCCCTATTTAAAATTACTCAATTTTCATTTCACTTTTGTCTGTGATTTTATTAAAAACTATCCCATGATTCTTTTTAGAATAGTTCGGATGTTGTATCATTTTAAGTGATGGGGGTTCTTTCCTAATATTTATTTTTAATACACTTGGATTATTGCCTATTTTCATTATTATATGAGACATATTTCATTAAAATTATGATTTAAACTTAAAATCTCATTACACCCATTTAAATAAAATATAAAGTTAGGTTGGAGATCGTCGAAATCCATTTTTAGTATTTTTTATATTTTTAGAATGATTGATGGGTGAGTAATTTAATTATAATTTTGGATTCTTACAATTTCTTTTAATTGACTTAGTACCGGATTCTATGCCCTGAGTGATTGAAAGTTATTTTTCATATACTCTCATTCCTAAGAGGATTCTGGACCAACATTGTCATATTATTCTCTAATCATATTCCTTGAGAGATTTTTAGGGCATGTAAACCTATTAGAATTGGAATTGAGATCTTATCGAGGATATGATTGAAAGAATACACTATTAAAATGGTTTAGGAAATCTTTGTTGAGCCGGTTTTTTTGAGACCCACTTGTACATCTTTTCTTCTTTAGACTTTAGTAGCTATGAAGAACCTTCTTAGGATGGAGTTGTTTCAAGCATATTATCCATTTCTACCCTAATCTTGGTACTATGCATGATTTTCTTTTTTAACAAGTGTGGGGGATTTTTCATCTCATCCATACATGAGATGTTGATACTAAGGAGACATAAGGTTTCATTTTCACCAGATTTATTTGATATGGTTCATGATTAATTTTGTCATTTTCTACGCTTACTATGTTCTTTTATATATATAAAAAAATGGTTTGTGAATTAGGAAGGTCAAAAATCAATATTACCAGACTGATTGAAACATCCTAATATTTTAAAAGGAAATACTATGTTCAACAGTATACAATATAGGTCACACCGAGCTTAAACGAACAACTAAATATTATTATTTAAATGTGACCATTATAACATATTTGATAAATTGATTGGTATGAACTAGAATATCTAATTTATGAAAAAAAATATAAAGTCCCAACTCAATATGAATCTATTGGTTAGTTTATATAAAATAATCACATAATTTTTAGTAAAGTCATTTTAATCTTCAAATATATGTTTTCTTCAAAAAGTGATATTAATTGATTTCTATGAAAAAAAAATATATAATTAATTTTTGAAACTTTTAAAAAAACATTTTATAAAAAGAAATAAATTTTTTAAATCATTGTATTAAAATTATCTTAGGATGAATTTTTGAAAATTTCCTTAAAATATTGAGTTTTCAAGGAGTAGTGAAAAATACTGATTTTTATTGAAACTGTATTTTATTTTAAATTTTTTACAAGATAAAATTATGTTTTTTATTAGTTTTAAATCTTAATTAGTTCAATTTTACTTAAAATATTCTAATTATGGTCTTTGAAATTTATTTTATGTAGGAATTTAGTAAAAAAATTATATTTAAAAGGAAATTTTTCAAAAAACTGTTTTTTGTTTCATTTTGTCAGTTTGATTTTAAATTAAATTCTACAAGTTATGTGTTTTGAATTTTGAAAAATATATTTTATATTTGAAATAAGAGGGTTGAAATTTAGTAAATAGTTCCATTTAATTTTTAAATAATATGAATAGTAACCTTGGTAAATTTTGTTGTAACGGTAAAGGATAAATCAAGTAATTAAGGGTAAAATAATATGATAAGGATTATAAAATGACCCTTACACTTGCCAAAATTTTATTGGATGAGTAATTTTCATCTATGATCATTCAAGGTTAGAATATATGGCTTTTTTCATTTTTAAGTGATTATGAAATTTATAATATTTTATTTAAATAAAGTTCAAAGATGTCACACTCATATTTTTATATATATTAGGTGCTTGGGGGTATAATTACATCACATTCATACTTTTAATAACTATAACATTTTAATATGGGGTTATCCAGAAGATATATTCTATTATAAATAGTCATTTTAAATCTAAAATATTTATATTCATCATGGTAACTTATTTTTTATTTTTAGGGATGAAATAATTACCTTAAATACTTACAAAACACTAATGCGTTAATTATTTTATTAATGGAAATATAAAATAAATGATATTAAAAATATTAAAATAAATATAATTTAAGATAATTAATCTGATAAATAAATTTTCTAGATGACTTTTATATATTAGGGTTGTATTAAAATATTTTTTTTGAAGTTATCTTGTTGTATGGATATTTTTAAAAAGTAAAGTAATAAATAGTGTCAAAATTGACATTAATTATATTTTAGAATAAATAATATTTTATTAAATGATATGAAATTCCTAAAAATAGTAAATTGGTCCAACTGATTGGGATAAGTTTTAGCATGTCCTCTATGATCCATTTATGAGACTTTTGGCATTTTATAGTAACTATATTAATCCTCAAAGAGTAAAAATCCATGTTGTCATGGTAAGAGTTAAAGGGATTAAATAAGGGTTAAAACCAAAAGATAAGGGTATAAATTTAGTCAAAACTTATCTAAATTTTATTGGATGAGGATATTTTGACTCAAAATCATCTTATATTTTAAATTAATATGTTTAGAGTCATTTGGAATTGAAAATTAATTTATATTAATTTAATATTTTGAGAAATGTTAAGAGTGATCCTTCCCTATCCTATAAAAGGACACATCTTCTTCTCATTTATTCACACTTAAAAACCTATTTTTTCAATCCATTACCTACTCATATCCCTTTCTAAAATCCCTCCCCTTATTCTATAGGTCTTATTTTAGGAAAAACACCACCCTTAGTGGTATTAAGGTGTTAAGAAAAGGGATTTATGAAGAAGTGGAAGATAAAGAACATATGTAACACAAGGTAAGGGGATTATTTTGAAAGTATTATTTTTTCAAGGAAAACATTTTATTATAATTCATGATAGTATATATTTCCTACATCTATAATTTTTAATGACATTTCATTCATTTTTATACAAGAATAATTTTTAATTTCAAAGAATTTATGATTATGTCTTTTAAATGTGAGTAATTATTTTAAAAATATGGATTTATCCTACAGATTTTCTTAAAAGTGGTTTTATCAAGATTAAAGTTATAAAATTATTTTATTCTATGGAAATAATATATTTAAGATTTTGGAAATTTCTTAATGGGTTATGAATGGGAAAATAAGATCTTCTAAAAATGTTTTCTTAAAATTTAGCACTTGGATATCAAATAAGATGAAGAGGGATGGGGAGTAAACTCATGACCTCACAAGATGTTGTCCTAAAAGATATACTACTAGTGGACACATGTTTTTTCATAAGAACTACCAAGTATAATTTTAATCCATAAATGAATTATTATTTTTAAATTATTTTTAAGCAGAAATCCAAGTGTTTTTCAAAGATTTTATTTTGAAAAGGATTTTTAAAATGATAAGTATCTTTGAAAATTTTTGAATAGTATTTTATTTATCAAATATATACATATATATATTTTATATAAAAAAATTAAAAATTATGTATAAAATTATTTTTCATTGGTTTTTAAAACCCCTTATTGGGAAATTTTATGCTCATCCCATATTTTTAAAATATTTTTCATAGGTGTCTTGGAAGTTCTAAAATGGATGGATTCATTTAAGTATTTAGTGAACATGAAGAAAATTAGTTATTTTATAATTATTTTTGTAAAATATGATATTATGTAAGGTATTTTACTGATCCTACTGAACCTAAACCATAAAAGATCCTTGGTTGTATAATGGACTGTGAATTTTTCAATTTCTTTTAATTTTATAAAAATACACAGCATGTTTTTAGTACCGAATCTCGAAGTCTAGATTCAGAATTTCATAGTGGTATAAGAGGAATGGTATAGAAAACATTGGAAATTGGGAATTTTTGTTTTATTAAAAAAAATATAATATATAGAATTTTATTTTTAACTTTTAGGTAATTAAGTTCCATTAAGAATATAGATGTAAAACTATTCTAGTTTTTTCTAATTCTGAAGATGAAAATTCAGAATTTTCTGAAGTACGATGAATGAATTAAGAGGTATAAATAATTTAATGTGGATAGAATATAACATATTTATATTTTAAAAAGAAATGTTATTTAAATAGTGTACAAGATATGTCACATCGAGCTTAAACAAACAACTAAATATTATTATTTAAATATGATCATTATAACATAGTCGATAAATTGGCAGATATGAATTGGAATAACTGATTTATGAAAAAATTATATAAATTACCAACTAAATATTAATTTATTGGTAAGTTATTAGAAAATAATCGCACAATTTTTAGTAAAGTTATTTTAATCTTCAAATATATTTTTTCTTTAAAAAGTGATTTTTATTGCTTTCTATAAAAAAATAAATATAATTATTTTTTGAAAATTTTAGAAAATTTATTTAATAAAAAGAAAATAATTTATGAAATCATCATATTAAAATTATATTTGGATAAATTTTTTAATTTTTTTTTGAAAATATTGATTTTTCAAAGAATAGTGAAAATACTGATTTTTATTGAATATTTTATTTTATTTTAAATTATTTACAAGGTAAAATTATGTTTTGTATTTTTTTAAAAATTTTAACAGTTAAATTTTATTTAAAATATTTTAATTATGTTTTATAAATTTAATTTTATACTTGAATTTAGTATAAAAACATTTTATATTTAAAAAGGTCATTTTTCCAAAAAAAAACTGTTGTTCGTTGCGTTTTGCCAGTTTAATTTTAGATTAAATTCTGAAACTTCTATGTTTTAAATTTTTTAAAATTGATTTCACATTTGGAATAATATTATTCAAATTTAGTAAATATTTCTCTTTTATTTTTGTACAATATGAATGGTAACCTTGGTAAAAAAAATACCACGGTAAAGGGTAAATTGATTAATTAAGGGTAAAAATAATATGATAAGGACGATAAAATTTCCCTTACACTTACACCAATTTTATTGTATGAGTTATTTTAATACATAATCATTCAAGGTTCAAATATATTTCATTTTTCCATTTGTAAGTGATTTTTATTTAAAGAAAAATCAAAGACGTTATGCTAATATTTTTAATAACTATAACATTTTAATGTGGGGTTATCCAGAAGATATATTCAACTATAAATAGTCATTATAAATATAAAATTTATATCTTCATCATGGTAATTTTTTTATTTTTACAAATGAAATAATTACCTTAAATACTTACACAACGTTGATGAATTAATTATTTTATTAATGGAAATATAAATAAATGTTATTAAAAATATAAAAATAAATATAATTTGAGATAATTAATTTATCTATGAATTTTATGTAATAATTTTACATGTTATTTTTTGTATTAAAATATTTTTTTCGAAATTATCTTATTGTATGGATATTTTTAAAATTCAAAGAAATGAATACTATCAAAATTGACATTAATTATATTTTAGAATAAATAATATTTTATAAAATTATATAAAAGTCCTAAAAATATTAAATTCGTCCAACTAATTAGTAAAAGTTTTAACATGTTATCTATAATCTATTTATGAGTCTTTTTCATTTTATATGAACTATATTAACCCTTGAAGAGAAAAAATACATGTTGTCATGGTAAGAGTTAAAGGGATTAAATAAGGGTTAAAACCAAAAGATAAGGGTATAAATTTCATCAAAACCTGTATAAATTTTATTTTTTTAGGTTATTTAGACTCAAAATCATCTTATCTTTAGAATTAATATGTTTGGATCTATTTTTAATTAAAAATTAATTTATATAAATTTAATATTTTTAGAAATGCTAAGAGTGACCCTTCCCTCTCCTATAAAAGGGAATATATTCTCATTTCTTAACACTTCAAAACCTATTTTTTATGATTTCCCTACTCAAATAAATTTTAATAATCCCTCTTCACATTCTATTGGTCTTATTTTAGGTATAACATCAACCTTATTGGTCCTAAGGTGTTAAGAAAATGGATTGTCTGAAGAAGTGGAAGATAAAGAACGTGTGTAACTCAAGGTAAGGGGATTATTTTTGAAATTATTATTTTTCAAGAAAAATATTTTATTTTCATTCATGATAGCATATATTTTTATCATATATAATTTTTAATGATTTTTCATTCATTTTTATATAACAATTATTTTTAATTTCAAAGTTTTTATGTTTATGTCTTTTAAAGTGAGTAATTATTTTAAAAATATGGATTTCTACTACAGATTTTCTGAAAAGTGTTTTTGTTAAGATTAATTTTATAAAATTATTTTATTCTATTTAAATAATATATGTAATATTTTTAATGTTTTTTAATGGGTTATTAATGAGAAAGACAGATCTTCTAAAAAGATTCTTAAAATTTGGCACTTGGGTATCAAATAATGTGATAACGAATGGGGAGTGAACTCATGACCTCAACGGGATTTTATCCTATAAGATATGCTTCTATAGGCCCCATGGTTTTCATAAGAACTTCCTAGTTTAATTTTAATCCATAAAAAGGATTATTATTTTCAAATGATGTTTAAGGAGAAATCAAAGTTTTTTTCAAAGATTATATTTTGAAAAACATTTTCAAAATGATGGGTATTTTTGAAAAAAAAATTGAAAGGTTTTTTATATATCAAATATATATATATATATATATATATTTTATAAAAAATGTTTTTAAAAAGTTTTTAAATAATTATGTATAAATTTATTTTCTACTGGTTTTTAATATCCCTTACTGGAAAATTTTATACTCATCCCATGTTTTTAAAACATTTTTCATAAGTATCTTAGAAGTTCTAAAATGGATGGATTCATTTAAAGATTTAGTGCATGTGAATCGAATTTGTTATTTTATAATTTCTTTTGTAAACTCGTATATTATTTTAGGTATTTTCCTAATCCCCCAGAACCTATACCAAAAAATATCCCCGATTATATAATGGACTATGGATTTTTCAATTACTTTTTATTTTAAAAAAAATACACAACATGTTTTTAATATCAAATATGGAAGTGGGGGTTCAGGATATCACAGTGGTATTAGAGGAATGGACTAGGAAACTTTGGATATTATTCATTATCATTTTAGGAAAACAAAAAAATATATAGGATATATAATTTTCTTTTGAACTTCTAGGTAATTAATCTCCCTTAAGAATATAGATGTCTAGATATTCTAGTTTCTTATATTTATAAAGATGGAAATTCCAAATTTTCTGAAGTATGGTGAATGAATTTAGAGGGATAAATTCATTTTTAAGTGGTCAATAATTTACCATCCCTATATTTTAAAAGTAAACACTATGTTCAATAGTATACAAGATGTGCCACATCAAGCATAAACAAAAAACTAAATATTGTTATTTAAATGTGACCATTATAATATAGTCGATAAATTGGAAGGTATGAATTAAAATAAATAATTTAAAAAAATAAATTACCAACTCAATTTAATGTATTGGTAATTACTTATAAAATAATCACACAATTTTTAGTAAAATCATTTTAATCTTCAAAAATATTTTTTCTTCAAAAAGCGATTTTTATCGATTTCTATTAAAAAATAAATATATTTCATTTTTGAAAATTTTAGAAAATTAATTTTATAAAAGGAATTTAATTTTTTAAATCATCATATTAAAATTATCTTAGGAGGAATTTTTGAAAATTTTATGAAAATGTTTATTTTTCAAGGAATAGTGAAAAATACTGATTTTTATTGCAAACTGTATTTTATTTTAAAGTATCTACAAGGTGGAATTATGTTTTGTATTAGTTTTAAATATTAATTAGTTCAATTTTTTTAAAATATTCCAATTAAGGTTTTTTAATTATATTTTATACGTTAATTTAGTATAAAAACATTTTATATTTAAAAGGGGCATTTTTACGAAAAACAATTTTTCATTGCATTTTTTTGGTATAATTTTAAATTAAACTATTAAACTTATGTATTTTTAATTTTTAAAAATGGATTTTATATTTAAAATCAGAGGGTTCAAATTTATTAAATAGTTCCCTTTTATTTTTGGACAATATGAATAGTAACCTTGGTAAATTTTGTTACCACGGTAAAGGGTAAATCAGGAAATTAAGGGTAAAAATAATATGATAAGGGCCATAAAATGACCCTTACACTTGGATCAATTTTATTAGATGATTAATTTTCATTAATAATCATACAATGTTAGAATATATGGACTTTTTTCTATTTTTAAGTGATTATGACATTTATAATATTTTATTTAAAGAAAATCCAAAGATGTCACACTCATGTTTTTAATAACTATAACATCTTAATATGGGGTTATCCAAAAGATATATTTTAATATAAATTTAAATTTAAATTTTAAAATATTTATCTTCATCATTCTAATTTATTTTTAATTTTTAGTGATGAAATAATTACCTTAAATACTTACACAATGTGGATGCATTAATTGTTTTATTAATGGAAATATAAAATAAATGATATTAAAAATATTGAAATAAATGTAATTTTAGATAATTAATGTGATAAATGAATTTTCAAGATTAATTTGACATGTTGGGGTTGTATTAAAATATTATTTTTTTCAATTTATCGTGTTGTGTGGATATTTTTAAAAGTCAAAGTAGTGTATAGTGTCAAAATTGACATTAATGATATTTTAGAATAAATAATATTTTATTAAGTAATATAAAAATCCTAAAAATTTTAAATTAATCCAATTTATTGGTATAAGGTTTAACATTTCATCTAAAATCCATTTATGAATCTTTTGACATTTCATAGTAACTATATTTACCCTCAAAGAGTAAAAAACCATGTTGTCATGGTAAGAGTTAAAGGGACTAAATATGGGTTAAAACCAAAAGATAAGGGTATAAATTTAGTCAAAACTTATCTAAATTTTATTGGATAAAAGTATTTAGAATCAAAATAATCTTATCTTTGAAATTAATATGTTTGTATCTATTTGTAATTAAAAATTATTTATATTAATTTAATACTTTTAGAAATGTCAAGAGTGCCCCTTCCCTCTCCTATAAAAGGGCACCTCTTCTTCTCATTTATTCACACTTAAAATCCAATTTGATCCATCCATGATCTACTCAAATCCCTTACTAGAATCACTACCCACATTATAGAGTTATTAGTTTAGGCATAACACCACCCTTAGTGGTCTTAAGGTTTTAAGAAAAAGGATTGTCAGAAGAAGTGGAAGATAAAGAACGTACATAACTCAAGGTAACAGGATTATTTTGAAAGTATTATTTTTTTCAAGGGAAATATTTTTATTTTCATTAATTATAGTAGATATAACCATTATATATAATTTTTAATAATACTTCATCCATTTTTATACAATAACTAGTTTTGATTTCAAAGCATTTATGTTTATGTATTTTAAATGTGAGTAATTATTTTAAAAATATGGATTTCTCCTACAGATTTTATAAAAAGAGGTTTTATCAAAATTAAATAAAATTATTTTATTATATTTAAATAATATATGTAAGATTTTGGAAAGGTTTTTAATGGGTTATGAATGAGAAAGGTGGATCTTCAAAAAATGATTTATTAAAATTTAGCACTTGGGTATCAAATAAGATGATGAGGAATGAGGAGTGAACTCACGACCTCAACATGAAATTTTCCTATAAGAGATAATACTAGTGTCCACATGGTTTTTATAAGAACTAATAATTATCATTTTAATCCATAAATAAATTATTATTTTCAAATGATTTTTATAGATAAATACAATTGTTTTTCAAACATTATATTTTGAAAAAGATTTTTGAAATGATAAGTATTTTTGAAAAAAATTGAAAGATATTTTATATATCAAATATATATATATTTGATATAAAAAAATTAAAGAGTTTCTAAATAATTATATATAAATTTATTTTTCACTAGTTTTTAAAACCCCTTACTGGGAAATTTTATGCTCATCCCATGTTTTTAAAATATTTTTCATAGGTATATTAGAAATTATAAAATGGATGGATTCATTTAAGGATTTAGCACATGTAAATCCAATTAGTTTTTTTATAATTATTTTTATAAAATCTGATGTTATTTAATGTATTTTTCTAATCTTATATAACCAAGACCGGAAAAGATACTCAGTTGTATAATGGACTGTGTATTTTTCAATTACTTTTTATTTTAAAAAAAATACACTGCATGCTTTTAGTACCGAATCTAGAAATGCGGGTTCGGGATGTCACATCAATTAATCTTATGATGGATCATATGTGGTTATATTATGGATGTGAGATCTATCCTAGACATGATTTTTGAAAAATAAAATAAAATATAAATAAAGGAACATGGAACATTATTTATGTTATATTGATACATTCATATACCCACTTTGAGTTGTTTAGAGTATGGACACATTTTTTCTTGGAGGTATTACTTCATTACTCTATTCATGATTATCATGGATTATAATATAAATCTTTCCTCCTTTTGGGATTGATTTTTATTATTTTTTTACCTTCCCTCAGCCTCAGATACATTTGAACCTTTTTGCTGAAACCCTCCTGATTAATTTTGTATTTGTATTTATAAAGTGAAGATGTTAGAACCAATTCGAGCCTATGGTTAAGAACATGTATTTAGGGTATGATAAAAACTACAGTTTTATTTTACCTTGAGTAATGAGAGAAATTTTATTGTGAGGTAAATTGAAAAATGGGTATAGCTTTTGAGGAACAATTATGAAATTATAATTAAAATAAGAAATAATATGAATAAATTACTTGACTATGAGGTGTGACTGATTTTCTCTATAGGATTGATTCTGGAGGACTTACTTTTTTTCTTACGCTTTTTTTTATTTTCTTCGTTGTAATTAATGTTTCTTGTTTAAAAATTTCTTCATTTGGAATCCCTATTGAGATGCTTTTTTCTTGAGGACAAGCAATTGTTCAAGTGTGGGGGAATTTGATAAGCCGAATTTATATATATATATATATATATATATATATTGGATCCATTTATTTAATGTTTAATTATAATTTAAATGATAATACATTGGGTGTTGATGTGTTTTTTTAGGAATTATGGAATCAAGGCTTAAAGGTGGAAGGATAGAGAAATGGAAAAAAATCATCCTTACATGTCCTAAAACTGAAGTACATAATGTATACTCCTCAAACAGAAAACCTTCCAACTAAATTGCAGCCTATGAATCCAAAATACAAGGCATGAACCAAGTACATGACATGTATCCTAATTACACATTGTGAAAGACTCAGAGTCCAAATCTGATGAGATACACAGTGTGAACTCATTGCACGATGTGAGAAGTTCAAAACCTAATTGTCACTGAAGGGTCAAGACATGAAATACATGATATCCTATATATTTAGATATTAATACGAATCTAAATTACACAGCATGAAAACCATTTACACATTATGTAAGTGTCAAAGAATATGCCACTTAAAGTCATTACACAACATTAAGACTTTACACGTCATTTACATTTTGAGTCTAATTATATCTGAGGTCCTCCACCACGTATAGAGCCCTAGAAACCAAACGTTATTTCTTATGATCTTATTCTTTTTTCTTATTTTTTCATTCTAATCTATCACTATTTATTTTTTTATTATTTCAAGAATTCTGTTGTTTCCTCTTTCAAGTTCTAGATTGTTTTGTTGTTCGTTGTTGTTCAAACATTTTGATTTCAATCCCAAGTGTTGTGAAACTCAAATTTTGGTGTGTTATTCATTGTTTCCTAATCTAAGTTAGTTTTTAATTGCTTTCATACAATTTCAATTTTGGATTGCTTTATTTTAAATTGTTTATTTTTTATGCCAAGCATGTTGTAACATGTTTCCCTACTTTCATTCAATTCCTTCATGCATGGCTAATCCGATTAGGGTTAAGGGTCAAGAGTAGGGGTGTTTTGAACCTAATGAATATCTAAAATCAAAACTAGGTAACCCTATGGATAGTAACTAGGTTTATAATAATTTTCAATATTATTTTATTACACCTACCCTGACTATTGGAGGTGTAATCGAACAATCGTGACCTAGTTAGAGTTGATCAGTCTAGGACCAATAGAATATGATTATTTATACCTAGAGTCTAAGCTTCCTGTACTTAGGTTGTCAATTACTCTATACCAAGGACTCTTTTCTAACTTTGGTTGATCTAAATGGTTGGAACAAGATTAATTAGTGTCTTTTTCACCACTTTACAACCTATATCATAGGTCTATCCCAAGTTAGATTTAGAATTATCCTTTGACTACACCCTAAAATTGACCTTGAATCCTTCCTTTAATTTGTTTTAAAATTCAAGATACTTAGTTTTAGTTAAACCAAAAAAAGAGAGTGAATGTGAGTGATCCTCCCTAAAAGGTTCTTACCATTGGGTTGCTTGTCTACAATCTGTCTCTATGGGTTCAACCCCAGACTTCCACTTAATACGCCTTAGTAGTTGAGTGTAGTTTGGGATATAAATTTCTAATTTGATCAATGGATGTAGGAATAAATAACACCTTCTAGGTGCATCATGTAGGAACCAAACTCACCTCAATTTGATACACAGTGTGACCAGTATGACCTAAAATGTGTGATTTCGATTTAAAAATACATTTTATTAATGTATTGTTTCATATTTATGTTTGATTTATTTATTTATAGCATTACTAACATCAAAATTGTTTTTTATACAATTTCAATCTTTTACTCGAGCTGGGGTGATTTATTCGGAAACTGGAAACATAATTGGGCTCTTTTGAGAGGGGTTCAGGGAACAAAGACATTGAACTTTTTATGTTTTTTAATGTTTGTGATAAATTTTACTTTCCAATGTAATTACAAAAACCAATATTTTTTAAATGTATATAATATTGTTTTTTTCTTTCATTTGTGATTTAAAATTACTATTAATTGTATTCCTTATTTACTACTGAAGTGTGTTGTAATTTTAGTAGAACACTATAGAAGGATGGATTTTGTCAACGTTTTCTTAGCGTTGATAAATTTTCTTTTGCACGCTACTTAAGAGCACATTTTTGTTAGTGTATCAAGCGGGTTGTGTACTCATGTCATCAACTTATATGCTTGATATATCATTCTTTGACTACCTGAAATGATCTCATCGGTAAACTTTCATTGTTATATACTTAATCATATATTTCTATTTAAATAAAATGGCCTAAGATATCAGCTTCCAGTCTTGGAATAAACAAACCATTTCTTGGATTATTCATTAATTCCATGTCACTCATGACGCGCTCAACATATCATACTTCACCATGAGCATATATCATTATGGTTTTTGAAAATATATCAAAGTATGTGACTTGTGATATGAATTAATAATAATTTCAAGTCTAAGAATCAATACACGCATTAACAAATAAAAATATTCAATGACACATATAGCATGTGAAATTTCTATTGGAAGATATGTTCTAATAACCTCGTCTCTTGAAGTTTACCAAGTGCGAATTTCATGAGAAGAGGCTCTAATATATTATGATCCCCCAACACCTGATATCCATACATCATCCAATATTACAGATCGGGATATATATAGTTCTAGAAAAAACCATTATCAACACTAAAAAAAATTGTTGATCTAACCATCGTTAAAAGGGTGTCCATGTTATCAGTGCTATAAAAGCACTAATAAAGGAGGACCTTTATTAGCACTAAAAAAATAACTGATAAAGGTGGACCTTTATTATCCCTAATTATAGAATTGATAAAGGCTCCCCTTTATCAGTGTTAATTCTAGCACTAATAAAGGTCCCCATTTATCAGTTCTAGAAGTATCACTAATAAAGGCCATACTATTGCAGTGTGCTATTAAAATTACAGCACACTGAAGCAACAAATACAGGAAGAAAATACACACTATTGCATCAAATATAAGATATGGAAAATTCATAATTTAATTGAAATAAAAATTACATCACAAATATAATAAAAAATACACTATATTATAGACAATTCAAACATTTTTTTGTACAATTACATTATCAAGTACAATTTATTACAAATATTCAAAAACATCACTGGTTTTATTGTCTTTGGCACCTGACACCCTCTCAAAAAATCTTGTTCATGGTATCAGTTGTTGAAAAAACAACCCCAACTCAAGAAAAATAATCCACCTGTATAAGAAAACAATTCTTATCTTAGTAATACTATAAAGAAATAAATTAAACATAAAAATGAAACAATACATTAATAAAATGTCATTTTTAAACTGAAACCACATAATGTGAGTAATACCAGTTACACCGTGAATTGGATTGAGGTGTGTCTAATTTCTACACATCATAAATGAAATATGTGATGTTTTCCTAAAGTATAAAAACAATCCAAATTCATTTTTTCAGTTTTGAGTATGTCACATTTCTTTTTTTACTAAGATGTCATTTTAAACTAAAAACACACACTTTGAGTCATACCAGTCACATCATGTGTCAGTTTGATGTGAGATTGATTCTTATACATCAAAAACGAATTATAAATAATTTTAATAAATTTTCAATACAATTAAATAAAATTTTCTTAGTTTTTAGGGAGTGACGTGTGTTTTGAACTAAAATGTCAATTTGAGATAGATAACGGATACTTTGAGTCATACCAGGAACATCGTGTATCTTGTTGAGGTGCAACTGATTCCTACACATCCCAAATGACTTATGAATAATTTTACTAAATTATAAAAACAATATGAATATATTTTCTTAGTTTTGAGTATGTCACTTTTCTTTTTTACTAAAATGTCAATTTTAAATCAAAAGACATGCTTGGATTCATACCAGTCACATCGTCGTACATCAGATTGAGGTGACAATGATTCCTAAACGTCACAAATGACTTATAGAATATTGTACTAAATTATAAAAATAATTTGAATGTGTTTTATCTATTTTGAGTATGTCACATGTCTTTTTTACTAAAATGTCATTTTAAACTGAAAACACACACTTTGAGTCATACTGATCAGATCTTGTGCCATTTTGACGTAAAACGGATTCCTACATGTCAAAAATGACTTATGAATCATTTTTTAAAATTATCAAGACAATTCGAGCATGTTTTCTCTTTTTTCAGTGAGTGATGCATGTTTTAAACTAAAATTTCAATTTTAGACTGATAACAGATGCTTTGAGTCATACCGAGCACATTGTGAATCAGATTGAGGTGTGGTTGATTATTACACATCAAAAATGACTTATGAATCATTTTCAAAAAGTATTAAAACAATTTTAATGAATCTTCTTAGTTTTGAGTATGTCACTTGTATTTTTTTACTAAAATGTAAATTTTAAATAAAAAGATACACTTTCAGTCATACCTATCACATCGTATGTAGGACTAAGGTACAGCTGATTCCTACATGTCAAAAATTAATAATGGATCATTTTTATAAATTATCAAAAAAATACAAATTTTTTTTATTAGTTTTGAGTATGTCACTTGTCTTTTTACTAAAATTTCATTTTAAATTGAAAACACATGCTTTGAGTCATACCAGTCACATCGTGTGTTGTTTTGATGCAAGATTGATTCCTAAAAGTCACAAATGACTTATAAAATATTTTTCTTAAATTATCATGAAAATCCAAGTGTTTTTTCTCAGTTTTCAGTGAGTGACACATTTTTTGAACAAAAATTTTAATTTTAGACTAATAATGGACACTTCATATTTGGAAAACTGTGTATCAGATTGAGGAGCAGTTGATTTATACACATCGCAAATGACTTATAAATCATTTTACTAAAGTATCAAAACAATCCAAATATTTTTTCTTAGTTTTCAATATGTCACTTTTCTTTTTTACTAAAATTTAAATTTTAAAAAAAGACACACTTGGAGTCATACTGGTCACACCATGCGCAGATTGAGATATGGTTGATTCCTACACATCAAAAATGACTTATGGATCATTTTCTTAAAGTATAAAAACAATATAAATGTGTGTTTCTTAGTTTTGAGTATGCCACTTGTCTTTTTTAGTAAAATGTTATTTTAAACTGAAAACACGTACTTTGAGTCATACTGGTCACATTGTGTATCGGTTTGATGTAAGACAAATTCATACACATAAAAAATTACTTGTGAATAATTTTCTTAAATTATCAAGACAATCCAAGAATGTATGTTCATTTTTTAGTGAGTGACACATGTTTTGAAGTAAAATGTCAATTTTAGAATGATAATGGACACTTTGAGTCATACCGGTCACACCATGTATCAGAATGAGGTGTGGCTGATTACTATACATAAAAAATGACTCATGAATCATTTTCTTAAAGTATCAAAATAGTCTGAATTAATTTTATTGGTTTTGAGTATGTCACTTTTCTTTTTTACTAAAATGTTAATTTTAAATAAAAAGACACACTTGGATTCATACCAGTCACACTGTAACATCCTGACCTAGAAGCCACTAGATGGTTCCCTGAACCGGTGGGTCACGTGGCCTCAAGCGCGCCTCCTCGTATGATAGAAGATTCCGACTAGAAATGAGGGTATAAGGTGGTATAGTGGTGAGATTATACTCTCATAATTAGAGTAACACAGTGGTGCAATATATGAATAAATGGAGGAAGCATAATATCAACTGACAAAAGAATTAAAACATCCAGATAGCAGTAATAATAATCAAAGCCAAAGGTGGTGACATATACAAAATTATGAGTATGTCATGAATCTATACAAAGGATAGGAAATAAATGGAAGTAGGAATTCAATACAATACATGTATCAAAATTATAAAAAAGACCAAAAATAATATTTCCAAATATCATCACGATCCATAGCTCAGCCTTGTGATCCCTTGATTTTATGAAACAATCAATCAAGCAATGCCAAGTGGGAATTTATCTTTATCCCTACCTGTATCCATGAAGTCTATTTGGGTACCAAACGGTGGTCCGAACAGTGTGTGATATAACACTCAGTAGTTCACCACTAACAGTGTCTATAACAAGCCTAGTCTTTGTATATAAGCTAAAGAAGTGTGAAAGTAAAACAAGAATAAGAATAAAAAAGTATAAGTGATATTTTCCAATCTATTGAAACTCATTGTGATCATGCAACCATAAATATGTACCATATGTAAAATAAGTTAAGCATAAATAGTGGCCTATACTGAGTAACCAAGTATCAGACCTACATGGGCCAAGACTCAATGCCAATGACCAGGGAATCCTCTTATATTCCATGTAGCACATACAAATAAAACTCAATAAAGACTTAGGTGGATACTAAGGAGTATTTATAAGGTGGTCCAAGAAATCTAGATCCAAGGTGTAAAAACCAAGGCATCCAAGTGGGTCATCAGTTCCATACCACAAACACCCTCATTGGTGCCATACTGTAAGTCCCCAAATTAGTTCCATACCATGTTTCCAATATTGGTTCCATATTGTGTGTCCCACATTGGTGTTATATTGTGCTACCCACCATCAAAATGATTCAAATAAGAGAAATAAGGGGCCATAATAGTTTCTATGCCCTTTATAATTTTAAATCATCATAACCATCTGTTAACCATACACAATACCAAGGGATTAACCACTTTATTCCTTTCATATACAAATGAAAATGTGTTTTAAGGTTCTTATAACCTTTCAAAAACCACATTATTCTCATATTAGGGTCCCAGTAAATAAAGGAGGTCTCAACTCATCCTATGGGTTTCATATTAATGAAAAAGGAAAGAACTCATCCCATGGGTGGTTTTTGTTGAGGTGAATGACCTCCAACCTTGTATAAGGGTGTCATGGAATCTCTTAAATAAGAATTTAACATTTAGTTGAAGGGTTTATTAATTTAGTAAGAAAAACCCAGAGAGTCCAACATGTAGCATGTCAGCAATAAGGTATAAACAAATAGACTTTGATGGAAAATGTATATACCACCTACCTTATGTATGTGGTAGAATACTCATCCAATATCGGACCTTGGTTCGACCTAAATCAGGAGAAAATGGAATAATGGAAAAACACCATAAAAATAGGTTATATTATATCACACCAAAATAAAATCATCAATATAAATACAAATGATGAAAGGATACCAAGTATTAGAGAGCATACTGGTAGGAATCCAATGATGGGAATAAATCTTGATTTATAGGTAAGATGAAAAAGTTATCAAATAACCTAAGTGGATTACATAGATGATATCTCAATATGGAGGGATTGTTGTTCATGGAATAGAAAAGAAATGGGAGGGTGAGTTATAAATAGAGAGGGTCAGTTTATTCATTTCACCCAATATTTAAAGAGGCGTACGGTTTGGATGCATGGTTGGACAAACTATGTGTCAATCATGTGCCAACTATGATCCAAGGACAGTGGCCTACACAGTGTGTCTAACCATGCTATACCCATACGTCCCCCTCTGTCTAGGGAACAAACCCCACATGGCCTATAGTGCATTGTTAGATAAACTGTGTGCAAGTCATGCACTCCTCTGTGTGGAGCCCTGTAGCACCCCCACATGGTTTTTCTAACTATGCAGACTCAGATGCATGGTTTATACCAACCTTGTGGCCTAGTTTTTTCCTCCAAAATTTGGGGTTCTGGGCTCAGAATAACCTCTGAACACCCTCGTTTCCTTTGTAACCTCATTAGGCATTACCATTAAGACAAAATTAAGGTAAAAAATCAAAATTAAAAGGTTTTATACCTCTAAGAAAAACTTAGGATCTTACAATCTCCCCCTTAAATAAAATAATCCCTGAGTTTCCCTTCTAAGGGTGGTAATACATCATCTGAGAATAAATTCAACCACTAAGCATGTACATCAGTCTCTTTCTCCCAGTTCTTATCCTGTACACAGTCATTATTCCATATCACCCATACCAAAGGAACTGTCCTGCCATGGAGAGCCTTTATGCTCCAGTCAAAAATACGTATAGGTTGCTCCTTAAACGATGAATAAACCTCCAACTAAACCTCATCAAGATATAGAATATGAGATAGATCTAAATGATATTGGGGAAGTTGAGAGACATGGAAAAATTCATGCATGGATCAATATCTCTTAGGTAACTGCAACTGATAGGATATCGGCCTAACTATCTCCAAAAATCTTAAAGGTCCCTCCATAACAAGGTGAAATTTTACCCCATCTCTAAATATATTTTTTCCACGTAGTAGGTGAAATATGTAAAAAGAATCAATCCCGAACCTAAAACTCTAGATGTCACTGATGGTGATCGAGGTAGGATTTTTTTGAGAGTGGGTTGTAGCCATATGTTTCCTAATTATCTACACCCACTCTGAAGTCTCCTGACCAAGACGAGGCATGAGTAGCACTGCCTCCCCTACCTCTAACCTATATAGAGGTGATTGGAATGGCCTACCATACAATTTATCATAAGGTTCTATATATATATTTACCTTATAGCTATTGTTGTAGAAAAATTCAACCATGGATACATGCATCTCCCAAGAGCCCCTAAAATCAAGGACATAAGCTCTAAAAATGGCATCTAAGACCTGTATTGTGTGCTATGAATACCCATCAGTATGAGGGTAATATGTCATGCTCAAAATAACATGTGAAAATGAAACCCTCTATAAAATTTTCTAAAACCAAGATGTGAACCTGAGTGCCCCTATAAGATACAATGGTAGGAGGAACCCCATGAAGGCATGTGATCTCATGGATAAAAAGTCTCACAAGATCATTCATTAAGAAGGTCTCCCTGATAGGTAGGAAGTAGGTGACCTTTATCATCCTGTCCGTAATAACCCATATGACATCACTACCATGGGTAATCCTCGATAACCCAGTCATGAAATCCATAGCAACATCATCCTATTTCCACTCAGTAATGGGTGAATGTTGTAAAATACCTCCCGGTCACTGGTGTATGGCCTTCACCTTCTAATAGGTAGATCACCTAGTGAAAAAATCATTTATTTCTCATTTCATACCAAGCCACCAATATTGATAGCGTATATCCTTATACATCTTGGTAAGACTAGAATGCACTGCCCATGTGGAGGCATAAAACTCTCACATAAGTTCCTCCCATATGTCTGTTGGAACCCAAACACAGCCATGAATATGTATAATATCATCCTTACCAATGACCCATCTAGGTGGTGAGTCCACACCTTCCACACTCTCACTTAGGATTAAGAGCTCGAGATCTAAAATTAAAAGGTTTTGTACTTATAAGAAAAACCTAGGATCTTACACACATCATGCATCATATTGAAGTGTGGATGGTTCCTATATGTCAAAGATGATTTATGGATCATTTCCCTAAAGTATCAAAATAATCTGGATGTGTTTTCTCAGTTTTGAGTATGGAACTTTCCTTTTTTACTAAAATGTAATTTTAAACTAAAAAAGACACTTTGAGTCATACTAGTCACATAATGTGCCGGTTTGACATGAGATTGATTCATACACGTCAAAAATGACTTATGAATCATTGTCTTAAATTATCAAGACAATTCAAGTGTGTTTGCTTAGTTTTCAATGAGTGAGACATGTTTTGAACTAAAATGTCAATTTTAAACTAATAACAGACATTTTGAGTCATATCGGACCCACCATGTATCAGATTGAGAACTACAACATATTTGGCCTTTAATAGCACTAGGATTTATTAGCACTAGCTAAAATCATTGATAAAGGCCCCCTTTATCAATGCTAGAAAAATTGCTGATAAAGGGGGGCTTTATCAATGCTAATAAAAAGGAACTGATAAATTAGGGCTTTTATCAATGATAGAAAAAAATAGTGATAAAAGGGGGTCTTTATCAGTGCTAGTAAAAATCACTAATAAAGGAGGGGTTGTATCAGCACTTTTTTACTAGTGCTCATAAAGGAGGGGTTGTATCATGAACCCACACCCCACTTTCTCATAACTTTAATCCCCCCTTTCTTAGCACTTCCCACTTCTCAACAACCATCATAAACCCCCTTCCTCAGTACTAGAATGTTCCACTAAATACTCATACATGGTTGGATTTGATCCCTTTAGCTCCCTTATGCAACTTGATGCCCTTTACCACTCCACCGCAAATGTTTTCTTTTATATTTTATGATATTTCTATTTATTCATATATATTTAGAAGTGTGTGATATATATATATTTATAAAATTATATTTATTTAAATATATTATATATTAATATTAATTTATATATATTTGAATATATATATATATATATATATGTTTATTAATACACACACACATGTATATATAAACATTATATATGCATATTAATGCATTTTTATAATGTAAATAAAATGGATAATTTGTTACTTTAAATAAAATGAATAATAAATATTTATTTCCATTTGGTTTATTTATTTACAAATACATTTTTATTTTAAATATGGTTAAATATGTATTTATACAATTGATTTATTATAAGTAAATATAAGAAGATATGAATATATTTAATTATAAATGAAACAAAATTATAAAAAATGATAAAACTTTAAAACTAAAATATCAATATAAATGTAATACTTGAGAATAAATTCAATTTGAATTGAAAAAATACAATAATACCCCCTTAAATGAGGCTGAAATTCCATCAAATGTTAAAACATTGGGATACCCCGGCTAAAAAATCATCTTTGGAGGACTTTTGGGACTTTTTTAGCCTAAAAAAATTATTAGGGTTCTCCCAAGTCAATTTGGCATAGATATCTTCATATACTTTGATTTGATATGTGGTAGATCCCAAACAGACACCCATATCAAAAGTAAACCCGTTTGAAGTTCAATTCATGTTTTCAACTTATCATAGACCCTTCAAGGAGGGGATGTATCATACAATTGTTATTAAATGAATATTACTCGATAAAAATCACTAATAAAAATTGTATGACATAAAAATTAAATGAATTAATGAAGGGTCTATGATAAGTTGAAAATATGACTTGAACTTCAAACGGGTTTACTTTTGATCCGGGTGTCTGTTTGGGCTCTACCACATATCAAATCAAAGTCTATGAAGATATATATGCCAAATTGACTTGGGAGAACCCTAATAACTTTTTTTAGGCTAAAAAAGTCCCAAAAGTCCTCCAAAGATGATTTTTTAGCCGGGGTATCCCAATGTTTTAACATTTTATGGAATTTCAGCCTCATTTAAGGGGGTATTATTGTATTTTTTCGATTCAAATTGAACTTATTCTCAAGGATTACATTTATATTGATATTTTAGTTTTAAAGTTTTATCATTTTTTATAATTTTGTTTCATTTATAATTAAATATATTCATATATTCTTATATTTACTTATAATAAGTCAATTGTATAAATACATATTTAACCATATTTAAAATAAAAATGTATTTGTAAATAAATAAACCAAATGGAAATGAATATCTATTATTAATTTTATTTAAAGTAACAAATTATCCATTTTATTTACATTATAAAAATGCATTAATATGTATATATAATGTTTATATATACATGTGTGTGTGTATTAATAAACATATATATATATATATTCAAATATATATAAATGAATATTAATATATAATATATTTAAAAAAATATAATTTTATAAATATATATATATATATATCACACACATCTAAATATATATGAATAAATAGAAATATCATAAAATATAAAAGAAAACATTCATAGTGGAGTGATAAAGGGAATCAAGTTGCATAAGGGAGCTAAAGGGATCAAATCCAACCATGTACGAGTATTTAGTGGAACATTCTAGTACTGAGGAAGGGGTGTATGATGGTGGCTAAGAAGTGGGAAGTGCTAAGAAAGGGGGGATTAAAGTCCTGAGAAAATGGGGTGTGGGTTCATGAAAACAATAACTTTTTTCAAATTTTTTTAACAGTGCTAAAAAGAGCATTGATAAAGGGTGTCTTTATCAGCACATTTTTTAGTGATGTTAAGACACCCTTTATCAATTCTTTTTTATCACTGATAAAGGTCATCTTTTAACATCGCTCATGTCACACCCCGACCATGGATACTCTCTTATTTTCTTCTTTTCTTGATCTTGGATCTTTTTTTGAGGTTTGGGTTGAGCCCCAGTTAAAATTTTCAAATTTTTGAAGTCTGGGTGAATTTTGGTCTATGAACAGAAAGCACGTGATTAGTGGAAACCGTGCGGACTAGCCCAGGTAACCGTACAGAAAGTCTTGGAGTTAGACAGAAGCTACCGCATGGTTTGAGCACAGTAAGTCAAACTATGTGGGTTGGTCATGTGGTCATTCTCCTCTTGGGAAGTAGCTACTGCACGGTTGGCACACAGATTGGTAAACCGTGTGGCCAAACCATGCGATCTGCCCAAAAATTTTAAATATTAAAATCCCTAATCCTCTCTCTCTCTCTTTTAACCCAAAATTAGGCCCCCTCCTCTTGGGTCGTTTTTGGCACACAAAGGGATCCCCCTAGCCTTATTTCCTTAGCTCCTCCTCCTCCATGGATGCTCCTCTAAGATTCCAAGGTAAGTTTCTTAGGGTTTTGTCCACTTTTCTCCTCTCTCTATTCTCCTCTCTTGATTCTTCAGTTTTTCTTTGGGGGTTTCCTATTTTTGTTGAACCCTAATGGATAGGGTTTGTGTGTGGGTTGTGTTTCATTGGATATTAGGTTATGTGGTTGGTTCGTGATGCTTTTTTCTCCCTCCCCTCAAAGTTTCATCACTTTCTAACACCATTGAGGTAGGTGTCTCCATGATTTTCCTTTCTGATGCATTCCATTAATTCTTGGGTTATTTTAATAAATTTATAAACATGATTCTCACAATTATGGTACCTTTATTTAGTTTATTGTGGTGTTTTCTTGTTGGTAGAAATTGTTAAAAATAGTTTTTGAAGTGAATATCCAAATATGTCTATGTATTTATGCATCTAATGTGTTTGGAAAAATGTCAATTGTTCTTCTAAAATGAAATTAATACATGTTGTGATATTTTTCCTTTGATATATTTTAGTAAATTAGATTTAATATATAAATTTTAAAGGCTGTGTGATTTATATGACTTTTATGGCTTGAGGACTATAGGGGAAATGTTTTGGAAGGATTCTTATGGTTTTGGAAAGGTTTTTTTATGCTTTATCAATTATATGGGATTTGTAAGAACCCAGATCTTTGTTAAGGTATGTTTTTCCTTTTTTGTATTTTTTGGGAAAAATGGAGTTTCTGGAAATTTTTGAAGTACACGTCGTGTACTTTCTGAGTACACGCCGTGTACTCTCCTCCGGATTGAAGCCGTGTGTTGGCCATGCCCAGGCCACACACATGGTGTGTAGGGGTGATGTGGAGGACGATTTTGGCGGAGTACGGAAAAGATAGTACACACCGTGTACTCTAAAAGTACACGCCGTGTACTTTTATTTTTTTAATAATCGCACCGGGGTCGCGCCTGACGCACAGAAACATCTGCTTCTCCAGGTTCTACGTTTGAGAGCGACTCGTACGGCCAAATCTTCGACGAGCCCCCACCTCTTCGTCCGTTCTCCGATTCGAGTGCGGTCAATTGCGTTGTAAGCGCAGCGGTGAGTTCTCCCTTCTGCTTGAGCCTTGTTTTCCGATTCTCCCTCCTTCTCAAGTTATCTAAGGTTGGACGTTTTGTTCATTTTATCAGATCTACGACGTTCTAGGGAGAATCAACCGTCGTGGTTCAAATATATCGATATCCTAGGATTGAGGTAGGTTGTTTGTGCCTTACCATTTAAAGTCTCTGAGCTTTATGTGCAATTTCCACCAATACCCGTGAATGAGGTATTGCGTATTTACCTTTTTTCCCTTGTTGTTTTCCTGCCTTGATTGTATGCTTGTGTAGAGGTAAATTGACCATTTTAGAGGATAATTTGTTGTGCTTGGATGTATTTTCCCTTGCTTTGTTCTGTTTATGACCTTTGGGTCTCATTTTCCTTTGGCTGTTACACCTGTTTCCATGCCTTGCGGTTATAGGTTGAAGTGAGACTCATGACATACTTGTTACCTTGTAGACTATTTAGCTAAGTAGCTCTATAGGTGTACTTTGGTTAGACAAGTAGCTCTATAGGTGTACTTTGGCCTTATAGAATTATTATGCACTGATTGGCACGGGGCTGAGAGAACCCGGTGCTATAGACTATAAGGGATAGACCGAGTGAGCTTCCCAGAGAGTCTTAGACATTACAGACTATAGAGGGGATGGACCGAGTGAGCTCCCAGAGATTCTTGGATATTATAAACTACAGGAGGGTAGACCGAGTGAGCTTTCTTAGAGAGTCTTACTTGTTTGAATCTCTTTAAGAACCTTCCCAGGCTAGAGGAGGAATTGACCGAGTGAGCTTCCTCAGAGAGTCTGTGGTATACCTGAGGCTATAGGAGGAATTGACTGAGATAGATTCCTCAGAGAGTCTCTAGATCTTGGGGCTAAGAGGGTTAGACTGCATGATCTTCCTCAAGAGATTCCCTGACTACCCTATAATATAATGGGAATTGACCGAGTGAGCTTCCCCAGAGAGTCTCATAAATTCATATGACCAATCCAGAGGGGTTAGGCTGAGTGCACTGCCCAGAGGGTTGTGGCACTTCTTGGATAGGACCAGAAGGGATGGCTGTGAGTACTTCCCAGAGGGTTCCAGCTTTTTATTTGTTTGTTTCACTGTTTTTGATTGTTGTGGATTGATTACTTCTATGTATCATCCCGTTTTACTGTTTACTGTTTACTGCCTTCTACTTGCTATTGCTGTTTACTGCTTATTGTACTTTTACCTGCCATAAACTCACCGACTGTTAGGCACAGATCTTTGGGTTAATGCCTACTGGGATTTTATCTCACACCTTGTTTAGGCCATGGTTTTGGGCCTAAGCAGACTATGTTGTTGCAGGTATAGACAAGGGAAAGTACCCTTCAACTTCTGGAACTTGATTGCTAGGAGAAGGGGAGCATGGGACCGAGCTATGGCTCGCGATGCTAAGGAGCTATTTACTTTTATTTTGTACTTGTTTTGGTACTGTAGTGTTTCCCAACATTGTGACTTGTTTGGTTGTTTTCCTAGTTATGTACCATGCATCATTTCTTATATGCATATGTGCTCCAGTTTGTTGATTTAGTCTTCTGCTGTTGATATTGTTGTTTATTACTGCTTCTGCTATTACATATTTATTTTTCTTCCACTGTGTACTCTTCCAATGAGGTAATAGTTTCCCCACTATCACACCCAAGTCCCTCGCTGCTAGTCGGCAGCCTCTGGCATTTGGGGAAATGCTCTTGAGGCCATGTGACCAACCGGGTACGGGGCGCCTCTGGGTGGCTTCTGGAACCGGGACGTTACAAATTGGTATAAGAGGAATTATTTTCTCTTGCATTACTATTTGGAGACTTAGCCAGGGATAGGACGGATTAGGTACTTGGTAATAAGTTGTTCCCGGGAGTAGCTAACCTGTGTATAGGGAAAAATTCATACTACCTCATTTATTTCAGTTTTTTGGTTTTGAGATTTTACGGTTGATACGATTTCACCTAGAGTGATTCACATGTTTTATACTATTATTGTTTTGATATTACGGTTCTATTTGTGTCGCAACCCGATTAGATGAGGGTATTCCATCTCATGCATCATATAGGCACTTATAGAAATCACATGTCATGCATTCTTGTCATGCCATTTAGGGTGCATTATCAATTGCATGCTGTTGTGATAGACGTTGTGTAGATTATGCATGTTGTTGTGATAGATGCTTGATAGAATCTATGATTCTTGTTAGTGAATTTTTTGTGCTTCACTTTGTTAAATGAATGCCAAATTTTGATTCTTGAGGTGTTATGGTCCCTCTTGAATCGGAAATTGGTGGATCATGATCCTTTTTTCTCTTGTACATGACTTTAGGGGATTCCAAGCTTTGATTCGCGGGGAGTATGGGCCCCCACGGATCGGGATTTGGCACCTCTTTGCCCTATTTTCAGTGTTTCTGGGCTTTTGTGCAGTTCTAAGCTACTTCCCATAAAAACCCAGAATACACGGCGTGTACTTTTTGGTTACACGCCATGTAGTTTTCAGGTCGTGTTACTGACTGTGTGTGCAGGAACACGGTGTTGTAGAAATAACCTCAGGAACACGCCGTGTACGGTAGGTGCATGTCGTGTAGTGTAGATCCTTGTACCCGGTCGTGTCACTAACAACACGGGTCTGGGAATCTCGAGTAGAACATGCCGTGTTGTAAAGGAACACGTCGTTTAGTTCTGTCTAGGTACCCGGCCGTGTCACGAACAACACGGGTCGGTGTGACCTTCTCTTAAACACGTTGTGTTGCTCTTGGAACACGCCATGTAGTCTTGCCCAGGTACCCAACCGTGTCACGAACAACACGGGACGATGTCACTTTCTCCTATACATGTCGTGTTTGTTCAGAACACGTCGTGTAAAGGCCATCCATGTAGACGGTCATGTATCTAATAACACGGGCCGCCGATTCAGTGTCTCGTACACGCCGTGTCCCCAGGGAACACGCCGTGTAGTCTGATGTTAGTTTGAACCATGTGAGTTATCCATGTAAAGAGACTTAGGAAGGGGAATAGTCTTCAAGTACACGCCGTGTGTTGGGTCAACACGTCGTGTAGTTTGAGGTGTTACACGACCTGTAGGTCCGGGGTACACGCCCATGTTATGGCTTCAGAAGACACTTCGTGTAGTTTTTATACACGTCGTGTAGTCGTGTTTTGTAATCTTGTGTGTTTTTCTTCCCATGTTCATGTTTTGTACTCTTGTGTTTTCTATCCTTGTTTGTCTGATCTAAGGTGTGCTTTTGATCTTTCAGAGCTATGCCTCTGAGACGTCCTCCGGTTGTACATTTGTCGTCAGGCAGTGATCAGACGCCAGATATGGCTGATCAGGGACTTCCTGCTGATCCTCCAGTCAAGCCAGCCTTGGCACCAGCTGTCATACCCGTTGCAGGCGCCGAGGCACAGTTCAGGGAGGACTTCCTAAGGATGATGCAGACCTTCCAGGGAGCGCCGCCTCCTGCCCCATCGATGGCTAAGTTGATGAGGGATTTTCAGCAGCAGCATCCTCCTACTTTTTCGGGGGATGGAGGACCTCAGGCTGCAGAGTCGTGGATAGAGGCCACACTGACCATCTTTGATCACCTAGAGATCCCTCCAGAGAAAAGGGTGAAGCTAGCTACTTACATGCTCCAGGACACCACCAAGAGGTGTTGGGAGGTGATCTCACGGTCAGGGCGTCAGCAGGATATGTCTTGGGACGAGTTTCAATGCACCTTCTATGACTACTTCTATCTGGAGACCCTGAGGGCTAATCAAGCCCAGGAGTTTATGAGTCTGCAGCAGGGTACTCTCTCGGTTATGGAGTACTCATCTCACTTCACTGAGCTGTAGTGTTTCACACTGATCCCAGCGGGTGATGAGTTGTTTCTTGCTAGGAATTTCGAGGATGGTCTCAGGCAGGAGATCCATTCCCAGGTGAATATCTTTCAGTTGACTTCGATATCCTCCATCGTCAACCAGGCGCTGATCTCTGAGAGAAATCTGAGAGATTCTAGAGCAGTGATCCAGGGCGGTTCGATATCCAGAGCTGGTGTTCCTCCTACGGACAGTAGGAAGTGTCGCAGAGAGTCTTCTCAAGGAGATCAAGGTTCGCGGGATGCATCTTCTGGCAGCCAGGTTGTATGCTACTAGTGCGTTAGGAGTGGGCATACTAGGCCTCAGTGCTAGAGGGATCTGATGGAGTGTCGGTCTTGCGGCAAGATGGGACATCTTCAGCGCTTTTGTCACATATTCTCACCTTTAGCTAGTGGTAGGGGTTCCTCTATGACCCCGCATTCTGGGGATGCTTCACCAATTTCTCACCAGTCAGGGAATTGGAGTTCTTCCGACCGTTCAGGCCAAGGTGGAGGTCGCGGCCATGGTGGTCAGTCACCAGGTCATCAGCGACAGCAGAGTGGATCAGCTCAGAGCGGTCAGCCAGGGGTGCAGGGCCGTAGAGCAGGCCAGTATTTCACCATGGAGCAGGCCTATCAGGAGCAGGATCCCGGCTCATCTATAGTTTGAGGTACGATCCTAGTATCCTCAGTTTTATCTTCAACTCTTTTCAATACTAGTTCTTCCCATATCTTTATCTCTGTTGTGTTTGTGGAAAGCCTTGGGCTCTATATCTTTTCGTTTGTCGACTTGTTGACTCTTGACACGCCGTTGGGAATGAGGAAATCTAGCGTATGACAGTGCAGAGAGCGACATCTTGAGGTTGTGGGGTGTCATTTCTTATGGGACCTCTATTTCCTAGAGATGACGGGCTATGACGTCATTCTCAGAATGGACTGGTTGGTTCCCTTCTAGGTAGTTGTTGATTTCTATCGCCGCAGGGTGAGTTTCGTATCATCAGGGGGCAGATCTTTCCTTCATAGAGGTGAGTGGGATGTCCAGGCGAGTAGAGCTAGACCAGAGCATCGTGGTATAGGGGAAGTAACGGCCCATATTTCCAATATTTATTTGGATGACCAGGGGACTTCATAGTTATACTTTCCTCCGGTGGTGGATCGTTTCAGGGATGTCTTTCCAGAGGACTTTTCAGGTTTACCTCCGGAGCATGAGGTAGACTTCTCGATTGATCGCGTGCCAGGAGCGGCACCGGTGTCCATTCCTCCTTATAGGATGGCTACACTGGAGTTGCAGGAGCTCAAGAATCAGTTGGAGGAGTTTTAGGCAAAGTGTTTCATCTGACCCAGTACTTCTCCTTGGGGTTCGGATGTCCTATTTGCGAAGAATCCAGATGGTACCCTTTGGCTTTGTGTGGATTATCGGAAGATGAACCATTTGACGGTCAAGAACCGATATCCCTTGTCGGGGATCGATGACCTCTTTGATCAGCTTCGAGGAGCCCGGGTGTTCTCGAAGATCGACTTGAGGTCCATTTATCATCAGTTGTGCATTAGACCATCAGATATACCTCTGAAAGCCTTCAAAATCAGGTATGGTCTTTACAAATATACAGTCATATCGTTCGGTCTTACGAACACACCTGCAGTCTTCATGGCACTGATGAACCGAGTGTTCCATACATACTTGGACTCCTTTGTCTTGGTCTTCGTGGATGATATCTTAGTGTACTCTCACACTCGACATGACCATACCACACATCTTGAGATCGTTTTGAGTACACTGAGAGAGCATCATCTATATGCTAAACTCTCGAAGTTCCACTTTTGGATGGATCAGATTCACTTCCTGGGTCATGTTATCTCGGAGACAGGAGTGTCAGTGGACCCGGAGAAAGTGAGAGTTGTGGTTTCCTGGGAGCAGCCGAAGAACGTCTTCGAGATACGGAGCTTCCTAGGACTGGCCAGATACTACATATGCTTCATTCAGGACTTCTCGTGCTTAGCAGCACCATTGACAGGTCTGACCAAGAAGGGGGCGAAGTTTTTATGGTCAAATTCTTGTGAGTCAGCCTTTTAGGAGTTGAAAGGGAGGTTGACGTCATCACCGATACTAGTCTTGCCGGAGCTAGGCAAGGGCTACATTGTTTACTATGATGCTTCGGGTATCGGGCTAGGAGACATGCTTATGCAGGGAGATGGAGTCATTGCGTACGGGTCTTGGAAGTTGAGGCCACATGAGAGGAACTACCCGACGCACGATCTGGAGTTGGCAGCAGTTGTCCACGCCCTACGATGTTGGAGACACTATCTTCTGGGAGAGCACTTTGTGGTTTTCACCGACCACAAGAGTCTCAAATATATCTTCACTCAGCGTGATCTGAATCTGAGACAGCGTAGGTGGGTTGAGTATCTTCAGTCCTTTGACTTCGAGCTTGCCTATACGCCAGGAAAGGGCAATGCATTGGCAGATGCGTTGAGCAGATGAACTTAGATTCAGGCAGTTCAAGAGGCCATCAGTGAGTGGCAGCTTATGGCTCTGTTCTCTGAGATGCACATGGAGGTTCACGACAGACAAGGATAGAATTTACTTTCTTCGGTAGATTTTACCTCTACACTTCTTGATCAGGTACGAATGAGGCAGCTATCAGACCCAGAGGCCTTGGTCCTACGGGAGAGTGTGTCAGGAGGGGACCCTCTTCCTGGATGGACAGTGGGTGAGGATGAGATCTTGCATTTCCAGGGACGCATATGGGTTCTAGCAAACATAGGCGAGGAGCTGATGCGGGATTTCCATTCCTCAGTTTGGGCAATTCATCCTGGAGTCACCAAGATGTATCGGGATCTTCATCGCCAGTACTGGTGGCCAGGTATGAAGAGGGACATTGCTGGTTTTGTCATGAGGTTTTCTACTTGTCAGCAGGTGAAAGCAGAGCATCAGCGACTAATAGGGCTTTTATAGCAGTTACCCATTCCGGAGTGGAAGTTGAATGATTTCGCGATGGACTTTGTGATAGGTTTGTTGAGGTTACCCTGAGGTAACGATGTTATTTGGGTTGTCGACGACAGGCTTATGAAGGTTTATCACTTCTTTTCGATCAAGGAGGCCTTCAGTGTTGATGATATGGGACAGTTGTACATCTGAGAGATTGTACATCTGCACGGAGTTCTACACTCCATCGTCTCAGACAGGGATGCGCGCTTTACTTCTCGGTTCTGGCAGGGACTTCAGAAGGCCTTGGGTACACAGGTACTTTTGAGTACAGCATACCACCCCCAGACTGATGGCCAGTCTGAGCGTACAATCCAGGTGCTAGAGGATATGCTCAGAGCTTGTATTCTAGAATTCGGCGGTTCTTGGGAGAAGCATATACCTCTTGTGGAGTTCGCCTACAAAAACAGTTTTCAGGAGACCATTTAGATGGCACCATACGAGGCTTTGTACGGTAGGCCATGCCGATCACCCTTATGCTGGCTAGAGGTAGGAGAGGTAGCTTTGCTAGGACCTCGTCTTGTTCAGGAGACCTTAGAACATATAGAGTTGATTCGGAAAAGGATGGATACAGCACAGTCTTGACAGAAGTTTTATGCTGATCAGCGGAGACGACCTTTGGAGTTCGAGGTCGGAGATTAGGTTTTCCTGCGTGTCGCACCAAGGTTGGGACACAAGAGGATTCGGAGACAGGGTAAGCTTTCACCGTAGTACGTCGGTCTGTTCGAGGTGTTGGAGAGATTTGGGCCGGTCGCCTATCGGTTGCAGCTACCTCAGAGGTACCGGGCTATGCATGACATCTTCCATGTCTCTCAGCTCCAACGTTACTTTTCGGACCCATATCATATCTTTCAGCCTGAGGAGGTTGAGCTCGAAGCAGATGCATCATTTGAGGAGCATCCTATTCGTATTGTCGATCGCAGTACGAAGGTCCTCCGTGGGCGGTATGTCCCTCTTGTACGGGTGTTATGGAAACATGGGCGAGTACAGGATGAGACCTGGGAGAGAGAGGCCGAGGTTCGATCGCAGTGGCCGGAGCTGTTCGGAGTTTCTTCTTCTACGCCTCGCTAGGGAAATTTGGGGATGAATTTATTTAAGGGGGGAAGTTTTTAAGAACCCGGATCTTCTTTGAGGTATGTTTTTTCTTTTATGGAGTTTTTTGGGAAAAATGGAGTTTCTGGAAATTTTTGAAGTACACGCCGTGTACTCTCCTCCGGCTCGAAGCTGTGTGTTGGACGTACCCGGTCCACACACACGGTGTGTAGGGGTGACGTGGAGGCCGATTTTGGTGGAGTACGGAAAATCTAGTACACGCTATGTACTCTAAAAGTACACACCGTGTACTTTTATTTTTTTTTACTAAACACGCCGGGGTCACGCCTGACGCACAGAAACATCTTCTTCTACAGGTTCTACGTTTGAGAGCGACCCATACGGCCAAATCTTCGACGAGCCCCCACCTCTCCGTCCTTTATCCGATTCGAGCGCGGTCAATTGCGTTGGAAGCGCAGCGGTGAGTTCTCCCTTCTTCTTAAGCCTTGTTTTCCGATTCTCCCTCCTTCTCAAGTTATCTAAGGTTGGACGTTTTGTGCGTTTTATCATATCTACGACGTTCTAGGGAGAATCAGCCGTCGTGGTTCAATTATATCGATATCCTAGGATCGAGGTAGGTTGTTTGTGCCTTACCGTTTAAAGTCTTTGAGTTTTATGTGCAATTTCCACCAATACCCATGAATGGGGTATTGCGTGTTTCCCTTTTTTCCCTTGTTGTTTTCCTGCCTTGATTGTATGCTTGTGTAGAGGTAAATTGACCATTTTAGAGGATAACTTGTTGTGCTTGGATGTATTTTCCCTTGATTTGTTCTGTTTATGACCTTTGGGTCTCGTTTTCCTTTGGATGTTACACTTGTTTCCATGCCTTGCGGTTATAGGTTGAAGTGAAACTCATGACATGCTTGTTGCCTTGTAGACTATTTAGCTAAGTAGCTCTATAGGTGTACTTTGGTTAGCCAAGTATCTCTATAGGTGTACTTTGGTCTTATAGAATTATTATGCACTGATTGGCACGGGGCTGAGAGAACCTGGTGCTATAGACTATAAGGGATAGACCGAGTGAGCTTCCCAGAGAGTCTTAGACATTATAGACTATAGAGGGGATGGTCCGAGTGAGCTCCCAGAGATTCTTGGATATTATAGACTACAGGAGGGTAGACTGAGTGAGCTTCCTTAGAGAGTCTTACTTGTTTGAATCTCTTTAAGAACCTTCCCAGGCTAGAGGAGGAATTGACCGAGTGAGTTTTCTCAGAGTCTGTGGTATACCTGAGGCTATAGGAGGAATTGACCGAGATAGCTTCCTAAGAGAGTCTCTAGACCTTGGGGCTAAGAGGGTTATACCGCGTGATCTTCCTCAAGAGATCCCCTGACTACCCTAGACTATAAGGGGAATTTATCGAGTGATCTTCCCCATAGAGTCTCATAAATTCGTATGACCAAGCCAGAGGGGTTAGGATGAGTGCACTGCCCAGAGGGTTGTGGTACTTCTTGGATAGGACCAGAAGGGATGGTTGCGAGTACTTCCCATAGGGTTATGGCTTTTTAGTTGTTTTTTTCACTGTTGTTGATTGTTGTGGATTGATTGCTGCTATGTATCATCCTGTTTTACTGCTTACTGTTTACTTCCTTCTGCTTGTTGTTACTGTTTACTGCTTATTGTACTTTTACCTGCCATACACTCACCGACTGTTAGGCATAGATCTTCGGGTGAATGTCTACTGGTATTTTATCTCACACCATGTTTGGGCCATTCTTTTGGGCCCAAGCATACTATTTTGTTGCAGGTATAGACAAGGGCAAGCGCCCTTCGACTTCTGGAACTTGATTACTGGGAGCAGGGGAGCATGGGACCGAGCTATGGATCGCGATACTGAGGAGCTATTTACTTTTATTTTGTACTTGTTTTGGTACTGTAGTGTTTTCCATCATTGTGACTTGTTTGGATGCTTTCCTAGTTATGTACCATGCATCATTTCTTATATTCATATGTGCTCCAGTTTGTTGATTTAGTCTTCCGCTGTTGATATTGTTGGTTATTACTGCTTCCGCTATTGCATATTTATTTTTCATCCGATGTGTACTCTGCCAATGAGGGAATAGTTTCCCCATTATCACACCCAAGGCCCTCACTTCTAGTCAGCAGCCTCTGGCGTTTGGGGAAATTTTCTTGAGGCCATGTGACCAACCGGGTACAGGGCGCCTCTGGGTGGCTTCCGGAACTGGGACGTTACAGTATTGTTGGGTTTGGTTTAAAATGAAAGTGGTGATTTTGGAAAAGAAAATGGTTAATTTGGGTGTTCCATTGGATGTTTTAACATCCATATTTTCACAAGTTTCACATATGGATGGTCATTCAAATGAAGATAGAACTTGAAAAAAATAATGTTTCCTTTGAACCTTGATTTCTCAAATGGTTCCTTGATTTCTAAATGGTGTGTTGGTTACTATGTGTGGTTTATAAAATTGGTTTCAAATGTAATCCTCAAATCTATTCCCATTTGAAAATTGAGATGTGTCTTGGGTGAATTTTTAATATGAAGGGTTGTTTGGTACATTTTACAAGGTTGCATGCTTTACCCAAAGTTTGGAACGAGTTTTATAAAAGTGATTGTATTTGGATCTCAAAGGACCATTGGGCATTGTGAATGTAAAAATGGTATTTAATTTTGTTTTGTAAATGGTTATATATTGGAATTTGAAAATTGGGATGCCCGGTTGTCACTTTATGATGTTTGGAAATGAATTATGGATTTGAAAGTATAAATGCCCGATTGGAATCTTTGAATGTTTTTGAGAAATTTTTTATAGAACCATGTGATTTTTCAGCCCAGTTAGTACTTATAAATGAATTATTTTATGATGGGAACACCTATTGGGGATTTAACTATATGGTTTATTGTATAGGTGGTGTCAATTTTTGGGGTAGGCAAGTGTGGTGACGAAAGGTGAGGTGAGTCACACGTGTGGGGGGCTCCTACTTACACAAAGTACTTTTACCATGGGTTTCTTGGGAGTATTGTAAAGGGTCGAGTGATGATTTATTATCAACCCCGATTAGATATTTTGGAACCCCTTTTATGGATTTAAAGGCCATGTGGTTAGTGTCATTGGATTGGATAGTTGAGGGAGTCCGGTTGGTTATAAACTTTAGAGTTTCACCATATGACAGTAGGTGGTTCTGAACTGAGTATATCCAGTGATCACTCTAGGTATGTTTAGGAAATTACTATGGTTTGCTATCTATTTTTTCTTGTTTAATTTCTACTTCACTTTTTTTCTTTTTTATATTTCCCCTTTATTTTCAGTATATCCTGGTATTGGTTTTCTTGGGTTTCTGGTTTGGAGTTTTTGGCATTAAATGGTACTCTGTTTTGAAAATGGAAAGTGGTGTGTGTTGGACTTTAAAAAGGGAAAGGTATGTTTTTTTTAAAAAATTATAAAAACCTATTTTCATCTTTGTATTTCAAACTAGTGTTAATGAATTGTTTTAGGGAAAGGAAACATATATATTCTTTAGTGGTTGCCTATTGAGCTGTGAAGTTCACACCCTACTTGTATCATTCAGTGTTGGGTAAACCTGGTCTATTTTTAAGGTTTGGATCCTTGTTCAGGTTTTGTAGTTTGAGTTGGCTCTTAGAGCGGGTCGGTCTTGTGGATATAGGTGACCATGAGGTCACATGGAGATTGTGTCGGTGGAATTTTGGTTTGGTTTTGTATTTAGTTTCTGGTTTGTTTTGTTGTATTTTGTATCTGGATCATCTTGTGTATTTATTTATGACCAGTTGGTGGCTATTAATGTGTTCTTTGTTTGTTTAGTTTGTTTATTTTATCCTAGTTTATTGGGATAAATCGTTCTTTATGGAATATCTTTAATGATCGACATTAGTTTCCAACTATTGGGGATCGAGAACGCTATTTGAGCCTTGTCTCGGACTGGGTCAGATGTTGGGTTGGATGGAATTCCAAGTTGGTTCATGAAAAAATTGTATTAGAGTAGGTACTTGTTATTTGGGGTGTCAGGTAGTTGGATATTATGACTATTGAGACTTAGGAGGTAGGTATGGGAAGAGTGTCATAAACTCTTACTCCTTCTGATCCTCGAGTTACTAGGGGTAGTCTAGGATTTGAGTATTTTATCTTTGTTTTTTGGATTGAGGGATGAAAATGGAGGTGATTTAATGTCATGTTGTAAACTCACATGGAGTAGTGACCCATGTGAAGTCCAAGTTCATGGTTCAAGTCCATCTTAGTAGTTATTTCCTACTTAGGGAATGGCCCACTACCATGTTTCCAAGTTAGACATGACTACTAGTTCCTTAATCTGATAGTTTGGTGTAAGTTGAGTTTCATTTTGTTTCTAGTTGATGTGAGTGAGATTTTAAAATGAGACCATTTTATGAAAATTAAAATGATTTCTTTCAAGAATATTTGAAATTAATAAAAACGGGTTTTAAAGGAAAATGTTTTGGATTGAAAAATGTGGTGAATTCTTGGGTTTTGGAAATTAAATGGTGAGTGTAACCCTTGGTATTTCTTATGAACGTTTTCACATGTGAGGGTATGTGTGGAAAGTGGGTTTTGGCATGTGTGGATGGAAACAGATGGACACATATTTTATGGTTCATGGGATTCCATGGGTGGATAATTCAAATCAAAGGTTTGGCCTTGTTTTTTCAAAGTGATTTTTAAAGAGGAAAATGATTCCAGAAATTGGTTTTTTTTTAGAATGTGTGTTTTTTTTTGGGGGAGAGTGGATTCTATGTTCAGAAAGTGGCCTTGAAATAGGGAGGTTTTGAAAATTAAACTAAAAATGGGATTTTTTAAAAGAATAGTCTCAGTTGTGCTTATATATTTTTGGCTTGTGATCCAACTATTTTGGATTGAGGGATTATTTTCAATTGTTCTTTGGTTTGATATTGGTTTTAGTTTCATGTTTCTTTTGTTATTAAAAATATAATTCCCAGAAAATTCCCCAAAGTTTATAGTGATTCATTCCCAGTTTTTTATTCTTCTCATTTGTTGCCTAACTTTCATGGTGATTGAGGTTTTCTATAGGTCGTGGAGTGTCTTGAAAAGGTTGATAATGTCTTCAGATTGTTGGGAACTCCTAAAACTATTAGGGTTCAAGATTTTGGGGGTTTTTGGGGGGTCTAGCTTTGGACTAGTGGAATTTGGTTGTCCCATCATCGTTGGAAGTTAGGATGACATGGTAATTGTTTATAATGACTTTCTTCCAAAGGTTTATACCTGAGGATGTGAAGTTGAGGAAGGTGTCAGTGTTGTGGGATGTTCGGTAGGGCCAAAAGACCATGAAATATTATGTTGATCACTTCATAGAGTTGGTTTCTTACTCTACATAGGTGGAATTAGTGGATCAGTTAAAGGCTCCTCTTTTCGTTTTGGGTCTTTATTCAGATATTTCAGAAAAAATTCTCTCATCCGGTGAAGTTCAGCTTGGGAAGTTAGTGAATGGGGAATTCTTAGATGAATTGGTTCTTAGAGAATAGTATGTGGTGACTAATGAACCATATTCCATTTTTGTTCGTGAAGGTTCCCCATCTGGAGAGAAACATGTTTTATAGGAACCTATTCCTGAGAAGTATCTCTTTCTAGCTCTAAATTCTTGTTCATCGGACCACTCACTCATGTGTTTCCAGTGTGACCGGTTCCGGCATTCAAATTTGTCTTGTCACATCCCTCTGAAGACATTCCATCATTGTGGTAGTTTGGGTACCCTGGAAAAAAAATTTATAAATCATTGCTCGAAGAAGGAGTTTTGATCAGAGGATGATAATACCTAACTGTGAGCCAGGAGATGCTTCAGTCATTAGGGATCTATCCACATGCCTCATAGTGAAGCTCACGCACAGTCATGACTTTTCAGGGGTGTGCAGAAAACCATAGCTCGGTTTGTCTCCCGTGTGAAAGTAGAGACGTTCGAAGTTTCCTTGTTATGGTTTTTCTATTATTGTAAGTTCATCATTTTGATGTAAAGTATGATGGACTTATTTCATCACAATCTGGAAAAAAATCATTTGAATGTATCTCTTTAAAATCATTTTTTCTTCTTTGAGTGTGATTAGCCCTTGTGTGGGCTGGTTTTGGTTATAGTTGTGATCGTTTAGTGGTGCTTGAGATTTTTGGAATTGATGGGTTGTGGTTTCGGTTATTTGTTTGGATTGAGTTGCTTTTTAGGGTTTTCCCCATGTGTTGGGGGTCTATCGTGCGTGGAGAATTTTTAGTTTTGAGGATGGTGTTTCCTTGCTCGTGCAAAAGGGGGTTTATATTAGTTGGATTGGGAGTTCCTATTTCATTTTTCCTTGTACTAGGTTTCTTGTTTAAGTATTAGTGGTGGTGTTTGGGTTTTCAAGTTCCTATGTTAGTTGAGTTATTGTGGTGGGGAGAACCCTCTATTGTTATCTCCTCATCCTTATGTTGTGGTTCCTTCTTGATTGGTTGGGTGTGACTTGTGGATTAAAAGGTCACCCTGAGGTTTGTGGTTTCCCTCGGTTTTGATTGGCCATGGACTCAAGTTTTGTTTGTATTTCGGCTAGGTGAATTTATGGGGGTATAAAGTGTCTATGGTGGGGGTAATTTTCACACCTCAACCTTGGATACTCTATTATTTTATTCTTTCCTTGATCTTGAATCTTTATGGTTGAGGTTCGGGTTGATCCCCAGTTAAAATTTTCAAATTTTAGAAGTTTGGGTGAATTTTGGCCTATGCACGGGCAGCGCATGGTTAGTGGAAACCATGTGGCCTAGCCCAAGTAATCATGTGGCAGGTCCTAGAGCTGGACAGAAGCTACCGTATTATTTTAGCATGGTAATTCAAACCGTGCGGGTTGGTCGTGCAGTCGTTCTCCTCTTGGGCAATAGCTACCACACAATTGGCATACGGTTTGGTAAATCGTGCGGCCAAACCATGCAAACTACCCCGAAATTTTAAATATTAAAATCCCTAATCCTCCCTCTCTCCGTTTTAACCCAAAATTGGGCCCCATCCTATTGGTTCATTTTTGTAACATTAAGGGAGCCCCCTATCCCTCTCTCTTTATCTCCTCCTCCTCCATATACAATCCTCCAAACATCCAAGGTAAGTTTTTTAGGGTTTTGTCTATTTTTCTCCTCTCTCTCTTCTCCTCTCTTGATTATTTGGTTTTTCTTTGGGGGTTTTATCTCTTAGTCAAGCCCTAATGTATAGGGTTTGTGTGTGGGTTGTGTTTCTTTAGATCTTAGGGTGTGTGGTTGGTCTGTGAGGATTTGTTCTCCCTCCCCTCAAAGTTTCATTGCTTTCGCACATCATTAATGTAAGAATCTCCATGATTTTCCTTTATGATTCATTCCATTAATGCTTGGGTTATTTTAATAAATTTATAAAAATTATTCGCAAACTTATGGTGCCTTTATTTAGTTTATTGTGGTGTTTTCTTGTTGGTAGAAATGGTTAAAATATTTTTTGAAGTGAATCTCCAAATATGCCTATGTATTTATGCATCTAATGTGTTTGGAAAAATTTAAATTGTTCTTATAAAATAAAATTAAGCCTTATTATGATATTCGTTCTTTGATATATTTTGGTAAATTATCTTTAATATATAAATTTGGAAGGTTGTGTGATTTAGATGCCTTTTATGGCTTGAGGATTGTAGTGAAAATGTTTTGGAAGGATTCTCATGGTTTTAGAAAGGGTTGTTTATGCTTTTTCAATTATATGGGATTATTGGGTTTAGTTTAAAAATAAAGTTGTGACTTTGGAAATGAAAATGGTTCATTTGGGCATGCCATTGGATATTGGCACATCAATGTATGCACAAGGTGCACACATGGATGGGAATTCAAATGAATATTCCACTTAAAAAATTAATGTTTCCTTTGAACCTTGGTTTCTCAAATGGTTCCTTGATTTCTAAATGGTGTGTCGGTTCCTTATTGTGATTTATAAAAGAGGTTTCAAACATAATCCTAAAATCTATTCCCATTTATAAATTGAGACTTTTTTTGTGTGAATTTTTAATATGAAGGACCATTTGGTACATTTTACAAGGTTGCATGCTTTACCCAAATTTTGGAATGAGTTTTGTAAAAGTGATTGTATTTGGAACTCAAAGTCCCATTGGGAATTGTGAATCTAAAAATGGTATTTAATTTTGTTTTATAAATGGTTATAGAATCTTTTTTATATATTGGAATTTAAAAAGTGGGAGGCCCGGTTGGAACTTTATGATGTTTGGAAATGAATTATGGATTTGAAAGTATAAATACATGATTGGCATCTTTGAATGTTTTTGAGAAATGTTTTATAGAACCATGTGATGTGGCGGCCCAATTGGAACTTATAAATAACTTATTGTATGATGGTAAAACCTATTGGGGATTTCCCTATATGGGTTATCATATAGGTGGTGTCAGTTTTTGGGGTAGGAAAGTGCGGTGATGGTAGGTAAGGTGAGTCACACGTGCAAGGGCCTCATACTTACACAAAATTATTTTTCCATGGGTTTCCTGGGCATATTGTAGAGGGTAGAGTGATGTTTTCTTATCAACCCCAATTAGATGGGTTGGCACCCCTTGGATGGATTTAAAGGCCAGGTGGGTAGTTCCACTAGATTTGATAGTTGAGGGCGGCCAGTTGGTTATAGACTTGGAGTTTCACCATATGTCGGTATGTAGTTCTGAACTGAGTACGTTTAGGGATCACTCTAGGGATGTTTAAGAAATTCCCATGGTTTTCTATCTATTTTTACTTGTTTAATTTTTTCTGTACTTTTTTCCCTTTTTATATTGCCCCTTTATTTTTAGTATAGCATGGTATTGCTTTTCTTGGGTTTTTGGTTTCGGGTTTTTGGCATTAAATGGTACTCTATTTTGAAAATGGAAAGTGGCATGTGTTGGTATTTAAAAAGGGAAAGCTATGTTTGTTTAATAAAATGATAAAACCCTTATTTTCATATTTTTATTTAAAACTAGTGTTAATGGAATATTTTTAGGAAAGGAAACATATGGATTCTTTGTTGGTTGCATACTGAGCTATGAATCTCACACCCTACTTGTACCATTCAGTGTTGGGTAGAACCAAGCTGTTTTGTAGGTTCATCTCCTTGTTTAGGTTTTCTGGTTCGAGATGGCTCTTGGAGCGATTCGGTCTTATGGACAGTGGTGACCATGAGTTCACATGGAGATTGTGTCAGTGGCAGTTTGTTTTGGTTTTGTATTTAGTTTATGTTTTGTTATATTATATTTTGTATCTGGATTATCTTGTATATTTATTTATGATCAGTTAGTGGTTATTACCACATGCTCTATTTTTTAGTTTATTTATTCGATCCTCGTTTATTGGGCTAAATAATTCCCTCTGTATTTTCTTTGATTCCCATCACTATTTTCCAACCTATGGAAATCGAGAATTCCCTTTGGGTCTTGTCTCAGACCAGGATGGATGTCAGGTTGGATGGTATCCTAGCTTGGTTCATGAAAGCTCACAGTATCATCACTTTTGAAGCACTAATGAAATTGTTTTACTAGCTGAAAATTAGTTTGTTTCGGACACTGTATAAACATTGAGAAAAATAATTAATTTGTTTTGATATATGTTTTGATAGTGAAATATTAATATATATACCCTAATAATTATCCACTTTTATAAGTCGATAGGCTTCTTATGCTCATGGATTTTCCTCATGCCATGATTTGGATTATATTTAAACATTTCCCTATCATAACATAATTTTTATTAAAATGTAATATAAAATGTATAAATTGAAGTTTATTTTTAAAACGTTGCATGTAGTTTATTACAAATTGATAAATTTCATCATAGGTGGTCGGTTTTTTGGTTATCCATTCATTGAATTCAGAAGATAAATCTTTATAGTATCCAAATTGATTACAATGATAAAGAAATTATACCTAAAAACAAAAGGGAATAAGTAATAAAAGGAATGAAAATATATTTGATATAGTTAAATTATAGAGTTTTACCCCATCGTCGTTGGTATTAATAAGAGTATGTCATATGTAAGTTTTCTTTCAAACATTGTGGCTAGTTTTTCCACTATTTCATCAAATTTCTTTCCTTCTAATGAAAATTCTTATGTATAATTTATGTGAGAAATAATGGGTCCAATTTTTTTCACAAGGTTTTCCCTTAAAATATTATTGATATATACACCTACAAAAAAATATGAATAGTATTTAGTCATAAATAACATAATAGATTAGCTATTGGACAAACAAATCATGAAAACACACTTCATGTGTACATTTACAACTGAGAATCCCAGTCATTCATGAGTGAGGATTTCATTTACATTCTAAATACCAAGATAGTTTGTAATGGCCTCTCTATACATTTGTTCTTGAAAATCAATTATGATCGAATCACCACTTTGTAACATTGTATCCATATAAACCTTTAATGTTAGTAAATAAGGAAGTTAAATGGGTAGGGTAAGGTACTTTCTGAAGATCTTTTTGATTGGTTGGTTGATAATTTTTATCGTTTTGATTTGGCCTTCCGTTTCACCCCCTTCCCCTTCTCTATCTATAATAACATTCATCAATTCAGGTATTTTTTCATTAATTATTAAAGGTTTTTCATAAAAAAAATTTAAAGGAATGCCTCTTTGTCGATATGTATTTTCACAAGATCAATTGGTCATGCTACGAAAGTTCTAATAGTAAGATCGGCCATATGAACATTTGGATCATCAAGTGGACCAAGTATTTTGGATCTTTTATTGTGAGCTAAGTAAATATTCACTCTCACATGACCTATTAGAAGTTTTTTGTGTAGAATATCTACTTGGATATTGTACACAGTACCCCTTGTAACAGGGTGATGGGTGGGTGCTGATAAATATAAATCACAATAATTTTTACCCTATAGAATATCGATACATGAAAGGTATCAGTGTCTTCTTAATTCACATTTCACAAAAAAAATTACAATAAAAATGATTAACACTTCTAAGACATCCCTTTTAGGGGAATGTATCACCTCAAAGCTGGTGGGGGGTCATCACGTAGTGGTTGTTCTTATGTTGTTTCTTTTCTTTTATTCCTTATCATAAAATTTTCTAACAACTTAGACTTCCAATTAAGTTTTTATTCAATAGAAGTTAATTGTGACTACATCTCTTCTATTTTATTATTTTTATCCAATTTTTTTCTTTTCTCAAAATATGTTTGGGGTGACACCCAAAAACTCACACCTATGACGTGGCTATGTTGTTCTGGTCACTTCAAGGCCACTAATAGTAGTTGTTCATTGGGTATAGATAATGATGATTCTTGTGTCTAAGTAGGATAAAAAAATATAGTAAAATAAGTAATCATTGTCATGTAATTTCAATTTAATTCACAAAAAAAAATTATTATAACATACTTACACATGCTTCCCACACTTTTTGTGTGTTTTCATCTATTAGTATCCTATCTTTATTTACACGTTCCTCCTTATATAACACATGGAATGGGATGGAAGTGGCTTTCAATTTCGATTCATCGATATACATATAATCAAAGAAACATAATTATGTTGTTGATTCATGTCACACAAAAGTGTTACTGTAGATTTAAAATACTTGCCATTTTCTTCAAGTGAAGTGTACCTCTTCCTTGCTTTATGGTATGGGTACGTTGGTTTTACTGCATGTTTCTTATTTTCAGCACTTATTTTTTGTTTCATAAATTAAAAAATCTTAATAAAAGTGATTAATACACTAATTTTCAAGAAATGTATTACCAATAAAAATGTACCTGAAAAGTTATATCCTCGTGAAGACTAATAAACATTTTCCAAGTTTTTTAGTTTATCAGGTGTGAATACATTTGTGGTCGGTGCAAGTTTATTTTCCCTTTAGTATCTTTGAAATGGTACTTTGTAAAAAAATTCTGAAAGCCACTATAAGTCTTTCTAGCAAGAAATAATACAAATTTCATTTGGGATTCATCTACTATGAATTCTCTATGTGAGGGGTAATGAAGAGTAAATAAACATTTCATTATTTTGTTTTTTATTTAAATAAAGAAAGTATATCATAATGTTACCTTAATATTTTCCCATATTACTACCTTAAACATGGACACAATATTGTTCCATGAATCTACATCAACTAGAAAGTGCTGCTAAGTGGTGATCCCAATGTAACTACTGAACATGGCCTTATTGGGGTTAATATTCTAGTTGTGTGCATTCTATCCAACCTTGAATTCTATGCCTTTGTTTTTCACCTTAATAATTTTTTCTAACACAGTCACACTACGGTGCTTCTATTTTTTCTGGGACATAGGTTGTTCACTGTCTTCCATTTCATCAGCTTCAACATCATTAATATGTCATTCCTATGGATTGGTAGCATCGACATGTGCAGAAGCTTGTTGTTCCTCTATATTGGGAGCATCATCATGTTGAGAAACTTATTGTTCCTCATAATTGGGAGCATCATCATGTGTGGAAGTCATTATCAGTAGAAGTGGTTGAATATTTAATTTAGATTATGTAAACGTAGTAATGAATAGATAATAATATGAGGTAACATGGTGTATATAACAAAAAAATATAACATGATTATTGAACTCTCTTTTTTCTTTAAAATGTTGGAGGGATTTGACCCCTCTATCAAGTATCCAAATCCCCTCATTATGGTCTTCTCTGAGATACAAGAATCCATCTACATTAGGACAGTTGAGAAATGATTGCAATGTCCTAATGAAAAGGCCATCCTTAGTTGAATTAACATCTAACCCTTTAGTGGTTTTGGTTGATAACAGAACAATTGATCACTTTCAGTTTGCAGGATCTAGAACATAAAATACTTGTATTGCCTATGATGTCATTATAAATGGTTTATCTTTGTACCCTTCCTTATTGAAATCCACTTTCACAAATATCAATTCATCTATTTTAAATGAACTCTTGTTATCAACCCACCTGCATTGAAAAATCATCACTTGGAACATTGTATAATCTCACTCCCATATTTTTTTGATGATTCCAAAGTATGACATATCCACATAAATTTTATTTCTTTCCTTGGTACCAGATACATGCATCGTTTTTTCCACAAGTGTAACTCCTCTATTTTGCATGGTACTTCATTCATCATGTTCATTTGTATAGAATGTATAACCATTAATTACATTACTAGTATAAGATAATAGATGCACACTTGGTCCTTCGACTATCCATCAAAGTTTTTCTAAAATTGAATCTGGATTTGTAGTTGACTCATTAAAAATATAATCTTGAAACCATCCTATAAACTATTGATTATGTGTATTTGATATGAAAATATCAACCATCGATGAATTCAAATGCCTAAGAATTACTTTGTGGGTATCAAAATATGGCACAACCTCTAAAATGTTATGAAAAATATAAAGGTTTTCATACTCCCACTCTATAATAGTTATTGTGATGACATCTATTCTAGAAATTCCTTCACCAACAAACTGCCCAGTGTGATGATATTTTGATAGACCAATGCTTTCCACATTGGATTGGTAGTCAGTACAGAATTCAATGGATTCCTCAACAACATATCCCTTTACAATAAAACCTTCTGGTTGACTTCTATTTTTGACAAATCCTTTCAAAATATTCATATATCATTCAATCGGGTAAATCCATCTATAATGTACATGACCACGTAGCTGAATCTCTCTTACCAAGTGAACCATCGAGTGAACCATCGTGTCAAAGAATTTTAGTAGGAAGAACATCTTCGATTCACATAATATGATATAAAGTTCCATTTCCACGATTGGAAATTTTGTTGGGTCTATAACTTTTCTAGATGTAACTTTGAAAAATAAAATAGCTTGGTTAATGTATGACAGACATTATTGGGAAAAATGAAACGTAAATCTATAGGCATTAGATCTTGCATCAAAACATGACATTCATGTGATTTCAGACCCTTTAACTTTAAATCATTAATTTATATGATATTCTTGATATTTTATGAATACCTCTTTAGAGCATTTGCATCATTTAATAAGTTGAAAAACAAATATCTCTCTTGACTGGAAAGAGTCTAAACAGTTGAAGGAAGAAAAGTCTGTTTTTCACTCTTCATCGGTGCTAACTCTTCCCATATCCCCATGTCAATCATGTCCAAACTAGACTTAATTTCATCCTTGTTTATTCTAGGTGCATTTAGTAATGTTCCAATAACCCTATCACATACATTTTTTCCACATGCGTAATATCAAGAAATTGTCTAACGTACAAACAATTCCAATATGGTAATTCAAAAAAATTGATCTCTCTTTCCAATTGGTTTTTATAAGGTTTTTCAATAAATATTTACCAAAATTAGTGTTCATATATTTTATTTTCTCAAACAAGTGATCATATATTAGTGGAGATGGTGTTTTACCTTCTTCTGAACTTTTATCAAATGATGTCGTCCAAGATCGGTACTTATGTCACCAGGGTATGAATTTGTGATGTTCAAGAAACACATTCTTCGATGAATGTTTCAACCTAATTGACTATGTACCTTGTTCATAAATGGGACACCCTTGAGTTCCTTTAATTCTATATCCAAACAAATTTCCATAAGCACGAAATTCATTTATCATCTCGTACAACATGGCTCTCAACATGAAATCTTCATTTCCATAGGCACCATACAACGTAACACTTGAATCCCATAATAATTTCAAATCTTCAATCAATGGAGCCAAATAAACATCAATATCATTACCCGGTTGTTTTGGTCTTGGTATAAGTAGAGATAAAATAATGTATTTTCATTTCATTCATAACCACAGTGGAAAGTTGTAATTTACAAACATAATCATCCATGTACTATGAGAGCTATTTTGAAAACCAAAAGAATCCACTCCATCTGTAGATAGTGCAAGGCGAAGGTTTCTCAGCTCATTTCTAAATTCAGGATACTTGTAATCAATTTCCTTCCACTGAGGAGAGTCTGTTGAGTGATGAAGTTTCCCATATTTAATTATTGTATTTGTGTGCCACGTCAATTGCCTTATAGCCTCATCACTTCCATATAGGCGCCTAAACCTCGAATGATTGGAAAGTATCATAAAACTTTCGTAAGACCTAATTCATCTTTCGTGTATTGAGATGTACCAAACTTTGGGAATTCTTTGGGAATTCATTTAAACATTCATGTATTCTTTCATAGATCATACTCATTGAACATAGCATTCGTTTAGTGTCATATGTTTGGCAAGGAAGCTCATTATCTTCTGAGAGCATATCATTCAAGAGAGAAAGTAGTACAATAAAACTGGAATCACTCCATTAGTTGTCATCTTTTATATTATATAGCTTAAGTGTGGCTAACAATGTTGTATATTTAGTGAAACCAGCATACAATGGTGTCCATGTGCAACTCTTTAACTTCTCAAATAATTTTGGACAATCACGAAGTCCATCTTCAACTATCACTGTCATTTCCTCAATATGATCATCATCATCGTTCACACCTATAATCATATCCTCAATAAAGTTTTCATCATTGTTCACTCTTTTAATCATATCAGATGATCCATAAGATGCAGTGTTATCCCATTCACTAGCCACATTCATTGTTTCACCATGTTTAGTACAACATTTATAACTTTGATCTATTCTCTGACAGATCAATTGTTTTTTTATCTCCTATGGACTAATTAGTCTTGAATAACAACAATGTAAACATTGACAAAATATTTTATAAGGGTCGTATGCATGATCTTTTACAAAATTCATGAACTCTTTCACCCCATCCTCATACTCTTTTTTTATATGATTGGCATCCATCTATTTTTTATTCATATCTGTCATGTTTGATTCAGTAATATTAATATTTAACAAAATAAATAAATACACACAAAGTTTGATCTTGGAACCCATAAAAGGTCATTCTTCTAGAATCATTTAAATTATATAAAGTCATTGTTCTAAGATAATTAGAGTTGAATGATGTGTATTAAGATTATTTTGTAGTGGTGGAAATCATTGAAGGAAAGGAATGTGTGATATCTATAAAGTTGCAAATAGTCTAATTAAATTTTCATCTATTGTAATAGACAGAGATTAAGAACGGTTTTTGTAACTTTGTTAGGTGTGAGTACAACATGAGGGAGGACACTACTAGAAATACAGGTATTTGTGACGGGTCATTTGCGATAGGATCTCGTCGCAAATGGCCTTTTGCGACGGGGCCCCATCTCAAATGACTCGTTGCGGAAAATGGTGTCGCAACTAAATTTTTTTGCGACGGGCCCGTTGCAAAAAAAATTAGTTGCGACGGAAAATGGGCCCGTCGCAAATAGATTTCTAGTTTTTTTTTAAAAAAAAAATTGTGACGGGCCCATCGCAACAAAGTATTTACAACGGGCCATTTTCCCGTCGCAAATAGTCTCTTCGAAGAGTTTTTTGCGACGGGTCCCGTCGCAAATACTTATTGGCGACGGGTATATATACCCGTCGCAAATAATAATAATAAAATTAAAAAAAATTAAAAAAATTAAAAAATTATATATTAATATTTAAATATATTAATCAATTTATATTGATATAAATATAATATTTGTTTTATAAATATGTTTTTGAAAGGATCTATGGAAATATAATATTAATTTATAAGATATTTAATAAAAGAGGATTATAAAATAAATTAAAAAATATTTTTAGTTAGTAATTATGTAATTTTTATCAATTAATAGTCATTTAATAACTTTTTGAATATAAAAAAAATAAAAAAATTAATGGAAGATCAAAAATAAGTTGAAAATGAAACCCAAACTTCAAACGTCCATAACTTTTGATCCAGGACTCCGTTTGAGCTCTACAACATATCAAATTGAAGCCTGAGACGAGTTCTACAGCCCTATGAACGGGTAAAACCCGTCCAAGGTTTTTTCAAGGCCAAAAAAGGCCCAAAAGGCCTCTAAAAGTGAGTTTTTAGTCGGGGTACCCCGGTTTTTTACCATTCAAACAACTATAACTTCTGATCCCGATATCCAATAAACCTATACCATATATCATATCAAAGATCGTTTCATATTCTTCGATTTGACTAATTGTAAAGCTGAAACGGACTCCTGGATTAGAAGTTATGGTCGTTTTAACATTTAAATGGCTATAACTTTCGATCTGGATGTTCGTTTGGCTTGTACCACATATCATATCAAAGATCATTTCATGTTCTTCGATTTGACTGGTTGTGGAGTTGAAACGGACTTACGGATTAGAAGTTATAGTCGTTTTAACATTCTCGATGGATTTTTACCCCCTCATTTTTATGTATTCATTCACAACTATACAAATATATATATATATATATATATATATATATATACAGATGTGTGTGTGTGTGTGTGTGTTGTATATATGTATGTATGTATTTATTTATTTATTTATAAATACACATAAAAAAACATATTTTATAAATTTATTTAAAACTAAGTTTATAAATATATATTAATATACAATTAAATATACGAATAAAAATTTATAACTACATATATATATATATAAATAGATATAAATATATATTAATATACGAATAAATATATATATTCATATATGAATAAATATATATATATTTATTCATATAACCAAATATATTTATATTAATAATTATTAGTAATTATTAGTAATTATTCGAATTTTTTCTTATTTTTCATAATTGTTCCTAATTATTTCCTAATTATTCTTAATTATTCTAAATTATTACTAATTATTAATAATTATTACTATTTATTCCTAATTATTAGTATTTATTACTAATTATTAGTATTTATTCTTAATTATGACTAATTATTAATAATTATTCCTAATTACCATTAACTATGAACAATGAATACTAATAATTTAAATTTATTAAGTAACAAAACAATCTAAACATAATTAAATTACAACTAATAAAAATAATTAAAACTAATAAAAAATTTAAAATAAATATTAAATTAAAATGAACATAAATACCTTTAAAATTGATCTGAGGCTGATCTCCGATCGTTGTTGAAGACTTCAATATCAACTCCGGAAAAAAAAAATTAAACTTAAGAAACTCTGAACTCTAAAAATAGAGTTTTGAAAGAAGTAGAAGATAGAGTTTGAGAATGAATGAAAAAAAACTGATGGGGGTATTTATAGGTTAGCTTATTTGCGACGGGACTATTTGCGACGGGTATCCCGTCGCAAATACTTTAGCCCGCATTTATCACGGTCAACGGTTAAATAGTTATTTGCGACGGGACCCGTCGCAAATAATAACCTGCCGACATTCTATTTGCGACAGGGGTATATTCCCGTCGCAAATTTTTTTTACCGCCGCCGGTTATTTGCGACGGGTGGTAACCCCCCGTCGCAAATAACTTTCCCGCGATTTGGCGCGCATTGCGCGCCAGACCTTTTGCGACGGGTTAGCTTTCCCCGTCGCAAATAAGTAGTTATTTGCGACGGGAAAATTCCCCCATCGCAAATAAGTTTCTAACGGGACTATTTGCGACGGGATTTATCCCCGTCGCAAATACCCATTTTTCTCGTAGTGGGAGTTGATGTTTATTCATTTATTTACTTGATACATGGTGGGTCAGGTGGTGTTTTAGTGATAGGATGCTTAGGAGCTAAAGTTGGTCTTTTGTCAGATGATGAAAATGTTGATTGGGCTCAATCACATGGTCTGGAGAACCCAATGCTTGAAGAAACTCTTGAATTTAAATCCAAGGAACCAAAAGTCTCGAGCTGGGGTTCTCAAGCTATTGAAAAATTGAAGAATAATCTAATTAGGGTTTCATGAGTTCTTCAAATTTAAACAATTCACATGGATAAGATGAAGCCTCAAAGAACAGCAGTGAAAAATTTATAAGTTTATATAGAATTCATCTTCAACTTTTTGACACATATTTTAAAGAGTGTTCTAAAAGGAAAAGGAAATTAGTAATATAAGATTATATTGAAGTGATTTAAATGTGGATATATTTCCCTTTTCACTAGCAATTTTATAATTTTTATAGAAAAGGAAAGTGAGAATGAATACGATTTAACAAGAAGTTCACATAAGAAGAAAACTAAAAAGTTTAGCAACCTAAATTTCCCCTCATAGAGAATGGATAAGAATTTATAAAAACTCAAAAACATGCATTTATTATCTAAATTAGATGATGAGGAAATTGGTGATTGTGATACTAAAGTTGAAACATTAAGTAAATTAGAAGTGGGGTTATTGATTTTAAAAGTGAATGATGATGAGTTCCCTAGTGATAAAGATAATGGTGATGAAAATGATGAAAAATATGAAATGATGAGTTCTCAATGGGATTAGAAGATGTTAACAACAATGCAAATATTAAAAGGATTGGGGTTCTTTTGTCTGTTAATTGAAGTAAATGGGCAGAATTGTTTGATTTTAATCCATGAGAGCAAGAATGATACCTGGAACTTGGCTTCTTCTCCCTCGTGTTTGAAGTTTGATCCAAGACCTCGCTCCAAAATTACCTCAGGATGTAGGAGTGGGAAAGTTTGGGTGACCAACACTTGTCAGTGGGGAAATGTCACGTGTGACAAGTATGAGTCACCTGAACTTTCACAGTCCTTCCAAATGCTAAAGTGAACCAAGTGATAGCAAAGTAGTATGTGATGATGGTGACATATCAGGTATGCGTGAGGGAGGTGACGCGTCGTTCAAATCCTTTGGGAAAAATTTTAAAAAACACCCAAAGAAGAACTAGAAATGTTGAAAGCTTGAACGACGGATAAGAAATCGCATACCGTGGGATTTGAAAGTCTCGATTTCTTCAAGAGAGAGAGAGAGGGAGAGCATGCGGCAGCGAGGGAGAGTGGTAGTGAGGGAGGGTGAGCAGCAGCAAGGTAGGGTGAGCGGCGACGAGGGCACGCAGTGGATAGGGAGAGCGATGGCGAGAGACAACGACGGTGAGGGAGGGAGAGCAGTGGAGAGGGAGGGAGAGCGGCGGCGAGGGAGTGTGGCAGCGAGATTTTAGTTTTGTGAGATCTTGAAAGGCGCAAGAGAATCGGTGTGGTTATGATTAAATTTATAAGACAATGAAGGGTTTTATCAGCGCTTCTAAAAACGTGGTGATAAATATGGGTTTTATCAGTGCTGAAATATTAAGCACTGATAAAAGGCGTCTTTATCAGTGCTTTTCTAGCGCTGATAAAACTTATCTTTATCTGCGCTAGAAAAGTGCTAATAAATATTTAATAATATAATTAATATAATTAAAAAAATGTATACAATTATAAATAAATATTTGTATAATTATAAATATATTTAAAGAATCGTAAATATGTATTTATAAATATAATCATAAATAAATATAATTATATATAATTATAAATAAATAATTATTTATATAATTATAAATATATCAAAATGATTGTAAATATGTATTAATAAATATAATTATAAATATATATTTGTAATTATAATATAATTATATATATATATATATATATATATATTTGTATATAATTATAAATATAATTATATAATTATATATATATATAGTTATAAATATAAGAAATATATACAAATATATTTTTATAAATGTATTTTTAACATTATTAATGAATAATAATAATAAATTAATTAGTATTAAAAATGAATAAATTAAATTAAATTAATTAAAAAAATATTTAAAAAAGTGAATTCGTAATATTTATGTGAATTACAAATGTAAAAAATGAAGAAAAATGAATAAATAGATGATATTAGTTATATAAATATCAAAATTATTAGAAATGAATTATATTGACTATATAAAAATATTAATAATTAAATTAAATTGGATTAAATTAAATCGAATTAAATTAAATTAAATTAAATTAAACACACACACATATATTCAAGATGAATATATTAAAATAAATATATATTAAAAATGAATAAATACATAAAATACTAAAAATAGAGAGATTAAAAAAGAATATATAATATTAAATCAATAAACAGGCTTGCACACATGTTTGCATGTACACATGACATACATACATATGTACACATACACATCCACACACTCCCACCCACACACATATACACATACACACAGATACACACATACACACATACACATACATACATACAGTTATACATGTACGCATATTTTAAATTATTTAATATCAATGTAAATAGATATTTAAATAAATTTATTTATTTATATATTATATAATCGTTTAAATAAAATATCAATATATTATATTTATTTTAATTATATACACATTTTTTAAGTAATGTATATAAATATACTATTAAATATTTTGACTAATATAAATTTGATACTTTTTTATATATAAAATTATGAAAATAAGATTCATTTTTTATTAAAATTTATATAAATCATATTTATATATTATATTGACATATATATGCTTGTTGAATGCCCCCAGGGCTTAGCCTAGTGGCAAAGGGTCATATGGGGTGTCAGGGAGGTCTCGGGTTCGAGTCTCTTCGGCTTACTACATGTGTGTGTTTGCATGTTTATTTGTAGCTTTATAGATCTCTTTCCCGAACCGTTTGTAATATACTTATTGTAATATAAATCTTATTTTACAAAATATAAATATTTATATATAAATTAAATTACTTACTACGACCTTTATGATCGCTAAAAATACTGATAAATGTGTCACTTTTATCAGCGCTCATAAATATGGGACTTTTATCAGTGCTAGAAAAAATACTTATAAAGGGTACCCTTTTATCACCACTTTTTTTAGCGCTGATAAAAGTTAACTTTATCAGTGCTTTTGACAAGCACTGATAAAGGTGACACATTTATTAACGATTTTTATTGAGCGCTCATAAAGGCCAGTGTTATATATCGGCCGATCTGTGGTAGTGATATGTGTCTCGTCATTTGAGTATGAAACGTATTTTAAGAATAATGTCATAACACTTCATAGTTCTCATCAAAGAAAGAATTACTATGATTTTTTTATGCGGCAAGTACTCCAAGAACATTATCACATGGATGTCATGCATAATAATAAACATCATGTGATGATATATTTATTACTATTCAAGTGTTTGAATATACAGATAATCGAAAATATAAGGTAGTTAGTTCTAGTGCGCCAACACCAACATAGTCGTGATTCGTGATGTGGAATGGAGACAAAAACAAAACAATTAAACACTCTAAAATAGGGTGTATTGGAATTGTGATTGAAAGCAAGCTGCAAATAAGAAAATATGTGATGTATGTATAACTCGATAAAATATGCAACATGCATAGCATCATCACCTCGTATATTCTTTCTAGGAATGTTGATGAATTTAAAGATAGGCTAAATGAGATAATTTAATTTAAAATTCCACCTTGAAGACAATAAGTATATAAACAATTGTAAGGTGAAGACAATGTGCAACTTTTTAACAATTGTCCATTATTGTTCTTTGCAATATGTCATGCCATGGTTGAATGAGGATGACTAACTCAGTCAAGTCAAAATATTAAAAGTCCAGGCTTGTTTCATTTCCAATACAAGTAATTTGATTTAACCATCATTGTTTTTGTAAAAAATAATTATTCCAAAAGCCTTAATTTGATTTTTTTTCAATTCAAACCTATGGATAAAAATCAAAGATCTTGTTAAAATGTATTCCATATCATTTTCTCTTCAATATGATACACATTTCAGTTCATGTCCTTGAAACCATTTTTTAATTTGAATGTAGAAACTGAATTTTTATGATGTCATCTATTGCATCGACAAAACCATATATAGTATTAATATTAATTGCACTTGATGCTAATGGTAAGAAATCTTTTTGTGCATCGTCCCACTCTCCTCGAGACATGTTTCATCCTCCATATTATAAATTTTAGTTTGTGCTATATAATAAATCATAAAATTTATCTTTGTTACCAATATAACTACTTAAAAGAAATAAAAATAAAATACATAACATGACAGAATAATGAATATCGAATTGATGTCGGTGATTATATAATATATATAAACTATGTTGAAGATAATGCCGGATTAATATCATCTCAAGTTGGGGGGTCCTAACCTAAGCGTCCAAACCCACTTTTTGACTAGAATACCCCTACAACCATTTTGTGCTTTTTTGAAGGGTGGTGCTCATTATTTCTTATTTCTATACATGTATAAATATAATAATATTTATATATATTTGGTATGATATTTATTATATACAATATTAATTATATATATATATATAAAGTTTATTAATAATATACATATACATAAAATATATATATACATATATATATTAAAATTATTATGTATATTATAAATTTTATTATAGAAAAATTATTTTATATTTTTCATTATTATGGAAAATCATTATATATATATATATATATATTCATTTATTATATATTAAATATATTTTTAATTTATGTATATGTTTGTTTGTTTGTATTTATGTGTACATTTTTACTCGAAATTTAATTTCTAATGGTTCCAAAATTTCAATATAAATCTTCAATGTTTACTTATTTACCCATGGAAATAAATACTCAAAATCTAATTTCCGATAGGCATAACAATTTCCATTTAAATTTTCAATGAAAAATTACATTGAAAATTTTCAGTTATCGATGTAAGTTTATACTCAAAATTTAATTTTCAATGAAAACTTCCATAATTCTAATGATAATTTCCAATGAAAATTTATAGGGAAAATTTTAAGATATTGATTAAAATTTATAATCAGAATTCAATATAATTATATACATATACATATACATGCATACATATATATTAATATAAGTATATACATACTTGCATACATAAATCTATATTAATATAAGTACATACATACATACGAATATTTTAATATAAGTATATACAAACGTACATACAAAAATTTAGACAACAAATTTCACAGGTAAATTTCCAATGAAAGTTTTCACCATAAATTTCCATTGCAGGTTTCAACATCAAATTTCTATTACAAATTTTCACTTGAAATTTCAATGCAAAAATATTAAAAAAGTAAATATAAAATAAAAATTTTAACTGAAAATTTTCATTGAAAATTTTCACTTGAAATTTTTAATGTAAGTTTCCACTTAAATTCTCGATGCAAATTTCCACTTAACTTTTATTACAATTGCATTTAAAATTTGATTATAAAAATTATAAAATAAATTCATACTTAAAATGTCAGTGCAAATATATTAACACATAAACAATGTAATTTTGAACTAAAAACTTGAACTACAAAATTCATAAGGAATTTTCCAGTGAAAATTTCCGGTGCAAATAACCATTGAAAATTTCCTATGGAAATTTTCATTGAAATTTTCCAAATTGAATTTCCCCTAAAAATTGCAATGCAAATATATTAATAAATATTTATGTTTAAATTTTTAGTGTAAATACATTAACAAAAAAATAAAGTACGTAATTCTGCACTAAAAATTTGAATTACAAATTTCATAGGAAAATTTCCGGTGTGAATTTTCACTCGGAATTTATCGTGCAAATTTCCACTTAAAATTTGTACTTGAACTTTCAACTCAAAATTACAAACTAAATATATCAATACATAGATATAAATATAATTTTTCAATGGAGATTTGCTTTAAAAAATTATAGTGGAAGCTTTTATTGTAAATTTTCATTTTTTCACTTAAATTTTATTATAATCACATTGAACATTTGAACTACAAATTTCATAGGGAAGATTTCCGGAGCAAATTTCCACTGGGAATTTTCTACACCATAAATCTCAAAATATAAAAATATAATGTATTTTTTAGTTGAAAATTAAAGTGTAGATTTTCATTGTATACATACATACATACATACATACATACATATATATATATATATATATATATATATATATATATTTATATATATATATATACTTGCATATGTATATATATATACACTAATTAGTATTCTATAAAATTGAATTAGAAATTTTCATTTCGAAATTTTCATTTAATGATGGAAATTTATACGAGAAATTTGATTTGTAATGAAATTTTCAAAACAATAAATATTTTCAATGAATATTTACGAAGAAAAAATTCAATTGTCTATGAAAATTTTTACAAACATACATATGTTGTATAAAGGTGCGCTAAAAAAATTATTTTTAATTTGAATTAGAAATATGTGGTGCGAATTTAAACTGGAAATTTCAAGTGAAAGTTTTTAGTGTATATTTGAATAAATATATATATATACATATAGTATGTCTATATTAATTTGGAAGTCTCTATTATAAATTAAAATTTTACTGTATATTTGAATAAATAAATACATGCATACAATTTTCTAATGTATACTTGAAAATTTCTCTTGAAATTTAATTTTGAAGGTAAACTTTCAAAATCCCAATAAAATTTTACAATGACAATTCACAGTAAAAATTTTTAATGCAAATTTTTAGTATATACTTCCTAGATACGGTATGAAATTTTCAAATCTAAATTTTGAAAATCTCATGCTTATTTATAATCTAAATTTTGAGTGCAAATTCAGAATAAAAACTTTTTTTATAACATTTCAAAAAATCTAAACATAAATACATCAAACTATATTATTATACATATATATAAAAACACATGAAAATATAATACTTTTAAAAAATGGCATTATATAATTATATTTTATGACAATTATATTTTTATTTTTGTTATTTTATATTCTTATTTATCTTTGATTTTAATGTTTTATAATAAAGATCCTTTATTATAAATGACTACACAGAAATAGAAATGGGCTCAAAGGTAGTTTGGATAACCTATCAATATGAATTCAACGTGTTCCTACTCAGGCTTGTTAAATTTGGCAAGAGTGGCCCCCTTTGGACTGTGCATACAAGCATTCAAATAACCTGTAAGCCTTTCAGTTTGACAAATATCCTAGGAGCACACACCTTCATATCCTAGGAGCACACACCTAATGTCCTAGGAGAAACCTTAACAATATTAGGACGTGTGATATTAGCAAAAAAAGCACAAACATCCAATAATAACTCTAACAATCGTTAGGAATTTCACCCTAAAGGATCTCAGATGGTGTTTTCCAGCCTATCTAAGAGGATTACGTGTGATTTATAAGGCGTGTAGCTGTTAGAATGCAGTCTCCCCTGAAATAGTGAGGAATATGAGCATGGATTTTAAGCATTTACATATAGTACATTGGTAAGCAAAAGGTTGGGATGGAGGAATACTTGACACTCAACTATTTTGGTGGTTGCATCAGGCAGGTTAATAGGAATATGATGAGAAAGCTTTAAAATTTAGTAAAGTGGTAAATGTGGTGACATGTGATTGGAAGCCCTCATGTCAAGAATTCATTCTTTTTTTTTCTTTTTTCTTTTTTGTATGGCTAAAGCGAGATAAGACAGCAACTTTATGTAAAGAAATACCAGAATAGTGTGCAATCCACCTTTCTTTCTTTCCACTAGTGAGCATTTCAAGTGGAGAATTCAGCGGGCCTTCGATAGAACCTTTACCTTCTAATTTCAATACTCTGAAGATAATCTTCCAAAATCACCGATTTTCTCTGCTAGAACTTTTCTCAGACAGCAGCTTCAAACAGTTTTCCTCTTTTCACTGGTTCTCTCTGACAGTAGCTCCAAAGTAGACTTTTAGTTCCACAGGATGAGCTCCTGTGCAGATCCAACAGACTCCTCGTAACAAGTTCCTGTGCAGCTCCAACAGACTTCGCCAGAAACTTTATGTAAAGAAATACCAGCATAGTGTGCAATCCACCTCTTTCTTTTCACTTTGACAGTGAGCATTTCAAGTGGAGAATTCAGCGGGCCTTTGATAGAACCTTTACCTTCTACTTTCAATACTCTGAAGAATACCTTCCAAAAATCACCAATTTTCTCTGCTAGAACTTTTCTCAGACTTCAAACAGTTTTCCTCTTTTCACTGTTCTCTCTGACAGTAGCTCCATAGCCTTCTAGTTCCACAGGATGAGCTCCTGTGCAGGTCCAGCAGACTCCTCATAACAAATTCTGGTGCAGCTCCAACAGACTTCACCAGAAACTTCTCCTTTTTCCACCCTTGATTAGTTGCCACCCCCCCCCCCCATTATTTACTTCCCTCCAGCCTTACTAACCAACAACCTTTCCATGTCTTTTCTCCTTTAGAGAAACTCTTCGAGATTTCCTGCAAGGGGGGCGGCGGGCCCCTGGCCAGCCGGCCTAGTCTCCTACAGCTCTCTTTCCATTTACTGCTATTGATTCCAGAGCATTCTTCTGCATTTAATTCTTGAATGCAGCTGTAATTTTCTTTCTAGCACCCACGGTTATAACAGTGCCAACTGTATTATTTCCAGTTATCTGATTTATTTTATCATGCCTTCTAACAATCTGTCTATTCTAACCAGTAAACTAATGACACTGCCAGCTGTCATTCCACGGGCCTTTTCTTTCTCTAGACAAACTCTTAAATCCCATGTTGCACTAGGGTTTCAAGCTCAGCATGAGCCGCCATTGTGGTTCCGCTTCCTGCAGTCTTCTTTCATTTTCCTTTATACCAATCTGGATATCCTATTAGTTCAAAACACTGATCGACAAAATTTCCATCACTACACCAGTGCAATATTTTGTTTTCTCACGGTTTGCTTGTCTTATAATTTTTGCTGACAGTAAGTGTTTTTTTTTTATTTGTGTCCTCCAAGAAAGCAGATGATTCAGACACATAATTTGTAATATGCTTATGTGCTTCCACTTGTTGAACAATGTAATAGGCTTTAGATGGCTTATGATGATCAAGGAAAGTATCATGAAACTCATTTCTTTCATAGAGTAAATTAAGCGATGTTGGAATTATGATGTTTTCATGTTATTATGGCACACATATATACGATTTTCATTATGTTGCAGGTGAAGCCAAAATTATATAATCCTCCAATGCATTGGGTAAAGTTTTGAACCTCATGAGACTATGCATGAACATGATTATGATTAACTATGTTCACAAGATAATATGTGGACATGATTGTTGTTAGCTATGTTCACAAGATGATGTGTGGACATGATTGCGATTAGTTATGTTCACAAGATAATGCGTGGACATGATTGTGATTAGCCAAGTTTGAAAGATAGTACATGAACATAATTGTGGGTAGCTATGTTTGCGATGTTATGATTTTTATGCTTATGTTTATGCCACATTTTTATGTCATTCTTATGCCTATGTTAAATTCTCATGGCTTGTGATTTAGTGATGCTTCAACACTCTTATGACTCGTGTCTTATGTTATGCCAAAGCTTTATGCCATGACTCGTGGTTTATTATCTATGTTTTTGTTGGGTATGGATCTCTTATGTTATATTTCCTACACTTATGTTCTCGTACTCATATGATCACCTTATGCTCATTTATGATCTTCAATTATTAATGTCCATGTTTACCCTTACTAGGTGTTATATTTATATTTCCCCACATTATGAAGAATGATATTATGTAAGATATGTCTATAAAGGTATCATGCGTGACAAATTTTGTGAGATGTTGAAGGCTTTATTGTGGAATAAGAAATTTTTGGTATAATGGGAAAATTGTTTGTTGAATGAGAAAGATATGATTTTTGTTAAGTAAAAGTTTCCTCTAATTCTCTAAAACTCTAAACCTAAAAAGTTTGAAGTATGCAAGGACTCAATATTTGTTTTTGACATTGTAATTATGGAAGTTCAAGTTTGGGTCGCTTCAATTGGTATCAAAGTATGTAAAGAGTATGTCTTTAGCACGAAATCCAGGTGTCCAGGTCTGGGGCGTTATACCACCTGGCTCAAAATCATGTTAAAGTTATTGACATGATCTGCCACCAACGTTTCTTTTTCTTTTGCCATCTTCAGGCCGAAGAGTCTGCATCAAAAACGCTTTGTTCATAGCAATTGGCTTCTTGTACATGTCAACGAGTGTAGACATTAACTCAATAGTTGTCTTCACCTCCCAGATGTTAGAGGCCACATTTCATGCCAATGTCATCCGAACAACACCCAGTGTCTTCCGATCGAGTTTTTCCTACTTTGTTTTTTCCATTGATTCCGATTTGACTTTCAATGGAAGATCAAGTTCTCTATGAAATAGATAATCTTCTATCAACATCCTCTAGGATTTGAAATCTGACATGTCAAACTTGTCAACTTGACCATTGTCTTCTTCCAATGTCATCTCTCAGTATTCTCACTAAACGAAAAGTGTTATAGACAATGAATGCCCTTTGGAAGTCGTTGAGCAAGCTCTGAACCAAACTCTGAACCGAGCTATGATGCCACTTATTGTGCCTAAAACCCCTTTCCATCAAATGCAGAACAAGGTTTGGAAGTTCCAAACTTCAACAGCACCTGATGTCAATAGTGCATTCAAACAAGGAACCTAGCTTTCGAAGTCACGCAATGAATCGCCTCAGACTTTCCTCAATCACGACCTTCCGAAAATGGAACAAACAGAACGGAAACAACTCACACCCACTAGAACAACAACAAAATACTCCATGGGAGAAACGATGCAACCTTTATATTAAGAGAAAACATTCATGAGTCACAAGCATTCAATAACAAACGCTACTCGAGAGAAAGACAAAAGCATAACTTCAACTGATGACTTGACAACCTTTCAACAATATGTGACCCCTCGCCCCTTTTATAGACAATCCATCTAAAAATCACGGGAACAACTATCATCTAGTTTCACCGTCATCCAACCTTTGCATTCCATCGCTGCATGGACCAAGGCAACCGCCAAATGCCAACTCTCATATCAGGTGAACCTGCTCCATCTGAAATCAAAGCTATGTCTTCGGAACTCATCCATCCGCATTCTCAAATCCACCATCCGCATTCTAACATTGCCTCGTTTCAATGCTTACTATTCTAGTTCCACAACATCCTTCCAAAATGGTTCTTTAAAGAAGTTTAGTTAGCTTACTAGAAAACACTCTTCACAAACCCATGAAGTAATAAATAATCATATTTTAATAGAATTGTGATGTTAAACTAAATAGTTTAATATTAATGCCGAGTTTGGATAATGTTCTAATAAAACCAGAAACGCAGGCCAAATAAATTAACAATTACTATTAATTACTTTAAATTTTTAAATGACAAAAAAAAGTACAATTGATAAGATTATTTAATAATATTTTAGGGAAATTAAAGCTTTAAATAAGAGGGAAGTGACATATCACAAAAAACAACTCCATGTTCACAAAACAAAAGTAAGTTGACACCAACCCATTCTGCAAACTAAATCAGCCAAGAAAAAACCAATGTCTTCCAAATAGTGAAGTTTGCGGCTAATGAGACTTCAAGTACTCCTGCAATACGTGAAGGGGCTCATGCTCCTCACCAAAATCCTGCAATCACCGCAATTAGATTTAAGGCCTGGTTTGGTTAATCAAAATAAATAAAAACACATTTATTTCATTATTATACGAAATAAAAAAAATCACTATCAAAGACATTGAGAATTGGGGTAATGTACCTTTACCACAACACTAGAGCAACCAACCACCTTCCTGGCCTTGCCTTCAGAATCAATTTTGCAGAGCTGCCAACACCCAAACATGAAGATGGTCAACAATTGTAATAGGTACTATGAAAATACAAGTGATGTTTATTCTTTCCGGAAAAAAACCTCCACTTCATCCAGGTCATCGAATTTCATTTCTTCATACCAACCAAACACAACACAGTATCACAGAAAAAATAGCCTCCCAATTCCCATAAATAAGTACATTTTCACTTACCCCAGTCCATTCACCAAGAGTTTTAGCATTGGGAACAGTCATCAAATGGACATTATGCTCAGCGCAAAGCGCCTTGACAAGTTTCACGTAGTCCGGCTGGTCACAGTCCTCCGCCAATACACACAGCACAGCATCATGCTTCTCCAGTGCCTTGGCTCCCTGGCGAAGCCCACGCACTAGCCCACCATGAGCCAGAGATTTCCTCAGAACAAGCTGCAAGGCTGTCACTAAATCCATCTGGGCTCCCAGAGCTTGAACCGGTTGCTCACCGGAAGCACCAGCTTCATCACTGCATGACATGACATGTAATGAAATTAATGGAAGGTGGCTCCTTACTCGTTGAAAACCTAGACAGGCATCAATAACAGTTTGAAACAACAATGGAAGGTGCTTATGCTCAATTCAATATTGACCTGTTTGCGCGAGTGTGTAATTAAAACAAAATAACTCAATCAGGGGAAGGTTCACGAGAATTTTGAAAGAAGAGAAAAGTCATGGCTGAACAGAGTGGTGAAGAAGGGAATAATCGATCGCATACCCTGACATGTTTCCAAAACAACGTTCAGATCAGAAGCCGCTTGCCTGCCGGGAAAACTAAACAAAACAAAGAAAAAAGGCATGTAAGATCACTCGGATGAATATCGGAGGAGCAAGAGCAAGGACAGGAGGGAGGATGGAAGGGGGGAGGGGGTGGTCATCACCGAAGAAGTCGAGCTCACCTCCAAGCCGTCGCCGCCCAGAAACCCTAGCTCCCAGTTGCTGATTCGAGGGATACTTATTTATTTATTTTTTAAAGTGATAGGGTTTTGAGTTTTTTAAAAATTAGATCTGCAGATGACGGGTTGCATGAAACGTTTTTTTTTTTTTTTTTTTTTTCCAAAACGGAGGCGGTTGCGGTTTGCTAATATATTTATAATTATATAATTATTAAAATAAATTTACAAATAAATCTCAAATATATTTATATATATTTATATACAAATGTATTTTAATTTATATAATTAATATAATTCATATTTAATGATATAATTACCATAATTAAAATTTTAAAATAAATAATTGAATGTATATAATTATAAATAAATATAAATGTATATAATTATAAAACAATATTTATATAATTATAATTGTATTTAAAGAATTGAAAATATGTATTTATAAATTTAATTATAAATAAATATTAATATATATAATTTTAAATAAAAACTTATTTATAATTATATATTTATAATAATAAATAAGTTTTTATAAATATGTTTATAAATTTAAACACATGAAAAGTTTTTATATATTTATAAATTTAATTATTAATATATAATTATAAATTAGTTTTTATTTATATTTATTTATAATTAAATGTATAAATACGTATAAAAACTTATTAGGTATTTATAAATAAGTTTTATTTATAATTATGTAGATATGATAACTAAACTTATTAATTGTATTAATTGTATGAATTAAAATACATTTTTATATATAAAAATATATTTTTTTAAATTAATTTGTAAATATATTTTAATAATTATATAATTGTAAATGTATTTATATTTATATAGTTATAGATGTTTATTTATAAATAAATTAAATATATATTTATATACTCAAAAGATCCAATCGTGGGTTGGGAAAAGTAAAAGTGCAACAAAGATAGAGGTACAAGTAGAACACCACATGCCAACATTGAAACACAAATCACATCCTTCGGACTCCCCTATAACCCATATTATGAGGATGTCTGTCTCTTCCCTTTAGATGTTTGTCTCTCCGTCGTGTCTTGGTTTGCGGGGGGTCATTGTCTTCATCAAATGATGACTCGGGACCTTCCTTCAGTATTCTGAATTTTCAAAATAGATCCCGGGAATTCATCTCTGAATTCAAGCAGAATCCATCTCGCAAGCAGTTTTCTGGACTACTGAATATTCACTACACCCAAACACATTCGGCTCCATCATAGCAAATATCACCTCCAACTGTAGAAAAAACCAATCGGTCACTTCCTTATTAAAGACTTCAATTTGGCGCTCCCCTTCCTAGGTGACATTTGCAAGGTGACATTTGCAAGAGTTTGTGTCATAGAACCAAGTGGTTTTACTTTGATTACATGGATATTTAATGTATTATTACATATTGTTCATTGTTCTGCATGACTATAATGTAATAATGTCCTAGAGTATTTGTTGCATTGATAAGGTCATGACAGTTCTCCGCTATGATGAGAACCTTGAAATGCTATAACAGTATTCTTAAATATAATTATGCGGTTGGATGACATGCTATGATGGGACACATAGCATGCAGATCGTCAGGTGCGAGTACTCGTAAGCAAATGAGACTTCCTCTCATGAAGTTCGCACTTGGTAATCTCCAAGATAGAAGATTATGAGAATAGACCCGCTATTAGGAATTCTGCATGTTTTGGTGTCATCGGATATTTCTATATACGAGCGTGTGTAATGATCCTTAGACTTTAAGATTACCATTAATATGTGTCACGACTTACACACTTTGATTTACTGACGAAAACCGTCACGCAAACAGTTGGCGAGAAGTATGGTACGTTGGGTGCGTCATGAGTGACATGTTATTAATGGATAAGTCGAGGAAGAATTTGTCCCTTCCATTTATGAAAGTTGATATCTCAGCCCTTTGATTGAAATAGAACTGTCGCGCGAAATTCCATGATCATGGTGTAACGACGAGTTTATTTCAGGTAGTCAAAGAACGACGTATCAAGCATAAAAGTTGATGACACAATCATGAAACCTGCTTGATGAGATATTGCGACAAAATGATTATATTACACAGTGAGTGTTCGTATGTGGATGTCGTTGTTGCGACTTTACGTTCTTTCTCTTGGGTGCCTTGACCCGTTGCTAGACAGTACTTTTGGACTTTAGGTAAGCCCGCCTAATGCCAACGAGAAAGAATCCCAGAGGGTCACACACTAAGTGTTTTTGGTGGTCTCGGTTAAATTCTATTTGAATTTAATTAATGAAATAAATATTATTCTCAAAACCGTGGAATAATTTTATTCAAGTTAAGACGATCGCATAAATTAAATAAAGTATATTTATTTATTTTATTGAACATTTAATAAATATTTATTTACTAATTTGTAAATAAAATATTAATTTAAGAGAATAAATTATTTATTTATTTATTCAGGTGTTCAATAAATGAAAGTGGAGTTCGAACAGACCAAGGTCAGCCCGGTAGTAAAATAATTATTTGCAAGATGGTAAATAATTATTTAACTAGTTGACACAAATTAAAACAACGCTGTTATTATTTTGTGACGCGAAATTTTATTTATAATTCCGTTTTGCGCAAGTTGGCGCACTATAAATAATGACGCGATATTATTATTAAATGCATGAGTTTTCTCTAAGTTCATGAATGTATTTAATTGTTGCTATACAATTAAATATTGTAACTGAAATTCCATGTATATAAATATGCAAGTGCCCCTATTGTGTCATACACAACACCACACGCCTGGTGAATTGAGAATTATTGAGCCAAACAATTTTTCTCTCGAATCCTCTTCTCTCCCCTCTCAGGAACGAGAGACGTTCTTCAAGGCTGAAAAACAAGCGATCAAGAACGATCGACACAAGACACTCGCTTCGCCGCGCTAGCACCCGAAGAACGAGCGGTGTCGATCAGAGGCCATCAGAGCACGTGTGGATCACCGCTAGAGGGATTCTAGTTTGGATCCTTACAAGCGCAACAAGATAATCCAGAAGGGTCAATCCAGACGATCAACATCATCAACGAAGAAAAATACCAAAGACCCAGGTATTATTTTCTTTATGAAATTAATTAAATTAATTATAAACATGATGTGCAAGATTATCTCTAAAGGTTTTATGCCTCTTTTTTATTTATCTAAATCTTTGAATATATTCCATGGAGACTGACGTTCATCGTCATATTGATCCCGGAATATTCATTGATCATGGTAAAAATCAAAGTTGGGTCTCGTTCCAACCACACTTCTGCTGCGCCCGGAACCTTCAACATTCATATTCTTCCTTCTCGCACTAAGACATTCCTCATATGAGGCCTTGTCAAAGTGTTCATCGACGTTCTTCATGAGATCGAAAAAGCTGGAAGGGTAATTCCAATCCAGATGCTTGCGATCATCCACAGTCATGACTGGGGTAACATCGTGAATTTGCACCAATTCAGAAGCTTTGGATTTCCAAAGAAGAACCATTTGGAATCCCTCTGCCTCCACTATAGCACTCTTGGATTTTTTACTCAGCTACAGAGAGGCAACCACCAACGTGCCTTTTACCTTTCTGCTGGCAGTGAGGAGAGATCTTTCCATAGATAACTCCCCATCCACCTCCTTTTGGATTTGAGTCTCAGAATCATTTAATTCATCATTAAAATAATAACATCCAACCCGCCCTTCTGCTGCTATTTCAGCCCATGACCATTTGGGCGATGAAGTACCGCCATGAGTCGAAACATTCAGTTGACCATTCTCAACATCAATAGAAGACAACCTCCAAACAGGGGTATCCAGGACATCAATAACAGGAGATTGTGCAGACTTATCCAAGCAATCATTTATTCCTCCATCCAATCTGTCAGAGTCAAGTTGCATAACATTGGCAGGTTGCACATCAACCCTAGTAACACTCACGAACTGGGGCGCATGCTGAATTCCTCACCCAACAGGCCCATGTCCAGGTTTAGCTCCATGCACAGGCAGTGAAGCTTCACCTTGCATCTGTATATTAGGATACCTTGCCTGCCTAAATTTCTCAAGTTGCACCTTTTTGAAGCATGTAAAATCCTCATGGCCACATGCTGAGCAAAACACACAAACAAAGGCTTTTTTACAGGTTGAGATATCATGGCCAATCAATCTGCCTTCCATACAAAATTTTGGCATTCATTTGTATTCAATTTTCAAAGCAAACTCATCTGAATCGGTGGAAAGAAAAGTTGTATCAACAAGAGTGGAGCCAAGATCCAACTCCACCAGAAAGTGAAAAAAATGTCCATACCGAGCTAATTCTGTTTCTTTATCCAATTTAATTGGTACACCAATTGAAAGTGCAATATCATATAGAATCTTTGGATGCCACAAGATCCAGTTAAAACCCTGAACATTAACCCATAATCATGTAGAGAATTTGTTGATATCCTCTGGATTAAAGTTATTGTCCCACTCTCTTATATGAATCACATCCAGTTTAAGGGATACCGATTCACACCCCCACACTTTCATCTTCGGGTCATCAGTGGGGAAGAGAAGGTGATAAAAACCTCGGTCTATCGAAACACATTTCCACTTGTCAAAACCCCAAATTTCAGATATTTTCACAAACATATCATCCATTTTCTAGGGTTTGGAACTTTTTGGTAAAATAATGCGAGCGATTATATAATGCTTACCCATGAGCATCCACTCCTCAATCGCATCTGAATCCGCTTTGACATGAGCAACACTACCCTTGCATCAAATCACCCCATGAATTGCATCCTTGAAGAGTAAGAAGGAGTTTTCAACAACACAACTAGGGTTAAGATCCACCGGAACAGATCCACCCCGAGCTACCCACGAATCACTGATAGGGTTAGGATCCACCAGAGATCCACCCCGAGTTGCCCTTTCTTCGCGACCAGGGTTAAGGTTCGTCGAAGATCTACCCCACGATACCCATTCCGATTCGAGGACTACATCACGACCGGTCTTCTGCACTGATGTGGTCGAACCCAGCTATAAATCAGTCTGAATTGATTCAAAAGTGTGAAGATTCATGCTACGTAGATGAAGGGCAGCCCGATCGCGTGGAGGCCGTCTCCTCTCTGATTCCTCCATCAAAATATATTTATATAATTGTATTTATTTATAATTATAATTATTTATACGAGTAAATATATAAATAATGAATATATTTTAATTAATTACATAATTAATACTTAATAATATAATTACCATAATTAAAAATTTAAAATAAATAATTGAATGTATATAATTATAAATAGATATAAGTGTAAATAATTATAAATCAATATTTATATAAATATAACTATATTTAAAGAATTAAAAATATGTATTTATAAATTTAATTATAAATAAATATAAATATATATAATTATAAATAAAAACTTGTTTATATAATTATAAATATAAAATTATAAATATATAATTATATATATAATTAATATATTTATTATTTACATATATTTATTATAAGATATGGGAGAGGGATGTGGGTCTCAGAGGAGCTCCGCGACAACGACAATGGCATTTAGGGCTTCAATCAATTATGGTTCTCCCTCATTTCCTTGTCTCTTCTCTTTTGCCGGAGAAACCTCCACATCGAGCATCCTCGATTCCAAGGACTGAACCAAGAAATGTTAATTCTTCATCAATTTCAGATGGAGGATTCAACGTGACCAAGGATCTGAAATCGGATATCGTTAAGTGGGCTTAGACATCATTCAAGGATTCTTTCACTGGAAGAATCCTTCACAAGGGATCTTCGACTCACGTTGAAGCTAATCCAGAAGCGTTCTCTAAAAGATTGGAAATGGGGAAAAATTCCTTGATTGCGCATCTTGTCACTCCTATAGGTGAGACACCTTAGAACCTCGATGATTTGGTTCATTGAATTTTGATTATCAGGGGATTCTCATATTGGAGGTGTGTCTCTCTTGGTCGAAGTTTCTTCCATTGTCTCTTTTCTTCGGTAGAGTCCAAGCTGCGGGTGTGGAGTATTGGACTACTATTCTTGAAGCCCATATGGGTGCATCTCCACGAATGGTTTTTAGAATTTAATGTATTGAGGGCAAGGATTGTTTTCTCTCAAGTTTGGATTCGTCTTTATGGTCTCAATTAGGTCCTGTGGCACCCGAAGATTCTACACGACATTGTTACAACAATATGAACTCTTATCCTTCTTGATAAAGAAACTGAGCAGGTGCGGTTTGGGCACTTCGCCATGATGCTTATGGAGATTGATCTCACTTATACCATCATTTAAGAGGTTACTCTTTCTACTCCTTCTGATGATATACACATTAATGTTGAATATGAGAAAAAACCCCTATTTTGTGATGCATGCATGTTTGTTGGCCACATGTTGAACACATGATAGAGGAATGCTCTCTGTGGGAAGTGTGGGATGAAGGGCCATCCTGCTAGAAAATTTCATAGGAATGTTAAGGGGAAGGATGTTTCCATCACAAATCCTACACATCATGAAGACGAGGTGTCTGATAGGTCCAAGAAGTCCATTGGGGCTGATGTGCGGGCTCATGTGGATCACATTTCTCAGAAGCCTATCTTGAAGGATAAGGAGTTGTTGCCTCATGTGTTATCTCCAAATGAAGGAAACAATGACCCTTCTAAAACATGGGCTGATCTTACAGAGGTGGATACACCAATGGGGCAAGACCAAATTGATGGATTGGCTCGTACTAAACCAGTTGTGGAATCTCTTCATTCCCTCTCTTTCAGAGATACTCTTGTTGGTGATGCGGTGGAGGAAGAGAAGGCTGCACATTTAAGTGGGCAGGGTGAAGGTGAAAGTGAGGCGTAGGCCATAACTGACCAACATTTATGGCTTGAACAAAAATCGGTTAACTCTAAGAGTCACATGGCAAGTAGGATATCATCTTTGCTTCTAACAGGGGCTTCAATCGTAAGAAAGACTTCACTGATCAAAGAATAGAAAACATGGAAAGTTTTGAAAATGCTATAGAGTTGTCTAAAAAGAGAAACACTCATAATCTTCTTAATGTCATAGAGGTTTCCAATTTTTCTGGCCTCAACTGCTCCTCTGGAACTCATGGAGTCTATGACATTGATGCAAATGAGATGCATTTGTTGGGTGGAAATGATACTATTTTGGTTAGTGACACGGGTGTGACCACTTTGAATCAAGATACCCAGGGAGCCATGGTGATGCAAGAGTCAAGGAGTAAAGGTAAGAAAACCTTAGTGGACGAAGAAGGATTCCAATTGGTCATACCTCAGAAATCCAAAGCGCATGAATTTAAATCTAATGTGCATGCTGCATCTACAGGTTGAGCACCCACTTGGCAGGTGTATTGATGACTCTGGGAAGGTGGAGTGGTCATATCCATCATATTTCAATAATCTAATAAAGAACGCTTATGTATCATTTGACAAGGCCACAAATGAGGAATGTCAGACTACACAGATAAAAAACTTGAATATTATACCCCCCAAAGGACCTGGAAGGGGAAAGGCCTATCACAGACATTGACAAGGAAGTGAAAAAATGGTACTTCTCTCAAATTGAAGCTACCTTTTCATTAATGGAACCAGAGATATTTGGTTTCAATGATTACATAGCAGTGCAGAAGTTGTTATCCATTAATTTTGAAGATGGACTCAGATCCAACCCAAAAATTGAATTTTAGGATTTATCTTGGAAATTTAGGATATTCTCTACTCTTGAAAGCTCACTTGAATCATCATTAGATTAAGAATATGTGGCTCTTCAAAGGGTCAAAACATGGCAATGAGTTCGGCACTCAAAAGACATAGGACGATATCCTAGGAATCTTGGGTCCAGAATGACTTGATCTTTTTGCTTCTTTGTTTACCTTGTTGTGGGTATTATGCATTGTTGACGTACTTCCCTTCTGCCTTGTATGCTTTTATTTTATTAATAAATTTTTGGGTCATGGGTTTGGTTTTCCCAAATTCATGGCTGATCTGTTTGGGTATATATATTATAATGTTATAATTATAATTATAAATAAATATAATTATATAAATATTGATTTATAGTTATATACATTTATATTTATTTATAATTATATACATTCAATTATTTATTTTAAATTTTTAATTATGGTAATTATATTATTAAATATTAATTATATTATTAGTTATTATTTTTGAATAGATGAGGCACACAACCCCTTTATTAAAATTAAAAAAGAAGTACACAAGGAGGAACATACAAACATGAAAAGTTAAGAAAAACAGTTAGGTAACTCGTGAATGAGTGATCATGCTATGATGTGAGGTCTTCCCACCCCGACCATGAAGATGTCGTCCTCTTCTCCATGTTTTGACCTACAACCATGGCCCACCACCATCATCTAGAAGCCCGACATCAACAATCTCCATCGTTTCTTCATTTCCAGAAACTTGAACACAACTTTGACCCTCCTCCTCACAACTTTATGAAGCAACTCAAAGGAATTGTGAGTAACAACCTTTTATTTTGGTTTATCTTTCACATGTTGAACCGAGTTCGAGATCAGAGTAGAAGAAGCAGCTATAACTTTAACCATCTTGGGAGTCACCTTTGAAACCCCGTGATCATCTCCATCCAAAGAAAAAAAGCAATACCATCATGCTTTTTGTAAGGCAAGGGTGCCTCATTGACAACTCCTACTGTACTATCCAGTCTAGTGAATACAATAGCCTTATGCAGTTGGTCTTGATATGAAAAATGCAGTACATGAACCTGCAAAGAGGCTAAAACAGAGGTGTGGGCCTCATAGGGCCTATCATCGAAAGGGGTCCTAGGTGAAACTGTTCCTTCAACACTTCTGGGAGCAAAAGATAAGGTAGCCGACTTCCTGTAGTGAAAAAGTTCTGAAATAAATTGAAATACATTTGTATAGAAATATATATAAATTTATTTGAAATTTATTTGAAAATATATTTTAATAATTATATAATTATAAATATAAATATATTTATATAGTTATAAATATTTATTTATAAATAAATTTAAAATGTATTTATATATTTATATTTATTTATAATTATAATTATATTTATATTTTATATACATGTAATTATATATATAATGAATATATTTATTATTATATAATTATAAATATATTTATATTTTATATAATTATAATTATATATATATAATGAATATATTTATTATTATATAATTATAAATCCATCTCTATAAATAAATATTTATAATTATATAAATATTTATTTATAATTATATATATATATATATATATATAATTATTAAAATATATTTATAATTATACAATTCAATATACATTAAAACTCCAAATAATTTCACAAATATATTTATAAATATATAATTATATCTCTATATTTATATATATTAGGTGATTAGGGGTACAATTACAATCAAACACACACACACACACCACAACACGTAGGTTGGAAAGGCACTAAGGGATATCATACTCGTTAAGACCTTTATATATATATATATATATTAAAGGCCCGTATACCCCCTTAATACATGACCCATCAGGACATTTATTTTTTTGGCCCAAGGCCCACGCATATCTGACCACTATTTCATCGACCCAGCCTTGCCCCACTAGTGTCCTCATGCCTTGTCAGAGGCGTCCAAACCCTCGCTTGTTCACCATCGGGGGTTTCCCCACCTCCCATTCTCACATAGCCACTGTCATCGGGCCAACCCTACTCCGCCAGTCAGCCCACCCTGCTGCTCCACCCCCATCCATCGGAGGCTACCTCCACCGCTCGCTTGCTGGTCGTCGTTGGGCTGATGCCCCCGTCTTGTTGCGTCGTCACCCGCAGACCGTCGGAGGTCTCTACCCCCACTTCTCCTGCCTATCGATGTAAGGCAGCCCCCCGTACAACATCGCCATCAAAGACGACAACACGCACACAACATCATCCCTGCCGTTTGATGGGGTCGCCTGTAACACTTGCGCAACGTGACCATCATCAACGCTGGCGTCATTTGACGCCAACCAAAAATAGTGCCCCAAATTTAATTGGGAGCCATAGATGTTTCAGTTGGGTATCGAACCCCAGCTGTCCGGATGCATCTTTGAGGGTTTACCAGTTAGGTAACACCCCATATGTAATTTTTATTTACAAATCTATATTTATATATTTATAAATATATGTTTACTTATAAATAAATTTAATTTTTAAAACATATAACAAATTATAAATATATATTTATCAATATAATTATAAATATATGGGGTGGGGGGCATGGGATTTGGGGAGAGCCCAAAATGCCACATCACGTGGCGTTTTGAAAAAAAAACAAAAAAGTGCCACTTCATGTGGCACTTAACTACCCCATTTCCCAAATTAATTTAACCCTAACCCAATTTAATTAAAAAATAAAATAAATAAACTCATCCTGGAATTTTTTTTGGAGTTCATGCATCTCAATTTGGCTAAGCGTGAACCGTTAACACTGGCCATGATCAAAGAGGCGTGAATATATTTATAAAATCAATAATTTACATTGTTGAATATATTAATTATAAATATTTATTAGTTAATGAATTTTATTTATAATTTTTTATAAACCTTTATCATTTTTTTATATAATTATTAGTAATTTATTAATAATTAATATATTTAGTAATTATAAATTGTATTATTTATTATTAAATAATAATACCAAAACAACTCGGTCATGGATTTGGTGACCAAACCCGTGACTTAAAATTTATTGAAAAAGTAAACAGTACAAGAAATGAGATGAAACATACAAGACACAATAGATAACATCCAATAAAAAAATCCATAAATAATAAAATCAACATGTTCAAGTTCCTTTGGAGCCCAAATTCCTAGTCTATTTTTCTGTGCCCTTTGGATGAAGACCTCTCCACTGTGTCTTCTTTGGAAGGACTTCATCTTCTCTCTATGATTATTCATAGAATCCCCCAGAAGTGTCATAAATCTTGAATTTCTAAGATACATCCCAAAAATCCATATTTGGATTAGATTGGAATCCATTTTCAATTTTAATTGATAGCAATATCCGGACTGATATATAATCATTAAATCCAAATACATCAGGCTCCATCATGGAGTAAATAAATTCAAGGTGGGAAAAATACTAATCAGTTGCTTCCTTATTAAGACCTTCAGTGGGTCAAATGTTCTTACCTTTTCGAGTCCTTGATGTACCACCCCTACCTGTATCACTACCCATAAAGGGATCTTGATATTGGTCATGTTTCAGCATTGGAACAATTCCATATACACTTGTGGTGTGTAATTCATCAGCATTCATGCCACTATTGGCATATGAAGAATCCAAGGCAATGTCAGCCATTTTGTGCACTTGAGATCTAGTTCGAATCCTTGAATGTGTAGAGGCCACAACATACAATTTTTTCTTACCCTTACATGATTTTGAAATAATAAGTTGTTCTTGCAGTAGTTGTTGGTTAATTGGTTCTTGTACAATCATTTCATCAGAAGATTGACCTTCCACATCCTCCCTAGAGAGCTCATCCCTACAGGCCATAAGCTCCCCCCGGTCATGGGAAGATTCACCTCCAAACAATTGTGCATTCACTCCCCTATGAGAAGAGTCTTGACCAACATTTTTAACAACAACTAGAATCTAGTTCGATTCATCACCACATAGCAGGGCTTGTTCAGCCCTTTGTATAACTGGTTCACCAGACAACACTGCTCCATGTCTTTTCCCTTGATTAACCAATTTAGCCCATGATTTACTAGAGTGATTCTCATTGAAGTCCCTTGATCGCCAAAGGGACTCTGAGACAACCACACCCCCATCTTCTGACCATATGCAGAACCAACCTGCCTTCCCAACGAGGGAATCTGAGTGGTAACTGCTTCATCATGAGGCATCTTCAGGCCAACCTTACCAGGAGTGTTTTAATTCCTAATTTTATTATTTTTCAAACACACACTTTCATGGTGCCCACACATAGAGAAATATTTATAGACAATGAACCTCCTGCAAGTTGAGAGATCATGGCCTAAAACCTAGAAATCTGGATAGAATCTGGGAATTTTTTCATATTTAACTCTCAACTCCATATCATCTTCATCAGTAAATAGAAATACTTTCTCGACCAGTGTAGATCACAAATCAACTTCCATCAGAAACCGAGAAAAGTGCCTGAATCTGGTTTCCTCTGTTTCTCGGTCCAATTTTATGGGCACACCAATGGATACAACAATATCGTATAAAATATTGGGATGCCAAAGAATTCAGTTTAATCCATGTATCTTGACCCATAACTATACCGAGGAGTTACCAACCTCCAAAGTGTTGAAACTCCCATCTCAATCCTAAATATGTAAAAGCTTAGGCTTGAGCAAGATTGAGCCGAAGCCCCAAGAATGCATTTTCAGCTCCTCAAAAGGGAATATAAGGTGAAAAAATCTACATCATAGTGAAACACAATTCCAATTAGTGAAGCTCAAGCTTCTGAAAACCGAGCCACCAAATCCCCTAATTTAAATGGCATGAAACCCTTTGGTAGAATGAGACGAACAATAATAGAGAACTCGCTGATTTTGAGATGCTCTGAGACCGCAATCTGATCAGCCCTAACATGGGCAACACTTCCCTTTATACAGATTCCTCCCACCACCGAACCCTTGTAGAGAGAGAACAAACTCTTAAACTCATAAGATGAAACATCCACAATGGTCCCTCCATGAGAAGCATTACGACTCATGGATTCGTTACCCAAATACCTGTGAGAGTTGAAGCGGCCCTTTGTGAAGAAAGAAGCAACCGAGGGGATTGGATTCAAAGTATCCATTGACAGGAATCCCTAATCGCTGAAGAAACTTAGTGCGAGAGGCTCCCACAGCAGACCCATCATCCTCTCATCGTAGTAAATAATAATATATTATTCTATCAATAATTATTTAATAATACTATAACTATTATTTATTGTTTAATAATATAAATAAAATAATTTGTATTGAGAAATATATTTACTAGTTAATAAATATATTTATTTTTAATATATTATAATATATTATTTACTATTTAGTTATATAATTAATAATATAATATTTATTATTAAGAGAAATAATATCTAGAGAATTATTATTTATAAGTATTTGTAACTTATTTTTTGATATAAAATAATAGTAATTTATTAATAAGTAATTTATTTATTAATAAACAATTTTATTATTTATTATGAATCAATATTATATTATTCTATTATTAATTAATTAATAGCATAACAACTAATATTTATAGATTTTTAATTATAAATATTTGTTAAAATTTTTGTTGATATAATTATTAGTAATTTATTAATAGGTAAATATTTATTAATTATCAATTGTATTATTTATTATTAATTAATTATATATTATTATGTTATTGATATAATTAATAGTATTATAACTAATATTTATTGTATAATGATATAAATAAAATAATTTGTATGGAGAAAAATATTTAGTAGTTAATAATTATATTATTCTTAATATATTATGTTGTATTATTAATTAATTACTTATATAATAAATAAGATAATATTTATTATTAATATTAATAATATTTATAGAATTGAAAATAACAATATTATTAATATTTAATAATAAATTTAAGATGATTATTTATTATACATAATTTGGATAATAATACTAAGAAGTGTTAATATAAATAAAAAATAGTAATTATTATTATTATTATCAATGTAGTTATTAATATTAATGTTTCCTAATCATTCAAAAATATTTGTATGAATTTCCAATTATATCAATTTTTTGTTTAATGCAACAAAATATAATATATCAGTATGCTTTTAAATAATGTACAAGTACTGATTTAAAAAACATATAACATGTATCAATCTAATCTATGTTGATGTCCTGGATGCTCCTCCATGACACAACCAGGTGTATATATAATGCATTTATGCTATGTCTATCTATGTATATGCTCTGGCATATGAAACTCTTGTGTATCATCCCTGTCAGCTACCTCCACATCATCATGTGCGATAGACGATGGATCTACAGTCTCTCTACATGTACTCTATCATAGCTCCAGGATAGTGGTTGTTGGCTGGAACCCTTCCCAACATGTGAAGAAGATGGCAGCTGTGCAACATATATATACATATCAAAGGCAAATAAATTTTGTAACGTAGGCCAGTGAGCTTCTATCTCTACAGAAAAACCTTCCATGATAACAAACCCTGTCTGTGCCTATGTCTCTGGCTGTGGTTCTGACTCATATACAATAGGAATTAGAGGATCATCTGGCTGATCATGATGAAAACCCTTCTCCCATGCCGCAACTACATCCACAACATACTTTTCACCCTTGACACATCTATATCAGGCTCTGTACCCTTAGTATTTTTGACACATCAAAGAAAATCTCATGATAAATCTCATCCATAGGAAGCAGATTGGTCACTACTCTATGAAAATAGGCCTCATCAAAGGCGCCTCCCTCCATGAGATCAAATATGTGAATAAGATGAGTGATACAAACATCCTACAAAAACAAATTATGTAGTTAATTAATATTAATAAAAAATTGTTCAATAATGGAAGAAATAATTATTACAAAGTCACAATAGCCCCATTTTTGTCGCGTAAGATATCTCAATGGGGACATGTGGTACCAGGGCCCATAATCCATTTGATCTGATAAATTCATATGTACTATGTTGGCCCCTTGTAATTGGGATTCATGTTGTATGTCTCATATCTCAATATATTGTGCATGATATTGACTCTAGTCAAAGTATCTATTCCCTAACATCTTTAGGGAATGAAGTTAAGGTAACTGACTGGGTGGTGTAGGAATGATCTAATAGAATCTAAACTGCCTCATAACTACATCAGTATGGTACCACTCAACAATATGAAAATGAATCATAGGTACGATGTGTGAGCCGACAACAAGCATCGTTGTACAGTACGGTGGGAGACTCTAGGTGATATCCTCACTATATGACATCTATGAAACCTAAAAAAAAAATAAGTAATTGATAAATGAATACATGTATTGTACACAATAATAATTTAACTATATAATTAATAATCACGTACATTGTTCAGTCTAAGACTATCCAACATAAGTCTGTAAGCGTGAACATCATGTCTGGTTGTATCTTAATATCAATGCACTTGAATCTACCTATAGATAAAATTTTTATACTTATATTTTATAATAGAAATTTGTAGATTTGATTTTGACATAATATGGAAGGAAAAACATACCATCATTCATGCAGAGACACCTGTAAAATATTACCAGACAATAGTGCACGGGCATGTGGAGCTAAGTGAGGGATGCACTTCCATATCCACATATGTATCAAAATAACACATCTTGTGATCTATATATTATCGATATGACATGCGCTGCATAATGCCCTATATATATACACAAGACATGAAGACCACCAGTTACACCACCCTGTTTGATCCAAGTCCTCCATTAATAGTAAATACATCAAATGTACAAATGTAGTCGAATGATAAATAAAGATCATGCCATCAATAAGCCTCAAAATGTATGCATGTGAAAATCGTGGTATGATGATCTCATTGTCATCGTCGATTAGATGAGTGAAGTGTTAATCTATCCATGACATGTGTAATCTACTGCCGATGATGAACCTTCCATCATTGTGAACCTTAATGCCCAGTAATATGTGAACTAGATTAAACCAATATACACCCACTCGACCCATCATAGCCACACTTTTGATGGGTAGGCCCAACATAATGGACACATCCTAGAGCGTAATAGTCATATCTCCCTTTATAAAATGAAATATATGTGTCTCTGGCCTCTATATCTCTACGAGTGCAATAATGAGTTGATGATCAATGAATGTGAAGTTTCACATCACTACACCATATAACCCAACATGATGAAGATGAGGGGCGATGATAGAAGATAATAAAACATGATGGAAATGATGAGATCTCTGTACACTCAAAGTAGGAACTTGTTGTCCCTCTATGACTAGCTGTGAAACATGTCTGTCCTGGAATGTGAGCAATGGAGGACCCTCTATCTCTATATTTTATATCATCATTACTTTTTATATTCAATTCAATAAAATTTGTAAAATATTTTTTAAAACTACAAAAATTAAAATAAGGTAGACAATTAACATTCATAATTAAGTATTATGATGAAAAATATGGTAAATAAATAGATATAACTGATTTTGTTGAATTAGTATATCGATTTATTATTTTAATGATCTACAATCATGTTTAATATATTTCTAAACAATTCTATGTATATCGACCATGATGAAAATCCTGCATAGTACAAGCGACTGCATGATATATTTAACTGACCGTGTGATTTCAAGGAAAGATTTAAAGACAATTTATTTAGAGGCTGAATCTATGGTTATTCATTTCCATTATGTGTTTAATTTATTAATAGTTGAAATATCCCAAAATTATTTTTGATTGAAACCATAAATGAAACAAACTAGAGATGAAATAAACTATAAATGAAGCAAGTCAGAAATAAAAGGGTCCATTAATGAAAAAGCTCGCATACAAAAAATATATACAAATTCATGATAAAATACACAAACTCAATAAAAGATGATGTGAAGTGGATCCCCGTCCTACCACTTGGGGACATATTTTATGAGTATTTCCTTTTGCGTGATAAATATTGCATCATAGTCCCACTCTCCATTGTCTAGTATACTCCATCTCATTTATGATACAAATAGACTTTGTTCATCCCTGAGGGCACAACCTGATAATATCAGGCACCGCAATCAACTGGTGAGTGGGAAAGATAAAAGTATGAAATATCACAAAATTCTTTCTGATTCAAACCAGAAATATAACAAGGCATAAATGAAAAAATCTTGAAATTAAAAAATCCAAAAATGAAAAATCCACAATATGAAACCTGGATTAGGGGCCATAGTTAACTAATCAATATGAAATATAATAATACAAAAGTCACCAAAATGCATCCAAGGTTCACTTTAATAGTTAACCAGAGTGCTCACGTGATACACCAGGTCAACATAGGGAACCCATGATATGTTCACTGATGCACAAGCAGCAACAACATGTGAACAAGGATATCTCAATACCTGGAAATAACCACAATCATAATACCCGCTTTCCAATACGACCACCATCACTCGACCACTATTGTATATGAGTGGGTCATGGAACTCTGTTACCAGAAAGTAACTCCCTACCCGGTCAAAGGTTCAAACACATAATGATGATGTATCATTTAGTATTTGATTAATGTCACTTTGGAAATTATGGCTAAAACAAATTCCATTTTTCATCCTTTGATAGGCCTGCTGAGACTGTTCAATAAAGTAATTCACACATCTATAAAATGTCTCATGTACTGACCCTATGATCAAAAGTTTTCATACACCCTTGAAGATCCCATTTATGCACTCCAAAATATTAGTTGTCATATGGTCATATCTCCCACAACCATCATATACTAATGACCATTTGTCATTTGAAATCAACATTATATAATCATACAAATATTGATTAGCCCTTCAAATTTATTCAAGTTGTTGATCAAACATTACTTGTTGGGGCTTGTATGCTGAAACCAGAAGAGAATAATGTATTTAAAATGATATTATTATTTTTTTCAAATTTTTTTTTTAATAAAACACACCTAACTTGATGATCACATTCTTTATTGCCTCATATTTGAAATTATTATGCCCATTATTGGAAATATTTCTAATGAAATATCAATGATAAGCATTCAATTCTCACCATGAAAATCCATAATTATTAACAATATCTATAATCTATTGATAATGATTAAATATGAGACACACTCCTTGACTTTATGTGACAAGAATGCATATATAGGCCAAAACCAACTCCAGGATTCCAAATTATCCTTTTCAACAATGGAAAATGCATGTGGTAGAGGAGCACAATTACCATCCCGTGTGGCAGTAATAAGTATATCACCTATATACTTACCGTAAAAAAAGTTCAATCGACTTGAGTAAATTTTTTACAATACGAGAAAATAATGATACATGGTCTGAGTGCCCAAAACAACCTATGGAACTTCACCTTTGCTTGATCAACTCAGTGATTTGGGGAGACATACTCAACAGTTTACAAATGATAAATAACCTAATTTTTGAGATATAACAACCCCATTAGCAATGAAAACACTGTATATGATTCATCCCAATCTTCATAAGATTCCACAATTGCCTTTTTTTTATTCCAAGCTTTTTCATAGGATATCTAAAGAACCTTTGTGATAAATTGTTTTAACAAAGTTTTTGTATTTATTAAAAACTAAACTTTTTGTATAAGAATGTTTTTGTTATCCAAGAATCAGATCCATCTACATCATATTCATCTCATTGGATCCAAAAGAATCGAAGGTAGAAATTGTTGTTTTATGAAATTTTTCCTTTATCATAATCAGATAAAGAAAGAAGTTACCGAGGGAAGAAGTTATATTTTTTCTAAAGAGGTTTTGTTGAAGAAAGTGAAGTCAGGAGTTAGAAAGTTTTCATACTTTCTAAACCAAGTCAGATTATTATTTTATAATCATAAAGTTATCACAAATCATGAAAACTTTCACGATAAAATCTTTTGAAGAAATTATGGAGAGGTTTGAAGAATTTCAAAGATGCAGTATGGAGATTCCATCGTAATTGAATATCCATTGTAATGGGAATTACATTTTAATGAGAATTCCATTGTAATGAGAATTAAATTTAGATTCACTGAGAAAGAAATAGAATTCAGATTCACTGAAAATCAAATAGAATTCGGATTCATTGAGAAAGAAAAAGAATTTGGATTTATTGAGAAAGAAACAAAAATCATATTCTCTGAGAAAGAAACATAATTCAGATTCACTGAGAAGGAAACAAAAATTGTATTGAGCTTATTATGAAGAAAACTCAAAAATAAAATTCTAGAAGTTTTATGAAGATTTGAGGAGGTCAAACTTGAAATTAAATTTTTCATAAATCTCAAAGAAATCTAAAGAGGTTTGAAGAAGTCAAAGTTGAATTTTTAAATACGAGAGATTTTCAGAGTTTTTGAAATTTGAGGAAGCAGGGAAAGTTTTAAAGTTTCCTATTTTTGTTTTATGATTCACCTATGAATAATTTCTTGGATCATTCATTCATTCATGAACTTTCACACAATTGGAAAAGGAAGAGCACTGAAGAAATCAAGTGAAATTCATTTTTGACCAAAGATCTTGTGAGGAGGATCAGACAACTGAATGTTTGTTTACCAGATTGAGTTCATCATATTGAAAGAATCAGATCTAGACCCATTATATTGAGAGAATCAGATTCAGACTCATCATATTGAGAGAATTAGATCCAAAATTACCAGATTGATAAAATTGGATCCATCTAAATCAGACTGAGGGTTTAGACTGAGCAATTGTGGAGCAGTTTCAAAAAATTCTTTATTATTTTGTTTTATTCAATTATATTATAAGAAAAAATTTTAAACTGAAAGGAGTCAGTATAATCATTCCTATCGAGATATAGAAGGTGTCTAACAAGAGTTGGGATAAGTTGTATTCACTTATTCATAATAGTGGATTTCCATAGACCCATAGGAGTGGCTATTGAAAGAATGTAGGTTCTCACATTGAGATCGAACCTTGTAAATCTTGTGTGATTTACTTTATTTCCTACTTTTTCATGCATAAGTATTTACTAAAATTTGATAAGAAAATAAATATAAACAAGTTACAGGGGTTAAGTTTCTAAAAGTTTTAAAACATACAAAAAGTGAACAACTGGTTTAACCCCCCTTCTTGGTTGTTATTAGATCCTTTGGAACTTCAATATCTTATATTTGAACAATAGTTGTATTGATTCCTGGACAAGGGACACATGAATGTCCTAACACATTCGTATCATCTCTATAATAAGAGTCGATATACACTCTGTATCAAGTGAAGAGTGATCCTATGACAAGATTGGATGTACACAAGTGTGTGTGCCTTCCAATTTAGCTATCTTACATTATGAATTTTTTTTATCATACATTGAATGCATTCAAAATTTACATTCTAGATCATATTTTTCAAACCAAATTAGATATTTTTTCTTCTTAGACTCATCAACCGCATATGAAAAATGTTGCTCTATGTGTTATTATTTTGGCACATTTTTCAAGGCACTTTTACTTTAAAACTTCTTCCCCACATATATCGTGTTATCATTAGATGAAAATCTATTACCTATAATGCTAGGGAATTCAGTTTCCAGTGTAATGACATCCCAATCAAAATATTGTGCATGCAACATTCCTTTGACTAAGGAAGTTAATAATGTAGGATGATTACCACTAACTGGTGACTGCCTATCTATCACAGGAACCTCGAAAGGTTCATTCCCCACATCATCCTGATCTACATTATCTTATGATGCATCACCAGATACTTTCTCATCAGATAAAGTGTCATCAATTAAATTAGGATTATAGTCCGGGACGTACCTAAAAGTTCCTTCTAAATTATGTTCATCTTATTCATAAATTGTTTCAATTACTGGATTCATATAAGATGGAAATTAATGAGAGTGCTTTGAAGGACCGAATTCAACGTAAATCACATAATATGGTTCTGTAGTAGTTGGTTTCACCTCATCAATATCAGAAATAACCACATATAATTCCATTAGACTATTACTACATTATTGCTTGAACAACAATGATACACCCATATAATCCTCATCATTAACCAGAGGATACTCATTGTCCCATAAACATTTAGGATATTGAAGATTTCAATATTCAATTTAAGTCATTGATTGAGCAACCCTCAATTTTAACTGACTATGAATCTTTCTACAAACTTCTTCCAATGTCACACATTCATGAAGATTTACTACTATTATAGGTGGAAAACTAATGCTAAAACCATGATCAGTATAAATTACCTCACCACTATAGTATATTGATGCACACATGATTAATTCGAAGAAAATAATTAATAAAACATTATATACTACATCATCAAATGTTTAAACTATTTTAATTAGTTATGCTTAAATAATTATGACTTGATCTCGAGTCTTTTTCTATGGATTGGTTTATCATTATTCGATAAACCAACCAAAACCTAGGGTGGAACTCCTCAAGCCTCTATTATCTCATATTTCAGCAACCATTAGTCTCATTTCAGGTTTGGTGTAAAAATCCAACTTCAAATAACAACACTTCTTCTTGAACACCCTTTATTACAATATTACTCACATGCAGTTGAGGGGGTATAGAGGTTTGAGATACATAATAATTTTTACATGGAAATGTAGGTCCTTACATACTTAGAGAGGGGGAAGAAACATAGGTCATTAGTGTGGAAAATAAAATGAAATTATTGAAAATTATATAACAAAAAAAAAACACAACATGAAATTTCAATCATACATTGGTTTGTCATCTCAAGATCAATCAATTATTACAAATTAAATAATCAGATACAAAAAAATACAACATGTAATTTCAATCATACATTAGACGGTCAATTTAAGATCAGTAATCATACAAGATTGTTAACATGTTTTTTTGGGATAGTTATTATGTTCTACATATTATAACTTTACTTATAACTATATCTAAAAAATAACACACACACACACACATCTATTTATATTTAGGATTTCACAAAGATTTTTCACACTTGCAGGTGGGAAAATATTGATAAAGCCTTGATCGATATAAATAACCTCACAGTTATATTGATGGTGATATGATTACCTAGAAAGAAAATTTAATAAAACTATATATATATTTATCCCACATCATCAAATGTTTAACATGTTTTAATTAGTTATGATTAAATAACTATGCCTTGATCTTGAGACTTTTTCTATGGATTGGTTTAGCATTATTTGATAAACCAACCAAAACCCAGAGGGAAAACTCCTGGATCCTCTATTATTATAAATTTCAGTAACCCTCGGTGTCCTTTCAAATAGAAATGCCTCTTGTCAAACACCTTTTTATTACAATGTTACTCAAATACAAGTGAGGGGGTCTAGGGGTTTAGGATAAATAACATTTTTATATGGACACACAAGTCCTTACATAATTAGAAAAAAAGATGACACATAGGTCATCAATGAGAAAAATAAAATGCAATTATTACAAATTATATAGCCACATACACAAAAAAAGATATACAATTTCAATTATACATTGGTTGATTATCTTAAGATCATGTTCTACATATTATAACTTTACTTATAACTGTATCAAATATATAATAAATATCTACATATGTATTCATATATTTATATTACCTGCTTTCCAAAATATAAAATTTTCAATGTGTAATATTTAGATATATTTACTTTATTTACCTATGTGTATCGAACATTACATATTTTTTACTTTAGATAAAATATTTTCAAATAATATAACATATATATACATAGAAATTTAAATATATTCAACTTTATTTATTAATATTTTAAAATATAATTACATATACTTTTCTAAACATTTATATTTTTCTAAATATAAATATTATTAATGTATATATAAATACCGAAAATGTTATTAATAATAAATTTTATTAAAATTAATTAACCAAAGTAATATAATGCACACTTACATAACCATTAAAATATTGAAAAATTATGTTATTTTCAATTTTATAAAATTAAATATGTTTATATAATTTTTTTGAAGTATTTATACTTTCCAAATTTTAAATATTTATATTTTATACATTATTACTTGAAATAATAATTATTTATACTTAATATAATTTAAAATTATTATCCATAGTAATTTTTTTGCACCATTAACAAAAATAATATTATATATATATGTATATATATTTAAATAAATTTAAATATGATAGTTAATATAACTAGTATTATTTATAATTAGTTATTCATAATATAATTTTAAAAAAATATTTAGCTAAATTCAATTTATTTACATATGTGTATGGAATATTATAATTTAAATTTATGTTACTTTAAATATAATATATATACATATAAATATATTTAAATATAATTATTCACCATTTAAATTACAAATATATACATTTTTTTAAACATTAATATTCCCCTAAATATAAATTATATTTTATACATAAAATTTAAATTATGTAAACACCATATTTAAATTTCCTATATCATTAAATTTAAATCAAATCATACAAAATACAATAATTTGTATATAATTAAATCATACAAAGAACAATAATTTAGACATTCATACATCCATACATCCATACATCCTTACATATTAAATAAATAAATCATACAAAATAAAATAAAATAAAATAAAATAAAAACAATTAGAAAATTAAATTTTTAAATAGAAATTTTACCTTCTTAAAATCCGAAAATATATCTTGAGAAAGAAATCTAGTAGAGTTTTGCAAAAAAATACTGAGCAGAACAATAAAAAATGGAGGGAGAGACACTCTATTTATAGATTTTGTCCGGCTGGAGGCATGAACCCTGTTCATGCCTCCTTTGATTTTTTTGAAGTAAATGTGAATGTCATTCACACTTCTCATCCAAATTGAGAATTGTGAATTCTATTCATGCTTCTCTAAACCCAATTTTTAAAATACCCAAAATACCATCCCTTTTAAAAAATAAAAATAAATAAATCCATTAAAAAAACTCTTTAACACCCTATATAAGTCATCCCCTTCTTAGTGCAGACCTTCCCCCCACCATAGAAGGTACTTAGATCCCATGTCTTGAATGTGACTTGCGAATAACTGGGTAAAACCACCACACATTATTTTAAGGACATTATTTTAACATTTTTTTTTTAATATTTTTAATTTTTTTAACTACCCTCATCTAATTAAATAATGAGTAATAAATTAAAAAATTTGAAATTCATTTATAAATAAATAATGAACACATCTAAGGTTAAATACATATATTTTATAATATTACCATCATTTAAAATAACAATTAATGAATTAATAATAATTGATTTTATTTTAAAAAAAATTACAAATCTAATATGAATTGAATTAAAATTAAATGATATATATTTTACAAATATATTATTATTAAAAAACACATAGTTAATTAATTAATACTAATTAGTTTAATTGAGTTTGAATTTAAGGTATCCAAGAGAGATACCATAAACCAACCAAAATATTAATTAGTTTTTTAATTTACTACTATAATTATAAAAAAACCGATTAAGGAATGTTTCAACACTACTTAATTGAATTGAGTGGCATCAGGTACTGAGTTAATGAGTACTCATTATCATCCATAAAACTAAATTATCAATCAAGCTCATAATTCATGAGAAACTGGTTATTGACAAATAGACTAACCTCAAAGATCATGGAGGAAAAATAATCAAGGTACATTGAAGAGGATTTTCATATTCACTCTCACCTTTAAGATTCCTTAAACTTGATAGTTGTGAAAACACCCTCGGATGCCCCATCCTTCCTAGCATCACCAAAAGCATTGTGTAGAATTGTGTTCCCATGAATTGGACCACAAGACCCACTCTCCCTCTCTAATTCAATATAAATTCATTTCCCTTGGAACTCAAACCAGAGTTGACCGGGATATAGAATTCTTTTACTCACTAACCGACCTAGTGAATATTAGCATAGAGGAAAAATGACATCAATAATAAATAACCCTTATTAGAAATTAAATTTCCCTTATCATACCTATTTTTTAAAGTTGGTCAATATACCCATCATAGGTCTATGTTAAGACAAGATTTTTTAATGACCAGTTGGCCCATCTTTTTTTCCACCTACACCCACTCACACCCTTTGATTTTTCCATCCAGTTCTATACCACGTTAAACACCTACACTTGCATCATCATGAATCAAACTAGGATTCCATCCAACCTGACACTTGACCCGGTCCTAGACATGGCCTGAAGGTAGTTCTCGATACCCATGGGCTGGAAACTAGTTCCTGAGTACCAAAAATATACTTTGGGAATGATTTCACCCTTGAGTATGATCATAATAATTCAACATAATTAAACACCAATCCATAATTGATAACATAACCAAACAAGGTATAAAAAATTTCAAAATCAAGTTTTTACAATATTCACCAAAAACCAAAGTACTACAATGTAAGGGAAACCACAAACATTCCAAAAATCTCTGTGAAACATGAGGGGCATAACCCTCAATCCACCACCACCACCACCTATAACAAGTGGAACTCTAGAAACTAGATCCACCATCACCATGACACATCTTGCCTTTACCTGGGTCATACATAACAAAGTCTACATACACCCAAAGGTGTATATATGGTGTGAGACAAAGCCCAGTAGGATGCCGCCTAAAGAAAATATTCCATGCTATAACATTATAAGACACATAAACATACACATTTATATAAAATACTTTGAAATAATTTTCAATAAAACATTTTTAGAAAAACTATGATCAAGGAAACACTTTCAAAGAAAACCATTTCTCAAAAAAATTTCTTCAAAAATTAAATATACCTAGGTCCACCGTATGCCAACGGATGACACCAAATCACATAAGCATCATGTCACAAGAGATAACCATAGGTAAATCCCTAAAGGTAGCTAGAAAAAGTGAGTCACTAAGAACCTCGTACCTCAGTGGTCAATATCCTCCATCTCAACTACCAACAACTTTCCCATGCACGGGCCACTAGGAGGGATCCATCCCAAGGGACTAGTGGTATCCAGATAATAATCCAATACCAATAGAATTCTCATGAATGATCCACTATGAGGGATCATCCCAAGGGCCTAGTGGTATCTGATCATATCACATGTTTAGTTATCGTTTCAACTGGGCCTTAACCACTTTTGAATCAACTAGCATACTAGTTATAGTTTTCCTACCTAGATACCCAGGATTCCCTTTGTGCTCAAATACCACTTGCACGCATCACATAACCATCACTTTCACAATCACATTCTAAGACACACAAGCACATAAGGACATCACTGATTTTACAACAACATATGGAAGCTACCATTTTCCATAAACAAAACCACTTTTATTTTACACACACCAAAACCATTTCAAAACACATTTTACACCATTTTCACAACTCATGAATCCCTCATGGAAACATCACAAGAAAATCACACAATAATCCCAACCACTTCTATGGACCAATCCCCTTTCAAATTCACACATAAACCAAGTTCACTTCACAACTTGATTCACATCATTTTAGTAATTCATAAATCACGTTTAATAGTGCAAAATAAAATCCATCATGACAAAATAATCTATTTTCCTTTAAAAAACCACTTTCAACACATTCTCACCTCAATCACCTTTGAAAACACATTTCATACCATTCACATGATCATAAAAACAATTCCAAGAAGCACCACAATGAAGCACATATAAATAATAACCATTTTTCTTTGAAAATGCCATTTTTATATCATATGAATGTCAAACTCTTTCCAAAACATATTTCACACCACACAAGCAATCCATAAAACACATTTATAAATCCAAACAAGAATATCAAAATCATCTAAAAATGTTAGAGCATTGAACCACCTACCTCACACTTGGAAACTTCTAAAAATCGATGTAAAACCACAACCGCACCTCCACAAGACCCTATAAAGGAAATATCAAACACTAATCATCAATATCTTCCCCAAAATCACAATATCAAAACCCTTTTGGTCAAAAAACTACTGTAAAATAGAAATATAAGAAATAGGGAAAGAAATCCCTAAAAAAGGGAGAAACCAAGGGAAAGAACACTTACTTGATGATCCCTTGAAGTTCCTACACCAAAATCACCCAAGGAATGGTGCCCAAGAGGTCCAAGGAGGATTAGAGGGAGATCCAATGAAAAAAAAATCATGTATGGGGTGGATGAGAGGATAATTAGGGTTAAATCCTGAGAGGAAACAAATGGAATTTTCCAATTTTTAATGACTTGAACAAGTCACATGGTTTTCTCGCATGATTTGCCAAACTGTGCGGTAACCATGTGCCCCTCACTGTCCAAGAGGGACAAGCCACACACTTATTCTACATAGTTTACAAACTGTGCACTTACCATGCTAGAAACTATCCAAAAATGACACTTGGACACACAATTTCTTGGGCTAGGTGCACAGTTTCCCCTAACCATGCACAAACTGTGGGCCACCTGCTGTCAAGCCCAAAATCTCAATTTTTTCCAAAAATGCATGGGAAAACCAGGGGATAAAAACCAGGATTTAAATAAAAAAAATAATACCTCAAAAATGAAAACACAGACATGACATGCATAAGAGTTTACCCAAATGCTTTGTCCACATGCTGATCATGCTTGCCCTGCTTCCACCCCGGTAAGCCAACAATCGCGCCCTAATGTCATATATCATGCATCACCACACACCAACACTAGGAGCTTGATCCAATATTCAAATACACACCTACTATGTGTGTTTATGTCTAAACATCAAAACTTGTGAGGGAGGAGGGGTAAATGCATAGGAAATTCATCCACACATGCACACACATACAAGAGAATTATTGAACATGAAATCTATTGGATGCCAAATGTGATAACTTAGGCTCTTCAGATTCATTTTTTGTTTTCAATTTTGATTAAATTTATATTTGGATTGGTTTAATTGAAGGTGATATTTGAGTTTTGACTAGAGTAAGGAATAATATTGGATAATTAAATGCAGTTTTTCTTGAATTATTTAGAAAGTACCATAGGGTACTTGAGGGAGATGAATTGTGTAAAATGGGTCATTACAACACCTCCAACACACTTCCCAATCACCACAGGCTAGAATAAACACTGAGGGTTAAGATAATAACTTGTGGGATATGGTTTCCCTCTTGAATAACTTACTAGAACAAAAATTAAATCAACCAAAATTTTAGCATGACCTTTATAGATGATGGGAAACCAGACAAAACTAAAAAAATACCTATATATCATGGGAGGAAAACCTATATTCCAAATAGATACATGATATATCTATAATATAACATAACCAAACATAAAAATGTATACAAAAATCATTGTTTTTAATGTTTTCACTTCAACTTTATCATATGGACACTTTCTAAAGGTAGGTATTCATTAAAGTAAGTCAGCGATGCTTCAAATATCATTTGTTGAAACTGAGAGGATGGGAGGTTGACTAATCTCGCTTAGGATCTTAACATCTGGTTTAGGACTCTCTTATAGACTTAAACATATGTTCATGAATTCTTCTTAATAACAATACCAACTTTTTTTACATTTCTTACTGTCTCAGCAAGGTGAATGACCTTTCAAAAGGGGTTGATCGATCAAAACACATGATAAAAATCATTTCTAAAGTAAATCATCTCATACTTGAATAAAAAGACGTCTTGTGATAATTACATAAGTATGTGTATGTGTATGCTGATTCTACGGTTTAAATACATGTAATAGGAAACCCTGGAATTTAACATTGCCCATGAAAGTGTTTGAATCCACTGTCAAATGTGATAACTTAGGCTTTTTAGATTCATTTTTTGTTTTCAATTTTGATTGAATTTATATTTGAATTAGTTTAATTGGAGGTGATATTTGAGTTTTGACTAGAGTAAGGAAGAATATTAGATAATTAAATGCATTTTTTCTTGAATTATTTAGAAAGTACCACAGGGTACTCAAGGGAGATGAATTGTGTAGCATCCTCAATCCGAATACCCGAATGATACCTAAAATGGGTCATTACAACACCTCCAACACACTTACTAATCACTATAGGCTAGCATAAACACTTAGGGTTAAGATAATAACTTGTGGGATATGGTTTCCCTATTGAATAACTTATTAGAACAAAAATTGAATCAACCAAAATTTCAGAATGACCTTTGTAGATGATGGAAAACCAGAAAAACTAAAGAAATACCTATATATCATGGGAGGAAAACCTATATTCCAAAGGGATAAATGATATATCTACAATATAACATAACCAAACATCAACATGTATACAAACATCATTGTTTTTAATGTTTTCACTTCAAATTTTTCATATAGACACTTTCTAAAGGTAGGTATTCGTTAACGTAAGTCAGCGATGCTTCAAATATCATCTGCTGAAACTGAGAGGATGGGAGGTAGACTCATCTCGCTTAGGAGCTTACCATATGGTTCATGACTCTCTTATAGACTTAAACATATGTCCATTAATCATTCTTAATAACAATACAATCTTTTTTTACATCGCTTGCTGCCTCAGCAAAGTGAATGACCTTTCAAAAGGGGTTGATCGATCAAAACACATGATAAAAATCATTGCTAAAGTAAATCATATCACAATCGAGGAATAAGGTGTCTCATGATAATTACATGAGGATGTGTATGTGTATAATGATTCTATGGTTTAAATACATGTAATAGGAAACTCTGGAATTTAACATTGCCTAGGAAAGTGTTTGAATCCACTGTCGCATCACCATGGAGGCTGAGAGTGTTGTAAGTGGATTTCCTAGACCCAACTCATGTATGTACTTTGATTACCATTACATGTATATATTTTGATATATACATGTGTTTTTCTTACCATAATAGTGTTTATACTTTTGTGTCCACTATATTTATGGTAATGTCCTTAAATTATGTGTCATATCAAAAGGTTATACCAGTTCCTAGAATATAATGAGAACCTCTAGATATCATTATGACATACTGATCCTGACTCACTCATGAGTAACCAAACCTAGTTTTCTACATGGCCTCAAGCATGCCTCCCATACACCAGAGACTACCGACTAGCAGTGGAGGTCTACAGTGGTACGGTGGGGAGACTATACCCTCTCTATCAGAGTGTATCATAATGGTAAATAACAAATAAATAAATTAGTGGGAGTATTATAATGGAAACATCAGAAGTAAATCATCCAGACAATAATACTGATCAAACATAAATAATAACTAGTAAGCAGTATCATATATAAAATGATGATGTCATGATGCTATATAAAAAATGGGGAGTAAGGGAATATGCATCAGGTATACACAATACATGTTGTACAAAATATACAAAAAGAAGAAAATATAAAATCCAATATCATCATGATCACTAGCTTGATCCCCTACTCTCGTATTCTATCATAGTATAGAAAATTAATCATATATGGCTGAGAGCTTCCCCTTGTCCATAACTACATCCATGAAGTTTGTCCGGGTACCAATCGGTGTCCTAAACAGGTTCCGAGTAAAACTTAGTAGGCCACCACCAATTATGTCTAATACTATCCAGTATGTGGATATATAATGAAGCAGTGTGCAGGTAATAATAAAAAAAGTAGTAAAAAAATCAATAATACCCATGTCAGTTTAGGTTCCCTATGGGATACCCATCTAATACTACATGCTTCACACTAATACGGTATGTTTGTGAACATGTGACATCATATATGTATATATATAAGTATATATAAGTACTGGTGAGGACCCAGGGCATGGGACTAAGGTGTCCATGAAAAACATCATAAGGGTGTTATATTTTAATTAAGGGGAATCATCCCAAGCATTAAAATTGGGGATACAGAATGTCATGCATGAAAAATCCCTATCAGTGATGTGGATCACCCTATCTAACATCCTATATCAAGGTTTTATGAAGTGTCATGTCCAAAAGATCCATCTAAATGACGAGGAGCTCCATGTTTAATAATTCTAAGTAAATAAAGAGGATCTCCATGTCTAATAAATCTCAATAAATAAATAGGAGCACCATGTCCAATAATTATAAACAAATAATAAGGAGTGCCATGTCCACTATAGAAGTTAAGCATGATTTAATAAAAAAATCATGGACAAGTAATTCCACCCTTTCCATTTATTAATTTAATTCATCATTTAAATAATTTATGAGTGATCAAGTGGTCCATCGGTATGTCCATTCTACACAACATTTCATTAATTTAGTATATAAAATTTCAATATCCAATGCCAAACCAACACACCTTGGTGGTGTTTTGGTCATAAAGAAAAAATAAGGTCATCAAAGATTTAAATCAAACCCACCCAAAGGATGGTTTAGGTTGAGGTCATTAACATCTAACTGGTTATCAAGGTCTCATAGCATGTCTAGAATCAAGTTCCCACAACCAATTTAAGAGTATTAAATTTAGGAATAATGCCTATAATGTTTGGTGTGTGGCATAATGAAAATATCATATAAACACCCAAACTTTTAGGGAAAATTACTTGAACACCTACCTTATACTAACAGTCAAATCCTTGTCCAGTATTGTCCTCTAATTTGGATTATAATGAAAAAAATCATAGAAACTAGAAAAACACCCTGAAAATTGGGCATATGATCTTGCATGAAGATAACATCCAATACTATGAGATAAAATGAGAAAATACACAAGAGGATTCATAACCTTACTAAGAGGATTCCAATATAACAAAACATGATTGAATCAGAGCTCAGATGAAGTATTATTCTCAAATACTAGGAAGAGGTGGAGTAGAGATCTATAGTAGGAGTGATTCTATGTATTTAAGGGAAGAATAAAGGAGTAGAAAAGTTAAAATAAAATATGGGGAAAATTTGAATTTTAGCCATTTTAAAGAGGAACATGGTTTGGTCGCATGGTTGTCTAAATAACACACCAACCGTGCACACCTATTGCCTGAAGTGACACCCCCTCACATGATTAGGCACATGGTTAGAAGAAACGGTGCACCAAAAATACTAATACACCCACAATAAATTGCATATTTTTCATGGTTGTGAATTTCTCCTTACATGGTTAAACAAACCGTGTGTTTGTTCCACATATTTGAGGTTCACAATTAGCACTAAACACATTCTAACCATGAAACTCACCTGTTTTCTCAAAAAACCGAATATTTGGGCACTGAACCAAACCTCACCACTCATGAATCCTTCCTAAAACCCTTAGGAACATTTATTGAGATAAAATAAGATATTTAGATTGAAAAAAATAGATCTGTACCTCAAAGAAAAAACACGATCTTACAACCTCCACTCCTTAAAACAACCCATCCCCGAGTTTCCCTTTTGAGGGTGGTTGAGCATCATCTAAGAATAATTTAATCCACTACACACATATATCAGACTCTCACTCCAAGGTCTCATCCTGTACATGATCGTGCTACCATAACACTCAAACAAAAGGAACTAAGCTGCCTTGAAGAGCTTTCTTGTGCATGGATTGGTACCTTTGAGGTAGAGCTATTTGACATGCTATTGGTCTAACTCGATCCAATATCTTGAAAGGCCCAATGAAACTAGGCACCTACATCCTTTGACTTTGAATCCATTGATGACCCAATATTGGTGAAACACATAAGAAGACTTGATCTCGTACCTCAAACTCTAGAGGTTTATGGTGAAAATCAACATATGAATTCTGCCTAGATTGAGCTGTAACCAAATGATTTCTAATAAGCTGAACTAACACTAATGTATCCTGAACTAGACATGGTCCCAACAATACTGCCTCCCCTACCTCTAACCAAAACAGAGGTGAATGACATGGTCTACCATATAGGGCCTCATATGAATCCGTTTATATAGTATCTTGGAGGTTTTTATTATAAGATAACTCAGCAAGAGGTAAATATTTCTCCCAATAACCCCTAAAATAAAGGACACGTACTCAAAGCATGTTATCCAATACCTTTATATTATTCTTAGATTGACCACATATCTACAGGTGGTACACTGTACTCAGACGCACCTGTGAACCTTGAGTCTTCTACAATCCCTTACAAAACCATGACATGAACCAATCATACCTATTTGACACGATAGTCTGTGTAACCCCATTAAGGCTTATACTCTCTCGGAAGTAAAGCTTCCCTATCTCATCCACTAATAATGTCTTCATTATGGTTAAGAAGTGAGTGATCTTCATCAGTATATCAATAATAAACCATATGACATTACCATCTCATAGTGATTTCAACAACCCCATCACAAAATCTATTGTTACATCATCCCATTTCCAATCCATAGTGGGTAATGCCTATAAAATCCCAGCAGGCCACTGGTTTCCCCCTTGAACTACTAACAGGTGGAACATCGAATAACAAAACCTCCAATATTCCTTTTCATCCTAGCCCACCAATACTGGCGGTGTAAGTCAGATTACATCTTTATAATTATGGGATGTACCACCCATTTATAAGCATGAGATTCTCACATTAATTCCTCTTGAATATATGTAGGTACCCAGACACACCCTTGAATATGCATGATCTTATCCTCATTCGTGAACTAACCTGGTGGTGGGTCCTCACCAGAAAAACTTTCCCTCAGGAACAAGCCCTCAAGATCATATAACTACCTCATATCAGATAACAAATCCATTAACCACCACTCACTATAACGAACTATTACCCCAACAAATAATGTCTCTAATAATGAAAGGCATGAACCATGATTGCTAACTCAAGATTGTGTGTTGGGTAATTATGCTCATGAGGCCTTAATTGACGAGACCCGTATGCCACGACTCATTCCCATTGCATCAAAACAACCCACATCTCGATACCTGATGCATTAAAATAAACTATATAGCCTCTTACAAGATTAGGTAAAATTAGGACCAGTGTTGAGGTTAGCCTTCCTTTTAACTCTTGAAGGGATTCCTCACAAGATTCAGAACATTTGAATTTAACATCCTTCTTGGTCAAGCCCACAAGAGGTGTTAAAAGGTGTGAGAGATCTTGGATAAAACACCAATAATAACTGAAAAGTCCTAAGAAGCTATGAATATAAAAAAAGTCCTTGGGATACTCCCAGGAAACTATGACTCCCAACTTATCTGGATCTATAGATACCCCATATTTCGATATGATGTGACCCATGAAGTGAAATTTATCAATTCAAAAGTGGCATTTTGTGAGATTACCATATAACTGGTTCTCTCTTAGTGTATTCAATATGATTTCAAGGTGTTTCACATGATTATGTCAAGTTTAAGAATACACTAAGATATCATCCATGAAAACCAATACAAAATAATCCAAATATGGGTGAAAAACCTGATTTATCAAGGCCATAAAAATAGTTGGTGCATTCATGAGATAGAACAACATTACCAAATACCTGTAAAGACCATATCTGCTTCAAAAAGATGTTAGTAGTATATCTAAATGCCTAAATTACACCTGATGATATCCTGACCTCAAATTAATATTTCAAAATACCTTGGCTTCTCATAGTTGGTCAAAGATATCATTTATACATGGAAATGGGTACCCTTTCTTAATGGTAAGATGATTAAAATGCTGATAATTCACACATAGCTTGAGGGTCCCATTCGTATTCTGGGAGAAAATTATGGGTGAAACCAAAGGATAAGTACTGGTCATATAAACCCTTTGGATTCCAGGTCCTCTAACTACCTCTTGATTTCCTAAATCTCAGTAGGATCCATCCCATATAGAGGAATAGAAATCGATGCTACACCAAAAAAAATCCTTATGGCGAATTCTACCTCTCTCATAAGAGGTATCCTAGAAAAGTCATTATGGAAAACATCTATGAATCAGTTCACCATTGGAGGAAGAACAACTTCTCATACTCCTTGATCATAAAAAAACTAGTAATTTGGCATGACACTCCACTCATCCCATGATTCTTAAGTCCGGATCAACCAACCTGGACATCCCATTCACCCTTTTAAATATAGTTACCACCCTCATGTGATGAAAAAGACACCCTATGATGATAATAGTCAATATGGACTTGATAGAGAATCAACCAGTCCATCTGGAGAATGATTTCAAAACCAATTATCTCAAGAAAAAGGATGTTTGATAAGAAATTTTAACCACTAATATCAAGGGGAAACTCTTTACATTGGAGTAAACTTTCTGACCGTACTCCCAACAGAGTATTAAGAGTCATCAATCCATAAAAGTATTGAATTTAGAGCCCAATACTTTCTATAATAGCCACATATATAAAAGAGTGTGTAGTGAATGTATCAAAAAAGAGAATATGCTAAAGTAGATGCTACTAAAATCATACCTCATACTATGGATGACCCAACACTCTGATCCTCAAGTGTAGGCTATATTGCATGTAACTAGCATGATCCACAACTATGAGCTATAAGATGATTACCCTGATCAGGTCCACCCTATTGTTCCTGCACATCATAATTATATCTTCCTCAACCATGTCCACCTCCTCGGCCTATACAGCTAGTAGTACTCAAACTCTTGACATGATGTAGAGCTATTAGTCTTACCTTAGAAGGTGGAGTTAGGGCCGATCCTCTCATATTGGGAACAACTGGAAAGGTCTATAAAAATCTCTAGAGTTGATCCATTTGGCCGCATGCTCGACACTCAATTGAGTCTCTGTCACATTACACTACTAGAAATTTAGGCTATAGCTATGGATCTATAGCCATGGTTTTATTGATCCGTAGCTATATCTTGTTTATAGCCACGGTTTAATGGGATGGTCATGGCTATAGGTTGCCTTCTTAAACCCTCTTATCCCACGGCCCCCTCCTGCCTCGCGATTCCTCCTCCTCGTGATTCTTCCTCCCTGTGATCTCTTCCTCACCGCGCCCTCCTCGCCGCGCCCTCCTCCCCGACACCTCCTTGCTGCGCACTCCTCATCGCTGCAACCCTCCTCCCCGATGCCTCCTCGTCGCGCCCTCCTCATCGTCGCGACCCTCCTCCCCGATGCCTCCTCACCGCGACCCTCCTCGTCGACACTGCTCTTCCAGCGCCTCCTCGCCATGACCCTCCTCCCCGAATCCTCCTCGTCGCGACCCTCCTCCTCGCCGCGACCCTCCTCCCCGACGCCTCCTCTCTGACGCCTCTCTTATGACGCTGAAGTCGACACCCCCAGCAACCCTGAAAACCCTCGACCCCTCCTCGCCGCGACCTTCCTCACCCCGACCCTCCTCCAGCAAAGCTGATCTGAGCTGCCTCTCCTCCTCCTCCATTCCCGACGGTTCTCCCCCACAACCAGAGGTAATCCTCTGTCTTCATCCCCATCCACCATTCTTTACCCTCTATTATTTTGTTTCAATATAACTACTTATTGGTGCTTTAATTCTTGATTTTGGGGTGTGCTACTGGTTATATTTATACTCACCCTTACGTGGGTTCATCTTGAACATATAATGTATTATGAAAATGGTTGTTTTTTATGGAGATTTAGGCAGACATAGTGTAGATGGTGTGTATTAGTGCTTGGTGGATGTGGTGTTTAGACTGTTTTTAGAATGGAGGCCTCATTATTAGAATGTATTATCTATTTTGGTTAGATTAGACCTACCTACTAGTTATTGGGCCTATATTTTTTCCTCTCTACATTGATTAAGTGCTTTATACTTTGTTGTGGGATGTTATAGGTTTTGCATGCATTTAAAAATTTCAGTTTTTTCCTCTTCCAAATTACTCTACCGTGCTTGGAAATATGTGTGCAAATATATAGGTTCATTAGTTTAAGTTCTCCCATATATTTAATATGCCTACTCAGTGATAGTCACTAGTCCCTCACTTTCCCTCTTCCCCTCCTCCCCTCGAGATTCCTCCTCCCCTCCTCCCCTACTCCCCTCGTTATTCCTCCTATCGCGATTCCTCCTTCCCCTTCAGCTCCGACGCAGCTAGAAAACCTTCCCGCCGGCTCTGACACGGCTCTGACGCCTCCCTGCCGACGCGGCTCCAGCACTGCCAGCCCACCTCCCCGCCGATACGACCTACCCACCTCCCTGCGGTCACCTCACCTCCCTGCAGTCACCTCACCTCCCTGCCGACGCTGCTCCGAGGCTTCCTTCCCATCTCCTCCTCCAAAGCACCTCCTATGTGGAGATTTGAGGTATGAATCTTCATCTATTACCTTCGTTATTGGTTGATCAGTTCATTATTATTGATGTGGATTCATTGTAGGAGATAAATTATCCTGTTACTAGGAGTTACACTCTGTTGGTATATTAACTCTGATTAATTTTGAATTGAGTAACCTTAGCTTCTACAACTCTTCTTCACACTGGGTAATCATAAACTTACTAGAAAGAGGCTCAATTTTTTCAGGTAACAAGTAGGATATGGATGCTGCTACACATTCCCCATTATACTAAGTTGAATTTTATTGAGTTTGAGACAATGGGGTTAAATTTGTGTTTCTCATTTTAATTCTTCTATTTCAATCATTTTCTTCCAATACTATTGTCTGTGTTCATTTGTAGTGGTTTGTACATTTCAGTGTGGTGATATACTAGTTTATTAATGAATCAAACATAATGTTTTTCTCATGATATTTTTATAATGTGCACAATGTACTAGGTGAATGATTTTAGGTGGTGGGATCCTTTGATGGAATGGAGAGATAGTTGTGAAGCTATGAGATATATAGAATCACTCCTCGTAGAGATTAAAATACATGGAATCTAGTTTCACTGGATGGATTCTACTATATTTATTAACATGGATTATTTAATCAGTATTAGTAAATTGTAATTATTTTTGATTCCTTTAATAAAAATAAAATAGTATTCTCCTTGTGGAGTAGGAATCATATCTTGACAATGTAAATATATATTTTTTCTTTATTTTATTTTGATAATTATATTTTGATACTCTTGTATGTGTCCCTTTGAATAGGTTTGTTCATTGTAGTGTTATGATTTATGTCCATATCCTTCTAAGTCTTTGAAACCATAGTGTGGGATTGAATATTGATACATTGTTTCTACCTAAGTAATTTCTAGAAGATATCTTCTAGTGGTATTCCAAAGTGTAGCCATGATCCCAAAAAAATCCTTTCACAACTAGCTACATCTTATACCTCAATATACCATCCCCTTCCTCCTTCAGCTTCTAAACATATATTTTTTAGCAATATTCTTCTTAAAAGTCCACTCTATTATCACTTATGCTCTAAACACATGGAGGGAATCAATATCAACCCTTGTTTCTAACTCCCATTAATTTGAGTCTTTCAGATTTATGGAATTCTTCGGCCACTCAGGTTGTCTATCATTCAAGAGAAGCACATAGTGAAAGCTACTTTTGTACTTTTTCTCTTGGAAACAAGGAAGCAGAATTAGAAGATTAATTACTTCGCGATGAAACAAAATTTCATATGAAACAATACAAATCATTACTATTGCCTGAATTTTTTCTAAGATTGGATCTTAATCATCCTATATATCCATGTTGATGATATTATTATTTACAGTCCAATAAAAGATATAGTTGATGAGATAAAGATCAAATTTTCTGGAAGTTTCAAGATGAAGAATCATGTTCCAGCAAAATAGATCCTAGGGATGAGTATTTTGAGGGACTTAAGTTATGATACTTTATACCCGACTCAACCCGATTACATCTGTAAGGTGGGGAAGTTATTCAGAATGAGTGAGGAAAAACTTGTGACTTTGGTTACCTTTCCCATTTTTTATTTTTGTTTCCTTCCTACTCATTTCATTCATCTAGGAAGTTGTAAAGATGAAACCTACATTTCCTGATGCCTACCTAAACCATAGAAATGTCTATAAGGTATGTCGCGGTTACGTTGTGTTGCTACAAGTGCCTGATCTTTTACTTGACTGAGGCAATTTTTTAACCTTTTATAGGCTCTAAAAATGACAAATGAGGCTATTTTGTGCTTCAAGTGTGCTATGCAAACACAACCAAAACACGACCTGAACTGTGTATGATATTCTACTGATAAAAGGCGCGTGTATTGTATCGTATCTTTATATTCTTTATATTTTGCCTTATATATTAATGTTTTATGTTTTGTTGTTTCAATTACACAAGGAGACAATAGTACAACACAACACAGACAAATAACCTCTCCAAGGAGCAGAGTTAGGAAGGCCCAGTTAGTGCCATCTTTTCAACCAGGTTCATCTTTTATTCCAGAATTTAATAGGTTCATATTTTGGTTCTAATTAGTTCATATTTTTTTTCAAACAGGTCCATCTTTTATTCCATAAAGGTATGTAGATTCTGCCTTTCCCAAGGTTTTCTCATGTGGAAGGGATTCCCCATGCCTTTGTATCATCAAACTGCTTTGATGGATACTTCCTCTAGGTGTCCGACCAACTTGGAGCTATGGATCTATGTGAGTTTCCATTAAAGAATCTATATATGTCAATGTATTAATTTAAAAGATGATCATTTCTTCCTTTCCTATAGTTTTCTCAGGTGGAAGGGATTCCCCAAGCCTTTGTGTCATCAAACTGCTTTGATGGATACTTCCTCTTGGTGTCAGGCCAGCTTGAAGCTATGATTGCACTATGAGAAAGGGTTTTTATTCCAGGAGATGGAAACATGAAAGGTATTATTCTTGATGAATTAGCATCTTTTTATATTTGTTAACAATTTCTTTGTTTATCTCTACACAACAAGATATGGTTTCCTGAAATTCAACTCTTTCTACTGCTCCTCCCTGGGATTTCAACAAGGGCCTATTTTTGGGACTACTATATTCTCTACGATTTATCTTAATTTCAAGAGAGGTACGTCTCTACACATAGATAATAACTTATTTTCCTTTCTATCTCTTTTTTCAGTTTGTGACTTGTTGAATGTTGGTGCAGACTAACTGTATTAAAAACATTATTACTATTCCAATATTGTATATGCCCATAGGTTGTTCCAAATTGATTGCTCATAGATAATTTTTTTCCTATAATAGAGGATTTGGTTTACATCACAATACAATAAGAATAGTGGATTTGGTTTACTACTTAGTACTAAAATGTAGCATATTGTTTCTACTCCCATGCTCTATGTGAAAAGTATATTGGGTTTTAACCCCAGTACCATAAACATAGTGATCTCATTAGATGTAAAAATCATTACCTAATGTAAGGGGTGAAATTAGTCAATGTCAAATAGTTTAGATTCTATTTAAATAACAGAATTTACCAAGTTCTATTTACTGAGTGTGAATACTCTAGTATAATCTTGGGTGACTGATTCCATATATTCTTATTAATCCATTGGTGATCAAATATACATGGTTAATTATGTATCAAGGATGTTTTGAAGTGCCCATCTGGTGAATGGTGAATCCCTAGAAGTTATTGGAAAAGGATAAATGAGCATATAAATAAATAATGGATGGTTATTAAAGTTAATAGAAGTTTCAAACATCCATGATTTGTGAATAAATCTAATTTTAATTTGGAAACATAATTATGTAGCCATTAGGACTAGTTTTGAAAATAGGGTAAAGAAATTTACTGATGGATCAATGATAGTTGCACAAGGAGTAAATGATGGAGCTCTCTACTTCACTAGAAATTTAACTGGAGGGGAAATTTTTATAAGTATTACTTTGATGGTCTAATTTTTTTTACTGTTGGTTTAATCACCTTAGTGAAAATAATTTAAAGGTTCTATAGGATAACATAATAACAAATCTTGATCATAAATAAATTTGAAAGTGTGAATGTTCTATGTTAGGAAAGAAGAGAAAAGTTTTTTTCAACTTAGATTTCCAGAATCATAGAAACCAAAAGTTGGAGTTTGTCTATGAATATGTTTGGGGACCTACCCCTATAAAATACTTTGGTGTTTGAATTTAATTAATTAATTTCATTGATGATGCTACTAGAAAGGTAAGGATTTTTTTAGAATTAAAAATTTTATGTATTTCTGTTTACTTCATGGAATGCTTTTCCATAATGGGAGTACAATCAAAAGCTGAATTGTTTCCTAATAGACAATGGAGGTGGGTACAGTGGACTCAATTTCTATAAAATATATCAAAAAAAAAGGAATAAGACATGAGATGATGGTGATCAGAACATTACAATAGAATTAATTTTTTGGAAGAATGAATAGGTCTCGGATAGAGAAAGTTTTGAGTATGAGGTTTCACTTAGTAATGCCTAAGGTTATTTTGGAAGAGGATCTCAACACAATGGTATATCTAACCAATAAAAGTCTACCATTGGAAAAAGGGAAATAAAATCTGAAGGATCCATGGTCTGTAAAGAGACCTAAAGTTATATATCTAAAATTTAAATGTAGTTTACCATATATACATGTAAATTCTCATGAATGAGACAAACTTGAATCAAAATATAAAATTTTTTTCTTCCTTGGATATGATTATAATGATTTTGGATATCATTTGTGGGATGATGAATAAAAAAATCCTCAAAAGGAGAGATATTTTCTTAAATGAAATGGTTTTGTTGAATGATTAGAACTTGATTGGGAATGATATTAATGAATAACCCATAGTTAAATCCCATTTTGATCATAGTAAGGTTACTAGAAGTTAATAAATTCAAAATAACTCAGATTCCAGTGGTGAAGGAACTTGAATTATAAAAATTAAAACCATAATTTGTTCATCAAAAGAGTTTATGTGCAGCTAAATCATGGATGGGAGCAGTGAAAGTACATGTTCAACATTCAAATAATAGAAATTCATGTACATGTAGGAAGAAATAAGTCGAGTAGTTTAGAAAATATGATTCAGTTGATGAGATCAACCAAAATTAGGAGACTGGTTCAAAGGTATGGGGTTTAAATGAATTATATACTTCTATTGAATGAATAGAAACATGAAAATCCAAATTAAACTATGATTTTTTATTCAAATTAGTGGAATATTCCATGAATAAAGAGATAGATTACTTGAAGTTAAATAAAATCAGATATGGTTGAACTTTAATTGGGTAAAAAGGAACTTGAAAATAAGTGGGTTTACTAAATTAATTAATAGAATAATGTTTATAAATGATAAAAATTATGGATGGTAATAATGTGTTATTAGTAGAATGAAAAAGTTTATTTTTTAGAAATATTATCACTAAATATAAGCATTATATCATCTAAACAATTCTAAGTATGGTGGAATTGGAAAATATGCTTCTAGATTTGGTGGACATCAAGCCAACTTTGCTTCATGGTGAGTTAAATGAATAAATCAACATGAAACAACCAATATGAGTACCATCAATTGGGATCCATGACTTGGTTTGTATATTGTATAAAATCTTGTATAGAATAAAGCAAGTACCGTGATAGTGGAATCAGAAATTTGAATCATTTATCACTGATGAAGGCTTTGATAGTTGCAATAGAGATAATTACTTCTACTGAAATAAATGGGATAATGGTACCTTCATAAATTTCATATTGTATTTCAATTACATGTTTCTACTTGGACTAGATGTTTGAATGATTTATAAATCTATGGATAATTTTTTGGAGGTTTTGAGATGAAAAATCCCAAGAAATTTGAGAAGATATTGTAGATAAGTATAGAAATAGATAATAAGAATGTAGATTTAGTAATAACCCAGAAGGAGCATATCAATAGGACCATCAAAAGGTTGGGCATGAATAGATGAGAAACAGTGACTACCCATCTTGCATGCCACTTCAACTTGACCAAGGTATAAGAACTCACAATGTAAGAAGAGTGGCAATACATGGAGAAAGTTCCATATTCCTCAGGTGTTGGAATTTTAATGTATACAATGATATTTACTCAATAATGTATTGTGCTTATAGTGGTATTTGTTATCATATTCATGTAAAACCATGTAAAGTGACATTGGGATGTCATTATATAGAAAACCAACCTATTTGTACATGTCTATTACAAAATTTTTAAGATAAATAACGTAATAATACATTCAAGGATCTAAATGTTTAGTATCATAGGAAAATGAGGTTCATAAAACACTTGTACATAATACAAAAACATTATTTAGCAACTAGGAATGGATGGAGGGGGGCAGGGGGGGTGCAGGGGGTGCTGTGCAGGCTAGGGGGATGGGTGGAGGGGGGCAGGGGGCAGGGGGGTGGGGGGCAGGGTGGAGGGTGGAGGGGGGTAGGGGGTGTCACACTCGTCATCTCTAATTTTATTTATTTTATTAATTTTGTTTGCGTCAGGTAGTTCGGGTCGAAACCTGAACTTAAGATTTCGAGTTCTTTGTGTTTTGACTAGTTTGCGTCCAGCGCAACGCGACCGAAGCTGCGTGGCCTCACCTGGGTCGCCACGCGGCCCCGTCCATTTCACCACACGCCCTGCTTGATGGTTAATTAATTAAATGAAATGGATCAGTATAATAAAACAACAATATTAACGATGTTAAGAATATAATTTTTTCTTGTGTCGTTATTAATATTACTCTTAATAATAATAATAATAATAATAATAACAACAACAATAATAAAACTAATAAGGATTAATAGTTTGTTTTAATGATAACAATAAATATATTATAATTTGAGGTGTTATTATTATTATTATTAATACTAAATTTAGGTTTTATTTTCCTTTTTATTTTATTTTATTTTAATTCCTTTTTATTCTAATTTCTTTTTATCTTATTTTATTTTAATTTCTTTTTATTTTATTTATTTTTTTTTCTTTCTCTTTTTTTCCCTTCTTTTTTTTCCTCCCTCTGTTTTTTTCTCTCTCCTCACAATCCCGTCGGACCCCCTTGCTACCCTCTCTCCCGTCGGGCCCCCTCCCTCTCCTCTTTTGCGTTTTTTTTCTCCCCCTGTAAACCCTATGCGCCGCACCCTCTCTCCCTGTAGCCTCCTTCGTCCGGCGGACTTCCCGTCGCCCCCCTGCATCCCGTCCGGCCACCTGGAAAGCGCCGCACCCCATCGGCCTTCCTCCTTCCGTCCGAAGAACCCCGAGCCCCCTCGTCGGACCGCACCCTTGCTCTCCCATGGCTTCCGGCCTTCCTCCACACCTCACTCACGCCGTCGCCTCTCCCGGCCAGTCCTGCCTCCACATTGCGCCTCTCTCTCTCTCTCTCTCTCCATCTGCTTTCCACCTGCCTCTGATGCGCCGCAACCCCCTGGCCGTCTATCCTCATCCCGACCGGCCTCCTCGCCTCACCGCCTGCCGGACCAGTCGCCTTCCGGCCGGCCTCTTTCCTCTATCCGATGAAGCCCGACGTCCTGGCTCCCCTCGCACCACCTCGTGCCGTCCCCCTGACCAGCCGCTCCCTGCTGCTCCTTATTTTCGGTCGACCATTGCATAGCCACAACCCCCATGGCCGGCGACCTCTTTTTCTTTCATTCCAGCGAAGCTCCAGTCCAGCAACTGCTACTCCCTTCAGTTGAGTTTGCTCCCTTCTCCTCATGTTTTGGTTGTGCAGTGGGTATATAGTTCAATTTATGGTTTTATTTTGATTCATTTTAGTTCGATTTAATGTTTTAGGGTACACCTTTGGTTCGTTTATGGTGTGCATTAGGTGCGATCAGAGATTCGCACAAGTATTATGGAATTCCTTCACCCAAGGAAGGTGATTTTGCATTTTACCATGTTTTGACGAATTAATTTTCTTCTTAAATTAATTTAGCATATTATTTAAATTTGTTTATTTAATGAGAATAATGGTATTAATTGAAGTTGATATGTGTGTGCGATATAGGTCGGTTTTATGTGAAAAAAAAATTGATGTTGAACCGTTTGTTAGTTGTTTATAAATTATACAAATTGTGCTCTAGTTTAGCGTCAGTTTACGTTGAGTCACAAAGGAATGTTTGACTGCATTTTTAGTGTTTTCGAGTCTTGTGGAACACCTTCGAGTTTGTTTCTTAAATTTTAGGGTTTTCGGGTTATATTTTTAGGGTGAAGTTGGGTTAATTTTGATGCTTTTGTCGATGCTTGTTTCTAAGGTTCTTTTGCATTTGTTGTGGTGCATTGGATGAGCAATTGGAGACGCGCCCTAAATGCTGTGGATTCTCCAACACCTGAGGTAGGTGGTTCCATGTCATTACTTCATTTAGATAATTTAATTTGTTTTTTTAGTTTAACTTAATATGTTCTATGGTTTAGTTGCAAGATGCGAATTATGTTTATAATGTTTTGGTAGAGCTGTAGAGGTTTTGCGAAATGCATTTTAAAAATGGTGTAACATGCGTGCGTGATGAATGTTGCACTTTTCTTTAGAAATTTTCATTTTTATTCCTTTCTATTCGGTTGTGGTAAATTCTAGAAATGTCTAATAATTGTTTATAGTGTTCCAAAGAGGTTTTGAAAGGGGTGATTTGTGAAATTGATTTTGTAATGGTTTCCTTTTCATGCAATATGTTTCATAAGTTGAGGAATTGTTTATTTAAGTGGCGTTTTTTAGTGCGAAACATGGTTGAAAGGTTTTGAGGGTTGTTTGGCAGGTGCGAAAGGTGTTTTCAAGTCACTTTAGGTGTTTGTATATTTAAATAGATATTTTCAAAGTATATGAATCAATTTTGGTGTGTTTTCCTTGTTGCGTACCTTTGAAGTTGAATATTCTTTCACTTTTAAAGTGGTGTATTTTTATAAAAAGAGACATGTCGTGTGCGTGCGTCTTTGAAATAGTGCTTTGGTATGCAAATGGTGACTTTTGTGTGCAATATCTTGTTTGGTCTGCGAAATGAGAAATAAATATATTATGTGAATGTGAAACTTGTTTGAGCACAAGGGAAAACCCTGGGTATCTAGGTGGGAAGACTAGAACTAGTGCGCTAGTGAACCGGATGGGTGTCGTCCCTGTTTCACTTAGCTGGATTGACGATTGAAACACTAACAAAACATGATATCTGAGGGTCGTGGCCTTCTAATCCAAGTGTTCTGAGGGTCGTGGCCTTCTAAGCCACATTTTCTGAGGGTCGTGGCCTTCTAAGCCACGTTTCACTGAGACACGAGGTTCTAGGGTCCCACTCGAGCTAGATGAACCTTAGGGGATTTACCCACAGTGCTCTACCATCAATGTCATGGTGCCTTCCGTCGGTATATGGAGGACCACTTGGGTGTTAGCGTGTGTGTGTGTGTGTGAGTGAGTGTGTGTGTGTGAGTATGTGTGTGTGTGTGTGAGAGAGTGTGTGTGTGTGTGCCCATAATGAACTTTACTTATCCTCTTAAAAAAATTGTGTCTGTGAAATGAGTTCTTTTTAGTGTTTTTATTTATCATTTAGCTTGTAAATGTTTTCTTTAAAAGCATTTTTTTTAAAGTATAATTTTGAATAAGAACTTTAAATTGTCTTTTGATGTTGTGGCATGGAACCATTTCTCGGTGGCATCCTACTGGGCTTTTAGCTCACACCCTGCATACACCCTTGGGTGTATGTAGATTCTGTTTCTTCTGTATTACAGGTTGCGACTTCGTGCTCAGTGATGGTGGTTCAGGTTGCAGTTGGTCTTCTCATGCAGAATGGTGTTGATGTGGTCTCACTTCTGCCGGGAGGTTGAGTATGAGTTTTAGTTTCCGCTGTCATCTTTTCTTTTTAGTCATTGTTTCGAGTTGTAGACCTTAAACTTGTTCATAGTTTAAAGGCACGTTTCGTTGTCTATTTCTAATTTCAGTTTATCTATCTTGTTAGTTGGTTTTTCTGTCTTGTATTTCGGGTAAAACTGTTCCCACTTGTTAAACATGATACCCGAGCACTTGTGCCAGCCCGTGGGGATCGGGAACGCCCTTCGGGCCTTGCCGCGGACCGGGTCGGGCGCCGGGTCGGATGGTGACCCGACCTGGTTCGTGACAAAATGGTATCATAGGGCAAGGTTTGCTCTCTTGGGTTGTTTTCTTTTGGGATAGAGTCACGATAGACTTGAGTTAAGGTTGTTGGGACTCGACGTCCTAACTACGAGCAATGTGCCTGGCCAGCACACCTCGTGGCGGGACTCAAGTTACCAACGTATGTTGATGTTTGTATGAGTTTTTGGTCCTTGTGGTTAATCATGTCTAAGGGAAATGAAAAAGGGGTAAGGTCAGTGGTCCTAGTGAGCTCGCAGGGTCTGGCAAGCCCTACGGAGCTGGGGACGCTGTCCTAAAGTACCCTCCGTGGAAGTGGTGTGATTGGCGTATGACCGCCAACCATATGTTCCAGTCACCCACTGACACACGTTTTCTCTTGCGTCATTTCTTGTATCTTTGTTTTGGATTCCTGGAAAATTTGATTTTTAAGTAAAAATGTTTTGGTCTTGGAAAATGTTTCCAAATGAAGCGTTTTAAAGATAAAATGGTGTGTGAGGTTTGAAAAGTGTGGGATGGATGTTTTGGTTTTGAAAAGTTGAAAGGTTTGGTTTTGACCCTTGGTGTTCTCGTGGGTAACCACATGCATGAGCGTATATGGGAAAAAGAAATGGTTAATGGCACGAGAGGATGAGTGCCTGGATGACATGTGTTGGGTGCCGATGCGGCACGAGAACATGCATGTGCGAGGCTCATGGGACGCCATTGGTGTTTGTGCAATCCACTGGGTTTACTTATTTTCAAAATGTTCTGTTAAAGGTAATAAATTTGGTGTTTTAGTTAACAGTGTTTGTGTGGCGTGTCCTTGTGTTTTGAAAATGTCGGATGTGAGGCGTTTTGAGCCGAGGAATTTTTTGGAATGGTTGTGTCCTGAGTTTGAATTCTTATTTGTAAGTTGGTATGCAATCGTGTATCTAGTTAATTCTTTTGAAAAGTACCTCGGGGATCCATTGCAGTGGTTTCCCCTGCATGTGTGGTGTTCGCTTGTGGTATGTCCTGACCATTGGACCAGTTCGGTTGGGTCCATGGATTTATTTCTTGGTTAGTGCACACCCCCAATAAAGATTAATGTGAGAATGACGTGCGACCACATATGGTTCGCCGTTGGCCGACCCTCCAGTTGACAAAAGTAAGGACTCTTCCTTTTTTTTGTGTGACAATGCTAAGTCTATTCCTTTTTCCTTCAATTAAGAGGATCCTCTCACAGCGGAATGATAGATGAGAGGGGAGTTGAAGGTAGTTTTGGTCATTTGAGTTGTCCGAGTCATTGGGTATGAGGTTTGATGTCATCATGTTTGAAGGTTCCCCCTGGAAACGGCGAAAGGAAATCTAGGGAGGAAGGGTGAAGGCGGTTCATAATTTTTAGTGTTGACCAGTGTCTTGAAGGGATTTGTAGAATTTACAGCAGCCGCAAGGGTCACGTTCGGTGACGTCTTGCAGCGTGAGACCTTGTTGATAGTCAACGGTGGTTTGGAAGCAACCCTAAGTCGTCGGTGTAGCCTATCGTTCTAAATGACCTCTGGTCTTTGGTTTATTTCGTTTAAAGAAGGATTTATGTTAGACTACTAGTTTGGCAGACCCAGTCGTATGAGGCTGCTATGGTCGTTTGCAAGAATCACGTGTTGTTCAAGATGCAGTCTAAAGTCTTTATCAAAGTAATGTTTCTCTCGACAGCAATGATTGTTCTCAGGGACGATTTGTGGTGTCATATTCTCATTCAGTGTAACCAGAGATGATGCATGTGTATCATTTAAGCTCTCGTTCGGGTGAATGTTCAGTGTGAGAGTAATTGGATGTCATGGCGTGTTGTGTCTGATGGTGTTTCCTCAGGTGCAGTATGATTGGGTGTGACACCAAAAGGAGAAGCTCCGTCCGGGAGTCTTCCATGCCTGACTATGAGGCAGAAGATGCTTCAAACATCAGGGCTCCAGCCATAGGCCTCGGAGTGAAGCTAGCGCGTGGTCAGGAACCCCGAGAGTGTATGAGACCCGACTTTATTTCGGTCACCAGTGTTGAAAGTAGAGGCAGTTTAAGTTGTTTCAAAGGTTGTTCCGCTCCGAATGAGCTGTCTGGTTGCATAAGGTTTTCGCGACCATGTGGAGGTGTGTTCGTCTCGTTGCCTTAAAGTTTTGGGGATTGCGTCCCCTTGGATGCAATCGTTTTAGTGGTCCTTATGGGAGTTTGTTGAGTAAATCTGTCTCCAATCTGAATAATGCTCATCCAGGAATGTGGGAATGATGGTTTGTCTTGGGTCATGCTTTTGACGCCCGGTAGTCGGGCCCCTCTCTCCCCGCCCCTTGTGGTGGGGTGTTTGGTCACCATTGAGAAATTTTCAAAGTTCTATACCTTCCGTTAGTTCAAATGGTGGGGAGACCCACATTGGGTCTCGCACGAATGCCTCTAAAATGAATCAGTGCTGGACTCTTTTTTAATGGCGGGGAGTTCGTTCGAACCTCTCCGAGTCGTTTTTCCAGTCTTGTTTCGAGCGTCAGTGACTTCCTAATGGTGGGGAGCCCCTCGGGCCTCCCCATGTTGATTTTTTTCTTCTGTTTTTTAAATACGGTTTGGTGATAAGTGATAAGAGTGTTCTTGGACGTGGTTTGACCATTCTAGCCAAATGATAGGGTTTTCATTTAATAATGTTTGAGTTGTTTCAGCTTGTGAAGTTGGTTTCCGTGGGTGCGAGAGTTCCCTTCCTCAATTAGTCAACTGGAGGCGTTCTAGCTCTTTGGGGCGGGCGACACATATCTGAATGTCTTTTGACACATTCTATGAAGTTGTCTTTGAATCACTTTGTCTGAGCACGGTGCTTTTTCCTCTTTTTGCTTGATGTTGTGGGGATTCCCTTTGAATCAAAAGGGAGTGTGGTTTTCTGCTCTGAGGTTTGGTTTTAGTTATGGCTTTCCGGGGACGGAAAGCTTTATGGTGGGGAGAATTGTCACACTCGTCATCTCTAATTTTATTTTTTTTTTATTTTTTTTGCGTTGGGTAGTTCGGGTCGAAACCTGAACTTAAGATTTCGAGTTCTTTGTGTTTTGACTAGTTTGCATCCAGCGCAACACGACCGAAGCTGCGTGGCCTCACCTGGGTCGCCGCGCGGCCCCGCCCGTTTCACCACACGCCCTGCTTGATGGTTAATTAATTAAATGAAATGGATCAGTATAATAAAACAACAATATTAACGGTGTTAAGAATATAATTTTTTCTTGTGTCGTTATTAATATTACTCTTAATAATAATAATAATAATAATAGCAACAACAATAATAATAAAACTAATAAGGATTAATAGTTTGTTTTAATGATAACAATAAATATAATATAATTTGAGGTGTTATTATTATTATTAATAATACTAAATTTAGGTTTTATTTTCCTTTTTATTTTATTTTATTTTAATTGCTTTTTATTCTAATTTCTTTTTATCTTATTTTATTTTAATTTATTTTTATTTATTTTTATTTTTTTTTCTTTCTCTTTTTTTCCCTTCTTTTTTTTCCTCCCTCTGTTTTTTTTCTCTCCTCACAATCCCGTCGGATCCCCCTGCTACCCTCTCTCCCGTCGGGCCCCCTCCCTCTCCTCTTTTGCGTTTTTTTTTCTCCCCCTGTAAACCCTATGCGCCGCACCCTCTCTCCCTACGGCCTCCTTCGTCCGGCGGACTTCCCGTCGCCCCCCTGCATCCCGTCCGGCCACCTGGAAAGCGCCGCACCCCATCGGCCTTCCTCCTTCCATCCGAAGAACCCCGAGCCCCCTCGCCGGACCGCACCCTTGCTCTCCCATGTCTTTCGGCCTTCCTCCCCACCTCACTCACGCCGTCGCCTCTCCCGGCCAGTCCTACCTCCACATTGAGCCTCTCTCTCTCTCTCTCTCTCGCCATCTGCTTTCCACCCGCCTCTGATGCGCCGCAACCCCCTGGCCGTCTATCCCCATCCCGACCGGCCTCCTCGCCTCACCGCCTGCCGGACCAGTCGCCTTCCGGCCGGCCTCTTTCCTCTATCCGATGAAGCCCGACGTCCTGGCTCCCCTCACACCGCCTCGTGCCGTCCCCCTGACCAGCCGCTCCCTGCTGCTCCTTATTTTCGGTCGACCATCGCATAGCCACAACCCCCATGGCCGGCGACCTCTTTTTCTTTCATTCCGGCGAAGCTCCAGTCCAGCGACTGCTACTCCCTTTAGTTGAGTTTTCTCCCTTCTCCTCATGTTTTGGTTGTGCAGTGGGTATATAGTTCAATTTATGGTTTGATTTTGATTCATTTTAGTTCGATTTAATGTTTTAGGGTACACCTTTGGTTAGTTTATGGTGCACATTAGGTGCGATTGGATATTCGCACAAGTATTATAGAATTCCTTCACCCAAGGAAGGTGATTTTTCATTTTACCATGTTTTGACGAATTAATTTTATTCTTAAATTAATTTAGCATATTATTTAAATTTGTTTATTTAATTCGAATAATGGTATTAATTGAAGTTGATATGTGTGTGCGATATAGGTCGGTTTTATGTGAAAAAAAATTGATGTTGAACCGTTTGTTAGTTGTTTATAAACTATACAAATTGTGCTCTAGTTTAGCGTCAGTTTGCATTGAGTCATAAAGGAATGTTTGACTGCATTTTTAGTGTTTTTGAGTCTTGTGGAACACCTTCGAGTTTGTTTCTTAAATTTTAGGGTTGTCGGGTTATATTTTTCGGGTGAAGTTGGGTTAATTTTGATGCTTTTGTCGATGCTTGTTTCTAAGGTTCTTTTGCATTTGTTGTGGTGCGTTGGATGAGCAATTAGAGACGCGCCCTAAACGTTGTGGATTCTCTAACACCTGAGGTAGGTGGTTCCATGTCATTACTTCATTTAGATAATTTAATTTGTTTGTTTAGTTTAACTTAATATGTTCTATGGTTTAGTTGCAAGATGTGAATTATGTTTATAATGTTTTGGTAGAGCTGTAGAGGTTTTGCGAAATACATTTTAAAAATGGTGTAACATGCGTGCGTGATGAATGTTGCACTTTTCTTTAGAAATTTTCATTTTTATTCCTTTCGATTCGGTTGTGGTAAATTCTAGAAATGTCTAATAATTGTTTATAGTGTTCCAAAGAGGTTTTGAAAGGGGTGATTTGTGAAATTGATTTTGTAATGGTTTCCTTTTCATGCAATATGTTTCATAAGTTGAGGAATTGTTTATTTAAGTGGTGTTTTTAGTGCGAAACATGGTTGAAAGGTTTTGAGGGTTGTTTGGTAGGTGCGAAAGGTGTTTTCAAGTCACTTTAGGTGTTTGTATATTTAAATAGATATTTTCAAAGTATATGAATCACTTTTGGTGTGTTTTCCTTGTTGCGTACCTTTGAAGTTGAATATGCTTTCACTTTTAAAGTGGTGTATTTTTATAAAAAGAGACATGTCGTGTGCGTGCGTCTTTGAAATAGTGCTTTGGTATGCAAATGGTGACTTTTGTGTGCAATATCTTGTTTGGTCTGAGAAATGAGAAATAAATATATTATGTGAATGTGAAACTTGTTTGAGCACAAGGGAAAACCCTGGGTATCTAGGTGGGCAGACTAGAACTAGTGCGCTAGTGAACTGGATGGGTGTCGTCCCTGTTTCACTTAGCTAGATTGACGATTGCAACACTAACAAAACATGATATCTGAGGGTCGTGGCCTTCTAAGCCACGTGTTCTGAGGGTCGTGGCCTTCTAAGCCACGTTTTCTGAGGGTCGTGGCCTTTTAAGCCACGTTTCACCGAGACACGAGGTTCTAGGGTCCCACTCGAGCTAGATGAACCTTAGGGGATTTACCCACAGTGCTCTACCATCAATGTCATGGTGCCTTCCGTCGGTATATGGAGGACCACTTGGGTGTTAGTGTGTGTGTGTGTGTGTGAGTGAGTGTGTGTGTGTGAGTATGTGTGTGTGTGTGTGAGAGAGTGTGTGTGTGTGTGCCCATAATGAACTTTACTTATCCTCTTAAAAAAATTGTGTCTGTGAAATGAGTTCTTTTTAGTGTTTTTCTTTAGCATTTAGCTTGTAAATGTTTTCTTTAAAAGCATTTTTTTAAAGTATAATTTTGAATAAGCACTTTAAATTGTCTTTTGATGTTGTGGCATGGAACCATTTCTCGGTGGCATCCTACTGGGCTTTTAGCTCACACCCTGCATACACCCTTGGGTGTATGTAGATTCTGTTTCTTCTGTATTACAGGTTACGACTTCGTGCTTAGTGATGGTGGTTCAGGTTGCAGTTGGTCTTCTCATGCAGAATGGTGTTGATGTGGTCTCACTTCTGCCGGGAGGTTGAGTATGAGTTTTAGTTTCTGCTGTCGTCTTTTCTTTTTAGTTATTGTTTCGAGTTGTAGACCTTAAACTTGTTCATAGTTTAAAGGCACGTTTCGTTGTCTATTTCTAATTTCAGTTTATCTATCTTGTTAGTTGGTTTTTCTGTCTTGTATTTCGGGTAAAACTGTTCCCACTTGTTAAACATGATACCCGGGCACTTGTGCCAGCCCGTGGGGATCGGGAACGCCCTTCGGGCCTTGCCGCGGACCGGGTCGGGCGCCGGGTCGGATGGCGACCCGGCCTGGTTCGTGACAGGGGGCAGGGGGGTGGGGGGTGGGGGGGGGGGGTGGGTGGGGCGGGGGGGTGCTGGGGGGCTGTGCAGGCTAGGGGTTGGGTGGAGGGGGGCATGGGCAGGGGGCAGGGTTGAGGGGTGCAGGGGGCAGGGGGGAAGGGTGGAGGGGGGTAGGAGGTAGGGGGCAGGGGGCGGGGGAGGGGGAGGGTGGAGGGGGGCATGGTGCAGGGGGGGGGGGGGCTGTGTAGGCTAAGGGGTTGGGTGGAGGGGGGCAAGGGGAAGGGGCAGGGGGCAGGGTGCCGGATGGAAGGGTGCAGGGGGGAAGGGGGCAGGGGGCAGGGGGAGGGTGCAGGGGGGGCTGTGCAGGCTAAGGGGCTGGGTGGAGGGGGGCAGGGGGTAGGGGGCAGGGTGTAGGATGGAGGGGTACAGGGGGGCAGGGGGGAGGGGGTAGGGGGTAGGGGGGCAGGGGGTAGGGGGGGGGGGGGGGTGGAGGGGTGCAACTGTGTATAAGTTAACAACAGCCCCTGTTCGGGGTTTGAAACCTAAAAATTCTTTTCCCTTTTCTTTTCTTTTATTTCCTTTAGTTATTTTACTATTTAATAACATTTTTCTTGTGTTTTCTGGGCACGAAAAAATCCAGACAACACCTCATGCACCTGTTGAATATTGAATCATACTGTTGTTGGAAGCATAAACAAACATCAAGGTTCATGTTTCTACTTTGTTTTCAATGTTTTTTATGTTTTGCACCTTCCTCTTTAAATTGTATGTGAGACATTGCCCATTTAATTTGAAGGTTTCTGTAAAATACAATTAACATGTTAAGGTGTGTATACCCAGTGGGAGAGCAACAAATTTTAGTTATAAAGCTCCAAAAGTCGAAGTGGACGGTTTGGTTCCACCTTGAGGTAGGATCCCTCTTCTAGCCTCTTTAATTCAAGAATTCTTTAAATTGAATTTAGCTTCTTTCTTAATTCTGCTTAATTATATTGAATTTCATATCTTGAATAAGTGTTCTTTAATATAATTGATTCATTTGATAAAGTCATGTTTTTATAATAAAACCCCTCCAACGGAGGTGCGCTGTCTGCGAAAACTCACCAGCCCCCTTCCACCTTCATTTCAGCCCGCTTCCACCAGCATTCCAGCCCGCAACAGCTCCCCTGCTACCTTTGAATTAGCCCGCACCATCCCCCCAGCACCTGAAACTAGCCCTCTTCCACCAACATTTTAGCCTCCTCCTGCTCCCTTCGCTCTTGGCCAGAAGATGCTGCCCCGTGGATGTCGCTGGACCGGGCCAACACGCTATGGTCACGCCGCGGTCACACCGCGGTCACACCGCAGTAATGCTGTGATTTGGCCCTGCTTCGGCCACATCTAGCTCACACCAGCCCCCTTCCACCTTCATTTCAGCCCTCTGCCACTAGCATTCCAGCCCGCAATATCCCCCCCCACCACCTTCGAATCTACCCACACCATCCCCCCCAACACCTGCAACCAGCCCCCTTCCACCAGTATTCCAGCCTCCTCCCGCTCCCTTCGCTCTTGGCCGGAAGATGCTACCCCGCGGATGTCGCTGGACCAGGCCAACACGCTGCGGTCACATCGCGGTCACACTGTGGTCATGCCGCGGTCACACCGTGGTCACGCCGTGGTCACGCCGCGGTCACGCCGTGGTCACGCCGTGGTCACGCCATGATTTGGCCTTGCTCCAGCCACATCCAGCCCACACCAGTCCCCTTCCACCTTCATTTCAGCCCACTGCCACAAGCATTCCAGCCCGCAACATCCCCCCCTGCCACCTTCGAATCAGGCCACACCATCCCCACAACACCTGCAACCAGCCCCCTTCCACCAACATTCCATCCTCCTCCCACTCCCTTCGCTCTTGGCTGGAAGATGTTGCCCCGCATATGTCGCTGGACCAGACCAACACACCGCGATCATGCTGTGGTCATGCCGTGGTCACGCCACGGTCACGCCGCGGTCACGCCGCGGTCACGCCGCGGTCACGCCGCGGTCACGCCGCGGTCACGCCGCGGTCACGCTGCGGTCACGCCGCGGTCACGCCGCGGTCACGCCGCGGTCACGCCGCGGTCACGCCGTGATTTGGCCTTACTCCAGCCACATCCAGCCCACACCAGCCCCCTTCCACCTTCATTTCAGCCCACTGCCACCAGCATTCCAGCCCACAACAGCCCCCCTACCACCTTTGAATCAGCCCGCACCACCCCCCAACACCTGCAACCATCCCCCTTCCACCATCATTCTAGCCTCCTCCCGCTCCCTTCGCTCTTGGCCGGAAGATGCTGCCCTGTGGATGTCACTGGACCGGGCGGTCACGTCGCAGTCACGTCGCAGTCACGCCGTGATTTGGCCCTGCTTCAGCCACATCCAGCCCACACCAGCCCCCTTCCACCTTCATTTCAGCCCACTGCCACCAGCATTCCATCCCACAACAGCCCCCCTTCCACCTTTGAATCAGCCTGCACCACCCCCCAACACCTGCAACCATCCCCCTTCCACCAGCATTCCAGCCTCCTCCCACTCCCTTCACTCTTGGCTGAAAGATGATGCCCTACGGATGTCGCTGGACCAGGCCAACACGCCGCGGTCACGCCGTGGTCATGCTATAGTCACACTACGTTAATGCCGTGATTTGGCCCTGCTCCAGCCACATCCAGCCCACACCAGCCCCCTTCCACCTTCATTTCAGCCCGCTGCCACCAGCATTCCAGCCTGCAATAGCCCCCCTTCCACCTTTGAATCAGCCTGCACCATCCACCCAACACCTACAACCATCCCCCTTCCACCATAATTCTAGCCTCCTCCCGCTCCCTTCACTCTTGGCTGGAAGATGCTGCCCTGCGGATGTCGCTGGACCGGGCCAACACGCCACGGTCACGCCGCGGTCATGCAGTAGTCACGCCGCGTTAATGCCGTGATTTGGCCCTGCTCCAGCCACATCCAGCCCACACCAGCCCCCTTCCACCTTCATTTCAGCCCGCTACCACCAGCATTCCAGCCCGCAACAGCCCCTCCTGCCACCTTCGAATCAGCCCGCACCATCCTCCCAACACCTGCAACTAGCCCCCTTCCCCCAGCACCTGCAACCATTCCCCCAGCACCCGCAACAGCCCCCCCTGCCACCTTCGGAAAGCTCACTTAGGATTCATTACTGCTTACATCACGTATCACTTAAGATAAGCATTTCTATATAAGTGGTTCCAGATTGCTTATTGAAATTTTTTATTCTGAAACTTATTTGAGTGGTTTTCTTCTGGAATTGGAAGTGTAAATATTTTTCAGAAACAGAATGCCACAAATTTTTTCAAACTATTTATCATAAGTCATTAGGACTCTGGCCTAACAAGTAGTCGCACACCAGAACTAAGTAGAAGTAAATGAACAACAAATCAACGTCTTTTATTTCTGTAGAAGTAAGAAGAATTATAGAGACAACATATCATATATGGCTGCATCACTCTTCGAAATGTGCTGTTAAACCCTTCTCTCAGAATCCAGTGCTGAATCACTTCACCAAAAATCATAGCCAGTCCATATCGCTGTCCTACTAATGTTGGAAACTTCAAAAGATCATTCATACCCACCAAAAAGTTGAGCAACATTACTTCTTTCTAAAGATGCATCTTCAGCTGCATCTATATTGGCCAAAACCAGGAGCATATTTGTTTCCTAAATCACCTCCTAACCATTATTCCAAGAAATCATGCCACCCTTTGCTGTCCAGTGAGGAAGCAGACTTTCCAACCCTCATGTCCTGAGTCCACAATAGCCTCAGGAGCGTTCATGTCCATCGCTGCTAGTATACCATGACTGTGAATAAGTTTTAGCAACCAGTCGGTACCTGGAAAGGCCTTGACTAAGCTCCATTGAAAAATAAATAGTAGGAATAACTCCATTAGAAGTTCAGCAGTTGTGCAAGGGAATCCACATAGTAATGTCAGCTGTGGTATTGCACCATCATGCCACCAACTTGTTGCCAACTCCCTCACTTACTCTACTTCTTCAGTATTCAAAACACAATGAGTCTCCTTTCGGTGCGAGGTTTCATGATCCCCTATTCCTTACCTCTTTAAGCAACCTTTTTTATCTTACTTTTGCAACATTTTTAGCTGTTCATATCCCCAAACATTCTCCCTCAGCACTTGTTTAAACTCTTTTCAACATTCTCATCACAAATTATGTACAAACTGAAACCACTAGCATTTTGGCATAAGAAGAACTTTTCAATAGAAATGGAAAAGACAAAAAATAGTCTTTTTAATAGTTTATTTGGAATACATGGAAAATGTGTGATGAAATATGTTATTTGAGAGACATCAAAAACACATCAAAAAACACACATTGCAAGAGACCTGTCTAAAATGGCATGAATTCTTCCTAAAAGTCACCGAAATTTAAAATGATAGCATCTCCATGTGGAATAAAACCCCTCATAAGCATGGAACTTCCTCCAACCATATTCATGTCACCTGAAAATCTGAATTTCATCCACCAGAATGTAAAGAACATCCAAGAAAAAAACATTGTGACAACCCCCCAAGTATAAGATGTTAATGTGATGGGACTCACGAATAACTTTTAAGAGAAAAAAAACATGCAAAGGAGGTTCACATAAACACATATGTCATCATCTCCATGCATTGAACTATCTTAGTCAGGTTAAAACATTGGTGTTTCCTCAGAACCCGTAAAGAAAAAGAACACAAAATAAGAGTGATTAGGGAACATTACAATAGATAAGCCGAAACTGTTCAGTTTGCTGAAGATCATGTAAACAGATGTTGTTACAGTGCCTGAAATAGAGAAAAACAGATCCTTGGGGCAACAAATGATCCATTAGGAGCATAAAAAGTGTATCATTAACATCAAAGTCTCCAGATAAAATAGAAATAAACAGCCATTCAAGTACATCAAATTATGTGAACAAGCAGCACACAGTCTACAAAAAATAACACTTTGAGCCCCAATTTTCCATGAAGCATCCAAAACCAGAGTCAAGCAATAAATTCTAGTCAATCCTCAAGGAAATCTGTGGGAATCATAACCAATTACAAAGATGATACCTGGTAAAAAACAAGTGCCTAATGCCTAAATGAAACAGAAAGAAATGTATTCTTCTCTAGAATTGGACAGTAACATCTGCAACCTTTTGAGATGTTCGTATCCCAAAACATTCTCCCTCAGCACTTGTTTGAACTCTTTTCAACATTCTCATTAAAAATTTTGTGCAAACTGAAACCACTAGAATTTTCTATACAACCTTTTGAGCTGTTCGTATCCCCAAACATTCTCCCTCAGCACTTTTTTGAACTCTTTTCAACATTATTGTCACAAATTCTGTACAAACTGAAACCACTAGCATTTTGTGTCCACCTTAACCGTGACCTTCCTCTGCTGTTTCAGGTTAACAATTACCTTTCCTTGCTGTTGTGGAGTGGAAACAAACTGCTCCTCCAATGCACTAGGTTGCTGAAACGGTTCCTTCTCCGTCGGCTGCCCATACTTGTCCATTAGAGCAGGTTTAAACATTTCCCATGACAAGTTCGGCGTTGCACCGTACCAGGAAAAAAACCAGTATAGTGTGGTACCAACCATGCAAAGTTGCGCCCAGTGTAATTTTATGTCCTCTGTCATCTGAAAAAAATTGAAATACCTTTCTGCTTTGATGATCCCACCATACGGATCATCTCCCATAAAATCTGGCAACACAACTCTTGTCAGCCATTTTGTATGGATGTCAACAGCACAACAGAATTATTCTCATTTCATTATATATTATTTGATTGTCTGGATTGATATGTGTGATAGGTTATTTCCATATTCTAATTTCTTGCTTCCATATATGAATGAAAAGATTGATAAGAAGGAGGAGGTATTTTCACCTGCAAGTTGTTTGCATCAAATTTTACTGAATGAATTCTTGGAAATGAGTTGGGATTTGAATATTCTCAATGATTTTCTCTATATTTTACTGATTTATTCATATTCATGAGAATGTATTTAAATTTTCTCCTTTCATTCTACCAAATATGACTGACATGCTTGATAGGTATGAGTAGGGGTTTTCATTAACTCATTGTTTTCAACTGTGTTTTACTAAATTTTTTTGAAGGTGTAGGAATAGATTTTCATCCAGTTATATACAACCACCATATTTTACAAGAGGTCTTGACATTCATGAAAAAATATTTTTATCAAATCATTATTTTTCATCAAATTTGACCAGTGGGATTATTCAGTGTGAACAATGTGGTTGTCATGTCCTGGTATTTTTTACTATTACATTCTACGAGCTTCCTGGGGGGCCTGAGTCCAAAATATAATGGGAAGGATCCTATAAGGTTTGTTCCTCTTTATGTAGAGGATATTGATTCATGCAGCGTTGGTGGTGGCCATTGCTAGAAAGATCCCTCAAGAGGGACCCCCTTTTTATGGGTATAAAGTCACTAGTCATCCCTTGATCAGGCTCCCTATGATAATAGTTGAACTTGTTATCACGTTCTAGGGATGGGCTCCTAAAACAGTATCACATAAATATTGATTTTATCTGCTTATAGATTACCTACTTTAAATGAGTGGATGATTGGTGGGGATTCATAAGGAGGGCCTTTGAAGCTTCTTATATGGTAGGGATACTACTGTTTATTTGGTACTCTAGGAATGATACATTTTAAACCTAATGATGGGGATATTTGGTTGGTGATAGTGTCTTCTTTTTGGTTGAGGACCAAAATTGTAAAGTGTCTGATGTGCATGTCTATGAGAATGGGTGAAATTTCATTGGGATCAAATAGATTTCTGGTAGAAAGTGCCTGTAATATATGTGACAGGGGGCAGGCATGGGGGACCAGGGGGCATGGGGGTGCAGGGGGGGGGGGGTGTTCAAGGGGGATGTCCAGGGGGGTGCAAGAGGGCTGTCTAGGGGGGGTGAAAGAGGGCTGTCCAGGGTGGGCATGGGGGTCTAGTGGAGGTGCAAGGGGGCTGTCCAGGGGGTGCAGGGGGTGTCCAGTGGGGCTATCCAGGGGGGTCATGGGGGCTATCCGGTGGGGTGCAGGGGGGGCATGGGGGACCAAGGGGGGCATGGGGGTGTAGGGAGGGTGTTCAAGGGGGCTGTCTAGGGGGTTGCAAGGGGGTCCAAGGGGGGAATGGGGGTGTAGGGAGGGTGTTCAAGGGGGCTGTCTAGGGGGTTGCAAGGGGGTGCAAGAGGGCTGTCCAGGGGGGTGTTCAAGGGGGCTGTCCAGGGGGGGCATGGGGGTCCAGTGGGGGTGCAAGGGGGCTGTCTAGGGGGGTGAAGGGGGTGTCCAATGGGGTGCGGGGGGGGGGGGGGGGGCATGGGGGTGAGGGGGGGGGGTGTTAAAGGGGGTTTTCTAGGGGGTGAAAGAGGGCTGTCCAGGGGGGGGGGGTGTTCAAGGGGGCTGTCCAGGGGGGAATGGGGGTCCATTGGGGGTGAAAGGGGGCTGTCCAGGGGGGTGCAAGGGGGGTCTTCTTGTCTAGGGTCTGTCCGAGGGGGGGGGGGTGTCTAGGGGGGAGGGAGGGGTGTCTAGGGGGTTGTCTAGGGGGGAGGGGGTGTCCAATGGGGGTGCAAGGGGGCTGTCCGGGGGGGGGGGGTATGGGGGATGTCCAGTGAGGTGCAGGGGGATGTTCAAGGGGGCTATCCAGGGGGGTGTTCAAGGGGGATGTCCAGGGGGGCATGGGGGTCCAGTGGGGGTGCAAGGGGGCTGTCTAGGCGGTGCATGGGGGGTGCGGGGGGGATGTTCAACGGGGTGCAGGGGGCCTGTCTAGGCGGGGCATGGGAGTGCAGGGGGGTGTTCAGGGGGGGGGGGTGTGGGTTTTTTTATGAAATGGGAAGGCCTACAACCATGGTTTTAAACTATGGCTGTAGGTCTATTTCCACGATTTCAAACCATGGCTAAAACTATATAGCCACAGTTCAGAACCGTGGAAATAGGACCTATATGGATTACTGTCCTACCATGGGTCAAACTGTGGCTAAAGCCCTTTAGCCACAGTTTGGAACCATGGCTATAGCCCTTTAGCCATGCTTTGAATCGTGGCTACAGGCCTTTAGCCACGATTTCAAACCGTGGCTATAGGTCTTGCCCTATAGCCACACCAATACCAGCCACAGTCCGTTGAACCGTGGCTATAACCTATAGCCACGCTTTTTGGGCTTATAGCCACAGTTTGAAACCGTGGCTATAGCCTAAATTTCCAGTAGTGTTAGGGATTCGTGTGACCTAGCTTCCCATATTGACGACATACCACATAATTGCCCATGTGTATACCCTAACCACTACTTTCCTAGTGAGGATTGTCAAAATGATACTTCCTACCACTAGATAAACTATTTCTCTGTCTCTATGCTGATCCACCATGCCCCACAACTCCATATTCCCTTAGGTTATGCTAAAAAATGAGGTTTCGATTCACTATTTCAAAAATGTTAGTCATCTAAAAAATGTTTACCTATGATTAGATGGCATATATGAGCCCATACTCAATCCATCTCACCCTCAATAGTTCGTCACTAGTAAGATTTGATGTGAAATTATGGATCTCAATGAAGTGAGATGAATGGTCCATGATGGACATAGAACCCTACTGTAGGTGCATAAACTCCATAGATCATTAAACTCTTAGGATTTCTATAAAAAAGTAATCATAGAAGGTAGATTTTAAATCCCTCTAAACCATATCTTGATGCTGATCTACCAGTGTAATAATATCCCACCAATGCTTGGAAGGTCCTTGAAGCACGTAAGTTATGATATTCACCCTCATCTTTGAGGGTGTCTCTATATGACAAAAGATATAAAGAATGGCCTCTAGACACAACTCAACACCTTGAATCCCTCCATACCATAAGAAAGTAGGTGGATGTTGATGTTAACATTATTGTGTCAACTTTTCCATAGTAGGGTTAGATCATGGGGCACCCTACATGGTCTATATAAACCACATAAAACCCTCTCAAAAATGAGAATTGGTGCTCAAATAAAGTATATTAGGAGGTTCCAAAAGTGGAACTACATGAGGTAATAATTGTGGTGAAGGTCCCTCCAACTCTAGAGCATTGTCATCACCACTTTTCCAGCATTTGGACCAAGGCCTTCATGGATTCATATATCTATAATTCCAATACATGCTTCATAATTAGTTTTGATAAGATAAAATATATCAAATAAAATAATATGATAGGTACAAATACTTCCTATACAAGAGTAAATACCCATCTACATGATCCTAAATCCAAGTCAAGGTAATTTAGAAGATTATGAAGGAATACAAGAGACACTCCCAACTGACCACTAATAAGTCAGGTCTGGGTCACAGTTCAAGGCTCCATATCTCACAATAGAGGTTCTATTATATGAAGTTTCAATTGAATTTTATAGAGTAAAACACCCTTTAACTTGCAATTGGCATCCTCATTTAATGAAAACCACTTCATTTAAGTATTATAATTTATAAACTTTTACATTTATACCACAATATAGTTAGATGAGTTACCATTTACAAGATATAAAGTCAAAACTTTATAAGTTATAATTGACACTTATTATAACTGCAACTTGACCTTTATATCCAGTCTTAGGATGTAACAAGTCTACATATTATGATTTGATTATATGGATCACCATTCCTAATTTATATAGTCACACACTTTATAAATTATAATTATTATCCATTTAATCACAATCAACCAACATTTCGACCCATGTAACTAAATTTTTATGGCTCAAACATGTAACAAATGGTTAGTTAAGGTGCCTCCATTAAGATATATAGGAAAAACCATTTAGGTTGATGCATACACCATAAATAACTAATTATTTATCCATTTTACTCCATAAAACGTTAGTCTAGTTACAAATATAATAGTCAAGGCACTGGATATATGAAGTAGGAAATTCATGTAGTAAATAAAGATGGAATGAGATATGCATGACATATAAATCCTCTGGTTCCTATAATGATGCATGGACAATTCATCCTTACCACACCAAGCCTAGGGTAAAAGAAAATCCATAATGATAATAAATTCCACAAGTCATGCACATCACCCAATGGTGAAATCAGTATAACCATAATAGGAAAAACAATAATAACAAGTCTTATCCCTAGAAACTTGGATTTTCCCTGTACGTGGGTTAGATACTCCCAAGCATAGGCTCATTATCAAATTCTGGAATGTCCTAGTCTCTTATCTACCATCCCAAAATATTAAGACAAATAAAATAGATCTAATACCATTGTGTGACATCCTGAGCTTGGCTCACTCATGAGTAACCGAACCTGGTTGGACACATGGCCTTAAGCGGACCTCCCTGTATGTCATAGGTTGTTGACTAGCAGTGAGGGTCTATATCGATATAATAGGGAGACTATACCCTCTTTATCAGAGTGTATCACAATGATAAATAATAGATAAATAAATCAGTAGAAGCAGTATAATGTAAATAGTAAAAGTAAATTATCTAGATGATAGTATAAATAATAACTAGTAAGTAGTATCAGACACAAAATGATGATGTTATAATGTTATACAAAAAATAGTGAGTAATGGAATAAACATCATAAATACACAGTACATGATGCAAAAAATATACAAAAATAGAAAAATCTAAACTCCAATAGCATCAAGAGAACTAGCTCAGTACTCTTCTCACGTAATCCATACTAATTCAAAAAATCAAGTGTCCATAACTGGGTTCTTCCCCTTATCCCTACCAGAATCCATGAAGTATGTTTAGGTACCAATCAACGGCCCAAACAAGGTGTGAGTAAAACTCATTAGGCCACCACTAACGATGTCTAATATTTTCTAGTATATGAATATATAATGAAGTAGTGTGGAAGTAATAATAACAAAAGCAGAAAAAATCAATAATACCCATGTAGGTTTGGGTTCCATATGGGATACCTGTCTGATACTATTTGCTTCAGAATAATATGGTATGCATATGAACATGCGACATCGTATATGTATATGTGTATATATATATATATATATATATATATATAAGTATATCTAAGTACTACCAAGGACCCAAGGCATACAACCAAAGAATCCATGCAAAATATCATAAGGGCATCATATTTTAATTAAGGGGAATTAGTCCAAGCATTTAAATTGGGGATATGGAATGTCATGTCTAAAAAATCCCTATTAATGATGTGGAGAACCCTGTCTAACATCCTATATCAAGGGTGTGTGAAGCGTCATGTCCAAAAAATCTCTCTAATAACGAGGAGTGCCATGTCCAATAAATCTAAGTAAATAAAGAGTGGTTCCATGTCTAATAATTATCAATAAAAAAGAGGAGCACGATGTCCAATAATTATAAACAAACATTATATAGTTCCATGTATAATAAAAAAAGTAAGTATGATGTAATCAAAAATCATAAACAAGGAATGAATCCCTTTCCATTTATCAATTCAATTCATTATTTTAGTAATTTTTGAGTGATCAAGTGGTCCATGAGAATTTACATTCCACATAACATTTCTTTTATTCAGTGAATAACATTTCATTGGACAAAACCAAGACAAAAACACCTTGGAGGTGTTTTGGTCATAAGGGAAAATTAACATCATTAAGTATTTAAATCAAACCCACCCAAAGGATGGTTTGTATTGAGGTCATCAACCTCCAACCGATTATCAAGGTCTCATAACATGTCTATAATCAAGTTTCCGTAACTAATTTAAGGGTTTATCAATTTTAGGAACAATGCCTGGAAGGTTCGATGTGTGGAAAAATGACAACATAATATAAACACCCAAACTTTTGGGGAAAAGTACTATAAGACCTACCTTATATCGATAGTTATATACCCATCCAGCATTAGTCTATGATTTATCCTGGAATGATCGAAATTGAATAAACTAGAGAAAAACCTTGAAATTAGTCCATAAGAGCTCACATGAAGATAACATCCAATACGACGAGATAAACTAAGAAAAGTGGTAAGAGGAGTTGTAGACTTATTGAGAGGCTTCCAATGTAATGAATGACACTTGGATCAATACTTGTATGGAGGAGTTATCTCAAATCCTAGGAAGAGGTGGAGGAGAGATCTCAAATGGGAGGGATACTATTCATTTGAGTGAAGAATAAATGGGGAGAAAATTTAAAACAAAGGAGTGAAAAAATTAGAATTTCACCAATTTTAAAGGGGTGTATGTTTTGGCCGCATGGTTGGCCAAACCATGAACCAACCGCACACACCTATTACTTGAGGTGAAACCCCCTCACATGGTTAGGCTCACAGTTTGAAGAAACCATATACCAACTGTGCTAAATACACTAGTAATAAATTGAAGGTTTTGTATGACTGTGTGGACCCCCTTTAACGGTTAAACAAACTATGTAGAACCCCTCATAGACAACATAATTGAGGTCTTTAGTTAGCACTAACCATGCACTAATCATGTGCCTCACTTGTTTTCTCCAAAAACCAGAGCTCCAAGCCCCGAACCATGTCTGACCGCTCCTGAAGCCTTCCCCAAACCATTAGGAAAATTTATTGTGATAAAATAAGAGATTTAGATTGGGATTATAATAATTGAGATTTTTTCTCATGAAGTTCAAACTTGGTTATCTTGAGTATATGAGATCATGAGGATTAACCCACCAATAGAAACACCACATGTTTCATGTGTCATTGGTAGTTATTATATAAAAAAATGTGTAATGGACTCCTAACATTAGATTATTATCAATGTATAATATTTTATTATGTACTTTTATGAAAGAGTAAAACTATGGAATTGATGTTGTAGTGAGGTATATTATGTTGTGTTCCCCAATGGTAGTATGAAATTGATTGAATAATCAATATAGAAAATGTTTCTTCCAAAATAAAGTTATATATTGGGCCTAGTTGATTAGGATGACAACAACTTCATTAAATCCATAGACATGGTAAAAGAAGGAAAGCCTATCTAGTTAGATCAATGAATAATAAAACAAGAATGGATGATGACATAAGGTGTGTATCCTGCTTTATGATATATCGTATGAAAAATAGATTATATTACATGATGTGTGTTTTTAGGAAAGTTTTTCATTGCCATGAGTTTTCCTAATCTCTTTAGGGGCCTTGATGGGTTACTAGACTCTGCTCCCAGTTTGTAAATAATATTCATTATTATTTAGATAAGGGCCTAGAGTTTCACACACTTAGCATATTCAAAATTCTTCCCTATTCTAATGAATAGGATTATAGAACACAGTGGGAACCACCATGGGGTTTGAGGCATGTCTAAGAATAAACTATTACCAATGAATAAATAAATTCATTATTATTCAAGTATAGATTAATTGGAGTTGAATTTATTTATTAAAAGTATTCACAAGGAATTAAGTGAATACATGAAAAATATTATACAAATGAATATTATTTTAATATTCAAGGTTCATTTAATATTTATAGGAATTACAAGTTGATTTAGTGACTCTCTTTTATCACATAATATATCTATTATATATTAAAAGTAGGTGATAAAATATAAATGACATTTATGATGAAATTAGTTTACCATAAATTGTCATTTATTTCTTATTTAGTGGGTGTTATTTATACAACGATCAGGGGACCCTTTATGGGTGTTTAATTCCCACTATATAAGCAAGAAGGAGCTCATTTCTAAGGGAATATTCATTCACTCAAATTTTAGAGGTCCCCTCTCCTCCTCCCCACATTATAGATAGAGAAAGACCCATTCCAAGATTTTGATCTTTGATCTCCTTTATAAACCAAAGGAATGAGATCATGGTGATTGTCGGGATGTTTAAAGATTCATCGGACCTCCCGCTAGCACCTGAAATATGACAGTCAACATTCCCATGGACTCTTGAATCATGTGTGGATGATCTATAGGGATTAAACCTTGAATCCTTCAAGCAACGATCATCGATGATAAGACATTATCGAATGCTCCATCAATTTGAATGAGGTAATTGTTCATGTTTAATTTTTATGCTTAAATAAATTCATGAGAGATCCTCGAGCCTTGACCAGGGATAAAATCACCAAACATATAAAGTTATGTCATTCCAAAAATAAAATTTTAAATCCTCGACCCACCGAATTTCGATACACACCCTGGTACCAAAAATTAATATCAAAGCGATCATGTGATTTTTTAATCCAAGAAAAATTAAAATTGCCTTAAATTTAATTAGAGGGCTTCGTTTCGGTCCAATAAAAAAGTCCATGCTTTGATCCGATCTCAGATGAAAAAGTTACATACATATTAAATTTTAAATTGAATAGAAAACATGTCTATTACATGTTAAATATGAATAAAACACACACAAACACACACATGTTATTTTACCCATAATTGGTTATCGATAATTTATTCAGTGAACCCCTGGTTTTCGACCAAAATTCCGATGGCGGGAACAGTTTTAACTGGTGGGCAATGATTCCACATGATTGTGAAATTTTCTCATACAAAAACAAAATCCTTTTAAAAAATTAATACTAAATAGGATGTGGAAAGGTAGCTAAAAAATAGTGGAAGATTTTGGGGGTGGTTGGCCAGCCCTTTCGGGTCAATATTGAAACAAAATTATAAAAAATTAATTAAGGCGGGGTTTTGTTGTCCAATAGGTCAACAATAAGAAAACCTTTGTCGAGAGGGCCTACAATTATAGATTTTAAGAAAAATAGAAAAGTACAAATGGATAAAGGTGGTGGAACTCAATGAGGTAGACTAAAAGGCATTAAAAAAACAAAAACAATGAGGCTTCTCATGAAATAAATCTGTGGCTGCCACAACCTCCCTTGCACCGACCACCACCGACACAACTTCCCCTTCCCCCACACCTCCTACTGGCCTCAGCCCTGATGACCACCTGTGCATTCCCACTCATCCAAATACCTCCCTTTGGCACCATGCCACCCCACTACCACCTCACCCATTGATCCGCCTCGACCTCCTCTCATAGCCTCCGTTGCACACATTCCTGACTGGTACACCCAAAAGCACAAACTCAACCACATGCCATTGCACCACTCCTGGTTACCCACACCCACTACTGTGCACTGTACCCATCCAACCTCACCCCCCATGCGTGACCACCTACAATAACCACTTGTAAATTGGTCAACCCATGGTAAATCTGGGTTGAATCGACTCGATATAGGGTTAGGCGGGTCCTGCCCAACCCGCAATGGACCTGAGCGTGTTCTAGGGCTCGGGGATTTTTTTTTAAATATTCAAAAAATTAATTTATAATTTTTGTTTAAAAAAATAATAATAAAATTTTAAAATTAATTTAATTTTGAAATAAAATTAAATTAATTGCAGGAACAAACAAAATAAAATTAATTTAATAAATTCATTTAATTTCTATATACATGAATTTAATGCATTTTTAATTTTATTGCACATTTGATTTCTCTATCAATTAGTCTTGAGCATTGACTGACTAATGTTTGTATTAATTTATTTTTATTTAATTAATTATTACATCTACATGCGATGAGTGTAATAATTTATTTTTTTGACGGTTTGTGCATCATCTTTATTTGGTTAATATGTACAAGGGCCTACACATCTATTAGTTTTATTTTGTATGTATTTTTCACTTCTCAAGACCCCCTCACCTGCATGTGAGTATTTATGTATTATGATTATGACCCTATAAGATGTGGACCATGCCAAGATGAGGCAATATCCCATAAAAGATGTGTAAACATTGGACTGGGGTGCGAGCTACGATACAAGTCAAGTACCGACTCAAGTATTATACCCCTAGGGTCATGGTTGATCCATTGAGTTTAAATAGATCAACCAATACCAAATTCTCAAGATCATTTGGGTAGTTTATTTAATTTATGCATTGTTTATTATTTTTTTTGAATGTGCATGTTTGTGAGAACACATAAAATAATAAATAAATAATTTATAAATTAAAACAATTAAAGATGCGATGAATGTTTTCTATTTAGAACATGTTCAGTTGTGAGATCAACAACATAGTACGAACATATTAAATAGAAAATGAATTCATTATTCAAGTAATAATAAAAAAATACTCAAAGTAATATCAAGTCATAACACCTTTTGTCATTTAAATTTGAACAAAACTAGGTGTATGAGGTGCTTGTAATCCCTAGTTGAGGGTACCTCATGATACTGGGGGGTTATTATGAGAGAGATAAGTTAAATTAACTAAATCTGGTATAAAAGAAGTATCCACAACTAGATTACTTCCACTTTAGATGAAAAGTGTTGAGGGAATCAAGGTTAAGATTCTAAGAAGTTGGGAATTCACTCAGCAGTTAAAGGAACTAGGAGTTAATGCAGTTAACCAGTCTAGCACCTACCTTGAAACTCTCTAAGTAGTGGCATAGTCATAGCTTGTACTATGAGGATAGTTTTAAAGGATCCTTTACACTAGAATATTCAAGAAACTGGGTATTTCAAATCTAATAGCGAGGGCTACTAGGGTTTGATAAAATAGTGGGAGACGTTTAATGATTTAATCAGCAGTGTCTAAAAGGTAATAAAAATAAATTACTAAATGATAAATTTATTTTTTGTAGATAAAATGGAAATCACCACCACCAATACATTATAAATAAAATCAATTATAGATAAATAAAATATCCTAACTGTCCATAACTTCCAAGAAGAGCATAGGTGCTTGTGCGTAGTACTATACCATGAGAGGAAGCTTTATGTGATGGAGTTCTCACTTCCTATTAACCCCCCTCAAGGAGAAATAAAGGTAGATAAAGATAAATATAAGAAGCATATAGATTATTCACTAGATGTAAAATGTATTATGTTGTCATTAATGCACAGTCAACTGCAGAAAATTCATGAGGATGAAGATTCTTACAAGATGCTAACTCATCTCCAAGAGTTATATTAGGATACAACAAAGAAAGAAAGGTATGAGATATCAAGTGAACCGTATAGGTATAAGTTAGTACAATGGAATCAAGTAGGAAATCATGTACTCAAGATAATTAGGTATATTGAGAGAATTGAATCCCTTAGGTTCAAACTAAACCAAGAATTGGAAACTGATCTCATTATCACATCTTTATCACCAAGATTTTTGACTTTTATTATTAATTAAAACATGAATAACATGAAAAATTCATTCCCAGACTTATTTTATTTAGTTCTCCAAGCTGATAAGGATATGAAGAATACCAATTATTTAGTCCTTATGGTGAATAAGAGGATAAAGGGAAATGATAATGGGTCTAAGGGTAAATCCAAGCCGAAGTGTAACGACCCAAACTTTTGAATAATATTTGTTTCCTAAATTTGTGTGTTATTTCATTTTATACTCCACAAAACTATATCCTTTAATTAATTAAGTGATACCATTGTGTTTTAATTGTTATATGACCGTTGGAAACTAAATTCTTAACGTTATGATTATTTTGTATAAATACAAGTGATCATGGTTAAAAACTACAGAAATAGGAGTCAATTGCCTCATCCAGTAGACTCGAGCTATACGAAGCCCATCTGTCAGAGCTTGGGAAGGAGGTTGCATCACTGGGCTTTGCTCTAGACCAAGCCCAAGCTAAACTCTAACATGTGAAGATTGAACAAAATCACTTAAAGGAGAAGTTCAAGCTGATAGAAATCACCACTCAAGCAATATTTTCTGAGCCGCCCCAAGATTCTATCACCATAGCACACCTTACACTTAGGTCCTATGCAGGTGTTATAAGGGGCTATGTAACGCGACCTTAGTTACTTGTGTAAACCTTTTTTATAAATAAAATTGTTATTTCTTATTATGGAAAATTTGGTGAATTTCAAATATCTGGATAAAGGTAGGATGAATTTATAGTTTCATATTACCAATAAATTTTAGAAAAAAGGGTATTTTAAAATATTTATGTAAACTTTAAATAATTAATAATTTAAAATGATTTTCTAAAAATGGTCTTCTATAGTTGTGAACAGTAAGAAATTTAGAGTCTAATAAGATCAACTTATTTTTAGTGAATAGTAAATCATGAATAGTAATATACCCTTATGAATAGTAATGAATATTAAATTGGCCAAAAAAATATAAACTTCACCTATGAATGTATAAATACAATTTAGACATCTTAAAAGTGAAAAAACGATCATAGTATATGTTTTGGTATTTTTTTATGTCATAAATATTTTATTTACAATTTTATAATTATTTTAATAATTTAAAATGGAAATTTATTTTCATAAAATTTAATCATAAATTGTTACTTTATTGTCTTATGGTTATATGATAATTTTATGGGACCTTGATTACTTTTTCAAGGTGTTACAAAACAAGTTATAGATTTAAAGTTGTTTATTTGGAATAAATAATGATTTTATTTAAAAATTAAACTAAAAATATTTAGAAAATTATTTTCATATAATGAAGTTCATTTTTGAATTCATAATGTCTATATTAGATTACGGTGAAATTATGAGATTTTTATAAAATGTTTTGTTTTTTTGTGAATAGTAAAAATACAGTTTTAAGTTTTGGTGTGATTAATGACATCATTAATGATGTAATCATTCTGGTAGAATTTTAAATAGTAATATATGTTATTAGGTGTCCCAAGTGTCCAATACCATGGGAAAATACCATGGGTAATCCCATGGTTTTGCAAATACCACCGATGAGGTGTCCCTTGGAAATTAATTAAATATTCCCTCATTTTTCCTATAAATACCAAGCCATTCCCTCATTATTTTCATTCCAAAATCATCCTAAACGAAGTTCTGGTCTTTTTACCTCCAAAGGAGTCCTCCAAAGGTTCCCTCAATCCACCAAGGTCCCAACCTTCGAGCTTTCGAAGTCACTCTTCAAGGTAAGGGAACCTTTCACCCTTCTCTTTTAAGTCATGACTTGCTTTAGGTTATGTCTTCTAGTTACCATCTTCTTATGAGGGGATAAGTTTTTATATGTTCTTATTACTGTTAATTTCAGGTCTAAATTATGATAGACCCTTTCTGATCTCATCTATTTATTTTCTGAATCTTTAAGTGACGCCGTTAGGTTGCCAAATTTTTGTAAAAGAAACCACATTTTCTCTTTTCTCTCAAGTTTCCTTTTCATGTGGTATGTCATTCCACACCATGATATTATTTACATTTTATTATATCTCTATACTATAAAATGGTTCATTTATGGATGGTAGACCCTTGTACCCTCTCTTTTTATTGTTTTCTAAAACCATGTTATATAGTCATTATGCTGCAAAATTTTCGTCTAAAAATCTCTCTCTTTTTCTCAAGAAATTCTCTTGTATTATTTATGTGAATAATAAAATCTATTTTTATTTCCAAGGGTATTCATAAATAAATAAAATTGATCTATTTGATTCTGGAATTTACATACATATAACCCTCACTCCTTTTCTATGGGTTATAAATGACATAATGATCAAGATTTTAAGAACTTTTAAAACACCGCAATTTTGAAATGAGACCCATTTATTTCATTCTATATGGGTTATTTATGAAATTTTTGATTATGATCTATGTGTATCACATGAAAATAAAGACATATTAAGGGTTCTCCCTGATATCTATCCAATGCATTGGGTAAATAATTTAATTTCTAGAGATGATAAGTTTCACGATACCTTGGTGAATAACCTTGGTAATTTTTTATGACACCTTGGAGATGAACCTTGGTGATATGTTCATGAATGTATAAATGAAATGTTGTAGCCAAATATTCAAGTTATGATTCATGTTCTTTTTATTATGATATTCCTCTTTTTCTATTGCTCATGTCTTTATGTTTTTTTATCAAGTTCTTATTGATATCACAAGTAAACTAATTCCCTTGTTTACCCTTATTGGGACTTCAGCTCACCCTTTCCTTTGATGTATATCTCTAGGTTATGAGATGCAGTAATGGTACATAGGATGAACTTTTCAATAAGGTTTTCAAAGGTATTTAAAAGATTGTTTTATGTTTTCATGTTTTATTATTACTTATTTCCAAGACACTAGACTTTAAAGATCCTCTCTTTGTAAAATGTAATGAAAAGTTATGTAATAAAAAGGCGAGATGCCATACGAAGACATCGATGTACCATAATTATAAAAATATAAATATATATAGGGAGGTAAATGTATAGGAGGTCATCTGCTTTGCATGTGGAAATAAAGGCCACTATAAGAAGAATTACTATTTTGGGAAAATGAAGTAAGGAGATGCTTATACTTATGGTATTTTTTTCATTGAATTCAATATATATTTATCTAAAAGTTTGGTATTAGATACAACATGTGCCTCACACATTTGTATTCATATACCGGAACCAAATTGATTCCAAAAGATTGAAAAGGGTGCGGTGGATCCCTGAAATGTAAATGGAGTGAGACTATTAGCCTTGGTAGTGGGATATTATCATTTAACTTCGCTTAGTGGTTTAGTTATTGTATTAAATAATTGTTATTATGTGACTTTAGTTACCAGAAACACAATCTCTGTGTCATGTTTGAGCACCATGATATTTTATTTCAAGTTTGTAAATAAATTTTGCCTCTTTTATAAGGATACCATATGTTATAGTGTGGTGCATTTTAACAATGGATTATATATACCTGAACTTAAAAAACCTGTAATGATAATCAATGAAAATACTAGAGAAAATGACTCATATAACACCCATATATGGAATTTCAGGATTGGTCATGTAAATTAGAAGTGTTTACAAAAATTAAATCAATTAGGGTGTTTTGAATCAACTGATTTAAAACCCCTAGATGTATTTCAAACTTGTTTATAATGAAAAATAACCAAATTACCCTTCTCTGGGAAGGGATTAAGAGCCACTGAATTATTGGAATTAATTCATACTAACGTATGTGGTTCGTTTCTAGTAGAGGCAAGGGTTGGGTTTCCATACCTCATTAATTTTACTGAAGAATATAATAGGTATGGCTATATCTACTTGATGATGTATAAATAAAATCACTTTTAGATGTTTAAGTAATAAAAACATGAAGTAGAAAATTAGCTTGGTAAGAAGATTAAATCAATTCTCTTAGAGAAAGAAAAATGGTATCTTAACCAAGATTTCATTGATAACTTCAATGAGTGTGGGATAATATCACAACTCACTCCTACTTATATACCTTATTGGAATGGTGTTAGTGAAAGGAGGAATCAAACCTTGGTAGATATGGTCAGATCAATGATGAGCCAGACAACCATTCCATTATCCTTTTAGGGACATGTGTTGTAGAACATGACATATACCCTTAACTAAGTACCAACTAAATAAATATATGGGATTCCATATGAGTTTTTATATGAAAAAAACATAATTTGTCACACATACATGTATGGGGATGCAAGGCCTTTTTCAAGAATATACCTAGTGAAAAATTAGCATCCCAAAGTATGAAGTGCGTCTTTATAGGTTATCCCAAATAAACAAAAAGGATATTACCTATATAAATCTTTAGATAGAAAAGTAACTATGGAAATACATTCCATATTTATAGAAAGGGAACAAATTCATAATGGAAATAGTATGAGCAAGATTAACTTTGATAAATTTTATACTATAGATGCACAAGAGTTGGTACATTAACAATCTCCACAAGAGATGGTGGAAGATGAATATGTTCCCAATGCATAAGTACTGTGTAGGTCTAATTGAGGGGTTAGATAACCATAACATTATGGTTTTCTTATCCCCAAGTTAGGTGACACATTACTCCTTGAGAATGATGAATGTATAACCTATAAGGAAGTAGTGGAAGGAAAGAATGATGATAAATGGAAAGATGACATGCTTTCTGAAATGGAGTCCATGTATCAAAATAAAGTTTGGATTTTGTTAGACCCATTGGCTGATGTAAAACCTATTGGGTGAAAATTAGTATTCAAGAAAAATATGGGCATGGATAGTAAAGTAAACAACTATAAGATGTGACTAGTAGTGTAGGGTTTCATGAAATGTTAAGGAATGTACTACAAAGAAACTTTCTCACTAGTAGCGATGCTCAAATCCATCAAAATATTACTTACAATAGCATTATTTCATGATTATGAGATTTGTAAAATGGTTATAAAAACTAATTTTCTAAATGGGAAATTGGTTGAAGATTTATATATAACTCAAACCAAAGGGTTTATTAATTCAAAGAGTTATAATAAAGTGTACAAGTTGTAGAGATCTATTTATGGGTTGAAGAAGGCATTATAATCATGGAATGTTCATTTTGCTGAGGCCATAATAGAATTTGATTTCATCAAGAATGAAAGTGAGCCATGTGTCTATAAGAAGGTTGGTGGGAATGCCATCATTTTCCTACTATTATATGTTGACGACATATTAATTATGGGAAACAAAGTACAAGTCTTATAGTCATTTAAGACTTGGTTAAATAAGTGATTCTCAATGAAATACTTAGGTGAAGAAACCTACATCTTAGGGATTAGGATATATCAAGATCAACACTAGAGGAAAATTGGTATAATTTAAATTATATATATTTACAAGGTACTCAAAATGTATAATATGGAACAATCCATGAAAGGGTTGTTTCAAATGTCACATGGTATCAATCTCTCCAAAAAAATGTGTCTACAAACATAGGAGGATATTGAAAGAATGATTATAACCCTTTATACTTCAATAGTGGGACATATCATGTATGCCATGATATTTACTAGGTTTGATGTTGCCTTTACTTTAATCATGGTGAGTAGAGATCAAGATAATCTAGGATAGATGTATTGGGTAGCTGTAAAAACTATCTTGAAGTAATTGAGACATACAAAGGATATGTTTCTGGTTTATGGAGGAGACGAGTAACTATTAGTGAGAGGATACACTGATGCTACTTTCTAGATAGATCATAATTATTTGAAATCATAGTCAGGCTATATCTTTTTCTTGAATGATGGTGCAGTGAGATGGAGAAGCTTGAAGTAACCTATGGTCACCGATTCTATAATAGAATATAAGTATATCATGGATTACAATGTAACTAAAGAGGTAGTTTGAATACAAAAATTTGTCTTAGATATTTTTTTGTGAATAGAAGTGCAAACCATGTTTTATTTTATTATGATAATACTGCAATAATGGTGATTTCCAAGAAGCTTAGGTGTCACACCAGAGGAAAAAGCATACACTTCATAAGTTTCATCTCTTGAGGGATTTTACTCATAGTAGTGAATTCATATTTAGAAAAGTAGCCACAAAGGATAATGTGGAAACCCCATAATTAAATCAATATCTCAGTAGAAACATGATTTTCATGTGAGAGCTAATGGTTTAAGTAATGTTAACAGTTGAATCTAGTACAAGTGGAAGTGTTGTAAGTGCATTCCCTAGACCCAACTCATGCATGTACTTTGATTACCATTATATGTATACAATTTTATATATACATGTGTTTTCCTTACCATAATAGTGTTTATACTTCTACATCCACTATATTTATGAAAAGTCCTTAGATTAAATGTCATATGAAAAGGTTATATAAGTTTCTAGGATATAATGAGAACCTATAGATACCATGATAGTAATATTTAACTTATTTTATATGGTCTAGATACATCATACTAATAAGGAACAGATGATGTGATAATATCAGGTTCTAGGGGCTCATAAGCATTGAGACTTCTTCTCATGATTTTTTCACTTGGTGACCTCAAGTAGATGAGATCACGAGAACTAACCTTCCAATAGAAAAACTACATGTTTCATGTGTCATTGGTAGTTCCTATCCAAAAAAACATGTAATAGTCTCTTAATTTGATATTATTATCAGTGTGTAATATTTGATCACGTACTTTGATGCAAGATAAAAACTATGAAATTTATATCATAGTGAGGTACCTTGCATTGGGTGGTCCATTAGTAGTATGATATTGATTGAATAATTGAGATAGAATTTTTCACTTCTAAAAGGAATTTATATCTTGTGAATATTTGATCAGTATGGTATTACCTTTATTAAATCTATAGACATAATATAAGAAGGTAATTCCATCTAGTTTGGTCAATGAATAATAAAGCAATAATGGATAATGACAGAAGGTGCGCATCTTACTTTATGATATTCGTATGATAAAGAGATTATATTACATGACATGTATTCATAGGAAAGGTTTTCATTGCTATGAATTTTCCTTATATCTTTAGGGTCCTTGATGGGTTTCTAGACTCCACTCCTAGTCAATGAATAATATTCACTACTATTGAGATAAGTGCCTATAAGGTCACACACTTAGCATATTCAAAAGTCTTCCTTATTCTGATGAATATAAGTACAGGACATAGTGAGACCCACCATGATGTCTGAGGCATGTCCAAGAATAAATGACCACCAACAAATAAATAAATTCATTATTATTTGAGTATAGAATAATTGGAGTTGAATTTATTTGTTAAAATTATTCACAAGGAATTAAGTGAATATATAAAAAATATTATATGAATAAATATTATTTTAATATTCAAGGTTTGATTAATATTTATGGGAATTATGAGTCAAGTTAATAATGTCATTTTATCATGTAATATATTTATTTTATATTAAATGTAGGTGATAAAATATATATGATATTTATGATGTAGTTAGTTCATCATAACATGTCATTTATGGGTTATTTAGTGGGTGTTATTTATACAGAAACCTTTCTAGGTGTTTAATTCCAACTATATAATCAAGAGGGAGTTTATTTCTGAGGGACTATTCATCCACTCTAATTTTATAGCTCCTCTCTCCTCCTTCCCACATCATAGAGAGATAAAACCCCATTCCAAGCATTCGATCTTCGATCTCCTTTGCAGATCAAAGGAATAGAATTGTGGTGATCATTGAGATATTGAAGGATTTGAAAGACCTTTATGCTAGCACCCAAAATTAGATGACCAAAATTAAACCTTAGGCCCTTCCAGGGATGACCACTGACGATGAGCTATTTTCTAATGCACTATCAATTCAAATGAGTTAATTGTTTGTGTATAATTTTTATGCTTAAATAAATTCATTCTAGATCCTTGGGTCTTAATTAAGGATTGGATCATTGGATATAATGAAGTTACATCATTTCAGAAATGAAAATTTTAAATCCCCAGCCCATTAGATTTCCCCACATGCCCCGATACCAACATAGAGTTCACTTGATCATCATCAACACAAAGATATGGGTTATTTTCTCATCATTAGTGGATTGACCTACTAGATCATCACTAATAAGAATATATGGGAAATTGGTGCATCACCATTGGGCTGACCTATTGAATCACCACCAATGAGAAGATATTAAGGGGTGTACTATAGTTTTGGGCTATTTATGAAGGATTAAAGGGTACATTAGAGTTTCGCGTTGTTCAGTAAGACTTAAGGGGTTAAATGAGGTTTTACTAGATTGTTAATAGTGATTTTGTTACAACCATGAGGTTGTATGGAGGATTTTTGGAAATACAAGTTGGATGTATAGAAGACATAATGATGGTTATATGAGAATGATCATGGAAGATCTGGCAGTTTATTCAGGAAATGGAATTTGGTACCCCCATGATGAATGGATTGATAAAAGACAATATCTGAAGGCCATGAAGGAAATTAATGAAGTTTTTGATGTTTAATATGTTTATTCAAGTATATTAGGGATTTCAAAATACTTAGAGCTTACAAGTAATGATATTGTGTTAAATGAAATTAGATTGGTGAAGGAATCCTTCACCACAACATGCACTGCATTATGGAGAATCTAGATAAGATGTACTGTACATGGAAATGGACAGAGTAAAGAGGATTTAGGTGATTTGTACCATTTCAGTGTGAATGGATTTTGATTTAAAACAAGAAGATAAATATAACCAAACTATAGTAAAATTAATGGTGTATATAAAACGAGGAAAGTATTTGTGCCTGTTGTGGGACTTGGCGTTTTGGTTGAGAATTATCCATGTTGGAAATGAAAAGTGTCACGACCCGACCTAGGTCATCCTTGAATCGGACACCCAAGATGGCCTATGGAAAGACATGAAGGTCATTCTTGATTCCCATGGCTTGGAGATAAGTTCCTGAGCATCAAGAACCACATTTGGGAATGATTTTTTCCCATAATAAACCAAATGACCAACAAATGAAATATATAAAAGAAAGATAACATGCTAATAAAAAGTTAGATAGTAGATGGCAAAGAGTACAAGGAAATACAATATCCAATCCAAAATAGATAAACCAAAAATAGCTGAGACCAACAATAATCCATATCCATATGATACGAGGGACAACATCCCACCATGTCACCACCAAACTACAAAACCTCACTAACATGGATACCTATCACCTCTATGAGATTCCTTTCCTTTACCCATGTCAAATAAAACAAGATCTACACACACCTAAAGACGAATGTAGGGTGTGAGAAAAATAATACCAACAGGATCCTGCTAAGTATTTTATAAGAATTCTTTAATAAATAAACCAATTATGTTCATTTAAAGAAAATAAGGGCATGAAATATGGTTTTTCATAGTAAAAAAACATGGAAATTCATTCTTTAATAATAGTTTATAAAACATTACAAAATAAAATCAATTTTTCAAATCATGTATAAATAACCATTATAAAATGGAGAAACATAGAAACTGAATCCTAGGATATATTAGGTCTAAGTTATATAGGATCCTCAAACTTCAGTGAATAGATAAATATGTGCATACAAATCCCTATAATAATAGGCCTAGGGATAGAAGAATACCCTAATATGTAAACATTCTATCATAATATAGTTTAGTTAAAATTTTAGCATAAACCCATGCTCGGTGTCTTCAAATCATCACAACATTATTATCCCAAATCTACCCCCTCTTAAGTACCCCCAGTTCCCATGTTCTATAGCCCACAATTGGAGATTTTTAGTTTCACAAGCATCCCACACTTGGAGGCCTTTTAATTTCACAAACAACCCACACTTGGAAGCTTTAATTTTCATAGTTCAAACCATTATAGGGCATATCATACATCAATAATCAAACTTCCCAAATTCATAATAGAATATGCTTTAAAATCCATTTTCATTATCCATTCCAAATGGTAAATACATTTTAAAAAAGAATCCCAAACTATCACATTTCAAGAATCATAAATATTTAAATTAATTTTTTTAGAAAACCAATTTAAAATGAGCAAGAAAGCGTGGTTCATAAAACAGTCTTTTTATGAAACCACCTACCTCAAACACTTGGAATACCCAAAAATTGAATGATATCCATAATACAAATAGAAATAGGGCTCTTAGATAGTAAGAGAAGACCTTAAACCATGAAATCCATATCAAGAAACTTAGATTCAACAATACCTAGATCAATAAACACTAGTAAAAAATTGATTCATCCTGACACAATTTTCACATTAGTTATATATAACCGATGTGGTAAAAAAACATGGATATTTTTAACATAATTTATTAAAAAACCAACATGAAATCATGATTTACCATGTCGGTTATTGAATAACTGACATGGAAAATAAACCCTACACATTTTTCATGTCAGTTCTTTAATAACTAACGTAAAAAAACTTAATTTTCACATCGGTTATTAAAGAACTGACATGAAAAACCTTATATTTCACATCGATTATTAAATAAAAAATGTTAAAAGTCTTTAATTCCTAGTTGGTTATTAAATAAAACATGTGAAAAATATTTTTTAATATTAATTGGGGGTTGAGAGAAGTCATTTTGGTTTCATTAATTCACGCAACAACCTTTGGTTTTCTCTCATACAACGAACCCTAACCCTTCTATCTTTGATATGTGGCCTTGAATAATTTTATTCTTTGATTCGTGACCTTGAATAATTTCATTATTTGATCTTTGGACTTGCATATATTTCATTCGGAATCCACCACCACCGTCCATTGTCACTTCTCATTGGTCGTCACTTGTGCCTTCTTTCCATTAGTGTCACCTACTCAATCATCTTGATTCCGATTTCAATTTACGGTTTGTGTTTATTACTTCAATTTTATAGGAATCCAAGGTATTTTCATTTGTATTTTTGGTTCCAATTTTCCATTGATGTCACTTTATCTTTGAGTTGGAATACATCACCACCATCCATCATCACCCGTCATCAGACGTCGCTTGCATCTTCTTCTTGTTGGTGCCACCTTCTCAACCATCCTGGTTCTGATATCAATTTATGGTTTGTGTTTATTATTTCAATTTTTTACGAATCCAAGGTATTTGAATTTTTATTTGTGGTTCCAATTTTATATTTATGTCTCTTTATCTTTCAGTTGGAATCCACCACCACCACCACCATCACTCATCGTTAGCCACCGCTTGTGCCTTCTTCCCATTGGTGTTGCCTTCTCAATCATTATGGTTTCAATATAAATTTACGATTTGTGTTTATTATTTTTATTTTTTATGCATACAAGGTATTTTTTTTTATTTTTGGTTCTAATTTTCCATTGATGTCATTTTATCTTCATTATTTGTATTTTCAGTTCCAATCATTCGTACATATTAGGTATTTTTATTTGATGAATGATTATTTTTAGATTAAGGTCTATGATTTTTTATTTAATGATAATTAAATATGTTCAAATTTATATTTTTATCAAATATTTTGTATTTCATTTTTTTATGAAATATTTTATGGTATATTTTATTTTTATTTATAAAAGAAAAATTTAAATTTAATTTGAAAATACAATAACTTATTTTCAGTTTTTTATATTTTTTATGGATAATAATGAGCTGAAGTTGTATTAATACACTTTTAACAAGTGATTAAAATTAGGAAGGTTAATGATTTTTTTTAATTTTCTGAATTAAATGTTCCGAACAATGACATGTTTCTCTATCCATGCCTGAAATGTTTAAATATGAAGAAGTTAAAAAGCAGAGAGATCAAGATCATTTAATTTTTCATGGTTTTAATTTGAGTTATAACCCTTGGATTTGGAAAGGTGAAACTAGGAATAATTTTATATATATTGATGATGATTATTTTCAAGATGATAAGTCTAGTCAAATTAAATAAATGACTGTGATATTGAAGTAGAGGAAATTGAGAAAGAATCAAAAATTGAGCATCTATATAGTAATGCTGAAAAACCATTGTATTTGGGTTGTACAGAATTTATGATTTTATCAATGGTGTTAAGATTGATTATATTGAAGGTAAAAAATGGATGGAGCGATAAGAGTTTTACACAGTTTCTACAACCATTGAAAAACATATAATCTAAAGATAACGATCATCCAAATTCACATTATAAAGAGAAGAAAATATTATGCTTGATTAGTTTGGGGCATAAGAAAATACATGCCTACCAAATGAATGTGTGATTTAAAGGATGGAATAAAATTATCTATCAGAGTATCCTAAATGCGAGGCATCATAGTATAAGTTGAAAGAAAAATTACAGGTTGATTTAGTAGTTATAAAGACTCCTACCAAGGTAATTTGGTATCTTCCTATAATTCCTCATTTGAGATTTTTTATTTTCAATTTAAAATGATAAAAAAAGGTTAAAATAGCATATAGATTAGTGGATATGTGATGTAAAATTACATCATCCATCTGATTTTACACAGTGAAAGAAAATTAAACAATAATTTCCTACACTTGAAAATGATGTTAAAAATCTTAGAATTGAACTACGAATAGATTGAATGAATCTATATCGAAGAATTTGTATAACGCATAGTTCATGGCCTATTTTATTGGTAATTTAAAACTTGTCTCTTATATTTTTTATGAAGTAAAAATATTTCATGTTGAGTTTAATGATCTCTGGACCAAAACAGCCTGGAAATTATATTAATGTTTTCTTACCACCATTAATTGATGATTTGAAACTTTTATGAGAGAAATGTATTAGGGTGTATAATTCTTATAAAATAGAACATTTTAAATTGCATTAAATGATTACGTTCACTATAAATGACTTATAAAAATATGGAAATTTGTCTAGATATAGTGTTAAGGGGCATAACGATTTTACAATTTGAGAACAATAGACTTTATATCATCAACTGAAAGATGGGAGAAAAATAGTATACATGGGTCATTAGAAGTTTTTGTCTATGTATCAATCTTATCAAAGATTAAAATAGGAATTAAATAGATCATAATAATTTTATATTGCTCCAAAACCTTTTTCCACTGATCAATATCTTGAGAGGGTGAAAAAAATTGATGTCACATTCAGAAAGACCGAAAAATTAGACAATGATTGAAATATTTGGAAGAAATAATCAACATTTTATTGAACTTACATATTGAAGATATCATGAGGTAAAAAATAACATTTATGTCATGCATGTAGATAATAATATCCATGAAATATTGATTAGAACATTGTTAGATATTAAAGGAAATACTAAAGGTGGTATGAATGCAAGATTGGACTTACTCTCAATGGGAATACATTTGGAGTTAGCTCCCACTCATAAGGGAAGACAAACACACCTACATCTGACATGTCATACATTATACATGAGGGATAAAATTATCTTTTATTAGTATCTCCATGGTATCAAAGTGTCTTAGGGTTATTATTAAAATGTAAAAAATTTTGTTTCACTAAAAAATTTGAATTTGATAGGTACGAAATATCATGATTACCACGTCATGAAGAAAAAACTACTACCAGTTGTATTTCATGGAATATTTCCCATATGTGTCATAATAACTATCATGAAGGTGTATTATTTTTTTAATTCAATTTGTAACAAGTTTATTAATATGAATGATTTTAACAATTTAGAGAACTAAGCAGTTTCTATACTTTGTCAACCAGAAATATATTTTCCTCTATATATTTTTTGATATCATAGTGCATTTAATGGTTCATTTGGTGTGAGAAATAAATTTGCAGACCAGTATATCTATGTTATATATATCCTTTTAAAATTTATATGAATATATTTAAAGGGTATATTAATAATCCATATCAACTTGAAGCATCCATTATTGAGAAGAATGTTTATGAGGATGTCTCAAAGTTTTTTACAAGATACTTATCTACAGTGGAGAGCATTAGTTTGATTATATCTCACCATGAATGAGTCAATTATGGGGGAAAGGGGATCCGTGGCTTGAAAGTAAAATAATTGATAGGTGAATATATAAATAAGGTACATTTATACATATTTAATAACATAAATGATGATAAAACATATATAACATTACATATTAATGTATTAAAGTAATGTTATCTAAAGAAGAAATATATGTGGATTTTGAATGAGCATAACAATTTTTTTCCATGGTTTAAAGAGACCATTCTTGGTAAATCAGATGCATCAAAAAAATTTAAATGGTTAGTGGGTGGAAAAAATTTAAATTTGATAACATGCTATGGGTACAAAATTAATGGATATACATTTCATATGAAAGATCAGGACAACAGAAGTGAAGTTCAAAATAGTAGTGTATTGGTGTTCATAGAAGCAATGCATCTTTCAAGTTCCAAAGAAAAAAAACCAATCTTCACATCATGTGCATATTATGGATTAATTAAAGAAATATGGGAGGTTAGTTACATTAAATTTTTAGCTCTAGTGTTTAACTGAAAATGTGTTATCCGTAAAAATAGTGTTATATATGATGAATTTAGAATAAAACTAGTTAATCTGAATATATTTACATACACAGTTGGTCCTTTTATTATGGAAACACATGAATTTTTTTTCTATGTTCTCGATCAATCTGATATACAGCTTTCTATCATTTTACAAGGAAAAAAAATATGTTGGTAAAGAAAAACTTGATGAAGATTCTGATTTATGTGAGATACATACTTCCATGGAAATATTAATATATAATATTAATGATCACATTATAGACATGGCTTGTTCCATATGGAACAATCATAAGAAATGAATTTGAAAAAAAAAACTTTAATAATTTCCTTATATTATAGGTTACGTATATTTATTTCTTTTTTACTTTTTTAAATTTCATAAAATGTTAGATATATCGGTTTAATTTTCTTTATTAAAACACATATTATAACTAATAAGTTAAATAGTTTGTTTATATTAGTTTAGTTTTTTTTGTTTACCATGTTTACCCTTAATTAACTTATGTATTTGTTGATTTTATGGAAAAAAATTAATTTTAATCTAATATGTTAAATAAAAAAATGTATAAAAGAATATTTTCAAAGAATATTGTTTTTGGTGTAAAAAATGGTTTAATACGTTGGATTATTTTTACTATTTACACACCATTTCTGGATTTTTTTTCATTTATTCATGTCATTTAATCTCTCATTAATGTTTTTATCATTTTAGTTAACTACTTTAACAAACATGAATAAAATTTTCTTTAGTTCAGTTTACTTTTTGTTAGATAATTTTTCATTTTTTATTTACTTTTATATGTAATAGTAAGATTTGTGTATTTGTGTACATGGATACTCAAAAAGTGTATCAGTAAGAAAAGTGTTTGGTCATTTTGAAACCACTTAAACAGAGGATGTTTATGAAAGAAAAATAGAATATTTGGAGTCTAAAGTTTAGGATATGGGTGAGATGATGGAGTATGGGATCAGATATTTGGTATAGTTAATGTTTATAGACATGCAATGATAGTTTTTGCTTATAGATCTCACTCCTCCACCTCTGATTGTAGATCTCACTCTTCTACCTCCACCTAAAGATCTCACTCCTTCAAATCTACCTGCAGATCTCACTCCTCCACCTCTTCCTTTAGATCTCACTCCACCTCCTTCTACTTATCTTAATCCTCCACCTCCTCCTCTACAACTTCCCATTTACTATGAGTTATATTTTGAGGATCCCCAACATCATATTTTTTGCATATGGGATTATATATTATATTAGAGATACCATTCATCATCAATATATAGAGATATAGAATCTTAGGGTCACTGTATAGGATATTATAGATAGATCAACAAAAATACCAACTCCTATAAATGTGGTCAGTACAATTGAAAAAAGTATCTAACTTTTATAGTTTTTCCATTTAGAATTATTCTAAAAATTACAATTGAGTTATGTATATATTATATCATTTATTTCATAGTGTTTTTTTTTGAATTTTAAAGTTTATATATTTATCTATTTTTTATAGGAATACTTTAAAGTTAAATACATACTGTATAGACAATAACAAATACATACTTCCATGACTTCATATAAAACTTCTTATGCTCTTGATAGATTATCAACATATTCAAATTTGTTGTTGGATACTTATGAAATTCCAATGGAAGTTGAAATTTGTGGGTATGTAATGACTGTGATGATTTTTAAAAAAATACCATAGATCTTATAACTAGAGATGAGTTAGGAATCAATAATATGTAACTCTTTTCAATGTAAGTCGATTATCATATATCTTTTTGTTATTTTAATTTATTGAAATTTTATACTTATGTTTGTTTTTTATTAGATATATTTATACAATTTTTATGTATCATGATATAACATCATTATATAGATTTATGTACCCAAAATTTATTTCAACTATAGTGAGGAAAATTAATGATGCAGAAAGAACAATTTATTTTTCTGAAAGACTTCAAAAGAATGTAATTATTCAGTGTTGGATGCTTCCTTATCTTTAAGAGTATGAAACCTATATCTTATAAATTATTATATATCTTAACATAATAAATAGTCACATTATATTTTTTTTTGTATATTAGTCACCATTATATGTTGTGTATTTTTTTTCTAAGAGGGAAGAAACTTTACTGGCTATGATCCATCTATGGTGAAGTAAGAGATAATTTTAAGAATGTATTGAACACATAAGTTTGAATATTTGAATACTTATATATATTATAATGAAATTTAAATTTATTTCATACATATTATTTTCAAAGAGGGATGGTATTAATTTATAGATAAAATAAAAAATTATAGAAAAAAGATCAAATATATAAAAGAAAAAGTGACTTTACATTTACAATTACTATATTTTGGTTGTAAGTACTTAAAATGATATTTTGAATTAAAAAATTATTTTTAAATAGAAGTTTCATCAATAAGAAGTCAACGAATTTGGATACTATGATCTAATATTTATGTATGGAATAATTTTAATTAGACACTTACAAAATTCCAGAAGGTTAATTTTTTTATAAACCTTTCCTTTATAATTTTTCATTAATTTTATTCAGAATACATGTTAAATGATTTATTTTTAATCTATATCTATTTGATGACTCTCAACCTTACACTATAAAAGAGCTAATATACTTACAAAGTGAATGGGTAAATTATTTCACAATTATGATTGGGTTTGAGTTTATTTATAACATACATTTTAAAGTTTAAAGTTCAAATTGTAAATTTTCATGTTACTGTTGCTTTTCTTTTTATGGTATGCTTCTATAAATTTTTGTTCTGTTATAATTGTAAATGTTTATACTACTATTTCTGTGTTATTGGGAGGGATGAATTTATTTATTTTTATTAAAAAATTGATTTATCATGCCATTTTTTCTAAAAAAATGACTTGATAAATGTTTTTACACATCATTTTTTATATAATTGATATATAAAACCTCTTATAAAATATGAATTTTAGGATGTTTTCCATGAAATCTATGAAAAAGTAGACATGATAATCATTTTATCACATCGATTTTTTTATAAAAACCATCATGATAAGTTATTTTCAATGTTGGTTTTAATAAAACCGATGTGAAAAAACTCCTCTAGAATATATATTTTTAGTCTAGTTTTTAACGTTGATTTTCCCAAAAAACAACATTAAAAACAATCTATAATAGACTGTATCACATCAGCTATGAAAAAACTGACATTATAAAACCATTTTCACATTGGTTTTGTATAATTGATATGATTTTTTTCCATATATGTATTTATATCATCGATTATGTAAGGAACCGACCTTAAATCTTACATAATATTGAATTAAATGAATAATTCACATTGGGGATATTTTTAGGTTTAGAGTTTTAGAGAATTAGGACATAACTATTACATCTCAAAATATTACAAAGTAGACACTTCTACACAGTTTTTATTTTTTTCACAAAATAAAAACACTTGAAAAAAAGAGTCATGTCTAGTTCCATGTTTAAGACAACATGACTTTTCCTTGATCCCATCCTTGACCCTATTCCATATTATGTCCTATGAAAAACATTTCAAAAACTTAAGATGAGAATAAAAAGCTCAGTAAGGGATACACAAAGAAGGAAAACTATTAGTTTTTCAAAAGAACAAGTAAACCATTAATAATTTAACATAAGTAATACTTTTCACCTTTATGAAGTAGTAAATATTCTTCACTGAATAAAAGATCACTACTTACCCTTTTTTTAACCAAAATATTACCATAAAACCCATATAAAGAACACATAACATATAAAGGTAACTTGGGACATAAACATACTTAAATGGAATAACCATACGGTTGACTTCCACACATATCACTAAATGGAATAGCCATACGACTGACTTCCATACCAAATGCATTGGAGGTTATAACGTAACCACCCGTCTTGGTATTCACGGCACCACCTGTCATTTGGTTTATCACGTAACCACCCATAAAATGTCCAAGTACCATCATAGCACATAAAATATTGAAAATATAAACATTTCACTAATAAAATTTCATTTGAAATTGCAAGAAGTAATTTCAAGATATTTAAATAATCAATCCATTTTCATAAACCATTTAAAAATATATTTTTTTAATCAAAGTGTCCCATAACACTTTGAAGATTTTAATGGAATTATAATTTCAAAAAATTAATGTCCATATAAATAAACATTGAAAACTATTTTTAAAACATGGACATTAAAGATAAATATTTAGAATAATAAATCTTTAAAACATTCAAAATGATATTTTAGTTAAAGAGTTTTTAACAAAATGAGAGACTCTTGAATTGAAATAATTGAGGAATAAAATTTAATCTAAACTTTATCATATCATGAGAATAAAGGTATTCATGATATAATATGAAAAAGGACAGTATATACACAATATAAGAGTGAATTGGTGCATAACAACAATCAAGTCTCAATGGAAATGTAAATTGAGATGAAATCCCTTATAAAGATGGTATCCCTAAATTAAGGATAAATCAATCACATAATTATGTTTGAAAAATATAAATACACCCAATATAAGTGAATATTAAGTTTAAAACAATCATATTTCATCCGCACATATTCATAGTATGACATATTCAAGAAGTACAAGTTGAACCCAAAGAATTGAAATTGGGTTAAGAAGTTCCCTTGTAAAAATTTGACAGCGTAACGGCGTCACTTTAAAATTCAGAAAATGAGTTGATGAGATAGAAAGGGTATCCCATCACATGGAAATAAAATTTACATCAATAGGGATATATAATAACATATCGCAACATAATAAGATGTAAATTAAAAGACATAACAAAAAGACATCTTTTAAAAAGAGGAGGGTGAAAGGTTCCCTTACCGATTTGGTAACTTACAAAACATACGCCACATGAAAGAAGGATCATACAATGAAGATTTAAATACTCATAAATGAAATTATATTACACAAATAGTACAATCATGGTCAGTAAATTCACCACACAAAAGGAAATAGTGAAAAATATAGCATGAATCTCACAGGAATAAAAAGTGAGATGAAACCTTTTACCACTTTGTAATCAACTGAGTCGTATGAAAAAAAGTTGATAATCACCAAGTTAATGACATAATAACATGAATATAATGAGAATAATGATAATATATATCAATTTTCAGTACACAATACACCATATTCAATGAATAAGTGGTAAACAATGGAAATCTCACGGAATTAAAAGTGAGATAATAAATCTCTTACCTCGTGTCCGACTTGACTCGGTCGTTCTTTAATCTATTGAATAATAAACTAAAGTTAATTTTTACTTTATTAAAAAAAAAATTCAAGTTTATTATTCCTTTTATATCACTTATTTCCATATTATAAACATTATGTAATCATTTATGTTAATAATGTTTGTTTTGTCGATATTAGGTACTTGAGTAAAAAATGGACTTCTTATAATTACATGTTGTTCATGTGGTCATAGTTTCATTATATACAGAATTATATTCATGATTTAGATATCATATATATCATATATATCTAGTATATACATGTATTTATAATAGTACATAACATTTAGAGGTAAGAAATGAAATGCACCGTTCATGGAGACGGTAAGCTGTACGTACGTATGAACGCTACTTTCATTTCTATTTCTTATTTTAATGGAATTAAAACATAATGATACATAGGTATATTATAATTACAGTATAATTTAATATATAATATCATATATAATATTATTAACTCAATCCTTTATACGTCCCACATATGTAATTAACGAGTCATATCACTTTGAGGGGGCGGTAGTCCGCACTTCCTCTAATGAGATTATCGTGTTTACCCATAATGGAAACCATAAAGGCATGATATAAATAGAAATTACAGAAGCATAAAGGAAACATAAAAATAATATATATCATATAGAAATATAGTTCCATCATAATGGACACCATGAGAGGCGGTTGGAGATATTTTAACAATCATCATTTCGTGAGGCGTTAGTTTTCCATCCACAGAAACATTATGTTCTTCATCCATTAGATGGAGGTGTGTGTAAGTGTAGTTAAAATCCTTATCATAACAACATCCTACTATATTGAGTATACTGGTGTTGTTACAAAAGAAAATAATAAAAAGATTTTAGGGTTTGGAGAAGTAAAATAAAAGAAAACAATTTAAGAGAAACTGTTACCTTTAATTTGGGTAACTCCATTTGGTTTGAACCAAAGGACTTCTTGAAGTGCCTTCTGCCTAAGGTAAGGCTTCTAGGGGGAGTATAGGGATGTAGGGAGATTAATTGTGCAGAGGTTGGATGATCCAAATGGCTTGAGAGGTGTTAGGAATTGGTTAGAAGTGGTCTCCTTTTATAAGGGGTAGGAGGGGATCTTTAGAAAAGTGTGAAAATATTATTTTATTATATAATGATATTCAGTTTCAAAAGGTCCCAAAATAATTAGAGTATAAGATAAGATGACTCATGGTCGAAATAAAATCATCCAATAATAATTGGACAGGTTTTGGATAATATTTTAATCATTATAATCTTATTTATTTAAATCATTTATTAATGAGGTAAATACTGCATCGTTATTGTGTCATAAATAATTTAATTTATTTGATGTCTAAAAATTATAAAAAAATACCGTGATGTAGGAAATATTTTTAGATTTCCAATTAATATTTATTTTCAAAATTATAATTTATATAACCTCTTGTAAAAATTAATTTACTAAAAGATATTGGTTTTTGTCATTTTTTCCTTTACTTTAAATTAATTAATCCAAATTGTCATTATCACTTCCAAGTTGCTCAATGGGGTCCCAAAATCGACCCAAAGATGCCCATGGTCGTAAATGACTCAACCAATAAGGTGTGGATAAGTGTTAAGGTAATTTTGGATTATTATAATATTCTTTTTACCTTGAATTACCTTATTTACCTTTAACCGTAGTAAATAAAAGTCAAAAGTTACTATTCACCAAAAATTATTTTCATCTTATTGAACCAAATTTTACTTCTTGATAAAAACCATATATGTTGGATTTTCTAAATTCATTTCACAGAAGCATTACAATTTCATTTAAATCAAAAAGTCAGTTTTTTAACTACTACTAAGTGGTTTCACTATTCATCAAAAATTGATGTTTTTCAGAAAAAATACCAAAAATTCAGCCTAAGCTTTATTTGATATTCCGAATTCAAAAAGGGCGTTTATTTTTCCAAATTCAAAACATAAATGTGTCATTAATTAATTTTAAAATTAATTCCCATTGTTAAAACAAATAGTGTGTTTTTAAGAAACAATAACTATTAAAAGATCGACACTTGTTTATGTCCAATTTCAAAGTGAAATTAATTCCAATGACCAATATTGGATTAAATGGTAAAAATATATTCTAATTACACTTTAAAACCAATGAAAAGATAATCTAACCATATAAATAAATTATATTAAAAGGCACTTTTGAATTAAAATACAATATTTTTCACTATTCATTAAAAAACGAACTTTATCCGAAAAATACCAAAAAATTACCCAAAGTAAAATTTAATGTCCCAAATCAAAAGAAGAATTTTATTTGGTCAAATAGAACATATAAAAATGACCAAAACTAGAGTTAAAGAGGTTTTTCTATTAAAAGGTGGTAAATCGACCATTTAATGTAAATTATGCAAAAAATTAGATTCATTCAAATTTTAAGCCTCTAAGTTTTATTGGATAAAAGTAAATACATCTAAAAAACATGTATAATAAAATTTTAGTTGGTTTTGTCCATTCCTGCCAATACAATGGCTAGGCGTTAACTTCCATTTAAAATAATAATATTTTATTATTATTGTGCAATGTAAGATTTTAAAGAAACCTGTTGTTGCGTATCAGGTGCACTATCGAACATAGAAACCCATTTAAAGTAAAATTAATATTTAATTCACAAATATTAATAAATATGAAATATGTCTAATTCTTTATTTACCTGGGTTGTTACATCCTTCCCCCCTTTTGGGAATTGCATCCTCACAATTTAAAAAAAATGGGCTCAGAAACTTCATTGAAAGTCCCGCATTGGAAAAAGAGTCAGTAAAAATATCACTTTAAAAGAAAGAAAGAAAAGCACAAAGTTCACCCGAGATAACCCATACTAGGATTCAATGTAGGAAAACATAGATATGGAAGATAAAATAAAGGGTCAAGTTCTGATGGAGAGTGATAGAAAACTTGTTTAGGAGAAAGTTAACCATCAGAAAATCACAAACATGTGATGGGTTAAACGGTATTTGATTACCCAGTAGGAAACGTAAACCAACAACATTTTTGTTTTACATTCCTTTTCATAATTTTGTGGAATTCATTTACTACATAGAATAAGAACATAAGGAAATATACTTACCTTCAAGTAGAGTTTCATCCTTTAATAAGTTTCTACCAAAAAATAATCTTTTCTCTAAACAAAGAGCATTCAAAAAGACATGGTCACATTAAAAGCAAATGAATAATCTCCTTGATAATCACATAATCTAAAAAAAAGAACTATATATTTCCCTTGTCTTTAGACATCAACTAAAACCAAAATTTTTAGTGCGAGATTAGATAATACCCAAAAAGGATAATCTTTTACAAGAAGAAAAACTACTCTAAATCTCCAAAATTTGTCAAACAAAACCCAAAGATCAACAAAGACCATTCAATAAACAATTTTCCCTAAAATTATTCAAAAGAAATACAAACTAATATTGAAACCCAAATCTCATAAGGATTTAATTACATAGTCTTCAAGATAAATCTTATCATTTATCACCAAATAACATTAGTTACTCATAAAATCTCAGATTGAAAAGTAATTAACCTAATCACATATTCTCCATGATAGGTTAATCAGTTTCATAAATAAACAAAATCATCAGATGTCCATAATAAAAACATAGATTATTCCAAACTAAAATTTGAACCATTATTCCAAAATTGAAATCCCATAGTATTCTATTTTCCATAGGCATATAGTGTTTCCTCAAAAGAGATAAAATCTTCCACAAAAACCTTTATCACTTAATCACTAAATCATTTTTCTATAATAAGTATATCCATTTGATAAAACATAAGTTCCCAAAATAAACTTATTCTTGTTCCATAAAAATTTTTACAAAAATAATAAGTCATACTAACCAGGGACTTGAAGTAGGCTAGTGGTAGGCGATGTGCCCTTATCTCCCTTCGGTTGTGGGTTCGATTCCTATGGCCTTACCAGATGCGACGGGTTGTCACCCATCCTATGGGTTGTCCTTTTTATAAAACTCAAAAATAACCCTAACATGTTTTAACCTCAATGGTTTTTTATACCTCTCATTTTCATCCAAATTCATTATGATCTCAGCATCTTAATACTTAAAGCCTTATTTCACCAATATATGATAAAATAAAATGATCCCCAAAATGAAGAACATCATACCTTGATCATGGTGTCCATTTGGTTTCATCGTCATTTTGTTCATGTAGGTAGAAGGTACATGCATCGCAACAATGATTTAGAGATCCTTCAAAATCATTTGCTTCCTCCATCCAAAGACACCTTGTACAACATGGGTTATATGGGTGTTCACAGAAAAACAGTTTTGGAAAATAATCATGTATGACATATAATTTCAAAACATCTGATAAAACTTGATTTCTATAAAATAATCGGACCAAATTTGAGTTGAAACTTTCAATTAATGGTCCTTTTAAAATTCCATAGGTATGTGCTGAGATACTGTATTGTAAATGCAAATATAAATAGGTTGTGCAAGGTTCTCCTTCTTCAACACCTTTTTTTAAAAATCATAAAATGCTTCAAAATCTTTTGATAAGGTAAAATATTTGAAAATTCCTTGATAATATTTACCATTCTTGAAAATATGAGAATATTGTGAAAATATGATTTGTCTAAATACAACCCATGATCCATGATGATAAAGAGGTATAGTGGAGGTATTTGATATCTTAAACAACTGTTTGCAAGTGATTTGTATTCTAGAAAAAGTTTCACAATCATCTGAACATGACTTTGTGATAATTATTACAAGCATGTCATGAGGAAGAGATAGAAATTTTGTTTGAGATCCTCCTACTTCCATTTGTAACTGAATTTCCTTGATCTGAAAAGGTTATAAAACAAGGATTTAACTGAAATAATAGACAAAGGGACTAACCATGTGTCTAATGAAAACTCCTAATCCCTAAAGTTGTTTAAACCGACCTCTGATACTATCCTTGACCCTATTCCACATTATGTCCTGTGATTTTTTTTCCAAAAACTTGGTATGAGCATAAAAAGCTCAGTAAGGGATACACAAACAAGGAAAACTGTTAGTTTATCAAAACAACAAGTAAACCATGAATAATTTAACACAAGTAATACTTTTCACCTTTATGAAGTATTAAATATTCTTCACTGAATAAAAGATCACTACTTACCCTTTTTTTAACCAAAATATTACCATAAAACCCATATAAAAAACACATAACATATAAAGGTAACTTGGGACATAAACATACTTAAATGGAATAACCATATGGTCGACTTCCACACATATCACTAAATGGAATATCCATACGACCGACTTCCATACCCAATGCATTGGAGGTTATAACATAACCACCCGTCCTGGTACTCACAGCACCAACCATCATTTGGTTTATCACGTAACCACCCAAAAAATGTCCAAGTACCATCATAGCACATAAAATATTGAAAATAAAATCATTTCACTAATAACATTTCATTTGAAATTTCAAGAAGTAATTTCAAGATATTGAAATAATCAATCCATTTTCATAAACTATTTAAAAATATATTTTTTTAATCAAAGTGTCCCATACCACTTTGAATCTTTTAATGGAATTATAATTTCAAAACATTAATGTCCATATAAATAAATACTGAAAACTATTTTTAAAACATGGACATTAAAGATAAATATTTATAATAATAAATCTTTAAAACATTCAAAACGATATTTTAGTTAAAGAGTTTTTAACAAAATGAGAGACACTTGAATTGAAATAATTGAGGAATAACATTTAATCTAAACTTTATAAAATCATGAGAATAAATGGATTCATGATATAATATGAAAAAGGACAATATATACACAATATAAGAGTGAATTGGTGCATAACAACAATGAAGTCTCAATGGAAATGTAAATTGAGATGAAATCCCTTATAAAGATGGTATCCTTAAATTAAGGATAAATCAATAACATAATTATGTGTGAAAAATATAAATACACCCAATATAAGTTAATATTAAGTGTAAAAAAATCAGAGGTCATGCACACATATTCATAGGATGACATATTCAAGAAGTACAAGTTGAACCCAAAGAATTGAAATTGGGTTAAGAAGTTCCCTTGTAAAAATTCGACAGCCTAACAGCGTCACTTTAAAATTCAGAAAATGATTTGATGAGATAAAAAGGGTATCTCATCACATGGACATAAAATTTACATCAATAAGGATATAGAATAACATATCCCAACATAATAAGATGTAAATTAAAAGACATAACAAAAAGAAGTCTTCTAAAAAGAGGAGGGTGAAAGGTTCCCTTACCGATTTGGTAACTTACAAAACATACGCCACATGAAAGAAGGATCATAAAATGAAGATTTAAATACTCATAAATTAAATCATATTACACAAATAGTACAATAATGGGCAGTACATTCACCATAATAAAGGAAATAGTGGAAAATATAGCATGAATCTCACAGGAATAAAAAGTGAGATGGAACCTTTTACCACGTTGTAATCAACTGAGTTGTATGACCAAAAGTTAATAACCACCAAGTGAATGATATAATACCAGGAATATAATGAGAATCATGATAATATATATCAATTTTTAGTACACAATACACCACATTCAATGAATAAGTGGTGAACAATGGAAATCTCACGGAATTAAAAGTGAGATAATAAATCCCTTACCTCCTGTCCGACTTGACTTGGTCGTTCTTTAATCTCCTGAATAATAAACTAAAGTTAATTTCTACTTGTTTAAGAAAAATTTTCAAGTTTATTATTCCTTTTATATCACTTATTACTATGTTATAAACATTATGTAATCATTTAAGTTAATAATGTTTGTTTGGTCGATATTAGGTACTTGAGTCAAAAATGGACTTCTTATAATTACATGTTGTTCATGTGGTCAAAGGTTCATTATATACAGAATGATATTCATTATTTAGATATCATATATATCATATATATCCAGTATATACATGTATTTATAATAGTACATAACATTTAGAGGTAAGAAATGAAATGCACTGTTCATGGAGACGGTAAGCCGTACGTACGTATGAACGCTACTTTCATTTCTACTTCTTAGTTTAATGGAATTAAAACATAATGATACATAGGTATATTATAATTTTAGTATAATTTCATATATAATATCATATATAATATCATTAACTCCATCCTTTATACATCCCACATATGGAATTAACGAGTCATATCACTTTGAGGGGGCGGTAGTCCGCACTTCCTCTAATGAGATTATCGTGTTTACCCATAATGGAAACCATAAGGGAATGCTATAAATGGAAATTACATAAGTATAAAGGAAACATAAACATAATATATATCATATATAAATACAGTTCCATCATAATGTCCACCATGATATGCGGTTGGAGATATTTTAACAATCATCGTTTTGTGAGGCATTAGTTTTCCATCCACAGAAACATTATGTTCTTCATCCATTAGATGGAGGTGTGTGTAAGTGTAGTTCGAATAATTATCATAAAAACATCCTAGTATATTGAGTATACTGGTGTTGTTACAAAATAAAGGAATAAAAAGAGTTTAGGAGTTGGAGAAGTAAAATAAAACAAAACAATTTAAGAGAAACTATTACCTTTAATTTGGGTAACTCCATTTGGTTTGAACCAAAGGACTTCTTGAAGTGCCTTTTTCCTAAGGTAAGGCTTCTAGGGGGAGGATAGGGATGTAGGGAGATTAATTGGGTAGGGTTTGGATTATCCAAATGGCTTGAGATGTGTGAGGAATTGGTTATAAGTGGTCTCCTTTTATAAGGGGGAGAAGGGGCTCTTTAGAAAAGTGTGAAAATATTATATTATTATATAATGATATTCGGTTTCAAAAGGTCCCAAAATCATTATAGTCTAAGATAATATGACTCATGGTCGAAATAAAATCATCCAATAAGAATTGGACAGGTTTTGGATAATATTTTAATCATTATAATCTTATTTATTTAAATCATTTATTAATGAGGTAAATACTGCATCGTTATTGTGTCATAAATAATTTAATTTATTTGATGTCTTAAAATTATAAAAAAATACCATGATGTAGGAAATATTTTTATATTTCCAATGAATATTTATTGTCAAAAAGATAATTTATATAACCTCTTTTAAAAATTAATTTACTAAAAGATATTTCTTTTTGTCATTTTTGCCTTTACTTTAATTTAATTAATCTAAATTGTCATTATCACTTCCAAGTTGCTCAATAGGGTCTCAAAATAAATCCAAAGATGCCCATGGTCGTAAATGACTCAAACACTAAGGTTTGGAAAAGTGTTAAGGTAATTTTGAATTATTATAATATTATTTTTACCTTGAATTACCTTATTTACCTTTAACCGCAGTAAATAAAAGTCAAAAGTTACTATTCACCAAAAATGATTTTCATCTTATTGAACCACATTTTACTTCTTGATAACAAACATGTATGTCGGATTTTCAAAATTCATTTCAAAAAAGTGGTAAAATTTTATTTAAATCAAAAAGTCAGTTTTTTTAACTACTACTAAGTGGTTTCACTATTCATCAAAAATTGAAGTTTTTCAGAAAAATACCAAAAATTAAGCCCAAGCTTTATTTTATATTCTGAATTTAGAAAGGGTGTTTATTTTTCCAAATTCAAAACATAAATGTTTCATTAATTAATTTTAAAATTAATTCCTATTGTTAAAACAAATAGCGTGTTTTTAAGAAACAATAACTATCAAAAGATCGATACTTGTTTATGTCCAATTTCAATGTGAAATTAATTCCAATGACCAAAATTGGATTAAATGGTAAAAATATATTCTAATTAAACTTTAAAACCAATTAAAAGATAATCTAACCATATAAATAAATTATATTAAAAGGCACTTTTGAATTAAAATACAATATTTTCCACTATTCATTAAAAAATGAACTTTATCTGAAAAATACCAAAAAATTACCCAAAGTAAAATTTAATGTCCCAAATCAAAAGAAGAATTTTATTTGGTCAAATAAAACATATAAAAATGACCAAAACTAGATTTAAAGAGGGTTTTCCACTAAAAGGCGGTAAATCGACCTTTTAATGTAAATTATGCTAAAAATTAGATTCATTCAAATTTTAAGCCTCTAAATTTTATTGGATGAAAGTAAATACATATAACAAACATGTATAATCACATTTTAGTTGGTTTTGTTCATTACCTCCAATACAATGTCTAGGCGTTAACTTCCATTTAAAATAATAATATTTTATTATTAGTATGCAATGTAAGATTTTAAAGAAACCCGTTGTTGCGTATCGTGTGCGCTATCGAACATAGAAAACCCTTTAAAGTAAAAATAATATTTAATTCACAAATATTAATAAATATAAAATATGTCTAATTCTTTATTTACCTGGGTTGTTACATCTTCCCCCCCTTTTGGGAATTGTGTCCTCACAATTTAAAAAAAAAGGGCTCAGAAACTTCATTGAAAGTCCCACATTGAAAAAAGAGTCAGTAAAACTATCACTTTAAAAGAAAGAAAGAGAAGCACAAAGGTCACCCAAGATAACCCATACTAGGATTCCATGTATGAAAACATGGATATGGAAGAGAAAATAAAGGGTAAAGTTCTGATGGAGCGTGATAGAAAACTTGTTTAGGAGAAAGTTAACCATCATAAAATCACAAACATGTGATGGGTTAAACGGTCTTTGATTACCCAGTAGGAAACATAAACCAAAAATGTTTTTGTTTTACATTCCTTTTCATAATTTGGTGGAATTCATTTACTACATAGAATAAGAACATAAGGAAATATACTTACCTTTAAGTAGAGTTGCATCCTTTAATAAGTTTCTACCAAAAACTAATCTTTTTTCCAAACAAAGAGCATTCAAAAAGACATGGTCACATCAAAAGCACATGAATCATCTGATTGAGAATCACATAAGACACAAAAAAAGAACTATATATTTCCCCTGTCTTTAGACATCAACTAAAACCAAAATTTTTAGTGAAAGATCAGATAATAACCAAAAGGATAATCTTTTACAAGAAGAAAAACTACTCTAAATCTCCAAAATTTGTCAAACAAAACCCAAAGATCAAAAAAGACCATTCAATAAACAATTGTCCCTAATATTCTTCAAAAGTAATCCAAACTAATATTGAAACCCAAATCTCATAAGTATTTAATTACATAGTCTTCCAAGATAAATCTTATCATTTATCACCAAATAACATTAGTTACTCATAAAATCTCATATTGAAAAGTAATTAACCTAATCACATATTCTCCATGATAGGTTAATCAGTTTCATAAATAAACAAAATCATCACATGTCTATAATAAAAACATAGATTCTTCCAAACTAAAATTTCAACAATTATTCCACAATTGAAATCACATAGTATTCTATCTTTAATAGGCATATAGTGTTTCCTCAAAAGAGAGAACGTCTTCCACAACAACCTTTATCACTTAATCACTAAATCATTTTTCTATACTAAGTATATACATTTGATAAAACATAAGTTCCAAAAATCAAATTATTCTTGTTCCATAAAACATTTTACAAAAATAATAAGTCATACTAACCAAGGATTTCAAGTAGGCTAGTGGTAGGCGATGCACCCTTGTCTCCCTTCGGTTGTGGGTTCGATTCCTACGGCCTTATCAGATGTGACGAGTTGTCACACATCTTACGGGTTGTCCTTTTTATAAAACTCAAAAATAACCCTAACATGTTTTAACCTCAATGGGTTTTTATACCTCTCATTTTTATCCAAATTCATTATCATCTCAACATCTTAATACTTGAAGTCTTATTTCACCAATATATGATAAAATAAAGTGATCCCCAAAATGAAGAACATCATACCTTGATCATGGTGTCCATTTGGTTTCATCGTCATCTTGTTCATATAGGTATAAGGTCCATGAATTTCAACAATGATTTATAGATCCTTTAAAATAATTTGCTTCCTCCATCCAAACACACCTTGTACAACATGGGTTATATGGGTGTTCATAGAAAAACAGTTTTGGAAAATAATCATGTATGACATATAATTTCAAAACATCTGATAAAACTTGATTTCTATAAAATAATCAGACCGAATTTGAGTTTAAACTTTCAATTAATGGTCATTTTAAAATTCCATAAGTATGTTATGAGATACTATATTGTAAATGAAAATATAAATAGGTTGCGCAAGGGTCTCTTTCTTCATCACCTTTTTTTAAAATCATAAAATGCTTCAAAATCTTGTGATAAGGTAAAATATTTCAAAATGCCTTGATAATATTTACCATTCTTGAAAATATGAGAATATTGTGAAAATATGAATTTTCTAAATACAACCCATGATCCACGATGATAATGAGGTATAATGGAGGTGTTTGATATCTCAAACAACTACTTTCAAGTGAGTTGTATGCTAGAAAAAGTTTCACAATCATCTGAACATGAATTTGCAATAATTATTGCAAGCATGTCATCAGGAAGAGATATAAATTTCATTTGAGATCCTCCTCCTTCCATTTGTAACTGAATTTCATTAATCTAAAAAGGTTATAAAACAAGTATTTAACTGAAATAATAGACAAAGGGACTAACCATGTGTCTAACAAAAACTCCTAATTCCTAAAGTTGTTTAAACCGACCTCTGATATCAACTTTAAGGACCTAGCCTTAAACCTTACATAATATTGAATTAAATGAATAATTCACATTGAGGATCTTTTCAGGTTTAGAGTTTTAGAGAATTATGACATAACTATTACATCTCAAAATATTATAAAGTAGACACTTTTACACAGTTTCCATTTTTTTCACAAAATAAAAACACTTGAAAAAAAGAGTCATGTCTAGTTCCATGTCTAAGACAACATAAATTTTCCTTGATCCTATCCTTGACCCTATTCCATATTATGTCCTGTGATTTTTTTTCAAAAACTTGGTATGAGCATAAAAAGCTCAGTAGGGGATACACAAAGAAGGAAAACTGTTGGTTTTTCAAAACAACAAGTAAACCATGAATAATTTAATATAAGTAATACTTTTCACCTTTATAAAGTAGTAAATACTATTCACTGAATAAAAGATCACTACTTACTCTTTTTTAACCAAAATATTACCATAAAACCCATATAAAGAACACATAACATATAAAGGTAACTTGGGACATAAACATACTTAAATGGAATAACCATACGGTTAACTTCCACACATATTACTAAATGGAATAGCCATACGATCGACTTCCATACCCAATGCATTGGAGGTTATAACGTAACCACCCGTCCTGGTATTCACAGGACCACCCGTCATTTGGTTTATCACGTGACCACCCATCAAATATACAAGTACCATCATAGCACATAAAATATTGAAAATATAATCATTTCACTGATAATATTTCATTTGAAATTTCAAGAAGTAATTTCAAGATAGTGAAATAATAAATCCATTTTCATAAACCATTTAAAAATAGATTTTTTTAATCAAAGTGTCCCATAACACTTTGAAGCTTTTAATGGAATTATAATTTCAAAACATTAATGTCCATATAAATAAATACTGAAAACTATTTTTAAAACATGGACATTAATGATAAATATTTATAATAATAAATCTTTAAAACATTAAAAATGATATTTTAGTTAAAGAGTTTTTAACAAAATGAGAGTCTCTTGAATTGAAATAATTGAAGAATAAAATTTAATCTAAACTTTATAATATCATGAGAATAAATGGATTCATGATATAATATGACAAAGGACAATATATACACAATATAAGTGTGAATTGGTGTATAACAACAATGAAGTCTCAATGGAAATGTAAATTGAGATGAAATCCCTTATAAAGATGGTATCCTTAAATTAAGGATAAATCAATCACATAATTATGTGTGAAAAATATAAATACACCCAATATAAGTGAATATTAAGTGTAAAACAATCATAGGTCATTCACACATATTCATAGGATGACATATTCAAGAAGTACAAGTTGAACCCAAAGAATTGAAATTGGGTTAAGAAGTTCCCTTGTAAAAATTCGATAGCCTAACAACGTCACTTTAAAATTTAGAAAATGATTTGATGAGATAAAAAGGGTATATCATCACATGGACATAAAATTTAAATCAATAAGTATATAGAAGAACATATCCCAACATAATAAGATGTAAATTAAAAGACATAACAAAAATAAGTCTTTTAAAAAGTGGAGGGTGAAAGGTTCCCTTACCGATTTGGTAACTTACAAAACATGTGCCACATGAAAGAAGGATCATACAATGAAGATGTAAATACTCATAAATGAAATTATATTACACAAATAGTACCATCATGGGTAGTAAATTCACCACACAAAAGTAAATAGTGGAAAATATAGCATGAATCTCACAGGAATAAAAAGTGAGATGAAACCTTTTACCACGTTGTAATCAACTGAGTCGTATGAACAAAATTTAATAACCACCAAGTTAATGAGATAATACCATGAATATAATGAGAATCATGATAATATATATCAATTGTCAGTACACAATACACCACATTCATTGAATAAGTGGCAAACAATGGAAATCCCACGGAATTAAAAGTGAGATAAGAAATCCCTTACCTCCTGTCCGACTTGACTCGATCGTTCTTTAATCTCCTGAATAATAAACTAAAATTAATTTATAATTTCTTAAGAACATTTTTCAAGTTTATTATTCCTTTTATATCACTTATTACCATGTTATAAACATTATGTAATCATTTAAGTTAATAATGTTCGTTTGGTCGATATTAGGTACTTGAGTAAAAAATGGACTTCTTATAATTACATGTTGTTCATGTGGTCAAAGGTTCATTATATCCAGAATTATATTCATGATTTATATATCATATATATCATATATATCCAGTATATACATTTATTTATAATATTACATAACATTTATAGGTAAGAAATTAAATGCACCGTTCATGGAGACGGTAAGCCGTACGTACGTATGAACGCTACTTTCATTTCTATTTCTTATTTTAATGGAATTAAAACATAATGATACATAGGTATATTATAATTCCAGTATAATTTAATATATAATATCATATATAATATCATATATAATATCATTAACTCCATCCTTTATACGTCCCACATATGGAATTAACGAGTCATATCACTTTGAGTGGGCGGTAGTCCGCACTTCCTCTAATGAGATTATTGTGTTTACCCATAATGGAAACCATAAAGGCATGATATAAATGGAAATTACAGAAGCATAAAGGAAACATAAACATAATATATATCATATATAAATATAGTTCCATCATAATGGCCACCATGATAGGCTGTTGGAGATATTTGAACAATCATCGTTTCGTGAGGCGTTAATTTGCCATCTACAGAAACTTTATTTTCTTCATCCATTAGATGGAGGTGTGTGTAAGTTTAGTTCAAATAATTATCATAAAAAAATCCTAGTATATTTAGGATACTGGTGTTGTTACAAAATAAAGTAATAAAAAGATTTTAGGGGTTGGAGAAGTAAAATAAAAGAAAAAAATTTAAGAGAAACTATTACCTTTAATTTGCGTAACTCCCTTTGGTTTGAACCAAAGGACTTCTTGAAGTGCCTTATGCATAAGGTAAGGCTTCTAGGGGGAGTATATGGATGTAGGGAGATTAATTGGTCAGATGTTGGATGAGCCAAATGGCTTGAGAGGTGTGAGTAATTGGTTATAAGTGGTCTCCTTTTATAAGGGGAAGGAGGGGTTCTTTAGGAAAGTGTGAAAATATTATTTTATTATATAATGATATTCAGTTTCAAAAGGTTCCAAAATCATTAGAGTAGAAGATAAGATGACTCATGGTAGAAATAAAATCATCCAATAATAATTGGACAGGTTTTTGATAATATTTTAATCATTATAATATTATTTATTTAAATCATTTATTAATGAGGTAAATACCGCATCGTTATTGTGTCATAAATAATTTAATTTATTTTATGTATAAAAATTATAAAAAAATACCATGATGTAGGAAATATTTTTTGATTTCTAATTAATATTTATTTTCAAAAAGATAATTTATATAACCTCTTGTAAAAATTAATTTACTAAAAGATATTTGTTTTTGTCATTTTTGCCTTTACTTTAAATTAATTAATCTAAATTATCATTATCACTTCCAAGTTGCTCAATGGGGTCCCAAAATTGACCCAAATATTTCCATGGTCGTAAATGACTCAACCAATAAGGTTTGGAAAAGTTTTAAGGTAATTTTGAATTATTATAATATTCTTTTTACCTTGAATTACCTTATTTACCTTTAACCACAGTAAATAAAAGTCAAAAGTTACTATTCTCCAAAAATTATTTTCATCTTAGTGAAAAAAATTTTACTTCTTGATAACAACCATGTATGTTGGATTTTCGAAATTAATTTCAAAGAAGTGATAAAATTTCATTTAAATCAAAAAGTCAGTTTTTTAACTACGACTAAGTTGTTTCACTATTCATCAAAAATTGAAGTTTTTCAGAAAAATACCAAAAAATCAGCCTAAGATTTATTTGATATTCCGAAATAAAAAAGGATGTTTATTTTTCCAAATTCAAAACATAAAAGTGTCTTTAATTAATTTTAAAATTAATTCCCATTGTTAAAACAAATAGCGTGTTTTTAAGAAACAATAACTATCAAAAGATCGACACTTGTTTATGTCCAATTTCAAAGTGAAATTAATTCCAATGACCAAAATTGGATTAAATGGTAAAAATATATTCTAATTACACTTTAAAACCAATTAAAAGATAATATAAACATATAAATAAATTATATTAAAAGGCACTTTTGAATTAAAATACAATATTTTCCACTATTCATTAAAAAAATGAACTTTATCTGAAAAATACCAAAAAATTACCCAAAGTAAAATTTAATGTCCCAAATTAAAAGAAGAATTTTATTTGGTAAAATAGAACATATAAAAATGACCAAAACTAGATTTAAATTGGGTTCTCCATTAAAAGGTGGTAAATCGACCTTTTAATGTAAATTATGCTAAAAATTAGATTTATTCAAATTTTAGGCCTCTAAATTTTATTTTATAAAAGTAAATACATCTAACAAACACGTATAATCACATTTTAGTTGGTTTTGTTCATTCCCTCTAATAAAATGGCTAGGAGTTCACTTTCATTTAAAATAATAATATTTTATTATTAGTGTGCAATGTAAGATTTTAAAAAAACCCGTTGTTGCGTATCGGGTACGCTATTGAACATAGAAACCCCTTTAAAGTAAAATTAATATTTAATTCACAAATATTAATAAATATGAAATATGTCTAATTATTTATTTACCTAGGATGTTACAGATTATTTTTAACCGATGTGAAAAATTTATTTATAATGTCACCTTCAATAACATTATGGGGTAACCGAAATTAAAAACCGAAAAAACCGGAATGAAACACTAGTGAAAGAACAAAATAAACCACTTACTATGACAATTCCCGAAGAAACACATGATGTTCTAGGTAGATATGGTCTCTACCTTACACTATCATAATATATCTATAATAAAACCCATTAGATCATGAAACAACCCATAAATCTATCCATAACATCCCAATCTATGGTTTCTTAAAGAATAAGAGAGGAGATCTAGAAAAAATAAAGAACAGAAAAAATAGGCACTTACTTTGAGTTTCCTAGATCCAATGCCTCTAGTTATGAAAGAATTGATCTATTAAAGGGTTGGTATCCCCAAAATCTCTAATAGAAATCCCTAGGATTGAGATCCTAAGTTTTAGGAGGAAGAATGAGGTCAAAAAGAGTTATTTCAAGTTTTAAAATATATTTTTTAGATTAATTAATTTTGGTTATACTGTTTTGATACAAAATCTGGAAAACTATGTTCCAACCATGTTCTAGTTTATATAAACTAGAGAATCCAAATGGTTTGGTCACACGGTTTGGTAAACTATGCACCAACTATGCACTTGGTTCAATAAATCGGTGAAGCCACATGCTTTGGTCACATGGTTTGAATGACTGTGCATTAACTGTGTGAAATGCCACTATCCAAAAAACACCATAGTCCACATGGTTTCCTATTAATGAAACATGATTTCCCATAACCATTCAAAAATAATGAACATTCCCAAAAAACTCTAAAATCTTCCAAAAATTAACTAAAACAACTTGAGAAAGGTATAAAATGAATGTTTGACTAATTGTATGAAACACCACTATCCAAAACACCAAAATCCACACAGTTTCCTGGTAATGACACACGGTTTCCCCTAACCATGAAAAAACCATGAACATACCCATAAAACTCCAAAATCTACCAAAAAGTAACTAGAACAAGTCCAGAAATGTCTGAAATGAAAGATGTTTAAAAAATGAATATATGTACATGTAAAAACCCAACATGTGTCGAACTAACCTGTCACCTGAGCCGACATACTATAAGGATTAAATCATTTTCCTGATCATCATGGGCTAACAAAAAACACCATGAAATCACACTTAACCATTTGGGAATGATTTCACCCTTAAAAACTATCTTGAACCATCCATGAATTGGATGACCACACCAAACAAATAAGTAGCACAAATATATATAAATATCTAAATAGAGTATACAAAACAATGACTCAAAGTATATATAATAATAATTGTCACATCACAATGTATAAACAAAAAATATACATGATATCCAATGATAATAGTATAAAAAAGTTCAAAAAATGGGATCAAGTCACAAAAAGTACATTATATAAAATCTGAATGATACAAAATCACAAAAATACTCCACAAAATCCAACTCTATGTGACCACATATACATCACCCCAACTAAACAAGGATATTAGTAATCAAGAAGGTATATCAAACTACAAGGTTCCATTTACCATACCCATGTCCTACAAAATAAGGTCTGCATATGCCCAAGGGCATATGTAGGGTGTGAGGCATAAAGACCAGTGGGATACCACCATGATTTTATGTAAGGACTTTACCCATGAAAACCATTAAATCTAATTTGAAAACTCATTTGAAAAACCAAGTTAACTTTTAAAAGAAAGTTCACTTGAAAACAATAATTTATAAATATCTTTGTTTTTTAAAAAACAAACCATATTTTCAAAGATTAATATAATAGGCTCAAATAAATAATAAAAGTCACTCAGAATAAATGTACTCAACACACTTAATATGATATAGACATGGTTATAAGAATAAACACCATTTTATAACCAAATAATGGAAAATGGGCATAAACAAAAAACATAACAAAAACAAAAATGGCATTAGAATCATGTATAAAACATATAAAAATCAACCTGGTATAATTAGTACACATTATGATCTCTAACCAATAGGTTCTAGTGTGGATTAGTTTAATATATGGGTTTTCTAGCCAGTTAAGAAAGCATAAAAAATTTAGAAGCTCTCTCGATCTTCCCAAGGCCTGACTATAATTCTATGAGCACTCACAGTTCACATGAACAAATTTTGGAAGATCCCTTGGATGCCCTATTAAATTATCCTTTAATCCCTTGGATAAAATTCCCTAACTAGTCTAGGACATATACTAAGGTTCCATTTTTCCAATTCATACACCCACACACACCCAAGTTCTCCCATGTGGTACAAAATGCTAAACACATAAATATCTACAAGTTCCAATTTAATAATACATTTAAAATCCCTTTTCATAAACCTTCCATTCCTATAAAAATTCAATCATTTAATTCCATGAAATACCTATTTAGAAATTCTTTAAAAAACCCATTTGAAATTATAAAACCTCTTTGAGCCATTTTAACAAACACATGGAGTGAATCAAATCTAACCACCTTTGAAAAGCCACTTTAAAGCATTAAATTACCAACCCTTTTCATGAATCATAATAATTATGAATAAACCACAATTAATAAATCAAATAAGAAAAAAATTAATAAACAAAATCCAAAGGAAATAAAGACTCAATGGAAATCCATGGAAAAGCACCCTTATATAATGACACCTACCTCAAAATCAAACTAAATCTTGTTTCCTTCAATGAAAGCCACAAGATTTGAGTAAGAGAGGTACTAAAAAACCTAAAATATAAAAAAACAACACAAAACACTCATAAAAAACACTAGGTTTTAATAAATAGAATGCCAGGGTTTTTACCTTCCATGAAAAGGAGGGTAAATAAGGGGGAAGGAAGGAGAAATCATGAAAAAATCAGACTTACCTCAAGATATAATACCAATTATCCAAGAATAATCCTTCAAAATTGAGGGGGAATAATCTCCAAGGCATTAGTTAGAGGCTTCACATGAATGGAAAGATAAATGAGGAGAAAACCTTAAAAATAAAAGGAAAAAAATGATCAAAATCCAATTTTTTAATGACCTGGGCAGACCACATGGTCAGAAAAATCATGAACCAGCTGCGTGGGAGACATTGTATCCCAAAATAAAAAATGAAAATATTCTATATATCCTTGTATTTTTATAAAAAATTTACTAAATCCTTGTAAAAACCCATTATACCCTAAACATCCTACTCACACGGTTAGCCGCACAGTTTCACTAAATGTGTTAAACCGTGTGCTAGGCCTATTTTCCCAAAAAAAATAAGGTTATTGAACTCAAAATCTTTAAAATCCCAAAATAAATAAATAATCAAATAAAAATCAATATAAAATATACCAATTACCCGATGGGTGTCACGATACCTGAAAGTGACATCGAGATATGAAAAATCTCCCCACTAGATCACTTTATTCCCCTAGAAAGTCAGATCAAAGAAGGTTTATAAAAGATAAAATGAGGCCATTAATTCCTTATCATTGATTTACATTCACAAATATCATTATAATCTATTCCATTCTTCCATAACACTCAAACCAATGAAATAAATTTCCCACACCTAACCTTTTTCTAAGAATCAATAATCCGAACTGGGTGTTCAACAACTGAAATATCTGGTTCCAAAATAAGCTCTTCCAAGATTAGAATATGAGAGGGATCAATATGATACTTCTTAAGCATATACACTTGCAAAAAATCATGGTTAAAATTCAACTGAGTCTATAAAGATAACCAATAAGTCACCTTTCCAATCCTCTTAGTGATCTCAAAAGGTCCCATATATCTCATAGTTAACTTCCCTAACTTATTGGAGTTGGTTCCCTAGAATAAAATTCTTTTTAATTTATTATAAATTGTATTAATAGTTTTTAATATTAATAAAATACTTAAAAAATCATGATTTTTATTCTATGTAACATAGTATGTGATAATGTCTTAAGAGTAGATGTCACATAGAGAGGTCATAACAGTTCCCCACTATGATAAGAACCTATAAGTTCCAAGAAAATATTCTTAAATATAGGTTCTATATCTAGATGAAATAATTTTAAGGACACAAATGATATAGGCTATCAGGGGTGGAGACTTATAGGACTTTGATTCACCTTTTCATGGTGTATGCCCTTGATAATTTCTAGTGTAGGAGATTATGAGAACAATACCCGCCAATAAAAAAAATACACATTTGGATATTCCTATATGAAAATGTGTGTATTGATATTTATACTTTTAAGATTATTATTAATAGATATTATGAGTCACATAATTTGACATATTGATTAAAACCATGTTTACATATGTTCATGGTGAAGTAGGATATGTTGGGCGTGTCATAAGTAATATTAAATTAATGGATAATGTGAGAAAGAATTTTCCCCTTATATTCTTTAATGGAAGTTGATATTTTAGACCCTTTGAAGGAAATTATACAACCTAAATAAATCCATTTTCATGGTGTTATGTGGGCAAGTTAATTCCTAAAAAGTAAAATAAAGAGACATTGAACACATAGGTTGATGACACCGACATACAACCTACTTGATTAGAGATATTGTGATAAAGGTATTATATTACATAGTAAGTATTTTTATGAGATGTTATGTCATTGTGGCATCAAATTATTTCTTTATGGGTGCATTAAAATGTTTTTAGCTGCTAAACTTGGAATTTGGGATGCTTGGCCTAATACCACTGAGAAAGAGGCCTAAAGGGTCACACACCAAGTGTATCTAGAATCACAGTTAAATAAAAATATTATTTATTATTTAACATATTGAATAAATATTATTCTCACACATGGTTTAATAATTATTCATGTTTACTTAATCATATATATTCTATCACTAGTAATTTGAGAGAGTATTTTATGAGAAGAATATTTAATAAATAAATATTTTCTATTTAGTAAATATAATATTTATTTATTTTTTGTGAATAATGAAATGATATTTATTTATTTAATAAAAAGTCATTATTTAAAGCTTCATAAATATTATGGAGGAATGAAAGGTTTAGTTTAATGGTTCAGTGAGAAGTAATATATATTAAATATTATTTTAATAAATAATATTTAATTTATTTGTGAGTTTTTCACATGTCAAGAAATAATAATAATAATATTATTACAGACACGCAGTTCTGTAGAGATTAAGGAAATAATAACGACACATGTGAAATCATTATTTTCTAACCCTAATATTATTTAAACCTAATTATATTATTTCTTATATGGTTTTTGTTTGTTTTCTTGTGAACTATAACATCCATAGAAATATCTCAAATCCTTACAGAGATCCTTCTCCAAGAACGCTCTCAGGAACGAAGAATGATCCTCCTCCTTCAACACTTTTGATTCTCTACATATCCAAGAAAATATTACTTGAATAAATTCTTAGGGTGATAAAATATGAATGATTCAAGTATTAGGATATACTATACTATCACTTAGGGATACCTACAATAACATTAAAAGGTTTGTGGAGCATGTGTGGATCACTACTAGAGGGAATATACACTTGATTCTTAAAACACAATGATGATATGGTGTAAAGACATTTTCAGATTCATCAATGAAGAAAAATTAATCACAAGGTAATTATTTAATTTCTTAAATTAATTATAAATCATTATGTGATGATCCTGTATTTTGGTTCTGGGGTTCTCTCATAAATTATTCTTTGATTTAATTTTGCTGGTCACAACATTTATCATCGATGTACATCTTATATTAATCATTGATTACAAAAAAAATTGAGTTAGTATTACCCAATATGGTGCTTCAGCTATGCCCAAAACTTTTAAGTGGTATCAGAGCAATCATATAATTATTTATATTTATTTAAATAATTTTTTTTGATTTACACATTTATCATTATTTTTAAATTCCTATTTAATTGGTTTTTAATATAAATCATGAGATCTTATCTTCTTCTCATTTGTTCTTAAAAATATAATCAAAATAAATTAATTTTATGAATGAAGAACATTCGAAGAACTCATCTGGAGGTACTGAGGATTCTGGTAGGATAACACAAGAGTACATGTCATGTATCCCATTGGTACAATCCATGTACATGTGTTTAATGAATTAATATAATTCATGAATTAATTAGAAATTAATTCAATCTATGTAAATTTATTACACATTATGTGTATTTAGATACACCATATATTGATCGGGCAGCTCGATGAACGGTTAGCCAAACTACATGACATGTAACTCTCATACATGATGTGTGGTCCTTTAGTTGAAGATGATCTGTGTATTTTAATACACAACCTACATGAATGGTGATCTTGTAACTTGGAGACCACATGATGTGTATCCTATTTACATGCCATATACTCCATTATTTTCCATGGCATGACTATATGACGAGTTCTTAGACATGTTCCATGGATATCCGGTGAGAATTATATATGATGTGTAGCTGGATAGTACACACTGTGTATATTACCAAATTATGTAGAATTAAAAATTAATTTATGATACTACTTAAAACTTATTATTATGTGTTTTGTGTGTCATTTATTTGACTATGTACATTCCATGTGATAGGTTTTATATATATATATATATATTAAATGTCAAATTAATTTCTGTGTAATGTTTGGAACTATATATCATGTATAAGTCATAATACAGTCATTAATCTATGTGTATTGAAACATAACACGCTATGCAAATAACATGTGTTCCATGTGTCACTTATTTGACTATGTACACACCATGAAATTACATGACAAGTCATCTATGCCACATGAATCATGAGTAAAAAGTATATGAATATAATACATACTGGTTGGTTTGGACAGAAAAATTACCATGTTTCCTCAAAGGTACATGTTTTGTATATAGTTAATTTTAAATAAATTGATTTAATTTGTTAAAAATTATGGTGGACGAGAATATCAAGAAATTTTATATGAGAATCAAGATAAAATAATTGGTTAATTAAAGAAGATAATTAGTTGATTTGAGTGTGATTTATCTTAAAAAAGAACGATTGGAATTGAATGATAATTTTATCAAATGTGTAATTCATTACATGTATGTGGATAGTCATGAGCATAGACCAAAACTTTGTATATGATTGGTTTACTTTAAATTTATTATTAAATTAAATTTATGTCTAGTGAGTCATCCCTCCTCTCATTATGTAAGGGATTACATGCCCATGGTTTCCTTTTATGTGAACTCATTAACCAATCTTTTGGTTCCCATCATCTAAATTTAATTAAAAGCTAATGTAATGGATGAAGTTCCCAAGTGAGTGGAGGTGTCTCAAGTTTGGAGCTAAGAAAAAACCAATCCAAGAGGCACATGGGTGGATAGGTGGAAAGCTACAACACAAAACAAGTCATGGTTCAAGGTGTTTCCCCCTAAGTCAATGGTTAGTTTATCATCTTCTAGATAAACTAACCACCTGTAAAAGCTTATTATCAAACCACTTTATTATTTTATTTCTATCAAGTTGCATGATTAATTTAATTATATATGTTTTATCATGATCATATGAATTAATGAATTAACAAGCATGAAAGATAGAACTAAAATAATTTGGATTATGTGTAAAATTTATCTAAGACATGATTAATTAATTAAGTAAATCCACTTAATATTAAAAATAATGTAATAAAGAAAAAATGGGCAATTTTCACATAAAGATAAAAAAATCCCTCAATTATATATATTAAGTTGGTATAGCCTTCCATTACTTAATCAAACCATAATTAAAAGTTCCCGAATGACCCAAGTTGGGGGTGCTTTTAATTATTATTGAATTCCAACTTGAAGTTTTGTGTAAACTTAACTTAGTTCACATCAATTATTGACTACCCAAGTAGGACTTGGTATGAACAAGAAGAAAAGGTTGAGGAAATCCAATTTAAGGATTTTAGGATTGGGGAGTCCACTCAACAGATCAAGTAACTATGAGTCAACACAGTTTGAAATTTTAATGCCTACCTAAAACACTTCAAATAACTTGTCAGACCCAAGTTTGGGTTATGAGAAAGGGAATATGGGTCCTTAACACTAGAATTTCCAAGAAATAGGATATTTTGAGGGAAATGGTAAGGACTATTAAGTTCAATAAAATATTGGGAGATTAATAAATATAATATAATATTTATTATCTACTTTTATCAAATAGAGTACTAAAATTATACTCTTTTTATTTGTATAAATGAAAATAAACATGAATTCAAACATATCACTATGATCCATACTTAAGAAGGATAACCTTCTCACAAGAACTAATTTACAAGAATGTCAAAGGAACTTATGCATTATCCCTCACCATGAAAGGAAATTATATGTGCTAGAAAAACCTATTCCTAAAGCTCTTGGCCAAAAGGCTTATGAGGAAGAATTTTCTCTCTATGAGAAACATTTAGACAATGCCACAAATATCCAATGTTTCATGTTATCATCCATGACCAATGAAGTTCTAAATAAACATGAGGACATAGATGCACATAACATGATGTCTCACCTTTATGATCTCTCTCTAGAGAAGGTGAGAAAAGAGATATACGAGATCTACAAATCACTATTTACATGCAAGCTTGGAGAGTCAATGCTAGTTGGGCCTCATATAGTCAATATTATTGGTTATATTGAACACTTAGAAATATTGGACATTAAATTACCAGATGATCTATACACAGATATCATCCTTTCATCATTTAACAACTCCTTCTCTAGTTTTATTATTAATTATAACATGATAAAGAGTAAAAATAGTCTTTCATAACTTCTTACTCCCATTCACTAAGTTTACAAGGAAATTAGTCATGAAAAACCCATAGTACTTATGGTGAAAAAGAAAATGAAGAACAAGTCAATGGGTCCAAAGACTCATAACAAGTCTAAAGATACCAAGCACCATCCTTCCATGAAGAGAATGATCTAGAGGTAGGAAAAGAAAAAGGAAGTAGTATGTTTTACATGTGGAAAGAAAGGCTAATGGAAGAGAAACCACACCCAGAAGAAAGGGGAATCTAAATGTGTATTCTTTATTAAGTGTAATCTTTCAATATTTTCACATTGGGAATTATATATAGATTTCGGTTCTCACATATGCATCCAAATATAGGAAACAAGTAGTTTTTGAAACATTTATAGAGAAGAGATGGATTTTTGGGCTACCAATGGTGCAAGGATGGATGATCTAGCAATTAGAGACTACCGGATTCCATTTCCAATGATAATGATATTGGTTTTAAGATATTTTTATTATGTACCAACTATTACCAAAAACACAATTTCCGTATCCTTCCTAGATAAAAATAGTTTTGTTTTCATGTTTGGAAATAAAAGTTGTTTATTTTATAAATACAAAATATGTTATAGTATGACACATTTAAAAAATTTTCTTTATGTATTAAATTAAAAAAAACCAACTATTAGAAATTAATAATGAATCATGTTCAAACAACTCATATAACACCCAGCTTTAGCATCACCATATTTTTCATGTAAATGAGAAGTGTTTGAAAAAGTTCTGTTAGGATGGTTATTTAGAATCTTTTTGAGCTAAAACCACTTGAAATATGTCATGCTTGTTTAAAAATAAAAATAACCAAACCACCATTTAGTGGATAGGGTGAAAGGGATATAAAGATTCTAGGACTGGTACACACTGATTTGTATGGAATATTTCTAGTAAAATCTGGTGGTGAGTATTCTTACTTCATAACTTCTACTGATAACTTGAGTAGACATGTCTATGTCTACATGATGAGGTATAATTCTAAGTCCTTTGAGAAATTTAAAGAATTCAAGAATGAAGTAGAGAATAAACTTGGAAAGAATATAAAGAATCTTTGATCTAATCAAGATGGTGAATATCTTAACCAAGAATTTATCAACTTTATATGGGAGTTTGGTATTCTTTCTCAAATCACTCCACCTTACACACCATAGTGTAATGGTGTTAGTGAAAGGAGGAACCACACCTTATTAGACATAGTAAGGTCAATGATGATTCATTCAGATCTTCCATTATCCTTTTGGGGATATGCATTACAAACTAAAAAATACACACTAAACTGAGTACCAGTTAAAGTGGAAAATGGAATTCCCTTTGAGTTATAGAGTGGAAAGAAACTGATTTTATTGAATACATGTGTATGGGGTTATGAGGTGTTTGTTAATGACATCTTAGGAAGTAAACTAGCTCCCTGGGGAACACAATGTATCTTTATTGGGTATCCTATGGAAACAAAGGGATACTACCTATACAACCCCTCATACTAGAAAGTGAATATTGCTAAACAAGATATATTTCTTGATAAGGAGAACATCCTAAAAAAGGATAATGGGACAAACATTTAATTAGATGAATTTTATGCTCAAGATACACAAGAGTTTGTTTAGGAATAGATTCCATAGGTCCCCATGGAAGAGGTTGTTCTGGAAACACAAGTACTATGTAGGAGCACTAGAGAGGTAAGAGAACCAAAGAGATATGTTTTTCTAGTCATTTAAGATGGTGAATCATTATTGGTTGAAAATAATGAACCTCTATCCTATAAAGAGACAATATAGAGATAAAAAGTTTTAATGTGGAAATAATAAATAAATTATGAAATGGATTCCATATATCAGAACCAAGTTTGTGTTCTGGTTGATCCGCCAGTTGATGTAACTCCGGTTGGATGCAAATGGGTATTCAAGAGAAAACTAGACATGGAATTTAAATTAAGTACCTATAAATAAAGGATATTGGATAAAGTGTTTAAATAATTTCAAGGAATTGACTATGATAAAATATTTTATCTAGTTTCTATGTTTAAATCTATCATAATTCTACTTGATATAATATCTTACCATGGCTATGAAATTTGGAAGATGGAAATAAAAACAACTTTCCTTAATGAGAACCTTCAATAATATGTCTCTATGACACAACCATAAGGGTTTATGACTCTAGGTGATGCCAAAAATAAATACAAGTTACATAGATCCATTTATGGATTGAAGCAAGCATCTAGGTCATGGAATATTCAGTTTGATGAAGTTATAAAAGAATTTAGTTTAATTAAGAATGAATGTGAGATATGTGCTTACAATTAGTTTAATGGGAATATAGATGTTATCCCAGTATTATATGTTGATAACATATTACTTATTGGAAATTACATACCAGTATTAAAGTTTTTTAAGGACTAGTTAAACAACTACTTCTCTATGAAGGACTTCAGTGAAGTGGCCTACATTATAGAGATTAATATTATTCATGATAGATCCAAGAGGCTTCTTAGACCAAGTCAAGGTACATACATTGACTAGATACTAAATAAATTTTATATGTAACAATCCAAGAGGGTATTAGTTCCCATGTCACATTGTATAAATATTTCCAAGAAATTGTATCTTTAGACACAATTAGAGAGAGATATTGAGTAATATAAAATATGATTTGGTTATAGGATCAATCATGTATGACATGTTATGTACTAGAATTGATGTTTCCTATGCATTGAGCATGGTTAGATGATATCAAGTTTATCTAGGTGAACAACATTGGTATGATGTTAAGGCCATCCTTAAGTATCTGAGAAGATCTAAGGATATATTCCTCATGTATGGAGGATATGAGGAGCTATTCATTAGGGGTTATACTGATGTTAGTTTTTAAATAGATGGGAATGATATTAAGTTATATTTAGGATATATTTTTAGTCTCAATAGAGAATTTTTGAGCAAAAATATTTCAAAGTATCCAGTTATCATTTATTATATAATAGAGTATGAGTATATAGTGGTTTCTGATATAGCCATAGAATCCATTTGGATACAAAAATTTAACCTAGAGATTTATGTGGTACATAATAGTAATGACTCTATCACATTATATTGTGATAATATTGTAGCAGTGGATCTTACAAAAGTACCATGGTCACACCAACAAACAAATTATATACTCTTAAAGTATCAACTCTTGAGGTATTTTTCTCATATGAAAAAAGTTACAATAAGTGGAGTTTACATGAAAGAAAACATGACAATCCCCTTTAATAAATCATTATCTTAGTAAAAGCATGATTATAATGTGAGATCAAATTGGATGAAGGTTATTATCATTTGACTCTAGTGAAAACGGGAGTCTATTGGAGTTGGTTCCCTAAAAACAACTTCTGTGTACTTTATGATTACCTATATTCATAGTTTTGAATATTAATAAACTACTTATCGCATCATGATTGTTCTTCTACATAACATACCATGTGATAATGTCCCAATAGTAGTTGTCACACTAAAAGGTCATAATATTCCCCCACTATGATAAGAAATTGGAAATAACACAAAAATATTCATAAATGGATGTTTTATATCAGGATAAAATCATTTAAGGGACATAAATGATTAATTCTATTAGGGTATAAGACTCATAGGACTTTTAGTCACCTTCTCATGGTCTACTCCCTTGGTAATTTCCATTATAGGAAATTATGAGAATGAGACCCGCTAGTAGGAAATCCAAATTTATATATGTCATTGGATGTTCCTATTCACAGACCTCTATATCGATACATATAATTTATATTGTTATTAATAGATATTATGAGTTTTGTACTTTGATGTATTGAAAAAAACCGTGATGACATATGTTTATAGAGAAGTGGGATACATTGGGTGCGTCATGAGTAATATTTAATTAACGAATAACGTGAGAAAGGATTTTTCCTTCTGTTCTTTAATGGAAGTTGACATCTTAGTCCCATTGATGGAAATGATATAGCCTAAATAAATCCATGACCATGGTATTATATCTATAAGTTCATTACCATAAAGTTAAAGAAATATATAGTGAATGCATATGTTGATGGAAATAACATGAAACCTTCTTGATTAGAGATATCATGATAAAGGGATTATATTACATAGTAAGTGTTCATATGAAGTTTTATGTTGTTGTGACATTAAATTATTTATCTATGGATATCTTGACATGTTTCTATATGATAACCTTAGACTTTGGGTTGCTTGGCCTAATTCCACCAAGAAAGCAGCCTAGAGGGTCACACACTAAGTGTATCCATAATCTTAGTTAAATAATAACATTATTTATTATTTAACATGTTGTATAAATATTATTCCTATATATGATTTAATAATTATTCATGTTTTATTGATCACATATATTTTATCATTGGTTATTTGAGAGAATATTTTGCGAGAAGAATATTTAATAAATATTTATTTTCTATTTAGTGAATAAAATATTTATTTATTTATTGAAAAATAATATAGTGATGTTTATTTATTAAATAAAGAGTCATTATTCAAGGCCTAATAAATATTGAAGAGGAATGAAAAACCGAGTTTAATGATTCAGTGAGAAATAATAAATAATAAATATTATTTCAATAAATAATATTTAATTAATTCATGAGTTTTTTGAATGTAAAATAATAATAATAATAATATTGTTGTAATAACCCAAACATTTATGAATAAAATTCCTTTTCTTTTAATGTATTATGAATATAGAAGTCACATGCACTCCTTTTGTCCAATTGGATTTAAATTTCTCTTAAGTATCATTACCTTTCATAATATAGCTGTTGAACAGTGATCACAAGACTAGTATAAATATAGGGTTTTAATACATCTTTTTGACACAGACAAAAGGAAGTAATGGCTTCAACCAGTAGGATCATTCCATTTAAATCCCATTTATCAGATCTTTTGAGGTAGATGACATTTATGAGATTTTCCCTAGATCAATCCCATGCCTAGATCCAACAACTTAATCATGATTGAAATCATTTACGAGAGAAGTTCAAGCTCATCGACATCACAACCCAAACCATGTTCACCGAATAACCCCAAGAAATCCCCACCATCACACACATTACTCTCAGGGAATATACTGGTGTAATAAAGGGATATTTTACAAGACCCTAGAATTATTATTATGTGTATTTTTTTTATAGAGTAATGAATATACTTTCATTTTATTATTGTTACTTTGTAAATGATTTTTAAAGCACAAATAGTATTTTTTAGTTAATATTCAAATTCAATTAGGAAATGATATTTTGATGAATTAATGAATTTTTTAATTAAATAATATTTTAATAAAATATTATTATTAAATTACTTTTATAAAATATAAATGATCGTATAATTTTTATGAAGTCAATTTCGATTTTTATTAAGGTTGGAAAACTATTTTTGTCAAAACCCATCAATTTTCAATAAATCTCAGTTTTTATTTTAAAATTTAAAATTAAAATATTTAGAAAATTATTTAGATAAAATGAATATTATTTTTGGAATCAGGATGTCTAAATTATCCAATGATTAATTTTTTATAATTTTCTGAGACAGTCAATTTTTTGGGTAAAAATTAAATACCGTATAAATATATTATGTATTTTATGACATCATAATGAATGAATAGTGATTTAATAAAATACTCTAAAGGGTATATTTGGCCAAATATATTTTCTACTTTGAAATAATATAATTTTAGGTTTATTTGATTTATTTTATAAAGCCTTAGTGAATCCTCCAAGACATATAAAATATTTTAAGATTTTAAAATCATTTCCTTGAAAGTGTGAATCAGATCTACATAAGAAAGGGAAATATTTTTATATATTCAGACCTTATAATTTTAAAATAATGTATACCAATCCCCTTTTCCAGAAACCATGGAAAAAACCATGATATGGTTTGTGGTTTTGAATATTTTAGTGTGTAGGGTCCAAAACCAAAATAATAAAGAATTCCCCCACCTTTCCTATATAAACCTACCCAATATTCCATTACACTTCACCCAATCCATTTAGAGCTCTAAAAAACTCTTAACCATACTCCCTAGAGTTCTCACAAGGTTCCCCCAAACTCCCAATAATCCTCTCCCAATCCTCTGGGATCACACATCCAAGTCAGGGATCTTCCACCCTCCTCTTTTATCTAGTATTCTTTTCATGTTTTGTCTTTTAATTTATTTTATTCATATATTGGGATATATTATTAAATATCCCCTTACTTAAAATTTTATTTATAAATGATTATATCCCCTTTCACTCTCATTTATTCCTCTTATGAACCCATGTGTGCACCCGTTACCATGCCTAATTTTCGTAAGGGATCCTCACTTTCCTTCCTTTCTCATTTTTGTCCAAGTTTCCTTACATTGTTATACCCTTTTATTTTTTAATTATAAATGATGGGGTACGTTTTCTCATATCCCCCATACTTACCTTATTATGTTTTTATGATGGTATACCTATTTCTCTCTCATTAATCCCTCCCATGTATACCCGTTACCATGTCAAAATTTCGTAAGAGTTATTCCATTTCTCCTCCTTTTCAAGTTTCTTTATTATGTTATGCTTTCTATTTGAAAATTAATTATATTGGGACATGTATTTATATGAAACCATTACTTTAAATTTCATGTATATATGATGAGATACCCCTTTCTCTCTTATCACCCATTTTTATGATTTTTTATGTCACGCCGTTAGGTTGCCGAAATTGCACCATGATTTTCCATGCCAAAATCATCATGTAGTAGACACCATGCCCATTTTTCTATCAAGCGTATTCACCTTTATACACATATAATTATTGATTATAGTATTTCATGTATTTATTCCACAGTCCTCTATCGTAGAATAAATGTTAATGTTGAATGAATCCATGTTATATGATCTATATGGCACACTTAAGCATGAAATTAAAATGATTATGAAGGGTGCACCCTAATAGCGCTCTAATGCATCAGATAATGTTTAGTATCATGATAAGTCATGTTGGGAAAAAGTTTTACCTGATTCCTTTTAGGAAAATTTCCACCATGTTGGGATAGGGGTTTACCTGATTCCTTTATGTTAATGATGCATTGTTTTAAGTTGTTTCCACATTTCCATGTTATGATGATCATGCTATATCATGCCTTAATGTTTATATTTCTATTATACTCCATTGATATGTCTATTTCCTAACATGTATTTTATTCTTCATTTTATTCCTTGTTTACTCACTTATTGGGATTTATGGATCACCCTTTTCTTATGTATGTCCTCAGGTTATCCTATGAAATGCTAAGTATGAAGGAATGTTGTGGCCATGTAAAAGAAGTTTTCAATAAAGATGTTGTATTTTATGTATTAAGTTATCATGTAATATTCCTAATCCCCAAATAAACCAGACCTATCAATCTTATGGGTTGTATTAAGTGAAATTTTATTCAATAAATCATGTTTAAATATGAAATAAAAACTAGGGTTGTTATAGTTGGTATCAGAGGATAGGTTTAGTTATTTTTGGGATTAGGGTTATACAACTCTAGTGAAAGCCTTAGGTATAAGACTGAGTATAAGAAAATAATACCTAAATTTTGGTGAGTATAGAGTAAGTGGTTTATCAAGTAAATACATCCCTATCTAGATATGAACAAGTAGAGGTGGCTCTGGCATAGATTTATCTAGAGGTAAAACCCAAAAACACCGCTTTGAGCTAGACTCTAATGAGAAATGGTGCACAACAATAGGCCTTACTACACTCTTGGTTCGACAATCTCAGAGGATATGCTTTGTTAAATTAATAATCTTAGTATGAACCATTATTAAGGGTGTAAGAAAAAAAATCCCATAAGAATATAAATTAGGAGATAGATCATGGATAACATAGATTGAAGCCTAGAAATTTATAAGTTAAGAAGATAAATGTAATTTATAAGTTATACCTTTAATTTCATTGGATTATCCTTTATGTGTTAAACTATTTAAGATATTCATCCCTAATTTCCCTTTTATTCTATCTAATTTCTAGTAATATGAGGAATTTAGCTAACAACCAATGCGAAGGGCAATGTGATGAATGTCCCAACAAGATTCCCAATCAAATGGGAGCTCAAGTAGGAAATATCGTGATTATTCTAAACTAGTTATCAAAAATCATGATTAACAATTAGTACTTTGTTTAATTCCCAAGGAAATAAAGTAAGAGGAAGATGGCATCTCATGAAAGTCCATTAGATAAAGGTGATAAGGGAAAGAAGACCCAATTTCCTTCGTGCAACAAGTGTGTAAAGAGGCACCAAGGGAAATGTGACAAAGGGACTAGGAGATGTTTTAAGTGTGTAAAGGAAGGGAAAAAATATCCAATTGACCTAAACTAATAGATAATGTGATGGATGGAAACAAAGTCCCATCTTAGGTATCTTACATAGTTCTATGTCATAAATGTGGAGAAGTTAGGAATTATCCAAGATAATGCTCGATTGTAAGGGTTGAGAAGCATGATAAGAATCAATGATCTCCATGATCAAGGGAGAACAAAAAGTCCTATGCTAATATGGATAATGATGAATGAATTAAATGTATCCACTACTTCAAAGTAGTGTATTTCATAATGTATTTTATTCATGTTCTATTAGTATATCTTTTATGTTTTCTAAGAACATTGAGTCCCCACCAGAAATGACATTAAATCATTAGGGAAAACTTCTACAAGTTTTGTATCACATGTTGAAGTTTTTGGGAATATTATTCTTGAAAATATTATAAGTCTCCATTTGATGGAATTTGAGGAAAAATAACAAAATCAATACCTATGTCTCAAGGAAATTGAAAATTCATGAGTAAAACTATCCCACACATGATCTAGAGTTGGCAGTTGTGATCTTTGCATTGAAAATATGGCAGCATTATCTCTTTGGGGAAAAGTGTGAAATATATATGAATCATAAAAGCCTCAAATATATATCCACACAAAAAGATATGAACATGTGCCAACAAATATGGTTATATATCATCAATTATTAAAACTTCTCAATCCATTACCACCCTGTGAAAGCGAACAAGGTGGAGGATGCTCAAAGTAGAAAGGACCTAAAAATTCTATCATTTATGAGAATTAAGAAGGATAAAATATTATTATATTTGATGAATATGGACATGAGAATCATAAATAATAGAACATAATTAATCCTTTCACAAATTATTGCTCAACAATCTCTTTTGGAAAGGTTAATGGATGCCTAAAAAGATGATGTGGGAATTCAGAAGAAAGTGGAAACTATAGGAAAAGGAAAATCCTCAGAGTTCAATGTTAATGAAGAAGGAACTGTGAGATTTGGGTCAAGACTATGTGTTACATAAAATTTGGAGTTAAATAAAGAACTTTTGGATGATTCACATAGCTTGACTTTCTCCATTCAACCAAGAAACACAAAGATGTATCAAAATATATGAGAGAATTATTGGTGGGATAACATGAAGAAGGAGATCACTGAGTATATATCAAAGTGCCTGGTATGTCAGCAAGTGAAGGCTAAGAGGTATAAGTATAAGGGGATTATTAAACCATTACCCATACCAACATGGAAATGGGAGAACATCACCATGGACTTTGTCATCAGACTTCTGAAGACATCCAAAGGAAACAATGCTATCTGGGTTATGATGGATCGTATTACAAAGACTTCACACTTCATTGCAATTTGAGAGGATTTCTCACTGGATCAACTGTCATGGATATACATCAGAGAAGTGGTAATGCTGCATGGAGTACCACTATTGATTGCGCCCGATTGAGATCCAAGATTCACCTCTAAGTTTTGGAAAAATCTCCAGCATGCTCTAAACACTGAGATGAACTTCAGTACGACTTATCATCCTCAAACTGATGGACAATCTAAGCAAACTATTCAAACACTTGAGGACATGGTGAGATATTTCTCAATGGACTTTAAAGGTGGATGAGACCAACATCTTCCCTTGGTGGAGTTATCTTACAATAAAAGTTTTCACTCAAGCATTAAAATGGACCCCTATAAAGCCCTTTAGGGAAGAGGTGCAGAACACTAGCATGTTGGGATGAAGTTGGGGTGAAAAAAATTCTAGGTCCAGAAATGGTAAAAGAAATGATGGAGAATATTAAGACCATCCAGCAACACATTAAAGCTGCTTAGAGTTGACAAAAGAGCTATGCTAACAATCATCGATAAGACCTAGAGTTTTATGTTGGAGGCATGGTATTCCTCCACATATCTCCATGTAATAGAGTTATGATAATTGGGAAGAAGGGAAAGCTTAGTCCAAGGTATATCATCCCTTTTGAGATCCTTGATCTCATCAGAGTAGTGGCCTATCGACTATCACTCCCACCGAACCTATCTCAAGTACATGATTTATTATATGTATCACTCTTGAAGAAGTACATACCTGACCTATTGTATGTACTCAATCTAGAGGTGGTACCATTAGAGAATGACCTCTCCTATGAATAGAAGTCAATGAAGATATTAGATCATAGAGAAAAATTTCTACTAAATAAGACAATTCCCATCATCAAAGTGCTGTGGAGAAACCACAAGTTTGAAGAAGAAACATGGGAACCGAATGAAGTGATAAGGCAAAGTTACACTCATTTTTTTAGTGTAGTGAAAGGAAATTTAGAGGGTGAAATTTCTTAAGGGGGGGAATGTCGTAACGACCCGAACATTTATGAATAAAATTTATTTTATTTTAATGCCTTATGGATATATAAGACACATGCACTCCTTTTATCCAATTAGATTTAAATGACCATTAAGTATCATTACCATTGATAATATAGTTGTTGAATATTGATCACAAGACTAGTATAAATATAGGGGTTTTAACAAATTCTTTTGACACAGACAAAAGGAAGAGATGACTTCAACTAGTAGGATCATTACCTTTAAATACCATTTATTAGATCTTTCAAGGGAGATAACATTTCTGAGCTTTTCCCTAGACCAATCCCAAGATTAGATCCAACAAATTAAGCATGAGTGGAACCGTTTATGGGAGAAGTTCAAGCTCTTTGACATCACGACCCAAACCATGTTCACCGAATAACCCCAAGAAAGCCCCACCATCACACACCTTACTCTTAGGGTATATGATGGTGTAATAAAGGGATATGTAACAAGACCATAGCATTATAATTATTTATATTATTTTTTTATAGAATAATGAATATGCTTTAATTTTATTATTGTTACTTTGTAAATGATTTTAAAGCACAAATAGTATTTTTTGGTTAATATTCAAATTCAATTAGGAATTCTATTTTGATTAATTAATATATTTTTGAATTAAATAATATTTTAATAAAATATTATTATTAAATTACTTTTATAAAATATAAATTATTATATAGTTTTTATGAAGTCAATTGTATTTTTTATTAAGGTTTGAAAAATGTTTTTGTCAAAACCTGTCAATTTTCAATAAATGTCGATTTTTATTTTAAAATTGAAAATTAAAATATTTAAAAAATTATTTAGATAAAATGAATATTATTTTTGGAATCAGGACATCAAAATTATTCAATGGTGAATTTTTCATAATTTTCTGTGACAATCGCATTTTTGGGTAAAAATTAAATACTGTATAAATATATAATGTGTTTTATGACATCATAATGACCCAATAGTGATATAATAAAATAATACAAAGGGTATATTCGTCCAAATATATTTTTTACTTTAAAATAATATAATTTTTGGTTTATTTTATTTATTTTATAAAGCCTTAGTGAATCCTTTAAGACAAATAAAATATTTTAAGATTTTAAAATCATTTCCTTGAAAGTGTGACTCACCTCCACATAAGAAAGGGAAATATTTTAATATATTTGTCCATCAGACTTTTAAAATAATTTATAATACTCCCTTTTTCCAGAAACCATGGGAAAAAACTATGGGATGGTTTGTGGGTTTGAATATTTTAGTGTGTAGGGTCCAAAACCAAAAATAATAAGGAATTCCCCCACCTTTTATATATAAATCCACCCAATATCCCATTACTCTTCACTCAACCAATTTGGAGATCAAAAAACCTCTACCCCATACTCCCTAGAGTCCTACCAAGGTGCCACCAAGCTCCCAATAAGCCTCTCCCAAGTCTTTCAGATCACACATCCAAGTATGGGATCTTCCACCCTCCTCTTTTATCTGGCATCCTTTTCATGTTATGTCTTTTAATTTATTTTATTACTATGTTAAGATATGTTATTAAATATCCTCCTTATTGAAAATTTTATTTATAAATTATCATATCCCATTTCACTCTCATTTATCCCTCTTATGAACCCTTATGTACACCCGTCGCCATGCTAAATTTCCGTAAGGGATCCCCACTTTCCTTCCTTTCTCATTTTTGTCCAAGTTTCCTTATATTGTTATACCCTTTTATTTTTCAATTAAAAATGATGGGGTATGTTTTTTCACCACCCCATAATTACCTTATTATTTTTGTATGACAATATCCTCTTTCTCTCTCATTAATCCCTCCCATGTACAGCTATTACCATGCCGAAATTTCGTAAGAGTTATTCCATTTCTCCTCCTTTTCAAGTTTCTTTATTATGTTACGCCTTCTATTTCAAAATTCCTTATGTTGGGACATGTATTTATATGAACCCTTACTTTCCATTTCATATATATATTATTATATACCCCTTTCTCTCTCATCAACCATTTTTATTAATTTTTATTTCACGCCATTAGGCTGTCGAAATTGCACCATGATTTTCCATGCCAAAATCATCATGTAGTGAATACCATGCCCATTTATATGTCAAGGGTATTCACCTTTATGAACATATACTTATTGATTATAGACTTTCATGTATGTATTCTACATTCTTTTATCGTGGAATAAATTTTAATGTTGAATGAATCCATGTTATATGATCTATGTGACACACTTAAACATGAGATTGAAATGATTATGAAGGGTGAGACTTGATAACACTCTAATGCATTGGGTAATGTTTAGTATCATGATACTTCATTTTGGGATAGGGGTTTACCTGATTCCTTTTAGGAAAAGTTTCCACCATTTTGGGATAGGGGTTTACCCGATTCTTTTATGTTTTAAGTTATTACAACATTTCCATGTTATGATGATCATGCTATATCATGTATTAATGTTCATGTTTATCTTATGTTCTATTGATATATCTATTACCTAAAATTTATTGTATTCTTCATGTTATTCCTTATTTACTCCATTACTGGGATCTATAGATCACCCTTTTCTTATGTATGTTCTTAGGTTATCCCATGCAATGCTAACTATGAAGGAATGTTGTGGTAATGTAAAAGAAATTTTCAATAAAGATGTTGTATTTTATGTATTAAGTTGTAATATAATATTCCTAAAACCCAAAGAAACTAGACCTATCAATATTCTGGGTTGTATTAAGTAAAATTTTATGTAATAAATCATGTTTAGATATGAAATAAAGACCAGTTTTTTATAGTTATTATAGACATGGGGTTCCACAGGGATTAAGAAAATACTAAGGATGCATGTGCAATTACTATTTTCTAACCCTAATAGTATTTAAACCCAATTGTATTATTTATTATGTGGTTTTTATTTGTTTTTTTATGAACAAAAACATCTAGATAAATCTATCAAATCCCTTGAGAGTGATCCTTCTCCAAGAATGCTCTCAATAAGAGAGAAATCCTCCTCCACCACTCTATATTCTAGAGAGATCCAAGAGAATCCTACTTGAAGTGATTCTTAGGGATCCACTTTCTTGGATGAAACAAATTAAGAAAACACTTACTGTCAACAAAAATTATAAGACAAGCAAATCGTGAGAAAACAAAATATTGCACTAGTGTAGTGATGGAAATTTTGTCGATCAGTGTTTTGAACTAATAGGATATCCCGATTGGTACAAGGGAAAATGAAAGAAGACTACAGGAAGAGGAACCCAAGTAATGGCTCATGCTGAGCTTGAAACCCTGGTGAAACATGGGATTTAAGAGTCTATGTCTAGAGAAAGAAAAGGCCCGTGGAATAACAACTGGAAGTGTCATTAGTTTACTGGTTAGAATAGACAGATTTTTAGAAGGCATGTTAGAATAAATCAGATAAATGGAAATAATACAGTTGGCACTGTTATAACTGTGGGTGCTAGAAAGAAAATTATAGCTACATTCAAGAATTAAATGTATAATAATGCTCTGGAATCAATAACAGTAAATGAAAGGAGAGTTATAGGATACTAGGCCGGCTGGCCAGGGGGACGCCGCCCCACTTGCAGGAAATCTCGTAAAGATTATCTCGAGGAGAAAAGACATGGAAAGTTTGTTGGTTAGTAAGGATAGAGGGAAATAAATAATGACGGGGGGGGGGGGGTGGAAACTAATGAAGGGTGTAAAAAAGAGAAGTTTGGTGAAGTTTGTTGGAGTTGAGAGAACAGTGAAAAAAGGAAAACTGTTTGAATTCTGAGAAAAGTTCTAGCAGAGAAAATTGGTGATTTTTGGAAGGTATTCTTCAGAGGAAAACTGTTTGATGTCTGAGAAAAGTTCTAGTAGAGAAAATTGGTGATTTTTGGAAGGTATTATTCAGAGTATTGAAAGTATAAGGTAAAGGTTCTATCAAAGGCCCGTTGAATTCTCCACTTTAAATGCTCGCTATCAAAGTGGAAAGAAAAAGGTGGATTGCACACCATGATGGTATTTATTTACATAAAGTTTCTGGAGAAGTCTGTTGGAGCTGCACAGGAACTTGTTACGAGGAGTATACTGGAACTAGAAGTCTACTTTGGTGCTACTGTCAGAGAGAACCAATTAAAAGAGAAAAACTGTTTGAATTTGTTGTCTGAGAAAAGTTATAGCAGAGAAAATTGGTGATTTTGGAAGATTATCTTAAGAGTATTGAAATTAGAAGGTAAAGGTTCTATCAAAGGCCGCTTAATTCTCCACTTGAAATTCTCACTAGTGGAAATAAAGATGTGGATGGAACTCTATGCTGGTATTTATTTACATAAAGTTGATGGCTTATCTCGCTTCAGCCATACCAAAAAAAAGAATGAATTATTGACATGAGGGATTCAAATCACATGTAACCACATTTACCACTTCTTTACTAAATGAAAAAGCTTTCTCATCATATTCCTATTAACATGCCTGATGCAACCACCAAAATAGTTGAGTGTCAAGTATTCCTCCATCCCAAACTTTTGCTTACCAATGTACTATATGTATCATATTTTAAATTCAATTTGTCATCGGTTGTGTAAATGATTAAAATCCATGCTCATATTCCTCACTATTTCAGGGGAGATTGAATTCTAATAGCTACACACCTTATAAATCACACGTAATCCTCTCAGGCTGAAAAACACCATCTGAGATCCTTCAGGGTGAAATTCCTAATGATTGTTAGAGTTATTATTGGATGTTTGTGCTTTTTTTTGCTAATATCACACATCCTAATATTGTTAAGGTTTCTACAAGGACATGTAGGTGTTTGCTCCTAGGACATGTAGGTGTGTGATCCTAGGATATTTTTCAAACAAAAAGGCTTACAGGTTATTTGAATGCTTGTATGCACTGTCCAAAGGGTGACACTCTTGCCAAATTTCCTGTAGATTTTGTCTGCCTTTCAGCCCATGTGTTAAAAATTCAAGAACTGTCTTGATATACTATTCCTGATTTTGGTTTATTTTGCAAGCTTAAATGGTCTCTCTATGGCCTGAAGTAAGGCTCGGGACAATGAAATCAGGATTTTACTCATTTCTTGCTCAGCCTTTGTTACGTTCAATCCCATCACGGTTATTCCCTTTTTTATCAAACATGTGGTTCACATATTACAGTTTCACTCATTTATGTTGCTAACATTCTTCTCACGAGAAATAATTCAAAAATAATAGTTGAAACTGTGGTTGGGCTTGGTAATAAGTTTTCAGTTAAGGATTTAGGTTTGGAAGAATATCTTCTTGGACCAAAAATATGTACTACTATTGTCACCACAGTGATACTTCAATACAAATATATTTTAAAAATTTTATCAGATGCTTACTTAGGTTCCATACAGGCTCAGTTTACATTGCCACTAGGTTTAAAACCTTCACATAATGATGGTGAGCTGCTAACGGATTTTGAAACACAGGCTTCATTTTAATTAGTTCAGTAGTCTCTTAAGGTCATGAATTTCACAAATAGCCATTGGGGTAGTTCTGTGATGAACTTTACTCTGGCTGACAGTCGGGGTTGGGGGTATTATTGTTACTTCCTATAGTAGTTGGGGGCTATAGTTGTAGCTAGGATATTAAAGAGGGAAAATGACATCCAAGGGTTGAAAGTTGGATTTTATTCCAACGGAATACCTCTTTCAGTCATGTTCTAGGAAAGTCTGAAGAGTACATACTTTTAAAAGAATTATTTGTGCTCCCTTTTCATGAGAATCTCTAACAAGACTGAGTAGGAACACGTTGAATTCATATTTATAGGTTATCCAAACTACCCTTGATCCCATTTCTATTTCTGTTTAGTCATTTATAATAAATAATCTTTATTATAAAACATTAAAATCAAACATAAATAAGAATATAAAATAACAAAAATAAAAATATAATTATCATAAAATAAAATTATATAATTACATTTTTTAAAAGTATTATATTTTCATGTGTTTTTATATTTATGTATAGTAATACAGTTTGATGTATTTATGTTTATATTTTTTGAAATGTTTTAAAAAAAGTTTTTATTCTAAATTTTCACTCAAAATTTAAATTATAGATAAGCATGATATTTTCAAAATTTAGATTTGAAAATTTCATACTGTATCTAGGAATTATATACTAAAAATTTGAATTATAAATTTTTACTGTGAATTGTCATTGGAAATTTTTATTGGGATTTTGAAAGTTTACCTTTTCGAGAGAAATTTTCAAGTATACATTAGAAAATTGTATGCATGTATTTATTTATTCAAATATATATTAAAATTTTAATTTATAATAGACTTCCAAATATACATACATACTATATGTATGTATATATTTATTAAAATATACACTAGGAACTTTCACTCTAAATTTCCAGTTTAAATCCGCACCACAAATTTCTAATTCAAATTAAAAATAAAATTTTTAGCACACCTTTATACAATATATGTATGTTTGTAAAAATTTCCACAGACAATTGAATTTTTTCTTCGTAAATATTCCTTGAAAATATTTATTGTTTTGAAAATTTCATTACAAATCAAATTTCTTGTATAAATTTTCATTAGTAAATGAAAATTTCTAATTCAATTTTATAGAATACTAATTAGTGTGTATATAGATATATACATATGAAAATATGTATATATGTATACAATGAAAATCTACACTTTAATTTTCAACTAAAAAATACATTATTTTTTTATATTTTGAGATTTATGGTGTAGAAAATTCAGTGGAAAATTTCACTGGAAATCTTCCCTATGAAATTTGTAGTTCAAATGTTCAACGTGATTATAATAAAATTTAAGTGAAAAAATAGAAATTTACAATAAAAGCTTCCCCTGTGATTTTTTAAAGAAAATCTCCATTGAAAATTTATATTTATATCTATGTATTAATATATTTAGTTTGTAATTTTTAGTTGAAAGTTAAAGTAGAATTTTTAGTGGAAATTTTCACGGTAAATTCTGAGTGAAAATTCTCACTGGAAATTTTCCTATGAAAATTGTAATTCAAATTTTTAGTGAAGAATTACATATTTTATTTTTTTGTTAATGTATTTACACTAAAAATTTAAACATAAATATGTATTAATATATTTTCATTGCAATTTTTAGGGGAAATTCAATTTGGAAATTTTTAGGAAATTTTCAATGGTTATTTGCACTAAAAATTTTCGCTGGAAAATTCCTTATGAATTTTGTAGTTCAAGTTTTTAGTTCAAAATTACATTTTTTATGTGTTAATATATTTTCACTAACAATTTAAGTATGAATTTATTTTAGAATTTTTATAATCAAATTTTAAATACAATTGTAATAAAAGTTAAGTGGAAATTTGCATCGAGAATTTAAGTGGAAACTTACATTATAAATTTCAAGTGAAAATTTTCAATGAAAATTTACAGTTAAAAATTTTATTTTATATTTACTTTTTTAATATTTTCACATTGAAATTTGAAGTGAAATTTTGTAATAGAAATTTGAGGTTGAAACCTGCAATGGAAATTTATGGTGAAAACTTTCACTAGAAATTTACCTGTGAAATTTGTTGTCTAAATTTTTGTATGTATGTTTGTATATACTTATGTTAAAATATTCATATGTATGTATGTAATTATATTAATATAGATTTATGTATGCAAGTATGTATATACTTATATTAATATATATGTATGGATATATATGTATATGTATATAATTATATTGAATTCTGATTATAAAATTTAATTAATATCTTAAAATTTTCCCTATAAATTTTCATTGGAAATTATCATTAGAATTATGGAATTTTTCATTGAAAATTAAAATTTGAGTATAAACTTACATCGATAACTGAAAATTTTCAATGTAAATTTTCTTTGAAAATTTAAATGGAAATTATTATGCCTATCAGAAATTAGATTTTGAGTATTTATTTCCATGGGTAAATAAGTAAACATTGAAGATTTATATTGAAATTTTGGAACCATTAGAGATTAAATTTCAAGTAAAAATGTACACATAAATATAAATAAATAAATAAACATATATATATATATATTTATAAATAAATTAAAAATATATTTAATATATAATAAATGAATATATATATATAATGATTTTCCATAATAATGAAAAATATAAAATAATTTTTCTATAATAAAATTTATAATATACATAATAATTTTAATATATATATGTATATATATATATATTTTATGTATATGTATATTATTAATAAACTTTATATATATAATTAATATTATATATAATAAATATCATACCAAATATATATAAATATGATTATATTTATACATATATAGAAATAAGAAATAATGAGCACCACCCTTCAAAAAAGCACAGAATGGTTGTATGGGTATTTTAGTCAAAAAGTGGGTTTGGAAACTTAGGTTGGGACCCCCAACTTGATATGATATTAATCCTGCATTATCTTCAACAGAGTTTATATATATTATATAATCACCAACATCAATTCGATATTCATTATTCTATCATGTCATGTATTTTATTTTTATTTCTTTTAAGTAGTTATATTAGTAACAAAGATAAATTTTATGATTTATTATATAGTAAAAACTAAAATTTATAATATGGAGGATGAAACATGTATGGAGGAGAGTGGGATGATGCACAAAAACATTTATTACCATCAAAATTAAGTGCAATTAATATTATACTATATATGGTTTTGTCGATGCAATAGATGACATCATAAAAATTCAGTTTCTACATTCAAATAAAAAAATAGTTTCAAGGAAATGAACTGAAATGTGTATCATATTGAAGAGAAAATGATATGGAATACATTTTAACAAGATCTTTGATTTTTATTCATAGGTTTGAATTGAAAAAAATTAAATTAAGGCTTTTGGAATAATTATATTTTACAAAAACAATGATGGTTAAATCAAATTACTTGTATTGGAAATGAAACAAGCCTGAACTTTTAATATTTTGACTTGACTGAGTTAGTAATCCTCATTCAACCATGGCATGACATATTGCAAAGAAAAATAATGGACAATTGTTAAAAAGTTTCACATTGTCTTCACCTTACTATTGTTTATATACTTATTATCTTCAAGGTGGAATTTTAAATTAAATTCTCTCATTTAGCCTATCTTTAAATTCATCAAAATTCCTAGAAAGACTATACGATGTGATGATGCTATGCATGTTGCATATTTTATCGAGTTATACATAATACATCACATATTTTCTTATTTGCATCTTGCTTTCAATCACAAATCCAATACACCCCATTTTAGAATGTTTAATTATTTTGTTTTTGTCTCCATTCCACATCACGAATCACAACTATGTTGGTGTTGGTTCACTAGAACTAACTACCTTATATTTTAGATTATTTGTATATTAAGACTTGAATAGTAATAAATATATCATCACGTGATGTTTATTATTATGCATGACATCCATGTGATAATGTTCTTGGAGTACTTGCCGCATCAAAAAATCATAACAGTTCTTTCTTTGATGAGAACTATGAAGTGTTATGACATTATTCTTAAAATACGTTTCATAATCAGATGACAAGACACATGTCACCACCACAAATCAGCTGATATACAACACTTGACTTTATGAGTGCTAAATAAAAAGCATTGATAAATGTGTCACCTTTATCAGTGCTTGTCAAAAGTATTGATAAAGTTAAATTTTATCAGCGCTAAAAAAAGTGGCGATAAAAGGGTACCCTTTATAAGTATTTTTTCTAGCACTGATAAAAGTCCCATATTTATGAGCGCTAATAAAAGTGACATATTTATTAGTGTTTTTTAGCGATCATAAAGGTCATAGTGAGTAATTTAATTTATATATAAATATTTATATTTTTTAAAATAAGATTTATATTACAATAAGTATATTACAAAAGGTTGGGGAAAGATATCTATAAAGCTACAAATAAACATGCAAACACACACATGCAGTAAGCCGAAGAGACTTGAACCCGAGACCTCCCTGACACCCCATATGGCCCTTTGCCGCTAGGCTAAGCCATGGGGGAATTTAACAAGCATATATATGTCAATATAATATATAAATATGATTTATATAAATTTTTATAAAAAACGAATCTTATTTTCATAATTTTATATATAAAAAATCATCAAATTTATATTAGTCAAAATATTTAATAGTATATTTATATACATTACTTAAAAAATGTGTATATAATTAAAATAAATATAATATATTGATATTTTATTTAAACTATTATATAATATATAAATAAATATATTTATTTAAATATCTATTTACATTGATATTAAATAATTTAAAATATATGTACATGTATAACTGTATATATGTATGTGTATGTGTGTATCTATGTGTATGTGTTTATGTGTGTGGGTGAGAGTGTGTGTATGTGTATGTGTACATATGTATGTATGTCATGTGTACATGCAAACATGTGTGCAAGCCTGTTTATTGATTTAATATTATATATTCTTTTTTAATCTCTCCATTTTTAGTATTTTATGTATTTATTCATTTTTAATATATATTTATTTTAATATATTCATCATGAATATATGTGTGTGTGTTTAATTTAATTTAATTCGATTTAATTTAATCTAATTTAATTTAATTATTAATATTTTTGTAGTCAATATAATTCATTTTTAATAATTTTGATATTTATATAATTAATATCATCTATTTATTAATTTTTCTTCATTTTTTACATTTTTAATTCACATAAATATTACAAATTCACTTTTTTAAATATTTTTTTAAATTAATTTATTTTATTCATTATTAATATTAATTAATTTATTATTATTATTCATTAATAATATTAAAAATACATTTATAAAAATATATTTGTACATATTTCTTATATTTATAATTATATATATATATAATTATATAAATATATTTATAATTATATACAAATATATATATATATATAATTATATTATAATTACAAATATATATCTATAATTATATTTATTAATACATATTTACAATCATTTTGATATATTTATAATTATATAAATAATTATTTATTTATAATTATATATAATTATATTTATTTATCATTATATTTATAAATACATATTTATTATTCTTTAAATATATTTATAATTATATAAATATTTATTTATAATTATATACATTTAATTTTTTTAATTATATTAATTATATTAATTATATTATTAAATATTTATCAGCACTTTTCTAGCACGGATAAAGATAGGTTTTATCAGTGCTAGAAAAGCACTGATAAAGATGTCTTTTATCAGTGCTTAATATTTCAGCACTGATAACACCCATATTTATCACCACATTTTTAGAAGTGCTGATAAAACCCTTCATTGTCTTATAAATTTAATCATAACCAAACTGATTCTCTTGCACCTTTCAAGATCTCATAAAATTAAAACCTCACTGTCACACTCCCTCACCACCACTATCCCTCCCTCTCCACTGCTCTCCCTCCCTCACCACCGTTGTCTCTTGCAATCGCTCTCTCTTTCCACTGTGTGCCCTCGTCATAGCTCACCCTACCCTGCTGCCCCTCACCCTTGCCATCGTATGATCTCCCTCACTCTCTCTCGGAGAAATTGAGACTTTCAAATCCCACGGTCTGTAATTTCGTATCTACTGTTCAAGCTTTCAACATTTCTAGTTCTTCTTTGGGTGTTTTTTAAAAAAATTTCCGAAGGATTTGAACGACGCGTCACATCCCTCATGCATACCTGATATGTCACCATCATCACACACTACTTTGTTATCACTTGGTTCACTTTATAATTTGGAAGGAGTGTGAAAATTAAGGTGACTCATACTTGTCACATGTGACATTTCCCCACCGACAAGTGTTGGTCACCCAAACTTTCCCACTCCTATATCTTGAGGTAATTTTGGAGAGAGGTCTTGGATCGAACTTCAAACGCGAGGGAGAAGAAGCCAAGTTCCACGTATCATTCTTGATCTCATGGATTAAAATAAAATAATTCTTCCCATTCACTTCAATTAACAGACAAAAGAACCCCAATCCTTTTAATATTTGCATTGTCGTTAACATCTTCTAATCTCATTGAGAACTCATCATTTCATATTTTTCATCATTTTCATCACCATTATCTTTATCACTAGGGAACTTATCATCATTCAATTTTAAAATCAATACCCCCACTTCTAATTTACTTAACGTTTCAACTTCAGTATCATAATCACCAATTTCCACATCATCTAATTTAGATAATAAATGTATGTTTTTGAGTTTTTAGAAATTCTTATCCATTATCTTTGAGGTAAAATTTAGGTTGTAAACTTTTTAGTTTTCTTCTTTTGAAAACTTCTTGTTAAATCGTATTCATTATCACTTTCTTTTTCTATAAAAATTGGAAAATTGCTAGTGAAAGGTGAAATATATCTACATTTAAATCACTTCAATATAATTTTATATTACTAATTTCCTTTTCCTTTTAGAACACTCCTTAAAATATGTGTCAAAAAGTTGAAGATGGATTCTATATAAATTTATAATTTTTTCACTACTGTTCTTTGAGGCTTTATCTTTGCCATGTGAATTGTTTAAATATAAAGAACTCATGAGACCCCAATTAGATTGTTCTTCAATTTTTCCAATAGCTTGAGAACCCCAACTCAAGATTTTTGGTTCCTTGGATTTAAATTCAAGAGTTTCTTAAAACATTGGGTTCTCAGGACAATGTGATTGGGCCCAATAATCATTTTCATCATCTAAAAAAAGATCAACTTTAGCTCCTAAGCATCCTGTCACTGAAACACCACCTGACCCACCATGTACCAAGTAAATAAATGAATAAACATCAACTCCTCCCTCATGTTGTACTCCCACCTAACAAAGTTACAAAAACCGTTCTTAATCTCCTTCTATTGCAATATATGAAAAATTAATTAGATTATTTGTAACTTTATAGATATCACACATTCCTTTACTTCAATTATTTCCACCACTACAAAATAATCTCAATATGCATCATTCATCTCTTATTATCTTAGAACAATGACTTCATATAATTTAAATGATTCTGTAAGAGTGACCTTTTATGGGTTCCAAGATCAAACTTTGTGTGTATTTATTTATTTTGTTAAATATTAATATTACTAAATAAAATAGGATAGATATGAATCGAAAATAGATGGATACCAATAATATGAAAAAAGAGTATGAGGATGGGGTGAAAGAGTTCATGAATTTTGTAAAAGATCATGTATATGACCCTTATCAAATCTTTTGTCAATGTTTACATTGTTTTTATTCAAGACTAATTAGTCCATAGAAGATAGAAGAACACTTGATATGTTAGATAATATATCAAAGTTATAAATGTTGGACTAAACATGGGGAAACAATGAATGTAGCTAGTGAATGTGATAACACTACATCTTATGGATCATCTGATATGATTACAAGAGTGAACAATGATGAATACTATATTTAGGATATGATTACAGGTGTGAACGATGATAATGATCATATTGAGGAAATAACAGTGATAGTTGAAGATGGACTTCATGATTGTCCAAATTTTTTTGAGAAGTTAAAGAGTTGTGCATGGACACCATTGTATGATGGTTTCACTAAATATACAACATTGTATCCATAATGAAGATATATAATATAAAAGATGACAATTAATGGAGTGATTCCAGTTTTACTATACTACTTTCTCTCTTGAATGATATGCTCCCAGAAGATAACGAGCTTCCTTGCCAAACATATGACACTAAACGAATGCTATGTTCAATGAGTATGATCTACGAAAGAATACATGCATGTCTAAATGAATGTATACTATTTTTAAGGACTAAAAATCACTTAAAGAATTCCCAAAGTGTGGTAAGTCTCGATACAAGAAAGATGAATTAGGTATTATGAAAATTGTATGATACTTTCCAATCATTCGAGGTTTAGGTGCCTATATGGAAGTGATGATACTGTAAGGCAATTGACGTCGTAGACAAATATAATAATTAAATATGGGAAACTTCATCACTCAACAGACTCTCCTCAGTATAAGGAAATTGATTACAAGTATCCTGAATTTATAAATGAGCCGAGAAACCTTTTCCTTGAGCTATCTACAGATGGAGTGGATCCTTTTGGTTTTCAAAATTGCTCTCATTGTACATGGATAGTTATGTTTGTAAATTATAACTTTCCACCATGGTTATGCATAAAATGAAAATACATTATTTTATCTCTGCTTATACCAAGACCAAAACAATCGGGTAATGATATTGATGTTTATTTGGCTCCATTGATTGAAGATTTGAAATTATCGTGGGATTCAAGTGTTACGTTGTATGGCACCTATGGAAAGGAAGATTTCATGTTGGGAGCCATGTTGTACGAGATGATAAACAAATTTTATGCTTAGGGAAATTTTTTTGGATATATAATTAAAGGAACTAAAGGGTGTCCCATTTATGAACAAGGTACATAGTCAATTAGGTTGAAACATTCATTAAAGACTGTGTTTATTGAACATCACAAATTCCTACCCTGGTGACATAAGTACCAATCATGGACGACATCATTTGATGAAAGTTCAGAAGAAGGTAAAACACCATCTCCACTAACATATGATCACCTGTTTGAGAAAATAAAATATATGAACACTAATTTTGGTAAATATTTATTGAAAAACCTTATAAAAACCAATTGTAAAGAGAGATAATTTTTTTTGAATTACCATACTGGAATTGTTTGTTCGTTAGAAAATTTATTGATATTACGGATGTGGAAAAAAATGTATGTGATAGGGTCATTAGAACATTACTAAATGCACCTAGAATAAAAAAGGATTAAATTAAGTCTAGTTTAGACATGATTGATATGGGGATATGGGAAGAGTTTGCACCGATGAAGAGTGAAAAACAACCTTTTCTTCCTTCAACTGTTTAGACTCTTTCCAGTCAAGAGAGATATCTATTTCTCAACTTATTAAATGATGTAAATTCTATAAAGGGGTATTTATCAAATATCAAGAATATAATATCAATGAATGACTTAAAATTAAAGGGTATAAAATCACATGAATGTCATGTTTTGATGAAAGATCTAATTCCTATAGCTCTACATTTCATTTTTACCAATAATGTCTATCATACATTAACCACATTTTTTTCCTTTTTCAAAGTTATATGCAGCAAAGTTATAGACCCAAAAAAATTTCCAATCATGCAAAAGGAACTTTTTATCATATTATGTGAATCGAAGATGTTCTTCCTACCGAAATTCTTTGATACGATGGTTCACTTGATGGTTCACTTGGTAAGAGAGATTCAACTATGTGGTCATGTACATAATAGATGGATTTACCCGATTGAATGATATATGAATATTTTGAAAGGATTTTTCAAAAATATAAGTCAACCAGAAGGTTTTATTGTAGAGGGATATGTTGTTGAGGAATCCATTGAATTCTGTACTGACTACCTATCCAATGTGGAAAGCATTGGTCTATCAAAATATCATCACACTGTGTGGTTTGTTGGTGAAGGAATTTCCAAAATAGATGTTATCACAATAACTATTATAGAGTGGGATTATGACCACCTTTATATTTTTCATAAAATTTTAGAGGTTTTTCCATATTTTTATACCCATAAAGTAATTATTAGGCATTTGAATTCATCAATGGTTGAAAGTTTCATATCAAATACATATAATCAATAGTTTATAGGATGGTTTCAAGATCATATTTTTAAGGAGTCAACTACAAATCCAGATTCAATTTTAGAAAAACTTTGATGGATAGACGAAGGACAAAGTGCACATATATTATCTTATAATAGTCATGTAATTAATGGTTATACATTCTATAAAAATTAATATGATGAATTAAGTACCATTTAAAATAGCGGAGTTACACTTGTGGAAAAAATGATGCATGTATCTGGTACCAAGGAAAGAAATAGAATTTATATGAATATGTTATACTTTGGAATCATCAAATAAATATGGGAGTGAGATTATACAGTGTTCCAAGTGATGATTTTTCAATGCAGGTGGGTTGATAACAAGAGTTCATTTAAAATAGATGAATTGAGATTTGTGAATGTGGATTTCAGTAAGGAAGGGTACAAAGATAAACCATTTATAATGACATCATAGGTAGTACAAGTATTTTATGTTCTAGATACTACAAAATGAAAGTGATCAATTGTTATGTTATCAACCAAAAACACTAAAGGGTCAGATGTGAATTCAACTGAGGATTGCCCTTTCATTAGGATGTTTCAATCATTTCTCAATTTTCCTAATGTAGATGGAGTCTTTTATCTCAGAGAATACCATAATGAGGGGATTTGGATACTTTAAAGAGGGTTCAAATCCCTCCAACATTTTAAATAAAAAAGAGAGTTCAATAATCATGTTATATTTTTTTTATATACACCATGTTACCTCATATTATTATCTGTTCATTGCTGCATTTACATAATCTAAATTAAATATTCAACCAATTATACTGACAATGACTTCCACACATGATGGTGCTCCCAATTCTGAGGAACAATAAGTTTCTCAACATGATGATGCTCCCAATATAGTGGAACAATAAGCTTCTGCACATGTCGATGCTACCAATCCATCAGAACGACATATTAACGATGTTGAAGCTAATGAAATGGAAGACAATGAACAACCTATATCCCCAAAAAAATAGAAGTGTCGTAGTGTGACTGTGTTAGAAAAAATTATTAAGGTGAAAAACAAAGGCATCAAATTCAAGGTTAGATGGAATACACACAACTAGAATATTAACCCCAATAAGGCCATGTTTAGCAATTACATTGGGATCACCACTTAGCAACATGTTCTAGTTGATGTAGATTCATGGAAAAATATTGTGTCCATGTTTAAGGTAGTAATATGGAAAGATATTAAGGTAACATTATGATATACTTTCTTTATTTTAATAAAAAACAAAATAATGAAATGTTGATTTACTCTTTATTATCCCTCACATAGAGAATTTATAGTTGATGACTCCTAAATGAAATTTGTATTATTTATTGCTAGAAAGGCTTATAGAGGCTTTCAATTTTTTTTACAAAGTATCATTTCAAAAATACTAAAGGGAAAATAAACTTGCACCCTCCACAAATGTATTCACACCTGATAAACCAACAAACTTGGATTGTTTTTTTAGTCTTCCTGATGATATAAATTTTCAGGTACATTTTGATTCGTAATACATTTCTTGAAAATACATGTATTAATCACTTTGATTAAGAATTTTTAATTTATGAAACAAAAACTAAGTGTTGAAAATAAGCAACATGCAGTAAAACCAATGTACCCATACCATAAAGCAAGGATGAGGTACACTTCACTTGAAAAAAATGGCAAGTATTTTAAATCTATAGTAACACTTTTTTGTGACATGAAACAACAACATAATTATGTTTCTTTGATTATATGTATATCGATGAATTGAAATTGAAATCCGCTTCCATCCCATTCCATGTGTTATGTAAGGAGGCATGTGTAAATAAAGACATGATACTAATAGACGAAAACACACAAAAAGTGTGGGAAGCATGTGTAAGTATGACATATTAATTTTTTTTGTGCATTAAATTGGAATTACATGACAATGATTACTTATTTTACTATATTTTTTTTATCTTACTTAGACAAAAGAATCATCATTAGCTATACCAGATGAACAACTACTATTAGTGTCCTTGAAGTGACCAAAACAGTATAGCCATGTCAGAGGTGTGGGTTTTTGGGTGTCACCCCAAACATATTTTGAGAAAAGAAAAAAGGGGGATAAAAATAATAAAATGGAAGAGATGTAGTCACAATTAACTTATCTAGAATAAAAACTTAATTGGAAGTCTGAGTTTTTAGAAAATGTTATGAGAAGGAATAAAAGAGAAGAAACAACACAAGAACAACCACTACGTGATGACCCCCATCAGCTTTGAGGTGATACATTCCCCTCAAAGGGATATCTTAGAAGTGTTAATCATTTTTATTGTAATTTTTTATATGAAATGTGAATTAAGAAGACACTGATACCTTTCATGTACTGATATTCTATAGGGTAAAAATGATTGTGATTTATATTTATCAGCACCCACCCATTGCCCTGTTACAAGGGGTACCATGTACAATATCCAAGTGGATATTCTACACAACAAAAAACTTTTAATAGGTCATGTGAGAGTGGAGATTTATTTATCTCATGAGACAATATCCAAACTACTTATTCCACTTGATGATCTGGATGTTCATATGGCTGAGCTTTCTATTAGAACTTTCGTAGCATGGCCAATTGTTCTTGTAAAAATACATATCGACAAAGATGCATTACTTTCCATTTTTTTTATGAAAACCTTTAACAATTAATGAAAAAATACCTAAATTGATGAATGTTATTACATATAGAGAAAGGGAAGGGGGTGAAATGGAAGGCCAAATCAAAACGATAAAAAATATCAACCAACAAATCAAAAATATATTTAGAAAGTACCTTACCCTACCCATTCAACTTCATTATTTGCTAACATTAAAGGTTTATATGGATACAATGTTACAAAGTGGTGATTCGATCATCATTTATTTTGAAGAACAAATGTACAGAGAGTCTATTACAAACTATCTTGGTATTGAGAATCTAAATGAAATCCTCACTCATGAATGACCAGGATTCTCAGTTGTAAATGTACACATGAAGTGTGTTTTCATGATTTGTTTTCCCAATAGCTAATCTAATATGTTATTTATGAATAAATACTATTCATATTTTTTTAGGTGTATATATCAATAATATTTTAAGGGAAAACCCTGTGAAAAAAAATTGGACCCATTATTCCTCACATAAATTCTACATAAGAATACTCATTAGAAGGAAAGAAATTTGATGCAATAGTGAAAAAACTAGCCACAATGTTTGAAAGAAAACTTATAGATGACATACTCTCCTTAATACCAACTAAGATGGGGTAAAACTATACAATTTAACTATATCAAATATATTTTCATTCCTTTCATTAATTATTCCTTTTTGTTTTTAAGGTAGAATTTCTTACTCATTGTAATCAATTTGGATACTATAAAGATTTATCTTTTGAATTCAATGCATGGATAACAAAAAAACCAACCACCTATGATGAAGTTTATCAATTTTTAATACACTACATGCAAAATTTTACAAATAAACTTCAAGTTATACATTTTATATTACGTTTTAATAAAAATTATGTTATGATAGGGAAATGTTTAAATATAATCCAAATCATGGCATGAGGAAAATATATGAGCATAGGAGCTTATAGAATTATAAAAGTGGATAATTATTAGGTTATATATATATATATATTAAGATTTCACTATAAAAACATATATCAAAACAAATTAATTATTTTTTTCAGTGTTTATACATTGTCTGAAACAAACTAATGGAAAATATTGTGGTTATTATGTTTTAAAATTCATGAAAGATACCGTATAACATCAACAAAAAAGAAACCCTGAACAAGTATTTTCAAAGATAATTACAATAACATTTATAATATATATTAATCATTTGGTTATTTATATTTTTCCTATATGAATAGGATTTTCGACAGTCCTCGTATTCGAAAGAGGAAATAGTTTTTATAGAAATGAATGGGAAACATACTTGATGTCAAAATGTATACAAAAATTATGAATAGGTGACTTAATACTACTTATTTAGTTTATTTTATCATCATTTAATGCCTAGCATGTCTCAAAGTTTATGTTTTTAATTTAAAAATGTCATTTTAGTTCAAAAGACACATCATATACTCGAAACTGAGAAAACACATTGAGATTGTTTCAATACTTTAGGACAATGATTTGTAAGTCATTTTTGATTTGTAGGAATCAGCCACACCTCTAATACTATAAATTTGGCCTTTAACAGTGCTATTAAAACAATTTCACCAGTGCTTAAAAAGTGCTGATATTGTGAGCTATCAAGAACCAAGCCAGGATGCCATCCAACCTGACATCCGACCTGATCTGAGACAAGTCCCGAATGGCATTATCGATTCCCACATGCCGAAAACTAATGATGGGCATCATAGAAAATACAAAGGGAATGATTTATCTTAATAAACCAGGATCGAATAAACAAACTAAAAAATAGAGCATGTGGTAATAACCACTAACCGATCATAAATAAATATACAAGCTGATCTAGATACAAAATACGATAGAACAAACCAGAAACTAAATACAATACCAAAACAAACAACCATTGACACAATCTCCATGTGACCTCATGGTCACCGCTATCCACAAGACTGAACCGCTCCAAGAGCCAGCTCGAACTAGAAAATCTAAACAAGGAGCTGAACCTACAAAACAACTTGGGTCTACCCAACACTGAATGGTACAATTAGGGTGTGAGCTTCATAGCTCAGTATGCAACCACCAAAGAATCCATTTGTTTCCTTTCCTAAAAATATTCCATTAACACTAGTTTTAAATAAAAATATGAAAATAGGGGTTTTATCATTTTATTAAACAAACATACCTTTCTCTTTTTAAAGGACAACACACACCTCTTTCCATTTTCAAAATAGAGTACCATTCAATGCCAAAAACCCCAAACCAAAAACCCAAGAAAAGCACTACCATGCTATACTAAAAATAAAGGGGCAATATAAAATGGGAAAAAAGTGCAGCAAAAATTAAACAAGTAAAAATATATAGAAAACCATGGGAATTTCCTAAACATCCCTAGAGTGATCCCTAGACGTACTCAGTTCAGAACCATCTACCGACATATGGTGAAACTCCAAAGTCTATAACCAACCGGTCGCCCTCAACTATCAAATCCAATGAAACTACCCACATGGACTTTAAATACATCCAAGGGGTGCCAACCCATATAATAGGGGTTGATAAGAAACCATCACTCTACCCTCTAAAAGATGCCCAAAAAACCCATGGTAAAATTATTTTGTGTACGTAGGAGGCCCTTGCACGTGTGACTCACCTTACCTATCATCACCGCACTTTCCTACCCCAAACACTAACACCACCTATATGATAACCCATATAGGGAAATCCCCAATAGGGTTGACCATCATAAAATAAGTTATTTATAAGTTCCAATCAGGCCGCCACATCACATGGTTCTATAAAACATTTCTAAAAAACATTCAAAGATGACAATCGGGCATTTATACTTTCAAATCCATAATTCATTTCCAAACATCATAAAGTTCCAACTGGGCCTCCCAATTTTTAAATTCCAATATATAACAAAGATTTTATAACCATTTCTAAAACAAAATTAAATACCATTTTTATATTCACAATGCCCAATGGGCCTTTGAGTTCCAAATACAATCACTTTTACAAAACTCATTCCAAAATTTGGGTAAAGTATGCAACCTTGTAAAATGTATCAAATGTGACTTCATATTAAAAATTCATCCAAAAAAGTCTCAATTTTCAAATGGGAATAGATTTTAGGATGACATTTGAAACCTCTTTTAGAAATCACACAAAGGAACCAACACACCATTTAGAAATCAAGGAACCATTTAAGAAACCAAGGTTTAAAGGAAACATTATTTTTTTAAGTGGAATATTCATTTGAATTCCCATCCATGTGTGAACCTTGTGCACAAATTGATGTGAAAATATCAAATGGCATGCCCAAATTAACCATTTTCATTTCCAAAATCACAAATTTCTTTTTAAACCAAACCCAGTAATCCCATATAATTGAAAAAGCATAAACAAACCTATCTAAAACCATGAGAATACTTCCAAAACATTTTCACTAAAATCCTCAAGCCATAAAAGGCATATAAATCACAAATCCTTCCAAATTTATATTTTAAAGATAATTTACCAAAATATATCAAAGGAAGAATATCACAATAAGGCTTAATTTTATTTTATAAGAACAATTGAAAATTTTACAAACACATTAGATGTATAAATACATAGGCATATTTAGAGATTCACTTAAAAAAATATTTTAACCATTTCTACCAACAATAAAACACCACAATAAAATAAATAAAGGCACCATAAGTGTGAGAATCATGTTTATAAATTTATTAAAATAACCCAATCATTAATGGAATGCATCAGAAAGGAAAATCATGGAGATGCCTACATCAATGGTGTGCAGAAGCAATGAAACTTTGAGGGGAGGGAGAACAAAGCCTCACAGACCAACCACACAACCTAAGATCCAGAAAAACAAAACCCACACACAAACCATATCCATTAGAGTTTTACTAAGAGATAAAACCCCAATGTATATTTTCTACACACCATAAGTCTCAAAATATAAAAATATAATATATTTTTTCATTGAAAATTAAAGATTAGGTTTTCATAGTATGCATATATTCATAATTGCATATATATATATATAGACACAAACACACAATAATAATTATTGTATAAAATTGAATTAGAAATTAACTTTTCAAATTTATATCAGAAATATGAAATGCATATTAACACTATAAATTCCTAAAATTTTCAGCTACCATTATAAATTTACACTTGGAATTTAATTTCAGAATAAAACTTCTAAAAAAATTCTAAACTTTTTAATGGAAATTTTAGAGTGAAAATTTTCTGTTTACACTGAAAATTTCAAAAAAAATTTATTTTCAATGACAACTTCCATAATTTTGATATGATATTTTCAATGAAAAATCACAGGTTTATTTAGCAATTACATAGACCCCTGCCAAGGCATTTTGGTATCTTCCTATAATTCCTCATTTAAAATGTTTATTTGAAAATTCATATGATGTAAAAAGATTAAGATGACATGAAGATGAGTGAATATGTGATGGAAAATTATGCATTTAGTTGATTTTCCATAGTGGAAGAAAATTGATCACCTATTTCCAACATTCTAAAATAAAGTTATAAATCTCATACTTGGACCGTGTAAGGATGGAATGAATCCACATTGAAGCCTTAGTAGCACACATGGTTCATGGCCTGTTTTTTTGGGAAATTTACAACTTATATTCAGAATTTTATATGAATTGAAAATATTTTATATCAAGTTTAATGATATCTGGACCAAAACTGCCCGAAAATGATATTGATGTTTTCATTTCATCTTTAAATGATGATTTGAAACTGTTATAAGAGGAAGGTATAAGGGTGTATGATTCTTATAAAATGGAATATTTTCAACTGCATGCAATGATTATGTTCACTATAAATGAATTCACATCATATGGAAATTTATCTGGATACAATGTTAAAGGGCATAAAGCTTCTCCAATTTTTGAACAAAAAGCTTCATATTATCAACTGCATCATGGAAAAAAATATTATACATGGGTCATAGAAAGTTTTTGTCCATGGGTCACTCTTATATAAGATTAAAAAAGGAATTCAATGACTCACATGAATTTGATATTTCTCCAAAACCTTTATCCATTGATCAATGTTTTGAGAGGGTGAAAAACATTGATGTGACATTTGAAAAGACAAGAAAATATGGCAATGATAGAAATATTTGGAAGAAAAAGTAAATATTTTTTGAGCTACTATATTGGAGATATCATGAGGTCAAACCTAACATTGACTCCATGCACGTGGAGAAGAATTTCTATGATAGTTTGATTGGAACATTGTTAGATATTAAAGGAAAGACTAAAGATATGTTGAATGCAATATTGGACTTTCTCGCATTGGGAATATGTTTGGAGTTGACTTAAACTCCTGATGGAAGGAAAAAATTCCTGAACCTATCTTTTCATACATTATCAAAGATGGAGAAAATTAGATTTTTTCAATGTCTTCATGATATCAAAGTTCCATGGGACTATTCTTCAAATGTAAAAAATTGTGTCTTTAAAGGATTTGAAGCTAACAGGTATGAAATCTGATGATTTTCATGTCATGATGCAATAAATCCTACCAGTTTCATTGCATGGAATATTTCCCATCCATGTCAAAATGACTATCATAAAGGTGTGTTATTTTTTAAATTCAATTTATAATAAGGTTATTGATTTGAATTCTTTGAATACTTTGGAGAGTGAAGTGGTTTCTATACTTTTCAATTGAAAATGTATTTTCCTCCATCTTTTTTTGATATCATGGTGCATTTAATAGTACACTTGGTTCTAGAAATAAAGCTTTGTGGACCTGTATATCTACGTTTGATGTATCTTTTTGAAAGATATATGAAGATATTGAAGGGGTGTGTTAAGAATCCATATCGACCTGAAGCCTCCATTGTTGAGAAGTATATTTCTAAGAAGGTTGCATATTTTTGTACAAGCTATTTGTCTACAGTGCGGAACATCAGTTTTCTAGCATCTCACTATGAACGAGTTAATTATAGGGGAAAGGGGATCTGTAGTTGAAAGTAAAATCTTTGACAGGTGAACAGATAAACAAGGTACATTTATACATCTTTAATAACATAGATGGTGCTCATCCTTATATAAAATTTTGTATTAATGTGTTCAAAAAATGTTATCTAAAGAAGAATGATATGTGGATTTTGAATGATCACAACAAAACTTTTTTTCCATGTTTTAAAGATATCATGCTTGGTAAATCAGATGAATCGTAAAAATTTATATGGTTAGTGGGCAGTCTAAGTTTAAATTTGATAACATGATCTGAGTATGAAATTAATGGCTATACATTTCATAAAAAATATCAAGACAACAGAAGTGTGGTTCAAAATAGTTGTGTATTGGTGTTCGTAAAAGAGATACATTTTTTGAGTTTCAAAGACAAAAACCCAATCTCAACATCAACTGTATATTATGGATTCATTGAAGAAATATAGGAGGTTGATTACATTAAATTTCAAGTTATAGTGTTTAATTGAAAATGATTTATCAGTAATAATATTTTTAGACATGATGAATTTGGAATGACACTAGTTAATCTGAATAAATTGGAATACAAAGCTGATCCTTTTATCATGGAAGAAAATGAAAAACAAATTTTCTATGTTCTTGATCAATCTGATATGCAGTGGTTTATTGTTTTACAAGGAAAAAATTGTATGTTGGTGATGATAAACTTGATGAAGATGCTGATTTACGTGAGATACCTACTTCCATGGAAAGATTAACAAATAATATTGATGAGGATGTCATAGGCATGGTTTGTTCTATACAGAATGATCATGATGAAGGAATTTAAGAAAAAAAATAATTTAGTACATTCCTAATATTACAGGTAACATATGTTTATTTCTGGTTTAATTTTTAAAATTTCATAAATTGTTAGATATTTTAATTTTATTTTCTTTATTAAAACATGTATTATAACTAATAAGTTAAATTTTTTGTTTATATTTATTTTGTTTTTGTTTTATTTACCATGTTTACCCTTATGTAACTTATTTGTTAATTTATTTTGTTGTCAACTAATTATTATATATTTAATATGTTAAATAAAAACAAAAAATATGGTATAAGAGTATTTTTTTTAAAAAAAATATTTTTTTGTGTGAAAATGACTTATCAGGTTGAAGATTTTTTACTATCGACAGGTCAATTTTAGATTTTTATTCACTCATTTATGTCATTTCATATCTCATTAATATTGTTAGTATTTTAGTAAACTATAAAAAATATGAATAAAAATGTGTTAAAGTTTACTTCTATTTTTGTTTGATAATTATTCATTTTTTATTTACATTTTTATGTAATAGTTAGATTTGTATATTTGTGTATTAATTTTTTTATTTCTTTGATTTGTAGGATAATGATAGATCAATCATCTGAACCACCACATGCTTCTGGAGATGATTGTACTCATACCTCTAGAGATGAACGTACACATACTCATTTTGATGAGCCTCTTTATCCTTCTTTACATGAGACATCTACTTCTACAGGGGCATGAAAGAGTTCGAGGGTTGGTAAACGTGGCACCACACGTTTACCAAAATTATCAATTTCCCATTGCTAGGACTAGAGGATACCCGTAAACTTTGATGATAATGATATTCCAAAAGGCCCAAAAGCAAAACAATTCAAGACTTTTGTAGTAGTTTAGGTTAAAAACAAAGTATGTATTTTGTTTGATAATTGGAGAAGTGTTGAAAAAGTGACATTATCTCAGTTATGGGAGACCATTTTGGTAAGATTTTTTGTTATTATTTTACTTATCTTGAAAAGTTTTAGTAATATATGTTTCCCCACTTCTTATCAGATGATATATGATATACCTAATACTATAGAAGTAAAGAGGAAATTTTTATCATTGGATGCTAGGATATAGAGGTATTTTAAAATAACCTCTCACATCACAAATCATTTTTTGGGATAGAAAACATCACAATCCATGTGATATATATCTATTTATAGATGAAGATACATGAAATCAATTTGTTGAAAGTAGATTATGAGAAGCATTTTTGGTAAGTGCAATGTTACATTTTATAAGTTTTCTTAATGACCTTATTAATGATTTTTTCTTAATTCTTATTTTATAGTAATCAAGGCGATATTATCAAGAGATCCAATATAGAAATGTATACTCTCATACTTTATCTCATAGAGGGTATACGTTATTGGAAGAAAAAATGATAGTAGATTTTTTTTAAAATTTGATAGTTGAGACTTTAGGGTATGCAGAGATTGCCCCTCCTTCCCTCAATAGATATGAAAAATGGAAGAGGACTTAGTTGAAAAAAAGGAAAACATCTTAAAAAAGAGTTGAGGGTTGTAATTGAGAGGATTATAATTCAATTCTTTATATATTGTGATTCATTATAGATTTTTGAAAATATTTCATATAGAATTCTCTTGAGGAGAAGAGCACACAAGGAGTTTTTATAGCTGAGGGTAGGAAGGATATTTTAGCTACAACATTGGAAAATCCTAAACACCCGGGTCATGTATGAGGATACCCGACAGGTGTATCATCAAATTTTTTTTCCACATTCTACAGTAATGAAGGATGTTTATAAAAAAAATAGAATCTTTGGAAACTGAAGTTCAGGATATTCATGTGATGATGGAGGATAAGATTATAGTTTTGGTACAATATATGTTTGAAAACATGTAAAGATAATTTCAAACTACAGCTCCCACTCCTCCACCTCCACCTACCGACCCCACTCCTTATCCTACTCTAACACCCCCTCCTCCACAACTTCCCAGTTACTATGAGTTATATGTTGATGATCATCAACATCATATTATTGAATATGAGGTGGTATTTGATATTGAAGGTACCTTTCATCATCAATAGATAGATATATAGCATTATAGATTCACTGTATAGGATATTATAGATAGATCAGAAAGAGTTCTATTACTTACAGATGAGGTGATTATAGTTGGACAAAGTATCGACCACTTTTTAGTTTGGCCATCTAGACTTGTTCGACATATTACCTTTGAGGTATGTGTATTTTTTATCTTTTATTTCATTTTAGTATTAAATATGTTTTAATATTTTAAACTTTATATATTTATCTATTTTTTTATAGGAATACTTTTAATGTAAATAAATACTATTTATACAATAATAAATACAAAATGTTATGACTTCATATACAAATTATAGTAGTCTTGATAGATTGTCAACATATTCAATTTTTTTTGTATGTTTATGAAATTCCATTTGAAGCTAGTGTTTGTGGACATGAAATGAATGTGATGATTTTGAAAAATGATATCATAGAGCTTGTAACTAGAGATCAATTTGGCATCAACATGATGCAAGTTTTTTCTATGTAAGTCTTAATATTAATCTTTCTGTATGTTTAATTTATTGAAAATTTATACTTATTTTTGTTTTATATTAGGAATATTTATAAAATTTATAAGGATCATGACAAGATAGATTTATATGGATTTATGGACCCACAGTTTATTTCACCTGTTGTAAAGACAATGACTGAAGCAGAAAGAACAGTTTATATTGCTGAAAGATTTAAAAAGAATGTAATTATTCAGTGATAGATATTTCCTTATCTTCAAGATTACGAAATATATATCTCACAAATTGTTATATATATTTTAAAATAATAACTAATAACATTACATTTTCTTTTATATCAGTTGTCATTAGATGTTAGGTTTTTTTATCCAAGGGAGAAGTCACTTTACTAGTTATGCTTTATCCATGGTGAAATGAGACAAAATTTTAAGAATGTATTGAACATGTAAGTTTGAATTTTTTAATAAATGTATATATTATAATGAATTAAATTTATATAATTATTATTATTTTCAAATAGGGCATGAAATTTCTTTCAAGAGACCATAATAAAGAAGAGATTCAAGATCAAATATGTAAAAACAAAGGTGAATTTTCATTTACAATTAGTAACTTTTTCATATATTACTTAATAATGTTATTTTGAATTGAAAAAATATTTTAAATAGTGTTTTCATAAAAAATAAGGTGTAAAATAATGTGGATATTATGTTTTAAGATTTATATATGAAATAATTTCAACTGGGATAGTTACGAAGTTCCACCAGGTTATATTTATTTATAAACTTTTCCTTGATATTTCATTCATTTAATTTATAATACATATTAAATTATTTCCTTTTAATCTGTAGCTTTTTTATGACCCTCGAACTTATAGTTAATAGGATCTCAGACACTTACAAGTTTAATAGGAAAATCATTTTACAGGTTTGGTTGGATTTTAATTCCTTTTTACTATATATTGTAATTTTGAATGTTGTAGTTATAAATGTGTATTGATAGTTGTTTTGCTGCTACTTCTTCTTGTGTTCTTTTTTTCTATTTTGGTTGGTTGTAAAGAGGAGGGTCAAATTTTTTTAAATGGTTTTTCAGATCATTTATTTGATAACTGGTGTGAAAAATCCTTTATCAATGGTTTTTGACATTGGTTATCAAATATACAACGTGAAAAACCCATTTTTTACATTGGTTTTTTTCATGTCAGTTATCAAATCACCGACATGAAAACCCATTCTAAATGGGTTTATCATGTTGGTTATTTGATAACTAGTGTAAAAAACCAATTCAATAATTCATTTACATCATCCATTTGTTTAAGAGATGTTAAAGACATATCTACAACGTTACCTTTAATAATGTCTCCTAATAACTAATGTTAAAAAGAAAAAAACTGATTTGAAAAGGCATTTTCTACACTAATGATGATATTTGTTCCTCCAATGGTTGTCGAGGATAAATATCACTCTAGTTGGATTCAATAAATGTAAGATAAATTACAAGTTTTTAATGACAATCACACCTGGTATATGGTCCCCCTTCCGGCAGGTAAATAGGTTGTTCATAGAAAATGGATTTATACAGTCTGTCTCAATACAGATGGTACTCTTCATCGCCTTAAAGCCTGTCTGGTGGCCAAAGGATTTTCTCTTACATATGGTGTTGATTATTTCGACACCTTTTCTCTGGTTTCTAAAATGACCCTTGTTCGATTATCCATATCTCTTACAGTTTCTTATCATTGGCCTCTTCATTAACTTTATGTCAATAATGCGTTCTTGTATGGTTTTCATGACAAGGAAGTTTATATACAACAACCTCCTGGCTTCATTGCTTCAGGGGATGGTTCTCATGTATGTCAGATTTTTTGGCCTCTTTATGGACTCGAGCAGCTTCCTCATGTTTTGTTTAACCAATTTTTCACCATCATCACTATGTTTGGCCTATCTCAGAGTATGAAGGATCAAGCTATTTTTTATCAATAAGAATCCTTTGTATCATGTTGGTTATGTGTGTTGATGATATCATTATTAATATTAGAGTCTCTCATGGTATTTATCATCTCAAGACTTGTCTATAATGGAAATTTCATACCAAATACTTGGGTCCTTTGAATTATTTTCTTAGAATTGAAGTCATTCACTCTTCAACTAACATACTTCTTTCACAGTGGAAATATGTGTTAGTTATCTTACAGGACATTAGCTTGTATCATGAAACTACCATTGAAAACCCTCTTGAACTAGGGGAAAGGTCCCTCCATGATACCATCGACCCATATTCTCATCTAGACTGGTATCGTCGTCTTGTGGGAAAACTCAAGTATTTTACTATGACTCATCCAGATATTTCCTACGCTGTCAGCATGGTCAGTCAATTCATGGACCATCTAACGAAATCCTAATGGGAATTTGTTCTTCACATTTTAAAATATATTAAGAAATACCATACTCATGGTCTTCTATATTCACATCATAATCATTTTAACATTGAAGCATTTTATTATACTGACTATGTTGACTTCTTATCTATCTGAAATTCTATTTCTAGGTTTGTGGCTTTTTTGGATGGTAACTTAATTTCATGGTGAAGAAAGAAAAAAACTATCATCTATGGATCAAGTGCTGATTCTGAATATCGTGCGATGAACACGGTCACTATCGAAGTTATTTGGATACATCACATTCTTTATGAAATTGGTTTTCTACCCCAAAATTCTACTCATATTTAGTGTGATAATCAGGAAGCCACAAAGATTGCTTCTAATCTAGTATTCTATGAACACACAAAGAACATTGAAATTGATTGTCACTTCCTTCACCATCACCTTGATCAAAATAATATCACCTTCAACTACATTTAAACTGCTCATTGTCTTGATAATATCTTCACCAAAGGATTTTCAGGAACTCGATTGGTTTCTCTATGCACCAAGATGGAAATCCACAACATCAATGACCCAGCTTGAGGGAGAGTTTGTTTGGATTTTGTGATGTCTTTTTTTGTGGGACTTTTCTTTCAAGATATACCTATAATGACCCGCCAATTCTCATTGGCTTGAGAGTACAACGAGGCATTACTAGGCCTTAAGCGACATCTCCAAGATGCCAAATGCTGTTAATAAATGCTGAAGGGTTTGAAATAAAAGTGGGGGACAATTTACCCTTTAATAAATAAACCAATAAACCAACCAACTATAACAAAACATTCACTATATGATGCATGAACGAATGAAAGACAACTCAATAACTTAATGTATCTCAAAACCACATCAAAGTATGAAACAACAGAAGAATAACCAAGTATCAAAGTACACAATGGATAAACTACACAAGACTCTCCAAAGACCTCAAGACTAAATACTCCACAAGCTCCAAGCTCCAAAATATCCAAACATCCCAAACATCATGAGGTAGTGCTAAACATGTGTGAAACATTACCTTTTCCATTGTATCTAAAGATATCATCTGCAAAAGCACCAAAGTTCCAAAGCAGGGGTGGGTATAAAACTCATTAGGTTTTCCCCAATGACTTCCCTAATCACTCCACTAGGATAGAAGTGTTAGAAAAAATTATATAAAATATTTTATATAAAAAATATTCTCAAAAATAGTTTATAACTAAATATAAAAAAGTTTCCAAAACCATTCATTACCAAAAACATACAAGTGCAATTGAAACCAATTTTACCAGCAAGATATTTTTCTAGAAAAATAACTAAACAAGATTTAAAATCATTTCAAAATATCTCATTCTTGGCATACCAAACCATTCCAAAAACCCATTAAACCAACCATGCATACTACGTTATGATAGTTCCATACTCATGAGTGATTTCTCGTCGATCTACCAAGTTGTCACAAGGTAATCATTTCACATGTGCTTAACCCTTTGGCACTGAGAACAAGGTCATGTTTTAACCAAGCCTCATATATGAAATATAAAATTTATACCTCGTGTTCCATTTAAACTTTGTAACTGAGCACAAGGTCATATTTCAACCGATCCCCAGAAATTCAATATGAACTCACACACCAATATGACCAAAGATCATGCCAAAAAATCTTTTCAATAAAAACACCCTTTTTATTGAAAACCAATTCCATCAAAGTCATTTCATTACCAAAAAATTTCAATAAAACACCATTTTTATTCAAAACCAAATTTTCATCAAACCATTTAACAATTCTAGTGAAACAATAATTTAAAATCATCATTTTAAATTTAAGAGGCTAAATCACTTTTCACAACAATTCACCAAGATTTCATAATTTCACTAAAACCATAAATCATCATTGAAGAAGATTTATTCCATGATTTTCACAATAAATACCATTCAAATAAACCAATTTTAAACTAGTACAATAAATTCTACGAAGATGATTTGAGAGAAAATCCTCATACCTCAAAGGTTTTGACGAAACTCGACAACAGACGAAGAACACACAAGAAGGCGGGTCGATTCTCCCAAAACGGACTTAGATCACTTATCCTAGAAAGATAATGAATCAAAATTGAATTATTTGGCATCCAAAAACATATATCTACCCACTATAGGTTCATATCTAAGAAATAATGGAGATGGGAGAAGTAGATCTAAGTAGATCTAAGAAAACATGACAAATCAGGAAAGAATGGTGACATACCTCAAGAATCGGATCAAGATTCCAAAAAAGCTGCTTAGATATCTTCCTCTATCATTAAAAATACCATATTTAGCCTTAATTGACGTTAAAAAACTTATATCTACCCACAGGAGGTGTAGATATAAGAAAACAAGAAGGAGAGAAGGATGAGTTTGCAGAAAACGAAAAAGAGCCAAGAAGATCGACACTTACCCCAAGAATTGGGATTAAAATCCCTAAGGGAAGGCTCTAGGTTGGATCCAACTTGTGTGGGGATGGTTATCCAGACTTATAGGGAGAGTAATCTCAAAATAGGGGCGTTTTGAAGCCAAAACGAAATATATAGATAAAAAATGAGTAAGTTCCTAGAAAATAGGATTTGGATTTGACCTCTACGCAAGGTTTGACCACACGGTTTGGGCCAACCATGTATGGATAATGAGACCTTACTTTTTGGTCCCAACACTCCTTATAAAACTCCCAAACTCTTCCATCCTTCACCTTTACCATTTTTATGAAAACACATTTTTTATGGAAACATCCCACTTTATGGAAACACTCCACTTTATGGAAACAACCCACTTTATGGAAACAACCCACTTTATGGAAACTACCAACATTATGGAAACTCTCTATTTTATGGAAACTCTCTATTTTATGGAAACTCTCTATTTTATGGAAACCCAATCAAAGAAACACCATTTAAAAAAACATGAGGAAATGGGTTATGTAATTGAAACCGGGGGTACTACATTCTCCCCACCATTGGTCTTTCTGTACTCAGAAAGTAGAAAACCCTTGCTGGCCAAAAAGAGTTTTGGCCACAGCTCTTTCATTTCCTTCTCACGTTCCCAAGTCTCTTCCTGAATCTGACCATGTTTCCATAAAACCTGCACTAGGCCGATGCTTTTACCATGAAAGAATTTCTCTTGTCTATCCACGATCCACACTGGGATATGTACCAGTGATGCATCCAGTTCTAGATCAACATGATCCCATTTGATCACGTGGTCAGGATCAGGGTGATACTTTTTCAAACGGGATACATGGAATATGTTATGAACCGAACTAAACCATGGTGGTAATTCCAACCGATATGCCACCTCTACAACCCATTCCAGTATCTCAAAAGGGTCAATGTATCTAGGAGATAACTTTCCATACTTCTCGAAACAATGATGTACAAGCCTTAGAGAGATCCTCAAGAAGAAATGATCACCCACAGCGAACGACAACGGTCTTCGATGGTGATCTAAATAAGATTTATGTTGACTTTGAGCCATCTCCATTCTCTTTCTAATCAACTGTATCTTCTCCATTATTTCTTGGACAAGGCTTGGCCCGACTAGTGAAGTTTCGCCTGTTTCCACCCAGCATAGTGGAGAATGACAAGGGTGCTCATACAATGCTTCAAATAGAGCCATGTGTATTGAGGCTTGATAGCTGTTATTGTATGATAACTCCACTAAGGGTATATGGTCCTCCCATGAGCCACCAAAATCCATTACAAAAGCCTGAAACATGTCTTCTAACATTTTTATCATCAGCTTGGATTGTCCATCCGTTTGAGGATGATACGTTGTGCTCATAGTCAACTAAGTCCCAAGGGTTGCTGTAAGGATTTCCAGAAATGAGACATGAACCTCAGATCTCTATCTGAGAGTATTGACAATAGTACATCATGCCTCTTTACCACTTCTCAAATATATATTTTTGAAAGATTCTCCACCGTATGAGTTTCGTGAATAGGGATGAAATGGGCCGACTTGGTTAGATAATCCATTATCACCCAAATGGAATCATTTTTCCTGACCGTTCTTGGAAGACCTATAAAAAAATCCATTGTTATCTGATCCCATTTCCACACTAGGATGGGAAAATATTATAACATACCAGCTGGTCTTTGATGCTCTACTTTAACCTTATGAAAAGTTAAGCACCGCGAGACGAACTCGACCACCTTCCTTTTCATGCCGCTCCACCAAAATTGTTCCTTCAACACCTTATACATCTTCTGTGTACCTAGATGTACAACTCATCTTGAATGGTGGTAAAAATGAAGGAGTTGTTCCTGAAAAACCATAGGTACAACCATCTTATCTCTGAAACACAAAATTGAACCCTCATCAAGTTTCCAGCCCTAAATAGTCTCCCCACCATTGAGTTTTGAACTTACAACCAAAAATTATGCATCAGATGTTTGTGCCTCTTTCATCATTTTTACTAAATCAGGAACAAGTGTAACTAAAAAAGAAAACTGCAACATCACCTCAGTCTTCACATTCCACATGCATGTCGGCTAAGACCGGCATCAACTGCCATTCATCTGAAGCTTCTTTCACCAATGGAGCATATGAATTTCTACTGAATACATCTGCCACCAAATTTACTTTCTTTGGTGTGTACATAAAGTCAAAGTCAAACATTTAGAGATACTCCATCCATATCCTTTACGTTAGATTGAAATATTGATATGAGAAAATGTGTTTCAAGATTTTTTGATTTGTAAACACAGTAAATTTCTCACTAAATAGATAATGTCTCTATGTTTTCAAAGCATGGACGACTGTAGCTAAATCCAAATCATGTGTTGGGTAATTATTCTCATGCACCCTCAACTGCCTTAAACCATAACCAACCACATGATCCCTTTTCATGAGAACACAACCCAACTCTGATCCCGAAGCATCACAATACACCACATACCCCTATCCTAATTCTATCAAGATCAAGATAGGTTCCGATGTAAGATGAAATTTCAGTTCATAGAAAGACTTCTGAAATTCTTATGTCCATTGGAATGGAGCATTCTTATTTTTCAGAGCTATCATTAGTGAAGCTATTTGTGATAAATCACACACAAAGCGTCGTTAGTAACCAGCTAGACCAAGGAAACTTCATATATCAAAAAAATTCTTTGATGGTTTCCAAGAGATAAGGGGTTCTATCTTTTCAGGATCAATAGAAACACCTTTCTCAAAAATAACATGGCCAAGAAAACGTACTTCATGTATCCAAAAATCACACTTTGATAATTTGTCATACAAACGATGATCTTTCAAGATCTGTAACACTATTTCTAGGTGCATCTCATGATCATCCCTTGTCTTTGAATAGACCAAAATGTCGTCCAAAAACACCACAACAAAAGAATCCAGATATTGTTGAAATATCTGATTCATCAATGCCATGAAGAACGCTGGTACGTTAGTTAGACCGAAAGGCATGACTACATATTCATAGTGGCCATATCTACTTCTGAAAGCTTTATTTGGAATATCCTCTTTCCAAACTCTCAATTAGTGATATCCTGATCGCAATCCAATATTAGAGAACCACTGATCTCCCCTTAATTGGTTGAACATATCATCAATGCGTGGAAGTGGATATCTATTCTTTATTGTAACTAGGTTAAGATTACGATAATAAACACACAACCGAAGATTTCCATTTTCATTCTTTATGAACAAAATCGGTGATGCCCATGGAGACGTGCTTAGTCAAAATAAACCCTTGATTTATAGCTCCTCTAACTGCACTTTCAATTCCTGTAACTCTATTGGTTCCATCTTATAATATGTAAGGGAAATAGGACTGGTCCCTAGAAGGAGATCAATCTTAAACTCTACTTCCCTTAGAGGTGGTAACCCTGAGAAGTTCTTGGGAAATACATCTAGAAATTGACCCACAACAGCTAGAAAACTATCTTCCTCGATATCTTCCACTGATGCTAAAGTCAATGCTGCCAATTGGTAAGAGATCTTTCCCACCAATAGTTCCAACAAGCTCTTTACACCCTTCTTTACAATCCTCTCTCCTCTAAAGAGATGCTCGATGTCGTCCTCAGTCATGAAAATAATTGTTCTCCAATAATAGTCGATTTTGAGCCTTTAACATTGTCAACCAATCCATACCTAGTATTACACCATAGAAATCCATATCCAACATCGACAAGTCCCATTTTAGCTCAACTCAATAAACAGTTATAGAACATTCTCTACACACAAAGGCTTGACATTCTCTTTCACCAAGAGGAGTTTTCATTTTCAAAACAGAAGGCATCATTTCAAGTTTTAAACATCGCGAATAGGTTCCCCAATTCCTCTTCATTTTAGTGCTAGATTTATCATCTCCTATAGTGAATACAACCATACTTCCTCCACCTATATTTTCAGCAGTGACAGATATCGTAAATGGAGTATCTAGTTGCAGTCCCAACTTAATGGTTTGAAAATCCTGAGTGATGCTTTGAACCAACTGTTGGTTCACCTGTGGCTCGGGTGAAACCAAATTCTCAACAGCCTCTTCTGACTAGTTCCTATGATGCCTATCAGGCTCCATTTTCTAAACTAACAACAAACTATCTAAGTCTAACTCTCTAGAAACGGATGGCATAACATTTCAAATTCTATCACATCAACAATCAAAACATTGTTTTACAAAAACAAACTTTTTCCATGTTCAACCATTTTTGAAAATAAAATCAAACCATTTTCAAAATACTCCAAATATTCTCTTTTAAAAATAATTAATTTTGAAAAAAAATCTGCATTTTTCAAAAAAAAATAACTTATGCACCAAATCATAAATCATTACTCCAAATAAAATAATCAATCCTAGTGGGAAGTAATTCCTATACAATGCATGTCATGATCGTTTCATTGGATAAACCCATGACAATGAGATTTCAAAATCCTAGAAGTGTCTCCAAACACTTCTTTACCCAACTTCCTAGTAACTTGAAGTTCAACATAAAAGGGTTAGCTATGTCCTTTTATGCTATACATTTCAAGTTCCAACAATCCTACTCCTATCTAAGATGCACACCTAAGGAATAGACAAGAAGGGAATTCAAATCCAAGACCAAGAAGACAGATGACTACTTGTTAGGCAAGAACCGAACAAGCTGATACCATTTGTAATGACCCACCAATTCTCATTGGCTTGAGAGTACAACGATTCATTACTAGGCCTTAAGCGACATCCCCAAGATGCCAAAGGCTAGAAATAAATGACTAAGGGTTTCAAATAAAAGTGGGGGAAGATTTATCCTTTAAGAAATAAACCAACAAACCAACCAAACATAACCAAACATTCACTATATGATGCATGAATGAATTAAAGACAGCTCAATAACTTTATGTATCTCAAAACCAAATCAAAGTAAGCAACAACGGAATAATAACCAAGTATCAAAAGTACACAACGGATAAATTACACAAGACTCTCCAAAGACCTCAAGACTCCATGCTCCACAAGCTCCAAGCTCCACAGTCTCCGAACATCCCAAACATCACAAGGTAGTTTTAAACACATGTGAAACATTACCTTTTCCCTTGTCCCAGAAGATATCATCTGAAAAAGAACCAAAGTGCCAAAGAAGGGGTGAGTATAAAACTCAGTAGGTTTTTCCCAATGACTTTCCTACTCACTCCACTAGGATAGAAGAGTTATGAATAATTATATAAAAAAATTTATATAATTTTTTCCCTAAATAATAGTTTATAACTAAATATAAAATTTTTTCCAAAACCATTCATTACCAAAAGCATACAAGTGCAATTGAAACCAATTTTCCCAACAAGATATTTTTCCAGAAAAATAACTACAAAAGCTTTAAAATCATTTCACAATATCTCATTCTTGGCATACCCAACCATTCAATAGACCCATGAAACCAACCATGCATGCTATGTTATGACAGTTCCATACTCATGAGTGGTTTCTCGTCGATCTACCAAGTCGTCACAAGGTAATTATTTCCCATGCGCCATTAACCCTTTGGCATTGATCATAAGGTCATATTTCAACCAAGTCTGATATATGCAATATGAAATTTATATCCCATGTGCCATTTAACCTTTGGAACTGATAACAAGGTCATATTTCAACCAATCCCCAGAAATTCAATACGAACTCACACACCAATATGACCAAAGATCATGCCAAAACACTTTTTCAATAAAACAACCTTTTATTGAAAACCAATTTCATCAAAGTCATTTCATTAACAAACCATTTCAATAAAACACCCTTTTTATTGAAAAAAAAATTTCCATAAAACCATTTAACAATTCCAGTGAATCAGAAATTTAAAATCTTCATTTTAAATTCAAGAGGCTAAATCACTTTTCACAACAATTCACTAATATTTCACAATTTCACTAAAACCATAATCATCATTGAAGAAGATATATTACATGATTTTCACAATCAATACCATTAAAATAAAACAATTTCAAACCAATCCAATAAATTCTAGCAAGAGTAGTTGAGAGAGAAGCCTCCTACCTCAAAGGTTTTGATGAAACTCGACGACAGACGAAGAACGCACAAGAAGGCGGGTCGATTCTCCAAGAACAACCTTAGTTCACTTATCCTAGAAAGATCACGACTCAACATAGAATTATTTGGCATCAAAAAACGTAGATCTACCCACTATAGGTTCAGATATGAGAAATAATGGAGATGGGAGAAGCAGATCTAATCAGATCTAAGAAAACATGACGAATCAGGAAAGAATGGTGACATACCTCAAGAATCAGATCAAGATTCCAAGAAAGTAGCTTAGATATATTTCTCTATCATGAAAAATACCATATTTATCCTTAATTGATGTTAAAAAACTTATATCTACCCACAGGAATTGTATATCTAAGAAAACAAGAAGGAGAGAAGGAGGAGTTTGCAGAAAACGGAAAAGAACCAAGAAGATCGACACTTACCCCAAGAATCGAGCTTGAAATCCCCAAGAGAAGGCTCTAGGTTGGATCAAATTTGTGTGGTAAGGTTTATACAGCCTTATAGAGAGATTAATCTCTAAATAGAGGAGTTTTGAATCCAAAACGAAATATATAGAGCAAAACGAGTAAGCTCCTAGAAAATAGGATCTAGATTTGACCTCTGCGCAAGGTTTGACCACACGGTTTGGGCCAACCGTGTATGGATCATACAGACTTACTTTTTGGTCCCAAAAATACTTATAAAACTTCTAAAATCTCCCATCCTTCACCTTTACCCTTTTTATGAAAACACATTTTTTATGGAAACATCTCACTTTATGGAAACACCCCACTTTATGGAAATAACCCACTTTATGGAAATAACCCACTTTATGGAAACAACCAACATTATGGAAACTCTCTATATTATGGAAACTTTCTATTTTATGGAAACTATTTATTTTATGTAAACTCTATATTTTATGGAAACTCTTTATTTTATGGAAACCCAATAAAATACACACCATTTAAAAAAACACAAGGAAAGGGGTTATGTACCCGAAACCGGGGGTACTGCAATACATGTTCTAACTTGAGGGGGAGTTTTGGACTTGATTATGTGTATTTTAGAGTCCTAAATTGGTTTTATATTTCTTTTATTACTTTTTATTTATCTATAAATAAAGGTCTCTACCTCTCATTGAGGTAAGGGAGTACAGTGTTATAGTTTTGATTTGGACTATTCGTGAATTGTAATCATCTTTTGATTTGTGAATAAAAAGTACTTATAGCATTCCTCTAGTACATTAGGACTAATGTCCAAACCATGTAAAATACTTGCATTGTTATTTTTATTTTGTTTCTTTCAATTGTGGTATTATGAAGATTTTTGTCTGGTTTATTTCTATAGTGTTGTAGTGTGGTGTCTTAGGTGCAATTTTTCTTCTATGTTTCGGTGCATCATATATACAAGGTTTATTTCAATCAGTAAGTTCTAATGAGTTATTTTCACTGTGCAACTCCTGGTGGATTATCTTTTGGTCGAAGGTGCCTAGAACCCCAATAAATGGTATCGAATCTTGGTTGCAGAGTTCAATATCACTAGACCTTGACCAAGGTGTTTTAGAGATCGATTTAGTAGAATTATTCTATCGTTGACCTTGTAGAATAATTTTGATAAGTAGTTTCTAATCCTTCTTACATGTTTCAGAATTTAGTGGGAGTTCACTTCATCTAGAACTTATGGTGTTGAATGAGGTTAATGCCCAGGTGGAGAATTTTGATGACACAAATTTTGGATTTTAGAAGATGTAGATAGATGATTTATACTGTATAAGTATATTGATCTTCCGTTGGTGGGTACCAAGCCAGAAGCGATGAAGAAAGAAGAATGAGAAAGGCTAGATTAGAAAGCATTGGGGTTGATACATATGTCATTATCCTAAAACGTAGATTATAACATATTTGGGGTAAAAACTAATTCGTAAGTTATGAATGTTCTTGAAGATATGTATAAGAATATGATGAATGTTCATATAAATGACTTTGACATGATAAAGAGTCAGTTAGAATTGTTTGAAGGAGGGATTTGGAGATCTGAAGTGGACCATGTTATTACTTACATCACTCCCTAAATCCTGGGATGTGATAGTTACTATGGTGAGTAACTCAAGAGGTAAGACATATTTTGTGTCCACGGATGTCAGAGATATGATTTTAAACAAGGAAATTTGTTGGAAGGAGATCCATACATCTATCATAAATGCTTACAGTGTGGAATTTTGGGGATGTTCTATTACATGAAAAGGTCACAATAAGGGAAAATAAAGTAGTTGGATCCAAAGTATCTTGGCGGAAGGTGGTCTCATGTGTTGACACTATGGGAAAAAGGCCATCAGAATAAATATTGCAATGAATAGAGAGTCAACTTTGAAATATATGCCTCTGAAAGCGGGTCTACAAATCTCGTGTCGGAAGATACTAGTGGTTTGCTACTTAGTGCCCCGCCAGTTCACTCGAGTTTTGTATTATAGACTTTGGAGCTTCATTTCACTCAAAATTCGAGAGGGGGAGTTTGAGAAATTATACTCCTGAAATATTTGACAAGGTTCATCTTACGGATGATGAGGCTCTTGTGATTATGGAAAAGGGTGATGTTTCCATCCGTATAGGAAATGAAATTTTTCTAGAGTTTCAAGTATTGTGGAACATATATAGGTTAAGTAAAAACTTAATCTTAGTTGGACAACTAGACGATGAGAGTTTCTATAAAATATTCATGGATGGAGTGTGGGGAATTACACAAGGTTCCATGGTGGTGTCCAAATGAGTGAAGGATGGAACTTTGTACCTAATGGGAGTATCAAAAGGTTCAATGCATGCCAAAAAAATTACTTTTGAAAAGTTATGACATGAAAATCCACATCACTTGAGTGAGAAATGGATGAAATTACTAGCTGCAAAAGGAGTGTTAAATATTGGAAGTATGAAGCACAAAACATGAAAAGATTGCATCCTTAGGAATTAGCGGAAGTTTTCATTCCAAATGGTAGGTAAGACGTATAAGAATCAAAATTTACTGGTGGTTCATAAAGTTGTATGGGGGATAACTCTAGTTCATTCTCATGAAGGGTTATATGTAACTTTCATCGACAAAGTGACACAAAAGGTGTGAGTGTTCTTTTTCAAACATGAGTATGAGGTATTTGGAACCTTCATTCTATGGGGAGTTATGATGGAAAAGGAGATCATTGTAAACTGAAATGTTTGAGGTTTGAAAATGTTGAGGAGTATTAAAACTAGGTATTTTGGAATATAATGAAGTTGTGGAGAGGATGAATCAAATGTTTAGTTGAGAAGGCAAGGAGAATGGGAATTCATTCAAGTTACCCCAAGGAGTTTTGGGCAGAAGCTGTGAATTATGCAACCTCCTTGGTAACCAGGGGCCCTCCTCTATTAGGGCAGGAACTATTATAAGCTTGTTGGTTTGAAAAAAATATTGAAATATCTCACCTAAAATTATTCGACTTACTCTCCTATGTCCACTTTGATGATAAGGATGTGGATACACTATAGGCTAAGTCCCAAAAAAGTTACTTTGTAGGGTATGGCGATGAAGACTTTGGTTTTAGGCTCTAGGATAACAATTCTTGGAAGGTTGTAAAAATTTGAAATGTTATCTTCAATGAAGATATATTGTAGAGATATAGGAACCAAATAGATATTTCTGATGAGATCATGGTATCATAAAGAGATGAGGTTAAAATGAATCAAAACTCAAAAGTTACAGATGTTTCAGAACATTAAAGAAGTACGTCAGTTCCAAAAACTCCAGACTGTCTGGAGGAATTACCAAAAGAGAGTCAAGTTTTTATGGTGTTTCCAAGGCTAGAAGTACTAGAGATATCAAGGATTGCAAAATCTTGGGGTAGAACTTAGGTAGGTGAAGCTCTAGAAGTTGCAGTATGGGAAGGAGAAGATGCTTAGGGTCAATTTCATAGGTTTACAAGGATTAGGTTCCAAGTGTAGAGATATATAAGTGATATGAATGATTTTATTCTCATGGAAAATGGAGAACCCAAGATCTTGAAAGTGAGTGAAAATATAAAAGACTTGTATCCTTTTGGAGTTATCCTTGAGGGATGATATTGATTCCTTGACATGTTTCCAGGACATGAGAGCTAATGGAAATACCTTCTAGAAAGAAAGTACTTAAGAATAAATGGGTTTATCAATTGAAGGTAAAATCGGATGATAGATAGAGGAACAAATAAATAATTGTTGTAAAGGGTTTTCAAGAAATAGAAGGTGCTGGTTTTTCTGATATCTTTTCTCTGGTTGTTAAATACATGATTATTTGGATGCTACTTAACATGATTTCCATGAAAGGGTTGCACCTAGATCAGTTGGATGCGAAGACCACTTTTATTCATGGAGACTTGGATGAAGAAATTTACATGGATCATCCAAAAGGTTTTATAGAGAAACATAATTGGGATCTTGGGTGCAAGAAGAGGTGAAGCCTTTTCAGGTTAAATCAAGAACCATGATAGTGAAACTTGAAGTTCAATGATTTTATGGCTGATCAAAAATTCATTTGGAGAAATGTTGTTCATTATTGTTACTGGAAGATGTACGATGATGGGCGTTTTATCATCTTACTTCTCTATGTTGATGATATTATTATTGTTGGTCTAGTAAAGAAAAGGATCAATGAGATGAAAATTGAATTGTATGAAAGTTTTGAGATGAAGGATCTCAGTCCAAAAAAAGTGTATTTTGGGGGTTAATGTTGTAAGATAATTAAGTTCTAAATCTCTGTTTTTGACTCAATCTGACTACATCAAGAAGGTGATAGATGCTGATGATCAAGGCGAAAGAGGTTACCACTCCTCTGGTTAGACATTTCAAGTGAGCAAGGAGAATACACAAAGAACTTAAGTTCGGTCTGAGTATGTGACAAAGGATCCCTATGCATTAACAATTGGTGGTTTGATGTATGTTATAGTTTTCACACGGTCAGACATTACGCAAGTAGTGGGAGTTGTTAATATGTTCATTGTGAATCCAATAAGTCAACACTAAAAAGTGGTAAAGTGGATCCTCAAGTATCTCAAAGGATTGTAAGGTTCTTCTCTTTACTTGGACACTAACAAACCACTATAGGGGTTTGTAGACTCAAACTTTGGGGGATATGTGGATACCCAAAAAAACAACACGAGCAATGTGTTCACCTACAGAGAAATGATTGTGATTTTTATGTTGAACCTTCAACCGGTAGTCACACTTTCTACAATGAAAATGGGGTACATTGCTTTAACAGAAGATGAGAATGAGATGATATGATGAAGGGGTTCTTGGAAGATCTTAGAATAAGGCAATAGGATGATATGTTGTTTTGTGATTCACTAAGTGAAATCCACTTGGAAAAAAATACAACATTTCATTCTAGGAAAAAGCATATTCAGTTGAAGTGAAACTTCATCCAGAAGTTGTTGGAGGACAACATGTTGGATCTATATAAGGTGGATAAAGCTTGAAATCTGACATATATGTAGAAAAAATTTGTAGTTTGGGATTTTCTGAGGTGGTGTTGCGCCGAAATTGGGCTAGGATAACCAGAAGCATGGTGGGGGGTACCATGAAACTGCAATAAAGTTCGGAAGTGGAAGAGGTTTTCAGAAGACTTGATGGAAAATCTAGAAAATGATCCACAAGTGGGATATTACTAGGTTCATCCTTATAAAAACCATTTTCTATTCAAGTTAGTGTAACCAATGGAAGGAGTGATTCTAGTCTCAGTGGGAGGCAGATTAGATGATTACATTCTGAAGATGGAAATTGGAAGTTTCCCCTTGATCACTTCCAATAGAGGCAGTGTGGAGAAGCAAAGGACTTTCATGAGAGTAACTCATAAATACATAATATTTTTTCTGATATTACAAAAAGTTTTTCCATTTGACAAATTTTGGAAAAGGGATTATGTAAAGTTTCTTCATGATGTTACATAAGAGTAAACTTGTAGATTTTATGAAAGCGGTCACTATTCATTTAAAGGGGGTTTGATGGTGGAAGTTTTTGACTAAATAGAGGGTTGCTCATGAAGAACAGACCTAAGTGAACTTCTCCCCGTGAAGATCTAAAGGTTTTGGAAACCGGTTGCACCAACTGAGTCTTACTACAAAAAGTATGATGAATAATTTTTTTGATTAGGATGGTTATTAAATTGTAATAATCTTTTAATTCTTGAATAAAAAGTACTTTCAACATTCCCTCCATGGATTTGGACTAACACCTGAACCATGTAAAATACTTATGTTGTTCTTTTGTTTTTTTTTCAATTTTTTTCTTTTGGAAGTTCTTTTTTGTTTCGTTTTTAGGGAATTTCAATGTGGTGAATTAGGTGCGGTTTTTCTTCTATGTTATAGTGCATCGTATACATGGGGATCCTTTAAATCGCTAAGTTCTAGTGAGTTGTTTCTACTGCATGATTTCTGGTGGGTTATCTTCCTATTGGAGGTGCCTCAGACCCCAATAGTTTTCCATTTTACTTTAAAAAAACATGAAAACATAAATTTTGTATATTCTTAATTCAAATTAGTTCGGTTAGAATGGAGGAGTGGTGACCCTATTCCCAAGATATATTCTAAGGGGAAACTTTGATGTTTATTTATAGTGACTAATAAATATAACATAGTATGTAATATCCAATGTGGGACTCACATCTAACTCTCCCCCTCAAGCCAGGTGTACCTAGATTAGATACATAATAAAACAAAAACAAACGTTCCTAACACCCCCCTCATGCTGGACATGCCTATCTTGGAATACAAATTTCAAAAAAAGAAAAAATGAAAAAATGAAACAACAAAGAAGCTCGATGGTAGTCTGGGAAAAGAAGAGCACCCTCATAGGCCCTACCTTGGGGGTTTTCTCTACCCATTTTTATCAAAGAATATATGACTATAATATAACTATCATGCTCCCATGTTGATGGTGACCAATGCTTGAAGATTCCAGATGAAATGGTGACTAGTGAACAACTTCAAAAATAGTTTCATTAAACAGTGCCAAAATAGCGGATCTAAAAAGGTTGGGTAAAATAAGTATAAATAAGGGACCCAATTGGCTTGATGAAACAGTTCCTGAATAACAAACTCAAATGGCTGAGTGAAACGCTGCTCGAATAGCTGACCCAAACAGTTGGGTGAAATGATGCCCAAATAATGGGTCCAAAAAGTTTGGGTGAAACGATGCCCAAATAACAGACCCAAATGGTCGGGTGGGTGAAAAAACACCTAAATAGTGGACTCAAGAATGATTCTAGTCATCAACAATATACAGAGACATGACCGTAGGTCTGGGGAAATAGTAGGTAGCAGTGGAGAGCCCTGACATAGGTAAATAATCCATTTTATAGTGACAAAGAGGCTGGCAGCAACAGAAAGGTCTGATGGAGGCTGGATTTGTGGTGTATAGGTAGATGTGATGTAGGGTATGCAGAACTGCAAGGTGATGAAAGGTGATGCCAGAGCAGGGTGCACACATGGAAGCTGGTTCATAGAAGAGGCGTGACATGCACATAAGAAGCGCGTGGCCCTCTCCCAAGCTGGAAGAAAGAAATATGTAAGGATAAGGATTTGGAATCTATTTTGGCTTCTTTAGAGCAGAACTCTAATGTTAAAATAGATTTTTTCCTTCATAATGAATGATGTTTTTTAAAGGGAGGTTAGTACTCTCAAAGGAATCATAGCTGATTCCAAAACTGCTCTATTATTATCATACATCTTCAGTAGGAGGGTGTAAATGATTTTTGAGGACTTAAAAAATATTGTCCAAGTAGGTTATATTGGAGTGAGATGACACAATATTTGTTGAAATTTATTTTAAAATGTGTTGTGTGCCAAATAAACAAATATTAGACTCTACTTTCTCGATTTCTACAACCACTTCCGATTCCAGAACTTATATGACAATAAGTATCAATGGATTTTATTTTGGTATTTCTAAAATCCAAGTTTTTGAGGTGCTCCTAGTCATGTTAGATCGGATTTAAAACTATTTTTATTTCCCACCACTAAAATATCCTTATATATATAAGGATGTAGATAAGTTTTCTATGAAATAAATAGTAAAGTTACATGGGATGCCAAGTGCCATAGTCAGTGACTGGGATACACTATTTTGGAAAGAGTTGTTCAGATTGCATGGTGTTAAATTAAAAATTATCTCTTCATATCATCACCAAACTGGCAGGTAGACAAAGGTGGTTAACAGAAGCCTCAAGGCATATTTGTAGTGCTTCTCTTTAGAAAAACACAAAAACTGGGTTAGGTGGTTACCGAGGGTTGTATTTTGTTACAACACATCTTTCCATGTTTTAGAAGGGAAAACCCCATTTGAGATTGTTTATGGGAGGAAAACACCCACATATCCTCATTATACTAAGGGAGAAACACCACTTAAGGTGTTGGATTCTACTTTGGTGGATAGGGATGAGGTGATTCATCGACTGAAATCAAATTTGTTGGTAGCTCATGTAAGAACTCGGTTTTTCACTCAGGTATGGATCCTTTAATTTTTGGTCTAAATCTTTACCTTGGACCTAATTTGGATTCCTAATGAGTTAGTAAAGGTTCCTAGGGTGTTCAAAGCTTGTTCGGAGCCCGGAACCCATCTTTTTGCAGAAAATGGGCTTGGCGCACGGTTTAGAGTAAACCGTGCAGGAATTCTGCATGGTTTGGAAAGTCGTGCGAATTGTGTTTTTTTTCAGACAAAGTCACCTCGCATAGTTGGAGCACAATCATGCGGACTAACCATGTGAACACCCCATTTTTTCAGGTACCTGTGCATGGCTTGTGCACAGTTTGAAAAACTATGCAACCAAACCGTGCACAGGCTAAAATTCTGGGAAAAATATCCAAAATGCCCTTAATGATCTATTTACCCCCATCTTCCTCCCTAATCGGATAACTAGTAGGATTAAGCCTATTTTTCTCTCAATTGGATCTTTTTTAAGGCCAAATCTATGGATCAAGAGATATCCTTCATCTAGCATCTGATCGAGATTTCGTTAATCATGTTGGATGCACAGTGGTAAGTACTTGAGTTTTCGTTAGTAGTTCTTCTTCTCTCTTTCTCTCAACCTAGATATCGTCATGTGAGAATTTTTCACCTTTTCTTAAATCTACTCTGATTCAAGGAAAATCAAGGGACAATACTGTAGGAGGAGAGTCATACAACCCTAAGGTGGGTGGTCTATAACTCATCCCTAAAGTTAGTTAATTTTAGAATATTCATGTGGGGCCCATCGATTTCATCAAAATTCGTTTCTCAAATTCACATGTCATGATTATACTTTTTAGAATAATATGGTTATGATCTTTCCAAATACGTGATTAGTTTTTAGCGGTTACACCCACAACTCAATCCACCCCATGTTGAAGGTTATTCCATATTTGGGTTTTTAGTGTTTAGGCACGTTTGAGCCACCGTTCAGGTATGCCCTTTCTTGACTTTACTAAAGGCAAACCTTCCTATAATAAATGTCTTGTTATTAATGAGAATTGCATAATGGAATGTACCATGTATGCTCACCATTTGTCCCGCCTAAGGTAAGTGCTTCAAATTTATTATTAATTGCGAAACATGATATGGAAAGTATACTAAGTATATAACTTTTCCTTAACAAAAGAGATTGAATAAAGGTTACATGTCCGTAGAACCCCTTGATATATTGATGGAAGGTAATAGAGTGAACCTCTCTAATTGAATATGCCTTAATTGGTGAATTAAGACTTGATTAAATGGTTACAACGTTACTTGGCCTATCCACACTAATGGAAGATAATGCTTGAACCTAATGAATGATTACATGATTATAATATCAAATTGGAATGGACTGACTCGAGCTCACCTTGGATTCTAAGAGGAGGGTACCTTAGGTCTCGGGAACCCCATTCTGATTCAAGGATGTGGTTTTCTTAGGTTGATACCCACCTAGACTCTAGTTCTCATCTATTCCTCAGATGCCCAGTATACTACCGTAGGGTCCTTTTCATTATTACAGGATACCTCAGATACACTCCTTGTATCCAGCATTCACTAGTAGGTTCCATGGTGAAATCCCACAGGGCCCTGTCCTTTCTTAGCCTCGTTTTACCTTGTTCGATAACCTTGGACTCGGTAGGCGCATTATTGTGGAATGCCTTGGAGTACACTCCTTGGATTACGCTATTAACCTTTAGCTAAACACAGATACAATGAGTTAGCATTCCATGAGATCTACATTACCTTGGTTGTTACCCTAAAACTACCTCACCAGATATCATTTTCAAGTTTCCTTATTATGTATTGGGACCTTCACTACTTATACTATCATGAGGTGATGTCAATGATGGCTATGCCTCACGTGACCTATTAACATTAAATGGTAATTACTTAATTAATGAACTGGTTACATGTTCAAACACCAGCCAAGGGATGAAGTAGGTACTTGGGTATTTAGTTATATTGCATTGCTTTCTTTACTTTATATATGCATGCTCGTGCACTGCTGTATTCCATTACATGGGCCAGATGTTATAGACACCGTTGGTGGTGGACCACTGAGATTTATCTCACACCCTCTCTGGGTGCCGTTTGGTACCCAGAATAGATTACATGGTTACAGGTGTTGACAAATGGAAGAATACAACTTCAAACACTTGATTAATTTCTATTTAGGATGAAGCTTGATAGCAGATGACTGAGTTGGATCTTAGGATGCTTGGAGTAGCCTTTGTCTTCTTTTACTTTGTGGAACATGTTATTCCTACTATCTTGTATCCATGTTTTCCAGTTTTCTGGTGACATGACATTACATCATCATTGTTCCACTTGATACAGTTATTATTATTCTCGTCTATCTAGTGCATCATTTTTCTTCCATAGTTTATTTATATTGCTTCTGCTATTTACTATTTATTTATATTCCTTCCACTGGTGTTTCACTCTACTAATAAGGGCATATTATCTCTACAGACACACCCTAGGCCCTCGTTTCTAGTTGGCAACCTCTAGAATTCAGAGATATGTGCTTAAGTCCATGTGGCCCACTGGGCTTGGGGCACCTGTTAAGTGGCATTCGGGTTCGGGGTGTCACAGCTCAATAAGACATGCAATATTTAGCAAATAAAAAAGAGGAGTTAAGTGGAATTTTATGTGGGTGATTTGGTGTTTGTAAAGCTTATATCCCATCAACCCACTTTAATTTCTTCCAAGATCTGTCCTAAAATGGTTGCACAACTCTATGGACCTTTTCCAGTTGTATCATACTGGATTGGGCTTCCATAAGACAATGAAATTCATTTAGTATTCTATGTATCCCAACTTAAGCCGGTTGTTGGTGATCAAACCATGGAAGACTTGCAGAATAATTTTATGGTGGGGATAAAGATGAGGTATTACCTGATGCAGTTATGGAAATGGAAGGTACTAGACATGAGCTTTAGTGGCTGATTAAATGGAGCGGGCGACCTTTGGAAGATGCTACTTGGGAGAATGATGAGTTATTTCAAGCTCAATTTCCTTATTTTAAACTTTGGTATTGGGTGGTTTTTTAAAGTGGAATAAAATGATATGATGGATTACTTAAGACATTTCAGGAGGAATGGACAAGTTACTAAGGATCAGGATTAGTTTTGTAAAATTTTCTGAGTTAAGACTCTGAGGTGTATAAATTTGTTTTGTCTTGGGGGGGGATGGATGTTAATAATAGTTAGGTTGTTGGGAGGCTATGGCTCTGGCTCCTGAGAAGACTTATCTGGAAAATTCTTCCTCTGAAATATTCAATACTCCTTCCCTCTTTCCATTTACTGCAATTGATTATAGAGCATTCTTATACATTTAATTCTTAAATGTAGCTGTAATTTTCTTTCTAGAACCCACGGTTATAACAATGTCAACTGTCTTATTTCTAGTTATTTGATTTATTCTATCATGCCTTCTTAACAATCAGTTTATCCTAAATATAAATATATATTTAAAATTATAAATATATATAATTATAAATATATATATATAATTGTATATATAAATATATAATTATATATTACTAATTATAAATAATTATATATAATTTAAATTTATATAAATTTATATATATTATTTATGATTATATATTTAGTATATTTATGATTATATATTTATTATATATATATTTATTAAATATATATTTATTATATTTGTAATTATATAAATTTAAATTATATATAATTATTTATAATTATTAATATACAATTATATATATATATATGTGTGTGTGTGGGTAAAGGGGTGGGGTGTGGGAATTATGGAAGAAACAACCAACACCAAATATGCTAGATCAATTAGCGTTTTGGGATAAAACTAAAAACACCAGTTGATCTGGGGACACCCTGCCCCATTTTCCAAAATATTATAAACCTATACCCATAAAATTAAACCCCCTCACAAATTTTTTGACTCTTAACATCTTATGGGAGGAGGTCATCACCGTGATTGGGGTTTAAATTTTTTGGTTTCAACATACAAGCAGAGGACAAGATCCATGATGGTCTTCAAGCTTGATGTTTTTGTTTTTGGGTTTTCCACTACCTTTAAAGGGGTTCATTTTAAAGTGGATTGGTAGTTGATACCTTTAAGAGATGAATCCTTCTTCCCCTTTATTCTATCAATAAGAGTGTTCCTTGGTTTGTTCATCTCTTGGTTCTTCATCCATTCAGTTTATGCATCCCTTCCATTTGTGTCATAATTTTGTGGTTATAGTTTTGATATCTCTACCCTTAGTTGATAGAGAGTATCCTAAATGTTAGTAATGAAAAAGGGACCACGACCCATGGGGTTTGTGGATATTGGGCAGATGAGAGGTAGGACAGACCTAAATATTTTGACCATTAAAATCGCTAGACAATAAGTTGAGCCCGTGTGGGTGCGATGTTACCCTCAGACCCGATTAGAGTATATTCTAGACGATTTCGGAAGAGTCATTTTGGGATGGAAGAGACATTTTGGTCCTGGAGTGTTACCTCCTCCCACTTTTGCATCTGCTTCCAGGTGTTTGATCTACTCGTTTTGGTTTAGGGGGATGCCATCTCCCAAAAATTGTCAATTACTACTCCCTTTTTTTCAGATATGCACCTTTGAATGCTGGCGGGACTCGGGTCAGATATGTGCCTTTGAAGGATAATTTTTAAAAATGGGTTTTGTATTTTTTTTTTTCAAAATAGGATAGGGTTAAAACTATTTTTAAAAATGGGTCCGGAGATGCGTGAACCTCGTTCACGCATGTTCTCTCGCCCGGAAGTGTGAACGAGGTTCACACATCCTTTTTAAACTCTATAAAAGATGCATGAACCCTGTTCACTCATCCAACATAAAGTTTTAATTTTTTAATTATTTTGTATTTTTAAAATTTTATTTTTATTTTATTTTGTTTATATATATATATAACAAAAACAAATTCTATGGAATTTATCTGCTATTTAATATCTAGTATTACTAAAATTATAGTAGTCTGGATTTTGACATAAACCCTCACCCAATGATCTATTTTATAAGAGGGATTTACCTAGAAATTATTCTACATTTCCAATGTGGGATTCAGGTTCTCCCTTTCCCGTGCAAAACATTCTGCATTTCTGATCTGGGATTCTATTTCAAGTACCTGACTTTGAAAGACTGTAAAATACAAACTATAAGACCAGTATAAATGAAACTTAAAACATGGATTAAACATATAACAAATAGTTTAAAATAAAAACAATTTCCTAAAAAATATTGATGAATAATAATTTATAATATTTCAAAACCACTAACTTGAAAATTAAAAATGTTTCAAGTATGTAGATTTGAAAGACTATAAAATAAAAACTATAAGACCAATATAAATGATAATTAAAACATGGATTAAACATATAATAAATAGTCAAAAAGAAAAATAATTTCATAAAAATTGTTGATTAAAAATAATTTATAAGCCTTCAAAACCACCAACTTGAAACTTAAAAATGTTTCAAGTACGTTGCTTTGAAAGACTATAAAATACAAACTATAAGACTGATATAAATGAAAATTAAAACATGGATTAAACATATAAGATATAATTGAAAATAAAAAAATCATAAAAAATGTTGATAACAAATAATTTATAAGCTTTCAAAACCACCAACTTGAAACTTAAAAATGTTTCAAGTACGTGGTTTTGAAAGACTATAAAATACAAACTATAAAACCAATATAAATGAAACTTCAAACATGAATTAAACATATAAGAAATAGTTGAAAATTAATTAGTTAATTATTAATATAATTATTAATTATATAATTATTAATTAGTTAATAATTAATATAATTATTAATTATTAATTATTAATTACTAATTACTAATATACAATAATTAATTAGTTAATTAGTAATATAATTATATAATGATTAATTAGTTAATTAGTGATATAATTATTGACTGATAATTAATTAGTTAATTAGTAATATAATTATTAATTATAATTATTCATTATAATTATTAATTATTAATTATTAATTATTTTTTGAAAAAAAATTCAAAAACCCAAATTTAAAAATTAGACACCTTTAAATGATGGATGGACTCAGGTTAGAGCTCTCATATCTACTTACTACAGGCCTTAAATGGGGAAAATAGTTTCTCACATCTGTACTCTAGCATCAGGTACATGGTGGGATGAAATCCCACCATGAAAAATGCAAACCTGACCCTGCTTTTCTGGAAAAGTGATTTTAAAAAACAAATTAGTTAATTTGAAACAGATGGATAATGTATTTATTTATGTGTAACAATTTAAAAAAACTATAACAATAAAATGTTTAATTACAAATGTTATTATAAAATATTAATAACAAAGATAAATATTTAATATTTAATAATAAATATTATTATAAAATATTAATGATAAACATAAATAAAAATATGGTACATTTATTTATGTTCATATATTTTTAAATATTTTAAAATAATTTTATGTAACATCAAATTTTAATCTAATCTATATATTTTAATTAAATATTTTAAATTTAATAACATTTTTATTAAATATTAATAATAATGATATTTTTATTGTGTTAATAATAAAGATAAATAACAATATAATACATTGAAATTTGAATGGAAATTTTCATTGCAGTTTTTTATTTTTTAAGTTGGGTCCAAAGCCTATTTTTATTATGAAATCAAAGACCTCTTTCTATTTGGATAGAGGGAAACTAATTACATAGTCTGAAGTCTCAAGACCAACTGGCCCATGAACATGGCCCAAAGACCCAGTGCAACGTCATGCTTATGTCATCCTACCCGTGTCACCACCTACCTGCGCCATGCGTGCGTCACCGCCTATGTCATAAATCCCACAAGGGGCTTGCGAGGATTTGAAGCATGGTTTTTTGGATGAATAATTATGGGTTTACCACTCAGGCACCACCCCAAATACAAACATCACCACGGGTAATTTTAAGAGAATATTTGAGTGGGAAATTTTCAATGGAAGTTTGGACTGCAATTTTCTGGTGGAAGTTACACTGGAAATTTCTATAGGAAATTTTCAGTTCAAATTTTTAGTGAAAAATTAAATTATTTATAAGTTAATATATTTGAACTAAAAATTTAAACAAGTGTTTATTTTATAATTTTTGTGATAGATTTTTTAGAATAATTATCAATGCATTAAAATTTTATAGTGATAATTTTCCATTAAATTTTTTAATAAAACTATCAATGCACTAAAAATTTTAGTAAAATTTCCCAGTAAAAATTTGCATTAAAGTTTATAGTGTAAATTTTCAATATAAAATATCAATGAAAATTTACATTTTATTTTTATGTATTAGTATATTTTTATTAAAAAAATTAGTGGTGGAAATATGTAATGTAAATTTCCTATGAAAATTTCTACTGGATATTTACATTGGAATCTTCCTTTTTTGAAAATCAAAATTTCAATAATTTTTTTATTTATTGGAAATTATTACTATAAATTTTTATTTAAAAAAAATACATTGTATATTTATATTAGAAAATATATGGTTTGTGGAAACATGTATTGAAAATTTTCTCTGGAAATTCATGTGGAAATTTGTACTACAGTTTTCTAGTGGAAATATGCAGTGAAATTTATCAGTGAAAATTTGTATTTAAAAGTTACATTATTTTATATATATTAATATATCATGTATAAATACACTGAAAATTTTCATTATAAATTCCCAATGAAAAAATAAGTTGTATATTTATAATAAGAAATATATGATGTGTACAAAATAAACACTGGAAATTTCCAATGGAAGTTTCCACATGAAATTTCCAGTGGAAATAAACAATGGAAATCACCACTGAAATTTTGTATTGCTTATTTGTATATTAATATACTATCACTTATAATTTAAGTGGAAATTCAAACTAAAAATTTAAGATAAAAATTTTTATTTCAAATTTTCACTGTAATTTTTCAGTACAAAGTTGCATTGTTTATTTATATATTAATCTATTTTTACTTGTAATTTAACTGGAAATTTGAATTGAAAATTTGTGGTGAAAATTTTTATCCTATGATCCTAGTGAAAGTTTACTCAAATATATTCAAAATTTATCCTTACAGAATCAACATACAATGGATTTTGAAGAACACTGAAAATAGATCGTATCAAGAATGCATTTGCAGCAATAAACATAGACTTTAGTGAAAACTATAAACTTTCACTATTAGTTTTCATGTGAAATTTTCAATGGAATGATGTGACTTTAAAGTGTAAATTTTCACTTAAAATTATATTTTATATTTATACAATGCATGTATGTATGTCTATATGTATGTAAATATGTATACACTAAAAATATTCAATAAAAAATCATAGAAAATATATTTTATATTTATATTTTTGGATACACGCACATACATATATATATACACACACATAGTGCATAGAAAATATACATGAAAATTTTCACTAAAAATTTAAGTGAGAAATTATGCGAAAAATTTTCAATGGAAATTTACACTTAAAGTTTCTAGTATAAATTTTCAATGCAGATTTCTAGTGAAAATTTAAAAAAAATTATTTATTTATTAATATATTTACATTTTGATTTAACTGTAAATCTTAACTACACATTTTCTATGGAAATTTGGACTGTAATTTTATTATTGAAACTGTCACTAGAAATTTACAGTGAAAATTTTCATCATGAATTTACATGGAAATTTCAACTAAAATTTTTCCTCTAAAATTTACACTAAAAGTTTCTAGTAAAAATTTTCAAAATCATTTATAGTGATAAGTACACACATTTACAATACTCTTTATTTCCATATTTTATACATGAGGATCTTGGGAAGATATTATTTGACTTACAGATGATTTATAAAGTGTTTATCGACTCTTAGGAATACCTAAAATTTACACTAAGTTTTAAATGAAAATTTCCAGTAAAAATTTTCATTTTTTATTTATGTATTAATATGTTTTCATTGAAATTTTAAGTGGAAATTTGAATTGTAAATTTCATGTGGAAATTTGCATCAAAATTTTCCGGTGGAAATTTACATATTGAATTTGCAGTTTAATTAATAAGTGTCATATTAAAAATATATATCATTAATATTATATATAATACATATAATAATAAATATTATATATATATATGTAATAAATATTATATATATAAAAATTTTCCATGAATAATAAACAATATATACAATTGAATTATAATAAAATTTAAAATATACATAATACTTTCAATTGTTATTTTATATTATTATGTATATTTATATTATTAATAAATATGAGATAATAAATCTATATAATAAATTTCATAGTAAATATATGTTTATATATTTTAAATATATATTGTAAATATTACATTATATATATATGGAGAATAAGGATGAGTAGAGAAATCTAGCAATGCCAATGTAAAAAAACCAAGAATGCACAACGGGGGAATTTTCATCCAAAAACCTAATTTGAGGGTAAGGTTGGGGTCCCAAAATGTGATGATGATAATCTTTACCTTTCATCTCTTCCTCTGGTGTCATTCCCTTCTTCTCTATGGATGACATCCCTCTGATCATCAACAGTGGTTGTGCGTCATTGGCGGCACCCTGATATGTTCTGTCACTTTGGATCTTCGGTTGGCATGGTCTGTTGTTTCCTCATATGTATTCGTTGTATGTTATTGCGCTAGTTCTTCGAATCCTTCACATTACTCGAGATAAGGCTTTTTATCATCTTAGTGTCAAGAACCTATGACACTTGTTGACAACAATCCCTCCCTCCATATGTAATGCCCCGACCCGAGTTACCCAAATTCAGTGCATTATTACATTAAATTGGCATGATCACAAGAAAATCAAATCCCAAATGATTGATCGGTTTAGGGGCCTTGGAAATACTAGATATAGATATAAGTTCTACATTACATCTTGAAATGAAAAAAAAAACATATTATTCCATTTGGAAACTCTCATATTTCTTATGAAAAGGGTGAAGCATAACATAAATATTCATATTAAACCTAACATACGAAATGTTAATGCTTTAACCATAAACCAATAATGTTATAAACATAACACATCCACAGTAAAATATATCATAAACCCTTGAATACAATATGTAAGATTTTATCATAATATTTCAACCACAAATAAGTATAAAATCCAACAAAGGATGTTGACATGGATGAAAATAATTTAATAAATCCATTAAAACTCTTTAAGGGAAATATCCCCTTTTTACTTTAAATCATTTAAAATCCTCACAATTATAAAATAAAACATTTATTTCGAAAATAACCTTATAATATTTTAAGGGAATCTTCAAAATGGTAAGGTGATGTAACGGCGGAAAATAGCCGATTGTGCCATATAAGTTAAAAAACATTTTTTTCTTAACTTGTCTAAAAGGTCATAAAGTACCTCATTTAGAAAACGAATGAAATATTCCTTTAAAAATGTTTTATAAAAATTCAAACATGGGTATAAACAACTTTAAACAATTTTAGAGAAATAGTAAAAATATTTTAAAATGTATTTTTTTATGAAACATGGATGTGGATGATAAAGATATATCAGTAGATACTTATGTATAAGCAATATCGGATAATAAAGAGATTGTAAAATTAACTCATACTTTGTACATTCCATTAGTCGAGGGTGTGTTCACCTCCTCTTTTTAGGGTATCTTCTTTTGGTTTGCACAAAAGGACTCCTTGGGATGGCTTTCTACCCAAAGTGTGACATCTAGGATGAAGCGACGGATATTGGGAGACAAAATGGGTAGGGTTTGGCCGAACCAAAAGGATTTAGAGGTGTGAATTAAAGATAAGAAGAAGTGCCATTTTATAAGGGCATGGAGAGGCACCCTTGGAAACACTAAAACTATTAATTTATTATAAATTGATTTTCGGTTTTAAATAGCTCCAAAGTGAGTTATTTCAAAGATAAGATGAGGATAGGTATAAATCCTCTCAACTAATAAAATTTAGACATGTTTTGATTTTATTTTAAACCTTATCATTTTTATTTATCCTTATTTAATCTATTTAATTTTAATTGTGTTAATGATATTCTAAATATTAAATGGTTATAAATATTTCCTTATATGGTGTCAATTGTCCACAATTGGACACTTTATAATATTTTTGAACTTATAATTTCTAGTTTGTAATTTTTAAATATTTTTATAAATTTTAAATAATTTAATAAAATTTAATTTTTATAAAAATATCATTTGGGTCAATTTTGACACTATTCATTTATTTGACTTTAAATAAAATCCATACAGAAGATAAATTCGAACCAAAATATTTAATACACTCCTAACTTGTCATAGTCACCTATAAAATTTATGTAGCACATTAATTAGTTCATATTATATTTCCTTTAATATTTTTAAAACCATTTATTTGATATTTCTATTAATTCTCATTGTCAAAACGAGAAAACAAGTTTTTCAAAACTAAAAACCATCAAAAGATTGACATGTGTTTATATCTAATTTCAATGTGAAAATAATTCCAATGACCTAAATTATATTAAATAATAAAAATCTAATCTAATTATACTTTAAAACCATTCAAACATATAATTTAACACTATAAATTATTTCGATTAAAAAAAGTTGTTTTCAATTAAAATTTAGCATTTTCACTATTCATCAAAATATGAAAGTTATCAAAAAAACACCAAAAATTTATTCAAAATAAATTTTGATGTTCCGATTCCAAATAATAAGTTTATTTTCTCAATTTTAATATATAAAAGTGTCAAATATTATATTTAAAATGGGTTCGTTATTGAAATGCGGTAAAACTGTATTTTTGAATAATACTTTTTTTTCTATTCGAAAAATTGAATCTTTTCTTATATAATGTATAAGAAACAAATGATATGAATATTAAAATTATATGGAATATATAAAATTCAAAATTTGGTTAATACTATTCATAGCCACTTCTTAAACGGCTAGTCGTGGTGTGCTCGAACTCAGTATTGCGTGCAGCGCAAGCTATTGAATTATTAAAAAGAAGTGTATCATGGAAGATTGGGGTGTTACATTTTCTATTCCTTCAAAAAATTACATCCTTGCAATTTAACCTCGGGATTGATAACTAGGGGTTTGACATTTCAAAACATCTTTGTTGAAATCCCACATCGAAAAAAGGATTAATACGACCTCTATTCTAAAATAAAGGGAAATATGAAGGTTACTGAAAATAACACATACTGGGATTACATGTAGGAAAATGTGGAAATGAAAGAAAAATGTGACCATCATGTTATGATGGAGAGTGATAGAGAAAATTATTTGGATAAAGTTAAAAATAAGAAAGCGATAAATCTATGATGATCCAAGGGACCACTCGATTCATCACAAAAGAAAGTACTAGGAAAACATTTTTGGTTTTATGAGACTTTCCCTAGTGTTGTAGAATTAATTTACTTCATAGAATAAGAACACAAGGAATTATACTTAGTTGACATATAGAGTATCATTCTTTAAATAATTCTATTTATCTTAATCGTATAAGGTTAAAAATATAAACTTATACCATTTAAATAAAGAAAACTATGTTATACTAAATAGAGACTTTCTATAGGTCAATGGTAGGCGATAAAGCCTTTCCATACTTCGGTTGTGGGTTCGATTCTCGCAGCCTTGTCCGATGCGATGGGTTGTTACCTGACCTGTGGATTGTCATTTTTCTCAAACTATATTGTTATAACTATCCAGAAATAACCTTAAGAAATGTTTTAACCTCAAAAAATACTATTCAATGTAGAAATTAATCCATTACAACCTAAAGACTTTTCCAAAATACTTCTGTCCAAATTAACAGTCTAAAAAGATCTCTAAATTTCCAAAATCAATCGTAACATTTGATTCCCCAATATAATGTATCTATTATTTATAAATACATTTATAATCTCAAAACACTTAATGAAATAATTCATGCTTCTAAATCCTTAAAGAAAAAGTACTTTAGTAAAATAAAAAATATATTAATATAATTATTGAATCCAAAAACATAAATACATTAATTATTTCACTTCAACTGTAGAAGCATCATAATATTGACCTTAATCCATTTGCTTCTTTTGAGCCATATTTCCTTGATGATTTGAACAATAATTTTCATAATTTCCCATATCTTTAAAATTATATCATTGCACATTTACATCTTCTTTCTTTCCCGTACAATCACGAGCCTGGTGACTTTTTTCCCTACACTTGTAAAAAAATCTCATTCCTTTCAGGAAAGTATCAGTCTATTTCGTCCCACAATAATAACATAATGAAAAATCCTTCTTTCGTTTTTTACCTTTATCCATATCTTGATCCACCATTCTCTTCTTTTCTTGATTTACTTTGATGTCATAATACTTAGAGAATTCCTTTTCTGTCTTGATAGCACACGAGACTATATCTTCATATGATGAGAAAGATTGAGATACTAGTGTCCATCAGATTAATGGTTTTAACCCATCAAATAATTGATCAATATTACATCTTGGGTTACATATGTAGTTCGCAGCATGCCTCACCAACCTTGTGAAGTTAGCTTCATACTTTTCAACATTCTCATCCCCCTTCCGCCTCAAACTCAGAAATTGTTTCTCCATATCTACTTGTAGATCACGAGGAAAGTATTTTTCTAGGAAGAGTTTTTTAAATTCCCTCCATTCCATATTTTATACCTATTCATCCTCCTTTATGTTTTGAATTAATGACCACCATTGATCTGAATCTCCTGATAGGCGATAAACTACCATAACAACTTTTTCTCTTCTGTTACTCCCTAAAGCAAGAAATATTTTCTCTAAGGAACTTATCCACTACTCAGCTACAAAAGGATTTTTAGTCCCATTGAATTTTGGGGGTTGTTTCCTCATGAAGAAATATAACATTGATCCTCCATTTTGTGGATCAAGTTGCTCCATACGGATAAGGTTATTATTCATAACCTGAGTTAGTTGTCTCAGTATGGTTGTAAGCTATTCAGCGTCAGTTGTATCACTTACTCCACTATCATTATCTTTCATAGGAGGGAAATCCCTACATGGATTACATGTGTTGATACAATTTCTATTCCTTCCACTAGACACCATTTATAAAAAATGCAATACACAAGATTAGGTTATGCATCATAATGCATAATTTCAAACTAGTAAAATATTTAGCATAAATTGAAAAATATATGCATATCTAATCCATAATCATAAACATGGTTTATTTGAGGAAATAATTAATCATAAGTCCTTCATAATGGTTTTTAAAGAAAATATGAATTATCCTAATCATATCCCTTGGGAGTGTCAAACCAAATGTGCAGTAAGACCTATTGTCATGTGCCAGGCTACCTCGGGTTAAACCCGAAACACCTTGTCAGAGTTATTACTCCTAGGTACATTTGTGCCAGAATCACTTTCACTTGTAGTATCCATATAGGGATGTATTTTCTAGGAATACCCACATAATATTTACATTACCAAAATTCTAGGATGTTCTTCTATACTTATCCTCAAAGTCCATCTTAGGGTAATGTTCCCTAATCAAAGTTTTTTTGAATATAGTTTCCAAGGTTTGTACTGAACTTCCTTTGATAAAAACTGTAACATCCTGACCCTATTTTTCCAGAGTCTGTGCATTATTACATTACATTGGCATGATCATAGGAAAATCAAATCTGAAAGGACCGATCCTTTTAGTAGCCTTGGAAATACTAGATACAAACATAAGTTTTACATTACATCTTGAAATGAAAAGAAACATATTATCCCCTTTGAAAACTCTCATATCCCTTATAATATCCCTACATTTCAATCACAATACACTTCTTCGCATCTTAGGGAAAAATGAAACATAATAAATGGGTGATCTCAGATGATCAGTAATGGTAAACAATATAGAGGAATCTATCATAAATAAGCATAAACTTTTAATTCAAGGTATAAAAATAAAACACAAGCCCTTTAAACAAAATCTTCAGCATAATATGGAAAGAATAAATCAAATAATATCATTTAAACTTTCACATGGATATTCTACTAGTAGAATAATCACATGAAATATCAATAACTAATCTCATAATGAGGAAATGAATAATGTTGTACATCACAACCATACCATCAAATCCTCATTCCAAGACCATTACCATATTGTAAAGGCCTTGTTCCAAGACACTAGTTTGTCTAATGAGACCTACCGATGCATCGAGAGGCTATAGAATGCCTCGCCTGTCAGTTATTAAGTCCAATACATTCTTCTTATAAAAAGGGTGAAACATAACATAAACATTCGTATTAAACCTAGCATACGAAATGTTAATGCTTTAACCATAAATCATGAACGGTGTAAACATAGAACATACACGGTCAAATATATCATAAACCCTTCAATACAATATGAAATATTGTATCATAATAATTCAACCTCATATAAGAATAAAATCCAACAAAGTATGTTGACATAGATGAAAATAATTTAATAAATTCATTAAAACTCTTTGAGTGAAATATACCTTTTTACTTTAAATCATTTAAAATCTGAAAAATTATAAAATAAAACATTTATTTTGAAAATAACTTTGTAATCTTGTAAGGGAAGCTTTAAAGTGGTAAGGCAATGTAACAACGGAAAATAGACACTTGCGCCATATAAGTTAAAAAAACATTCTTTACTTAACTTATCAAAAAGGTTATAAATTACCTCATTTGAAAAATGACCGAAAGTTTCCTTTCAAAATGTTTTATAAAAAGTCAAACATGGGTATAAAAGTCTTTAAATAATTGCAGAGAAAGAGTAAAAATATTTTAAAATGTATTTTTTTACAAAAAATTGACGTGGATGATAAAGATGTATCAGTATATACTTACGTATAATCAATCTTGGATAATAAAGGTATTGTGAAACTAACCCATACCTTGTACTTTCTATTAGTTGAGGGTGTGCTCACCTTCTATTTTTTGGGTATCTCCTTTTGGTTTTCACAAAAGGACTCCTTAGGATGGTTTTCTGCCCAAAGTGTGGAATCTAGGATGAAGTGAGGGATGTTGGGAGAGAAAATGGGAAGGTTTTTTTCAAACCAAAAGGATTTAGAGGTGTGAATTAAATATAATAAGAAGTGACCCTTTATAAGAGAGGGGAGAGGCACCCTTGGAAACACTAAAACTATTAATTTATTATAAATTGATTTTCAATTTCAAATAGCTCCAAAGTTAGATATTTTAAAGATAAGATGATTATGGGTCAAACTAATCTCAACTAATAAAATTTATACTTGTCTTGATTTTATTTTAAACCTTATCATTTTTATTTATCCTTATTTAATCTATTTAATTTTAATTGTGGTAATAATATTCTAAATATTAAATGGTTATAAATATTTCTTTATGTGGTGTCAATTGTTAATAATTGAAAACTTTATGACATTTTAGACCTTATAATTTTCACTTTTTAATTTTTAAATATTTCTATGACTTTTAAATAATTTAATAAAATGTGATTTTTTATTAAAATATCGATAATGTTAATTTTGACACAATTCATTTATTTGACTTTAAATAAAACCCACACATAAGATAAATTCAAAAAAAAATATTTAATACCCTCTTAACATGTCATAATAACCTATAAAATTCATGGATAACATTAATTAGTTCATATTATATTTATTTTAATATTTTTAAAACCATTTATTTGATATTTCTATTAATAAAAAAATTTAGGCATCACTATTGTGTCATCATTCATTGTAATTATTTAATATCTAAAAATTATAAATAAATTTATATGATGTAGGAAATTATTTTATATTTACAAATACTACCTATAGTATATGTTATCTCCTAGTTATCCATATATTAAAATTAATATACTTATATAAAATGAGATTGTGACATTTTGTCACATTCATTAATTTTTATTATATTCATGTCATATTCATGGGAAAGTGGTAATTAAGTGATTAAATTTAGAATCATATATGATAAGGGTATAATTTAGTCATCAAATAGGATTTTAACAGGTGTTAATGTAATTTTATAATATTATTTTTACCTTTAATTACCTGATTTACCTTAAACCATGGAAATAAGAATAATTACTAAAATTAATATTCATAATTCCAAAAATAAAAGTATCCTATTAACATAATTTAGACCCAATTATTCCAAATATTTAATCCATTTTTTTAATATTTAAAACATAGAAGTTATAGTAATTTATTTAAAATTAATTCCCGTTGTCAAAATTAGAAAACGGGTTTTTCAAAAGTAAAAACCATCAAAAGATAGACATGTGTTTATATCTAATTTTAATGTGAAAATAATTCCAATGATATACATTATATTAAATGATAAAAATATAATCTAATTATACTTTAAAACCATTCAAATATATAATTTAATACTATAATTTATTTTTATTAAAAAAGTTTGTTTTCAATTAAAATTTAGTATTTTTCGCTATTCATAAAAATATGAATGTTATCGAAAAAACACCAAAAATTTATCCAAACTAAATTTTGATATCCAACTTCTAAATAATAAGTTTATTTTTTAAAATTTAATATATAAAAGTGTCAAATATTATATTTAAAATGGGTTCTCTATTAAAAGGCGGTAAAACAGCATTTTTGAATAATACATTTTTTTCTATTCAAAAATTTGAATTTGTTCTTATATAATGTATAAGAAACAAATGAGATGAATATTAAAATTATATGGAATATATAAAATTTAAAATGTTGTTAATTCTATTCATAACTTCTTCTTAAACGGTTAGTTGTGGTGTGCTCAAACTGAGTGTTGCGTGCAGCGTAAGCTATTGAATTATTAAAAAGAAGCATACCGTGGAAGTTTGGGGTGTTATACCATCATTGGTGATCATGTTTTAGTGGAGATATGCGACATTAATTTATTTTTTTGGGTGTTTATTCCACTACATTTTTTTGGCTTATGTCCTTCTTGGTGAGATTCCATGATGGGGTTTTGCGGATAAACTTGTGGGCTACCCATAGTCTTATGTGGGGTGAGATAGGCTTGAGATTTTTTGTTTGCATTGCATGCGGTTTTTTGTAGAAAAACTCCCACGGGCTTGTCCCGCCTCACCCTTTTCATATTACTAGTAAAGGTTTATAATTTTTCTAAGCTTCCTTTTTTATTCTAGGACATTTGGTGGTTCGATAGAGCATTCATGTTTCAAAATCTATCTTAAAAGTGATTTTGAAATGAATTATAATTTTTATAAAAGTAAATAAATTTGTTAATAAAATTGATTTTTTAAATTTAGAAATTTATTTATAGGTTTAAAGTGATTTAATTAATTTTGTAAAGTAAATTTAAAGTTGAAAATGATATTAAGTTTTAAATAAAATTCTTTATTTGTGATTTTAATCAAAATTTGGTTAAATTTGAAATTGTTCTCAAGTTTTTATAATATAATTTGTTTTTAAAATGATTTTATAATCCTTTCATTAATTATTTATGAGTTTATTTTATTGGAATTTAATTTTTTAATTAAAATATAACCCTTACTCAGACCCCCCTTACGTAAAAGAATTATGGTTTTTCTATAAGCTGTGTGAGGGTAAGCATGATTTTCTTTTGTGCACTTAGAGGTAAACATGAGTTTTTATAGACTACAAAAAGGTAAATTTTATCTATGTAAGGTTATTCACAATTTCTCATTGGTTTTGTAAAGGTTATTTGTTATTATTCTACTTGTGTAAAGGTAAGATCTTGTGTTGGAACTACATTACACAAAACTCATGACTTGATTATCTGTTATTCCTAAAACTAGAGGGTCTTCCCTTCCTCATCTGAGTATCTTGTTTCTTTCAAGTCTGGGTGATCGAGGATTCTCTATTCAGGTTCTGAAATACTTCTAAAATTTATTTGAGCTCTTCCTATAATTCCTAGCTTGCACGAATCACATCTACCACTCGAATTCTTGGTGTCACGTTCTTGAAATTTTTTCAAGTATGGGGTTTTCAATTTCTCTTTTAATTAATGTAGGTGTGAAATTAACTTGTTTTAGTTTCCTTTGTTTAAATGGGCGTGATTAACCTTAATCAAATAATAACCAGAAAAAGAATCACACAATGAAATATTATTCAATAATATGAAAATATGTAAAGAAAAGTTTTTAATACTTCATGGTTCTATTTAAATTAATTTATGGAATTAATCATGTGTTGTAGAGTATTCATAATATTCTATTGATATTATAAGGGTTGAAATAAAAAAATAACTCATGCTAGTGTTTGATTTTATTTATTATGTTAAAATTTAAATCATGTTGTAATATGATAATTTTATTCTGGGAATTGTTGGGAGAAACATAAGATATGATCACATACTTTAGATTGATTATATTATTCAAAATATGGAATTATCATGTAGTAGATTAATATTGTTTTTGTGTAAATTATAAATCACATGTGATATAAATAACATTATCCCACTATTCTGGAATTTAAGAATCAAGAGGGAAGTATTATTTCATGCGGTGAAATATTGTTAATATAATATTATTATTGTTAGGATTGATTTGGAAATAATATCACACATTGTAGATAATTTTGATTATCTTATGATTCTGGAAAAATCACATGTGATTGTATATCATTAATATTTTTAATGCTAATTTCAATAATTTAAATTAAATATATCACATGAATTAGCTTAAAATATTAATTTTTTATAAATATGGGAATTATCTAGAAGATGGAGAAAGGATAATTGTATACCATAGTGTTAAACCGATTAATAATTTATGATAAAAAAATATTTTTATAATTATGGGAATTAAAGTATTGAAGTGGGAAAATTATCTCTTGTTAACTATAATAAATATTTCATGTTGTAGGAATTAAATAAATTGTCAGATTTTTTTAAACAGGTAGGTGAAATGCCCGTTTTATATCAAGGAAAGATATCCCTATTTTTAACTAGGTTTAGACGTAACCCTTATGTGACCCAAATACCCAATGGTACAAAGTCCCATTATAATTTGATGACCCGAAGGCCATGTGGATTCAAAGCCAAAGGAGGTGACCTGAAGGCCCAAACTAAACAGTCAAGCTTGGCTTCATGATCAAGTCTTCTTATTGTGGCGCCCTGTAATGACCCGAACTTTTAAATATATTTTTTTTCTAATTTTGTGTGTTGTTTTATTTTATACTCAACAAAACTAGATCCTTTAATTAATGAAGTGGGTATAATTAAAATGAGATCGTTGGGTTTCAATTGTTATATGACCTTTGGAAACTATAATATTAACGTTGTGTTTTTATAAATACAGTTATCTTGGTTAATTAATACAGAAAGAAGATTGAATGGCCTCATACAGTAGACACGAGCCATATGAAGCCCATTTGTTGAAGATTGGGAATGTGGTATCATCATTGGGCTTTGCTCTAGACCAAGCCCAATCCAAACTTCAACGTATGAAACTTGAACAGAATCACTTAAGGGAGAAGTTCAAGCTGATAGAAATCACCACTCGGGCAATGTTGTCTGAGCCACCCCAAGATTCTATCACCATAGCACACCTTACACTTAGGTCATATGCTGGTTTTATAAGGGGCTATGTAATGAGACCTTAGGTTCTTTGTGTAATCCTTTTATATAAATAAAATTTTTATTTCTTATTATGGAAAAGTTTGTAAATTTTAAATATTCGGATAAATATATGATATGTATTATTGATGAATTTAGGGGGTATTTTAAAATCTTTTTATATTCATTAAATAATTAACAATGTGAAATGATTTTCAAAAAATGATCTTCTACAGTTGTGATCAGTAAGAAATTTAGAGTCTAATAAAATAAACTTGGTTTTTAGTGAATAGTAAAGTAGGAATAGTAACACACCCATATGAATAGTAATGAATATTAATGAATAGTGATTTGACAAAAAAAATAGAAACTTCACCCATGAATGTATAAATACATTTTAGACATCTTAAAAGTGAAAAAACGATCATAATTTAAGTTTTGGTATTTTTGTATGTCATAAATATTTTATTTTCAATTTTATATTTAATTTAATAATTTAAAATGGAAATTTATTTTCATAAAATTTAATCATAATTTTTTACTTTATTGTCTTATAGTTATTCGATAATTTTATGGGACCTTGATTACTCTTTTAAGGTGTTACAAAATGAGTTATAGTTTTAAAGTTGTATTTTTGGGATAAATAATGATTTTATTTAAAAATTAAATTAAAATTATTTATAAAATTATTTTCATAAAATGTAATTAATTTTTGAATTTAGAGCATTGATATTTGGTTAGGGTGAATTTTAGGGATTTTTTCTGAAACAGTTGATCTTTCGGTGAATAGTAAAATTGCAATTTTGAGTTTCTGGTGTTTAATGACATCATTAATGATGTAATAATGGTTTAAGCTTTCTGGTCGAATTATTAATAGTGAGATATTCTATTAGGTGTCCCAAGTGGCCAATGCCATGGGCAAGCCCATGGTTTTGCAAATACCACCGATGAGGTGTCCCTTGGAAATTAATAATTTATTCACCCACTTTTCCTATAAATACCAAGCCATTTCCCTCATTCATTTCATTCCAAAAATCATATTCAATGAATTTATGGTCTCCTTACCTCCCAAGGAATCCTCCCAAGGTTCCCTCAAGCCTCCCAAGGTCCCGACCTTCAAGTTTTCGAAGTTACTCTTCAAGGTAAGGGATCATTTCACCCTCCTCTTTTAATTCATGACTTCCATTATGTTGTGTCTTATATTTTCCATCTCTTTATGTTGAGGTTATGTTATTATATGTTCTTATTACTGTCCATTTCATTTCCAAATTATTAGATACCCTTTCTTCTCTCATCAATTTGTTTTCTGAATTTTTAAGTGATGTCGTTAGGCTTCCGAATTTCTCGTAAAAGAAATCGCATCTTCTCTTTTCTTTTATGTTTCCTTTTCATGTGGTATGTCATTATAATTTCCATACCATGTTCTTTTATCCATGTTATTATGTATTTATACTGTATTATAAGTTTTTTATGAGTTGTTTACTCTTGTACCCTCTCTTTTCAATGTTTTCTAAAATCGTGTTATATAGCTGTTATGCTGCAGAAATTTCACCTCAAAATTTCTATTTCTTTCTCTCCAAAAATTCTCTTGTTTTATTTATGTGAATACCCAGACCTATTTTGTTTCTATGGGGGTTCATAAATATATAAATATGATATATTTGATTCTGAAATTGACATACATATAACCCTCACTCCTTTCCATGGGTTATAAATGAAATAATGATCTTTTTTTAAGAACTTTTAAAACGTCACGATCTTGAAATGAAACCCATTTCTTTTATTCTCCATGGGTTATTTATGAATTTTTTGATTATGATCTATATGGATCACATTAAAGTAAATACATATTAAGGGTGCGCCCTGATAGTTCTCCAATTCATTGGGTAAAGAATTAATCTCTAGAGATGACGAGTTTCACGATACCTTGGTGAATAACCTTGGTAATTTTTATAACACCTCGGGGATAAACCTTGGTGATATGTTCATGAATTTCTAAATTAAATGTTGTAGCCACATATTCAAGTTATGTTCCAAGTTATTTTCATTATTATATGCCTATAATTCCATTGCTCATGTCTTTATGTTGTTATTGTTAAACAAGTAAACCGATTCCCTTGTTTACCCTTACTGAGCCTTCTTTACTTTGATGTATGTCTTCAGGTTATGAGATGCAGTAATTGTACTTAGGAAGAACTTATGATGAAGCCTTACAAGTGGTTTATAAAAATATTTTATGTTGTATTCAAGTTTTATTGTTCATTATTTCTAAGACACTAGACTTTAAAGATTCTCTGGTAGTAAAATGTAATGAAAAGTTATGTAATAAAAAGGTGGGATGCCATAGTTGGTATCAAAGGATAGTTTAGTTATTTATGTAAATTAGGATATAAAATCTTTAGGAAGAATCCTATAGAAAAGTTTGAATATATGAAAACTTCCTGGTATTTTGGTGAATATTGAGTAAGTGGTTTATCGAACAAATACATCCCTGTCTGGATACGAGTAGGTAGAGGCGGCTCTGGCACAGATGTACATAGGGGTAAAACCCGAAAACACTGCTTTGAGATAGACTCAAACGGGAACTAGTGCACGAAAATGGTCCTTGCTGCACTCTTGGTTATGACACTCCTGAGGGATATGTTTGGTTAATCATAAGCTTTTTATGAATCATTATGAAGGATTTATAGAGAAATGTAATTGTCGAAGCATAAGTTTTAAGACATAAAATCCTTTATAGTTAAAAGATTCATAAATGAAATAAGTTTCTCACTAAGGTTTTATTATTTTAGAAAATGGAGGTAAATAGGAGGAATCATGAAAATGGTGACCGCAATGGACCATTCACTGACGGCCCTCCGATGGAAGCTGGAATGGAAACATTCATGCGAATGATGAACCAACTAACTCAAGTTATGAGAAATAACTTGAATCAAGCTGAGAGACCAATATCACCGCGAAGGGAACAAAATTATGTTGAGTCCTTTATACATCAATGATCACCAACTTTCAGTGGATCGACTGACCCATTTATTGCTGAGTAGTGGATCAGCTTTATCGAGAAGATATTTTCTGTGCTCCGTTGTTCAGAGCAAGAGAAGGTCACCCTGGCTATCTATCGCTTAAAAGGAGAAGCTGATCAGTGGTGGGTGCTGATTAAAAACACAAGGAAAAGAGTGGAGGTTGAAGCTATGGATTGGGAAGATCTTAGAGGGATCTTCTTCCGTAAGTATTTCCCTCATTCCATGAGAACAAGAATGGAGAAGGATTTTCTCGTGCTGAAGCAGAAGGAGAATGAATCTGTGGGAAGCTACGAGATTAAATTCACAAGGCTTTCACGTTACACCTATATCTTTATCATGGATCCAAATGGAAAGGTTGATAGATTCTTTAGTGGATTGAGACCTCATCTGTGGAAGAATCTAGCCAACCGAGACTATGACAGTTATGAGGAGATCATGCGAAGTGCGCTAAAAGTAGAACTAGAGTTTGGTGAGATGCGGTGGTCTCATAAATCCAACAACAAAAAGAGATAGATGGAGCCAAGATTATGGAGGATCTTTGATCAAGTAAGATGAGTCAATCAAGTGCAACGTTCCACATGTAATAAATGTGGGAATAAGCATTCGGGGAACTGCCTGCTCGGGAGCAGGAAATGCTACAAGTGTGGAAGAGATGGCCATATTACGAGGAATTGTCATAGTGAGGTGAAACCTTAACTTCAAAACACTAATGAAAAGGGGAATATGGTTCAGGCTCTACCTGATGTCCAGTGCTTTAAGTGTGGACAAATGGGGCAATTTTCCAATCACTGTCCAAATCTGAGGGCAGTGGAGGGGAACCACCATCAGCCTTAGAAAAGGCCAAGGGATAAAGGTCATGCTTTTTCTATCATGACAACTGAAGTTGAAGCTCCAAATGATGTGGTAGCTAGTACTCTTGTTGTTCTCTCAAAGCTATCAAGTACTTTGTTCGATTCTGGTTCTACGCATTCCTTTATTTCCTCAAAGTTTGCAAAGAATTTAAAATTAACTCCAGATTTTCTAAAAGTAGAGTTATTAGTCAAGACTCTTGGTGGGATTATCCAAGCATCATTAATGTTTAGAAACTCTAGTATCTAATTTGGTGAGCACAATCTTATCGCAAATCTAGTAGTCATTCCCATGCTAAAATTTGACATTATACTAGGGATGGACTGGCTCTCAAAGTATAATGCTAAGATCAAATGAAAAAGTAAGGAAATCTCAGTAGTCTTGAATAGAAAACCTACAGTTATCTTCCAAGGAGAGATATCTCAACATGATCTCTGTCTAGAAGAACCTCCTATAACCTTCTTTATGGAATTGATTAGTGGAGAAGAAGAAGGAAATGAGAGTTTAAGGATAGAAAATGTCCCCATCATCCATGAATACGTTGATGTATTTCCTGAGGAGTTGCCTAAACCTCCCCCTGAAAGAGAGGTAGAGTTCTCCATTGAACTCATACCTAGATATCATACAATATCAAATACCCCATATAGGATAGAAAATGTAGAGCTGGAGGAATTAAAGAAACAACTCCAAGATCTTTTGGAGAAGGGGTTTATCTGCCCAAGTGTGTCTCCTTGGGGAGCACCTGTTCTCTTTGTGAAGAAGAAGGATGGATCGATGCGGCTATGAATTGATTATAGAGAACTGAACGGAATTACAGTAAAGAACAAATAACCTATTCCAAGAATTGATGACTTATTTGACCAACTTCGTGGGGATCAATTCTTCTCTAAGATTGATCTTCGATCTGGTTATCATCAATTGAGGGTGAAGAAAGAAGATATTCCAAAAACTTCCTTCCGATCAAGATATGGGCATTATGAGTTTGTTGTTATGCCTTTTGGACTGACTAATGCACCTACTATTTTATGGATTTGATGAATAGAGTCTTTAAGGACTACCTTGATAACTTTGTGGTAGTTTTTATTGAGGATATTCTGATATATTTCAAAAGTCATGAGGAGCATGAGGATCATCTAAGGGTTATTTTTCAATCTCTACAGAAGGATAAACTTTTTGGAAAGTTCAGTAAATGTGATTTCTAGTTACAACAAGTTGCTTTCTTAGGGCACATTGTTACCAATGAAGGAATCACAGTTAACCCTGCAAAGACAAAAGTTGTGGAGGAGTGGCCTCAGCCTATAACAATAACTGAGATTTGAAGTTTCCTTGGATTAGAGAGATATTATAGGAGGTTTTTGAAAAAATATTCACGAATTTCTAATCCATTAACCAAGTTAACTCGAAAAGGGGTAAAGTTCATCTGGAAAAAGGAGTGTGAGGAAAGTTTCCAAGAGTTGAAGAAGAGATTGGTTACTGCACCTGTGTTAACTCTGCCCTCAAGTGGAGAAAGATTTATTATTTTTAGTGATGCATTTATAAAAGGTATTGGGTGTATCCTCATGCAAAATGACAAGGTCAATGATTATGCATCTCGACAGTTGAAGACTCGTGAGCAGAACTATCCTATGCATAATCTGGAGCTGGCTGCAGTTGTTTTTTCCTTGAAGATATGAAGGCACTATCTTTATGGGGAGAAATGTGATATATACACAGACCATCAAAGTTTGAAGTATATTTTCACACAAAAGGAATTGAACATTAGACAAAGGATATGGTTGGAACTCCTTAAAGACTATTATTGTTCAATTCATTATCATCCCGAAAGAGCAAACAAAGTCACCGATGCATTAAGTAGGAAAGACCCAGTTGTTCTGTCCATGATGAGGATTCAAAGAGATCATTTGATCAATGGACTAGTAAAGCTGGATATGGGAATTATAAGGGAAGGGATATCATCAACACTAACCCAAATGATTTCTCAACCGTCAATACTAGAGAAGATCAAAAAATATCAGAAAGAAGATCCTTTGTTACAGAAGAAGTTTGAGGCTATGAAGGATGAGAAGTTTCCTGAGTTCAATACTGATCAAGAAGGTGTACTGAAATTTCGTACAAGACTATGTGTTCCATCTATTCCAGAAATAAAGAAGGAGCTGATGGATGAAGCTCATAGATCTACTTTCTCTATACATCCTGGTAGCATGAAAATGTATAGGGACATTCGTGATCATTATTGGTGGGAAAATATGAAAAGGGAGATCGTTGACTACACTTCAAGGTGCCTAGTATGTCAGCAAGTGATGGCAGAGCGACAACTTACTAAAGGGGTATTGCAACCACTACTCATACCAGCATGGAAGTGGGACAATATCACTATGAACTTCGTCACTGGTCTCCTGAGAACTTCCAAAGGAAATAATGCGATATGGGTTATTGTTGACTGTCTCACCAAGACTGCCCATTTTATCTCCATTTAGGAAGATTTCTCTCTTGATCAACTTGCTAGGATTTACGTGAAGGAAGTGGTAAGGATGCATGGAGTTCAACTTTCTGTCATATCTGATCATGATCCAAGGTTCACATAGAAATTCTGGAGAAGTCTTCAACAAGATTTGAGAATTGAATTGAATTTCAGTACGGCCTATCACCCCCAAACTGATGGCTAATTTGAAAGGACTATTCCAACACTCGAGGACATGCTGATAACATGCTCAATGGAATTTAAGGGTGGATGGGATCAACATCTCTCTTTAGTTGAGTTCTCTTACAACAACAACTTCCACTCGAGCATTCAAATGGCACCCTATGAATCTCTATATGGGAAGTGATGTAGAACTCTTACTTGTTGGGATGAACCTAGTGAGAGAAGGCTTCTTGGGCCTGATCTTGTGCAACAGATGACAGAAAAGGTCTATGCCATCCAACAACACATTAAGGCTGCTTAGAGTCGGCAAAAGAGATATGCCGACAATCGTCGAAGTGACTTTGAGTTTGATGTTGGTGAAAAGGTCTTTCTTAGGATTTCACCTTGGAAGAGATTCATGAGGTTTGGGAAGAAAGGGAAGTTCATCCCTAGGTACATTGGCCCCTATGAAATCCTTGATCATGTGGGAGCAGTGGCCTATCATCTTGCACTTCCTCCAAATCTAGCACAATTTCATGATGTCTTCCATGTATCCCTCTTGAGGAAGTACATACCTGACCCTTCACATGTACTAAATCCCGAGGTGGTACAACTGGAACATTACCTCTATTATGAGGAGAAGATGTTGGAGATCTTGGATCATAGAGACAAGGTTTTATGCAACAATACTACCCACCTTGTTAAGGTGCAGTGGAGGAAAAAAAATGTGAATAAGCCTCATGGGAACCAGAGGAGTCTATGAGACATAAGTACCCACACCTTTTCCCATCAGAGGATACGAGATAAAATTTCAGGGACGAAATTTCTTAAGGGGGGAAGAATGTAACGACCTGAACTTTTAATTATATTTGTTTCCTAATTTTTTGTGTTATTTTATTTTATACTCAACAAAACTATATCCTTTAATTAATGAAGTGGGTATAATTAAAATGAGACCGTTGGGTTTCGACTGTTATATGACCGCTGGTCAATATGACTGTTGGAAACTATAATCTTAACATTGTGTTTTTATAAATACAGTTATCTTGGTTAATTATTTTAGAAAGAAGATTTAAGGGCCTCATCCAGTAGACTAGAGCCATATGAAGCCCATCTGTCGGAGCTTGGGAAGGAGGTAGCATCACTGGGCTTTCCTCTGGACCAAGCCCAAGCAGAACTTCAATGTATGAAGCTTGAACGGAATCGTCTAAGGGAGAAGTTCAAGCTGATAGAAATCACCACTCGGGCAATGTTGTCCAAGCCACCATATGATTCTATCACCATAGCACACCTTACACTTAGGTCCTATGCTGGTGTTATAAGGGGCTATGTAACGAGACCTTAGCTACTTTGTGTAATCCTTTTATATAAATAAAATTGTTATTTCTTCTTATGGCAAAGTTTGTGAATTTAAAATATCCGGATAAATATAGGATGTGTATTATTGATGAATTTAGGAAAAAAGGGGTATTTTAAAATGTTTTTTTATTCATTAAATACTTAATAATGTGAAACTATTTTCAAAAAATGGTCTTCTATAGTTGTGATCAGTGAGAAATTTAGAGTCTAATAAGATCAACTTGGTTTTTAGTGAATAGTAAAGTAGGAATAGTAACATACCCATATGAATAGTAATGAATAGTACTTTGACAAAAAAAAATATAAACTTCACCCTTGAATGTATAAATACATTTTAGATATATTAAAAGTGAAAAATGATCATAGTTTAAGTTTTGGTATTTTTGTATGTCATAAATATTTTATTCACAATTTTATAATTAATTTAATAATTTAAAATGGAAATTTATTTTCATAAAATTTAATCATAACTTGTTACTTTATTGTCTTATAGTTATTCGATAATTTTATGGGACCTTGATTACTCTTTTAAGGTGTTACAAAATGAGTTATAGTTTTAAAGTTGTATTTTTGGGATAAATAATGATTTTATTTAAAAATTAAATTAAAAATATTTATAAAAATATATTCATAAAATGGACTTCATTTTTGAATTCAGAGCATCTATATTTTTTTAGTGTGAATTTTAGGGATTTTTCTAAAACAATTGATTTTTCAGTGAATAGTAAAATTGCAGTTTTGAGTTTCGGGTGTTTAATGACATCATTAATGATGCAATAATGATGTAAGATTTCTGGTAGACTTATTAATAGTGATATATTCTATGAGGTGTCCCAAGTGGCCAATACCATGGGAAAATACCATGGGAAAGCCCATGGTTTTTCAAATACCACCGATGAGGTGTCCCTTGGAAATTAATAATTTATTCACTCACTTTTCCTATAAATACCAAGCCATTTCCCTCATTAATTTCATTCCAAAAATAATTATAAATTAATTTATGGTCTATTTACCTCCCAAGGAGTCCTCCCAAGGTTCCCTCAAGCCTCCCAAGGTTCTGACCTTCAAGTTTTTGAAGTTACTCTTCAAGGTAAGGGATCCTTTCACCCTCCTCTTTTAATTCATGACTTCCTTTATGTTGTGTCTTATATTTTCCATCTATTTATGTTGATGTTATGTTATTATATGTTCTTATTACTTTCCATTTCATGTAAAAATGATGAGAGACCCTTTCTTCTCTCATCAATTTGTTTTCTGAATTTTTAAGTGACGTCGTTATGCTACCGAATTTCTCATAAAAGAAATCGCATCTTCACTTTTCTTTCATGTTTCCTTTTCATGTGGTATGTCATTCAAATTTCTATACCATGTTCTTATCTCTATATTATTATGTATTTATACTGTATTATAAGTTATTTATGAGTGGGTTAATCTTGTTCCCTCTCTTTTCAATGTTTTCTAAAACCGTGTTATATAGTTGTTATGCTGCAGAAATTTCACCTCAAAATTTATATTTCTTTCTCTCCAGAAATTCTCCTGTTTTGTTTATGTAAATACCCAGAAATATTTCATTTATATGGGTGTTTATAAATATATAAATATTATATATTTGATTCTGTAATTGACATACATATAACCCCCACTCCTTTCCATGGGTTATAAATGACATAATGATCTTTTTTTAAGAACTTTTAAAACGTCACGATCTTGAAATGAAACCCATTTCTTTTATTCTCCATGGGTTATTTATGAAATGTTTGATTATGATATATGTGGATCACATGAAAGTAAAGACGTATTAAGGGTGCTCCCTGATAGCGCTCCAATGCATTGGGTAAAGAATTAATCTTTAGATATGAATCCTTACAAGTGGTTTAGAATAATCTTTTATGTTTTATTCAAGTTTTATTGTTCCTGATTTCCAAGTCACTAGACTTTAAATATCCTCTGGTTGTAAAATGTAATGAAAAGTTATGTAATAAAAAGGAGGGATGTCATATTCCCCCTTAAAATCATCCATTTCATTGCACTACCCACCATGAATTCATGGTAGATAACCCCTATTTAATCCACATCTGGGTAGAGGGCTAGATGATAGGTTTCATGCACTCATAGCTCTTTCGAGATGCCCACCCAGCAACGCCTGCATGTCTCCCTGCAACACTTCCTGCCAAGATGCTTCGCTTCACCTATATGGTCATCACCATTCATATGATGTGTCACCCCTTGTATAAAGAACCATCATGTTGTGCTAACATTTTTAATTTTTTATAAGATAACCCCTATATCCCAAGCGGTTAGAGGGCCAGTTGATAGGTTTCAATGCATTTATCGCTCTTTCAAGATACTCACCCAACAATGCTTCCTGAAGCTAATTTTCACTACCTACATGATGTACAACACCGATCAGTTGGTCACTCTACATCACCTTATTTCTCTATGGTGGAATGGAGGTTCTATGTTCTAAAGGTCTTTTGTGTCATAAAAAATCCTACGGTTCGAAGGCCCAAATTTGTGGATTGTAGGCCCAAATCAGGTGAATAGTTCTACTACTACAACAATTAGTACAGTACCCACTACAACAACTGCTATAGTAACTCAAAAATTACACCCCTGCTTGGATTTTATCCTAGGTCATTTGGATTCCAAGCATAAGCCTTTACCACTCGGGTATAGACTCGTTGGTAATAAATGGTCGGGTTTGTGATCGCATGTATTTTATGATTTTGGTGATGCTTCCTCTTATTGTTTTAATAAATTTTGCGATATATATGTTTGAAAATATTTTTTTTTATCATGGTTAATTTTTAGAAATTTTTAATTAACAACTTAAAGCTAAATGATGTTATTAATAAATGGCAGAGGCATGAGTAGTTTAAATACCACTCTTTTGGAATTTATTAAATATGAGAATTTTTCTTTTGATCATGTTTATATTTTTTATAGTTATTATTAGTTATTTTCTTAGGTTTACTTGTTGTGAAAAACCTATAAAGAATTAACTAGTTAATTCAAGATGAAATTAAAATGTTTTTTTTCTAAATATAAATGTTTGGAGCTGAATGATCTTATTCCTTGTTGCAGGAGGCTTAAATGTCTTGATCCCATGGCTATAATTCCTTTATATATGTTCAGAAATCATAAAACTAGTATGTATGTGTGATATAGGGTGATTAGAGTCTTTATATGATTTAATGTGGTGATGATAACTTTGATATGGTTGGTAACCTTTGATGAGAAATGGTTTGGGATCCCGGGCTGCAGTGATGGTTGATGTGGGTGATGGTGGGACAAATTATATTACGTAAAATGGTGCGAGACACTAGGGAATTCGAGATGAATTTAGAGAGGAGTTTTCTCATCAATTATTACTTCTTTCTTGATGCTTGCATGATGACTAAATGACCAGATGTTATTTATACGATCAGTTTCCAACTATAGGGCACAGTTTGATGCTATGCACTTCGGGTGAATCTTTTAAGTGGTAGCTTATGATGAGTCCTAGATTACCCATATGATTATGAATTGATAATTGAACTAATAAATGAACATGGTTGGTTTATGGTGTTTATAAAAGATTATTACATACTTCAAAATATAAACAAGAGAAATAATAGTGTTAAAGACACTAGTTTAAAGGATTAAAGCATTAATTGAGACATAGACCTTAGTAGTGGCGGCCAGGGGTCAAGTGAGATGATAGCAACAAATGAGTCTAAGGCTAGATAGTTTCCCTTATTGTGGTTTGTACATGATATTATTATTATTATTATTATTATTATTTGATTTTATATGTTATTCCACCCACATCAGAAGGGAAAATGACACCCAAATGTTTTGGGGAGAGTTTTCTCCAATATCTAGGATTGCGAGGGATTGAATGACTAACTTCTCCCTCATATTTGATCTACCTCTATACATTGATGAGTTAACTTATCTTGAGATATAATTGCTTGTAGTATAGGGTGTGTTCCTACTAGGGTTGTGATGGCTCACAATTTTACTATACATTTATGAGTATACTATAATGGTTCGAGGTATATCACATACTTGTATTCCAAAATAGTGGTTTTGGATTCCCATGTGTGTATGTGCATGGACTGTGATGACTTGAGATATAATGAATGCACATAGGGTATAGTGTATTTTGATCACATTTAGTTATTATTGGGATATGTTGATGATGAGATGTTGAGCTACACAAGATGCAGTAATGGATATGATGTTATTGCATGAGGTGCATGATTACTTATAGGAGGGATGAGTACAAGATGTAGCCTTTGGGGTGTGAGAGTGAAAAACCAATGTAAAAGTGGAAGCTAGATATCTTCATATATATATATGTGTGTGTGTGTGTCTGCTTTTGATATATAATGATTTACTTCTATGCATTATTCGGTGAGTGGGAAATTGTGAGGATGAGAAAAGAATAGTATACCCATTTAGGTGATGATTTAGTTTCATTTGTTTATTCATTGGTATTTAGTATGATTCTTTCACATTTTTCATTGGAGGTTTCAAGGATGACCCTACTAAGTATACATGTTATGCTCACCCTATGTATATATAAACTATTTTCAAATCATAAGGAGTTGATAGTTGATCGAGCTAGACATTACTAAATCGTGAAGTTGTTTATGAGTTGTTGGATCTTTGTGGTAGTTGCTAAAGATTCATCTTTTTGTACTTTCATTTCAATTGTGTCTAGTTATGTATGATATCACACTAAATTTTTAGATTGTTTCTTATTCATGCATGGTGTTGGTTGATGGTTTCTCATCTTATATCTTACTCCTTAAACTTATATTGAGTTTAATGCCTCCCATACGTGTGATTATATAATATTGATTCTATTTTTCAACCCATGGCCTATTGGAGGCAGGCTTTAGAGGTTATTATCTTTATTTATTCATTACTAGCCAAGGAGGGATACCTTGGAGGGAGTGGTTCATGAAAAAGTGGTATAAAAGGTGATGATTGAAGGATATGATGATGTTTGGAGTTAGATACTGGTAATGATGCATGGGTAGGTAGAGAAAATGTATTAGATGAGATTAGTATATACTGTAAACAGGGGAAACTAGCTAGGGTATGATATTTTAGGTGACCATGTGATCTGACACAAGAACCTTACAATTTTACCAAACATAATAAGTGAAGTGATGATGCTTGTGGGTTAGAGACCTAGGAAAAGATCTTGCATCATGATTGTATGTGAATGTATTTGAATTGGGTAGACAATGAGGATCATGTTAAAATTAATTAATAATTTAATTGACCTTAAATAATTAGTGTCCTGGGTTAGGAGTTTCTAACTTTCATTCTTTTGAAGGAATGGATCCAGATCAATTTCCCCAACAAGTTCGCACTGAGGATGTTCAGAGAGGTGTGCCTACAAATCATCATAGAGTGGAATGATGACACTTGGAGGAGAAAAATTTGAGAGTTTCAACACCAGAGTCTATAGAAGTATGAGGGATCTATTTCAGATTTTTAGATAGAGGGTTGATTGAAGGAGGTAAATATAGCCTTCAGTTTAGTTTGTGCTCAGAGGAAGTGCTAGATTTTTGTTGTATGTGATGATGTTGTGTAGGGAAACTTGGAAGTGGTGGTTTCTATTCTTAAAATATTGTGAGGATTCGACTATTTTATGGTGAATGTTTTGAGAATAATTTTAGGATGAGTTCCTTTCTTCAACTGCAGAAGCGGCTTGTCTACCAATGATGTTTTCCCACTGCTTGAGGATTTCTAAGTTATTCTCTTGATATGTTATGGAACCTTATAATCCATTTTTTGATCCTAAAATCCTCCAATTGTTATCCCCTTAAAGTGAATGAGTGGTATTATCTCCATTATTTGATTGTTAGACCTTTCACTTATATGTTTAGAGTTTCCAATATCCTCTTTGATTAAAAACCACCTATTGAATCCTTGATCCAATTTCTTATATCACTACAATGTTTGAAAACTAAACTATACCTTAATTTACTTCAGAGATGGTAGGTATAACTCATTCCTCAAGGTCATTGTTGAGATGGTGATACGACCCATGGTATAACATCCTGAACCCACACTCCTGAATCCGATGCCAAAATATGTTGTATATTTTTTTATAAAAGTAACTGAAAAATATATAGTATTTTACACAATTGATGGTCTTTTAAATCTAGGTTTTAGAGGATTATACATAACCGTACAATATATTAGAGTTTATATAATTTATAAACAAGATAACTATTTGGCTTCACCCACACTAACTCCTTAAATGAAACCAAACACCTTCGGATCCTGTGAACAACATTTTAAAAAGTACGGTGAGTATAAAATTTCCCAGTAAAGAGTTTTAAAAACCTAGTTAAAATTATTTTATAAATACTATTTAAAAACTCTTTTGAAATCATTTCCTTTTATATCAAATATAATAAATTTTATTTAATAAATATATTTTCCCAAAATAATAATCTAATTTTTTCATGAAAAATCCATAGAAAAATACTTATCAAAAAACTTTAAATGATATATCATTTTGAAAAACCATTTAATTTCAAAACAAGTAACCTTTTAAATAAAATTGGATTTCTCCTTTAAAATGTTTTGAAAATAATAAATTGTATGAATTAAAATGATACTTATAAAATATTAATAAATACATGAGGTCACTTGCAGTATCACCTTTATGACAATGTCCCCTTTTGAGGTTGTGAAATCACTCCATTCCTCATCATCACATATGATACTCAAGTGACATGTTTTATTTTAGGGAAAAAAATTATCAGGTTTTCCTTTCTCATTTAAAACCCATTAAAAACCTTTCAAAATTTACAAAAATTATTTTCGAAGAATAAAAGAATTTTATATATTTTAAACTTTAGTGGAAGCTATTTTTTAGAAAACATCATAAGAATTAGCTAGAAGAAATATATACTTAAAAAGAAAACCATACATTTAAAGGTAATATTTTTAAATACCTTGAAAATTAAACTTAAAAAAATTATTAATATGAATGGAATGATAGATATAGTATATGACAGTAACTATTATTATGAATGACATTTATTGAAATAAAAGAGCATTTTACACATAAAATGATAAACTTTATCATTTAAAATCATCATTGAATTCGAAAACAAAATTTCTATTTTTAAAATAAATTGTTAAATTTGAAAATGGGAATTTTAAAGAGAAAATAAAAATAAATCTTTGAATCATGGTCATATATAAGGAAGGTTTAAATGAAAAACAAATTCCTTCAAAATAAGGTTCTTGAAATTAAACATGGAAAAGGAGTTTCAAAAATAGAATTTCCCTTTACATAAAATAAGAGTTTCTGAAAATATAATCATCAAATAATTTTCTATAAAAATTATCCCTTACCTTGTTCTTTGCAGATTATTTATTCTTGAAGGTAGATAATTATTAAACCCTCTCTCTCTTTTTTTCATACATAGGTGAGAAGTTCTCAAAGTAAATCTCTTTATATAACACAACCTTCACTGTTCATTTGTATTTAAATAATACAAACGTGATGAGTAGACTCCTTATCCAAATGTAATCGGAGATTTAAAGAGGTCCTTTTATAAATAAATTTTCATAATATATATATATATATATATATTTCTTAAGATTAAGATAGGATTTTTTCTATTAATAATCCATAAAATTTAAAAACTGAAAATTCTTGAAGGTCAATCTAGGATAGATTGCGGAGAAATATTTAAAAAAAAGTAGAAAAAATGATTTAATATAGATACTTACTTGAAAATACATGTATTAATCACTTAGATTAAGATTTATTTATGTATGAAATAATAACTGAGTGCTAAAAATAAGCAGTGTGTAGCAAAACCAATGTACCCCTACCATAAAGTATGGATGGGGTATACTTCACTTGAAAAAAATGGTATGTATTTAAATCTAAATTAATACTTTTATGTGACATGAAACAACAACATAATTATGTTCCTTTGTCTATATGCAGATTGATGAATCAAAATCCAAAGACACTTTCATCCCATGTCATGTTCTATGGAAGGAGTCCTGTGTAAATAAATATGATATACTAATAGATTAAAACACATAAAAATTATGGGAAGCATGTGTTAGTATGTAATAATAAAAAAACTACTTTAAATCAGTATTACGTAATAATGATTACTTATTTTTCTATTTTTTTATCCAGTTTAGACATAGGAATCATCATCAGCTGTACCTATTGAATATCTACTATTAGTGGCCTTGAAGTGGCCATAACAATATGATCACATCAAAGTTGTAGGTTTTGTGGTGTCACTCAGAACATATTTTGAGAAAATTAAAGTATAGGGGATAGAGATAAGAAAATAGATGAGATTCAGACATGATTAACTAATATAGAAGACTTAATTGGCAGTTTGAGTTGTTAGATAATTTTATGGGAATACATAAAACAGAGGAAACAACACAACAACAACCAGTACATGAAGATCCCCTCCACCCCCACCAGCTTTGAGGTGATCCATTCTACTTAAAGGTCTGCCTTACCAGAGGTAATAATTTTTTTCATAATTGTCTCTATGAAATGTGAATCAGGATGACACTGATACCATTCCTAAGCTAATATTCTATGGGGTGAAAATTATTGTGATTTATATTTATTGACACCCACACATCGTCTTATTGAGAGGGGTACAATGTACAATATCCAAAGAGATATTCTATACTAAAAACAACTTCCAAATGATCATGTGAGAGTGGGGATCACATAGCTCATAATCCAGCACTGAGCTACTAGTTCCCCTTGATGATCAGGATATTTATATGGTCAATCTTACTATCAAAACTTTCCTAGAATGGTTGTTTGATCTTGTAAAAATAGATTTCAACAGGGATGTATTCCATTCCAATTTATTTTTTATACAAAACATTTAAAAATTAATGAAAAAAGGCATAAACTGATGAATTTTATTACTGACGGAGAAAGGGAAGGGGTGAAACTGATGATTGAATCAAAATAATCTAAAGGATCAACCAGTCGATTAAAAGGACCTTCAGAAAGTGCCTTTACCCCTCCAGTTCAACTTCCACATTTACTAACATTAAAAGTCCATGTGGATACAACATTAAAACATGGTAATATGAACATAATTTATTTTAAAGAATAAATGTATGGAGATGATATTTTATACTATCTTGGTATTGATAATGTTAATGAAATACTAAATTATTAATGACTAAGAGTCTCAGTTGTGAATGTATATATGAGGTATGTTTTTAAAAAAATCTAATAGCTGATATAATATGTTAATTATAGTTAAATATTATTCATAATTTTTATAAGCATATATATCAGTACTATTTGAATGGAAATCCCTATGAATAAAAATTTAGACTCATTAGTGCTCACACCACTTCTACAAAACTATTATCATTGAAATAAGATGAATATTCAGTAATAGTGGACAAACTGGCCTTAATGTTTGAAAGAAAACATACAGATGAAAAACTCTTCTTAATACCCACAATGTAAGGGTGAAACTGTGCGATTTAATCATATCAATTATATTTTCATTCCTTTCATTAATTATTCCTTTTTTAGGAAGCATTAGTTACTCATTGCAATCAATTTGGATACTCTAAAGATTTATTTTCCGAATTTAATCCATGGATACTCAAAAACTCAACCAAATGTGATGATGTTTATCAATTTTTAATACACTACATGAATCATTTTACAAATAAACTTCAAGTTATACATTTTTTATCATATTTTAAGTAAAATTATATTTTGATAGTGTGATGTTTAAATATCATCAAAATAATAGCATGGAGACAGTCCATGAGTACAAGAAGCCTATCTAATTATACAAGTGGATAAGTATTAGGTTATATATAATAATATTTCACTATCAAAACATATATCAAAAAAATTACTTAATTTTTTCAATGTTTTAGCAATGTCTAAAACAATCTAACAGTAAAGATTGTGGTTATTATGTTTGCAATTTTATGAAAGATATCATATTCCATCAACAAACTAGCATCCTTAAAGAGATATTTCTTATGATAATTACAATTACATTTAAAATATTTACTAATCATTTTTTTATTTATATTTTCCCAATACTACCAAAATTGTCAACTGTTCTCATATTCAAAAAAGGAAATAGATTTTTTGAGAAATGAATGGAGAAATACATAGTGTCAGTATGTATACAAACATCATGAATAGGTGACTTACTAATACTTATATAGTTAAATTTCTAATCATTTTATCTATTATTTTTTAGTTAATTTTTTATCACTTTTATCTGATACTTATTTAAGATAATTTTCTTATCAAAACATACATTAAATACTCAAAACCAATAAAAAACATTCATATTGTTTTGATAATTTAGGAAAATGATCTTTGAGTCATTTTTGATGTGTAGGAATCAATAGATCATCAATATGACATGTGGTGTGACTAATATGACTCAAAATGTGTGTTTTTATTTTAAATTTACATTTTAGTTCAAAACAGACATCACATAATCAAAACTAAGAAAACACATTTATATTATTATGAAACATTGGTACAGTTATTTAAAAATCATTTGTGATGTGTAGGAATTAGTCTCACCTCAATTTGATACATAGTGTTCTTGGTATGACTCAAAGTGTATGTTATGAGTTTAAAATTGACACTTTAGTTCAAAACACATGTCACATACTCAAAACAAATTAAAAATATTCTTATTATCATTATAATATAGGGAAATGATTCATAATTCATTTGTGACATGTAGGAATCAGTCGCATGTCAACTCGATACATGGTGTCACCAGTTTGAATCAAATTGTGTGTTTTCAGTTTAAATTGACATTTTAGTAAAAAAGGAATGTGGCGTACTCAAAATATATAAAACACATTCAAATTATTTTTATACTTTAGGAAAATGATCCTTAAGTCATTTTTTATGTGTAGGAATCAACTGCACGTCAATCTGATGCATGGTGTGGCCGATATGACTCCAAGTGTGTATTTTTATTTAAAATTGGCATTTTAGTTCAAAATAGATGTCACATACTCAAAATTGAGAAAACACATTCAAATTTTTTTGATATATTATAACAAAAATCAATAAATCATTTGTAACCTTTAGGAATTAGTTTCATCACAATCCAATACATGGTGTTCCTGGTATAACTCAAAGTGTATGTTATCAGTTTAAAATTAACACTTTGGTTTAAAACACACATCACATACTCAAAACCAAGAAAAAAATTCTGATTGTATTGATATTATAGGGTAATGATACATAAATCATTTTTTATTTTTAGGAACCAACCCCACCTAAATCCGACACACGATGTGATCGGTATGACTCAAATTGTGTGTTTCTATTTAAATTGACATTTTAGTAAAAAAGACACGTGACATACTCAAAATTGAGAAAACACATTCAAATTATCTTGATACTTTATAAAAAAAAATCCTTGATTCATTTTTTATGTGTAGGAATCAACTACATGACAATTCGATGCACAATGTGACTGATATGACTCTAAGTGTGTGTTTTTATTTAAAATTGACATTTTAGTTCAAAACACATCCCACATACTCAATACCGATAAAAAAAATTTGTATTATTTTAGTAATTTAGAAAAATGATCCATAACTCATTTGTGACATGTAGGAATCATCCACACCTCAATATAATATGCAGTGTGGCTAGTATGACTCAAAGTATATGTTATTTGTTTAAAATTGACACTTTAGTTCAAAACACACATCACATACTCAAAACTGAACAAACACATTATGAATGTCTTGATACTTTAAGGAAATAATTAATAAGTCATTTATTATATGTTGGGATCGGTCGCATGTCAAACCAATACATGGTGTGGCTAGTATGACTCAAACTGTTTGTTTTCAGTTTAAATTGAAATTTTAGTAAAAAAACATGTGACATACTCAAAACCAAGAAAATGCATTTAGATTGTTTTGATACTTTAGAAAAAAGATTCTTAAGTCATCTGTGACATGTAGGAATCAACCACACATCAATCTGAAACATGGTGTGACTGGTATGACTCAAAGCGTGTGTTTTTATATAAAATTTACATTTTAATTCAAAACACACCTCACATACTCCAAACTGAGGAAACACATTCAAATTGTTTTGATACTTTAGAATAATGATATTTAAGTCATTTTTGATGTGTAGGAATCATCCACACTTCAATATAATATATGGTTCACCCGATATGACTTATAATGTATGTTATCAGTTTACAATTGAAACTTTAGTTCAAAACACACATCACATACTCAAAACCCACCAAATGCATTCGGATAGTTTTGATACTTTAGGGAAATGTTCCATAAGTTATTTGTGATGTGTAGTGATAATATAAATTTATATATATATTGGATATATTTATTTAATGTTCAATCATACTTTACTTGATAAGACATTGGGTTTTGATGTGTTTTTATAAGAATTAGGAATTCAAGGCTCAAAGGATGAAGGTTGGAAAAATGGAAAATCCATCCTTAAACATTGTAAAACTGAAGTACATGAAGTTTACTTCTTGAACGAACAACCTGTCAGCTTGATTACAGTCCATGAATCCAAAATACAATGCATGAACCAAGTACACAATGTGTATCCTAATTACACATCGTGAAAGACTCGAAGTCCAAATCTGATGAGATACATGGCGTAAACTCATTACATAATGTGAGAAGTTCAAACCTAATTTTCATTGAAGGGTAAAGCCATGAAATCCAAAAGATCCCATATATTCAAATATTAATTCGGATATGAAGCACATGACATGTAACCCATTTACACATCATGTAATTTTTGAAGAGTATGCCACTTAAAACCATTACACGACATGAAAAATTTGCACATCGTATACATTTCAAGTCTATTTATATATGAGTTCCTCCATCACGTAAAGAGCTCCAGATTCCCAACATGATTTCTTCTATTATTATTTATTTTCCTCCTATTTTCATTCCCATATGTCTCTACTACATTCTTTTATTATTTCAATCATTCATTTGTTGTCACTTTCAAGTTCAAGATTCGTTTGTGGTTTTTTGTTGTTCCAACATTCCAATTTCAATCTTGATTGATGTGAAACTCAATTTATGTTGAGTTCTTCATTTTTTAATCATCCAATTTAGTTTTTAATTTATTTTATATAATTTAAATTGTGTATTTATTTATTTTAAATCGTTTATTTGTTATACCAATCATGTTGTAACCATTTTTACTGCTTTTGCTCAATTCCTTCATGTGAGGCTAATCCTCTTAGGTTTAGGGATTAAGAGTAGGGGTGGTTTAAACCTAATGAATATCGAAAATTGAAAATGGATAACCCTATGGCTAGTAACTAGGTTTAATATAATTTTCAATATCATTTGATTTCATCTACACTGACCATCAGAGGTGTAATCTAACAATCATAACCTAGCTAGATTCGATCAGACTAGGATCAATAGCATGTGATTATTTCTTCCCAGAAGTCAATATTCTCATGATTAGGTTTTAAATTACTTTATAACAAGGAATATTTTCCATCTTTGGTTGATCCAATTGGTTGGACCAAGATCAATTGATGTCTTTTTCACCACTTTGTAGCCTATTCTATAGGTATATCCAAAGTTAGATTTAGGATTATCCTTTACCTATACCCTGAAATTGACCATGAACCCTTCCTTTAATCTATTTTAAAACCCAAGCTACTTATTTTTAGTTAAACCAAACAAAATATAATGAATTTGAGGAATCCTACCCAAAAGGTTCTTATCACTAGGTTGCTTGTCTATAAGTTGGCTATGTGGGTTTGACCCCAGACTGCCACTTACTATGCCTTAGTAGTTGAGTGTAGTTTGTGATATAAATTTCTTATCTGATAAACACCTAGAGGAATCAATGATGACTTCTGGGCACATCAAATTTTGGCACCATTTTTGGGTAATAGATGTACTTGGGCATAATGACCTTTGAACAAACCTTGGATTACCTTACCCTTTTCTCCATGTTTCTTATTTTTCCTTTCCCTTTCTTATTTTTCTTTCCCCTTTTCCTTTTACCATATTTTTTTCTCAAGGATTATAACATGTTTCCATTTTATTTTATATTAGCGCATGCGTCGGGGTTCCCTGACTCTTTCTAGGAGCCTAGATGCATAAGATATACTTCTTTTCAATCCTGAGATCGATATAACCTTAGATGAAAGTCGGTGTTCTGTAATGGCTGAGAAAAATGATCTTGCTCCGCCCCATCCGAAAAATGATCAATATGTGCCACCTAAACATCAGGCTGAGTGACTAGTTCTGTAGGAGTGCACCATAATGGATTATAGTTTATCATCCATCAGTGTTGATGCGTCCAGTATTGTGCGCCCTCCAGTTCAAGCGCATAACTTTGAGATCAAACCTATAATCATTAATATAATCTAGAACATAGTAAAATTTAGTGGAATTCAAAGAGAAGACCACCATGAAAACATTTCAAATTTCATAGATGTTTTTGATACCTTTCACAACCATGGAATTTCATCAGATTCAATCAGACTTTGTTTCTTCCCATTATTATTATGCGATAGATCCAAGTATTTGCTAAAAAGTAAAGCTTCTGAGTCCATCACGACTTAGGATGATTTAGCTAAGAAATTCCTCAATAGGTATTTCCCACCCATCCAAACCTGGAAGTTAAGAAATGAGATTCAAAATTTTAATCAGGTAGATGGATAATCAGCATGGGAAACCTAGTATATATTTAAGGAGATAACTCGTAATTTCCCATATCAAAAAATTGATGTGTGAATATAACTTCAAATTTCTATCAGGGACTCCAGACTTCCACCCACACTATTTTGGATACCTCCACTAAAGGATGGATCATGCTAAAGACACATGAAGTCGACAAAGTGTTGTTATATGAGATTTAGCACAATTCCAGCCTATGGAAAAGTGATAGAGGGATACTTGGTACAGAAACCAACAGGCGGAGGGGACTTCCCACTTGGTGGCCCAAGTAGAATCCCAAAACAAGAAAATTGATTCATTTTAGCTACCTATTACTCCATCATCACCAACTCTTACCCTTGTTATAGAGATACAATCTTGTGTGATGTATGGAGGCATGAACCTATACCAAGGATACAGGGTAGGAATATAGGAACATCAAATCCAAGATTGTAATTACGTCAATTATAATCAACAAAAACAGTAGTACCAGTAGCCCCAACAATATCAACAACAATACTATCAGAAGATTCAAGATGAGGAACCACAATAGCCAAACCAAGGTTACTATCAGCAGAGGAGTGGAAAAGTACCACCAATAAATCAGAGACCACCTAGATACCCACCTCAAGGTCCAATTCCTCGATCACAGCAGAAATTTCAACAAAATTTTCCTAGGGCTAAAAAATTTGCACCACCTCAATAGAAACAGTATCAACAAGATATACTAAGACCTCTATAATAATCCCATACTTTTCAATCCAATATTGAAAACCTTATCACTTCCTTCATACAAAAAGAAGATAAGAGGATGAAATCCTAAGATACTGAAATGAAAAACCATAAGTCTTCCCTATGAAACCTTGATCATCAAGTAGGGTAGATCTATAAGACTTTATCAAATCAGCTACTGAGTACTTTTCATGGTAATACCAAGGCTCATCCAAGGGATGAGGCTAAAGCTATAGTTTATAAGATTGGAAAGATGTTGGAATTTAAGCAGCTGTGCTTAGGTGATAAAAAGTAGTTAAATGAATCTAATAAAGTTTTTCAGGAGAAAAATAAAGTTGTAAAATCAACTAACAAAGCTATAGTTAAGGAGAATCCCTAAAGGGACAATGTCTATGTGTCACTAACACTATACAATCCACATCTACCCTTTCCATAGAAGTTGATACAAGAAAAAAAAAGAGGGAAAATATAAAAAAATATATATATGTTTAAACAAATATGCATAAATATCCCCTTTACAATGACAATTTCGCAATTTTCTACTTATGTAAGATTATTTAAAGACTTTATCTCAAGAAAAAATAAAATGAAAGACTTAGGATTCATCTCCCTAAAAAAATAATTCTCTGCAATTGTTCAATGGAATCTTCTACCCAAAATTCAAGATCCCATAAGTTTCTAATTTCTTTTCACTATAGGGATATGAAATTATGAAAGATCCTTGTGCAATCTTGGAACAATTATCAATCTCATGCTAATGAGTGTTTTCAAAAATTTGGTGCTCAGAAAACTAAAACCAATAAGAGTGGCACTCCAACTCGCTGAACGCTTAGTAAAACAACCTCAAGGATTGCTTCAATATGTCTTAGTAAAATTTGGTAAATTTATTTTTCCTACTAATTTCCTCATCCTGTTCATGGAAGAAGAAATTATGTTTACCTTATTCTAGGGAAACCATTCATCACCACTGGAAAGGTGTTAATTGATGTTAACCAAGGGAGATTGATATTTAGAGTTGGTGATGAATAAGTTGTGTTTGATTTGTCAAATCCTAATAAGAAATGTGACAAGTTATTGGATTGTCAAGACATCTCTCTTACTGAATAGAAATATGATAATATGACTAGTAGGCTCATGCATGGAAATTTTTATGATATCAAATCTCAAAAACCTCCTTTGTAAGGAAAATAGTTTTGCTAGATTCCTCCTAAATATGGTCTAAAAATGAATATTGATGGGTCATGTACCAATGGTAACATGAGGGGGTGGAGTTGTTCGCAACCAAGATGGATATGTCATATTTGCTTTTAGTGCTTCATTTGGCCAAGAAGATTATATTTTTGCTGAATATTTGGCCATGTTCAAGGGACTGGAATTGTTCCTCTCTCACGATATCTCACTGGCAAGGGTGGAAACAGATTCATCCATTCTTCATGGATCTATCATAGTATCTATTTCAATATTGTGGGCTATCACCTATCTGGTTCACAAATGTAGGAGTATCCTCTCTAGTCGCATGGATATCACACACACATGGAGAGAAGTTAATATGGTTGTGGACTTCCTAACTTTCTGGGACACCCCTGTTAACTCATGTACCATCTTTAATACCAATGGATCCCTTTCCCCAAAATGTGTAAATATTATGAGAGATGATGCTCTTGGGATCCACTATTTTAGGCCCCCATAACTTTTTTGGGGCTCTTACCCCTATCAATAAAATCTATTAATGTTGAATTGATGACCAATATGGACAGAATAAAGAAAATACCTCCTAATGAAAAGGTATACAATGCTCACAAGAATTTGAAATACATTGCACCTCTAAAAAGGAATACCATCCCACTTTTCATCCCCTCTATTTTCAAGAATTGTTCTAAAAGGGGTGTTTCCTCACATTTAAATTAGTCTGAATGGAAGCATTTATAGCTCTAGAGAATAAACAAAACATTGACTAGAAGGCAAGACAAGATAGGTTAGAATTTATTTTCTAAAAATAAGTTAAGTTAATTTGTTCTCAAGAGGGTTTTCTTTAAAAAATGCTAAATTTTTAAATTTGAATTTTTAAAATGTCAAAAAAATCACATCGTGTAAAATGAATACACGGTGTGAAAGTTTTGGGGATCAAAAAATAAAAAACCCAAGCATTACATGTTTTTTATTAAATAAAAGATGTGAAAAAATTTGTGTAACTTTAAAAATCTTGAACCTATGGTTCATGGATGACCCCCCCCCCCCCCTCCTCATGTTCCTCTCCCCCTTCTCCTCATGTTCCTCTCCCCCCCACGTGCTCCCCTCCTCCTGAACACTGATTGTGTGATCTCCAACCACCCACCTCCCCTCCTATTCTCTGTTAGCAGCTCACCCTTCCCATCCTCCACTTATTGCTCGTTTCATCCCTCCACAATGACCCTCACCAAACAAGAATCCTGAGGCGAAGATCCTCCACTGCCCAAGCGTCAGGAGGTGGCTCAGCTTCCACCACCAGTAGATCACACCCCTTCACCTTCCTCATCCGATTCTACCACCTTGCCTGCTTCATAGGCATCCCAGTCCTCATATTTATATTCCCATGGTGCTTCACCGCACCCGCACCTTCACCCGTTCCTCCACTTTTCAGCACCCGAGCATCAAGTATGTTTGTTCCATCTCCAGGTCAAGCTGATGCATACCAACAAGACGTTGTATCTGACTGTGTTTGAGTACATTCATGTGCATAAGTAGGTTCTTGAGCTTCTAGATCAGATGCACCTCTCTGCCATCCCCCAAGTGCATGAAGATACCTTTAAAGGGATTTTACTTGAGTTCTTGGCCATGTTGGAGCTTGACCTGGTGCATGTCACCTTCCGCCTTGGTGGTAGGCCTTGGGACCTCACCTTAGGTGACTTCGGCATCGAACTCAGTATCTATGTAGAGGAGTTTATTGCCTCCCCTTCTTACTTGGCCATGAAACTAGATCAGAGGAAGGAGGGTGTATTGGGGAGTTTTCCACTAATCACTCAGGACCCACAGAGCTTCCCCATGCATGGTGAAGAGAACCCATCTGTGGGGTTCTGCCTTACGGATTTTTCACCATGATTTTGTGAATGTTTGGTTAGATGGAGGGGATTATCATAGGAGCATTAACCCTATTGAAGTGAACATCCTTGACTCATCCATGGGAGGCCCAACCATCAACATGGACCTCAAGTTTTCATTGCACTACCAGACCTAGGTATGTGGTCTATAGGTACTCTCATGGGGGGAATTTTCATCACCCACCTTGCACACCACCCCGACACCTTCAATGAAAACCAACCTCGTTTCTCGCTTGGGAAAATGGATCCCATTGACCTCCTCATGCTCCAAAAGATGGGGCTTTTGAGGAAGGTCGATGGGAAATATCGTTGGGCCCCCAAGTACATGGAGGGTCCTACTAAGGCCCCATCCCCTGCCCCTGTTCAGGATCCCCCCACTCCCACTAATCTATCAGTCCCTACTTCCACTACATCCCCTGATTCCACCTCCACCCAAACTGCACCATCTACCACCACAGCTTCCCCACCAACCACACCTGCACCTTCCCCACTAGTTTCATCTAACTTATGGTCTATTATATAGTATCTTATGGAAATCTAGTTACAGATTTTTCTCCACCTATGCATTCCCTTCCTTGTGCCATCCAATTTCACCACCCCCACCCCACCACCAGCCTCCATATCCACCCACCCACCACCCTCTAAAGTACCCACCTTTTTAGCCATTCCCACCCCCATAGGCCACCCTAAATGAACTTCCTCCTGAGCTCATAGATCCTCTTTCCCAGCAGTAATATCTAGTGGAGCAGACCCAACGGGGCAAGGGTCCTACCCTTCCATTAGCTTCTACAATGCCTCTTATCGATCTGGATGCCAAATGTGTGGCCCTAATATGGATCGGAACCTCACCCCCTCCATCCTCAATTGAGATTGATGCTGGCACAAAGGCACTTATTACGACGGTCGATCCTCTATCCCCTACCTCCATTGATGAGATAGATTTGGATGATTTGATTCAAACCCCCCACTATTCTGGAGGAGACTTATGATGTAGAGATCAGAGAGCATTCCTCTATACGGATGGGATACAGATTTTGACTTCACTACATGGTATTCTTATTTTCATTTTTCGGCTACAATACATTATCCATTTCTATCTTTCATACCTCTTCTATGGTCATTAACAAAACTACTAGGCCACCCTCTAGCATCTCTCTTGATATCTATCAGCATGTGGTTCACTTACAAAGATAGGTTGAGGAGGTCAAGATCTAGATTTGTACTTAGCAGGAGCCCCATCCACAACGTTCCTAGATGCTCTTCCTACCATATGAGATTCATGGTCAATGCATTCCTAAGATGGTTAATCCCACCAAGTTCCCTCATGATCTCGATGATGCCTCCACTTGTTCCTGTAGGAGGTAGAGGGATTTTAATCCGATGGACGACACAAACTGATATTTTGTTCATTTATATGGATGACAACGTTATTGTTAGCGTTTATGGGAGGAAACCTATATTTTTGTTTTCTTTATTTTTTTTGTGTGTTTTAGACCTATTATTTTCCTTTTATAGCATTTTTGTTCATAGGTCATCTCAAACTTCATTGTAATCACTTTCTGCATTTATCTAAGTTTTTTTCTCCTCATTTTGATTGTGTACTTCTGACCATTATTCTTCTTCTATATTGATTAACCCTCGTAAAGTAATGGTTTATCTAGTGTAGGTATTTTTTATAACAAATTTTGAAGGTAGCACAATTTCCACTCAATATCCAACAAGTTTCCCCATAGCACGACTTTCACTACATGGATCTCTCGATTCCCTATTTAAAATTACTCAAGTTTCATTTCACTTTTGTCTATGCTTTTATTAGAATATATTCCATGACTATTTTTAGAACAGTGCGGATCTTGTATCATTTTAAGTACGTGGGATTATTTCCTAAGATTTATTGTTGATACACTTGGATTATTTCCTATTTTCATTATTATATGGGACATATTTCATTAAAATTATGATTTAAACTTGAAATATCATTAAACCTATTTAAATAAAATATAAAGTTAGGTTAGAGATTTTCAAAATCCATTTTTAGTATTGTTTATATTTTTAGCATAATTGATGAGTGAGTAATTTAATTATAATTTTGGATTCTTATAATTTCTTTTAATTGGCTTAGTACCGGATTCTATGCCCTGAGTGATTGAAAGTTATTTTTCACATACTCTCATTCCTGAGAGGATTTTAGACCTACATTATCATATTATTCTCTAAGCATATTTCTTGAGATATTTTTAGGGCATGTAAACCTATTAGAACTAGAATTGAGATCTTATTAAGGCTATGATTGAAAGAATACACTATTAAAATGGTTGAGGAAATCTTTGTTGAGCCGATTTTTTTGAGACCCACTTGTACATCTTTTCTTCTTTAGCCTTTTGTAGTTATGAACAACCTTCTTAGGATAGAGTTGTTTCAAGCATATTATCCATTCCTACCCTAATCTTGGTACTATGCATGATTTTCCTTTGAAAAAGTGTGGGTGATTTTTCATCTCATCCATACATGAGATGTTGATACTAAGGAGACATACAATGGCATTTTCACTAGATTTATTTGATATAGTTCATGATTAATTTTGTTATTTTCTACGCTTACCTTGTTCCTTTGAAAAAAGATATATATATATATATATATATATATATATATAATGGTTTGTTCATTTAGAAGGTCAAAAATCACTATTACCAGACTGGTTGAAACATCCTAATATTTTAAAAGGAAATACTATGTTCAATAGTATACAATATAGGCCACACCGAGCTTAAACGAACAACTAAATATTATTATTTAAATGTGACCATTATAACACAGTTGATAAATTAGTGGGTATGAACTGGAATATCTAATTTATGAAAAAAAAATATAAATTCCCGAATTAATATGAATGTATTGGTAAGTTTATATAAAATAATCACATAATTTTTAGTAAAGTCATTTTAATCTTCAAATATATGTTTTCTTCAAAAATAGATTTTTATTGATTTCTATGAAAAAATAAATATAATTAATTTTTCAAACTTTTGAAAAAATTATTTTATAAAAATAACAAAAAAATTTAAATCATTGTATTAAAACTATCTTAGGATGAATTTTTGAAAATTTTCCTAAAATATTGAGTTTTCAAGGAATAGTGAAAAATACTGATTTTTATTGAAACTATATATTTTTTTAAATTTTTTACAAGATAAAATTATGTTCTTTATTAGTTTTAAATCTTAATTAGTTCAATTTTATTTAAAATATTCCAATTATGGTCTTTGAAATGGATTTTATAAAGTAATTTAGTAAAAAAAACATTTTATATTTAAAAGAAAATTTTTCAAAAAACTGTTTTTTGTTGCATTTTGTCGATTTTATTTTAAATTAAATTCTACAAGTTATGTGTTTTAAATTTTGAAAAATGGATTTTATATTTGAAATAAGAAGGTATAAATTTAGTAAATATTTCCATTTTATTTTTAGATAATATGAATAGTAAATTGGTAAATTTTGTTGTAACGGTAAAGGGTAAATCAAGTAATTAAGGGTAAAATAATATGATAAGGATTATAAAATGACCCTTACACTTGCCAAAATTTTATTAGATGAGTAATTTTCATCCATAATCATTCAAGGTTCAAATATATGGCCTTTTTTCATTTTTAAGTGATTATGAAATTTATAATATTTTATTTAAAGAAAATTCAAAGATGTCACATTCATATTTTTATATATATTAGGTGCTTGGGGGTATAATTACATCATATTCATACTTTTAATAACTATAATATTTTAATATGGGGTTATCTAGAAGATATATTCTATTATAAATAGTCATTTTAAAGCTAAAATATTTATATTCATCATGGTAATTTATTTTTAACTTTTAGGGATGAAATAATTACCTTAAATACTTACAAAATTCTTATGCGTTAATTATTTTATTAATGGAAATATAAAATAAATGATATTAAAAATATTAAAATAAATATAATTTAAAATAATTAATCTGATAAATAAATTTTCTAGATGAATTTTACATATTATGGTTGTATTAAAATATTTTTTGTGAAGTTATCTTGTTTTATGGATATTTTTAAAAAGTAAAGTAATAAATAGTGTCAAAATTGACATGAATTATATTTTAGAATAAATAATATTTTATTAAATCATATAAAATTCCTAAAAATATTAAATCAGTCCAACTGATTGTGATAAGGTTGGGCATGTCCTCTATGATCCATTTATGAGTCTTTTGGTATTTTATAGTAACTATATTAATCCTCAAAGAGTAAAAATTCATGTTGTCATGGTAAGAGTTAAAGGGATTAAATAAGGGTTAAAACCAAAGATAAGGATAAAAATTTAGACTAAACTTATCTAAATTTTATTGGATGAGGATATTTTGACTCAAAATCATCTTATATTTTAAATTAATATGTTTGGAGTCATTTGGAATTGAAAATTAATTTATATTAATTTAATATTTTGAGAAATGTTAAGAGTGCTCCTTCCCTATCCTATAAAAGGACACATCTTCTTCTCATTTCTTTACACTTAAAAACCTATTTTTGTTAATCCATTACCTACTCAAATACCTTTCTAAAATCCCTCCCCATATTCTATAGGTCTTATTTTAGGCAAAACACCACCCTTAGTGGTATTAAGGTGTTAATAAAATGGATTTCTGAAGAAGTGGAAGATAAAGAACATATGTAACACAAGGTAAGGGGCTTATTTTAAAAGTTTTATTTTTTCAATGAAAAATTTTTATTATAATTAATGATAGTATATATTTCCTCCATCTATAATTTTTAATGACATTTCATTCATTTTTATACAAGAATAAGTTTTAATTTCAAAGCATTTATGATTATGTCTTTTAAATGTGAGTAATTATTTTGAAAATATGGATTTCTCCTACTGATTTTCATAAAAGTGGTTTTATCAAGCTTAAAGTTATAAAATATTTTATTCTATGGAAATAATATATGTAAGATTTTGGAAATTTTTTTAATGGGTTATGAATGCGAAAATAATATCTTCTAAAAATGTTTTCTTAAAATTTAGCACTTGGGTATCAAATAAGATGAAGAGGGATGGGAAGTGAACTCATGACCTCACGGGATTTTGTTCTATAAGATATACTGCTAGTGGTCACATGTTTTTTAAAAGAACAGACAAGTATCATTTTAATCCATAAATGAATTATTATTTTCAAATTATTTTTAAGCAGAAATCAAAGTGTTTTTCAAAGATTGTATTTTGAAAAGAATTTTCAAAATGATAAGTATCTTTGAAAAAAATTTAAAAGTATTTTATATATTAAATATATACACATATATATTTTATATAAAATGTTTTTAAAAAATTATGTATAAAATTATTTTTCATTGGTTTTGAAAACCCGTATTGGGAAATTTTATGCTCATCCCATCTTTTTAAAATATTTTTCATAGGTGTCTTAGAAGTTATAAAATGGATGGATTCATTTAAGGATTTAGTGCACGTGAATCCAATTAGTTATTTTATAATTATTTTTATAAAATATGATATTATGTAAGGTATTTTCCTAATACTACTGAACCTAGACCATAAAAGATCCTTGGTTGTATAATGGACTGCAAATTTTTCAATTTATTTTTATTTTATAAAAATACACAACATGTTTTTAGTACCGAATTTGGAAGTCCAAGTTAAGGATGTCATAGTGGTATTAGAGTAATGGTCTAGAAAACATTGTAAATTATGCATTTTTGTTTGATTAAAAAAAATCTAAGAGATGGAATTTTATTTTGAACTTCTAGGTAATTAAGTTCCATTAAGAATATAAATGTAAAACTATTCTAGTTTCTTCTAATTCTGAAGATGAAAATTCATAATTTTCTGAAGTACGATGAATAAATTAAGAGGTATAAATAATTTAATTTGGAGATAATATAACATATTTATATTTTAAAAGGAAACACTATTTAAATAGTGTACATGATATGCCACATCGAGCTTAAAAGAACAACTAAATATTATTATTTAAATATGATCATTATAACATAGTCAATAAATTGGCAGATATGAATTGGAATAACTGATTTATGAAAAAATTATATAAAGTACCAACTCAATAATAATTTATTGGTAAGTTATTAGAAAATAATCACACAATTTTTAGTAAAGTCATTTTAATATTCAAATATATATTTTCTTCAAAAAGCAATTTTTATTGCTTTCTATAAAAAAATATAATTAATTTTTGAAACTTTTATAAAATTTATTTAATAAAAGGAAAATAATTTTTAAAATCATCATATTAAAACTATATTAGGATTAATTTTTTAATTTTTTTTGAAAATATTGATTTTTCAAGGAATAGTGAAAATACAAATTTTTATTGAAAATTGTATTTCATTTTAAAGTATTTACAAGATAAAATTATGTTTTGTATTTTTTTGAAATTTTTAACAGTTAAATTTTATTTAAAATATTCCAATTATTTTTTTTAATTGAATTTTATACTTTAATTTAGTATAAAAACATTTTATATTTAAAAAGGTCATTTTTCCAAAAAAAACTGTTTTTCGTTGCGTTTTTTCAATTTAATTTTAAATTAAATTCTGAAACTTATATGTTTTATATTTTTAAAAATGGATTTCATATTTGTAATCATATTCTCCAAATTTAGTAAATATTTCCCATTTATTTTTGTACAATATGAATGGTAACCTTGGTAAAAAAAATTACCATGGTAAAGGGTAAATTGATTAATTAAGGGTAAAAATAATATGATAAGGACTATAAAATGTAACTTAAACTTACCCCAATTTTATTGTATGAGTTATTTTAATCTATAATCATTCAAGGTTCAAATATATGTCTTTTTTCATTTTTAAGTGATTATGAAAATTATAATATTTTATTTAAAGAAAAATTAAAGACATTATGCTAATATTTTTAATAACTATAACATTTTAATATGGGGTTATCTAGAAGATATATTCAACTACAAATAGTCATTATAAATATAAATTTTTTTATCTTCATCATGGTAATTTTTTTATTTTTACTAATGAAATAATTACCTTAAATACTTACACAACGCTGATGAATTAATTATTTTATTAATGGAAATAATTTTAAATGATATTGAAAATATAAAAATAAATATAATTTAAGATAATTAATTTATCTATGAATTTTCTATAATAATTTTACATGTTATTTTTGTATTAAAATATTTTTTTCGATGTTATCTTATTGTATGGATATTTTTAAAAGTCAAAGCAATGAATACTATCAAAATTAACATTAATGATATTTTAGAATAAATAATATTTTATTAAATGATATAAAAGTCCTTAAAATATTAAATTTGTCCAAGTAATTGTTAAAAGGTTTAACATGTTATCTATAATCTATTTATGAGTCATTTTTATTTTATATAAACTATATTAACCCTCAAAGAGAAAAAATCAATGTTGTCGCAGTAAGAGTTAAAGGAATTAAATAAGGGTTAAAACCAAAAGATAAGGGTATAAATTTCATCAAAACCTGTATAAATTTTATTGTTTGAGGTTATTTAGACTCAAAATCATCTTATCTTTAGAATTAATATGTTTGAATATATTTTGAATTGAAAATTAATTTATATAAATTTAATATATTGAGAAATGCTAATAGTGACCCTTCCCTCTCCTATAAAAGGGAATCTATTCTCATTTCTTCACACTTCAAAACCTATTTTTTATGAATTATCTGCTCAAATACCTTCCTAGAATCCCTCTTCATGTTATAAAGGTCTTATTTTAGGCAGAACATCAACCTTAGTGGTCCTAAGGTGCTAAGAAAATGGATTGTCTGAAGAAGTGGAAGATAAAGAACGTACATAACTCAAGGTAAGGGGATTATTTTGAAAGTATTATTTTTCAAGAAAAATATTTTATTTTCATTCATGATAGAATATATTTCCATTATATATAATTTTTAATGATGTTTCATTCATTTTTATATAGGAATTATTTTTAATTTCAAAGTGTTTATGTTTATGTCTTTTAAAAGTGAGTAATTATTTTGAAAATATGGATTTCTCCTAAAGATTTTCCAAAAAGTGTTTTTGTTAAGATTAAATTTATAAAATTATTTTATTCTATGTAAATAATATATGTAATATTTTTTAATGGTTTTTAACGGGTTATTAATGAGAAAGACATGTCTTCTAAAAAGATTCTTAAAATTTGGCACTTGGGTATCAAATAATATGATAAGGAATTAGGAGTGAACTCATGACCTCAACGGGACATTATCCTATAAGAGATGCTTCTATAGGACCCATGGTTTTCATAAGAACTTCCTAGTTTAATTTTAATCCATAAAAAAGGATTATTATTTTCAAATGATGTTTAAGGAGAAATCCAAGTTTTTTTCAAATATTATATTTTGAAAAGGATTTTCAAAATGTTGGGTGTTTTTGAAAATTTTTGAAAGGTTTATTATATATCAAATATATATATATTTGATGTAAATTTTTTTAAAAAAGTTTTTAAATAAATATGTATAAATTTATTTTCTATTGGTTTTTAATATTCCTTACTGGGAAATTTTATACTCATCCCATGTTTTTAAAACATTTTTCATAAGTATCTTAGATGTTATAAAATGGATAGATTCATTTAAAGATTTAGAGCATGTGAATCCAATTAGTTATTTCATAATTTTTTTTTGTAAAATCTGATATTATTTTAGGTATTTTCCTAATCCCCCATAACCTAGACCGAAAAATATCCCTGATTGTATAATGGACTGTGTATTTTTCAATTACTTTTTATTTTAAAAAAAATACACTGCATGTTTTTAGTATTGAATCCAGAAGTGGGGGTTCAGGATATCACAGTGGTATCAGAGGAATGGTCTAGGAAACTTTGGATATTATTCATTATCATTTGAGGAAAACAAAAAAAATATAGGATATATAATTTTCTTTTGAACTTTTAGGTAATTAATCTCCCTTAAGAATATAGATGTCTAGCTATTCTAGTTTCTTCTAATTATAAAGATAAAAATTCCAAATTTTCTGAAGTATGGTGAATGAATTTAAAGGGATAAATTCATTTAAGTGCTCAAGAATTTACCATCCCTATATTTTAAAAGGAAACACTATGTTCAATAGTGTACAAGATGTGTCACATCAAGCATAAATGAAAAACTAAATATTGTTATTTAAATGTGACCATTATAATATAGTTGATAAATTGGAAGGTATGAATTCCAATAAATAATTTAAAAAAATTAAATGCCCAACTCAATTTAATTTATTGGTAAGTACTTAGAAAATAATCACACAATTTTTAGTAAAGTCATTTTAATCTTCAAAAATATGTTTTCTTCAAAAAGCGATTTTTATTGATTTCTATGAAAAATATAATTAATTTTTGAAACTTTTAGAAAATTAATTTTATAAAATGAATTTATTTTTTTAAAACATCATATTAAAATTATCTTAGGATGAATTTTTGTAAATTTTCTGAAAATGTTTATTTTTCAAGGAATGGTGAAAAATACTGATTTTTATTGCAAACTGTATTTTATTTTAAAGTATCTACAAGGTGAAATTATGTTTTTTATTAGTTTTAAATATTAATTAGTTAAATTATTTTTTAATATTTCAATTACGATTTTTTAATTATATTTTATACTTCAATTTAGTATAAAAATAGTTTATATTTAAAAGGGGCATTTTTACGAAAAACAATTTTTCATTGCATTTTTCGGTTTAATTGTAAATTAAACTATTAAACTTATGTATTTTTAATTTTTAAAAATGGATTTTATATTTGTAATTATAAAGTTCAAATTTATTAAATAGTTTCCTTTTATTTTTGTACAATATGAATGGTAACCTTGGTAAATTTTGTTACCACGGTAAAGGGTAAATCAGGAAATTAAGGGTAGAAATAAAATGATAAGGGCTATAAAATGACTCTTACACTTCGACCAATTTTATTGGATGATTAATTTTCATCCATAATCATTAAATGTTAGAATATATGGACTTTTTCTATTTGTAAGTGATTATGACATTTATAATATTTTATTTAAAGAAAAGTCAAAGTTGTCACACTCATATTTTTAATAACTATAACATTTTAATATGGGGTTATTCAGAAGATATATTTAACTATAAGTAGAAATTTGAAATTTAAAATATTTCTCCTCATCATTATAATTTATTTTTATTTTTTAGTGATGAAATAATTACCTTAAATACTTACACAATATAGATGTATTAATTGTTTTATTAATAGAAATATCAAATAAATGATATTAAAAATATTGAAATAAATGTAATTTTAGATAATTAATGTGATAAATGAATTTTAAAGATGAATTTGACATGTTGGGGTTGTATTAAAATATTATTTTTTTCAATTTATCATGTTGTGTGGATATTTTTAAAAGTCAAAGTAATGTATAGTGTCAAAATTGACATTAGTGATATTTTAGAATAAATAATATTTTATTAAATGATATAAAAATCCTGAAATTTTTAAATTAAGTCAATTGATTGGTATAAGGTTTAACATGTCATCTGAAATCCATTTATGAATATTTTGGCATTTCATAGTAACTATATTAACCCTCAAAGAGTAAAAAACCATGTCATCATGGTAAGAGTTGAAGGGACTAAATAAGGGTTAAAACCAAAAGATAAGGGTATAAATTTAGTAAAAACTTATCTAAATTTTATTGGATTAAATTATTTAGAATCAACATAATCTTATCTTTTAAATTAATATGTTTGGATTTATTTGTAATTGAAAATTATTTATATTAATTTAATATTTTGAGAAATGCCAAGAGTGCCCCTTCCCTCTCCTATAAAAGGAAACCTCTTCTTCTCATTTATTCACACTTTAAATCCAATTTGATCCATCCATAAACTACTCAAATCCCTTACTAGAATCACTACCCACATTATAGAGGTATTATTTTAGGCATAACACCGCCCTTAGTGGTCTTAAGGTTTTAAGAAAAGGGATTGTCTGAAGAAGTGGAAGATAAAGAATGTACATAACTCAAGGTAACAGGATTATTTTGAAAGTATTATTTTTTCAAGGGAAATATTTTTATTTTCATTCATTATAGTAGATATAACCATTATCTATAATTTTTAATAATGTTTTATCCATTTTTATACAATAAATAGTTTTGATTTCAAAGCATTTATGTTTATGTCTTTTAAATGTGAGTAATTATTTTAAAAATATGGATTTATCCTACAGATTTTATGAAAAGAGGTTTTATCAAACTTAAAGTTATAAAATTATTTTCTTATATGTAAATAATATATGTAAGATTTTGGAAAGTTTTTTAATGGGTTGTGAATGAGAAAGGTGGATCTTCAAAAAATGATTTCTTAAAATTCAGCACTTGGGTATCAAATAAGATGATGAGGAATGGGGAGTGAACTCTTGACGTCAACATGAAATTGTCGTATAAGAGATAATACTAGTGGTCACATGTTTTTCATAAGAACTAATAAGTATCATTTCAATCCATAAAGGAATTATTATTTTCAAATTATTTTTATAGATATATCCAATTGTTTTTCAAACATTATATTTTGAAAAAGATTTTCAAAATGATAAGTATTTTTGAAAAAAAAATTGAAAGATATTTTATATATCAAATATATATATATTTGATATAAATTTTTTTAAAGATTTTTTAAATAAGTACATATAAATTTATTTTTCACTAGTTTTTAAAACCCCTTACTAGGAAAATTTATACTCATCCCATGTTTTTAAAATATTTTTCATAGGTATCTTAGAAATTATAAAATGGATGGATTCATTTAAGTAGAACATGTAAATCCAATTAGTTATTTTATAATTATTTTTGTAAACTCTGATGTTATTTAATGTATTTTCCTAATCCTATATAACCAAGACCGGAAAAGATACTTTGTTGTATAATAGACTGTGTATTTTTCAATTACTTTTTATTTTAAAAAAATACATTGTGTGTTTTTTGTACCGAATCTAGAAATGTGGGTTTAGGATGTCATATAAATGAATCTTATGATGGATCATATGTGGTTATATGATGGATGTGAGGTCTATCTTATACATGATTTTTGAAAAATAAAATAAAATAAAAATAAAGAAACCTGGAACATTATTTATGTTATATTGATACATTCATAGACCCCCTTTGAGTTGTTTAGAGCATGGACACATTTTTTCTTGGAGGTGTTACTTAATTACACTGTTCATGATTATCATTCATTATACTATAGATATTTCCACCTTTTTGGGCTTGATTTTTATCATTTTTTCACCTTCCCTCAGCCTCAGAGACATTTGAACCTTTTTGTTGAAACCCTCATGATTAATTTTGTATTTTTATTTCTAAAGTGGAGATGTTAGAACTAATTTAAGACTATGGTTAAGAACATGTATTTAGGGTATTAGAAAAACTAAAATTTTATTTTACCTTGAGTAATGAGAGAAAATTTATTGTGAGGTAAATTAAAAAATGGGTATAGCTTTTGAGGAACAATTATGAAATTATAACTAAAAGAAGAAATAATATGAATAAATTACTTGACTATGAGGTGTGACTGATTTTCTCTATAGGATTTATTCTGGAGGACATACTTTTTTTTCTTACACTTTGTTTTATTTTCTTGGTTGTAATGCATGTTTCCTGTTTAAAAATTTCTTCACTTGGAATCCCTATTGAGATACTTTTTTCTTGAGGACAAGAAATTGTTCAAGTGTGGGGGAATTTGATAAGCCAAATATATATATATATATATATATTGGATACATTTATTTAATGTTTAATTATAATTTACATGATAATAAATTGGGTGTTGATGTGTTTTTTTAGGAATTATGAAGTCAAGTCTTAAAGGAGGAAGGATGGAGAAATAGAAAAAAAATCGTCCTTACATGTCCTAAAACTGAAGTACACAATGTGTACTCAAACAAAAAACCTTCCAACTAAATTGCATCCTGTGAATCCAAAATACAAGGCATGAACCAAGTACATGACATGTATCCTAATTACACATTGTGAAAGACTCAAAGTCCAAATCTGATGAGATGCACAGCGTGAACTCATTGCACAATGTGAGAAGTTAAAAACCTAATTGTCACTAAAGGGTCAAGACATGAAATCCATGAGATCCTATATATTTAGAGATTAATACGAATTTGAAGTACACAACATGAAAATCATTTACACATCGTGTAAGTGTCAAAGAATGTGCCACTTAAATTCATTACACAACAAGAAGACTTTACACGTTATGTACATTTCGAGTCTAATTATATCCGAGGGCCTCCACCACGTATAGAGCTTTGGAAACCTAACGTTATTTCTTCCGATCTTATTATTTTTTCTTATTTTTTCATTCTCGTCTATCTCTATTTATTTTTTTATTATTTCAGGAATTATGTTGTTTCCTCTTTCAAGTTCTAGATTGTTTTGTTGTTCATTTTTGTTCCAACATTTTGATTTCAATCCCAAGTGTTGTGAAACTAATTTTTCAATGTGTTATTCATTGTTTCCTAATACAAGTTAGTTTTTAATTTCTTTAATACAATTTCAATTTTGGATTGCTTTAATTTAAATTGTTTATTTTTTATTCCAAGCATGTTGTGACATGTTTCCCTACTTTCTTTCAATTCCTTCATGCATGGATAATCCTCTTAGGGTTAAGGGTAGAGAGTAGGGGTTTTTTTAACTTAATGATTATTTAAAATCAAAATTGGGTAACCCTATGTCTATTAACTAGGTTTAAAATAATGTTCAATATTATTTGATTACACCTACCCTGACTATTGGAGGTGTAATCGAACGATCATGACCTAGTTAGAGTTGATCAGGCTAGGACCAATAGCATGTGATTCTTTCTACCTAGATTCTAAGCTTCCTGCACTTAGGTTGTCAATTAATCTAGACCAAGGACTCTTTTCTAACTTTGGTTGATCTAATTGGTTGGACCAAGATTAATTAGTGTCTTTTTAACCACTATACAACCTATATCATAGGTCTATCCCAAGTTAGATTTAGGATTATCCTTTGCCTACACCCTAAAATTGACCCCTAACCCTTCCTTTAATTTTTTTTAAAATTCAAGATACTTAGTTTTAGTTAAACCAAAAAAATAGAGTGAATGTGAGAGATCCTCCCCAAAAGGTTCTTACCATTGGTTTGCTTGTATACAATCTATCTTTATGGGTCCAACCCCACACTTCCACTTAATACGCCATAGTAGTTGAGTGTAGTTTGGGATATAAATTTCTAATTTTATAAAGGGCTGGAGGAATCAATAACACCTTCTAAGTGAATCATATAGGAACCAACCCTGCCTTAATTTGATACATAGTGTGACCGGTATGACCAAAAATGTGTGATTTTGGTTTAAAAAATACATTTTATTAATGTATTGTTTCATATTTATGTTTGATTTATTTCTTTATAGAATTACTAACATCAAAATTGTTTTTTATACAATTTCAATCTTTTACTCAAGCTGGGGTGATTTGTTTGGAAACTAGAAACATAATCGAGCTCTTTTGAGAGGGGGTCAGGGAACAAAGACAATGAATTTTTTATGTTTTTTAATGTTTGTGATAAATTTTACTTACCAATGTAATTGAAAAAACCAATATTTTTTAAATGTATATAATATTGTTTTTTTCTTTCATTTGTGATTTAAAATTACTGTTAATTGTATTCTTTATTTTCTATTGTAGTGTGTTGTAATTTCAAGAGCACACTGTAGTAGGATGGATTTTGTCAACGGTTTCTTAGCGTTGATAAATTTTCTTTTGCACACTGTTAAAGAGCACATTTTTGTTAGTGTATCAATCAGGGTGTGTACTCATGTCATCAACTTATATGCTTGATATATCTTTCTTTGAATACCTAAAATGATCTCATCGGTAAAATTTCATTGTTATATACTTAATCATATATTTCTATTTAAATAAAATGGACTAAGATATCAGCTTCCAGTCTTGGAATAAACAAACCATTTCTTGACTTATTCATTAATTCCATGTCACTCATGACGCACTCAACGTATCATACTTCACCATGAGCATATATCTTTATGGTTTTTGAAAATATATCAAAGTACATGATTCGTGATATGAATTAATAATAATTTCAAGTCGAAGAATCAATACACGCATTAAAAAATAGAAATATTCAATGACACATATATCATGTGAAATTCCTATTGGCAGATATGTTCTAATAACCTCGTCTCTTGAAGTTTACCAAGTGCGAATTTCATGAGAAGAGGCTCCAATATCTTATGATCCCCCAATACTTGATATCCATACATCATCCAATAGTAAAGATCGGGATATAGATAGTTCTATAAAAAGCCTTTATCAACACTAAAAAACATTGTTGATCTAACCATCATTAAAAAGGGGTCCATGTTATCAGTGCTATAAAATCACTGATAAAGGAGGAACTTTATTAGCACTAAAAAAAGCACGAATAAAGGTGGACCTTTATTAGAACTACTTATAGAATTGATAAAGTCCCCCCTTTAACAGTGTTAATTATAACACTAATAAAGGTCCCATTTATCAGTGCTAGAAGTAGCACTGATAAAGGTTATACTATTGTAGTGTGATATTAAAATTATAGCACACTGAAGCAACAAATACAGGAAGCAAATACACACTATAGCATCAAATAAAGGATATGTAAAATTCATAATTTAATTGAAATAAAAATTACATAAAAAATATACGAAAAAATGCACTATATTATATAAAATTCAAACATTTTTTTGTACAATTACATTACCAAGTACAATTTATTACAAATATTCAAAAACATCAATGGTTTTATTGTCTTTGGCACCTGACCCCCTCTCAAAAAATCTTGATCATGGTATCAATTTTTTAAGAAACAACCCCAACTCAAGAAAAAGAATCCACGTGTATAAGAAAACAATTCTTTATCTTAGTAATATTATAAATAAATAAATTAAACATAAAAATGAAACAATACATTAATAAAATTTCATTTTTAAACTGAAACCACATAATTCGAGTAATACCAATCACATCGTGCATTGGATTGAGGTGTGTCTTATTTCTACACATCATAAATAAAATATGTTATATTTTCCTAAAGTATAAAAATAATCCAAATGCATTTTCTCAGTTTTGAGTATGTCACATTTCTTTTTTTACTAAGATGTCATTTTAAACTGAAAACACACACTTTGAGTCATACTGGTCACATATTGTGTCAGTTTGATGTGATATTTATTATTATACATCACAAATGAATTATAAATAATTTTAATAAATTTTCAATACAATTAAATAAAATTTTCTCAGTTTTCAGGGAGGGACACATGTTTTGAACTAAAATGTCAATTTGAGATAGATAACGGATACTTTGAGTCATACCAGGAACATTGTGTATCTTTTTGAGGTGCAATTGATTCCTACACATACAAAATGACTTATGAATCATTTTACTAAATTATAAAAACAATATGAATATGTTCGCTCAGTTTTGAGTATGTCACTTTTCTTTTTTACTAAAATGTCAATTTTAAATCAAAAGACATGCTTGGATTCATACCAATCACACTGTCGTAAATCATATTGAGGTGAGGATGATTCCTAAACATCATAAATGACTTATATAATATTGTACTAAAGTATAAAAATAATTTGAATTTGTTTTCTTGGTTTTGAGTACGTCACGTGTCTTTTTTACTAAAATTTCATTTTAAACTGAAAACACACACTTTGAGTCATGCCGATCAGATCATGTGACATTTTTATGTGAAATAGATTCCAAAATGTCAAAAAATGACTTATGAATAATTTTTTAAAATTATCAAGACAATTCGAGCATGTTTTCTCTATTTTCAGTGATTGATGCATGTTTTAAACTAAAATGTCAATTTTGACTGATAATAGATGATTTGAGTCATACTGAGCACATTGTGTATCATATTGAGGTGTGGTTGATTCCTACACATCAAAAATGACTTATGAATCATTTTAAAAAATTATTAAAACAATTTTAATTCATCTTCTTAGTTTTGAGTATGTCACTTTTATTGTTTTACTAAAATGTCGATTTTAAATAAAAAGATACACTTTGAGTCATACCTGTCACATCATATGTAGGAATGAGGTATAGATGATTCCTTCATGTCAAAAATGAATAATGGATTATTTTTCTAAATTATCAAAAAAATACAAATTTGTTTTCTTATTTTTGAGTATTTCAATTTTCTTTTTTACTAAAATTTCATTTTAAATTGAAAACACATGCTTTGAGTCATATCAGTCGCATCGTGTGTTTTTTATGCGAGATTGATTCCTAAACACCACAAATGAATTATGAAACATTTTCTTAAATTATCAAGATAATAAGAGTGTGTTTTCTCAGTTTTCAGTGAGTGAAACATTTTTTGAACTAAAATTTCAATTTTAGACTGATAACGGACACTTCATATCTAGAACACTTTGTATCGGATTGAGGTGCAGTTGATTCCTACACATTGAAAATAACTTATAAATAATTTTACTAAAGTATCAAAACAATAAAAATATTTTTTCTTAGTTTTGAGTGTTTCACTTTTCTTTTTTACTAAAATGTAAATTTTAAATAAAGATGCACTTGGAGTCATACCGGTCACATTGTGCACAGATTGAGGTATGATTGATTCCTACACATCAAAAATGACTTATGGATAATTTTTTAAAAGTATCAAAACAATCCAAATGTGTTTTCTTATTTTTGAGTATGTCACTTTTATTTTTTACTAAAATGTTATTTTAAACTGAAAACACACTTTGAGTCATACTGGTCGCATTGTGTATCGGTTTGATGTAAGACTAATTTATACATATCAAAAATTACTTGTGAATCATTTTCTTAAATTATAAATAAAATCCAAGAATTTATGTTCATTTTTCAGTGAGTAACACATGTTTTAAAGTAACATGTCAATTTTAGAATAATAATGGACACTTTGAGTCATACCGGTCACACCATGTATCTGAATGAGGTGTGGCTGATTCCTACACATAAAAAATGACTCATGAATCATTGTCCTAAAGTATCAAAATATTCTGAATTAATTTTCTTGGTTTTGAGTATGTCACTTTTCTTTTTTAATAAAATGTTAATTTTAAATAAAAAGATGCACTTGGAGTCATACCAGTCCCATTGTAACATCCTGACCCGGAAGCCACTAGATGGTTCCCTGAGCCGGTGGGTCATGTGGCCTCAAGCGTTCCTCCTCGTATAATAGAGGATGCCAACTAGAAATGAGGGTCTAAGGTGGTATAGTGGAAAGATTATACTCTCATAATTAGAGTAACACAATGGTGCAATATATGAATAAATGGAAGAAGCATAATATCAACCGACAAAAGAAGTAAAACGTCCAGATAGCAGTAATAATAATCAAAGGTAAAGGTGGTGACATATAAAAAATGATGAGTATGTCATGAATATATACAAAGGATAGGAAATACATGGAATCAGGAATTCAGTACAATACATGTATCAAAAGTACAAAAAATACCAAAAATAATATTTCCAAATATCATCACGATCCATAGCTCGGTCTTATGATCCCCTTCTCCTATGAAACAATCAATCAAGCATCACCAAGTGGGAATTTTTCTTTATCCCTACCTGCATCCATGAAGTCTATTTGGGTACCAAACGATGCCCCGAACAGGGTGTGAGATAACACTCAGCAGGTTGCCACCAACAGTGTCTATAATAAGTCTAGTCTATGCATATAAGCTGAAGAAGTGTGCAAGTACAACAAGAATAAGAATAAAAAAGTATAAGTGATATTTTCTAATCTATTTAAACTCACTGTGATCATGCAACCATAAATATGTACCATCTGTAAAATAAGGTAAGAATCAATAGTGGCCTATACTAAGTAACCAAGTATCATACCTACATGGGCCAAGACTCAAGTCCAATGACCAGGGAATCCTCTTAGATTCCATGGATCACATACAAATAAAACTCATTAAAGAATTAGGTGGATCCCAAGGAGTATTTACAAGGTGGTCCAAGAAATCCAGATCCAAGGTGTAAAAACCAAGGCATCCAAGTGGATTTTCAGTTCCATACCACAAACACCCTCATCAGTGTCATACTGTAAGTCCCCAATTTAGTGTCATACTGTGTTTCCAATATTGGTTCCATATTGTGTATCCTGTATTGGTGTTATATTGTGATATCCATCATCAAAATTATTCAAATAAGGGAGATAAGGGTCCATAATAGTTTCTATGCCCTTTATAATTTTAAATCATCATAACCATCTGTTAACCATACACAATCCAAGGGATTAACCACTTTATTCCTTTCATATACAAATGAAAAGGTGTTTTAAGGTTCTTAAAACCTTTCACAAACCACATTATTCTCATATTCAGGTCCCAGTAAATAAAGGAGGTCTCAACTCATCCTATGGGTTTCATATTAATGAAAAAGGAAAGAACTCAACCCATGGGTGGTTTGTGTTGAGGTGAACGACCTCCAACCTTGTATAAGGGTGTCATGGAATCTCTTAAATAAGAATTTAACATTTAGTTTAAGGGTTTATTAATTTAGTAAGCAATTCCCATAGATTCCAACATGTATCATAATAGTAATAAGTTATAAACAACTAGACATTGATGGAAAAGTTATATACCACCTACCTTATGCCTATGGTAGAACACTCATCCAATATCGGACCTTGGTTCGACCTAAATCATGAGAAAATGGAATAATGGAAAAAAACCCTAAAAATAGTTCATATTATCTCGCACTAAAATAACATCATCAATATAGAGACAAATGATGAAAGGAGACTAAGTATTAGAGAGCATACAGGTAGGAATCCAATGATGGGAACAAATCTTGATTTAGAGGTCAGACGAAAGAGTTATCAAAGAACCTAAGTTGATTCCATAGAGGATATCTCAATATGGAGGGATTTTTGTGCATGGAAGAGAAAAGAAATGGGAGGGTGAGTTATAAAGAGAGAGGGTTAGTTTAGCCATTTCACCCAATATTTAAATAGGTGCATGGTTTGGCTGCATGGTTGGCCAAACCATGTGTCAATCATGCACCAACTATTATCCAAGGACAGTGGCCCGCACAGTTTTTCTATCCATGCTATACCCATATGTCCCCTCTATCTAGGGAACAAACCCCACATGAACTATAGTGCATGGTTAGATAAACTGTGTGCAAGTCATGTACTCCTCTGTGTGGAGCCCTGTAGCACCCCCACATGGTTTTTCTAACTGTGCGAACTTGAATGCATGGTTTATACCAACCTTGTGGCCAAGTTTTTTCCTCCAAAATTTGGGGTTCTGGGCCCAAAATAACCTCTGAACGCCCTCATTTCCTTTGTAACCTCATTAGGCATTACCATTAAGACAAAATTAAGGTAAAAAACTAAAATTAAAAGGTTTTTTACCTCTAATAACAACTTGGGATCTTACAATCTCCCCCTTAAATAAAATCATCCCTGAGTTTTCCTTCTAAGGGTGGTAATACATTATCTGAGAATAAATCCGACCACTGAGCACATACATTAGTCTCTTGCTCCCAGGTCTCATCCTATACACGGTCATTATTCCATAGCACCCATACCAAAGGAACTGGCCTGCCATGGAGAGCCTTTATGCTCTGGTCAACAATACGTATATGATGCCCCTTAAAGGATGAATCAAACTCCAACTCAACCTCATCAGGATATAGAATATGAGATAGATCTAAATGATATTGGGGAAACCAAGAGACATGGAAGACTTCTTTCATGGCTCAGTATCTCTGAGGTAACTGCAACTGTTAGGCTACCGTCCTGACTATCTCCAAAATCTTGAAGGGCCCTCCATAACAAGGTGAAATTTTACCCTATATCTGAATACATTTTTGCCCCATACTAGGTGAAATATGTAAAAAGAATCAATCCCTGACCTAAAACTCTAGATGTCACTGATGGCGATCGACATAAGATTTTTTTTAGAGTGGGTTGTAGCCATTTGTTTCCTACTTAGCTACACCCACTCTGAAGTCTCTTAACCAAGACGAGGCCTGAGTAGCGCTACCTCCCCTGCCTCTAACCTACACAAAGGTGATTGTCATGGCCTACCATACAAGGTCTCATAAGGTTCTATATATATAGTCACATTATAACTATTGTTGTAGAAAAATTCAACCATGGATATATGCATCTCCCAAGAGCCCCTAAAATCAAGGACACAAGCTCTAAGAATATCCTCTAAGACCTGTACTATGTGCTCTAACTACCCATCAGTCTGAGGGTGGTATGTCATGATCAAAAGAACATGTGAACCTGAAGCCCTCTATAAAATTTTCTAAAACCAAGATGTAAACTCGAGTTCCCCTATAAGATACAATGGTACGAGGAACCCCACGAAGGCATGTGATCTCATGGATATAAATTATCCCAAGATCATTCATTGAGAAGGTCTCTCTGATAGGTAGGAAGTATGTGACATTTATCAGCTTGTCCAAAATAACCCATATGACATCACTACCATGGGGAAACCTCGATAACCCATCCATGAAATCCATAGAAACATCATCCTATTTCCACTCAGTAATGGGTAAATGTTGTAAAAGAACTTATCATCACTGGTATATAGACTTCACCTTATAATAGGTAGATCACCTGGTGAAAAAATAATCTATTTCCCATTTCATACCAAGCCGCCAATACTGATAGTGTATATCCTGATACATCTTGGTAAGACCAGAATGCACTGCCCATGTGGAGGCATGAAACTCTCACATCAGTTCCTCCCATATGTCTGTTGGAACCCAAACACGACCATGAATACGTATAATATCATCCTTACCAACGACCCATCTAGGTGGTGAGTCCTCACCTTCCACGCTCTCACTTAGGATTAATCCCTCGAGATCTGAAATTAAAATGTTTTGTACCTCTAAGAAAAACCTGGGATCTTACACACACCATGCATCATATTGAGGTGTGGCTAATTCCTATATGTCACAGATGATTTATGGATCATTTCCCTAAAGTATCAAAACAATCTGGATGTGTTTTCTCAATTTTGAGTATGGAACTTATCTTTTTTACTAAAATGTAATTTTAAACTAAAAAAAGACACTTTGAGTCATACCAGTCACATCATGTGCCGGTTTGACATGAGATTGATTCATACACATAAAAAATGACTTATGAATCGTTAAATAAATTATCAAGACAATTCAAGTTTGTTTTCTTAGTTTTTAATGAGTGAGACACGTTTTGAACTAAAATTTCAATTTTAAACTAATAACAGACACTTTGAGTCATATCAGACACACCATGTATCAGATTTAGAACCACTACATATTTGGCCTTTAATAGCACTAGGATTTATTAACACTATCTAAAAGCATTGATAATGGCCCCCTTTATCAATGCTATAAAAATCGCTAATAAAGGGGGCCTTTATCAGTGCTAATAAAAAGGAACTAATAAAGGAGGGATTTTATCAGTGATAGAAAAAAAATAGTGATAAAAGGGAGCCTTTATCAGCGCTAGAAAAAAAAATCACTAATAATGGAGAGATTATATCAGCACTTTTTTACTAGTGCTCATAAAGACTCCCCTTTATCAGAACTTTTTTCCTAGTACTAGTAAAGTGTGTATTTAATAATAAATTATATTACATTAAAAAAAATATTAATATATAATTATATTTATATTGATATAAATATAATATATTTTTTAAAATATGATTTAGATAAAGCTAAATATGCATTAACATTTAATATATAATATATTTAGTGAGAAATAGATTATAAAATAATTTAAAAATAATATTAATTAATAATTTGATAATTATTATCAAGTAATAGTCATTTGATAAGAATTGTATGACATAAAAATTAAATGAATTAATGAAGGGTCTAGGATAAGTTGAAAACATGACTTGGACTTCAAACGGATTTACTTTTGATCCGGGTGTCTGTTTGGACTCTAACACATATCATATCAAAGTCTATGAAGATATCTATGCCAAATTGACTTGGGGGGAACCTTGATAATATTTTTTGGGCTAAAAAAGTCCCAAAAGTCCTCGAAAGCTGATTTATTAGTCAGAGTATCCCAATGTTTTAACGTTTGATGGAATTTCAGCCTCATTTAAGGGGGTATTATTGTATTTTTTGATGAAAATTGAATTTATTCGCAAGTATTACATTTATATTGATATTATAGTTTTAAAGTTTTATCATTTTTTATAATTTTGTTTCATTTATAATTAAATATATTCATATTTTCTTATATTTACTTATAATAAATCAATTGTATAAATACATATTTAACCATATTTAAATAAAAATGTATTTGTAAATAAATAAACCAAATGGAAATAAATATTTATTATTCATTTTATTTAAAGTGAAAAATTATCCATTTTATTTACATTATAAAAATGCATTAATATGAATATATAATGTTTATATATACATGTGTGTGTATTAATAAACACACACACATATATATATTTATATTCAAATATATATAAATGAATATTAATATATAATATATTTAAATAAATATAATTTTATAAATATATATATATATATCACACACTTCTAAATATATATGAATAAATATAAATATCATAAAATATAAAAGAAAACATTCGTGGTGGAGTGGTAAAGGGAATCAAGTTGCATAAGGGGGATAAAGGGATCAAATCCAACCATGTACAAGTATTTAGTGGCGTATTCTAGTACTGAGGAAGGGGGTGTATGATAATAGTTGAGAAGTGGAAAGTGCTAAGAAAGGGGGGATGAAAGTGCTGAGAAAGTGGGGTGTGGGTGCATGAAAATAATAAATTTTTTTCAAATTTTTTTAACAATGCTAAAAAGATCACTGATAAAGGGTGTCTTTATCAGCACATTTTTTAGTGATGTTAAAGGCACCCTTTATCAATTCTTTTTTATCACTGATAAAGGCCATATTTTAACGTCACTCATGTCACACCCCAACCTTGGATACTCTCTTATTTTATTCTTTTCTTGATCTTAGATCTTTTTTGTTGAGGTTTGGGTTGATCCCCAGTTAAAATTTTCAAATTTTGGAAGTCTGGGTGAATTTTGGCCTATGCACAGGCAGCGCGTGGTTAGTGGAAACCGTGCGGCCTAGCCCAGGTAACCGTGAAGCAAGTATTGGAGTTAGACAGAAGCTACCGCACGGTTTGAGCACAGTAAGTCAAACTATGCGGGTTGGTTATGTAGTTATTCTCCTCTTGGTTAGTAGCTACTGCACGGTTGGTGCACAACTTAGTAAACCATGTGGCCAAACCATACAAGCTACCCAGAAATTTTAAATATTAAAATCCCTAATCCTATCTCTCTCTCTCTCTTTTAACCCAAAATCATGCCCCCTCCTCTTGGGTCATTTTTTACACACAAAGGGATCCCCCTAGCCCTATGTCCTTAGCTCCTCCTTCTCCATGGGTGCTCCTCCAAGCTTCCAAGGTAAGTCTCTTAGGGTTTTGTCCATTTTTTCCCTCTCTCTCTCCTCCTCTCTTGATTCTTTAGTTTTTATTTGGGGGTTTCTCTCTTGGTTGAACCCTAATGGATAGGGTTTGTGTGTGGGTTGTGTTTCATTGGATATTAGGGTATGTGGTTGGTTTGTGAGGCTTTGTTCTCCATCCCCTCAAAGTTTCATCACTTTCTCACACCATTGAGGTAGGTGTCTCCATAATTTTCATTTCCGATGCATTCCATTAATTCTTGTGTTATTTTAATAAATTTATAAACATTATTCTAACAATTATGTTTCATTTATTTAGTTTATTGTTGTGTTTTCTTGTTGGTAGAAATTGTTAAAAATAGTTTTTGAATTGAATCTCCAAATATGCCTATGTATTTATGCGTCTAATGTGTTTGGAAAAATGTCAATTGTTCTTCTAAAACGAAATTAAGACTTGTTGTGATATTTGTACTTTGATATATTTTAGTAAATTATCTTTAATATATAAATTTGGAATTATGTGTGATTTATATGCCTTTTATGGCTTGAGGATTGTAGTGAAAATGTTTTGGAAGGATTCTCATGGTTTTGGAAAGGTTTGTTTATGCTTTTGCAATTATATGGGATTGTTGGGTTTGGTTTAAAAAGAAAGTGGTGATTTTGGAAATAAAAAATGGTTAATTTGGTTGTTCCATTGGATTTTGGAACATTCATATTTTTACAAGTTGCACACATGGATGGGAATTCAAATGAAGATAGAACTTGAAAAAAATAATGTTTCCTTTAAACCTTGATTTCTCAAATGGTTCTTTGATTTCTAAATGGTGAGTTGGTTACTTTGTGTGATTTATAAAATTGGTTTCAAATTTCATCCTCAAATCTATGCCCATTTTGAAATTGAGAGATTTGTTGGGTGAATTTTTAATATGAAGGGTTGTTCGGTACATTTTACAAGGTTGCATGCTTTACCCAAAGTTTGGAACGAGTTTTGTAAAAGTGATTGTATTTGGATATCAAAGGCCTGTTGGGCATTGTGAATGTAAAAATGATATTTAATTTTGTTTTATAAATGGTTATAGAATCTTTTTTATATATTGGAATTTAAAAAGTGGGAGGTCTAGTTGGCACTTTATGATGTTTGGAAATGAATTATGGATTTGAAATTATAAATGCCTGATTGGAATCTTTGAATGTTTTTGAGAAATTTTTTATAGAACCATGTGATGTGTTGGCCCGGTTATCACTTATAAATGACTTATTGTATGATGGGAACCCCTATTGGGGATTTACCTATATGGGTTATTGTATAAGTGGTGTCATTTTTTGGGGTAGGCAAGTGTGGTGACGAAAGGTGAGGTGAGTCACACGTGTGGGGGCCTCCTACTTACACAAAATACTTTTAACATGGGTTTCCTAGGAGTCATGTAGAGGGTCGAGTGATGATTTCTTATCAACCTCGATTAGACAGTTTGGAACCCCTTGGATGGATTTAAAGGCCATGTGGGTAGTTCCACTGGATTGGCTAGTTGAGGTAGGTCGGTTGGTTATAGACTTTGGAGTATCACCATATACTAGTAGGTGGTTCTGAACCGAGTATATCCAGTGATCACTCTGGGTATGTTTAGGAAATGCCCGTGGTTTTCTATCTATTTTTTCTTGTTTAATGTCTAATTCACTTTGTTTCCTTTTTATATTTCCCCTTTATTTTTAGTATACCCTAGTATACGTTTTTTTGGGTTTCTGGTTTGGGGTTTTTGGCATTAAATGGTACTCTGTTTTGAAAATGGAAAGTGGTGTGTGTTGGACTTTAAAAATGGAAATCTATGTTTTTTTAATAAAATGATAAAAACCTATTTTCATCTTTGTATTTCAAACTAGTGTTAATGGACTGTTTTAGGGAAAGGAAACATATAGATTCTTTAGTGGTTGCCTGCTGAGCTGTAAAGCCCACACCCTACTTGTATCGTTCAGTGTTGGGTAGACCCAAGCTGTTTTGAAGGTTCAACTCCTTGTTCAGGTTTTCTAGTTTGAGCTGGCTCTTAGAGCAGTTCGGTCTTGTGGATAGCGGTGGCCATGAGGTCACATGGAGATTGTGTCAGTGGCAGTTTGGTTTAGTTTTGTATTTAGTTTCTGGTTTTTTATATTGTATTTTGTATCTGGATCATCTTGTGTATTTATTTATGATCAATTGGTGGTTATTAATGTGTGATTTTTTTGTTTAGTTTGTTTATTTGATCCTAGTTTATTGGGATAAATCATTCTTTCTGGAATATCTTTGATGTTCGACACTAGTTTCCAACTAGTGGGGATCAGGAACGACCTTTAAGCCTTGTCTCGGACCGAGTCAGATGTTGGGTTGGATAAAATTCCAGCTTGGTTCATAAAAAATGGTATTAGAGTAGGTACTTGTTATTTGGGGTGTCAGGTAGTTGGATATTAGGACTGTCGAGACTTGGGAGGTAGGTATGGGAAGAGTGTCACAAACTCTTACTCATTCTAATCCTTGAGTTACTAGGGGTAGTATAGTATTTGAGTCTTTCATCTTTGTTTTTGGATTGAGGGATAACAATAGAGGTGAGTCAGTGTCATGTTGTGAGATCACATGGAGTAGTGACCCATTTAAAGTCCAAGTTCATGGTTCAAGGCCATATTAGTTGTTATTTCCTACTTGGGGTATGGCCCACTACCATGTTTCCAAGTTAGACATGACTACTAGTTCCTTAATCTGATAGTTTGGTGTAATTTGAGTTTCATTTTGTTTCTGGTTGATGTGAGTGAGCTTTTAAAATGATACCAGTTTATAAAAATTAAAATGATTTATTTCAAGAATATTTGAAATTAATAAAACAGGTTTTAAAGGAAAATGTTTTGGATTGAAAAATGTGGTGAATTCTTGGGTTTTGGAAATGAAATACTGAGTGTAACCCTTGGTATTTCTTATGAACGTTTTCACATGTGAGGGTATGTGTGGAAAGTGTGTTTTGGAATGTGTGGATGGAAACAAATGGACACATATGTGATGGTTCATGGGATTACATGGGCGGATGATTCAAATCAAAGGTTTATCCTTTTTTCCAAAGTGATTTTTAAAGAGGAAAATGATTCCAGAAATTGGTTTTTGTTTTAGAATGTGTGTTTTTTGTTGTGGAGAGTGGATTCTATGTTCAGAAAGTGGCCTTTAAATAGGGAGGTTTTTAAAATTAAACTAAAAATGGGATTTTTGAAAAGAATGGTCTCAGTTGTGCTTATATATTTTTGGCTTGTGAGCCAACTATTTTGGATCGAGGGATTATTGTCAATTGTACTTTGGTTTGATATTGGTTTTAGTTTCATGTTTCTTTTGTTATTAAGAATATACTTCCCAGAAAAGTCCCCAAAGTTTCTAGTGATTCATGCCCAGTTTTTTATTCTTCTCAGTTGTTGCCTAACTTTCATGGTGATTGAGGTTTTCTATAGTTAGTGGGGTGGCTTAAAAAGGTTGATAATGTCTTCAGATTGTTGGGAAATCCTAAAACTATTAGGTTTCAAGATTTTATGGGTTTTTTGGGGGTCCATCCTTGGACCAGTGTAAGTCGGGTTTCCCATCATCGTTGGAAGTTAGGATGACATGGGAATTGTTTATAATGACTTTATTCCAAAGTTTTATACCTGATTATGTGAAGTTGGGGAAGGTGTCAGTGCTGCGTGATGTTCGATAGGGCCATAAGACCATGAAATATTATGTTGATCACTTCAGAGAGTTGATTTCTTACTCTACATAGGTGGAATTAGAGGATCAGTTAAAGGATCTTCTTTTCATTTTGGGTCTTTATTCAAATATTGCAGAAAAAATTCTCTCATCCAATGAAGTTTAGATTGGGAAGTTAGTGAATGAGTAATTCTTAGCCGAATTGGTTCTTAGAGAATAGTCTGTGGTGAATGATGAACCATATTCCCTTTTTGTTCATGAAGGTTCCCCATCTAGTGAGAAACATGTTTCATAGGAACCTATTCCTGAGAAGTATCTCTCGCTGGCTCTAACTTATTGTTCATTGGAACACTGACTCATTTGTTTCTAGTGTGAACGGTTATGGCATTTGAAGTTATCTTGTCACATCCCTCTAAAGACGTTCCATCATTGTGGCCATTTGGGTACCCTAGAAAAAAAATTATAAATCATTGCTCAAAGAAATATTTTTGATCGGAGGATGATAATACCTAACTGTGAGGTAGGAGATGCTTTAGTCATTAGGGATCCATCCACATGACTTATAATGAAGCTCTTACACAGTCATGACTTTTCAGGGGTGTGCAGAAAACCTTAGCTCGGTTTGTCTTTCGTGTGAAAGTGGAGATGTTCGAAGTTTCCTTGTTATGGTTTTTCTATTGTTGTAAGTTCATCATTTTGCTATAAAGTATGATAGACTTATTTCATCATAATCTGAACAATTTTTTTCATCTGAATGTATCTCTTTAAAATCATTTGTTCTTCTTTGAGTGTGTTTATCCCTTGTGTGGGCTGGGTTTGGTTATAGTTGTGCTCGTTTGGAGGTGCTTGAGCTTTGTGGAATTTATGGGTTGTGGTTTCGGTTATTTGTTTGGATTGAGTTCCTTTTGAGGGTTTTCCCCATGTATTGGGGGTCTGGCGTGCGTGGTGAATTTTTAGTTTTGAGGATAGTGTTTCACACTCGTGCAAAAGAGGGTTTACGTTAGTTAGATTGGGAGTTCCTGTTTTATTTTTCCCTGTATTGGGTTTCTTGTTTAAGTCTTGGTGGTGTTGTTTGGGTTTTTAAGTTCTTGTGTTAGTTGAGTTATTGTGGTGGGGAGAACCCTCTATTGTTATCCCCTCATCCTTATGTCATGGTTCCTTCTTTATTGGTCAGGTGTGACTTGTGGATTAAAAGTTCACCCTGTGGTTTGTGGTTTCCCTTGGTTTTGATTGGGCATGGACTCAAGTTTTGTTTGTCTTTTGGCTGGGTGAATTTATGGGGGTAGAAAATGTCTATGGTGGGGATAATTTTCACACCTCGGCCTTGGATACTCTATTATTTTATTCTTTCCTTGATCTTGGATCTTTATTGTTGAGGTTCAAGTTGATCCCTAGTTAAAATTTTCAAATTTTGGAAGTTTGGGTGAATTTTGGCCTATGCACGGGCAGCGTGTGATTAGTGGAAACTGTGTGGCCTAGCCCAAGTAATCATGTGGTAGGTCTTGGAGATGTATAGAAGATACCGCATGATTTTATCATGGTAATTCAAACTGTGCGGGTTGGTTGTGTAGTCGTTCTCCTCTTGGGCATTAGCTACCACACGATTGGCATACGGTTTGGTAAATTGTGCGGCCAAACCATGCAAACTGCCCAGAAATTTTAAATATTAAAATCCATAATCCTCCCTCTCTCCTTTTTAACCCAAAATTGGGCCCCCTCCTCTTGGTTCATTTTTTGGAACATTAAGGGAGCCCCCTATCCCTCTCTCTTTATCTCCTCCTCCTCCATGGGCACTCCTCAAATCATCCAAGGTAAGTTTTTTAGGGTTTTGTCCATTTTTCTCCTCTCTCTATTCTCCTATCTTAATTATTTGGTTTTTCTTTGGGGGTTTTCTCTCTTAGTCAAACCCTAATGGATAGGGTTTGTGTGTGGGTTGTGTTTCTTTGGATCTTAGGTTGTGTGGTTGGTCTGTGAGGATTTGTTCTCCCTCCCCACAAATTTTCATTGCTTCTGCACACCATTGATGTAGGCATCTCCATGATTTTCCTTTCTGATGCATTCCATTAATGCTTGGGTTATTTTAATAAATTTATAAACATGATTATCACACTTATGGTGCCTTTATTTAGTTTATTGTGGTGTTTTCTTGTTGGTAGAAATGGTTAAAATATTTTTTGAAGTGAATCTCCAAATATGCCTATGTATTTATGCATCTAATGTGTTTGTAAAAATTTCAATTGTTCTTATAAAATAAAATTAAGCCTTATTGTGATATTCTTCCTTTGATATATTTTGGTAAATTATCTTTAATATATAAATTTGGAAGGATTTTTGATTTATATGCCTTTTATGGCTTGAGGATTGTAGTGAAAATGTTTTGGAAGGATTCTCATGGTTTTAGATAGGTTTGTTTATGATTTTTCAATTATATGGTATTATTGGGTTTGGTTTAAAAAAAATTTATGATTTTGGAAATGAAAATGGTTAATTTGGGCATGCCATTGGATATTGGCACATCAATGTGTGCACAAGGTGCACACATGGATGGGAATTCAAATGAAGATTCCACTTAAAAAAAATGTTTCCTTTGAACCTTGGTTTCTCAAATGGTTCCTTGATTTCTAAATGGTGTGTCGGTCCCTTTTTGTGATTTCTAAAATTGATTTCAAATGTAATCCTAAAATCTATTCCCATTTGGAAATTGAGACTTTTTTGGGTGAATTTTTAATATGAAGGCCCATTTGATACATTTTACAAGGTTTCATGCTTTACCCAAATTTTGGAATGAGTTTTGTAAAAGTGATTGTATTTGGAACTCAAAGGCCCAATGGGAATTTTGAATCTAAAAATGGTATTTAATTTTGTTTTAGAAATGGTTATAGAATCTTTGTTATATATTGGAATTTAAAAAGTGGGAGGCCCGGTTGGAACTTTATGATGTTTGGAAATGAATTATGGATTTGAAAGTATAAATGCATGATTGGAATCTTTGAATGTTTTTTAGAAATGTTTTATAGAACCATGTGATGTGGAGGCCCAATTGGAACTTATAAATAACTTATTGTATGATGGTCAAACCTATTGGGGATTTCCCTATATGGGTTATCATATAGGTGGTGTCAGTGTTTGGGGTAGGAAAGTGTGGTGATGGTAGGTAAGGTGAGTCACACATGCAAGGGCCTCCTACGTACACAAAATAATTTTACCATGGATTTCTTGGTCATCTTGTATAGGGTAGAGTAATGGTTTCTTATAAACCCCAATTAGATGGGTTGGCACCCCTTGGATGGATTTAAAGGCCAGGTGGGTAGTTTCATTGGATTTGATAGTTGAGGGAGACCGGTTGGTTATAGACTTTGGAGTTTCACCATATGTTAGTAGATGGTTTTGAACTGAGTACATCTAGGGATCACTCTAGGGATGTTTAGGAAATGCCCATGGTTTTCTATCTATTTTTACTTGTTTAATTTTTTCTGCACTTTTTTCCCTTTTTATATTTCCCCTTTATTTTTATTATAGCATGGTAGTACTTTTCTTGGGTTTTTGGTTTGGGGTTTTTGGCATTGAATGGTACTCTATTTTGAAAATGGAAAGAGGCGTGTGTTGGCCTTTAAAAAGGGAAAGCTATGTTTGTTTAATAAAATGATAAAACCCCTATTTTCATATTTTTATTTAAAACTAGTGTTAATGGAATATTTTTAGGAAAGGAAACATATGGATTCTTTGGTGGTTGCATACTGAGTTATGAAGCTCACACTCTACTTGTACCATTCAGTGTTGGGTAGACCTAAGCTTTTTTGTAGGTTCATCTCCTTGTTTAGATTTTCTGGTTCGAGCTGAATCTTGGAGCGGTTCGATCTTGTGGACAACGGTGGCCATGAGGTCACATAGAGATTGTGTCAGTGGTAATTTGTTTTGGTTTTGTATTTAGTTTCTGGTTTGTTCTATTGTATTTTGTATCTAGATCAGCTTGTATATTTATTTATGATCGGTTAGTGGTTATTACCACATGCTCTATTTTCAGTTTGTTTATTCGATCCTGGTTTATTAAGATAAATCATTCCCTATGGATTTTCTTTGATGCCCAGCATTAGTTGTCGGCCTGTGGGAATCGAGAATGCCATTCGGGTCTTGTCTCAGACCAGGTCGGATATCAGGTTGGATTTCATCCTGTCTTGGTTCGTGATAGCTCACAATATCATCACTTTTGAAGAACTGATGAAATTGTTTTATTAGCACTGTTAAAGGCCCAATTTATAGTAGTAGAGGTGTGGCTGATTCCTACAAATCAAAAATGACTTACGGGTCATTATCCTAAATTATGGAAACAATCTGAATGTGTTTTCTCATTTTTGAGTATATGATGTTTCTTTTGAACTAAAATTTCATTTTTAAATTAAAAACATAAACTTTAAGACATACTAGGCATGAAATGATGAGAAAATAAACTAAATAAGTAGTAGTAAGTCGCCTATTCATAAATTTTTTATACATTTTGATATCAGGTATGTTGCCCATTCATTTCTATAAAAACTATTTCCTCTTTCGAATATAAGGACTGCCGAAAATCCTGTTAGTATAGGAAAAATATAAATAATCAAATGATTGATAAATATTATAAATGATATTTTAATTATCTTTGAAAATATTTCTTCAGGGTTTCTTTTTTGTTTATGTTATACGATATCTTTCATGAATTTGAAAACATAATAACCATAATATTTTTCATTAGTTTGTTTTGGACACTGTATAAACATTGAGAAAAATAATTAATTTGTTTTGATATATGTTTTGATAGTGAAATCTTAATATATATATACCCTAATAATTATCCACTTTTATAAGTTGATAGGATCCTATGCTCATGGATTTTCCTCATGCCATGATTTGGATTATATTTAAACATTTCCCTATCATAACATAATTTTTATTAAAACGTAATATAAAATGTATAACTTGAATTTTATTTGTAAAATGTTGCATGTAGTGTATTACAAATTGATAAACTTCATCATAGGTGGTTGGTTTTTTGGTTATCCATGCATTGAATTCAGAAGATAAATCTTTATAGTATCCAAATTGATTACAATGAGTAAGAAATTCTACCTAAAAAACAAAAAGGAATAAGTAATGAAAGGAATGAAAATATATTTTATATATTTAAATTGTAGAGTTTTACCCCATCGTCATTGGTATTAAGAATAGTATTTCATCTATAAGTTTTCTTTCAAACATTGTGTCTAGTTTTTCCACTATTGCATCAAATTTCTTTCCTTCTAATGAGTATTCTTATGTAGAATTTATATGAGGAATAATGGGTACAATTTTTTTCACAGGGTTTTCCCTTAAAATATTATTGATATATACACCTACAAAAAATATGAATAGTATTTAGTCATAAATAACATAGTAGATTAGCTATTGGACAAACAAATCATGAAAACACACTTCATGTGTACATTTACAACTGAGAATCCCAACCATTCATGAGTGAGGATTTCATTTACATTCTCAATACCAAGATAGTTTGTAATGGACTCTCTGTACATTTGTTCTTCAAAATCAATTATGATCGAATCACCACTTTGTAACATTGTATCCATATAAACCTTTAATGTTAGTAAATAATGAAGTTGAATGGGTAGGGTAAGGTACTTTCTAAATATATTTTTGATTGGTTGGTTGATCTTTTTTATTGTTCTGATTTGGCCTTCTGTTTCACCCCCCTTCCCTTTCTCTATATGCAATAACATTCATCAATTTAGGTCTTTTTTCATTAATTGTTAAAGGTTTTTCATAAAAAAATGGAAAGGAATGACTCTTTGTCGATATGTATTTTTATAAGATCAATTGTTCATGCTACGAAAGTTCTAATAGAAATCTCAGCCATATGAACATTCGGATCATCAAGTGGAATAAGTAGGTTGGATCTTGTCTCATGAGCTAAGTAAATATACACTCTCACATGACCTATTAGAAGTTTTTTTGTGTGTATAATATCCACTTGGATATTGTACATGGTACCACTTGTAACAGGGCGATGGGTGGGTGCTTATAAATATAAATCACAATCATTTTTACCCTATAGAATATCGGTACATGAAAGGTATCAGTGTATTCTTAATTCAAATTTCATAGAATAAATTACAATAAAAATTATTAAGACTTATAATACATCCCTTTTAGGGGAATGTATCACCTCAAAGCTGGTGGAGGGTCATCACGTAGTGGTTGTTCTTGTGTTGTTTCTTCTCTTTGATTCCTTCTCATAACATTTTCTAACAACTCAGACTTCCAATTAAGTTTTTATTCTAGATAAGTTAATTATAACTACATCTCTTCCATTTTATTATTTGTATACCCCTTTTTTATTTTCTCAAAATATGTTTGGGGTGACACCCAAAAACCCACACCTCTAACATGGCTATACTGTTCTGGTCACTTCAAGGCCACTAATAGTAATTGTTCATCGGGTATAGCTAATGATGATTCTTTTGTCTACGTAAGATAAAAAATATATAGTAAAATAATTAATCATTGTCATGTAATTCCAATTTAATGCACAAAAAAATTATTATGTCATACTTACACATGCTTCCCACACTTTTTGTGTGTTTTCATCTATTAGTATCCTGTCTTTATTTATGCATGCCTCCTTACATAACACATGGAATGGGATGGAAGTGGATTTCAATTTTGATTCATCGATATACATATAATCAAAGAAACATAATTATGTTTTTGTTTCATGTCACACAAAAGTGTTATTGTAGATTTAAAATACTTTCCATTTTTTCAAGTGAAGTGTACCTCGTCCTTGCTTTATGGTATGGGTACGTTGGTTTTACTGCATATTGCTTATTTTCAACACTTAGTTTTTGTTTCATAAATTAAAAATTCTTAATCAAAGTGATTAATACATGTATTGTCAAGAAATTTATTACCAATAAAAATGTACCTAAAAAGTTATATCCTCAGGAAGACTAATAAACACATTCCAAGTTTGTTGGTTTATCAGGTGTGAATACATTTTTGGCGGGTACAAGTTTATTTTCCCTTTAGTATTTTTGAAATGATACTTTCTAAAAAAAATTGAAAGCCTCTATAAGCCTTTCTAGAAAGAAATAATACAAATTTCATTTGGGAGTCATCTACTATAAATTCTCTATGTGAGGGATAATGAAGAATAAATCAACATTTCATTATTTTGTTTTTTATTAAAATAAAGAAAGTATATCCTAATGTTACCTTAATATCTTTCCATATTACTACCTTAAACATGGACACAATATTGTTCCATGAATCTACATCAATTAGAACATGCTGCTAAGTGGTGATCCCAATGTAACTACTAAACATGGCCTTATTGGGGTTAATATTCTAGTTGTGTGTATTCCATCCAAACTTGAATTTGATGCCTTTGTTTTTCACCTTAATAATTTTTTCTAACACAGTCACACTACGACACTTCTATTTTTTCTAGGATATAGGTTGTTCATTGTCTTCCATTTCATTTGCTTCAACATCTTTAATATGTCGTTTTTATGGATTGGTAGCATCAACATGTGTAGAAGCTTGTTGTTACTCTATATTGAGAGAATCATCATGTTGAGAAACTTATTGTTCCTCAGAATTGGGAGCACCATCATGTGTGGAAGTCATTGTCAGTATAAGTGGATGAATATTTAATTTAGATTATGTAAATGCAGCAATGAACAGATAATAATATGAGGTAACATGGTGTATATAACAAAAAAATATAACATGATTATTGAACTCTCTTTTTTATTTAAAATGTTGGAGGGATTTTACCCCTCTATCAAGTATCCAAATCCCCTCATTGTGGTCTTCTCTAAGATACAAGACTCCATATACATTAGGATAGTTGAGAAATGATTTCAATGTCCTAATGAAAGGGTCATCCTCAATTGAATTTACATCTAACCCTTTAGTGATTTTGGTTGATAACAGAACAATTGATCACTTTCATTTTGTAGGATCTAGAACATAAAATACTTGTACTGCCTATGATGTCATTATAAATGGTTTATCTTTGTACCATTCCTTACTGAAATCCACTTTCACAAATCTCAATTCATATATTTTAAATGAACTCTTGTTATCAACCCACCTGCATTGAAATATCGTCACTTGGAACATTGTATAATATCACTCCCATATTTATTTGATGATTCCAAAGTATGACATATTCACATAAATTTTATTTCTTTCCTTGGTACCATATACATGCATCATTTTTTCCACAAGTGTAACTCCGCTATTTTAAATGGTACTCCATTCATCATATTCATTTGTATAGAATGTATAACCATTAATTAAATTACTATTATAAGATAATAGATGCACACTTGGTCCTTCGGATATCCATCAAAGTTTTTCTAAAATTGAATCTAGATTTGTAGTTGACTCCTTAAAAATATGACCTTGAAACCATCCTATAAACTGTTGATTATATATATTTGATATGCAACTTTAAACCATTGATGAATTCAAATGCCTAAGAATTACTTTGTGGGTATCAAAATATGGCACAACCTCTAAAATATTATGAAAAATATAAAGGTGGTCATAATCCCCCTCTATAATAGTTATTGTGATAACATTTATTCTGGAAATTCCTTCACCAAAAAACTGCCCAGTGTGAAGATATTTTGATAGACCAATGCTTTCCAAATCAGATAGGTAGTCAGTACAGAATTCAATGGATTCCTCAACAACATATCCCTCTACAATACAACCTTCTGGTTGACTTGTATTTTTTAAAAAGCCTTTCAAAATATTCATATATCATTCAATCGGGTAAATCCATCTATAATGTACATGACCACATAGTTGAATCTCTCTTACCAAGTGAACCATCGAGTGAACCATCATATCAAAGAATTTCAGTAGGAAGAACATCTTCGATTCACATAATATGATAAAAAGTTTCCTTTTCCACGATTGGAAATTTTTTTGGGTCTATAACTTTGTTGCATATAACTTTGAAAAAGAAAAAAAATATGGTTAATTTATGATAGACATTATTGGGAAAATTGAAACGTAAATCTATAGGCATTAGATCTTGCATCAAAACATGACATTCATGTGATTTCATACCCTTTAACTTTAAATCATTCATTGATATGATATTTCTTGATATTTTATGAATACCCCTTTAGAGCATTTACATCATTTAATAAGTTGAAAAATAGATATCTATCTTGACTGGAAAGAGTCTAAACAGTTGAAGGAAGAAAAGGTTGTTTTTCACTCTTCATCGGTGTCAACTCTTCCCATATCCCCATGTCAATCATGTCTAAACTAGACTTAATTTAATCCTTTTTTATTCTAGGTGCATTTATTAATGTTCCAATGACTCTATCACATACATTTTTTCCACATACGTAATATCAAGAAATTTTCTAATGAACAAACAATTCCAGTATGGTAATTCAAAAAAGTTGATCTCTCTTTCCAATTGGTTTTTATAAGTTTTTTCAATAAATATTTACAAAAATTAGTGGTCATATATTTTATTTTCTCAAACAGGTGATCATATGTTAGTGGAGATGGTATTTTACCTTCTTCTGAACTTTCATCAAATGATGTCGTCCATGATCGGTACTTATGTCACCAGGGTAGGAATTTGTGATGTTTAAGAAACATCATCTTCAATGAATGTTTCAACCTAATTGACTATGTACCTTGTTCAAAAATGGGACACCCTTGAGTTCCTTTAATTCTATATCCAAACAAATTTCCATAAGCATGAAATTCTTTTATCATCTCGTACAACATGGCTCTCAACATGAAATCTTCATTTCCATAGGTGCCATACAATTTAACACTTGAATCCCAAAATAATTTCAAATCTTTGATCAATGGATCCAAATAAACATCAATATCATTACCCGGTTGTTTTGGTCTTGGTATATGCAGAGATAAAATAATGTATTTTCATTTTATGCATAACTACGGTGGAAAGTTATAATTTACAAACGTAACCATCCATGTACTATGAGAGCTATTTTGAAAACTAAAAGGATCCACTCCATTTGTAGATAGCGCAAGGAAAAGGTTTCTTAGATCATTTATAAATTCAGGATACTTATAATCAATTTCCTTCCACTGAGGAGAGTCTGTTAAGTGATGAAGTTTCCCATATTTAATTATTGTATTTGTGTGCCACGTCAATTGCCTTACGGTCTCATAGCTTCGATATAGGCACCTAAACCTCGAATGATTGGAATGTATCATACAACTTTCATAAGACCTAATTCATATTTCTTGTAACAAGACGTACCACACTTTGGGAATTCTTTAAGTGATTTTTAGTCCTTAAAAAATAGTATACTTTCATTTAGACATGCATGTATTCTTTCATAGATCATAATCATTGAACATAGCATTCGTTTAGTGTCATATGTTTGGCAAGGAAGCTCGTTATCTTCTGGGAGCATATTATTCAAGAGATAAAGTAGTACAGTAAAACTGGAATCACTCCATTAATTGTCAGCTTTTATATTATATAGCTTCAGTATGGCTAACAATGTTGTATATTTAGTGCAACCATCATACAATGGTGTCCATGCGCAACTCTTTAACTTCTCAAATAATTTTGGACAATCACGAAGTCCATCTTCAACTATCACTGTCATTTCCTCAATATGATCTTCATCATCGTTCACACCTGTAATCATATCCTCAATATAGTCTTCATCATTGTTCACTCTTGTAATCATATCAGATGATCCATAAGATGCAGTGTTATCACATTCACTAGCTACATTCATTGTTTCCCCATGTTTAGTCCAAAATTTATAACTTCGATCTATTCTCTAACAGATCAAGTGTTCTTCTATCTCCTATGGACTAATTAGTCTTGAATAACAACAATGTAAACATTGACAAAATATTTGATAAGGGTCGTATGCATGATCTTTTACAAAATTCATGAACTCTTTCACCCCATCCTCGTACTCTTTTTTCATATGATTGGCATCCATATATTTTCGATTCATATCTATCCTATTTGATTTAGTAATATTAATATTTAACAAAATAAATAAATACACACAAAGTTTGATCTTGGAACCCATAAAAGGTCATTCTTACAGAATCATTTAAATTATATGAAGTCATTGTTCTAAGATAATAAGAGTTGAATGATGCATATTGAGATTATTTTGTAGTGGTGGAAATCATTGAAGGAAAGGAATGTGTGATATCTATAAAGTTACAAATAATCTAATTAAATTTTCATCTATTGCAATAGACAAAGATTAAGAACGGGTTTTGTAACTTTGTTAGGTGGGAGTACAACATGAGGGAGTAGTTAATGTTTATTCATTTATTTACTTGGTACATGGTGGGTCAGGTGGTGTTTCAGTGACAGGATGCTTAGGAGCTAAAGTTGATCTTTTGTCAGATGATGAAAATGTCGATTGGGCCCAATCACATGGTCTTGAGAACCCAATGTTTGAAGAAACTCTTGAATTTAAATCCAAGGAACCAGAAATCTCAAGCTGGGGTTCTCAAGCTATTGGAAAAATTGAAGAACAATCTAATTGGGGTTTCATGAGTTCTTCAAATTTAAACAATTCACATGGCTAAGATAAATCCTCAAAGAACACCAGTGAAAATTTATAAAATTATATAGAATCCATCTTCAACTTTTTGACACATCTTTTAAGGAGTGTTCTAAAAGGAAAAGGAAATCAGTAATATAACATTATATTGAAGTGATTTAAATGTGGATATATTTCACTAGAAATTTTCCAATTTTTATAGAAAAGGAAAGTGGTAATGAATACGATTTAACAAGAAGTTCACATAAGAAGAAAACTAAAAAGTTTAGCAACCTAAATTTTACCTCATAGAGAATGGATAAGAATTTCTAAAAACTCAAAAACATACATTTATTATCTAAATTAGATGATGTGGAAATTGGTGATTATGATACTAAAGTTGAAACGTTAAATAAATTAGAAATGGGTTTATTGATTTTAAAAGTGAATGATGATGAGTTCCCTAGTGATAAAGATAATGGTGATGAAAATGATGAAAAACATGAAATGATGAGTTCTCAATGAGATTAGAAGATGTTAACGTCAATGCAAATATTAAAAGGATTGGGGTTCTTTTGTCTGTTAATTGAAGTAAATGGGAAGAATTGTTTGATTTTAATCCATGAGAGCAAGAATGATACCTGGAACTTGGCTTCTTTTCCCTCGCGTTTGAAGTTCGATCCAAGACCTCGCTCCAAAATTACCTCAAGATGTAGGAGTGGGAAAGTTTGGGTAACCAACACTTGTTTGTGGGGAAATGTCACGTGTGACAAGTATGAGTCACCTGAATTTTCACACTCCTTCCAAATGCTAAAGTGAACCAAGTGATAGCAAAGTAGTGTGTGATGATGGTGACATATCAGGTATGTGTGAGGGAGGCGACACATCGTTCAAATCCTTCGGGAAATATTTTAAAAACACCCAAAGAAGAACTAGAAATGATGAAAGCTTGAACAGCGGATAAGAAATCACATACCGTGGGATTTGAAAGTCTCGATTTCTCCGAGAGAGTGAGGGAGAGCATGCGGTGGTGAGGGTGAGCGGCAACGAGGTAGGGTGAGCGGCGACGAGGGCACACAATGGACAAGGAGAGCGATGGCGAGAGACAACGGTGGTGAGGGAGGGAGAGCAGTGGAGAGGGAGGGAGAGTGGCGGTGAGGGAGTGTGACAGCGAGGTTTTAGTTTTGTGAGATCTTGAAAGGCGCAAGAGAATCGGTTTGGTTATGATTAAATTTATAAGACAATGAAGGGTTTTATCAGCGCTTCTAAAAACGTGGTGATAAATATGGGTTTTATCAGTGCTGAAATATTAAGCACTGATAAAAGAAATCTTTATCAGTGCTTTTCTAGCGCTGATAAAACCTCTCTTTATCCGTGCTAGAAAAGTGCTGATAAATATTTAATAATATAATTAAAAAAATTAAAAAAATTAAATGTATACAATAATAAATAAATATTTATATAATTATAAATATATTTAAAGAATCGTAAATATGTATTTATAAATATAATCATAAATAAATATAATTATATATAATTATAAATAAATAATTATTTATATAATTATAAATATATCAAAATGATTATAAATATGTATTAATAAATATAATTATAGATATATATTTGTAATTATAATATAATTATATATATATATATTTGTATATAATTATAAATATATTTATATAATTATATATATAAAAAATTATAAATATAAGAAATATGTACAAATATATTTTTATAAATGTATTTTTAATATTATTAATGAATAATAATAATAAATTAATTAATATTAAAAATGAATAAAATTAATTAATTAAGAAAATATTTAAAAAAGTGAATTCGTAACATTTATGTGAATTAGAAATGCAAAAAATGAAGAAAAATGAATAAATAGATGATATTAATTATATAAATATCAAAATTATTAAAAATGAATTATATTGACTACAAAAATATTAATAATTAAATTAAATTGGATTAAATTAAATCGAATTAAATTAAATTAAACACACACACATATATTCATGATGAATATATTAAAATAAATATATATTAAAAATGAATAAATACATAAAATACTAAAAATGGAGAGATTAAAAAAGAATATATAATATTAAATCAATAAACAGGCTTGCACACATGTTTGCATGTACACATGACATACATACATATGTACACATACACATCCACACACTCTCACCCATACACATATACACATACACATAAATACACACATACACATACATACATACAGTTATACATGTACATATATTTTAAATTATTTAATATCAATGTAAATAGATATTTAAATAAATATATTTATTTATATATTATATAATCGTTTAAATAAAATATCAATATATTATATTTATTTTAATTATATACACATTTTTTAAGTAATGTATATAAATATACTATTAAATATTTTGACTAATATAAATTTGATGATTTTTTATATAAAAAATTATGAAAATAAGATTCGTTTTTTATTAAAATTTATATAAATCGTATTTATATATTATATTGACATATATATGGTTGTTGAATGCCCTCAGGGCTTAGCCTAGTGGCAAAGGGCCATATGGGGTGTCGGGGAGGTCTCGGGTTCGAGTCTCTTCGGCTTACTGCATGTGTGTGTTTGCAGGTTTATTTGTAGCTTTATAGATATCTTTCCCCAACGATTTGTAATATACTTATTGTAATATAAATCTTATTTTAAAAAATATAAATATTTATATATAAATTAAATTACTCACTACGACCTTTATGATCGCTAAAAAACACTGATAAATGTGTCACTTTTATCAGCGCTCATAAATATGGGACTTTTATCGGTGCTAGAAAAAATACTTATAAAGGGTACCATTTTATCACCACTTTTTTTAGCGCCGATAAAAGTTAACTATCAATGCTTTTGACAAGCACTGATAAAGGTGACATATTTATCAACGTTTTTTATTTAGCACTCATAAAGGCAAGCGTTGTATATCGGCCGATCTGTGGTATTGATATGTGTCTTGTCATCTGATTATGAAACGTATTTTAAGAATAATGTCATAACACTTCATAGTTCTCATCAAAGAAAGAACTGCTATGATTTTTTGATGCGGCAAGCACTCCAAGAACATTATCAAATGGATGTTATGCATAATAATAAACATCACGTGATGATATATTTATTACTATTCAAGTCTTTGAATATACAAATAATCGAAAATATAAGGTAGTTAGTTCTAGTGCACCAACACCAACATAGTTGTGATTCGTGATGTGGAATGGAGACAAAAACAAAACAATTAAACACTCTAAAATGAGGTGTATTGGAGTTGTGATTGAAAGCAAGTTGCAAATAAGAAAATATGTGATGTAGTATGTATAACTCGATAAAATATGCAACATGCATAGCATCATCACCTCGTATAGTCTTTCTAGGAATGTTGATGAATTTAAAGATAGGCTAAATGAGAGAATTTAATTTAAAATTCCACCTTGAAGACAATAAGTATATAAACAATCGTAAGGTGAAGACAATGTGCAACTTTTTAACAATTGTCCATTATTATTCTTTGCAATATGTCATACCATGGTTGAATGAGGATGACTAACTCAGTCAAGTCAAAATATTAAAAGTCCAGGCTTGTTTCATTTCCAATACAAGTAATTTGATTTAAGCCTCATTGTTTTTGTAAAATATAATTATTCCAAAAGCCTTAATTTGATTTTTTTTCAATTCAAACCTATGTATAAAAATCAAAGATTTTGTTAAAATGTATTCCATATTTTTTTCTCTTCAATATGATACACATTGCAGTTCATGTCCTTGAAACCATTTTTTAATTTGAATGTAGAAACTGAATTTTTATGATGTCATCTATTGCATCGACAAAACCATATATAGTATAATATTAATTGCACTTAATGCTAATGGTAAGAAATGTTTTTGTGCATCGTCCCACTCTCCTCCAGACACGTTTCATCCTCCATATTATAAATTTTAGTTTGTACTATATAATAAATCATAAAATTTATCTTCGTTACCAATATAACTACTTAAAAGAAATAAAAATAAAATACATCACATGACAGAATAATGAATAACGAATTGATGTTGGTAATTATATAATATATATAAACACTATTGAAGATAATGTCGAATTAATATCATCTCAAGTTGGGGGTCCCAACCCAAGCGTCCAAACCCACTTTTTGACTAGAATACCCCCTACAACCATTTTGTGCTTTTTTGAAGGGTGGTGCTCATTATTTCTTATTTTTATACATGTATAAATATAATCATATTTATATATATTTGGTATGATATTTATTATATATAATATTAATTATATATATAAAGTTTATTAATAATATACATATACATAATATATATATATATACATATATATATTAAAATTATTATGTATATTATAAATTTTATTATAGCAAAATTATTTTATATTTTTCATTATTATGGAAAATCGTTATATATATATATATATTCATTTATTATATATTAAATATATTTTTAATTTATGTATATATATATATATGTTTATTTATTTATTTATATTTATGTGTACATTTTTACTTGAAATTTAATATCTAATGGTTCCAAAATTTCAATATAAATCTTCAATGTTTACTTATTTACCCATGGAAATAAATACTCAAAATCTAATTTCTGATAGGCATAATAATTTCCATTTAAATTTTCAATGAAAATTTACATTGAAAATTTTCAGTTATCGATGTAAGTTTATACTCAAATTTTAATTTTTAATGAAAACTTCCATAATTCTAATGATAATTTCCAATGAAAAATTATAGGGAAATTTTTAAGATATTAATTAAATTTTATAATCAGAATTCAATATAATTATATACATATACATTTACATACATACATATATATTAATATAAGTATATGCATACTTGCATACATAAATCTATATTAATATAAGTACATACATACGAATATTTTAACATAAATATATACAAACATACATACAAAAATTTAGACAACAAATTTCACAGGTAAATTTCCAGTGGAAGTTTTCACCATAAATTTCCATTGCATTTAAGTGGAGAATACAGCGGCCTTTGATAGAACCATTACCTTCTAATTTCAATACTCTGAAGATAATCTTCCAAAATCACCAATTTTCTCTGCTAGAACTTTTCTCAGACAGCAGCTTCAAACAGTTTTCCTCTTTTCACTGGTTCTCTCTGACAGTAGCTCCATAGTAGACTTCTAGTTCCAACAGACTTCTCGTAACAAGTTCCTGTGCAGCTCCAACAGACTTCGCCAGAAACTTTATGTAAAGAAATACCAGCATAGTGTGCAATCCACCTCTTTCTTTCCACTTTGACAGCGAGCATTTCAAGTGGAGAATTCAGCGGCCTTTGATAGAACCATTACCTTCTAATTTCAATACTCTGAAGATAATCTTCCAAAAATCACCAATTTTCTCTGCTAGAACTTTTCTCAGACAGCAGCTTCAAACAGTTTTCCTCTTTTCACTGGTTCTCTCTGACAGTAGCTCCATAGTAGACTTCTAGTTCCAACAGACTCCTCGTAACAAGTTCCTGTGCAGCTCCAACAGACTTCCCCAGAAACTTTATGTAAAGAAATACCAGCATAGTGTGCAATCCACCTCTTTCTTTCCACTTTGACAGCGAGCATTTCAAGTGGAGAATTCAGCGGGCCTTTGATAGAACCTCTACCTTCTACTTTCAATACTCTGAAGAATACCTTCCAAAAATCACCAATTTTCTCTGCTAGAACTTTTCTCAGACTTCAAACAGTTTTCCTCTTTTCACTGTTCACTCGGCTCCAACAGACTTCACCAGAAACTTCTCTTTTTTCCACCCATCATTAGTTGCCACCCCCCCGCCCTCATTATTTATTTCCCTCCAGCCTTACTAACCAACAACCTTTCCATGTCTTTTCTCCTCGAGAGAAACTCTACGAGATCTCCTGCAAGGGGGACGGCGGCCCCCTGGCCAGCCGGCCTAGTCTCCTACAGCTCTCTTTCCATTTACTGCTATTGATTCCAGAGCATTCTTCTACATTTAATTCTTGAATGCAGCTGTAATTTTCTTTCTAGCACCCACGGTTATAACAGTGCCAACTGTATTATTTCCAGTTATCTGATTTATTCTATCATGCCTTCTAACAATCTGTCTGTTCTAACCAGTAAACTAATGACACTGCCAGCTGCCATTCCACGGGCCTTTTCTTTCTCTAGACATAAACTCTTAAATCCCATGTTGCACCAGGGTTTCAAGCTCAGCATGAGCCACCACTCTGGTTCCACTTCCTGCAGTCTTCTTTCATTTTCCCTTGTACCAATCTGGATATCCTATTAGTTCAAAACACTGATCGACAAAATTTCCATCACTACAACAGTGCGATATTTTCTTTTCTCACGGTTTGCTTGTCTTATAATTTTTGCTGACAGTTGGTGTTTTTTTTATTTGTGTCCTCCAAAGAAAGCAGATGATTCAGACACATAATCTGTAATATGCTTATGTGTTTCCACTTGTAGAACAATGTAATAGGCTTTATTTACAGAAGGTAAAGGATCTGTCGAGAGAATTTGATTTCTAACAGTTCCATAATTTTCATTTAGTCCCATTGGATACAGCGCAGTCTGGTTGATAATTTCAAGATCCAAAAATTTCTCTACAACAACCACAAGAGCACTCGTGACCAAATAAACAGAGGAACGCCATTCCTCTACCCAACATTTTTTTAGCCTTGAATAATATGCAGCTATGAACTGATTTTCTTCTCTCTAAATCTGAAAGATCAAAGGCGTGGCACTGTGTTCAAACAACTAACATCACCCGGAAACTCCAAGGCAGATTTAGTAAAAAGAAATCTTTCAAAAAAAAATAAAAACGTTTCTCGTGTGTACGTGCAAACTACAGTCTCCACAAACGATGAATTTTATTTTTCATCACCACCTGACATGGATGGTTCTACAAATGAATTTAATGTATAAATATGATATTTACAACATGATTAAAATGAGACTCCATAAATATATCAAAAATACTCTAAACCTTTATGAATATTCTGGATATGATGAAACCATGACCAAGATGCGACAACCGGAACAACAAAATCAGAACATACATGGAAAACTGGATAGTTAACACAAAAATATTGATTTTAATGCAGAATTATTACTATGTTATAAGAAATTATAAGTGAATGGTATATAGTAAGATAAATATAAATACAGTTCTGATATAGATGTATAATAAATCTAAATCTATTATATATGACAAGATTATGTGTGTTATGACCTCTTATTGTTTTATATTTTATTTCCATTTGTTTTATGTGAATTTACACGTTTCACATAATCAATTCATTGGTTGACTCTTACTTCAAATGTTACGATCTTTAGAAGTTCACCACTTGTTTTCTTTTGTGTGGCTCATCAATGTCTTATATTAAACTTTTCATGAAAATTAAGGTATTTTTAAAAAAATCATATAAAATTCTCTCTTTCAATAAGTTTTGATTCAAATGTTTTCAAGATAGTAAGAGTTTTTCATCTCAAATTTCCTTCTTTGAGAGATGCTACATATTAGGCGCCTATTTTCATTTATATGGTGTATATACTACCTCTTTAACATACTATATTATGACTATCTTTATACTCATGGTATTTTAAGATCCTCCTCAAGTTCTTTCTTTCAAAAAGGATTTATTTTAAATCATTGCTTTAAAAGTCATTCTCATAGTTCTGTGATTTTTCATTTTTAAAGGTTACCAAAAGGAAATGATATTTCTTCTTGTTTTTCAAATCATGTTTCTAATGTTTTCATAAAGTATTTTTCATATATGTCAACATCCTTTAATGATAGTTATGCTTCACTAGGTATGCTCAAATGATATCATCCACCTTCTTTCTCTAGATGGCTTATGATGATTAAGGAAAGTATCATGAAACTCATTTCTTTCTTAGAGTTAATTAAGCGATGTTGGAATTATGATGTTTTTATGTTCTTATGGCACACATATGTATGATTTTCATTATGTTGTAGGTGGAGTCAGAATTATACAGTCCCCCAATGCATCGGGTAAAGTTTTGAACCTCATGAGACGATGCATGGACATGATTATGATTAACTATGTTCACAAGATAATATGTGGACATGATTGATGTTAGTTATGTTCACAAGATAATGCGTGGACATGATTGTGATAAGTTATGTTCACAAGATAATGCGTGAACATGATTGTGATTAGCCAAGTTTGAAAGATAATACATGAACATGATTGCGGGTAGCTATGTTCCCGATGTTATGATTTTTGTGCTTATGTTTATGCCACATTTTTGTCATTCTTATGCCTACGTTAAATTCTCATGGCTCATGATTTAGTGATGTTTCAACACTCTTATGACTCGTGTCTTATGTTATGCCAAAGCTTTATGCCACGACTCATGGTTTATTATCTATGTTTTTGTTGGGTATGGATCTCTTATGTTATATTCCTACACTTTGATTATGTTATCGTACTTATATGATCACCTTATGCTCATTTATGATCTTCAATTATTAATGTCCATGTTTACCCTTACTAGGTGTTATATTTATATTTCCCCAGGTTATGAAGAATGATATTATGTAAGATATGTCTAGAAAGGTATCATGCATGGCGAATTTTGTGAGAGATTGTTGAAGGTTTATCGCGGAATAAGAAATTTTTGGTATAATGGGAAAATTGTTTGTTTGATGAAAAAGATATAATTTTTAGTAAAAGTTTTCTCTAATTCTCTAAAAACTCTAAACCAAAAAAGTTTGGGGGGGACTCAATATTTGTTTTTAACATTGTAATTATAAAAGTTCAAGTTTGGGTCGCTTCAATTGGTATCAAAGCTTTTATGTAAAGAGTATGTCTTTAGCACCAAATCCAGGTGTCCAGGTCTGGGGTGTTATACCACCTGGCTCAGAATCATGTTAAAGTTATTGACATGATCTGCCACAAACGTTTCTTTTTCCATCTTCAGGTCGAAGAGTCACTGCATTAGAAACGCTTTGTTCATAGCAATTAGTTTCTTGTACATGTCGACGAGTGTAGACATTAACTCAATAGTTGTCTTCACCTCCCGAATGTTAGAGGCCGCATTTTGTGCCAATGTCATCCGAACAACACCCGGTGTCTTCTGATCGAGTTTTTCCTACTTTGTTTTTTCCATTGATTTCGATTTAACTTCCAACGGAAGATCAAGTTCTCTATGAAATAGATAATCTTTTATCAACATCCTCTAGGATTTGAAATCTGACATGTCAAACTTGTCAACTTGAACATTGTCTTCTTCCAATATCATCTTCTCACTAAACGAAAAGTGTTATAGACAATGAATAGCTCTGAACCAAACTCTGAACTGAGCTCTGATGCCACTTATTGTGCCTAAAACCTCTTTTCGTCAAATGCAGAACAAGGTTTGGAAGTTCCGAACTTCAGCGGCACCTGATGTCAGTAGTGCATTCAAACAAGGAACCTGGCTTCGAAGTCACGCAATGAATCGCCTCAGACTTTCCTCAATCACGACCTTCCGAAAATGGAACAAACAGAACGGAAACAACTCACACCCACTAGAACAACAACAAAATACTCCATGGGAGAAACGTTGCAACCTTTATATTAAGAGAAAACATTCCTGAGTCACAAGCGTTCAATAACAAACACTACTCGAGAGAAAGACAAAAGCATAACTTCAACTGATGACTTGACAACCACTCAACAATATGTGACCCCCCGCCCCTTTTATAGACAATCCATCTAAAAATCACGGGAACAACTATCATCTAGTTCCACCGTCATCCAATCTTTGCATTCCATCGCTGCATGGACCAAGGCAACCGCCAAATGCCAACTCTCATATCAGGTGACCCTGCTCCATCTGAAATCAAAGCTATGCCTTCGAAACTCATCCATCCGCATTCTGAAATCCACCATCCGCATTCTAACATTGCCTGGTTTCAATGCTTACTATTCTAGTTCCACAACATCCCTCCAAAATGGTTCTTTAAAGAAGTTTAGTTAGCTTACTAGAAAACACTCTTCACAAACCCATGAAGTAATAAATAATCATATTTTAATAGAATTGTGATGTTAAACTAAATAGTTTAATATTCAAGCCGAGTTTGGATAATGTTGTTATAAAACTAGAAGAACAGGCCAAATAAATTAACAATTACTGATTAATTACTTTAAATTTTTAAATGACAAAAAAAAGTACAATTGATAAGATTATTTAATAATATTTTAGGGAAATTAAAGCTTTAAATAAGAGGGAAATGACATATCACAAAAAACAACTCCATGTTCACAAAACAAAAGTAAGTTGACACCAACCCATTCTGCAAACTAAATCGGCCAAGAAAAAACCAATGTCTTCCAAATAGTGAAGTTTGCGGCTAATGAGACTTCAAGTACTCCTGCAATACGTGAAGGGGCTCATGCTCCTCACCAAAATCCTGCAATCACCACAATTAGATTTAAGGCCTGGTTTGGTTAATCAAAATAAATAAAAACGCATTTATTTTATTATTATACTAAATAAAAAAAATCACTATCAAAGACATAGTATTGGGGTAATGTACCTTTACCACAACACTAGAGCAACCAACCACCTTCCTGGCCTTGCCTTCAAAATCAATTTTGCAGAGCTGCCAACACCCAAACATGAAGATGGTCAACAATTGTAATAGGTAGTATGAAAATACAAGTGATGTTTATTCTTTCTGGAAAAAAACCTCCACTTCATCCACGTCATCGAATTTCATTTCTTCACACCAACCAAACACAACACAGTATCACAGAAAAAATAGCCTCGCAATTCCCGCAAATAAGTACATTTTCACTTACCCCAGTCCATTCACCAAGAGTTTTAGCATTGGGAACAGTCATCAAATGGACATTATGCTCGGCGCAAAGCGCCTTGACAAGTTTCACGTAGTCCGGCTGGTCACAGTCCTCCGCCAATACACACAGCACAGCATCATGCTTCTCCAGTGCCTTGGCTCCCTGGCGAAGCCCACGCACGAGCCCGCCATGAGCCAGAGATTTCCTCAGAACAAGCTGCAAGGCTGTCACTAAATCCATCTGGGCTCCCAGAGCTTGAACCGGTTGCTCACCGGACGCACCAGCTTCATCACTGCATGACATGACATGTAATGAAATTAATGGAAGGTGGCTCCTTACTCGTTGAAAACCCAGACAGGCATCAATAACAGTTTGAAACAACAATGGAAGGTGCTTATGCTCAATTCAATATTGACCTGTTTGCGCGAGTGTGTAATTAAAACAAAATAACTCAATCAGGGGAAGGTTCACGAGTATTTTGAAATAAGAGAAAAGTCATGGCTGAACAGAGTGGTGAAGAAGGGAATAATCGATCGCATACCCTGACATGTTTCCAAAACAACGTTCAGATCAGAAGTCGCTTGCCTGCCGGGAAAACTAAACGAAACAAACAAAAAAGGCATGTAAGATCACAGCACGGAAAATCTGATGAAGATCGGAGGAGCAAGTCACCCTCAAGCCGCCGCCCAGAAACCTAGCGCCCGACTAGTTAGATACTTCGTGGATTAAAAGGGGCTCATGCAACGCACGCAATAATAAAACAGTCCGGGAACTCGACCCCGCGACCTCCGGCCCAAACCCAAAACCACCCCCAACCACCACAACTGAGTGCGTGCGGCGCAAAGGATGACTTATTTATTTATTAGGGTTTTGACTTTTTTAAAAATTGGATCTCGAGCTGACGCGTTGCATGAAGTGTTTTTTTATTTTATTTTATTTTTTCCAACGGTGACAGTCGGTTGTTTGCGAATATATTTATAATTATATAATTATTAAAATAAATTTTAAAATAAATAATTGAATGTATATAATTATAAATAAATATAAATTTATATAATTATAAAACAATATTTATATAATTATAATTGTATTTAAAGAATTGAAAATGTGTATTTATAAATTTAATTATAAATAAATATAAATATATATAATTTTAAATAAAAACTTATTGATAATTATATATTTATAATTATATATTTATAATAATAAATAAGTTTTTATAAATATATTTATAAATTTAAACACATGATAAGTTTTTATATATTTATAAATTTAATTATAAATATATAATTATAAATTAGTTTTATTTATATTTATTTATAATTAAATGTATAAATACGTGTAAAAAATTATTAGGTATTTATAAATATGTTTTATTTATAATTATGTAGATATGATAACTAAACTTATTAATTGTATTAATTGTATGAATTAAAATACATTTATATATATATAAATATATATATATTTAAATTAATTTGTAAATATATTTTAATAATTATATAATTGTAAATATATTTATATTTATATAGTTTTAGATATTTATTTATAAATAAATTAAATATATATTTATATACTCAAAAGGTCCAGTCATGGGTTGGGAGTCTAAACCCATGACTCAAATTTTATTATGAAAAAGTAAAAGTGCAACAAAGATGGAGGTATAAGTAGAACACCACATGCCAACATTGAAACACAAATCACATCCTCTGCACTCCCCTATAACCCATATTTCGAGGATGTCTGCCCCTTCCTTTTAGATGTTTGTCTCTATGTCATGTCTTGGTTTGCAGGGGGTCATTGTCCTCATCATATGATGACTCGGGAGCTTCCTTCAGTATTCTGAATTTTCAAGACAGGTCTCGGAAATTCATCTTTGAATTTGAGCAGAATCCATCCTCAAAGTTTATCGCAAGCAGTTTCTGGACTACTAAATATTTACTACACCCAAACACATTCGGCTCCATCATACCAAAGATCACCTCCAACTGTAGAAAAAACCAATCAGTCACTTTCTTATTAAAGACTTCCATTTGTCGCGCCCCTTCCAAGGTAACATTCATATTTTTCCTTCTCGTACTAAGACATTTCTCATCTGAGGCCTTGTCAAAGTGTTCATCGACATTCTTTATGAGATCGGAAAAGTTGGAAGGGTAATTCCAATCCAGATGCTTACGATCATCCACATTCATGACTGGGGTAGCATTGTGAATTTGCACCAATTCAGAAGCTTTGGATTTCCGAAGAACCATTTGGAATCCCTTTGCATCCACTATACCACTCTTGGATTTGTTACTCGGCTGTGGAGAGGCAACCACCAAAGTGCCTTTTCCCTTTTCTGATGGCAGTGAGGAGAGATCTTCCCATAGATAACTCCCTATCCACCTCCCTTTGGATTCGAGAATCATTTAATTCATCATTAGAAGAAGAACATCCAACCCACCCTTTTGCTGCTATTTCATCCTAGGACCGTTTGGGCAAAGAAGTACCACCATGAGTTGAAACATTCAGTTGACCATTCTCAACATCAACAGAAGACAGCCTGCAAACAGGGGTATCCAAGACATCAATAACAGGAGATTGTGCAGATTTATCCAAGCAATCATTTGTTCCTCCATCCAATCTGTCAGAGTCAAGTTGCATAACATTGACAGGCTGCGCATCAACCCTAGTAGCACTCAAGAACTGGGCCGCATGCTGAATTCCTCCCCCAACAGGCCCCTGTCCAGGTTCAGCTCCATGCACAGGCAGTGAAGCTTCACTTTGCATCTGCACATCAGGATACCTTGCCTGCCTAAATTTCTCAAGTTGCGCCTTCTCGAAGCATGTAAAATCCTCATGGCCACGCGCTAAGCAAAACGCACAGACGAAGGTTTTTTTACAGGCTGAGATATCATGACCAATCAATTTGCATTCCATACAGAATTTTGGCATTCACTCGTATTCAATTTTCAAAACAAACTCATCTGAATCAGTGGAAAGAAAAATTGTATCAACAAGAGTGGAGCCAAGATCAAACTCCACCAGAAAGCGGGCAAAATGTCCATACCGAGCTATTTTGTTTCTTTATCCAGTTTAATTGGTACACCGATTGAAAGTGCAATATCATATAGAATCTTTGGAAGCCACAAGATCCAGTTAAAACCCTGAACTTTAACCCATAATTGTGCATAGGATTTGATGATATCCTCTGGACTAAAGTTCTTGTCCCACTCTCTTATATGCATCACACTCGGTTTAAGGGATACCAATCCACACACCACGCTTTCATCTTCGGATCATCAGTGGGGGAGAGAATGTGATAAAAACCTCGGTCCATTGAAACACATTTCCACTTTTCAAAAACCCCAAATTTCAGAGATTTGCACAACCATGTCATCCAATTTTCAGGGTTTGGAACCTTTTGGTAAAATAATGCGAGCGATTATGGAATGCTTACCCATGAGAATCTGCTCCTCAATCGCGTCCGAATCCTCTTTAACACGCGCAACACTGCCCTTGCGTCAAATCTCCCCATGAATTGCATCATTGAAGAGAAAGAAGGAGTTTTCAACAACACAATCAGGGTTAAGATTCGCCGGAACAGATCCACCCCGAGCTACCCACGAGCCCACCATGAGCCAGAGATTTCTTCAGAACAAGCTGCATGACTGTCACTAAATCCATCTGGGCTCCCAGAGCTTGAACTGGTTGCTCACCGGAAGCACCAGCTTCATCACTGCATGACATGACATGTAATGAAATTAATGGAAGGTGGCTTCTTACTCATTGAAAACCTAGACAAGCATCAATAACAGTTTGAAACAATAATGGAAGGTGCTTATGCTCAATTCAATATTGACCTGTTTGCACGAGTGTGTAATTAAAACAAAATAACTCAATCAGGGGAAGGTTCACAAGTATTTTGAAATAAGAGAAAAGTCATGGATGAACAGAGTGGTGAAGAAGGGAATAATCGATCGCATACTCTGACATGTTTCCAAAACAACGTTCAGATCAGAAGTCGCTTGCCTGTCGGGAAAAATAAACAAAACAAACAAAAAAGGCATAAGATCACAACACGGAAAATATGATGAAGATCGGAGGAGCAAGAGCAGGGATAGGAGGGAGGATGGAAGGGGGGAGGGGGTGGGGGGTCATCACTGAAGAAGCACGTCGAGCTCACCCTGCAAGCCACCGCCGTCCAGAAACCCTAGCGCAAAAGAGTTCCTACTTCGAGGAATGAATGAATTATTTATTTTTTAAAGTGATAGGGTTTTGGATTTTCTGTTTTTTAAAAATTGGATCTCGAGCTGACGGGTTGCATGAAGGGTTATTTTATTTTATTTTATTTTATTCAAAATTCCAGGGAGCGCTGGCAGGAATCACTGTTTGCAAATATATTTATAATTATATAATTATTAAAAAAAATTATAAATAAATCTCAAATATATTTATATGTATTTATATACAAATGTATTTTAATTTATATAATTAATATAATTAATAATTAATAATATAATTAATATTTAATAATGTAATTACCATAATTAAAATTTTAAAATAAATAATTAAATGTATATAATTATAAAACAATATTTATATAATTATAACTGTATTTAAAGAATTGAAAATATGTATTTATAAATTTAATTATAAATAAATATAAATGTATACAATTTTAAATAAAAACTTATTTATAATTTTAAATTTATAATAATAAATAAGTTTTTATAAATATATTTATAAATTTAAACACATTATAAGTTTTTATATATTTATAAATTTAATTACAAATATATAATTATAAATTAGTTTTTATTTATATTTATTTATAATTAAATTTATAAATACATGTAAAAACTTATTAGATATTTATAAACAAGTTTTATTTATAATTATATAGATCTGATAATTAAACTTGTTAATTATATTAAGTGTATAAATTAAAATACATTTTTATATATAAAATATATATTTTTTAAAATAATTTGTAAATATATTTGAATAATTATATAATTGTAAATATATTTATATTTATATAGTTATAGATATTTATTTATAAATAAATTAAAAATATATTTATATACTCAAAAGGTCCGGTCATGGGTTGGGAGCAAAAAACCCATGACTCAAATTTTATTAAGAAAAAGTAAAATTGCAACAAAGATAGAGGTACAAGCAGAACATCACATGCCAACATTGAAACACAGATCACATCCTCTGGGCTCCCCTATAACCCATATGTCGAGGATTTCTGCCCCTTCCCTTTAGATGTTTGTCTCTCCTCCATGTCTTGGTTTGCGGGGGTTCATTGTCCTCATCAGATGATGACTCAGGAGCTTCCTCCAATATTCTGAATTTTCAAGACAAGTCTTGGAAATTCATCTTTGAATTCGAGTAGAATCCACCCTCAAAGTTTATCGCAAGTAGTTTCTGGACTACTAAATAGTCACTACAGCTGAACACATTCGACTCCATCACAGTAAAGATCACCTCCAACTGTAGAAAAAACCAATCGGTCACTTTCTTATTAAAGACTTCCATTTGCCACTCCCCTTCCTAGGTGACATTCATATTTTCCTTCTCGTACTAATACATTCCTCATATGAGGCCTTGTCAAAGTGTTCATTGGCATTCTTCATGAGATCGGAAAAGTTGGAAGGGTAATTCCAATCCAGATGCTTACGATCATCCACAATCATGACTGGGGTAGCATCATGAATCTGCACCAATTCATAAGCTTTGGATTTCCAAAGAAGAGCCATTTGGAATCCCTTTGCATCCACTATAACACTCTTGGATTTGTTACTCGGATGCAGAGAGGCAACCACCAATGTGCCTTTTCCCTTTCTGTTGGTAGTGAGGAGAGATCTTTCCATAGATAACTCCCCATCCACCTCCCTTTGGATTCGAGTCTCAGAATCATTTAAGTCATCATTAGAAGAAGAACATCCAACCCACCCTTCTGCTGTTATTTTAGCCCATGACCGTTTGGGTGAAGAAGTACCACCGTGAGTTGAAACATTAAATTGACTATTCTCAACATCAATAGAAGGCAACCTACAAACAGGGGTATCCAAGACATCAATAACAGGAGACTGTGCAGACTTATCCAAGAAATCATTTGTTCCTCTATCCAATCTGTCAGAGTCAAGTTGCATAACATTGATAGGTTGTGCATCAACCTTAGTAGTACTCATGAGCTGGGCCGCATGCTGAATTCCTCCCCCAGCAGGCCCCTATCCGGGTTCAGCTCCATGCACAGGTAGTGAAGCTTCACCTTGCATCTGCACATCAGGATACCTTGCTTGCCTAAATTTCTCAAGTTGCGCCTTCTTGAAGCATGTAAAATCCTCATGGCCACGCGCTGAGAAAAACACACAGACGAAGTTTTTTTTACAGGCTGAGATATCATGGCCAATCAATCTGCATTCCATACAAAATTTTGGCATTCGCTCGTATTCAACTTTCAAAACAAACTCATCTGAATCAATGGAAAGAAAAATTGTATCAACAAGAGTGGATCCAAGATCCAACTCCACCAGAAAGCGGGCAAAATGTTCATATCGAGCTAATTCCGTTTCTTTATCCAGTTTAATTCCTACACCAATTGAAAGTGCAATATCATATAGAATCTTTGGATGCCACAAGATCCAGTTAAAACACTAAACTTTAACCCATAATTGTGCATAGGATTTGATGATATCATCTGGACTAAAGTTCTTGTCCCACTCTCTTATACGCATCACACCCGGTTTAAGGGATACCAATCCACACCCCACACTTTAATCTTCAGATCATCAGTGGGGAAGAGAAGGTGATAAAAACCTCGGTCCATCGAAACACGTTTCCACTTGTCAAAACCCCAAATTTCAGAGATTTTTACAAACATATCATCCAATTTTCAGGGTTTGAAACCTTTTGGTAAAATAATGCGAGCAATTATGGAATGATTACCCATGAGCATTCACTCCTCAATCGCATCTGAATCCACTTTGACCTGAACAACACTACCCTTGTGTCAAATCACCCCATGAATTGCATCCTTGAAGAGAAAGAAGGAGTTTTCAACAACAAAACCAGGGTTAAGATTCACCGGAACAGATCCACCCCGAGCTACCCACAAATCACCAGCAGGGTTAGGATCCAGCGGAGATCCACCCCGAGTTGCCTGTTCTTCACAACCAGGGTTAAGGTCTGCCGAAGATCTACCCCGCGATACCCATTCTGATTTGAGGACAACGTCACGACCGATTTTCTGCACTGATGTGGTCGAACCTAGCCGTAAATCAGTCTGAAACGATTTAAAAGTGTGAAGATTCACGCTACACAGATGAAGGGAAACTCAATCTCCTCGAGGCAGTCTCCTCTCTGATTCCTCCATCAAAATATATTTATATAATTGTATTTATTTATAATTATAATTATTTATACCAAAAAATATATAAATAATGAATATATTTTAATTAATTGTATAATTAATACTTAATAATATAACTACCATAATTAAAAATTTAAAATAAATAATTTAATGTATATAATTATAAATAGATATAAGTGTAAATAATTATAAATCAATATTTATATAATTATAACTATATTTAAAGAATTAAAAAAATGTATTTATAAATTTAATTATAAATATATATAATTATAAATAAAAAATTATTTATATAATTATAAATATACAATTATAAATATATAATTATATATATAATTAATATATTTATTATTTAAATATATTTATTATAAGATATAGGAGATGGATGCGGGTCTTGAAGGAGCTCCGCGACGATGACAATGGTGTCTAGGGCTTCGATCGATTATGGTTCTCCCTCATTTCCTTGGATCTTCTCTTTTGCCAGAGAAACCGCCACATCGAGCATCCTCGATTCCAAGGGCTGAACCGAGAAATGGCAATTCCTCATCAATTCTAGATGGAGGATTCAACATGACCAAGGATCTGAAACCAGATGTCGTCAAGAGGGCTTAGACATCATTCAAGGATTCTTTCACTGGAAGAATCCTTCACAATGGATATTTGACTCACATTGAAGCTAATCCAGAAGTGTTCTCTAAAAGATTGGAAATGGGGAAAATCCCCTGATTGCGCATCTTGTTTCCCCTATAGGTGAGACACCTTGGAACCTCGATGACTTAGTTCATCAAATTTTGATTATTTGGGGTTTCTCATATTGGAGGTGAGTCTCTCTTGGTGGAGGTTTCTTTCATTGTATCTTTTATTCGATAGAGTCCAAGTTGCGGGTGTGGAGTATTGGACTGATGTTCTTTGTGAGACTTCATGCCGGTTGAAATACGACTGATGGCTTGAGGAGCGATTTCACCTAGAAACAAGCATACTATGAGCGAGAATCTTGTGGCTAGCTGAGATGTGAAGAATGAAGAGTGATACTATGTGAATCAGCACCTAGCGATTCTGTGTTAACCAGCACTTACGATTCTGTTTGAATCAGTACAGAGCGATTCTGTGTGAATCAGCACAGAGTAATTCTGTGTGAATCAGCACCTAGTGATTCTATGTGAATCAGCACTGAGTGATTCTGTGTGAATCAACACCTAGTGATTCTGTGTGAATCAGCACCGAGCAATTATGTGTGAATCAACACCGAGCGATTCTGTGTGAATCAGCACCGAGCGATTCTGTGTGAATCAACATCGAGCGATTTTTTGTGAATCAGCACCTAGTGATTTTGTGTGAATCAGCACCGAGCGATTTTGTGTGAATCAACACCGAGCGATTCTATTTCAATGAGCATCGAGCGATTCTGTGTGAATCAGCACCGAGCGATTCTGTGTGAATCAACATCGAGCGATTCTGTGTGAATTAGCACCGAGCGATTCTGTGTGAATCAGCACCCAACGATTCTGTGTGAATCAGCACCCAGTGATTCTGTGTGAATCAGCACCCATCGATTCAGTGTGAATCAGCACCCAGCGATTCTGTGTGAATCAGCACCCAGCGATTCCGTGTGAATCAACACCCAATGATTCTGTGTGAATCAGCACCCAACGATTTTGTGCGAATCAGCACCCAGTGATTCTGTGTGAATCAGCACCCATTAATTCTATGTGAATCAACACCTAGTGATCATGTGTGGATTAACACCTATCGATATTGTGTGGGTCTTGTGGGGGTTAGTACCTATCGATCCTGTGTGGGTTAGAAACAGTGCCTCTTGACAGAATAAGATGATCTAGCTTTACGACCAATCATTTGTTCTATTGTACTCAATTATACCTGGTTTGAGCTGTGTATATTACTTTGTGCTTTATGATTGAGATCATGCTTGTGACTTTCCTTTATGTAAATCTAAGAGACCTTTGGGGGTCTCGGGGTCCCTACTAGGTATTGTTATACTCACCCTTGCACGGGCTTTGCCCGCACCTTGTTGTGTCTTATACAGATGACGAACAACCTTTACTGAGACTCAGGGAGCCAGGACCTAACAGTGGATGGTGGTGGCGATTGGCGCGGAGAGCTGTGGAGATGATTTGTACCTATCCTTCAGGTAGGATCCCTGTCAGATGATCTTAGGAGTTGTTTTCTCTTTTCTGCTGTATTTTATCTTTCAATTGGTCTTGTATTTCAACCTCTTTACTTTCAGTACACACTTTTACTTCATCTGTTTTACTACATGGTTTACTTTGTTGTTACATAGTTTGTGTGTTTGTATAGGTTTAAAGGAAATTCCTTCCTGTTTTAGGGATATGCCTTTTCGGTGCTAGTCTCCAACCCCTGGCCAATGGAAGGTGGGATTGGGGTAGTCACAGCATGGGCCCTGGGGGACGGGTCGTGACAAAGTGGTATCAGATGAGTCGGTTCTACCGAAGAATTAGGACTTTGATCTTTCCAATGGAGCAATAGTGTTAAGTGTTTTGAGTGTGGTTTTTAGTTTGGGGAGTCTAATGTTGGTGCGGTGGCCGACGTATCCATACACAAGGACCCTGAATTCTGATTTCTAACTCGGTCCATGAAAACACTGATTGCATGTGTTTTGGAAATGTTTTTTACTTTTGATCTCTTTTGAGTCAGCTCACCAGGTATAATTTATTTATCGCGGTGCACCTGTTTCTTTTTAGGATGTTTTCGCATAGACAACAAGCCAAGATTCTCGAGAGAGTACACGATGACGGCCCATCAAGTGATGAGGCTTCGGTGTAGGGCCCTCTTACTATGTTAGCACCTTCGAGTGGTGCACCAGCAGCAGCAGCACCCGTTGGGCATCAGTTGCCACTGGCCCCACTGGCGGATGGTGCATGCCGACTGAGCGTGTTGCACGAGTTCCAATAGCAGATACCTTTGAGGTTTCGAGGAAAAACAGATCCCCAGGCAGCTGATGACTAGATGGAGGTTGTGGCTAGAATTTCCCGCCTAGTTGGGACACCAGTAGAGAAAATGGTGATCCTAGTTGCTAGTCTTTTCCTGGGCACAACAGGAAGATAGTGGATCTTGATGCTATAATTACATGATGAGGCGACCCTCACCTGGACAGACTATGAGAGCCTCTTCAGGGCAGAGTTTGTTCTAGCGACACTATGCTCTGTGCGTATCCAGGAGTTGCTACACTTACAGCAGTGCAGCTTATCAGTGGCCCAGTACTCGGTGAGATTCACTGACCTCTCGCGCTATACCACTGACATGGTGCTAGACCCCTTCTTCAAGGCCCTAACCTTTGAGAAAGGTCTCCAGTAGGAGATCAGAGCGTCAATGATATCACTCAATATCTCGACACAGGCTAGAGTTCTCAAGTGAGCATTATTGGTGGAGAGCTTCTTAGCTGAGTAGGAACCAACGGTGAGAGCCACCACCAGACGACAGGTAGCCGAGTCATCTACAACATGCAATAGGCAGATGACGCAGAGGTCCAAGCAGAACAGACCTTCTGGAGGGCGACTCAAGGATGTAGGGTCAAAGGTGTGGAGCTCGCAAGGCAAAGGGGGTCAGTAGGGAAGAAGATTGTGCTTCTCGTGCGGTGGGCAGAGCCACATGGCTCGCGACTGCCCGACCCGCCGTACCGACAATCAATAGATGGTTGACGAACCGCCGAGGTAGTGACCGAGGTTCAAGCGAGGAGGTTTATAGGGCGATAGACATGGTAGAGGAGCATGTCATGCAGCAGGTGATGGATGACGGTTTGAGATTCTACCACCACCACCCCTAGGCGGTCCACCTCGACTACAGGGAGCAGGTGGATAGGGGTGAGCTCAGCTATAGGCGAAAAATGCCTATAACCACGACACTCTAGAGATGATTATAGGTACGATCTGTGTCTACACCACCCTAGCTATAGTACTTATAGACACAGGTGTCAGTCACTCTTTCATTTCCACAACACTTGTTCGGAGCTCGAAGATTTTGATGGAGCTGTTGGCTCGATCCTTACGATTAGAGACTCTTACGGGAGAGGATTCAATAATTATACACTGGTGCAGATAGTGTGAGCTCACTCTAGGATGTGAGAGTTTTGGATAGGATCTCCTAGTAGCAGCGTTGAGGCCTTACAATGTCATCTTGGGTATGGAATGACTATATATAGTCTATTATTAGATTGAATGTTTTAGGCGCAAAGTGTGGTGTGTCTGTGAGGATGGTATCAGGTTTTACTTCATCGATGAGAAGGAAACCTTCGGGGCACATAATGGAATTTCTCAGAGGATGGTGTAGCTGATCACTCACCAGTTGGCTAGCCTCACCCTCAGAGTAGTTGACGTGAGGAGTCCAAGATATCCTGTTGTGGTGGAACAATATGCTGATATCTTTCCTAATGATGTTCTAGGACTACCTCCTTGCAGAGAGGTAGAATTTTACATCGACCTGAGACGACAATGATATCTACACCAGCATATCGAATAACTCTCATGGAGCTTCGTGAGTTATAGGTATAGTGGGAGGAATTGCAGAGGAAGGGGTTCATAAGGCCCAATGTTTCTCCATGGGCATCCTCGATTTTGTTCACTAAGAAGGCAGATGGAAGTTTGAGGATTTGCGTGGACTATTGGCACCTAAACCAGGTGACCGTGAAGAAAAAGTATCCACTTATGAGGATCGATGATCTCTTTGACCAGCTAAAGTGATCTCGATGGTTTTCAAAGATAGACCTAAGATCAGGCTATCACTAACTCAGGGTATGGGATGAGTATGTACCTAAGACAACCTTCAGATGTCAGTATAGCCATTATGAGTTCTTAGTGATTCCCTTCGGTGTAACCAATGCTCTAGTAGTGTTCATGGGGGCTCATGAATAGGATCTTCCAACCTTACCTCGATCGCTTCGTGGTGGTCTTCATTGATGACATCTTGATATACTCGATGTCGGAGGAGGAGCACGCCACGCACCTGCAGATAGTTCTGGATACACTCTGAGAGCACAAAATTTATGGTAATCTTTCTAAGTGCCAGTTCTGGATACGAGAAGTCCACTTCCTAGGGCATGTTATCTTAGAGGCTGGAGTCGCAGTGGATCCGGCAAAGATAGAGGTAGTGATTGCTTGGGAGCCACCCAGGAGTGTGACTGAGGTGTAGAGTTTCTTGGGATTGGCTGGATACTACTAGAGGTTCGTACCCGAATTCTCTAGAGTAGTGACACCCTTGTCAGCTTTGACAAATAAGGGAAAACCCTTTGTGTGGAAGAAGAGATGTCAGTAGAGTTTTCAGGAGTCGCTACTCTAGAGAAGTCAGGTACGAGTTGTCAGTAGAGTTTCAGGAGCTGAGGTAGAGATTGACGAGTGCCCTTATCTTGAGGCTACCAGAAGAGGGCATTAGGTATGTAGTCTACTGCGATGCATCAGGGACTAGACTAGGTTGTGTCCTGATGCAGGAGCGAGCGGTGACCACCTACGACTCATGACAGTTGAGACATTATGAGCATAACTATGCTACCCATGACCCAGAGTTAGCAGTAGTGGTCTTTGCGCTGAAGATGTGGCGACACTACTTTATGGGTGAACAATTTACTATTTACTCTGATCACAAGAGTCTCAGGTATATCTTCTCATAGAAGGACCTGAACCTGAGACAGTGATGATGGCTATAGTTCCTCCAGGACTATGAATTTGAGATATTCTATACTCCTGGGAAGGGGAACGTAGTAGAAAATGCACTCATTGGAGGTCTGGTATACACCTGCTGAGTGAGGAGACATAGCAGCTAGCCGCATTGTAGATATCCTTCATGGATAGAGATGTAACAAGATTACCTCCAGTTTATGACTATCACTCTACCACTTCTATAGTGAGCTCAGGAGGCACAACTTGGGGATGTTGACTGTGAGGCCCGACGTGCTCAGATATCCTCAAGACATGCTCCTGAAGGATTTTATGAAGGTGGGGAGCACGCTTTCCTCTTCAGAGGATGCACCATGGTACCAGTGACTCTACGAGAGGAGGTGTTGAGGGAGTTCCATACATCCCCTTTAGCAGTACATCCTGGAGTGGTGAATATGTACCAGGACCTCTGACATCAGTACTGGTGGCCATGGATGAAGAAAGCAGTGGCAGAGTTTGTATCTCGATGCCTCACTTTTCAGCAAGTGAATGCTGAGCATCAGGTACCAGTGGGCTTAGATCATCCACTTGAGGTACCAGAGTGGAAGTGAGATGTTATCTCTATGGAATTCATGATAGGGATACCACATACGTCCATGGGCCATAATTTTATCTGGGTGATCATCGATCGACTCACCAAGTCGGCCCACTTCCTACCCATCTGAGAACATGGATCAGTAGAGGGTTTGAGATTTCTCTACATGCAAGATATTATGAGATTACATAGGGTAACCTCGACGATCATCTCAGATCATGACACATGTTTTACATCCTACTTGTGGAAGGGATTGCATGAGGCTTTCAGGACTCAGCTACACTTGAGCACCACCTTCCATCCCCAGACAGATGGTCAAATAGAACAGACCATACAGATACTCGAGGACATGCTTCATGCTTGTATCCTCGATTTTGGCCATAGTTGGGAGGACCACCTGCCCTTGGTGAAGCTCGCATACAACAACAGTTATTACTCCACCATCGACATGACTCCGTTTGAGGCCCTGTATGGGTAACCTTGCAGATCACCCCTTTGCTGGACATACCCAAGGGAATCAGCTCTTATGAGTCTAGAGTTGGTACATGCTACCATAGAGAAGGTACTGATCATCAAGGAGAGGATAAAGACCTCACAGAGCCGGTAGAAGTCTTATACCGATAGGAGAGGGATACCCTTGGAGTTTGAGGAGGGATACCATGTCTTCCTTCGGGTCTCACCCCGAAGAGGATTACAGAGGTTTGGCCGGGGCAGCAAGCTATCTATGAGGTTCATCGGACCTTTCCAAATCCTCAGAAGAGTAGGTGAGGTGGCATACCATCTATCTCTTCCCCCATAGATGCACCGGGTTCATAATGTTTTCCATGTGTCGTAGTTGAGGAGATACTTATATGATCCTTCACATGTTATCGACTAGGGTGAACTGGACATCGACGATGGTGTTAAGACCCATCCCCCGAGGCCCGTGCCGTGACTACCCCAAGCCCGCCTTCCATAGGCCAGGGGCTGGCGACTAGCATCGAAAGGCGTATTCCCTAAAACTGGGAAGGAATTGCCTTTATATCCTATAAACATACGCAACAAAGCACACAACAAGATACGAACATGAGTAAACTGAATAATAAAAAGAGTACGTACAATAAGTAAAAGAGGCCAAAATACAATCCCAACTGGAAAGTACAAGAAAACTGAAACAACTCCTGTGAACACCCACCAAGGATCCTACCTGAAGTGTATGTATAGCTCTCAAACGACCGTCTCTGCAGTACACCTCATATAATGTCCACCTCTGAGCTACCTCCAGTCCTGGTACTCTCGTCATCAGTTAGCGCTGTTCGAAGCCTACACCAAACACAACAAGGAGTGGGCATAGCCCGTGTAGGGGTGAGTATAATGATACTAAGTAGGGACCCCGAGACCCTCAAGGTCTCAAAAAATCAACAAAGTATAAACCACACAACATGAAATCAACTGATAACCCTACTTAGGTATATGCCCATACATATGCCTAAGTTATCAAGTATACCCATCTCAATACAGGGTCCAACTCAAAAGCCCAAAGCTCAACTGTTCTACAAAGAAAGGAATACCATGAAGGTAAGTATCACACAGGTACGCCACATAGTTGAATACCACCAAGGTATTACCACGAATGAAAGTACCACACAAGTACAGACTCATCTTACACCAGGTATAACTTAGGTATAATAGTAGAGATGATTAGATGTAACTACTGAATCATCTTACTCTGTTAAGAGGCAGACCCACGTAGGATCCTAAATCACATCAGACCCACATAGGATCGTAGTACATTGTTAGACCCACACATGATCCTAGTACATATTCAGACCCACACAGGATCCTAGTACATCGTTAGACCCACACATGATCCTAGTACATAGTCATACCCACACAGGATCCTAGTACATCGTCAAACCCACATAGGATCGTAGTACATCGTCATAACCACACAAGATCCTAGTACATTGTCACACCCACACAGGATCCTAGTACATCGTCACACCCACATAGGATCCCTTTCTCAAGTCACAGCCAGCTACAGGGTACCCGCACTAAGCTTGCTCGTATTCGGGAGAGTCCTCTCCTCAAGCTACTGGTCAATACTCAAAATACCATGAAGTCACATGAAGAAATATCCCAAAGGAACTCCATGTAATAGGGGTCTCAACGCAATAGATGGTGCGTCAATTTGACGCCCGAGCTATAATTTATTAGCCTTTTAGTCCTGAGGGTCCGGTTGGATTCATGATCGATCCAACCCGACCATACCCCAACTTATCCAAATATCAAGTGGAGAATACCAAAAGGACTGTATCAATCCAAGATTTATGGTGCCACAGATGGTTCATCAAACAGACGCTCGATGCCAAAGTTATGGCCAAAAGAATGTATAGGGTCGAAATTCATCCGGGTCTGGTCCGACCCGACCCGACCCGGCCCGCGCTGGGCAACCTGGCCTGGCCGTATACGGGGGGGGGGGGAGTCATGTGCCCCCACCCCAAATCACCAAACGACCTTCAGTTGTTTGGTTACCAGCAACATGCGAGACCTGCACGGGTCCTACTCGGTCCAACTCAGCCGACCGAAACGGCCAGCCCCTTGCCTCCCGGCGGCGCGTTGTGCGCCACCCCTCTGCAGCTAGCCGAACGCCGACTGCCTTCCCTTCTCCATCATGGAACATGCCGCGACCCTTGCTCGCTGGCCGGCGCAGACACACGTCGCCGCCCCGTCATGTGGCCGGCCTCCGCTGGCCGCCACCCTTGCTCCGCCACGGCCGACAGGCCGCGAACCTTCTCCAGTAGTGCGATTGTGCTGCCGCCATCTTCACGGCCGACTACCGTTCCCGAGCCCCATCAGTGCCAATAGCCAGCTCCAGTTTACGTCTTCCTCCATCGCAAATATTTCATCAAAAACCACAAGGGATTGCAGAGAGGTCGGGCCATGTTCGTTTGGCCCGCACTCTCCGTGTTAGAGAGGTTGCAAGCAGTTCACAAATTTTGAATCATGAAGAACATCAAGAACGATTAAGGGAGGTATTTAAAACATCAAACCCTACCTCAAAGGTTTGTTGTTGTATTGCGAGATGAAAATGGTGAAGTCAATGAAGGTGCCAACGTTCGTTTCTTCTGCAATCATGCTTCTGAAGTCGGCTCGTGCGTCATCCTCTTTCTTGATTCTGAAGAATGTTCTTCGATGACGTTCTTCGTTTGGAGGAAAAGTTATTCATTGGAGAGGTAGGATTTCTCCACAGCTTTCTCCCAATTCTCCACACTTCTCCAACCAATCCTCCAAAGAAAATAGGTTCCAATATAAATTAAATTAAGTAGATTAATTTATGTTGGCATAATTAAATGTTGACACATTTAATTAATTTAAGTTGGATCCAACAAATAAATGGAGAGTTAAAAGGGGTTTCTCCTATTAAAGAGGGTTCGGGTGGTCCCCGCCTTTAATTTCAAAATCGGGGTTTTAGTTCAGGTGGTTCCCACCTCTTTAACATTCATGTGGGAGGTTTTATTTAGAAATAAAATAAAAGTTTATTTTATTTTATCTTTCATTTCCACGAAAAACACAAATTCTATCTTTCACCCTCGACCTACTGCAGTTGAGTTGAAGGTCTCTTTAAGAGAATACCAGTACTGCGAGTTCAACGGTACCCTCATATTTTAATTTCGAGCACCAGTTTAAAAGTTACAAAATCCCGATTGTATGTTTACTGAATGTACCTGAAAAAAAGTTCAGAAATTCATTTCGGGCACACCGGGCCTCAGAATCACGCTCCGTAAATTTTCACGGACTCGTAAAATTCTCATATAATTAAAAAAAATTACATGGAATTTCTGGGTCTTTACATTCTCCCCTCCTCAGGGCTTTATGTTCTCATAAGACACAACTCAAACTAAGGGAACAAGTGGGGGTACTGAGCACGTATCTGAGCCTCCCGCTCCCATGTGCTCTCCTGGAGGTTCCCATGCTGCCAGCGAACACGCACCATAGGTATCAACCACCCAAGAAGGACCCTCTCCTTTCGATCCTTAATCTCCATTGGAACCTCCGCAAACGTTGCCCCATCATCGATGTCCAGCTCGCCGTGGTCGATGACATGGGTAGGATCATGTACATATCTCTTCAACTGGGATACGTGGAAAATGTCGTGCAACCAGTTCAACTGAGGGGAAAGTGATAGGTGGTAATCCACCTCGCCAACTCTGCTGAGGACCAGAAAGGGTCTGATGAACCTCGGAGATAACTTGCCGCCTGAGCCAAATCTTCGTAAACCTCATCGAGGTGAGACCTGTAGAAAGAGGTGGTCTCCATCCTCGAACTCCAGAAATCTCTATATCCCATAAGTTGTGTAGTCTTCATCCACTCCTATATGATCTGCACTTTCTCTGTGGTAGCTCGTACCATCTCTGGTCCCATGAGTGCTGACTCCCCTAGGTCAGTCCAATACATAGGTGATCTGCATGGTCTCCCTTACAACGCCTCAAAAGGTTCCATCCAAATGGTGGAGTGATAGCTGTTGTTGTATGCAAACTCCACTAAAGGCAAGTGATCCTCCCAGCTGTGACCGAAGTCGAGGACGCAATCTCACAATATGTCCTCAAGGGTCTGAATGGTTCGCTCAGTCTGGCCATCCATTTGAGGATGAAAGGCAGTGCTCAAACGAAGCTGTGTCCCGAAATCCTCCTGCAACCCCTTCCATAGCCGAAAAGTAAAACGTGTATCACGATTGGATAAAATCGTTGAGGGTACTCCATGTAGCCACAAAATCTCCTGCACATAGAGGAATCCCAAGCTCTCTACTGAACCCTGATATCTGATTGGTAGGAAGTGGACCGACTTGGTGAGTCAGTCGACGATCACCCAGATAGAATCATGACCCCTGGATGTACGTGGAAGTCCTATCACAAAGTCCATGGATATCCCATCCCACTTCCACTCTGGGACCTCTAAAGGATGAACTAAGCATGTTGTTACCTGATGCTCCACCTTCACTTGCTGACAAGTGACGCACTGAGAGACAAACTCTGCTACTTCTTTCTTCATTCCCAGCCACCAGTGCTGTCGTTGGAGATCTTGGTACATCTTCGTTACTCCTGGATGTACCACTAGAGGGGATGTGTGGAACTCCCTCATCACTTACTCCTAAAGAGACACTGGTACCTTGGTACGTCCTCTAAAGAGGATGAAGTGCTCCCCACATTCATAAAATCCATCAGGTGCCTATCCTATAGATATCTAAGCACGTCAAGTCTCACAGTCAGCATCCCCACACTACGCCTCCCTGACTTGCGGACGAAGTGGGGGAGTGCCTGTAGGAGACTGAAGAAAAGCTGATCTATCCTGATCCACAAAGGATATCTACAAAGCGGCCAGTTGCTCCATCGCCTCACCTAACAGTTGTATACTAGATCTTCTGTTGAGTGAATCTGCTACAACGTTCCCCTTTATAGGAGTATAGACTATCTCAAAGTCATAACCTTGGAGGAACTCAAGCCAACGTCTCTATCTCAGGTTCAGGTACTTCTACAAGAAGATATACTGAGACTCTTATGATCTGAGTAGACTGTAAATCATTCTCCCATCAAGTAATGTTGCCATATATTCAAGGCGAAGACCACTACTTCTAACTCCAGGTCATGGGTAGTGTAGTTCTGCTCATGTAGTATCAAATGTCAAGAAATATATACGATCAATGCCCGCTCCTGCATCAGGACACATCTGAGTCTGGTCCCTGATGCGTCGCAATAAACTACATACCCAACGCCATCCTATAGAAACCTTAAGACGAGGCACTAATCAGCCTCTGCCTCAGCTCCTGAAAACTCCACTGACATCTCTCTGACCACACGAAGGGTTTCCCCTTCTTTGTCAATGCTGATAAAGGTGATGCAACTCTGGATAAATCTGGAACAAACCTCTGGTAGTATCCAGCCAAATCCAGGAAACTCCGTACCTCTGTCACACTCTTGGGTGGCTCCCAAGCAAGTACCGCCTCAATATTCACTGGATCGACTGCAACTCCAGGCTCCGAGATAACGTGTCCCAAAAAATGCACCTCTCGAATCCAGAACTGGCACTTCGAGAGATTACCCTGAAGATGGTGCTCTCAGATTGTGTCCAAAACTATCTGCAAATGATAGGCATGCTCCTCCTTAGTAGCCGAGTAGATCAGAATGTCATCGATGAAGAATACTACAAAGCAATCAAGGTATGGCCAAAATATCCTGTTCATGACTCCCATGAACACTGCTGGAGCATTGGTTATGCCGAACGACATAACCAAGAACTCGTAATGGCCGTACCGACATCTAGAAGACATTTTTTGCACATCCTCATCTAGCACTCTAAGCTGGTGATGACCTGACCTAAGGTCTATCTTCGAGAACCACTGTGCTCCCTTCAGCTGATCAAAGAGGTCGTCAATCCTCGGGAGTGGGTACTTGTTCTTCACAGTCACCTAGTTCAGGCACTGATAGTCAACACAAAGTCTCAAACTCCCATACGCCTTCTTGGCGAACAATATCGGGGATACCCAAGGAGAAACACTGGTACGAATGAATCCCTTCCCCTGTAAGTCCTCCAACTGTACCCGCATCTCACGAAGCTCCACAGGAGCCATCCGATACACTGGTGTAGATATTGGTGACATCCCGAGGTACAAGTCAATGTAAAAGTCCACCTCTATGCGAGGAGGTAGACCTAGAACATCATCAAGTAAGACATCCGCGTACTGGTCCACCACTACAGGATAGCTCGGATTCTCCACATCAACCACTCCAAGGGTAAGTCTATCCAACTGATGAGTGATCAACTGCACTCTCCTCTGAGTAATTCCATCCTATGCTGCAAAGGCTCCCTTCTTGCCGGTGAAGGCAAACCTGGTCCCATCCGTGCGGACACACCATACTTTGCGCCTAATACAATCATTCTAATCATGGAATGTAGATAACCAGTCCATACCCAAGATGACATTGTAAGACCTCGACGCCACTAATAAGAGATCCCAACCGAAGCTCTCGCCTCCTAGAGTAAGCTCACACTGCCGGAACCAGTGCGTAATCATGGAATTCGCTATTGTAGGAATATCTAGCCATAAGGATTGAGCCAATGGCTCCGTTGAAATATTCGAGCCCTGAACAAGGGCAGTGGAAATAAAAGAATGACTGGAACCTATGTCTATAAGTACTATAGCTAAGGTGGAGTAGACACAGATCGTACCTCGTATCATTTCCGGAGCGCCATGGTCGTAGGACTCAACTACCTGGAGATGAGCTCGCCCCTATCCACATACTCCCTGTAGTTGGGGTGGACCACCTGGTGGTGGTGGCAGTAACATCTCGAATCGTTGCCCACCACCAGTTGCACAACCAGATCCTCTGCCACGTCCGTCTGCTCCCTTCGGACCTCCTTGATCGAACCTTTGTCTCTACCTGGGCAGTCCTTCGACTATCTGCTGATCATCCGTATGATGGGTCGGACAGTCACGATCCATGTGACCCTGCCCGCCGCATGTGAAACACTACCTGCTTCTCGCATGATTGGTTCTGTCTCTCGTTCCCCACAAACCGATCCTGAATCATGCGGTCGTCCACCTGTAGGTCTGTTCCTCTTGGACCTCTGTGACATCTGTCTGCTGATAGCTGCAGAAGACTCCGCTATGTGATGTCTGGTGGTGGGTCTCACTGCTGGTGACTGCTCAGCAAGGAAACTCTCCACTAAGAGGGATCGCTCTAACACCCCTGCCTACATCGGGATGCTTAGAGAAATCATCGAAGCCCTGATCTCCCGCCTGAGTCCCTTCTCAAAGGTCCAGGCCTTGAAGAATGGTTCTAGCACCATATCAGTGGAGTAACATGAGAGGTCAATGAACCTCACTGAGTACTGATCCACAGTCATGTTGCCCTGCTGCAGATGAAAAAGCTCATGTATGCACACTGCATGAAGAGTTGCTGGGACAAAATCTGCTCGAAACAGGCTCTCAAAGTCTGCCAAGAGAAGCGTCACCTCATCATGAACCTAGAGCATCAAGATCCACCATCTTCCTGCTACTGCCTATAGAAGACTGGTGGAAAGGATCACCATGATATCAGCTGGTGTCCCTACCAGTCATAAGACTCTCACCACAGCCTCCGACCAATCCTTAGTCGCCTATGGGTCTGTCTCACCCCGAAACCTCGGTAGCCTCTGGCACTGGAACTCATGAAACACGCTCAAGCAGCGTGCACCCTCTACTACTGGGGCTGGTGGAATCGGTGGCCCAACGAGTATTAGTACCACTGGTACCTCCGCTGGAAGAGGGACCTGCACCGAGGCCTCATCGCTCGGTGGGCTATCATCACGTACTCTACCCGGAACCCTAGCTGGATGTCTGCGTGGAGGCATCCTGAAAAGAAACAGGTGCACCATGGTCAATAAGTTATACCTGGTGAGCTGACTCAAATATTTCACAAAGAAAAACTTTTCAAAACACACATGCAATCAGTGTTTTCATGCACTAAGTCGAAAATTAGAAGTCAGGATCCTGGTGTATGGATACATCAACTGCCGTACCAACACTGGATTCCCTAAACTGATAACCACACTCACTATACTTAACACTATCGTCATTAAAAAGATAAGAGTCCAATATTCTATGGTAGAACCGACTCCTATAATACCAATTTGTCACAAACCATCCCTCGGGACCCGTGTCGTGACTACCCCAAGCCTGCCTTCCATAGGCCAGGGGCTGACGACTAGCACCGAAAGGACTATTCCCTAAAACCGGGAAGACATTGCCTTTATATCTTGTAAACACATGCAACTAAGCACACAACAAGATACAAACATGAGTAAACTGAATAGTAAAAAGAGTGAGTACAATAAGTAAAAGGGGCCAGAATATAAGCCCAACTAGAAAGTACAAGAAAACTGAAACAACTCCTGTGAACACCCACCAAGGATCCTACCTGAAGGGTAGGTACATCTCTCGAATGATCGTCTATGCGGTATAACTCGTCTAATGTATACCTCAGAGCTACCTCCAGTCCTGGTACTCTCGTCCTCAGTCAGCGTTGTCCGTCATCTGTACCAAACACAACAAGGTACAAGGATAGCCTGTGCAGGGGTGAATATAACTATAATCAGTAGGGACCCCGAGACCCTCAGGGACTCACAAAATCCACAAAGGATAAACCACACAACATTAAAAATCAACTGACAACCCTACTTAGGTATGTGCCCATACATATGCCTAAGTTATCAAGTATACCCATCTCAATACAGGGTCCAACTCAAAATCCCAAAGCTCAACTATTCCACAAATTAAGGAATACCACAAAGGTAAGTACCACACAGGTACGCCACACTGTTGAATATCACCAAGGTATTACCACGAAGGAAAGTAACACACAGGTACAGACTCATCTTACACCAGGTATAACTTAGGTATAATAGTAGATATGATTAGATGTAACTACTGAATCATCTTACTCTGTTAAGAGAAAAAACCGCGTAGGATCCTAAATCACATCAGACCCACATAGGATCGTAGTACATCGTCAGACCCACAGAGGATCCTAGTACATCGTCAGACCCACACAGGATCCCAGTACATCGTCAGAACCACATAGGATCCTAGTACATCATTAGACCCACACACGATCCTAATACATCGTCAGACCCACACATGATCCTTTTCTCAAGTCACATACAATTACAGGGTACCCGCACTAAGATTGCTCATCTACGGGAGAGTACACTCCTCAAGCTACTGGTCGATAATCCAACTACCACGAAGTGCCACGAAGAAATATCCCAAAGTACCACCATGTAATAGGGGTCTCAATGCAATAGACAATGCGTCAATTGGATGCCCAGACTGTAAGTTATTAGCCTTTTAGTCTCGAGGGCCCGATTGGATTCGTGCTCGATCCAACCCAACCGTACCCCAACTTATCCAAATCTCAAGTGGGGAATACCAAAAGTCCCATCTTGATCCAAGATTCCCGGCGCCGCAAACGGTTCGTCAAACAGACACCCGATGCCAAAGTTATGGCCAAAAGAACGTATAGGGTTGAAATTGGTCAGGGTCTGGTCCGACCCGGCCCACGGAGTCCGGCCCGGCCCACGCTGGGCGGACCAACCCACATTGGGTGGCCCGGCCTGGCCACATGTGGGGGGAGTCGCGTGCCCCCCACCCCAAATCACCGAACGGCCTTCAGCCATTCGGTCGCCAGCAACACGCGGGACCTGCACGGGTCCCACTCGGTCCAACTCGGCCTACCGAAACGACCGACCCCTTGCCTCCTGGCGGTGCGTCGTGTGCCACCCCTCCGCGTCCAGTTGAACGCCGTCCGTCTTCCCTTCACCCTCGCGGCACATGCCGTGACCCTTGCTCGCTGGGTGGTGCGGACGCGCGCCGCTGCCCCGTCGTGCGGCTAGCCTCCGCGGGCCGCCACCCTTGCTCTGCCACGACTGACAGGCCACAACCCTTCTCCAGTGGCGCGGTTGCACTGCCGCTATCTTCGCGGCCAGTCATGGTGCCGACAGCCGTTCCTAAGCCCCACCGGTGCCAGTAGTCAGCTCCGGTTTCCATCTTCCTCTGTCGCAAAGATTTCATCAAAAACCACAAGGGATTGTGGAGAGGTGGGACCATGTTCATTTGGCTCGTACCCTCCTCGTTAGAGCGGTAGCAAGTAGTTAACAACTTTTGAATCACAAAGAACATCAAGAACGGGTAAGGTAGGTATTTAAAACATCAAACCCTACCTCGAAGGTTTGTTGTTGTGTTGCGAGATGAAAATGGTGAAGGCGAAGAAGGTGCCAACATTCATTGCTTCCAAAATCATGCTTCCGAAGTCAACTCGTGCGTCATCATCTTTCTTGATTCTGAATAATGTTCTTCGATGAAGTTCTTCGTTTGGAGGAAAAGTTCTTCGTTAGAGAGGTAGGATTTCTCCAGAGCTTTCTCCCAATTCTCCACACTTCACCAACCAATCCTATAAATAAAAGAGGTGCCAATATAAATTAAATTAAGTAGATTAATTTATGTTGGAATAATTAAATGTTGACACATTTAATTAATTTAAGTTGGCTCCAACAAATAAATGGGGAGTTGAAAGGGGTTTCTCCCATTAAAGAGGGTTCGGGTGGTCCCCGCCTTTAATTTCAAAATGGGGGTTTTAGTTCAAGTGGTCCCCACCTCTTTAACATTCATGTGGGAGGTTTTATTTAGAAATAAAATAAAAGTTTATTTTATTTTATCTTTCATTTCCACGAAAAACACAAAATCTATATTTCACCCTCAACCTACTACGGTCGAGGTGAAGGTCTCCTTAAGCGAATATTAGTGTTTCAAGTTCAACGGTGCCCTCAAATTTCAATTATGAGCACCGGTTTAAAAGTTACAAAAACCCAATCGTATGTTTACTGAACGTACCTGAAAAAAAGTTTAGAAATTCATTCCGGGCACACCGGGCCTTGGAATCACACGTCGTAAATTTTCTCAGACTCATAAAATTCCTATATAATTAAAAAAAATACATGGAATTTCTGGGTCTTTACAGATGGGGTGGAGTTTGCGGAGTTCCTAGTGAAGATAGAGGATTGACAGGAGTGGGTCATTCATGGGCGGTCGATTCCTTTCGTGCGAGTTTGTTGGTAGCACGGGAATCTCCAGGAGAGCACATGGGAGTGGGAGGCTCAGATACATGCTTAGTACCCCCATTTGTTTCCCTAGTTTTGTTGTAGCTATTGGTGATGGAAATCTCTAAGGTGGGGAGAATGTAAAGACCCAAAAATTCCATGTATTTTTTTTAAATTATTTGGGATTAATACGAGTCTGTGAAAATTTACAGTGCGTGATTTTGAGGCCCGGTGTGCCTGGAATGGAATTTTGATATTTTTATTAAGGTACGTTCAATAAATGTATGGGAAACGCTTTCTAACTTTTGAACCGATGCTCGGAATTGAAATCCAAGAGCACCGTTGAATCCTTAGTGTAGAGATTCACTTAAGGGAAGCTTCACTTCGACCGCAGTAGGTTGGGAGAAAAAGATAAATTTTGTACATTACAAAAAAAATAATAAAATAACTTAACAAAGTTATTTTATTCCTTTTCTATAACTGTTGAGCAGCGGTGGCGGGACTTATGACTTGTCAAGCTATTTAATAACTTGACCTTTCTGTTTTGGAACCTCAACGTTGTAACATTAAATGCGGTTTGTAAATGAACCACATTAATGTCATACAACACGTTTGGATCCTCTGTCTATTTAATAGAAGCTTGGGCATGGGATTTTGGCACGAAGGTGAGTAACCTCTAATGAAGTGTTGCGGCGACTTCCACTGAGGAACGAAATATTGGATGACAACGTCGGAGGAATCAAATCAATAACGACGAATACTGGTGGCTTTGTCAAGTGCAAATTCTCCTTCCACCACCACAACATCTCCAACGAAATATAAGGTAGGGGTTTTATTTATTAAATATTATCTTTGACAAATTATATAATCTCTCACTTGTTATAATGATAATGCAGAGGGTGCATGCCAAAAAAACATGGCCAGACCCTCCGCCACTTCGTTCATGTTGCGTTATTTGGGGGACAAATTTCCAGCTTGACAGAAAGCGGAAACCGGGAGGCACGCAACGACGACGACATCCTGGGCGGCCCGTAGGTGCGTCCGAAAAAAAGAACATACCACTAGAGCTCACTCGGTGGCCTGCATAAGTCCCGTTGGCATGACACCGACGTGACGACCCTGATGACCGGCACCGGTAGGCGATGGCGGTGTCCGGCGCTCACCGACCGTGGAAGAGGGTGGCGCCGCGGCAGACGAACAGGCGACTGGCTCTCGGTCGGCCACGGAGGAGGGAGGCGGCACGCCATTGCGCGCCGTGGTGAAGAAGTCCATGATGAAGGGAGGGACCCGCTCTCTGTGGGTCCCATGGAAACCCAGGCGGCACCACTTGGTGCTACCAATTAAAGAGACGGACGACTTTTTGAGCCGTTTGGGAGGCAGACTGCATGACCCATGCGTGTGTCACGCCAACCAGCAAGTCGAGCCACTGCGGCCCAGCAGGCCGAGACTGCCGTGGCCCAGCCCAACCAGACCGGGTCAGGCCAGGTCGGTCCAACTGGGTTGGACCGGACCCGGACCCTCTCGGGCCCAGATACGCTTAAAAGACTGTATCTTGCGAGCTGAACGTCCATTTGAATAACTGTCTGCGGCGCCGAGATCCTTAGAGTGAGATTGTCCTTTTGAGATACCCCATGAGAGTTTTGAAGAAAGTTGGAGTACAACCGAGTTGGATTGACTCTAAATCCAACAGGGCCCTCGACACTAAAATGACAATAACTTACAGACCGGGCGTCTAGTTGACGCGTCGTCTGTTGTGTTGGAACCCTTATGACATGAAATATCATTGGGTAACTTCTTCATGGGACTTTGTGCTAGTTGAAATATGACCTATGGATTACGGATCAATTTCTCTTAGAAATTAGTGTACTATGAGTGGAAATCCTATGGATGTCTGAGATGTGAAGAATGAAGAGCGATCCTGTGTGGATCAGCACCTAGCAATTCTGTGTGAATCAGCACCGAAGGATTATGTGTGAATCAACACCTAGCAATTTTTTGTGAATCAGCACAGAGTGATTCTGTGTGAATCGGCACCGAGCGATCCTGTGTGAATCAGTACCTAGTGATTCTGTGTGAACCAGCACTGAACGATTCTATGTGAATCAGCACCAATCTATTCTCTATGAATCAGCACCGAGCGATTCTGTGTGAATCAACACCCATCAATTCTGTGTGAATTAACACCTATCGATTCTGTGTGAATCAACACCTAACGATCCTGTGTGGATCAACACCTATCGATCCCATGTGGGTCTTGCAGGGGTTAGTACCGATCGATCCTATGTGGGTCAGCAGCAGTGCCACTTGACAGAATAATATGATCTAGCTTTACGACTAATCATCTGTTCTACTGTATTAGTTATACCTGGTTTGAGATGCGTCTATTTCTTTGTGCTTTATTATTGAGATCATGCTTGTGACTTTCCTTTTTGGAAATCTGAGAGACCTTCAGGGGTTTGGGGGTCCCTACTGGGTATTGTTATACTCACCCTTGCATGGGATTCGCCTACACCTTGTTGTGTCTTGTCCAGACGATGAGAAACCTTGACTGAGACTCGGGGAACTAGGACATTACGGTGGATGGTGGTGATGGTTGATGCAGAGAGCTATGGAGATGATTTGTACCTACCCTTCAGGTAGGATCCCTGGCAGACGATCTCAGGAGTTGTTTTATATTTTCAATTGTATTGTATCTTTCAATTGGGCTTGTATTCCAACCCCTTTACTTTTAGTACACAGTTTTACTTTAGCTATTTTACTACGTAGTTTACTTTATTGTATACCTAGTCTATGTGTTTGTACAGGTTTAAAGGTAATGCCTTCCCGTTTTAGGGATACGCCTTTCCGGTGCTAGTCGCCAACCCCTAGCCTATGGAAGGTGGGTTTGGGGTAGTCATGGCATGAGCCCCAGGGGGCGGGTTGTGACATTTGGATTTGTCTTCATGGTCTCAATTAGGTCCTGTGGCACCCGAAGATTTTGCATAACATTACTAAAACAATATGAACTCTTATCCTACTTGATAAAGAAACTGAGCAGGTGCGGTTTGGGCACTTCTCTAGGATGGTTATGGAGATTGATCTCAGTTATACCATCATTGAAGAGGTTACTATTTCTTCTATTGCTGATGATATACACATTAATGTTGAATATGAGAAAGAAACCCGTGTTTTTTGATGCCTGTATGTCTATTGGCCACATGCTGGACACATGCTAAAGGAATGCTCTCTATGGGAAGTGTGGGATGAAGGGCCATCCTGCTAGCAAATGTTGCAGGAATGTTAAGGGTAAGGATGTTGGAATCACAAAGACTACACATCATGAAGATGATGTGCATGATAGGTCTAAGAAGTCCATTTGGGTTGATGTGCAGGCTAATGTGGATCACATTTCTCAGAAGCCTATCTTGAAGGATAAGGATCTGTTTCCTCATGTGTTGTCTCTAACTGGAGGAAACAACGACCCTTCTAAAACATGGAACGATCTTACAGAGGTGGATACACCAATGGGGCAAGACCAGATTGATGGATTGGCTCAGAATAAACCAGTTATGGAGGCTCTTCATTCCCTCTCTTTCAGAGATACTCTTGTTGGTAATGTGGTGGAGGAAGAGAAGGCTACACGTTTAAGTGGACAAGGTGAAGGTGAAAGTGAGGTGCGGGCCATAAATAACCAGCATTTATGGATTGAAAACAATTTGGTTAACTCTAAGAGTCATGGGGAAAGTAGGATATCATCTTTGCTTTTGGAAGAGGCTCCATTCGCAAGAAATAATTCAATGCTAAAATAATAGAAAACATGGAATGTTTTGAAAATGCTCTAGAGTTGTCGAAAAAGAGCAACACTCCTGATCTTCTTAATGTAATGGAGGTTTCCAATTTTGTTGGCCTCAACTGCTCCTCTAGAACTCATGGATTCTATGACATTGTTGCAAACGAGATGCATTTATTGGGTGGAAATGATACTATTTTGGTTAGTGATAAGGGTGTGACCACTTTGAATTAGGATACCCAGGGAGCCATGGTGATGTAAGAGTCAAGGAGTAAATGTAAGAAAACCTTAGTGGACGATGAAGGATTCCAATTGGTCATATCTCAAAAATCCAAAATGCATGAATTTCAATCTAATGTGCATGATCCATCTACTTTGTCACATATGCAAGCTGATTCTATAGGTTGTGAGTCTCTACAGGTTTCCCCTCTGTAGGTTGAGCACCCACTTGGCAGGTGTGCTAATGACTCTGGGAAGGTGGAGTGGTCATATCCATCGTATTTCAATAATCTAATAAAGAATGCTTATGTATCATTTGACAAGGCCACAAATGAGAAATGTCAGACTACACAGATAAAAAACTTGAATATTATACCCCCAAAGGACCTAGAAGGGGAAAGGTCTATCACAGACATTGACAAGGAAGTGAAAAAATGGTACTTCTCTCAACTTGAAGTTACCTTTTCATTAATGTAACTATAGATATTTGGTTTTAATGATTATATAGAAGTGAAAAAGTTGTTATCCCTTAATTTTGAAGATGGACTCAGATCCAACCCAAAAATTGAATTTTGGGATTTATCTTGGAAATTTAGGATATACTCTACTCTTGAAATCTCACCTGAATCATCATTAGATAAAGAATATGTGGCTCTTAAAAGGGTCAAAACATGGAAATGAGTTCGACACTCAAAAGGTAGAGGACAATATCCTAGTAATCTCGGGTCCAGAATGACTGGATATTTTTGATTCTTTGTTTACTTTGTTGTGGGCATTATGCATTGTTGGCATACTTCCCTTCTGCCTTGTACGTTTTTATTTTATTAATAAATTTTGGGGTCATGGGTTTGGTTTTCCCAAATTCATGGCTGACCTATTTGAGTATATTTATTATAATTTTATAATTATGTAAATAAATAATTTTTGTATTTATATATTTATAATTATATTTATAAATTAATATTTATCTATATTTTTAGAATTATAAATAAATTCATATTTTGAAAATATGTTTATATATTGATATATATATATATATAAATTAAATTTAAAATTATTAGGTATTTAAATATATATTAAATTATATAATCATAAATATATTTTAAATGTATCTATAATATATTTTAATAATTATATAATTATAAATGTTTTTATATTTATATAATTACAAATATTTATTTATAAAGATAGATTTATGGTTATATAATTATAAATATATAATTATTAAAATATATTCATTATTTATATATTTATTGGTATAAATAAATATAAATATAATTATAATTATAAATAAATATATTTATATAAATATTGATTTATAGTTATATACATTTATATTTATTTATAATTATAAACATTCAATTATTTATTTTAAATTTTTAATTATGGTAATTGTATTATTAAATATTAATTATATTATTAGTTATTATTTTTGAATAGGTGATGCACAACAACCCCTTTATTAAAATTTAAAAAGTACACTAGGAGGAGCATACAAACATGAAAAGTTATGGAAAACAGTTAGGAAACTCGTGAATGAGTGCTCATGCTATGATGTGAGGTCTTCCCACCCCAACCATGAAGATTCCGTCCTCTTCTTAATGTTTTAACCTACATCCATGACCCACCACCATCACTTAGAAGCCCGACATCAATAGTCTCCATCGTTTCTTCATTTCCAGAAACTTGAACACAACTTTGACCCTCCTCCTCACAACTTTATGAAGAAACTCAAAGGAATTGTGAGTAGTAACCTTTAATTTTGGTTTATCTTTCACATGTTGAACCGAGTCTGAGCCTAGATTAAAACAAACAACTATAAATTTAACCATCTTGGGAGTCACCTTTGAAACCCCATGATCATCTCCATCTAAAGAAAAAGCAATACCATCATGCTTTTTGTAAGGCAAGGGTGCCTCATTGACATCTCCTAGTGTACTATCCAGACTAGTGGATACAACAACCATATGCAGTTAGTCTTGATCTGAAAAAGGCAGTACATGAACCTACAAAGAGGTTGAAATAGAGGTGTGGGTCTCATAGGGCCTATCACCGAAAGGGGTCTTGGGTGAAACAGTTCCTTCAACACTCCTCGGGGAAAAAGATATGGTAGCTGACTTCATGTAGTGAACAGGTTCTGAAATAAATTAAAATACATTTGTATATAAATATATATAAATATATTTGAAATTTATTTGAAAATATATTTTCATAATTATATAATTATAAATATATTTATATTTATATAGTTATAAATATTTATTTATAAATAAATTTAAAATGTATTTATAATTATAAATATATTTATATTTTATATAAATATAATTATATATATAATTAATATATTTATTATTATATAATTATAAATCTATCTCTATAAATAAATATTTATAATTATATAAATATAAATAAATAAATAAATAAATAAATAAATAAATAAATAAATAAATAAATAAATAAATATTTATAATTATATAATCATTAAAATATATTTATAATTATACAATTAAATATACATTAAAACTCCAAATAATTTTATAAATATATTTAAAAATATATAATTATATATCTATATTTATATATATTAGGTGATTAGGGGTAGAATTACAATCATACACACACACACACACACCACAACGTACAAGATGAAAAAGCAGATCATAGCCCCCTAAGGGATATCCTACTCGTCAAGACCTTTATATATATATATATATATATATATATATATATATATTAAAGGCCTGTATACCCCCTTAATACATGACCCATCAGGCCATTGAAAATTTTGGCCCAAGACCCACGCCTGTCTGACCACAATTTCATCAGCCCAACCTTTCCCCACTAGTGTCCTCATGCCTTGTCAGAGGAATCTGACCCCTTGCTTGTTCACCATTGGGGGTTTCCCCCCTCCCATTCTCACATGGTCCCTGTCATCGGCCCAGCCTTGCTCTGCCAGTCAGCCCACCCTACTGCTCCACCCCCATCCATCACATGCCACCTCCACCGCTTGCTTGGCTGTCGTCGTTGGGCTGCTGCCCCCATCCTGTTGCATCGTCACCCGCAGACCGTCGAAGGTCTCTACCCCCACTTCGCCTACCTGTCGCCGTAAGGCAACCCCTACTGTACAACATCGCCATCAAAGATGACAACACGCACACAACATCATCCCTGCCGTTTGATGGGGTTGCCTGTAACACTAGCGCAACGTGAACATCATCAACGTTAGCGTCATTTGACGCCAACCAAAAATAGTGCCCCAAATTTAATTGGGAGCCATAGATGTTGCAACTGGGTATCGAACCCCAGCTACCCAGATGCATCTTTGAGGGTTTACCACTCAGGTAACACCCCATATAAATTTTTTATTTATAAATATATATTTATATATTTATAAATATATGTTTACTTATAAATAAATTTATTTTTTTAAACATATAACAAATTATAAATATATATTTATCAATATAATTATAAATTTATGGGGGGGGGGGGATTTGGGAAGAGCCCAAAATGCCACATCACGTGTCGTTTTGAAAAAAAAACAAAAAAGCGCCACTTCATGTGGCACTTAACTACCCCATTTACCAAATTAATTTAACCCTAAACCCATTTAATTAAAGAATAAAATAAATAAACTCATCCTGGATTTTTTTTGGAGTTCATGCATCTCAATTTGGATAAGAAGCATGAACCGTTCACGCTGGCCACAAGCAAAGAGGTGTGAATATATTTATAAAATTAATAATTTATATTGTTGAATATATTAATTATAAATATTTATTAGTTAATGAGTTGTATTTATATTTTTTTATAAATCTTTATCACCTTTTTATATAATTATTAGTAATTTATTAATAATTAATATATTCAGTAATTATCAATTGTATTATTTATTATTAAATAATAAAACCAAAACAACTTAGTCATGGATTTGGTGACCAAACCCGTGACTTCAAATTTATTGAAAAAGTAAACAGTACAAGAAAGGAGATGAAACATACAAGCCACAATAGCCAACATCCAACAAAAAATCCATAAATAATAAAATTAACACGTTTAAGTTACTTTAGAGCCCAAATTCCTAATCTGTTTTCCTGTTCCCTTTGGATGAAGACCTCCACCATGTCTTCTTTGGCAGAACTTCATATTCTCTCTCTGATGATTCAAAGAAGCCCCCAGAAGTGTCACAAATCCTGAATTTTCAAGATACATCCCAAAAATCCATATTTGGATTAGATTGGAATACAATTTCAATGTTAATTGATAGAAATATCTGGAATGATATATAATCATTGAAGCCAAATACCCCAGGCTCCATCATGGAGTAAATAAATTCAAGGTGGAAAAAATACTAATTAGTTGCTTCCTTATTAAGACCTTCAGTGGGTCAAATGTTCTTACCTTTTTGAGTCCTTGATGCGCCACCCCTACCCGTATCACTACCCATAAAGGGATCTTGATATTGGCTATATTACAGCATTGGAACAATTCCATAGCCACCCATTGTGTGTAATTCATCTGCATTCATGCCACTATTGACATATGAAGTATCCAAGGCAATGTCATCCATTTTGTGCACTTGAGATCTAGTTCGAATCCTTGAATGTGTAGAGGCCACAAAATCCAATTTTTGATTAACCTTATGTGATTTTGAAATAATCAATTGTTATTGCAGTAGTTGTTGGTTATCTTCTTCTTGTGCAATCATTTCATCAGAAGATTGACCTTCCACATCCTTCCTAGAGAGATCATCACCACATTCCATAATCTCCCCCCTGATCATGGGAAGATTCACCTCCACACACTTGTGCTTTCACTCCCCTATGATAAGAGTCTTGACCAACATTTTTAACAGTAACTAGAATCTGGTTCGATTCATCACCACATAGCAGGGCTTGTTCAACCCTTTGTACAACTGGTTCACCATACAACACTGCCCCCTGACTTTTCCCTTGCTCAACCAATTTAGCCCATGGTTTACTAGAGCGCTTCTCATTGAAGTCCCTTAATTGCCAAAGGGACTCCGAGATAGACACACCCCCATATTCTGACCAAATGTAGAACCAATCTGCCTTCCCAACAAGGGCATCAGATTGGTAACTACTTCATCATGAGTTATCTCTGGGCCAGTATTATCAAGAGCGTTTGAATTCCTAATTTTATTATTTTTAAAACACACACTTTCATGGTGCCCACACATAGATAAATAGTTATAGATAATGGACCTCTTGCAAGTTGAGAGATCATGGCCTAAAACCTAGCAATCTAGACATAATTTGGGATTTTTTTCATATTCGAATATCAAATCCATCTCATATTCATCAGTAAATAGAAATACTTTCTCGACCAATGTAGAGAACAAATAAAATTCTATCAGAAACCAAGAAAAGTTCCCAAATTTGGTTGCCTCTGTTTCTTGGTCCAATTTTATGGGCACACTAATAGACACAACAATATTGTATAAAATATTGGGATGCCAAAGAATTCAGTTTAATCCATGTATCTTGACCTATAACTACACTGAGGAGTTAACAACCTCCAAAGTGTCGAAACTCCTATCTCAATTCCAAATATGTAAAAGTTCAGGCTTGAGAGAGATTGAGCCAAGGCCCCAAACATGCATTTTCAGCTCCTCAAAAGGGAATATAAAGTGAAAAAATCTACATCCTAGTGAAACACATTTCCAATTAGTGAAGCCCAAACTTCTGAAAACCGAGCCACCAAATCCCCTAATTTAAATGGCATGAAACCCTTTGGCAGAATGAGACATACAATAATAGAGAACTCACCGATTTTGAGATGCTCTGAGACCGCAATCAGATTAGCTCTAACATGGGAAACACTTACCTTTCTACGGATTCCTCCCACCACCAAACCCTTGTAGAGAGAGAAAAAACTCTTGAACTCATGAGATGAAACATCCAAAATGGTCCCTCCATGAGAAGCATTCCGAATCATGGATTAGTTACCCAGATATATGTGGGAGTTGAAGTGGCCCTTTGTAAATAAATAAGAAACCGAGGGGATTGGATTCGAAGTATCAATTGACAGGAATCCCTAATCGCTGAAGAAACATAGTGAGAGAGACTCCCACAACAGACCCATCATCCTCTCATCATAGTAAATAATAATATATTATGCTGTTAATAATTATTTAATAGTACTATAACTATTATTTATTGTTTAATAATATAAATAAAATAATTTTTATTGAGAAATATATTTACTAGTTAATAAATAGATTTATTTTTAATATATTATAATATATTATTTATTATTTATTTATATAATTAATAATAAAATATTTATTATTAATAGAAATAATATCTAGAGAATTATTATTTAAAAGTATTTGTAACTTATTTTTTGATATATAATAATAGTAATTTATTAATAAGTAATTTATTTATTAATAAAAAAATGTATTATTTATTATGAATTAATATTATATTATTATGTTATTAATTAATTAATAGTATAACAACTAATATTTATAGATTTTTAATTATAAATATTTGTTAAATTTTTGTTGATATAATTATTAATAATTTATTAATAGGTAAAATATTTATTAATTATCAATTGTATTATTTATTATTAATTAATTATATATTATTATGTTATTGATATAATTAACAGTATTATAACTAATATTTATTGTATAATGATATAAATAAAATAATTTTTATGGAGAAAAATATTTGGTAGTTAATAATTATATTATTCTTAATATATTATGCTGTGTTATTAATTAATTACTTATATAATAAATGAGATAATATTTATTATTAATATTAATAATATTTATAGAATTCAAAATAACAATATTATGAATATTTAATAATAAATTCAAGATGATTATTTATTATACATAATTGGGATAATAATACTAAGAAGTGTTAATATAAATAGAAAATAGTAATTATTATTATTATTATTATTAATGTAGTTATTAATATTAATATTTCCTAATAATTCAAAAATAATTGTATGAATTTCCAATTATATCAATTTTTTGTTTTATGCAGCAAAATATAATATATCAATATGATTTTAAATAATGTACAAGTACTAATTTAAAGAACATATAACATGTATCAATCTAATCTACGTCGATGTCCTAGATGCTCCTCTATGCCACAACTAGGTGTATATATAATGCATTTACGCTATGTTTATCTATGTCTATGCTCTAGAATATTAAACTCTTGTGTATCATCCCTGCCAGCTACCTCCACATCATCCTGTGCGATAAACGGTGGATCTATAATCTCTCTGCATGTACCCTATCATAGCTCTAGGATAATGGCTATTGGCTGGAACCCTCCTCAACATGTGAAGAAGATGGTAGATGTGCAACATATATATGTAGATCAAAGGAAAATAAAGTTTGTAACATAGGCCAGTGAGCCTCTAGATCTATAGAAAAACCTTACACAGTAACAAACCCTGTCCGTGCCTGTGTCTCTAGCTGTGGTTATGACTCATATGCAATAGGAACTGGAGGAGCATCTGGATGATTGTGATGAACACCCTCCTCCCATGCCTCAACTACATCCATAACATAGTTGTCACCTCTAACATATCTATATCAAGCTATGCACCCTCAGTATTTTCTGACACATCAAAGAAAATCTCATGATAAATCTCATCCATAAGAGGAAGCATATCAGTCACTAATCTATGAAAATAGGCCTGATCAAAGGCACCTCCCTCCATGGGATCAAAGATATGAAGAATATGAGTTATACAAACATCCTGCAAAAACAAATTATGTAGTTAATTAATGTTAATAAAAAACTGTTCAATAATGGAAGAAATAATTATTACAAAGTCATGATAGACCCATCCGTGTTGCGTAAGATATCTCACTGGGGACATGCGGTACCAGGGCCCATAATCCAGTTGATCTGATAAATGCATATGTACTGTGTTTCCCCCTTGTAATTGGGATTCATGTTGTCTATCCCACATCTCAATATATCATACATGATATTGAATCTAGTCAAAGTATCGATTCCCTAACATCTTCAGGGAATAAAGTGAAGGTAACTGACTAGGTGGTGTAGGAATGAGCTGATAAAATCCAAACTACCTCATAACTACATCAGTATGGTGCTACTCAACAATATGAAAATGAATCATAGGTACGATGTGTGATCCGACAACAAGCATTGTCGTACAGTACGGTGGGAGACTTTGGGTGATATCCTCACTATATGACATCTATGAAACCTGAAATAAAAAAAATAAATAAGAAGTTAATAAATGAATACATGAATTGTACATAATAATAATTTAACTATATAATTAATAATCACGTACATCATTCAGTCGAAGACTATCCAACATAAGTCTGTAAGCATGAACACCATGTCTAGATGTATCTTAATATCGATGCACCTAACTCTACCTATAGATAACATTTTTATACTTATATTTCATAATATAAAGTTGTACATTTGATTTTGACATAAGATGGAAGAAAAAACATACCATCATCCATGCAGAGACACCTGTAAAATATTGGAAAACAATAGTGCATGGGCATGTGGAGCTAAGCGAGGGATGAACTTCCATATCCACACATGTATCAAAATAACACATCTTGTGATCTTCATATTATTGATATGACATGTGCTATATAACACCCTATATATATACACAAGACATGAAGACCCACAGTTACACCAACCTGTCTAGTCCAAGTTCTCTAATAATGGTAAATACATCAAATGTACAAATGTAGTTTAATGATCAATGAAGATCATGCCATCAATAAGCCTCAAAATGTATGCATGTGCAAATCGTGGTATGATGATCTCATCAACATTGTCGGATAGATGAGTAAAGTGTTCATCTATCTATGGCATGCATAATCTACTGCCAATGGATGAACCTTCCATCATTGTGGACCTCAATTCCCAATAATATGTGAACTATATTAAGCCAATCTACACCCACTCGACCCATCAAAACCACATTGTCGATGGGCAGGCCCAACATAGTGGACACATCCTAGAGTGTAATAGTCATCTCTCCCTCTATAAAATGAAATATATGTGTATCTGGTCTCCATCTCTCTATGAGTGCAACAATGAATTGATGATCAATGAATGTGAAGTTTCACATCACTACACCATAGAACCCAACATGATGAAGATGAGGGGCGATGGTAGGAGATAGTGCAACATGATGGAAATTATGAGATCTCCATACACTCAAAGTAGGAACTTGTCGTCTCTCTATGACCAACTGTGAAACATGTCTATCCTAGAATGCGAGAAATGGAGGACCTGATATCTCTATATTTGATATCATCATTACTTTTTATATTCAATTCAACAAAATTTGTAAAATATTTTTTAAAACTACAAAAAGTAAAATGAGGTAGACAATTAACATTCATAATTAAGCATTATGATGAAAAATGAGGTAAATAAATAGATATGACTGATGTTGTTAGATTAGTATATCAATATATTATTTTAATGATCTCCAATCATGTTGAATATATTTCTAAACAATTCTATTTATATCGACCATGATGAAAATCTTTCATAGTACAAGCGATTGCAAGACAATTTATTTAGTGGCTGAAACTATGGTTACTAATTTCCATTATGTGTTTAATTTATTAATAGTTGAAATATCCCAAAATTATTTCTAATTGAAACTAGAAATAAAACAAACTAGAGATAAAATAAACTATAGATGAATCAAGTCATAAATAAAAGGATCCATTAATTAAAAATCCTACATACGAAAAATATATACAAATTCATGATAAAATACATAAACTCAATCAAAGATGATGTGAAGTGAAGCCCCACCCTACCACTTGGGGACATATTTTATGATTATTTCCTTTTTTGTGAAAAATATTGCATCATAATCCCACTCCCCATTGTCTAGTCTAGTCCATATCATTTATGATACAAATAGACTTTAGTCGTCCCTGAGGGCACAACCTCATAATATCAGGCACCACAGTTGACTGGTGAGTGGGAAAGATATCACAAATTTTTTTTTGATTCAAACCAGAAATGTAACAAGGAATAAATGAAAAAATATTGAAATTAAAGAATTCAAAAATGAAAAAACCATAATATGAAACCTAGATTAGGGGCCATAGTCAACTGATCAACATGGAAGATAATAATACAAAAGTCACCAACATGTATCCAAGGTTTACTATAATAGTTAACTAGAGGTTCACATGTTCACCAATGCACAAGTAGCAACACCACATGCACAAAGATATCTCAATGCGTGGAAATAACTGTAATCACAATACCTTCTTTCCAATACGACCACCATCACTCGACCACTATTGCATGCGAGAAGGTCATGGAACTATGTTACCATAAAGTAACTCCCTACCCAGTCAAAGGTTCAAACACATAATGATGATGTATCATTTAGTATCTGATCAATGTCACTTTAGAAATTATGGATAAAAAACATTCCATTTTTCATCCTCTGATAGGCCTATTGAGATTGTTTAACAAAGTACTTCACACATCTATTCAATCTCTCTTGTACTGACCCTATGATCAAAAGTTTTCACACATCCTTGAAGACCCCATTTATGCACTCCAAAATATTAGTTGTCATATGGCCATATCTCCTACCACCATCATATACTAATGACCATTTGTTCTTTGAAATCCACATTATATAATCATACACATCTTGATTATCCCTTCAAATTTATTCAAGTTGTTGATCAAATGTTACTTGTTGGGGCTTGTATGATGAAACCAGAAGATAATAATGCATTTAAAATGATTTTATTTTATTTTTATTTTTTTAATAAAACACACCCAACTTGATGATCACCTTCTTTATTACCTCATCTTTGAAATTATTATGACCATTATTAGAAATATTTCTAATGAAATATCGATGATAATAATTCAATTATCCCCATGAAACTCCATCACTATTAAAAATATCTATAATCTATTGATAATGATCAAATATGATACACAATCCCTGAATTTATGTGACATGAATATGTATATAGGACAAAAACCAACTCCAGGATTCCAAATTATCCTTTTCAACAATGAAAAGTGAAAGTGGTAGAGGATAACAATTACCATCCTATGTGGAAGTAATAAGTAGATAACCTGTATAATTACCGTAAAAAAAGTTCCATCAGCTTGAGTAAATTGTTTACAATATGAGAAAATAATGTTACATGGTCTGAATGCCCAAAACAACCTATGGAAATTCACCTTTTCTTGATCAAATCAGTGATTTGTGGAGAAATACTCAACAATTTACAAATGATAAATAACCTAATTTTTGAGATATAACAACCCCATTAGCTATTAAAAAACTGCATATGATTCATCCCAATCACTATAAGCTTCCACAATTACCTTTTGTTTTTTATTCCAAGCTTTTTCGTAGGATATCTAAAGAAAATTTGTGATAAATTATTTTAACAAAGTTTTTATATTTATTGAAAAATAAAATTTTTGTGTAAGAATGTTTTTGTTATCCAAGAATCAGATCTATATGCATCATATTCATCTCATTGGATCCAAAATAATCAAAGGTAGAAATTTTTGTTTTATGAAAGTTTTCCTTTATCATAATCATAGAAAGAAAGAAGTTACTGAGGGAAGAAGTCATATTTTTGCTGAAGAGGTTTTGTTAAATAAAGTGAAGTTAGGAGTTAGAAAGTTTTCATAATTTCTAAACCAAGTTAGATGATAATTTTCAAATCATAAAGTTCTCACAAATCATGAAAACTTTCATGATAAAATATTTTAAAGAAATGGTAGAGAGGTTTAAAGAATTTCAAAGTTGTAGTATGGAGATTCCATTGCAATTAAATATCCATCATAATGAGAATTGCATCTTAATGGGAATTCCATCATAATGAGAATTAAATTTAAATTCACTGAGAAAGAAATAGAATTTGGATTCACTACAAAACAAAAATAATTCAGATTCACTACGAAATAAAAAGAATTTGGATTTATTGAGAAAGAAACAGAAATCAGATTCACTGAGAAAGAAACAAAATTCAGATTCACTGAGAAGGAAACAAAAATTGTATTGAGATTATTATGAAGAATACTCAAAAAGAAAATTCTAGAAGTTTTATGAAGAGTTTAGGAGGTCAAACTTGAAATTCAATTTTGCATAAATCTCAGAGAAATCTAAAGAGGTCTGAAGAAGTCAAAGTTGAAGTTTTAAATGAAAGAGATTTTTAGAGTTTTTAAAATTTGAGGAAGCGGGGAAAGTTTCCTAGTTTCCCATTTTTGTTTTCTGATTCACCTATAAACACTTTCTTGGATCATTCATTCATTCATAAACTTTCACACAAGTGGAAAAGGTGGATCACTAAAGAAATAAAGTGAAAGTCATTATTATCTAGAGATCTTGTGAGGAGGATCAGACAACTGAATGTTTTTTTACTGAATTGAGTCCATTGTATTGAGAGAATCAGATATAGAATCATTATATTGATATAATCAGATTCGAACTCATTGTATGATGAGAATCAGATCCAAAATCATCGAATTGAGAAAATTGGATCCATCCAAATCGGACTAAGGATTTGGACTGAGCAATTGTGGATTAGTTTCAACAAAGTATTTATTCTTCTTTTTGGTACAATTATTTTATAAGAAAACATTTTAAACCGATAGGAGTCAATATAATCATTCCTATTAATAGATATAAGGTTTCTAACATGAGTTGGGATAAGTTGTATTCACTTATTCATAATAGTGGATTTCCATAGACCCATAGGAGTGGCTATTGAAAGAATGTAGGTTCTCACACTGAGACCAAACCTTATAAATATTGCGTGATTTACTTGCTTTCCTACTTTTTCATGCTTAAATATTTACTAAAATTTGATAAGGAAATAAATCTAAACAGGTTTAAAGGGTTAAGTTTCTAAAAGTTTTAAAACTTACAAAAAGTGACCAACTGATTTAACCACCTTCTCAGCTGTTATTCGATCCTTTATAACTTCAATATATTATATTTGAACAATATTTGTATTGATTCCTGGACAAGGGACAGATGAATGTCCTAACACGTTCACATCATCTCTATAATAAGAGTCGATATAAACTCTATATCAAGTGAAGAGTGATCCTATGACAAGCTTGGATGTACACAAGTGTGTGGTCCTTACAATTTAGTTATCTTCCATTATGAAAAAAATTATCATACATTGAATGCATTCAAAATTTACATTCTGGATCATATTTTTCACACCAAATTAGATATTTTCCATCTTGGACTCATCAACCACATATGAAAAATGTTACTCTATGTGTTATTGTTTTAGAACATTTTTCAAGGCACTTTTACTTTCAAACTTCTGCCCCACATATATTGTATTATCAGTAGATGAAAATCTATTATCTATAATGCTAGGGAATTTAGTATCCAATGAAATGACATCCCAATCAAAATATTAATCATGCAACATTAATTCAACTAAGGAATTCAATAATGTAGGATGATTACCACTAACTGGTGGTTTTCTATCTATCATAGGAACCTCAAAAGGTTCATTCCCCACATCATCCTGATCTACATTATCTTATGGTGCATCACCAGATACTTTCTCATCATATAAAGTGTCATTAATTAAATTAGAATTATAGACCGGGATGTCCCCGATAGTTCCTTCTAAATTATTTTCATCTTCTTTATAAACTGTTTCAAATATTGGATTCATATGAGATGGAAATGAATGAGAGTGATTTAAAGGACCGAATTCAACATAACTCGCATAACATGGTTTTGTAGTAGTTGGTTTCACCTCATCAATATAAAAAATAACCACATATAATTCCATCAGACTATTACTACATTATTGCTTGAACAACGATGATACACCCATCTAATCTTCATCATTGAACAGAGGATACTCAATGTTCCATAGAAGTTTAGGATATTGAATATGTAAATATGCAATTAAAGTAATTGATTTATCATCCCTCAATTTTAACTGACTATTAATCTTTCTACAAACTTCATCCAATGTCACACATTCATGAAGATTTACTACTATTGTAGGTGGAAAACTATTTCTAAAACCATGATCAGTATAAATTACCTCACCATTGTAGTATATTGATGCATACATGATTACTTCAAATAAAATAATTAATAAAACATTATATACTACATCATAAAATGTTTAAACTATTTTAATTAGTTATGATTAAATAATTATAACTTGATCTTGAGTATTTTTATATAGATTAGTTTATAATTATTTTATAAACCAACCAAAACCTAGGGTGTAACTCCTCAAGACTCTATTATCTCATATTTCAGTAACCATTAGTCTCATTTCAGTTTTGGTGTAAAAATCCAACTTAAAATAACAACACTTCTTCTCGAACACCCTTTATTACAATTTTAATCACATGAAATCGAGGGGGTCTAGGGGTTTGAGATACATAATAATTTTTACATGGAAATGTAGGTCCTTACATACTCAGAGAGGGGGATGACACATAGGCCATCAGTGAGGAAAATAAAATGAAATTATTGAAAATTATATAACAAAAAAAACACGACATTCAGTTTCAATCATACATTGGTCGGTCATCTCAAGATCAATCAATTATTACAAATTAAATAATCAGATACAAAAAAATAGAACATGTAATTTCAATCATACATTAGACGATCACCTTAAGATCAGTAACCATAAAATATTTCTAACATATTTGTTTGGGATAGTTATTATATTCTACATATTATATCTTTACCTATAATTATATCTAATAAATAACACACACACACACACATCTATTTATATTTAGGATTTCATGAAGATTTTTCACTCTTGTAGGTGAAAAAATATAGCTAAAGCCTTGATTGATATAAATAACCTCATTATTATATTGATGGTGATATGATTACCTAGAAAGAAAATTTAATAAAACTATATATATATTTATCCCACATCATCAAATGTTTAACATGTTTTAATTAGTTATGATTAAATAACTATGCCTTGATCTTGAGACTTTTTCTATGGATTGGTTTATCATTATTTGATAAACCAACCAAAACCCAGGGGTAAACTCCTAGAGCCTCTATTATCGTAAATTTCAGTAACACCTTTTTATTACAATGTTACTCACATACAAGTGAGTGGGTCTAGGGGTTTATGATACACACCATTTTTATATGGACACACAAGTCCTTACATAATTAGAAAAAATCATGACACACAGTTCATCAATGAGAAAAATAAAATGTAATTATTACAAATTATATAGCCACATACACAAAAAAAGATATACAATTTCAATTATACATTGGTGGATTATCTCAAGACTAGTCATCACACAATACTCTTAACATGTTTTTTGGGATACTTATTATGTTATACGTATTATAACTTTACCTATAACTGTATCAAAAATATAATAAATATCTATATATGTATTCATATATTTATATTACCTACTTTCCAAAATTTAAACTTTTCAATGTGTAATATTTAGATTTTTTTTCTTTATTTACCTATGTGTATTGAATATTATAATTTAAATTTATTTTACTTTAGATAAAATATATTCAAATAATATAACACACACACACACATATATATAGAAATTTAAATACATTCAACTTTATTTATTAATATTTTAAAATATAATTACATATAATTTTCTAAACATTTATAGTTTCCTAAATATAAATATTATTAATGTATACATAAATACTGAAAATGTTATTAATAATAAATTTTATTAAATTTAATTAACAAAAGTAATATAATTTACACTTACATAACCATTAAAATATTAAAAAATTATGTTATTTTAAATTTTATAAAATTACATATGTATATATAATTTTTTTGAAGTATTTATACATTCCAAATTTTAAATATTTATATTTTATACATTATTACTTGAAATGATAATTATTTATACTTAAAATAATTTAAAATTATTATCCATAGTAATTTTTTTTGTATTCTTAACAAAAATAACAATATATATATATATATATATTTAAATAAATTTAAATATGATAGTTAATATAACTAGTATTATTTATAATTAGTTATTCATAATATAATTTTTATAAAATATTTAGCTACATTCACTTTATTTACATATGTGTATGGAATATTATAATTTAAATTTATGTTACTTTAAATATAATATATATACATATAAATCTATTTAAATATAATTATTCACCATTTAAATTACAAATATATACATTTTTTTAAACATTAATATTCCCCTAAATATAAATTATATTTTATACACAAAATTTAAATTATGTAAACACCATATTTAAATTTCATAAATCATTCAATTTAAATTAAATCATACAAAATACAATAATTTGTATAGAATTAAATCATACAAAGAACAATAATTTATATATTCATACATTCATACATCCATACATCCATACATCCATACATCCATACAACCTTACATATTAAATAAATAAATCATACAAAATAAAATAAAATAAAATAAAATAAAATAAAATAAAATAAAAACAATTATAAAATCAAAAATTTAAATAGAAATTTTACCTTTCTAAAATCCAGAAAAATATGTTGAGAAATAAATCTAGTAGAGCTTTGCAACAAAATACAGAGAAGAACAATAAAAAATGGAGGGGGAGACACTCTATTTATAGATTTTTTTGGTTGGAGGACTGAACCCCGTTCACGCCTCCTTTGATTTTTTTGAAGTAAATGTGAATGTCATTCACACTTATCATCCAAATTAAGAAGTGTGAATTATATTCATGATTCTCCAAACCCAAATTTTAAAATACCCAAAACCCTATCTCTTTTAAAAAATAAAATTAAATAAATCTATTAAAAAAACTCCTTAACACCCTATATAAGTCATCCCATTATTTGTGTAGTCCTTCCCCCCACCATAGTAGGTACTTAGATCCTAGGTCTTGAATGTGAATTATGAATAACTGGGTAAAACCACCACACATTATTTTAAGGACATTATTTTAACATTGTTTTTTTAATATTTTGAAAATTTTGTTTAACTACCCTCATCTAATTAAACAATGAGTTATAAATCAAAAAATTTGAAATTCATTTATAAATAAATAATGAACACTTCTAAGGTTAAATACACATATTTTATAATATTACCATCATTTAAAATAACAATTAATGAATTAATAATAATTGATTTGATTTTAATTTTTTTTACAAATCTAATATGAATTGAATTCAAATTAAATGATATATATTTTAAAAATTTATTATTATTAAAAAATATATAAATAATTAATTAATAGTAATTAGGTTAATAGAGTTTGAATTTAAGGTATCCAAGAGAGACACCAGAAACCGACAAAAATATTAATTAGTTTTTTAATTTACTACCATAATTATAAAAAACCAATTAAGTAATGTTTCAACACTACTTAATTGAATTGAGTGGCGTCAGGTAATGAGTTAATGAGTACTCATTATCATCCATAAAACTAAATTATCGATCAAGTTCATAATTCACGAGAAACTGGTTATTAACAAATGGACTAACCTCAGAGATCATGGAGGCAAAATAACCAAGGTACATTGAAGAGGGTTTTCATATTCACTAAGCCCACTTACCCTCTCTAATTCAATAAAAATTCATTTCCCTTTACACTCAAACCAGAGTTGACCAGGATATAGAATTATTTTACTCACTTACTCACCAACCGACCTAGTGAATATTATCATGGAGGCAAAATGGCATCAATAATAAATAAAACTTATTATAAATTAAATGTCCCTTATCATACCTATTTTTAAAGTTGGTCAATTGACCCATCATAGGTCTATGTTAAGACAAGATTTTTAATGACTAGTTGGACCGTCTTTTTTTCCACCTACACCCACTCACACCCTTTGATTTTTCCATCCAGTTCTGTTCCACGCTAAACACACCCACCTGCATTGTCATGAACCAAACCGGTATTCCATCCAACCCAACACCTGACCTAGTCCTATACATGGCCTGAAGGTAGTTCTTGATCCCCATGGGATGGAAACTAGTGCCTGAGTACCAAAAATATACTTTGGGAATGATTTAAACCATGAGTATGATCATAAGAATTCAACATAATAGAACACCAATCCATAACTGATAACATAACCAAACAAGGTATAAAAAATTCAGAATTAAGGTTTTACAACATTCACCAAAAACTAAAGTACTACAATGTAAGGGAAACCATAAACATTCCAAAAATATCTATGAAACATGAGGGGCATCACCCTCAATCCATCACCACCAACACCTACAACTAGTGGAACCCTGGAAACCACATCCACCATCACCATGACACATCTTGCCTTTACCTGGGTCATACACAAAAAAGTCTACATACACTCAAAGGTGTATATATGGTGTGAGACAAAGCCCAGTAGGATGACACCTAAAGAAAAAATTCCATGCTATAACATTAGAAGACACATAAACATGCACATTTATATAAAATACTTTGATTTTTTTAATAAAACATTTTTAGAAAAACTTTTATCAAGGAAACACTTTCAAATAAAACCATTTCTCAACAAACTTTCTTCAAAAATGAAATATACCTAGGTCCACTGTATGCCGATGGATGACACCGCATCACATAAGCACCATGTCACAAGAGAGAACCATGGGTAAATCCCTAAGGGTAGCTAGCACAAGTGAGTCATTAAGAACATCATACCTTGGTGGTCAATATCCTCCAACTCAACTACCAATAATTTTCCCGTGAACGAGCCACTAGGAGGGATGCATCCCAAGGGCCTAGTGGTCTCCATATAATAATCCAATACCAATATAATTCTCACAAATGATCCACTAGGAGGTATCACCCCATGGTCCTAGTGATCTCCGATCATATCACATGTTTAGTTGTCATTGCAATCATAAATCATACTAGATGAATCCAAGCTTTAGCCACTTTCGAATCAACTAGTGTACTAGTTCTAGTTTTCCTACCTAGATACCGAGGATTCCATTTGTGCTCAAATACCACTTAAATTCATCACATAACCATCACTTTAATAATCACATTCCAAGACACAAAAGCACATAAGGACATCACCACTTTCACAACAACATATAGAAGCTACCATTTTCCATAAACAAAACCACTTTTATTTTACACACACCAAAACCATTTCAAAACATATTTTACACCATTTTCACAACCCATGAAGCCCTCATGGAAACATCACAAGGAAATCAAACAATAATTCCAACCACTTCCATGGGACAATCCCCTTTCAAATTCACACATAAACTAAGTTCACTTCACAACTCACTTCACACCATTTTTATAATTCATAAATCACATTTAATGGTGCACAATAAAAGACAACATGCCAAAATAATCTATTTTACTTTAAAAAACCACTTTAAACACATTCTCACCTCAAGCACCTTTGAAAGCACATTCCATACCTTTCACATGATCATAAAAACACTTCCACGAAGCACCAAAACGAAGCACATATAAATAATAATCATTTTTCCTTTGAAAATACCATTTTTATATCATATGCATGTCAAAATCTTTCCAAAACATATTTCAAACCACACAAGCAATTCATAAAATAGATTTATAAATCCAAATAATCATATAAAAATCATCTAAAAATGTTAGAGCATTGAACCACCTACCTCACACTTGGAAACTTTTGGAAATCGATGTAAAACCACAACCGAACCTCCACAAGACCCTATAAAGGAAAGATAAAAAACTAATAATCAATATCTTCCCCAAAATCACAAGATCAAACCCCCTTTTTGTCAAATAACTACTGGAAAATAGAAATCCAAGAAAGAGGCAAGGAAATCCCTAGAAAGAGGGAGAAACCAAGGGAAAAAACACTTACTTGATGATCCCTTGAAGTTACCACACCAAAATCACCCAAGGAATGGTTCCCAAGAGGTAAAAGGAAGATTAGAGGGATCTCCAATGAAAAAAATCACGTATGGGGTGGGTGGGAGAAGAATTAGGGTTAAATCCTGAGATTACACAAATGAAATTTTCCAATTTTTAATGACCTGGACAATTCACATGGTTTCCCCGCATGATTTTCCAAACTATGCGGAAACCATGTTCCCCTCACTGTCCAAGAGGGACAGGCCACACGATTATCCTGCATGGTTTAAAAACTGTGCACTAACCATGCTAGACACTATCCAAAAATGACCCTTGGCCACACATTTTCTTGGGATAGGTGCACAGTTTCCCCTAACTGTGCACAAATCGTGGGCCACTTATTTTAAAGACCAAAATCTTAATTTTTTCCAAAAATACATGGGAAAACCAGGGGATAAAAACTATGATTAAAATAAACAAAATAATACCTCAAAATGAAAACACATATGTGACATGCATAAGAGTTAACCCAAATTCTTTGCCCAAATGCTGATCATGCTTGCCCTGCTTCCACCCTGGTAATCCGACAATCACGCCCTGATGTCATATATCATGCACACCAACACAAGGCACTTGATACAATATTCACCTAAAAACCTAATGTGTGTGTTGATGTCTGAACATCAACACTTGTGAGGGAGGAGGGGTAAATTCATAGGAAATTCATCCACACATGTACACACATACAAGAGAATTATTGAACATGAAATATATTGGATGCCAAATATGATAACTTAGGATCTTTAGATTTGTTTTTTATTTTCAATTTTGATTGAATTTATATTTGAATTAGTTTAATTGGAGGTGATATTTGAGTTTTGACTAGAGTAAGGAAGAATACTGGATAATTAAATGCAGTTTTGCTTGAATTATTTAGAAAGTACCACAGGTTACTCAAGGGAGATGAATTGTGTAACATACTCAATCTGAATACCCGAACGATACCTAAAATGGGTCATCACAACACCTCCAACACACTTCCAAATCACTAGAGTCTAGCATAAACACTGAGGGTTAAGATAATAACTTGTGGGATATGGTTTCCCTCTTGAATAACTTACTAGAACAAAAATTGAATCAACCAAAATTTCAGAATGACCTTTGTAGATGATGGAAAACCAGACAAAACTAAAGAAATACCTATATATCGTGGGAGGAAAACCTATATTCCAAAGGGATACATGATATCTCTATAATATAACATAACCAAACATCAACATGTATACAAACATCATTGTTTTTAATGTTTTCACTTCAACTTTATCATATGGAAACTTTCTAAAGGTAGGTATTCATTAACGTAAGTCAATGATGCTTCAAATATCATCTACTAAAACTGAGAGGATGGGAGGTTGACTCATCTCACTTAGGAGTTTACCGTCTGGTTCATGACTCTCTTATAGACTTAAACATATGTTCATGAATCCTTCTTAATAACAATGCCAACTTTTTTTACATCACTTGCTGCCTCAGCAAGGTGAATGGCCTTTCAAAAGGGGTTGATCGATCAAAAAACATGATAAAAATCATTTCTAAAGTAAATAATCTCATAATTGAGGAATAAGGTGTCTCATGATAATTACATGAGGATGTGTATGTGTATAATTATTCTATGGTTTACATACATGTAATAGGAAACTCTGGAATTTAACATTTCCCAGGAAAGTGTTTGAATCCACTATCACATCACCATAGAGGTTGAGAGTGTTGTAAGTGGGTTTTCTAGACCCAAATCATGTATGTACTTTGATTACCATTACATGTATATAGTTTGATATATACACGTGTTTTCCTTACCATAATAGTGTTTATACTTTTGTATCCACTATATTTATGGTAATGTCCTTAGATTATGTGTCATATCAAAAGGTTATACCAGTTCCCAGAATATAATGAGAACCTATAGATATCATTATAACATACCAAGCCCGACTCACTCATGAGTAACCAAACCCGGTTTTCTACATGGCCTCAATTATGCCTCCCATACACTAGAGACTACTGACTAGCAGTGGGGGTCTATAGTGGTACGGTGGGGAGACTATACCCTCTTTATCAGAGTGTATCATGATGGTAAATAACAAATAAATAAACCATCAGAAGTAGTATAATGGAAACATTATAAGTAAATCATCCAAACAATAATAATGATCAGACATAAATAATAACTAGTAAGTAGTATCATATATAAAATGATGATGTCATGATTCTATATAAAAAATGTGGAGTAAGGGAATATGCATCAGGAATACACAATACATGTCATACAAAATATACAAAAAGAGAAAAATCTAAAATCCAATATCATCACGAGAACTAGCTTGATCCCCTACTCTTGTATTCTATAATAGTACATAAAATCAAGCATATATGGATGAGAGTTTCCCCTTGTCCATACCTGCATCCATGAAGTTTTTCTGGGTACCAATCGGTGGTCTAAACAGGGTCTGAGTAAAACATAGTAGGCCACCACCAATGATGTCTAATACCATCTAGTATGTGGATATATAATAAAGCAGTGTGAAGCTAATAATAACAAAATTAGTAAACAAATCAATAATACCCATGTCGGTTTAGGTTCCTTATGAGATACCCATCTGATACTACTTGCTTCACACTAATCTAGTATGTTTGTGAACATGTGTCATCATATATTTATATATATATAAGTATATCTAAGTAATGGTGAGGACCCGGGGCATGGGACCAAGGTGTACATGAAAAATATCATAAGGGTTTTATATTTTAATTAAGGGGAATCATCCCAAGCATTAAAATTGGGGATACAGAATTTCATGCATGAAAAATACCTATCAGTGATGTGGAGCACCCTTTCTAACATCCTATATCAAGGTTTCATGAAGTTTCATGTCCAACAGATCCATCTAAATGATGAGAAGCTCCATGTCCAATAATTCTATGTAAATAAAGAGGAGATCCATGTATAATAAATCTCAATAAATGAATACGATCACCACGTCCAATAATTCTAAACAAATAACAAGGAGTTCCATGTTCAATATAGAAGGTAAGCATGATGTAATAAAAAATCATGTCCAAGTAATTCCACCCTTGTAATTTATTAATTTAATTCATCATTTAAGTAATTTATGAGTGATCAAGTGGTCCATGAGTATGTCCATTCCACACAATATTTCATTAATTTAGTATATAAAATTTCAATATCCAATGCTAAACCAATACACCTTGGTGGTGTTTTGGTCATAAGGAAAAAATAAGGTTATCAAAGATTTAAATCAAACCCACCAAAAGGTTGGTTTGGGTTGATATTGTCAACCTAAACTGGTTATCAAGGTCTCATAGCATGTCTAGAATCAAGTTCCCATAACTAATTTAAGAGTTTATTAATTTTAGAAATAATTCCTAGAAGGTTTGGTGTGTGGAATAATTAAAATATAATATAAAAACCCAAAATTTTAGGGGAAATTAATTGACCACCTATCTTATATTGACATTCAAATCCTAGTCTAGTATTATCCTCTAATTTAGATTATAACGAGAGAAATCATAGAAACTAGAAAAACACCCTGAAAATTGGGAATACGATCTCGCATGAAGATAACATCCAATACTATGAGATAAAATGAGAAAATAGGTAATAGGATTCATAACCTTACTAAGAGGATTCCAATATAACAAATAATGATTGAATAAGAGCTCAAATGAAGGATTATTCTCAAATACTAGGAATATTTGGAGTAGAAATATTGAGTAGGAGAGATTCTATGTATTGAAGGGAAGAATAAAAGAGGATAAAAGTTAAAAGAAAATATGGTGAAAATTGTAATTTTATCCATTTTAAAGAGGAACATGGTTTGTCTGCAAAGTTGTCCAAACCACACACCAACCACGCACACCTATTGCCCAAAGCGACACCCCCTCACATGATTAGGCACATGGTTAGAAGAAACAGTGCACCAACCATACTAATATGCCCATAATAAATTGTAGATTTTTTATGGTTGTGCATTCCTCCTTGCATGGTTAAAAAAACTATGTGTCACCCCTTATGTTCCACACAATTGAGTTTCACAATTATCACTAAACACGTTCTAACCATGAAACTCACCCATTTTATCAAAAAACTGAAGATCTGGGCCCTGAACCAAGCCTTAAAACTCTTGAATCCTTCCTAAAACCCTTAGGATCATTTATTAAGATAAAATAATAGATTTATATTGAAAATAAATGGATCTATACTTCAAAGAAAAAACAGGATCTTACAACCTCCCCTCCTTAAAACACCCATCCCCAAGATTCCCTTTTAAGGGTGGTTGAGCATCATCTGGGAATAATTTCAGCCACTACACACATATATCAGACTCCCACTCCAAGGTCTCATCATATACATGACTTTGCTACCATAACACTCGAACCAAAGGAATTGAGCTTCCTTAAAGAGCCTTCTTGTGCATGGCTTGGTACCTTTGAGGTAGAGCTATCTGATATGCTATCAGTCTAACTCACTCCAAGATCTTGAAAGGCCCAATGAACCTAGTCACCAAATTCCCTTAACTTTGAATCCATTGATGACTAAATATTGGTGAAACACATAAGAAGACTCGATCTCGTACCTCAAACTCTAGAGGTTTATGATGAAAATCAAAATATTACTTCTACCTAGATTGAATTGTAGCCAAATGATTTCTAATAAGCTGAACTAACACTAATGTATCCTGAATTATACATGGTCCCAACAACACTGCCTCCCCTACCTCTAACCAAAATAGAGGTTAATGACATGGTCTACCATATAGGGCCTCATATGAATCCATTTATACAGTAGATTGTAGGTTTTTATTATAAGAGAACTCAGCAAGAGGTAAATATTTTTCCCAATAACCCCTAAAATAAAGGACATATACTCAAAAAAATGCTCTCCAATACCTTTATATTATGCATGGATTAACTGTCTATCTACGGGTGATATGCTGTACTCAGATGCACCTATGAACCTTGAGTCTTCTACAATCCCTTCCAAAACCACAACATGAACCAATCATCCTTATTTGAAATGATAGTCTGTGTAACCCCATGAAGGCATATAATCTCTCAGAAGTAAAGATTCCCTATCTCATCCAATAAGAAGGTATCCATTATGGATAAGAAGTGGGTGGCCTTCATCAGTATATCAATGATAAACCATATGACATTACTGTCACACAGTGATTTCAGCAACCCCATCACGAAATCTATAGTGAAATCATCCCATTTACACTCCATAGTGGGTAATTCCTGTAAAATACCTATAGGCCACTAGTTTCCTAAAAGGAGTTTTTGTGGGAGCTTTCAAATGATATTTTATTTTTGGGTACTTAGGTGCAGCAGAGTGGCTGACCAAGGTCATCTCTCAAATGAGGAAGTAAATTTAACAACATATTAAAGGTATTTTGAAAATAAAATAAAATGAAATAAGAAAACTAATTAAAAGGAAGGGGTTTGTTTATTGTTTATAAATCTATAATATGTTTTCTAGAAGAAGACTGTATATTTTTTTTGTTTTTATTTTTGAAATGAAGTTCGATTAAAAATACCCAACAAGAAGATATTTTTTTAGAAAATATTTTAAAAGGAATAATCAATCTAACTCTACCTATTCACTAAATTATTTATCATTATCATTTAAATTATCATTCAATTAATTATAGTCCTCTAATTTTTTTAACTCTCAAACCCTATAGGAGTTAACTTAACCACAAAGATGAAATTATTTAAACCTTAGGCTAGCTTCAGAAAATGCAATCGCAACACCCTACTTTGATTGATGTTCTTAGGTTAGATTATGGCCAGTGGTTAATTAGAGAACATATCCACTCTATAAATGAGGATTAATTTATTTTAGGTATTATATTTTAACTCTATAAATTTATCCCTTATGGTCTTGTATTACTGATTAAGATTGCACTCTCACAATTTAAACAAATCTTGACCTCGCGTGTTTTTGTGTCAATTGATCAATTGATTGATTAGTTTCATTTAAATTAAAAGCTCAATTAATATATCATATTAAGTTAATTAAAGTATCTCATTTATTCTAAATAAATTAATTAAGGATAATATAGGTAGATCGATTCCTAAAAAAACTACTCTTCCATGGGCGGTGTAGTCATTATAGAAATGTTTTGAATGTTCAAATGTTTAGAAAGGGTATAACACAATTTCGTTTCTACTCTTGATTCCAGCCAAAATTGGATGAGTAAATAATAATATAATTGAACTAAATATAATAAAATAGAATAAAAATAATAGGAACAAATAAGTTTATTACCCAAATGAAAACATTACAACATGAAAAAGAAGAAGAAGGCTTTGATGAGGGGATCCATGCTTCAAGAGCTAACCCTATTACAATGGTTGGAGAATTTGAGTGAAAAAAACTATCCTCTATATTAAATCTCACAATGCACGTTCCAACCCCTCCAAATGATAAAAACACTAATTTATAGAGTGTAGGGGATGCTAGGTTTAAAGAGGTTTCAAGTGTGAATGGGGAATCTCAACCAAATATTTTAAGCCAATTTGCACTACCCATTTGACCTCCAAAACGCATGAAACATCTGTTCTTCCAGAATAATTATTTATGAAAAATTGGGTTGGAGAGCTCCTCTAAAAATTTGGGCCTAATCCAAGCATGTATGAAGAAGTTATGGCCCAAATATAGAACTGATGTCCAATCTGGTGGGTCCAACCCACCTTTGACTTCATGGTCCATTTAGTCCAACAAAATGCATGATTTAGCTCTAATTTCCTGAACAAAATTTGTATCCCATTAAGTTAGGAACATATTTACAAAATTTAAAGTTCAAATAATAAATATAAAAATATTATTTTCAAAATACTACAGTGCACTATAAAGGCTGAAACTGGAATTTCCATAAAATTTTCAAATGAATGATATAATCCCAAATATTTTATAAATAAACATATTTAACACAATGTGCGGAAATTTTATAATTTATTATCAATAAAATACTCAATAAAAATTTGTTTTATCATTTACACCTTGAACTTCTAAGAGGTTTAACATTGAACAACAAAACCTGCAATATTCCTTTTCATCCTAGCCCACCAATACTGATGGTGTAAGTTAGAGTACATCTTTATAAGTATGGGATGTACTACCCATTTAGAAGCATGATATTCTCACATAAATTCCTCTTTAATATCTGTAGGTACCTAGACACACCCATGAATATTCATGATCTTATCCTCATTCATGAACCAACCAGGTGATGGGTCCTCACTAGAAACACTTTCCCTTAGGACTAAGCCCTCAAGATCATATAACTAACTCATATTAGATAAATAATCCATCAACCACCACTCTCTATTATATTCTTTAATAGCCTGCACATGAGTCTCTTATCTCAAATCATTGTCCAATGCATTACATTTCCCATACATATAACAAAGCTCAAAATCAAAGGACTGAAGTTATTTGACCCATCTTCACTATCTGTGGTTCAAATCACATTGAGTGAATATATATTTGAGTCTTTTTTGATCTGTGTATAAAAAAAACTATTCCACCAACAAATAATGTCTCTAATAATGCAAGGCATGAACCATGACTGCTAACTCATGATTTTGTGTAATTATGCTCATGAGGCCTTAATTGATGAGACTCATATGCCATGAATCATTCCACTTACATCAAAACAACCCACATCCCAATACATGATGAATTAAAATAAACTATATAGACTATTACAAGATTAGGTAAAATCAGGATCAGTGTTGAGGTTAGACTTCCTTTAAACTCTTTAAGGGATTCCTCACAATATTCAAAACATTTTAATTTAACATCCTTCTTGGTCAAGCCCACAAGAGGTGTTAAAAGGTGTGAGAGATCTTGGTTAAAGCACCAATAATAACTGAAAAGTCCTAAGAAGCTACGAATATAAAAAAAGTCCTTGGGATAATCTCAAGAAACTATGAATCTCACCTTATTTGTATCTATAGATACCCCAGATTCCAATATGATGTGACCCATAAAGTGAACTTTATCAATACAAAAGTGGAATTTTGTGAGATTAGCATATAAATGGTTCTCTCTCAGTGTATTCAATATGATTTCAAGGTGTTTCACATGATTGTGTCATGTTTAAGAATACACTAAGATATCATCCATGAAAACCAATAAAAAATAATCCATGTATGGGTGAAAAACCTGATTTATCAAGGCCATAAAAATAACTGGTGCATTCATGAGACCAAACAACATTACCAAATACCTGTAAAGACCATATTTGCTTCAAAAAGATGTTAGCAGTATATCTGAATTCCTAAATCATACCTGATGATATCCTGACCTCAAATTAATCTTTAAAAATACCTTGTCTCCTCATAGTTGGTCAAATATATCATCTATACATGGAAGTGGGTACCCATTCTTAATGGTAAGCTGATTAAAATGCCGATAATCCACACATAGATTGAGGTTCTCATCCATATTCTTGGATAAAAGTATGGGTGAACCCAAAGGATAAGTACTAGTCATATAAACCCTTTGGATTCTAGGTCCTCTAACTACCTCTTGATTTCCTAAATCTCAGTAGAATCCATCCCGTATAGAGGAATAAAAATTGGTGCTACTCCAAAAACAATCCTTATGGAGAATTCTAAATCTCTCATAAGAGGTATCCTAGAAATGTAATTATGTAAAACATATATGAATTGGTTCACCATTAGAGGAATAACAACTTATACTCCTTGATCATTTAGAAAAAACTAGTAATTTGGGCTGACACTTCGCTCAACCCATGATTCTCAGGTCCAGTTCAACCAGCCTAGACATCCCATTCTCCCTTTTAAATATAGTTACCACACTCATGTGATGATAAAGACACCCTATAATGATAATAGTCAATACAAACTTGATAGGGAACCAAACAGTCCATCTGGAGAATGATTTCAAAACCAATTATCTCAATAAAAAAGATGTTTGATAAGAAACGTTAGCCAATAATCTCAAGGGTAAACTCTTTACATTGGCATACACTTTTTGATTGTACTCCCAACATAGTATTAAGATTCATCACTCCATAAAAGTATTGAATTTTGTGCCCAATACTTTCTATAATATCCAAATATATAAAAGAGTGTGTAGTGCATGTATCGAAAAAGAGAACATGCTAAAGTAGATTATACTAAAATCATACCTCATACTATGGATGACCCAACACTTTGCTCCTCAAGTGTAGGATGTATTGCATGTAACTAGCATGATCCACAGCTCTGAGATACAATATGATTACTCAGATTAGGTCCACCCTATTGGTCCTGCACATCATAAGTCTATCTTCCTCAACCATGTCCACCTCCTCAGCCTATACAGATAGCAGTACTAAAAATCTTAACATGACATGGAGATATTAGTATTACCTTATAAGGTGGAGTTAGGGATTATCCTCTCACACTAGGAACAACTGGAAATGTCTATAAAAATCTCTAGATTTGATCCATTCGTCCGTATACTCGACACTCAATTGGATCTCTGTCATATTATGGCTTTGTGTGACCTAGCTTCCCAAATTGATGGCATACCACATAATTTCCCATGAGTATACCCTAACCACTACTTTCCTAGTGAGTATTGTCAAAACAATGATTCCTACCACTAGATAAACTATTTATCTATCTCTATGCTAATCCACCATGCCCCACAACTCCATATTCCCTTAGGTTATGCTTATAAATGAGGGTTTGGTTCACTATTTCAAAAATCTTATCCATCCAAAAATTTTTTTACCTATGATTAGATAGTGTATATGATACTATACTCAATCCATCTCACCCTCAATATTTCATCACTAGTAAGAGTCGATGTGAAATTATGGATCTCAATGAAGTAAGATGAATAGTCCATGATGGACATAGAACCATACTGTAGGTGCATAAACTCCATATATCATTAAACTCTTAGGATTTATAGAAAAAAGTAATCATAGAAGGTAGATTGTAAATCCCTCTAAACTATATCTCGATGTTGATCTACCAGCGTAATAACATCCCACCAATGCTTGGAAGGTCCTAGAAGCATGTAAGATATGATATTCACCCTCCTCTCTAAGGGTGTCTCTAGATGCCCAAATATATAAAGAATGGCTTTTATCCATGACTCAACACCTAGGGGGCCTCTATACCATAAGAAAGTAAGTGGATGTCTATGTTAACATTCTTGTGTCAACTCTTCCATAATAGGGTTAGATCATAGGGCACCCTACATGGTCTATATAAACCACATAAAACCCTCTTAAAACTGATCATCAGTGATCAAATAAATTATATCAAAAGGTCCCACAAGTGAAACTGGATGAGTTAATACTTGTGGTGAAGGTCCCACCTGTTAAGTCAAAAGTCCTCTTTTGACTTCTATATTATGTTTTGGAAATCACAAATGTATTCTATCATATGTTTGTAAATTACAATTCTCTTTTATCATGTTTATCGTATCATACGATGTTGATCGTACCGACCAAATTGTATCGTACTGACTTTGTCAATCGTATCGTACTGACTCTGTCAATCGTATCGTATTGACTCTGTCAATCGTATCGTACTGACTCTGTCAATCGTATCGTACTGACTCTGCTATTCAGATGATCATTATTTGTTTTGATACTTTGTCAAAAACACTCTCTGCATATGAATCGTACTCATGTTTTTCATTTCTATATATCTCTTGTCCTAACAAAACGATGTCGTTGAGTTAGTTACAAACTAATCAAAACGATGTCGTGCTTTCAGTTTCAATATGACCGTTGGAGGCAATATGACCGTTGGAACCCGAGGCCTATAAATAGGAGGTCATTTGAAGCTGAGAGAACAACGATGAATGAAGAGAACGAATGAAGAGACTCTGTGAACTACCAAGATTCTAGAGAGAGACACTGTGACTTCTCTCATCAGCCTTGTGCGTCCGATCATCATATCGAGGGCTTTCAAGTAATTGAAAGACAGAGGTGCCGATTACCTACAAAATCGAGGGCTGCCGGGGATAGGCAGACAGACGTGCCGATCATCGTATCGAGGGCTGCCGGGGATAGGCAGACAGACGTGCCGATCATCGTATCGAGGGCTGCCAGGGATAGGCAGACAGACGTGCCGATCATCGTATCGAGGGCTCACCAAGGTATTGGTGAGAAAAACCTTTTATCCTAGGTGAAAGGATAACCCTTCTCTTTGGGTCAAAAGAATTGTAATACTTTTACATTTCCGCTGTTACTTGTATTAGAAAGGGATTTGTATTGTTACCTTTCTTCTTTACATATTCAATTGTAATTGTTTCAATTACAATCATTCTATTACATATTGTATTGATTGATTCTATACGCTTTAAGGTAGAATAATTCATCTTTGTATTACTCTGATTATTGTGTTCACCTTGAATACAATTGTTTTACATTACATTAGTATTATAATACATCATACCTTTTATATTCAATACAATTGTGGGTGTTTATATTTTTATTAGTTTAAGATCATTTAAACTAATCTCTTTATTGCAAAAACTCAAAGGTTTTTAAAAATACAATTCACCCCCCCTCTTGTATTGTTCCATTTAATAGACATATATACATATATTCGATCCAACAATTGGTATCAGAGGAGGTTTTCCACTGATTTGTATTACTAGCTTTACTTCTTATTACTATCTTGAATACTTACTACACTAACGTGTGGAGTGGAAAAGTTGTTTTTGTTATATTAGATGGCAGGAATGAATATCGGATCAATAGATAATCTGAATCCTTCTAGACCACCAATCTTTGATGGGAATGATTATGAGTATTGGAGAGATCGTATGAAGACTTTCGTCATCAATACTGGTGTAGACAATTTTATTATGCTTACTGGGGGTTACAAAATTCCTGACAAAGAAGTTAGCACTTTCACCAACCAAGAGAATCAAGAATATCAACTGAATTACAAGGTACGCAATACTTTATTATGCTCTATGACCGGGAATATATATAGTCAGATATCTTCATGTGAAGCAGCCAACTGTATTTGGAAGAAATTAGAAGTCACTCATTTTGGTACATCCAAGGTTATAGAAACAAGGAGAGCAATGCTTCGAGCAGAGTATCATGGATTTGTTTTTCCTTATGGAGAACCTGTATGTAAAGTGCAACAAAGGTTTATGACAATTGTCAACATCTTACAATCTATGGGAGAAAAAGGACTTGATGATGAAGCTCTTTTTGATAAGATTATAGATATTATGCCAAATGAATGGGAGTCGAAAAGGACAACTATTGATGAAAATAGAAAAGTTTCCCAGATTACTCTTGATGAACTCTTTGGAACTCTTCTACAGCATGAGACAAGAATGAAGAGAGATGCTGATTTCAATAAGAAGAAGAATGGGAATGGAAGTGTAGCTTTTGCATCTAAAGCTAAAACACCTGAAAGGCTTACAAGGTCTAAATCCAAGAAAGTTGTTATATCTGATTCAAGTGATTGTAATCTTTCGGATAATGAGTTAGCCAATATTGATCGAAGGATGAACAAGATTATGGGAAAGAAAGATTTTCAATATAGATTCAAAAAGAAAGACAGGAAAGATAGGAAATATTCAGAGGTAACTTGTTATGAATGCAAGAAAGCAGGACATATAAGGCCTGATTGTCCTTTACTGAAGAGGAAAGATAGAAAAGAGAAACACTCTGAAAGAAACAAGAAAAGGTTTTATAAGACAAAGAAAGGCTTGAAAGCAAATGATACGTGGAGTGAAAGTGGTAGTGATTCCTCAAATGATTCTTCAGAATATGAGACATCAGGACAAAGAAATATTGGACTTCTAGCCAGACTACCAATCAAAGATCATTGTCTCATGGCTAAGGTACATAATGCTGAAGCTGTTACAAATGTCTCTTTAAATGCAAATTATGTTGATAATAGATATTATGAATCTTCAAATGATGAACCCTCATCATCAGAAGATGATACTTTACCTTCTTTTGAAGAAGTCTCTAGATTTGCTAAGTTACTTGAAAATGAAAATTCTAAACTCAAAAAGAGATTTGAAAAAGCAAATTCTAGAATTTCTATTTTGACTAAAGAAGTATCAGATCTTTCTAAAGATCTTGATGAGAAAACTTCTGATTTTGAAAGTATTTTAAAAACCCTTGAGAAAGTCAAATCTGATAAGGATAAACTTTCTAAGGATCTTGAAACTGTAATTTCAAAGAAAAATATTTTAGAGTCTAACTCTAGTTCAAATTCAAATGTTTTAGAAAACAAGAATTTGGTTTTAAAACTAAAGACAGAGATTTTATCCTTGAAAAAGTGTTTTTCAAACTTTACTCATGGAAAAGAAAACTTTGATAGGATGTATTCTCAAATTAGACCTTTGAGAAATCGTTCTGGTCTTGGTTATACTTATTCCAAACCTGTTTTTAGTAATAACTATTTTGTTCCTCAAAAAACCATTTTCTGTTCCAAGTGTCAATGTGGTGGACATTGGAGAAGAGATTGTTCTCTTAACAAAACTCAATCCTTAGGATTTCATAAAGCTCATTTTGCAAAAAAAATGTGGATTCCTAAAATTCTTTTATCTAACCCTTCTGGATCCAAACAAGTTTGGATTCCGAAAATCTAATTGTTTCTTTTTCAGGAAAACGAGAAGTGTATCAATAAGAACATTTGGTATATGGATAGTGGTTGTTCTCGACATATGACTGGAAACAAAGATTTCTTTGAAAAGGTTATCAAAACAAAAGGTGGAAAAGTTACCTTCGGAGATAATGCTCAAGGAAAGATTGTTGGTATAGGTAATATCGTTTTTCTTGGAAAAGTTCTTATTTCAAATGTTTTGTTTGTTAAAGGTCTTAGGCACAATCTCATCAACATAAGTCAATTATGTGATGAAGGTTACTTTGTGAATTTTAGAAATGATAAGTGTCTAGTTCACAATTCCAAGGATGAATTCATTCTATCTGCCCATAGGCAAGAGAATGTTTACACTATTAACTTAGAAGACCTTAGGAACCAAAACTTACCTTGTTTAAGTGTAATAGAAGACCAATCGTGGCTATGGCATAGGAGACTAGGACACTGTAATTTGAGAAACCTAAGAAAACTCTCAAAGAAAGGACTTGTAAAAGGGCTACCAGACCTTAGATATGATTCTTCAAAAGTCTGTGATCCTTGTCAATTTGGCAAGCAACATAAAACTAGATTTAAACCAATTAATTAAGTTTCAACTTCTAATGCATTACAGCTTGTGCATATGGATCTGTTTGGTCCTTCACAATCTGGAAGCATTGGAGGCAAATACTATGTATTTGTTTTAGTTGATGACTTTACTAGATTTACATGGGTCTACTTTCTCACAAAGAAATCTGAAGCCTTTTCCTATTTCAAAACTTTTAGAGCCCAAGTTAAAAATGAGAAAAACCTACCATTGATAACTATTCATAGTGATCATGGTGGTGAATTTCAAAACTCAGATTTTGAAACTTTTTGTAGTAAGAAAGGTATTACTCACAATTTCTCAGCTCCAAGAACTCCTCAGCAAAATGGGGTTGTTGAAAGAAGAAATCGTATTCTTCAGGAAATGACTCGAACCATTTTGAGTGAATACTCAATTCCTAAGCACTTTTGGGCTGAAGCTGTTAGTACTGCCTGTTATACTATAAATCGTGTTTTAACTAGACCATTTCTTAATAAAACCCCTTACGAATTATGGACTGGCCGAAAACCTAAAGTTTCATACTTCAAAGTTTTTGGATGCAAAGTATTCATTCTGAATACAAAAGACAATCTACACAAATTTGCACCAAAATTTGATGAAGGAATCTTTCTAGGCTATTCTACAACCTCTAAGGCTTATAGAATTTTCAATAAAAACACTTGTACTGTTGAAGAAACAGTACATGTAAAATTCGATGAAACTAACCCTTTTGTTTTCAACCAACCCAATCCTACATCCTCGGATGTGTTTTCCAAAAATGTTTATCAACCTTTATTAGAAGAACATTCTGATAAGGAAAATGTTCAAGAAAGTATTCCTGAAACATTTACCACAGAAGATTTTCTACCATATGTTGATGAACAGGTTTTACAAAACCCAAATCAATTGTTTCTTAGGAATCATCCCAGTGATAACATCATTGGTGATATAAATCAACCTGTAAGGACCAGAAATTCCTTAAGAAATGAAATAGAACATCTTGCTTTTCTTTCCCAATTTGAACCTAAAAGTCCAAGTGAGGACTTAGGTGATGATGATTGGATCAAAGAAATGTAGGATGAACTAAATGAATTTGAAAGGAATCAAGTCTGGACTTTAGTTGAAAGACCGAAAGAAACAACTGTGATTGGTGTAAAATGGGTTTTCAGAAACAAGTGTGATGAAAATGGAATCATTGTAAGAAATAAAGCAAGACTTGTTGCTAAAGGCTATAATCAACAAGAGGGAATAGACTATGAAGAAACATATGCTCCTGTAGCTAGACTTGAATCTATTCGTATTCTATTAGCCTTCACAGCATATTTCAATTTCAAACTATTTCAAATGGATGTCAAATGTGCTTTTCTAAATGGTTTTGTTCAAGAAGAAGTTTTTGTTGAACAACCTCCTGGTTTTCAAGACCCAAAACATCCTGATCATGTTTTTAAACTTACCAAGGCTCTATATGGTCTTAAACAAGCCCCTAGAGCATGGTATGATAGACTCACATGATTTCTTTTACAAAACAATTATACAAAAGGTACAACAGATCCAACTCTTTTTATCAAAATGGAAAACAAAAATGTTTTGGTTGTCCAAATCTATGTTGATGACATCATATTTGGATCAACTCAGAAATATTTAACCGATTCTTTTGCAAACTTAATGAAATCTGAGTTTGAAATGAGTATGATGGGTGAGTTAACATTCTTTATAGGTTTTCAAATTTCTCAAAAACCAGAAGGAACTTATATATCTCAACATAAGTATATTAAAGACTTACTCAAAAAGTATGTATTTGACAAAACTAAAAGTATTAGCACCCCAATTGGTACCTCAAATACTCTTGATCTTGATGAAATTGGGAAACCAGTAGATCAAACAATTTTTAGAGGTATGATAGGGAGTTTGCTATACTTGACAGCTAGTCGACCTGACTTAATGTTTTCTGTATGCTTATGTGCAAGATATCAATCTAATCCAAAAGAGTCTCACTTAAAATCCGTAAAGAGAATATTTCGGTATTTAAAAGACACTATGGATTTAGGCCTTTTCTACTCTTCTGGAAATGATTTTGTTTTAAAAAGCTTTTCAGATGCTGACTTTGGTGGTTGTAGAATGGATAGAAAAAGTACATCTGGAACATGTCATTTCTTAGGAGACTCTTTGGTTTCTTGGTCCTGCAAGAAACAACACTCAGTAGCACTCTCCACTGCTGAAGCTGAATATGTAGCAGCTGGAAGTTGCTGTGCTCAAGTATTGTGGATGCAGCACACACTCACTGACTATGGTTTGAGTTTCTCCAAAACTCAAATTCTTTGTGATAATACAAGTGCCATAGCTCTTAGTGAAAACCCAGCACATCACTCTCGTGCAAAACACATAGATGTTAGGCATCACTTTCTTAGGGATCACACACAGAAAGGAGATATTATTTTACAATTCATCGGAACGCAAGAACAACTTGCTGAAATTTTTACAAAACCTTTACCTTCCGATAGATTTGAATTTATAAAACAGAAGCTAGGAATGATTACATTAAAATAATCATTCATATCTACTTCCTGTTTTAAATCTCTCCTAATAGTAAGAAACTCCTCGTAGAAAGGGGGAGGACATTTCTATCTATGTTTTTATGTTTATTGTATGATCTTTAACTATTTACTCTCTAAATATGTATATTTCAGTTTTTCTGTTTATTGTATTGACAATTTCAGTTTTTCTGTTTATTGTATTGACAGTTTTATCGTTTCATTCATTTTTTTTCTGTTTATCGTATTGACAGTTTTATAGTATCATTTACTATCGACCGATGATAGTATTGAAATTCTTTTCCATCGTATCATTCAATAGTTTTGTATCGACCGATGATAGTATTGAAATTCTTTTCCATCGTATCATTCAATAGTTTTGAATCGACCGATGATAGTATTGAAATTCTTTTCCATCGTATCATTCAATAGTTTTGAATCGACCGATGATAGTATTGAAATTATTTTCCATCGTATCATTCAATAGTTTTGTATCGACCGATGATAGTATTGAAATTCTTTTCCATCGTATCATTCAATAGTTTTGAATCGACCGATGATAGTATTGAAATTCTTTTCCATCGTATCATTCAATAGTTTTGAATCGACCGATGATAGTATTGAAATTCTTTTCCATCGTATCATTCAATAGTTTTGTATCGACCGATGATAGTATTGAAATTCTTTTCCAACGTATCATTCAATAGTTTTGTATCGACCGATGATGGTATTGAGATTGTTTTCCATCGTACTGTCAGTTCATGGTAACAAGATTATTTTCCATCGTACGGTCCGATCATAGTAATAACTTTGTTTTCCATCGGCATCATATTTTTCTCCTTACGATTGTATTTTCTTTTGATTCTTACCAAAACCAACAATCACCTTATGTTCTCCGACAGGTATCTTTTTCATTTTTTTTCTTTTTTTGTTTTAATCCTAACCATTGATCTGGTTTTCTCTAATCCTGACCGTAGAATATCAACGGTCACCCTTTTTCGACCGTAGAAGATCAACGGTCACCCTTTTTCAGGATTTGAGGCGCAGCTCTGCTCCACTAGCTATATATCATCGTACGATCTTCTCAATCGGAATCACCTTTATGTCTCAATACTCTACTAATACTCCCGCCGAAATGTCTTCAAAGACTTTTACAGAGAAAGACTTTAACAGAGAAAGGTTAGTATCTCAAGAATTTTTCGATACGTACGATTCTACAATCAGGAGGATCATTTTGTTTCAAGGATCGGAACATCTGTGTGTTAAAAATCCTGATATTCAAGATCCAGTTCTTTTTGATGAAGTTTGTTAGTTTTACAAAACCGTTTCTTTCGACAAAGATATGACTATAAACTTCGCTGTGTACGATATAAAATTATCTATGTCTGTGAAACAAGCGGCACATTTTCTCAATGTTTCTATAGAAGGGGATTCTTTCTGTCCATCGCACAAACTACCAGAGGAAGTTGGTATGTTTAATAGAGAAAATTCTGAAAAGACTTTGTTTGTTATTAATGAAGAAAAGAGAAAAGTGTCTCATCTTTCTCCGGACAATCGTTTTGTCACTTTATGGATGCAAGGTTTTCTTATCCCAAGGAAAGGGGATAGAGAAAATCTTAAAGTTTCTGATATATTCATGCTCGACTATCTTGTGAATATGAGAAAAGTAAATCTCATGGGATATATTTTTGAAACCATCAAGAATGTCAAGACAGGAGGGATTAAGTCCCAGATGATTATGTATCCATCCATCCTTACGAAGTTCATTTTTGAAAGTATGAAGTTTTGTAACATTCCTTTGAAAGGAAAACCCATGGATTTGAGGCCATCTTGGATTAGTAAGAGTACGATGAAAAAGCTGAATGTTTGTTTTGATTCAAATTCAAAACTTTTTGTCAGAGATGTAGAAGCTGAATTGGCTCAGAATCAATCGGCACCTATGCCAGCCAAAGACTTTCAATCTACCGGTGTTACTCAAAAGTCTGATCCGCAAACCAGTTCAAAACCGAAAAAGAAGCCAAGGTACATTAAGGAAGTTGTAGCAAAATGGAGAAAGGATAAGGAACAGATAAAAGAAGGTGATCCGAAGTTTGGTCTTGACCCAGCTGAGGCTTTTGCAGAAAGAATAAGGGTAGAAGAAACCCTTCAGGCTGAAAAGAAGAAGAAGGTTCTTTTGAAAAGAAAGGCTCAGGACTTTGATGTCTCTAAAGTCTTGAAAGCGGTTGAGGATGATAGTGCTCAACTAACTGAAGAAGTGCACCAAGAGCCCATCGTACAGAATCTACCTGAGGAAGGAAAAAAAAACAAGTGATAGAAGAAATAGAAGAAGAAGAAGAAGGAGACTTTCTTTTAGAATTTCTTCAAAGTTCAAAGAAGAGTAGAGAGGAATCGGTTCAAAAGCTGAGTGAAGGTGTTCAACAAACTCCTCATGCTGATCAGGATCAATATCCGGACAGAATGTCATCTCAAGAAAAACAAGGTACTCAATCCTCTCATTCTGATAAAGTTGTTGTCATTAGTGACAAAGTGGAAGAAGAACGAAAACAGAAAGATAAAGCGAAAGGGAAACAACCAGTTGTTGACTCAAGCAAATCGTATGAACTACCATCGTATGATGAGGATACTGATTCAGAGCATACAATCTCTCTCAAGAAGGGTGATTACATTGTTCATGTTTTGAGAAGGGTGGAGAAAACCATTCCTTATTTTCTGAGGCTGGAAGGGAAGATTGATTTTATTACTGAAAATCAAAGGAAGAAGTTTGGCTCTGTAAAAGAATTGAGGAAGAAAGTTTTGTCAGTAGAAGCCGATTTGAAAGTTCTTTCAGAAAGCTCGGTTGCTCATAAGAAGGCTTTCAATAAGATGACCAAGTGGTCGTACAAAATAGAGAGCTCAATCAATGATCATGAAATAGCTATTGAATATATAAGGAGGTTATCAAATGAGCTTGCAATTGCTTTCAACAAGCTTGATAGAGAAACGGTTGAAAGGCTGAATCTTTTGTCTTCTCAAAGAGCCGATGTTCCTTCACTGAAAGACTTGCAAGAAAGAATGAATGTTTTCCAATCTGAATTCTCGAAGGTTTCATCTTTCAAGGATGAAATGGTCTTGCTGAAGAATCAAAATTCTGTGTTATCCAAAGATAACAAGAATTTTCAAAATAGGATTGATACCCTTGAAGAAGTAATCAGAGTCTAGGAGGAGACCATCAGAAATCAAGATCAGATTTTTGCGGATCAACAAGAGCTTCTCAAAACTCAGGGTGAATCAATTTCTGAAGATAAGAAGGAGATCAAGAATATGAAAGCTGTTCTTCACGAGCTTATAAAGAAGGAGAAGGAAAGAGAAAACAAATGATTGTTGTATTTGTTTCTTTTGGAACTTGTCTTTGTTTTTTAATAACTCTTATGATCTTTTTTCTTTTATCCATTGTCTTGCTTCACTAACACTTTCAGACAATTCAAGATTACTCCTTTATTTTTGTAAATCACAAAGGGGGAGAATATTTACAAAGCAAAGATTGTTTTACAAAGGGGGAGAATGATTTACAATGCTCTAAATGAAAATATACGAATACAATCCTTAGGAAAGTCCATACCTAAGGGGGAGTTAGTTGTATTCAATTTCTTATTCAGAAGAGTTTTTCAATAACTCAGGGGGAGATAAGTATTTCTTGTTACATTTACTTTGTGTGTTGTGCTTTCCAAAAAGGGGGAGATTGTTAAGTCAAAAGACCTCTTTTGAATTATATATTATGTTTTGGAAATCACAAATGTATTCTATCATATGTTTGTAAATTACAATTGTCTTTTATCATGTTTATCGTATCGTACGATGTTGATCGTACCGACCAAATTGTATCGTACTGACTTTGTCAATCGTATCGTACTGACTCTATCAATCGTATCATATTGAATCTATCAATCGTATCGTACTGACTCTGTCAATCATATCGTACTGACTCTGCTATTCAGATGATCATTATTTGTTTTGATACTTTGTCAAAAACACTCTCTGCATATGAATCGTACTCATGTTTTTCATTTCTATATATCTCTTGTCCTAACAAAACGATGTCGTTGAGTTAGTTACAAACTAATCAAAACGATGTCATGCTTTCAGTTTCAATATGACTGTTAGAGGCAATATGACCGTTGGAACCCGAGGCCTATAAATAGGAGGTCATTTGAAGCTGAGAGAACAACGATGAACGAAGAGAACGAATGAAGAGACTCTGTGAACTACCAAGATTCTAGAGAGAGACACTGTGACTTCTCTCATCAGCCTTGTGCATCCGATCATCATATCGAGGGATTTCAAGTAATTGAAAGACAGAGGTGCCGATTACCTACAAAATTGAGGGCTGCCGGGGATAGGCAGACAGACGTGCCGATCATCGTATCGAGGGCTGCCGGGGATAGGCAGACAGACGTGCCGATCATCGTATCGAGGGCTGCCAGGGATAGGCAGACAGACGTGCCGATCATCGTATCGAGGGCTCACCAAGGTATTGGTGAGACAGACCTTTTATCCTAGGTGAAAGGATAACCCTTCTCTTTGGGTCAAAAGAATTGTAATACTTTTACATTTCCGCTGTTACTTGTATTAGAAAGGGATTTGTATTGTTACCTTTCTTCTTTACATATTCAATTGTAATTGTTTCAATTACAATCATTCTATTACATATTGTATTGATTGATTCTATACGCTTTAAGGTAGAATCATTCATCTTTGTATTACTCTGATTATTGTGTTCACCTTGAATACAATTGTTTTACATTACATTAGTATTACAATACATCATACCTTTTATATTCAATACAATTGTGGGTGTTTATATTTGTATTAGTTTAAGATCATTTAAACTAATCTCTTTGTTGCAAAAACTCAAAGGTTTTTAAAAATACAATTCACCCCCCCTCTTGTATTGTTCCATTTAATAGACATATATACATATATTCGATCCAACACCACCAACTCCAAAGCATGGTCATCACCGATTTCCTAGCATTTGGACTAAGTCCTTCATAGAGGTATATATCTATAATTCCAATACATGCTTCAAAATTAGTTTTGATAAGATAAAATATATCAAATAAAATAATATGATAGGTACAAATACTTCCTATAAAAGATTCAATACCCATCTACCTACTTCTAAATATAGGTCAAGGTAACTTAGAATATTATGAAGGAATACAAGAGACACTCCCAACTGACCACTAATAAGTCAGGTTTGGGTCACAATTCAAGGCTCCATATCTCACAACAGAGGTTCTGTTATATGGAGTGTCAATTGCATGTTATAGAGGAAAACACACTTTAAATTGTAATTGGAATCCTAATTTAATGAAAAACACTTCATTTAAGTATTATAATTTATAAAATTTTATGTTTATACCACAATCTAGTTAGATGAGTTACTATTCCCAAGCTATAAAGTCAAAACTTTATAAGTTACAATTGATACTTCTTGTAACTAAAACCCAACCTTTATATCCAATCTTAGGATGTAACAAGTCTACATATGATGATTTGATTATATGGATCACCATTCCTAATTTATAGAGTCATGCACTTTATAAATTATAATTATTATCCATTTAATCATAATCAACTAACATTTCATCCCATGCAACTAATTTTTCATGGCTCAAACATGTGATAAATGGTTAGTTAAGGTGACACCATTAAGATATATAGGAAAAAACCATTTAGGCTGATATAGAAACCATAAGTAACTAATTATTTATCCCTTTTTTACTCCATGAAATGTTAGTCTAGTTACAAATATAATAGTCAAGGCACTGAAAATATGAAGTAGGAAATTCTTATAGTAAATAAAGATGGAATGAGATATGCATGATATATAAATCCTCAGGTTCCTATAATGATGCATGGACACTGAATCCTTTCCATATCAGGACTAGGGTAAAATAAAATCCATAATGATAATAAATTCCATAAGTCATGAGCGTCACCCAATGGCGAAATCAATATAACCATAATAGTAAAAAACCATAATAACAAGTCTCATCCCTAGAAACTTGGATTTTCCCTATACGTGGGTTAGATACTCCCAGGAATAGGCTCATTATCAAATTATGATACGTCCTAGTATCCTGTCCACCATCCCAAAATATTAAGACAAAGAAAATAGATCAAATATCACTATGTGACATCCTGATCCTGGATCACTCATGAGTAACCAAACCTGGTTGGACACATGGCCTCAAACAGACCTCCCTGTATGTTAGAGGTTGTCGACTAGAAGCAAGGGTCTATGAAGGTATAGTGGGGAGACTATACCCTCTTTATCAGAGTGTATCAAAATGGTAAATAATAGATAAATAAATCAGTATAAGCATTATAATAGAAATAGTAAAAGTAAATTATCTAGATGATAGTATAAATAATAACTAGTAAGCAGTATCAGAAACAAAATGATGATGTCATAATGTTATACAAAAAATAGTAAGGGAATAAAAATCATACATATACAATACATGATGTACAAAATATAAAAAAAAGAGAAAAAATCTAAACTCTAATAGAATCAAGAGCACTAGCTCAGTACTCTGCTCACGTACTCCATCCTAATGCAAAAAATCAAGTGTCCATAGCTGGGTTCTTCCCCTTATCCCTACCCACATCCATGAAGTATGTCTAGGCACCAATCGATGGCCCAAACAAGGTGTGTGAAAAACTCAGTAGGCCACCACTAACGATGTCTAATATTTTCTATTTTATGAATATATAATAAAGTAGTCTGAAAGTAATAATAACAAAATCAGAAAAAATCAATAATACCCATGTTGGTTTGGGTTCTATATGGGAAACCTATCTAATAATACTTGCTTTAGACTAATATGGTATGTATATGAACATGCGACATCATATATGTATATATATAAGTATATCTAAGTACTGCCAAGGACCCGAGGTATACAACCAAAGCATCCATGCAAAATATCATAAGGGCATCATATTTTAATTAAGGGGAATTAGTCTAAGCATTTAAATTGGGGATATGGAATGTAATGTCTGAAAAATACCTATTAATGATGTGGAGCACCCTATCCAACATCCTATATTAAGGTTGCGTGAAGTGTTATGTCCAAGAAATACCTCTAATGACAAGGAGTTCCATGTATAATAAATCTAAGTGAACAAAGAGTGGCACAGTGTCTAATAATTCTCAATAAAAAAGAGGAGAACTATGTCTAATAATTTTAAACAAAAAATATAGAGTGCCATGTATAATAAAAAAGGTAAGTATGATGTAATCACAAATCATATAAAAGGAACGTTTCCCTTTCCATTTATCAATTCAATTCATTATTTTAGTAATTTATGAGTGATCAAGTGGTCCATGTGAATTTCCATTCCACATAACATTTCTTTAATTTAGTGAATAACATTTCATTGGCCAAAACCAAGACAAAAACACCTTGGAGGAATTTTGGTCATAAGGGAAAATTAAGATAATCAAGTATTTAAATCAAAACCACCCAAAGGATGGTTTAGATTGAGGTCATCAACCTCAAACCAGTTATCAAGGTCTCATAACATGTCTATAATCAAGTTTTCATAACTAATTTAAAAGTTTATCAATTTTAGGAACAAAACCTGGAAGGTTCGATGTGTGGCACAATGAAAACATAATATAAACACCCAAACTTTTAGGGAAAAGTATTATAAGACCTACCTTATATCGATAGTTATATACTCATCCAGTATCAATCTTTGATTTAGCCTGGAATGATTGAAATTGAAGAAACTAGAGAAACGACTTGAAAGTAGTCCATAAGAGCTTGCATGAAGATAAAATCCAATACAATGAGATAAAATAAGAAAAGTGGTAAGAGGAGTTGTAGCCTTATTGAAAGGATTACAATGTAATGAATGACACTTGGATAAATACTTGTATAGAGGAGTTATCTCAAAGCCAAGTAAGAGGTGGAGGAGAGATCTCAAATGGGAGGGATACTGTGCATTTGAGTGAAGAAGAAAGGGGGAGAAAATTTAAAACAAAGGAGTAAAAAAATTAGAATTTCACCCATTTTAAAGGGGTGTATGGCTTGGATGCATGGTTGGACAAACCATGCACCAAACACACACACCTATTACCCGAGGTGACACCCCCTCACATGGTTAGGCGCACGGTTTGAAAAAACCATATGCCAACCATGATAAATACACCAGTAATAAATTGAAGGTTTTATATGACTATGTGGCCCTCCTTGAATGGTTAAAAAAACTATGTATCACCCCTTATAGACAACACAATTTAGGTCTATATTTAGAACTAACCATGCACTAATCATGTGCCTCACTTTTTTCCTCCAAAAAATAGAGCTCCAAGCCCCGAACCATGTCCGACCACTCTTGAAGCCTTACTCAAACCATTAGAAACATTTATTGAGATAAAATAAGAGATTTATATTGGGATTATAAGAATTGATATTTTTTCTTGAAGTTCAAACTTGGTTATCTTGAGTATATTAGATCATTAGGATTAACTTGCCAATAGGACCACCACATGTTTTATGTTTCATTGGTAGTTATTATCTGCAAACATGTGTAATGGTCTCCTAACATTAGATTATTATCAATGCATACTATTTGATTATGTACTTTGATGAAAGACTAAAACTATGTAATTGATTTTTTAGTGAGGTATCTTATGTTGGGTGCACCATTGGTAGTATGAAATTAATTGAATAATCAAGATAGAAAATGTTGCTTCTAAAAGGAAGTTATATATTGTGCCTAGTTGATCAGGATGGTATCACCTTCATTAAATCCATAGACATGGTAAAATAAGGAAAGCCTGTTTAGTTAGGTCAATGAATAATAAAACAAGAATGGATGATGACATAAGGTGTGTATCTTGATTTATGAGATATCATATGAAAAATATATTATATTACACGATGTGTGTTTATAGGAAAGGTTGTCATTTCCATGAGTTTTCCTAATCTCTTTAGGGGACTTTATGGGTTTCTAGACTTTACTCCCAGTTTGTGAATAATATTCATTATTATTTAGATAAGGTCCTAGAGGTTCACACACTTATCATATTCAAAAATCTTCCCTATTCTAATGAACATGATTATAGAACATGGTGGGACCCTCCATGGGGTTTGAGGCATGTCTAAGAATAAAATATTACCAATAAATAAATAAATTCATTATTATTCAATTATAGATTAATTGGAGTTGAATTTATTTATTAAAAGTATTTACAAGGAATTAAGTGAATACATGAAAAATATTATACTAACGAATATTATTTTAATATTCAAGGTTAATTTAATATTTACAGGAATTACAAGTTGATTTAGTGACTCTATTTTATCAAATAATATATTTATTATATATTAAAATTAGGTGATAAAATATAAATTACATTTATGATGCAATTAGTTTATCCTAAAGTGTCATTTATGTCTTATTTAGTGGGTGTTATTTATACGGGGATCAGACCCTTTCTGGGTGTTTAATTCCAACTATATAAGAAAGAGGGAGATCACTTATGAGGGATTGTTCATCCACTCGAATTTGAGAGCTCCCCTCTCCTAGTTCCCACATCATAGAGATATAAAGACCCATTTTAAGCATTTGATCTTTTATCTCCTTCATATACTAAAGGAATGAGATCATGATGATCATCAGGATGTTGAAGGATTCATCAGACCTCCCACTAGCCCCTAAAATTTGACAATCAACATTCCCACGGACTCTTGAAGCATGTGTGGATGATCTAGAGGGATTCGACCTTGAATACTTCAAGAAATGATCATCAGTGACAAGACATTGTCAAATGCTCCATCAATTCAAACGAGGTAATTGTTCATGTTTAATTTTTATGATTAAATAAATTCATGTGAGATCCTCAAGCCTTATCCGGGGCTCAAATCACTGAAGATATGAAGTTACATCATTCCAAAAATGAAATTTTAAATCCTTGACCCATTGAATTCTGTTGCACACCCCGGTACCAAAAATTAATATCAGAGCGATAATGTTATTTTTTAAGCCAAAAAAAATTAAAATGGCCTTGAATTTAATTAGAGGGATTTGTTTCAGTCTAATAGAAAAGTCCATGCTTTGATTCAATCTCAGTTGAACAAGTTACAACCATATTAAATTTTAAATTGAATTGAAAACATGTCTATTATGTGTTAAATATGAAGAACACACACACACACATATTATTTTACCCAGAATTGGTTATCTATAATTTATTTGGTGAACCCCAGGTTTACAAACAAAATTCTGATGGTGGTAATAGTTCCAACCAGTGGGCAATGATTCCACAAGATTGTGTAATTTTCTCACAAAAAAACAAAATCCTTTTAAAAAATTCATACTGAATAGGATGTGGAAAGGTATCTTAAAAAATATTGGAAGATTTTGGGGGTGATTGGACATCCCTTTCGAGTCAATATTGAAATAAAATTATAAAAAATTAATCAAGGGGGTGGGGTTTTATTGTCTAATAGGTCAATAATAAAAAACCTTTGTTGAGATGGCCTGAAATTATAAAGTTTAATAAAAACAGAAAAGGCCAAATGGATAAAGGTGGTGGTGCTCTATGAGGTAGACTAAAAGGTATTAAAAGAACAAAAACAATGAGTCTTATCATGGAAGAAATCTGTGGCTACCACAACCTCCATAGCACCGACCGCCACCGACACAGATTCCCCTTCCCCCACACCTCCTACTGCCCTCAGCCCTGACGACCACCTGTGCACTCCCACTCAGCCAACTACCTCCCTTTGGCACTATGCCACCCCACTGCCACCTTACCCATTGAGCCACCTTGACCTCCTCCTATAGCCTCTATTGCACACATTTTTGACCGGTACACCCACAAGCACCAACTTGACCACATACCATTGCACCACTCCTGGTTACCCACACCCATTACTGTGCACTACACCCAGCCAACCTCACCCCCTACGTGACCACCTACATTGACTATGACAACCCTGATCTTTTATTACTCAATTAAACATAATTTATTACATAAACTTAAATTGATACAACATAGAAGATCGATAGGTCTAGTGACTTTAGGGATTAAGATCATTACATAACAGCTTAAAACATTAAATTCAACATCTTTATTGAAAACTCCCTTTACATAACCACTACATTCCCTCGTACTTAGCATTGCATGGGATAACCTGAGGACATGCATAAGAAAAGGGTGAGCTATAAAGCCCAGTAAGGGAATAATAATGGAATAACATGAGGAATACAATACATGTTAGACAATAGGAATATAAATATAGAATAAGAGAATCATAAACATAAATGCATGATAAACCATGATAATCATAACATGGAAATGTGGCAACAACACTTAACATGGAATTAGCATGAGCCAAGGCTCATTGCACATGGAGTATGAGTAAATCCTCATTGAACATGAAGCATGAGTGGACCATCATTTCACTTGAATTATCATGATTAAACACCCATTGAACATGACTTATCATGATACTATACTTTATCTAATGCATTGGAGCACTATAAGGGCACACCCTTCTTAAACATTTCATTTCATGCATAAGTGTGCCACATGGATCATATAACATGGATTCATAAAACATCATCATTTATTCCATGATAAAGGAATGTGGAATAAATACATGAAACTATTTAAACAATAAGTAAATGTACATAAAGGTGAATACCCTTGATAGAGAAATGGGAATGATATTCACTACACAATGACTTTGTCTTGGAAGAATGGTGCAATTTCGGCAGCGTAACGACGTGACATAAAAATTCATAAAAATGGTTGATGAGATAGAAAGGGGTGTCTAATAATATATAAATGAAATGTACAGTAAGGGGGTCATATATATATATATGTACCAAGAATTTTAATGGAATTTAGAGTCATGATATAAAATAATTGCTTGAATGTAAAAGAGGAGAGAGAAATTCCTTTTGAAATTTCGGCATAGTAACAGGTGTACATGGGAGGAATTTAATGAGAGAGAAAGGGGTATCCTATCATTAAAACATAAATAGGAAATTATGGTGGAGGTTATAAACCATACCCCAACATTTATAATTGAAATTAAAAGGGCATAATAATTTAAATAATATTGGACAAAAATGAGAAAGGAAGAAAAACTCTTACTTGGAAGTGTGCTTCCAAAGGCTTGAGAGAGGATTGAGAGAGGATTATTGAGATCTTGGGGCACCTTGGGAGGATTATAGAGAGAGTAGGTAATAGGTTGGACAAAATACAAAGGCTTTGAGTTAGGAGTAAGTGGGAGCTTGAGTGGGTTTATATAGGAAAGGTGAGGGAATTCTTTATTATTTAGGTTTGGGACACCTCACATTAAACTAATCCAAACCACAAACCATACCATCATTTTTGCCCATGGTTTTTTGAAAATAGAAGTGGAAAAAAATATTTTATAAGTTCAAAGTCCTAACTTCTTAAAATAATGGGGTTTTTTATGTGGAGGTGAGTCACACTCCCAAGGAAAACAATTTAAAAAGACAAGATGTTTAATAAGTCTTAAAGGGTCCATTAATGCTTTATAAAATAAGTCAAAAAAACCCAAAATCACATTATTTTAATGTTAAAACATATATTGACCGAAAATAAAGCTTATAGTATTTTATCACATCACTATTGGGTCATTATGATGTCATAAAACACATTATATATTTCAACGATATTTAGTTTTTACCCAAAAATTTGATTGTCTCAGAAAATTATGAAAAATTCACCATTGGATAATTTTGATGTCCTGATTCCAAAAATAATATTTATTTTATCTAAATAATTTTCTAAATATTTTAATTTTCACTTTTAAAATAAAAACCGACATTTATCGAAAATTCACGGGTTTTGACAAAAAATGGCTTTCAAACCTTAATAAAAATTATAATTGCATTCATAAAATTATATGATCATTTATATTTAATAAAAATTAATTTAATAATAATAACAATATTTTATTAATTTTTTATTTAATTCAAAAATACATCAATTCATCAAAATAGATTTTTTAATTGAAGTTTAACTAAAAATACTATTTGATCTTTAAAAACTATTTACAAGGTAATAATAATAAAATGAAAGTATATTCATTATTATATACAAAAATAATGTACATAACCATAGTGCTAAGGTCTTGTTACATAACCCCTTATAAAACCCCCATAAGACCGAAGAGTAAGGCGTGTGATGGTGACATACTCTTGGGGTGGCCCAGATAACATTGCTTGGGTGGTAATCTCTATCAACTTCCACTTCTCTCGTAGGCTGTCCCGCTCGAGCTTAACATATTCAACCTCGAATTGGGCTTGTTCAAGAGTGAATCTCAATGATTCCACCTCCTTTCCAAGATCTAACAAATGGGCTTCATATGGGGAACGTCTACTGGATGAGGCCATCACTTCCTTTGTCTGAGTAAATTGGATTTGTTAAAACCCTATATTTATACTAATCATGTGATCACTATTCAATGGCTATATTAGAAACAGTCACAATTATTAACATAAAACAAAAGAAGTTGAAATTTTATATAAACATTTAACATAAAGAGACATTAAATTAGATCAAGAGGGATTTCCATTAATGAAAGTTTGGGTCGTTACAATGACCACTTTTAAATTGGCCGACACATGGTAAATCCGGGTTAGCCTGACCCGATACAGGGTTGGGTGGGTCCTGCCCGACCTGCAATGGACCTGAGCAGGTTCTAGGGATTGGAGAAATTTTTTAAATATTCAAAAAATTAATTTATAATTATTGTTTTAAAAAATCATAATAACATTTGAAAATTAATTTAATTTTGAAATAAAATTAAATTAATTGTAGGAACGAACAAAATAAAATTAATTTAATAAATTCATTTAATTTCTATATACATGAATTTAATGATTTTTTAATTTTATAGTGAATTTGATTTCTCTATTGACTAGTCTTGATCATTGACCGACTAATGTTTGTCTTAATTTATTTTTATTTAATTAATTATTACAGCTATATGCAATAAGTGTAATAATTTATTTTTTTGAGGGTTTGTGCATCGTATTTCTTTGGTTAATATGTATAAGGGACTACACATCTATTAGTTTTATTTTTCATGTATTTTTCACTTCTTGAGACCTCCTCACATGCATGTGAGTATTTATGTATTGTGATTATGACACTATAAGATGTGGACCATGCCAAGATGAGGTGATATCCCATACAAGATGTGTAAACATTGGACTGGGGTTCAAGCTATGATATGAGTCAAGTACTGAGTCAAGTATTATACCCCTAGGGTCATGGTTAATCCATTGAGTTTAAATAGATCAACCAATACCAAATTCTCAAGATCAGTTGGGTGGTTTATTTAATTTATGCATTGTTTATTATATTTTTGAATGTGCATGTTTGCGAGAACACATAAAATAATAAATAAATAATTCATAGATTAAAATAATTAAAGATACGATGAATGTTTTCTATTTAAAACATGTTTATTTGTGAGCTCAACAACACAGTACAAACATATTAAATAGAAAATGAATTCATTCTTCAAGTAATAATAAAAAAATACTCAAAGTAATATAAAGTAGTAATGCCTTTTGTCACTTAAATTTGAACAAAACTAGGTGTATGAGGTGCTTGTCATCCCTAGTTGAGGGTACCTCATACTACTAGGGGTTCTTATTAGAGAAACGAGTTAACTTAACTAAATCTGGTATCAAAGAATTATCCACAACTAGTTACTTCCACTTTAGATGAAAATTATTAAGGGAATCAAGGTTAAGATTCCAAGAAGTCGGGACTTCGCTCAACAGTTAAAGGAACTAGGAATTAATGCGGTTAGCTAGTCTAGTTCCTAAATTGAAACTCTCTAAGTAGTGGCGTAGTCATAGCTTGGACTATGTGGAGAGGTTTCAAGGATCCTTTCCACTAGAATATTTAAGCAACTGGGTATTTTGAATCTAATAGCGAGGGATACTAGGGTTCGATAAAATAGTGGGAGATGTTTAATGATTTAATTTTCAGTGTATAAAAGGTAATAAAGATAAATTACTAAATAATAAATTTATTTTTTGTAGATAAAATTGAAATTAACACCACCAATACATTATCAATATGATCAATTTTGGATAAAGAAAATATTCTGACTATCCATAAATATAAGAGGCATATATATTATTCACTAGATGTACAATGTATTATGTTGTTATTAATATACATTCAACTGCATAAAATTCACGAGGATAAAGATTCTTACAAGATTCTAACTCATCTCCAAGAGTTATATCAGGAGACAACAAAGAATGAAAAGTATGATATATCAAGTGAACTGTATAGGTATAAGTTATTACAATGAAATCAAGTAGTAACTCATGTAATGAAGATAATTGGGTTTATTGAGAGTCTTTAATCCCTTATGTTTAAACTAAACCAACAATTGGAAACTGATCTCATTATCAACTCTTTATCACCAAGATTTTTGAATTTTATTATTAATTACAACATGAATAACATGAAAAATTCATTCCCATAATTATTGGATTTAGTTCTCAAAGCTGATAAGGATATGAATAATACTAATTATTTAGTCCTTATGGTGAAAAATAGGAGAAAGTGAAAGGATAATGGGTCTAAGGGTAAATCCAAGCCGAAGACACTGATGTACCATAATTCTAAAAAACCAAAGGTATACAGGGAGGGAAATGTATAGGAGTCTGTCTACTTTTCATGTGGAAATAAATTCCACTAGAAGAAGAATTACAATTTTGGGAAAATTAAGTAAGGATATGCTTCTACTTCTGGTATCTTTTTCATTGAATTCAATCTATCTTTATCTAAAAGTTTGGTATTAGATACAACATTCATCTCACACATTTGTATTCATATACAAGAACCAAATAGATTCCAAAAGATTGAAAAGGGTGAGGTGGATACCTGAGTTGTAAATGGAGTGAGACTAGTAGCCTTGGTAGTGGGATATTATCATATGACTTTTCTTAGTGGTTTAGTTATTGTATTAAATTATTGTTATTATGTGACTTTAGTTACTAGAAACACAATCTCAGTGTCAATTCTGAACACCATGATATTTTATTTCAAGTTTTTAAATAAATGTTTCCTCTTTTATAAGGTTACCATATGTTATGGTGTAGTGAATTTTAACAATGGATTATATATACTTGAACTTGAAAAACCTATAATGATAATCAATGAAAATACTATAGAAAATGAATCGTATAACACCCATATATGGAACTTCAGGCTTGGTCATGTAAATGATAAGTGCTTACAAAAATTACATCAAGTAGGTTGATTTGAATCAACTGAGTTAAAACCCCTAGATGTATTTAAAACTTGTTTAAAATGAAAAATAATCAAATTACCCTCCTCTGGGAATGGAGTAAGAGCCACTGAATTATTGGAATTAATTCATACTGAAATATGTGGTTCGTTTTTAGTAGAGGTAAGGACTGGGTTTCCATACTTCATTACTTTAACCAATTAATATAATAGGTATGGCTATATCTACTTGATTAGGTATAAATAAAATTACCTTTATATATTTAAAGAATAAAAACATGAAGTAGAAAACTAGCTTGGTAAGAAGATTAAATCACTTCTCTCAGAGAAAGACAAATAGTATCTTAACCAAGATTTCATCGATCACTTCAATGAGTGTGAGATAGTATCACAACTCACTCCTCATTATATACCTTATTGGAATGGTGTTAGTGAAAGGAGGAATCATACCTTGGTAGACATGGTCAGATCAATGATGAGTCAGAAAACCCTTGCATTATCCTTTTAGGGACACGTGTTTTAGAACATGACATATACCCTTAACTGAGTACCAAATAAAGAAACATATGGGATTCTATATGAGTTGTTGTATGGAAAGAAACATAATTTTTCACATATACAAGTATGGGGATGCAAGGACTTTTTCAAGATAATACCTAGTGAAAAATTAGCATCCCAAATTATGAAGTGCATATTAAAATATATTACCTATACAAATCTTTAGATAGAAAAGTAACTGTGGAAAGACATGCCATATTTCTAGAAAGGGAAAAAAATTATAATGGAAATAGTATGATCAAGATTAAATTTGATAAATTTTATGATCTAGATGCACAAGAGTTGGTACATTAACAATCTCTATAAGAGATGGTGGAAGATGAAGATGTTCCCAAGACACAAGACTATGTAGGTCTAATTGAGAGGTTAGATAACCATAAAATTATGGTTTTCTTATCCCCAAGTCAGGTGACACATTACTCCTTGAGAATGATGAATGTATAACCTATAAGAAAGTAGTGGAAGGAAAGGATGATGCTAAATGGAAAGATTCCATGATTTCTAAAATGGAGTCCATGTATCAAAATCAAGTTTGGAATTTGGTAGACACAATATATGATGTAAAACCTATTAGGTGAAAATGGGTATTCAAGAAAAATATGGATATGTATGGTAAAGTAAACAACTATAAGGCGCAACTGGTAGTGTAGGGTTTTAGGAAACATCAAGGCATGAACTACAAGAAAACATTCTCACTAGTAGCGATGCTCAAATCCATCAAAATATTACTTATAATATCATCATTTCATGATTATAAGATTTGTAAAATGTGTGTAAAAAATAATTTTCTAAATGGTAAATTTGTTGAAGATGTCTATATAACTCAACCTAAAGGGTTTATTAATTCAAAGAGTTCTAATGAAGTATACAATATGTAGAGATCTATTTATGGGTTGAATAAGGAATAATAATCATGTAATGTTCATTTTGATGAGGCCATAAGATATTTGGTTTCATCCCGAATGAAAGTGAGCCACGTGTTTATAAGAAGGTTAGTGGGAATGCCATCATTTTCCTGCTATTATATGTTGACGACATATTAATTATGGGAAACAAAGTACAAGTCTTATAGTAATTTAAGACTTGGTTAAATAAGTTATTCTTTATGAATGACTTAGGTTAAGCAACCTACGTCCTAGGGATTAGGATCTATTGAGATCGATCCCAGAGGCATCTTGGGATAATTTAAATTATATATATTGACAAGTTACTCAAAAGGTATAATATAGAACAATCCACAAAAGGGTTTTTTCCAATGTCACATGGTATCAATCTCTCCAAAAAAATGTGTCCACAAACATAGGAGGATATTTAAATAATGAGTAGAACCCATTATGCTTAAATAGTGGGATCTATCATGTATGCCATGATATGTACTAGGTTTGATGTTGCCTTTAATTTAATCATGGTGAGTAGAGATCAAGATAATCTAGGATAGATGTATTGGGTAACTGTAAAAACTATCCTGAAGTACTTGAGACATATAAAGGATATATTCCTAGTGTATGGAGGAGATGAATAACTAGTAGTGAGAGGATACACTGATGCTACTATCTAGATAGATCATGATGATTTGAAATCAAAGTCAGGATATATCTTTTGATTGAATGGTGGTGCAGTGAGATGTAGAATCTCGAAGTAACCTATGATCACTAATTATATAATAGAATATAAGTATATCATAGATTCCAATGTATCCAAGGAGTTAGTTTGTATACAAAATTTTTTCTTAGATATTTGTTTTATGAATAGTAGTGCATACCATGTTTTAGTTTGTTATGATAATACTACAATAATGGTGATTTCCAAGGAGCTCAGGTGTCACATTAGAGGAAAAAGTATATACTTTATAAGTTTCATCTCTTGAGGGATTTTAATCATAGTGGTGAAGTAATATTTATAAAATTAACCACAAAGGATAGTGTGGAAACCCCATAACTAAATCAATATCTTTGTAGAAACATGATTCTCATGTGAGAGCTAGTGGTTTAAGTATTGTTAGAAGTTGTCTCTAGTACAATTGGGAGTGTTGTAAGTGCGTTCCCTAGACCCAACTAATGTATGTACTTTGATTACCATTACATGTATACAGTTTTATATATACATGTTTTTTCCTTACCATAATAGTGTTTATACTTCTACATCCACTATATTTATGGAAAATCCTTAGATTAAATATCATATGAAAAGGTTATATAAGTTTCTAGGATATAATTAGAACCTATAGATACCATGATAGAAATATTGAACTTATTTCCTATGGTCTAGATACATCATACTGATAAGGAACAGATGATGCGATAACATTAGGTTCTAGGGGCTCATAAGCATTGAGACTTCTTCTCATGGATTTTTCACTTGGTAATCTCAAGTAGATGAGATCATGAGGAATAAACTACCAATAGAAAAACCACATGTTTCATGTTTCCTATAAAAAAAACATGTAATAGTATCCTAAATTGATATTATTATCAGTGTGTAATATTTGATCACATACTTTGATGAAAAATGAAAACTATGAAATTGATATCATAGCGAGGTAGCTTACGTTGGATGGTCTATTGGTAGTATGATATTGATTTAATAATCAAGATATAATTTTTCACTTCTGAAAGGAAGTTATATCTTGTGACTAGTTTATTGGTATGAAATTACCTTTATTAAATCCATAGACATAATAAAACAAGGTAAATACATCTATTTTGGTCAATGAATAATAAAACAATAATGGATGATGACACAAGGTGCACATCTTACTTTATGAGATTCATATGATAAAGAGATTATATTACATGACATGTATTCATAGGAAAGGTTATCATTTCTATGAATTTGTCTTATATCTTTAGGGGCATTGATGGGTTGCTATAATCCACTCCTGTTAATGAATAATATTCACTACTATTTAGATAAGGGCCCAAAAGGTCACACACTTAGCATATTCAAAAGTCTTCCTTATTATGATGAATAAAAGTATAGAACATAGTGGTACCCACCATGGGGTCTCAGGCATGTCCAAGAATAAATGACCTCCAAAAAATAAATAAATTCATTATTATTTGAGTATAGAATAATTGGAGTTGAATTTATTTATTAAAAGTATTCATAATGAATTAAGTGAATATATGAAAAATATTATACGAATGAATATTATTTTAATATTCAAGGTTTGATTAATATTTATGGGAATTATGAGTCGAGTTAATAATGTGATTTTATCATGTAATATATTTATTTTATATTAAATGTAGGTGATAAAACATATATGATATTTATGATGTAGTTAGATCATTATAACATGTAATTTATGGGTTATTTAGTGGGTGTTATTTATACAGGGGTTAGGGAAACCTTTCTAGGTGTTTAATTCCAAATATATAATCAAGAGGGAGTTTATTTCTGAGGTACTATTCATCCACTTGAACTTTATAGCTCCTCTCTCCTCCTTCCCACATCATAGAGAGATAAAACTGCAATCCAAGCATTCAATCTTCGATCTCCTTTGTAGATCAAAGGAACAAAATTGTGGTGATCATTGAGATGTTAAAGGATTTGAAAGACCTTCATGCTAACACCCAAAATTAGACAACCAAAATTCAACCTCATACCCTTCTAGGGATGATCACCAGTGATGGGATATTTTCAAATGCATTATCAATTCAAATGAGTTAATTGTTTTTGTTTGATTTTTATGCTTAAATAAATTCATTTGAGATCCTTGGGTCTTGATTGAGGATTGGATTACTAGAGACGATAAAGTTACATTATTTTAGAAATGAAAATTTTAAATCCTCAGCCCACTGGATTCCACTACATGCCCTAGTACCAACATAGAGTTCACTCGATCATCACCAAAACAAAGATATGGGTTATTTTCTCATCATTGGTGGGTTGACCTACTAGATCACCACTAATAGGAAGATATGGGAAACTAATGCATCACTATTGGGTTGACCTATTGTCTCACCACCAATGAGAAGATATTAAGGGGTGTACTAGAGTTTTGTGCTATCTAGGAAGGATTAAAAGGTACATTGGAGTTTTGTGTCGTTCAGGAAGACTTAAGGGGTTAAGAGAGGTTTCACTAGCTTGTTACTAGTGATTTTGTTACAACCATGAGGTTGTATGGAGGATGTTTTGGCAATACAAGTTGGATGTGTAGAAGAAATGATGATAGTTATATGAGAATGATCATAGAAGTTCTGGAAGTTTGTCCAGGAAATGGAATTTGGTACTCCCATGATGAATCGATTGATAAAAGACAATATCTGAATTCCATGAAGGAAATTAATGAAGTTTTTGATGTTTAATATATTTATTCAATTAAATTAGGGATTTGAAAATACTTAGAGCTTACAAGGAATAATATCGTGTTAAATAAAATTATATTGGTGAAGGAATCCTTCACCATGACATGAACTACATTATGGTGAATCTAGATAAGATGTAATGTACTTATAAATGGCTAGAGTAAAGAGGCTGTAAGTGATTTGTACCATTTCAGTATGAATGGATTTTGATTTAAAACAAGAAGATAAAGATAACCAAACTATAGTAAAAGTCATGGTTTATGTAAAATGGGGAAAATATTTGTTCAATGTTGTGGGACTTGGTGTCTTGGTTGACAATTATCCATGTTGAAAATGAAAAGTGTCACAACCCGACCTAGGTCATCCCTAAATAAGACACCCAATCTAGCCTATGACAATACATGAAGGGAATTCTTGATTCCCATGGCTTGGAGATAAGTTCCTGAGCATCAAGAACCACCTTTGGGAATGGTTTTTCCCATAATAAAATAAATGATCAACAAATTAAATATATAAAAGAAAGATAACATGCTAATAAAAAGTTATATAATAAATGGAAAAGAGTACAAGGCAATACAAGATCCAATAAAAAATAGGTAGAACAAATTAGCTGAGACCAACAGTAACCCATATCCATGTGATATAAGGGACAACATCCCACAATGTCACCACAAAACTCCAAAACCTCACTAACATGGATACCTACCACCTCTATGAGATTCCTTTACTTTACCCATGTCAAATAAAACAAGATCTATACACACCTAAATATGTATGTAGGGTGTGAGAAAAATAATCCCAGTAGGATCCCACCAAGTATTTTATAAGCAATCTTTAATAAATAAAACAATTATGTTCATTTAAAGAAAATGAGGGCATGAAATACATTTTTTCATAGTAAAAAAAACATGGAAATTCATCCTTTAATAATAGTTTATAAAACATTACAAAATAAAATCTATTTTTCAAATCATGTATAAATAACCATTCCAAAATGGAGAAACATAGAAACTGAATCCTAGGGTATATTAGGTCTGAGTTATATAGGATCCTCAAACTTCATTGAATAGATAATGATTTGCGTAAAAATCCCTATAACAATAAGCCTAGATATATAAGAACAACCTAATAAGTAAACCCCCATCATATCATAGTTTAGTTAAATTTTTAGCATAAACCCATGCTTGGTGTCCGCAAACCATCATAACATTCTTAACCCAAATCTATCCCCCTCATAAGTACCCCAAGTTCCCATGTTCTATATCTAACAATTAGAGGTTTTGAGTTTCACAAGCATCCCACACTTGGAGGATTTTTAATTTTACAATCAACCCACACTTGAAAGCTTTCATTTTCATAGTTCAAAACATTATAGGGCATATCATACATCAATAATCAAACTTCCCAAATTCAAAATAGAACATGATTTAAAATCCATTTTCATTATCAATTCAAAATGGGAAATCCATTTTACAAAAGAATCCCAAAATATCACATTTCAATATTTATAAATATTTCAATTAAAAAATTTTAGAAAACCAATTTAAAATGAGAAAGAAAGCATGGTTCATAAAACAACGTCTTTTTATGAAACCACCTACCTCAAACACTTGGTATACCCAACAATTGAATGATATCCACAATCCAAATATAAATAGGGATCTTAGATAGTAATATAAGTCCTTAAACCATGAAACCCATATCAAGAAACTTAGATTCAACAATACCTAGATCAATAAACACTAGTACAAAATTGATTCATCCTGACACATTTTTCACGCCAGTTATCTATAACTAATGTGGCAAAAAAACATGGATATTTTTAACATATTTTATTAAAAAACCAACATTAAATCATGATTTACCATGTTGGTTATTTAATAACTGACATGGAAAATAAACCTTGCACATTTTTCATGTCAGTTCTTTAATAACTGACGTAAAAAACTTATTTTTCACGTCAGTTATTAAAGAACTGACATGAAAAACCTTATATTTCACATCATTTATTAAATAAAAAATGTTAAAAATATTTAATTCCTAGTTGGTTATTAAATAACACATGTCAAAAATCTTTTTTAATATTAATTGGGGGTCGAGAGCAGTCATTTTGGTTTCATTAATTCATGCATCAACCTTCAGTTTTCTCTCATGTAGAGAACCCTAACCCTACCATATTTGATCCGTGGCCTTGAATAATTTTATTATTTGATATGTGACCTTGAATCATTTCATTAATTAATCTTTGTACTTTTATATATTTCATTTGGAATCCAACATCACTATCCATTGTCACCCCTCATTGGTCGTTGCTTATGCCTTCTTCCCATTGGTGTCACCTTCTCAATAATCTCGATTATGATTTCAATTTACAATTAATGTTTATTACTTAAATTTTTTTATGAATACAAGGTATTTTTATTTGTATTATTGGTTTCAATTTTCCATTGATGTTGATTTATCTTTGAGTTGGCATGTACCACCACCATCCATCATCACCCATCATCGGCCGCCACTTGCATCTTATTCCTATTGGTGTTGTCTTCTCAATCATCCTGGTTCTAATATCAATTTACAGTTTGTGTTTATTATTTCAATTTTGTATTAATCCAAGGTATTTTTATTTTTATTTATGGTTCCAATTTTACATTTATGTCACTTTATCTTTCAGTTGGAATCCACCACCACCGTCCACCATTACCCATCATTAGCCACCGCTTGTGCCTTCTTCCCATTGGCGTTTCCTTCTCAATCATTATGGTTCCAATATAAATTTATGATTTGTGTTTATTATTTTTATTTTCTATGAATCCAGGGTATTTTTATTTTTATTTTTGGTTCTAATTTTCCATTTATGTCATTTTCTCTTCATTATTTGTATTTGTAGTTCCAATCATTCACACATATTAGGTATTTTTTAATTAATGAATGATTGTTTTTAGATTAAGTTCTATGATTTTTTATTTAATGATAATTAAATATGTTAAAAGTTATATTTTTATCAAATATTTTGCATTTCATTTTTTTGTGAAATATTTTATGGTATATTTTATTTTTATTTATAAAAGAAAATTTTAAATTTAATTCAAAAACATAATAACTTATTTTCAGTTTTTTATATTTGTTATGGATAATAATGAGCTAAATTTGGATTACTACACTTTTAACAAGTGATTAAAATGAGGAAGGTGTTAATGATTTTTTTTTGAATTTTCTAAATGAAATGTTCTAAACAATGACATGTTTCTCTATCCATGCTTGAAATGTTTAAATATAAAGAAGTTTAAAAGTAGAGAGATCAAGATCATTTAATTTTTCATTATTTTAATTTGATTTACAACCCTTGGATTTGGCATGGTGAATATAGGAATAATTATATATCTATTTATGATGATGATTTTCAAGATGATAAGTCTAATAAAATTAAAGAAATGATTGTGATATTGAAGTATAAGAAATTAAGAAAGAATCGAAAATTGAGCATCTATATAGTAATGCTGAAAAACCATTGTATTTGGGTTGTACAGAATTTATGATTTTATCAATGGTGTTAAGATTGATTAAATTGAAGGTAAAAAATGGATGGAGTTATAAGAGTTTTACAGAGTTTCTACATCCATTGAAAAACATACTTTTTAAAGACAACGATCATCCAAATTCACATTATAAAGAGAAGAAAATATTATGCTTGATTGGTTTAGGGCACAAGAAAATACATGCCTACCAAATGAATGTGTGATTTATAGGAATGAATATAATTATCTATCAGAGTAGCTTAAATGTGGGACATCACAGTATAAGTTGAAATAAAAATTACAGGCTGATTTAGTAGTTATAAAGACTCCTACCAAGGTAATTTGGTATATTCCTATAATTCCTCATTTGAGATGTTTATTTTCAATTTAAAATGAAAAAAAGGTTAAAATAAAATACAGATTAGTGGATATGTGATGGAAAATTACATCATCCATATGATTTTCCACAGTGGAATAAAATTAAACAAAAATTTCCTACACTTGAAAATGACGTTAAAAATCTTAGACTTGAACTATGAATAGATTGAATGAATCTATATCGAAGACTTAGTAGAACACATAGTTCATGGCCTATTTTATTGGTAATTTACAACTTATCTCTTATATTTTTTATGAAGTAAAAATATTTCATGTTGAGTTTAATGATCTCTAGATCAAAACATTTTGGAAATGATATTGATGTTTTCTTTCCACCATTAATTGATGATTTGAAACTTTTATGAGAGAAAGGTATTAGGGTGTATAATTCTTATAAAATGGAACATTTTCAACTGCATACAATGATTATGTTCACTATAAATGACTTTGAAAAATATGGAAATTTGTCTAGATATAGTGTTAAGGGGCATAATTATTTTCTAATTTGTGAACAACAGACTTTATATCATCAAATAAAAGATGGGAGAAAAATAGTATAAATGGGTCATCAGAAGTTTTTGTCCATGGATCACTCTTATAAAAGATTAAAATAGGAATTAAATAGCTCACAAGAATTTTATATTGATCTAAAACCTTTTTACACTAATCAATATCCTGAGAGGGTGAAAAAATTGATGTCACATTCAGAAAGACACAAAAATTAGATAATGATTGAAATATTTGGAAGAAACAATAAATATTTTTTTGAAATTCCATATTGGAGATATCATGAGGTAAAACATAACATTTATTTCATGCATACAGAGAATAATATCTATGAAGTATTGATTAGAAAATTGTTAGATATTAAAAGAAATACTAAAGGTGGGATGGATGCAAGATTAGACTTACTCTCAATGGGAATACGTTTGGAGTTAGCTCCCAATCCCAAGGGAAGACAAACATACCTTCCTCTGACATGTCATACATTATCCATGAGGGATAAAATTATCTTTTTTTAGTATCTCCATGGTATCAAAGTGTCATAGGGTTATTCTTAAAATGTTAAAAAATTTATTTCACTCAAACATTTGAAGTTGATAGGTATGAAATCTCATGATTATCACATCATGAAGAAAAAACTATTACCAGTTGTATTGAATGGAATATTTACTATAAGTTTTAGAATGACTATCATGAAGGTGTATTATTTTTTTAATTAAATTTGTAATGAGTTTATTAATATGAATGCTTTGAAAAATTTAGAGAACTAAATAGTTTCAATACTTTGTCAACTAGAAATGTATTTTCCTCTATATTTTTTTGATATCATGGAGAATTTAATGGTTCATTTGGTGTGATAAATAAAGCTTTGCAGACCTATATATCTATGTTAGATGTATCCTTTTAAAATTTATATGAATATATTGAAGGGGTATATTAAGAATCCATATCGACCTAAAGCACCCATTGTTGAGAAGAATGTTTATGAGGATGTTTCAAAGTTTTTTACCAGATACTTATCTATAGTGTAGCACATCAGTTTGATTACATCTCTCCATGAATGAGTCAATTATGGGGGAAAGGGGATCCATGTCTTGAAAGTAAAATATTTGATAGGTGAATATATAAATAAGGTACATTTATACATATTTAATAACATAAACGATGATCAACCATATATAAAATTACATATTAATGTATTAAAGAAATGTTATATAAAGAAGAAAGATATGTGGATTTTGAATGAGAATAACAATTTTTCTATGGTTTAAAGAGACCATTCTTGGTAAATCAGATGCATCAGAAAAATTTAAATGGTTAGTGGGTGGCTAAAATTTAAATTTGATAACATAGTATGGGTAAAAAATTAGTGGATATACATTTCATATGAAAGATTAGGAAAAAAAAGTGAAGTTCAGAATAATAGTGTATTGGTATTCATAGAAGCAATGCATCTTTCAAGTGCCAAAGGAAAAAAACCAATCTTCACATCACATGCATATTATGGATTCATTAAATAAATATGGGAGGTTAGTTACATTAAATTTTTAGTTCCATCGTTTAACTGCAAATCGGTTATCAGTAAAAATAGTGTCAGACATGATGAATTTAGAATGAAACTAGTTAATCTGAATAGATTTAAATACATAGATGGTCGTTTTATTATGGAAATACATGATTTTTTTTCTATGTTCTTTATCAATCATATATATAGTGTTCTATCATTTTACAAGGGAAAAACAATATGTTGGTAAAGAAAAACTTGATGAAGATGCTGATTTATATGAGATACATACTTCTATGGAAATATTAATAGATAATATTGACGAGCACATTATAGACATGGCTTGTTCCATATGGAACGATCATAATAAATGAATTTGGGAAAAAATATTCAGTAATTTCCTTATATTATAGGTTACATATATTCATTTATTTTTTACTTTTTTTAAATTTCATAAAATTTTAGATATATTAGTTTAATTTTCTTTATTAAAACACATATTATAACTAATAAGTTAAATAATTTGTTTATATTAGTTTAGTTTTTTTAGTTTACCATGTTTACCCTTACTTAACTTATGTATTTTTTGATTTTATGGAAAAAATTAATTTTTATCTAATATGTTAAATAAAAAAATGTATAAAAGAATATTTTCAAATAATATTATTTTTGGTGCAAAAAATGGTGTAATATGTTGTATTATTTTTACTATTCACACACTATTTTTGGTTTTTTTTCATTTATTTATGTTATTTAATCTCTCATTAATGTTGTTATCATTTTAGTTAACTACTTTAACAAATGCGAATAAAATTTTATTTAGTTTAGTTTACTTTTTGTTAGATCATTTTTCATTTTTCATTTACTTTTATATGTAATAGTTAGATTTGTGTATTTGTGTACATGGATACTCGAAAAGTATATCAATAAGAGAAGTGTTTGGTTATTCTGAGACCACTTAAATAGAGGATGTTTATAAAAGAAAAATAGAATCTTTGGAATCTAAAGTTTAGGATATGGGTGAGATGATGGAGGATGGGATCAGAGATTTGGTACAGTCAATGTTTATAGACATGCAATGACAGTTTCCACTTATAGATCTCACTCCTCCACCTCCGCTTGTAGATCTCACTCTTCCACCTCCACTTGAAGATCTCACTCCTCCAACTCTACATGAAGATCTCACTCCTCCACCTCTACCTTCATATCTCACTCCTCAACCTCCTTCTACTTATCCTACTCCTACACCTCCTCCTCCACAACTTCCCATTTACCATGAGTTATATTTTGAGAATCCCCAACATCATATTTTTTTCATATGGGATTATATATTATATTATAGATACCATTAATCATAAATAGATAGAGATAGAGAATCTTAGGGTCACTGTATAGGATATTATAGATAGATCAACAAAAATACCAACTCCTATAAATGAGGTCAGCACAATTGGGAAAAGTATTGAACTTTTATAGTTTTTCCATCTAGAATTATTTAAAAAATTATCATTGAGTTATGTATATATTATATTGTTTATTTCATATTGGTGTTAATTTTTTTTTAAATTTTAAATTTTATATATTTATCTATTTTTATAGGAATAATTTAAAGTTAAAGACATACTGTATAGACAATAACAAATACATACTTCCATGACTTCATATAAACCTTCTTCTTCTCTTGATAGATTATCAACATATTCAAATTTGTTGTTAGATGTTTATGAAATTCCAATGGAAGATGAAATTTGTGGGTATGTAATGATTATGATGATTTTTAAAAAAAATACCATAGATCTTGTAACTAGATATGAGTTAGGAATCAACATGATGCAACTCTTTTCAAGGTAATTTGATTATTATATGTCTTTTATTTATTTTAATTTATTAAAACTTTATACTTATATTTTTTTTATTAGATATATTTATACAATTTTTATGTATCATGATACAACATCAATATATTGATTTATGGACCCAAAATTTATTTCAACTATATTGATGAAAATGAATGATGCAGAAAGAACAATTTATGTTTCTGAAAGACTTCAAAAGAATGCAATTATTCAGTGTTAAATTCTTCCTTATCTTTAAGAGTATGAAAACTATATCTCATAAATTATTATATCTCTTAACATAATAACAAGTCACATTATATTTTTTTTTGTATATTAGTAACCATTGGATGTTGTGTATTTTTTTTCTAAGAGAGAAGAAACTTTACTGGCTTTGATCCATCTATGGTGAAGTATGAGATAATTTTAAGAATTTATTAAACATATAAGTTTGAATACATGAATACTTGTATATATTATAATGAAATTTAAATTTATTTCATAAATATTATTTTCAAAGAGGTATGAGATTACTTTAGAAATACAATAATAAAGTAGAGAAAAAAGATCAAATATATAAAAGAAAAAGTGACTTTACATTTACAATTACTATATTTTGGCAGTAAGTACTTAAAATGTTATTTTGAATTGAAAAATTATTTTCAAACAGAAGTTTCATCAATAAGAAAGAGTAAAGGAATGTGGATACTATGATCTAATATTTATGTATGAAATAATTTCAATTGGACACTTACAAAATTCCAGAAGGTTAATTTTTTTATAAACCTTTCCTTTATAAATTTTTATTCATTTTATTTAGAATACATGTTAAATGATTTCTTTTTAATCTGTAGATATTTGATGACTCTCAACCTTACAATAGAAAAGATCTAAGATACTTACAAAGTGAATGGGTAAATTATTTCACAAGTATGATTGGGTTTTAGTTTATTTATAACATACATTGTAAAGTTTAAAGTTCAAATTGAAAATTTTCATGTTACTATTTCTTTTCTGTTTATGGTATGATTCTATAAATGTTTATGTTGTTGTAATTGTAAATGTTTATACTACTATTTCTTTATTTTTGGGAGGGATGAATTTATTTATTTTTATTAAAAATTTGATTTATCATGTCGGTTTTTCTAAAAAATAAACTTGATAAATGTTTTTACACATCATTTTTTATATAATTGACATATACAACCACTTAGAAAATATGATTTTAGGATGTTTTCCATGATAACTATGAAAAACCCGACATGATAATCATTTTATCACATTGATTTTTTTTATAAAAACCATCATGATAAGTTATTTTCAATTTTAGTTTTAATAAAATAAATGTGGAAAAAATCGTCTATAATATATATTTTTAGTCTAGTTTTTAACATCAGTTTTTCCAAAAAATAGCACTAAAAATAATCCATAATAGACTCTATCACATTAGCTATGAAAAAACCAACATTATAAAACCATTTTCACATTAGTTTTGTATAAGTTATGTGAAAAACCTATTCCATATATGTATTTATATCATATATTATTTTTAACTGATGTGAAAAATTTATTTACAACGTCACCTTTAATAACATCGTGGGGTAACCGAAATTAAAAACCGAAAAAACTGACGTGAAACACTAGTGAAAGAATAAAAGAAACCACTTACCATGACAATTGCTGAAGAAACACATGATGTTATGGGTAGATATGTTCTCTACCTTCCATTATCATAATAAATCTATAATAAAACCCATTAGATCATGAAACAACCCATAAATTTAGCCATAACATCCCAATCTATGGTTCCTTTAAAGAATAAGAGAGGATATCTAGAAAAAATAAAGAACAAAAAAATAGGAACTTACCTTGAGTTTCCTAGATCCAATGCCTCTAGTTATGATAAAATCGATCTATTAAAGGGTTGTGATCTCCAAAATGTCCAATAGAAATCCCTAGAGTTGAGAGCCTAAGTTTTAGGAGGAAGAATGAGGTCAAAAAGAGTTATTTCAAGTTTTAAAATAATTTTTTAGATTAATTAATTTTGGTCATACTGTTTGGATACACGGTTTGGAAAACTATTCACTAACCATGTTATAGTTTATATACACTAGAGAATCCACATGGTTTGGTCACACAGTTCAGTAAACTGTGTACCGACTATACACCTGGTTCGATAAACTGGTGAATCCACATTCTTTGGTCACATGGTTTGAATAATTGTGCATTAACTATGTGAAATGCCACTATCCTAAAACACCATAGGCCACATAGTTTCCCATTAATGAAACATGATTTCTCCTAACCATTCAAAAATAATGAACATTCCCAAAAAACTCCAAAATCTCCCAAAAATTAACTAAAACAACTCGAGAAAGGTCTAAAATGAATGTTTGACTAATTGTATGAAACACCACTATCTAAAACTCTAGAATCCACACAGTTTCCTAGTAATGACACATGGTTTTCCCTAACCATCCCTAGAAAACTCCAAAATCTACCAAAAAGTACTAGAACAAGTCCAGAAATGTATGAAATGAAAGATGTTCGAAAAAATGAATATATGTACATGTAATAAACCAACATGTGTCGAACCAACCAACCATTTTGGAATGATTTCACCCTTTTGGCCTGGTGGCCCGAAATCCCAACACGCCCAACCCGAAAGCCCGAGCGGCCTGGCCCGACAAAGCCAACATCGGGCCAGGCCAGGCTCAGGCCGTAGGTACATCGGGTCGGGCCTCGGCCTATCCAAGAAGGCCCGCGGGCCAGCCCAGACCAGCCCGAAAAAGCCCACCCCGCGTGAAGCTCAGCCCGCGTGAAGCCCATCTATATTAAAAATATATATACATATAATTATTATTATATATAATTATAATGTGTGTGTGTGTATATATATAATATACAATGATATATAATTATATATATATACTAATGTATATATATAAACAAATCCATTAATAATATATATCAATTAAGTGTGTCTTTTAAAAATCCATTAATAATTAAGTGTTGCAACTTGCATATATTATATATAATATACATATATAAATCTATTTAGAAAAAAAATTAACCCACCCACTGCGACGCAACCCCAACCCCTAATTATTTTTTTTTATAATTTTCACATATTATATATATATATATATATATTTATATATCAATCATTTAACGTTATATATATATAATAACAAAAAAAACACACTCACCCAATGATGTTCACGCACACCCTCCAACCTCATTAATTTTTTTTTAAATATGATGAAACTTGCATATTAGATATATGTATATATAAACAAATATAATAATAATATATATATCAATGATATGATTATATATATATATATAAATCAATTAATAATATATATCAATTAAGTGTGGCTTTTAAAAATCCATTAATATATATATGTATATATATATATAAATGATTTAATATATATATATATATAAACAAAGCTAATAATAATATATATATATATCAATGATTTAATATTATATATATAATAACTTATTTTATATTAACAAAAAAAAAAATAATAACACACTCGCCTAATGATATTCATGCACGTCCCCCAACCTCATTAATTTTTTAAGTATGTTACAACTTGCATATATTATATATAAATCTATTTAGAAAAAAATTAACTCACCCATTGCGACGCACCCCCCAACCCCTAATTATTTTTTTTACAATTTACTCATATTATATATATATATATCAATCATTTAACATTATATATATATATATATATATATCTGTAAAATAACTTATTATATATTAACAAAAAAATAACTACCCACCCAATGATGTTCGCACACCCCCAACCTCATTATTTTTTTTAAAATTTGATGAAACTTGCATATATTATATATACTATATATACATATATAAATCTATTTAGAAAAAAAATTAACACACTCACTGCTGTGCACCCCCCAACTTATTATTTATTTGCACATAATATATATAGAATCACATATATAAATCTATTTAGAAAAAAATAATATATCCACCCACTTTAAAATGTCAATAACATAGAAAATAAATGATTTTAAAATAAATATTGTTTAACATTTAATAAAAATACATATAAAAAACCCACATTTTAAAATCATTTAAAAAATGTTTTAAATTAAACAAACACTTAAAAATAATTTTGATAAACAAGTTAAAAAAATAAATGTAAATAAATATTTAAAATAAATGATAAAAAAATGTTTAAATAACATCACTTTTAATCCACTCACTGCTGCGCATCCCCAATCCCTCATTAATTTTTTTTTTTCAATTTGCACATAATATATATAAATTGACAGGAATATATAAATGTATTTAGAAAAAAATAACATATCCACCCATTATAAAATGTTAATAATTTTTTTACTTAAAACATATTAAATGTTTAAAAAACATGCATTCAAAAAAATGTTTCAAATTAAAAGTTAAAAAAAATATAAAAAAACATTTTAAACAAGTGTTAAAAAATGGTTCAAAAAAAGGTTTAAATAAAAAAAATTTAAACAATTTTTTTTAAAAACCTTTTAAAACAAACATTTAAATTGATTTTTTTAAAAAACACTTAAAACAAATTTTTACATTAAAATTTGAAAAAAATTAAATGTTTTAAGGAAATACTTGTAAAAATCATGTGTTTAAAAAAATTAATTTTTTAAAATTAATTTTTTAAAAATAAATGTAAAAAAATGTTTGAAATTGATGTTAAAAAATGGTTTAAATAAAAAAATTAACAAATGCTTAAAAAAATTATAAATAACTTAAAAAAATTAATGTAAAAAAATGTTTTATTTTTTTTTTAAAAAACGTTTAAATTAAAATTCTTTAAACTCACCCACTACTGCGCATCCCCCAACTCGTCATTATTTTTTTTACAATTTGAACATAATATATTTAGATTCAAAATATATAGATCAATTTATACAAAAAAATAACATATCCACCCACTGTAAAATGTTAATAAAAAACAAAATAAATATTTTTACAAAAACATACATTTAAAAATAAATGCAAAAATTTTCTTTAAATAAATGTTAAAAAAATATTTAAATTAAAATGTTTAAAAAAAGTTTTAAAACAAAAAATTATTTTTAAAATAATAAAATCCCACCATGGACTAACTCAAAAAACCCTAAACCAGCCTAAAAAAGCCCAGCCCGCCTTGATGGTTTGGGCCGGCCTGAGGTTGGGCTCAGGCTGCCTCATGGGGTTGTTCGGGCTAGCCCGGCCCTGTCCAGGCTAGGCCGGGACAAAATTACACCCTTATCTTGAACCATTAATGAGTTGGATGACCACACCAAAAAACTAAGTAGCACCAATATATATAAATATCTGAATATATTATACAAAACAATAACCCAAAGTATATATCATAAACATTATCACATCATAGTGTATAAATAAAAATATACATGATATCCAATGATAATAGTATAAAAAATTTCAAAAAATGGGATCAAGTCACAAAAAGTACAATATATAAAATTTGAATGATACAAAATCACAAAAATACTTCAAACAATCCCACTCCATGTGACCACATATCCATCATCCCAACTAACCAATGACACCAGTAATCAAGAAGGTACATCAAACTACAAGGCTCCATTTCCCATACCCATGTCCTGAAAAATAGGGTCTACATATGCCCAAGGGAATATGCAGGGTGTGAGGCATAAATCCCAGTGGGATACCACTATGATTTTATGTAAGGCCTTTACCCATGAAAACCATTAAGTCTAATTTGAAAACTCATTTGAAAAACCAAGTTCACTTTTAAAAGAAAGTTCGCTTGAAAACAATAATTTAGAAATATCTTTGTTTTTTTTCAAAAACAAACCATATTTTCAAAGATTAATATACCAAGCTCAAATAAAGAAGAAAATTCACTTAGAATAAATTTACTCAACACAATCAATTTTCTATAGATATGGGTATAAGCATAAACACCATTTTATAACCAAATAATGGAAAATGGGCATAAACAAAAAATATAACACAACCAAACAAGGCACTAGAATCATGCATAAAACATATAAAAACCAACTTGTTATAAGTAGTACACAAAATGAGATATAATCAATAGGGTATAGTGTGTCTTAGTTTAAGATATTGTTTTTCTATACAGCTAAGAAAGTATAAAAAATTTAGAAGCTCTCTCGATCTTTCCAAGGCCCAACCATAATTCTATGAGCACTCTCAGTCCACATGAACACATTTTGGAATCTCCCTTGGCCTCCCTCTTAAATTATCCCTCAATACCTTGGATAAAAATCCCTAACTAGTCTAGGACATATACTAAGGTTCCATTTTTCCAATTCATATACCCACACACACCCAAGGTCTCCCATGTGCTACAAAATGCTAAACACATAAACATCTACAAGTTCCAATTTCATAATCCATTTAAAATCCATTTTCATAAACCTTCCATTCCCATAAAAAGTTAATCATTTAATTACATGAAAGACCTATTTATAAATTCTTTAAAAAACCCATTTGAAATTATAAAACCTCTTTGAGTCATTTTAACAAACACATGGAGTGAATCAAAGCTAACCACCTTTTAAAATACACTTTAAATCATTAAATTGACAAACCTTTTCATGAATCATAATAAGTATGGATAAACCATAATTAATAAATCAAATAAGAAAAAAATTAATAAAAAAACCCAAAGGAAATCAAGACTCAATGGAAATCCATGGAAAAACACCCTTAGATAAAGACACCTACCTCAAAATAAAACTAAATCTTGTTTCCTTCGATGAAAACCACAAGATCCGAGTAAGATAGGTACTCAAACACCTAAAATATAAAAAAATAACACAAAACCCCCATCAATAACAATATATTTTAATAAATATCATGCTAGAATTTGTACCTTCCATGAAAATGAGGGTAAACATGTGGGAAGGAATGGAAAATCATGAAAAAATCAGGCTTACCTCAAGCTATAATACCAATTATACAAGAATAATCCTCCAAAATTGAGAGGTAATAAGATCCAAGGCATTAGGAAGAGGCTTCACATGAATGGGAAGATAAATGAGGAAAAAACCCTTAAAAATGAAAGGGAAAAAATGACCAAAATCCAATTTTTTAATGACCTGGACAGACCACATGGTCAGAAAAATCATGAACCAACTGTGTGGGAGACATAGTTTCCCCAAAAATGACATGAAAATATTATATATATCCTTGTATTTTTATAAAAACTGTACTGAATCCATGTAAAACCCCATTATACCCTAAACATCCTACTCACACGGTTGGCTGCATAGTTTCACTAAATGTGTTAAACTGTGCGTTTGGACTATTTTCCAAAAAAACAAAGGTTCTTGAAATCCAAATATATAGAAATCCCAAAATAAATAAATAATCAAATAAAAATCAAAATAAAATATACCAATGACCCAATGGGTGTCACGGTACCTGAAATTGACATCGAGATATGACAAATCTCCCCACTAGATCACTTTCTTCCTCTAGAAAGTCAGATCAAAGAAGGTTTATAAAATATCAAATGAGGATATTACTTACTTATCATTGATTTACATTCCCAAATCTCATTATAATCTATTCCATGCTTCCAAAACACTCAAAATAATGAAATAGATTTCCCACACAAAACCTTTTTCTAAGAATCAACAATCCGAAATGGGTGTTCAACTACTGAAATATCTGGTTCCAAAATAAGATATGACTAGACTAGAATATGAGAGGGATCAATATGATACTTCTTAAGCATATATACTTGCAAAAACCATGGTTAAAATTCAACATAGTTTATAAATCTAACAAACAAGTCACCTTTCCAACCCTCTTAGTGATCTCAAAAGGTCTCATATATCTCATAGTTAACTTCCCTAGCTTATTGGAGTTGTTTCCCTAGAAAAACTTCTTTTTAATTTATTATCAATTGTATTAATAGTTTTTAATATTAATAAAATACTTATCACATCATGATTTTTATTCTACATAACATAGTATGTGATAATGTCCTAAGAGTAGCTGTCATATAGAGAGGTTATAATAGTTCCCCACTATGATAAGAACCCAGAAGTGCCAAAAAAATATTCTTAAATATAGGTTCTATAGATAGATGGAATAATTTTAGGGACACAAATGATATAGGCTATCAGGGGTGGAGACGTATAGGACTTTGAGTCACCTTCTCATGGTGTATTCCCTTGATAATTTCCAGTGTAGGAGATTATGAGAACGAGGTCTGCCAATAAAAAATACACATTTATATGTGTCATTGGATGTTCCTATCTGTGAATGTGTGTATTTATATTTGTAATTTTAATATTATTATTAATAGATATTATGAGTCACATACTTTGAAATATTGATGAAAACCATGGTTACGTATGTTCATGGTAAAGTCAGATATGTTGGGTGTGTCACAAGTAATATTAAATTAATAAATAATGCAAGAAATAATTTTTCCCTTATGTTTTTTAATGGAAGTTGATATTTTAGACCCTCTGAAAGAAATGATACAGCCTAAATAAATCCATGTTCATGGTGTTATGTGGGAAAGTTAATTTCTAAAAATTCAAATAAGGAGACATCGAACACATAGGTTGATGACAACGACATATAACCTGCTTGATTAGAGATACTGTGATAAAGGAATTATATTACATAGTAAGTATTTTTATGAGATGTTATGTCATTATGGAATTAAATTATTTCTTTATGGGTGACTTAGAGTGTTTTTAGTTTCTAACCTTGGAATTTGGGATGATTGGCCTAATACCACTGAGAAAGAGGCCTAAAGGGTCACACACTAAGTGTATCCAAAATCATATTTAAATAAAAATATCATTTAACATATTTAATAAATATTATTCTCACACATGGTTTAATAATTATTCATGTTTACTTAATCATATATATTCCACCACTGGTAATTTGAGAGAGTATTTTATGGGAAGAATATTTAATAAATATTTATTTTCTATTTAGTAAATATAATATTTATTTATTTTTTGGTGAATAATGTAGTGATATTTATTTATTTAATAAATAGTCATTATCTAAGGCTTCATAAATATTATGGAGGATTGAAGGATCAAGTTTAATGGTTCAGTAAGAAATAATATATATTAAATATTATTTTAATAAATAATATTTAATTTATTTGTGAGTTTTTCACATGTTAAGAAATAATAATAATATTATTATTACAGACATGTAGTTCTGTAGAGATTAAGGAAATAATAACGACACATGTGAAATTATTATTTTCTAACCCTAATAGTATTTAAACCTAATTATATTATATCTTACATGGTTTTTTTTGTTTTTTTTGTGAACTATAACATCCATATAAATATCTCAAAGCCTTATAAAGATCCTTCTCCAAGAATGCTCTCAGGAACAGGGAACAATCCTCCTACTTCAACACTTTTGATTCTCTACACATCCATGATAATACTAGTTGAAGCGATTCTTAGGGTGATAAAATATAAACAATTCAAGTATTAGGATCTACTGTACTAGAACCTAGGGATACCTAAAACAACATTAAAAGGTTTGTGGAGCATGTGTGGATCAATGTTAGAGGGAATATACACTTGATTCCTAAAACACAATGATGATATGATGTAGAGACATTGTCAGATTCATCAATGAAGAAAAATTCATCACAAGGTAATTCTTTAATTTCTTAAATTAATTATAAATCATTATGAGATGATCCTGCATTTTGGTTCTGGTGTTCTCTCATCAATTATTCTTTGATTTAATTCTACTTATCACAACGTTTATCATCGATGCACATCTTAGATTAATCATTGATTACGACAAAAAAATGAGTTAGTATTACCCAACATGGTGCTTCAGCTATGACCAAAACTTTAAAGTGATATCAGAGCGATTATATAATTATTTATATTTATTTAAATACTTTTGATTGATTTAAACATTTATCATTAATTTTTAATTCCTCTTTAATTGGTTTTTTATCTAAATCATGAGATCTTATCTTCTTCCCATTCATTCTTAAAAAAAGAATCAAAATCAATTAATTTTATGAATAAAGAACATTCGAAGAACTCATCTGGAGGTACTGAGGATTCTGGTAGGATAACACAAGAGTACACACCATGTATCCCATTGGTACAATACATGTACCTGTGTTTAATGCATTAATATAATTAATTAATTAATTATGAATTCATTCAATCTATGTAAATTTATTACACATGGTGTGTATTTAAATTCATAATATATTTATTGGGCTAGCTCGGTTAACGGTTAGCCTGACTATATGACATGTAACTCTCATACATGATGTGAAGTCCTTTAGTCGAAGATGATCTGTGTATTTTAATACACAACCTACATGAATGGTGATCATGTAACTTGGAGACCACATGATGTGTATCCCCATGTAAACGCCATATAATCCATTATTTTCCATGGCATGAATGCATGCCGAGTCCCTAGATATGTTCCATAGATAGCCGATGAGAATTATATATGATGTGTAGCTAGATAGTACACACCATGTATATTACCAAATTATGTTGAATTAAAAAATAATTTATGATGCTACTTAAACCTTATTAGTATGTGTTCTATGTGTCATTTATTTGACTAAGTACATTCCATGTGATAGGTTATATATATATATATATTAAATGTCAAATTAATTTATGTGTAATGTTTGGAACTATATATCATATATAATTCGTAATACAGCCATTACTCTATGTGCATTGAAATATAACACGCTATGAAAATAACATGTGTTCCATGTGTCACTTATTTTACTATTTACACACCATGAAATTACATGATAATTCATCTATGCCACATGCAACATGAGTAAACAATATACGAATATAATACATGATGGTTAGTTTGGACAGAAACTAACCATGTTTCCTATAAGGTACATGTTTTGTATATAGTTAATTTTAAATAAATTGATTTAATTTGTTTAAAATTATGATGGATGAGAATATTAAGAAAATTTATATGAGAATAAAGATAAAATAATTAGTTAATTAAAGAATATAATTAGTTGATTTGAGTGTGATTTATCTTAAAAAAGAATGATTAGAATTGAATACTAATTTTATCAAATGTGTAATTCATTGCATGCATGTGGATAGTCATGAAAATAGACCAGAACTTTTTATACGATTGGTTTCCTTTTAATTTATTATGAAATTAAATTGATGGCTTCTAATTCATCCCTCCTCTCATTACGTAAGGTCCTGCATGCCCATGGTTTCATTTTCCGTGAACTCCTTAACCAATCATTTGGTTCCCATCATCTACATTTAAGTAAAAGCTAATGTAATGGATGAAGTTCCAAGTGAGTGGAGGTGGATCAATTTTGGAGTTGAGAAAAAACCAATCCAAGAGGTACATGGGTGGATAGGTGGAAAGCTACAACACAAACCAAGTCATGGTTCAAGGTGTTTTCCCCTAGGTCATTGGTTAGTTTATCATCTGCTAGTTAAACCAACCATTAGTAAAAACTCATTATCATACCACTTTATTATTTTATTTCTGTAAAGTTGCATGATTAATTTCATTATATATGTTTTATCACGATCATATGAATTAATGAATTAACAAGCATTCAAGATAGAACTAAAATAAATTGGATTATGTGTAAACTTTATCTAAGACATGATTAATTAATTAAGTAAATCCACTTAATATTAACAAGAATTTAATAAAGAAAAAATGGGAAATTTTCACATAAAGATAAAAAATCCTTCAATTATATATATTAAGTTGTTATAGCCTTCCATTACTTAAGTTAAAATCAAACCATAATTAAAAGTTCTCGACTGACCCAAGTTGGGGGTGCTTTTAATTATTATTGAATTCTAACTTGAAGTTTTGTGTCAACTTAACTTAGTTCACATCAATGATTGACTTCCCAAGTAGGACTTGGTATAAACAAGAATAAAAGGTTGAGGAAATCCAATTTAAGAATTTTAGGATTGGGGAGTCCACTCAATAGATCAAGGAACTATGAGTTAACACAGTTTGAAATTTTAATGCCTACCTAAAACCCTTTAAATAACTTGTTAGACCCAAGTATGGGTTATGAGAAGGGGAATATGAGTCCTTGACACTAGAATTTTCAATAAATAGGCTATTTATAGGCCAATGGTAAGGGCTATTGGGTTCCATAAAATAATGGGTGATTAATAAATATAATATAATATTTATTATATAATTTTATCAAATAAAGTTCTAAAATTATACTCTTGTTATTTGTATAAATGACAATAAATACGTCTTCAAACATATCACTATGATCCATACTTAATAAGGATAACATTCTCACAATAACTAATTTACAAGAATGTCAAAGGCACTTATGCATTATCCCACACTATGAAAGGAAATTATATGTGCTAGAAAAACCTATTCCTAAAGAGCTTGGCGAAAAGGCTTATGAGGAAGAATTTTCTCTCTATGAGAAACATTTAGATGATTCCATAAATATACAATGTTTCATTCTACCATCCATGACCAATTAAATTCTAAATAAACATGAGGACATGGATGCACATAGCATGATGTCTCACCTTTATGATCTCTATCAAGAGAAGGTGAGACAAGAGAGATACGAGATCTACAAAGCATTATTTACATGCAATCTTGGAGAGTCAGTGCTAGCTGGGCCTCATATAGTCAAGATTATTGGCTATATTGAACACTTAGAAATCTTGGGCATTAAATTACCAGATGAACTGTGCACAAATCTCATCCTTTCATCACTACACAAGTCCTCTAGTTTTATTATTAATTATAACATGATAAATAGTAAAAATATTCTTTTATAAATTCTTACTCCCATTCAACAAGTTTACAAGGAAATTAGTTATGACAAACCCACGGTCCTTATGGTGAACAAGAAAATGAAGAAAAATTCAAAGGGTCCAAAAACTCATAATAAGTATAAAGATAACAAGAACTGTCATTCTATGAAGAGAAAGATCTACAGGTTGGAAAAGAAAAAGGAAGTAGTATGTTTTACATGTGGAAATCAAGGCCATTGGAAGAGGAACCACACCCATAAGAAATGGGAAGCTAAATGTGTATTTGTTATTGAGTGTAATCTTTCAATATTTTCACATTGGGAATTATATATAGCTTTTGGTTCTCACATATGCATCCAAATGTAGGAACCAAGTAGATTTTGAAACATTTATAGAGGAGAGATGGATTTTTGGGCTACCAATGGTTCAAGGATGGATGATCTATCCATTAGAGACTACCAACTTCCATTTCCAACAATAATGATATTGGTTTTAATAGATTGTTATTCTGTACCAACTGTTACTAAAAACATAATTTATGTATCCTTCCTAGATACAAATGGTTTTGTTTTCATGTTTGGAAATAAAATTTGTTTATTTTATAAATAAAAAATATGTTATAGTATGAAACATTTAAAATTTTTTCTTTATGTATTAAATTACAAAAACAAACTATTTGAAATTGATAATGAATCATGTTCAAACAACTCATATAACACCTAGATTTAGCATCACCATCTTGTTCATGTAAATGAGAAGTGTTTGAAAAAGTTATGCTAGGATGGTTATTTAGAACATTTTTGAGCTAAAACCACTTGAAATATGTCATGATTGTTTAAAAGGAAAAATAACCAAACCACTATTCAGTGGATAGGGTGAAAGGGACATAAAGATTTTAGTATTGGTACACACTGATCTGTATGGAATATTTCTAGTAGAATCTAGTGGTGAGTATTCTTACTTCATAACTTTTACTGATAACTTGAGTAGATATGTCTATGTCTACATGATGAGGTATAATTTTGTGTCCTTTAATAAATTTAAATAATTCAAGAATTAAGTAGAGAATCAACTTGGAAAGAATATAAAGAAGCTTTGATCTGATCGAGGTGGTGAATATCTTAACTAAGAATTTATCAAATTTCTATGGGAGTTTGGGATTCTTTCTCAACTCACTCCACCTTATACACCATAGTGGAATGGTGTTAGTTAAATGAGGAACCATAACTTATTAGACATAGTAAGGTCAATGATGATTCATGAAGATCTTACATTATCCTTTTGGGGATATGCATTACAAACTAAAAAAATACACACTAAACTGAGTACCAACTAAAGTGGAAAATGGAATTCCCTTTTATTTATAGAGTGAAAAGAAACCAATTTTATTTCATAAATGTGTATGGAGTTATGATGTGTTTGTTAATTCCTTCTCAGGAAAAAACTAGCTCCCTAGGGAACACAATGTATCTTTATAGGGTATCCTAAGGAAACAAAGAGATAATACCTATACAACCCCTCAGACTAGAAAGTGACTATCACTAGACAAGCTATATTTCTTAAGAAGGATAACATCCCCAATAAGGATAATGAGATAAAAATTTAATTAGATGAAGTTTATGATCAAGATATAAAAGATTCGGTTTATGAATAGATTCCATAGGTCCCCATGGAATAGGTTGTTCCGGAAACACAAGTACTACGTAGGAGAACCAGATAGGTAAGATAACCAAAGAGATATGTTTTTCTAGTCATTGAAGATGGTGAATCATTATTGGTTGATAATAATGAACCTCACTCCTATAAAGAGGCAGTATAGAGCTCAAAAGTTTTAATGTGGAAATAAGAAATGAACTATGAAATGAATTCCATGTATCAGAACTAAGTTTGTGTTCTGGTTGATCTTCCAGTTGATGTAAAGCCTATTGGGTGAAAATGGGTATTAAAGAGAAAACTATACATGGAATTTAAATTAAGTACCTAAAAATAAAGGATAATGGCTGATGTGTTTAAATAATTTCAAGGATTTGACTATGATAAAATCTTTTCTCCAGTTTCTATGTTTAAATCTATTATAATTATACTTGATATAATAGCTTACCATGGCTATGAAATTTGGAAGATGGAAATAAAAACAACTTTCCTTAATGGGAAACTTCAGGAATATGTCTCTATGACACAACCAGAAGGGTTTATGACTCTAGGTGATGAAAAAAATAAATAAAAGTCACATAGATCCATTTATGGATTGAAGCAAGCATCCAGGTCATGGAATATTCAGTTTGATGAAGCTATAAAAGAATTTAGTTTCATTGAGAATGAATGTTAGCTATGTGTTTACAGTTAGTTTAGTGGGAATATAGATTTTATCCTTTGATAACTTATTACTTATTGAAAATTACATACCAGTATTAAAGTTTGTTAAGGATAGGTTAAACAACTACTTCTCTATGAAGGATTTAGGTGAAGTGGCCTAAATTCAAGGTATTAATATTATTCATGATAGATCCAATAGGCTGCTTAGACCAAGTCAAGGTATATACATTGACTGGATACTAAATTTTTTTATATGGAACAATCCAAGAGGGGATTAGTTCCTGTGTCACATGGTATAAATCTTTCCAAGAAATTGTTTCCTTAGAAATAATCGAAGAAAGGGATACTGAGTAAGATAAAATATGATTTGGTTATATGATCAATCATGTATTCCATGTTATGTACTAGAATTTTTCTTGCCTATGCATTGATCATGGTTGGATGATATCAAGTTTATCCAGGTGAATAACATTGGTATGCTATTAAGGCCATCCTTAAGTATCTGAAAAGATCTAAGGATATATTCCTAGTGTATGGAGGATATGAGGAGCTATTAATTATGGTTTATACTGATTTTAGTTTTTAAATATATGGGAATGATATTAAGTTATATTTAGGATATATTTTTAGTCTCAATAGAGGATTTGTGACTTGAAATATTTCAAAGTAGCAAGTTATCATCGATTCTACAATAGAGTCTCAGTATATAGTGGTTTCTGATGTAGCCATAGAATCTATTTGGATACAAAACTTTAACCTAGAGATTTATGTGGTACATAGTAGTAACAACTCTATCATATTATACTGTGATAATATTACAGTAGTTTCTCTTACAAAAGTACCATGGTCACACAAATAAACAAAGTATATACTCTGAAAGTATCAACTCTTGAGGTATTTTTATCATATGGGAAAAGTTACAATAAGTGGAGTTTCCATGAAAGAAAACTTGACATGACCCTTTAATAAATCATTATCTTAGTAAATTCATGATTATCATGTGATATCCATCTGTCTAAAGGTTATTATCATTTCAATCTAGTGAAAACAGGAGTCTATTGGATTTGGTTCCCTAAAACCAACTTCTATGTACTTTATAATTACCTATATTCATAGTTTTGAATATTAATAAACTACTTATCACATCATGATTGTTCCTCTACATAACATACTATGTAATAATGTCATAAGAGTAGCTATCACATTGAAAGGTCATAGTATTCCCCCACTATGACAAGGACTTGGAAGTAACATAAACATATTCATAAATATATGTTTTATATCAGGATAAAATCATTTAAGGGACATAAATGATTATGTCTATTAGGGTAGAAGACTCATAGGAATTTTATTCACCTTCTCATGGCCTACTCCCTTGGTAATTTCCATCATAGGAAATTATGAGAATGAGAACCGCTAGTAGGAAATCCACATTTATACATGTCAGTGGATGTTCCTATCTACAGACATGTGTATAGATCCTTAGAATTTATATTGTTATTAATGGATATTATGAGTTGTGTACTTTGATGTATTGAAAAAAACAATTATGACATATGTTTATGGAGAAGTAGGATACATTGGGTGCATCAGAAGTAATATTTAATTAATGAATAATGTGAGAAAGGATTTTTCCTTCTATTCTTTAATGGAAGTTGAAATATTATTCCCTTTTATGGAAATGATATAGCCTAAATAAATCCATGACCATGGTATTTTATCTATGAGTTCATTACCATAAAGTTAAAGAAAGATATAGTGAACGCATATGTTGATTGCACTAGCATGAAACCTTCTTGATTAGAGATATTGTGATAAAGGTATTATATTACATATTAAGTGTTCATATAAAGTTTTATGCTGTTGTGACATTAAATTAACTTTCTATGGGTATCTTTACATGTTTCTATATGATAAACTTAGACTTTGGGTTGCTTGGCCTAATTCCACTAAGAAAGCGGCCTAGAGGGTCACACACTAAGTGTATCCATAATCTCAGTTAAATAATAATATTATTTATTATTTAACATACTGAATAAATATTATTCCTGTATATGGTTTAATAATTATTCATGTTTTCTTTATCACATATATTTTTTCATTAGTTATTTGAGATAATATTTTATGAGCATAATATTTAATAAATATTTATTTTTTGTTTAATGAATAAAATATATATTTATTTATTGAAAAATAATATAGTGATCTTTATTTATTAAATAAAGAGTCATTATTCAATAATTGATAAATATTTAAGAGGAATGAAAAACTGAGTTTAATGGTTCCATGAGAAATAATATATATTAAATATTATTTCAATAAATAATATTTAATTAATTCATGATTTTTTGAATTTAAATGAATAATAATAACATTATTTTTGTAATAACCCGAACATTTATGAATAAAATTCATTTTCTTTTAATGTATTATGAATATAGACGACACATGCACTCCTTTTGTACAATTATATTAAAATTACTATTAAGTATCATTAATGTTCATAATATAGCCATTGAACAATGATCACAAGACTAGTATAAATACAGGGTTTTAATAAATCCTTTTGACACAGACAAAAAGAAGTGATGGGTTCAACCAGTAGGATCATTTACTTTGAATCCCATTTATAAGATCTTTTGAGGGAGATAAAATTTATGAGGTTTTCCCTAGATTAATCCCATGCATAGATCCAACAACTTAAGCATGAGAAAAACCGTTTATGAGAGAAGTTCAATCTCATTAACATCACGACCCAAACCATGTTCACCGAACGACCCCAAGAAAGCCCCACCATCACACACATTACTCTTAGGAAATATATTGGTGTAATAAATGGTTATGTAACAAGACCCTAGAATTATGATTATGTGTATTATTTTTGTATAGAATAATGAATATACTTTAATTTTATTATTCTTACTTTGTAAATGATTTTTAAAGCACAAATATTATTTTTTGGTTAATATTCAAATTCAATTAGGAAATATATTTTGATGAATTAATGGATTTTTTAATTAAATAATATTTTAATAAAATATTATTATTAAATTACTTTTATAAAATATAAATGATCGTATAATTTTTATGAATTTAATTTCTATTTTTATTAAGGTTTGAAAACTGTTTTTGTCAAAATCCATTAATTTTCAATAAATTTCAGTTTTTATTTTAAAATTAAAAATTCAAATGTTTAGAAAATTATTTAGATAAAATTAATATTATTTTTGGAATCAGGATGTCTAAATTATCCAATGGTGAATTTTTTATAATTTTCTGAGATAGTCAAATTTTTGGGTAAAAATTAAATACCGTATAAATATATAATGTGTTTTATGACATCATAATAACCGAATAGTGATGTAATAAAATACTATAAAGGGTATATTTGTCCAAATATATGTTTTCATTTAAAATATTATAATTTTAGGTTTATTCGATTTATTTTATAAAGCCTTAGTGAATCCTCCATGACATATAAAATATTTTTAGATTTTAAAATCATTTCTTTGAAAGTGTGACTCACCTCCACATAATCAAGGAAAATATTTTAATATCTTCAGAACTTAACCTTTTAAAATAATTTATACCATTCCCCTTTTCTAGAAACCATGGGAAAAAACCATGATATGGTTTATGGTTTTGAATATTTTAGTGTGTAGGTTCCAAAACCAAAATAATAAAGAATTCCCCCACCTTTCCTATATAAACCTACCCAATATGCCATTATTCTACACTCAACCCATTTATATCTCGACCAACCTTTTCCCCATACTCCATATAGTTCTCCCAATGTTCTCCCAAGCTCCCAAGAAGCCTCTCCCAATCCTTTGGGATCACACATCCAAGTAAGAGATCTTCCACCCTCCTCTTTTATCTAACATTCTTTTCATGTTATGTCTTTTAATTTATTTTATTCCTATGTTGGGATATATTATTAAATATCCTCTTTACTACCCATTTTATTTATAAATTATTATATCCCTTTTCACTCTCATTTATTACTCTTATGAACCCTTATTTACACCCATTACCATGCCGAATTTCTGTAAGGGATTGTCACTTTCCTTCCTTTCTCATTTTTGTCCAAGTTTCCTTATATTATTATACCCTTTTATTTTTTAATTATTAATGATGGGGTATGTTTTTTAATCCCCCCCATACTTCCCTTATTATGTTTGTATGATGTGATTCCTCTTTCTCTCTCATTAATCCCTCCCTTGTACACCCGTTACCATGCCAAAATTTCGTAAGAGTTATTACATTTCTCCTTATTTTCAAGTTTCTTTATTATGTTACGCCTTCTATTTCCAAATTCATTATATTAGGAAATGTATTTATATGAACCCCTTACTTTCCATTTCATGTATATATGATGAGATACCCCTTTTTCTCTTATCACCCATTTTTATGAATTTTTATGTCACGCCGTTAAGCTACTGAAATTACACCATGATTTTCCATGACAAAATCATCATATAGTAAATACCATGCTAATTTATCTATCGAGGGTATTAACCTTTATGAACATATAATTATTGATTATAGTCTTTAATGTATGTATTCTACATTCCTTTATCGTGGAATAAATATTGATGTTGAATGAATCCATGTTATATGATCTATATGACACACTTAAGCATGAGATTGAAATGATTATAAAGGGTGCACCCTAATAGCACTCCAATACATTGGGTAATGTTTAGTATCATGATAAGTCATGTTGGGATATAGTTTTACCTGATTCCTTTTAGAACATTTTCCCACCATGTTGGGATAAGGGTTTACTCGATTTATTTATGTTAATGATTCATTGTTTTAAGTTGTTGTCACATTTCCATGTTATAATGATCATAATATATCATGCCTTAATGTTCATGTTTATATTATTCTCCATTTATATGTATATTTATTAACATGTATTGTATTATTCATGTTATTCCTTGTTTACTCACTTACTGGACTTTATATCTCACCCTTTTCTTATGTATATCCTCTGTTTATCCCATGCAATGCTAATTACGAAGGAATGTTGAGGTCATGTAAAAGAAGTTTTCAATAAAGATGTTGTATTTTATGTCTTAATTTATCATGTAATTTTCCGAATCCCCAAAGGCACTAGACCTATTGATATTCTGGGTTGTATTAAGTGAAATTTTATGTAATAAATCATGTTTAAATATGAAATAAAGACCAGAGTTATTATAGTTGGTATTAGAGGATATGTTTAGTTATTTTTGGGATTAGGGTTATACAACTCTAGTGAAATCCTTAGGGATAAGACTGAGTATAGGAAAATAATCCCTAAATTTTGGAGAGTATAGAGTAAGTGGTTTATCAAGAAAATACATCCCTATCTGGATATGAACAAGTAGAGGTGGATTTGACACAGATGTATCTAGAGGTAAAACCCGAAAAAACCGCTTTGAGCTAGACTGGAATGAGAACTGGGGCATGACAACCAGCCTTACTACACTCTTTTTTCGACACTCCTAGGGGATATGCTTTGTTAAATTCATAAGCTTATTATGAACCATTATTAAGGCTGTAAGATAAAAAATCCCATAAGAATATATATTAGGAGATAGACCATGGATAACATAGATTGAAGCCTAAAAATTTATAAGTTAAGGAGATAAATATAATTTATAAGTTATCCCTTTAATGTCATTGGATTCCCCTTTATGTGTTAAATTTTTTAAGATACTCATCCCTAATTTTCATTTTATTCTAGCTAATTGTTGGTAATATGAGGAATCAAGCTAACAACTGATGCGAAGGGAAATGTGATGAATGTCCCAACAAGATTCCCAGTCAAATTGGATCTCAAGTAGGACATATCATGATTATACTAAACTAGCTATAAAAAAATCATGATTTAAAATTGGTAATTTGTTGAATTCCCAAGGAAATCAAGTAAGAGGAAGATAACATCTCATGAAAGTCCATTAGATAAAGGTGATAAAGGAAAGAAGGCCCAATTTCCTTTGTGCAACAATTATGGAAAGAAGCACCAAGGAAAATGTCACAAAGGGACTAAGAGATGTTTTAAGTGTGTAAAGGAAGGGCACAAAGTATCCAATTGACTTGAAATAATGGATAATGTGATGGATGGAAACAAATTTCCATCTAAGGAATCTTACACAATTCTATGTCATAAATGTGGAGAAGTTAGGCATTATCTAAGACAATACTCTATTGTAAGGGCTGAGAATCATGATGAGCATCAATGATCTCCATGATCAAGGGAGCACAAAAAGTCCTATGCTAATATGGATAATGATGAATGAATTACATGTAACCAATACTTCAAAGTAGTGTATGTCATAATGTATTTCAATTTATGTCATATTAGTATATCCTTTATGTTTTCTAAGAACATTGATTCCCCACTAGAAATGATATTAAATCATTAGGAAAAAATTCTATAAGTTTTGTATCACATGTTTAAGTTTTTGGGAATATTATTCTTGAAAATATTATAAGTCTCCCTTTGATGTAATTTGAGGCAAAATTAAAAAATCATTACCTACATCTCAAGGCAGTTGAAAATTCATGATCAAAACTATCCCACACATTATCTAGAGTTTCTAGCTCTGATCTTTGCTTTGAAAATATGGTAGCATTATCCCTTTAGGGAAAATTGTGAAATATATACGGATCACAAAAGCCTCAAATATATATCCACACAAAAAGATATGAACATGTGCCAAAAAATATGGTTAGAGCTCATAAAGGATTACAACCACTCAATCCATTACCACCCTGTGAAAGCGAACAAGGTGGAAGATGCTCAAAGTAGAAAGGACCCAACAATTCTATCATTGATGAGAATTGAGAAGGATTCAATCTTCTTATATTTGATGAAGATGTACATGGGAATCATAAAGAAGAGAACATAATTAATCCTTTCACAAATGATTTCTCAACCATATCTTTTGGAAAGGTTAAAGGATTCTCAAAAATTTGATGTGGGAATTCAGAAGAAAGTAGAAAATATAGGAAAATGGAAATCCTCGGAGTTTAATGTTAATAAAGAAGGAATTGAGAGATTTTGGTCAAGACTATGTGTTCCATCAAATTCAGAGTTAAAGAAAGAACATTTGGATGATTCACATAGCATGAATTTCTCCATTCACCTAAGAAACACAAAGATGTATCAAGATATATGAGATAATTATTGGTGGGATAACATGAAGAATGAGATCACTGAGTATACATCAAAGTTCCTGGTATGTTAGAAATTGAAGGCTGAGAGGTATAAGTCTAATGGGATGATGAAACCATTACCCATACCAACATGGAAATGGGAGAATATCACCATGGACTTTGTCACTGAACTTATGAAGACATCCAAAGGAAATTCTATCACCATGGACTTTGTCACTGAACTTATGAATGCTATCTAGGTTGTGGTGGATAGTCTTACAAATACTGAACACTTTATCGTGATTAGAGAGGATTTCTCACTGGATAAACTAGAATAGATATACATCAGAGAAGTGGTAAGGCTACATGGAGTACAACTATGGATTGCATCTGATCAAGATCCAAGATTCACTTCTAAGTTTTGAAAAAATCTACAGCATGCTCTAAACATTAAGATGAACTTTAGTACGACTTATCATCCTCAAACTAATGGATAATCTGAGAAGACTATCCAAACACTTGAGGTCATGGTGAGAGCTTTCTCAATGGACTTTAAAGGTGGATGGGACCAACATCTTCCCTTGGAGGAGTTCTCTTACAATTATAGTTTCCACTCGAGCATCCAAATGTCCCCCTATGATGCCCTTTAGGGAAGAGGCGACATATTGGGATTAAGTTGGGGATCAAAAAATTCTAGGTCCAAAAATGGCCAAAGAAATGATGGATAAGGTTAAGACCATCCAACAACACATTAAAGCTACTCAGAGTCGAAAAAAGATCTATGTTGACAATCATAGATGAGACCTAGATTTTGATGTTGGAAGCATGGTATTCCTCTAAATATCTCCATGGAAGAGAGTTATGAGAATTGGGAAGAAGGGAAAACTTAGTCCAAGGTACATTGGCCCTTTTGAGATCCTTGATCGCATCAAGGCAGTGGCCTATCAACTAGCACTCCCACCAAACCTATCTCAAGTACATGATGTATTCTATGTATCACTCTTGAGGAAGTACCTACCTAAACCATCGTATGTACTCCATCTAGAGGTGGTACTGTTATAGAATGAACTCTCCTATGAAGAGAAGTCAGTGAAGATCTTAGATCATAGAGAAAAAGTTCTACGAAATAAGAAAATGAACATCGTCAAAGTTTTGTTGAGAAACCAAAAGTTTGAAGAAGAAACATGGGAACTGAAGGAATTGATGAGGCAGAGTTACCCTTATCTGTTTTAGTGCGGGAAAAGGAAATTTTGAGGGTGAAATTTCTAAAGGGGAGAAGGTTGTAACAACCCAAACATTTATGAATAAAATTAATTTTATTTTAATGTCTTATGGATATAGAAGATACATGCACTCATTTTGTCTAATTGGATTTAAATTACCATTAAGTATCATTACCATTGATAATATAGCTGTTGAATAGTGTTCATAAGACTAGTATAAATATAGGGCTTTTAACAAATCATTTTGATAGAGACAAAAGGAATTGATGACTTCAACTAGTAGGATCATTCCCTTTGAAGCCCATTTATTAGATCTTTCAAGGGATATAACAGTTCTAAGCTTTTCCCTAGACCAAGACCAAGCTGAGATCCAACGACTTAAGCATGAGAGAAACCGTTTATGGGAGAAGTTCAAGCTCACCGACATCACGACCCAAAGCATGTTCACCGAACAACCCTAAGAAAGCCCCAACATTGCACACCTTACTCTTAGGGAGTATTCTGGTGTAATAAAGATATATGTAACAATACCATAGCATTATGATTATGTGAATTATTTTTGTATAGAATAATGAATATACTTTCATTTTATTATTGTTACTTTGTAAATGATTTTTAAAGCACAAATAATACTTTTTTTGGTTAATATTCAAATTCAATTAGGAAATCTATTTTGATTAATTAATAGATTTTTTAATTAAATAATATTTTAATAAAATATTATTATTAAATTAATTTTATAAAATATAAATCATCGTATAATTTTTATGATGTCAATTGTAATTTTTATTAAGGTTTGAAAACTGTTTTTTTCAAAACCCGTCAATTTTCAATAAATGTTAGTTTTTATTTTAAAATTAAAAATTCACATATTTATAAAATTATTTAGATAAAATTAATATTATTTTTGGAATCAGGAAATTGAAATTATCCAATGGTGAATTTTTCATAATTTTCTGTGACAGTCGAATTTTTCGGTGAAAATGAAATACTGTATAAATATATAATGTGTTTTATGACATCATAATGAACCAATAGTTATATAATAAAATTATATAAAGGATATATTCAGAAACATATATGTTTTTTCCTTTAAAATAATATAATTTTAGTTTTATTTGATTTATTTTATAAATCCTTAGTGAATCCTCCAAGACATATAAACTATTTTAAGATTTTAAAATCATTTCCTTGAAAGTGTGACTCACCTCCACATAAGAAAGGGAAATATTTTAATATCTTCATCCATTATACTTTAAAAATAATTTATACTACTCCCCTTTTCCATAAACCATGGTAAGAAACCATGGGATGGTTTGTGGTTTTGAATATTTTAGTGTGTAGGGTCCAAAACCAAAATAATAAAGAATTCCCCCACCTTTTCTATATAAACCCACCCAATATCACATTAATCTTCACTAAAACAATTTGTATCTCGAACAAAATCGACCCCATACTCCATAGAGTCCTCTAAAGGTTCCCCCAAGCTCCCAAGAAACCTCTCCCAAGCCTTTGGGATCACACATCCAAGTACGGGATCTTCCACCCTCCTCTTTTATCTAGCATTCTTTTCATGTTATGTCTTTTAATTTATTTTATTCATATTTTGCGATATGTTATTAAATATCCTCACTACTACCCATTTTATTTATAAATTATTAGAACCCTTTCACTCTCATTTATCCCTCTTATGAACCCTTATGTACACCCGTTACCATGCTGAATTTCCGTAAGGGATCCTCACTTTCCTTCCTTTCTCATTTTTTTCCAAGTTTACTTATATTGTTATACCCTTTTATTTTTCAATTAAAAATGATGGGGTATGTTTTAAAACCTCCCCATACTTCCCTTATTATTTTTTATGACGGGAGATCTATTTCTCTCTCATTAATCCCTCCCATGTACAACCGTTACCATGCCGAAATTTCGTAAGAGTTATTCCATTTCTTCTCTTTTTCAAGTTTATTTATTTTGTTACACCTTCTATTTCAAAATTTTTTACGTTGGGACATGTATTTATATGAAACCATTACTTTCCATTTCATGTATATATGATGATATACCCCTTTCTCTCTCATCAACCATTTTTATGAATTTTTATGTTACGCCATTAGGCTGCTGAAATTGTACTGTAATTTTCTATGCCAAAATCATCATGTAGTGAATACCATGCCCATTTCTCTATCAAGGGTATTCAACTTTATTCACATATACATATAGATTATATAATTTCATGTATGTATTACACATTCTTTTATCATGGAATACACGTTGATGTTGAATGAATCAATGTTATGTGATCTATGTGGCACACTTAAGCATGAGATTGAAATGATTATGAAGGGTGTGCCTTGATAGCACTCTAATGAATTGGGTAATTTTTAGTAATATGATACGTTATGTTGGGATAGGGTTTTAACTAATTCCTTTTAGGACATTTTTCCACCATTTTGGCATAGGGTTTTACCTGATTCCTTTATGTTTTAAGTTGTTGCAACATTTCCATGTTATGATGATCATGCTATATCATGCCTTAATGTTCATGTTTCTCTTATGTTCTATTGATATGTCTATTACCTAAAATTTATTGTATTCTTCATGTTATTCCTTATTTACTCCCTTAATGGGTTTTATAGATCACCCTTTTCTTATGTATGTCCTCAGGTTATCCCATGCAATCCTAAGTATGAAGGAATGTTGTGGTCATGTAAAAGAAATTTTCAATAAAGATGTTGTATTTTATGTCTTAAGTTGTCATGTAATGTTCCTAAACCCCAAATACACTAGACCTATCTATATTTGAGGTTTTATTAGGTGAAATTTTATTTAATAAATAATGTTTAAATATTAAATAAAGACCAGGTTTGTTATAGTTATTATAGACACAGGGTTCCACAGGGATTAAGAAAATAATAAGGATTCATGTGCAATTACTATTTTCTAAACCTAAAAGTATTTAAAACAACTTATATTATTTATTATGTGGTTGTTATTTGTTTTTTTTTGTGATAAAAACATATGAATAAATCTATAAAATACCTAGAGTGATCCTTCTCTAAGAATTCTCTCAATAATAGAGAGAAATCCTCCTCCACCACGACTCTAGATTCTAGAGAGATCCAAGAGAACCCCACTTGAAGTGATTCTTAAGGAGATCAAAGATGAATGATGCAAGCTTTAGGATCTACCATGCTAGCACCTGGGGATACCTATGACAGAATTCAAAGGCTTGTAGAGAATGTTTGGATCACCATTGTATGGAATCTACACTTCATTCCTACAACGTACTGATGTCACAACATAAATATGTTTTCAGATTCATCAACGAAGAAATAATTCATCAAAAGTTAATTATTTAATTGCTTAAATTAATTATAAATCATTATAAGACATTCCTGCTTTTTTGTTTCCATAATTATCTCATATATTAATCTTTAATTCAATTTCATTGGTCATGATATTTATTGTTTATGTACATCTTATATTATTCATTTATTATAAAAAATCCAAGTTTGGCGTACCCCATCTGGCGCTTCTGCTATGCTTAGAACCTTCACTAATTCCCAAGATGATGATGAACCAACCAAGGTGAAACATTGAAGAAAACCCAACCACCTACCAAAAATTATAGAGGATAATGCCAAAAATTACTATAAGATTTATGCTGAATTTGATCCATCCCCGATCATTGATGAATAATCTGAATCTTCACTAATGTCTCCTAAACAAGTCTTAGTCCCAAAAGAGAATTCTCACGCACCTTAGACCAAAAAAGTGGTGATTTAAATGGTCTATCATACAAAGCCTTAAAGAGATACATTCTTATAGATGAATGATAACTATTTTTATAAGAAAACCCAACCAGTCCTAAATGGATATCCCAAGAGCCTCCAAAGTCCATGACACAAGCATGAAGCATGCCCTCAAAGATCTGAATTACTTGCTTCGTCTTTCCATCTATTTGAGGATAAAATCCATGATCAATTTAATATGATAAACCATAGAATCATGGAGGAATTTCCAAAACTAAAAGGTAAACTAGAAGTCCCTATCCAAAATAATAGAAGATGACGCCTCGTGAAACCCCATGATCTCTTAAACATACAAATTTTCCAAACCCTCAACCTTGGTGGTGTCTCAAATTGGAATTAAATGACCTAACTTGGTTAGTTGATAAATCACCACCCATGTGGAATTCTTCCCTCATGAAGTCTGTGGTAATTTGGAAATAAAATTCATGGACACATCATCCCATTTTCAAACACACATCAAGAGTGATTGAATTAAACTAGAAGGCTTTTGGTATCCAACCTTAATATGAAAATATACATAAAAACAAGTCACAAAATATACTATGTCACATTTCAAACCTATCCACAAAAACCGATGCTCCATATCATATTACATCTTAATTTTACTAGGATGAAAATACCATGAATAATAACAAAAACCCTCAACCACAAATTTTTTCATAGATGAAAGAACAAAATAATGGTTCCTCCTGAACTATTAATCCTAATATTTCTCCTGAAAAATCAATTTTAGATGAGTAAAATTCAACTGAGCACTAGCCAGAACCATATTTATATTTTTCTACTCCATATACAAGTAAATTGAAGAAAATATTCCCATGATATTCTATTCATATTTCAACCCCATCATAGCTTAAGAAGGAAACTTTTTTACTCAGAGCAATAGCAACAACATTCCCCTTTCTTGGGGAATAGGTGATGTCAAAGTCAAATGAATGAAGATAATCTACCCATCACCTCTATATAATGTTTAAGTCCTTCTATGAAAAAATGAAACTTAAACTCTTATGGTAAGAATAACTAGGGAACATTTCCTCAAAGAGGTAATGTCTCCAACTCTTGAGGGCATGAATAACTGCTGTGAGTTCTAAATCATGTGCTAGGTAATTCTTCTCATGTGGCTAAAGATGACGAGAGATGTATGCTACTACATGATCTTGTTTTATAATAATAGATCCTAATATATAACCTACATCATTACAATACACTACATATCCCTTTCCTACTTATATATTAACCAGAATAGTTGGTGAGGTCATATGTTGCTTCAATTCATCAAAGGAAGTCTGACACTTAGAATCCCATATGAATTTTATTCCTATCCTCACAAGAGAATTCAATGGTGATATAATCTTTGATAAGTACTTCACAAACCATTGATATTATTTTTCCAAAACCAATAATATTCAAATATTAAATACATTCCATGAATTCTCCCATAGGAAGATAAATTTCACCTTCTCAGGTTCAACTAAGATTCCATGTCCTGAAATCACATATCCTAAGAACCAAAATTCTTGAATCTAGAAATGACATTTTGATAACTTATCATAAAGGTGATGATCTATCAAGATTCATAAAATGGACTTTAGGTGTTTATTATTCTATTATTCAATCATAAATTAAACTATAATTTCATTCACAAATACCACAATAAAAGAATCAAGGTATCAGTGAAAAATCCAATTAACAAGGGACTTGAAAATAGAAGGAGCGTTAGTTAGGAAAAAATACATCATAAGATATTAAAAGTATCCATATCTTCTCTTAAAGATAGTTTTCAAAAAATTTTATTCCTTGACTCTAAACCAATGGTATCTAGACTGAAGGTAGATTTTTTTAGAACCACTTTTCTCCATTTAATTGATTAAACAAATCATCAATGTGGGGAAGTGATACTTATCCTTAATAATTACCTGATATATCTTCTAATAATCAATATATAAATGGATAGTTCCATCAGATTTATTAGTAAAAAACACTAGGGATACCTAAGGTGACACACTTGGGTAGACAGAGTATTTAGCTTTCAAATAATCCAACTAAATCTTTAGATTATTAAATTTAGTCAGTTCCATAGGATATGAAGGAATAAATATCACCTGAGTTCCCAGGGATAAATCAATCAAGAATTCCACTTCCCTATTTGGTATCAGACCAAAAAATCAACTAGGAATACCTTATTAAATCCTACAACCATTAGTATAAACTCACAAACTAATGGGTTATCTTCATGTTTAACTATTAAAGAATATATTATTACTTAGAGTCCCATAAAAGGAGGTCCTTCTCGACTAGATATCAAATCCCATTATCCCTAAAACACCCAAGGTCTCCCATCAGAAACAAAAAAAGACACCAACTAATGATAGTAATAAATTTTAGCTTTCTGGGACACCAACCATCCATCCCAATGATCACTTAAAATATATTCATGTCAAGAACCATAAAATTCCAAACTAGATCAACTTAATATATAAATAAATAATACGGGGGACGTCATAGATCCTTCCCCTTCTTCTTTCCAAGAGGTTTAATCAACTCCTTGATAAATACATGAGTTCCATTAGAATTTTTAAAAGATTCATGAAATAGGTCGATATAAAAGAATGGGAGGCCCCCATATCAAATTAAGAGGTCACTAAAGATGAAATAATAAATATAATACCTATCACTATTGAAGGACCCATATAAAATCCCATTGAAGACTCTTCTACTGTGTGAAACTGCTCAGTTCCAGAAGCCTAAGGCTAGAACCTTTCTATCCTTGAAACATATAACTACACTATATATCCTTTAGATAATAATGAGCCTATACCACAATATATATTGGAGATACACTGAAAAAATTTCTATAGATGACCTTCATGTCCACATGAGTTACAAATTTTAGGAGGAGAATGGAAAGAGCACCTCATGTTCCCTATCTTGATACACTGGTTAATGTTAAAGGTATACTATCAGCTGATATTAAAGGTTTGATATAATTCTCTTGCTGGAAGTCACTACTAAAACCTTTATTAGCCTCATTACACTTCCTCTTCTTTTTAGGGGATTTATTGAAACTACCACTAGGTGGAAGATAAATTCAAACCAACCATTATTTTTTCACCTAATAAATCTATGCCATCAAGGATCTATCAACCACTTTAGCATAGGAGGTAAAAATCAACATGAAAACTTGAGAATGGATATCTGGTCACAAGACCATCTAGAAACTCTAAGCCTTTAACTAATCATTTGATACCACCTTAAGAGAAAAATAGACCACTCATAATTTTTTTTGGCATAATCTGTCATAGTATGATCACCTTGTTGGAAGGTGAAAAACTCCATGGATTTAGTTAAAGTTAATGATTTTGGTAAGAACCAATAGAAAATGATAGTCTTTTAGTATTTACACTCCAAAAATTCATATTGTTTTTCCAAAAACATTGTTTCATACCATACCTTTCTAGGTAATATAATCTTAAAGGTAACACATTTCACCTTAATAAAATATGAAGTTTACATAAATTTAAAAATATGTATGATATTCTCTAATCAACCCTTTACTTCTTGGGGATCATTAATTCCCTATAAAGATGGTGGTTTCTGGTGGTGAATCTCTTTTTCGTGATCTTTATCTCCCAAAGTTCCTAGTTTCACTTCCCTATCTTGATCTGGGGAAAGTACAACTCCTCGATCCATGGCATGAATTTCTCAAACAACCACTTCAATAATATTTTGACTGACTGGAGGATTTCCTCATGAAACATAATATGTAAAACCCTCCCAAATAACTCTAATAATCCTTCTAGGGGGCATGATACAACATCAAAGAAATAAAATAGACCATAAAAAAAGTGATCAATCTCAGTTTGAATTAAGAAAACATAAGAAAATATTTGATATTAGATTAAAACTCAACAAGAGATAGACAATTCCCAATATCTTGTGGTAATTTAAGGCTTGTAAAAATGATATTTGGATAATAAACTTCTCTTAAAATACCCCTTATATATTGATGATACCATATCATATCTACCAAAATTTCCCAAGACAAAAAGACCATGGACACAAACCCACCTTTGATACCAATTTTTCATGACCAGACCTAATTCATCCCTAAACTGAACACCTAATCCATCCCATGTCAAGGACTGAAGGTAATTACTAATCCGCATAGGCTATAAAAAATAGACTCGATATTGAGAACTACCATTATGAATGATTTTCCCCTGTAATAAACTAAATTATCAAAAAAATCTACAAAAACCCCAAGGTTTGTGTAGGGAATGAGAAAACCAAGCCTAGTAGGATCACATTAGTATGTAATATATTTACCAATTATTCCCATTTTAAAAAATAATTTCATGGAATACAGTTTTTCATTGTAAAAAAAACATGGAAATTCACCCTTTCATAGGATTTTATAAAATATTACCAAATAAAACCAGTTTTTCAAAGCATGTATAAATAACCATTCCAAAATAGAATAACATGGAAACTAAATCCTAGGGATATCAGGTATGAGTTAGCTAGGGCACTCACACCTCAGTGAATAGATAAAGATGTGTGCATGAATTCCTAGAATAATGGACCTCGGGATAAGATAACACCTCAATAAGTAAACCCCTTATTATAACATAGTTTAGTTATAATTCTAGGGTAAATCCATGATAAGTAGCTGAAAACCATCTTATCATTATTGTACCAAATATACCATATCCCAAGTACCCTAGGTTATCATGTGCCATAGACCAAACTTTAAGGCTTTTAATTTCATAAGCAACCCACACTTATAGGCTTTCAATTTCACAAATAGACCACACTTAAAGGCTTTCATTTTCATAGTTAAAATAATTTCAATGAATATAATACATTAATAATAAAAATTACCAATTTCACAATAAAATATAATTTCAAATCCATTTTAATCATCAATACTAAAAGAAAAATCCATTTTAAAAAATAATCCCAAACTATTAGATTTTGAGATTCACAAATCATGCCATTAAATAGTTTTGGAAAAGTAATTTAAAATGAGAAAGAAATAATGGTTCATAAAGCATAGGATTTTCATAAAACCACCTACCTCAACACATGGTATAACCAAAAACTGAATGGGATCCATAATAAAAATAGAAAGAGGGATCTTAAATAGTAATATAAGACCCTAAACCATGAAACCCATATCAAGAAACTCATATTCAATAATAACTAAATCAATAGAGCAAAAAAGAAACAACTTAACACAATAATTATCAAATAAAAACATGATAATATTGGTAGATCTAGTCTCTACCTTCCTTTACCATAATAAATATATAATAAAACCCATTAGATCATAAAAAAACCCATAGATCTGACCATAAAATCCCTGGTCCATGGTTCTTTTCAAGAAGAAGAGAGGATATCTAGAAAAATGATGAAGAATAATAAATAACAGACACTTACCCTAAGTTTACTAGACCCAACACCTCTATATTTGTTGGAATAAATCTATGGAAGGGTTAGTATCTCCAAAATATCCTAGAGAAATACCTAGGGTTGAGATCCTAAGATATAGAAGGATGAATGAGGTCAAAAAAGAGGTGTTTTAGGTTTTAAAATAAAATTTTGGATTAATTAATTTTCATTTCATATTTTGGTCACAATGTTTGATAAACCATGTTCTTGGTTCGGTACATTGGTGAATCCACATGGTTTGTTCATATAGTTTTACTAACCGTGATCAAATCATGTGAAATGAAACTTCCCCAAAACACTAAAATCCACACAGTTTCCTAGGAATTCTACACAGTTTCCCCTAATCATGAAAAAAATATATACATGCCCATAAAACTCCAAAATATTCTTAAAATTACCTAGGATAACCCGAGAATGGTCTAAAACAAAATATGGTCAAAATAAATGAATATACACACCTGAAAGTTACATCAAGATTTGATAATGAGGATCATGGTATCCATGGTGGATATAGTTGTGATGGATGTGGTTGAAGATATTTTAGTGTAAAAGTTTTAGAGAAATCAAAATTTAAATAGGGTAAGACATGTGTGTAAGGTTAATTTATGGGAATAAAAATGGGGAGACCCATGCCATGGTAAAGACTATGGTGACTCTAAATTTGGGAGAAAATGATGGGTTTTTATGTTGAAAGTTTCCTTATACCAAATGGGGAGGCATAAAATGGTTGAGAAGGAATTATTTTTGAGTTCAAAGTATACCTACTAAAAACAAGCACTTAAAGAGGACCATTCCATAAAGGAAGGAATTTTTTCCATCAGGTTTTTTGAAGTTGGTACTATACAGGAAGTTGATAATTTTTCAAGTTGTTTTGAAGGGTGTTTTTGTTTTGAAGAAACACTATGCCATTGTAAATAGAGCATCACATTGTGGATAGTTATATCCAGAGTACAAAATGAGTGTTTTGAGAAGGTAAAATTTCACGATGTTTGAAAATATGGGAGTTACATCAGTTTTTTATGATTTGGAGATTCTATTACTAATTACCATTTATTCTTTGAGTTTCAATGATCCAAATCAAATCCAATGGTGATGATTTTATGGAAGATAGTAAAAATGATGGATTTTAATGATATGAAATTGGAAGTTAATTTTAGATTTGAATTTCTCATGTATTATTAGAACCTGATTTATAGAATTGAAAATAAGAAGAAGAGAGGGGACCATGAAAGAGAGTAGAGGGAACTATGTGTTTTGAGATGATAAGAAGGAATTTAACAAAAAAAGACTTTTTTGAAAACTATAATAAAAGTAGACTAAGTTTTTTTTCAATGAATATTATATTTTTCAGAAGTAAGAGTTTTTGTGTATACTCTTGAAGACTAATAAGAATATGATTCTTATGCTGTAATTATTTGGTGTAAATTTTTACTGATAGTTTGAATTATCTTAAAGATTAGAATTGACGATGAAGAGTTTATGTGTTTCTTATTGATGAACAGTAATGTGGGGGAATCAAAGAGTATAATAATTATAATACATTGAAGCTTCACAAATATAATTTATGATACAGTTTAATTTATAACTACATGTTGGATATGGAGTGACCTTCATGTCATTAAACTAAGAAGAGGACCTGTAAGTCTATAAACTGATATATTTTGGAGCTTTGTGCAAATGAAGAATTGGTAGTGAGACTTAGGTGGAATTGATCCATTTTATAAACCAATATATATATATATATAATGAGAATTATAATATAGTGAATTTATCTCTAAACATGTACAAGTGGTGAGTCTTGGGAAGAGTGACTTTACCTAAATCTTGTATCCACAAAAATAGCGAGTTATATTGGTTTGTTGGTACACTGACACAATAACGAGTGTATACTCCTTGGATATAGCCTAATATGGGAAAACCATATAATTCTATTTATTCCTTTACTTTATATTTCTATATTTTCACTTGTGATTTGATTGAATTGAGAAAGAATAAAAGAAAAGGTTGAATAAGTGTTACTTCTAATGAGGGAACAAGATCTTAAGGAAAAGGTAGAGGAGAAAAGTTTAAATCTAATAACAGCCTAATTCATACCCCATCTCTAGATGTACTAGGTTACTACAAGTGGTATCAAATAAAATAGGTTCTATTATGGATTCAACCTGATATATTTGGATAATGAATATTTGAAGACCATCCAAGATATGTCTTCAATAGTGAAGGTTCATGTATCAGATGGAAATCATTTTTCTGATTGGATGAAAGAAATCATATCATATCTAGAGGCATATTTTGGAATACCTTAAGATATTTCTTTGATAGGATTTTTTTCAAAGCTAGTCTATAATTGTTCATGAGATAGATCAAAGAAAATCAGAGATTGATGCATGTGTCAAGAATCACTTGTAATAAACCTTGAGTAAAAAGGTAAAAAATAATATAGAACATTGTAAGACTTAAAAATATACATGGATGAAGTTGGAAGAATTGTATGGAAGAGGAGTTAATTTATAAGTACATGAATTAGTTGAATATAAATTCCTTACATTTAAAGGAAATAATATGGAAATAAGATAAAGAAATATCTTATAAATATGGAGGCTTCTTACAATTAAGAGATTGATTCTATCATAGAATTTTAAACAAGTCTTTGTTTTAGTAATGATATGACAACCACATCATGTTTTAATTTATTTTTTTTAAAAAGTAATCACAGAGAGATATAGACCTTAAATGATTAGGTGGATTAATTATAAATCATGCATGGAGTTGATGTTACATTTATAGAATACATGGTGTTGGAAAACTAGATATTGAAGAGAAAATAGATGAATATAAATTAAGACATTATGAAAATGTGTACTAAGATTAAAGATCAAAGTGACATTCTTAGAGAACTTGAAAATGAACTAGAAAGAAATTTCTGTAGAGAAAGGGATCAAAGTTATAATCAAATCTCTCAAGACATAACTTGAAGAGAGGTTAAAATATAAATGATAAACTTGTTCAAGAATGGATTACATGGAAAACCAATTATTGGAGAACAATATGGAGATTAAAGATATTGAATCGAAGATAAAATTATCAATGGGGAAAGAGGAGATAAATATCCTATCCTATGAAAAATCAACAAGTAGAGTTCAAAAAGGTGAATATATATAGTTTTTTAAGAATAAAAAACAAATTATAAATATGGTGTAAGAATTTATTAATGAAAGATGTAATTATAGTTCTATTTTTGTGGAAGAGGGAGAAACACTATAGGTGTGTGTATGGAAACTAAAAGGATCAACAGAGGAGAAATACCTATTGAAACCATATCTCAACTAAGAAAACATTATTTGAGGTTTGATTTAATTTTTATATGTTATAATTGTTCTAACCTTGGTCATATTTTAAGGTACTACAAAAAAATAAAGGTGAGATTCCCTAGGAGTGGGTGAACCATTGAGGATAGGGGAGGCTAAATTAGTGGTGTAAATATTTTATAATTTCTTATATTTGAAATAAACCTATATAATAAATTTGGATTTTATAATATTAAATATTTCTATTAGAATTATTTGAAAGAATACAAAAATAAAGAAGTATAAATCACATAATAATTTTTACAAGGTTCGGTCCTAGTGTGGGTACCCACTCCTTATTGTGTTTGGTTTCTATACCAGTCCATATATTTTCCACTAATAATGAATTAATGATTACAAGTGTATAGTACATGAATAAACTTGTTTCCTTTTATTTACCAATACACACACAAAAAATATCCCATTGGTTTGAAATAACTTTCCATTAGTTATGTCACGAACCAGCCAGAGTCAACCCTGAACCAGTCACCCAGGCCAGCCCACGACAAGTCCTGAGAGGCATTCTCGATCCTATTGGGATGGAGAAAATCACCGAGGGAATCAATATAGTACACAAGGGAATGATTTCTCCCAAATATAAACAATCAAACAAATAGAATAAAGAAATGGACAACCCAAAATACATTTACATAAAAATTGAACTGAACATTATTTGTATAAGAGACTAAAAGTACAACTAAACAAACAACTCAACTGACCAAACCTTATAAACAACTAAATACATGTGACCCCTCTATTAAATCTTCTGCACAATGATCACATGTCACCCAAGGTGTTAAAACTCAAGTTGAAACCTTCACAAGGGATAAAAATAGAAGAATACTATAGGTGTGAGTATTAAAACTCAGTAGGTTAGCCCGATATTCTATTCCCAATGAATATCCTTTAAAATAAAAGAAACATAAATTTCAAGTTTTAAATACAAGATATAAATTTATGTTTTCCAAATTAGGTCATATTCTATAAAAAAATTATCAGACAAAAACATGCATGTTTTATAAACAAGAATGCTAGTAACAATTTTCAAAGATGTACAACTTCAAAATGAAACTAGTTTTCAAGAGGGATGCTATAAAGAATGTACAATTTTAAATAAATCACACACACTAATGAATTTACCAACCAAACACACCGTATGCTGATGGTGAGTATAAAATAGCCAATGAGCACAAGTCACGGGAACACCCCTAGGCACTAGTTGGTTGTGAGCCCGAGGTACCTCGTGTCTCGGTGAAAGTAACCATAATAAATATCCATTCTCATGAACATTAGAAACTATTAGGGATCATACCCATAACCTAGTGGTCCCCTAACATCATCATCATCATAGTTTATTTAGTGTTTTCATTGTCAAACTTGTAACATGAAACATGGGCCAAACCCCACGAGATCACTAGTATACTAGTACACGTCCGCCCACCTAGATACCCGAGATTCCCTTTAGTGCTAAATCAATTTACACATATTATAAAATACACATTTAACATCAAAATTAAATCCCAAAACCATAAAAACACAAACATACCAAAAAATTTCTTCATATTTCTTTCATGAATCAATAAACCACTAAATTTTTTCGCAAAACAATTTCAAGGAGTATATTGAGGCTTTGCACATAAAAATCATTCAAAAACACTCTTTTAAGTATAAAAACAAAAAAAACCATACCCAAACATATTTTTTATCCCTAAAAACATTTAATAAAATCATTTAATGGGCCATAAAACAATCCCAATTGACACAGAATGGTATATACATGTAAAAAACTCATTCTTCATTTTTAGGAAAGGACAAACGGGCCTTTAAACATTTTCTAAAAACTAAAATTTGAAAAAGTTATTCATTTAAATTTTATTAAGGATGTGTATAAACACCATTTAAAGTATCAAAACATATTAATAAATCCTTTAAAACACTCAGGTTACATATTCAAAACACAACTATTTTCATAAGGTTGTGAAACGAGCCATTTTCTGGCAACTCAGGCCAAAACATGTTGTAAATAAAAACCTATTTGTTTGTAAAAACAAATCCAAATTGAAAATCCATAAAAGGATCCAAAAATATTTTTTTACATGCTTCAAATGTATTTATAAATCCAAACAAATCATTTTAAATTTCACTAGACACATAAAATCCAACCGGGCAATTTACCGAACACATGACAGACACTCTTTAACAAAACAACTTATTTTAAGAACTTAAAAAGGGATAAAATACCATTTTCATGCCATAATTTTATTAAATCTACTGAAACATATTCAAAATACCATAAACAAAGTGTGAAATCTCATGGAATAATTTATCAAACAAGAGGATTGCGCATTTATACCAAAACAACTATATTTTTAACAAAATAAGGCATAAAACATCATTTGCAAACAAAAGAATTAAAACCAAGGTTTTAAAGAAGAAAATATCATATAAATAAGGTTATAAAAACATTATAATGATGAAAATTAAATGATAAAGACTTGTTCAAGGGATATCCTACCTCAAATTCGTGGTGGAAAGGAAACACACACCTGAAATCACCCACTGCGGTTCCCAACACTCTAGACCTATGATGAACCACCCTAAAAGAACAAAAAACCCATAAAATATCATTCTAAAACAGTACCCTAGGTCTATCATGACCATGGGATAAGAGGAAACCAAAATAAAATGGAAGTAGAAGGAATATGGAGAAGAAAGGAGAAGGAATCTCACCTTGGAAACTAAAGGACTCTTCATATTCCCTTATATATGCACCCTTAGAGGAAAGGTAATGGAATGTAACGTCTTAGATATTCTCATTAGGTCTGGAATAACTAGGGAAATTTGATTTGGGGTAAAAATAGTGAAAGATAAAGGATTTATGAAAGATACAATTTACCTTAGAAAATCTGGACGATTTCAGGAATCTTGAGAAGTTTCTCCCTAATACTCAGATAAGATGAGATCCAAAGAGTTAAAATAGACAATGGGGATAATAATAGGTATCTTGGTCTTGAGTGGGAGGTGGAATCACAAAACACTGTAAAAAAATAAAAAATATATAAAAGAAACAAATTATTTTTTTTAAATTGGAAATGGGCCCACGGGTAGCCCAAAACCTGAATAGATAACCTAAATTCACCATGATTATTAATTATTAATGGGTCAAAAAGGATATTTAGGATTTAATATGTCAGGTTAGGAAAAATATTAAGTGTAATGAGTCAAAAATGTTAAAAAATTAAGGATTTATAAAAGAAACAAAATATGTTTTTAAAAATGGAAATGGGCTCACAGTTTGGCCCAAATCATGAGGTAACCACCCTTTCTACAAAAAATCCCAACAAAAGAATTGAGGAACCAAAATATGGATGATTAGATATATATGAAACTTAAAAAATCAACATTTATCTCACCCAAGACCCAGGAAAAGGATCAGGATTGCCATTGAACCAGATCAAAACAAAGACATGAAAAACTGGATGTGACGGGTTATAGTGTGAACCAAAATGAGAAATATTATTTGAGAATATGTGTTTCTCTAGAAACTAATGGTAATCTTCCTCTTTATCCTTAAAGATAAATATATTATAATATGCTCACCTCTTTACATTATCTAACCTCTGATAACACTTGGGAATAATATACAAACTAGTTGAACTTGATCAAAACATGCATTATCAGTTGTTGATATGCTTCTTAGTCTTCTTCTAAATATTGGTTCACTTAATTCTTGGGATCTTGTAAGTTTTTTGTTCTTTACTAATATTTAGATTCATGATTTATTTTTTCATATTTTTTTAACTCAAGAATCATATAATATATCCCTTTATTAGACTTCTCCTCTTATTTAAGAATTATCATAATCATATTTGATTTCAATTTAGAAATTTAATTTCTAGATAAAATTCTAGATAAATACCATAACAAAATAATACAATGAGATCCTATGATAATTTCCTCAATCTTCTCTTTGTGTGGGAACATTCCCATGATCACCAAATATTCCCTTTATTTAACCGCTGCCTTTAGTGTAAATCTAGAAACACCTTTCTTAAATTTTATAATAATTTTAGTAGTTGAATAAAATGATCGATTAATTATTTATCATAAAACACTTCTCATAATTATTCAAAAATAAATTTATTTAATAATTACAAAAATACCCTATAGTGATATCCTCTTCTTATTAATAAGACCACCCTCGATTCTCATTATCTTTATCAAGATTATGACATGAAATAGTTCTTCATTGTGAAAAAAAACTTGGTATCTTATCCTATTGATAATTTAGACACTTGAGAACTCAAATTAAATCATTTCAATACCATTTTAATGAGATTTATGAAATAAAAAATAATATAACTCTTCCCATTTGAAATTCAGAATTATCATATTATGTTTCTTGTTTGATAAAATCATTTTTAGTTAAGATAAAAAATTCCCAACTCACATCATATAATCCTCCTATTGGGAAGAAATAAATCCAAGTTTGCCTTTTGTGAAAAATAAATGGAATTACCCAAAGAAGAGGTAACATCTTTCAATAGGCACATATCATTTATTTCTTTCCCCACCCCTCATTTATTTTTCTTCAATGGTTATATAAACACCTCAAAATCCTAAATATAATGAGAATTTTTATGTTATGGTTTACACCTAAACCTCAACAAACTTCCATAAAATATTATACATAATCATTGTTCGTGCATACGAAAGACTACCGCCTCTGAAATGATGTCATTCTTTCTTCCATTACAACCATTCAAGGGTGAGAATAATGATGGAAATAATGTTTTTTACATGATATATATGATATTTATGATGTATTTATGTAGTGTATATACATCACATGAATTTATTATAATATTCATATAATTATATTTATAGTTATTTACATATCCAATTTATGATCTATCTTCCATGGAGTTTACAGTTCAAAAGTTACAAAATCGGTATGGCAATTTTTTCTCAACTTTCCTTATTTGAGACACATGTTATGTTGTGTACCTATATTATTTTATGAGGTGTATACACCACTCATTGACATGTTTTATCATGAATATAATTATTTTCATGATATTTTATGATTCATGTAATTTTATTCTTTAATGGTAATTATGATTCAATGTTACCAAATTGGTAAAATTTTATTTTAAAATATCATTATTTATCGGGATTGTTTACGATTCTGCTTCCATTGATGAAATATTATGATCCATCTTTCAAAAACCATCATGATGTTTCTTAACATCTATAATTTATGATATATTCATGTATTTTTAACATTTTCCACTCTTCGGTACTTAATATAATTTATGAAAATGTTTTTTATGAAAATATGACTTTATCTCTCTCTTTGTCCTGAAATCAGTTTTATTAAAAAAAATATTCTCTAAAAAAATTAATTTTTAAATGAACTTTTGATATAATTTTGAAGTAATAGGTTTTAAAAAATTATGTTTTAAAAAGGAGTTTAATATAGTTTTAAAATATTATGTTATAAGTTTTTAAGGTTATTTTCAATGAAAATGGATTTCAAAATGTTTGATGATTTAAAATTCATTTTACAAAGCCCAAATGATATTTTTATAAAGAAATGATTTAAAATGATTTTTATAGAATACATCATATGTTTTAAGTGTTTTTTTCAAAGAAAATTAATTTTAAATTGTTTTATGTCTTAAAAATGATTCTCAAAGAAAGGATAATTTCCTTATGAAATGCTCCAAGTGATCTTTCAAAATTGTAATGTCCCTAACTCGGGTGCTAGTAAACTGGTACCTAGAGCCAAGTCGTCACATGACCTCAAGTTCACCTCCCCATATGCCAGAGGATCCCGACTAGAAGTGAGGGTTTAAGAGTAACGTGGGGAGAATATACACTCTTTATCAGAGTAATCCGTAGTAGATAACATATACAATAGAAAAAAATAGAAAAACCAGTGAACATGCATGAATAACCATCACCCAAACTAGGTACAAACCACAACCAATAGTAAATATGTCATGTCATAGTATAGTACCAAGTTGAAAAAACCAAAATAAAGATAAATAATGGAATAAAAAAATGTTCCTAACTCTAAGTTTAGAACCTCATCCATGAACATACCAAATCCAACTCTACTCCCAAACACTAGAACTTTTCCCTTTAACTAACCTGAAACCATGAAATCTTATCAGGTACCCGATGATGACACGATCAGACTATGAGTACACCTCAGTAGTCCACCACCAAGAATGTCTATGAAATATCAATTCTAAATAGATAGTTCATGATATTTATAAATAATGATAAGTAAATAAAAGATAGATCAAGTATCCATTAGTATTATAGTTTCCCATTAAAATTCAATAATTATGACATCTCAATTATTAATTCAACATTTTTATTTGTTTAATGGATTAGGCATGTTCAATAGTTTCAAGGCATATGGTAATAAATAAAGTCCTATCACACTTGGGAAACACAACAAAACAACCACATTATCCTCACCTCGAAGCCTTAATATGGGTGGAATGAAACCGTTAGGGGAATCAAACTATGTCCCCATCCCTAGCCAGTTTATAGAGGTGTGGCCTTTAGAGCCTCATTCCAACTCGACCCATGGGCGTGGAACCTATTTTCTATACCTCACTCTACCAAGACATGTGCACATGCTTATTTATTCATTCACCACACATAACCAGATTATAACCAAGAATATCCAATATCATTAGTAATATTAAAAAAATTACATCTAATATGGGAATATATATTATGCCAGAATCCATTAACACATGTATCATTTATATAACATAACCACTTAGCAGAATTCACATTCCCCATGCCTAACTCACAAAGCATATTCAAATACAAAACATGATTCATTAACACATTCACATTAATCCAATTTAACCCATTCACATGCCAAACCAAACAATCCCTCAGCCATTATCCACAACTACACACATCTACCCATAATACTTTCATAATCATTACATCAACCCATTTACACATTCTCTAGGGTCTCTATATAATCACAGGTCAATTTCACACATTACATTTCTATTAACTATATTCAGGAGGGTTGACACTACCAATGGGTGGCCCTAAATTGGTCAAGTAATCCTACATGCATCCCCGAGGAATCATGAGGGGATTCAATTGGCAAATAATAAAATCATTATATCAAATCATTTAAATGAAAAGAAGAAGACATCAAGGAAAGAACAATAACATAACACCACATGTACAAATCTATGTAAACACCAAGGGATATAACATATATACCACTAACCTCAAATCCATTTATGAATGAAATATTAATAGAATCCTTATACCCTAATTCAAACAGAATTTAAATCCTCAACCTAGATCTCACCAGAAATTAAGTGTTTTAGAGATTTGGATGGAGATAAGAGAAGGATGAAAACCTTAAGCTTAAAAGAGAAGAAAGAGAGGGATTAGACATACTCAGATCTTTGATCTTCACCCAACATTGCCCCAAATAGATTATTATTGAAGGGTAATAACCTCATGGAAGCTTGGGTCACTATGGTTTGTCACTAGGGATCAGAGGATAAGAAATTGTAGGAAAATTGGGTGAGGTTATTAAATTCCAAAATAGAAATTTTGTAACTTTTCCCAACAATACAAGGGAGAACAGTTTACCTGAATGGTTTAAAAAACCATGTGAAAAATGTGCACTAGCCACTTCCCTAAGAATAATGGGTTGCATGGTTACCTGGATTGATCACACGATTTGAAAGACCATGAACTGACCATTAGTGAAGCCTCTGTCTAAGGCTACACATTTACCTAGGAATTCCACATGGTTTCCTTAAGTGTGAAGCAACCGTAATCCTTTCACAGATTGACCCATTTCACCTATTTATCACGTCTCAAACCTTTGGAACACCCCTAAGACTCTACATATTTCTCATAATCATTTCATTAACAAAAATAGAATATTGAAACCAAAATTTAAATAGGGATATACCACTGCAAATTCCAAGATCTTACAAAAATCCTTATACATCTAAGATGACATACTTCGATATGGATTACGATTTACTATGGATATGATCCAAATATTCCATTAATATTCATTCATTGTATGGTTTATGTTTAAAATGACTAGTTCTTTATGAAACCCATTTTTCTTCTACGGGTTATAACATGATAAATTACTTATGAAACCCACATCATTTCACATGTTATTCTAATATACATTTATTAGGAAACCTATCTATTTTCCATATGTTAGGATATGATGAAATGTTATGATACCCAATTTATTTAATGGTTTATTATATTATTTTTATGAAAAAAATATCATTTTTGGTACATAATGTGATGAATATTTTATTACATTGTGGCACACATATGTATGATTTCATTTTGTGACAGGAGGGAACTATATCTCCATCTAATGAATTGGGTAAAGATTTATATAAAATTTGGTAAATATGAGAAATATTTCAACAAGGTTGATCAAAAATGTGAAACAGGTGTGTCATAATCAATAATGGGAAACTTGTGTGTCCTGATCCACCATGGGAAGAATGTGTAACCTAATCCACTATAAGGAATGGGTTGTGACTGGGGATTGTTGTGTGTCCTTCCTAGTAGGTATAACCCCATTTAGTTCTATAATATGTTTTGGAAATGATACTTGACTTATAGGTAATGATTATATATTCTTATTCTTCAACATATTACATATTCACAATGTTATCCACGGAACTTTTTTTATGTCTATAAGTTTTTGTGAGATCCTGATATCACGCCTTTAACATAATGAATGGACCTGTTTCTATTTACAGAAGTTCACGATGTGATAAGATAATTTATATGCCACAAATATATGACTTATGAAAATATTTTTCTTTCATGTAATATTCTATTGGTTCCCTTATGATTCATTTATTATAAATATCTAATATTTATGTCCTGATTCTTTATTATGATCTTTATATGCAAGTTATGATCATCTAATGTTATGATCATGTTGTCATAACCTTATTCTCATGATTGTGATTACATATCACCCTTGTTTACCTTTAATGATAATCTAAGCTCACCTATTCTTATGTTTCCCTCTCTAGGTTATGAAAAAAGGTTTTATAAAGGAGTAAAAAAGGTGATGATCTTTATGATAGATGTTGAAGATATTTCCCCAAATCATAAGAATGTGTTCCCATTTTCCAAATACACTGAAATATTATAGTCCTCGAGCATGTAATTTTTTATTGTGATGAATATTCTAATAAAATGATTTTATATCCCTGTATTTTATTCTTGGGTTGCTATATTTAATACATAATTATGAATTAAAAGACAATTTTTTAATCCTAATTTATTTTCTTAACATTAAAGTGAAACATTATGAAAAAAACTAAAACACAATAAAAATGATACCCAAATGAATTATTACATTAGCTCAATAATAATGGTTTATCATAATATATTATAAAACCCATTATATTTAATTATAACTTTATAACCCTAATAATAATACTATAATTTCCCCTTATGGAATTAATGTATAAGAAAGACAGGTAATTAATTAGACCATATAAATACAATTTTAAATAAAAACCCAACCACATATTTTATACCAAACCAATTAAAATTAATAACGAAGTATACCTTATTTTTATAATTATCTATTATCTATTTATTTCATGTAAAAATATATAACTAAAAACTCAGTCAATTATTCATGCGTTATTCTGTGTTCATTTTAAAAAAATCATAAAATAATTTCATTATAAATTATTACCCCTAATTAATTCAGTTAGAAATGAATTCCAAAGATATACACATACATATATAATGAGATGACTCAGGTTATATACCAAAATCACTAGAACATTTGTAGAAATTTAAAAGTTAAAATATGTAATTTCTCCTAAGGATATATTCTAAAAAATAAATTATCATTTTATATATAGAATAATATGCCCTGAAAAAAAAATTAGGTAGTATACTATCCAAATTATGATGTATTATAAGATTAAAATGATATATTAGGATGGAATGCCCATCTCTGGACAACATCATGAGAAAGACTTAACATAGTAAAATACATGATAAATCCCAATATAAATATATCTTAGTGATGGAGAGTATAATAATAATTCCCATCCCCATATTATCAATGTATCTACTAGAACTCAAGTAAATATAATAATTTGAACCTTTATTTATAATATATGATATTAGTAAGAATAATAATTTTATTTAATGTCATAATAATATTTCTCCTCTCTATATATCATCTATAAAGATATAAATAATTAGAGAACTATTTTTATATGAACCATATTCTAATCTATGGAGTCACCAATACATAGAAATTTTCAGTCCATGAACTAATATTCACTGACTGCCACCCTCAAAAATTCCTAAATTAATTAAAATAGTATAGAAAAAAATAAACATAAAGAATAAAAATATCAAATTAATGTATTAAAATATTATCCTTCATGTGAAATATAAGATAGAAAACATACTCAAACCACTAAGATATAAAACTTGTGAATAATATGAGAGGTAGATATTTAATTATTACTAGATATTAAAATACATTCTTATATAAAACAATATATATCCCATTTCAACATCATGGTAAATGCCTCAATAAAACTAGTAAATATTTTCTATAAACTCTATTGATAAATCATTCTTCTTATATGATATAAACATTAGAGTATATATATTGAATTAATGAATTTAAAGTTCAGTATTACTAGTAGACTTTTTTATTTAAATCAAAATAAATCCTAATTATGTTCATTTCATGAATCAAATACATTACAAAAATCTGTCAACATTCATTGGTTAATATTGCCCTATTACACTATATAAAACATTCCCAAGAAATCCCAAAACCCATCTTTAGGAGGATAGGAATTAAAATAATTAATAAACATAAAAGTAAAAGGATTTAGAGTTTTCCTACACAATATTGATAAAATCAATATTTATTATAAATAATACCTAGATCAATTACACTATTTCAAAAACCATGAATCCTAATTATTTCATGACCCTATAACACCCCACATAGTTTCCGAAAATACGTGACTAGTTTTACTCTAATATATTCATCATGAATCATTATAAAAACACATTATTAATGACATGTTTTGTAAATAAACATCATAAAATCCCATGAAATAATTCCATTTTATAAATATAGTAATTGAGGACATGTTTTATACATTGAAATAAATAAAATATCCATTTTTATTTTCATTTTATATTCAAAAAATAATAATATTTATATTAAAATAACATTCTTTCACATATATATATATTACCAAACAACCATCCATAAATATATACACTACTTACAAAATAATGAATTGACCTTAGACCTATAATTATATCCCTACATCTAGCATGTTAAATAGCCTCAATCTTATTTCTTATCACTATTGGCTAGAAAGAAGTGTTGGGGGAATAAAATATAGACATTTGGAATGAGTTCATCAAGTAAATACTCACAACACAAAATAAAAATTTTAAAGATGGAATAATACATGAATTTTATAAACATAGTTTATCAATGTCAACCAATAAACTATTTCAAAATTTCCTTATAAACCAAAAATGGATTAGCCATAACAAATAATGAAAACATCTCAAAAAATCATTATAAAAAAATTATGATGTTTATAAAATATTTCAAAAACCAAAAAAGGATTCAAAATGAAAGAACCTGGTTGATGTGTACACACTATAAAATATAACTCATGAGGTACAAAAGTCCCCAAATCCCACATAAACCAACTCAATATTATAATTACTCACCACTATAAATAAAAACACTCAATTTTCCTAAATGACCATAGAATATTGTACCCAATTGAAATCCTTATCCTCTTAACTATACTATTGGAAACATGAAAACATAAACTCAAATGTGTGTTTTTATACTATTAGGGAAATACATGTTATATATAACCAATATTCAACACTCTTAATTTTTTTTGAAAAAATAAAACATTATAGTTAAAAATTATATAAATAATACAATATGTTATTCCTTATATATATTTATATTTTAAATGAAAATAACATTATTCATAAACATATAAAAAAGATGATGGATTGTTACAGAAAAACCAGTGAGATATAAGAATAATTTGATTACCTATAGAGGAATGTGATAACAAAAACTATTTATTTTATAAAGACATATACTGCCAACTAATTTTCATTTTTTCAAAATTTTTGAACATTGGAATTTTATAAAACATAACCAAAATAAAGTAACGAGGAAACACAATTAGCAAAACCTCATTTTTTATATAAATATAATAACAATGATTGAACATAATATAAATGAAATGTCCTAGAAAACTTATTCACTACAACTATGGAACTAGTAAAAAAAATAAAAATATCCTCAAAGTAAATAACAAATCATCATCAATTTTAGGTAAATAAAAAACTAACATATCATGTTCTATATGATATGACATCCTTTGTTCTATAAATTTAATTTAGTATGGATTTGGTCCAACACATATGTAATATTATAATAATATTTTATGATACAGAACCTAAATTTATCTCAATAAACATAGAAAAAACCCCAAGCCATGGAATAAACCTAAATAGGGGTTCCTAGAATTGTGAAATCATAAATTTTAATGTATTCATCCCAAAAATTTCATCAGAGTTTCTTGAGTTTTTCCAATATGTTTCTTACTAAATTTTAAGAATGAAAATAAGTATTATATGAACAATATACCATAAAAATATATGAAAAAATAAAAAAAACTATTATAAAAAAATATCTTATCCCCTATCATCCTATACATTAATAGTCTATAGATTTATAATATCACATTATTTCAAATTTCAAATTTCAATAGTAAAATCAATTGTATTCTACGATATTATTTAAAAAGTGAGGAAATAATTAATAATGAAAGTAAATTATTGAAAAATAAATAAAAATAAGTTATATAAAATTCCAAAATAATAAATCCAACCTTTGTAAAATTAAATTAATATAAAATCACCTTTAGTAATCCCATTTATATCACCATAAAATTTTATAACCATTTATCAAAAAAAGAGATTATATGAAAACCCATCAAAGTATAATTAATAAACAATATAATAAAACACCCTTTGGTATCAAAACCATTTGAAAAGTTGGAATGAAATAATTTTTAATAATTAATATAGGTTCATTAATTATTCCTTTTTATAGATAAGAAACAATAACAATCTAAATTAAAAATCACTAACACATCAAAACATTGATAATAGATAACTTATTTGACAATAAATTATCATATAAATTTTATTAAACCTGTGTTGTTTATGAAAAAATATTTATATTGAAAAAGTGAATTTGTATTATAAAATCCACCTTTTATACCATAAAATAATTGATAATTATTAAAAATAATATCATAATTCTATTGTATTTATCATATACTATGATTATTTGAGAATGAAAAATGTTTTAAACATTTTGAACTCATTATTTAAACAAATTTAAGGAAGGGTATGTAAAATAATTCCTCAATCGGTGATCAATGAATCAAATTATTCAAATAGAGGAAGACTATGTCTTAATGAAGAATCTACATTCTATTAAAAAAATTCAACAATTTTTAAAGAGGATAACTGATGAACATGTTCTCATGGCCATTTGGGGTTTAAATAAGGTAAAGGAGAAGGTTAAAATTGGATAAAGAAAAATAAAAGCGATATAAGTGGTCTAAGTCTATTATTTGGAAGAATAATATCCATGGAATTAAATAATTCATGTTTATTTATTAATGGAAGAGAGTTATAGTTTAATTAAGATCCCATAGAACTTATTTTGATACTTCTAGGTCTATGTTGGAGGAAGCCTCATCTACAAAATAATTATAAAAAATTAAAGAAAACCATGTAAAATTTATCTTTAGTCCATATTATTTACAATAGATTATGCACACTATGTATTGTCCAATATATTTATAATTTACAAATATCCAAGTTTGGCTGCATTGTTTTTCATATGGTTCACTAAAACTATGAATTTTGTATATTTTTAATTATAAATCCCAAAAATCATAAAACATAATGGAGTAAATAGTGTTGGGTCAATTTTGTATGGATATAGTTTTAGGATTCTATTTGAATTATTTTTTATGATCATTTTGTATTTTGTTTTCATTATGAAAAAAATGCATTGTATGTATTAGAAATTGTACCCAAGCATAATGAAATCAGAAGGACACATATTTCTCAAGAAAGTCTATCAATTGTTTTTTATTATTATGATGTTGTTTACTATGTATACTAATTATTAGGCTCATCATTTCATAATGATGATTTTATGATTGGTACCCAAATTTGTATCAGATATAGAATGTCATTGGAAATGTATGACCTATAAAATTAGATGATTAAATTCTTGTATCAATGTTCTATACATCATGAATATCATGACAAAAGTATAAGTTTGGTTAAGAAAAGAGAAGTGTGGTTTGTAGGTGTTTCAATGAATTTGGTTTTTTTCAGTCACTGATTATTATATTTAGGATTAATAGATAAAAATTAGTTTTTATGTATAGAAGTTTGAATTTTATAAGGAAAAAATATTTTAAAAAGTATTGATTGTTGAATCCTTATGACAGGCTAATCCATTGGATGAAATGATCCATCAAATGAACCATCTATTTTTGAGTTATCGGAAGAAATATTTTTTTGATGATACTGACTAATATGATGATATGTAGATACCAATTCATGAGACTCTATAGAGCCATTGATCTATTGGAAGAGTTTTTGGAACTGATAAGGCATCAGATGTTTTGTTCCATTTGATGAAGAACATAAAATTGTTTAATTTCTATCAGATGAAACAATATTTTTGATTATGAATGTGATGATCAGTTGAAACTGATCCATATGATTTTTTTTGAAAACTATCATTCTGAAGGGATGTATATAATGATCCATAAATGGTGTTATTAATACTAATCCATCAAACATACTATTTTATAATGATTCACCATGTCTATTTGATATTGATAAGTCATCAGATGAAGTGTTTCATCAGACACAGTTTCACCAGACTAAGGAATAGTTGAAAAGATCATTAATGTTGACAAAGAGTTGATACATTTATAAATTCCTACTTTCCATTTTTTAATGATTTCTAAAGCCTCTATAAGTTGTAATGATGGTGTCATCATGTTTTAGCTGGCATGGATCATCAAAGTAAGATTCTTTTTGCATTACTTGTTTTTAATCATGTCTAGTGAACCAGAATGAAAAATATAATTTTGGAATGATATGTTTTGTAATAAGAACATTTTTTGTTATTATTTGATGTGATTTTGAAAAATTTGAATTCCTATAGTATTCAAGAAGATTCTAGAGAACTCTATAAGTATTGATATGAATTGAGAAGTAGACTAATAGAGTTTAAATGAATATGGAATTAGGATTTCCCATTTTTTTAGATACAAAAATATTTTGGTTCACTTACTTTTCTATTGTGATACTTCTTTAAATAGAAGTAGAAGTGAAAAATACTTATGATTATTCACTTGAGTAATTATTGGAGTTTTGATGTTTTTTTAGACATGTTTCCAAACCGAATTTATGGAGGATTTTTTCTAGACTATAGATGTGATCTAAAAAGTGGTGATGAAGAGTTACCATATAAAATCGATAAATTATCCTAACAGAATTAGTAAAAATAATGAATAACGAAGGAACATATCTTCAGATAGAGGAATCAAATTGGAGGAACAATTTTAGTTTTGTAAGAAATCTATAGAAGAAGTTCATACCTGCTACAAGGTAATAAAGTGAATAATTTTTTTTAAGAATACCAAAAGTGAAAATTATTTATTTATTATAGAGATAGAGTGATCAAACTATTCGTAATGTTTTCTAATAATTTTGTAAAATCTTATTTATATCTTTTGTGTTATATTTAGTACATGCACTATTATACTAAAAATAGATCCATGCATGTGTAATGGTACTTTATACTTGCTATATCGATATTATATGTATTAATTTATAGTGTATTGTGTGGTATTGTAATATTTTGAAACAATTCATGGACTAAATACTATTATTAAGTAGTGAACGTGAAAACTCTTTTGTTCTAGTGGATGTGTGAATGTTTGGTTTTCAGTAAAGTGATAAAACGTTAATAGCGGTAAAAGATTATTTTATAATAATGAAAATATTAAAACACAAAGATCAAACTGATCCACCCCCACCCATATAATTTATTTTATTGATCATGAATGGTCCATTTCAATTGGTATCAGATGAATGTTATCTTTATTGAATACATTGTGGATGTTTGAAGATAAGTAAATATGGATAGTTTGAATTGTTTTAATCATATGGGTATTCTAGTTTTTGATGGAAGGAACTATAATATAATGAAACATATAATGTTTACATAACTAATGGATCTTGGTTATGATGTTTTAGAGGCTATTAAAAATTTATATCCTCCTTTTTATTTATAAATTTCACTTATAATTATTAATATAAAATCTTTGAAGAATAATGGAAGGGCTACAAATGGATATGGAAATGAAGTGGATCCTATGTAATTTTGGAAACTAATCAGAAGTTTTTTAGATTTGGATACTTAAAACTAGATATTTTATATGTTGATAACATATATGAATGATTACTAAGGTCTCTAAAAGAATATCATCCATCAGTAGGAAAATTAATTCTCAGATTATTAAAGTCACAAATTTTTTTTTGTATCAAATATGAATGCTCAATAAATATTGACTTGTTTGAAATAAAAATATTAATTGGGAAGGAATTGTAGATGATTGAAGGTCCAAATTTGGTGGATTTTTTATTTTTGTGGAATGATTCATGAGTTGAAATACTAAAATAAATAATTATATAACTATTAGGATAGATGATGTAGAATATGCTTCCTCCACTCAAAACACAAAAAAAATTATGATGATGAAGAAACAATTTGGATATTTCAAGTTGAAGTGATATTACCACTTTTATAGGGTTGTGGTAATCAAAGTGTTATCAATATCACTAAAAACCCAGTTAAACATTATCATTCAAAAAATATTGATACAAAATATCAATTCATAAAATTGATTATAGGGAATAATGAACTCATGCTAGAATATATTTCTGCAATTCAACAAGTTCTTGATATATTAAAAAAATCATTAACAATAGAACATATTTATAAATTGATGTTAAACATGGGATCCAAACTCCTTCTATGGATGGTTGAGGAATGTGTTTCTATCAACTCTATCATCTTTTCATTAGATAGTTCTTTCTTGGGGGATAAAAATGATGGCTCAAAAATATTACAATTGGAATGTGATAAACCTGTAATGAATTCATGTATTTAGGGGGAATTTTTAAAATGGGTATGTTCTGCTTTCCATATGTTAATTTTTTTAATAGTTTTTTTATGTTTCTATAGGAATCATGTTATTTTAGGAATAAAGTAGAAATATAGAGGATTAATGTTTAATGTTTATGAAGATGTTTCTTAAGTTAATACTTATGGATATCATGGATTTTTTACCAATTATTCTTGTTTCTTACTCTAAGTTTTAATAGGCTAGAATAGGATTTTTGATTAGTGATCCATTTCATGAGTTAAATTATTTCATTGATTTATGAATATTGGATGAAAAAAATCCAAAGGGAGAGATTTTTGGGACCAAGTTGGATTAAGGTGGTTTTCAGATGCCAATATAATGATATTTACTAGATGTTTTGTATTTTATTTTCATTATGAAAAATAAATTTCATTCTATTTATTGGTGATAAAAATCAAGTGTATTAGACTCAAAAGATCAAACACGTATTTATTAAGTAAGGCCACCCACTGATGGTTTCTATTTTTTTGTTCTTTACTAGGTATTCTTGTTATCATACTCATCTTTCTCAAATATGGAATTTTAGAGTAGTCTAGGGAGTCATATCATATGTATAATTTCATTTGAGATGTTATACATATAAATCCACAAGATGTTTTGAAGATCTCAATTTTCTAAACATCATAAAGAATTCATGATAAATGAATGTGTTTGTATAAGAATATAGAAATTTTATTTTCAGTTGTTTTTATGATGTTGATGTTTTTCTATCATAGATCATTGGATTAAGGATTACAAGGCAAAGATTCTATTTGAAGCCTATATGTTTGAATTGGATGAAGAGAAATGATTTTCATAAGTGTTGGTTAACTAATCCATCTAATGGGTTGATCCATCAAATGAACGATTCCATCATACAAACCGTCATTTTTAGATTTATAGAAATAAATAATATGCTATGGATACTGATCAATTAGAGGAGATATAGATACTGGTTTATCTGAGAAGTTGTATCCATTGATCCTTAAAATGAGTGTTTTTCACTAATGAAGCATTGGATGTACAGTTCCATTGGATGTAGAGCATTAGATTATCCATGTTATATTGGATGGACCAGAGTAGTCAATTGAGGATGAGAAGAGTGGTTGAAACTAATCCATATAAATTTTTGTTGACACTGTTCAATAAGAATAGATGAAAATACTGATCCATCACATGTGTTTTTGTGAACAATCCATCTAAAAACCATTTGATAACGATTCATCGAATATGTTTGGAACTGATATGACAATGGATGATGATTTTCATTGGGAATAGTTTCATCATATTGAGGAACAATATAACATTTAAATAATGTGGATAAAATTTTGTGAAATTTATATGCTTCTATAAGTCAATTGTTTCAAGGTTTTAAAGTATTTATAGGTTTCTATGATGTTTTCAATGACCATCAGTTGTATTGAAGAATCCGATTGTGAAGAATTTTTCTTATCATGTTTTTAATCAGGTTAAGAGGACAAAAATGAAAAATAGAGACTTGAAATGGGATTTTTTACATTGATCAATTTTTTTTCAAGTTTTTTTGACAATTAGTGCATAATAGAGAAATAAAAAAGGTTTTTTAAGACTACATATGTCTTAATAATATCTAAGAAGAGGTTAAATATAGTTTAAATGAAAATGGAATTCAGATTTTTTGAGTTTTTTTGAACTAAAAAAATATTTTTGGTTCCCACATTTTATATTATGGTGAACCTATAGATAGATAATCAAGTAAAATATTCATGTGACTATTCACATTCTTAAAAGGTAGAGTGCTGATGTTTTTTTAAAAAAACATTTCTTGATAGTATTTTTTGAGGAATTTTTCTTGATTGAAAAAATGATCAAAAATGTGGTGGTCAAGAGTTACTGGATCATACTAATAAATTCATCAAATATAATCTAGAAAAATAATTAATAAAAAAATAAAATGTCACTAGAAAGAGAAATTATACTGATGAATCAGTCTGATCAATCATATAGGTGGATAAGACTGAGTGTTTTATTATTTCAAAAGGAGAAATTATTACGTACTGCTAGGTATGAAATTGAATAATTTTGTTGAAGAATATCAAATGTTAATGTTGTTGAATTAACATAGTGACAATGTTTGGAACCTATTTATAAATATTTTTAAACTTCATACAATAATGTTGTATAGATATTTAGTTCTATAAAAAGAACATGCACTGTTGTATTGATTATAGTTCTATGAAAGTGTAAGAATATTTTTATCATTATATATCCACATTTAAATGTATATTTTCAAGTGTATTATGTGGTATTCTAATATTTCCAAACCATGATAAGAACTATCTACTCATATTAATTATTGGACCTTTTCAATATGTTTGTTCATGTTGATGTATGAATGTATATTTTCTAGCAAAGTGATAACTATTTAATATTATTTGAATGTTTTTATCAATTAAATATAAGAAATAAAAAATACATCACTTATTCACCCTACCTCTATGAGTGGTTACATTGATCCTGCATTGGCCTTTTCAAGTATTAATAAAAATAACTATATTATAGTGACATCATGGGCACAAAAAATCTCTCTCACCATAAACTTACTACCTATATAATTCCATAAATATCATTAATAATAAAAATTAAAATTACACTTATACTTTATCTTCAACTCATAACTCTAAATCATTATGTTTAGAGGTCATGATATAATAACACACATAGAATTGGAATTATTTTTCTGCTCAATTTTTTAGTTTGAAAATCAAGAATATGATCATGTCAATGGTAGAATCTAGCATTATTTCACTTTCTTGGATAATTTTTTTATCCCAAGATAATAATAATATAGTATTATAGGATTTTATTAGTCCCTTATTCTCAAAAATCCAATTAAAAAATAAGTAATTGATGAAATTTATCCTAAAATGATCACTAAAAATATTGAGAAATAAAATTCATTTTATGAATCTTATAGATATTATATATTATATATCATTATTGAATAAATGAATATAATTGACCTTCACCATAATTATTCAATTAAAAAAGTATCCATCATGGGTGAAAATATAAGTGTTTCAAAAAAATCCATTCCTAAATGATGTCTAGTAACAATTGTAATAAAAAATTAAATCAATGATAACTGGTATTATGATGATTCTCTAATTATATGATTGCAGTAGTGATCCTAGTCTCATGAATTCCAATAATTCACTTTGATCAACTAGAATATCATAGGTGTCTCATATTACTTCTTATACTGAATAGATATATTTTATACATAATTTATAGAAATATTGTAATGGCCAGGACGTCTCTAGTCCATTACTTTGTAAAAATTTGATGTTTTCAAACACGATGCATGTTATAATAATAATTTTTGATAATAATAATTGATAAGGGTGGTGTGAAAATATTTGGTGTTAATTAGATTAAATGGTTTTAATTTAATCATTGTGAAATAAAATAAATAAAATTGAATGTATTTAATTCAATGAGGTGAGGTGCATGGTTTCTTTTTTATTTATTTAAATTTTAATAAATTATGTGTGTAATGGGAATATAATGGGAGGCACATGGAATAAATTATAAAGGAATAAATTATAATAAATTAGGTGCATGTAATAAATTATATAGGAATGAAATGCAAGTAGCGCATGGGGGGAAGGAGGAGGTGTGGAAATAGAGTTGTGTGTGAGTGATTGAACATTTATTCACTCTTAATAATCATTATGATATTAATGCCAATAATGTTACAATAAAATAAATAAGTTAAAAAGGGGAGTAAATCAAGGGGAGGCTCCACTTTTGTTAGAGTGTGAGGGAATTGTGGAATAGAGAAAGAGATTGGAGAGAGAAAGAGTTTAAAGGAAATAAAGATTTAAAATTTAAAGCAATAAAATAAATAAGGAAATAAATCAAGGTGGAATGGGGTGATGTGCACCAAATTGGAAAGATTTTGTGCATGAATCTTAAATGATATTAGAGAGAGAAATTTTCAATGAAATGAAATAATAATAATAATAATATAATATTATTATTATTTATGGTTGTCAAAACCATAATTCGTCCATAAATTCTTTGTGCGACCTCGATTTGACGAACCGTCTGCGACAGTGTAACCCTAAAATTATGATGGTCATTTTAAGACCAATGATGAATACCTTTTTATGACTCATGTATCGGGTCAATAAAACACCTATTAATAATTTAAGTTATTATTATCATTAAACGCATGGAAACTGAGTGATGTGTCGTGTGTTGACCAGTCAAAAAGTGTAACAGTTGTACGATCATGTCGTGTATTCATTAATACACACTACATACCATTTTAACTTTTTATTGACTATATAATAGAGGTTCACATGTTATTTATGGACCCCTCTTCTTCTCCGCATGACGATGCTCCCAGATAACCCAAAATCCTTCCTCCTATCTTCTTTATCCGGACTCCGATCGTCGATCTGTCGGTGGATGCAGGATAGTGTCGATGAGGCGAATATCGTGCACCTCATTCCTTTCCCTCCTCTTCAACTTCCTCTTCGTAGTTTACTACCAAGGAGATTGCTGATATTTTATGGGAATAACGCTCTTCGACAAACGTCATCTTAATGTCACATTCTATCCCGTTCTTATTCCTTCCTCGATCTCCTCTCTCTGTTCCTCCTTGCCATGCTATAACAAGTGACACCTTAAACCTTAATGGAGTCTCTCTTGGTTGTTAGTGCGGTTGTGCCGCAACATCCACGGGAGGACATAGTCATCGGGAGGAGTGATCGAAATCCTCGTGGTGGTTGTTCTCACAGAAGTACATTGAAACCTGTTCCGGTAGGGATCTTACCTTAGTCTCTCTCTCTTTTGTGCATCATGCAGGGTGAGTATCCTCTTGTTTTAATGAGATATGGTTTAACTAGTAAATAAAGATAATAAATGGTTTAAGAATAGGTTTGGGGAAATTTTATTGACATTTTTGTTTTATTTCCATCAATCCTTATCCTTTGATTATGTTGTGAATTGAATACGCTTATGCCTACTGAAAATCACAGTCGTTGGGGGCAATTTCTTACGCAATTAAATTTTTCCCTATTTTTCTGGATTGTTTTGTGGATTTATTTTCATAGAATGTTGAAATTGCTTAATAATGTAAAGTTGGATGATTAAATGAATACCTGGAACCCTTGTATGATCACCCCGATTAAACTAAATGAAAGAATGATTTTTTGTGGGTGCTAGTTGGGGTTTAATTATGTGAAGGGGTGTTTCATGGGATGTTGTGGAATGGGTAAGCAGTGGGTCCGTGGTTTGCTTGGTTGTGGGTTGGCGTGTATGATATGGTTGTTATGGGAAGAAGATCTGTGGTAAATGGTATCAAAGGGATGATGATGTGGTATGGGTATTGTTTCTGATGTGTTTGTAGTTATGGTGGTTGGTAGCAGGGCTGCAGGGATGGGTTGTGCATATGAATAAAAGTGGAAGAGTTAACTAATGAATTTTGGGGAATGGTAGTTGATTAAATACGGAAAATAAATGGAATTGATTGGATGATAAAATAAAATGGTATTGTGTTTCCTGTGTTTTCCCTAACTTTATTTGTGGTTGGCAAGGATATATTTTACGAATGATTGATCTGGTTTGGTTGTTGTTAGTTGCTCAGTAGTTAAGGAACTGATAAACTAAAACTGTTGAAACATGAAAATCTTAATGGGGTTTGGGGCTGTTTATTGTGTGTATACTTTCGAGGTAGTAGTGCCAAGGCATGTTCTCAGATCTTTTGTGTAGAATCCTTAGGATGGGATGAGTGGTTGATATAATTATATAAATCTATACATTTTATGTTTCTTTACGCACCCCACCCATGTTGAGCACTACGTGACAAACACCCGTGGGATGGGGGGTGAGATTCTCAAACATCTAAAGGATGGCTGGTTACTGTTCTTCCATGTGACCCCTCTTCCAGGTTCTATAGCCCAAGATCCTTCAGGCATGTTACGACAGATGTTTCCCAAGATTCTTTGGGATGTGGATGTGATATGTTCCCAGGTGTCTTTAGGATGAGATATGATTTGGTTCCCATGTGTCTTTGGGATGAGATGTGGTTATGGATAAGGATTGAGTGCCGGTGGGATATTAGGAGCTTCGTATGGCCAGGTTGCGGCACTAGCTGAGGAAGATTGGGAAGCATCAGAGCATTGGGCGTGAGGGATTGATTAGTATTCAGTGGGAAGGTGGTGCGGGGTACCCATACTTTGATAATATTACTATACTACTCTATTGAATTTCAATATTTGGTGAGTGTGGCTTGTAAGGTTGGGTGTATAGATTCCTTGCTAGGCTTTGGTTCCTTCTGTTTTCTCACGGGGAATTAGGATGTCTCCCCACATGTGCATGTGAGCTTTAGGTTTTCCTACTGAGTATAGTTGTATGCTCACCCTACGTTTACTTTCAGGTTTCAGGAGGACTTTAGGGACCGTGTGGGACCTTTCTATTTGGGCGTTGGAGTTTTTCTGGTTGCAATTTTTTTTGGTATCGTACTTTGGAGCTTTTCTTGTACTTGTACTTTTGTTTCAGTATTGTATAAAACATGCATATGGGTTTGGTTTTGGGTTTATTTTCATTTACCTTTTCTTTTTTCTTTTTGTGTTTGACTCATCATATTTCCCGATCTTAAATAATAAAAAGGGTAATGCCTCCCATATTTGTGAAAACTCATACCCTTGGTGCTAGTCGCCACTCTGGGGCCTACTGGAGGCGGAACTTGGGGGTCATTATCTCCCTTTCACCATTTCTAGCTCAGGAGGGGTATCTTAGGTGGGAGGGGGTCATGAGAGAATGGTATCAGAGGTGATGGTTGAGAGATAGGATGAAGTCTAGAGTTAGGCACAGTGAGGATTACATGAGATGGTAGGGAAACAATGTTGGCTGATTGTGGTGCGTGACATAGGCTAGGGAAGACCGACCAGGACATGGGATTTTAGGGCCCCCCGTGATATGCAAGGACTCTGAGCTTACCAAACGACCAAGTAAGAATACATTGATTGTAGGGTAGAGACTCTAGGAAAGGTACATGCATCATCATGATTTGTGTTTTACTTTATTTGGGTGTTCTGGGAAATAAATCGAAATAAAATGATAAAATAAAACCTTGAGAAAATTTCCTTGCTACTTGGGATTAGGCATTCTTTGTTTACCATACAGCTATGGAACCTGGACATCATTCCCACGTGACTCAGGCAGTCGAGGCCCAACAGATTTAGACGGTCGATTAGCTGAGGATTTACCTAGAGGAGGAAGACGACTTGTGGCAGTGCACGTTTCATGCTTTCCAGTGATAGAGCTTGAAGAAGTATGAAGGAAACACTTCAGATATGGAATCAGAGAGTTGGTTGGAGGAACTCGAGATCACCTTTGGGATGATCAGGGCTCTATCAGAGTACTGGGTTCCTCTAGCATTAATCCATCTGCGAGGAGTGGTGTGTCAGTGGTGGATGCTTTACCTTGGGGAGGGGAAGGAGAGAAAAGTTCTATGGGCCAACTTCGAGGAGTTCTGTGAGGAATTTCTTTCCTCAACAAGGAAGGCCGAGAAGAGGCAGGAGTTGTTGTCTCTCCAACAAGGAATCATGTCAGTGTGGGAACTAGGGGTCAAGTTCAAGGATCTCATCTGTTTTCCCCGAATCTCTTTCCGGATGAGGATTCCCAAGCCAGACATTTAGAGGAGGCACTTCAACCCTCTATTCGGTGCACGATGACCCCTTTCACCTTATCAACGTACCTGGAAGTACAGAATAAGGCATAGATAATCGAGATTATGCACTCAAAATTAGGTCCACCATGAGAGAGGATTAACCCAAGTTTGTCCAAGAAGTAGGCGGTCAACAGTAGATCCCCAACAATAGGACCTTCCAAGTTTTGACCGGAAGGGATCAGACTTCAGCAGGTCCCATACCAATCTCACGATTTCCACCCGTTTTCTAGGGGCCAGGGACCGAGGTGCTTTGCATGTGGGAATTTTGGGCATCTTGGCATACATTTACCTTTTAAGACTAAGTATGGAGGGACTGGCCAGGTTCAGCCCCATCCCTAGCAGTAGTTCCTAGCCTGACCCTTCCAGCAGCAACAGGCTCCAGTCCCTCCAAGGGGAGCTGGAGTAGGTGGTGGCCAACCACATGGAGTTCCTCAAGGACCCCAACTGGGACGTGGTCAAGGAGGTAGATGTAAACAAAGAGGCATATGAGTGGGACGCGGACAGTTGCATGCAATAGAAGTGGCAACCCTAGAAAGGCCAGAGATTGAGAGAGATGTTTTAGGTTTTACTTAAATGCTCTCGTTTATGTTTTGTTTAAATTCAGGAGCATTACACTCCTTTGTTGAAACTCATTCTCAACCATGCTTTGGGCATGGACCTTGTTTTTCATGAATTTATAATGCTAAGTTGTTTCCCTCTTTCCTTTAAATGTGTGTGAAGAGTCCTAACATGTGGGGAGAGGAGGACCTGATCCCTAATCAAGACACATTAATGTGGATGCGATTAAACCCATGTGAGAGAGTCAGTGCCGCCCAAAGTGGATAGTATCTTGACATGGGATAAGGAATTCCCCAATCCATGTGTTGGGGCAGCATTTTTCTTGTTTTGTATGGTGTTGGGGGCAGTGTGTGTATGAGAAATCCTAAATTATAGGGGTGGGAGGACCTAATACCTAATCGAGACGCATTAATGTGGATGCGATTAAACCCGTGCAGGCGAGTCAGTGCCACCTAAAACGGATAATATCTCGACATGGGGGAAGAAATTCCCTGACTTATATAATTAGGATAGTGGTTGGATTCCTGTTATGACGAGAGCCCTGAGAGGTATCTTGCAGGGTGGTTGTTCGGACATTTCCCTTTTTTATGGGTTGGTTTTTAATTCTCAAGGACGAGAATGTTTTGAGAGGTATCTGATGTAATGGTCAGGACCTCTTCGGTCCATTACTTTTTAAAAATTTGATGTGGTCAAACACAACCCGTTTTATAATAATAAATTTTGATAATAATAATTGATAAGGGTAGCATGAAAATATTTTGTTTCAATTAGATTAAATGGTTTTAATTTAATCATTGTGAAATTAAATAAATAAAATTGAATGTATTTAATTCAACGAGGGGAGGTGCACAATTTATTTTTGATTTATTTAAATTTTAATAAATTATGTGGGTAATGGGAATATAATGGGAGGCGCATGGAATAAATTATAAAGGAATAAATTATAATAAATGAGGCTCATGTAATAAATTATAAAGGAATAAATTATAATAAATGAGGTGCATATAATAAATTATAAATGAATGAAATGCAAGTAGCGCATGGTGGGAAGGAGAAGGCGTGGAAATAGATTTGTGTGTGAGTGATTGAACATTTATTCACTTTTAATAATCATTATGATATTAATGCCAATAATGTTACAATAAAATGAATAAGTTAAAAAGGGGAGTCAATCAATGGGAGGTTCCACTTTTGTTGTAGCGTGAGGGAATTGTGGAAGCGAGAAAGAGATTGGAGAGAGAAATAGTTTAAAGGAAATAAAGATTTAAAATTTAAAGCAATAAAATAAATAAGAAAATCAATCAAGGTGGAATCGGGTGATGCACACCAAATTGGGGTGATTTTGTGCATTAATCTTAAATGATATTTGAGAGAGAAATTTTCAATGAAATGAAATAGTAATAATAATATAATAATAATATTATTATTTATGGTTGTCAAAACCATAATTCGTTCGTAACTTCTTCGTGCGACCTCGGTTTGACGAACCGTCAGCAGCAGCGTAACCCTGAAATTATGACGGTCATTTTAAGACCAATGATGAATACCTTTTTATGACTCATGTCTCAGGTCAATAAAACACCTATTAATAATTGTAGTTATTATTATCATTAAACGCATGGAAACCGCATGACGCGTCATGTGTTGACCAGTCAAATAGTGTAATAGTTGTACGGTCATGTCGTGTATTCATTAATATAATATGCATACCGTTTTACATTTTCGTTTCCTATATAAGAGAGGGTCACATGTTATTTATGGACCCCTCTTATTCTCCGTATGATGATTCTCCCAGATGAACCAGAATCCTTCCTCCTATCTTCTTCATCCGGACTCCGATCGTCGATCTATCGGTGGCTATGGGATCATGTCGACAAGGCGAACATCATGCACCTTGTTCCTTTCCCTCTTCTTCGAATTCCTCTTCGCAGTTTCCTACTGAGGATATTGCTGATATTTTATGGGAATGATTCTCTTCGATGAACATCATCTTAATGGCATGTTATATCCCGTTCTTATTCATTCCTCAATCTCCTCTCTCTGTTCCTCCTTGCCATTCTATGACAAGTGACACCTTAAACCTTAATGGAGTCTCTCTTGGTTGTTAGTGCGGTTGTGCCGCATCGTCCATGGGATGATGTAGTCATCGGGAGAGTGATCGAAATCCTCGTGGTGGTTGTTCTCACAGAAGGACATCGAAACCTGTTCGGGTAGGGATCTTACCTTCATCTCTCCCTCTTTTGTGCATAATTATGGGTGGGTATCCTCTTATTTTCATGAGATATGGTTAAACCAGTAAATAAATATAATAACTAGTTAAATAACGAGTTTGGGGAAATTTTGTTGATATTGTTGTTTTATTTCCATCAATGCTTATCCTTTGATTATGTTGTGAATTGAATACGCTTATGCCTACTAAAAATCACAGTCGTTGGGGGCCTTTTCTTGCGCAATTAAATGTTGCCCTATTTTTCTGGATTGTTTTGTGGATAGATTTTCATAGAATGTGGAAATTGGTTAATCATGTAAAGTTGGATGATTAAATAAATACCTAGAACCCTTGTATGATCACCCCAGTTAAAATAAATGAAAGAATGAATTTTTGTGGGTGTTGGTTGGGGTTTAATTATGTGAAGGGGAGTTTTGTGGGCTGTTGTGGAATGGGTAAGCAGGGGGTCTGTAGTTGGCTTGGTTGTGGGTTGGTGTGTATGATATGGTTGTGATGGGTAGCGGAGCTGTGGTAAATGGTATAAAAGGGATGATCATGTGGTACTTGTATTGTTTTCGATGTGTTTGTGGTCATGGTGGTTGGCAGCAGGGCTGCAGGGATGGGTTGTGCATATGAATAAAAGTGGAAGAGTTAACTAATGAATTGTGGGGCATGGTAGTTGATTAAATATGGAAAAGAAATGGAATTGATTGGCTGATAAAAGAAAATGGTATTGTGTTGCTTGTGTTTTCCCTAACTTTATTTGTGGTTGGGAGGGATTTGTTTTATGAATTATTGATCTGGTTTGGTTATTATTAGTTTCTCGGTAGTTAAGGAACTGATAAACTAAAACTGTTGAAACATGAAAAGATTAATGGGGTTTGGGGATGTTTATTGTGTGCATAATTTTGAGGTAGCAGTTCCAAGGTATGTGCTCAGATCTTTTGTGTAGAAGCCTTAGGATGGGATGAGTGGTTGATATAATTATATAAATCTGTACGTTTTATGTTTATTTATGTACCCCACCCATTTTGAGCACTACGTGCCGAACACCCGTGGGACGGGGGGTGGGGAGGGGGGGGGGGGTGAGATTATCAAACATCTAAAGGATGGCTGGTTACTGTTCTTCCCTGTGCTCCCTCTTCCAGGTTCTATAGCCCAAGATCCTTCAGGCAGGTTACGACAGATGTTTCCCAAGAGTCTTTGGGATGAGGATGTGATATGTTCCCAAGTGTCTTCGGGATGAGATATGATGTGGTTCCCAGGTGTCTTCGGGATGAGATGCGGTTATAGCCGAGGATTGAGTGTCGGCGGGATATTACGAGCTTCATATGGCCAGGTTGCGGCACTAGCTCAGGAAGAGGGGGAAGCATCAGAGCGTTAGGCATGAGGGCTTGAGTAGTATTCAGTGGGAAGGTGGTTCGTGGTACCCATAATTTGATAATATTACTATACTACTCTATTGAATTGTGATATTTGGTGAGTGTGGCTTATAAGGTTGGGCGGATAGATTCCTTGGTAGGATTTGGTTCCTTCTGTTTTCTCACAGAGCATTAGGATGTCTTCCCACCTATGCACGTGAGCTTTAGGTTTTCCAACTGAGTATACTTTTATGATCACCCTATGTTTACTTTCAGGTTTTCAGGAGGACTTTAGGGACTGTGCGAGACCTTTCTAGTTGGGTGTTAGAGTTTTGCTGGTTGCAGTTTTTTTTGGTATCGTACTTTGGAGCTTTTCTTGTTCTTTTAATTTTGTTTCAGTATTTTATAAAACATGCATATGGGTTTGGTTTTGGGTTTATTTTCATTTACCTTTTCCTTTTTCTTTTGGTGTTTGAATCATCATATTTCCTGATCTTAAATAATAAAAAGGGTAATGCCTCCCATATTTTTGAAAACTCATACCCTTGGTGTTATTCGCCACTCTAGGGCCTACTGAAGGCGGGACTCGAGGGTCATTTTCTCCCTTTAACCATTGCCAGCTCTGGAGGGGTATCTTTGGTGGGAGGGGGTTGTGACAGAATGGTGTCAGAAGTGATGGTTGAGAGATAGGATGAAGTCTAGAGTTAGGCACAGTGAGGATTGCATGGGATGGTAGGGAAACAGTGTTGGCTGATCTTGGTGCATGACATAGGCCAGGGAAGACCGACTAGGACATGAGATTTTAGGCGCCCCCCATGATCCGATGTAAGGACTCTGAGCTTACTGAACGACCAAGTAAGACTACATTGATTGCAGGGTAGAGACCCTATGAATGGTACATGCATCATCATGATTTGTGTTTTACTTTATTTGGGTGTTCTAGGAAAGAAATCAAAATAAAATTATAAAATGAAACCTTGAGAAAATTTCCTTACTACTTGGGCTTAGGCGTTCTTTGTTTACCGTACAGCTATGTCACCTGGACATCATTCCCAGGTGACTCGGGCAGTCGAGGCCCAGCAGATTCAGATGGTCAATCAACTGAGGATTGTCTGAGAGGAGGAAGACGACATGTGGCAGTGCACGTTTCGTGCTTTCTAGCGATAGAGATTGAATAATTATGATGGAAACACTTCGAATATAGAATCAGCGAGTTGGTTGGAGGAACTCGAGATCACCTTTGGTCTGATCAGGGATTCCTCAGAGTACTGGGTTCCTCTAGCAGTAAGATAGCTGTGAGGAGTGGCGCGTCAGTGGTGGATGCTTTACCTTGGGGAGGGGAAGGAGACATAAGTTCTATGGTCCAACTTTGAGAAGGAGTTCTGCGAGGAATTTCTTTCCTTGAGGAGGAAGGCCGAGAAGAGGCAGGAGTTGTTGTCTCTATAACAAGGAAGCATGTCAATGCGAGAACTAGGGGTCAAGTTCAAGGATCTCCTTTGTTTTTCCCCAAATATCTTTCCGGATGAGGATTCCCAAGCCAGACATTTAGAGGAGGCACTTCACCCCTCTATTCGGTGTGCGGTGAACCCTTTCACCTTACCAATGTACCTGGAAGTACAGAAGAAGGCAGAGATAATTGAGAGGATGTGCTCGCAAGTAGGTCCACCATGAGAGAGGAGTCACCCAAGTTCTTCCAAGAAGGAGGCGGTCAGCAGTAGATCCCCAAAAATAGGACCTTCCAAGTTTCGACCGGCAGGGGGCAGACTTCAGCAGGTCCCATACCAATCTCATGATTTCAGCCCGTTTTCTATGGTCCAGGGACCGAGGTGCTTTGCATGTGGGAATTTTGGGCATCTTGGTAGACATTTCCCTTTTCAGACTCAGTATGGAGGGACTGGCCAGGTTTAGCCCCAGCCCCAATAGTAGTTCCTAGCCCAACTCTTCCAGCAGCAACAGGCTCTAGTCCCTCTAAGGGGAGCTAGAGCAGGTGGTGGCCAACCACAGGGAGTTCCTCAAGGACCCCAACTGGGACATGGTCTAGGAAGTGGACATCAACAAAGAGGCAGATGAGTGGGATGCGGATAGTTGCATGCAATAGAAGTGGAAACCCTAGAAAGGCTAGAGATCGAGAGAGATGTTTTAGGTTTTACTTAAATGCTCTCGTTTATGTTTTGTTTAAATTCAGGAGCATCACACTCCTTTTTTGAAACTCATTCTCGCCCATACTTTGGGCCTAGACCTTGTTTTTCATGAGTTTATAATGCTAAGTTATTTCCCTCTTTCCTTTAAATGTGTGTTAAGAGTCCTAACATGTGGGGAGAGGAGGACCTGATCCCTAATCAAGACACATTAATATGGATGTGATTAAACCCATGCAAGCGAGTCAGTGCTGCCCAAAGCTGATAGTATCTTTACATGGGAGAAGGAATTCCCCAATCCATGTGTTGGGGCAGAATGTTTCTTATTTTGTGCGGTGTTGGGGGAAGTGTGTGTATGAGAAATTATAAATTATTGGGGTGGGAGGACCTAATCCATAATCAAGACGCATTAATGTGGATGCGATTAAACCCGTGCAGGAAAGCCAGTGCCGCCTAAAGCGGATAATATCTCGACATGGGGGAAGGAATTCCCTAACTCATATAATTAGGATAGTGGTTGGATTCCTGTTATGACGAGATCCCTGATAGGTATCTTGTGGGGTGGTTTTTTGGACCTTTCCCCTTTTTATGGGTTGGTTTTTAATTCTCGAGGATGAGAATGTTTTGAGAGGTATCTGATGTAATAGCCCGGACCTCTCCGGTCCATTACTTTTTAAAAATTTTATGTGGTCAAACACGACGCGTGTTATAATAATAATTTTTGATAATAATAATTGATAAGGGTGGCGTGAAAATATTTGGTGTTAATTAGATTAAATGGTTTTAATTTAATCATTGTGAAATAAAAGAAATAAAATTAAATGTATTTAATTCAATGAGGGGAGGTTCATGGTTTCTTTTTTATTTATTTAAATTTTAATAAATTATGTGTGTAATGGGAATATAATGGGTGGCGCATGGAATAAATTATAAAGGAATAAATTATAATAAATGAGGTTCATGTAATAAGTTATAAAGGAATAAATTATAATAAATGAGGTGCATGTAATAAATTATAAAGGAATGAAATTCAATTAGCACATGGGGGGAAGGAGGAGGCGTGGAAATAGAGTTGTGTGTGAGTGATTGAACATTTATTCACTTTTAATATTAATTATTAAATTAATGCCAATAATTTTACAATAAAATAAATAAATTAAAAAGGGGAGTGAATCAAGGGGAGGCACCACTTTTTTTGGAGTGTGAAGGAATTTTGGAAGAGGGAAAGAGATTGAAGAGAGAAAGAGTTTAAAGGAAATAAAGATTTAAAATTTAAAAATAAGGAAATCAATCAAGGTGGAATAGGGTGATGTGCACCAAATTTGGGAGATTTTGTGCATGAATCTTAAATGATATTGGAGATATAAATTTTCAATGAAATTAAATAATAATAATAATATAATATTATGATTATTATTTATGGTTGTCAAAACCATAATTCGTCTGTAACTTCTTCGTGCGACCTCGTTTTGACGAACCGTCAGCGACAGCGTAACCCTAAAATTATGATGATCATTTTAAGACCAATGATGAATACCTTTTTATGACTCATTTCTTGGGTCAATAAACACCTATTAATAATTGAAGTTATTATTATCATTAAATGCATGGAAACCGAGTGGCGTGTTGTGTGTTTACCAGTCAAACAACATAATAGTTGTACGGTCATGTCGTGTATTCATTAATACACATTGCATACCATTTTACCTTTTCATTGCCTATATAAGAGGGGGTAAAATGTTATTTACGGACCCCTATTCTTCTCCACACGACGATGCTCCCAGATGACCCAGAAGCCTTCCTCCTATATTTTTCATATGGACTCCAATCATCGATCTGTCGGTGGTTACGGGATCATGTCGTTGAGGCGAACATTGTGCACGTCATTCTTTTCCCTCTTCTTCGACTTTCTCTTCATAGTTTCCTACCAAGGAGATTGATGATATTTGATGGGAACAACGCTCTTCGACGAACGTCATCTTAATGGTACGTTCTATCCCGTTCTTTTTCCTTCCTCGATCTCCTCTTTCTGTTACTCCTTGCCATGCTATGACAAGTGAAACCTTAAACCTTATTGGAGTCTCTCTTGGTTGTTAGTGCAGTTGTGCCGCAGTGTCCACGGGAGGATATAGTCATCAGGAGGAGTGATCAAAATCCTTGTGGTGGTTGTTCTTGTAGAAGGGAATCAAAACCTTTTCAAGTAGGGATCTTACCTTCGTCTCTCTCTCTTTTGTGCATCATGCAGGGTGGGTATCCTCTTGTTTTCATGAGATATGGTTGAACTAGTAAATAAAGATAATCCTGGTTAAAGAACGGGTTTGGGGAAATTTTGTTGATATTGTTATTTTATTTCCATTAATTCTTATCCTTTTATTATGTTATGAATTGAATAGGCTTATGCCTACTGAAAATCACGGTCGTTGGGGGCCTTTTCTTGCACAATTAAATGTTTCCCTATTTTTCTGGATTGTTTTGCGGATGGATTTTCATAGAATGTGGAAATTGGTTAATCATGTAAATTTGGATGATTAAATGAATACCTAGAACCCTTGTATGATCACCCCAATTAAACTAAATGAAAGAATGAATTTTTGTGGGTGTTGGTTGGGGTTTAATTATGTGAAGGGGTGTTTCATGGGCTATTGTGGAATAGGTAAGCATCGGGGCTATGGTTGGCTTGGTTGTGAGTTGGCATGTATGATATGGTTGTGATGGGTAGTGGAGCTACGGTAAATGGTATCAAAGGGATGATTATGTGGTATGGATATTTTTTTTGATGCGTTTGTGGTTATGGTGGTTGAAAGTAGGTCTACAGGGATGGGTTGTGCATATAAATAAAATTGGAAGAGTTAACTAGTGAATTGGGGGGCATGGTAGTTGATTAAATATGGAAAATAATGGAATTGACTAGATGATAAAAGAAAAATGGTATTGTGTTGCATGTGTTTTCCCTAACTTTATTTGTGGTTGGCAGGGATATGTTTTATGAATGATTGATCTAGTTTGGTTGTTTTTATTTTCTCGGTAATTAAGGAACTGATAAAATAAAACTGTCAAAACATGAAAAGATTAATGGGGTTTGGGGCTATTTATTGTGTGCATACTTTCGAGGTAGCAGTGCCGAGACATGTGCTCAGATATTTTGTATAGAAGCCTTAGGATGGGTTGAGTGGTTGATATAATTATATAAATTTGTACTTTTTATGTTTATTTATGCACCCCACCCATGTTGATCACTACGTGCCGAACACTCGTGGGATGGGGGGGTGATATTCTCAAACATCTAATGTATGATTGGTTACTGTTATTCCCTGTGCTCCCTCTTCTAGGTTCTATAGCCCAAGATCCTTCTGGAAGGTTATGACAGATGTTTCCCAAGATCCTTCAGGATGAGGATGTGATATGTTCCCAGGTGTCTTTGGGATGAGATGTGATGTGGTTCCCAAGTGCCTTCGGGATGAGATGTGGTTATGGCCAAGGATTGAGTGCCGGTGGGATACTATGAGCTTCGTATGGCCAGGTTATGGCACTAGCTCAGGAAGAGGGGAAATCATCAGAGCATTAGTCATGAGGGATTGAACAATATTCAGTGGGAAGGTGGTGAGGGGTAACCATAATTTGATAATATTACTATACTACTCTACTGACTTGCGATATTTGGTGAGTGTGGCTTGTAATGTTGGTTGGATAGATTCCTTGCTTGGCTTTGGTTCCTTCTGTTTTCTCACGGGGCATTAGGATGTCTCCCTACTTGAGCACGTGAGCTTTAGGTTTTCCTAATGAGTATACTTGCATGCTCACCCTATGTTTACTTTCAGGTTTTCAGGAGGACTTCAGGGACCATGCGGGACCTTTCTAGTTGGGTGTTGGAGTTTTGCTGGTTGTAGTTTTTATTGGCATCATACTTTGGAGCTTTTCTTGTACTTGTACTTTTTTTTTCAGTATTGTATAAAACATGCATATGGGTTTGGTTTTGGGTTTATTTTCATTTACTTGTTTTTTTTTCTTTTGGTTTTTGACTCGTCCTATTTTCCAATCTTAAATAATAAAAAGGGTAATGCCTCCCATATTTGTGAAATATCATACCCTTGGTGCTAGTCGCCACTCCGGGGCCTACTGGAGGCGAGACTCGGGGGTCATTATCTCCCTTTCACCATTGCCAACTTAGGAGGGGTATCTTTGGTGGGAGGGGGTCATGACAAATATGGTTATCAAACATCAATTATTAAATATTCTATAGTTGTAAAAAATGCATCCATGAATCATACATGGGTTCTAGTAATATTTCATGATATCATTTAACAATATGATTATAAAATAGTGACTTTTCTACTATAGTGATTACTACTCTCTCTTATTACCCATTATATGTATAAGATTATTTATAATTAGACTCCTGTAAATTTTCAATTTTTCTTTATTCATTGTCCACATCAAGGAAAAATTATGTCTTTGTGAATATAATGATTCAATGAAAATGAATGTGTACACATATATGGTTATATATATATATATATTTCTTTTTTCATAATAAATGTTATAATATACATAAAGGATCCTAAAATATTTTATATCTTATTATTTTCCTACTACATTCACAAAAACATCTTGATCAAATGGTGTGTTCAATGACACCATTACTATGTCACCATGTAGATGTAAGGGTTGGTGTATTGAGAACCAACTATTTTGTACTTTGATTACATGAATGTTCACTTATTATATATTGTTCATTGTTCTGCGTGACTATGATATAATAATGTCCTAGAATATTTGTTGCATTGATAAGGTCATGGCAGATCCCCGCTATGATGAGAACCTTGAAATGCTACAACGATATTCTTAAATAAAGTTCTACGGTTGGATGACATACTATGATAGGACACATAGTATACAAACCGTCATGTGCGAGTACTCGTAAGTAGAAGAGACTCTCTCTCATGGAGTTCGCACTTGGTAATCTCCAAGTTGAGAGATTACGAGAACAGACCTTCCAGTAGCAATTACACATGTCTTGGTGTCATCAGACATTACTATCTACGAGCATGTGTAATGGTCCTTAGACTGGAAGATTATCATCAACTCATGTCATGACTCACACACTTAGATTTACTAATGAAAACCATCACGCAGACAGTTGGCGGGAAGTAGGGTACGTTGGGTGCATCATGAGTGACCTTTTGTTAATGGATAAGTTGAGGAAGGATTTGTCCCTTCCATTTATGGAAGTTGATATCTCATACCTTTGATTGAAATAGAACTTTCACATTAAATTCCATGGCCATGGTGTAAACGATGATTTTATTTGAGGTAGTCAAAGAACAATGGATCAAGCATATAGGTTTATGACACTTCCATGAAACCTGCTTGATGAGATATCAAGACAAAGGGATTAAATTACACACTAGGCATTCATATGAGGTGATACGTCAATGCGGCGTCATCTTCTTTCTCTTGGGTGCCTTGACCCGTTGCTAGAAAGTAATATTAGAATTTATGCAAGCCCACCTAATGCCAACGAGAAAGAGTCCTAGAGGGTCACACACTAAGTGTATTCAAGTATCTCAAGTAGAGTAAATATTATTCCCGTACGTGGTTTAATAATTATTCAAGGAAGCCTAAATCGTTTTAATATTGGAGGAAGAATAAAATAAAACAAGTACAGGCCGTGTATCAATTATTACATGCCATGTAGTTTTATTTTGAAAACAAGTACATGCCGTGTATTATTAAATATACACGCCGTGTAGTTTTCATTTTGGAAAGGAAATGAATAAATGAAAACAAGATATACACACCATGTATATTTAATGTACACGCCGTGTATTATTAAATATACACGCCGTGTAGTTTTCATTTTGGAAAAGAAATGAATAAATGAAAACAAGATATACACGCCGTGTACATTGAATGTACATGTTTTGTAGTTTTCAATGAAAAACAAGTACACGTCGTGTATTTATTATTACACGCCGTGTAGTTTTTCCAGTTGGGATTTTGAGGATATTAAATGATATTTATTATAATCAGTGTGGGCGTATGTCAAGGAATTAATTATTCGACATGGGGGTTTTAAATAAGAGTTAATGAAATAAATAAAATGCGTAATGCGTTTATTTGTTGTCATAACTCTATAACCTCAAACCTGATTATAAATATCCTCACAACCCCAACTCTTTTCCGACACACAATAGAATCATTGTGCACAATAATTATGGAGAATTATTTCAAGCCCGAAAGAACCTCTTCCTCCAAAAATGCTCTCAAGACCGAGAGAGATCCTCTTCCATCGGATCAAGATGATCTAAGGAGGACAACGCAAGCAAAGGTTTCTCCACAATAGCACCCAGAGACTCCTTTGGCGACGTCCTGAGATACGAGGTACACATGTGGATCACCGCTAGAAGAAGTCTACACTTGGATTCTACGACGCAATGACGAATCACATCAGAACGTGATAAAGAACATCAACGAAGAAAGAACACCCAAAAGGTATTTCTTTTCAATTGATTAAATTAATTATAATCAACCTGTAACGATCCTACTTTGTGGTTCTGGGACTTTCTTTTTCTTTTCCCATTTCTATGATTCGATCTGTGGAGACTGGTGTTTATCTTCGTATTGATCCCGGATTGATCATTGTTAAATGACAAAAATCCAAGTGGGAACATCCACCCACGTGCTTCCGCTGTGCCCAGAACCTTCAAATGGTATCAGAGTGAGGTTACAACGTTGATTATAGTTATTTAATTTCCTTTGATAATTTATGAATTTATATTTGATTCAATTTGAAATAAGTTGTAACACCCCAAGCTTCTACGGTACGCTTCTCTTTGAATAATGTGATAGCGTGTGTTGTACGCAACACCAAGTTCTAACACACCATAACTAATCAAATTAGCCGTTATGAATAGTAATACCTACTTTTTGAAATTATATATATTTTATATTTGAAAATGGACTTCATTTTTGGATTCGGAATATCGAATTTAGCCTAAGGTGAAATTTTGGTACATTTCGGATAACTTTCATATTTTGATGAATAGTGAAAATTACTAAGTTTTAATTAAAAACAACTTTTTTAATCAAAATAATTAATAGTGATAAATTATGAATTTGAGTGGTTTTAAAGTATATTTAGAATATATTTTTACCATTTAACATAATGTTGGTCATTGGACATAATTTTACAATTAAACCGAACATAAACGAGTGTCAATCTTTTGATAGTTATTATCTCTTAAAAACACGCTTTTTGTTTTGACAGCGGGAATTAATTTTAAATTAATTTCTGCCACTTCTGTGTTTTGAATTTAGGAAAATGGATTCCATATTTGGAATCAGGATGTTCAAATTGTGTAAATAGGTAACTTTTATTTTTAGACATTTTGAATAATTACTGCGGTAAATATTTTATTTACCATGGTTAAGGGTAAATTCGGTAAATAAGGGTTAAAAAATAATATTATAATAATACTAAATTACCCTAAAACGTGTCTTAACACTATTGGTTGATACATGTTCGACCATGGGAATCTTTGGGTCTATTTTGGGACCCCATGGATCCACTTGTAAGTGATAATGACACTTTATTTTAATTAAGTTAAAATGAATACAAAAATGACACAAGCATATATCTTTTAGAAAAACAATTGTTACATAGGGTTATATATGTTGGATTTTAGATTATAAATATTCATTAGAAAGATAAAAAGATTTCCTACAAAATGATATTTTATTTATAATTTTTAGACATTAAATAATTTATTTTATTTATGACACAATGATGATGCAGTAATTACTATAATAGTGAAAAATTAAAATAATTGATATTATAAATACCCAAATAAATATAATATGAAACTTTTAATGAATTAAACTAATTTTCTAGGATAATATGATATATTAGGATTGATTTAATTGACTTTTTTCGAAGTAATCAATCTGTTATGAGTTTCACAAAAATCAACTTTTGAATAGTGTCAAAATTGACATAAAAGAGTTCTTAAAACAAATATTATATTCTTAATTGATATTAAATTCCTAAAAATCTAAGGTTAGGCCAAGAGACTTATATCATGATAGGTCAATCATTAATGTACCACTTGGGGGTCGCTTGGATGTATATAGTAAGTTTATTAACCATATTATATAAAAATAAAAAGAGACATTGTAAAAGTGAAACTAATTAACTTAGAGTTAATACTTAAAGATAAGGTTAATATAAGTACCCAAACCTGTCTAAATTCTATTGGTTGAGTGGTTTTAGACCTATCCCCACCTTAACCTTTGAATAATAAGCTTTGGAGCCATTAGAAACCGAATATGAATTTATTATAAATTAATATTTCTAGCTTTTCCAAAGGTGCCCCTCACCCCTCTTATAAAAGGGAACTCCTCCTTCTCATTTCTTCACACCTTAAAAGCCTTTTGGTTCGGCCAAAATCTGCCCAAATACTCTCCCAACATCCCTCACTACAACCTAGAGGCCTTAGTTTGATCAGAAAGCCAACCTAAGGAGCCCTTTTCAAAAGGAAGAACCCGAAGAAGAGGTAATGATTTCACCACCCTTTTCCAAGTTCCTTTCTTCTTCCACTTCCTCTTTCTTTGTTCTTACCATTCTAAAATAATAACTCCAGTATCTTACATATACTGTGATGTTATTATAAATATGGTACAACCATATTCAGTATTCTATCCACCCTTTGAATAACATGTCACCATACGTGCGTACGTACGGCTTACCGTCTCCACGTCGTGGTGTAATTGTTATTCAATATATTATTATTTAGATGGGTATAATAATGATGTGTAACTCATGTAAATAATAAATATAACATGTTAATGATTATGTATATATGATATACCATCCATTTATATATTATTCTAATATCTAAAGAATTATATTGTCGCTCGTGCGTACGTACGGACTACCGTCTCCACGAACGCGATGAGATTCATTCTCCATCGTATCCATTCAAGTATAATTATCATTTGATGATTTAAAAATGATGTTTAAGGACTAGATATCATTCTGGATATGAATAAGATACAACAACCATGGCTTATGTAACAAAACATATAAAAGAAAATGAGTAAGTTAACTCCCAAAACGACGATAATTCTAAGATATTATTAACAAATCAATGTTAAAAGATCATATATGATATCATATTATTATATATGATTCTTGTATAATTTAATAACAACTATTTCACCATTATACAGGAGGTTAACCTACCCCAACCAAGGAAAAGTACAAGGTAAGGGTTTACTTTACAACCTCTTCATTATCCAAGGTTGTTTATACGTAATAATCTACTGGGATCTCTTTATCATCCACATCCATGTTTCTTAAAAATATATTTCAAAACATTTTTACTATTTACTAGAATATGAGTTAAAGTCATTTATACCCTTTTTGACTTTTATAAGTGGTTTATAAAGGAATCTTTTGATCGTTTTCAAAACAAGGTCCTTTTTAACCTTTTCGACAGAATTAAGGTAAGAATGTTTTTTTAACTTATACGGCGGGTGCAGCTATTTTCCGCCGTTATAAAATCTTCAAAGCTTCCCTTACAAGCTTATAAGAATATTTTCAAAGAAAATGTTTTATTTTATATGGATCTTAAATGATTTCAAAATAAAAGGAGATATTTCTTTTAAAAGAATTTTGATTTCATCTATGTCAACATCCTTTGATGGATTTTAAGATTATTTGAAGTTGATTTATTATGATACAAAACTTCTATATTGTATTGAAGGTTTTGTGATATGTTTGACTGTGGATGTGCTATTTTTATACCATTCATAGTTTATGGTGAAAGTATTGACATTTCATATGCTAGTTTTAATACGAATGTTTATGTTATGTTTAAACCTTTTCATATGGGAATGCATTGGACTTAATATGTGACGGGTGGAGCCCGCTATAGCTCCTCGATGCATCGGTAGGTCTCATGAGACAAACTAGTGTCTTGGCACAAGGCCTTGACAAAATCTTATTTGTAGTCTTGGCACGAGGCCTTGGCTATGTGGTTATGATAGTCTGGCATTATGCATTCCAACATTATGAAAGTGGTTATTGATTTTTGCATGTGATTATTCGATTAGTAGAATATCCATGTGAATAAGTAAATGGCATTATTTCATTTTATTTATGCCATACCATGTTGAAAGTTCATATTTAAAAGGCTTTTGTTTTAGTTATACATTGCCTTAAATGTTTATTCTTATTTATGAAAGTTTCCGCTATATTGTTATCCTTACTAGGCATTTGAGCTCACCCCTTTTCTATGTTTTATTTTTCCCAGGATGTGAAGAAGTAAGTTATGAATGACCTGCAGAGATTTTATGAGGGGTTAATAGTGTGGATTGTGGAAACATTATGTTGTTGTAGTAGTTTTTCATTTTATGATGTAATGTAAAACTTATGAATATATCTAGTGTTTCCAAGGCTACTAAACCAATCGGTCTTTCTAGATTTGATCTTTCTTGTGATCATGCCAATGTTATGTAATAATGCACCGACTCTGGGTAACTGGGGTCGGGGCGTTACATAAGTTGTTCTATAAATCTAAATAAACGAGATCTATTCTTCCTCCTTTGTTTCTCGATTCATATCACTGAAACAACATTTTAATTTTAATTTTGATTAAAACAAAAACGAGGAACTCATCCGGAGGAGCCGCTCTTTCTGTCTGTACAACATAGGAATACACGGTGTGTAATTAAAACTACACGCCGTGTACTTAGGTTCAACGAACCGGTACTGGTCTTCCAAACCACACTGTGTGAATTGATTACACCTAAGATTTTAACACCCCATGTTGACCAGAATTAAACAGCGCATGGGAAATGGAATACACGATATGTATGTTGGAGCAACACGCCGTGTAGTCCGATCCAGCCCAAGTGAAACCATATACAAAGGAGAAGCCGCGTACCACGTACACGGGATCGCCAGGTCGGTTACCTCGTAACAAGTAAGTACACGCTGTGTTTGATTTATCTACATGTCATGTACTCCAAAATTTCCAAAGTACAGAGAACACGCCAAAGCCCCCGACATGTACTTTGGATAAAGGGTGAAAAGAAATACACACCGTGTAAATATAAACTACACGCCGTGTACTTTCCAGAAATGTAATTTCACCAGGTTTCCTCCAAATGTACAAAGACACCATACAAGGAATATGGATGAGAAGAATATAAAGGAAATTCAGAAAGTAATTTAAGATAAAGAATTTATTAATTATAATATCATAATTAATTGAATTCAAGAGCGACTTATCTTGAATAATAGAACAATTAAAAAGAATTTGAATTCTAAATATGATTAAATGTTGTTTCATGCTATGGATGATCATGAGTTAGACCAAAGACCCTTTTTATGTGTGAATGGTTTCATTTAAATTTTTTTAATTTAAATTTGTTGGCCTGCGATCCTTCTTCCAATAAAATGTAGGGCCTGCGTTCCCATGGTTTCTTTAATGTAAACCCCATGTAATTGAGGATCTCCCAAGCCAGAGGAGACGGTTCGAAATCCGAAGCTAAGGTGAAACCAACCCAAGAAGATACAATGGTGGACATGTGGGAGCTGCAAAACACGAACCATCACGTTCAAGGTGTTTCCCTAGGTCAGGGTTAGCTTATCAAACTGATAGATAAACTAACCAATAGAAGCTCATGATCATGCCATCTTATTTTATTTCTGTCTAATTGCATGGTTTATTTATGTGTTGTCGCGATCACATAATTAATGAAATAAACATGCATGCAAAGAAGGAATAAAATAAAAACTGGACTATGCGTAAACATTATCAGAACAAGGTTAATCACTTAAGTAAGCATCACTTAATATTAACAAGCATGTGATAATGCAAAACTACGCATAAAGAATAAAATCCCTCAAATACCATATTAAGTCAGACCAAGCCTTCCGTTACTTGATTAAGGGAAAGACTCAATAAAATTATGTATTTGACTAACCCTTGTTGGGACACCTACTTTTATAAATGAATCCCTTATGAAAGGTTTTGGGTTGACTTAACCATATTACATCAAGAGGAGTATCCCTTGCTAGACTTGATGTAATATTGGAGGCAAGAGTTGAGGAAATCCAAGTCAAGATTCTAGTGTTGGGGAGTCCACTCAATAGATCAAGGAACTCTAAGCTCATAGTTGGAAAAGACTTGCCTACCTAAATACCTTCAAATATCTTGACCAACCCTTGTTGGGGTTATGCGAAGGGGAATATGGATCCTTGCCACTAGAATGTAAAAGAAACTGGAAATTCTGAGTTCAATGGTGAGATCCATTGGGACTTGATAAAATAGTGGGAGAATTAATAAATTCATTTATTATGTCTCATAAAAATGTAGTCAAGAAAGTACTGATAAAGCTGCTCTTTTAATTTGTAGAATCAAAATGAAAAACTTGTTAACCACATTTTCTCTGCGATTAATTCTCGATAAAGACAATATTCTCACCGAAAGTAACTTTCAGGAATGGTTTAGGCACCTTCGGGTTATCCTATTCCATGGACGAAAGTTTTACGTGCTGAAGTCCTCACTTCCTGATCCGCCTGGCCAAGGGGCGAGTGATGAATATTTCCTGGTCTATGATCAACATTTGAGCGATGCAATCGACGTTCAATGTTTGATGCTATCATCAATTTCTAGTGAACTCATGAAGTCTCATGAAGACATGGATGCCTACAGCATGCTCGAGCACCTCCATGGTCTATACTAGGAGAGAGAAAGACAGGAAAAGTTTGAGATCTCCAAGGCTCTATTTCAGAGAAAGCTTGGAGAGGGTTCCCCAGATGGGCCTCATGTAGTCAAGCTCATTGGCTACATTGAGTGATTGGTGGTTCTAGGTTTTAAACTCCCCGAATAACTGGATACCAATCTCATTCTTGCATCACTACCCCAGAGATTCTCAAACTTTGTTGTGAAGTTCAACATGAACAACATTGAGAAGTCTCTATCTGATCTTCTTATCCTCATTCTCCAAGTGGATAATGACATGAAGCGTGAAAAACCTTCTATCTTTATGGTGAATAAAAGGAAAGGGAAGGTGAAGAGATTTAAGCCCAAAGCTTCTTCAATGCCTTCCAAGAAAAGGAAGATCAAAGGGGAGGCAAGGGAACATGATGCTGTTTGTTTCGCATGTGGCAAGAAGAGCCACTGGAAGAAAAACTGCACCCAGCCAAGGAAGCAAGGGGAAGCTTCAGGTGCATTTTTTATCGAATTCAATCTATCTATTTCTATTAATTGGGTATTAGATACTACTTGTGGTGCTCACATCTGTATCCAAATATAGGAACCAAGTAAATTCAGAAAGATTGACCGAGGTGAGGTGGATCTACGAGCAGCCAATGGAGCCAGACTCACTGCTGTAGCTATCAGAGACTACCATCTCACATTGCCTACTAGGATGGTCTTGGTTTTTAAAGGATTTTATTATGTACCCTCTGTAACCAAAAAACATTATTTCAGTATCCAGATTAGATACAAATGGATTCATCTTCAAGTTTAGAAGTGGATGTTGCTACTTTTATAAAGATAACATTTTTTTGGTAGGGCACATTTATATAACGGCCTTTATGTGTTAGACTACACAAACCAAGTAATGGAAATCGATGACAAAGTAAATTCACATAACTCATACCACACCCAACTTTGGCATCACCGGCTAGGTCATGTTAACGAGAAATGTTTGAAAAAATTACATCAAGATGGGTATTTAGATTATTTCGAACTAAAACCACTTGGTGTATGTCATGCGTGTCTACAAGAAAAAATGACCAAATCTCCATTTAGTGGGAAAGGTGAAAGAGCTAAAGAGCTTCTAGAATTAGTTCACACAGATGTGTGTGGACCATTTCCATTTGAAGCAAGGGGTGGGTTCTCGTACTTCATAATTTTTACTGATGATTTTAGTAGATATGGATATATCTACTTAATGAGGTATAATTCAGATTCTTTTGATCAGTTCAAAGAAAAAAAGAATGAAGTTGAGAACTAGATTGGTAAGAAGATTAAGAAACTCCGCTCAGACAGAGGAGGATAATATCTTAATCATGACTTCATTTATTTTTTACGGGAGTTTGGGATTATATCTCAACTCACTCCTCCTTACACACCTCAGTGGAATGGTGTAAGTGAAAGGAGGAACCGCACCCTATTGGACATGGTGAGATAAATGATGAGTCATGCGAGTCTTCCATTATCCTTTTGGGGATATGCATTACAAACAGCAGCGCACATACTAAACCAAGTACCAACTAAATCGATAAATGGTATTCCATATGAGTTATGGAGTGGATGCAAAGCCATGTTATCGAATTTACATGTGTGGGGTTGTGAAGAATTTGTTGAGTCCACTCCAGGTAACAAGATTGCACCCCGAGGAACAAAGTGTATCTTTATAGTATATCCCAAGGAAACAAGGGGATATTACCTATAAAACCCCTAAAAAAAAGGTAACAGTGGAAAGACACACCATATTCCTTGATAGGGAGCACGTCTCCAAAAGAGATAGTGGGAGCAAGATAGACTTCGATGAAGTAGAGGCTCAAGATACACAAGAGTTGGTACAAGAACAGATTCCACAAAGCCCTGTGGAAGAACAATCTGTTCCAAAGACACAAGAACTACGTAGGAGCATGAGAGAGGTGAGAGAACCAGAACGATATGGTTTTCTTGTCATCGAGGATGGTGACTCATTATTGGTTGACAATGATGATCCTATTACCTTCATGGAAGTAGTTGAAGGAACAGACGCTGCCAAGTGGAAAGAATCCATGAATTCTGAAATGGATTCCATGTACCAAAACCAAGTCTGGATTTTGGTAGATCCTCCAGTTGATGTAAAGACTGTTGGTAATAAATGGGTATTCAAGAAGAAACTGGACATGGAGGGGAAAGTTAGCACCTACAAAGAACGACTGGTTTCTAAAGGTTTTAGACAGCGTCAAGGAATTGACTATGATGAAACCTTTTCACCGGTTGCAATGCGGAAATCCATCAGAATCCTATTGGCCATTACTGCTTACCATGACTATGAAATTTGGCAAATGGATGTAAAAATAGCATTCCATAACAGGAACCTCCAGGAAGATGTCTACATGACACAACCTGAAGGGTTTGTGACTCCAAAGGATACCAACAAAGTATGCAAGTTTCATAAATCCATTTATGGATTAAAGAAAGCATCAAGGTCATGGAAAATTCATTTTGATGAAGCCGTAACGGAATTTGGCTTTCTTAAGAATGAATGTGAGCCTTGTGTCTACAAGAGGTTTAGTGAAAGTGCAGTTGTTTTCCTAATAGTATATGTTGATGACATATTACTAATTGGAAACAAAGCACCTGTCTTACAGTCAGTTAAGGAATGATTGGATAAATGATTCTCCATGAAAGACTTGGGCGAGGCAGCATATATTCTTGGGATCAAGATCCATCGTGATAGATCTAAGATAATGCTGGGCCTGAGTCAAAGTACATACATTGACAAGATACTGAAGAGATTCAGTATGGAACAGTCCAAGAGGGGATTGTTGCCAGTGTCACATGACATTCATCTTTCCAAGAGAATGTGTCCTCAGACACATAAGGAAATAAAGAGAATGACAAGGATCCCTTACGCATTCGCGATTGGGTCAGTAATGTATGCTATGCTATGTACGAGGCTAGATGTTGCTTACGAATTAAGTGCGGTAGGCAGATATCAAACTGATCCAGGAGACCTCCATTGGATGTCAGTCAAGACTATACTTAAGTATCTAAGGAGTACTAAGGATATGTTCCTAGTTTATGGAGGAGATGGGGAACTAGTCATCAGAAGACATGTAGATTCTAGTTTCCAGACTGATCAAGATGGCATGAATTCACAGACTGGATACATCTTCAGTTTGAATGGAGGTTCAGTGAGCTAGAAGATCTCAAAGAAAAGTGTGGTGGCAGATTCTACAGTGGAGTCCGAGTATATCGTAGCTTTTGAGGTAGCTAAAGAAGCAGTATGGATGCGAAGCTTCATCCAACAGTTGGATGTAGTACCGAGCAGTAAAGATCCCATCACACTCTATTGTGATAATACTGCAGCGGTGACACTTTCAAAAGAGACAAGGTCACATCAGCGGACAAAGCACATACTTCGGAAGTATCATCTCTTGAGGGATTTTTCTCAGAGAGGTGAAGTTACAGTGAGAAGTATTTCCATAGAAGAAAACATGGCAGACCCCTTTACTAAATCCTTGACTCAGTAGAAACATGATCATCATGTGAGTTCTAGCAGACTAAAAGTCGTAGGCAGTTGGGTATAGTCTAAGTGGGAGTTTGTAAGGGTTGGTGTCTTGAGAACCAACTGTTTTGTACTTTTATTACATGAATGTTCACTTATTATATATTGTTCATTGTTCTGCATGACTATAATATAATAATGTCCTAGAATATTTGTTGCATTTATAAATTCATGGAAGATCCCCGCTATGATGAGAACCTTGAAATGCTATAACAATATTCTTAAATAAAGTTCTACGGTTGGATGACATACTATGATAGGACACATAATATACAAACTGTCATGTGCGATTACTCGTAAGAAGACGAGACTCTCTCTCATGGATTTCGCACTTGGTAATCTCCAAGTTGGGAGATTATGAGAACAAAACCGCCAGTAGCAATTCCACATGTCTTGGTGTCATCAGACTTTGCTATCTACGAGTGTGTGTAATGGTCCTTAGACTTGAAGATTATCATTAACTCATGTAATGACTCACGCACTTAGATTTACTAACGAAAACCGTCATGCAGACATTTGGTGGGAAGTAGGGTACGTTGGGTGCGTCACGAGTGACATGTTGTTAATGGATAAGTCGAGAAAGGATTTGTCCCTTCCATTTATGGAAGTTGATATCTCGACCATTTGATTGAAATAGAACTTTCGCATTAAATTCCATGGCCATGGTGTAAATGATGAGTTTATTTCAGGTAGTCAAAGAACGACGGATCAAGCATATAGGTTTATGACACTTCCATGAAACCTTCTTGATGAGATATTGAGACAAAGGGATTAAATTACATAGTAAGCATTCGTATGAGGTGATACGTCAATGCGACGTCAACTTATTTCTCTTGGGTGCCTTGACCTGTTGCTAGACAGTAATCTTGGACTTTAGGCAAGCCTGCCTAATTCCAACTAGAAAGAGGCCTAGAGGGTCACACACTAAGTGTATTCAAGTATCTCAAGTAGAATAAAGATTATTCCCCCATGTGGTTTAATAATTACTCAAGGAATCCTAAATCGTTTTAATGTTGGAGGAAGAATAAAATAAAACAAGTACACGCCGTGTAGTTTTATTTTGAAAACAAGTACATGCCGTGTATTATTAAATATACACGCCGTGTAGTTTTCATTTTGGAAAGGAAATGAATAAATGAAAACAAGATATACACGCTGTGTACATTGAATTTACACGCCGTGTATTATTAAATATACACACCGTGCAATTTTCATTTTGGAAAGTAAATGAATAAATGAAAACAAGATATACACGCCCTGTACATTGAATGTACACGCCGTGTAGTTTTCAATGAAAAACAAGTACACGCCGTGTATTTTTAATTACACGCCGTGTAGTTTTTCCAGTTGGGATTTTGAGGATATTAAATGATATTTATTATAATCAGCGTGGGCGCATGTCAAATAATTAATTATTCGACATGGGGGTTTTAAATAAGAGTCAATGAAATAAATAAAATGTGTAATGCATTTATTTATTGTCATAACTCTATAACCTCAAACCTGATTATAAATATCCTCACAACCCCAACTCTTTTCCGACACACAAGAGAATCATTGTGCACAACAATTATGGAGAATTATTTCAAGCCTGAAAGAACCTCTTACTCCAAGAATGCTCTCAAGACCGAGAGAGATCCTCTTCCATCAGATCAAGATGATCTAAGGCAGAAAATGCAAGAAAAGGTTTCTCCACGCTAGAACCCTGAGACTCCTTTGGCGACGTCCCAAGATACGAGGTACATGTGTGGATCACCACTAGAGGAAGTCTACACTTGGATTCTGCAATGCAATGACAAATCACATTGATACATGATCAAGAATATCAACGAAGAAACAACACCCAAAAGGTATTTATTTTCAATTGATTAAATTAATTATAATAAACCTATAATGATCCTACTTTGTGGTTTTGGGACTTTCTTTTTCTTTTTCCATTTCTATGATTCGATCTTTGGAGACTGGAATTTATCATCGTATTGATCCCAAATTGATCATTGTTAAATGACAAAAATCCAAGTGGGCACATCCACCCGCGAGCTTCCTCTGCGCCCGGAACCTTCAGTAGATTGCTTTAAAATATTTAAAATTCAACACCAAATATCTCCATTAAAAACATAAATACCTCTATCTATAAATACACTTCAGACATCATAACTATTCCAAGGTATAGTCATCATCCAAAATACTCTCGACACAACCATATGAAACTCTCTAAAAACATACTCAGTATCATTTAATAAAAAATATCCATTATCACAAAAATAATAATTAACACATTTAATTCAATCAAACATAGATAATTATATAAATATGAAAAAAAAGAGTTACCTATATAAAGTAATGTAATATAAATAAATGATAAAATGAAACTGTTCTATCAAACTATTATCAGCATGACATATACCTAAAAGGATTATGCACTGTTGAAAATAACCATCCAAAAGTTGAAAGTATCTGAGTCCCTTTACCCAAAAAATTATCCTATTTTATATATCATAGATATATATACTTTAAGGAGTGTCCTGTTATAGAAATAGATACAACAGAAAACCCCTAATAATTCATCAAGAGTGTAGAGAATACTATATGTGTCCTTTGAGAGTTCCCCATACATACTTTATGAACATGATATAAGAGTCCAAGTAAATGAAAATGTTATGAGCCTCTTAACATGAGGTATTTTAATTCCTAGGATTAAAAAATTGGTATAAAACTACATACATATCCCCAATGAAATCTAAATAAGATGAATAAAAATAATTTTTCACACTGGACCCATATACTAGTATGTAATCATCAAAATATGTCTTATAATCTTATATACCACCATTATCATAACTAAGAAAAGTGGAATCATCACATACATTAGTTAATTTTGATATGGTACCAAAAAAAATCACATTCATATTTATAACCACTTTAAAATAATTTTGGTCAATCTAGAATAAATTGAATATATGATTTGAGTATAGGAAACTCTATGAAAATTGAACCTTTATGGACCCTTTAGTGTCTACATCTTCTAGAAAAGGATCTAGTATAGAATTATAGTTAATATAATCCTCCATAAATTGATCATCAAAATAAATTAGAATTTATGAATATATTCTTAACATATTCCCATTAAAAGGAAAAATTGTACTAATCCAAAATAGAACTCTGAACAAGCAATACCAGATTCCAAAATAATTATTGTGGTTTGTATTACATTATAAGTCTCAAAAGATTCCATATGTTTGAAAATAATCCCAATCAACCCTTTCCATTCCTCTACTTCAGGTAATTCATTAGTACATAGTAAAGGAGGTTGTATTTTATTTTAAAACATATGGGAATTGTGCAAAAATAGTACCTAGTCTCTCTAAACTATATTATATAGAGTAATAATAGAATTGATGACTGAATTGATCATATCAGAGCCTTTAAAACCAATATGTTGTAGAGAAAAATCTTCAATTGAGACTAATTAAAATTATAAAAAATTTCTGTGAGGTATAAAACTATAATAAAAAATAAATATGAATTGGATCAAAATATAACCCATGATGAAAAATAACTAAATTCAGATACATATCAATTAAATAACACTAATATATCATTAATAAACCATTTATTGTATCCAAAAGTGTAAATATATAAATTAATTTAATTTTTAAATCATAAAAAACAAAAGATAAACAAAAGGGATTTGATAGAGGTATGATTTGACTAAATAATTTTGAAATCTATTAAAAACTATTCATACCGCATTAGAATACTCTAAAATTAAATTCTTGGATTGTTCATTGTATGTATCTGGTGCACATTATCTGTTCACCCTATTTTTTTTCAAATTTTCACTCAAAACGAATTGAATTTTTCAGAATAACTCATCTGACATTAATACAAAGCATAAAAAAATTTATTTAAATAAATAAACCACAATATTGTTGAGATACCAAAATTGAAAGATAAGATAAACATATAGAAAACCCCTATAAATAGAAGGATCAATTCTTAATGTGTTGGAAAGAAACTTCATCATAACCTATATTTTGAGTTCTAATATTACTCTCTATAATCTACATTTACATCCAAAATAAAAAGGCAATAATACTTTTGGGTAATGAAATAAACTAGGAAAACATATTACATCACCCAATCTATATTGTTACAAGAAAAAAAATGCATTAGAAATTTATATATAAGGGTAAAAATTTATGTGGTTATAAAATATACAAATTAGTAATAATTTCACCCTCTAAATCCATATAAAATAATATAATAAACTATTATTAGTAATTAAAATTTTCTATAAAAATTCTAGGAATTTGTGGATACTAATAAATATTGAATAAATTGGAAACTAAAAAAAATGATTTATAATTATAATAAATATTTTTTATTTTATAGAAAATTAATTAATAATAAAATATTACAAATTATTTTCTTGATACTCCAAAATAAATAAGGATCCAAAATTAAATCATATAATTAATGTGTTCATAATATAAAATTCCACCTATGAGAAATACATGTACAAAATTCCAAAGAAAAACACCAATCCATGTTACATTCAATTACATCTACAACCCAACATCCATATGATCCAAAAATAACTGTAGAATTTTATCCATAAATTAATCCATGATCATATCACCCTCATCAAATATAATAAGACTATATATACACTAATGAAAGTATATAATGTGTGAGTGAAGTCTTATTACTGAACAACCCCGATTTCTTACCATCTATTTTATTAAAGAGCTCAAAAATTCTAGCATGACATTTTATAATCAAAATTATTTATTTTATATGTTTTTAAATTTGATCAATTAATAAAAATATTATTATTCATTTTAAATTTATTACATTATATTTTAACATAACACAATATATATGATTTTTTTGACAACCATGAGGAGTTTTAAACATTCTTTTTATGTTTTTAGGTTAATAAAAACAAAATTCCCCATTTATTTATTAGTTATAAAACATATGAATTTTTTAAAATATGACCAAAATAATGGGAAGGGCAAAATGACTGAAACACCATGTCATGAACCGACCCATTTTGGGGATCAGGTTTCTAAAACCCCAAGAGATCCTACATAGACCAGGGGGTGGTCACCAGTGCCGAAGTCATAACTACCATAGTGAGGAATTTGACTAAGTACCTATATTAACACACAAAAACATATTGATCTAAAAGATAAAGGAAAAAATATAAATGTTAAAAAAATATAAGGGAAAAAAATGCATGTAAAACCTCTACATAGTATAAGAATATGTTAGTGTAAACTGAAAATTAAAGGTAAAAAAAACACACCCACCCAGAAATATGTCGCAATCTAAAAAAACTGGAATGTAAGTCACTAAGAGAGCCTAACTTTTAATCTCTAAGTTATTACTAAAATATGTGGTAAAATGTACAATATATTCCTAAGCTCCTCTAAATTCACCTAGAACCTTTCTATCATATATATAAGACACGATGCATGGGGGAAAATCCCATGCATGGGTGAGTATATACATACCCAGTAGGACACTCTAAAATATTAATAGGAATATGTAATAGATATAATAGGAATAGAAATACTATATATACTAAATAAAATATAGATCAACCCAAATAAAGAGAAAGATAATCCTCATCCAAGTAGAGGGGTCTCAACATGATGAGTAGATGAAATACATGTTATGTATTTTCCATCAATATCATAATAGTAAACTCATCCAACCTGGAGAAGCTAAACAAATAATGCACATTTCATACCCCACAAATCTCTAAATATCATGGAATGTGAGTAACCAAATATAAAGGTATAGATATATATGTATTTATATATGCCTTGGAAAATTAAGACCGAATGAGAGAGAAAGGGGATCTCCATTTCACAACTCATACTATGAAAAAGAGTTTCCAAAACTTTCTAAAATCCATCAAAGATGCTTATAATCTCATGAATATACTCATATGTAACTATGTAAAAGCACATGCATCATCATTGTGTCACACATACCATGGGGAACAAAACTCCAAGTAGAGGACCTATTCCATAGTGAATCAGAGAGGTTCTGCTTTTTATGTATCTATAGAGGACCGATGCCCAAGATGATGGGGGGGGGGGGGGGTTCCCCTTAGAAATTATAGGACTCACACCCAAGATTATGGGGGGTTCCACTCTATAGGTCATGATCCTATGCCCTAGTGTGATTGGGGGTTCCACTCTAGTCATTGAGGACCCATTCCCTATTTGATATGGGGGTTCCACTGGGAATATATAGGATCCATACCCAAGATGATGTGGGATTACCCTCTATATGATGAGGCCCCACACTCTTCTTTAATAGGGGGTTCCACTTTAGTCATCGAGGACTCACACCCTATCTGATAGTGGGGTTTCACTTTGTAAGAATATATATAGAAACTTTTCCCTAGTTGATAGGGGGTAAAAATATGGTCATCGAGGACTCATTCCATATCTGATAGTGGGGGGGGGGGGTGGTTTGACTCAATTGGTAGAGGAATCATATTCAATATGATGTGGGTTCCACTCAATAGGTCAAGAACCCACACCATGGTTTAATAGGGGGTTCCACTATTATAATCAAGGACGCACACCTTATCTGATAGGGGGTTACACTTAGTATTCTACTGTAGAAGATATGTTCACAATAATATGGGGGGTTCCACTCTATAGGAAGCCTTTGGTGACCATTATTTATCACAATAGTCTTCTTGTGTCACCTTAGTAATCATTATGTCTGGAAAATTCCAATTTGTATCTAAAAACCAAAAATAGAGGGAACAATTAAATTCTATGTGAAAAAACACACAGGATAGGGTACTTGTAGGCCAAAATACATGTTTAGTAAAAGTATATATTAAAGATTGACTTTTTCTCAAAAGGAGTCAAAGGGTACACAACATGTGAGGGGAGCCACAAAACATGTGGTCTCAGTCCATCACCTGGTTGTGTCCCTAGAGGCACAAGACTTTCCAAACATGTTGGTATACATGGAGGTTTGGGGATATACATGGAATTCCCATGCCACTCATGGTTATTCCTATGTTCTTGTCTATGTTCTTGTTTCCACCCTATGTCCATGTACTTTACACATTTTTTGTGTACTTTGGTACACGACCATATGCCTGACCATATACATGCACATGGGGTCCCTCCCATGTGCACTGTCATAGGTCTTGTCCACTAGAGGATTCAATACATGGAATATAGTAGGGAAATATGTCATACCATACATATAATTTTCTAAAATCCTATCAGTCATAGCTAGGGCCCGAAACATCGTGTGTTCTTTGAAATACAGGGTGTGTAGTTGGGATTTTTCTACAAATTTAGATCTTCTATCCATGCTTCAAAAATGATATTCTACTTTCAATCATGGTCATGGATCCATTGAAAATTAGTGTATCTGTATGTGGATTGTCATTTCCAGTCATCCATCCAGATATCCGATTTCGTTGATCCTCAGTGCTTCATCACATAATATACATGTGATCAGACTTTCCTCCATTGATTATTTGATCCCTAGTCATCAAAATGATAATATAAAACAAAAAAACATCAATTATTAGTGTCTTATACATTGATTCTTCCCTCGTTAATCAATAAATTATGATTATGGGGGTCTGACCGGGATCATTACCACCCAGCAACATCGAACTAGGCCCGTAGGGTCCTACTAGTGAAGAATGCAGTGCAATTTAGGTGAAAAAAAACAAGAAAAAAAATTAATCAATTTTTTACAAGCGTTCATGTCCAAATATAAATAAAGGAGATATCTGTGGTGAGAAAATAATTGAATAAACAATTTAAATGGTACATGATCACATATAATGGACACAATTAGTGCTGATCAATATAAGTGGATTGATTCGATCAAAGAATTTAATAATAAAGGACACAAAACCATATTTGATAAGTCCAAAATAGATATTTGGATAATTCATTTCAAATAACAAGATTTTAGATGATTTAAGGGAGTGGTTGAGTTTTCTGCATTCTGATTTTCTCTTTCCCATAGATTTGTTGTCATCTGAGGTGATTTTACAATGGAAGGAGGAAGTAGAAGCAATCGATGATCCTTGGATTATGAGTCTAACACTGGGAAATTTTCCATGGATATACATTTGAAGTAAAAAAAATTTAGTTCAAAAGAATTAATTAATTAATTTATCCACTGAATATACCACCAACGAGTGAGATAACCAAAATCCCTGCCCTAAAGGAATTTAGGTCACACCTAGGGTAAACAATGTATTCCAAACTCAACTATGGTATCATATTTATGATCCAAGATTCTATTTAATATTTGTACCATTTTATTTAAGGAACCATCTATTCAAAATTTAAAATATATTTATTATTTTCAAAAAAATTAATTTTAGGGACACCAGGCCTCGAAATTGCATGCCATATCAGCGCCTATCTCTAGAAATATATGTATAAATAATTTAAATTATTACCAGGAAAAAAATGGGTCTCTACATCAACAAACCTTCATTATATTCTACCCAAAAAAGAAAAACTAAAAAAACAACTATGGATACCAATCTGTCATCAAGATCTCCCACTCCCAGGAAATATCCTCCACATTCTCTTAATTCCAAAAAACATGAACCAATGGGATGATATGTCAATGTAGGGTCCTCTGTTGTCAATCCTTGATCACCACCTGGTGATCCTCAAAGGCATCTCCATCCTATTTTCAATATCTCTATATTTTATTATGTGTGTAGGGTCATGCATGTATCTCCTTAGCTGTGATACATAGAATATTTCATATACCCGCCCCAACTTTGGGGGTAGGGAAATAAGGTATGAATCCTCTCCAACCCTCTAAATGATCTCAAACATCCATATAAATCATAGGGATACTATGCCTCCTCAAATGAAAGTATTCAATCCTCATCACAGGTTGACTCTCAGGAATATTTGGACACCATGCTTGAACTCCAAGGGCCTATTATGACGATATTTGTATGATTTCATCATACTCTTTTCCATCCTCATCCTCTCATAGATGAACTAGACATTATCCTTCATTACCTACACTAACTCTATACCCACAATATATGTATCATAATTCTCTTTCAAACATATCGTTGACCTATATAGTCTCCCATATAGAGCTAAAAAGGTGTCATTATGATGGTAGAGTGGTATTAGTTATTATATGCCAACTATAACAAGGGAATGTGATCCTCCTAGCTATGATCAAATTATAACATGAAATCCCACAATGTATCCTCCAACACCTAGATAGTGTGCACAATCTTCTGATCTTTATAAGGATGAAATGCATTACTCATTACTCATTTGGTACCTAAATACCTCATCAATTATTCTCCAAAATCATGATGTAATCTATATGTCATGATTTGAGACAATTGTGAAGGAACCCCATTAATCCTAATGATCTCTTGTACATACAACTTCCCCAAACTATTCACTGAACACTGCTCCATGATACCAAGAAAGTGTGCCGACGTCATGAGCCAATTAACTATCACCCTGATGGAATCATATCCCTTCACTATATATGGGATCCATGTAATAAATTCCATTGATATGTTTTCCCACACCAACTTCCTAATATCAAGGGGCTATAATAAACCTGTCAAAACATAGTGTCCATCCTTCACCTGTTAAAAATTGACTCATAAAAAGACAAATTCATGTATGATTTATCTCATTTCAGACCACAAAAATTTCCACTGATGGTCTCAGTACATCTTCCCCACACTGGGATGTACATCCAGGGGACATGTGTGGATCTATCAAATCATATCTTCTATCATCATGATTGGGAATAGTGTCTATTCCTGGAAATGTATGACATTACCTCCTTTAGAATATCCATATGGTGAAACTACTTTGGATATCTAGTCACATAAGACCTCACATTTTATGTCTCCCAGCTGGGACTCTATCACATACTCAAGAAGTGGTGGAGTCAAAACCATCAAATGCAAAAAAATAGAACCCTCCTGATCCACTAGGGCCAGCTACAAGGAATCCAAAATCACAGAATCTAATAACACTAATAGATCTTGGGACTTCCTATTAAGGGAATAAACTACTACATGTCCCTTTTATTGAGAATACACTATCTCGAAGTCATAATCCTGTAGGAACTCTAACTAGCGCTGCATTCTCATATTCATGTCCCTATTTTGGAATACGTACTTGAGACTCTTATTGTATGAGTAAAACATGAATAACTCTACCATAATTTAGTTCATTCACATCCTCAAGGTGAAGACTACCTATTAAAAATCTACTTCATGAGTTGCATAGTTCTAATCATGGGGTCTCAACTACCTTTTCTTTTATTTGATTACAGCCAATCAAATAATCAACACACAACCAAACCCAGTTTCTATGTCATCTCAATACACTATATACTCCATGCACTCCTCTAGTAGTCTCAATACAGGGGAACTCTTCATCCTCAACCTCAACACCTTGAAGGCCCTCTAACACTGCTATGTACAAGAAAAATTCATCCCTTTTCTACATTAGTGAGGTCAATGTGCTACAATTCTAGATAAGTGTTCCACAAACCTCTTGTATTAACCCACCAAACTAAGAATTATCTATACCTATGACATGCTCTTAGGTGGACCACACCATATAATTTTATCAAACTTTTGTTGGTGCATGGATAAACCTTTCTCAGATATTTAATTCCCCACAAAGTTAATCTCATTAATCTATAACCAGAACATCGAGATATTTCCATGAAGATTGTGATCCTAATGAATATCTATAACCAAACTCCATTTCCCTACATATTCCTCCTATGATGTATAGTATATGAGTATGTAATTGATGAGGACAACCACAATCTTGTCAAAGTATTACTAAATAACCTAGTTTATCAGATCCATAAACATGGTGGAAGAATTCGTCACACCAAAGGGCATTAATAATATCTCATAGTGTCTAAAGATCCAATGGAATTCTATATTTAGAATACTAGACTTTATATCCATAAAATAGTGGTATACAAACTGGAGATCAATCTTTAATAACAACCTCACACCTCAAATATGGTCAAAGAGGATTTCAATCCTCACCTTGGGTTAATTGTTCATTTACATGGCCTAGTTAAGGTGATGATAATCCTCCCAAATATGCAAGATACCATCCACCTTTTTCATGTACCACTCTAAAGCTTCCTATAGGGACACACTTGCTCAGATGGAACCCTTATCTAAAACTTCCTTCAGTTGTAACCGTAGCATACAAATCTCGGTAGTGGAAATATGATATGTCACAGAATATATCAGAATAGTCCCAAGATGCATGTCAATGAATAACTCAATCTCCTTCCTTCAAGGTAGTTTACAAATGTCCTTGGTGAATAATTCCATATAATCTTCAACAAATTAAGGAATTTAGATGACTGGATATCCTGTTACACCAAGGGATATATTCTCCATTTAATGGGTGATGGGATGTAATAAAAAAATTGTAGAACCCACTCATCCCACCATGAGATCCCTCTCACCCAGAATGGTGAATCTCATCCCATAAATGTGATGGAATCTAACTTATATGTGTTGATAATCAATTTGGTATCAAAACATAAAAAACCAATCCATGAACATGATGATGTCATAAGGTTCCATTATGATGAATAAAGGTCACAATGTGAACCTATCTCCAATAAGAAATAGTTTTTAGAGCTAGAATATAAAATATACTGAATACTCCTTCCCTATAAGAACCTCAAGACGAATCTAGAGGGCTAGAACCTCAACTAGTAGCTCCATCACTTACACCAAGAGTGTATATTTGAAGTAATTTTTGAAACCTATGTCTAATAATACAAAATAAAATGTATAATAAAAATATATCATATCTCTAATAATCTTGTGAGATATAATGGAATAGGCCTCCAAATCCTAATTCTATTTGTGGCCCCAATCTCCAGCTCTATGTGCCTGATGTGGGGATAATGTTGGTGGTGGTGGAAGGATCTCTTACCATTTTCCACCACCCATATCTCATAATTATCATATTCTAGATCTACCTTATGGGGGATCACCCTGACATCACAAGGGAGATCCCCGATCACAGTGTTTCCATTGTCTTGGTGGTACAATAGCTATCTAGTTGTTCTCCCCAGTGCATATGGTCAGGCATTTTCATGTGATGTGACATCCCTAATCACAAGAATAACATCGACCCTATCCAGAATTTCATGTTTCTCAACCCTACTCCTGACCATGTTCCAGAATCTTATCATGGGGAGGCCTCATGCATCAAGATCCTAGAACCTAAAATCTACTAGATACTATATAAAACTCTTACCTATAACACCCACTAATAGCTATATCCATGTAATCCCTCTGAATGAAATCACTCCACCTCTAGTGCCCACTACAACTCCCTGAAATATGCTAGGATGAATAAGGGAACTACGTTGGCTCGTATCTCTCTACAGAGATTTTGATCAATCTTCAATGTGTGGAATTAGCCATCCTAGATTATGTCAAGGGATTACAGTGTATTTTCTATAGACCTAGATATTATCTCATCCACTATCATCCCTCCATAATAGAGCTTTAGAATCTCTTAAATATGAACCGAGGGAATGAAGGAGGGGGTGTATCCCTCACTGAACAGATTTTTTAAGTAATTCCATTAGAGTGTCAACTCATCATGTATCTGAGTAACAAGACTCCACCAATGCCCTTTCGGTCCATGTAAAAGTCTAACTACCAGTGTAACCACCTGATCAGTTGATATCTGGATGATCCTAAAAACATGGACCACTAACTCTAGACAATCCTCTTCTTCCTTATGATATAGATTTCCATGAAACCTCAGCAGCCTATGGTGCTATTAATTGTGGAGTGTGATTATCCTTCACACATCCTCACCCTTCTCAACTAGTATAATCTATTTCTCAATAGGTGATAATGATAATACCTACCCACCTAGAGGAGGAAGCTGGCAGGAGGTAACGTGAACTGAGGCTTTGCTACTAATCAAATCATCCTCATGACCCACAATGAGTATCCTTTATGGGTGTGGCCGAAGAGGCATACTATAATTTTAATAAATACATACCATGGTCAGATGAGAATATACACACACACACACACACACACACACACACACACACAAAGGGGAGCTGGCCTAAGAATTAAAGTCAATGACCCAATCCTATATGATTCATGTTCCATTAATCCTTGAAACCAATTTCTCAATATGAAAGGATAACAACCATGTAGTCAAAGTACTTGTGAATGGATAAATTGGTCTCCTATAACATCATTGGACTCCCTACCTTGAGAGACACACTTGAGAAACATTGAATATTTTGCACTAAATCCAAATCAAATCCTCATAAAGGGAATACTCCAAACACCTTCTCAATTATCGAAATGGTTTTGATATCAATCTGCCATGACCTAATCAAATATAGGCCTAGAGCCACAACTACCCCATGCAGGCCTCCATTGGCTAGTAGGAATAGAAAATCACTGAAGGCTTAACAAACATGAGGAGGACTTTAACTCTGTACCTATATACACCCACATATCCATCTTGATATAGAAGTGAATAGTAACAATAGAAAAAGATGAAAAATACTTATTAAAAAATAATTTATTTTAAGCCACTACACTATACAAGATAATATTAGTGTAAATATAAATATAATGGGTTAAAATACATGCCCAACCATAAATATGTCCCAATATGAAAAAACTACAAAGTAAAACACTAAGAGAGAACAGATCCAGATCTCCATGATGTGACCACCTTATGGGGTCCAAACTATATGGTATTCCTAAGATCCTCTGATGTCATTAAAGAACTGTACATTGTCTATATAATACATGACATGTCTAGGAAAATCCCATGCAAGGGTGAGTATATAAATACCTGGTAGAACACCCTAAAAGATGAATAGGGACTAGTAAAAGATAAAATAGAAATAGAAAACAATAGATAATAAATAAGATGAATCTAAACCCAATGAAAGAGAAATTGTAAACACATCCAAGAACATGGGGATTAACATAGTGAGTAAATGAACTACACATTGAGTAATTTATACCCATAATAGGAGAGTAAACTCATCAAACCATGAGAAGATAAACCATGAATGAATTTAGAACACCTCCCACGTATTCAAATCTCATTGAAAGAGAATAAAAAAATATAATGGTATGGATATATATGTATATATATATATTATTAGTCAAAAGAATCCTAAACAAGAGATAAAAGGATTTTCCATCTCATAGATCATCCCTGGAAAAAGAGTCACCAAAATTTCCAAAATTCCATCAATGATGCCAAGCATCTCATGCATCTTCCTGGAAGTAACTATGTAAAATCCCACACCATGTCACTATGCCTCATAACTTAGAGGGAAAAAACTACAAGTAGAGGACCCACTCTATAGTGCATCAATGGGGTTCCACTCTGTATGTATCTATTTAGGATACTTTTCAATGATAATGGGGGTTTCCACTCAAAATGTTGAGGAATCATGCACAAGCTGATGGGGGGTCCCATTCTATAGGTCAAGGACCTATTCTCTAGTTTGTAATGGGGGTTCCATTATGGTCATTGAAGAAACAAAACATATCAGATAGGTGGGTTCCACTCTAATGGCAGAGGATACACACCCATGATGACGGGGTGGTTCCACTCTATAGGTCGATGACTAGTGTCCTGGTGTGATAGGGGGTTCCAATTTAGTCATTAAGGACCCATACAATGTGTGGTCCATCCATCACCTACACATGTACCTCGAGGTACATGGGTTTCCAACTGAGTAGGTATACAAGGCATGTAGGGGAGGTACATTGTGTTCCCATTCTACCTGGGGTCCTACATGTCTACTTGGCCGTGTCCATGTACCCACCCTGTGATTGTATAATTTACCCCGTGTTCATGTACTTCAGTACATTTCCATGTGCCTGGTCATGTACTCACACATGGGGTCCTTCTAATGTTCTCTAACATACAGCACATCCACATTAGGATTCAGTACATAGTGTGTAGGATGGATAGAAGCCATGACATATTTGTAATTTTCTAAAACCCTAACAGCTATAGCCAAGGCTTGACATGTCCAGTGTTCTTCAAACTTCTTGGAATGTAGTTAATATTTTTCTAAAAACCTATATATGATATCATCGTGTCTAAAATAACATTACACCTTCAATCCTAGCCATGGTTCCACCGAAAATTAGTGGATATGGTCATGGAATGTCGTTTTAGGCCATCCAGTGGATGAAAATCAGGATTCATTGATCCACAGAGATACGTCACCCATTTCACATGACACCGAACCTTCAAAAATCAATGATTTGATTCCCCACTATCAAAATGATCATCCAAAACACACAACCATCCTAGATTTGTCTTGGATTTTTCAATTCATCCCTCATTTGAAATTATGTTGTGATTCTGAGGGTTTGATCGAGCTCGATACCACCTAAAAACATCGAACTAAGAAAGTGGTGTTCTAATAGTGAAGAACATAATGAAATTTATGGGGAAAGGAACAAGAAAAAATGTTTAATTGATATTTTACAAGCATTATTAGAAAATGATCAAGAAGATGGATATCAGAGGTTAGAAAAAATTGAATAAATATTTTAATTGATACAGTGGAACATGAAAAGGATGAAATTGGTGTAGATAAACATAAGTTGGTTGATCCACTTAATCAATCAAATCAAAAATAGAATAAACCAAAAATCAATAATTCCTACCTTGAGATTTGGATCATTCTTCATAGAATAATGAGCTTTCCAATGATTGAAGGAAGTTTTTGTGTTCTCTAGGACCTGATATGCTCTGGCCCATATGTTCATAATCATCCATGGTGATTATATAATGGAAGAAGAAAATATATTCTCTCGGTGATCCCATTATTATTAAAACATCCTAGGGAAAATTTTCATGGTGAAAAATTTAATGGAAACCATTTATGTCAAAAAAATTAACTAATTTATTTTTATTAATTAATTTATTCACTAAACATACCACCAACGGGTGAGATATAAATATTCTCCACACTAACCTATCTTAGGTTGGTCCTATAGTAAACAACTCATTACAGACTCAACCATGGTTTCATATTTCTCATCCAAGATTCCATTTAAGAGTTATCCAATTTTTTATGAAATCATGTATGTAGAATATAAAATATATTCAATATTTTTATATAATTAATTATTGTCACACTTGATTCACAATCGCATGAAGTCTTAGTAAATGGATCTAGAAATATATGTAGAAATATTTCAATGTCTTATAAGGAGAAAACCGAGTCTCTTCACATCATAAGACACATATATTAAATAATAATTATTGAGGATACCATAAATAAAAAATCATGAATAATAATATTTACTATAACTTAATCACAAATAAGACTCATATAAAAAGAACCATCAATTACATAATAAAATAATTATCATCATCATTAAAATAAATAAACAGAATATAAGAATAATATTGGATGAGTCCCTAGTTAAAAGAGGGTGGCCTTGGATTGACTTGGGTAGAACCATACACCAGTATGTTATGAAATTATATTATAGAGACTGAAACATTCTCTCAAAATTATCATTACGTGAAAACCCTCATTAACAAGTAATGAATATAACTATGGGATGAAATCTACATTATAATCCCAACTGGAATAAAAATCTTCCATTGAATTATTATTTAGATACACTAGACTATCATTGAGAATTTTTCAAAATTCCAACAACAAGTAGCATTATATCTTTATAACATAATAAAACCCTAATATAAATAAATAAATAAATCATTTACATAAAATCATAACTCACCCCTTACACCCGTCATTTAAACATCCAATAACTCAATAATATCATATTCATTCTTATATAATTTTTCAATAATAACATAAATTATAATCAATTTACATAGTAAATTAAGTATAAATAATACAAATTAAAATTTTATTATATCTATAAAAATTTAGACTCCCAAAAATCATAATAATGATAAATCAATCCATTATAAAAAACTTCCTTAATTAAAAAAATATTAAAAATCCATTTTATATTATAATTAATTATAACAACCATTTAATAAACATGTATACTGCTTGAAAAAACATCCATATAGGATTTAGATATAATATAAGAAAAAAATTATTGATATATAAGAAATTTAATAAGATAAAATAAAATATGTTTGAATAATAATCATAGATTCATTTGAGGTTTCTTTTTAATGTTAATAAATAATAAAAACAGTTTTTTTAAATCACTAAAAATTAAAATAATCCTATATTTTTTACTTATGTTTTTATAAATCATTAATGGTCTTTTAAAAAACTCACTATGTTTATAAAAAACATTATAATAGAAAAATTATATAGTTTTATAAAATTATCTATTTATGCAATTAAAAATAATTTTAATCAAAAAATTCCTTTCCCTAATTATTTTTATATCCATATCATACATTTAGTTTATTTTGTTAATAATTTTTTTTGAAAAATTATACACTTTTAGATTCATCAAATGAAATGAATAGTATGGAAACACCTACCTTAATCCATGAAAAATGGTGTTCTTTATTCTAATAATGGGGGACTATGGCTCAATGAAGAATATAAAAATAATTAAAAAGCATTCCTTCAATAATAGACACTTTATCTCTTGAAATCCACCTATATAGACTATTTAGATTATATGAAGAGAAATTAGTCAATATAAATGAGTTTATAAAGAATATATGGCCAGTATAATTTTATTTTAATGGAGAATTAACATGAAATTAATGAAATGTTTTTTTAGAAAAAATAAATTGAGGGAGACTCAACTATTAGGATCCTTGGACATTCCAAAATGATTCTAAGTCAGTGTTAGGAGAGTAATAATAATAAAATTATATACTAAAAATGAATAAAAAAATTCTAGGAAAATTATAGGTTAGAAAACATGGTTTCCTAAAATACATTTAAATAAGGAATTAACGATTTTATTAAAAAATAATCATTGTTATGGTTAGTTTTAATAATTTCTAAAATGGTGAACCTAAACCCTATAATGTTGAAAAAATTTTATATTTTCAAAATTATATAACCAAAACCAGATAACTCAATGGAATAAAAGGTTATGAATATATATACATTATGGTGAAATCATTCATATCACACCCACACAAACCAAAACATTAAAAAAATTTAGTTAAATATATTTAACATAATAGAATAGTTAAACAAAAAATAGTCCCTAGATATAGAAAATAATTAATTATAAAAAATTTTATTCTCTATTTTTATCTTATGTTAAGTTATAGGATAATTACATAAACTATTAAAAAATTGAATACAAACTAACCCAAGTGTTTTTATACTATTAGTTAAAATTTTTAATTAAAGACAAAACATATATTTAAAACTATTTATTATATATACATTCCGTGTAACAAAATATTAACAAATAATTATTTAAAAAAGTAATACTTCATCTCATATTTATTGAAAAAAATTAAAATATCATTTAAAAATAAATTTTAACCATTAATGAAACTAATTATAAAGTGATTTTATGAAATACATTGATAAAACAATTTATATCATTAGTAATTTATATACAAAAAAAACGTAAGCATTGAAAATTAATTCTTTATCTAATTAATAAGTTAAATAGTACAAAAAACTCATTGTAAATTTTCCATTGGATAAAATATCCCTTAATACTAGAAAACTAGTTTTATAAAATTGTAATTCTAGAATTTATATATGGAACGCCATTAATTAACTATATATCAATTAAAGCCACAGTGTCCCATATATTTATCCAATGACATAATAGAAATTATATATCCATATAAATGAACCAATTGATATTTATTATATGTATTTTAAGTGAATTATAATTTTATAGAGGCCACATAAGTAAATGAGACTCAAAAACACTAGGTTTGTAGTGATAATAAAATAAAAAAAATAATAAATGAACTAGTAATGATAACATGTTCATCATATATAATATTAAAATCATAGAAAATGGAGAGACTCCTTATATCTTGTTAATTAAATAGACTATTTCCCTTTAATAAAGGGAAAAACACTCGGTTATCATTTAATCCAAAACCCCAATGCGATATAATCACTATTCTTGATAAATCACCAAACCTGGGTTTAACCATTTAAATACATTTCTATATGTGTGTAACCACCGATATCCTATACAGTGAACTAAATTCACCTGATAGTTGAATCTTTAAGATCTATTCAAAAAAATAACTTCAATTTTTGATGTTTTTCATATCCTCTTAAAAAATCTATGTATAAATCACTTGATACATTTGTCAATTATTCATAAATTTTAGAAATAAGTGATAATGGATTGTTAAAATGAAATGAGGAAATTTCCTTCTATATATGATAAAAATGCTCAATATAAATTATCCTAAGGTAATGACCATACGATGAATAAAAATGGGAACCACATGATATTTTTTTTTGCAAACAATATTGAATTAAGATACTACTGAAAAAGGTTTAGAGTGTTCCTAAATTTAAAGATACAAATCTAAATTTATATCAATATATATTGAAATTATTTTGGATTTCAATTTTTTTGAGGTTTTTAGGAGATTCATTGGTATTTTTGATAGAAAGGGAATATAGATATTTAATTTTTTTATAATAAGTGGCACTGGTTACCCGATGATTGTGTTCTAGGTACCCGATGATATCCTTGGTTGTTCTATAAAATATTAAGAAACATTTGGTACCCTTTTCTACTATATAAGGTACCCATTTATATCCTTACAAGTTCAATAGAAATATATATATATATATATATATATATATCACTCAGTACCTATTTTTTTCTATACACTGAGTGGGGTGATAAAAAGAGAGGATGTTCTGGGATAGGAACTGAGTTCCCGGTTGGGATCCTATTTTCACCTAATAGAATGATTGAATATTTAATAATATGGATATGACTATCTTGGAATATCTAATTCTATTTTTTGTTGATCTGGGCATTCAAGGGAGGATATTTAGGTCTCCCAATTTCTACTAATCCATCCCCATGATACCCACTCATTCCAACATAAATTAAAAATTTATTTTAGTTTGTTTTGAATTATTAATTAGAAGAAAAAAATTCACTTTATATCATTGGTACACTTATGCTTCTTTTTTAGTAATTTATATTTATAAGATTAGGTATTTTAGTTGATATTACTTAAAATTATGGTTTAATTTAAATAATATGATTGTATATCTATGTAGAGAGGATGATATATTACATGGAGAGAGGAAAAGTGTTGTTTCTAACCATTTTAGTGAGGGTATCATTCCCAATGAGCTATTATTATGATTTTAATAAAATAAGAAGGAATTAATTATCAAATTGAGTTTAAAAATTGATAATTTTTTATATAATGAGTTCATATATATATTTTGAGGGGATTTCCTCTTGTTTAATGTGACTAAAATGAAAATATTATGACTAGGGATCAAAATAATTGATTTTGTCTAGTGTGGTCATGTGCATAAATGGATGAACACAACATATGGTATTAACATAATATTAATAGAGGAGATACCTATTTTTTCCTCCATAAAATTCAATTTCAATATTATGTGATTTTATTAACTAGTTAATTATGTTGTAATAAACCTAGTTTTCATCGATGGTATTGACGATTTAGCATAAAATGGGTGTGTCATATTAGGTTCATGGAAATGATCTCTCACATTATCTCATGAGGGTATAGATTCATTATTTGATTGAGTATATAGGGAGTTTATATTACATTGTATGGGATAGAAAAATGGGAGTCTATCCCTGGGTAAAAACTCTTTTTTTGTACTTATGTCTCATATTAGGTTCCATAATGAATCAATGTGCATGATGGGATAAATGTGATCCAACTAGGTGTTGGTGTAAAACCATGTGTTAGTTGTTTTATCTATGGGGTATGAACTCCATGATTGAGACTGGTTTATTTATATTGGCTGAATATTACAAGAATTAATTGAAAATATGAAATATTTAAACATTCAACAACTGAGTTGATTACTGGGGATTATTTGGGCGTTAGGTTATAGAATGTGATGGGATAATAGTTATCCATTTGTCTAAGTCACTATGTGAGGGGTGACATCTATGATGGAATTAGGATAAATTATATATAATTTTTTTCACTTGAATGAATGATGAGTATTAAAATATGATGTTGTAATGTTGTATGTGGTTGGAGATGTTGGGTCAACTCTGTGACACATAGTATAATAATTATCAGATAAAACATAAGATCCTAGATGATGGGTACATTAAGACCTGAGATTAAAAATAAGTGATTGGTTTTATTCATGTAATATTTTAAGTAATGGAATCAATATTCATTGATTTCGACTATCATTCTTCACATTTTGTTACTGTGATGACTAATTTTCTTGATATATTAATTAGAATTACATCACTAATATTTAGGATTCAATAGTTTTATCGATGTTCTAATGAAGCTGATGAAATTAAATGGATAAACTATAATTTTTTTACCTGAATTTCATATTTTTATATTTATTCTATAGAGGTTCTGTTTCTTCAACCAATGATGAGACACATTACACATTATAGTAGATGGGTTCATATATAGAAATATAATGGATAATGTACTCTAGATTCGGAATTCTTTCAATAGTTAAATGAATAACAATTCATGAATAATATGTTAGGTAATTAAATATTGAAAATTTTATTATTCTAGATTTTATGAGGTTCCAAACCAATGATAAAATATAATTCACTTGGAGTGGCATCAAACTAGTTTAGATCTAAACTACTATGTATAGTTAAATAATTTTTTTGAATTAGCTCGAGGATGTTAAAATCTCATTTTGGTTTGATGGTATAAAAATGTTAAATTTTGTGGGTTATGTACTTATAATATATTAATAGTAATCCCAAGTTCATATGACATGATAGACCATGGGAATTGTCATCTCAGTCCAGTGTTGGTTGATGTAGGTACGAGTTGGCCATCAAGGTAGGTTCCCAATCACTCATTGATTTTTTTCCACTAAATCTATAAGTTCAAAAGTTCATTTTTAATTTGAATATTCATATAAATATATAATATGTTAATTATTATAGGAATTTTTGGTGGTGGTTCTAGATTTTATGTTTTGAATATTTTTTTTACAATAGTGGAAGTGTATATGTAATGGTGTCATATAGTCCAAAGTGGGGACCCTAGCTATTGAATAGTGAGTCATAAGAGTTTCATGATGATGTGAGAAAATATACGATTCATGTAAAACTAATAGTAATAATTTATCCATTTTTAATTTTTTTTTTTATTTTCACATCTAAAATGTATTGTTAACCCACTATGTGATTTTTTTATATTTTATAATTATATTCCACTAAATTATTTCATTTATTATAAAATTATATATGGTTTTACATATATATATATTTACCCTAAAATATTGTATTATTACATTTCTAGTATATGTCTTTATTTTATGTTATTTAATTTTTCTATTCTTGAAAATAATGATTCCAAGTGTATATATATTCCACAAAATGAATTATTTGACTAAAAATTCTAGTTGGTGGCCTTTATCATAGTAGGAGGTGTTCCTAATGTCATGTTATGATATGACATTGTATATATATATGAATTCTATGTTTCGAAGTACAAATGTATTATAAAAGAGAATATTTTATTTTATTATGATTTTGTATATTATAGATAGATATATAAAATACTAGATCATGGAATGGGATACATATTTCATTTTAACAAAAATATGTCTGGGAGGATATCTATGTTTCCATAGATTGGGATTATTTTTCATTAATTTAATTATTATATTTGAGCTATTTTTTATAATGATTTATTTTTATAGTCATAATTATTTAGATTTACTCTTTAAAATAGGTGGAAAGAGATAATCATACTTGAAAAATAATTGGTAAATAGGATTAGATGAAACATATAATATTTTTTGTGATTAAGAAATGATTAAAATTAAGTAACAAGGGTTCAATTATTTTAATCTTCATTTATAACATACTATGTGATTCTAAAACAACTTATTAGTGGAAAATTAAATAACAAAACCTATCTGGAATCAATTTTTAGATATGTATCATTAGAGAGTGTCTTCATTGGGATATAGATAGATATGATATCTATTACCCTAGGGTGGATAGTTTTTGTAGGGGTTATATTCTAATAATTACTTATATGGAGTGGGTAAATAAATATTTTTATATCACATAGGTGATGATACATTTATCTGCATGATTTTAAATAATGGGAAAATGTTCATAAACTAGCCGGGAGATCCTAGAAGTGGATAGATATGACTATAAAGAGTGGTGTGTCATTAGGTTCATATAATAGAATGATATAAATCTTTTTATTTCTTGAAATGGGTTTTGATGTGTTAGCATAGACTAAAATAGGGTGGTTACTGTTGTCATATGGATGACATTGATAGAAGAAGTATATCAAAATTATTCATTTATTAAGAAAAAACAAGGACAATATTAGATCATGTTAGGGGTAAAATAATATCATATTCCTTAGTTATATATTGATATGAAATCATAGATGGTTATTCAATTGAAATATCTTAATAATGATGTATTCTTAGAAATGTGTTGAGAAATTTTTGGTTTAAAAATATTAATTTATGAAATAGGAAATTTTGTGATTATTGTTTTCTAACACTTCTTCCAAGACACAAAATCATATTGGATGGTGTCCTTAATATTTCCTTGATCCAGTGGTCTTGCATTGTTTTTGTTAAATAATCTTGTGAACTATCACCAAAGGGGATCATTATTTCATCTCTATATTTAAAACATGATTATAGCATATCAGCTATTAAATCTATGGATCCCTCCTTAGGGATCACTTTATTGTTTAGATACCCCTTATAGATTTTTAATATGATAAAAAACATCATTATTAGGGATATGTTCATGTAGAAATTAGTAAATTGCATCACATTATACCTTAGGAGATTGAATAATTTTTTTTTGGAGTGGATGAGTCATCAAAAATAGTTATACATCGGTGGGTAAATTTTTTAATTTGAATACCTCCGTCAAAATTTATTTTGAGGTAGTCTAATGTTTTTTACATTGGTAATCATAGATTTATTACCCAAAGAATCATATGCATGGAAATAGGTAAGGTTCTACTCTTTATATTGGGAATCATAGGTTTATGTCATAGGGAAACACAATTATCCATTAAAAGTATCTCTTTCCTATTACATGAGGCATATTGTGCTCATCACCTAAGGAATATTAGACTCCACACCAATGTACTCCATGTATCATTTCTAGAGGAATTTCATGATCACCCCACAAGGTAAGAATCCAAGGATCCTAATATATGGATTAATTTCATTGTCCTTGTACAAATAAGATGGTATTTTTATTCTCACCACATAATGATTATCCTAATCATCACATGGGGAAATATCATAGGCTCAAAAGTACAGTGAGAACATATTCTCTTCAAATATACTTCTTATTCTTATCAATTAAGACATCTTAGGAATTATACCTATGCACACCAAGTCTCAGTATATAGGGTTGGGTTTATGATTCATCGATTATTTTGTGTTCTAGGATAGTCACATAAGTAATATTAGGCTCATCACATAATATAGGTTCGATGATTAGATTCATGTAGTGATGCTTAAATGTACACTCATTATGCACGATCCATGAAATGGTTAATATATAGTATAAATACATCAAAAAATCCTCATCAAGTCATGGTGTACATAAATTTTAAATCTTATATGGGGATTTATATAGTTTAAATCATTGTGGAGACTATAGATTGGTTTGGTATGAGGGGATGTACGTTGTAGGAATATGATCAATATTTTGAGATACAACCTCATAATGTGATGTGTTAGTGAGAGTGATTTATATATTTAAACTACATGATAAACCATACATACTCAAATAAACTAAAGGGGTAAATTACGATATAATTTTAGGATCATATTTTAGGGTTGTGTGATTGGATCATTGATGATAGTTTATTTTTAGGTTTAAGGATACTTATTTAGTGAAAGGGGAAATAATTAATGGTTTGGGGATTATTCTATGTTCTTCCCAAAAAATGGGTCGATTTAATGATCCTTAAATGAGGTATCTCATGGTCACCACATATGCTGTCCTATGATTATCTTGTATGTAATCCAATTATTGTCGGTATTATAGAATTCAACATCTTTTACAGAGAAAATTCCCTTTTTAATGGAAATAAATGAGAGGCATATTTAGTTTTTATGCATTATTGTTTCTATGTGATGAATTGTAGATACCCAACCCTAGAATCCCAGATTTGGTGTCTGCTATCAATTATATCAGCATAAGATAAATGTTAATTGTCTTCCAAGGGACGAATAGTTTATTAGTCTTGGTAATCCAGATACATAAATGAGTCATGTATTTAAAATTTATACTCTAATTACAACATTATTATTTTTATAAATAAATAACTTAGAGAATAAATTCATTTCAAATAGTATATCCTTTTATATTATTCATAGTATAATTCTTGGATTCCCGGGAAAAAGGAAAGAACATATGTGTGATATCAAATGATCATTAAAGATAATGTATTAAGGATGAAATAAATAAATTATGAGAATAATAATTATGAAATAGTAAATAAATTCACTCACATTCCATATAATCAATAAATAGATAAGGGAGTGCATAAAAAATATGGAAAGGTAATGACTAGAAAAAATTCCATTCAAATGACTAGATAAGGAAAAATCAATATGGAAATTTAAAAAACTAAAACACATTCCATTTAAACAATGAATTGATAATGAAATGTATCCAAATATATGTTGATGAAAAATATCATGGATGAATAATGACAAAAAAATAAACGAGGGAAATGCTTAATTATTGGGTGTCATGTTTAAGGAACATGAAAACCTATAACTTTAAGACCTTTCACAAAAAACATTAAAACCATGGATATGAAACCATTTAATTTTCACAACTAGTTTGTCTCATGAGAACCTATCGATGCATCTGGGGGCTATATAAAGTCTGGGTCCCACCAATCATTACTAGTCCAAATCATTCCTCATAAAAATTAATCAAAATAAATAACATGAATTATAAAAAATCTACATTGAATATTGAATATGAAATTATAAATATTTCCCCCAAATAATTAAATAACTATCAAATTAGACATTTTATGTAAAATGGTATATGGTATAAGTAATAGTAATACCCAAGATAAATAAAATGGACAATTAGGGGAAAATTAAGTGTTCATTGATTATATGAGATTGAATATTTCAAGGGGACTAAAAAATGAATCAAGTATGTAAATGCGAATACTATCCATGGACAAATCAGTAATATACCATCAGGAGGAACACCTAGGATGGTATCAATACAAAAAATCCCAAGTGGAGTAAAGATAAAGGGGTCTTATTGTTGATGAATTGAAATATTATGAATATATATTTTGATAATTTTTTTAAGAAAATAACATTTTGTTTGTAAAAACCTTTTCTTTGAAAACAAATTTTGGAAACATTCTATTTAAAAATAAATCTTTTAAACATATAAAGGAAGATTCATAGAAATGATGGTGGGTAAATTTGTATAAGTTATACGAGGTGAAAGAACATTCCTTCTTCACAGTAAAAAGGTTTGAAAAATGTCTTATTGAGAAACTGACAAAAATATACCTTTGAAAATAATGGAAAAAGAAAAAAATAGTAAAAATGTCTTTACCAAGTGACTTTAAATTCATTTTATAATTTTTTAATAAAACAAGGGTTTTGGAGGAAAATAGATTCTTTGATTAAAGAGATAAATGAAGTTAGGTTTTCATAAAAACATTTTGATTACCAAGAGAGGAAATATGGTACTATTACACAAAAAAGGTCATTAATGACCATAGGAGAGTAAAAAAGAAATATTTTATCATACAATGGTTATATATTTTCCTCAAATTTAAATACCATTGAATGATCATTAAAATTATTCTTGAGAAAAATAATCTTTAAAAATCACAATGTGGCCCATTCCATTAAGAAAAATTTAGAATCATAGGAATAAAATAAAAATAAAAATATAATCTCATAATATTAAGGGGATTCATGATATATCATGTCAAATGAATTATATAAACTGTGTAAAATAATCTAGGCGCATAAAAATAATTAAGTCTCAATGGAATGTAAATTGATAATAAAATACCTTAAATTGAGTCTGCCTTATCTTGTGTGTCATTTTATTCCTAAATAATAAAATCATGTTAATTATTTACTTGATTGAGAAAATTTTTCATTTTTATCATTACATTTATTTCACTTATTACCATGTTGTATACAACTACTTATAAAATTAAGTTTATGTCGGGTGTTTTGACCAAATGTTATTTATATGTTAAAAAAACTTTGGTATGTCAACTATGTTCAAAGGGGTAATTATATGTCATCTATAGAATAATAATAATGAAAAAAATATCATATTTATCCATCAATTTTTATTTTAAAACCAACCATTAAATATGGTTATGAAAAATGAATCAACTTTACAATCATGGAGACGGTAGACCGTATGTACGCATGAGTTACGTTACCACATTTCAATGACCGTTGTGGGAAGAATATAAGAAACCTAAATATTTACAGAATTATAATTATATAATAAATACTATATTATTTAATCATATATACTTATATATACAATTATAGAGATGTATAAGGAATCACAACGTGTCGAGGAGTCGGTAGTCCACATGTCCACGAACAATGTTATCACTTTTTAAGTGTTTCGATGGGTAATAAAGAAAATGATATATATTATATTTATAGAAAGGAAAATATGAAATTAATATCATATAGATGTTTTTTATTCCACATGTATTTAATTAAAACCATCCTGTATACATTGCATGTATCATGTGAATGAATCACATCGCATTGAGCGGGCGGTAGTCCACCCTTCCAAAAACGATGCTATCACTTTTACACAAAATGGAAAGTATAAAGATATGTGTTGTAAAAGAATTAAATAATAATAAATAAGTAAAAAATATAATTTATATCATATATAAATATATTTTCCATCATAATGTCCACCATGAGATACAGTAAAGAGAAAATAAAAAATTTTCATTTTGTGAGGCGGTAGTTTGATGTACAAGTAAATAATGTGTTCATTACCCATTAGATTGAAGTGTTTGTATGTTCAGGTATAAAAATTAACCTAAAAAAATCATAGTATATTTATGAATATTTTTATGTTATATAATAATTGAATAAGTATATTTTATAGAGGGGATAAAAGAAATAAAACTAAAGAGCTCGAGGAAAGATGTTACCTCTTAATCGGGTAACTTCTTTTGGTTTGAACAAAAGGCTTCATGGATTACTTTTATACCATAGGGAGGATTATAGGATAAAGTTAGGAAATTTTAGTATCTATTTTTTAGTTATTTTTCTATCCAAATTTTCTAGATATGTGTGAGTAAGAGGTAGTGGTGTCAGACTTTTATAAGGGAGGAAAATGACACACTTGACATTTTTTAAAACAAGTTAGGTGTACCCATTTTTTTACCTAAAAAAAGTTATTAAAAACAAAAATAATAATAATTTAAGGTTAATTACATATTTATTGACATAAAATGTGTTTTTTACATGTGTATAGGTCATTTTGACCCTTACGTTTAAGGTCTAGTCCCTTGTTAAGTTAAATTTCACCTTAATAGTTTTAATCAATTTTAGTTACTTTCATTAATATTTTTGGTCAAAAACTATGTTGAACTTATGAAATTAATCTTATTATAAAAATGAAATCCATTTTTTTAAAATCCAATAAAATAAGTGGATGATATTAATTTAAATTTAATCTTGCAGATGAGACGATAATGTAGGTTTTTAATATAAAAATGGCCAAAAGGTTACTATGTTTTCATTGTCAATTTCAAAGTGAAATTGACTCAATGTGTGACATCCCAGGTAAATAAAGAAATATGAAATTTTCATATTTATTAATATTTGTGAATTAAATATTAATTTTACCTTAAATGGGTTTCTATGTTCGATGGCGTACTCGATACACAACAACGAGTTTCATTGAAATCTTACGTTGCACACTAACAATATAATATTATTATTTTAAATGGTAGTGAACGCCTATCTTTTTTATTGAAGGGAATGAATAGAACTAAATAAAATATTATTATACATGTTTGTTAAATGTTTTTTCTTTTATCCAATAAAAGTTAGAGGCTTAAAATGTGAATGAATCTAATTTTAAGCATAATTTACTTTAAAAGGTTGATTTACCACCTTTTGATGGAAAACCCTATTTAAATATAGTTTTGATCACTTTTATATGTTCTATTTGACCAAATAAAATTTTTCTTTAGAATCTGGATATCAAAATTTACTTTGGGTAATTTTTTGGTATTTTTCTGATAAAATTCATTTTTTAATGAATAGTGGAAAATACTGTATTTTAATTTAAAACTGCCTTTTAATATAATTTATTTATATGGTTAGATTACCTTTTTAATTGGTTTTAAAGTGTAATTAGATTATATTTTTACCATTTAATCCAACGTTGGTCATTGGAATAAATTTCACTTTGAAATTGGATATAAACAAGTGTCAATCTTTTGATAGTTAATTTTTATTAGAAACATGCCTTTTGTTTTAACAAATGGGAATTAATTTTAAATAAATTAATCAAAATTATATGTTTTAAATTTATTAAAATAGACATAATTTCTGAATTCTTAATATCAAATATATATTAGGCTGAATTTTTGGTATTTATCTGAAAAACTTCAATTTTTGATGAATAGTGAAAACACTGAGTAGTAGTTAAAAAGATGAATTTTTCATTTAAATGAAATTTTACCACTTCTGTGAATTGAATTTCAAAAATCCGACATACATGGTTGTTATTAGTAAGTAAAATGCCGTTCAATAAGATGAAAATATTTTTTGGTGAGTCGTAACTTTTGACTTTTATTTACCGCAATTAAAGGTAAATAGGGTAATTTAAGGTAAAAAGAATATCATAATAATAAAAAATTATCTTAACACTTGTACTAACATTATTTTGTGAGTCATGGACGACCATGGACATACTTGGGTCAATTTTGGGACCCCATGTATCCACTTAAGAGTGATAATGACACTTTATTTTAATTAACTTAAAGTAAAGACAAAAATGACATAAACAAATATATTTTAGTAAATTAATTTTTAAATAAGGTTATATAAGTTATATTTTCAACTATAAATATTATTTGGAAAGATAAAAATATTTAATACATCATGGTATTTTTTTTATATAATTTTTAGACATCAAATAAATAAAAATATTTATGACACAATAATGATGCAGTGTTTACCTCATTAATAAATAATTTAAATAAATAAGATTATAAAGATTAAAATAACATCCAATACCTATCCAATTATTATTGGATGATTTTATTTCTGCCATGAGTCATATTATCTTAGACTTTAATAAGTTTGGGACCTTTATAAACTGAAAATAATTATATAATAAAATAATATTTTCACACTTTCCTAAAGAGCCCCTCCTCCCCCTTATAAAAAGCTCTCACCACTAACCCATTCCTCACACTTAACAAGACCCTTTTATTGTCCTATCCCTGAAAAAATAAGCTATAAATATCCTTATATTCCACCTAGAAGCCTTATCTTAGGCATAATACACTTCAAGAAGTCCTTTTGGTTTAAACCAAAGGGATTTACCCGAATTAAAGGTTATAGTTTCTCTTAAATTCTTTTGTTTTATTTTGTTTAATTTTACTTATCCAACCCCATAAACTCTTTTTATTACTTTATTTTATAACAACACCAATATCCTCAATATAATAGGTTGTTTTTATGAGAATTATCAGAACTACACTTACACACACCTCCATCTAATGGGGAAAGAACATACTGTTTCTGTGGACGACAAACTACTACCTCACGAAACAACGACTGTTCAAATATCTATAACCGCATCTCATGGGGGCCATTATGATGAAACTGTATTTATATATGATATATATGATATTTATATTGTTTCTATTCTTCTGTATTTTTCATTTATATAATACCTTTATGGTTTCCATAGTTGGTAAATACGATAATCTCATTTGAGGAAGTGCGGACTACCGCCCCCTCAAAGTGACATCACTCATTAATGCCATATGTGGGACGTATAAAGGATGGAGTTAATGATATTATATATGATATTATAATGGAATTATAATATACCTATTTATCATTTTGTTTTAATTCTATTAAAATAATAAATAGAAATGAAAGTAGCATTCATGCGTACGTACGACTTACCGTCTCCATGAATGGTGCATTTCATTTATCATCTCCAAATGTTATGTACTATTATAAATACATACATATAATAGATATATATGACATATATGATATCTACATCATGAATACCATTATGGAGATAATGGATATTTGACCATATGAACAACTTTTAATTATAAGAAGTTCATTTTTGACTTAAGTACCAAATATTGACAAAACAACCATTATTAACTTAAATAATTACATAATGTTATAGCATGGTAATAAGTGATTTAAAAATATTTATAAACTTGAAAAAAGGTTCTTAAGAAATTAGAAATTAACTTTATTTTATTATTCAAGAGATTAAAGAACGAACGGGTCAAGTCGAACACGAGGTAAGGGACTTCTTCTCAATCTCCTTTCATTGAGACATATTTTTTTAATACACAACTTTATTTTATATGCTATATAATCAAATTTGAATTTTAATTTCATTCAAATGTAATTTTTTTCTATGAATCATTTTACTAAACGAAAAAAAGAATGTTTCTTTTAATGTAAGCGGTGACAATGACCTTCAGCCGTTGTGAGTATTATTTGATCTTTAGCTTCCTTAACAAGCCGTAAATTTTTTTAAAAGGAAAATAAATACCATATACTATTTTATGTATTTTGTTATTGAAAATGGTTTTGATAATGAGTTTTTTATGTTAATATATTTAAGTGATATATTGTGATTGAAATGTGGAAATGTTTTCATTCCTTTTATATTTTTTTTATGTGTTATGATTTTATAATGGTACTTTGACATTTGACGGGTGGTTACGTGATAAGTCAAATGATAGGTGGTGTCATGATAAACCAATACAGGGGGTTACATTATAACCTCCAATGTATTGGGTATGGAAGTCAGCCATATGGCTATTATATTTAGTGATATGTGTGGAAGTCGACCGTATGGTTATTCCATTTAAGTATGTTTATGTCCCAAGTTACCTTTATATGTTATGTGTTCTTTATACGGGTTTTATGGTAATATTTTGGTTAAAAAAGGGTAAGAAATGATCTTTTATTCACTGAATATTAACTACTACTTCATAAAGGTGAAAAGTATTACTTATGATAAAGTATTCATGGTTCACTTGTTGTTTTAAAAAAACTAACACTTTTCATTATTTGTGTATCCCTTACTGATATTTTTATACTCATCCCATGTATTTGAAATGTTTTTCGTAGACATAAAGTGGAATAGGGTCAATGATGTGATCAAGGAAAAGTCATGCTTTCTAAAACACGGAACTAGACATGACTTTTTTTCAAGAATTTTTATTTTGTGAAAAATATGGGAACTGAGTAGAAGTGTCTACTTTATAACTTTTGGGATGTAATGTAACAGTTATGACCTAATTCTCTAAAACTCTTAACCTGAAAATATCCTCAATGTGAATTATTCATTTAATTCAATATTATGTAATGTTTTATGGCCGGGTCCTTATAGTTGGTATCATAGGTCGGTTTAGATAAATTTAGGAGTTAGGGTATTGTTAAATTAATATCCATAAATAAATTTATGATAATATTGAAGTGATATAGAATTTAAAGATTACCATGTTGCTTCACCTAAGATATTTCTGTGTTCAGAATGGCTTTCCGCAGAAGAAACATGGAAGCTATGTTGGGACGACATTAGTGGGAAGAAAACCTTCCAAATCAGTAACCTGAGATGGTCAGAATCGGAAATGAATAGTTTTTTTTTTCAGTGATGGCATAGTTGACTCAGGCTATAAATGGTGGTGGTATCCATTCATGAGATCAGCCAGATCAACCATAGAGAAACATGTCAGTAGTGGAGTATTTCATGAGGCAACATCCCCCCATCATTCAGAGGATCATCTGACTCTGTGCTATCTAAAGGGTGGATTAAAGCACTAGAGAAAATTTTTGATTTCATGGGGTGTTTAGATCATCAAAAGGTTAGTCTCACTGTTTACCGTTTTGAAGGTGAAGCTGATTAGTGGTGGTCGATGGTGAAAAATATTAGGGATAATGAGGAGATTTATGATCTTGATTGGGATGAATTCAAAGGTATGTTCCTTGAGAATTATTTTCCTAAGGTGGTTAGACTTAGGATGGAAAAACAATTCTTAGAATTAAGGCAGGAGGATGACTCAGTGGATGCTTATGAAGGAAAGTTCACTCGACTGTCAAGGTATGCTCCAAATTTCATCCAAGATCTTGATAGTAAGATAAATTGATTTTACTTAGGACTGAAGCCGCAATATCGAATATAATTAGACTCTCATGAGTTCAAATGTTATGAAAAACTTGTTCTATGTGAGGAGAAGGTGGAAATAGAGTTTGCCGATGATCAGGTGTTCTTTGAAAAACAACAGAATAAGAGGTCTAGTTGGCAGGCAAAGGGAAAGTATTCATCAAATAATCCTAGAGGTAAGAAAACAAAATATCCATCTTGTGAGAAGTGTGGTAAAAAGAATCTTGGATAATGTTTGTCAAAGTCTGGAATGTGCTTCTAGTGTGGTAAGTCTGTTCATATTGCTTGTAACTATAAGGAAGATGATCAAGCATGCAATGAAAAGCCAACAGTAAGATGTTTTAAGTGTAATTAAATGAGTCATTATGCAAATGAGTGTCCAATGAAGAACTCAAATGAGAGAAAGTATCCAGACTACAAGTAGAAATGGGTGGTGAAATCCTTTTCAACCACTTCAGTAGATGTTGGGCCATCAAATGAAGTAATATCAAGTTCACTATTTGTTTGTTCAGATTATGCCAATGTGTTGTTTGATTTAGGTTCTACACATTATTTCATTTATGATAAGTTTTATAGTAAATTGGGAATTCCATATCAAGATATGAATCTTGAACTCATGGTAAAAAAACATGGAAGAAATGTTGAGACAAAAAGAAATTATAATAACCTTCCTGTCCTTGTGTGCGGAAAGAATCTACTTGAAAAACTTGTTGTTTTACCTCTAGAAGAGTTTGATGTTATTTTGGGCATGGATTGGATGTCTGTTTATCATGATAAGATTGACTGCAGAGCTAAAGAGGTTTCTTTTATAAATATTTTCAGTTTTTGTACAAGAATGAACCCTTACTTTTGATAACATATCTGGAAGCTGAGAAACTAGTAAAATATGGAAATGAATGTTACCTTGCACATATTGTTAAAAACAAAGGAACTGTTCAGATTAATGATGTTCTGGAGGTAAATGAATATCTTGATGTTTTTACTAATGAGTTTCCTAGTATTATACCTGATTGGGAATTTGAATTTACTGTTGACTTAGTTCTTGATTCTAAGACAATTTCAAAACCCCCTTATCGAATGGCTCAAATTAAACTTTTAGATTTAAAGAAGCAATTACAAGAGTTATTTGATAAAGGTTTCATTCAACCTATCACAACACCATGGGATGCTCCTGTCTTTTTTTTTAAAAAGAAAGATGGTTCAATGAGACTATGCATTGATTTTAGAGCATTTAATAACATCACTATTAAGAACAAGTATCATTTGCCTCATATCGATTATTTGTTTGATCAACTCCAGAGAGCATATTATTTTTAGAAGATTGACTTGAGGTCGGGGTACCATCAGTTGAATGTAAAGGATGTAGACATTCTGAAGACTGTGTTTCGTACTAGATATGGCCATTATGAATTTGTAGTTATTCCTTTTGGTTTAACCAATGAACCTTCTATATTCATGGATCTTATGAATATAATTTTCCATGAGTTCTTGGATAAGTTTTTGTTTGTGTTCATTGATGATATTTTGGTTTATTTTAAAAGTAAAGAGCAACATGAAAGTCATTTAAGGGTTGTCTTGAAAACCTTTAAAGAAAAGAAACTGTATGATAAATTCAGCAAGTGTGAGTTTTGGTTATGATAAATTTCTTTCCTTGGTCACATTGTTTCAAAAAATAGAATAACTGTTGATCTTAATAAAACAAAATTTGTTGAAGAATGGCCAAGACCCACAAATATAACTGAGATCTGTAGTTTTCTTGGTTTAGATGGTTATTACCAAAGGTTTGTTGAAAATTTTTCATGGTTATCTAGTCCAATGACTAAGTTAACTCAAAAAGGTGTTAAGTTCATTTGGAAAAAAGAACGTGACGATTGTTTTTAGGAATTGAAAAGAAGATTGGTGAATGATTCAGTTTTGGAACTGCCTTCTAGAAATGGTGAGTTTGTTATTTATAGTGATGCTTCATTGAAAGGACTTGGCTGTGTCCTTATGCAGAATGATCAGGTAATTGCTTATTCTTCACGTCAGTTAAAACCTCACGAGTTAAATTACGCTACACATGATTTGGAATTATCTGCTTTTGTTTTTTTCTTTAAAAATTTGGAGTCATCATTTGTATGGAGTAAAATGTGAAATATATACTGACCAAAAAAGTTTAAAGTATATATTCACTCAAAAAGAATTGAACACGAGACAAAGGACATGGTTGGAATTAATCAAGGATTATGATTGCACAATCCTTTACCATCCAGAAAAATCAAATAAAGTGGCCAATGCTTTGAGTCAAAAAAGTAATTCTTCATTAACCATGCTACGTTTCGAATGAGATCCTTTGGTTTTTTATTTGATGAACTTTGGCATAGAATTTGTTGGTGTAGGAAATTATTCTGTTTTGTTTCAGGTGTTAGTGAGATCATCTCTATCAGACAGAATTAAGCAAGCACAAAAGGAAGATAGTGAGTTGTAGAAAAAGGTAGAGTTGGTTTAGAAGGGTAAGTTGCCTGATTTTAACTTTTATAATGATTGTGTTTTGAGGTTTGGGAAGATATTATGTGTACCTTGTGATTCACAGTTGAAGAATGATTTGTTATGTGAAGCTCATAGTTTCTCGTTTTCAGGTCATCCTGGCAGTACTAAGATGTACCTAGATATTTGGGAGTATTATTGGTGGGATGGAATGAAAAGAGATATTTCTTATTTTAATGTGAAGTGTTTGACCTATAAGTAGGTTAAAGTAGAGCGAAAATTACTGAAGGGGATGCTTCATTATTTACCGGTGCCAGAGTGGAAATGAGAAAATATATCCATGAAATTCGTTGTGGGATTACCAAAGACATCTTGAGGTAATAATGAAATCTGGGTTATTGATGATCGATTGGCTAAATCTACTCATTTCCTTCCTATTCAAGATAATTTTTCTCCAGATCAACTTTATTGATTGTATGTTAAAGAGATAGTCAGGTTACATGGTGTTCCCCTCTCCATTGTATCTGATCATGATCCCAAGTTTACTTATAACATTTAGAAAGGACTTCAGAAGTCGTCGGGTACTGAATTAAATTTTAGTACAACTTTTCATCCACAATCAGATGTGAAATCAGAACAAACAATTTAGTCCTTGGAGGATATGCTATGGGATTGATCGATGGATTACTAGGGGAGTTGGGACCAACATCTTTCTTTGGTTGAATTTTCTTATAATAACAGTTTTCATTCCAGTATAAAGATGGCTCCGTTTGAAGCATTATATAGAAAGTGTTGTTGAAATCCAACTTTTTTTGGATGAAGTAGGTGAAAGGAAGATGATGGGACAAGAATTGGTAGAATAGATGGTAGAAAAAGTTCAGTTGATTTAGAAGCACATGATAACATCTTAGAGCAGACAGAAAAGTTATGCGGATAATCGAAGTAAGGATATTTCTTTTGAGGTAGGTGATCATGTATTTCTCAAAGTTTCTCCATGGAAGAGTTTGATGTGTTTTGGTAAGAAGAAAAAGTTGAGTCTGAGGTTCATTGGACCTTTTGAAATCCTAGATAAAGTTGGATCAGTTGCATACAAAGTTGATTTACCTCCATATTTGTCCCAGATACACAATGTTTTTCATGTTTCAATTTTGAGAAAGTATATGACAAATCTATCTCATGTTTTGAGCCCAGAGGTAGTTCAGTTGGAAGAGAATCTCTCTTATGAGGAACAACCATTCCATATTCTAGACCGTAGATAGAAAGTGTTGCAGAATAAGGTAATTCACTAGGTAAAGGTTTTGTGAAAAAACTATATGGTTTAAGAGGCAACGTGGGAATCTTAAAATGCTATAAGGGATAAATACCCCCATTTATTTGATAAGTGAATAAAATTGCGAGGATGAAATTTCAAAAAGGGGTGAAGGATATAACATCCTAGGTAAATAAAGAAATATGAAATTTTCATATTTATTAATAATTGTGAATTTAAAATTAAATTTTCCTTAAAGGGGTTTCTAGGTTCGATGGCATACCCGATACACAACAACGAGTTTCATTGAAATCATATATTGCACACTAAAAATATAATAATATTATTTTAAATGGTAGTTAACTCCTAGCCGTTGTATTGGCAAAAATGGATAGAAATAAATAAAATATGATTATACATGTTTTTTAAATGTTTTTACTTTTATCTAATACAAGTTAGAGCCTTAAAATGTGAATGAATCTAATTTTAAGAATAATTTACTTTAAGAGGTTGATTTACTGCCTTTTCATGGAGAAGACTCTTTAAATATAATTTTAGTCACTTTTATATTTTCTATTTGACCAAATAAAATTCATCTTTATAATTGGGATATCACAATTTACTTTGGGTAATTTTTTGGTATTTTTCTGATAAAATTCATTTTTAAATGAATAGTGGAAAATACTATATTTTAATTCAAAATTTCCTTTTAATCTAATTTATTTATATGGTTATATTATCTTTTTAATTGGTTTTAAAGTTTAATTATATTATATTTTTACCATTTAATCCAATGTTGGTCATTGGAATTAATTTCACTTTGAAATTGGACATAAACAAGTGTTAATCTTTTGATAGTTAATATTTCATAAAAACACGCCTTTTGTTTTGACAACGAGAATTAATTTTAAATTAATTAATCCAACTTATATGTTTTGAATTTGGTAAAATAGAAATAATTTTTGAATTCATAATATCAAATATAGATTAGGCTGATTTTTTGGTATTTTTATGAAAAACTTCAATTTTTGATGAATAGGGAAAACACTGAGTAGTAGTTAAAAAGATGAATTTTTCATTTAAATGAAAATTTATCAATTATGTGAATTAAAATTTTAAAATAAAACATACATGGTTTTTATTAGTAAGTAAAATTTGGTTCAATAAGATTAAAATATTTTTTTGGTGAATAGCAACTTTTGACTTTTATTTACTGTGGTTAAAGGTAAATAGGGTAATTCAAGATAAAAAGAATATCATAATAATAAAAAAATACCTTAAAACTTGTAATAACCTTATTGGATGAGTCATGGACAACCATGAGCATCCTTTAGTCGATTTTTGGACCCCATGGAGCCACTAAATAATGATAATTACACTTTATTTTAATTAACTTAAAGTAAAGACAAAAATGATATAAACAAATATCTTTTAGTAAATTATTTTTTAAATAGGGCTATATAAGTTATATTTTTGACTATAAATATTATTTGGAAATAGAAAAAGATTTACAACATCATTGTACTTTTTTATAATTTTTAGACATCAAATAAATAAAATTATTTATAACACAATAATGATGCAATGTTTACCTCATTAATAAATGTTTTAAATAAATAAGATTATAAAGATTAAAATAACATCCAATACTTATTAAATTCTTATTTTATGATTTTATTTAGACCACGAGTCATCTTATCTTTGACTTTAATAAGTTTTGAAGCTTTAGAAACTGAAAATCATTATATAATAAAATAATATTTTCACACTTTCCTAAAGAGCCCCTCTCCCACTTATAAAAATCCCTCAACTCTATCCCATTACTCACACTTCAAAAGCCCCTTGGATCATCCAAACCCTACCCAAATAATCTTTCAATATCCCTATCTTTCACGTAGAATCCTTACCTTAGGCAGAAGGCACTTCAAGAAGTCCTTTTGGTTCAAACCAAAGGGAGTTACCTGAATTAAATGTAACATTTTCTCTTAAATTCTTTTGTTTTATTTTGTTTTATTTTACTTATGCAAACCATAAAATATTTTTATCCCTTTATTTTATAACAAAACCAGTATCCCCAATATACTAGGTTGTTTTTATGAGAAGGATTCTAACTACACTTATACACACCTCCGTCTAATGGGAAAATAACATAATGTTTATGTGGACGATGAACTACTGCCTCACGAAACGATGATTGTTCAAATATCTCCAACCGCCTCTCATGGTGGCCATTATGATGACATTGTATTTATATATATGATATATATGATATTTATATTGTTTCTATTCTTCTGTATTTTTCATTTATAGAATACCCTTATGGTTTCCATAGTGGGTAAATACGATAATCTCATTTGAGGAAGTGCGAACTACCGCCCTCTCAAAGTGATATGACTCGTTAATGCCATATGTGGGATGTATAAAGGATGTATTTAATGATATTATACTGTAATTATAATTTACCTATGTATAATTTTGTTTTAATTCCATTAAAATAAGAAATAGAAATGAAAGTATCCTTCATGCGTACGTACGGCTTACCATCTCCATGAACGGTGCATTTCATTTCTTATCTCCAAATGTTATGTACTATTATAAATACATATATATACTGGATATATATGATATATATGATATCTAAATTATGAATATAATTCTGGAGATAATGGATATTTGACCACATGAACAACTTGAAATTATAAGAAGTTCATTTTTGATTCAAGTACCAAATATCGACAAAACAACTGTTATTAACTTAAATGATTACATAATGTTATAAAATGGTAAGAAGTGATTTAAAAGGAATGATAAAATTGAATAAAATGTTCTTAATAAAGTATAAATTAACTTTAGTTTATTATTCAGGAGATTATATAATGAACGGGTCAATTTGGACACAAGGTAAGGGACTTCGTCTCAGTCTCCTTTCATTGAGGCATATTTTGTTTTAATACATGACTTTCTTTTATACGATGTATAAATACCTTTGAATTTTCATTTCATTAAAAGGGAATATTTTTCTATGAAGCATTTTACTAAACGACAAAAAAAGAATGTTTCTTTTAACGTAAGCGGTGACAACGACCTTCAGCCACCGTAAGTTTTATTTGATCTCTGGCTTCCTTAATAAACAATAATTTTTTTTAAAAGGAAAATAAATACCATATACTCTTTTTTGTATTTTGGTATTGAAAATGGTTTTGATAATGGATTTTTTATGTAAATATATTTAAGTGATATATTGTGATTGAAATGTGGAAATGTTTTCATTCCTTTATATTTGTTGTATATGTTATGATTTTATAATGGTACTTGGAAGTTTGATTGGTGGTTACATGATAAACCAAATGACGGGAGGTGCTGTGATAAATCAGGATGGGTGGTTACGTTATAAGCTCAAATTCATTGGGTATGGAAGTCGGCCATATGGCTATTCCATTTAGTGATATGTGTGGAAGTCGACCGTATGGTTATTCCATTTAAGTATGTTTATGTCCCAAGTTACCTTTATTTGTTATGTGTTCTTTATACAGGTTTTATGGTAATATTTTTGTTACAAAATGGTAATCAAAGATCTTTTATTCATTGAAGAGTATTTACTACTTAATAAAGGTGAAAAGTATTACTTACGATAAATTATTCATGGTTTACTTGTTGTTTTAAAAAAACTAACAGTTTTCCTTCTTTGTGTATCCCTTACTAAGCTTTTTATACTCATACCAAGTTTTTTAAATGTTTTTCATAGGATATAAAGTGGAATAGGGTTAGGGATGGGATCAAGGAAAAGTCATGCTGTCTAAAACATGGAACTAGACCTGTCTCTTTTTTTCAATAATTATTATTTTGTAAAAAATATAGGAACTAAGTAGAAGTGTCTACTTTGTAACTTTTGGGATGTAATGTAACAGTTATGACCTATTTCTCTAAAACTCTAAACCTGAAAATATTCTCAATGTGAATTATTCATTTAATTCAATATTATGTAATATTTTAAGGTCAGGTCCTTATACAATGACCTACATTATATTAATTAATAAAAATATTAAATATTTAATCTTTAAAACTAATTAAAGTTATAAGTTATCCTTATAAATAAATTAAATGAAAAAGCAGTTTTGATTTAAATTTTAGTATTTTTCACTGTTTATTAAAAAATTAATCTTCATAAAAAAATACCATAAAATAACCCTAAACTAATTTTTATGTTTATAAATCAAATATGAAGATTATTTTGAAATATAAGATTTATAAAAGTTAAAAAAATTGAATTTTAAATAGGATCTCCATTAAAAGGTGGTAAAAGTGCCTTATAAAAGTATAGTTTTTTATGTGTAATATTGGGTTTTTTCTTATCTTATGCATATAAATTATATTGGATTAATATCATAAATATTTTACTGAATATATAATATGTATATTACATTAATATCACTCACTAATTTTAATTAATTCAATTTATTAGGATAAAATAGAATTGTGAGAATAAAAATATTTTTTATAAAAATACTCACTTTATATAAAATTGGTTATTATATTCATTAATTTGTAACCAATGAATTAATTTTATATTTGTTTAAACCATGTTTTTATAAGTTAGTTATTAATATTCATAACTAATAATTTAATCGCTACATTATATATTATTATATTAAGTAATAATATTTTAATAATATATTGTTGTTTGGTAAAACTCGGTCTTGCATGTTAAATAAGCCATTGAAGAAACTAGTTGTGGCATGCGATGTATTCTAACTCACTATCACCTGCATTGAAATACATACTTTTTATTTAATATATTTAAAATATTAAATATATTATAAATTATTCAAATATTAAATTCCCTTACGTGATTGGTGTTGTGTGTCATACATGCTATGGAATACAATGTTCCTACTTTAAATTTTCAGGGTGTTACATTCTCCCCACCATAAATTAATTGCATCATCACTATTTAAACATGATATTGGTGATATATTTATTGGTATTTCCTATGTTTAAATACCATGTAGTGACAAGGGAACATAAAACATGCACTATAAAAGAGATAATGGGATGTACAAATGACACATTCACTAACATATAACTAGGTCTCTGTGTAAGAGAGCATTAGTGGAATCTAAAGATACATACTTAGAGAAAAAGAATAAATATTTATTGGGAGTTATTGAGTTTATCAATAAAAAAAAGTGAATGATAAATGGAATGTTTAGGGACTTAAATACATACTTCTACTATGATTTATAAGACCATCAATTCAACAAAAATTAATGTATTAGGACAATATATTATCTCTATGTATTTTTCCTAATGTTGGGTAATTATTTTACTTCCTAAGAATATATGGAAATATAATTACATGATATATTTATATAAAAAAAATTCTTCCTTTTTTTTCTTCGATCAATTATAAATTTTATCCCTTTACTTAAAAAATGATATCAAAAAATTAGCATTGATCCTTGAAATACTAAAATACACTTCTAACAGATCGTAAGGCCCATAAAAGAGTGACATGTTCAACTATTTTTCTATAAATATTCTTAAAATTTAAAATAGTTAATACACTAATATGTAAACACAAAAAGTCATACCACTGGTTTATCATTATCATTTATTCATCAAATTGTTTAACTAAAAACTATGACATATTAACTAGGACATTGCGTACGTCAGTGGTTGGCGTAAAACCCTTATCATCCATCGGCCATGGGTTCAAGACCTATATCCTTTCTAGACATGTTTGGTAGTCACCATACATAAAATTTTTCCTTTTCTAAAACCATATTAATATAATTTCTAAAATAAATAAGATGGACATCCTTGAAATAATATTAATCACTAAATACCATATTAACTATGGTTTTCAATACAAACCCAATACATAAATACTATATCCATTTATTTCCTCATTGGTCCTTTCATGTTCTAGGGTTTATCAATAATATCAAAAATTATATTTCTAAATCATGACACCATATCTATAATCTAAAAAACCTTATATTTAACCATAGTCATTCATTATTGTTATCTATACAAAAATTTAATAATTGTTTGTAAATAAAATATGAATTATCCTAAGAATATCACTCAAGAGTGTCAAACCTTGTACGCATTAAGGCTTGTTGTCTTGTATTGAGTAATACCGAGTTAGGCCTGGCACACCTTTTCAAAGTTGGTACTCCTAGGTACATCTGTTCTAGAACCACAAACACTTGTAGTATCCATACAAGGACATATTTCTAGGAATAACCACCTAATATATACCTTAAAAATATCCTAGGATGTTTTTCTTATACATATCCTCAAATTATATCTTAGGATTATGTTATCTAATATAAGTATTCCTAAGTATATTTACTAAGGCTACTTCTAAACCTACTTTGATACCAACTATAGAGACATGAACCTAGAATCCAGGAGCCGGTGAGTTCTATCAATTACATTGGCATAAGATACAAGTAAATCACTACCCAAAGGACTGAGAGTTTAGTAGTCTTGGTAAACCAGATACACACATGAGTATAGTATTAAAAATTAATAAAATAATCAAAAAATAATTTTTTTTCTAAATAAATTACTTTAAGAATAACATTATTTCATCTTTTATATCCATGTATACCATTAATAGTATGTTTCTTGGATTCCTATGGAAAATGAAACAAAATAATGGTGAGATTAAATGCTCCGTAAGGGTAAAGTATTGCAAAAGTAATAATGAATCAATAAGAATAAAAATTATGACACAATAAATAACTAAAATCACATTCCATATAATCAATAAACTGAGAAGGAAGTTCATAAAAAATATTTAAAGGTAATAACTACAAACAAATTCCATTAAAATAAATAGATTAGGAAAAATCAATATAGAAAAGTAATAAACCGAATCACATTCCATTTAATCAATGATATGAAAATGAAATGTATCCATAGGTATGTCAATGAAAAATCTCATGGATTAATAATGACTGAAACAATATGAGGAAAAAACTGAATTATTGGGTGTCAAATCTAAGGCACATACAAATGTATACCATTTATACCTTTGAATAGACAGTTTAAAACCAAAAATAGAAACCCGTTCAATTTATGCAAATATTTTGTCTCATGAGAACTGGTTGATGCATTGAGGGGATATATAAAGTCTTGGACCCACCCATCATTACCATTCCAAAGCATTCCTCATATTAATTAATCAAAATAAATAACATTCCCTATCAAATATACATATTAAATAAAGAATACATAATTGTCAATATTTACCCAAATAATTAAATAACTATAAATGTAGACACCATATATAAAAGGTATACAATTTAGGGAATAGTAATATACATGATAAATAAGATGGATAATTTGGGGAAACATTGTTGTTCAATAATCATAGAAGATTAAATATTTCAAGGGTAATAAAAAATGAATCAAGGAACTGAATATGAATACTATCCTTAGAAAAATAAATAATAAACCATATAGAGGATGAATAAGGATGTTATTAATAAAAAATATCCCAGGTGGAGTAAAAATAATGGGTTGTTGTTGTTGATGAATTGAAATACTATAAAAAGAGCTGTTAAAAATATTTTGAGGATAATATTCTTTTGTTTTAAAAAACGTTTTTAAAAATATTTTCAATAAAAATAACTTTTGAAACCATTTTAATTGAAAATTAACCATTTAAAAATGTAATGTAATCTTTAAATGAATGATGTCGGGTATATCTATACAAGACTTAAATGGTAAAATAACATTCCTTTTTCATAGTAAAAAGGATTAAAACATTACTTGTTGCGAAATACAAAAGAATATTCATATGAAACCATTAGAAAAAAATATTAAATATTTCTTTAAAAACCATTTTAAAATAATTATTTAAAACATTTTAATAAAAATGGTTTTTAGAGGAAAACTAATTATCCAACTAATAAGATAAACAGAGTTGAGTTTTATTAAAAAAATCAAAAATATTTTGAGTACAATGAGTGGAAATGGTACTAATACTTGGAAATTCTCATGAATAACTAGAGGAGAATAAAATTAAAGGTTTTATTGAACAGTGGAAAAATAATTTCCTCACACGGAAATGCCATTGAAATATCATTAAAATTATTCTTGAGGAAAATGACCATTAAGCATTCCAAAGTGTCCCACACCATTTTGAATCATTTAGAACCGTAATAACCTTGGATAAATAACATTAAATTAAACTTATAATATCATTAGAATAATAGGATTCATGATATAACATGTCAACAATAATATATAAACCATATAAAAGAAACTAGGTGCATAAAAACCATTAAGTCTCAATAGAATGTAAATTGAGACGAAAATACCTTACATTGAATCTAAATTGTCTCGTATGTATTTATATTGTAACGCACCGACCCCAGCTGCCCAGAGTCGGTGCATTACTTACATAACATTGGCATGATCACAAGAAAGATCAAATCTCTAAAGACCGATTGGTTTAGTAGCCTTGGAAACACTAGATATAATCATAATGTTTTACATTACATTTCAAAGTGAAAAACTACTACAACAACAAAGTCTTCATATCCACACTATTAACCCCTCATAATATCCCTGCAAGTCATTCATAAATTACTTCTTCACTACCTGGGAAAAATAAAACATAGAAAAGGGGTGAGCTCAAATGCCCAGTAAGGATAACAATATAGCGGAACATTCAAAATAAGCATAAACATTTAAGGCAATGAATTACTAAAACAAAAGCCTTTTAAAATTGAACTTCAACATAGTATGGAAAAAGTAAAATGAAATAATGCCATTTACTTGTTCACATGGATATTCTACTAATCGAATAATCACATGCAATATCAATAACCACTTTCATAATGTTGGAATGCATAATGCCAGACTATCATAACCACATAGCCAAGGCCTCGTGCCAAGACTACAAATAAGATTTTGTCAAGGCCTTGTGCCAAGACACTAGTTTGTCTCATGAGACCTACCGATGCATCGAGGAGCTATAGCGGGCTCCACCCGTCACTTATTAAGTCCAATGCATTCCCATATGAAAAGGTTTAAACATAACATAAACATTCGTATTAAAACTAGCATACGAAATGTCAATACTTTCACAATAAACTATGAATGGTATAAAAATAGCACATCCACAGTCAAACATATCACAAAACCTTCAATACAATATAGAAGTTTTGTATCATAATAAATCAACTTCAAATAATCTTAAAATCCATCAAAGGATGTTGACATAGATGAAATCAAAATTCTTTTTAAAGAAATATCTCCTTTTATTTTGAAATCATTTAAGATCCATATAAAATAAAACATCTTCTTTGAAAATATTCTTATAAGCTTGTAAGGAAAGCTTTGAAGATTTTATAACGGCGTAAAATAACCGCACCCGCCGTATAAGTTAAAAAAAAAAACATTCTTACCTCAATTCTGTCGAAAAGGTTAAAAAGGACCTTGTTTTGAAAACGACGGAAAGATTCCTTTATAAACCTCTTATAAAAAGTCAAACAAGGGTATAAATGACTTTAACCCATATTCTTGTAAATAGTAAAAATGTTTTGAAATACATTATGAAGAAACATGGATGTGGATGATAACGAGATCCCAGTAGATTATTACGTATAAACAACCTCGGATAAAGAAGAGATTGTGAAATAACCCTTACCTTGTACTTTTCCTTGGTTGTGGTAGGTTAACCTCCTGTATAATGGTGAAATAGTTGTTATTAAATTATACAAGAATCATATATATTAATATGATATCATATATGATCTTTTAACATTGATTTGTTAATAATATCTTAGAATTATCGTCGTTTCGGGAGTTAACTTACTCATTTTCTTTTATATGTTTTGTTACATAAGCCATGGTTGTTGTATCTTATTCATATCCAGAATGATATACAGTCCTTAAACATCATTTTTAAATCATCAAATGATAATTATACTTGAATGGATACGATGGAGAATGAATCTCATCGCGTTCGTGGAGACGGTAGTCCGTACGTACGCACGAGCGACAATATCATTCTTTTGATATTAAAATAATATATAAATGGATGGTATATCATATATACAGAATCATTAACATGTTATATTTATTATTTACATGAGTTACACATCATTATTATACCCATCCAAATAATATTATATTGAATAACAATTACACCACGACGTGGAGACGGTAAGCCGTACGTACGCACGTATGGTGACATGTTATTCAAAGGGTGGATAGAATACTGAATATGATTGTACCATATTTATAATAACATCACAGTATATGTGAGATACTGGAGTTATTATTTCAGAATGGTAAGAACAAAGGAAGAAGAAGTGGAAGAAGAAATGAACTTAGAAAAGGGTGGTGAAATCATTACCTCTTCTTCGGGTTCTTCCTTTTGATTTGATCAAAAGGGCTCCTTAGGTTGGCTTTCTGATCAAACTAAGGCCTCTAGGTTGTATTGAGGGATGTTAGGAGAGTATTTGGGCAGAGTTTGGCCGAACCAAAAGGCTTTGAAGGTGTGAAGAAATGAGAAGGAGGAGTGCCCTTTTATAAGAGGGGTGAGGGGCACCTTTGGAAAAGCTAGAAATATTAATTTATAATAAATTCATATTCGGTTTCTAAAGGCTCCAAAGTTGACTATTCAAAGGATGAGGTGGGGCTAGGTCGAAAAAAACTCATCCAATAGAATTTAGACAGGTTTGGGTACTTATATTAACCTTATCTTTAAGTATTAACTCTAAGTTAATTAGTTTCACTTTTACAATGTCTCTTTGTATTTTTATATAATATGGTTAATAAACTTACTATATACATCCAAGCGACCCCCAAGTGGTCCATTAATGAGGAACCTATAATAATATAAGTCTCTTGGCCGAACCTTATATTTTTAGGAATTTAATATCAATTAATAATATAATATTTGTTTTAAGAACTCTTTTATGTCAATTTTGACACTATTCAATATTTGATTTTTGTGAAACTCATAACAGATTGATTACTTCGAACAAAGTCCATTAAATCAATCCTAATATATCATATTAGCCTATAAAATTAGTTTAATTCATTAAAAGTTTCATATTATATTTATTTGGGTATTTATAATATCAATTATTTTAATTTTTCACTATTATAGTAATTACTGCATCATCATTGTGTCATAAATAAAATAACTTATTTAATGTCTAAAAATTATAAATAAAATATCATTATGTAGGAAAGATTTTTAGCTTTCTAATGAATATTTATAATCGAAAATCCAACATGTATAACCCTATGTAAAAATTGTTGTTCTAAAAGATATATGCTTGTGTCATTTTTGTATTCATTTTGACTTAATTAAAATAAAGTGTCATTATCACTTACAAGTGGATCCATGGGGTCCCAAAATAGACCCAAAGATGCCCATGGTCGACTATGTATCAACCAATAGGGTTAAGACACGTTTTAGGGTAATTTAGTATTATTATAATATTATTGTTTTAACCCTTATTTACCGGATTTACCCTTAACCATGGTAAATAAAATATTTACCGCAGTAATTATTCAAAATGTCTAAAAATAAAAGTTACCTATTTACACAATTTGAACATCCTGATTCCAAATATGGAATCCATTTTTCTAAATTCAAAACACAGAAGTGGCAGAAATTAATTTAAAATTAATTCCCGCTGTCAAAACAAAAAGCGTGTTTTTAAGAGATAATAACTATCAAAAGATTGACACTTGTTTATGTTCGGTTTAATTGTAAAATTATGTCCAATGACAAACATTAAATTGAATGGTAAAAATATATTCTAAATATACTTTAAAACCACTCAAATTCATAATTTATCAACATTAACTATTTTGATTAAAAAAGTTGTTTTTAATTAAAATTTAGTAATTTTCACTATTCATCAAAATATAAAAGTTATCCGAAAAGTACCAAAATTTCACCTTAGGCTAAATTTGATATTCTGAATCCAAAAATGAAGTCCATTTTGAAATATAAAATATATATAATTTCAAAAATTAAGTATTACTATTCATAGTTTGATCGGTTGTGGTGTGTGTTAAAACTCGAAGTTGCGTACAACACACGCTACTGTTTTATTCAAAGGAAAGCGTACCGTGGAAGCTTGGGATGTTTCATTTTAAATTTTTTGATGTCCCCATTTAGTCAAAAAGTTTAAAATATTGTATTTAAAAAGGTTTCACTATTAGAAGTTGATAAAAGTGCAATACTGAAAATGAATTTGTTCTTGCATTATATCTAAGAAACTCATAATATGGATTCTAAAATTATAAGGATTATATAAAGTTTAAAATTTAGATAATACTATTCATAACCTCTTTTGAATGGATTTTTTTTTGTAAGTCATGGTGTGATTGAACTCGGTGTTGCGTGTAGTGCAAGTTATTGAATTATTTTGAAGAAATAACACACTTATGAAATCTTGGGGTGTTACATTCTCCCCTCCTTCAATAAATTGCGTCCTCGCAATTTTAAATTGTTCTTCGAAAATAAAAGGTTGAAAATAGAAAATATATTTGTGGGAAAACCCACATCGGAAATTGGGTTACTAAAATTTAGTCTTAATATGAGGAAAAGAGAAATTAAAGGGTCACCACCAAATTATGATCTCGATTAGGAGAACATTGGTGGCATTTAGAGACATATAATTGGAGGAAAAACGTAAATATTTATAGGTAGTGATTGAGGTCATCAATCACAAACAAGTATAAAATTGAGGTCCTTAAATTCATCAATCTATGATGATTTGAAATACCATCGGTTCAACAAAACATAGGGTATTAGGATAACACATTTTTGACGTTTCAAAATATCCTAGTTGGAATCCCACATCGAAAAATGAATTAATGAGGCCTCTATTTAAAATAAAGAGTCGAAAGTATGAAGATTACCGAAAATAACACATACTAGGGTTCCATGTAGGAAAATATGGATATGGAAGAAAAATCTAACCATCAATTATCTGATGGAGAGTGGTAGAGAACATGGCTATGAAAAGGCCAACAATCCCAAAGCCATAAATTTGTGATGATTTAAGGTACCATCTAGGACAACATTTTTGTTCTAAGTTCCTTTTCTTAACATTGTGGAATTTATTTATGAGATTGGATAAGATCATAAGGAGGTATACATACTTTATAATTAGAGTTTTATCCATTAATAAATTTCTACCACAAACTCATCTTTCACTCTAAAACATAATAGAACGTAAAAAAAATTCTATTTACACTATTCGTATAGGGTTCCAAAATAATCGAATTTATAATTCATCTACAAGATCTTTTAATAAAAACTAAATTATTTAATCCAGGACATCTCGTGGGCCAGTGGTAGGTGATACACCCTTGTCGCCCTTCGGTTGCGGGTTCAAGTCTCGCAGCTTTTCCGGACGCGACGGGTTGCCGCCCGACCTCCGGGTTGTCCTTTTATGGCAGTCCAAAATTAATATCAAACTTAGAATTTATCCAAAATACTTCTGTCCAAACTCACAGTCCAACATTTATAATGTAGATCCTTTTTACCCTGTAATAGAATATTAATTCCTTCATCATGTATTCTTTTAAAACACTGAAACATCCTGATTTACCATAATCCTTATTGATTACATTCATGCTCCCTTATTCCATATAGAATGCTGGATATACTTCATCAATCCAAAAATGTTTTAAACCCCACAATGATGGAATATACAAATCATTAATCAGCTTCAAGGTAGTCAAGAATATCCAATATAATTTATCCAAATCAATCATGTATTATTCTAAAATCACTACTTCGGTATCAGAACCATATTATGGTTTATCTTTCTCTCAACCATATATTTTCCAAAAATTTAACCTTCGATTGAGTCACTTTTCTTTGTTCCACACAATCTCAAGTCCTTAATGAAATAGTACTGCAGTACAATCCTTATATACTCCATAATTATTATAACAAGTACATTGTTGATACAACACTCAATTGACATAATCAACATAAGAACTCTAATCATTCCTCTTCATCTGTGGTAGTATCATAACTTGATTATTATCCAATAGCATCATTTGCGGCATAGTCTGATGACTGGGACATAGGTTCGCGTAGTGTCCAAACTCCTTGCAAATGAAGCATTGTACATTTGAAACCATTTTCTTACCCTTACAGTCACGTACTTTGTGCCCTTTTCCTCCACACTTATAACAAACTCCCATTCCTTTCAGGCAAGTTCCAGGGTGTTTCTTTCCACAGTTAACAAATATGGGAAAATTCTTCTTTTCCCTCTTCCCTTTATCCATCTTTCTCTCTGCTATCCTTTTCTTCTCTTGCTTCCCTTCAAAGCCATAGGACTCAGTAAACTCTTTACTTATCTTATCAACACATGATATTATTTCTTCATATGATGATAATACATGGGAGACTATTTCTCTTATAGATTCTAGCTTAAGACCATGAAAGATATGATCCTTCCTTCTCTTTGGATCATGTGCATTTCTGGAGTTCTCATTCCTTCCACTGGGCGCCATTTCTAAACAATGGCATAAACTAGATCAGTTTATGAATCAAAATACATAATCCTATACTTATAAAACACTTAACATAAATTGAACTATTTAGGGATATAATCCATAATCATAAAAATTCCTCCTTTGAGGAAGTATATACTCATAAACCCTTCATAATGATTTGTAAAGAAAATGAGAGTTATCCTAAGCATATCCCTCGGGAGTGTCGTAACCAAGAGTGCAGCAAGGCCCGTTGTCATGCACCAGTTCCCGTTCGAGTCTAGCTCAAAGCGGTGTTTTCGGGTTTTACCCCTAGGTACATCTGTGCCAGAGCCGCCTCTACCTGCTCGTATCCAGACAGGGATGTATTGCTCGGAAAACTCACAAAATCTCTACAATACCAAAATTCTAGGAAGTTCTTCTATACTAATCCTCAAAGTTCATCTTAGGTCTACGTGCTCTAATCAGAGTTTATCTAAATCTAGCTTCCAAGGTTTGTACTAAACTTCCTCTGATACCAACTGTAACGCCCCGACCCCAGCTGCCCAGAGTCGGTGCATTACTTACATAACATTGGCATGATCACAAGAAAGATCAAATCTCGAAAGACCGGTTGGTTTAGTAGCCTTGGAAACACTAGATATAATCATAATGTTTTACATTACATTTCAAAGTGAAAAACTACTACAACAACAAAGTCTTCATATCCACACTATTAACCCCTCATAATATCCCTGCAAGTCATTCATAAATTACTTCTTCACTACCTGGGAAAAATAAAACATAGAAAAGGGGTGAGCTCAAATGCCCAGTAAGGATAACAATATAGCGGAACATTCAAAATAAGCATAAACATTTAAGGCAATGAATTACTAAAACAAAAGCCTTTTAAAATTGAACTTCAACATAGTATGGCAAAAGTAAAATGAAATAATGCCATTTACTTGTTCACATGGATATTCTACTAATCGAATAATCACATGCAATATCAATAACCACTTTCATAATGTTGGAATGCATAATGCCAGACTACCATAACCACATAGCCAAGGCCTCGTGCCAAGACTACAAATAAGATTTTGTCAAGGCCTTGTGCCAAGACACTAGTTTGTCTCATGAGACCTACCGATGCATCGAGGAGCTATAGCGGGCTCCACCCGTCACTTATTAAGTCCAATGCATTCCCATATGAAAAGGTTTAAACATAACATAAACATTCGTATTAAAACTAGCATACGAAATGCCAATACTTTCACAATAAACTATGAATGGTATAAAAATAGCACATCCACAGTCAAACATATCACAAAACCTTCAATACAATATAGAAGTTTTGTATCATAATAAATCAACTTCAAATAATCTTAAAATCCATCAAAGGATGTTGACATAGATGAAATCAAAATTCTTTTTAAAGAAATATCTCCTTTTATTTTGAAATCATTTAAGATCCATATAAAATAAAACATCTTCTTTGAAAATATTCTTATAAGCTTGTAAGGAAAGCTTTGAAGATTTTATAACGGCGTAAAATAACCGCACCCGCCGTATAAGTTAAAAAAAAAACATTCTTACCTCAATTCTGTCGAAAAGGTTAAAAAGGACCTTGTTTTGAAAACGACGGAAAGATTCCTTTATAAACCTCTTATAAAAAGTCAAACAAGGGTATAAATGACTTTAACCCATATTCTTGTAAATAGTAAAAATGTTTTGAAATACATTATGAAGAAACATGGATGTGGATGATAACGAGATCCCAGTAGATTATTACGTATAAACAACCTCGGATAAAGAAGAGATTGTGAAATAACCCTTACCTTGTACTTTTCCTTGGTTGTGGTAGGTTAACCTCCTGTATAATGGTGAAATAGTTGTTATTAAATTATACAAGAATCATATATATTAATATAATATCATATATGATCTTTTAACATTGATTTGTTAATAATATCTTAGAATTATCGCCGTTTCGGGAGTTAACTTACTCATTTTCTTTTATATGTTTTGTTACATAAGCCATGGTTGTTGTATCTTATTCATATCCAGAATGATATACAGTCCTTAAACATCATTTTTAAATCATCAAATGATAATTATACTTGAATGGATACGATGGAGAATGAATCTCATCGCGTTCGTGGAGACGGTAGTCCGTACGTACGCACGAGCGACAATATCCTTCTTTTGATATTAAAATAATATATAAATGGATGGTATATCATATATACAGAATCATTAACATGTTATATTTATTATTTACATGAGTTACACATCATTATTATACCCATCCAAATAATATTATATTGAATAACAATTACACCACGACGTGGAGACGGTAAGCCGTACGTACGCACGTATGGTGACATGTTATTCAAAGGGTGGATAGAATACTGAATATGATTGTACCATATTTATAATAACATCACAGTATATGTGAGATACTGGAGTTATTATTTCAGAATGGTAAGAACAAAGGAAGAAGAAGTGGAAGAAGAAATGAACTTAGAAAAGGGTGGTGAAATCATTACCTCTTCTTCGGGTTCTTCCTTTTGATTTGATCAAAAGGGCTCCTTAGGTTGGCTTTCTGATCAAACTAAGGCCTCTAGGTTGTATTGAGGGATGTTGGGAGAGTATTTGGGCAGAGTTTGGCCGAACCAAAAGGCTTTGAAGGTGTGAAGAAATGAGAAGGAGGAGTGCCCTTTTATAAGAGGGGTGAGGGGCACCTTTGGAAAAGCTAGAAATATTAATTTATAATAAATTCATATTCGGTTTCTAAAGGCTCCAAAGTTGACTATTCAAAGGATGAGGTGGGTCTAGGTCGAAAAAAACTCATCCAATAGAATTTAGACAGGTTTGGGTACTTATATTAACCTTATCTTTAAGTATTAACTCTAAGTTAATTAGTTTCACTTTTACAATGTCTCTTTGTATTTTTATATAATATGGTTAATAAACTTACTATATACATCCAAGCGACCCCCAAGTGGTCCATTAATGAGGAACCTATAATAATATAAGTCTCTTGGACGAACCTTATATTTTTAGGAATTTAATATCAATTAATAATATAATATTTGTTTTAAGAACTCTTTTATGTCAATTTTGACACTATTCAATAGTTGATTTTTGTGAAACTCATAACAGATTGATTACTTCGAACAAAGTCCATTAAATCAATCCTAATATATCATATTAGCCTAGAAAATTAGTTTAATTCATTAAAAGTTTCATATTATATTTATTTGGGTATTTATAATATCAATTATTTTAATTTTTCACTATTATAGTAATTACTGCATCATCATTGTGTCATAAATAAAATAACTTATTTAATGTCTAAAAATTATAAATAAAATATAATTATGTAGGAAAGCTTTTTAGCTTTCTAATGAATATTTATAATCGAAAATCCAACATGTATAACCCTATGTAAAAATTGTTGTTCTAAAAGATATATGCTTGTGTCATTTTTGTATTCATTTTGACTTAATTAAAATAAAGTGTCATTATCACTTACAAGTGGATCCATGGGGTCCCAAAATAGACCCAAAGATGCCCATGGTCGACTATGTATCAACCAATAGGGTTAAGACACGTTTTAGGGTAATTTAGTATTATTATAATATTATTGTTTTAACCCTTATTTACCGGATTTACCCTTAACCATGGTAAATAAAATATTTACCGCAGTAATTATTCAAAATGTCTAAAAATAAAAGTTACCTATTTACACAATTTGAACATCCTGATTCCAAATATGGAATCCATTTTTCTAAATTCAAAACACAGAAGTGGCAGAAATTAATTTAAAATTAATTCCCGCTGTCAAAACAAAAAGCGTGTTTTTAAGAGATAATAACTATCAAAAGATTGACACTTGTTTATGTTCGGTTTAATTGTAAAATTATGTCCAATGACAAACATTAAATTGAATGGTAAAAATATATTCTAAATATACTTTAAAACCACTCAAATTCATAATTTATCAACATTAACTATTTTGATTAAAAAAGTTGTTTTTAATTAAAATTTAGTAATTTTCACTATTCATCAAAATATAAAAGTTATCCGAAAAGTACCAAAATTTCACCTTAGGCTAAATTTGATATTCCGAATCCAAAAATGAAGTCCATTTTGAAATATAAAATATATATAATTTCAAAAATTAAGTATTACTATTCATAGTTTGATCGGTTGTGGTGTGTGTTAAAACTCGAAGTTGCGTACAACACACGCTACTGTTTTATTCAAAGGAAAGCGTACCGTGGAAGCTTGGGATGTTTCATTTTAAATTTTTTGATGTCCCCATTTAGTCAAAAAGTTTAAAATATTGTATTTAAAAAGGTTTCACTATTAGAAGTTGATAAAAGTGCAATACTGAAAATGAATTTGTTCTTGCATTATATCTAAGAAACTCATAATATGGATTCTAAAATTATAAGGATTATATAAAGTTTAAAATTTAGATAATACTATTCATAACCTCTTTTGAATGGCTTTTTTTTGTAAGTCATGGTGTGATTGAACTCGGTGTTGCGTGTAGTGCAAGTTATTGAATTATTTTGAAGAAATAACACACTTATGAAATCTTGGGGTGTTACATATATTATATAATAATAAACACATATTAATTATTTACTATTTTGAGAAACTTTTTCATGTTTATAATTAATTTTATTTCACTTATTACCATATTTTATACAACTACTTGAATAATTAAATTTACGCTCAGTGTTTTGACCAAATTTATTTTATATATCAAAAACAACTTTGGTTGGACATATATGTTCAAAAAGTACATTATATAAAATATAAATAATAATAATAATTAAATAATTATAATATTTATAAATAAATTATACTTTTAAAACCAATAATTAACTATGTTAATAAAAAATGAACCAACATTACAATCATGGAGACGATGGGCTGTATGTACACATGAGTAATGTCCCTATTTTTCAATGATCATTATGGAAAGATTATAAGTAACATCAGCATTTAAAGAATTATAATTATATTATCAATAAAATATTATTTAATTATATTAAATTATATATATAATTCCTATGATGTTAAAGGAATCAGATCGTGTCGAGGAGGCTTTAGTCCACATGCCCATAAACAACGTTATCAATTTTTTTAAGTGTATGAATGAGTAATAAATAAAATGATATGTATTATATTTCAAGAAAGGTAATTATTTCATAAATATAATAAATATTTTTTTATGTATCATATTTTTATGTAAAACCATATTTTATAAACTCCATGCATCATGTGAATGAATTACATCCCTTTGAGGGGGAGGTAGTCTACACTTCCACAAATGATGTTATCATTTTTACACAAAATGAAATGTATAAATATATGTGTTTAAAAAGAATTAAAGAATCTAAAAGACATAATAAATATCACATATATAATATATAAACTTATTTTACATCATAATACCCCCATAAGAGGCGGTAAAGGAAAAATGAACAATCATCATTTCGTGCAACATTTGTTTTCCATACAAATAAAAGGTATGTTTGTTACCCATTAGATGGATTTTTGTGAAAGTGAAGATAAAAAATATATATTAAAACATAATATTATATTTAGGATATTTTTTTGTCATATAATAATTGAATAAAAATATTGTAGGGAGTGAATAATGGAAATAAAACTAAATACCTTGAGGAAAGACATTACATCTTAATCGAGTAACTCTTTTTAGTTTGAACCAAATGGGTTCCATGGATTGATTTATTCCCAAGGGTAGGGTTATAGGATGCGTTTATGGATATTTAGGAGCATTTTTTTCAGAACTAGGTTGATCAATATTGGATTTAGAGGTGTGTGGTAGTGGGAGGGGTGGTGGACTTTTATAAGGGAGGAAAACTATTCACTAGGAATTTTTGAAAATAAATTAGCTGTACCCAGGTTTTTACCTTAAAAATTTTCACATACATGAATTATTTTAAATTTATTTTTCATTTAATTTCCATTATTGATTTTATTTGGGGGTTCACATTCATTTTGGTTGAAATGGTGGGTTTTCAAAATTTGGGGCAAACCGTGTGCCTATTTTCAGATTTAAAAATAAATTTTATTTCTTTTATAAATCCTTAATTTTTCAACATTTTATATCCATTATACTTTCCAATTGTCATCCCCTGGTATAGTAAAACCACCATATCAATTTTCACCCCATAAGAATCCATAATAATGATGGATTTTGGTTTTTTATTAAGATTTTGGGCCAGCCTGTAAGCCCATTTCCTGCTTTAAATTATGTTTTTAATTTTCAATATCTCATTAATTTTTTACTATTTTTTTGTGATTACACATCCCATATAAATACAAAAATCCTAGGCTCATCCTAATTATATATTTCCCCTCTTTGGAGCTCATTTGGATCGTAGATTAGGGTGAAACTTATCAGGGTGTCTCAAATCATCTAGATTTGAGAATGTAATTTTATTCTTTAATAAACCTTTCAATTTTCACTCTTTCTCTCCCATTTCAGTCCCCAATTAAACTAATCAGCCTCATTTAATCCTACCTATCAGTTTTTGTTGCTTGGAGATTCAACTTTTAGTGGATTTGGGGTGATTTATTCAAGATCTTTCAAGTAAGTGAATTCCTTCTTGGTATCTTCCATATTCTTTTGGTTTTATTTTCCATTATTGAAGTTCCATTTTTGTCAAGAAGATAGAGTTAGTACTCGGGGTTTGATTTAGTTTATTTTTTGTCAAATATTGGGATTTTAGGTTGGATTTATCTTCCATGAGGTGTGGCGGTGGTGTGGTTGATGTTTCACACCAAGATTTGAGGGTTTCAACACTTTAGGTAGGTGTTTCCATGTGTAAGTATCCTAAGATGATTTATCTTTGCTTAATTTATATTTTTAAAATGTTTTTATTACATTTTTCTTAGTGAGGGAACCATTTTTCGTAGTGTTGATTACGCCTTTAATTTCAAAGTTACATATTTGTTTGAAAATGTGTGTTTTTCCTGTGTATCTTTTGTGGTATTATTTTCGGTAATTTTATAGAACTTTAGGGTGGTTTAATAAATGTTTCTAGATATAAAAATTATGTTTTGGATTGGTATTGGTGTGATTTTGTCCTTGAAAGAGGGTTTTGAAATGGGTTTTTGATGCAAAACTTGGTTATACCCCTTGGGTTTATTTTATGAAAATTGAAAATGATTTAGTGAGTTAAACAAAGTGGGAAAATGATGTACATGTAATGTTTTGGTGATTGTATTAAATTAAAATTGTTTTTTTGAAAGGTAAATAGGTGATTTAAGATGTCAAAAAATTTTAGAATGTTTTATAAATTGCTGAAGTGTTTTATTAAATTTTATGAAAGGCATTAAACACATTTGTGGGATGTTTCGTGTGAGTATGATGATATAATGATTTTAAGGTGAAAAGGGATTTGTGTAACATGTGTGTGTGGGATGTTATGTGATGTTTATCACCTTGAAAATGTTTTATAAAATTTTTAAAGGATTTAATGAAGTGTGAAAGAGATATGAAACATGTTGTGGGATGTTTTGGTGTGAACATGGTTTCAAAATAATTTTGAATGAAAAATGGGATTATGTGACTTGTGTGATATACATGTGGGATTTTTGGTGAATGTGTGATGTGGAAGTGGTATTTTTATGTGTTAATTATATTTCATGGATTGTTGAACTTGTTTGAGTACAAGAGGGAAACCTGAGTATCTAGGTTGGTGGACTTGTACTAGTATGCTAGTGATCCCATGGGGGTTGGCCTCAGTTTTATGTAGCAAGATTGATGATGAAAATAATAACTAAAATATGATGATTATGATGATGATGATTATGGGAGACCACTAGGTTATGGGTATAATCTCTACTAGTGGATTGTGTGCAAGAGAACGAATATTGTGATGGTTACCTTCACCGAGGTATGAGGTACCTAAGACCCACAACGAGGTAGTTCCTAGGGGTTATTTCCCATTTCTTATGCTCATTATATACTTTGTGCTTACCATTGGAATAAAATATGGTTGTATGGAAAATTTAGTATCTTTGGTATTTTATTTAAAAGTGTTGATTCTTTAAAATAGCCCACTTGAAAATTGTTTTTATTTAACGTTACATCATTTAGAAATTGTAACTATCATTTCATGTTTATGAAAACTTGAAAGATTTTTTTCTTTGACTTTTTATCACATGGAATATCTTAGTGGTGGTATCCTACTGATCTTTGGATCATACTCTACTTAGACCCTTGGTTTTAAGTAGACTTGGTTATTTTTTCTGCAGGTTTGGGTATAGCTTTTGTGATAATGGTTTGGGTTTTTAGCGGTCCATCGTGATGCGGTGTTGTAGAGATGGATTGAGGGCGGTGCCTATTGCAATGTGGAGGTTCTTAGGATGTAATTTTTGGTTTTATTCCTTTTTTAATGAACTTTAAACATTGTTTTAAATTATGTAATTCAGTTCTGAAATTTTGTAAAAGTTGGTTTTGTTTGAAAAATACATATTTGTTTTATTGGATTTGTTTATCATTGTATGTTTATAAACATAGGTAAATCATTCCCAATTATCATTTTATGATACCCGATCACTTTTTCCAGCCCATGGGGATTAGGAATGCCCTTTGGGTCTTGCCACAGGCCAAGTTTGGTGCCAGTTTTGATGGAAACCAGATTCAGTTCATGACAAAAATAATCAAAAAAATAAAAATACTTTAATTTTAATGGTCTAATTATGGGAATTAAATTGTTTTTACAAGTTTATAGGTCATTTGAGCCATTATGTTTAAGGTTTAATCCCTTTTTATGATCAATTTCACCTTAATCATTGTAATTAATTTTAATTACTCTTAATAATCATTTTAAAAAAAAATCCAAGTCAACCTTATTATAAATTATAAATTATTATGATTAAAAATATGGAATATATGTCTCAGAATTCTAATCATAGAAGTGGTATAAATTGATTTAAATTTAATCCCCCAGACGAGATGACAATGTGGGGTTTCTAAGTAAAAAATCCAAAAGTATGCTATGTTTTTATAGTCAATTTCAAATTGAAATTGATTACAATGACCTAAATTGTATTAATTGATAAAAATATGATCTAATTGAACTTTAAAAAAAAATTAAAAGTATAATTTTTATTTATAAATAAATTATATTAAAAATTATTTTTGAAATAAATTTCAATATTTTTCACTATTTATTCAAAAATAAAACTTCACAGAAAAATACAAAAAAAATAACCCTAACCTAATTTTTATGTTTTTTCTTCAAATATTATGATTTTTGACATATAAGAGTTATAATTTTCAAAAAGTGTATTTGATATAGTTTATCTATTAAAAGGCGGTAAAAGTGCATTAATAAAAATATAGGTTTGTGTGTGTAATGTTGGATTTGTTCTTTTCTTATGCTTATCAAATATATTGAATGAATATAAAAAATATTTGATTGAATATAATATATATATATATATATATATTAAATTAATATCACTAAATAATTGTCATTAATTCAATTTATTTGAATAAAATAGCTTTGTGAGCATAAAAATAGTTTTCAATAAAAATACAAACTTTATTGAAAAAGTGTTTGAATGGAATAAAGTGTGTTTGGATTTATGTGGGAAGTTAGAAGTGGATTTTTATTTGGTAACTTATGAGAATTCAAAAATATATATGAATCATTGGAATTTTGTTTTAAATAAGAAGAGATGTGTTTTCAAAGAAATGTGGGTTTATGAAAGGGAGTTTTCATAAAACTGGGAGTGTTTTTAAAGGGGTTGAGATTTTTTGAAATTGATGTGAATATATTGAAAGTGAGTTTTCATTTGAATTATTGTGCATTTTTGAAAAGTTTTATAAGTTGTAAATTGGGTTTGATTTTTTGGTTAGTAGGTTTGAGAAAAAGGAATTGTTGGTTGAATGTTTTGGTTCTAAAAAGTGGAATGATTTTTTGTTTTAACCTTTGGTATTTATGTGAGTAACCAAATGCATGGGGTTATATTGGATGATGGATAGTTAATGGAATGTATAGATGAGTACCAGGATGGATATGAGGAGGGTACCTAGTGTGGCACAGAAACATACATGTGTGAGGCCCATGGTGTACCGTTGGTGGGTACGCTAACTGCCAAACCATTTATTTTCAAAGAGATGATTTTAAAAGAAAAATTTATTTCTTGATAATTGGTTTGGGTTGGTGTGTCTTATGTGTTTTTGTAAATGTTGTTGTTGTGGGATGTTTTGAGTCCAAGAACCCCTTATGTTTTAACTGTGTTTAAGTTTGGGTTTCTTTGGTAAGTTAGGTTGAAGGGATGGTTAATGGTATCTTCTAAGAAAAGTTTAGGAAGCCTTTATGGTGGTTCCCATCATGTGTTTGGTTCTGGTTTGTGGCATGTTTTGACCAATAGACCAACTTGGTTGGGTCCTTGGGTTCTCTCATTGGATAAGGTACGCCCCTATTAAGGGTTAGTGCACAACTGAAGTGAAACACAGTTTTTTTCCATTGGTAGATCATACAGTTGATCAATATAAGGAATAATTTTCTTGATATTTGGAGATTGAGTCTACACCATTTCCTTTATTGGGTTTTCGGATCCTCTTGTAGCAGGAGAGTTCTCGTGGAAGGTTTAAAGAGACCTTAGTTTCTTAAGTTACCTGATTTGTCGATGGTGAAAGTAGTCTGGGGTTGTTAGTGTGGATGGTGTCTAAGAGGGCCTCTGGTTCCTTTGTAGTCTCTTTGAAATAGGGGTTCATGTTAAACCACAAGCATAGGAAATCTGGTCATGAGAGGCTATTATGGCCACTTTCTGAAATTGAGTGTTGTTTAAGGACTTTCTATAGGGTCCATTTCCATGTATTGTTTCTATTAGTCGCAATGGTCATGTTCGGTGATGCCTTGTGATGTCATGTGCTCGTTTGGATTTATAGGTGAAGTTGTATAATCTTGTGTGAGTTTTTGTTTTTTTAGAAGTGTGTATCCTTTCAGGAAATCTTGAAATCCTTTGTTTAGAGGAAGGTGTTTCCATATATCCTTTCCTCTTTCTGTTTCTCATCTAAAGAAACAAGGGGTGATGTGTGTGCGTCTTCTAAGAACTTGTTTCAGTGAAATGTCGGGTTGGGTTAAAGTGAGTTTGGAATATGTTATGACCCGGGGAACCCATATGGGATCAACGTATAGTTTTCATGGAACCAAAAGTAGATGTTCTGTTCGGGGGGTTTCCAAAGACAAACTATGAGGTTGAAGATGCTTCAATCATTTGAGCTCTAGACATAGGTCCTGGAGTGAAGCTGGCACATAGTCAGGGGAAATCCTAGGGTCGTTCAAACCCTTGTACAATGTTTTGTCCTCATTATGAAAGATGGGAATAGTTTAAACCTCTAGAGTCATCATCTTGTTCTAGTTGTTCTCATTCGGTTTTAGAGGTGGGAGGACCTCGTTTCCATGTTGTATTCAGAGTTCATACTTTCCCCCTTTGGTTTCATTCAATTTTTTGGAGAAAAGTTGGAAATTTTGGCTAGGAAGATTAAAGCGCACGGTTTGTGCATGGTTAGTAGTAACTATGCACCAACCTAGGGAACTATGTGATAAGAGATAGTATCTACCAAACGGTCTCCGCACGGCCGTGTGCCTTGGACCATGTAACCATGTGAATTTTCCCCTTTGGAAAGAATTCTCGACATGGTTAGTGCATGGTTTCCCAAACCATGTGGACTAACCATGGGGCCGCACCAACTCTTTATGTTTTGGATTCTTTTCATGTATGACTATGCTAGTCGGTTTAGATGGTTGGTTTTTATGGTGGGGAGACCCACTATGGGTCTCATGTAAGTTATTTTGAAAAAATATAATGAGTTTATACCCCTTGTGTCGGGGAGTCTATTGGGGCCTCCCCTGTTAGTGTTCCGATTCCATCTTGGGAAAATTTAAGTTGTCTCTTACGATGGGGAGCCCATTTATGTCTCCCCATATTAGTAACTCGACTTTTTTCCTTGGTATTGGATTGGAGTTAGTTAGTATTGTTCAGAGATATCTAACTACCAACATCCTCCTTGGGTAAATGTTGGGATTGGAGAGCAGCCAGTGGTTTATTTAAAGTAAGGTTAGTGTAACCTTGTTCAATGTTGTTGTTCGTTTGGGTAAACTAATTGAGTCTTGTTCAGATGGTGTTTGAGGTGTTTTGTTTTGGATGAATTTGGAATGTGCTTGATAATTATAGGAAAGTGGTGTATGTTTTGGATTGGGAGAGTATTACTTCATTGATTGATCAATTGGAGATATCTTATCCTTTTCGATGGTAGTGAAACTTGGAAAAGGAGTCCATTTCAGCCTTTCGGTTGGGTTTGGTTTTTTACTTTATGCCTTACTATGGATTTCTGTGGGTGGAAAGATTTATGGTGGGGAGAATTGTCACATCCATGACTTATATTAAAGTTATTTTTCATTTAATTTCCATTCTTTCTTTGATTTGAGGGTTTCCCATGCATTTTGGTGGAAATGGTGGGTTTTCAAAATTTGGGCCAAACCGTGAGCCCATTTCCAGATTTAAAAATAAATTTTGTTTCTTTTATAAATCCTTCATTTTCAACATTTTACACAAATTACACTTCCCAATTGGTATCACCTAGTATAGTAAAACCAACATATTAATTTGGACCCCATATGAATCCATAATAAGGATGGATTTGGGTTTTTATTAAGGTTTTGGGCCAGCCTATAAGCCCATTTCTCGCTTAAATATTTTTTTTAATTTTTCAATATCTCATTCATTTTTTACTTTTTTTTCTGTGATTCCAACTCCCAAAAAAATCCAAAAACCCGAGGCTCACCCTCATCATCAATTTCGACACTTTGGATCTCATTTGGATAGAAGATTAGGGAGAAACTTCTCTGGGTGTCTCAAATCATACAGATTTGAGAAGGTAATTTGATTATTTCATAAACCTTTCCATTTTCACTCTTTCTCCCCCATTTCAGTCCCCAATTAACCCACTCAGCCTCATTAGAGCCTATCTATTAGTTTTGGTTGCTTGGAGATTCAACCTTTAGTGTATTTGGGGTGATTTCTTCAAGATCTTTCAAGTAAGTGAATTCCTTCATAGTATATTCCATCTTATTTTGGTTTTCTTTCCTTTTCGTGAAGTTTAATTTTTGTCCAGAAGCTGGAGTTAATACCTAGGGTTTGATTTGGTTTCTTTTTGGTAAAATATTGGGGTTTTATGTTGGATTTATCTTCCTTGAGGTGAAACAGTGGTGCGATTGATGTTTCACACCAAGATTTAAGGCTTTCGACACTTTCGGTAGGTGGTTCCATGTTCATGCATCCTAATATGAGTTATATTTGCTTAATTTATTTTTTATACGTTTTTATTACATTATTCTTGGTTCATGAACCATTTTTGGTAGTGTTTATTAAGCGTTTAATTTCAAATTTTCATATTTGTTTGGAAATGTGTGTTTTTAATGTGTATCTTTTGCTGTATTATTTGATGTAATTTTATAGAACTTGAGAGTGGTTTAATAAATGTTTCTAGAGCTTCCAATTATGTTTTAGACTGATATTAGTGTTATTTTTTCTTTAAAATAGGGGTTTTAAATGGGTTTTGGATGCAAAACATGGTTACACCCCTTGGGTTTGTTTTATGAAAATTGGAAATGATTTAGTGAGTTAAAAAAAGTGGGAAAATGAAGCACATGTACTGTTTTGGTGATTGTATTCACTTAAAATAGGTTTTTGAATGGTAAAGAGGTGATTTAAGATGTCAATTTTTTTTAATGTTTTATAAATTTCTGAAGTGTTTTATTAAATTGCATGAAAGGCGTGAAACATGTTTGTGGGCCGTTTCGTATGAGTATGATGATATAATGATTTTAAGGTGAAAAGGGATTTGCGTGAAATGTTTGTGTGGGATGTTATGTGATGTGTATCATCTTGGAAATGTTTTTTAAAAATGTTTAAAGGATTTACTAAAGTGTGAAAGAGATATTAAACATGTTGTGAGATTTTTTAGTGTGAGTATTGTTTCAAAAATAATTTTGAATGAAAAAAGGGGATTATGTGACTTGTGTGATATACATGTGGGTTGTTTGGTAAATTTGTGATGTGGAAGTGGTATTTGTATTTGTTAATTATATTTCATGTCTTTTTGAACTTTTTTGAGCACAAGAGGGAAACCCGGGTATCTAGGTGGGTGGACGTGTACTAGTATGCTAGTGATCCCATGGGGTTTGGCCTCAGTTTCACATATAAAGATTTATGATGACAAAACTAACTAAACTATGATGATGATGATGATGATGATGATGAAGGAACACTAGGTTTTGGGTTTTATCCCTACTAGTGGCTTGTGTGTTCAAGAACAGATATTATGATGGCTACTATCATCGAGATACATGGTACCTGGGACCCACAACGAGCTAGTTCCTTGGGGGAATTTCCCGTTGCTTGTGCTCATTAGATACTTTGTTCTTACCATTGGCATACTGTATGATTGGATGGAAAATTTATCATCTTTTTTATTTTATTTAAAAGTGTTTATTATTTAAAATAGCCCACTTGAAAACTGTTTTTATTTAAAGTTGCATCTTTTAGAAATTGTAACTTTCATATCATATTTATGAAAACTTGAAATATTTTCATATTTTAATGTTTATCACATGGAATATCTTAGTGGTGGTATCCTATTGAGATTTTTATCACATCATACTTACACCCTTGGGTGTAAGTAGACTTGGTTATTTTTTCTGCAGGTTTGGGTACAACTTTTGTGCCAATGGTTTGGGTTTTTAGCGGTCCATCGTGATGCTGTGTTGTGGAGATGGATTGAGGGAGATTCCTCTTTCCATGTGGAGGTTCTTGGGATGTCCTTTTCAGTTTTATTCCTTTGTAATGGTATTTAAACATTGTTTTAAATTATGTAATTCAGTTCTAAAATTTTGTAAAATATGGTTTTGTTTGAAAAATCTAGATTTGTTTTATTAGATTTGTTTGTTATTGTATGTTTATAAACATGGGTAAATCATTACCAATTCTCATTTTATGATACCCAGGCACTTGTGCCAGCCCGTGGGGATCAGGAATGCCCTTCTAGTGTTGCCACAATTTGGGTTTGGTGTCGGTTTTGATGGCAACCAGATCCGATTTGTGATAAAAATAATCAAAAAAATAAAATAAAAATAATTTAATTTTAATGGACTAATTATGAGCATTAAATTGGTTTTTGAAAGTTTCTAGGCCGTTTGGGAACTTTTTTTTAAGGTTTAGTTCCTTGGTATGATTAATTTCACCTTAATTGTTGTAATTAATTTTAATTAATCTTACTAATCATTTTTTTAAATCCAAGTTGAATTTATTAGAAATTAGAAATTATTATGATTCAAAATATAGAATATATGTCTCAAAATTCCAATCATAGAAGTGGTAGAAATTAATTTAAATTTAATCCCCCTGATGAGATGACAATGTGGGGTTTCAAAGTAAAAACATCCAAAAGTATGCTATGTTTTTATAGTCAATTACAAATTTAAATTGATTACAATGACCTAAATTGTATTAATTGATAAAAATATGATCTAATTGAAATTTTAAACAAATTAAAATTAATTTTTTTATTTATAAATAAATTATGTTAAAAAGTAGTTTTGTAATTAATTTCAATATTTTTCACTATATATTAAAAAATGAAACTTCATAGAAAAATACCAAAAAATCACCCTAACCTATTTTTTTTGTTTTTTCTTCGAAGATTATGTTTTCTGACATATAGGAATTATAAATTTCAAAAAATTGTATTTGAAATAGGTTCTCTATTAAAAGGCGGTAAAAGTGCATTAATAAAATATAGGTTTTTATGTGTAATGTTTAATTTTTTCTTCTCTTATGCTTATGAAATCTATTGGATGAATATAAAAAACATTTGACTGAATAATATATATATATATATATATATATATTACATTAATATCACTAAATAATTGTCATTAATTGAATTTATTTTAATAAACTAGCTTTGAGAGCATAAAAATAGTTTTCAATAAAAATAATCACTTTATATTCAATTGGTTATTATATTCATTAATTTATAACCAATGAATTAATTTTATATTTTTTTAAACCATGTTTTTTATAAGTTAGTTATTACTATTCATAACTAATAATTTAACAAATAGTTTATATACTATTATATTAAATAATAATATTTTAATAATATATTATTCTTTGGTAAAACTCAGTCTTGACTATAACAAAATCCATTGAAAAAACTCATCATTGCGTATGATGTACACTAAATCAGTTACACGTGAATTTAATTCTATAATTTATATTTAATTTATTTAAAATATGAAATATATTAAAATTATTAGGATATTTTATTCCCTTACACATTTGGTGTTGTGTGTCATACACTCTATTGAATATAATGTTCCTACTATATATTTTCAGGGCATTAAAGGAATGTATTATGGGGTGGAAAATGTTATTTCCTTTGATGAGCGCATGATTGGGGCTTAAACCTATTAGAGTCCATAGGTGTCACTTGGGTATGGGAGAGAATGATTAGGTCTTATCAAAATGTTGTATGAAGGGTAGTGATCATTGATTATTCCCATAAATTTCTAAGAAGATACCTCTATGGATATTTCTTGGTGAATGTATGATATAAATGTGCTGTGAAAGAAAGTACATGATACCAATTATATTTATATTTTTAATGAATTAACCGAGATCAGGTGGATATGTGGGCCCATGAGAACACTGAATTTACATTACTATGTTTGGTTAATAGAGGAAATAAATTTAGGATACCAATATGTGGTTAATGCAACTTAGTTGTTGAATGAAAAAATGAGTAATTTGATTCATGTTTCCCTAGTGCAGGTGTCCCTCAAATTCATCCATGGTGTGGTCGTGGAATAATTTTGGTGTTTCATGAATTGTGTAGTTGAGTGAAGTCATTTTATTTAATTGAAAATTGTTTTATTTATTAATTTGAGTTATGAAAGATGAATCTCAAACACAATATAATATATTTAAAGTCATATATAAGGAAATAGTTTCATTGTTGTCAACACTTGGAATCCATTTCATTCTATGGATACACAAGTTCAAGAATGTCCATATTTTCTACACTGAGTTATTCATCTGGAATTCCAATGTAAAATCATTGAAATGGATAGTGAAGGTGTATTTAGGTGCCTAAAGGTTTCTATAATATGGGTTTAAATTGATTTTTTTCAAAATCATGATTTTTATGTCACAAGGGTCTTTTATTTTGTTTTGTAAAAGATTTTATTATCTAAAAAATATAGTTTTAAATTTCTCCAGAACTAAATTTGAGAAACACTGAGTTGTAAAAAATCCTGGTTTTTACTCCATAACATCCTTCGTCATCTATTTTTTAAACCATAACATAAAACTACCATATATTTTGATATATAAGCCTTTTCTTCTAAAACACTAATAAAATTAATTCTTGTGAAATTAATACAATCTTTAATATTGTGTTCCCTCATAGTATGGTTCCATGGGGACATAAATTTATCAAAATACCCTAAAATTTGGGATTTCCACTTCGAAATCATTTTGTTCCATTTTATATGATTTTTTGACTTAATTGATTCCTCCCATTATAATGGGGTTTGATGGTGATGATAAAGTATATAAGAACTAGATAATGAGTTAATAACTAAGAAAATCCCATCGTGAAGATCACTGAAACTCAAATGTATTATGGGATCAACATAATACAAAAATCCAATGCCATGTGAATCAAGATTAGTGCGAGAAACATTTGATATGTAGATGAACTCTCAATCACACGTGACTTCAAAATAGGATGGATTTGTTTGTTGTAGGAATGTCTAATAGACCACCATGGCAACCAATAGATGATTCATAAATGGTTTGGTGTGACTAAAAGATTTGTGTGTGCTACCAACATAATAGATACATGATTGTGAAACCCTAATAATGTTATAATTCCACATGAGAAAGGGGAATGTATTTAGAGGTAAATTTTATCTATAAGAACCTATATCAATCAACAAATAATGTTGTTAGGTTATGATTGACCATTAGAATCATAAAAAACCTGTGTTCCATGATCATACAGCTAAATTTTCATTACATGGGACATAAAACATGGTTAGGATATAGGATTTTGGAGAAAAATTTGATCCTAATAGGGAATTCCATTCATAATTAAAAAAAATTGATCCACTAGGGTGTGTACCCATGATGGGAGGTGGAACTTTGTATCATTTACCTCTCTTCATAGGGGTTCTTATTTGTCTCTAAATATTTATGTTGATCCAAATATAGGTATGAAAAATTATTATTTTATGATAGTGGGGTTCTCAAGAAGAGTTCATGAAATCCCAGACCCATATTATCATGCACCTAAAATATCTATGAAGTGTACCAAACAATGTGAGTGCAAGAAATATATTGGGGAAATTTAAAATGATGACTATGTTAGAGACTCGATATTAGGATTCAGTCATTCACTAGGTATGAGATCAATAGTGACCCCAAGGATGCATATTTAATGGAAATATAAATTTTAATGAAATGAGAATAATTATTATGTTTTTATAGTGTGGAAAAATATTGTTCCATTAAAGTATGTGAAACAAGAACCAATTTGGTGATATGTCTTCTGAAGAAATATAGTAAATGCTTATTTGGTATGATTTTAAGCATAAGAAACATTAGAACATCCTCAAGGGAAGGTGAAAAACATTAGTTAGTTATAAATAAATCATGGGGATGCTAATGTATATGGTCATAAATCATTGAACATAAGGGATTTATAGTTTATAGTCATATGGTGTTGAAATATTCCATAGGAAAAGACATTTCCTCAATCTCATGTTGGTAAAAGGGGCCCAATAGAGGTAATGAGAACCAAAATTTTTTAAGGATGAGAAGGAATATTTATACTAGGATCATTTTTGATTATCTAAGAATCACTAAATTTATCATATATTTGAAATCATAGAACACATAGTTCTAAAAATTAAACTCTATTTATAGATATATTTGAATTGTAAAGATTATATGTGGAGTTAAATACATCAATTATCTAATAGAAAAGGGGTGCATACCCAATTTAAATTTAAGTGGAGTCACAAATTTAGGAAAAAATGGATCAAACATAGTGGGATTAGACATGGAAGATAGAGAGACATCCTATATATGTGTGATAAAGGGTTATTATTTTTAATAAACCTAAAAAACCCATGTTATAAGACTAAATAAGGATGGAGTCCATAGATATATTTATGGAAAGGTTATTGAATGTCCCTATATATACCATAGTGTAAGAATTTTCAATTCATAGTTTGAAAGAGTGTGAGGTTGATTAACAACACCAAATATAGAGAATGGCTGGATACTAATGTCACATTAGAGATATCTGCTCATACATGGACAATGATATCACATAGTTTTACGTCATGTGATTGGAACAATACCATGTACTATTATATTTTACAATAATAACATTCTATATGTAATTAAAATATGTATGGTTTAGATAAAATTGAGGGAATCTCAATGATTATCATGCAGAAATTGATATAAATCCCCTAATCCCATGTGAGTAATGTTATATGTGAAAAATAATGAATAATGGGAGGGATTCACAAACCACATTAGTGTTCCAAAATAGATAAATGAATTAATGTTAGAATGATTCATTAGACACTATGTTAACCCATATAATTGTATATAATAGTTGGGAGTGATTTTATAGGATCATTCCACTATTCGACTATATAAAAATGTATGAAATTTTAACACTAATTGTGTTAATACATTTCATGAGTAAGGGGGTATTGATAAAGATACATTATTATTTCTATATTCTGAATTAAAAGGGAGGTGATACATATGATAATGATAACTGGTGACCAAATTTGAGATATAAATTCTTCTCAATATCATAAAAAATAGAAGAAATTAATGATGAACAACAATTAAACATGTTATTAAATCATGATTCTCATTATTTTTCTACCAATATTCCCTTGGAATTTATATCAAGGATAAGAAGTAGTAAATTAAAGATATATTCCATTACATTAGTAGAGTCCATTTAGAATTTAATTTTTTGTGGGGAAAATATATAGATAATGTGTGTAGATGAATGAATAAACTTAAGGATAGGTTTGATCACTATGAGGATACAATATCATATGATGCGAATATAAAAATGGTGGACATGGATTAATGGATTATCCAACCCATAAAATATTACTGGTGAAATATTGAACATACCATTGGTAGGAATGAGTTTTCCCTATCATTTTTGTGTTTAAGTTAATTTAGACGAAACCTTAAAAAACTACCATTTTAGGTTCTTGAATCTTATTACATGAATGTTGTTGCCTTTATAAGACCTGTAAAATAAAAAATGAAAAAAATAATCAAAAGGCCCAATACTGATAAAGCTAATGTTAAATGAAAATTCCTAAAGTTTATTCTCCTGATTAATAAATCTAAATGTGATGACAATGTTCCTTAATTTAGTAAAATAAATATGATATGAATAACAACATTGAGTGTTGGTGTATATATTTTTTTGGGATGTACTAATGTTTTATGGAAATAGTTTTTATACTGGATGAGGGGTTTTCTATATGGTTTATGAAGGGGAAAACTTGATAAGAATTAGTGACATGTATCCACTTAGAACAACCTACCAATAGTGTTAATAATGTTTAATTCCATGATTCTTAGACCACATGGGTGTTATATTTAATTAAATGGAAAGAGGGACCATGCCATGATGATTAATATCACATGATAAATATGACATAATATGTAGTTTATAGATATACAACTAGGACAGAGAGTGGTATAATGGGGTAAATATTCTCTCTATCTTTTTTTATAAGTGGGTGCAGTGATAAAATCTAGTCCTTTGGTGGGAATGATGTATTCATTGAAATATTTTTATAACTTTATTTTTTTCTCAAACATTTTCATAATCAATTAATGTGGATATCATTGTGGTAAATTCATTGATTTTTTCTCATATCTCTATTTATATACATTCAGGATGACTATCCTATATTCCTCTAGCATGGGGTATTTTAGAGTCATTACAATTAAATTGTTGATATATATTGTTGATGTTTGAAGAAATTTGATCTTAAGGATTTTGTGTCTTATTATTTTGAAACATAAAACATGGAATGTGACTAGTTTTATGTAATAGTGGGTAAACCATGGGTTATTTAGTATATATACTTAGTGAGATGAGATAAATATTATGTGAATTGGAAAACTGACATGTTAATATAAACTATACTAAAGGGAAAAATGAAATATTCTTAATTCCATTATGATTAGAGAAAGATATTTATTTGATATAAGGTTACACATATTTTTCGGTTAAATTACTAGTGTGTGCTCCTATAACTTAAGATGTGGGACCTATTATGGAATGTAAAACAATTGGGGACAAAGTGAATCCAAATATCTCTTGTAGTATGTGGATAATAATGAATTTTTTTAAGGGTGGATACACAATGATTATGTTCACGATTTCTGGTCCAGATGAGGTTTTCTATATATATGTAAATAATATGATATTCTAGTTGGAATTATATGGGAAAATTAATGTATAGATAGTCTCTATGGAAAGATAATATAGTTTAATGTCATGGTGTTTGGGTCAAGTTAGCTAGATTTCAAGATCATAAAATTTGTACCCTCACTATTGAGTGTGTCATTTCCTTTTCCACCCACAAGAGTAAATGAAATTAAATAAAAATATTTCAAGAACGACAATAATTTAATTGTGATTTGGAACCTAGGTTTGGGTTCATGATAGGTAATATTGTATTCTTTATATATCTTTTAGAATATTAATAAATACAAACATAGTAAGTAATATGGTTTGGTAGGATTCAAAAAAAAAGGGTGGATCCTCTCTGTTAAGATTCCAAACTATTATGCATTTTTAATTTACACTATGAGGAATCCACTGTGAAAATGAAAATTATTTTGAATGGATTATGAAAAAAAAGTATAATGTCACATATTAAGTATGAAAATGGTTTTCTATAGATTATATTCATGTATATTTTACTATGATATGGGAAGTTATTTTCATCCTGAATGGTGGAAAGAAACCTAACATGAACTCAGAGTTTAATGCTATATAGAAAACCTAAAAGGGTGAGAAAATATTTTAATTTCATACTTTTGGTAGAATATTGGTGATATAACACATGTTCACTTATTCCAACTCCATTATTTTACAATAAGTCCATTAATTGTAGAAGAGGATTGAGATAAGAAATTGGAGTGTCATGTTCTAACAAAATTTGAATATAATGTGATACAATGGCTAAGTAAGAGCTAAGTGATCTATAAATTTCTATGTTTCACATGGAACAACAATAAATAAAAAATATCTATTATAATAATTATTATGGATAAAAATTACTCATATATATAAGAGGGTGTAATAAATTCATGGGTGCATGGGTGAAATTCAGGGGATGAGAACTGACATGGACTAATTATATTTTTTTCATCAAGAGGAGGGAGTCCATATTCATAGAATACATGGTTGAATATATAATAATAGATCTAAACATCTCTATTTATCCTATTTCATAGGAAAAAATAAATAAATTAAAGAGGGTGGAATAGTAGTATACAAACATAAAAGGGAGGAATCCACATTAGCGAAGAATCAAAATAGAAAATTGTTTGACATCATTTATTAGGGACTAGATTGTATAGTTTTAAATCTAGGGGAATTTTTATTGAACTTGAAGTATGACATCAGTTGGTGATGATTAATGGGGATTTATAAGGTTTATGGTTTTTTAGATAGAATTGTTGATAAAGTGATCTATGAAGTACACAAGTTTGATCTTAACCCATTTTGAAATGAGAGTCAAGTTTTACACATATGAATACAAAGGTAGTGAAAGAAGATATCCATTTTATATTCATGGTACATTTAGTAAAAGGATCACTATGCACATAAATATATTATGCATCAATAATGGTGGGTCCAATAAAAACCCTAGGACCAACTTATATATATTAAATATTGGAAACACTGAGTGAAGAAATATTACTAATGTCACATGAGAGCACATAATATGTGAATATTAATTATGGTTATAATGACACATAAACTAATGGATGTGACCCAATAAAGGATGGATAGGTTCACCAGTTAAAAACAATACATGACCAAATTTCATTACCAAAATTCATATATAAACTTGATGGTAATATAAATAGTGTTGGAATACCACCAAAATAAATGGGAGGGTGTAAAATAAATCACAACCTATTGGATTTGAATAAAAATTATGAAAGGAAATAAGGTTAAGGATTACTAAATATCTAGTATTTTAAATTCATGTTCCACTATATAACTATGATGTATTTTGAAAAAATAATGGATCAATTCTAAACATGTATTCCAAACTTGGATCCTATCATGTTGCGACCAGAATTGGTCAGGGAATATACCCAAGATAAAACATGATCCCTTGGAGTGTGTTCCACCAATGTAGGTGTTCCATTCTGATATAAATGATATATGGGGATCTAAATGGAGGAATAAATTATGTTTTTAGGTTAATTTAAGATCATTTTAAGGTAGATTTTAGTAACCTATTTTCTCATCATTAGTACATTGGGAACATTATGGGTTACTCTAGTATAGGATACGATCAGACCCATATTCTATGAGGAGAGTCATATCATTTTCAGGTGAGGAGAAGGAAATTAATAAGGGTGGATTAAATTAGTGAGACATGGTAAGGGTAATTATATTGAAATGGTTTCTAATACTAACTTGAAAATATGGGCATTAATACATATATTAGGGGTTGGTAATCAAGACACACATAGTTCTAAAGTTATGGTTTAGTTAGATACTGAAATAGAAAATGGTTTTTCAGATCGAGTGAGGATGTTGAGCTAGTATTATAGTTTTTTAATCATAAATAATGATGTCATCTATCACTACAGTAAAAAGGGTCTTTTGAGACGGGTTATTTGCGACGGGGATAAATCCCGTCATAAATAGTCCCGTTAGAAACTTATTTGCGACGGGGAAAGCTCACCCGTCACAAAAGGTTTGGCGTGCAATGCGCGCCAAACTGCGGGAATGTTATTTGTGACGGGGGGTTACCACCCGTCGCAAATAACTGGCGGTGGTGAAAAATATTTGCGACGGGAATATACCCCCGTCGCAAATAGTATGTCAGCAGGTTATTATTTGCGACGGGACCCATCGCAAATAACTATTTAATCGTTGACCGTGATAAATGAGGGCTAAAGTATTTGTAATGGGTACCATCGTAAATAATACTATTTGCGACGGGTATCCCGTCCCAAATAGTCTCGTCGCAAATAAGCTAACCTATAAATACCCCCATTCGTTTTTTTCATTCATTCTCAAACATTATATTCTACTTCTCTCAAAACTCTATTTTTAGAGTTCACAGTTTCTTAAGTTTAATTTTTATTTTCGGATTTGATATTGAAGTCTTCAAAAACTATCAGAGATCAACCTTAGATCAATTTTAAAGGTATTTATGTTCATTTTAATTTAATATTTATTTTAAATTTTTTATTAGTTTTAATTATTCTTAATTAGTTGTAATTTAATTATGTTTAGATTATTTTGTTATTTAATAAATTTAAATTATTAGTATTCATTTTTCATAGTTAATGGTAATTAGGAATAATTAATAATAATTAGAAATAATTAATAATAAATAGGAATAATTAATAATAATTAGTCATAATTAGGAATAATTATTAATAATTAGTCATAATTAAGAATAAATACTAATAATTAATAATAAATACTAATAATTAGGAATAAATAGTAACAATTAGTAATAATTAGTAATAATTAGTAATAATTAGTAATAATTTAGAATAATTAGGAAAGAATTAGGAACAATTATGAAAAATAAGAAAAAATACGAATAATTACTAATAATTACTAATAATTGTTAATAAACCTCTCCCATGCGCGCATTAACCTTTAAAACTAATCCATTTCATTTTTTATACATTTAATGATCTATCTATATATATTTAGTTATATTTATTCTTATATTAATATAGATTTATATTAATATAAATATATTTGGTTATATGAATATATATATATATATATATTTATTCATATATTAATATATATATTTATTCGTATATTAATATATATTTATATCTATTTATATATATATATATATGTAGTTATAAATTTTTATTCATATATTTATTTGTATATTAATATATATTTATAAACTTAGTTTTAAATAAATTTATAAAATATGCTTTTTATGTGTATTTATAAATAAATAAATAAATAAATACATACATATATACAATACACACACACACACACACATATATATATATATGTATAGTTATGAATGAATACATAGAAATGAGGGGGTGAAAATCCATCGAGAATGTTAAAACGACTATAACTTCTAATCTATAAGTCCGTTTCAACTCCACAACCAGTCAAATCGAATAACATGAAATGATCTTCGATATGATAGGCGGTACATGCTAAACGGACATCCAGATCAGAAGTTATAGCCATTTGAATGTTGAAATGACCATAACTTCTAATCCAAGAGTCCGTTTGAACTTTACAATCAGTCAAATCGAAGAAAATGAAACGATCTTCGATATGATATATGGTACAAGTTTATAGGACATCGAGATCAGAAGTTATAGCTGTTTGAATGGTAAAAAACCGGGGTACCCCGACTAAAAACTCAGTTTTGGAGGCCTTCTGGGCCTATTTTGGCCTCAAAAAAACATTGTACGTGTTTGACCGGTCCATAGTGCTATAGATATCATCGCAGGCTTTGATTTGATATGCTGTAGAGCTCAAACGGAGTCCCAGATCCAAAGTTATGGACGTTTGAAGTTTAGGTTTCATTTTCAACTTATTTTCGATCTTTCATTAATTTTTTTTATTTTTTTATATTCAAAGAGTTATTAAATGTCTATTAATTGATAAAAATTACATAATTACTAATTAAAAATATTTTTTAATTTTTTTTATAATACTCTATTATTAAATATCTTATAAATTAATATTATATTTCCATAGATCCTTTCAAAAACATATTTATAAAATAAATATTTTATGTATATCAATTAAAATAGATTAATATATTTAAATATTAATAAATAATTTTTTAATTTTTTTATTATTATTTGCGACGGGCGCATCGCAAATAGTTTCTTTGAAGAGACTATTTGCGATGGGAAAAGGGCCCGTCGCAAATACTTTGTTGCAACGGGCCCGTCACAATTTTTTTTAAAAGAAACCAGAAATCTATTTGCGACGGGCCCGTCGCAAGAAAAATTAGTTGCGACGCCTTTTTTCACAACGGGTCATTTGAGACGGGGCCCCGTCGCAAAAGGCCATTTGTGACGGGATCCCGTCACAAATGACCCGTCGCAAATACCTGTATTTCTAGTAGTGTATATATACAATGTTTGTATAGATAAGAATGATGTTGGTCTAGTTTAATGTCATAAAACCTAGATTTTGATCACAAAGTGAAACATAATATGGTAATTAAAACCTTATTTTCAGTTTAAATTCATTCTTAAATGACTCTATACTAGGATGTTTAGGTTCATGACATGAGTCACCATTCTATATAGTCAAAATTCACCCATAATAGGCTTACACTATATAGATAAACATTGAAACTCAATGGTCATCACTTATTTTGTTCCATTATCAAGGGAGTAAGATTTCTATGAAGAGTATTTCTAAGTTATAATATTATATTCCAATGGTTCATTGGTATTATTTTGAGTATATAAAAACATTATATAATATATTATCTTTTAGATAATATGATAGATGGTTCTTTTGAACACCTATATCTTTCCATTTCAATTTTTTATTATAGCATGATGTTTGGTTGCACTAGATATTGTAATAAGAATAAAACATCTTCATCTCTGCTTCTTGGAAGTTGGTACTCATTTATTTGGTAATAGTGTGAAAAATTCCAAGATGATGGATGATGTGTTATTTTAGAGACTATATCATTGATCTAGTTATCATCTATTTGAGGGAAAAAATCACAGAACACATTGAAATGATATTAGATCCTATAAGTATAGACCTTATGTTTTACACTTTCATAGGTTGGTAGAGACCAATGTAATCCACTCCCCATACAAAATTTGGCTTGGAAAATTTGGTGCCATAGAGAATCTCTAGAGACTAATTCATGATGATATAATGAATATTGAATTCAATACACTTTTTAGTGAAATTCATTATTTCAAGTACCATGGTGGGATACTAGTAACCTATTATCTCAAGGAATTGGAAAAGATTCAATCTTGATTGGTGGGATTTTCATAACCCCACATGGTTCACTAATGGTAATTGAGGTTTTTCATTTCCTTGAATGATATAGATAAAAAATAAATCAAAATTGTTCTTTTATAAGACATTAACTGAGTTGATACCATCACATAGGATTAAATTCACCCCAGACTAGCGAATTTTATCATTCTCAACAAAAATTTATTGTATATTTCTATATTTTTGGTAGTCAATCAAATGATTCAATTAGTCAGATTCTAATTCTATCATAGGGGTTCTTGAGTGAAATGTTTGGATGGAAATTAATCTAAGTTGGTTCACCACATAGATATATTCATCATGAATTATAGGTAAAATAACCCTATGATGTGCCACATAGATTCCCACATTATCTATATATGGATCACTGATAGATTAAATAAATATTTTCGGAGCATAATCTCAATCAATATAGGATTTTTCAATATGATTCATCTTTGAATCGGAGGGAAACATGGTAATGAACTCACGAGTGTTGTCATGTAGGATAATGAGTTAAAATTTCATGAAAATATAGTATCCATTGATTTACTTGTTGACCAGTTCTTTGTCTCCCATCAAATGAATCCATATAAATTCTATCACAAGGGGTAGTTCAATACCAATTGTGATTTCAAGATACTCAACCTCATTATTAGTTTAACCCTCTTAGAGGAGGAATGCATAGGTCATTTGGTCCTTAGAGTGGATTGTAATGAAAACACCATGGAAAACCCTATTGATCTTTGGTTTGATGAAAATTATTGAAGCCAGAATCATGGAATCACTATAAATGTGAATATTAATGTATAGGGATCCCTTATTTATATAGATAATGTACTCATTTAGGACTTTTAAATCCAGGGAAAACTCCTAAATGGTTGGTTTTTTTATAAATAAATCTATAAATTATTTTCCATTGAAGGGTTTTTATGGTATTAACCTATAGTTGAACAACTAAAGTATCACAACCCACCATTTAATTTAACTATTAATCAATTTATGGTTAAGGAAGTACATTAGTAGTTTAGTAATCAAGATTAGTTTAACCCCAACTTTGTATTCACAATGATGAATCTTTTATTCAGTAGAGACCATGGTAATCCTATTATATTTATTGGGATATTTTTTGGTCATAATTTTATTCATTATAGGACATAGATAGTACGTTTTATTATTCTTTCCTTCATGTTTCATCAGATCTATGAATATTTTAAGGGGCTATTCTAGTGATTTTGTATAGAGGATTGATTATTTCCCTTGGAAATGTGATATAAAAAATTAATGATGCAAAAATTATTAGAAAATATCATTGAATTTTGTCCTGGTCACTTTATTCCATTGTTATGTGATAGAATACTACATTATATTAGAAAAAGAAATTATATTTTAGTTCCATATTGGAGAAAAAGTGGTATAAAAATTTTAATGTCTTAGAGTCCTCAAAACTATAAAAAATGAGTGGAGGTAGAATTATAAATATTTCTTAATTTTTGTTGTTGATGTTGATGCCAATGTATTACATAATTAAGTAGAGTAATATTCAATAACCAAACCCAGATACACTCTTGAAGAGGTTTATCTTATAATGGTGGGAACAAAGCATGTTGAACACCTTCTCAAGACAATTGAGGTGGTCCTAAAATTTCCTCTAATTAAACACCAAATTAATAAATTGTACTCCAATATTGGCACATGGTGTGGCATAATGATATAATGAATGGAAAACTAGTAGAATTTTTTATTATTAATTAATGAAAATAGAATCACCAATAAGGAATAGTTTACATATATTTCACATAATGTGATAATATTCATTTCTAGGGACCATCTATATTTATTATAGTTGGAATATTTGTCCATGATGAATAATGGTTGAATGTTGAAAATATTATCAAATAAAACATCCTTGGATATTATGGTTAAGTCAATTTTTGGTTAATTATGTGGAACACACTGATATTTTATGAAATTTATTTTTTAAATAATTTAATTCCTTTGATAACTTTCATTAATAGAGACTATGAGTATTAACAAAACACAAAATTGTATTAATATTGTTATTTACACATGAATGTTCTAAGCTAGACATTAAAATTGTAATTATGAAAAGGAATAACCAAACATTGGAAATATTGAATAATTTTTTTAATAAATAAAATATATTAATATACAAGTATATATTTTTTAGTTAAGGGTTTATATAATTAAAAATAATTATTTTACTCAAAAATATTTTTTATTTTTTTATGAAAAAAATAAAAAATCATTTGTTTCTACTGATACAAAAATTTTATGTAAAAACAAACATCATTTTTAGAATCATCATGTAAAATTTATCCTTTTATAAATTGTTTAGAATTTTCATAGAAGATTAGTTTTTCAATGAATTGTGAATAATACCAATTTTTATTAATATCTACCATTTCTTTGAAAGGGTTTACAAGATAATTTTTTAATATTTTTTTAAAATAAAAATTGATCAATTATGTTCTAATTAATATAATTTAGATTATTTTTATCAATATCATATTGAATTTTGATATAAAACCTTTTATACTTGTGAAAACATTTTATTTGGTTAATTGTTTTTTCATTATGATTGCATGTTTAATATCAAATTGAATTCATCACCATGTTTGAATTTAATTTTTTAAAATTGATTAAATTTTTTTAATAATCACAATTAACATTATATAATAATTTAAACATTAGTTTTTTCATAAATAATACTAAAAATAGTAAAAATTCATTATTATGGTAATAGATAAAACAAGACGATGAGTGGTTAAACTAAACTAATAAGGGTTAAATTTCTATAAAAATTTGTTTATCTTATATTATGTGAACATATTTTGACCATATCCCTTTTAATTTTAATTATTGGTTTATTTTTACAATTTTTGGTGAAAACATGTGATGTATTATATTCTATTCAAAAAGGCCAATTGTCTCCTCTCCCCTACATATAAAATAAAAATCTATATCCTATAAACATTACTAACTAAAAGCATATTATTTCATCCAATAAATATCCAAATAGATTCCATATTTATCTCCCCACATCCCTGAGCCCATTTTTTTATTGGAAACCCCTCTAATGAAGGACTTTGCTAAAATCCTAAATAGGTTCGCCAAAGAAGAGGTATACTTCTTAACCACGCATCTCATTTTTTATGTTCACCCACCACATTAAAATATTATTAACTATAATAGTATAAAAACATTATAATATTCTATATATTTATATCTTATTTTGTAAATTTTATAACCTATATAGAAATCATAATGTATAAAATGGGAAAAAATCATTAATACTATGTATGGAATTCTACCTCCTCGCGAAGTGACGTAATTCATTTTCCATCACCGCATCTCAAGGATAGATATAATGATGAATTTGTATTATATATAATATATTAATTTAATTATTATACTTATGGAGTTATATAATAAAATATTACTTCTTACCTTACAATACATTTAAAATGATAACTTCGCTCATGCATTCGTGTGAACAACCACCTCTACAAAGCGTTGTGATAAGGTTTTATTTTTTTGACATGGATGGTAAAGTGGATACATTTAATTAATATATACTATATTAATGATATATAAATTATTATTTAATGGATAATTAATATTTACCTTTATTTAATTTCGTATGTTAGAAAATGAAAATAGCATTCATTCATACGTACGACCAACCTCCTCCATGAACAGTGTAATTCGATTTTCTATATCTAACATTTATGGATCGCTATAAATATGAATAAAATGAGTATATATGATATTTATTTAATTATTATCATTATAAATCTTATTTATCCATTATTAATGTAGAATGTATAAAACTACTAAATTTAAAAATACTTGAGAATTTAAGCAGTTATGCCCTAGAATAGTGATTCGAAGAAAGAATTGTTTCTAAAATGTTGATAAAAGATTATAAGTAAATAATTTAAGGTATGATAAATTTTATTATGGTTATTTAATATATTTATAATAAACCAATATTTATTATACAATAGTTTCTAACATTTATAATGAAATTCAAGACTTGAGGTAATGGATTTTTCTCTCACATTTAATTTTGTGAGACACATATCATATTCACCACATGTTTTTTATATGGTGTATATACTACCAATTAATTTATTTAATATAGATTCATATTTTTTTTAATTACCTATATATGTATGTTTATTTTTATTATTTTTATTATGGTTAAAAAGGCACTGAAGTGCAAAGAGGTTTATGATACAATCTCATTGTTTATTTGGATTTTTTATGATTATGATTAAAAAATGAAATCATATGACATAAGTAGTACCCCTGATTTATGGTATGTAACCCTTAATTGTCTAATTTTATGTTAATAAAGTGTAAGGGTGAAGGTTGGGAGATTTTTGAGGATTTTCAAGGAGTTTTTGGGAAAAAGGAGAAGTGTACAGTATGTATACGGTTTTCCTAAACTGTGCGACAATCTTAGTAGAAACCATAAAACTTGTTCTGGGTTGAGAAATGTTGAGGTAGTATCTTTGGAAAAATGTCTAAAAGTTTACGAAGACCATTCACGAAGGTCGTATTGGGGTTTCCTTAAAATAGTATATAACACATAGTTAGCGCACTGTTTGTCTAACCATGCGTTCTCACCATACATAGAGTAAAATCTAGATCCTATTTTATGGGATCTCATTCGTTTTTCTCCCACTGGATCCTTTTTGCTCCTAAATATACCTAATTCAATATTTATTTCTATTTAAGGTTGGGTAACCTCTCCCATGAACTTAGAAACCAATCCAGAGACCTCCCTTGGTGTCTTCAAGCCAGATTCTCACAGTAAGTGACGATCTTCATAGTTATTCTCACGTATTTGTAGATCTACTTAGATCTACTTCTCCTCTACTATTTATTTTTCATATATATGATTTTTATTTGTAGATACATGTTTAGGGATTCCAAATATGATGATATTTGGGTTTTTTGTTGTTATGAGAAGAAATCTAAAGCCATTTTTGTGGAGAAACAACCCAGTTGCTATAAAATTATTCGTTCATTGTCTATTTTCGTCAAAAACTACAAAGTAAGTGGATTATATCTCAACTAATATTTCTAAAATTTATTGTATTAGTTTAAAATTGTTTTATTTTAATTAATTTTATTGTTAAAATCATGGAATAAATATTCTTTAGTGATGATTTATGGTTTTGAAGAAATTGTGTAATCTTGGTGAATTATTGTGCAATGTGACTTAGTTCATTGAATTTAAAGTGGTAATTTTAAATTATAGACTTGATATTATTTATAAATGGTTTAATGGGAAATATTTTTTCAATAAATAGGTTTTTTTATTTAAATTGTTTGGATTTGAAATGGGGTTGATGGGAAATGGTTTTCAATAACCAATGGGATTTTATTGAAAGGGTTTTTGGAATGATCCTTGGGAATACTTGGTGTGTGTGTTTATATTGTATTTATGGGGCTTGGATGAAATATAACCTTGTACTCAATATAAAAGGTCAAATGCCACATGGGATATATTTACCTTGTGATGAATAGGTAAATCAATGAGAAATGGCTCATGAGTATGGAACTGTAATTGCATAGCATTCATGGTTGATTGTATAGATGTGTGGAATGGATTGGGTATGAAAAAGAATATTGAGAAATTGTTTTAGAGATTTTATTAGTTATTTTTATGGAAAAATAAATTTATGGAATAATTGGTTTCAATTTCAATTGTATGATTTTGGTTACAAATGTTTTTGGGAACTTGTTTATATTTATTTATAAACTGTATTGAGAAATTGTTTTATATATAATGTTTTATGTAAATGTTGCTAACTCTTCTATCATAGTGTCCTGAGTAGGGAAGTCCTTGGAAAAAACCTACTAAGTTTTATACTCACCCCTTCATTGGCAGTTTGGTTTCGTTGCAGATGCTGTCTTCCAGGATTTGGGAAAAGTTAAATATCACATGTTTTTAGTACATCCTTGTGATACTTGGGTTGTTCATTGATTGTGGATATTTGTGCTTGTAGAGCATGGAGTCTTGTAGTCTTCTTGGAGTCTTTAGTTGTTCTTCCTATGTTTACATTGACAATTGTTTGGACTTCCAATGCGGTACACTTTAATGTGGTTTTGAGATATATGAAGTTGTTGAGTTGTCTTTCTTTTGTTCGTGAATCTTATAATGAGTTGTTTTGTTATGGATTTTTTGGTTAGTGGTTTATTTATTAAAGGGTAAATCATCCCTCACTAGTATTTGAAAACCTTTGTCATTTATTTCCAGCCTTTTGAATCTTAGAGATGTCAATTAAGGCCTAGTAATGATTCATTATATTCTCAATCCAATGTGAATGAGCGAGTCATTACAACATATCTCTCAACAAACTCATGGATTTTATTCTACCATTGTTATTTATGGACATTTCATTTATTCATTTCATTTTACTCACATTTTTCACTCAAGAGTAAAAAATAATGTTCTTTTTTAGAAAATTAACTTTATTTTGGTCATTGAACAAAAATACTTTATATTAATTCTTTAGGTTTTCTATTTTTTTTTAAATATTTTTTTTACTATTCTCAAATTATTGATTAATTTCGTTTTTACCATTTCCCCCTTTTATGTTTTTTAAATAACATTCATGAAATTTTATAATGATGTCCTTTTGTCTTTCTATAAAAAATGTTATTAGAATCTTTTTTATCATATATATCATAAATGGTATCTCTAGTTGTAGTGAAAGCTCAATGATTTATGTATTCTCTTACATGTTTTTGATGTTATTTATAAAGATAATGGTTTCCTTAATATTTTTGAAATGTCAATATTTTAATTTTATTTTTCAATGTAAAAAACGATATTTTCTTCATGTAATATTCCAAGTGATATTTTAAAGTAATTTTGATTTATGATAACATCCTTTGATGTTACATATGATCTACTAGGGATATAGTGTAATGATACCATTCTTATTATTAATCAGAATGATTTTAGAATATGATGATAATTTGTTTATGAAACAAATTCAGTTTAAATTGGTTATGTTATGATGTTATAACTGTTATGAACCTCTTTTATTACTATGGGTTATTTCATGATTTAATGTTTATGAATCCAATTTGTCTTCCATGGGATATAAAATTATGAAATTATTATGAAACCCATTTACTTTTCATGGGATATTATATTTTTAGGGTTACATGATCTAGTGTAACACATATATATAGAATTTATAATGTGATAAGTGGGATATGAATTATATAACCCTACAATGTATTGGGTAATGGTTTATATATCATTACATATATAGGAAATGAATGGAGAGTGAACCTAGTTCAGTAAGTGACTTTTTACACATTAATAGACTTTTGAGTGAACCTTTAATTCTATGATTATTTATGGAGTGAACCCATTACATAATGATAATCATAGAAATTGTACATGAGAACTAGGGAAATGAATTTCAATGTTAATGTATACACCACAAATAATACAGCTATTCTACTATTTTTCTCTCATGGATCATATTTTTTGATTATTTATGTTTCATGTTTTTTGAAGTGCCAAGATTTATGTATTGAGTGAATATTGTGAACAATTATATGAATGTTATTATTTTTAAATGTTATTATTATGATATCATACTTTTATTCTAAAGTTATGTTGAAATATACCTTTTTTACCCTTAATGAGCATCAGAGGATTCCCATTCATATGTTTTAATTACCTATCTTATAAAGAATGGTATTTTTTATGACAGGTCTCTAAGGGGTGCATGATGTGAATAAAATTTAGGGAGATGTTGTAGCTCACTTTTGAAGTGGTTGTATATGTATCTAAGTTTCCAAATACACTAGGCCAATAAGATTATATAGTTTATTGTTATAATATATAAATAATATTCATATAAGAAGATGTAATATATTTTTATGAATTGTATTGGTCACTATTGTTTGTAATATAGAATGGTTTTGATATAATTTGGAATGTATAGTGAGAAAACATTAGTGAGAACCCTAGGGATAAGTTAATGTATAGGAAAATGTAAAATAATATTGTTAAAGTATAGAGTGAGAGGTTTCCATGTAATTAAATCCATATCAGGATAATACATGTGGATATGAGTCTAGAATAGTTGTATTTATGCTTAATAACTACAAAAAAGGGTGCATTAGACCTTAACATGATCATTTCCTAGTGTAAAAAGTAGCCTTACTGCACACCTTGTTTGATAATCCCAAGATATATATTTTGGAAATTCAAAAACACATTATGAAAAATCATGAAGGATTATAATATATTATGACCATGAATAAACTAGGATAACCCTATGTGTTTTATTATTGAAAACATGGTGTAAATATTTTGACATCCATTGAATTATTTTTCATTATTTATCACTTAGATTTATTATTTTGGATGGTCATGCTAGCCATTTTTTTAGAATATAATTGTAGATATAATGATAAATTTATTTTGGATATATGTAATATTAGATAATGAAGTTTCCTATTTAATAATAGTTACATGAATTTGTGTATATTTTAAAATGTCACTATGAATGTTAATTCTAATCCTTTATTCATAGATTATAAATTATAATTTAAAACCTATAATGAAATTATAATCACATAAAATAACTATAGTTGTTCTCCAATTGATGATTATAGGAATGTTCTTACAAAAAAACTAGTTATTCACCCTCTAGTATAATTCAATGTTATTTTGGGAATAAATTGGATTTATTTAAATAAAGTTCATATTAATTTTCGAGGAAGGAAATTCACATTTAATATTCTGATCCAACCTATGATAAATTTGAAATACAAAGAGAAATTGAATTCATTTTACGGTTGTATATTCACATTAAAAAGGGATGTTTATATCATATGGTTAGTGATAAACCCAACATTGATGATACACCTATTTTATTGTATCACCTTGAGAAATCTTGAAATAATTTTTTTCAAATTAATTTAATCATTTTGATATTTTGAATTTCACGCAACAAAAAAAATTGTTTTTTATATTAAAGAACTAAGATTCTATTATATTATACACAACAAAAAGTTAATCATGAACTATAAGAAACATAATGTTTTTATTTCTCTAAATGGTACACCAAGGATTTCTTACATTACACATAAATACCTATAATTCATTATAAAAGTAATTTTACTACTATTTAATAGAGAACCTATTTTAAATATAAATTTTTTTCATTTTTTTAAATTTTATATTTAAAATTAAAATTAAAATAGGAAAATTAAAAAAAGTTTATGGTAATTTTTTGGTATTTTTCAACGAGGTTTTATTTTTTAATGAATGGTTAAAAATAATGAATTTTAATTCAAAACTTCATTTTCATCTACTTTATCTATAAGGATAAATTATATTAATTAAATTATTTAAATTATAATTAGATTAATTTTTTATTAATTAATCCAATTTAGTTTATTAGAAATAATTTCACCATGAAATTGAATATAAAAACATAGAATTTTTTTGAAAGCTTTATCTTAAAAAACCCACATTTTCATCGTGTATGCCAGATTAAATTTAAATTAATTTCTACCACTTATGTCATTTAAATTTATACAAATTGATTCCATATTTGGAATAAGAATAATTTATACTTTATAATAATTTAATTTTTTTATCACGATTATTAGTAAAATTTATTAAAATTAATTACATCAATTAAGGTGAAATTAAGCTTAACAAGGGACTAAACCTGAATCATAAGGGTAAAAATAACCTATATAATTTTTGAAAAACAATAGGATATCCATATTTCATCCACTCCTCCTATAATGTTCCATAATGGCCCATTATTAAAATTTTGGAACAAATAATAATTGGGGAACACACAATTATTTTCAAAAATACCAATTGTGTCCTTTCCCTCTACTATACAAAGGCACTCACCCCTCCCACTTCATCACACCTCTCACAAAACATTTTATCAAAAAAAATATAAAAAAAGTTCTCTTAAAAATACCTCATATCAACCTATAAGCCTCAAATTTTGAATAAATAAATCTATGGAATATCTTAGCTGCAAACCAAGAGGAGTTACCTGAATAAGAGGTAACATCCTTCCTCGATCTCTTTAGTTCCATTTTCGTCCTATACCACCTCAATTATTCATATTTCATTTTTATATAATAAAAAAATTATTCTAAATATACTGATTTTTTTCTTCTAAGTTCTAAACATGCACTTACACACACTTCCATAAAATTGGTAACAAAATTATAATACTTGTGTAGGGAGAACTACCGTCTTATGAAATTATATAGTTTAATTTTACTTTACCACATCTCATGGTTGAAAATTATGATAGAAACTATATTTTTATATGTTATGTATGATATTTATGATGTATTTATTATTATTAAATTATAATATAATACATACCTTCATGCTTTCCATTTTGTATATGTATGATAATTTCATTTGGGGAAGTGTGTACTACTACCACCTCAAAGCGATGTGATTCTCCCACACCATATATGGAACGTGTTAAGGATAAATTTAGTGATTTAATATGATATATATGAAATAATAATTCTAATTTAATTATAAAACACACACACACACAAATATATATATATATATATTCCTTTATATATACATATATTTCATTTAATATAATTCTTTTAGTACATCAATAAAACAAAAACATCATTCATGTGTATATACACCCTACCATCTACATGATTAGTGTATTTCATTTAATACTTAAATATTATATATATTATTATATATACATATATACTGAATATATTTTATTCTTGTACACTATTTTAAATTTTATAAATAATTAAATCATGATATAAGTAAGATCCTCAAGAATAACAAGTCAAAGCATATAAAAAAATAATGAAGATATTACCCAAAAACATAACATTAACATGAAGTTGTTAGTAAAAGGCTAATATATTGTCATAAAAATTAATATATAGTATTAGGAATAATAATATGTATATTTAATAGAATTAAAATAAACTTATATTTATTATACAAGAGGTTTTAAAATTTACAAAGAAATTCAAGACTTAAGGTAAGAGAATTTCATCTCACTTTTTATTTATGTGAGATACATGACATATTCACCACTCACTTCTTCTATGTGGTGTATATAATAACCTATGACATTTTATAACATTAATTTTATTTTATTTAATTATATTCAATGATTTAAGTTATGTTATTCTCTCACGAGGATCATGATTTTAAAGTTACTCAAGTAGTAAGTGTTTTATCATCTCACTAGTATTATTTTCTATAAGGCACTAACCATGTTCACCTCATATTTCATATATGTGGGTTTTATATTGAAAATTTATTAATTATATTATTATTATAATTAAATATATGGTAATTCATATATCTATTTTATGAACTCCCTTTCATGGAGTTTATATTTCAAAATTTACTAAATCGGTAATGTAATTTTTGTCTTAGTTTGCCTTCTTTGAGAAACATGTATTGTTATGAACCTATACTAATTTAAGAGGTTCATATACTTCCACATGAAATGTTATATCATGCATCTAGTTATTTTAATGATATTTTAAGGTTCATGTAATATCATTTTCTTACATGGGGAGTATGAATCAATGTCACTAAGTGGTAAGAGTTTATTGAAACAATGTCACTGTTTATTGGGATTGTTTATGATTAAGATTCCATTGAAGAAATATCATGATACATTCTATTAATAAATCTAATTACATGTATTATTCAATGGTTATTCATGATATATTAAATTATTATTACCATTTTTTCACTCTTTGTAACTTAATATAATTACGAATGTGTTTTTAAGAAAATCTACCTATATTTATTCTTTTAATTTGAAAATATATTTATTCTAAAATGGTTTTCAAATATTACATTATATGTTTTCAATGTTATATAATTTTTTTTCAAAATTTTTTTAAATCATAAGTTATCATTTTTCAAAGTTATTTTCAAAGAAATTCTTTTCAAAATGTTTTCAGGATTCATTTATAAGTTTTCATGAAAATTGGTTTTCCAAATGTTTTAATGATTGATTTATATGTTTTCAAATTATTTTCGATGAAAAAGGTTTTCAAAATAATTTATGTTTTACAAAGTATTTTTAAAATAGGAAAATATATTTTATACAATAAATTTTTAAATGAAATTATAATGATTTATTTATAAGGAAAGTATTTTTTTTATGGTTTTATGAAAAATATTTACAAATAAAGGATATATTATTTATGAAATGTTCCATGCGATCTTTAAAAATCCTTCTTAATTTAAGATAACATATATTTTATAGTTTATTATTTTCAGGGGATATGATCCAAGAACACCGTTCATATTCTTTCTTGAAAGGTTTATGTTTTGATAGAATGATGTTTGTGACATTTTTTTCTCTTACATAGTTTATATTATCTTAAAACCCACTTATTTACATGGTTTATGTTTGATTAAATAATTATGGGTCCTATATATTTTCCATATGTAATGATACAATGAAATATTTATTAAATAAATTTTATTTCATTTTTTATGATATTTTGATCGTTTATAATAATGTGGCACACATATTATGTGTTAGTTTAGACCAATATCTCTCTACAATGCCTAAGGTAATGATTGATGACTCATGAGTATATATGTTATGAATAGACCTGGTTGCATGTCCATAAGTTTATGCATGAACCTGATTACATGGTCATGATGTTATGAGTGAACCTTATTAGGTGTTAATAATGTTAGGTTTGAAACTTATTAAATGTTCACAATGTTATACATGGACTTGGTTGCATGTCCGTAAGTGTATGTGTGAACCCAATTAAAAGTTAAAAATGTTAGGAGTGAACATGATTACATGTTACAACTTTTATTCATAAAGATGATTGAATGTTTACAACATTATGAATAAAACTATTTTCATGTCCATAATTCCATGATAGGGATAAATTTAATGTCATTAACTTAATGAGAGAACTTGTTTCTAATTATACTTGTTCAAAATGTTATATGCTAATGTGTTTGATACAATTCCACGTCTTATTAATTTATTATGCTTTCATTTTAATGTTCCTGATTATATTATGAATCATGTATTATTAAATTCTAATCATTATTCCGTGATTCATGTTTATGATCTTTGATTTGTATGATATGATATTATAATGATAAGATCATGTTCTCATGCCCTTATGTTCATATTATTCATACATATTTCCTTTATTTACACTTACTGAGCATTCAAGCTCACCACTTTATTATTTTTACATTCCCTAGTTTATAAAGAATGTTTTTTAAGTATAATTACTAAGGGGGGTTATTTTTTAGAAAAATTGAATATCGTTCACTGAGTTAAAATATTTTGGTTCTATGTATCAAAAGGTACAAAACTAAAACGGTATTTGAGTGTCTTTTTGTGTAATTTTTTATGTCTTCTATAGAAAAATGAGGAAATATACATGTATATTAAGACTATGCTATTATAGTTGGTACTAGAGTAAAGTTTTAGTCAACCATTGGAAACTATAATGAGAAAACATTAGTGATATCTCTACAGATATTTAAAAGGATTTATCTATAGGTGTCTCTAAGGATAATTATAAGGATGAGTTAATGTTTAGGGAAATGTCTGGTAATTTTGTTGAAGGATTGGGTGAGTGGTTTATAAGAAACATTTCTATATATAGATACATCAAGTGGACATGGTTCTAGAATAGATATACCCAGGATTAACAACTATGAAAATGTGTGTTAGGCCTGACTTGAGCCTTTCTTGGTACACGACAATGGGCCTTACTGTGCACCTCATTTGACACTCCAGGGGGATAAGCTTTAGGAATTCACAAACACTTTATGAACCATAATGAATAATTTAAATAGAATATTATTCTGAATGACCTAGGGTAAATGTAAGGTGTCATAGAATAAATAATTATGTGTCATTACTTTGACATCCTATAAATATTTTTTTATGATTATGTGGTTTCCTACTATGATAAGTGTTTCTGACCTTATTCTTTCCAGTTTTATTCAAAATCAAGAACTAGAATGAAATGAATTAAAGTAGAAATTTTTACATTTGGAAAGTATGGGAATGATGATTATTTATTTCCTAGGTGAAAATCTCATGATGAGAATCATAAAGGTTCACATGTAGTGGTTATTCAACTGAAGATAAAGAGACCACACAATACATGTGAAAGGTATGATATATTCTTAAATTATTATTTACATTAACATAAGAAGCATGATTGGATTTATGTATAAGAAGCTAAAGGAATAATTCATATTTCATATCATAGTAAAGGGCTATTAAGGTATAAGATGCTAAATCCTAAGTAATGGTTTAAAAATAAAGTTGGATAATTTAAGCGTATATGTTTTTGAATTCAAAAATTATGTTATTTTAATCATTAAATATATAATTATTTTCAGTATAAGTTTTTCATTATGTATTTTAAATGATATGTGAAATAGTGATAGTGATTTATAAAAGTGATTTCAAGGAAAGGTGATATTTTGACTAAGGTAAGATAACAATTTATTTATTTATTATGTTTATATAATGATGTTTGGAGAAAGATATTTTGTAAATGAATAAGTAAATTTGGCGGTACTAATTAACTCATAACTATTAATATATTTTTTTGAAAAATTATTCTATGTTATCATGGATAAAATTTACAACTTATTAAATTTAAGGAATACAACCAAAAATCCTTAGAATAAGGAATCATGTATGTTTTCCAAAAGTATTTAAGGTAATTTTTGTTATTATCATGTTTCAAGAGAATATATAATGAGGGTATTCACATATTTGGAATATGAAAACCAAGAGATAATTTGGGATAAATGGGGGTCAATGATAATCCTATTAAAACTATTTCTTTATAATGTTTTTTATTTTCATATTTCATAAGGGATATGAGGATAAAAATTCATGGAAAGTTTAAGTTATGCTTTAGCTGAAGTATTTATGTATTGAGGTAGAATTGAAAACCTTACTTAAAAGACTATTTATTGATTGAACTAATTTCAAGTGTGTAAATAATATTTATTTTGGAAATTATATCAATTTAGTTTTAGAAAAGTACAAATATTGTGTTGAGCGAAAACCCATAAAATTCGGCAAGGTTATAGGTCTTGAACCCATGACTAAAGGATGATAAGGGTTTCATGCCTACCACTGGCCTATGTGATGTTTGGTTAATGTGTAAATATTACTTTTATGTTAAAAATTTAATTTATAAATAATAATTATGTACCATTAGTGATATTTTTTAGGTTTATAGATTAATTTATTAACCATATCGACTTTGGAGAATAGTTAGATTCAAATAGTTATAATTTTCACTCTTTTATAGGCCGTAAGATCCGTTAAAAGTGTATTTTAATGCTCTAGGCATCGAATGTAATTTTTTATATCCATTTCTTGGACTATTTTATATGAAACCCTATACTAATCATGCACTGCACATAACATAAATTTTATGTTTCTCTACATGGAACATAGAGGTTAGGTTGTGTTACATGCAAGACTGACTCTCCTCAATGGCTTGCGTAACACACAAGTATAAGTTTTAACAAATAGTAGTATATTATTAAAATATATTATTATTTAACATAATAATATATAACCTATATGTTAATTTTATAATAATAGGATTAAATAACATATGAAAATATATATTTTAATTCATTGGTTACCTATTAATTAGAAATGAATATACAAATCGATTGAATATAAAGTGAATAATTTGATAATTTTCAAAAATCAATTTATATTAATAAGTTAAATTAATTACTATTATTTAATTAATTTAATTAAATATACATGATATATATTAAATCTAATATTTTTTATTTTCATTGAATTCATTTTATAGGCATATTATGATAATAGAACAAATATTACACATAGAAACTGATATTTTTATAAAAGCAGTTTTAACCATTTTAATGGAGAAACTATTTTAAATCTAATTTTTTTTAACTTTTATAAATTTTATATGACAAAATAAACTTCATTTATCAAATATAAACATAAAAATATGTGTATGATGAATTTTAGGTATTTTTCCACAATTTTTCATTTTTAATGAATAGTGAAAAATAATGAATTTTAATTGACAACTAAATTTATGTCTAAATTATTTATAAGTATAAATTATATTCTTAGTTGGTTTTAATGTTTAATTAGATTAATATTTTATCATATAATACAATGTAAATAATTTTAATCAATTTCATGTTGATATTGAATACAAAAACATAACAAATTTTTGAACAATTCTATTTTAAAACCCTACATTGTCATCCCGACTCCAAGATTAAATTTATATTAATTTATTCCACTTATACAATTATAAATTTGAAAATATATTAAATATTTGGATTCATCATAATTTTTAATTTATAATAATTTTAATTTTTTTACCACATAGATTAGTGAATGTTTTTAAAATTAAATATATCAATTAATGTAAAATTAATCTTAACAAGGGACTAAACCTAAATCATAACTGAATAAATGAGAAATACAATGTCCAAAACCTATTTTTTCAACATATTTTGTACAATAAACCTCTAAGGTTATATAATGGTCCATTTTGACACTATTTAAACTAGTTATACTTGGGTAACAAAAAATTATTTTCAAAAATACCAAGTGTGTCATTTTCCTCCATTTTATAAAGGCACTCAACCCTCCCACCTCCTCCCACCTATCAATCCACTATGGATCAAACATGAACTAATAAAATAGATATTAAACATCCAATTACTCAACCTATAATCCAATACTTTGGGATAAATCTATCCAAGTAAGCTCTTTGGTGCAAACCAAGAGGAGTTACCAAAATAAGAGGTAACATCCTTCCTAAATATCTTTAGTTTAATTTTCTTTCTCCACCACTAAATTATTTTTATTTCATATTTATATAATAAAACCATAATATTAAATATAATGATATGTTGTTATTATAATGTTTCAACCTTAACTTAAACAAACATCCATCTAATGGTAAATGAACTTACCATTCATGTGTACAGAGAACTACTGCCTCACAAAACGATGTTGTTCATTTTTTCCTTTTCCAACTCTCACAGTTAAGAATTATGATGGAAACTATATTTTTATATGATATATATATATATGATATTAATGAAATATTTATTCTTATTTAATTATTATATAACACTTAACTTCATGATTTCCATTTTGGGTAATTATGACAATTTTGTTTGGGCATGTGTGGACCACCACCTTCTCAAAGTGATGTGAATCTTCCACACCATACAAGGAATGTTTTAAGGATTAATTTTCTGAAATTATATGATATATATGAAATAATAATTCTAATGTAATTAATATATATATTCACACAGATATCTCATTTAATTCCATTCATACAATATATTAGTAAAACAAAAACAATGTTCATGCGTATGTACAACATACAATCCCCATAAATGGCGTATTCCATTTTATACTTAAATCCTATATAGATTATTATAGATACATATATAATGAATATATATATTAAGATAAACATTTTTTACATTATTGAAATGTTTAAATCATGATATAAGTAAGTGGATCAAGAATAAAAGTCAACACACATATGAAAAGTAAAGAATATATTACCAAAAAACGCATCATTCACATGAAGTTGTTTATAAACGAGGAATATAAAGTTACAAAACAAATAATATATGGTATTATATATAATAATATGGTTCTTTAATATTTTTATAATAAAATTATATTTATTATACATGAGGTTTTCATGTGTATTAATAAATTCAATACTTAATGTAAAGGAATTTCATCTCACTTTTTATTTTTGTGAGATACAAGCCATATTCATCACTAACTTCTTTTGTGTGGTGTATATACTTAAATATGGCATGTTATATCATTAATTTAATTTTTATAATGATATAAAATGATTTAAGTGATGTTATTATCTCATGGGGTTCTCAGCTTAAATGTTACTAAAGTAGTAGGGGTTGTCTTGTCTCAATTTTATTTTCCATGAGACACAAGCCATGTCCACCTCCTATATAATATATGTGGTGTGTATACATAACATGGATTTATTTTATGATTATTATAATTAAATATATGGTTATTAACTTATCTGTTTGATAAAATCTCTCTCATGGGGTTTATGTTTCAAAAGTTACAAAATCGGTAAAGTAATTTTATCTCAATTTTCCTTTATTGAGATACATGTTTTGTTCTGAACCTATATTATTTTACAAAGTGTATATACTAAAATTTGACATTTTATATCATAAATATCATTTATTTTATTTTATTTTAAGCTTCATGTAAACTAAATTTATTACATTTTGAGTGTGATTCAATGTTACCAAGTGTTAATAGAGTATTGAAACAATCTCATCGTTTATTAGGATTATTTAGGATTATGCTTCCATTGATGAAATATCATGATCCATATCTAATGAATTATGACTAATTTTATTATCCTATTTTTTAGGAAATGTATTAGTACCATTTTTTCACTCATTGTTACATAACATAATTAGTAAAGCGTTTTTAAGAAAATCTAACATTATTTCCCTTTCCGTTCCAAAATTTGTGTTCTGTAATTTTTTTTCAAAGATTAATTTATATGATTTCAATTTTATTTTCAATTAAATTGTTTTAAATACGTTCTATAAGCTTATTTTATAAATTTTCAATTTTCTTTTCAAATAAAAGGCTTTCAAAATATTTTCAAGCTTCTTTTATAAGTTTTTAAGGAAAAATGTTTTAGAAATGTTTTTATGGTTTCTTTATAAGTGTTAAAAGTAATTTCAAAGATAATGGTTTTTAAAATTATTTTTATATTAAAAATATTTTTTCAAATAGGAAAATATATTTTGTTCAAGAAGTGTTTTAAATTAAATTATAATTATTTCTTTATTAGAAAATAATTTTTAAAATGGTTTTATGAAATCGATTTTCCCAGAAAGGCTATACCCCATTAAATTATTCTTTTTATATTTGAATAGAAATTATCTTTTTAATTTTCAAAATACTTTTGAGGGAAAATGAGAAGCCATTTAGTTCATTTGGGAATAAAATAATCAAAATACATAACATAATTATTGAAGATAAGTTTGAGCCTATTAGAAACTTTTTCCCAAAGTAATTTCTAGGATAGATCACTTACTTGTGATCCTAGATCTTCCCTTATAAACTCTTCAAATTTACCTTCCATCTTCGCACATGTTTGGATATACTCATCATAATTAATATTCCATTTATTGAAACCCCTAATCATAATATGGTCATTCATATCAATCCATGCCCAATGCTTTCCATTGGTGTCCACATAGATTTCTCTTTTATTCATTTTATTTTCTTCCAATTTTGAGGCATTGATATGAAGATATTCCTCCATCATAGCCTCCCCAAAATGAGCTAGTAGATACAATGGGTTCATATTGTGGACATTCTCCACCACTGTCTATCATTGATGACCATCTATAAAACTCTTTGATATAGCCTTTCTTAATACAAAACTATTTTCATTAGGATTTTCCTGCACTTTATCACAATTAGTAGTCAAGAATTCCATATCTTTTTATTTAGTTTTTTTACTTTACCCGGTCTCCATTAGTTTTAGTTGGAATGAATAGTCCTTGTGTCCTTTTCATTTCTTCCCTATAGTCAAATTATAGTTCCCTGAATCCAGTCTATTCCTCTTACCCTTATTCATTCTTAAACTATACAGACCATGAATGTGACTATTATCTACATTTTCCTCAGAGTATTAACAAGGAGAGTACTCTCCCGATGAGGTTCCATAAATTTCTTTCCCTCAATGAAATTCTTCACTTGTGTGAACCCTTCTTGATTCTGTTCCACCCACTCAGGATATAAAACTTCAAATTGGTTGATTTTTGGGATTTTAATCTGGTTCTTTCTCATGGTGGTTTTTTTCTCTTAACACACCAAAACATATAGAGTACCCTAATTTGAAGATACTCGATCTTTGTCACCTCTTTATTTCTCCACTACCGCCAAAGACAATGTCTCTTGGACATGGACTATCTCTAAGTGAGGAGAAAACAACCTAATATTAAAGGACTCATCATTGTGAGCCTCCTCATCCTTCTCTATATCTAGTGAAGCCTTCTTAGTCAGCTTGTGAATAGCTAAATCATTCTTCAGGTGAACAAAAATGTCCACAACCTTTAGTTTTGTTGTAGGTCTTCCAATATTCTGAAGATGAGTTTCAGGAAGCACTGCATTACCTCCTACCTAAGAAATTGTCACATCTTTACCAGTCTTCATAACCATACCCCCAAAACTATCTCTACACAAAAAATGGGAATCAAGATTCCCCAGACACCTGCACATCTTGAAATAGTCCACCAATGATTCTAAGAACGCTGTTTGTTTGAACATGAATTCTTCACCAACAATAACCCACACCCACTTCACCGAAGTATTGGAGACATCAAACTCCACACATAAATGTGGGTTAATCAGATGGCTGAAAGAGGATGTTCTATTATTATAACATAAAAAAATTCCTACAATGTTCCCTAATCCAGAGGATTGCAAGGTTTGAGAAAGACAATGGAATTTCAGGAAAAGAAACCCTGATTGTGACTAAAGAGGAATCCCATTTCATATGGAAATAATAAAACCAATTAAAGAGGAAAAAACTAAAACTAAGAAACATAGAGTAATGGACTATGAAAAAATAAAAATTTCCTATGATCCAAAGTGAATCATTAGGTGGAGTTCATCAAGAAGACTGACAACCACGTGATATTGTAACCCCCAATATTCAAAGATTAAGCGGTCAAAATCATCTATAGAAGGTCATCAGTGAGTGAAACGATCCACTAGGGTCAGATCCAGGAGACTTGAAGCTTATGTGAACTCCAATAGTGATAAATGAAGTTGTGGTGTGCCATCAAATAGTGCAAGAACATTTAGGCATAGCGAAATATCCAACTACTTAGGTTGGGAATCAAGGTTTGAGAAAGGGAGAAAGGAGCGGATCTTTGAAGCTGGTGGGGTGAGATCCTCCCCCATTATGATGACAGAAAGGGGGAGGCTGCAGTCATCTCCACCACTATTAGGGAATCACCGCTGAAAGTCAAGACAAAAAATCTTGATATGAAAATATATATCTTAGTTCCATGTGATCTTTCAAAATACTTCCTAATCTATGATTACATACATTTTTATATTTTCTTCTTTACTGGGGATATGATCCAAGAACACCATTCATATTCTTTCTTGGAATTTTTTATGTTTTTATGGAATGATTTTTGTGAAATTTATTTCTCTTACATGGGTTATATACTCCTAAATCCTTCTTCTTTCCACAGGTAATGATTTGATGAAATGATTATGATACCCGTATCTTTTCCATAAGTAATGAAATGATGAAAATTTTATGATACCCATATAATTTCATGGGTTATAATATGAATATTGTTTATATTCATGTGGAAAACCTATTATGTGATGGTTTTGAACTATATCTCCCTCAAATGAATTGGGTAATTATGGATGACTCATGAGTATACATGTTATGAATGGACCTAGTTGTGTGTCCATAAGTTTGTGTGTAAACCTGATTATATGTACATAATGTTATGAGTGAACCTTATTATGTTTTCACAATGTATTGTGAGAACATGATAACATGATCACAATGTTATATATGGATGTAGTTTCATGTCTATATGTTTATGTATAAACCTGATCATATGTTCATGATGTTATACATGAACTTGATTACATGTTCAAATTGTTATGCGTAAACATGATTTCATTTTCAAAACATTATGAGTGGTTTAGGTTACATGTCCATAAGTCTATGTGAGGTCCTAATTTCATTTCCTTAACTTAAAGAGTGTATGTGTTTATACTTATACATGTTCATAGTGTTATATGTTGATTTTTTTTTCACAACTCCATGTTTTATTCAAATGTTATGATTTAATGGATTATGTTCCTGATTATCTTATGAGTCATGTATTATGAAATTCTAATATTTATTCTATGATTCATATTTAAAATATTTGATATGAATGGTATGACCTTCTAATGATAATATCATGTTATCTTACCCTTATGTTCTTTTTATTCTTATGCATTTTCTTTATTTAACCATAATGATCATTTGAGATCACCCATTTCATATTATCCCTTTCCCTAGGTTATGAAAAGTGTTTTATGTAGAATTATTAAGGAGGAAATCATTGTGGGAATAATTTAAGATCATTCAATCAGTTAGAAGATTTTTGTTCCATGTTTCCAAAAGAACTAAACTAATATGATCTTCTGGTATCTGTTTCTATAATTTTTTAAGTATTATACAAAATAATTTATGTAATGTAAATGTAATTTAAGACTAGGATTTTATATGTATGATAGTTTTTTGATTTATTACTGGAAGTGGTTCTTAGTCTTCCACCAAATCATAATGTTGATTTCTTTATGAGAGTAATTCCTATTTCTACACTTTTTCAAAAATACCATATAGAATTTCCTTGATTAAGTTATTGGAATTGAAGATGGAAATCCTTAGAATCTTGTTAAGGTATTAATTCCTCCATTTGTTCCACCTCAGAGAATTCATAATATTTTATTAAGAAGAAATGTTTATTTATGGAAATTTCTAGTGATTATAGATAATTGAATAAGATCACAATCAAGAGCAAGTATCATATACCCCATATGAATGAGTTTTTTGACCAACTTCATAGCGCACAACACTTTTCCATTATTGAACTTCAATCTGGATAATATCAATTGATGGTCATAAAGGAGGATATACCCAATATGGTATTCAAAACAATGTATGGACACTATAAATATATTTAAATTCCATTTGGTCTTACTAATTTCCTGTATAACTTCATGTATTTTAATAATTGAATCATTTGAGATTACCTAAATCAGTTTTTGGTTTCCTTTATAGTTAAAAAGAATATCTATTTAATGTTAATGGAGGAGCATAATGATCAATTGAGGATTTTGTAGATGACAATAAGTAAGGATAATTAATATTTGAAATTTAAAATGTGTGAATTTTTTAAATAGAAGTTTAATGTTTTGGTCTTCTAATATCAGGAAAGGGTATATCAGTGGATCTATAAAAATGGAGGATTTTTAACATTTTCCCTGACCTACCGTAGTGACTAAGATCTGTAAATATCTTATTTTTTTGGATATTTTTGGTGCTTTGTGGAAAATTTATCAGTTATATCCAATCCTCTCAACATTTTAACTCATAAGGGATCAATTTTCCTTTAGAAAAATAAATATGGAGAAAATATCAAGTAACTAATGAAGGTGATTATCAATGCACATATTCTTAAATTACCCTGTAGTATATAAGGGTTAGTAATCAAGAGTTATTCATTATAAGGGAATTGGTTCATCCCCATTAAGAATGCAATTTTTATAGCACATGGCTCATGATAATTAATGGTGAATGAGAAAAATTTCCAAACTCCTAATTTAGATATAGGTATATTACTTTTTGAATGAAATATTTGGATGAATTATCATTATAGATGATGGTGTGATATATTTTCTTATTATAAATGATTAATTTATATATTCACATAATGAGTAAAATATTCACCAAAGTTGATTGTTGGAAATGATTAATGAATATTATTTCCCAATACATTACCATTCAAGTAAAACAAACATGGGGGATGATGTCTTGACTGAAAAGGATCATGATATATTCTCCATGATTAGGATCCCAAGAGATCAAATATTTCAATATATTCTAATTATGGACATTGAAATCATAATGTGATGGGATAAATATTATCATTATAAAATGAGTGTTCAATGACCTATATAAGTAAAGATTTAAGTGGTGAAGAAGTATGTTGTAGATCTAGAGAAGTAAGAGAGAAATATTCCTTATTTTTAACTTTATTGTGATGGAATGACAGGGTTTAAGAACCATATATGTGTTATGTCTATACCAAATTTGAAGAAGCTGTTGGATGTGGCATATATTTATTTATTCACAATTCATCATGAATGAAAAATATATATATATATATAAGGTAATTTATAGTGAAAAATCATGAAGAGGGATATTGTTGTGTATGTATGTATATTGGTTCATTTTATGCATGGATGTTAAGGATGAGAGAGAACAGTTTGAGAGTATGTTACAATCATTACCCATACCAGAATAAAAAAGGGAAAACATAACCATTTTTTCTTCAAACTCCCCAAACAATTATAAGGGAATAAAGTTTTAGGGTTTATAGTTGATGAATTTAAAAAATAAAAACTCTTTATTTATATAAAATAATATTTCTCTCTAGATAATATTTCCATGACATGAATTAAGGATGTTGTGTGGTTAGATGAAGTACTACATTCTATTGAATATTATTAGAATCCGATGATTAACTATGAGTTATTTTGAAATAGTCAATAATATCATGATACAAAATTCAGCCTCATCACTGCATATCATATTTTTATAGACAGTTAGTATGAGAGAACAATTTAAACCCTAGATTATGTTCTGAGATCTTGTTCTATAAATTTTTAATTTCTATCAGATCAACATCTTCTTGTAGTCCACATTTCATACATTAATAAATTTCACTCGATCATTAAAATGGATCCACATATTTACCTATATGAATATAAGTTTATAACTCCAATGTACTAGATTTAAGTTACAAAAATACTGATATTTTCACCTAAGATAAATTAGGATACAATAGAGAATAACATACCCATTCAACATTACTTATAGGAAGCTCAGACATGACATAAAATTTATAGAGATAATCCTTAGCGTAATAAAGAATTCTATTTTTGTGGGATGTTTTTTATATGAATTAATTCATGGAAGATAGTTATGAGATTCATATGGAATTAAATTTTACACCCTAGGTATATTTTCCCTTTTAATATTCTTTCTTGAGTATAGATGGTATCTTATCTCTTGATACTACTACCAAACCACTCTAAATAACATAATGTCTTCTATATATCTCTATTGAGGAGGCAAATACCTGATAATTTGCATGTAATAAACAAGAAGGTCACACCACATGATAATGACCATTATTATGAGGAACAAATGGTTGATATTCTGTATCATAGTGGGAATGATCTATGAAATAATACCACTCATCAGGTTTTTTTTTGTAAAACCACCAATTTGAATAAGTTACATGAGAATATGAAGATGTGATGAGGAAGAAGAATAATCAAATATTTTTATTAGAATAATATAATTTTGAAGGTAAAATTTATTTTAATGGGGGAATAATGAAACACCCTAATATTTTATGAAATATTTTTTTATAAATGTAAATTATTTGATAATTTGTGTTACACATAGCACCGAGTTTTTACAAACCACAATATACTATTAATATTATTTCTTAAACATAACCACTATAAACCATCCATTAAAAATATTTATATAAATATTAATAACCAAATTTTTATTATTATGTATTATCACTTTAGATAAATAAAATATATTGATAGATAAATACTTAATTTTTTAGTATTGTTATTATATACTTCAAAAAATCATTTTTTCCTCTGAAAAGTTTTTTTTGTTTTCTGTGAAAAATATATAAAATTAATTAATTTATATTGATTAAAATTTATTTTATAAAATTTAATCATATTTTGAATCAATATATCAAAATTATCAAGAATTTAATTTTTGGTAATTTTTTGAAAATATATTTTTTTTATTAATAGCGAAAATATATATATTTTAAAACAATCTCTTCATTTATAGAATTTACAAATTAAATTATGTTTTTTGATGTTATTAAAATTAAAAATATTTCTTATATATTATTAATATTTAAATTTATGACATTATAATAAATTCATGTTGAATATGAATATAAAAACAGTTTATAGTTATGAAAAGTTTTTCATTGGATAACTGTTTTTTCATTGCACTTATGGGTATGATTTTAAATTAAAATTTTAAAATTATATGAAATGGATTTGGTGAAAAATATTTCATATTTTGAATATGTATTATTAATATTATTTAATAAGTTCATTTTAATTTTTGTTCATGATGAATTGTAAGAATAGTAAAAATTAATTAGCACGATTAAGGTTAAAACTTGTTTAATAGGGGTTAAACTATACTAATACAGGTTAAAATGATTGAAATTTCTATCTAATTTGAATTATATTTAAATATTTATATATTTTCAAAAATAATTCTCTGAAATATTTATTTTTTGAGTAATTTTTCATTTGTAAAACATGTTTTTATTATACTCTTTTAAAAAATTCCATGTTTTTTCATCTTCCCCACTTATTAAAGGGCACCAAGTCGAATATTCTATAAACTCATACAAAGCCTTTTGGTTCATGAAATAAATTCCCAAATTAATTAAATAATTATATCCCCATGTTATAATGACCTTATATTTATCGTTAAACCCTCCAAATAAGGCTTTTGGTGAATACATACAAAGGTTCTCCAAATAAGACATATAATTCATAACCTTGTATTTTTATTTAATTTCATATTACAAATACTTAAAATATTATTCATATATGATGATATAAAAATAAATATATTATATATAATAATCTGTAATTATGTTAGTTTAATAACCTATATTTATCTCATATTCCCTAAAGTAGGAAATAAAATATTCAATCTTGTGTTGGGTAGACTACCTCCTTGGGAATCGATGTATATAAATTTTAAACACTTCCCATCATAGATGGATATAATAATGTTTTTACATTATTTATATATGATATTTATTATATAATTATACTTCTTGAATCAATATACCCCATTTATCTACTTTCTTACCAATCAATTGAAAACAAGAACTTCAGTTATGCATATGTGGGGACAACCTCCTCCAGGAAACGATGTGATACACTTTTCATTATATTATGAAATAGATGGTAATAAATATAAATTTAAGGAATATATATATGAGATATATGATATAGATATTATTTTCTATGATTTTTTTAAGATTTACCTTTCCTTCTTTCCATCAAATAGAAATTGAGAATATTGTTCATGCATACATATGAAGTACCTTCTTCATGAATGGTGTAACTCATTTATCTATATATTAAATTTATTAATCAATATATATATATATATATATATATGTTGAATGAATTTTATATTTATATCATTGTTTATATTATAGATATTATATAACCATGATAATAGTACAAGGGCCAAAACTACCTAAGAGAAACATTCATGAAATACAGAGCACTTATCACCAAGAACACATATTTTAATAAAGATTTGTTGATAAATTGGTGCTAAAAAGGTATAAGTAAACAATATAATTTATAATATATATAATATTGTTTTCTATAATATAATTATGATAAATTAATATTCTATATACTGAAGGTTTTAATGTGTTCGATGAATATTGCGTCTTAAGGTAAAGAGTTTTCATATGAATTTTATTTCTATGATACATTGGCCATATTCCCAACTTATTTCATTTATGTGGTGCATCTAATACCCCCAAATGTATTTCCTGATGATACATATAAAAATAACCAGTATTTTCATATCCATACATGGTTCTTTCCTTCCTGGGCCTTATAATTCAAAATTTACCAAAGTCATATGGGTTTTATAATACAATATCATTATCTATCTAGATTGTTTATTATTATTATTCGATGCTGAAATCATATGATGTATCTATAAAAAAATTAAATATCTTCTCCACTATTTTTTTATTAATTTACATATTTTTTCCCATATTTATATGTTTATCTATTAATAATTCTAAAACAATATTTTTATAGAAAACCAACATTATTTCTCTCTTTAATCAAAATTACATTCTTTTGAATGAATATGTATTCTAATAATATTTTATAGAATTTTTTTAATATTATACAAGGATCGAATAATTAGTTTTAATTTTTTTTTAAAATTTTTGTTAAATGGGATAAAATAAATCGTCTTCTTCTTTTCTAAATGTTATATTTTGACTGTTTACCAAAAAATGTGAAAGGAAAAATTGTTTTAACATTTATTACATGGATGATATTTCCCTCCATCAAGATTTATCAATTAAATAAATCATCCTTCATTAGTTTTCAGGGTTAATTAAAAATATAAATTTTCCCCAATATTTGGTAAATTTATAGACTAAAAAAATTATTTTCAAATTGAAAAGAATATTTTCCCCAATAAGTATTCCAATTGATATTTGAATGGAATTTTAATTTCTGATAATATCTATTGAAGTTAATTATGACCTATATGGGACATGAACTGTATATCCCATTATTATTATTTCACTAAATGGTTTAGGATTATTATCACAATATGTTTTTGTACACTATTAATTTTCCATAAATTATGTAAAAATGAATTGATATAATAATATTTATCAATCGTTTCTCCTATAAGGGTTATTCTATGATGAAATTATTATTAGAAATGTTTATTTTCCATGTGTTATTCTACAATTAAATTATTCTAAAACCAATTTCCTTTTCATGGGTCATGAAAAGATTAATGTTTCATGATATTGTGTCACACAAATATATAATCATTATTATGTGATGGGTGTTGCTGGAATTATATAGCACTAAAATTCATTGGTTAATGATTGGTATCTCATGAGATAAGCAATATTGGAAAGGGGAGTGAACCTAGTAAATTAAGGGACTTTTTTCACAATTATTTTCTTAGATGTGAAACTTGAATACTATGATGGTTAAGAGAGTGAACACATTCCAATTTTATAGTATTCTAAAGGAGCCCTTACAACTAAGGAATGATATCCTATCATTTTATGTATACCATAAATCTTAGTCTGATTACAATGTTATTGATAAAGGATCATGTTATTTGATTCCTCTATGATTCATATCATATGAACAACCAATATTTATTAAATGACTCTATATTATGATCTATGTTCTTTTGGGTATGGTTTTAAAATGTTATTCTTGTGTTCTGATTCCTTTCTTCTAATGTAATTTTCATATATACCAAGTTCACCCATACTGATTATCTAATATGAAACTTTATTATGTTTATTTTAAGTGGTTATAAATAAATCCATTTGGTAAGATATGTCTAATAGGTTTCCTAGTTATGAATAATGTAGTGGAATATGATATAGTTCACATTTGAACTAGTTTTCCATAAATCCAAGATTCTAATGATAACAGACCTATAAAATTATTGAGTGGATTGTTATGTTATGTAATAAATATTTATCTAATAAGAAGTAATATATATATGTAAAAAAATTATGGGTCTAAATATAATATATCATGACTTGAAAGTTAATAAAAAATAATATATATTTTTTCTTTTTCTTAAATGGGGTAATATTGGATAACAACTTGGTGTACTTAACATTACTTAAAATGTAATCTTTGACTGAACAATTATCTTTGGTCTTGACAATGTAATAATGGGAGGGATTAATTTTTCATTATTCCTTTTTAATCTATGGTGACCAATAGTGAACCAATTACAGTGGATAGTGACTTGGGGGTTGAGCCCAAAACTTTTGTTTAATTTTTATGAAAATACATTATGATTATATATTAGGAAAATAATATATTTTTGTTGTTTATAAATAGATATCATGAAAATTATCATTGGTAATATTTGATTTTCCATGGTTCCAAGGTTCACATAAGTGATATGACAACCCTGCTTTTATTACAAACTTAAAGATGATTTATTACATAAAACTTAATTTGATACAACAAAGAAGATCGATAGGTTTAGTGTATTTGGGGATTAGGATCATTACATAAAAACTTAAAACATGAAATACAACATCTTATTTGAAAACTTCCTTTACATGACCACTACATTCCTTCGTACTTAGCATTGCAAGGGATAACCCGAGGACATGCATAAGAAAAGGGTGAGCTATAAATCCCAGTAAGGGAGTACACATGGAATAACATGAGGAGTAAAATACATTTTATACAATAGGAATATCAATAGACCATAATAAAAACATTAACATAAAGGCATGATAAATCATGATAATCATAACATGGAAATGTGACAACAACACTTAACATGGAATTAGCATGAGCCAAGGCTCATTGCACATGGAGCATGAGTAAATCCTCATTGAACATAAAGCACGAGTAAACCCTAGTTTCACTTGAATTAGCATGAGTAAACAATCATTGCACATGACGTATCATGATAATATACTTTACCCAATGCATTGGAGCGCTATAAGGGCGCACCCTTCTTAAACATTTTATTTCATGCATAAGTGTGCCACATGGATCATAAAACATGGATTCATAAAACATAATAATTTATTCCACGATAAAGGAATGTGGAATTCATAAATTTAACTTTATAATAAATAAGTAAATGTGAATAAAGGTGAATACCCTTGATGGATAAATGGGCATGGTATTCACTACACAATGACATTGGCTTAGAAAATCGGTGCGATTTAAGCAGCATAACGACGTGACATAAGAATTCATAAAAATGGTTGATGAGAGAGAAAGGGGTTACCCATCATATTTACATGTAATGGACATTAAGGAGGTCATATAGATACATTTCCCAACAATTTTAGTGGAATTTAGATTCATGATACAAAATTATTGCTTGAATGTAAAAGAGGAGAGAGAAGTTCTTTTCGGAATTTCAGTATAGTAACGGGTGTACATGGGAGGCATTTAATGAGAGATAAAGGAGTCTCACATCATTAAAACATAAATATGGAAGTATTAGGGAGGTTCAAAACCATACCCCAACATTCATAATTAAAATTAAAATGTCAAAACAACTTAATGAAAATTGGACAAAAATGAGAAAGGAAGAAAAACCCTTACTTGGAAGCGTGCTTCCATAGGCTAGAGAGAGGCTTGTGAGATGCTTCTTGGTAGCTTGGGGCAACTTGGTAGGATTCTAGAAAGAGTAGGGTAGAGGTTGTACTAACTCCAAAGGCTTTGAGTGAGGAGGAAGTGGGAGCTTGGGTGAGTTTATATAGGAAAGGTGAGGGAATTCTTTATTATTTAGGTTTGGGACGCCTTATATTAAATTAATCCAAACCACAAACCATCCCATGGTTTTTGCCCATGGTTTTTGGAAAAGTTAAGAGGAAAAAATATTTTATAAGGCCAATGTACGAACTTCTTAAAATATTAGGGTTACTTATGTGGAGGTGAGTCACACTCCCATGGAAATTAATTTAGAAAGGGAAGGTGTTTAATAAGTCTTGAGGGGTCCATTAATGATTTGAAAAGTAATCCAAAAAAACACAAAATCTCATTATTTTAATTTTAAAACATATATTGGCCGAAAATAAAGATTATAGTATTTTATTACATCACTATTGGGTCATTATGATGTCATAAAACACATTATATATTTAAACGATATTTAATTTTTACTAAAAAATTTAACTGTCTCAGAAAATTATGAAAAATTTACCGTTGGATAATTTCGACATCCTGATTCCAAAAATAACATTTATTTTATCTAAATAATTTTCTAAATATGTTAATTTTCACTTTTAAAATAAAAACCGGCATTTATAAAAAATTCATGGGTTTTGACAAAAATGGATTTCAAACCTTAATAAAAATTATAATTGCATTAATACAATTATATGATCATTTATATATACTAAAATTAATATAATAATAATAATAATAATAATAATATTTTATTAAAATATTATTTAATTCAAAAATCCCTTAATTTAATAAAATATATTTCTTAATTAAATAATAACTAAAAACACCATTTGTACTTTAAAAACTGTTTTCAATGTATCAATAATGACGAGAAATTATATTCATTATTATATACAAAAAATAATAATGTACATGAACATAGTACTATCGATTAGTTACATAACCCCTTAAAACAGCCGCATAAGACCTAAGGGTAAGGTGTACGATGGTGACAGACTCTTGGGGTGGCTCGGATAACATCGCTCGAGTGGTAATTTATATAAACTTCCACTTTTCCAGTAGACAGTCCCGTTCGAGCTTGACATGATGAAGATCATCTTGGGATTAGTCAAGAGAAAAGACCAATGACGCCACCTCTTTTCCGAGCTCTGACAAATGGGCTTTGTATGGATCATTTCTATTGGATGAGGCCATCACTTCTTTTGTCTGAGTAAATTTGGATTTGTGAAGTCCCTATATTTATACTAATCATGTGATCAGTGTTCAAAAGCTATATTAGCAATGGTCAAAATTCTTAACATAAAACCAATGAAGTTGAAATTTTATGTACACATAAAGAGACATTTAATTAGATCGAGAGGGATTTCCATTAATGAAACTTTGGGTCGTTACAAGTGATATCATCATTGATTATTCTATCCACCTCTTCAATGGTTATAAGTCCCTCAACCAATTATAATACATAAATAGCATGAGGATGAGAGGGAAGTGATGCATCATTATTCACAAGAAGCTTCAAAATATCATCATCATCATGTGTGGGTGATGAATCATTCAAAACATATTTATGTTCTTCAAATTCCAAAGATACAATGAAAATAGAGGTTGAGCATCATATCCTATGAGGGTTTCCCTATATGTTTCTCCCAATTATATCATCACAATTAAGCTTAGTATAAAAAAATTGGTTAATACTTTAGTATGATATAAAAATTTGAGATATTTATTATCTAGCTGAGGATGGACATTCTGATATGATATTTAGAGGATCTAATATTTAATCATAGAAAAATTACACTCATAAGGCCCATAGATGATCTAATTGAAATCAATATTATTGTTAAAAATGACATGGTTACAAAGGATATGAATTTTTACTTCTAGATGGTGAATGGAAAATATGAATCTAATCTTCAAGTCACCTTTGGAACCTATTGAGGACAATTTCAATTCATTACAATTATTTTGAAACTAAGTTCATTAATGTGGGCTTTATTTCAATACCACTTTTAATACACATCATCATAGAATCCAGATTATAATATACCAAATGTTATGGGATAAAAAATGAGTACTCATACTCAACTTTTTGAGGGATAATTTGAGACAATGATGATAACATTAGTGGATATATAAAAAAATGTGGAGCTAAGACCTTTTTTATAAGTCATTTAAAGTAGTGTCATTTTAGTCAAAAATTCATATGTTTTTTGATACCAAATCATGAAAATTGGTGTTTAGTCAAATCATGTTGAAAATATTCTCCCTACTCTTATAATATCCCTAGGTTTTTCATGTTTGATAGAGTCAGATAAGTTTAGATGTACCCAATAATATTTAGAATCTAAGATAGGATGAGATTAATCATAGAAATAGTGTCCACCAAAAACCAATATAATTCTATTCCATCAATTATTTCAAATACATAGAGGTCAATAATGTTACCTTATATAATTTTACACCCATATTAATATGGGAATGACATCAAGGAATGATAGTCTCCATATTTGTCGACATCTATTTGGTAAGCTTCCATAGTTTCTTCCTTATCCTCAACCACTATAGGGCTCTTAAAAGCCTTAGTGAGGGTTTCCTAATTCTCATTTGGTAAGAAGATCATGTTAAGCATCATGATCTAATATATAATTCATTTTAAGTGATCGATGATTCCATAATTAAGAGTTAGGGTATCTTTTTTCTCACAAGTTCTTACTCAAAAACATAAATTGTGTAGTGAATAAAAGGTATAGATTAATGTTACCAACATTTATATGTTTTTTATAGAGAATAACTACTTATGGTTGATCATTGGATATTTTTTATTGAAAAAAATGATCGATCAATTAAACAAGCCATGGAGGTAGACTGGATGATACTACAATCTAGGTATTCTCTTACTGAGTCTTAAGAATATATTTACATCTAATATCAAAAACATTGATGTACATTTTTAAAATCATACCTATAATGTTGTTATTTTTGGAAGTGCTCTTTGACTTACAAGAACCACTCAAAGGTGAGAGGAAATAACCAGAATGCTTCATCTTTGAGAACTGTATAAAACTTAACCAACAATATGAAATTTACTAATGAATACACCCACTATATATTAGAGGAACAAAATAGGGTTGAAATAGTAATGAGACTTCCACCTAATTTGGTAGATTGATTTTCTTTTGGGTAAATACCAATATCCAAACTAGAGGAGGCTCATGATATCCTTTGTACTACAAGTGCCTAAATTTTTTAACCCTAGAGGGAAACATTGTTCATGATTAAATAAAGAGAGTGAGATAACCTAAAAGGGTTCATTATTATTCCAATGGGACCACATTATCACATCTGATCAATTTACAAATATTTAGGATATTCAATCATAGAACGACTATATACCTTAGTAAAATATCTTCTCACATTATATGAAATCTTATTCATCATTATAGTGGGTGGTCGAGATACACATGACATATTCTAGATGGTAACCAAAAACCCCTATAATGTTATCAACTATATCTTGATTCTAGTCCATCAATATAGAAACCACTACATTTTTTCTTCCATGAAATCATTGGTTAGGGAATTAGTGGGGACTATTTAAGAGGCTTCCCACTTGTGACTTCCTAATTTTGGGAATCATGAGTGTGTTCATATCCATGAACTAGATAACTAAGATAGGGAAATGGTAACCTTATAATTATTAGTACTTTTTTGTTCATTATTTGATGTGGATATTTCTTATTTTCTTTTTAAGAGGTCCCAAAGTGACATTATTTGAGTATGGATGTGTTAGACTAAGCTAGTTCTATAAGGTCTACTAGTGCCAAATTAGTTTACATACCAATGTGTATATGGAGACCATCATTTTTACTCTTCCTGTATTTATTATAGAGTCATGATGTAATGGATGAGTCCTTTTTATTATACTGTATAACCTACTTAAAGAACAATGTTTCTCTAAAAATTTTGGGAATCTACTCTATTATCCAAATGAGATACTATTTGTAAAAAACATACCCAGAACTTTCTCCATCTAAATCCACAATAAATACTCCTAGGAAATCTATATATCAAGAATATATGTAAATCCCTTCCAAAAAATGAAGTTAGGGACACTTTCATTATCTCACAACATTCATATTGAGATTTTAGTGATACTCACCCTATACATGGTTATGCTAAAATAATATTGGAGAAGTTTATAAAGATCCAAAAAACAAGTGATCGACATAGGATTCTATTTTGTATACCCAAAAATTTCTTGGCTACACAAATTCAAGATATAACCCATGAAATATGATTCTTTTTTTCTACAGTTCATAGAATCAATTTAATATGTGAGGCAAAGTGGGTAAGGTGTTTCTGTATTTCACCTATATTATTGATAAAGGTAAATCATTGTCCATCACAATTTTTTGGTGGAGGTGGACAATCCAGCGATGTTTGGTATGGATTTATTTTGAGTTGTACAGATTCTTGATGTGTCTTTAAAAATTTAATACATGTATTGATCTCAATAATAACATAATCAAGGATGAATAAGCATGCATATACCCACTAACTAGTTAGTTGTCTCATAAAATAGAATGTACTTATTCTAATTTGGGGATATTATTTATAACCACTAGAGTGAGAGACACATGAAATACTAGGTTGAGTCTCATATGAGAATATTCAATAGATTTAGTTGTACTCATATGGATTAAGCTACTTACAATGGACACTATATAATGACTGATGATTATTAAATTTAATAATTTGGGAGGGAGTGTGGTGGTGTCTCCCTGATCGTTCCCTTAATAAAGGGAAAAACTGTTCATCCACAAGTGGTGAAAGTCAACATTTTCAGTGATGTCGAGTGCTCACATCCCTATTTGGAATCTCTCAAGCTATAGTTATGGTATGCACTATCTGGACATCCCTTTCCTCCTTAAAAAAATGGAATATTTAATATATATTTTCTATGGATTTTTTTATTTAGATGTATTAATGGGGTGATATTTTCCCATGTATTATAATCATTATATTTAACAACAGAACTGTGACATCACTTCTATTACATCATGGGAAATCTCACATGGGGGGTGGTTCCCTCTATCTCATAAAAATATATAAGTTAATTGATAACACTCTAATATTTACATTGTAATTGCTATATGAAGTAATGGGTACTAGGATCTATGGTATATGTATCCATTAGAGTTTTGTGTGTAATAATGTGGGATTTCTAGCTAAGTAATTATCCATACCGAATATATGATCATTGTTGTAAGAAAATAATGATGATCATTACCATAATATATAATATAATGGGAATAATTCAAGTATATGCATAAGAAAATTTAAAATAATGGTGACACCAAACATGAATTACATTATTAATGATTTTTCATTGTGAAACCCCAATGTTACTCATTTTTTAAAAGGTAGGAAAGTTTTATTGATAAAAGGGGGGGGGGGTTATAAAAGTCTAAAGTAAGGAGTTTTTCTGACATCCCGAGCATAAAAAGGGGTTAATTCAAAAGGGAGGTCAACCATCCAATGTAAGTCATGAGCAATACCAATATTGGAAAGCCCATCAACGATCCTATTGGCTTCGCAGTAGGCATGAGTGGTGATGAAGTTCAGCCCAATGAGAGAATTCAAACAGTCCATCCAGCGGGTAGTAACAGGCCAAGAAAGGTGAATGGTACCATTCCAGATGGCCTGAATGATTGTAGTAGAGTCTCTTTCAATCCAAATGTTGTTCCAGCAGTGTGATCTGGAAAAGGTGATGGCATGGATGACACCCATCATCTCGGCTTCCAAAGTAGTGGAGGAACCATAGGAGCCATAGAAGCATCCAAGAATCTAGTCCAGGTGATTTCTGAAGACTGCACCACAACCCGCTGGGCCCAGATTTCCTTTGGAGGCTCCATCCACATTGATTTTAATCCATCCCGGAGGGGGGGGGGGGGAGAGCCAAAAAACTTCAAGAGTAGAGTGGGGGCAAGGGTAGATCCCTTCCACCCCAACACATCTAAGGATCCCAAATTCACAGACAGAATTGTTGCAGTGGGCTTCTTGGATAGAGGACGCTTCTTGAATAGCCATGAGAATTCTCATTTTTCCTGCATTAATTTTAAAGTAGTTATTGTATAAAATTAATTCATTTCTACCATACTAAATAATATGAATAATTTCCGCAACCAAAAACACCAATAGGTTTTTGATTTACTAAGATGTAGAAAACTCCAAGAAATTATGGATCTTCATGTTAATGGTATCAAAAAGAAGCCATCTGCACTCAAAAATGTCAAGAATATAATGCCAGAGAGCGGAAGCTGTATCACAGGAGAGAAAGAGATGGTTTATATCCTCTCTATGCTGATTGCACAAACGAAATTTAGAACAGAGAGTAATTACGAAAGTTTGTAAGCAGTTATCAGTGGGAATTCTTTTATGGGAAATCTTCCAGATTAAAGTGAATCAATAGGGTTTTATCTAGGATTTGTTGAGATTATCTAGACAGGGGTGATTATTGTCAACATTCCTGAAGAGGAAATTATAGTATCCTTTAGAGTTGAGAATTCCATTATGCACAGGTTCCCAAATTAGTAAATCATTAGTATTAGCGAAATGATAATCGTTAACAATTTGAGAGATAATCGTTGGGAGATCCAGGTTATGCATATGAATAACCGAGACAATTGAATCCTGAAGATGGGGAGGGGGTTGGTTGTTATCCATTAAGGAGATCAGGGGAACACCGATCTAATTATCAAACCAAAATTTCAAGTTGGAATCCTTAGTGGCAATCCATCTATAATTAGACATAATAGACATGTAGGTACTTTTGATGGAGGGCCAAATGGAGGACTGAATAGGGTAGAGACGATTGTTTCTAAGCTTGTTAAGTAAGCGAGCTCTGAGAAAATTCGTGGAGTGAGAGGTGTTGTAAATAATGTTCAACGTAAGTCTAGCTTGAAGGGCCTCATTAAACTTAGAGAGATTTTTGATTCCAATCCCCCCTTTATCAATAGGTTTGCAGCAAGAGGTCCAGGGGATAGTGACCAGCTTTCTCTCTATAGTGCTACCAGTCCAAACAAAATTTTTAATAGCAGTGTTAATGTGATTTAAAAGACTTTTTGGCCATTTATATATCATCATAGAATATAAAATTTTAGAAACAATTGTAGATTTAACCAAGAAAATTCCCCCGGCCATTGAGAGGGACTTACCCTTCCAGGAGGAAAGGTGCCTAAGCGTGTGATCCACAATATGAGAGAAATAGTCCGATTTAGGCCTGCCCCAAAAAATAGGCACCCCAAGATAAGAAAAAGGGAGAGAACCTTCCCTGACACCCAATATGTTAGAAATGGAAAGTTTTCGTCCCAAAGGAAAGTCTTTACTAAAAAGGATAGAAGATTTGTTCCAGTTGATGTGTTGACCAGAGACATCTTGATAGTGTAGCAGGATATCTCTAAGTTTGAGAATGTTCCGCTTGTCCCCTTGGGTAAATAGAATAATTTCATCAGCGTAAAGAAGATGCGAGGGAACTTTGAAGTTCCTGGAGGCAGAGATAGGTTTAATGATTCCTTTATCGATCTCCTAAGATATCAAACTACTTAGATAGTCTTCCAAAATAGAGAAAATAATAGCAGAGATAGGGTCACCCTGTCTCACTCCTTTAGTGAAATTGAAATAACCTCTCGAGGAGCCATTGATGAGAATATAAACGTAGGCAGAGTTGAATAAAAATTTGATACGAGTAATGAAAATTTAATTGAAGCTGAAATGTGAAATAACTTTATACATAAAGTTCTAATCAATTGTATCAAAGGACTTAGCGATATCAAGTTTAATAGAAACACTTCCACCTCTACACTTTTTGTTTAAAAGATTGATGGACTCAGAGGCCAGAAAGATGCAGTCTTGAATAGACCTGCCTTTTATGAAACCAAATTAGTTCTAAGAGACTATCTTGCAAAATATATAAGTCATTCTATTGGAAATTAATTTCGTGATGATTTTTAATAAAGAATTGATGAGGGAAATGGGTCTGAAGTTCTGAACCACATCAACGTTCTCCATTTTGGGAATGAGAACAAGAAATTGGGAGTTAAGGCCATGAGGAAGAATACCTTTGGAGGAGAATACTTTAACAAGACGACAAACATCGTCTTGGAGAATATCCCAATTCTTTTAGAGGAATCCATTATTAAAACCATCCGGGCCAGGAGCACTGTCAGGATTAAGGCTGAAAATAGTGTCTCTGATTTCATGATCAAAAGGGATGCTATTAAGAAAAGTGTTTTCTTCCTCAGAGACAAGAGAATGAATGATGTCAGGTTTAAGATCTTTATCAATATTATCACCATTGAAGTTATTTTCAAAATAAGAGACTAAGTGATTGGAAATTCCTTCATCAGTGTCAAGAATTTGGTCCCCATTTCTAAGAAAGGCTAAAGGTCTATAGGCTTTCCTAACCCTATGAAGAGCATTATAGAATTTAGTATTCCTATCACCATCATTAAGCCGCTTGGATTTCTTCATATGAGAATAATCTTATGGTACATTTTCCCACATTATAGTGGTGGGTGGCCTATCACCATTTGGGTTTATGATGTCAGATACTGAATTAGAATAGGATGATGGGATGTTGAACCTTTCATACATGAATTCCTTTATGTGGAACATTTCATAATATGGACCTCCTTTATATATTGATGACATGCACATGAATTTCATTCATGAAAACATCTTCTAGTGGACAATGGTTAATGTAACACCCGAGATTTTATGAGAAATATTTTTTTTTATGTATAATGTTATATAAAGGAATATTTCACTCCATACAACACTGTCTTGGCTTATGTTACACGCAAGAGAAACCTTCCTCGATAGCTTGTGTTGTACGCAATACCGAGTTTCACTAAACAACGATATGTTATTAAAATATTATATAAACTAGCCGTTATGAATAGTAATACCCAATTTTTGAAATTTTATAAATTTTATCTTTCAAAATGGACTTCATTTTTGGATTTGGAATATTGAAATTAGCCTAGGGTGAAATTTTGGTATTTTTTTGAAAACTTTCAATTTTTGATGAATAGTGAAAACACTATGTTACTATTTAAAAACCAACTTTTTATTTAAATAATTATTTATTTTATTTAAATTTATTTTAGGTCAAATTTGATATATAATACCTATATAAGTTCAAATTAATTCATTGGGGTCATTTTATAATAATTTTAGATATATAAAAATTTTATTGATCTTTTCACCGTCTTTTACCCACCTCCTAGGAGAGTTTGAAAATTTACAAAAAACTTAATTTTACTGCTTTTGTGGGTGGAATTTTTAAAATTTGAGCGACACGGTTAATATCAAGGAGTAAAACGTGGTTCAATAAGATAAAAATAATTTTTGGTGAATAATAACTTTTTACTTTTATTTACCATGGTTAAAAGTAAATAGGGTAATTAAGGGTAAAAATGATATTATTATTACCCTAACACATGTCCTAATTCTATTGGATAAGTTTAATTCGACCAAAAAAAACCTTAGGGATAAAATATTACCCTTTAGGTCCACTTGGATTAGATTAGGAAACTTATTATTATTTAAAGAAGAGTTAAAAGAGTTAAAATCAAAGTTTAATTACTAAAACATTTTTAAATAGGGTTATATATAAGATAAATTCTACTATAAATATTAATTAGAAATATAAGAATATTTCCTACATAATTGTATTTTATTTATAATTTTTGAACATTAAATAATTTAATTTATTTATGACACAATGATGATGCAGTAATTACATTATTAATGAAATATTAACATAATTAATGTTATAAATACAAAAATAAATGTAATTTGAGACTTTTTATAAATAATACTAATTTTTAGGTTAATATGACATGTTAGTATTGATTCAATTAAATGTTTTCTAACTAATCCTGATTTTATGATTTTCACAAAAATCAATTACCAAATAGTGTCAAAATTGACATAAAATAGTTTTTAAAAAAAATATTATATTATTAATTTTTATTTTATTCATAAAAATATAAGGTTAGGCCAAATGACTTAGATAAGGTTATATATATTAATAATGAACCACTTGGGGTTCGTTTGGCTTGTTATAGTAAGTTTATTAACCATATAGTGTAAAAAAACAAGAAGACACACTAAAAGTTAAATTACTTAACTTAGAGTTAAATCTAAATGATATGGTTAAAATAGTCACCTAAAATTGTCCAAAATATATTTTTTGAGAGGATTTAGACCCCTACCCACATTATTTTTGAAATAAATCAATTTGGAGCTATTAAAAACCGAATATGACTTTATTATAAAATAATATTTTAAGTTTTTCCTAAGGTGCCCCTCTCCTCCCTTATAAAAGGGAACCTCCTCCCTCTCCTCTTTACACAAATTTGAGCCTTAAAGCTCAGAAAAACCCTGCCCATTCTCCATATAAAATTCCCTAGAAACATACTAGAGGTCCTGGTATTCTTCAAAGACCAATGTTTTTTCCCTAAGAGGAGGTTTCAAAGAGGCGTGTCGAAGAAGAGGTAATATCCATTACCAATTCTTTCAAATTTATTTCTTCTTATAATTACTATTATTTAGTTGTTTCATTATGAAGTAATAAAATAAATATCACTCATATGATGATATGTTATTATAAATATGAAACAACCCTATTTCACCTTCTATCCATACTATAGAAAATAAAATCACCGCGCGTGCGTATGTACAGAATACCGTCTCCACGCCGTGGTGTAATTTGTTTTCCACCACCACCTTACTTGGATGGGTATAATGGTGTAAAGAATAACTATATATTATTATTTTAAAGTGATATTGATTCTTAAATAGTATACATACACTTCAATACAATTCCATGATCATGGGAACAATATCATCACTTGTGCGTACGTACGGCCTACCGTCTCCACAATGTGATGCGACTTGTTCTACATGATCTTTGAATAATGATTATATAAATAAATTGAATAAATAAATATGATATATGTTACACTAATAACATTCTAGAAATGGGGTATCTATAACCTAAAATTAAGAATACAAATTTATTCAACAAGACATGCATAAAAACATAAAGCAATGAACACCCGAATAACAAGTAGAAATAAAATATTACTAATAAGGAGATAAGAATATGACCATGTATGATATCATAACAATGAATATTATTCTGTAATAATTAAATGACATTATTTAAATCATTATACAGGAGGTTCAGACACGTACGAAGCAAATCAGACCTAAGGTAAGGAAAAATCTCGCAATCTCATTTTTTATCCGCGATTGTTTATACTTCAAAATTTACTGGGGAATATTTTTCAACCACATACATGTTTCCTCAATATGTAATATTATTTCTATCCTCCTATAATTTTTTAAATCCAATTTTACCTATTGGTGAATTTTTAGAAAAATATATGAAAGGAATATTTTTTCGTTTTCAGTACGAGATACTTTTTGACTTTTCCGGCCAAAGTATGAGAAGAATGTTGTTTTAACTTATAAGACCTGAATGGATTTTTAGAAATTTTTTTACATGAAGCTTCCTTTACAAGTTTTCAAGTTTATTCTTAATCAACTTATTTTTATTTAAAATTGTATGACATGTTGAGAAAGGAAAAAAAAATTTGAAGTAGAAAGGATATTTTCCTCAAGAATGAAGTTTAAGTGTTTTATCAAAATTATTTTCCATATAAGATAATATAGGGTTCTGTTTCTATCCCTATTTTTACATTGATTTGATTATGTTATGATGGAATTATGTTTATGAAGTCCTTTTATCTTATATGGATTATGTTATGATGACATGATGTTTAAGAATCCCATTTTTATTACATGGGTTATGCTATGATGTATGATTTATGATTTTGTGGAACACATAAGAATGGTTTCATTATGAGATGGGTGGGACCTATATCTCCCTCCAATTAACTGGGTAAAGATTTATATCTCATGAGATAGACATGGATATAACGAAAAGTTAATCCGGTTCAGTGATACAGGACTGAAATGAGGAGTGAACTCGGTTTAGAAATGGACTTTGTCCACCAGGATAGTCTTGGAAATGAGTCTTGACTACTAAGAAATTATTATCTATGATTATGTGTGTATGCCACAAAGTTTCATGTTTTAAGTTATGATTATGTGGATTATATTTCACTACCATGATTTATCCCATGTTATGATATTATGATCTCTTTTGCAGGTTAAGATTTTCGAAATGCTATGTTCTTATGAATATGATATTTCCTTTGTTTACCCTTACTAAGAATTTGAGCTCACCCTTTTGTATGTTTTCTTTCCCCAGGTCAGGAAGAAGGTTATTAAGTAGGATATTCCAAAAGGGACTCTAGATATTATGAGATAAACGAGAGACAATGTAGATGCTTTATGAACCAGTTGTTTATATTTCCCAGTTTCTAAAGACACTATGCCTATATGGTCCTACCGTGGTTTTGTTATATGTTGTAATAAGTATGCTTCAATTCTAAATTAATAACAATGTATATAAAGTATGGGTCGTTATAGTTGGTTTCAGAGGAAAGGTATAGTCAACCTTTGGAAACTAGGATGTGAAAGCCTTAGTAAGAATCCTAAGGAGAAGTGTAAGCATAGAACACAATATTAGTGTTTTACAAATGGCTATGAATGACCTATGATAAGACCTTAAGTGTGAAATTTTATTCTTGATTATGTGGTTTTCCTATTATGATTAGTGTTTCTCACACTATGCTTATTTTTTTAGTCAATGGATGGATTCCAAAGGAACCGTGTTAATGATGAATGCAACGGGAAATGCAATGATTGTCCCCCTGAGAAACCAAAAATTATGGGATTTGGAATAAAAAATCTTGTAGCCATGCTCACACAACTTTCTCAAGCTATGAGTCATGCAGGACTTCCAAACGAGGAAAGGAACGAGAAAAATTATGTTGAATCTTTCATGAGGCAGTGTCCACCCTCATTCAACGGGTCTACTGATCCATTAGTTTCTGAACAATGGATCAGTACTATTGAAAAGATATTTTCAGTTCTTCAATGTTCTGAACATGATAAAGTTATCTTAGCAGTATATCATTTGGAAGGTGAAGCTGATCAATGGTGGAATCTTATTAAGAATATGAGGCAAAGGGATGAAATTTGGTCCATGAAATGGGATGAGTTCAATAACTTATTTTTCAATAAGTACTTCCCTCGTATTCTTCGAACAAAGATAGAGAAACCGTTTCTTGAACTAAAGCAAAAGGATGATGAATCTGTTGGTACCTACGAAGAAAATTTACAAGACTTGCAAGGTATGCTTATGGGAATATTATCCAAACTGAGAGTAAGATTGATCAATTCTTTAGTGTCTTAAAACCAAGTCTTCTAAGGGCGTTATCCATAAGGGACATCAATAGCTACGAGGAAATCGTTCGATGTGATCTCAAGGTTGAGATAGAGATTGGAGTAACCCATCAGTCATATGCGTTTGATAAGAAGAGGAAAATGCAATTCAAAGGAAAATCTAAAGAGCACACTGAAAAGAAGATGAGTTTTACCTTATTCTCAAAGTGTGGAAAGAAACATGGAGGGAGTTGTCTTAAAGGGACAAGTAAATGTTTCAAATGTGTAAAAGAAGGTCATCGGGCATTCGAATGCCGCAATGATGGAAAAAAGATGTCTAGTGATGCGAACAAAGAAAAGGCTACACAGAGTGCACATCCTACACTTTAATGTTACAAGTACAAGGAAATGGGGAATTATGCTAATCAATTCCATAATCCAAGGGTTTTTGATAATGATCGATGTCAAAAAACTCTTAATGCTAAAGACAAAGGAAAGTCACATGCAATTTCAATCAGCGATGTGGAGTATGATAACGAAGTGGTGAAAGGTACACTTACCATCCACTCTAAAGTAAAAAATGTTTTATTTGATTCTAGATCCACACACTCTTTTATTTATGAATAATTTTCTAAGGGTGTCACCGTATTACCTCAACAATTAGATGTTGAGTTAGCTGTGACAACCCCTAATGGCACAACAATCACATCAAAAGTTTATAATTTTTATCCGATTGAAGTTTGTGGGAAAGTGCTTCCTGAAAATCTTTTGATCCTTCATATAGTGTAATTTTATGTGATTCTTGGCATGGATCGGCTTTCCTTATATGAAGCTCATATCGATTTCCAAATAAGGGAAGTCACATTTCATATTCCAGATCAATCTATGATCGTCTATCGATGTAAGGATAAACACAACCTTCCAGTGGAAATTTCATCCATCCTATGGGTCTTGATTCCACTAAATGAAGGTTATTTATCTCAAATGGTTGGAGAAAAAATAACGATTAAGAATATGCCCATTGTACGAGAGTTTGATGATGTATTTCCAGAGAAATTTCCTGGTCTTCCACCAAATCGTGAAGTTGAGTTTTCAATAGAACTCGTACCGGGTGCTTTAACTATTTCAAATACACCTTATAGAATGGCCCCAATTGAGTTGCAGGAATTGAAGAAGCAACTCCAAGAGAATCTTGATAAGGGATTCATACGCCATAGTGCATCACCTTGGGGAGCACCTGTTCTATTTGTTAAGAAGAAAGATGAATCAATGAGAATATTCATTGATTATCAAGAACTTAACAAGCTCACTACCAAGAACAAATATCCTCTCCCACACATTGATGACTTATTTGACCAACTATGCAGAGCTCAATAATTTTCCAAGATTTATCTTCTTTCAGGGTATCATCAATTAAGGGTAAAAAGGGAGGATATACCAAAGACGTATTTCCGTACAAGGTATGCACACTATGAATTTATAGTGACGCCATTTGGTCTTACTAATGCCCCTGCTATCTTCATGGATCTAATGAATAGTATTTAGATACTATCTTGATCAGTTTTTGGTAGTATTTATAGACGATATTCTTGTCTATTAAAAGTGAAAGGAAGAACATGAAGATCACTTGATAATTGTATTGAAGACCCTGAGAAAGGAGAATCTTTATGCCAAATTTACCAAGTGTGAATTTTGGCTTAAAAAAGTTGCATTTTTGGGTCACATAATCTCAAAATAGGGGATATCTATGGATCCAGAAAAAACAGAGGTTATCGAAAGATGGTCGAGACCAACAACAGTAACTAAGATCTGAAGTTTTATTGTTTTGGATGGATATTATCGACGTTTTGTGAAATATTGTTCATGATTATCTAATCCACTCACTAGGTTGACTCGAAAAGGAGTTAAGTTCATTTGGATGGAGGAGTGTGAAGATAATTTCAAGGAGTTAAAAAGAAGGTTATCCTGTGCACCTGTGCTCACACTGCCTTGTAGTGGAGAAAGTTTTGTGATCTACAATGATGCATCCAAGAATGGACTGGGGTGTGTTCTCATGAAAAATGATATGGTGATAGCTTATTCCTCACGACAGTTGAAAATCCATGAGAAAAATTACCCAACTCATGATTTGGAGTTAGCTGCGGTAATATTTGCATTAAAGATTTGGAGACATTATCTTTATGGTGAAAGGTGTGATATTTATACTGATCATAAAAGTTTAAAGTATATTTTCACACAAAAGGAGCTGAATATGTGTCAAAGAAGATGGTTGGAGATGATTAAGGATTAAGACTGCTCAATTCATTATCACCCTGGGAAAGCAAACAAGGTGGCATAATAATTAAGTCGACAAGACCATGCTAGCTTATCCATGATGAGGATCGCAAAAGATCCAATATTTATGGATTTACAAAGGATGGATCTTGGAATTATAATGGAAGGGGAAAAATCTTATCTTTCTCAAATGAACGTTCAACCATCTATACATGTGAAGATTAAAGAGGCACAAAAAGAAGATGTAGAGTTACAAAAGAAGGTGAGAAATGTTCCTGAATTTCACTTTGATTGTGATGAAATAATAAGGTTCAGGGATCCGGTTTGTGTTCCTCCCATCCCAGAATTAAAGAAGGAAATACTGGATGAAGCTCATAGTTCTTCATTCTCTATTTATCCTGGAAGCACGAAGATGTATAGGGACCTGAAAGAGTACTTCTGGTGGGATGACATGAAAAGAGATGTTGCTGAATATGTCTCTCGATGCTTGGTTTGTCAGCAAGTTAAAGATGAGAGACAGAAGTATAAGGGGATGTTACAACCATTACCCATATCTGAATGTAAATGGGAAAGCATCACTATGGACTTTGTCACCGGACTTCCTAAAACATCCAAAGTTAATAATGCTATTTGGGTCATAGTTGATCGTCTTACAAAGTCGTCACACTTCATTTCTATTAGAGAGGATTTCTCTCTTGATCAGCTTGCCAGGATATATGTAAAGGAAGTGGTAAGATTGCATAGAGTACCACTTTCCATTATATCTGATCGAGATCCAAGGTTTACCTCAAAGTTTTGGAAAAGTATTCAGCATACTTTAGATACAGAGTTGAGTTTCATCACTACTTATCATCTTCAGACAGACGGTCAGTCTAAGAGAATAATTCAAACTCTAGAAGATATGTTGAGAGATTGCTATATGGATTTCAAAGGTGGTTGGGATCAACACCTACCTTTGGTGGAATTTTCTTATAATAATATATTTCACTCCAATATTCAGATGGCTCCTTATGAAGCTCTCTATGGAAAGAAATGCAGAACTCTAACTTGTTGGGATGAAGTTGGGGAAAGAAAGCTATTAGGACCTGATCTTGTTGATGAGATGGCAGAAAATGTCATATCTATTCAACAACACATAAGAGCAGCTCAGAGTCGAAAATAAAGTTATGCCGACAACCGAAGAAAAGACCTAGAGTTTGAAGTAGGTGATAATGTGTTCTTACGAATATCTCCTTGGAAGAGAGTAATGAGATTTGGAAAGAAGGGAAAGTTGAGCCCTAGGTATATTGGTCCTTTTGAAATACTAGATCGTGTTGGGAAGGTAGCTTATCGATTTACACTTCCACCAAATCTCTCTCAAGTTCATGATGTGTTCCATGTATCTCTTTTGAGAAAGTACATACCCAATCCTTCACATGTACTCAGCTCAGAAGTTGTACCGCTGGATCAAGATCTTTCTTATGAAGAACAACCGATAGAGATTCTGGATTGTAGAGAAAAAGTCCTATAGAACAAGACCACTCTCTTGGTGAAAGTTTTATAGAGGAACCACCAATTAGAAGAAGCTACATGGGAGCTTGAAGATATGATGAGGGATAGGTATCCTCATCTGTTTGTTACAAAGTGATGAATTTCGAGGGATAAATTCATTTTAAGTGGGGTAGAATGTAACACCTGAGAATTTATGAGAAAGATTTTGTTTTAATGTATAATTTTATATAAAGGAATCTTTCACTACACACAACACTGTCTTGGCTTGCGTTACACGCAAGAGAAACCTTCCTCGATATCTTGTGTTGTACGCAATACCGAGTTTCACTAAACAATGATATGCTATTAAAATATTATATAAACAAGCCATTATGAATAGTAATACCCCATTTTTGAAATTTTATAAATTTTATCTTTCAAAATGGACTTCATTTTTGGATTCGGAATATTGAAATTATCCTAGGGTGAAATTTTGGTATTTTTCTGAAAACTTTCAATTTGTGATGAATAGTAAAAACACTAGGTTACTATTTAAAAACCGATTTTTTATTTAAATAAAATATTTAATTTATTTAATTTATTTTAGGTCAAAATTGATACATAATACCTATATAAGTTCAAAGTAATTCATTGAAGTCATTTTATAATAATTTTAGATATATAAAAATTTTATTGAACTTTTCACCGTCTTTTACCCACCTCATAGGAGAGTTTGAAAATTTACATAAAAATTAATTTTACCACTTATGTGAGTGGAATTTCAAAAATACAAGAGACATGGTTAACATCAAGGAGTAAAATGTGGTTCAATATGATAAAAATATTTTTTGGTGAATAGTAAATTTTTACTTTTATTTACTACGGTTAAAAGTAAATAGGGTAACTAAGGGTAAAAATGATATTATTATTACCCTAACACATGTCCTAATTAAATTGGATAAGTGTAATTCTACCAAAAACAACCTTATGGATAAAATATTACCCTTTAGGTCCACTTGGATTAGATTAGGAAACTTATTATTATTTAAAGAAGAGTTAAAAGAGTTAAAATCAAAGTTTAATAACTAAAATATTTTTAAATAGGGATATATATAAGATAAATTGGACTATAAATATTAATTAGAAATATAAAAATATTTCCTACATAATGGTATTTTATTTATAATTTTTATACATTAAATATTTTAATTTATTTATGACACAATGATGATGCAGTAATTACCTTATTAATGAAATATTAACATAATTAATGTTATAAATACCCAAATAAATGTAATTTGAGACTTTTTATAAATTAAAATAATTTTTTAGGTTAATATGACATATTATTATTGATTCATTTAACTTTTTTAGAACTAATAATGATGTTATTAGTTTCACAAAAATCAATTACCACATAGTGTCAAAATTGACATAAAATAGTTTTTAAAACAAATATTATATTATTAATTGTTATTTTATTCCAAAAAATCTAAGGTTCGGCCAAATAACTTAGATAAGGTTATATATATTAATAATTAACCACTTTGGGTTCTTTTGGCTTGTTATAGTAATTTTATTAACCATATAGTGTAAGAAAACAAGAAGACACGGTAAAAGTTAAATTATTTAACTTAGAGTTAAATCTAAATGATAAGGTCAAAATAATAACCTAAACTTGTCTAAAATCTATTGAACGAGAGGATTTAGACCCATCCCCACATTATGTTTGAAATAAATTAATTTGGAGCTATTGAAACCGAATATGAATTTATTATAAAATAATATTTTAAGTTTTTCCTAAGGTGCCCCTCTCCTCCCTTATAAAAGGGAACCTCCTCCCTATCCTATTTACACAACTTTGAGCCTTCAAGCTCGGCCAAAACCTGCACATTTCCCTTCTCAACTTCCATAGAAACATACTAGAGTTACTGGTCTTCTTCAGAGACCAATTTTTGTGCCCTAAGAGGAGGTTTCAAAGAGGCATGCCGAAGAAGAGGTAATATCCGTTACTGATTCTTTCAAATTTATTTCTTCATCTACTTCCTCATATTTAGTTGTTTCATTATGATGTAATAACATAAGTATCAATAATATGGTGATATTTTATTATAAATATGAAACAACCCTATTTCACCTTCTATCCATACTATGGAAAATGAAATCAACACGCGTGCGTACGTACGGAATACCGTCTCCACACCGTGGTGTAATCTATTTTCCACCACCACCTTACTTGGATGGGTATAATGGTGTAAATAATAACTATATATTATTATTTTAAAGTTATATTGATTCTGAAATAGTATAAATACACTTCAATACAATTCCATGATCATGGGAACGATATCATCGCTCATGTGTACGTACGACCTACCCTCTCCACGATGTGATGCAACTCGTTCTACATGTTCTTCGTTGAATAATGATTATATAAATAAATTGAATGAATAAATATGATATATGTTGCAATAATAAAATTCTATAAATGAGGTATCTATAACCTAAAAAGAAGAATAATAATTTATTCGACAATACATTCATAATAACATAAAGCAATTAACACCCGAATAACAAGTAGCAATCAAATATTACTAATAAGAAGATAAGAATATGACCCTGTATGATATCATAACAATGAATATTATTCTTTAATAAGTCAATGACATTATTTAAATCATTATACAGGAGGTTCAGATACGTACGAAGCAAATCGGACCTAAGGTAAGGGAAAATCTCACAATCTCATTTTTTATCCGAGATTGTTTATACTTTAGAATTTACTGGGGAATATTTATCATCCACATCTATATTTCCTAAATATGTAATATTATTTATATCCTCATAAAATTTTTTAAATCTAATTTTACATATCGGTGAATTTTTAGAAAAAGATGTGAAAGGAATCTTTTTTCGTTTTTAGTACGAGATACTTTTTGACTTTTCCAACCAAAGTACAAGAAGAATGCTTTTTTAACTTATATGGTATGAATGGATTTTAGAACATTATTTCCATGAAGCTTAATTTACAAGTTTTAAATTTTATTATTAATCAACTTCTTTTCATTTAAAATTTTATGACATGTTAAGAAAGGAAAAATGTTTTTGAAGTATAAAGGATATTTTCCTCAAAAATGAAGTTCAAGTGTTTTATCAAAATTATTTTCCATATAAAATAATATAGGGTTCTATTTCTATCCCTATTTTTACATTGTTTTTATTATGTTATGATGGAATTATGTTTATTAATTCCTTTTATCTTATATGAATTATGTTATGATGGCATGATGTTTAAGAATCCCATTTTTATTACATGGGTTATGCTATGATGTATGATTTATGATTTTGTGGCACACATAAGAATGGTTTCATTATGAGATGGGTGGGACCTATATATCCCTCCAATGCATTGGGTAAAGATTTATATCTCATGAGATATACATGGCTGGAACGACATGTTAATCTGGTTTAGTGATACAGGACTGAAACGAGGAGTGAACTCGGTTCAGAAATGGACTTTGTCCACTAGGATAGTCTTGGCAATGAGTCTTGACTACTAAGAAATGATTCTCTATGATTATGTGTGTAGGCCACAAAGTTTCATGTTTTAGGTTATGATTATGTGGATTACATTTCACTACCATGATTTATCCCATGTTATGATATTATGATCTCTTTTGCAAGTTAATATTTTCGAAATGCTATGTTCTTAGGAATATGATATTTCTTTTATTTAACCTTACTGAGAATTTCAGCTCACCCTTTTGTATGTTTTCTTTCCCCAGGTTAGGAAGAAGGTTATTAATTAGGATATGCCAAAAGGGACTCTAGATATGATGAAATAAACGGGAGGCAATGTAGATTCTTTATGAACCAGTTGTTTATGTTTCCCAGTTTCTAAAGACACTATACCTATACGGTCCTACCATGGTTTTGTTATATGTTGTAATAATTATGCTTCAATTCTGAAGTAATAACAATGTATATAAAGTATGGGTCGTTATAGTTAATTATATCACAATACTCATTAGGAATAAAAGTACCTTATTTTTTAGAGTATGATTCATCACACATCATCAAAAATCATTGAGTACATTGGGAATTAGTGAATATCATCCTCATTATAGACTATTAGAGAATCATATATTTTTTACATAGGGTAATTTTGGTTCAGTACCCAAGGAATCATATGTTCGACACATAGGGAAACATATGCTAAATATATACATAGTTTCATAGGATTATTTTTTTGGAAAACCCCCAGTCACCACAAAAGGAAACACATTTTTATCATATAAGGAACCCTATTAAAATTAATAAATCAAACTTCATCTCATGACCTAAGGAACCCCTAACTCGTCACACGAGACAACATATACTCATCTCACTGGGTATTAATCACTGGTTCATCACCTAAGGGTAAAACTAAGAGATCAATTTATCATTATATCATATTCATATTCTAATTAAATAGTTGATCTCATCCTCATCACATTAGGAGGAAACATAGTCTCATCATCTATGTCATGGGTGGAGTGATTATATGCTGGTCACATATGATTCATATACTCATTTCATAATACAACATAGACTTCCCATCTTGGGTGACCTAGAATCATCACTTAGTGAAAGGTTTTTTAGGTATCATTTGAGAGGTATCCAAATATAACCTTATATGATTACATAGGATTTTTCATACAAGATATTTTTATGATTTATTTTTAAGCAGAGATAGTTCCACATACACTCTTCACATATGAGACAATCATATGTTAATCTCCAATAGGGTTGAATCCATATACCCACATCATGTAAGGGAAGAAACATATATTAAATCCATTGGGGATTCCATAAAATTTAAGGAAATATAGAGACATTCTCAATATTTAGTGAGAGGTAAGGTATTATTTAAGAATATGACAATGATTTACATATACAGTCTCCTATGATAGAGATGGATTGATCTGGATATCTCAATTGAACCTCAAAGAGGTTCAATACATGCCACAATAAATTAAATGGAATCAAGTAAATTTAGATAAATGTTCATAATTTAATACAAATTGGTAATATCATACTAACCACATTAATAAAATGGAGTAAGGAAACATATTTCATGAATGGAGTGATGAAAAAGGATGGTGTGGGGATTATTCATTAGGATTAAAAAAATATTTTTATTATTTCATTTTCATCACATGAGTAATCACGTTCCCATCACATGTTAAAACTTAGTCTTATTCCATATGACTTAATTTCCTCTTAATACATTATAATTTGTAGTTAAATGTATTTTTATGGGGGAAATCAAGATATAAAAGGTGATTCAATGAGTGGTAGATTGGCGCCTACACATTTTTTTTCCAATGGAGCATATGACCTATGGGGTGGACCAAGATGGTTTCCCTATACGAGTACATGAAAGTGGAAAAAACTGAAATGGAGGACTTTTGTTGTCTCTCAGGATCTTAGTGAAATGAGTGGAGTTTACACATTTAGTATAGAAAGGGTAATAGTCACCAAGTGTCCGGACCTATCTCCTAGGATCCGTGTCGTGACTACCCCAAGCCCGCCTTCCATAGGCTAGGGGTTGGAAACTAGCACGAAAAGGCATATTCCCTAAAACATGAAGGCATTGACTTTAAACCAGTACAAACACATGGTCCGAGAACACAATAGGAAGCAACTATTAAGTAAAATACTATAGTAAAAGTGTGATGAAAGTAAAGGGGCCGGAATACAAGCCGAACTGAAAGGTACAAGTACAACTAAAAAGAGAAAAGCAACTCCTGGATCATCCACTGAGAATCCTACCTGAAGGGTAGGTACATATCACCTCCTCAGCAATCTACGTCTGCACGTATCTTCCGCGTACCACCTGGTCTTTGCTCTCTCAAACCTCGGCCCAGCTACTCGTCGTCTTCACAAGACATAAGAAGGTGCGGGCGAAGCCCATGCATGGGTGAGTATAACAATACCCAGTACGGACCCCGAGACCCCCGAAGGTCTCTCAGAATTCCACAAAGGAAAATAAAAAACCATGATCACAATCAAAAAACACAAAGAAATAGACACAAGTCAATTAGAGTCTCAGCTTAAACCAGGTTTTCATTGAAGTATAGAAGTATAAATGATTAGTCATGAAGCTAGATTATCTTATTTTGTTAGGAGGCACTGCTTCTAATCATACCAAGTCTGACCCACATAGGATTGATAGGTACTAACCCTCAAAATGATCTACACAGGATTTGAACCACCCATATTCGATAGGTAACTAACCCCTGCTGACCCACATAGGATCTGATCCGCCCAGGATCGGTATATCTCTAAACCATGACGGGCCACTCTATGGCTGTTCGTCGTTGGGTTGCGTGGTGCTGATTCACATTGGATCGCTAGGTATTGATCCACACAGGACCACTAGCTTCTGATCCACATAGGACCGCTAGTTACTAAGCCACACAGGACCGCTAGGTGATGACCCACATAGGATCACTCAATACTAACCTCCGTATAATCTGTCTCCAACCTCCACCTCCCTGCCAGCCACTGAATTCCCACTCATATCACCCTTGAGTACTGTAGTATCTACCCCTCGAGATATCGGTCGTACCTTGACCACCACTAAGATCCAAAAAGGAGTAACCCAAAGGAACTCCATGTCTTAAGGGTTCCAACGTGATAGAGGGTGCGTCAATCGAAGACCCAGTCTGTGAGTTATATGCCTTTTAGTTTCAGGGGCTCGATTGGATTTGGGATCGATACAACCCGTCAATACTCCAACTATCTACAAAACTTGAGTGGAGTATACCAAAAAGTATCATCTTGATCCAAGGGTCCCAACGCCATAGACGGTTCGTCAAATGGATGCCCGATTCCCAAGTTATGACCCTTTAGAAGTTTTTGGGCCCGGTTGGGCCCAGGTACGGTACGAACCTTTCGGACTGACCCAGCCTGAACCGGTCTGGGCTGGGCTACGGAGGACTCGACCCGCTATGCCGAGGTCCTTCCCGGCCCGCATGGGGCGCGACCTGTAAAGGGTGGCCCATAAGGGAGGCCCAGCCCGTATAAGGCGGCCCGCAGAGGCGGTGGCCCGGTAGGGCGGCGGCCTGGTAGGGCGGTGGACTGGTTCATGGGGAAGCGCGACCCAACCCAAGGTGGGGGGGTGGTCCGGTCTAAGGGGGAGAACGGCCCGCTGTGGGGTCCTCTCTAGTCGGCGCGGGGGGAGTGACCCCCCGGTCTCACGAAATCTCGAATAGCCCAGAGGCCATTTGGTCCGCAAAGCGACAACACCACATGGGTGCTACTCGATCACTGAAGAATCCTCCAGAGGTGTGGGTTTGGCCTCCATTGTGGCTTCAACCATTGATTCTATTTGCCGGCGGCCCGTTGGTCGTGCCTCCTCTCGCTCGCCAACGACGTGGTGGTCGCGCCGCCTCCCTTTCCACGACCGAACGTTGGGCCGATCGTCTCCTCGGTTCGCCGCGGCTGACGAGATTCGACCTCTTGCTCACTGGAAGCACCCGATGGCACGCCGCACCTCCTCCGCGGCTGGCCGGTGATGGCTGCTCCGATGACCACCGTGACCTCCTCTTGCGGAGTGTGTCAGTGCATAGGTGCTGCCACACAGACGATCTTCCATGGAGGGTATAATATTAGCAAAGTGGCGGAGGGTTTGGGCCATGTTCATTAGGACCGTGCCGTCTACGTTAGCTCGTAACATAAGGGAAGATAAAGGGTTCAATAAAATTCTAGAATTTGAATCAATATAAAGTCCACAAAGATACCCCGCCACAAACTCCCAAAAAAATGAATGAATCACAGATGAACCCATTAGTCGGTTAACCTACATTCTTCGGATTATTCAAGAATGGGGAAGAGGAAATAATTTAAAATGCATAAACAAACAAACCCCCTACCTCAAGGATGTTGGTGAGCATGCGTTTGTGGAAGAGGGTTGGTGTTCACCGTCATTCACAATGAGCTTCCAACGGTGCCACTCATACATCGATATTCGGTTCATGGTTCAGTGTCTCCTAGACCCACACTCCACTTGTCTGTTGGAGGATATGAAAAAAAATAAAAAAATAAAAAAAATTATTTCATTTATTTTAAAAAGTCACAATACTTAACTTTTTATCCAGACCAACTACAGTCAAGGTAAATTCTCCCTTAAGTGAATCACAACACTGTGGATTCAACGGTGCCCTCATATTTTTAATCTGAGCATTAGTTCAAAAGTTAGAAAATTCCACTCATGCGTTTACTAAACATACCCGAAAAAAGTTATAAAAATTATTAACAGTCACCCTCAAACTATGCCAGTCAAGGTTAGGATCTAACTAAGGAAAAAATTCCCCAAAGAACCCAACATTACTCTTAGATTTTTAATCCAAGTTACCATTTAGAAGTTATGAATTTTACAATAAAATAATTTTCACTTAATTATTTTCTTTACGACCAAAAAATAACTTTCACTGGTGGCCCGTGATGGGCAATGTTAGTATCAGCCTAAGGAAAGCATACCCTCAGGAGTTTAGCGGTGGTCTCAATTTTTTAATTCGATTTACTGTTTATGAGTTATAAGAATTTAAAAATTAAAATAATATTATTTAATTATTTTATTTACGGTTATGCCATTTTCAGGTTTTGTCACAGGAGGCCTATGACAACTAAAATTTAGTCACACCTAGGGTAAAACCGCCATCCTGAATGCAACGGTGCCCTAATATTTTTGATATGGGAAACCGTTTAAGATTTATTCAACTTTTTCAAAAAAAAAACTGTTTATGCGTGCTAATTAAAGCTTAACAAAACTTCGACGGATCATTCTGGGTACTCCGGGCCTCAAAATCACGCGCTGTCTAATTACGCAGTCTCGAAATAACTCCATATAATAAAAAAAATTATAAAGAAATTCCAGGACACTAAATTCTCCCCACCTTAGGTCTTTACATCCCCAAAAGCCAAAACCAAAGAAAATCAAACAAATGAGGGTACTGAGCACAAATCTGAGCCTCCCGCTCCCATGTGCTCGCTTGGAGGTTCCTGTGCTACCACCAATCTCGTACCAGAGGGATCAACTATCCATACAGGACTTGCTATTTTCAATCCTCTATTTCCAATGGGAACTCCGTAAAAGTCACCCCATCGTCAAAGTCCAACTTTCCCTGAGTCAATAACGTGCAATGGATCATGCATGCATCTCCTCATCTGTGAGACATGAAAAAAATTATGTACCCGATGCATATGTGGGGGAAGAGATAGACGATACACCACCTCTCCCATTATGCTGAGAATCTATAAAGGTCTGATGAACCTTGGAGATAGCTTGTCTCCCCGGCCAAACCTCCACAATCCTCGTCGGGGTGAGACCCATAGAAAGACATGGTATCCCTCCTTGAACTCCAAGGATCTTAGTCTCCTATCAGCATAAGACTTATTCCAAATCTGTGCAGTATTAACTTACTGACAAGTGAGGAATCATGAAACAAACTCTTCTACAACCTTCTTTATCCCTGGACACCAGTGCTAATTCCAGATGTCCTGGTACATCTTCGCCCCACCAGGATGTACCGCCAGAGGGGATGTATGGAACTCCCTCAAAACCTCCTCCTGTAGAACCACTAGTACCATGGTACATCCTCTGAAGAGGATGAAGTGCTCCCCCCCTTTATAAAATCCTTCCAGAGACCATACTGAGGATATATGAGCATGTCGGGCCTCACAATCAATGTTCCAAGATGCGCCTCCCTGACTTGCTAAAGGAGTGGGGGGTGACTATCATAGACTAGAGGTAAGATTCTAAAACTTTATCTATAAAGGATATTCGTAGCGTGACTAGCTGCTTTGACGCCTCACTCAAAAACTATAGACTAGACCTCCTGCTGAGTGTGTCTACTACCACGTTCCCCTTCCCTGGAGTATAGACTATCTCAAATTCATAGTCCTGGAGAAACTCTATCCATCCCTACTGTCTCAGGTTCAGGTCCTTCTGAGAGAAGATATACCCGAGACTCTTGTGATCAGAGTAGACTGTAAAATGTTCTCCCATCAAGTAATGTCACCACATCTTCAAGGAGAAGAACACTACTACTAACTCCAAGTCATGAGTAGCATAGTTCTGCTAATACTATCTCAGCTGTCGTGAGACATAGGCGATCACTGCTCGCTCCTGCATCAGGACACACCCAAGTCCAGTCCTTGATGTGTCGTAGTAAACTACACACCCAATGCCCTCTTCTGGTAGCCTCAAGATGGGGCACTTGTCAGTCTCTACCTCAGCTCCTAAAAACTCTGCTGACATCTCTCTATCCATATGAAGGGTTGTACCTTCTTCATTAAAACTGAAAAGGGTGCCGCTAACCTGGAGAATTCATTTACAAATCTTCGATAGTACCCAAAAAAAATAGAAGTCCCTCTCCCTTGGGGGAGGTAAACCTAGAAACATCTTTTGAAAATATTTCCCCACACTCTGCCACTCCTGTTGGAAAATGAACACTCAAAACTCCTGCCACCACGAGGGTAAGGCTGGCTGACTCAAGAGTGATCAGCTGAACCCTCCAATGCATGATTTTATACTATGATGCCTGGGTTTCCTTCTTTTACGACCAAGGAAAACCCATTCCAATGTTGTAGATAAACCACAACCTTTTTCCTAATACAGTAAATCTGAGTATGTATTTTGGATGTCCAGTCCATACCCAAACTAACGTCGTAAGGCCTCGACACTGCCACCAAAAGGTTCCAACCGAAACTATCACCTCAAGGGTCAAATCACACCATCATCGTAAGTGTGATTATCGAGTCTCATCCCAATGGTATCTCCATACATTAGGGTAAATTTAACAGCTTAACCGGAAACTCTAGGTCTTGAACAAGATTCGTGGAAAGAAGGAATGATTGGTACCTATGTCTATTTATACGGAAACTATTAGTAGACATATACTATACCTCAAATCATTCCCGAAGCCCTTGAGTCACACTCCATGACCACATGCAGCTACTCCATTCCACTAACCTCTAGCTCCGTGAGCCTAGTGGGGACCACATTGGGATAGTGGTTTTAACACGTCAAAATTTATACCACCTCATGCTGCTATCATAGCTCTACTTTCATGTCTACTACCCTGTAGACTCATCTTTCCCTATCACTTCCTCTTCCAGAAAAATTTTACACCAAAGTCTCTGAGACTGGCGTTAGTTTCCTGCTTCCCCACCGTTAACATTCACTAGCTGCATCCGCTCAGCCAAAGAACATTAAACCACAAAGGTTCTCTCTAGTACCCTAAAATAAGTAGGAATGCATAGAGGAATAGTGATGGCTCAGATGTCCCTAAACACACCTCTCTTGGAGGTATGATCCCTGAAGCACTGACCATATTATATTCATCGATTACCTGGTATGGTCGGTATGCCTCGATGAATACACAACTATTATCATGTTGTCCTACCGAAGCTGTAGAAGCTCTAGGGAACACTCACCCATTATCTTTTAATGGAAAGAGACCCCCTTCTATGAGTAAGGTTTTCAAGCTTGTCCATAGAAAAGTCACATCTTCACAAGATCAGGGTAATTTAAACCCTATCATCATCCTGTTGAGCCATGTAGAAGGCTCTCTACCATGACTGCCATTTGATCGAATGGTGCCCTGACTAGATGAAAACTTGAGCACCTCCTCAAGACATTCCTTGGCTTCCTGTGAGTTGGGCTCGCTTCAGAACCTAATGGGTATCTGATACTGAAACACATGTAAGGCACTAAGCCTATATGTGTCCTCTACTAGTACCGCTGATTATAATTGCTGACCAATGAGAAATGATATAGTTGTTACACTACTCGAAAGTACCATCTTGGGAAATGATACATGTACTGAAGCCTCATCACTATGCATACCATCCTCATGGTCACGCACTAGAAAAGACTACCAGCTAAGATCACCATCTTCTCTAATGGTGTCTCAACTAGGCGGAAAACTCTAGCCACAACCTCCATCCAGTCCTCAGCTACCTGGGAATCTGTCTCGCCTCGAAACCTCAGAGGCCTCTGCCACTTGAACTCGTGCAATGCACTGAGTTGGAATGCACCCTCTTCTGTCGGGATAATGGAATATACTTCCCAATGGGTGGTGGTGCTACTGGTGAACCACCTGAAGGTGCTAACATCGCAAGAGGGCCATGCACTGGAGCCACGTTGCTCAGTGGGTCGTCATCGTGTACTCTCTCGGGAATCCTGGCTGGCTGTCTACGTGGAGGAATCCTGACAAGGAATAGGTGAATCATATTCATTAAGTTATACCTGGTGAGATGAATAAAATAAATCACAATAAAAACTTTTCAGAAACACACATAATCAGTGTTTTCAGGTACTGAGTCGGAAATCAGAATTCAGGGCCCTAGTATATGGATACGTTGGCCGCCACCCCAACACTGGATTCCCCAAAATGAAAACCACACTCATAACACTTAACACTATTTCCACATAGAAAAGACCAGAGTCCTAGTTCTTTGGTAAAACCGACTGCTCTGATACCACTTGTCACGACCCATCCCCAGGACCCGTGCCATGACTACCCCAAGCCCGCCTTCTATAGGCCAGGGGTTCGTGACTAGCACTGAAAGGCATATTACCTAAAATGGGAAGGCATTGTATTTAAACCTGTACAAACAAATAGTCCAATAACACAACAAGAATCAACTGTGAAGTAAACTGCTTTAGTAAAAGTGTGCTGAAAGTAAAGGGGCTGGAATACAAGCCCAACTGAAAGGTACAAGTACAACTGAAAAGAGAAAAGCATCTCCTAGATCATCCATCAAGAATCCTACCTAAAGGGTTGGTACAGATTGTCTCCTCAGCAATCCACGTCTTCCCGTCTCCTCTGCATACCACCTAGTCCTGTCTCCCTCAAATCTTAGCCCAACTGCTCGTCGTCTGCACAAGAAACAACAAGGTGCGGGTGAAGCCCGTGCATGAGTGAGTATAATGATACCCAGTAGGGACCCCGAGACCTCCAAAGGTCGCTTAGAATTCCAAAAAGTAAAACCAAAAATCATGATCTCAACGAAAAAATAAAAATAAATAGACACAATTCAATTAGTGTCTCAGCTCAAACCAGGTTTTTAGTGAAGTATAGAAGTACATATGATTAGTCACGAAACTAGATCAACTTATTCTCTCAAAAGGAACTAATTCTAAGCATACAGATTCTGAACCACATAGGATTGATAGGTACTAACCCCCAAAATGATCCACATAGTATCTGACCCATCTAGAGTTGATAAGTAACTAACCCCCACTAACCCAAACAGGATATGATCCGCCGAGGATAAGTATATCGCTGAACCACAACGGGCCGCTCTAAGGATGGTCCTTGTCGGGTCATGAGGTGCTGATCCAAACAAGTCCTCTAGGTGCTGATCCACACAGGACCTCTAGGTTCTGAGCCACATAGGACCGCTAGGTGCTGACCCACATAGTATCGCTCGGTACTAACCGCCATATGATCTGTCTCCAACCTCCACCTCACTGCCAACCATTGGATTCCTGCTCATAGCACGCTTGAGTATTGTAGTATCTTCCCTCGAGATATCGATCATACTTCAACCAACAATAATCTCTATAAAGGATAAATCTAATGTAACTACATGTCGTAAGGTTTCCAATGTGACAGGGGACGCAACAATCAGACACACGATCTTTGAGTTATAGGCATTTTAGTTCCGGGTGCCATGTTGGATTCGAGTTCGATTCAACCCAAATATACTCCAACTATCTCCAAAACTTGAGTAGAGTATACCAAAAAGTATCGTCTCTATACAAGGGTCCTAGATCTGCAGACGATTCGTCAAAAGGATGTCCAGTTCCCAAGTTATGGCCCCTTAGAAATTTTTGGGCCCGGTCGGGCCTCGGTCCGGTCCAACCTTGTTGGACTGACCAGGCCCGACCTGGTCTGGGTTGTGCTGTGGAGGACTCGACCTGCTGTGCTAAGGTCCATCCCGGCCCACAAGGGGGGTGTCCTGGTAGAGCGACAGACCGCTAGGGCGGCACCCCCAATCCGTGGGGAAGCGCGACCCGACCCGAGGTGGGGCACAGTCAGATTCGGGGGGGGGGGGGGGGAGCGCAACCCACTGTGGGGTCTGCCCTAGCTGGTGTGGGGGGTGTGACCACCTAGTCTCCCGAACTCTTAAATGACCTAGAGTCCATTTGGTTCACAAAGAGGCGACATCGCGTGGGCGCCACTCGGTCACCGCGGAACCCGCCGAAGGTGTGGGTTCGACCTCCGTTGTGGCTTATGCCATGGTTTTTGTTCACCGGTGGCGTGCAGGTTGCACCAACTCTCACTCTCCAATGGCACGATAGTCGCGCCACATCCCTTTCCGCATCCAGCCATCATGCCGACCACCTCCTCCGTTCACCGCGGTTGACGATCCGTGATATCTTGCTCACCGGCGGTGCCTGACGGCGCGCCAGACCTCCTTCGTGGACTGCCAGTGCCAACCGCTCCAATGACTGCCACAACCTCCTCTTTTGGTGTGCGTCGGTGCATGGGTGCCATCGCGTCGATGGTCTTCCATGGAGGGCATAATATTGGAAATGTGGTGGAGGTTTCATGCCATGTTCATTAGGCCCGCGCCCTCCGCATTAGCTCGTAACATAAGGAAGGATAAAGGGTTCAATAAACTCTTGGAATTTAAATCAATAAAACCCTGAAAAGATACCCACAACAACCTCCTGCAAAAATTAATGAATCGTGGATCAAACCGTTAGTCCGTTGAACCACGTTCTTCGTGTTATTCAAGAACGGGGAAGAAAAAATCATTTAAAATGCATAAAAAAATAAATCCCCTACCTCAAGGACGATGGGGAGTGCGCGTTTGTGGAAGCAGGTCAGTGTTCGCCATCCTCCTCAACTAGATTCCAAAGGAAACACTCGTACATTGATCTTCACTTCATGGTTCAATGTCTCCCATCACCTCCCACTAGGATCGGCTCCATCCTCTAAGGGTTCGACGTCAGGACACTCCTAAAACACTTTGTTGCATGGCAAAGCTGTGCCGATACTCCTCCTCAAACTCCATATATATAGGAGAGGGTGATGGTAAGTAATGATGTGGGGAATTAATGGGGGATCCTAAATTAGGAACCTTCCTAATTACCCAACGATGTCATTACTTAGGATTGGAAGGTCAAGCCATTCATTGTCTTGACACATCGATGGCCCCACACTCCTCTTGTACATTGGAGAATGTGAAAGAAAATAAAATAATAAAATTATTTTATTTCATTTCTTTTAAAAAGTCACAAAACATAACTTTTTTCTCCAGACCTATTGAGGTCACGGTAATGTATCTCTTAAGAAAATCCTGGTTCTTCCTATTCAACGTTGCCCTCATATTTTTAATCCGAGCACCGGTTCAAAAGTTAGAAAATTCCACTCGCACGTTTACTGAACATACCCAGAAAAAGTTCAAAAAAATTATTAACAGTCACCCTCGACCCGCACCAGTCGAGGTTAGGCTCTACCTAAGGAAAACATTACCCAAAGAACCCAAAAATACTCTCAGATTTTTAATCCGAGTTACCGTTTAGAAGTTTTTGATGTTACAATAAAATAATTTTCACTTAATTATTTTATTTATGGACAAAAAATAACTTTCACTTGTGGCCCGCACTGGTAAATGTTAGTATCATCATAAGGAAAGTATACCCTCACAAGTTCAAAGTTGGTCTCAAATTATTAATCTAAGTTACCATTCATGAGTTATAAGAATCTGAAAAATAAAATAATTTTATTTAATTATTTTATTTACGGTTATGCCATTTTTGGATTTTCTCATAGGAGGCCTGCGCTGACTAAACTTAAGTTGTGCCTAGGGTAAACCCTCCATCCTAAATGCAAAGGTTCCCTCAGATTTTTGATCTAAGAAACCATTTAAGAGTTATTCCACTTTTTCAGGAAAACTGCTTTAGAGTGCTAATTAAAGGTTAACAAAACTTCGACGGATCATTCCAGGCACCCCGGGCCTTGGAATCGCACACTGTCATATTTCGTGGTCTCAGAATAATTCCATATAATAAAAAAAATTATATGGAAATTCTGGGAAATTACACTAAGTATATTCATCCAATTGTATGAAGAAATAGTCATGGATATTTCTAATCCCAAATATGATGCATTGGTTTAGGGAATAAAACTCTACAATATGGATTTAATGTATATATTTTGATTTATAAAGTGGGATCGAGGTGATGAGAGGCCCATGAATACAAAACATTTACTCAATTATGTTTTTGGAAAGGAACCACCAAATTGAGGTGCCTTATCTGACATTCATACAACATTGTGGTCTCATGAAACATAGAGTTAACTGAGGCTCCAAAAAATAATATAAATGTTCCTCTAGGATTATCATGGTATAAATTTTTTAAATGTTTGGTGATTCATGAATCTTAGAGTTAACTATGAATCTGTGTCACAATTCTACTATTTTCTTCAAAATGTGAGTTATGTTAAATTCTTCTCAAGAACAAGATAATATATTTAAGGACTCATATAAGGGAGAAAACATAATGCCTCACCTATATGAATCCATTTCTTACTTGGTTACTCATGTTATCAACTGTCCAAGTTCATTGAGATGAGATGTTTTCCCTCATAATCCAATGGCTAAATCCTGATAATGATAATAGTGTGGGTATTTATAGGGAAAAAGGATAATGGAAAGGGAATTTTGCACAACAATTCTGTGATCCCAAAATTCTAAAGTTGGTGGAAATCCATTGTCTATTAGGAATACGTCTTAGTGTCTATGAAAGGTGTAGTTTCTCATCATTCAAGAATTATTCACATAGAAACCCTACTTATATGAACTATTTGAATTTATTATAGAGAAATACACATTGATTTTTTTTTTGAATCCCATATTAAAATGACCGTAACATTTGATTGGTTGTTGTAGGGTCCAATACTAGTCAAACTAAAGCCTATTAAATGAACTATGTTACTAGTTACTTGTTCATCATGTACAATGTGTATTTGAAGGAAAAAAGTTTTCATATGATCCAAAAAATAGGGAATCCAATTTTGAAATGTATTTTTATCATTTTTAATACATTTTAATGTTCTAAATGTTATGTATATTAATAATATACTTTATTTTAAATTTTATTATAATGGTAAAATGATTGATATATTTGGTGCAATAACTCATAATTTCACCAAATATAATTTACCTTTAAAAAATACACTTGTGTAAAATTTTTATAATATGTTATTATATAATTAACACATACCACATATAGAAATGAATAATATTTTATAATTATAATTTGGAAATAAAATATTAATAAAAAATATGGAAATAATAATTTAATGTATTATAAAGCGATAATAAATAGAAAATAATATAATATGAATATGATTTGTTTGATTTGTTCTATCCCTAGAATAATCACTCCTGAAAAAAATTGTAGAATTAAGGAAAAGTATTAATAATGTTGTATCAATTTTTAAAATTTAAATAAATATATAACATTTATATATAATATAAATCAATAAATATAAAATGGAATGAGAGGTATTTAATGTAATAATGGGGCCCATATGACAATTACATATATGATCGTTGAATAGTAACCTAATAATTAGAATAGTAATATTGACAATAGGAATAATAAACTTTCCATTAATAGTAGTATCCTCACAAATGGAAATGTAAAATAATATATAGGAATCATATAATATCAAAATATTGCATAATTATTTCACAATAAAAGCCAATATATTTTTCAAAAATGATAAAATAAGTGTCTGTACTTTTGTAAAAAAATTGGTTTATTTGAATTTTTAAAATAATTATTCAATTAATTTTTTTTTCATAAAATGGTTTTATATTTTCATATTATGTTTTAATATAATTATAATAATATTTTATGAGTCCATATGTAATTTTTGAAAGGGATAAAAAATTGATCATAATATTAAAATCAATATTTTGAGAATAAGAGGGGATTTTAATTAAAAAATGAATGTTTCTTATTTAGAAAAATATTTTCATAAAATGGAAATAATTTTCTTAATATTATTATAGAAGATGCTTAGTGTTAATTAATTTCATTTTACTAAAAATAATTGATTTTTTTGTGAAAAGGGAAATACTGTAAACTATTATATTTTTCATTATAAACTAAATACTATATTTTTTTTGTCAAAGATGATATAAGAAGACAATATTTCTAACTCACACATCCAAGTAAATATACACAATTACATGATTCTGTATTATTGAAATTCTTGGGACAAAATTATAAACTAATGAAGATAATAATAAAAAAATACCCATGTCCTTCCCTTTTAAATACCACCCTCAGCACCCCTAATCCTCATACATTATAAGAATTGGGGATTTCCCAACATCGTCTTAAAACAGATCCCAAACCTATAACCCATTTTCTAGTTTTTTTGGTCTCAATAAAATAAAAATTTCACAAACCTTAAATATTATTTAATGGAAGTGTCATTTAAGAGGTAATATCCCCACATTAATTCTCTTAAATTCTTATCTTATTGTACCATACCATCACAACCCACATAAAAAATGTATTAATGACTCATGTATCATATTTTTTTTTAAATTTAGATATTTAAATGGAATATCTACTATCCACCTTCTTATTTTAACCACTTATTCGAAGAATGAAACCATTTTCCATACTTTTCCAGTTTACGATCTCTATGGATAATGAGTTTTATTTTTCTATTAATACATGAAATGAAGGCCTTAAAACAATTATTATCATGATAATAAGTATATTATGAAAAAATTAATTGTCTTAAAAAATATATAAAAAATATTATTAAATAAAATAGAACTGGTTCATGATGGTCTGTAAAACGCTTATATTAAGTAACAACATACCATTTATATTATTACTCAATGAAACATCCCAAATTAAAAGTAAAAAGGGATATTTGGGATTATTTAAATTTATTGATGTACATGAATAGAATTTATTTTAAAATATTTAAGTGTATTCAAATTTTACAAAAACCCAAAAAATCATACATCATCGACCTGCCCAGAAAGCCATGGAACGAACACTCAGAGAACAAAATAATTGAACATTATATCCCAACTGAACCGAAATAAATGAACATAAAAAAATTATAGTAAATAAAATATAATTATAAAATGCTGTAAATTATGTAATTAATGAATTTAATTTTGATATTTTGGACATTAATCTCATATGATGAATGATTAGAGAACATATGATACATGATCTTTCTGAACATCCCTATTTACTTTTGGGGTATGATCACACTATCTTACCACACATTATCGCTCTAGTTTTCATAATTAATAATTCTATATTATATGAATATTTTCCCAAAAAATAATCCTATGTTAAATAATTATTATTTTATAGGAAAGTACATTTTTTAAATGGTTCCCTTCCTAATTACTCTCTATAATAAGACACTATTATTAGGTAACTTCTCTGATTATTACCCCATTTGAAGTACACTCTATATAATGTTATAAGGTGGAAATGATTTATAAAATCACTAATTTAATCATGAAAAAACATTTTCCTTAATTTTATTGATTTATTAAAACTATATTTCCTTTATCCTTTTTAATGAATAATTACCCATTTTCCTAATTACTCTCTTAAGATGTACATTTTCAAAGGGATTTATCTACTATTTTTTATGTCTTCACTTGAGTTAAACATCATTTATCATGGCAGATTTGTTTTCCTTTATGAATTTATATGTATAATTCAATCAATTATTTCATTAAAACCATTATGATATTCCATTTTTTTATTCCTTACGATGTGATTTTGAAACCCATTACATTCCAGGGAAATCCTTATATTTAATTTATTTGTGAGGCACATATATTCATGTACATGTTATGATGTGTTTAAACCCATGATATATTAAAAGAGGAATATCATTTTTGATATCACGTATGACACAAAACACCATTACTAAAATAGAATACAATATAATTAGAATTTATGATTTATTTTTTAAAAATAAATTTATTTTCATTGATAGCTTTCAGTGCATGCAACATTGGGTTTGAACGAAACCTGATACTTTATCAAAACATTCTTACATAATACATGACTACTATAACCTAGAAATTAATATTGTGGGTATGAATAGGCCTCACAAAATTATGAATATTATATTATTTAAATATGTATAAAGTAAATTAAATGGTTTTCTATTGATTAAAAATAAAATATGAACCATTTAAATGAAAAAGAAATATTTTCTAAAAGCTGTATTTTTTTAACGGTGGGTTAGCCACACTTTAACAATAGAATTTAAAAATAGTTTTTTTTGAAATTATATAAAAATATATAACATTAATTTTTTAATTATACTTGTCAATGTTTTATTATGGTGAATTATTGATAATTTTATAAAAAGATTATTTTTTTGATCAATAGTGAAAAATATTGATATTTATTAAAATTTATATATCTGTTTATATTATTTACTAGGATAAATAAAATTTTAAATTGGTTTAAAATTAAAATTAGTTTAATTATTTTAAATATTAACAAATTGTGGTAGTTTAAAAATAAATTAATATTGAATTATTATATATAAACGTATTATCCTTTGGAATGTTTTTCATTGGAAAACCTGTTTTTTGGACGCTTTTATGGGTTTTATTAAAATTGAATTCTTCTAATTCTAGAAAAAAATTTGTAAATATGTATCCCATAGTTGAAATAATAATTTTATTATTATCTAATATGTTTAAATTAATTTTTGACTATAATGTATAGTAAAAACAATAAAAATTAATTATCATGGTTAAGATAAAAATGCTTTTAGCTGGTGTTAAACTCAAAAGATAGGGGTTACAAATGAAATATGACTTTTAACATATCAAATATATAGACATATTTAGACTCTATCATCTATATTTTCCAATAATTATCAATTTTTTATCCTTTTATCATGTGAAAAATGTTGGTACAAATAATTATATTCAAAAATTCAAAGCATGTGATCTCCCCCACTTCTAAAAGGCACCCACTCTACTCTACTAATTAATCATCAAAAAATATTTATTTTAGCACATTACTACCAATATATCATCCTTGATTCCTAATTTTCATACTATACTATTTATTTTTATTATGAATCCCTCCTATAAAGGCTTTAGTTATAAGCCTAAGGAGGCTCTCTGAAGAAGAGGTAACATTCTTAAACCTGTGTAATTGTTTTGTTTCTACCCCAATGTATTCAAATAATCATAAACTATGATAATATAATAATACCACTATATTATATATAATTATATTTTATCATGTTAATTAAATAAAATATATAAAACTACACTTCCATCAATTGGGAAACATAATGGTCGATCACATGTACAGTGGACTACCACCTCACGAACTGATGTACATAATTTTCTATCACCACCCCACAAGGACATATATAATGATGTAATTAACATATTTATTTGATATTTATAAAATTAATACACTTATATAGTTAAAATATCTCATATACCTTATTATAGTAAATTTCGTTGGGGGATACGATAACGTCCCTCATATGTACGGTGAACTAGCGCCTCACAGAGGGATGTGATTTTATTTTCTCGTACACATTACATGGAAGGTATTAAGGATAAAATTATTTAATATATATGATATTTATGAACTAAAAATACTTAAATATTTATAATATTATATATATCTACATACATTCTATATATGTTGGAAAATAATAACATCACTCATTATTAAGCATGGACTATTGCCTCCACATAATGATGTGTAATGATTTTTATTTTTTACATGGACAATAATAAGGATTAAATTGATTGATAGAATTTATATATATATATATATAAATTATTATTCTATAAATGTTAATAAATATTTATATTCAATTCGTTGCATCTATCGAGAAAAATGGAAACAACCCTTATGCGCATGTACGACCTTCTGTCTCTAGAAACAGTGTAATAAATTTTCAACCTCTATAATTAATAAATAAATATTAAAAAATATATAAGAAATATGCATTATAGTTATATAATTTCTAACATCCTATATATTATGAAACCATGATAAATATTAAATAATTAAACTGTCGAACCAAAAAAATTCCTAAAAAAATCAGTTTTCACAAATAACCTTGATTTTAAGAAGAAATTATTAATAAAAAATAATAAAATTATATAGATAAATTAGATATTTTATGAAATATATGATTATGGTTCTATTTTATATTTAATATAAAAATATATTTATTATACATTTTATTAATACAAACACAATGAAGGTTGGACATGAGTTATGGGTTTCTCATTTAACATTTACTTTCATAAGACTTATTGCATATTCACCATTTATTCCATTGTGTGGTGTATATAACTACCATTTGATATCATATATACTTAATTTAACTATATTTATTGTATTTAAATTATCATTTTATAGTATCCCATTGATGGGGATTATAATTCAAAAGTTAAAAATGTTGCAAGTGATTTATGTTTCAATCTCATTTTAATGAGGATTTATTATACTAGAGTTTCCATTGAATAAAATTATTTAATAATTGTATAATAAAACACATTAATTTTATTATCATCTTGTTTTTAAGAAATTTTTAAATTAATATTAACATATTCCAATTAGTGTTACTGAAAATTATTGAGAAAAATGTTTCTAATAACATCATACATTATTTATTTCTTTTTTCAAAAATACATTTTCTTCCAAATCCATGTTTACTAAAAATGTTTTGGAAAAAACATTTTAACATTATCCAAATGATTTATCAATAGAATTTGTAACAATGTTTGACTATTTGATAAAATTATTTATGGAAACATTGATTTCTTTTCCAAACAATGATTATTTGGATTTTATTAAAAATGATAATGGACTTTTGAAAAAATATTATACAGTATATAATGAATTTTCCAATGTTACATCCAACATAACCATACATTAGGACACTGATAACCTAATTTTTAACTAGTTACATGATAATATTGGTTTTATAGAAAAAATCGTACATGCATCATATAAAAATGGGTTTTGCTTTCTAATTTCTTCTTTATTCAACTCTCTAAATATACTCATTGAATATTGTACATCATGTTTATTTAAATATTCCTTCACGATGTATACCAGCTAGGATTTAGCATATTGATCATGAGAATGATCCCCTCAGTGATAAGGGATTGATACATGGACTAGTTCCCAATATTTTACATCTAGGTGGCATACCATCCATACCACCACATGTAGAGAATCAAGTGGTACTTGCATTACTAGTGAATGAGTTGTGCATGCTTAGCATGATTAATGAGATTCAACAATAGAGACCCCTTAAGTTCCGAGGAATTAAATAAAAAGAGGTGGCTAAGGACTGGATTGAGCTGGTGACTTAAGTTTTCCATCTAATCAGGACCCCATCAGATTAGATGGTGGTCCTGGTAGTGAGACCTCTTTATGGTTCAGTAGCGAGATAGTTGGGATTAGTTACCCAGTTTTACATTGAGGAGAGTCTTTTGTGTTCACTGTTTGATAAAATTTTAAGATATGATTTCTCACTTTATAATATGTTGGACATGTGTATCCAATATCTTGTAAAAATCCACTCAAATATATTTTCAGTAGATGTGTATTCATCAAGATTTACCAACCTCTCCATGCACTCGATGGACATGGTTCAAGATCAGTTCATCAGGGATCATGACTTCGAGTGATTCATGCATAGAGATATCTAATCCTATTTCATCCCTCCATTAATTACTACCAATTTTGAGGTTCTAGAGTGAGATTTTGTGGTTGATAGTTTCATGGATGAGTAGATAAAACTAGTAGATGTTAGCAGTGGAAAATTAATAGTGGATACCTTGGTAGAAAGGAGATGATGTGATTCATAGGGAAATTGACATGTGAGACGATTCAGGAGGAGGTCATAGAATAAAGTATATACAATCTTGGGCTTATAGGGTGGGTTTAGGGATCCTAGAGAGAGGATGTTATACTCATCTGATGATTGGGGACATCTCACATGAGATTATCTAACCCACCATAGAGATGATAGAGAAAATATAGATGGAACTTTGAGGCAGAGACATTAGAAAGATCAGTAAGGTCTACAGGGTGGTAGATGTGATAGATGTGCTAGGATAATAGTAGTAGGTGGTAAAAATTTCAACATGTTACAACTACCACCCATAGGTGGTCCACACCAGGCTCAGGGAGCTGGAGGATAGGTAAGAGGACAACTATAGGTGGTCAAGGATTACAAACTAGGGGATCCATGTATGATTAAATGTATGATATGTGTCTTTTCTACCCTATTTTTAGTATTGATAGACATATGTTCTAGTAATTACTTTCCTTCCACATACCATGTACAAGACATAAAGATTCCAGTTTAATTGTTGACTCAAACCTTATGCTTAGAGTCTCTTATTAGTGAAGGCTAAGTGATCACGCACCTAAGTAAATAGTTTGACCTAAACATTGGAGGCAAGAGTTTATATTGGAATCTCATTTTAGTAGGGTAGATTCCTTATGACATAACACTGGGTTTGGATTGGTTATCTATAGTTCATGCACATATTGACTGTTTTATGAGAAGGGTGTGGTGTGTCCATAGTGAAGGAATTAGGTTCTCCTTTTTTTTCATTGAAAAGGAAACCCATGAATAGTAGGATGGACTAATGTATAAATGTGTGTACCCGATTACTAATCAATTTTTATCATGAACCCTGATGAATTTGATGTTATGAGTTCCCAGTTTCCTATAGTGGTGGTAGATTACAAGGATGCCTTTTCTAAATATGTTCCAAGTTTACCTTCGCACTTAAAGATAGACTTCCTCATTGATCTACACCCTGAGATGACACCGATATCTATGCCAACATATCAGGTGGATCCCATAGAGCTTCGCGTGCTGAGGGTGAAGTTGGAGGACTTGTAGAGGAGGGTATTTATGAGATCCATTATTTCACCCTATGAATCACCATTTTTGTTTTCCAAGAAGGAATATGGGATCATTAGGTTTTATGTGGACTACCGACAGTTGAGACAGGTGAATATAAGTAATATGTATCAACTACCAAGGATTGATGAACTCTTTGATCAATTAGGAGGGGCACTATGGTTCTCAATGTTTAATCACAGATCAAGCTATCACCAATTTCGAGTACAGGATGCATATATACCAAATATGACATTAAGATGTTTCTATGGTCACTGTGAGTACATGGTGATTCCTTTTTTGCATGATGAACGCCCCAACAGTGTTTTTGAGACTCATAAACTGGATCATTCATCCTTACATAGTGAGGTTTGTGGTAGTCTCCATCGATGATATCCATGTGTAATCAACATCTGAGGAGGAGCACGTGATTCAATTATGGATAGTTATGAACATACTCTGATAGAACTAGATTTATATAATGTTCTCAATGTTTCTGTTATTGATATAGATTGTCCAATTTTTGGGACATGTTATCTTAGCTGATGGATTGGCAGTGAAACTAACCAAGGTTGAGGTATTTTTAGCATGGGATCCTCCAAATATCATGACTATCACAACCCATCCTAGTATAGCCTGTTTTGCGACTCCACAAGCTCGGCTCTAATAGGCCAGGGGTTGGTGACTATCATTGAGTAGGAATATCACTAACGTGGGAGGAATTTCTTATGTACTTTTACACACACACACACATCTCAAAGCCCAAAAAATGTTGAAATCTAAAGACACTAAGTAAACAATGCATGCATACAACTATATCTCACTACCAGAGTATGATGGAAAGTAAAGTGAAGTAGATTAGGGAAAGAATACAATTGCACCAAAAATATTCTATAACCACAATTACATATTATAATAAAAAAGGTATTCATACTGTTTTCTCTATCCGTAGGAACCCTCATTGTCCTTCCTAGTCTCACAAAGCACTGTCTAGTCCTGGTCCTCCTAGGACTCTATCAAAAGGTCAATCATCTGCAAAAGGCACGACACATGCAGGAAAATACCATGCAAGGGAGAGTGTATCAATAATAAGTTGGACACCCCAAAACCACAAAGTAATAAAAAATGGAAAGTACAGTCATATCAACACAAGTTTATGTCTATAGAACATGTAAAAAGAATATACAAATACACTCAACCAAGACGAACAATATAGAGTTTTTAAAAAAAAACTACATAGAAACCCGAGTACTGCCTGCGTACAAAATCATGTGTCTTTAGATCATATAATGTAGATAAGGGGTACACAATGTGTAGAAGGAGTCACATTCCATGTCCTTTCATTTGGGATATACCCATGTACTCTGGTCATCTTTCACTACACGACATTAGCCCATGTGTCTCTTCCCATGTACCAATACACATGGTAGCCCATGTAATTAGTTTAGGCCATTCTGTGTGGGGGAGTACACAACATGTACGCAACCCGTTTAGTCCACCCCATTTACATGTAACTCCCAGGATACACACTGATTCATCTAGCGATTAACAAATTCAATGTAACTGGGACTACATTCCATGTGTATCGGGATTTCCTAAAATCCATGTTCTTCCTCCACATGCCCTATCTGATTCTACAAATTTCATTCCAGTGGTCTGCTCACCTAGAAACTTTATATCCATGGATTTTTCACTACCCTATCACCAAATTGATGGGTTTTAGGACTTCAATCATCCTAGAAATCCAATTTCATCCATTCTGAGAAAACTCGCCTGAAGAACGGGTGATACCAAATCACTCTGATCCACCTACCTTCATTTTCATAACACATTCATTGAGTTATCCCGATGCCGAATCTCCAGTTTCAGAATGCTGTTCCATGAATCGAAGGCAAAATGATCAAATGTTCATTGTTTTGGGAAGAACGAAGAGAAGACACGAAGAACACAATAAATCGTGGTAGAAAAATGAAAAAAAAACAATCTTGAGAAATGAACCTTGGTCAATATTCATTCCAACCTCTATCCATTCCAATAATAATGATAAAAAAACCCAAAAAAATCACAATATTATCACCTGTCAACCCCATTGAATAATCCAATACCACATAAAAGATCAATTCATGGATTAATTTATTTGTGCATTATTCCACGTTCATTGTAGGAATGAGGAACGAGAAAATAAAATTGAAATAACACATCCTACCTAGATTTGGATCACACAATGATAAAGATTGGTTATTGTTTCATCACCGTTGGTGAGATCTTCCAAGATCAGTGTTCATCAATCTTTAATACGAGGTTTCATCATTTCTTGCTCGAGGAGACTCTCCAGAGGTTTCCTCCTAGCATCTCTAAAGAATTATAGGGTTATGAGGCTAACCCTAGATTTATGAAAAAAGGATTATTTAATGTTTCACTGTTTTTTGTGTCAACAATTTATATAAAATAAATTTTCTTAATTTATTTTATTCATTTAAGAACCCATGATGAGATTCCAAAATCGACCCATGCCAACCAATGTCAGGTTGCACCTATGGTAAAGCTATATTTTTGAATGAAATGATGCCCTTATATTTCTAATATAGGTACCCATTTAGAATTTATTTCACTTTTTTTTGGAAAACTACATGCACATGCTATTTAATATTTTAATATTTTCTCAAACATTTTTTACAAGAACACAGGGCCTCATAATTGCATTATATCTCAGCACCTAGTCTCAAAATTAATGCACATGATATTTAAAAAATACATGGAAAATACAAGTCATTAAATTCTCCACACCTTGGGGCTATACGTCCCTAAAAATTTAAAACAAAGGCTATACAAGAAAATGATATTACTAAGCACGAATCTAATCCTCCTGCTCCCAAGTTCTCTTTTAGATATTCCCATGCTACCATAAGACACAGACTTATGGAATCGATCACCCAAAAATGATTCTCTCATATCAATCCTCAATGTTCACAAGATACTTTTCAAATGATTATCCATCCTTGATGTCTAGCTTGGCCTAGTAGATTACATGTGATGGGTCATGAACCTACCTCCTAGGCTGCGACACATGGAAGAAGTCACATACCTGGTTGAACTACATGGGTATAGATAACTAGTACACCACCTCACCATCTCTATGAAGTATTTGAAAAAGACCAATAAAACTCCAAGATAAATTTATTCCCCATCCAAATCTCCACAATCCACATTGAGGTGAAACCCATAGAAAGACATGGTTTCATTCCTCAAAATCCAAAGTACTTCATAGCCTATCATTATAAGACATATGACTGATCTGTGCCGTCCTCATCCACTCCTGGATGATCTGAACCTTCCCTATAGTAGCTCACACCAACTCTGAGCCTATGAGTGCCGACTATCCTGGGTTAGTCTAGAAGAGTGGGGACCTACAGGGTCACCCATACAAATCATCAAATAGTGCCATTCCAATGGAGGAATTCCAGCTCATATTATATGAAAACTCCACCAATTTTAGGTGATACTCACAACTATATCCAAAATATAACATGAAAGGTTCCAACATGTTCTCCAGAACGTAGATGGTCCACTCTATCTAGATATCCGTTTAAGGGTGAAACATTGCACTTAAGTGCAACTGGGTACCAAACACCTCCTGAAATCCCTTCCATATATGGGATGTAAAACAAGTATCATGATCTATAATTATCTTTAATGGAACTCAAAAGATTCAAACTATCTCTTGCACATAGAGGTGTCTCAAACTCTGTACTAAACTCTGATCTTGGATAGCTTTGAAGTGGGATAACACGGTTAGTCGATCAATGATCACCCAAATGGAATCATTTCTCTTAGACATACTTGGTATATCTATCCTAAATTCCATCGATATCACATCCCACATCCATTTAGGAACCTCAAGGGGTTGAGATAAATTTATGGAAACTAGTTCTCAACATTCACTTGCTGATAAGTAAGGTAATGGGAAACAATCTCTCTCACTCTATTATTCATTATTGGCCAACAAAACTGTTATCAAAGGTCCTAGTATATTTTTTAAACATCTGGATGTACCACCAAAGGGGATATATGAATCTCTCTTAGAACCTCCTACCGCAATGCCACTAGTACTACTGTACACCCTATTAAAACAAAAATATGCTCCCCAACTTTTGAATATACATCGAGATCATGCACTATAGATCTATGATCATGTAAATTCTTTAATTTAGTATCCCCAAGATGGGTTTCTCTGAGTCATTATAATAGTGGAGGGGTAACAACCATCTACTTGAGGTAAGATGTTCCATTTATATCCACTAAGAATAACTGTAATGAGGCTAACTGCCTTGACGCCACATTCAACAACTATAAACTAGATCTCCTGCTAAGAGCATCTTCCACCATGTTACCCTTACCAGAAGTATAAACAATCTCAAAGTCATATTACTGTAAGAAATCTATCGATCAAATATGTCTCAAGTTTAGATCCTTATAAGAGAAGATATACATGATACTCTTGTGATTAGAGTGGATATTAAACTAATACCCTATGAGGTAGTGTCACTATGTTGTCAATGTGAAAATATCCACTACTAACTCAAGATCATGTATCATGTAGTTCTTCTCATGTGGTCTCAACTGGTGTGTACCATCCGAAATCATTTCTCACCTCTACACCAGGACGCAAAAAATCCTTGAACCTGATGCATCACATAACACTACATACTCGACACCCTCCTCCGTAAATCTCAATATTTGAGTGCTTGTCTAGCTCTACCTCATCTTCTGAAAGCATTGATTGGAAGGAAACCTTCAAGAACCGTCATTCCCCTCTCAAATAGTCAAAGGGGGTCATTGATCCCTAATATTTGATACTTATTTTTCATGGTCTCCTTGTTCAAGCACTGATAGTCCTCATAAAACCTCAATCACTCATCTAACTATTTGAAAAAAAATCGGGGATTCCTAGTGTGAAACACCCGGTCTCATGAATCCCTTCCTATAGAAGTCCTCTGATGACACTGTCATCTCATGAAGCTTCATGGGAGCCATCCGATATGATGGTGTATGTATCAGTTCCATCTTGAGGAGTAAATAAATCTTGAAGTCTATCTCTCAGTAAGGAGGTAAACATGGTTAATCTTCCAAAAAGACATCATCATACTCTTCCACCACTACAAGAAACTATAAACTTGAAAAATATGCTGCACCGAGGGCCAGACTAGCCAACTGATGATAAATTGGTTGTTCCCTCTTATGCATGAGTCCACCCTATTCTATATGGGTTCCCTTTTCTCCGATAAAGGAAGACTTCATTCCATCACTGATAACACACCACACCCTTTTCCTAAAGAAATAAATATGTCCATTAGCTATAGATTACCAATCCATACCATGAATGATTTCATAAGGCCTCGACACTACCACCAAGAGGTTCCATCCGAAACTCTCACCTCCAAGGGTCCTGTCACACTATTGGAATTGAAGTGTGATAATTGATTCTCCTCTAATAGGTGTCTCTAAGAATAAGGGTTGATTCGATGGTTCAAATGTAATCTCTATGTATTGTATAAGATATATAGTGATAATGGAATGACTAGAACATTTTTCTATCATTATGGTAGCTAAATAAGAAAAGATAGAGATCATACCTCGAATCATTCTGGAGCTCCTAGGTTACAAGTTTTGACCACAAGCAGCTATCCTTTCCTTGGTGGTCCAACTCATTATTCATGGAGAGGACCACCTAGGAGTGAGGTGGTAACATGTCAAAATATCTACAACCTCCTGCTACTCTCTCATCCCCTTTTCCACATTCTCTACCCTATAGATCTTCTATATCTCTTAATTGTCTCTACCTTAGTGTTACATCTATAATCTCCTTGTCAGTAGCACGATGTGTTGGAAAATCTCAAGTAAGATGCCCCCTTCCATCACAAGAATAAAATAACCTCTCTCTAGGATGACTGGATGCACCCTATCATCCCTAAAAAATATATCATATATCCCAGGACCTCCTCTTGAAGCATATCACATGTCCAAGTCCCTAAGACTGACATCAACATCATACTATCAATTTCTTTTCTCTTTATTTCCCATTTCTAATATACACCAGATACATCTGCTTAGACAAGGAAAACTCAACCACCAGGTCACTCTCTATCACCCCAACATAGGTAGGAATGCACTGAGTGGTAACACTGGATTAGATGTCTCTATGAAAACATTGATCAAATGTTATATCCCTATAGTTATGATCATGTATCATATCTATTGAGTACCTGGAGAGGTTTTCATGCCTTGATGAATAATCAGATATAGATATGTTTTCATTATGGAGTTGTAGAAGTTCCTGGATATGCATAAACATCATATTATAAGGTGATAACTAATCTATGAAAAGTTTATCAAAATAGGTCCATGGAAGAGTTTCCTCATCATAAGTTTGGGCAACTAAACCCCACCATCACCCTACTGATTTGTGAATAAGGCTCTCTAGTAGAACCACTATCTGGTTTTCTACTGTACCGACTAGATGGAAAAATCGATTCACCAACTCAGGCCATTCCTTAGTCACCTATGGGTAGGGATCACCTTAGATATTGAGGGTTATCTACTATTGAAACTCATGAATCATGCTCAGTGTGCACTCCTCATCTGCTAGTACTGTGGGTATCATGTGCTACTCTATAGGTGGTGGTATGGCTGGTTCACCACATAGTGGTAACATTTTGGGAACTGATCCATGTATCGAAGCCTAATCACTGAGGGGGTCATACTCATGATCAAGCTGCTTAATCCTAGATAGTATATTCTATAGACACGTCCTAGAATAAAACAATATGTACCTTGATCAATTAGTATATCTAGATAACTGAAACAATATGGACATGGAAACCAAAAACTATTCCTATATGATGCATGCACCATTGTTTTTTCAACAACTAGAGTATCCATGTACCAAGTTGAAAAGAATTTTATCAGAGTCTTGGTGTATGGATACGCCAGCCACCACACCGACACTGGAGTCCCTAGTCGAAATTTCAAACTCGAAACACTCAAAACTATTTCCCCAATACAACCTCACAAACTCTTGGTACTAAAGTAGAACTAACCCTCTATGATACCACTCTATCATGACCCTTCCCATTGGGGCCTATTCCATGACATTCTAAAGCCTCCTCTAATAGGTCGAGGTCTAGTGACTAGTACTGAGTAGACATATAACTGACATTAGAGGCCTAGCCTATGTACCTATATGGACACACACATATCCAACCACAAAAAAATGATTAAATTTAAAGACACTAAGTAAACAATGCATGCATACAACTATATCCCATTATTGAAGTACAACATATTGTAATGTGAAGTAAAACAGGACCATAATACAATCCCACCAAAAATATTCTATAACCACATTACCAACCAGTAAGATAAATGTATTGTGACTATTGTCTGTAGACATAGGAACATTCCTAGGACTTCTTAGTCTCAAAAAGAACTATATAGTTATGGTACTCCTAGGACTCAATAAAAAGGAAAATTTTCTTCACAAGACATGACATGTGTTGGAAATTCCCATGCATGGGTTAGTATAATAATTCTTAGTATGACACTCAGAAACCACAAAGAAATATAACAAAAAAAGTATAGTTATCTCTACACAAGTATATGTCTACAAAAAATATAACAATAATATCTAGATATAATCATCCAAGATGCATAGTCTAGATGTAATTCACAACCACTACATAACAACCATTAGAAATCATCTCAAAGATTCCATGAAGCACTCATTTGAAAGAACACACCACTAGTGGAAATCCCACCTACACCAACACTTCATTCCCAGCGGTTTGAAAAAAAATCATTGGGATAAATAATCTATACCAATGGTTATGTGAAACCGTTGGTATAGACTAATATAAGTTGGGGTTTCCCAACGGTTTTAGTAAAACATTGGAAAAAACCGCCACAATACCAATGGTTCATAAGAACCGTTGGGAGAGACATACCTAAAAATTATCCCCATCACGATCCTTCTCCCATTTGGACTTCCCCTTACACCCCAATTCTTCATCCCTACCACACCGCTCCTCCCAAACCCCCATCACCACCGCTTCCATCCTGACCCCTCACTTCTTCTCCCATCCTAACCCCCCTTTCCACCTCTCTCATCCCCTCACACTCCCATCCTCCCATTCAAACTCCCTCTCACTGATCGCTGCTCGCCACTCGCCACTCGTTGTCACTCGCCTCTCCCCTCCTCCCATCCCGATCCCTCACAGTGGTCACTCACCCCTCCCCCACAAACTCTTCACTTCACGTGTCATCCGCAAGATGTGCACAAAGGTAGCATTTCATACTTCATAAGTTTATATTTTAGGGTTATTCATTGATTTAACTGAATTATGGTGAAATCAATCATTTATGATAGAAATTTTTCTATAATTAGGAATATGGGAACTTAATATAATGTCTTCCTATTTTTTCACATCGATACATTGAGGTATTCAATGTTTCATATTCTTCCATGTGGTTTTCCCCAAAATTAATTTTATTAGTTATTAAAAAGTATTTTTTAACGGGTCTTTGTGCAGTCGAGATTCATGGATGCATTCAGAGTGAAAAAGCTAAATAACAACACTATATGAAGGATTCATTTGGAAAAATTATTTTCCTTTAAAATATATATATATGTGAATTGCGTGTTATGTGATATTTGTATTAGATTTTTTATATCAATAAGTATGGTAATAAGGTGGTTTTATCAAATTCTAATTTATAACACTGATTGAGGCATTTTTCTCAATACTAGAGCACTTTTGTTTGTAGATCAAAAGTTTTTTATTTTCTTTTCACTTTCTTATTTCTCACATTCTAAACATGTTTTTGTTGAGGAAACATGGTTTTCTCTTCTTTCACTTGTTTATTATTTTTTGAAAATTGCATATTCACTTGAGAAATTAGGTAAATCTCAATGTTTTTTGTTTTTTAGTTCATCCTTTTATAACTCATCAGACCATATGATCAAACGTTTTTTATTATCATGTTCAACCTTCTTCATAGGTGTGGATCCATTTATAGCAACTGGTTTAGAACTTGATAACATTTTCTCTTTCCCTTACAACAAATCAAATGATTTTCAATAGGAATCAAATTCATACATATGATAGCTCCATGACCAATATAATTACATGTTCAAAAAACTTCTTCAACTAATTTTAATTTTCCTTAGGAAATCTCTTAGGATATTCTTCAGAAATGTAAACTACTAATCTAATTTTACTATATATTTCTTGGATGGTTTCCATTTTCAATTCAAATTTTCTATCATAAAATTTTTATACCTTTATTTCTATTTTTAAATAGTATATCCACAATCCTTTTTTATTTTATTGAATTTCCACTTTAAGGGTAAGTGGGAAGCAACAGAAACATCCTTCAGCATCAAGTCACACCCTCAAAAATTTTTAAATAGTCTGTGATGCAGCCTTTCCTATCATAATAGAATCATATTCTCCATATTAAAACCCTATGCTGATCATCACTCTTCAATGACCGCTTTGGAGTGTCTTTTTTTAATTTTTTCTTCAGTTCACACCTCAAGGTAATTTTTTTCCTTTTTCCCTACTTATTCAATCATATAATTATATTTTTCATTAAAATATGCTTCATTTTGAGTTTATACATACCAAAATTACTCATAATAGTGACCATATACATTCAAATATTCACAAAAATTATCTAGGATTTAAAATATGTTTCTAAGAGATAAATTTCTTTTTATATGTGAAAACTAAATTTTTATAATAGTTTTATTTTTAGTTTTAACTATTCCCTCATTTTCTTATTCTCTTATACCACTTTTATGAGTATATATATTATACCAACAATTAATTTCCATGTGCCCAAATTTCAAGAAACACCAATATTTTACAAAAAATATTGTTTCTTTCTCCTTTGAGGTAGTTTTTCTATATTTATTTAATTGATGTCTTTATATAGATTCACCATAATTTTGGGATTGGTTTTGGGAACTACTCTTCATACATATTCTCACATCTAACCTTAATGTATTAGTGAGTTTTATAATATTTTTTATCACTGGGTTTTTCATATACATTGATCTTTGTAAAATACTTACAAATAAAAAGGACTTAGAAATTATAAATTTATTAGGGCAGTGGGATAAAATATTCCATGAGGATGAAGTGGAGGAATGTCCAAATGTTCTAAAGATTTTTTTTTTACAAGTATGAATCTATTTTTAGTATAAAATATTCAATGTGATTTGAGTGGTAACAATTTTCTTCTCAATTATTTTGGGAGTTTCATCTTGGGTTGATTCTAGATTCTTCGAGTTTTGGTCTAAGCTCTAAGAACTTCATAATTTGGGAATATTTTTCAACCTCAAATAATTTTAATCTCTATTAATATTATTATTTTAGTCTTTATTCATCTTGTTAATCTCTTGTCGTAAACTATAAATATCTTTCACCATTTTAGTTATCACATATAGTAAAAAATCCTTGATATTCACAATGAATTTATACTACTATTATAATGTAGGAAATCTTCTATAATTTACACTTATCTAATATAGTGATATTTTATAGATACTGAGCTATAATGAAATCATCTCTTGTCAGGAATCATCAATAGGCAAGTGCATGCTACTCAATTCATCATGGAATATAAAAAAGTATAATCTTATCTATTCTAGAGAAGATTTTATGGAGTAACCGATTGGGATTATATTGGAGAATCTATTATTGGCACATCTTACCAATCATAGTAAGAAGTTTTGTAGTTTTGAGAATAAACCATGTAATAATATTGTGTCCCTATTCCTGGTTAGATTTTAGTAGATGGATTTTGATGCTTATAAATAAATTATATTTTCTAATTGTATCAGGTACTATATATGGTCACTTCATAACAAGAAACCTGGTTCACATCTTAGTTATGGATGTGATTGTAGGAGGAATTCATGACCCAATAATGGATCATTAAAAAATAACCCCATTAGATTAATGACTAGTCAAATTAATACTTTTATATCTTAAAGGATATAAAAAAGGAATTGTATGCTAGATTCTAGCTAGATAAGGTATGATAACATTATCATGGTATAGTTTAACAATAATGACACATACCACTCTATCATAGACCTAGAACCTTCCTTGGACCATTATGTTTTAACTTGTTGATCATCCATTTATATGATATAGGTAATAATTATATCTCTAATACTGAAAGGTTTGAAATTGGTGATAAGAAATAAGGCACTTGCAATTCAAATATGAATTATATTTAACTATTAAGTTTTTTGGTTCTAATGGTTTTATTTTCTATAGTACATATCCATTTTTTAATTTTTTTATTCTATGATATATTCTATTTGATTTGAAACTGTGTCCCCTAATAAACGTTTCTTATTTGGTGGGATAAAAATTGAGTTTTATTTTATGTTCATTGCACTCCCTCTTGATGTCGTTGTTTGGTTAATTGAGAAATATGACATTCTGGACACAATTTACAAGTTTTTTTTAATTTTTTGAAAATAAGTAATTGAGGAAGATGATATTTACATAATGAGATTCTAATTGATGCTAAAAAAAAATTAAAAGAAACAAAAAAATATAGCCTCAAGTAAAACTATCTATTTAATTGTTAAAAAAGATTTTCTAGTCTTACACTTTTGAATCTAGTGCTACAAATAGATATTGTTAATAGCTTATAGAATATATTATTTATCTTATTCTTTTTTTTCTAGGTATTATAGAATAACAACAGTAATTTACTTAATCTTATACATACATTGCCTCCACTTCAACCTACATCTTTCTTGCAATACTGTCTTTTAATTCCTTGTAGTTACATTACTACAGATCTTTGAAAGCACAAAGGTTGTATCTTGATAAATATAAAGATAATATTGTGGTGTGTTCTCATTACCTCGACCTCCAGGCCTCTGAATCAACCTCGATGTTATGGCCTCCGCCTCCCGGCCCCCAACCTCTTTTGGATCCCTCTTTTCCTCTGACGTATCCCCCTCCCTTCTCGGCTTCCTCTCCTTCGACGATGTCCCCCCATCCCCTTTTGGATCCCTATACTTCGGTGATGTCCCCCATAACCTCTTACCTCCTTCTCTTCTGGTGACATCCCCCAGCCCCTTATCCTCTCTAGTCAAGTGCGGGACCCCCATGACCGAACACCACACCCGATGTCCCCCTATCTCGGATCCCTCTCCTTCTGACATTTATATGGAATTTCTTAAGGGTTATTGGTCGATACTTAGAGGTAAGAAATCATATTCATTAATTCTTCAATTTCTTAGAGTTTTATTGTCTCCCGTTGCGAGGTTTCATTCGGCCAAACCCTAGGGGTTTTGAGGTTCTCCGATTCTAACTTTGATCCTTATTTATAGGGAATATCATGGTTCTTTTGGGTCCACTTTAGACGTGATTTGGCATCTGTTGCCGAAGACAAACCAGTTTGGATCATCTTGGTTCACTACCACCATTTTCCACCATTTGAGGTTGGTTTATTCTACCCTCTTTGTTTGGACTAATTTAATTTGGGGATTTTGGTGATTTATGTGCCCATGAAAAATCTATATTATGTATAAATTTCATGAAGAAGACAACTTTACATATTTCATATCTATTTTTGTGTGTTTTTAGCTCATATTATGTGTATATGATTAAGATTCATCCTTTGGTATAATTATCTCATGTTAGTTTATCCATGGATGAGTTGGGATATGGTGAGAAACATGATATTGTACAATGGATATATGAGTATAATTGTTTTTTTATTCTATTTTGGTATGTGATGTTTTATTTTTAAACTCTTCCTTGTTTATGTTTGATTCTAATTTCATTAAATATTATTTTTATGATTCATTTTTTAAATTTTAATTGATGTTAATTATGTTAATCTCATTTGGGTTATTTATCTTTTTTACTTCTTTTTATTTTATGTTTCATGGAAGTCCAATGTATGGGTGAACCATTCTAGATTATCAATAACTAAATCAATGTCTTTAACATAGTCTCAAGAATGAATTTTTAAGTTCTATCCACATGAATTAGGAATGAAATTTCATAAAATGGTATTTTATAATCCAATGATAGATGATGTAGGTCCAACAATAGTGAGAGGTTCAATTAATATTGATTCATCATTATATAGTGTTTTATTTGAAAATATTTCCACTAATTATATTATTTAGACCTATATTTTGTAAATAATAAATCGTTTTATTTATTTTATGCATTGTGTGATTTAAATTGCAATGCCTCTAGGTAAAAGGAGAGAGAAAGGTCTCAGATACCCCTCTTATGATTTTACTTATATGATATCATTCATTTCTATGTATTTTTTACTCAAGATATGTAACCAATGGATATAATTATTAATATGGATTGACTGATTATTATTAATTACATGATCAACTAGAACCCAAATGAATGAAATTTTCCAAGATAATATAAAAAAATGAGAAAAACTAAATCTAATGGAAATGTCCCAAAAAAACTTATATTGAACAAAACCAAACTAAGATAAAACTCAATCCAAACTGATTATATACAATTAATAGGAAGAGTAATTGTTAATTAATAGGAATGTACTATTTGATAGTATCATTTTGAATCATGGATCTATTTCCCCCTTGCTTGTAGGAACATGATTTGACCCACGGGGCATTGTGGTTCTTATATGTTGGGAGGTGACATGTATAGTCACAAGAGATAGGTATGTTTTAGTTTAGTTTTTATTTTATTTTCTTTATCACATTTGTCACTTAGGTCTTTCATTGATTTTTATAGACAGAGGGTAGTTATATTCTGTGAAGGGGGCTAGAAGGGGTTTAGATGTTTCAGTCCACCAGATTTGACCTGAGGTAAGATTCTATGGTTCCTAATTGTCTCACACCTCATGTATTTGGGAATTTTAGTGTTTTTGACTACATATTATGTTTTTGGTAGGCCGTTTGATCATTTCGTGTTGGTTTGGGTGTATTTGGTTCTCCTCTTCTAATCGAGGTAAGGATTTAATGCCACTGGTTGGTTTTTCACTGGTAATGTAGCATCCTTTATGTGTTTTAAGGTTCCTAATATCCTTTGTGTAGTGTGTTGATACCTTCTCATTGGTTTTGAGTTGCTAAGTCAAGGACGACTCGCCTGTGTGTGAATAGGTAAGAAAGTATATGTATGTGGGTTCCCCTGTTACATGTATAGTCAACTGTAGAAGGGATTATGCATGTATGAGGCTAGGTGTGCCCATGCATATTTATATAAATGCATACGCTGATGAGTGGAGACTAGTATATGCATATAAGAATATGTGAAAGGATCCCCTTTCACATTCTCATGTCCATGAGAGTGTGTGCATAGGGGATAGGTGTCCTTTCATGTGTGTGAAGGTGAGTATACCCAGTGGGGGAGCAAAACATTTTAGTTAGAAATCTCTAAGATCCGAAGTGGACGGCTTGGTTCCACCTTGAGGTAGGGTCCCTCTCCTTTCCTCTTTAATTCAAGAATGATTTAAATTGAATTTTTATTCTTTCTTAATTATTATTAATTATATTAAATTTCATATCTTGAATAATTTTTCATTAATATAATTATTTCATTTGATAAATAAAGTCATGTTTTTATAATAAAACCCCTCCAACAGAGGTGTGCTGTATACGAAACTCAAAGTGATAGTTATATTGATCTAGTTGTTTAACTTATTTCATTTGATTTATTCTAAATGAGTTTTAGAATAAATTTTAAATATAATTAAATGAATTGTGTGATAAAACAACACCATGATTTTATAATAAAACTCCTCCAATAGAGGTTCATTATCTTCTAAACCAAAGAGTAGTGATATTTATTTGTATCATGTTTAGATTTGGTTTGAGTTTTCTATATGCCTCTTCTTAGTGTTTGTTTTGTGGATAGTTAGTTTTTTTTATTTTAATAATATAAATTGGCTTATCATACTCGTTTAGCTCAAATGACATTTCCCAAGTAGTCATATGCCTTGACTATGACACATTCCTTTTCACCATTTGAATATTATAAATGAAATTTTCATGTTTAGGTGAATTGAATGAATTTGTAAATGGTTTGTGTAGGGTGTATTATTCTTTTCTATCGTTTTATTTCACTTTAGACATTGCATCATTGTGCCTCTCACTACAACCTTCTAGCATCCCTTGTTATAGCATATTAAATAGTTGATTTGTTCTATCATGTATATTGTGACCTTATCTTATGGAGAAACCCAATTGAGGTGTTTTCCTGGCCTCTTGGACATCCCTTTGGGTGTTTACTTGAGTTCATATATCTAAAAAACCGATGGTTTCATTATTTAACACCTGTCAGGATTATGGTGCTCCCCACCATAAGCGTCATCTTACCACCACCAATTTATTTGATTTAGTGCCTCCTCCTTTGAATATTCACATTGAAACATTTCTCCCATGTTCTAATGAGAATAATTATAGCGGGGACACTTACTAAAGGAATTCTGCTCACTATGGTAGAAATGTGTATAGAGAAGTATAAAAAGATGCTGGAGAGATCCCTATGTCATTTCCCAGAGCATTTTTGAAATGATGGGTGTTTTGGAGCATCAAGATTTTGTAGTGGAAAAAAATGTCCAAGTGGTCATGGTGTCTGACATTTTGAAGGGAATATTATATAAAGAAGTGTTGTTTTATACTTTGGTGTGAAGGTCAAAGGCATTTTATTTGTAAACACTATTCAAAAATGAGTTTCTATGTCATGAGGTTTAGTATTTTAAAAGGAAAGTTTGAAGGGTTTTTTATGTCACATATATTCAGTTGCAGGTATAAAATCTTGCCCAAGTTATGGACAATGTAGAGAATTAAAATGGAGGTATTATCACAAGATATTCAGATATTTTAAGTAGTGGATTTAAAAGGAGATATCTAAATATTATGTGGATTGACAGTTAATAATTTTCAATGGATGTTGATTGAAAACATGAATAAGTTAATGGAGAACTGTAGTGAATGTTCTTGGAGTCTTATTTAGTATATTTATTTGAATTCAAAAACATGTTCTTTTCATGGAAACTTTGAGAATAAAGAGAATATTATAGAATCTTGGTGTGATCCACACCGTTCATAGTTGTGCATGAAAATAGACAGCACACACACACACACACATATATATTGCATGAGTCTATTATGATAAGGGTAGATACCTACAAAACATTGAAACATCTAGTTCTTCTATATTGAAATAAAATCTTGGTGTGATCCACACCATTTATAGTTGTGCATGAAAATAGATATCACACACACACACACACAAATCTCTAACTTTTAGTGGTATTCTCATTTGAAAAAACACAATTTTATATTAATAAACCATGTGGATGCATATAGTCATACATCAAATAATTTCCCACCAATATGACCCAAATAAAAAAATTACACAATAGGCTCTATTTCCATCCTCAATCACTACCTAATATCATCACCTTCAATCCCAGTTGAGCTACTTCATTCCAATATATTACATAATCTTTTCTTAGATCACTAAAACTATCATAAGATCTACATACATACCAGGTTGATCATGCTAGGTATCAGGAATATATGACATTAGAATCTCACAAAGAGACACTATTATATTTTTACATATAGATGTATACCTAAGCGAAGTAAATGTTATAAAAATAAATAGACACACATATCGTATCAGATGTCATGTTCCAACTAGGACACCAAGACTCCATGTGTATTAGGTAATCGTGTGATAAGTAGGTTTTCATGATACCCAACCATAGATACATCTTTCTGAACAAAAAACTTGCATCATTATACCATCATCCTTGAAAACCATCCTATACCCAAATACTCTAAATAGGGAGTATCAATGATTACTCAATCAAAACCTGAATGTATAGGATAGAGTCATGTAACCAAGCCCTAGACTAATAATTATCACTCAATATAGATCATCACTCAACTCCCAACATATACCATACTACTTAAGGTAGTGTCTCATACCACTATATATCACATACCAACTTTCTCACTCAACAAACATCCATGTTAATACATTATGATCAATGTAAATCCATTTTATAAAATAATACCATATTAACCATGGTAGGTCTAATATCACATTCAAAATTATCCATTATAACTCATGGTTGGGTTCATCTAGAACCTTATCACTCACGGTGAGGCCATTATCTTAACCACTACCTTATCAATCATGGTAGGTTTAGATATCATTTTATAATATGATAACTTCATTATCACTCAAGTAAGGGTCCTTCCAACACCTTATCACTCAAGGTTTCTCCATTCATTAAGATATATCACTATACTTGTTAGAAATTTTAACCCAACATGTGTATGAAATAACAAGGTGATTTAGTCCATATCATAGCTCACTAGATAAGTACAAGGTTCTATTCACTTGGGACCTATAACCCCATCTCAAAAATATCTCACCATCCAAGTGAAAAATGTCAGTCCTCTTGGTATTCATATATCTTACCATAGGTAATCCAATATATTCCTTGAGACTCAAATTAGTCTCATATGAAAGAAAGAAATAATTACCTCATTATGACCTCAAATACTATATGATATTCTTGGTACTTTCCTTAAATCCCAGTCTACTGATTCTTACAAGTCCTCACCACCACACTAACTTAGGTACCATGTTATATTGGTATTAGAAGATCTCTGAAGACCACTTGTTGAAGGAAAAAAATCTTTGTCACACCATTTCTAGTCCTTGAGAAATAATTCTACCTGTTTCACACATAATATGTCATTCCACCATTAAGAGTGTGCTCACATCCCTAGATGGGAGGGTACTTTCTATTTTTTTTCCATGTGACTAGTTTTTTTGTCATTCAAGATATTTTTAAAGTGATTATTTCTAGAAACTTTGTGAATTGTGTGTATAAACAAATACACTATGATAAACATTATTCCTTATGATCCAAGTCATAACATGTAACTAACCAAACACACCTTTAATTTCTACAGTTTGAGGTTGCCTTTATTGAATGGGAAACATGGATCTATATAGCTAGATGTGAAACTAAATCTATGCCCTTGGAATTTATCTCCCTCTAAACAGAATTATACTCCCTATTAACAATACATCAGCCCTTTTATTTTCTCCTAACTATGCCCTTTTTATCACTTAGTCCAAATGAATCTCATTGAATTTTTTACAGGTTCTACCCTTTTTACAGGTTCTTGCTGGATGGAAGAGGTGGCTACTATTTTTTTTTGTAGAGAAGAGTAAATACCAATGGTTCTATGAACTGTTGGTATACGGATTGAGTAGTGTATACCAATGGTTTGAGAACCATTGGTATACCTATATCCCAATGGTTTCAATGAAAATTTTGGAATAGAATGTGATGTAGGTGGTATACCAATGGTTGCTAAACTGTTGGTGTATACCCACACCACCCGACCTATGGAAATGATTCACTATGAACCATTGCAATAGGTGTATACTAATTGTTAAAAACCATTGTTCTAGTTGTATAATCCCTATAAACCCACAGTTATTAACCATTGGGATTGAAAATTACCAATGATTTACACTGATCCATTGGTATTTTAAAAATCCAGGCAACCTATCCCAACGATTCAAGTTGAACTATTAGGATATGGATATCCCCAAGCACTGAACTGTTGAGATAGAATATCCCAACGGTTTTGGGTCTTTTACCAACGTTTTGGAATCATTGGTATAATATTATTTTATAGTAGTGCACACATGAGTCCTATAACACTGATGATGTCTGTCCGAGAGGTACTAATCATTAGGTACTATCATGAGAGAGATACACTGATATATTAGAAGAGAGATATGATAAAACAGATGAGGATCATATCCTGGGCTATGGGGTAATACTAAAAACTCAATATAGGTTAAACTGCTATGTATAGGATTGACGTCTAGTAGGATTGGTCATGATAATACCAAGGACATAACCTAGGGCATGAAGAATGAATAGATGATCCAACTCCAGGCCTCTCAGGGAATTTCAACAACTCTATTAAGGATTTCTTACTAAACGGATCATAGTCTTATGAGTAGGGAATGATTTACACTTACCTTTAGGGAAATGATAAAGGGAATGAACCCTAATGAAACATGTCCATGATATGGTGGAAAAGATAATCAATCCATGTAAGGAGGGGTACATGACGTGTAGTAGGGTCACAGGTCATGTCCCTTGACCCTGGGTACTATCTGTGTACAATGACCAATTTCATTAGAACATATCATGTATAAGAGGAGTACACGGTGTGTATAAGGATTCAAACACCATTTCATTTCATTCTGAATCTGCGTATGTACTCTGGCTGTGTTTTAGTGCACGATGTCAGTCCATGTGTCTCTACCTGTGTACCAGTACATGGGGTAGCCCATGTAACCGGTTATGACCATGCCATGTGGGTGATTACATGCCAGTTCTAAATCCTATGTACTCTACCTCATTTTTTTACCTTCCAGGTTATATGATGAGTTTTCCAATGATTAACACACATTGTGTAGCTGGGACTACACACCATGTGTATCAGGTTTTCTCGAAATCTTTGTTCTTTTACCGCATGCCTCGACCGATTCTCCTAATCATATTATGATGGCCTGTTAAACTTGATCATTTATATCCCATTTAATATCGATACCCTAACACCAAATCAATGGGTTTTAGGCCTTTAATCGACTTAGAAATCTGATTTCATACATTTTGATGCAACTCACATGAAGAACGAGTGCTCCCAAATCACTCTGATTTGTCTATCAACGTCATCATCTAACCACTATTGAGTATTCTTGATGTAGAATCTATAGTTTCATATTAATTCTCTAAGAATCAAAGGATCGATGATCGAATGTTCAATATTGGGGGAAGAATGAAAAACATGCACGAAGAACACAAGAAATCAAGTGATAAAAATGCACAAGGAATAATCCTGAGGAACTAACCTCAGACGTTATTTGTTACAAACTCAATATATTCTCATAAGAATTATAAACAAATAAAAACCAATATTCACATGAATTATCACTCATCAAACCCACAGAATAATCCCATCTCTCATAAACAATCCATCCACAGGCTAATCTATTCATAGATTAGTCTATCATCATCGTAGGAAACTAGAATAGTAAAAGAAACTAGAAATAACACATCCTACATAGATTTGGAATGTTCATTGATGCTGATCAATAAATGTTTCATAACTATTGGTGAGATATTCCAAGATTGGTGTTTGTTGATCTTTGATCCAAGGTTCCGTAATCGTCTTCTCAAGAGGACTCTCCAGAGGTTTCCTCCCAGAATCTCCTGAGAATTCTAGGGTTGTGAGGATAACCCTAGATTTATGATAAAATGTATTATTTAAATTTTCACCAGTCATTGCATCAAAAATTGAAATAAAATAGATTTTATGAACCTATTTCATTTATTTATGCACCCATGATGACTTTCCACAATCGACCCATCTCGAAAAATTTTAGGTCATACCTACGGTAAAGCTACTATTCTAAACGCAATTGTTCCCTCAGATTTATGATCTAAGAACCCATTTAGAAGTTATTTTACATTTTTAGGAAAACTATGTGTGCACTCTATTAAATATTTTAATATTTTTCAAACATTTTTCCCAGAACAATGATCTTCATAATCACACTCTGTCTTAACACTTTATCTTGAAATTAATCCATATAATATTTAAAAATAATACACAGAAAATACAAGTCGTTATAGTACATGAGGTGTAAATATTCCATGGGATGGAAGGATATTACTAGCGACTTATACTAGATTTATCCAGAATATCAGCACCCATGAAAAATTTCACTCGATAGAGGAAAAAGTTCATATAGAAAGAAAGTTACCATCCAAATTTTCAGTAGTTGAGGTAGAGTTTAACAAGTTCTCCCATCTTGAAATTACCAGAGGAAGGTGTCGAGTACATAATGTTATTTGATGTATCATGAATTGGGCTTGGTTGTGTTATAATATATAGTAAAGTGTTAATTTCATATAATTCATTCCAATTGAGACCACATGATTAGAATTATGTGACTCACTGTCATGAGTTAGCAACAAAAATATTTTCTTTAAAGACATGGTGACAGTACCTGATGGGTGAGTAGTTTATTATCTACTCTATTAAAAAGAGTCTCAAGTATATATTATCTATGATGGATATTAACTTGATACAATTGTGATTGTAAAATTTCATTTAGGATTATGGCATAAATTTTTTTCTATACTCCTAGGAAGGGTAATGTGGTAGTAGATTCTCTCACTAGAAGATATTGTTCGCAGTTTTTGAATGAGGCATCAGAACAATTTTCTTTATTGTAGTTATACTTTGTGTATGGAGATGGAGAATCTTATATTCATTTGATAGTTTCCACCCATCCACTCTTTAAACTAGTCAGTGAGGAACATCTTGGGGATAATGACTATTATACCCAATGTGCTTAGATATCCAAAGGGTAAGCCTCTGATATATTTTATAATGGTTGAGAGAGCATGGTTTTTTCAAAGAGAACCCAATGGTACCAGTGATGTTGAGGGAAGAGGTTATGGGAGATTTTCATACGTATCCTTTGATAGTGCATCTAGGTGGGGAAAATATGTACTAGGACCTCTGACGTTTGTGTTGGTGGCCCGAGATGAAGAAAGGAGTCGTGGAGTTTGTTTCTCAATACCTTACGTGTCAGCAAGTAAAGGCTGAGCAACATGTTATAGTGGTTTTAAATCAACCCCTTGAGGTGACAAAGTGGAAGTGGGATCTCATAACTATGGAATTTCTGATGTGATTTCCACATCCATATAGTGAAAATAATTCCATCCATGTGATTTTTGAGAATCTCACCTAGTTGGAACACTCCCTATCTGTATGAGAGTATAGTTCGGTAGAGATCTTGGGATGTCTATACATGTAGGATATAATAAAAATACATGGAGATACATTAATGATTGTTTCATATTATGAATCTCTATTTAAATCCAAGGTTTGGAAGGTATTACAAGAGGGGTTTGGGAACCACTTACGCTTGAGTACATCATTTCACCCATAAACTGATAGCTATACTGAGTGGATCATTCAGGTTCTTGATGAAAAGTTATGAAAATACATGTTGGATTTTTTCTATAATTGGGAGGATCCCTATGGGTGATTAATTCCATTATTCTATTTCTGGTGGCATCATGATAATTTCAAGAAGAGTACAAGGGAGCAGGAGGCTCAGATTCATGCTCACTACCCACATCTTTTTTGAGAAGCACTTGTTTTCAATTTTTGGGGATGTAAAGCCCCAAGGTGGGGAGAATGTAATGTATTATATTTTCTGTGTTTTTTTGGATATTACATGGATTATTTTCAAGACCAAGCACTAAGATAGTGTGTTATTATGAGGCCCAATGTTCCTAGAATATATGTTTAAAATATATTAAATATATTAAATATAACGTGTGCGTGATTTTCCTAAAAAAGTGAAATAACTTATAAATGGGTGCTCATATCAAAAATAATAGGGCATCATTGACTTCAGAATATGAGGTTTACCCTAAGAGTGACTTAAAATGAGCCGGCATGGGTTGTTTTTAGAAAATTCATCGTAGGTGAAGAAATGTATAAAATAATTAAGTAATTTTTTATTTTAAATTTGTTGACGGAGATATTAACACATATTTAAATAGATCCTTATAAAAAAAATCCCAGGGTTATCTGTATGAACTTACATACTTTTGGTAACTATTAGAGAGTGCTTTGGGAAATCCCTCAGGAGAACAAAAATGATGGATCATGGATCGATGATCGACACACCTCATATTCGATGGATCTTCCCAATTATGATAACAAATATTTATTTAGTAGCGATCAAACTGAATTGAGGTAGTGTGTGTGTTTCAATTTGTTTTTTACTTATTATTTATTTCTATGAAAAAAATGAATCAATAGATGAATGAATTGATTCATGAATCATGTGTATTTTTGATATGGGATTATATCTGTGAGATTTTTTGTAAAGACCCAGCCCTAGTTTCCCAAAGCCGGTTCCTTATTTGATTAAGTTGGCATAAAAATAAGGAATATGAATCCCGAAGGACCGAGTAGTTTAGTATTATTGGAAACAATATACATACATAAGTTAATCATTACAAATTGAAATGAAAAACAACATAGAAACTTCTTAGACAACTCCCATAAATCCTAGGATATTTCAGCATGTCATTCATAATAGAATTATTCTTGCCCTTAGAAAATGAAACATAAGAAAGTGGTGAGCTCAAATGATCAGTAAGAGTAAGCAATACAATGGAAGATAATATAAACATTAGACATGTTGAATAATTTAAAACACATGTCTTAAATAATAAACTTGAACACATTATGGTAAGAATATGAGCTGAGTAAATAATTCCATAATAAAACATAATCATGGGTATTATACTAGTCGAATAACCTCATGAACTTTCAAATACTAGCATCATAATGAGGGAAGTTCATATTCCAGACATTCTAAAACATTTTTTCATGGCCTCGGCGAAGACGTCTAGTGATTAAGGCCTTAGCCAAAATCCATATCACATTGGGAAAGGCCTCGGCCAATTCCACGTCTAGTTGTCTCATGAGACCTACTGATGCATCAAGGGGCTATAGAGGGCCCCACCCATCACATAATAAGTCCAATGCATTCCTCATATGAGCAGGGATATACAAAAACAACATATACATTCATATTGAAACTATCATATGAAATGTAACTAACTTTCCCCAATCATTAAACGTAAAACACTAATCATTCCGAGTAATATGGTGAATGGTTTTAGGATAGATCATCCACAATAGAGTTAGTCATAAACCATTAATTAAAATATGGTATATGACTTCATAAATGATTAAAACCAATAATACCATGGAATCAACAAGAGCATTGAATGAAACGAAAATACTCTTATAAAATCATTAAGTAATTTTGAGATAAATAATCTTTTATTTTGAAAAGAAGAGTTCTTTTGGAAAATCATTGTATAAAACCAGAAGTGAATTAAGATAGTATTTTCATAATAAAATTATTATTTTTATAAAGATAATGATTTCCAAAACAGATTATAGTGTGCCCTTGTAAATATATATGAATTGGAGAAATTCCCTTGAATCAGGCATGTATTTTGGAAACAATTTTAAAAGTTCCTTTTAAAATGTGTAACTATACATAAAATAAGGAAGGGTTCTGGTTTTCAAACATATATATGATACTCACAGAGAATATATGATGAGTACATAAAAATACATAAGAATTTCTTTGAGGTAATTAGACAATGAAAGTATCCCGAATGAAAGTGGAAGTTTGGGTGGAAAAACCCTTACCTTAACTCCAAACGTGTTCCTTTATTGTACTTAAGATCCTAGCATATTAAATTATACTTGTTAATAACTTATTTAAGAACCTATTATACATGTATTTAGTTTACCACAATTCTGGTTAGTTCATTTATGTCTTTATTGACAGGTTATTGTATTGAATTCCGTCGTTCTGGAGTGTTCGTTTGTTTTATTTTCATATTCAGTTCACTTGTTTTTATGTAATGAAGTTCATGTGGAATGGTTATAAATCTCCAGGATTGGACTTATATATTATTAATGAACATAAATAATTGATAATGGTCATTTATATCTCTTTGTTACAAGTAATGAGGATGAACCATTAGATGACCACCACTTCGATTATTCGGCGGTATTTGGAAAATTATGAACTAGTTTTTTCATATAACTTAATTATATGTACATATTCTGGTTCCTGAATATTAATTAGGTTATAAAACATATATTATAGTCTGGTTAAACCATGAATATGGTTTCATGACCAGTAATGAAGACGAAATTGAAGAACAAAACTTCGTCATCCACGAAGGTTATAAATCAGAACCTCATGGACGTCTATTTCATTTATAAAAATAAAAGGGAGGGAATAAGAATATTTATAATGGTTATTCCATTAAAATGATATAAATACAGTATATAGATGTTAATGGATTTATCATGGTCATTAGGATAGATGAGGTGAGGAGAGGATAACAAAATTAGATAAATAAAACCAAATGAGAAAGAAGGGTGCTTTACATCTTGAAATAAACTCCTTGAGAAACTCCTCAAGGGAAGGGGTTTTGGTCTTTTGGTAAGACTAAGAGCTTCCTGGTCGTGAGGAGTGACTAGGGAAGGGTAATTGGGTATAAATTTGAGGAGCTTCAAGGCTTAGAGTAGTGAAGAGAAGAGGGAGTGGTGAGGGGTTTTTATAGTGGAGGAGAAGGATATATTTTGAATATTTAATTCATTATTTTATTATTTCCCTCAAGAAAACCAATAGTATTGTTTCATGTGACCCCTAATAGTAATAATGGAATGTTATTTCGAACAAAGTGGGCTTAAATCACTTATGATGTCATAAATAGTGTATTTAACTGATAAATTGAATATACGGTATTTTATCGTATTATACTATTCATAAAAATTCTAGAATTTCAGAAAAATCCAAAAAATTCACCCCTACCATTTTTTGACGTGTAGAATTAAAAAGTGAAGACCATTTTTGAAAAATTATTTTCTAAATATTATTAATTTAACTTTTAAATAAAAGCATACTTATTTAAAAAATTAACAGTTCTAATTCTACAACTACTTCTCTATCACAATGAAAAATTAACCAAGATGTTATTATCCTTTAGCCTTAAGAAAATAAAATAATAATAAAATTTATTATTCATTAGGGTCATATTACTATTAATATTACTATTCATAAGGGTATGTTAATATTCACTAAAAAAATCAAGTTTGTTCTATCAGACTCCAAATGAATTACAGAACACAACTCTAGATGACCATTTTTCAAAATTCAAAACATAGAAGAGGCAAAGTTGTGTTTTAATGCCTATATTATAAAGTTTCATTCTATATTTATTTTCAAAACCTTGGGGTGTTACATTATCTCCTCCTTACAAAAATTTCATCCTCTAAATTCACAGAATATTACCTAAAAAGATTCGGGTATGTCTTTAACATAAGCTCCTCAGGATCCCATGTTGCTTCCTCCATCGTATGGTTCCTCCATAGAACCTTCACCAAACGAGTCATCTGATTTCTCAATACTTGTTCTCTAGTATCAAGAATCTTGATAGGCTCTTCACAGTAAGATAGATCGGGATCAAGTTCCACTTATTCATAAGTGAGTACATGTGTTGGGTTTGGCATGTACTTTCTTAACATTGACACATGGAACACATTGTGAACCTTGGAGAGACTTGGCGGCATTGCCAAATGGTAAGCTACGGCTCCAATTCGGTCCAGAATTTCAAAAGTTCCGATGTACCTAAGACTTAATTTTCCCTTCTTACCAAATCGTATAATACCCTTATATGGAGAAACCTTTAGGTAAACATGATCACCTTATTGAAACTCCAAATCCTTTCTTTGGTTATCAACATAGCTCTTTTGCATAATTTGAGCTATTTTGATTTGGTTCTGGATAATCTTCATCTTTTCCATTGTTTCTTCAACAAGTTCTATACCCACGAGCTTTCTTTCACTAACATCATCCCAGCAAGTTGGTGTATGAAATCGCCTCCCATATAATGCTTCATAGGGTGACATCTGTATTCTTGAATTGAAGCTATTGTCGTAGGAAAATTCTAAGAGAGGTAAATACTGATCCCACATTCCTTTAAAATCAAGTGAACAAGACCTCAACATGTCTTCCAATGTTTTAATTGTCCGTTCTGATTGTCCATCAGTTTGTGGGTGGTAGGCAGTTCTCAAACAAGGATCAGTATCTAGGGCCTTCTAAAGACTTTTCCATAATCTTGATGTAAAACGTGGATCATGATCAGAAACAATCGATAGGGGTACTCCATGAAGTCTCAAAACTTCATTAATATATAGTCTTTCTAGACGTTCAAGTGGTAGATCTTCTCTTATATCAAGAAAATGTGCTGACTTAGTAAGACGATCAACAATGACCCATATTGCATTGTTCCTTCTAGGAGTCTTTGGTAGCCCCATGACAAAGTCCATCATGATATTATCCCATTTCCACTCAGTTATGGGAAGAGGTTGAAATACTCCTCCAGGCTGTTGCCTTCCAGATTTCACTTGTTGAAAAACCATAAATCTTGACACAAAATCATAAATCTCCCTCTTCATTGAATCCCACAAAAAATGTTCCATCAAATCTCTATACATCTTAGTGCTACCAGGGTGTATAGAGAAATTGGAACCATGAGAATCATCCATCAATTCCCTTTTTAGATCAGGTATATCGGGGACACAAATTCTCTTCCCAAATTTCAAAATTCCATCTTCATATACGAAGTCACTCAATCTCCCATCATTCACAGATTTAATCTTCTTTTGAAACTCTTCATCATCAGCCTGAGAACTTTTTATCCTTTCTAGTAAAGATGGTTTGGCAACCATTTGAAAAATCATTGATGTTTCACCTTCCATGGTTATTCCCATATCCATCTTTACTAGATCCATAAAAATAGGATCCCTTTCAACTCTCATCTTATTCAAAACTCCATGATCCTTTCTGATCAAAACATCTACCAGCTAATTTTCCTTCCTTGGGTGGTAGTGTATCTTGTAATCATAATCCTTGAGTAGTTCAATACATCTTCTTTGCCTCATGTTGAGTTCTTTCTGTGAGAAAATATACTTCAAACTCTTATGATCAATATAAATCTCACATTTTTCACCATAGAGATAATGTCTCCATATCATCAAAGAAAAGATTACTGCAGCTAACTCAAGATCATGAGTAGGATAGTTTTTCTCATGAATTTTTAGCTATCGTGATGCATAAGCAATAACCCTATCATTTTTCATAAGGACACAACCAAGTCCTTTCTTTGAAGCATCACTATAAATAAAAAACCCGTCATTCCTCGATGGTAGAGTCAATATAGGAGCATTGACAAATCTTCTATTCAGTTCTTTGAAACATTATTCAAAATATTTTTTCCAAACAAATTTAACCCCTTTACGTGTGAGCTTCGTTAGTGGGTTAGCCAGTCAGGCAAAATTCTGTACGAAATGCCGATAATAACCTGCTAAGCCAATAAAACTGTATAACTCAGTTATGTTTGTTGGTGTGGGACAATATTGGATTGCCTTTGTCTTTACAGGATCAACTAGGATTCCATCCTTAGAGACAATATGGCCAAGAAAAGAAATCTCCTAAAGACATGATTCACACTTGCTAAACTTCCCATATAATTCATGTCTTCTAAGAGTCTTTAGTATAATGTGCAAGTGATTTTCATGATCTTCGCAACTTTTGGAGTATACCAAGATATCATAAATAAATACCACTAAAAAATCATCGAGATATTCTATGAAAAATCTTTTCATTATATCCATGAAGATAGAGGGTGCATTAGTCAATCCAAAAGGCATTACTGTAAACTCATAATGCCTGTACCTAGTTCGAAATGCTGTTTTTGGAATGTCTTACTTTTTCACACTCAACTGATGATATCTAGATCAATGGTCAATCTTTGAAAAGTATTGAGCTCCATGCAGTTGGTCAAATAAATCATCAATGCGAGGTAGGGGATACTTGTTCTTTATTGTTATATCATTGATCTCCCTGTAGTCAATACATAACCTCATAGATCCATCTTTATTCTTAAAAAAAGGATAGGGGCTCCCCATGGGGAAACACTAGGGTGGATAAATCTCTTATTACTCAATTACTCTAGTTGTTTCTTTAGTTCCACTAATTCCACAGTGGCCATTCTATAAGGGGTCTTCGATATGGGCCTTGAACCAGGAATTAAATCAATGGAAAACTCAATTTCTCGTTCTGGAGGTTGTTCAGGTAAATATTCTAGAAAGACATCAATATATTCTCTCACAATAGGTACATACTCTATTTGAACATTCCTTTCGTCACCCACAATTATTTCATTCTCTTCCTCCCCAATAATTTAATTTAGTTGAGCTACTGGGGGTGGATCTAGATAAGAATCAGGTGGTGATGATTCTGCTATAAAGATAAGGTGTTCTTTATCATCGTCATCAAAAATCGTAACCTCCTTCTTCTTACAATAATTTTTTGCATCATGATCCGAAAGCCAATCCATTCTGAGGATTATATCAAACTCAATCATGGGTATGACAATAAGATCAGTAGATAAAGAACCTTTATATGCTTTAATGGGAACTGATTGATAGAACTTTGTAGCAATGATTCTTCCCTTAGAAGTTTTGTCTGACAAATCCCTTGTTAAATCAAATTGTAAATATCTAATTTTCTTAGCAAACTGGGAAGATATGAAACAATGCAATGATCCGAAATCAAATAAATCATTGGCTAAACTTGAGGAAACAACTAAAGTACCTACCACCACTTCATTAAAAACTTCAACCTCTACAGTTGTGATTACATAAGCTTGTACCTGATCCCTTGGCCTTTTCTATTGCATATTTCCTTGACGTTTTGTACAATCATTAGCATAGCGTCCTATCTCTCGAAAACTATAGCATTGAACATCATTGGATTCCTTATTCCATTTTCAATCACCAGTAAGATGGCCTTTCTGACCACATTTGTAGCATACTTATTTTCCTTTTAAGCATGCACCAGGGTGTTTCCTTCCATAATTGTCACAAGCTAGAAATTCAACTCTTACCTTATTCCCCATTTCCTTATTTTTTTCCCAGGGTTTTAGCAACCCTCTTCTTTTATTTCTTTCTCTTAAAGTCATAAGAATTAGAGAATTATATTTTTGTCTTGATGGCACATGAAACTATATCCTCTTATCATAAAAAACTTTGAGAGACCAGTGCCTGCCAGATGAATGGATTTAGGCCATCAATGAATCGAACAATTTTTCTCCTTGGATTTTGTATGTAGTATACAAAATGTCTTGCTAATCTGGTGAAGTTAGCTTTGTACCTTGCAACATTCTCATCTTACTTCTACCTCAGATTCAAGAATTGTCTCTCCATATCTGCTCACTGCTCACGAGCGAAATATTTTTCTAAGAAGATTTCCTTAAAATCCCTCCATTCCATCTCTTCTATATCTTACTCCTCCTTTGTGTTTTGGATTAATGACCACCACTGATCCGCATCTCCTAATAGACGATATAATACCATTAAAACCTTCTCTCTTTTATTACATCCCAAAGAAATAAATATCTTCTCAAGGGAGCATATCCACTTCTCTGCTACTAACAGATTTTTAGTCCCGTTGAATGATGGAGGCTATTGTCGCATAAAGAAATATTGCATGGCTCCTCCACGTGGTGGATCTGAATACTCCATACGGGAAAGTTTATTATTCATAACCTGAGTAAGTTGTCCCAGTATAGTTATGAGTTTCTCAGCACCAGTCACAACACCCGAGCCAACATCATTATCTTTCATTGGAGGAAAATCCCTACAGGGAACTCGTGCATTCGTGTGGTTTCCATTACGTCCACTAGGCGCCATATCTAGATAATTTCATACACTAGATTAGGTTATGAATCATAATGTATAATCTTAAATAAAAAAATACTCAGAAAAAAATGAGATCCTACGCATGGCTAATACCATATTCACAAAAATGGTTTCTTTGAGGAATATTTTACATTTCAATACTTCATAATGGCTTGTAAAGAAAATGTGAATTATCCTAATCATATCCCTCAGGAGTGTCGTAACCAAGAGTGAAACAAGGCCCGTTTTCATGCACTAGTTCCTGTTTGAGTCTAGCTCAAAGCGGTGTTTTTGGGTTTTACCCCTAGATACATCTGTGCCAGAGCCGCCTCTATCTAATCATATCCAGACAAGGATGTATTGCTTGAAAGATCCACATAATATATTCCTTAAAAAAATACCAGGACATTATTGTATGTATATCCTCAAAGACTAACTTAGGGACTCTTCCCTAATTCTACATTTTTTAAATCTAGTTTCCAAGTATTCTACTAAAATTCTTCTGATACCAACTGTAAGGACCCAGCCCCAGTTTCCCAAAGACGGTGCCTTATTTGATTAAGTTGTCATACAAATAAGGAATACGAATCCCAAAGGACTGAGTAGTTTAGTATTATTGGAAATAAGATACATACATAATTTCATCATTACAACTTGAAATGAAAAACAAAATAGAAACTCCTTAGACAACTCCCATAACTCCTTGGTTATTTCAGAATGTCATTCATAATAGAATTCTTCTTTCCTTGAGAAAATGAAACATAAGAAAGGGGTGAGCTCAAACGCTTCGTAAGAGTAATAAATATAGAAGAATATAATATAAACATTAGACATAGTGAATAATTGAAAACACATGCCTTAAATAATAAACATGAACACATTATGGCAGGAATATGAGCTGAGTAAATAATTCCATAATAAAACATAATCATGGGTATTATAATAGTCGAATAACCCCATGAACTTTCAAATAATGGAATCATAATGAGGGAAGTGCATATTCTGGACATTCTGAAACATTTTTTCATGGCCTCGTCCAAAATCCATATCACATTGGGAAAGGCCTCGACCAATTCCACGTCTAGTTGTCTCATGAGACCTATTGATGCATCGAGGGGCTATAGCGGGCCCCAACCATCACATAATAAGTCCAATGCATTCCTCATATGACTGGGGATATACATAAACAACATATACATTCATATTGAAACTATCATATGAAATGTAACAAACTTTCCTCAATCATTAAACATAAAACACTAATCATTCTGAGTAATATGGTGAATGGTTTTAGGATAGATCATCCACAATAGAGTTAGTCATAAACCATTAAATAAAATATGGTATATGACTTCATAAATTATTAAACCCAATAATACCATGGAATCAACAAGATCATTGAATCAAATGAAAATACTCTTATAAAATCATTATGCAATTTTGAGATAAATACTCTTTTATTTTGAAAAGAAGAATTATTCTGGAAAATATTTTTATAAAACCATAAGTGAAGTAAGATAGTATTTTCATAGTAAAATGAGTATTTTTATAAATATAATGGTTTCCAAAAACAGATTATAGAGTGCCCTTGTAAATAGATATGAATTGGAGAAATTCCCTTGAATCGGGCTTGTATTTTGGAATCAATTTTGAAAGTTCCTTTTAAAACGTGTAACTATCCATAAAATAAGGAGGGGTTATGGTTTGAAAACATATATATGATACTCACAAAGAATATATGATAAGTAAAAAATAATACATAAGAATTTCATTGAGGTAATTATACAATGAAAGTATCCTGAATGAAAGTGGAAGTTCTGGTGGAAAAACCCTTACATTAACTCCAAATGTGTTCCTCTCTTGTACTTAAGCTCCAGGAATATGAAATTATACTTCTTAATAACTTATTTCAGAACCTATTATACATGTATTTAGTTTACCAGAATTCTGGTTAGTTCATTTATGTCTTTATTGACAAGTTATTGTATTGAATTCCGTCGTTCTGGAGTGTTCATTTCCCTTATTTTCATATTCGGTTCACTTGTTTTTATGTAATTAAGTTCATGTTGAATGGTTATAAATCTCTAGGATTGGAATTATATATTATTAATGAAGATAAACAATTGATAATGGTCATTTCTATCATTTGGTTATATGGAATGAGGATGAACCATTAGATGACCACCACTTCGATTATTCGGCGGTATTTGGAAAATTATGAACTAGTTTTTTCATATAACTTAATTATATGTACATATTCTGGTTCCTGAATATTAATTAGGTTATAAAACATATATTATAGTCTGTTTAAACCATTAATATGGTTTCATGACCAGTATTGAAGAAGAAATTGAAGAACAAAACTTTGTCATCCATGAAGGTTTTAAATCGGAACATCATGGACGTCGATTTCATTTATAAAAATAAAAGGGAGGGAATAAGAATATTTATGATGGTTCTTCCATTAACATGATATAAATAATTTATATATATATGTTACTGGAGTTATCATGGTAATTTTGATAGAGTAGTTTAGGAGAGGATAACAAAAGTAGATAAATAAAACAAAATGAGAAAGAAGAGTGCTTTACCTCTTGAAATAACCTCCTTGAGAAACTCCTTAAGGGAAGGGGTTTTGGTCTTTTGGAAAGACTAAGAGCTTCCTGGTCGTGGGGAGTGACTAGGGAAGGGTAATTGGGCAGAAATTTGAGGAGCTTCAAGGCTTAGAGTAGTGAAGAGAAGAGGGAGTGGTGAGGGGTATTTGTAGTGGAGGAGAAGGGTTTATTTTGACTATTTAATTAATTATTTTATTATTTCCCTCAAGAAAACCAATAGTATTGTTTCATGTGACCCCTAATAGTAATAATGGCATGTTAGTTCTAACCAAGTGGGATTACGTCACTTATCATGTCATAAATAGTGTATTTAACTGATAGATTGAATATACAGTATTTTATCGTATTTTACTATTCATCAAAATTTTTAGAATTTCAGAAAAATACAAAAAATTCACCCCTAACATTTTTCGATGTGAAGAATTAAAAAGTGAAGTCCATTTTTGAAAAATAATTTTCTAAATATTATTAATTTAAATTTTAAATAAAATCACACTTAATTCCAAAATTAACAGTTCTAATTATACCACTACTTCTTTATCACAATAAAAAATTAAATAAGATGTTATTATCTTCTAGCCTTAAGAAAATAAAATAATAATAAAATTTACTATTCATTAGGGTCATATTACTATTCATATTACTATTCATAAGGGTATTCTACTATTCACTAAAAAATCATGTTTGTTCTATCGGACTCTAAATGACTTACAGAACACAACTCTAGATGAAAATTTTTCGAAATTCAAAACATAGAAGAGGCTAAGTTGTGTTTTAATGGATATATTATAAAGTTTCATTCTATATTTATTTTCAAAACCTTGGGGTGTTACATTTTTTATCAGATATTTATCTTTGTGATTCAATTTATTCACTTCTCATTCTAATATTAATGAACCAAGATTGACACGAATATAAATCAAGGTCTGTTTCTCTTGTTTTATTTTTTCTCCCCCCATTCATCATTCATTTTGGGTGTTCTTCATTTGGACCATAACTTGAAAAATCATGCTCAGTTGATCATTGTACACCCATTTATTTACACAATGATATGAAATTGTAGATTTAGGATCAATACGACATGATGGTGGTGAAAAAGAGGAAGTCGTGAAGAATTAGAAGACATATGATTCCTGATGTTATGTTCTTAAGTATATAATGAAGAATGATCAATAGATATGTTATTTGAATAGAAGAGACACAAAAATTGGTTATTCGAGCAATGAAAAGGCTTGGATGAGAAGAGCCTGGTCAATTAGTATGATTGTATCTGAATTCCAAGATAATTTTAATGTGGACCTGAGTGGTTGGAAGAAGAAGGGTTTATGAAAAACCCTAATACACAGAACATGTAGTTCTTGGCCACATGGCATGTATCCCCCTTTTAATGAGTCAGAATTTACATGAAGGAGTACACAGGCACTGAGCGGAGTACACGGGTTTCCTATACAGTGTATACTCCCCCACATGAGAAGGCATGGACCATATACACGGGCTACCCCATGTACTAGAATATGGGAACACATACAAATTCTAACTCCCTATACTGGAACACGACTCAAGTACACAGACAAGACCCAGTGTACATGGACATGGAGTGTAAAATCTATACACATCATGTATTTCTTTGTGCTGTACAAACACAGTTTTAATGACACGTTCTATTTACACAGGTAGAACCCAGAGTCAAGGGACACCGTGTTTAATCTATCTACATGTCATGTTCTCTTTAATACATTTTGTAGATATCTTATCCTCTATATCATGGAAAAGTTTTATTAGGATTAGTTCCCATTAACATTTGAAATATTTCCATTTTTTACCGATATTTTTCAAAGTCCACTTCTGTGCTATCACGTCAGCAACTGTGAAGTGGAAGAACATCTGTATACAGAAATTCATTTTGAACATATTAGTAACATGACATTCAATTAAACCATAATGTAATAAAAGTACCTTTATTTGAGAATCAAAAACTTCATTTTTCCAGTTTTGAGGCATATGTCTCCAATCATCATATGAAATGGGAAGGGAAATGGGCTCCGCTACCAACTGACCTATAATCTGGCCAAGTAACCCCGCGACATCATCCGTAGGGACCCCATAAGAATCAAATGACACGACTATCTTTTCGCCATTCAAGTTCCAAACATCTTAGCTTTTTAAGTGTTTCTCCACAGTTTTATTTTTGTCATCTTCAATGAGAAAACAATTAGTATAAAAAAATGCAATAAATTTATTTAATTAAAATTAATACCTATGACTGTGACCCTCCAATGTGTCCGGGATGAACTGGAAGGGGTCTGTCGCCGCCTAACTAATGAGGCACCTGTAGGGGGAGTCGACGACTCAACCTATAATGGGAGGATCTCTGATGGTGTGAGAGATGGTGCAGGGGGAGATGGTGTGGGGGTGTAGGTAGCTGGTGCCTTAGATGTCGTGGGGAGTGACCCAGATGGATCGGCATCCGTCGCAGAACTAGAAGAAATAGTATACCGCTTCCTCCTTGGCATTCCTTTCATTTAATAAAATAAAATTAAGTTTAGAATATATATTTCAAAAAAATTATGCAGAAAAAAAATTAAAAATGATAATAGATGCCCAGTACTAACAAACAAAATATATATAACAATGATAATGAATGATTGCAGAAATGAAACAAGTGGTTGCTGCATGAATGAATAATTGTACATACAATCATTTTCCCCTTCAATAATGTTGGTTTCCTGCTCCATTGCTTCATCCACTTCATTTATCATTGCAAGACTAATATTTTCAATATCATGATGGAAAAATAATTCTGCTTCCTGTTGTTGATGACATTCAACTTCAGATGTCAAATCTTCCACTTCATCACCCATATCATACAAATCTCTTTGTATTACGTGAGTAACTACACTCCACCCTTCATCCACAACATCATTCACATAATATACCATTTTTTCTTGTGATGCTAAGATATATGGATCATACATTTCACGGTCACCAACATCCATCAAGCGAGAGAAGTTCAGAGAAGTAAATTGAAATGAATCTCTTTTAACACCTCTGATAATATCGACCCATTTGCATTTGAATAAAACAACAGAAAAATGTCCATGGTAGTTTAATTCAAAAATATCATGCAGCTTTCCATAGTATCCCACTTCAGAAAATGTAAATATACCACTATTTTGTGTTTTCAAACCCACTTCTCGATCTACTATACGAAATCTAAAGCCATTCACATTATAAGCGTTGAACTTTCTAACTTTATTTATATGACCTCTAGCAAGAAACTTAAAATCTTCTGACAAGTCTGCTCGAGTATCAGTATTCATGATATGAAAAAAGAAATATAATTTAATAGATTTAAAAATTGTATGTGTCAAACTAATATTCTTATTTATTGCAATATTTATGAACTTACACGTCGTGCAAACCATTCTACAAGCTCTTTATTCACAGCTTTCGTTATATCTTTCTCATTTCGTGTTCAGCCTCTCATTAATCTCTTTATTTGTATCCTCAACTCTTCAATAAATGGATCTGCAATTTCACTATTCAGCAGCACATATCTATGTGCCTGTAATAATTCCAATTCTGTCAGTGTCACATTTGAGGTCCTCCCAACTGAGCAGCCAATAGCAGGAAATATTTTTGATTTCTGATGCATTTGAGATTGAGTTGATGTGTCGTCAACACATCCAACTCGATTAAATCTTGTCTCAATATCATCTAAATACCTGGAACAAAAGGTAAGACATTCCTCGGCCAAATATCCTTCAACAATAGAGCCTTCTGGTTGAGCTTTATTTCTCACGTATGATTTCAAATGCCCAAGATATATATGAAATAAAATAATAATATTGTGCATTTATTTAAATGTCAAAAATTGTTTACTTAACTAGAAAACATATAAATAAAATACCTCTCAATTGGATACATCCATCGATAATGAACGGGGCCTCCTAATTTAGCTTCTTCAACCAAATGCAGAGTTAAATGCATCATGATAGTAAAAAACGATGGAGGAAAGATCATCTCCATTGCACAAAGAGTCAATACAAACCTCTCCTGGAGGTTGTCAAGCTGAAATGGATGTACAACTTTCTCACATAATTTCCTGAAAAATGTGCAGAATTGGAGTACAATAGTAGTAACTTTTTCAGGTAATAATATACGCAATGCCAATGGTAGTAACTGCTGTAACAAAATATGTGAATCGTGACTTTTCAATCCATGTAACTTACGATTCTTCAAGTCAACACACCTCAAGATGTTACTCAAATACCCATCAGATACCTTCACATTCTTTAAAATTCGAAGGAACGTATCTTTATCCCTATTTTTCATTGCGAAAATGGCTGGAGCATACTTTTCATTCTCATCTGGCTAGAGATCGCGTTTTATGTTCATTACTTGTAAGTCTTTGCGATCATTAAGATGATCCTTCGACTTTCCATGCTCATTAAGTAATGTGAAAAATCAAATTATCACAGACATTCTTCTCAATATGCATCACATCAAGATTGTGGCGCAACAAATTAAATTCCCAATACGAAAGTTTAAAGAATATACTTTTTTTCTTCCATTGTTGCATTCTGATTTCACTTGACGATGCACTTTAGACCCGTTTTTCACTATCATTCAAATGATGAACCTTCCCAAATTCTGTTTCAACATTTTCAAGCTGTGTCAATATTTCAGAACCGGTTAACAACTTTGGAGGTGGTCTACGATCAATGAAACCATTAAATTTTTATTTTTTCAGCCGAAATCTATGAGATGCATTGAGAAATCTTCGATGGCATAAGAAGCACCATTTTATACTGTGAGGTAGCCGTTTGGGCTCAAAATCAAAGTTACAAACGGGACAAGCCAAACCCGTATAAGTGTTCCAACCAGATAAATTCTCAAGCCCAGGGAAGTCACTAATGGTACATAGTAAAGAAGCATGCATTTTGAACATTGTTTTAGAAGAAACATCAAATGTTTCAACACCGTTACTACATAACTTCTGCAATTCTTCAATCAAAGGCTGCAAGTATACATCAATATCATTTCCAGGCATTTTTTTTCCAGGAATAATAATTGATATGATAAAAGATGATTGTTGCATACACATCCACGGAGGCAGATTATAAGGGATCAAAACAACTGGCCAAATGATATAACTTGTACTCAAAGTCCCAAATGGGTTGAATCCATCGGCAGCCAATCCCAATCGAACATTCCTAGGATCAGCTGAGAAATCTGGATGTAATGAATCAAATGTCTTCCATGACTGGGAATCTCGTGGATGTCTCATTAACCCATCATTGTTATTATCTACAGAATTACACTTCATGTGTTCGATGGTTTTTGATGACATGAATAATCTTTCCAATTGCGGCTTCAAAGGAAAGTAACGAAAAACCTTTGCAGGTGTGTTCATTTTCTTCTTCTTCATGAAATTATGTTCAGTCAGACTTCTAACATCACCCTTTGACTGCCATCTAGAAGAAGAACATTTCTTTCAATTCTGTCTACTTTAATCGTCTCCCCAATAAAGCATACAATCATTGGGACACACATGTATTTTTATATAATTCAGACCATGCTTGTTAACAACTTTTTTCATATCATAAAAAGATTTTGGGTTTTTTTCTTCAAGAAATGCATCACGAATCAATTCCAATATCATGGAAATTTCCTTATTTGTAATTCCACATAGACATTTGATATGGTACAACTTCAGCAGAAATGAAAGCTTTGAATATTTCAAACACCCACTATACAACTTGTGATTTCCATCGTCAACTAAATCATGAAACACATTTTTCTCAGTGAAGTTTTCCGTTACATTTGGATCTACAGAATCAAGAGGAGGATCCAATGATATGTTCCAATCTTGATCTACTTGTGTTACAGTCTCAAAAACATCACTTGTCACGTTGCAATTTGTATCACCCTCTTCTGGTTGTTCTGATATGTTTTGATGCTGATAGTGGTGTCTTGCAGTGCTGAATGCATCATTTATGAGGTTTTGCATTTCATTTTCCATTGTCGACGAACTTGGGACCTCATTCTATGGATTAACATCAGTGATCAATCTTTCTGTATTGTTCGATTCTCCATGCCAATTCCAACAAAAATATTGACCAGGGAATTTCTTCAGTATTAAATTTTCATAAACTTCATCTCTCTTCAACCATGTTCTAAATTTACATTTAGGACATGGACATCTTATTCTCCCTTCAACGGATCGATTAGAAATCGCAAAATCTAAAAACTCATTCAAACCCTTAACATACTGAGGTGTGTTCCTCGGTAATGTGATCCAGCTTTTATCCATGTATATCACAATGTGCCTACACAAAATATACGATAGTGTAAGATTGAAGAATCATAATAGAATAAAGATGACCCATTGATCATAAAGTATGCATAATATAATAAAGATGATTCATTGATAATAATATAATAAAGATGACCCATTGATCATTAAGTATGCATAATATAATAAAGATGTCCCATTGATCATAAAGTATGCATAATATAATAAATATTATTCATTGATCACATTTAAAATAGGCGAGTGGCTATTTTGGTTTCAGTTCTTTTCTCCAGGCCCTTGGATCCCTACCTAGAGATCTTCTCGGGTTTTTTGGGAGACTATGCTCCATCTAGATTAATCCATTCAACATTGGATCTTTTATTACTTCTTATGGATAAAATTATATTTCTGAATATTATAATTAAAATAAATAGTAAAATTATCTCTGATGAGTTAGGTTCACCATATTATGAGTGCATACACAAGAACTAAAAACTCAAGAACATGGGTAGTATAGTTTTTCTAAAGTGGGAATATTTAAGTGATCCATATTTCAACACATGTGTCCACCACATCATAAAAAACCTAAATCCATACTAAATGAATTAAAGAATAAATCATATCCCAAAAAAAATTATGGAAGTATTAGAACTCATACTTATTGGGTCGGAACAAAATGGGAAGGATATGATGGCAAGAGGGGGGGTGAATTGCCTTTTAAAAAATAATTAACAAATTAAAATCAAAGTTAAAAATGCAGCGGAAAGTAAAGAGGCAAGACACAAGAAATTGATAACGGAGTTCGGCCAAAACCCGGCCTACGTCTCCGCTCCCAACTCAACCGTTGAGAGATTCCTACCGCTTGCTTTTCAATGGTTTTAGCAAGAAACCCACTAGGCTTTGAGGTAGCACTAGGACCTATTATAGCTTGCTTTTAGTGGTTGAGCAAGAACCCACTTGCTTTTAATGGTTTAGCAAGAACCCACTATCCTTCTTACAGGTGAAGGATAGCTCACCTATGTCTCAAGCTTTTTAAAGTAAAAGCTTGTGAACCTCTTCACACCTTAGTGGTGATGTGAAACCCAAAGGAAAGAGGGGATGAGAAAATTGGGAGTTTGTAGGCACAAACTCAAATTTAAGCTCAAAAAGAATAAAACAATAAAAACCGTATTTGGAGAAGTCTTGGGCGCCTTTGATTGATTGGAGATGTTGAAGGCTGCTTCCAAGCTTCTTTGAAGGGGCTCCTTGGATGTGGAAGTTGTTGGAGCTATTGGGGTTCCCTTGGAGGAAGTCGCCGGAGGTTGGCCAATTGATGCAAAATATGTCCGTGGGCTTCCGTATAGTTCCGGTTGGTGTCCGGGGCTTCCTTGACCTTTATTTATAGGCATGGAACCCTTGGGGAGGCTTCGGAGCCGTTGGAGAGGCTAAAAGAGCCGTTGGGAGCCAAGTGGGCCAGCCTGGTCAAACTGCAACGGCTAGTTTGACTGGCTCCACCGGCTGGCCGGTACAGTCCCACCGGCTGGCCGGTGTGTGCAAAATGGAGAGATCTTCGGGCTCAAGCTCCACCGGCTGGCCGGTGCCAGAGCCACCGGCTGGCCGGTGGCAAGACAGTAGCTTGCCATTCTGTGCAGGTGCCACCGGCTGACCGGTGCTGCGGCCACCGGTTGGCCGGTGGTGAGGCAGTGGCTCTCCCTTCTGCCCAGGGTCCACCGGTCGACCGGTGGTGAAGCCACCGGTTGGCCGGTGGACTGAATTTCAGTCCAGATTGGCTTTTTGCCTTCTTGGCCTTCTTGGCCCAATTCCTTGGCCACCTGAAATGATTCCTATCATCCAAAAACACTTGAAAAAGGATTAGATAAATATGAGGGTGATTGTGATCATGAAAATCAAACCTCGAGGGGTTCGAGAGGTACAACAATCTCCCCCTATTTTGATGATCACAATCACCAAAAGAATTAAAGTAAAAACATGAAATTGAAAGGAAATGCTAAGCATGATGAAAAGGATTCTCCCCCAATAAATCAAGAAATTTCTCCCCCTTTGTGATTATCAAAATAGAATGGGGCATGAAACTTGATTGAGGGAAAATTGAAAATCAAGATTTTTAAATCAATTGGAATTTTTGAAAATTAAATTGAAAAATTTGAATAACAGTTTGAATTCAAAGTTTTGAATCAGAATAGAAGTTTGAAATTTGAAACCAAATGAAATTTTTGAAATTGAGAGTTTTGAAACAAAAATGAATTGAAAATTTTGAATTGAGAATTTTGAATTGAAAATTTGATACCAAGAGTTGAAAATGAAGGTTGAAATTGAAAATTTTGAAATTGAAATCAAAAGGACTTAAACGATCCTAACTCCCCCTAAATAAAAACAATAAATCACCGGGGAAAGTAAACACATTTTGGCCCGGAGAGACTCGCAAGAAGGGATTTTTCAATCCATACTTGTCTCATAGCGGGTCTTCTCCTATAAAACTCGTCACTATAGTAAATAGACTTGGGTTGGCCATACCGGGCGTTTTTACAATTACATTCATAAATAAGGTGCCCGGGTTTCTTACAATAATTACAAAATTTAAAACTAGAGCTCCCCCTTACAAAAACAGTGGGTGCATGGGAGGAGGAGGCTTGGTTGGTATAGCCAAGTCCTTGAGTGGTTCTTGAAATTCGTTGGGAACCTAGGAGATTGTTCAAATTTTGTTCCCCTTGGGTGAACTTAGCTAGGGTCTCCCTAAGGTCTTTGATGGTTGATTCCATGGAATCAACATTTGGAAAATTTTGGATTTTAAGGGTCAACTCCTCCTTCTCTTTGAGAAGTTGTTCTTTTTCGGAGGAGAGTTTTTTGAAATTCTTTTTTAAAGCAACGAATTTTGAAGAAAGCTCATGAAAACCATTTTCTAATTGATCTCTAGCATATTGGAGATCCTCATAAGAAAGATGATTTAAAGAATTTGAATTTGAAGAGCAAGAGGAGGAGGAGTCGGAAGATGTTACCTCATGTTTTTCCATTAGGCAATTATTACCATTGTCGCTCGAGGAGAAAGAAGAGAAGGAGGAGCTATCACTCCAAGTTTTCTTTAAAGCCTTCTTCTTCTTCTTCTTGGCCCTTTTCTTGTGAGGTGGGCAAACGGGTACGGATTTTGCATCGGGTTCTTGCTTTTGATCGGATTCTTGCTTTGGAGCCTCGCTAGTCCCTTCATAGGTTAGTTCTAAATATTTCCAAATATCATGTGAAGTAGAGCAAGAAGAAATATGATCAAAAACATTCCGATCTAACCCACAATGTAGAGCATTCATGGCTTTGCCATCAAGCTCGAAATTTGCAATGTCTACGGGGGTCCATTGAGATTCATCTTTACAAGAGAGAGTATAACCATGCATGACAATTTTAAAAATAGGATATCCTATGCTTCTAAGAAAGGTAGTCATGCGGGTTTTCCAATAATTATAGTCGGTTCCATCAAAAAATGGAGCACGACCCAATGAAAAGCCTTCGGGGGCGAAAGAAGTAGATGCCATCAAAAAGGATCTTTAATTTGAAACCGTTTAGGGAATTATTCAAATACGACCTCTGATACCAATTGTTGGATCGGAAGCAAAAGCGAGGAAAAGATATGATGGCAAGAGGGGGGGGGGGGTGAATTGCCTTTTAAAAAATAATTAACAAATTAAAATCAAAGTTAAAAATGCAGCGGAAAGTAAAGAGGCAAGACACAAGAAATTGATAACGGAGTTCGGCCAAAACCCGGCCTACGTCTCCGCTCCCAACTCAACCGTTGAGAGATTCCTACCGCTTGCTTTTCAATGGTTTTAGCAAGAAACCCACAAGGCTTTGAGGTAGCACTAGGACCTATTACAACTTTCTTTTAGTGGTTGAGCAAGAACCCACTTGCTTTTAATGGTTTAGCAAGAACCCACTATCCTTCTTACAGGTGAAGGATAGCTCACCTATGTCTCAAGCTTTTTAAAGGAAAAACTTGTGAACCTCTTCACACCTTAGTGGTGATGTGAAACCCAAAGGAAAGAGGGGATGAGAAAATTGGGAGTTTGTAGGCACAAACTCAAATTTAAGCTCAAAAGGAATAAAACAATAAAAACCGTATTTGGAGAAGTCTTGGGCGCCTTTGATTGATTGGAGATGTTGAAGGCTGCTTCCAAGCTTCTTTGAAGGGGCTCCTTGGATGTGGAAGTTGTTGGAGCTATTGGGGTTCCCTTGGAGGAAGTCGCCGGAGGTTGGCCAATTGATGCAAAATATGTCCGTGGGCTTCCGTATAGTTCCGGTTGGTGTCCGGGGCTTCCTTGGCCTTTATTTATAGGCATGGAACCCTTGGGGAGGCTTCGGAGCCGTTGGAGAGGCTAAAAGAGCCGTTGGGAGCCAAGTGGGCCAGCCTGGTCAAACTGCAACGGCTAGTTTGACTGGCTCCACCGGCTGGCCGGTACAGTCCCACCGGCTGGCCGGTGTGTGCAAAATGGAGAGATCTTCGGGCTCAAGCTCCACCGGCTGGCCGGTGCCAGAGCCACCGGCTGGCCGGTGGCAACACAGTAGCTTGCCATTCTGTGCAGGTGCCACCGGCTGACCGGTGCTGCGGCCACCGGTTGGCCGGTGGACTGAATTTCAGTCCAGATTGGCTTTTTGCCTTCTTGGCCTTCTTGGCCCAATTCCTTGGCCACCTGAAATGATTCCTATCATCCAAAAACACTTGAAAAAGGATTAGATAAATATGAGGGTGATTGTGATCATGAAAATCAAACCTCGAGGGGTTCGAGAGGTACAACAATACTAAAGTCTAATTCTCTATAATCTAATAAAATATCATTGAAATTTTTTATAACATTAAATATTTACACACATACTGGTTGAAATTATCATATAAGATGAACACATGGAGAAATCATGAACAATCCATATATTATAACCATCAAAACCCAAGAATCATCGGATCACAAATCCATTTTGTGGATTCTTATTGGACATAAAAACATATATTTTCCCAAATCAACAATGAATTCCATATCAGATGTAAAATTCCCCATTAATGTCACATCCCCAATTGAAAACTCACATTTGTAAATCATACAATATATTTCAAGGTACAAGTAATTATATCTACATATTAAGTATAATCCCACTCTGACATGGTGGAAACCACAATTTAGTATAGGGAAACAATAAAAATATTGTCCATGAACCAATGAATATCAAAATTAAAATATCCATATACACCACTTGAGAATAGGTCAGACTGAATGGCATAACTATAATAATAAAATTCCCATACTTGATTATATATATTGTTTTCACATATCCTCTTATAGGACAATAAAGTGGTGGTAAAACAAATAAATGTTAATCATTGAAATCAAATGATTTTAATTAAAATCATTAAATATGTCATCAATCCTTGGAAAAAATTACTTGTTCATACCGATCACCATATTATTCCTTTTATCATACTAAAATATCATAACGCTCACATATGCCTTCATATCAAAGAGAATAGGTGAATCGTATAGTGACATGTTGCGATTGATAAATCATTTATCCTCATGATACCAAATATAGATTTCAATATCCAAAAATTCATCATGATTCATATGGTATGAATAAAAATTGGAATTTTACAGAAGAGGAGAACTATAGTTAACTAGGCCTATCTCTAGGGTGTCAAACTCGAGTACTCATATATAATTACCTCAGGGTACATAACCACACCTGGTTAAATTTTACTAAAAAAAGTTCACCTACTTCAAGAAAAATATATGAAAACATTCATTATATTATAATAGTTTAAGTAAAAGATGTTCTTCATTTCCCAAACTAGATTCCCACTCACACTAGAAAACAATTAAGCCCCAATAAAAATATAGTAACTGATCTCAAAAAGAATTTTTCTGAAGTCATAATCCATAATAATATAATCCACTCTAATAATCATGTAAAATATGTAAATATAATTAACTAAAATGTCTCATAAAACCTCATAGTATACCATCATCACCCAATATATGGTGAAATAAAAAGAATATTTATAACGCTTTCACAATGACATGAAATGATCAAACATGTATGAAATATGTTTCAAATGTAAGATCATTATGTAAAATAACTGTGAAAATGTAAAATAAATATTATCACCTATATCAGAAAAATATATTACAATATACATAAACACAATACTAGTAACCTTCGTTGTCCCTAATTCATAGTCCTACCGAACATACTATGCCAAATTAATCCATCTAGATAAACTCACATGATCATTCATGTTATACTGGTGATTAAAACCTCCCCTTCTATGAATTAGTATTAACATGAAAAATCTTGGGGAGATTGGATTATTCCATAAGGTATTATTATATCCTTAGAAAATGATTTATATGTTATGATAATCCATATTTATGAAAGATCATAAAATCCTCTTTATTGTTTTTCCTATAATGTAATTTCCTTCCATATATATAGAATAATGAATAATAATTTCATGTTGAATCCCCATAAATCTTTCTTCAAGAAAACTAACCAGCCTTTTGCTTCCTTTTTGTGCATGAAGATACATCGTGGTTTCAAATTGAACTATCTAGAAATCCACCTACACCTCTCTTTACATCAATGTATTCATTAGATAATGATATTTTTAGAATACATACATAAAAGTTGAAAGCAACATGAGAATACAAATACATAAAATATCATGCATTGGTACCGAATTCAATCTATGAGTTATTATGTACAGATTTGTAAAAAAATATAGTGCTAGATAAACTATATTACAAAAACTAATAGAGTACTATAAAAATTATCTCTCCACATTCTCAAATTAAAACAAAATCTATGATATACACTGCATATAATGACTCTATATAGAAATTATGATTGAATGTTTTCTTCATGAAAGTCAAATGAATAACATCATGAAACATAGCTTACAAAGTAGAGTTCAACCTAATTATTTATGATCCATCAAGAATTTAATCAAAAAACCCCACCATATGGATTTGATGGAATACTAATCTACTGATTTATCAAGTTTTAATAATAATATATTGCAGATAAGTGTTCATGTTGGGTTAATTTACACCATAAAGACTGGTCTTGAAACCAGTGTGGGTGGATTAGTATAGGTAAACCCCAATGAGGGGGACAACAAGGTTTCCAATTAGTAGGGATTGAACAAAAAACATAACTAGTAATCACCTAGTAATTAGGTCGCTCGAGATGGAAGTCGCGGGGTCACCGGAGACGGAGGTCACGGGGTCGCCGGAGGTCGCGGGTCACCGGAGGTCGCGGGTCGCGGGTCGCCGGAGGTCGCGGGTCGCCGGAGGTCGTGGGTCGCCGGAGGTCGCGGGTCGCCGGAGGTCGAGGGTCGAGGATTGCGGGTCGCCGGGGGGTTAGATGAAGAAGGGAGGGCGCGGGGGTTTGGGGAACGATCGGGGTGGGGGAAGAAGGGTCGGGATTGTGAAAATGAATTTCGGGTTTCACGACGGTTTATTAAAAACCGCCGCGAATCCTTTCAGTGAAAATGTTTATCGGCGGTTTTGTGATCCGCTGCCACAAAACCACTGCTAAACATGGTTTTTGTTGTAGTGAGGTTAGATTTGTGTTATAGAATATTTTATAGTAGAATTGTATTTGTCTCTGTTTACATTCCTTAACTTCATGTCGTACTCTTATTGTGTGATATAGATGTATTCATGCATTAGTTGTTCAATTGTTTTTACATTACATCATTTTGTGGGATTGGAGATGTGTCCATGTGTATAGGTACTTAGGAAATTCCTTCCATGTTAGTGATATTCCTACTCAGTTCTAGTCACCAGCCCCAATCCTATTTTAGGTGGGCTTTGGGAGTCGCAGTTGGGCCCCCACTAGGATGAGTCATAAAATTATGAATCATAATGAAAATGATAGAATAATAATAAATTATTATTATAATATCACGAATGTATGCATATTAATTTTATTAAATGTAAAATTTTATGTATATACACCACATTAAATAATATATTTTCATAAAAAAACATATGTGAAAAATAAGGAAATTTATAAAAAAATACCTTACCACTTTGATAGATTTTGTACCGTAAAACACAATAAATAGAGATACTAAAATGGATATGAAAATAAAAATAACATTCCATTTAATAATAATATAATATATTCATGGTTTTTATATAAACTAAATAAAATAAATAGGTGGTGACTACGGAATGTGTCTCACAAAAGTAAAAAAGTTAGATGAAAATCTCTTAGCACTTTAGTAATCATTTGAATAATAAGACATAATAAATCATAATAATAAATGAAAATTTAAATATAATTAAAATAATTATATTAATGAATAACAAGTCAAGGGGTCATTATATAAACCACAAAAACAAATGTGTGTTTTATTTTTATATATTTCCCAAAAATAAATGAGATACTAGAAATCCCTTTATTTATCGACTTCCTTCGTACACATTCACACATCTGATATAATAAATATAAATTTATTATACATATATTATAGATAAATTAATATATATATTATAACATATATGATTTTTATATGATATTTTATCACACATTTATTAACAATTCCTTGTATAAATTATGTTTCAGGTCATAACTACTTTGTTTTTCACATATATTTTTCTTTAATATTTTCATTCCTCATATAATGATCATGGTTTTATCATCTCCATAATTTTTAAAATAATATAAGTATCATACATATTAATTATTTTTTTATTGTAATCCATAAAAAATTGGGATATTAAATAAAATACGCTCTTTAAGGAGACAATAAGACATATATATGCATAGACATTGTTTCCATTTTATCAATGGATGAAATGAACAAATGTAAATAAAAAATTTCTTTTACAAATACTATTATAATATAATATTTATAAAATTATTTAATTTATACTTTTACTTATTAACTTCCATGATTCTGTATGTGAAGAGTGAATCAAATCGCTTCGCAAGTCATTAGTCTTCTATATAGAGAAATGACATTATCGTATCCCCCACAGAATGGAAAGTACGAAATTATTTTTTATATAATAAAAAAAATTATATTTATGTTAAATATATAATATATATTCATGTAAACTTTATTTTTTTACAATCCAATTAAAGAAGAAATGAAAAACATATCACATTTGTTTATGAGGCTGTAGTCTATCATACACATATTGAATATTATTATTTTTCAATAGTTTGGGTGGAAAGAATGTTTATTTGGTATTATAATTACAAAGGTATAATAATATCATAAATAAAATATATAAATATTTTATCCATGATTATATCTATCCATGTGGGGTGGTGATGGAAGATTAACAACATCGATTCCCAAGGTTGTTTTTTACCGTACACATGAATGATGATTTTTTAATCCATCTGATAAAATAGGAGAAGGATATGGGTTATTACATTAAAAAAATTACAAAATAATTTTATTTAATATACATAGGATATAATATAATCAGTTATTAATAAAAATTTAAGGATGTAGAGAAAGAAATAAAATATAACGCTCAGTATGGGATACTAACTCTTTATTGGAAAACAACGTTAGGTATGAACCAAAAGGCTTCATAGGATGGATTTTTTAACAAAAAAGAATATAGGATGAGTGGAGGGATTTATTTAAGTTATTTAAATAGTTATTTGTTGGAATACTAGGTTGTTGATGTGTGAATAGGAGAAAAGAGCAGGTGGCCTTTTAAAAGTTAGGTGACTTGCAAACTTGTAGTTTTTCAATATAAAAATGTGAACACACATTTTCAATAGTCATAAGGCTTCTAAATAGGAAATTATATAACCTATATGAGACAAGGTCGATATATATATAGTAAATGTGTGTTTTAAAACTTATTAGTTACTTTTACCCTGTATATTTTTTAGTTTAACCCCCTAGTAAACTCATTTTGACCGTAACTGCGTTATTTAGTTTTTACTGATTTTACTATTTATAACTGTAAAAAATAATGTTTAACATATTAGATAATATATTTTAATATTATTCCAAATATTAAATATATATTTCCATAATACATTCACATATGTAGAAAATTTTAATATAAAATTAACCACTTAGGCGTGATGAAGAAGCAATTTTCAAATAAGAAAAGAAAATTGGATTAATAGATATATAATTAAACTAATTTTATTTTTTATAATTAACGTAATATAATTTTTATTTTTTTAAATTCATTAAAATAAATATAAATTATCTTTAAAAACCAGTAATTTTTACTATTAATCAGAAAATTTATCTTCTTCAAAAATTATAAAATAATTAAATAAAATATATTTTTTACATTATTATTTCAAAAATGTTTTTTATTTTTTAATGTAAATTTTCTAAAAGTGATTTTTCAAAAATAAGTTTACAAAAGGATAAGAGACTACATTTATGAAAAAAAATACATTTTTAATAGTAAAATGGGATTTATTGTAATCACCTTTCTAGAAAACAACTATGATGAATTTTAACCAAGTCATTGAATATATATTTTAAAAATTTCAATAATATAATTCCTCAAATGTTATTTTATTAATTTATTTTTGTTAAATGTGTTTTTAATAAGAACCATTTTTTCTCAAAAAAGTATTTTCATTATTATCAAATAGTATTTTTCTTATCAAATTAAATGGTCACCAAAGAAATCATCTTATATACATGTGTAAATAATATATTTTCATATTATAGTTAATATTATTCATACTTGAAATTAAAATTTCTATGTGATAATTGTCATCTTAATTAATAATATATTAATAATATGTCACATTTTTTTATACTCAGTGCTGTGTGTAACAAAAACTAAGATCGGTATTGTGTGTAACAAAACTTAAATATAGTGTTGCATGTAATAAATAATAAACACAGTGTTTCATGTAACACAATATAAAATTGATGTTGTGTGTAACACATAATTTCAAAAAGAATATATTTTTTAGAAAAAAATCTCAAAAACTCAGTATGTTACACAACCAGCCATAATGTACCTTAATAAAGGACAAGAAGTAAACCATTTGAGATTGTAATGAGCCTATGTTATGGAAAATGTGTCACGAACATATCACATCCTATAAGATAAAGGATGGTAACAAGACCCTTGTATGTATAATACACAATATATGAGACCTTAGTAGATATAAACCCACAAGACCCACATATATCTAATGTATTATATAACTATAAATACCATTAATAAGAATATATATATATATTCATATAAATAAATAAACCGCAAAAAATACATCAATGTGACATTGAATACATGAATAAAAAAAATGTATGAAAATAAAAATGGAATTGAATATTAGCAAAGCATATAATCCTAATAGAAATAAGATATTGGAATGTTATTCCATTCATTGTGAAATCCAAAATTAATCCACAAATATAAGAGTTAATAAAAACATCAAAAACCTCCATTCCCTATCATACATTTCCAAGAACCACCTATCCTATTATCTAATAAGATACACAACCACCACATACACAACAACCATATTTTAATATCGAATCAACCACAAATTAACAACATGTGAGGGAACAAAATCCATGCTGAAGTCTAGAATATACATATATAGGATAATGCCCCAAAATAATAATTTAATGACTAGAATGAAGTTATCCTTAATGGATCCATAAATGATCAAAAAACATATTTTTTAGAGATGTAATGAAGAACCAGTCACGTTAGCACTAATAATAATTTTTCATAACTATATGAAGTTTGGGATTAATTGAATACTATAAGTAAAACAATTTATGAAACCTATAGTCTAGTGGTATGTCTCATCAGAAAGGAAATATAGGTTTACATAATGAGTCTCAAGGAATGATGTATATGATTTTATTAGTCTTAGTTCTACATCACCAACAAAATAAATTTTGGTGGAACATTATCCTATGTATGATATATAGACCAATTGAGGGAGTGTCATGAACCAACCCGACTCAACCCTATACAAGTCACCTGATCTTGTCCGTAATAAGGCCCAAAGGGTGTTACCGATCCCCACAGGTAGACAACTTGTGCCAGGAATCAAAATGAGATAGTTGGGAATGATTTTTCCTAGAAATGAAAGAAAAATAAATGAATATAAACTGATCATGATAGATAAACACTAGCAATGAAAATAAAATAATTTTTCAAAGGTAAACATACCTCCGATGGTTATCATGGGTCACCACCAAGAATAACACCATGCTCGCTCTAAGAGATATCCAAAATTGGAAGATCCTAAAACTAAAAAGATAGAGTAGGTATGAGAACCTATATTCTTAGTTGCAATGCCAAGGATGAAAAACACCCTATGCCCTTAACTTTAAAAAGAAACCCAAAACATTACAGTTTTAAAATAAGACATAATATAATAATGTTTTTTATTCATTTCAAATTAAATTAACACATTTTCATTTTTACAGAAATCATTTCACTTCCACTACATTTTTAAAATAGATTACATGCATTTATTAACATTTCAAACTGAAAAGAAATCAATTTAAAGTAAAATATGGTTTTCACATTAGTGGGAATGAGCATGAAACAAATGAAAATAAAATCACATCACAAGTATCATGGGAAAATACCTAAGGTTAATCTAGACTGGGTGGGACACTATAACCTTGTACCTCAGTGTAATGTGTTGTAGAAACCACAATTACATCTTTCCGTTACACGAGAAACTAGAGGGGAACACCCCAATATCCTTGTGGTCTCCCATCATCTTCATTGTTTAGTTAGTGTTATAATCATAAATCCAACAATAAAAAATAAGAACTAACCACTTCAATATCAACTAGCGTACTAGAACAATCCATTCCACCAAGAAAACTAGGGTTACCCATGTCCTCTTTTCCAAATGGTGGTGATATTTTATAAAGAAAAAATATATGTACAATCAATTTCCTTATCCAAAAACCCATTCAACATCCCACCACTTATATCTCTCCTTAAGAATATTCCCCTTTGAATATCCCATAACAATGAACTAGCCTCAACAATAGGAAGATATCAAAAATCACATATTAAAACTTACATCACATTTCTCAAACTAGGGGGAATGCCTCAAGATGGGTTTTCCACTTTCACAAACCATTCTAATGTGCCAAATGGGCCTCATTAATTTACAAATAATATTTTTATTTTAGAATAATTCCATTTCCCAACACTTTTAATCTACAAAACCATTTAAAATACAATTATAAAACCACAACACCCCACTTTTAAACTCAGACTTGACACCATATCTAAGTATAGGAAACCAATTTTGGAAATACCATTTACTATTTAACCTAAATTTTACACCAAAACACATACACTATTCTTAACTTACCAAAACATGGAATTCCCCTTTTTTTAATATCATATAAGAACCCATATTCATTCAAAATCAACTTTAACAACTATAATGAACACCAAAAATTTGGGGAAATACCCACTAAACACCCAAAACCATTTTAGAAACCATTTTTATGTATTTCAGAACCTAATGGTGAATCATGAAAATAAAGGAAATTCCAACACCAAACATCACATCAAATTTCATAGAATATTTAAACTATTTAGTATTAATTTTTTTTAAATCATTCAAGAAATTGTGGAATTAAAATTAAAGGTCTGGGCATAGGGGTCCTACCAAAAACATGAAACTTTTTTATGATGACCACTCAAACCAACCCTTCACACTTAAATTCACATGCATTTATACAGAAACACACACACACACACACTAATATATATATATATATATATAAATACCCCTAGTTACATTGAAAATATTCCCCTCTCCATGAGGAAATATGTACAAAGAGGGCATATATATATATATATATTTCTTACCTATGAATGTATATATAGGTGTTCTTGATACCTGTGGCTCAAAACCACATCAACGATTCCCAAAAAACTCTAGAAAATTTTACCAACAACTTAAAACCCAAAATATCCCAAATTAAAGTTATCCAAAAATGAAGAACTTAAATAACCCTTACCTGAGACCATGGAGAATCCACTCCCCTCGATGGTGGTAAATAAAATTAACCTCGACAAGTCCTGAGGAACCTTAAATAATAATAATCAATCAAAAGAAGAACCCCCAAACAGTTTAAGGTTCATCCATGGTTCATGAAACGCATGAAAGAGAATAAAACCATTAAATAGAGGGGGAGTAAGGGAGAGGGGACTCACCAAAGAGATTCACACCCAAAATTGTGTGGCAGAGTAGTCGCCGGAGGGAGGGAGTGGCATGCCAAAGATCTCATGGCTAGCTGGATCATGTGATAATAAGGAGATGGGGAGTAGGGAGGTCTGATTCACGAGATAGGAGTTGTGTGATTTGAAGGAGGAGGAGCCTCCACCGGAGGAGGATGAAGGTGAATCGGAGGGCCTCAGCCAGTGGGGGTTACACGATCGGGATAAGGAAGGGGTAGAAGTGTGCGTCATATTTGGTAAGTGTGAGAGGAGAGGGAGACGCCTTTCGGGTTTCCAAAAACAAAAAACAAACAAAAAACAAACATAATTATGATAATAATAATAATTTTTTTATAATAATGGTAATATACTTATTTATAATAATAATAATAATAATATTATTATTAAATCAAAATTTAATTTTTATTTAATTTTCCTTATTTTATTTTCATTTAATTTATTTATTTTGAATTCTATACAAATGAACGGTTTGAAAACAGTTTACCAAACTGTGCCCTAACCATGTATTGGCCACTACCCAGGCCATGAATCCTTCGCATGATCACTTTTATCCAGATGAACGGTTGAGAAAACCATGATGAAACCATTCCATTAAGAATTTCCCACTTATAGAGTCAAGCCACACACTTGCCGCACAGTTTAATAAAATGTGCACAAGTCATGCACCATAACTCAAACCCACCTGGGCACCCGCATGGGGACCACATGATTACTCTAAACCATGATGGAAAACCATGAAACTGTAAAAATGATTTTTTAAATTCAACCTTCTAGCTACCAAAACTCAAAATAAAGACTAAAAATAATTTAAATAATTTAAATAATTAATATTCAAGGTTGGGGTGTGATAATTCTCCACACAAAAAAACTTTTTGGACCCAAAAATTCACCCCACCAATCAAGGAATCAATCTTGTGTTCAAAACTGAACAAATCCAATGAAATCACAAAATCAGTGTGACCATTCACTCTACCAGCCACACTCGACCATCTCTAAGGAAAATTTCAATGAGTATAACCATAGTGAAAATAGAAGGGTTCTCCCTACAAAAAGAAACAAACTAGAACCAGCCACTATTGAAGGAACCACAACAAGATCTATGGTGGGTATCCCCACCATTTATGAACTGATCATCTTGTACCACCTAGTACAGAACGATATGGGAAACCCAACAAAAACCAACCCACATACTCTCCACATAGATCAAACCACATAACTATTGGGAATTTCCATCACAAAAAACCCTTATCATAAGATAAAATTGAAAAATGTAACTCGAAATAGCATTGAACCATCCCAAAAAAAACCACACAAAGGAGAGAAGGGTCTCCCTATAATTAAAAACTGAACCTACTCAATGGAATAGAGACAAAAACTCCAACATAAGGAAACCCAAAAAATCTCAATATAGACCAAACTCCCACCACATTGGGTCCCTGATGAAAGACCCCAAAACAAATGGTAAAACAAATCACTACGCATTATTTCCCAAGACACATGCATACCCAAAATAATAAAAACACAAAAATAAAACCAAAACATGTCCACAAAGTCCAACCACACAAGGGAATTGGTTTAGAGATTCATGTTCAAAAAGATATAACCTTTCAAGGATTTTCATCCATAAGACACATCTAAAAATATATAGGATTACAATCTTATGAGGTCACCAAGCCTTCTTACAACCAAAGAGGGAGTTTAAAAAATAATGGCCACAATGAGGATAAGAGGTCTCTACACCCTTTTACAACAAAATAGAACATTCAAGAAGAATAATACACAATAGATAAACTTAAATTGTCTTTATCCCAACACTAGAGACAAAAAAAGGATAGGCCACCCCACACCCAACGATTCTAGACTACGTGAAAAGATTCACTCTGAGACCAGTGGATGGAGCTTTGTTGTAATAAAGCATCTATTTCCCCATAGTCAAGAGTTGGAGATTAACAAATGGGACTTCCTCATTCATTAATGGAACTTACTGAACCCCTTCAAATGACCCAAGAAACTACATCGAACAAAACATATTTTCATAAGTCACTATGAATGATAAATTATATTTTTTTTAGATAATAGAGGTAGGAGAAAAAAGGATACACTGACGTGGTATAAATTCAGGAAAGGATCTAGCTCCACCCCTCAATTCAGAATCTAGGTTGAGTTTCCAATGAGAAGACTCAGAGAAGCACTAATTTAGAATTTCCTCAAGAAACCTAACCACCTATGTCTAAACAAGTTCTGACCACTAATGAAGTCCAACACCAATTACCAAAATTGACCATCCCCTAAACACATAGGAAGGAATCCTAGAGTCCTACCACCCAATCCACACTGAAATTTTTTGGGGTATACTCAAAAACAAGAGGAAAAAATCTGAATCAATACTCACCACAAAATGAAATCCCACAATTCAATCACAAACCAAAACTCACACTCGAATTTCCATTCCAACCATAATTCAGTATGTCAAAACCAAAATTCCATGAAAAAGGATACAAAACATGAAAAGAAAAAATTAAATGATTTCTCTCTTTTGAATACATTGAAATCAACCCTTTTGAAAACTATTTTTCAGTAAGAAAAACAACATAGATACCCACCATTGGTATTCCATTAAGTCTCACATAAATATATATCCATGTGCTAGATCAAACACCCATCCACACATACCACTAATTTTCCACTTTCCACATGTTTACCTCTATATATTTCATCACTCATAGAAATACCAAGGGCCAATTCAAAAATATTCTCATTTCCAAAATAGATCATTAAACGTAAATCAAAAATCCCAAAAAATTTGAAAATATCACTTATCATTAAAGAAACACATTTCCAAATTCCCACAAATTTTCTATTTAACATTGAAAAAACAGTTACCAATGTCCCAAAAGAATTTCCAAAACCCCTTCTATTTTTTTAATTGAAATTACACATTTCATTAAAATAAAATAATTTCCTTTTCAAAACCAATTTTTCTACCCTAAAAATACATTAATTTTTGAAAAAACCTTTTCAAAAAAACATTTTCAATTTTGAAATACACTCAAGAGAACCCAAAAATAATCCCACACTTATATCACATCAAAAATTCCAAGAATAAAGAACTAGTGGATATTCCAACTTGGCAACATGGCTTGGTCAACCAGGCTCTGAGCGAGCATCAACCAAAGGATGTATCTTGAACCGTGCAGTCAGGATACACATAGATACCTACTATATGAAAGACCATCCCTTAACACCAGCTCACTCCCTTTGTTATCCCTAATCCACACTGACCATAAAAAAAAGAAATTCAAATCCTAGAATACCCCTGGTAGCTTAAAGCCCAGGATGGAAAAGGGTTCATGGCATCTAGCCTGCCTCTACCACTTGAGTTTCTAAAATCATAATACCCAAGCTACCTGAGACGCCAAATAATAAGGGCCTCCTATAATACATTTTTTTCACGAACCAACCCTGGTAAACCTTTAATTAGTCACATGAGACGACCCATGATAAGGCCTGAAGGGCGTTCCCAATCCCCACAGGCTGACAACTAGTGTTGGGCATAAAAATAAGATAGTTGGGAATGATTTTTTCCCATAAAATAAAGGCAAATAAGTTATTATAAATTTAAAAAGAGATATAAACACTAGATATGTAAATAAAATAATGTTTCATAGCTAAAAATACCTCCGAGTGACCTCTTGGGTCACCACCAAGAATAACACCATGCTCTCTCATGGAGAGATCCAAAACTGGAATAACCTGAAACTGAAAATATATAGCATAAATGAGCATAAAAATTCTTAGTAAGAATTCCAAGGATAAACAACACCTTGTTCCCATACCTTAAAAAAACACAAAACATGCTATTTTGAAAAGAAGACATAAAAAATAATGTTATCTATTCTTTTCAAATCCAAGCAACAATTTTTCATTTTTATGGAAATAATCTCTCTTCCACTACATTTTCAAAATAGATTCCAAGAATTCATTAACATTTCAAAATTAAAGGAATGAAATTTAATTTAAAATATGATTTTCACCAAATAGGGAACAACCATGAAACACAAGAAAATAAAATCACATCACAAGAACCATGGGAAAATTCCTAGGGTTAATCTAGCTCAAGTGGGATATTAGACCCTCGTACCTTGATATAAGGTGGATTAGAAACCACAATCATAGATTTCTCATGCATGATCCACTATGAGGAGACACCCCAATGTCCTAGTGGTTTTTCATCATCATCATAGTTTAGTTAGTGTTATAAGTTTCAATATAGCTATAAGAAATATGGAAGAACAAATTCTATATCATCTAGTGTAATAAAACTATCCAGCCCACATAGATACCTGATGTTACCCATGTTCTCTATTCCAAATGGTGGTGAGATTTTATCCTAAAAACATATATGCACAAATCACATTCTTTATCCCCAAACCCATTCAACATCCCACCACCGATCTCCCTCATTAAACACATTACCCTTTTTATATGACATAAAAAAGCACAAAACTCAACACTAAACATTTATCACAATTCATATATCAATACTTACATCACATTTCTCAAACTAAGGGGAATGCCTCAAGAGGGTTTTCCACTTTTTGAAACCATTCTCAAGTGAAAAAAGTGACTCATTAATTTTAAAATAATTTTTTTATTTTAGAAAAATGATATATTTACAACACATTGAATTTAAAAAACCATTTAAAATAAAATGAAACAACCAAGGAACCCCACTTTTTAAATAAAACGTGAAACCATACCTAAGTGAAAACAACCAATGTAATAAAGAAAATTTACCATTTAGCCTCGAATTTACCCCAAAACACATGAACTTTTCCTAACATATGAAAACATGGAATTTCACCTTTTTAAAATAATACAAGAACCCATATTACTTCAAAATAGACATTCAAAAATAATATGAACACCAAAAGTTTTTGGGAAATACCCACCACACACCCAAAACCATTTTAGAAACCACATTTAATCTTTACAAAATATAAGGGTAAATCATGAAAATAAAGGAAATCCCAAAACCAAACATCACATCACTTTGAAGAGAATATTTAAAATCTTTAGTATTACAAATAATCTCCAAAAAATTAAATCAATTACGGAGTTCAAATTAAAGGTCTGGGCATAGGGGACCTACCTCAAACATGCCAGTTTTTGATGATGACCACTCAAACTAACCCTTCAAACTTACACACACATGCATTTATACCTATATATATAAAAACCACTTATTTCATTTCACGTATTTACCATGTCAGGATGAAATATATACAGAGAAAACACACACATATATATATAATCATTACCAATGCATGTATATATATACATTCTTGATACATGTTTTCCAAAATAATATTAATGAGACCCAATACACTCTTCAAAAATTTACTAAAAACTCAAAAACCACAAAATACCTAATTAAAGTTAATCCAACATGAATAACTTAAAGAACCCTTACCCAAAACCATGGATAATCCACTGCCCTTGATGGTAGTGTCTATATTCGGCCTTGGCTGGACATGATGAACACTAAATAATAAGAGTTGATCAAAAAAAGAACCCCCAAACACATTAGGGTTTCTCCATGGATCAAACAACACCCGAATGAGAAGAAAAAAAATGAAATATAGGGAGAGGAAGAGAGAGGGGACTCACAGGAGAGATCTTCACCCATAATTGGGAGGCAGAGTTGTCGTTGGATGGAGGGAGCGATGCTCCAAATATCTCCCAGCCAGCTAGATCACATGAGCAAGAGGGGGGGGGGCTACGTGATATAGGATCCATATGAGGTGAAGGAGGAGCATCCACTAGGGGAGGAGGGAGGTGTTCCGGAGGACCTCGGCTAGTGGGGGTTGTGTGAGTGGGAGATGGAAGGGTGGAGGGGTGTGCATTGTGTGGGTTAAGGGGTAGAGGAGAGGGATACCCCTCTAGGGTTTCAAAAAAATAAAATAAAATTAAACATTATTATGATAATAATAATATTTTTAATAATAATAATAATAATAATAACATTAATAATAATAATAATAACAACAACACGAATAATAATAATATTATACTTATTATTATTATTAAAGAATTATTTTAATTTTTATATCATTTTCCTTAATTTTTTTATTTAATTTATTTATTTTGAATACTGGAAAACTGCACAGTTTGCACACAGTTTACCAAACAGTGCGTTAACCATGCATTGTCCACTAGCAAGGCCAGTCATCCCTCACATGATAACCTATAGCCAGATGCATAGTTGAAAGAATTATGTTCAAACCATTCCACTTGGCACTTCCCACTTACAGAGTCATACTACACGCTTGTTACATGGTTTAATAAATCATTCTCAAGTAGTGTTCCATAACTCAAACCCACTTGGGCACCCATAAAATCACCACATAGTTACTTCTAACCATATGGGAAAATTGTTAAATAGTAAAAACACTTCCGAAAATTTTCGAATTTGACCGAGAAACTTCTGAAACTCAAAATAAAGACTAAAAATAATTAAAATAATTAAAATAATAATTATTAAAGGTTGGGGTGAGATAGGGATAATTACTCCAAAAAGTCTAGAAATAACATTCCACTATTCTATAAACTGACTCTAAATTCAAAAACCAGAATAGTGATAGATCGTGATCAAGTGAGTATTAAACTGTATTAATACAACCAACCAAGCATCTAAACCCACAGACCTCACAAAAAACTATAGTTGGGGACCTATAACTCATTGAAGTACACTAATTATTAGATTGGGTAACTTATTCTAGTAGATAACCTATTCTTTATCAAGTAGAAAAAGTAGGAAAATATGGACATACATTAATTTATTTAGGAACTTTCCCTAGAGTAGTATAAAACCTATTGGGAATTTTCAAACCATACAAATAGTGTGTCATAGACTCAAACCTCATCATATATAAGGGGTTTCAACCCTGTTTTGATATTGAGGACCTACACCAAATGTGTTTTAGGAATTATAAAAGTTTAAGAGGAATATGGGAGACCTGTATCCCATCATATGAATGAAACCACGTGGTTCCTATCTAGTAAATTTTATGAATCTATTTCTAAAACCATGTTAATATACTTATATGTCAAAGGGGGATAATATATTAATATCCTATAATGTCGCATATTTGATGACAATGTGAATAAATCCAACATATTATATATAGAAAAACACTTGGGATAGAGTACTCATGCCAAACAATCTAAGACCTAATAAAGGGAAAATAAAATTTACTAATTCTATAATATTACATGGCATATAGTAAATGGTCACATTACATGTAACACATATAGGTAATCATCTTCATAGAATTATCTACAAATAGAAATATAAATCAACACATATGGTGTGATCTACAAAATAGATTGAATGTGTCCTTAGAAGAGAATCTCACATTAATCAACAACATAAGGGTACATATCATCTTGGGGTACTGAGTATGTCTATGTTTCAACATAGTGTTTAGTACATGTGTGAAAACTATGGGTGTTTTAATTGTATTCTGAGTAGTTTAAACATGAATCTATAATTTTACCCCATAGAAACATGGTTTGTGGTCCAAAGAAGCTTCCTTCAAATGTACTACTACTCGAGTCATGTTAGGTTGTATGTACATGGAATCTATTCAAACCGTACACCATGTGGATCAGTGTGTTATTAACCAACAAACATATTCTCACAACACACTATACAGATCCATGAAACAAAAAATGTGATATTTATGTTCATTCATAACATTAGAGATGTAGGTATTATAGTAGAAAACTAGTGTCATTCTATACTACATGACTTGTAGTCATTTTCTTAATAAAAAACTACTATTTCAAACAAATATCTAACCTACACCATCATAAATCACTACCAGTTTCACTATAGGAGAATATAATCCAATGTAAGAACATTGGGGATCCTTTATGGAACTTTATTCATAGAGAAAATCCCAACTCGATAGAATTGATTAAGTCAGTTCTAAAATTTCCATTGAACATATAGATGTTCACATAACACTATTGATATTCTCAGAATGGTCCCATCACCACCATGATTCCATTTCTTCATCATCCCACTGATCCTGAGTTGATCTATAATTCAATTCTTGGGTATTTTATTAAAATGTTTCATGTAAGGGAAGTAGGGGAATCATAAATAGTTGATTGGTGTGAATACTAGTCACCCAAATACCCACTATCAATACAAAAAATAGATTCGTTAAAATAAGTAGAAATAATTAATGTGTGAGAAAATAGTAATGAAGAAGGGTTAAGCTCTACTGGTAATCATAGTGTAAGGAAATTACCATAGTTAAAAAATTAAACTCTTGAAAAAAATCACAATAATTTCATGGGAAAATAATCCATGAGTAAAGCATTTATAATGACAAATCAAGGATGGAATAACAATGTAATATTGACCCAATTCATTCATTAACGGTATTTTATTTAATAAATAATTTATTTATTTGTTTCATTAATCATCAATACATGATACATTCATTGATGACATCATATATCTAGTTTCATTTATTCGATCACATGTAATATCTTTAAAGTTCTAGTCTATCTCCCACTCTCTAAATTTAGGTTCTTATAGATTATATTTGTAGGTAAAACATGATATGAACCATAATTGGTAATTATTTTGGTATTTTAGGGTTCACCCATTAAATTAAAAAATTAATTAGGTGTTAATTATTTTCATTAATTGATGCACCAATAGTGGACCATATTGAGTATTTGATATACCAAAATAGGTTAACTAACCTATAGGGTGAACCCTCTAGTTAATAAGATATCGTGGTGTTAGAGTTTCAATATGGGAAATAATTCTAAACATATCACTATCTATAGTCATGGGAGGAATAAATATATAACTAATAAATTATAATAATCTTAAAAATTAACTATCCTTGGTAATTCATAAAAACCCATCGTAGAATTAAAATTATGTCTCATTTATAATAAAAATGATCTAAAAATTATTCTAAGGTAATGTGGTAGGTTTCATTTATTATTATACACCTGGGGATGATATCAAACCCTATAATATTGTCATTGAGCAATGTTAAGTCCATTAAAAATCTATGAGTCTACATCATCCCAACAATTAAATCCTTTAATCTCTAAAATGGAAAAAATAAGGACCCTCAATAAGGAAGCTTGCAAAACAGCATCGTGTTGAATGTAGTCCACAAGTAGGAAAACATTTTCACCTTTTTAGGTCTGAGATACAAAAAAATATGTATATAGAAGCATAATAAGGGAATATTTTATTTAATCACTAAAGTTTTAATTTTCATCCATTCAATAAGAAAGAACCTAACTAAATTTTTTATAGGATCCGTTCATGTATTTCCAACCTTAACCACCTAAAAAGTTTTCCCATAAAAAGGATTCCTCTACCACATGGGATTAATTAAATACATGAACACTATTCAAAAATCATAAAAATATTCATTTTTCATGGTCACAACTTTTGAGAGTACCAAATTCCCAAATTTTAAAAAAACTATACATGTTCATTACTTATGAACAAAATGTAACATATCACTACAATGTCAATATCACAATTGTGTACCCCTTTAAAAAAATATTATACTATGGGGACACTAATTTGATTTAATGTTTAGAAATGTCTACTTATCTATGTAAGGACTGAGTACATAAATTTTATCACCCATTTCCCTAATTTATAATTTTGTAAAAGAAACCTTTTCTAGATGTGTTAGCATCAAAAATGTTTTTGTGAAATTATGATATCATAATAAAATATAGTATAATAATTATAAATAAGAATTATCTCCCATGAATATAGATATCACACTTTGAGATTCTACTACCTATATATTACTCTTATGATAATATAAGGGAAATTCCATGAATTCTTAATTGGATACTAAATGAACAAAGACCATTGTATATTTATACCATCGCTTCCCATAAAAACTATATAATTCTATCTCTAGGAAAACAAATATGATGCATATGTTGGCCTATAGTCAATGGAGAACCATAGGTCTCCAATTAGAAGTATTGATGGCTTTATCAAACACTCCAAATATCAAAATTGTATTCCATTAGAATAATCCATAAATAAATTCATATCACATAATGGGTACCTGAATAAAAATTCATGAGGGTATCCTACACTCGTCACACCTATGGGGATACCTCTTAGTGTCATAGGTGATCCTATAATCACTTTCAACGTGGTGAATTACTCTATAATTCAAGTATTGGTAGAAAATACCTTCCAAGGTTGGTTCATCTGGATCTCATCATTATGATGAAAGAATCTAATAAAATTATTGTTTCATCATTAAGGATAAAATTACATTATTTATAATGTTGAGTGAAATATAGTCTCCATCATTTTACAGTACATAGTCAATAAAGGTATTACCAGAGTTTTTTTGGAATTACCATCAATTGAATGTATTGTGTTGGAAGAGTAACTCATGCCGATATCATATGGTCAATTAATTTGTGAAGAGAGAACATGAACCATACTATAAACTACTATAGTTTTTTATTGACCATATTTATCCCTATCACATGTTATATCTAGAATGTAACTATATTCTCCCCATGAATAATTATAGGTAACCAGTGGAAGTTATCATGTTAGTGGATCTACACATTATTTATCTCCAACTTCCATTAAAAAACATATAATTACCATGAATGGCTTCCCACTTAAAAAATGAGCCTATAATTTTTTAATTCCATTTCTAAGTGTGATTATTTAAATATAAATACATTGGATTTATTTGGGAGAAATTTTATCCAGCTACTAAATCTAAGACGAATCTATACCAAAAATAATAAATATGAAAATGATTTCTTTGGTATTTATAACATAGGTTGTGTTTCTGTAAAAGACAACCAAATAATAATAACACTTCCTCTAGAGTCACTTCCTGAAACACTAGTAATGAATAATTACACTAAAAACCATGTTTATGGAATAACTAATGATATTTTTGAGTCTCTATACTTAAAAAAACATGGATGTGTTTCTATATAATGTGTCTAAAATCCTTGGATAATTCTGAATCTTGAATGATGGATTGAACTCCAAACAATATAGTGTAATCCCATTATGTGTTTCTAAAACCCATCATCAAATAATGTCATAGTTTGTTATTTAGGGATACCAATTCATGAATCAAAAACAATATAGCGGTATTTTTAACCAAATAAAATGAATGTCTTGGTGTACAACAAAACCATTATTTTCAAATGTACTTTTTCTGCAAAAAACACGAGAGAATAATTTCATTAGAACACATAATACAAATCCATCATATGTGTAGTCTCATTAAAACCATATGGAACTACAAAATAATAAAAAATAAATTCAATATTATGAATTATGGGGAGATATACATCCTATAATAATTGAGAAATGATATATGTTTACAAAGACATGAAAAAAAATCTCATCACTTAGTAATTTGTGGTGAAAGGTCTAATGAAAGGCTCAAGGTCATTACGAGCCTACCTCTGATAAAATTAAGGCTATTATTGTGTGATAAATTTAATTTATAGGTCAAAAAAATATGGATTAGGTAATATTTCAATATGATAACAAATGATGGAAATGATATTTCATAACTGACTACAACATGATAAATGTAAATAAACCTTAATGTACCATGAAGTAATTTTTAGATGTCTTGGTAATATAAAAGGTTATTCAACCCATTTTGAATGAATAAATCAACCATAATACCTAAACTTATCTACTTGGTTGGATAACTAAACTAAATATTTAATTAACACAACTTCCCTAAATTCTAAAACCTACCTCACAAAAATACTTACTTCAAACACTATCTCTATGACTCACCCATGATAATATAACCATTATTTAATCCAACCCCTTGTAGATCCACATGTGATGACATTAAATCATGAAATCCACCCAAATCCCTCCTAAAATAGTATTATGGATGGAGACTAGCACCGTGTGGGAATAACACAAAATATTGGAGGCCATAGCCTATATCAAACTATAAAAGTCATATATATCCAATCCATAAAATAAATTGAAATAGTATATATATATATATATAATTAGTTTATAAACAATAAATGTACGATGAATTCAATAATAAGAATGAATTATAGGAAACAACCAAATGAATAGTATATATTAAAATCCTTTAAAATAGATTTATAGAAGTCAATGGAATGCTCATTTTCACTACGTGACCTCTAGGATCAATCCATAGCTACAAAAACCACTACTATAATCACAATCCACTATTCTTAATCATTAATTATAATTATTAACATGGATTAAAATCTGAAAACATAACTACCAAATATTTTATGGTACATCCATTCTTAAATAAATTCAATTTCATCAATAGATTATGTTAAATAGAACACTAAACTTAAACAAATGATTAAATATTATTATTTAATATTGATAGTTATCATTAAGCCATTGGAATAGAAGGAATGAATAATATTAACCAAATTATTAAGATATAGTATAAACATGTCTATAGAATCAATACATTGGTTTCCAACTTATTATAAATGAAAAATAAAAAACAATTGAATATAAAAGAGGTTTTTTTATATTAAAAAACCATTTTTTTGCCCATAAAGAAATTTTATCTTAATAAATTAAATTTATCACTATTAGTGAGAGATATTAATGAAATTTATATTTTATATACTCAAAAAAAATTTATTTATAAAATATTTTTGATTTTCTTAGGATAATAAAAAATGCAATTTTAAGCATAAAAATCTATATTTTTCTAAAAGGCAATTTTCCACCTTTTAATGGTACACCTATTTTAAATCTAAATTTTGAAACATTTATAAATTTTATTTGAATAAAGAAAATTAATTTATAAAATCATAATAGGGTGAAATTGTGGTATTTTTTTGTAGAATTTTAATTTTTGGATGAATAGTAAAAAATATTGTATTTTAATTGAAAATTGATTTTTATCTTATTTATTTATATAGTTCAATTATATATTCATTTTTTAAAGTATAATTATTCTTATTATACATTAATAAATCCAAACTAGGTAATTAGAAACAATTTCACATTGAAATTAGATAAAAAAACATAAAATCTGTTGAACTATTTAACTTTAAAAAATGTATTTTCCCATTGCGTTAGTGAGATTAAATTTACATCTATTTTTTCCAATTATATTAATTGAATTTTCTAAAATGGATTAAATATTTATAATCATAAGTTATAAATTATATTTTTTTTTTCATTTTAATTTTTAGTCATAAAAATTTACCATGGTAGACAATAATAGCTACCGCAGTGTAGGTAAAATAATGAAAAGGGATAATATTAAAAGGTAAAGGATTAAAATACCGAAAAAATAACACATTAAATTTTATTATGAGGTATTTATCAAAACTAACCATACATTATGACATTAATTATCATATATATTCAGGGAAATTAATGCAACATTAATGAGGTTGGATTTAAACATTAAATAATTATTGTTTAATCACTTAATCCCACCTATCCTCAATTATACATACCACCCATCACCACCCCATTTAGACTAAAAATACTTGAATCTCCTAAAATATCTTCCAAAACCACTCTTACTCACTCTCCTCACGTACATGTTCTTCTAGTATCACCAAAAGGCCAAATCCAAGGTCCTCAAGTAGTCCTACAAAAATGTGATATTGAAGATGCGATTTTCTCAATATACATCTCTTAATTTATTTTCATTTTCTACATTCTCCTCACCTCATTCATTCAAAGATAAATGATAAATCCATAATAATTTATATACAGATTATTTATGTTTTAAATGGAACATATTATATCTATCTATTTTATTACCTCCTCTTATTCAAATAAATGAAACCATTTTCCATATTGTGGCGATTAACCATGATTGTGAATAATGATTTTGTTAGTTTACTATTCCACCCCCATGGATAGTGATAAAAATATTTATATAGTTAAATAATATTTTAATAGGTATGTTATAACATGCATCATGTATTTTAACTAATATATAATCATAATTGTAAATAAAATTTATCATGAATGTGGTGTTCGAAAAAAATGAATAAATTAAACAAACAATTTTCTTTAATAGTTTATCAAATAAATCATGATCATAAAATAAATAAAATTTATTTATAGATCCATTTTAACTTATGTAAGTTCATAAATACTATTTCATTCCACTTCTTGACTTGTAATCACATTTTACTATTACATCCATAATTGTACACAAATGAACCAATCATGAAACCATGAAATAAACACACAACAAACCTTGAAAATAATGAAATATTGTTAATGAATGGGAAATAATATATTATAAAAGGATTTCATAAGGTATTTTAAATATGAATATTGTTTTTAATGACTTTATAACATTATTTAGACCATTATACAAGAATTTAAATTATGAAACACTAATGGGAAGCATGAGGTAAGGATTTATCATCTCACTTTTTTACTTCGATGAGATATATTAGTTAATCAACATAAATTAATTGTGTGTGGTTAATTTAATAGCCTTTGACATATCATATCATTAATCTCATTATCATCACAATATTCAACTTTTAATTTCAGATTTATTACCTTTTTGGGGGATACAATTAGATTTATTATACATGGTAAATGATTTCTTAACTCAATTTTCATTCATTAGGTTGAACTTATATTTCATTAATTTTTCTAATATGTTGTATGAAATGGTTATTTTATCTTATGTAGTATTTCAACATGTTTTATATTTATTTACATTAAATACATGTAATATATTAATTTGATTAATGATATGATCTTTTTAAGGGACTTCATCTATATCCCCTTTCACTTAGGCATATTTTGATGTTATACAACCGCAATAATTTATGATGTGTTTATAAAATCCCATCGAAATATCTTATCCGGAATATATTTATTGTAATTTTATTTAATAGTTTATTAAATGATATTACTTAATGGTGTTTATTATTCAAATGTTTCAAAATTGTACATGACACTTTGAATTAAAAATACCATTTTAATTTGATTATTCGATAAGTAATTAATGCTTTGGGCATGAAATAACGAGTGGGGATTATATATATAAAATCATCTTGATGAATCAATACCCATGTGAGATGAATAATTTCTCAAAATAAAATATTTTTTAAATCATAATTATGAAAATCTATAGTGAAATGTATTTATAGTAGTGGATCAAGTTCTAGTTACATGATGTCCAATAATTTAGAATTTCTTTCATTCAAAATTTAATAAGTATTATCCAATGTATTTTCATCATGAAAAAATATAGGGATGTTTTTCATTATCAATTTATTAATTAAATGTATGTTTCTTTTCATTTATCTACCATGAAATATTTATTATGATTATTTATTGAAGTTAGCTTCCATTGTACATAAAAATTATTAAGAATTTTAGGTCACCCTTATTTTATTTCCTTTACCCAGGTTTTGAATAAGAGATTTTTGAATGGATTTTCAAGGATTTCATTTATTAGATTTTGATGTCTGTTATGTTTTAATTTATATTCCCAATGTAAAATTTGTTTCATGTATGTATATAGTTTACCAAGTCTACTAAAAAATTTCATCAATTGCGACGTGATTTCTTTTATTTTATAATATTGTAAAAAACCAAGTCACCAACTCTGGGATACTGTAGTATGGGTCATTATAGTTGGTATCTGACTATGTTTAAGAGAAAACCTATGAAGAATATTTTTGAAAACATTGATTAGAGAGGGAAACACTATAGTATAATTTTTTAATTATTTTAATGAAAATAAACTTACGATATAGATATTACTTTATGTTATGTAGTTTTGAGATTATCCATTTTTTTATATTTTGACGATATGATATATTGTATGAAACTATTTATAAATTGAACCTAGTATAATGAATGGGAACTGTATCAATAAATATAATCCATGTAGGGAATTCTACCAAAGAAAATATAATGGCATTGAAGTAGGATCTGAAGCATCAAATGAAGATGAAAAAGTTATAACTATATTTAGAAAAATAACCCAGATTATGAGAAATAACCATTCCCATAAGAAGTATCCTGATCTAGAAACCAACATAACAATCTTATACCACTTAGTGTGAAAACAACATCTATCATTCAATGGGACTAAAAATCCATTTATAGCTATAAAATGGATAATTTTTTTTATAGAAGATGTTTCTCTATTTGAGAAGTAATAAAAGGGAGAAGGTTGTCATGGAAGTTTATCATCTCTTTGGAGATGTGGTTAAATGGTGGTTATTGAATCAAAACAAAAAGGATGATGAGGAAATAGATAATTGGGAATGTATATATTTGAAGAACATTTCATGGAAAATTATTTCACACATGAGATATGAGAAGATATAGGGAGATAATTCATAAGTCAAATTCAAAAGGAGGATGAGAATATTTTTGGATAAGATACCATATTTATAGGATTAAAAAGGCATGCACCAGACTACATAAGTAACCCAAGGATTGAGATTGATCATAACTTTGATGGTTTAAATACCTTCCTTTGAAAGGCGCTGGCCTCCCAAAATTTCACATCATACGAAGATATAGTCTAATGTGATATCGATATAGAGAAATTATTCTCCATTTCTTATAAACACAAGTTAAATAAAGACTAGAGGAGAATGATGGAGTGAGAGATATATAATGGGAAAAACGGAAAAAATTATTTTCTCACATGTGATAATTGTGAAAAGAAATAACACAGTACTATCCTAAAGTGTATGAGATTTTGTTACAACTATTGATAGAATATTCACCTATCTCATGATGAAAATGGAAATAATGAAGCTATAAATGTTCAATTTTTAAACTGTTAGGAGATGTGGAACTATGAAACAAAATACCCAAAGTGTCAATGGAATATAAATCATAAGAATAAAAGTGATCAATATTAAGATTATGTTTTCAATATAGTCAAAGTGAAATAATTAATGTATTTAGAAGTGGGAATGTTTCCATTAATGTTTTATATTCTATTTTTAAGAATAATGAAATATTTATGGATTGTATTATATTACCTATTCATTAAGAATTTGGAAGCAGTAATGATTACATTAAGGTTTTAAGGTGATCAGGGTATTCATATATTTGATATTTAAAAATAAGAACTATATTACATTATTTGGGGAATATAATGTTACATTGATTTTGGAAATGTAGTAAAATTCCTTCAAAATTGTTTTACATTGTATTTAGACTGATTTAATTTGGATGAGTATTAAAATTAACTACATAGGGAATGAATTAAGTTAAAAATTAGTTATTATTGGTTGAGGTTAACGTATGATTTATTATATTGGATAACATGTTCTAACCATTTTGGTTTTGGAAAATATCTAGTGACTGAATAAATAAATTATAGATATTATGATTGATTAAATCTGTTTTCGAAAAAATAATTCAACTTGAAAATATATTTCATGGGACATGAGATGAATTTAAAATATATCAAAGAATAAATAAAGGATAAGATAATTCTTATGAAATAGAATTTAAACAGGTAATTTTTTTAAGTACTTATCTAAATAGTATAAGAATCACTCAACACTAAGAAAAGGATTTTGGAAGGAAAAACATTATCAGTTTAATTTTATTACTAATAAATCAATGGTCTATTAAATGATCACATGATTTACAGTTTTTTGAAGGTAAAATTTTTAATAACCATGGCCTATATCATTCACCATATGAATTTTATTATCATATTTCTCTTCCTTGTCTCAGTTTACACTTTACACAAATGTTATCCTATTAAAAATTAAAATTTTGTGGTATCCTTTGAATTACCCTTTACTACTTTTTAAGGGGATGTTTCATTAACCCAATTTTTGATGTGGGTTTTCCACAAAGGTAATTTCAATTATCAACCATTGATTTTTGATGTGAAATTTAAAATGAGCGGATAAAAATTATTGAAAGTGGGGAGAACATAAAAAACCAAGAATTTACTATATTTTTATTCTTAAATAAATTAAATTTATTCGATATCTTACGTTACATAGATCATTGAGCTTAAATAAAAGATTACTTATTTTTATTTAATTGTGATATTTATTACTTATCCATTAGAATAGGGGAATGAAATAGATTAATAAAATTATGAAAATATATTTTTCATGTGTTTATAAAATTAATTCATTAGTAACCAATTAATTATAAATTAAAATAAAAACCAATTTAATATAAAGGTTGTATTTTTATTAAAAAAATATTTTTATGTTCATAATGAAATTTGATCATAATAAAAAAATTAATCACTATTATTGAAATATAATTGTGAAATTATTCTTTTATATATTAAATCAGATGTTTTTATATTCATCCAATATGTTTTATAAGCTTAAGATAAGAAATCAATCAAATTTTAATCTTAACATGCAAACTTTTTCTAAAAGGAACTTTTGACACCATTTAATGGCACAATTATTTTGAATATAAAATTTGAAAATTTAATAAATTATAATTTAAAAAATAAACCTCATTTTAAGGAGAATAATATAAAAATTATATTGGTGTGAAATTTTGGTATTTTTCATAGAAGTTTGATTTTTTTATGAACTATGAAAAATATTGAATTTTAGTTGAAATTTCTTTTTCATCTAATTTTTTAATATAGTTAAATTATATTTTAAATATTTTTAAAAGTATAATCAGTTCAATAATAAATCACTTAATCCAATTTGTATCATTTGAATCATTTTCACATTGAAATTCTATATAAAAACATTTAAAACATTGAAAGTTTTTCACTTTGAAAAACTCATTTTCCATTACATATGCGAGATTAATTTTAAATAGAAATTTTCCTATTATGTGAATTTATAATTTTAAAATGGACTCCATATTTATAATAAGAATTCCCAAATTATATTTTAATCTTTTTTTCATTTTTATACATAAAATAGTTACCATGGTAAAAAATATTATTTACCATAGTATATGTAAAACAACTAAAAGGGATAAAGAGAAAATGGAAAAGGCTTAAAATACCTAAAAGTACAACATCAAGTGGGATTTATGGTATTTAAAGAGGCTGAACATAAATTAAAATATTAATGACTATCCAAATTATTTTAATCCAATTCCACCATAATGTGGTTGTATTTAAACATAAAATAATCATTATTTAATCACTTAATCCCACATCTCCTCAAGTATAAATACCAGCCCTCACCACCCCTTTTTGACTCACAAGACTTTAGGATCCTAAAATATATACCAAATTATATCCTCATAACTCTACTCAAATACTTGTTCTTATTTTCTCACGAAAATACTATATCCATGGTCCTTGAGGGGTCCTTCACAAAGGTGATATTTAAGAAGTAATTTTCTCTAAACACCTCTCTACATTTCCTTTTTTTGTACATTATCCACACCTCCTAATTCCATAATGGAATTATAACTATAGAATCATGTATATACTATAGTGTTATGTTTCTAATGGAATATATAGAATATATCATTTTCATTACCTCCTCTTATTCAAAGAAATGAAACCATTATCCATGTTTTATTGATTAACTGTCTCTGTGAATAATGATTTTTTTTCATTTTCCATTACCTCCTTCATATCTTGTAATAAAAATATTTTTTATGTTTCTATAATATTTTAATAGTTATATTATAACCTATTCAATGTTATTGGACTAATATATACTAATAATGGAAAATAAAACGAAATTAGTCTGTGGTGCTCAGAAAAGAATCCAAAATTAACTAAACAATTACCATTAACATTTTATAAAAGAATCATATTCATACAAGAATGAAAAATGATATATGAGACAATGTAATATTCTAGAAGTGAATTTATACTATTTCGTTCGACTTCTGGAGTTGTAGTTGCATTTTAAAAGAACTTTCATAAAGTTACACAAATAAATCAATCATGAAACGATCTAAAAAATGCACCAATAACCATGAAAATAATGAATTATTATTAATGAATGGGTCATAAGATGTTATAATTGGATCATAAAAGGTTTTAAGAAATTTTAATGTACTTAATTAATGAGTTAATAACATTATTTAAACCATTATACTTGAGAATAATATACATGACACTAAAGGGAATCATGATGTAAGTATTTAACATATCACTTTTTTACTTCTACGAGATATATTCCCTATTACCCACTTATTCTTTATGTATGGTGTATTTACATCCAATAGATATATCATATCATGAATCTAATTATCATAATTTTATTCTATATTTCATTTGATAATTATTACTTTTATACTAAATACGATTTGACTAATTACATGTGGTACATGATTTTTTAACTCAATTTTAATTCATTAGGTTAAAGTTCTATTTAATTTATTATGATAAGGATGTGTATGAAATTTCATTTTATTATATTGTGTTGAATTTAGATTTTTTATATATATTTACAACTAATACACCTAGTAGATTTATTTTATTAAGGATATGATCTTTGCATGAAACTTTTTCTAAATATGCTTTTATTGAGGCACATTTTGATATTATAGACCCACAAAATTTTATGAGGTGTATTTACATACCAATTTAAATATAATGTAATATAATTATTTATTATTTTGGAAATAATATTCCTTATTTAGGATTAATATTTAAATGTTTCAAATTTTTATGAGATATTTTTATTTAAAAATATATTATTAAATTAATTATTTTGTATTTATTGACTATTATAGACGTGAAAGAATGGTTGAGGGCCATATATATGAATTCCTCTTGATGTAATGGTAGTATCATGAGATGAATAATATGGAAAAATTAAATGGGTGTTTTCCCATAATGATTAAAATTTTTGTGAAAGGACTAGATGGAAGGGGTTTATATGTCTGATACATGACATCCAATAATTATTAATTGCCTTAATTAGACACTAAGTTTGTATTATCCTGAGGATATTCACTATGTTAAAATATAAAAATACTTTTAATTATTAGTTTATTGGTTAAATGGAATGTTTTTTTAGTTATCAGTCTTTATAAATTGATTATTCTTATCGATTCAAGTTAGATTCCATTGTATATAAAACTTACAGAGTAATAAAGTTAACCCTTAATTTTATTCCTTTACAAAAGTTATTAAGAATAGATATTTGAATTAGATTTCATGGGTGAAATTTATTAGCTTTTGATATCTATTTTTATTTATTTTTGTATTCCTAATATAAAATAGGTCTCATGAATGCATCTTGTTTACAAAGACTACAAAACTATGTGGTCTTTTGGGATTTAAATTCTTGTATATTATGTGAATGTTATATTATAAAAACTCAAATATATGATACCATAGTCTAGGTTTTCATAGAACATGCCAAACCATATAATCATCCATCAATACCATCTCTGAAATATGGGATATCTACCAAGATACACCATGTTTGGGAACAAATTTCATGATGTACTAGGTAGGATGCCTCAAAACTATAAAGTAAAGAAATTAATCATGTTATCATGATCATTATTGTGGGGAAGTAACTAGGATTTACACATGAAATTAAATAGATATGCTAAAACACTACAAGTATTAGGGATTAAAAGAAGGATCATTCATCTAAAAATTAATCCTTGATGAAAATACTTCATGATCATCTAGAGATGTTCGGTGTACTAAAAATACCACAAAGTGTAATTTGGATAGACCAAACATACATTATATATATAAGGACATCATGGGGTAAATAATGAGTTATAAAAAATTATTTATCTAATCTAAATATTATCTTATAAAACCCTCCACTATAATCCATTACAGATGAAATATCTCTTCAATGGAGAATGTACATCAGTCTAGGGAACACCACTCCTTACAAGAATAAAAAACCATTCCTTTATTTAAAAAAAATAAAGGTTAACCTACATAATGAGAAATGATATATCTATATTAAGAGAGTAATGAATCATACAGTTACAATATACCAAGAATATAAACCCACATGCATCACATATCTATAGTTGGGAATCATAACCTCTCTGAGTATGACATAATAAAATAGGGAATACCTAACTATATATAGAGGATCTACACCTTGATTATTTTTAATTATATGTTGGTATTAAAAGATATAATTTTTATGTTGGGTACCAATATGTGATTGATTATGATGGTGTAAAAACAAAATGATAGTGTATAGGACCCATACCAAATTTGTGTGAGAGGGACTACCTAACTCCAGAATGAATGTGTGGGATTTTTTCCATATTACATGCATGTTTCCATTGGGTTTCAAACCCTTGAATGATAAAATATTATATCCCTAGACCTATTTGATGAAATACAGATCTATGTAGGATAATTATTTTTATAATCTCACAAAGACCTCTAATTGTAAATAGAATAACAACAACTTGTTCTTCGTGGATGAACTATTAGGATTGAAAACTCACATGTCTGAATCCATGTTTTGAGTATAGGGATATGAAATTTCACTATGGATTTAATAGAACATGGAATAAAATAAAATGGTACATGGAATGTACCCTCACTAGTTAATCCTTTCCTCATACCTCTCGATATATGGAATTTGAAATGAACCAAAAAAATATATTTTTTGAAACATAAAATGTTCGTGGTACAGACTGGGTAAATGAGGTGTATTAATAACACATAGGTATCTATTATGTTTGGGTAAATTATTTTTAGTTCAAATAAGATCACCCAATATGTACTTCTAGTGATCTATGTTATATCGGGGTTTACTACATGATTTAAACGCATGGAAATGTGATGTGTACATGATATATGCTTCCTTGGATTGCACAAATTCCCATGTAATGTTGTTAGAATATACCTAAGATCCCCTAAAACAAAAATTCATGTGTTAAGAATATAATTATCCATGATCATATTCTATATTCAAAACAAATGGATCTATAAAAAATTCAATGTGATATTTATAATCTTCAAGAACCCATGTATTGTGATAGGGGAGGTACATGACATGTTTTTTATACAACATGATTATAGTCGTGTTATTCATGAAATACCATAATATGATTCATGATTCATAATAATATAAATAAAAAATCACCTCCAATCACAACCTAATTCTATCTATCACCATCTAGGAAATCTATGGGTTCATCCCATCACATGATTCCCTCCAATCATCATTCTTTAATGGAATTTATTTATTCTTCATTAGCCAAATCTATATTTCATTTTTATTGGCTTTATATCAATGATGCAAAGTATATAAAAATTAAAACATCATTAGGGATTTTATGATCCATATTCCAATTCACATTGAAGTTAAAATACAAGAAAAAAGGAAGATATTATTGATCATTCATTGTGAAAGGGGGAAAATTGAAATGAAAAATGATGAATAGTGTCAATAATGGTTACCCTATATCTCTTTCTCAACACACACCATAGATACTTGATCATTAGAAATAATAAATAATTAATGAAAAACTAATGAAAAATATGGAGGGACATTCCCTGAGTACATTTTTTCTAATAAATTAAAATTATTAGAGAAATGAACTCCTAAAAATTAGTCAATGTGATATCTGCAGTATATAATATAATAATTAAACATTGATTATTGATAACCATTAATAATCATTTAATATATAATTAATAAATCACTACATCATTACCCTATTTTAATCACCTAAACATGTCATTGATTTCATGGTTTCATTCATCATCACCACATGATCTAATCACCATTATATTCTCATATGATGTCCTGTTTTTTCGATCTAATATTGGCTCCTCCAAAATTGAACCCATCTCCCTCTATCTTAAAATAGAGTTATTTTAATGAATGGTTTGTTTAAACCTAGATATAAATAATATGTTAGGGAATATTGGGATATTTTTGGGTGTTGAAATCAAATAAATTAATTAATAACCTATTAATTAATTTCAATTATCAATACAAACAAGATGATATATCTTGAGGGATTAAAACATAAATAAAGGATTCAACACCAAAAATATAAACCCAACAATTTAGAGACAAAAATGATGATATAAATTCCATTTGATATTACATTCATAATTAATCACTATATATTCTCATGGGATAAAGAAATATTTACATGATAAATATTAAAAATAATATAAAATTAATAATCCATGGAATTTGAATGAATCATAGATTAGGTGTATAAATTTCACCTCAAAATCTATAAAATAATCACAATTTTTTATAAAGTCATATATAAGGGTACATAAAACATTTTAATCCTAGAGAGGTCTGAGGACTCTAAAATATGATTATATATCTATGTATCTATCAGGAAAATTTAGTTTCAAAACTATATAGATAAATCATTTGGGAATATTAATTCCCTCTTTCACTTTTCACTTTTTATTTATTTTTTTGACATGTTAGATATATATTAAAGAGGAAATACCTTTAAAAAATCCTTAAACTCTATCAGGATTTGTTATTTTTTTTTAAAAATATTCTTTATTTTATATAATCATTAGATACAATTAACTATTATATTCCATTTCCATAATAAAAATTATAGAATATCATATCATTATTATGATAATTTATTAGTTTCTTCATCAACAACAAACATATATTAAAAGCCTTAATAATTAATAAAAAATACCACCATGATCATAATCCAATTGGAACCTTGATTGAAATACATTTTATTTTAAATAAACTACTATGAAAATTAAAAAAGAATTATAAAAGTATTTTTAGTGTATAAATATTATTGAAGAATTTATTTTTCCATATTCTTCATATAAACTTTCATATGATATTACCTTCAATTATTTTATATATTAATTTTTTTTAAATTTGAAAAAATATATCATAATATTATAACACATTGATTATAGTAAATTAATTTCAAATTAAATTATGATATGATAATAAATTAGTTAATATATTTAATGAATTTATTTAATAAAACTACATGATTAGGGAGAATTAAAACAAATTTTATATATCTATTTTTATAAATAATAAAATTTCATACTATTTAATTAGTAATTATTATTTAATATTTATGTATAATAACTAAATATATCATATAAATTAAAATTTAATTGATTTGAGATTATTTTTACAAATTTACAGGATAATTTTTATAAAAAAATTCCATTGAAAATATGAGATGTGACATTCTCACCACCTTTATAGAATATTAATTTTCACAATTTTAAATGATGATAATCACATGCTAATGTTTTCACCGATTTATGATGAATGACATCACTAAATTATAAACAATTCTTAAATTCATTTGAAATGTTATTCATATGAGATAATACTTTTTAAAAATATCTAGGTAATCTAGATCCAAATCCTAAATATATGATAATTTATACCAAAAGTTTACATAATTATTATTCCAAAAAAATAACCAGACTCTGCTATGATACAACCTAAATCACCCCTAGAACCATACATCTAGATCTGGTGCTAAAAGTATATAACCTTTAAATAAAATGAATTAAAACCAAGTATAAAAATAAAAATTCCATTTACTTTTTAAATTTGGTATAAATTACATAATAAAACTATAAAAAATAATCTAATTTTTTATCATAGGACACTTACAGTATGACCACACTACAATTAACACATATCATCTACTGGGGAAGTGGGAAAACATAAGATGTATATGATTTTAATCACTCAATAAGTTTTAAAATAAATAAATATGTAATAATAGATTCTAAACAAATGAATTACGTAGCGTTAAGGGAAATTCCATTATTATAGTAATAATACCATATAGTCATAATAAGTGTAAATAAGTAATTAAACATAATGTTTCCAATATTTATATTTATAAAATAATAATCTTGAAAGGATAGTATATAAGTATCAGATCACTATATGGGATGATACATCTCTTTTAGGTGACTCTTACAATAATCGCAATTTAAATCCCTTTCCAAATGACATAATAATGTCAAACATATATAAGGAATTCCATAATAAGCATAGATCAAGGTTCACCACCAAGGCCATATATGTATAGGACAAGGATCCCCAATATTATGTCATAGACATAAGTGAAGGATTAATATCAAGTCATCATAATCACATCTAAGGATCACCATAAATATTTCATTAAGACCAGTTATGGATTACCTCTATGTAATCATAAGAATGGGACAAGGATCACCACTAAGACTTTACTAAAATTTGGGAATTCCAATTTCAAAGACAACCTGACATAATGGAATGATCAAGTGTTAAAATTAACACCCAAATTTATCTCATGAGATTTAACATATTATCCAATCGATTGGGTGGTTTTATAATTCTTAACCCACCATTAGTCATAATATTTCATTAATAACATTTCAATAATGAAAGGAAACATGCATAATTCATACACATAAAATAAAACAATTTAAATAAAATGTGTATCATAATAAATACATAAATAATTAAAATTCATGTTATATATTAGGTTTCAAATATAACAATGGGTAAAATCTACAATGAAATGAATTTTCATATAGTGAGTAATGAGTGATGATAATTGAATAATATGTGAATGAAAAATTATAATAAATGACGAGAATGAATCTGTGAGATTGATATCCAGTATAAAACATTTATTAAATTAGTAAATTATTATTTTAATACAATAAGATAATATTGATTACAAATAAAAACGAACCATTATATTTTACGTTACCATATGGATATTTTTGTTCAAAAAGTTTTGAAAAAATAATAATTATAATCAATGTGGATCATAAAAATATAGAAGTAATAGAAATGTTCACATTAATTAGTTTTTTGGTAGGTATGGGAAGTTGGAGGAGATGCATATCAACCAAAATATGAAGGAAATAAAATCATAATTAAATTAAAGGTACAAAAAGAAAAATAGAAAATTCAGTAATATAGTGAGATAGAGAATAAAAGATAATATAACTCCATAGATAAATAAGAGAGGGAAGGCACCATTACATTGACATAGTGATGTTATATAAAAAGGGTTTAATGAGGGATAAATAGTGAAATATAATTAATAATTGGTCAAAATCAGGAGAATACAATAGAATTATTAGAGTCATAGTATATAAAGAATATGTTAAAAAGGAAAGTTTTGAAAAATAGTTTAAAAAAATAGAGAGGATAAGAAATCCCTTACCTTACATTTAGAGTCACCTCATATAGATTGTCTGTAAAGAAATCATGGGAGATGGATTTGGAGACCCCAAACACATTAATACATTGAAAAAGTATTATAGAGTGGTATTTTCATAGATATATTGAATGATAATATGTTTTAATAGTGTTGATATGGGGATGAAGGTTTGGAATTTATGTAGTCAATGGGGAGTGGTACCATTAAATAAAATGTTGATAATTTTATTTTGTAGACCAATGTTAAGGAATATTGAAAACTCAATTGAATTTTATTATATAGGTATTTAATAAATAGTGGTTTATTTGACATTTTAACACCAAAAAACCAAAATTAATCATTAGAATAATTTATACAATGAAATTAATTAATTATAGTTTTTTATTTGAATAAAATATAAAATTAGTATTGAAAAACGATTTATAGTTTTATAATATTTTTTATTATTTTAAATGAATTATTTTAATCATTTAAGAAATAATAAATCATCAAAAAACTTTTATAATTTCTAGAGTCATATTTATATTATAATGATATTCTAAATCTTACAATATTTACAAAAACTATAATTTTTCTATTATGTCAAAAATAAAATTTTCAGAAAAAAAATTAAATTGTTGATAATTTAAATGTGAGGACTAAAAATATAAAGTCCTCTTTATAAACATTTGGTATAATATAATATAAATTAAAAGTTAAAATATATTTTTATAATATATAGATAAAAACATTTATCTTAAATAAAGAAAATTTCTATTTCTACAAGTGATTATGATTATGATTATGATTATTTATTAATTTTTATACACTTAATATTAAATATTTTATAAATGTAAAAAAATCTCATAAAAATAAACTTTTAATTAAGATTAATTAATCAGAAGAATAAAATTTTATTAATACTTTTTTCGGTTATATGTTGTATACTCTATAGTTACAATTTTAATTTTTTAAAATCTACATTTTAAAAGTTTATAAACTTATTTTTATAATAAATAAACATTAAATATAAGGAAATACATTTTATGATAATAAAATTAATAATTAGTAATTTTTATTTTGTTATAAAACATGTCTTTGTCATTTTAATATTGTATATTTAGATTTATGAAATATTTATTATCAATATAATAGAAACCATTTGAAATTTTCATAATCTAATATTTCAAATAAAAATTCCCAATAAAAAATATTTTAGGGTTAACATGTCACTTCACAATTTACACTATCATATTTTCATATAAAATTTCATATGACATTATATAGAACTTTTATTTGTTTAAAAGTTTTAAATATTAAAACTTACAAATAAATATTTTCATATAAAACATGTTTTTTGAATTTAATTTATTTTCTTAAATTCCATTTATTTCATAAAACATAAAAGAGTAAAAATAATTACTTCTCAGGTGAATTAGAATAAGTATGAGAACAAACCGAGAAAGCTCCTTAAGTGAGACAACCTTGGATAGCCTCTGTTCTGTACTAGGAAAACATATAAATTCTCTTTTTCCATGCCCTATGATAGGAATTACTCAAGTGGTCTTTAGCTTTTTTTTTATTCCAAGATATCTTCCAATATTTTAAGAAACCACTTATTTAGATTGGCTAACAAATGAAAGTATGAAACTTCTAAATTTTAATAAACTAATACAAAATAATGGTCCTAGAGTTCATTCGTCAATGGTGTCATAAAAATATATAGATTCTACATACCTCATTGGGTTATGGTAATTAGTTTGTCATAATTCATAAAATTAGGAGAAATTTTTATTCTAGAGAAGATATATATTGATTTCTATATTTCATAAAATATTTTGGATGATAGGTAACTTACCTAAAACCTTGAAATGATTTAGATAAAATCTATAAATAACTTCATGAGTGAGTATATCCAACATTTCCCTAAAAATATATTTATAGATTTGAAATATATAAACTTAGAATATTTTGGAGAGGTAACAAAGTTAAAGTTGATCAGGAAATTATATAAATCACTATAGTCTAGAGAATTAAGACAAGTAATGGAATAACCAAGGAAATTTCAATACACTGATTAGGTTATTAGTGATAGGAGGGTACCAAATCAGTAATGTGAGAGGATGGTTTCCTATAAAAAATTTTATGTGGATTTATTTTTAATTTTAGGTATTTCTATATAGGTGTGGACCAAATAATTTTATTTTCAGTGTCCCTAGTAAAATTTGTGAAAAAAATAAACAATTTTGTGTCTATAAATGGTATAATATATCCTGAATATGGCCACATATATCAATGAAATATGCCACATTGAGTATACACAACTTTCTAATTCAAATATATTTTAATTTATATAGGTTTTAGAGACTATTCATTTTTTAATTATATTAGTTTTCAAAACATCTAATTCAGAATACAATTTTTAAATATTACCTACTTCAAACTGATATTAATAACTGACGACATTTCAAAGATCATTCTAGGGTTTCAGGACGATTTCACCTTTTCTGATTATAATAAATTTTCTTAGTGGATGGATGAAATTGTTCAAGTTGGTTCAAAAAATAATTTTTATTTGATTTTATACTAGAATGGGGTGTTGAATTTGTTTTTAGATAGGGTAATCATTTATCAGTCTTATACACATGATACTGATTTCAAGGAAAAATCAGGGCAGTGATGAGAAAACCATACAAGATGTGGGACAGACGGAAGCCGAAACCAGAGTCTAAATTTTCTTTGTCAAATATAATGGTATCTAAGATAATTATTTTAAATAAGAAATTATATTAAATTTATAGAAAAATCATTATTTTTTAAGTTATATATGGATGAAATAATCTTTTAAGAACAAGTATGTATGGAATCCATAAATAAAGAACATTATTTTGTTTATTAGTAAATTTTATATCCAAAAAATTAATGGAAATATAATTAAATATTATGATATGGTATTTGAGTGAGTTCTATTAGGAATATAAATCAACAATAAATCTTATAAATAATTCAATAATAGTTATAATACATTTTTTAGAGAAACTATGTGAATTTGATAGAATTTTTTTTGGTATTAATTATGGAATATTAATTTCAATTTTATTTGTGATATATATGATAGAGTAAACATAAATTCAAGAACCTCTAATCACTATACACATTATGAGGATTTCACAGCTAAAACAATATAAGAATGAGTTATTAAATATGTCTTACAATTTACTTAAAGAGGGACAAGGAAATTTGATATTTATGAGTCACATTTCATGGTTAATAAGTATAGTATCACTCAAAACCAATGTATGGATAATGTATTTAATACACCCAAATTATTTAATATTAAAATAATATCATTTTAAGATGTGAACAATATCAATCCCGGGTTGAAACCCTAAAATATTAGTTATATCTAATAAATAAGAATGGGATATGGGATTTTGTGAAAAGGCAGAGCGATCAAAACATCATTAGATCAACATGGTGGGTAAAAATAAAATATTATGACCATATGAATGTGATTTATAATAACAAAAATATATATTAGGGATATTAAAAATTTTATGTAACATAAATAGAAGAAAAAATGTCACCATTTGAGAGAGATTAATTAATACAATTTTTTTATTGATTATTATTCAAAGATGTTTTTCCAATTTATCAAATTTATTTTATGGAAAAATATTAGAATAGATATCCCAAATAGTAATTTATCATTATAAAAGTAGTAAGAAACAAAATCAAAATTATTCAATCAAATTAATATTGATTAAATAAATAATTATATAGACTAAGTGATGTTACATGATCTTGGTATGATTTATTAAAATCTTATTCAAATAACCATGAATTTAGGATAACTACAGTGGATCCTAATCCTTATGTGATATATATTATAAAAATAAATGGTCACTATTATCCACATTCTTATTTTTATCATATTCAATTGAAAAAATAAAATCTATGCAACAATTTTATAATCATCAGCGATCATAGTTTGATATTTCTATGAGTTTTTATTTTACATACATTCGTTGTTAATAAGAAAATTAAAAAAAAATATATACAATTTTTTTATCGAGAAATATATGTAATAGAGTTGCTGAATATTTCATGATGAATGCTTTTAAATTATTTTAATTACAATTATTGATTAAAAATAAAACTATGGTTCTATGTTTGAAAAAGTACATATAAAATACTATCAAATGTTGAGAATATTGAAATACATAATAATAAAAAGTTCAAAAATTACCTTTATTACATGTCTAACTATATAATTTTTTAAAAAGTAAAAATAAGAATATTTATTTTTAGTGAAAATTATCATGAGGTATTTAAACATGATATTATTTATTATATGATGATTAATAATGGACAATACAATGATTTATTTGAATATTCATATTTGGACTTAGGTACACATTTTATTAATTGAAGAACCATATATTGAATAGATATATTTATTTGTGTAAAATTTGATATGTTAATTATGATGAAGCAAGAGGGAAAATACCTTAACACTGATAAATTAGAATATATTATAGTGAAATAGTAATATACATTGTTTCCATATATGAATCCATAATTTTTGGATCTCAATTATGAAAGGAAATAACTTATTTTGTCCTATCTTGACAACCAGAGGGTGATAACGTTAATAAAGAACCTAGAAAAACACTCATGAAAGAATCACACTAAAATCTAGTACCAATTAAAAAAATATATAGTTGAATAAAAATATTTCATCGATGTGAAATTGGAATAAACAAGAATGTTGTGGAAATAATCATAAAAACATAAACTGCGCTTACATATGTGGAAATCCATTTGAATCTCATTGCTTAACCAACACCTTCTTCTTTCAGAGATTTGAAAAAGGTATCATTATTATGAGGTTTTAGTGTTTAATCTAGTTTTCCATTCATAGTATATCATTTACCATTATGTTTATCAATAACTAGGTTAAATTAAAGTGAATATAAATTATATAAATTTAATGGAATGACATTTTTCAAATTTAGAGAAATTCATGGTGATGAAAAAAATAAATAAAGGAAATCAAACAAGAATTATTATCTATAGGGAATAAAATCTATAATGGTGTTTGAGTTAGAGGTGTATGAGTAAGTAGATATATTTTTATAGAAAATTACATAATTAGATGTTTAATTTCAAATTAGGTTTTAAAGATAATATATTGATATATGGATTAATTTATAGAATAGTTTCCTGATCACTATATTCATATATAAATCATAGATGAAAAATATTTAAAGTGATCACTAATATATTTTATTTTTTATATTATTTAATCTTCTCCCATTATTTACATTAAAAAAATGGTTGAAAATCTATTGAACAATTTGTTTATTTTATAATATTTGAAAAATGAGAGAATGATGAAACTATGACGATGAATGTTTTTGAACGAATGACGTTTATTAAATCATAACCAAATTAAATTGTGTTGTTTAAATTATAATTTATTTGATATATTTTGATGAAAATAAATTCTTATATATTCTAGGGAATATTCTAGGTGTTTTGGAAGAGTTTTTTTTGTAGAGGTCAGAAATAATGGTGGAATGAACATGGTAATGCAATGAAGTGTTCTATTTAATATTAAATAAAATAGATAGCGATGTGTTAGATGTGATGAATAGATAGTTATTCCACAATTATAGGTGTAATGTTCATAACATACTGATATATTATTATATGATTTACTTTAAATAAATACATTTATTAATTTCTTGTATCTCATGCAACACATAACAAAAAATGAACCATGATATACCATATTGAAATGTATGTGAAATGTTAAATAGTCATGAGTATATAATGTGAAATTTCATTGAATAAAATACTATCATGAATCCTCCCTTGAGAGGTAACCCTAATGGGATGTTAAGAATAAAATGGTAGATAACGACTTCAAAATCCAACCTTCAATAAGAAGCATGTTTGACACTAGAACATGGGGTATATAGATGACTCTTATGGGAGGTATTACACATAATAATAAATAAATACGATATGGAAGTAGTTCAAACTGAAACCATATAACTCAATCACATAAAATGATAATAGGACAAACAACTAATGATCATGTTAATTAATAAAAGGGGAACAAGATGTTTCACATTCCTGGGATCGTTAGTCGGAAGGGAATGGGGAAAATTAAATGACTCCGAGGACTAAGAGTAAGGATCATCTTTTTTTAGATTAGAAGGAAATAAAAAGGATTAAAATGGTATGAAATCACATGTTTTGACATGATAATTATAGATCCTAGAAGAACATGGAAGAAGATGTGGTCATCCATCCAATTAATTTTATTTACATCTTTTTTAATTAAATTCACTAAGAAATGAAACATATATAAATTAAAATTGAAGGATTTCAATGATATGATTTAATCCACACACATATGTCATAAAATATAATTATTTAATCCTTAAATCTCTTATTTTACCTTAAATAGTAATTTTATGTCATAAGAAGAAAATATGGGTATTCTAGAAATAATGGATTTTAAAAACTATTGGATAAACCATAATGATCTACCACAGAACGAGTCAAGAAACTTCTTAGACTATCCATGTGAATGATCAAATAAAAAAGATGTTTAGTGACCACATAATCGAACTTCATGGAGTATATAATTCATAACCAATGAATGGATATGAAACCAATGTAACACCCTGACCCTAGTTACCCAAAGTCGGTGAATTATTACATAACATTGGCATGATACATGGAATCATGTCCCGAAAGACCGATCATTTTAGTAGCCTTGGAAGTACTAGATACACTCATAAGTTTTACATTACATCATGAAATAAAAACATCAATGACATTTCGTCCCATTTTTAAACACACTTATATCCTTATCCTATCCCTACAGTTCAACCATAAAATAATTCTTCACATCCTGGAATTAATAAAACATAGAAAGGGGTGAGCTCAGATGCTCGGTAAGGATAACAATATAGCAGAAATTTACATAAATAATCATAAACATTTAAGGCCATGTATAAGACTAAAACAAAAGCCTTTTAAACTTAAACTTCAGCATAATATGGAAAATATAAAATCAAATAATTACATTTACTTATTCCATGTATATTCTACTAGTTGAATAATCACTTTCAATATCAATAGCCACTTTCAAAATGATGGAATGCATAATTCCATAATTTATAACCACAAAGTCCATGCCTTCTGCCATGACTAAAAATAAGATTTTTTAAAGGCCTTATGCCAGGAAACTAGTTTGTCTCATGAGACCTACCGATGCATCTAGGAGCTATACTAGGATCCACTCATCACTAACTAAGTATAATGCATTCCTCATATGAAAATTTTTAAACATAACATAAACATTTTCATTAAAACTAGCTTACGAAATGTCAATACTTTATCCATAAACCATGAATGGTATAGAAATAACAAATCCACAATCAAACATATCACAAGACCTTAAATATAGTATGAAATATTTGTATCATAATAAATCAACCTCAATAAAGAATAATATCCCATAAAGGATGTTGACATAGTTGAAAATGATCAGTAAAAATCTTTGAGAGAAATATAAATTTTTCATGAAAACATTTAAAAGTATCACTATTTATCAAAAAGATGTTTAAAATATATTTTTGAATCAAAGTGTCCCATGCCACTTTGAAACTTTTTAATTTAATTAACATTTTAAAACATTTATTTCCATATCAATAAATCCTTAAAACCATTTTTAAATCATGGACATTAATGAGAAATATTTATAATATTAAAATTTTAAAACATTTAAAATGATATTTTTGTTAGAGTTCCTAAAAAAATGAGAGACACTTGAATACAAATAATTTAGGAATAAAATTTTATCAAAACTTTATAATATCATGAGAATAAATGGATTCATGATATAATAAGTCAAAGTATAGTATATACATGAAACAAAAGTGAGTTGGCTTACAATAACAAAGAAGACTCAATGGAATGTAAGTTGAGATGGAATACTTTATAAAGACTGCATCTTTAGTTTAAAGATAAATCAATGAAATAATTATTTGTGACATATATAAATACACTCAATATGATTTGATATTCAGTTTAAATCAATCATAGGACATTCACACATATTCTTGTAAAAACAACACCAATGAATTGGATGTTTAACTCAATGAATGATGATTGAGTTAAAATTACTCTTATCAAGTTCATATCGATGAATTGAGAATTTATCAATGGAGTGATTATGTGTATCAAAATTATATCAATAGAAAGGGGAGTGGAAATTACTATACAAATAACAAATAGCGATTCCACACATAATCATGGAGTAAAATAATCAATGAAGTATGCGTAAAGCCTAATGAGTGTAAATTGAACTTTGAAATTCCCTTACTGATTTGGTAACTTACGAAACATACAACCCATGAAAGAAGTATAATACAATTAATATGTAAATACCCATAAATTAAAGTATATTACATAAATAATACAATCATGAACAGTACATACACCACACAAATGGAAATAGTGGCAATATAGCATGAATCTCACAGGAATAAGAAGTGAGATGAAAACCCCTTACCTTGTAATTTTCCATGGTTGAGGGTACGTTAACCTCTTGTATAATAGTTAAATAATTGTTATTATATTATAAAAGAACTATATACCTAAATATGATATCATATATGATCCTCTAATATTAATTTGTTAATAATATTTTAGTAGTATCATCGTTTCGGGTGTTAACTGATTCATTTTCCTTTATATACTTAGTTATATATGACATGTTTGTTATTGATAGGATGTATTTTATTCCTATCCAGAATAATATTATGTTTATAAAAATTATTTTTAATCATAAAATGAAAATTATTCTTGAATGATTACGATGTGGAATGAATCTCATCGCGTTCGTGGAGACGGTAATCCGTACGTACGCACGAGTTACAGTATCATTATATTGATGATGAAATCATTTGTAATTGGATGATATGTCATATATAAAGAATAATTAACTTGTTATATTTATTATTTACATTAATTATACTCATTATTATACCCATTCAACTAATAAAGTGTTTGAATAACAAACTACACCATGACGTGGAGACTGTAATCCGTACGTATGCACGTATGGTGACTTTGTAATTTATAGGGTGGATAGAATAATGAAAATTGTTGTACCATTTTTATAATAACATCACAGCATATATAAGACACTGGGTTTATTATTTTATAATTTAAACAACAAAGAAAGAGGAAGCAGAAGAAGAAAAGGACTTGGAAGAGGTGATGAAATATTTACCTCTTTTTCGGGTTCTTCCTTTTGATTTGATCAAAAAGGCTATTTAGGATAGATTTATGACCAAAGGAATTCCTGTAGGATGAAGGGAGGAAAGTTGGGAGGATATTTGGGTAGGGTTTGGCCGGGAAAAAAGGCTTTGAAGGTGTGAAATTAAGAGAAGGGGAAGTGCCCTTTTATAAGAGAGGTGAAGGTCACTTTAGGAAAAGCCTGAAATGTTTTTTATAATAAAATAATTTTCGGTTTTAGTGGATCCAAAATTAATTATTTAAAGTATAAGGTAGGTATGGGTCTAAAACCACTCAACCAATAGGTTTTAGACAAGTTTACGTTATAATTTTAACCTTATCTTTTAGATTTAACTCGTAGTTAAATAGTTTAACTTTTACCGTGTCTTCTTTTATTCTTACACTATATGGTTAATAAACTTATTCTAAAATTCCAAGAGAACCTAAAGTGGTTCATTAATGACATATATAATATTATTTAATCCCTCTGGCCGAACCTTAAATTTTTAGGAATATTATATCAACCAATAGTATAGTATTTGTTTTAAAAACTCAATTATGTCAATTTTGACACTATTTAGTATTTGATTTTTTTGAAAGACATTAAAACTTTATAACTTTGAATAAAATTTATTCAAACAACCATAACATGTCATATTAAACTATAAAATTAATGTAATTCATCATAAGTCTTAATTTACATTTATTTGGACATTTATAATATCAATTATTTTAATATTTCCTTAATAAGGTAATTACTGCATCATCATTGTGTCATAAATAAATTAAATTATTTAATTTCTAAAAATTATAAATAAAATACCATTAGGTAGGAATTTTTTATATATTTATAATTAATATTTATAGTCTTATTTATATTGTGTGTAACTCTATATTAAAAATGGTTTAGTTTTTAGACCTTGAATTTAACACTTTTAACTCTTCTTTAAATAAAATAATAATAAATGTCTTAATCTAATCCTAGGGACCCAAGGGGGAAATATTTTATTCCTAAGGTTGTTTTTGGTCGAATTATACTTATCTAATAGAATTAGGACATGTGTTAGGGTAATTGTAATATCATTTTTACCCTTAATTACCCTATTTACTTTTAACCACGGTAAATAAAAGTCAAAAGATACTATTCACCAAAAATTATTTTCATCTTATTGAACCAAATTTTACATACTGATGTTAACTGTGTCTCTCTTATTTTTTAAATCCATCTCACAGAAGCCGTAAAATTATGTTTTATGCAAATTTGCAAAAGCTCTTAGAAGGTGGGTAAAAGATGGTAAAAAGTTCAATAAAATTTCATATATCTAATTTTATTATAAAATGAATCCAATGAATTAAATTGAACTTTTATAGGTATTATATATCTATTTTTACTTAAAATAAATTTAAATAAAATAAATAATTGTGTAAATAAAACATTGGTTTTAAACTATAACACAATATTTTTCACTATTCATCAAAAATTGAATGTTTTCAGAAAAATACCAAAAATTCAACCTAAGATAATTTTGATATTAAGAATTCAAAAATGATTTATATTTTAAAAAATTAAAAACATATAAGTTTCATTAGTTAATTTAAAATTAATTCCCATTGTCAAAACTGAAAAGAGGGTTTTTAAAGAGTAGAAACCATCAATAGATTGACATGTGTTTATGTCAAATTTAAATGTGAAATTACTTATAATGACATAAATTGTGTTAAGTTATAAAAATATAATCTGATTATACTTCCAAACCATTAAAATTCATAATCTAACCCTATAAATTATTTCTATTAAAAAAGTTGTTTTCAATTAAAATTTAGTATTTTTCAGTATTCATCAAAATATGAAATTTATCAGAAAAGTACCAAAAATTTATTCAAAATAAATTATTATGTCCTGATTCTAAAGAAGAATTTAATTTAATTAAATTTACTATATAAAAGTGTCAAATATTGGTTTTAAAAAGGGTTTTCCATTAGAAGGTGGTAAAATTACTTTTTTGAAAAATAATTCTTTTATTTGAAAAAATGAATTTGTTCTTATATTATGTCTAAGAAACACATAATATGAATTCTAAAATTACATGGAGTATATAAAACTCAAAATTTAGTTAATACTATTCATAACTGCTTTTGAGCGGTTAGTTTGGTAAATCATGGTGTGCTCAAACTTGGTGTTGCATGTAGCGCAAGCTATTGAATTACTTTAATGAAAATACCTTACTATGAAATCTTGGGGTATTACATTATTGCCCCCATTTTAGAAATTTCATCCTCACAATTTTAAAATTGGGCTTGGGAACTTCATTGAAAGACCTACATCAGAAAAAGATTCAATAAAACTATCACTTTAAAAGAAATAAAGAGAAGTACAAAGGTCACCCGAGATAACCCATACTAGGATTCCATGTAGGAAAACATGGATATGGAAGATAAACTAAATGTAAAATTCTGATGTAGAGTGATAGAAAAAATGACCAGGAGAAAGTTAACAACAAGAAAACAACAAACTTGTGATGGGATAAATGGTCATTAGTTTCCCAATAGGAAAAGTAAACAAACAATGTTTTTTTTTGTTTTAAGTTCCTCTTCATAAAGTTGAGGAATTTATTTATGAGATTGACTAAGAAAATAAAGAGATATAATTAATTTTTAAGTAGAGTTTCATCCTTTAATAAATTTCTACCACTAACCCATTTTTTTTAAACGATGAGTATTCAAGATGACTTGGTCACACCTGAAGCACTATAATCAACTTCTAGAGAATAACATGATCCACAAAGGATAAAATATATATTTAATTTGTGTTTAGAGATTAAACAAAACCAAAATGGTTAGTACAAGATCAGATGATCCCCAAAAAGGATAATCCTTTATAGAAAGAAATAGTAATCTTAATTTCTAAAATTAAACCAGGAATACCCAAAGTTCAATAAATACCATTCAATAAACAACTGTCCGTAAATTCTTTAATATAATCCAAACTAATATTGAAACCCAAAACATAGAAAAATTTGATTATGTAGTCTTCCACATTAAATTGTATCTCCAAATAAAATCGAAGAATCTTAAAGTCACATACTTAAAGTTATTAACATAATCACATATTATCCATGATAGGTTAATCATTTCCATAAATAACCCAAATTTCTATAAATACACAATAAAACATAGATAAAAATCCACCATTTCTCCTCAAATTAAATCTCATAGTATTCCATTTTCCTTAGGCATTTTGTGTTCCCAACAGAGCGAACATCTTCCAAAATAACATTTATCACTTAATCACCAAATTATTTTACTATACTAAGGATACCCATTTGATAATACATAAGATCCCAAATCAACTTATTATTGATCAATAAAATCATTTAACTAAAAATAATTAGTCACACTAACTAGGGACTTCATGTAGTCTTGTGGTAGGCAATAAATCCCAATCACACTCTGGTTGTGGGTTCGATTCCTGCAGCTTTTTCCGACGTGATGGTTTGTCACATGGTCTGCGTGTTTTCCTTTTTAAAAACTATATTTTATAACATTCCCAAAATGAGATAAATTCCTCAAAATAACTATAACATAATTTAACTACAAATTTTATCTCATACCTCACATTTTCATCCCAAAAACTAATAACCTATAATTGCCTCAAATTCAAGGATCATATAAACCCAAATGGTTCTTTATAACTATATCCATAAAAGAAAAGATAATTCTTCCTCAAATATAATTTTCACAAAACAAACTGCATGGTTACACATACAAGAGAATAGTATTCCAAAGTAATCCCATACTTTAAACATTACTCCATCCATTTATTTCCACATAGGTTGTTCCTTGACTTAGAGGATATCCTATAGAATATGGCATTGAATCAGGTAATTCCAAGGTCCCTTACATTTACAACGAATGACTATAATTTTATTCTTAGAATAAGTTTTATTTTCTTCCGTAGTACTCTTGATTTTTCCTCGGCAATTCTTTACTTTATGTCTTTCTTTCCCACACTCAAATCATTTTTTTGTTCTATTAAGACACTTTACTAGGTGTCTCCTTCCACATTTCCTGCATGAGGGAAATTGAGCTTTCTTTTCCCAATGGTCTCCACTACTGGAGTTCTTATCATTCACCGCCTTTCTCTTCTTCATTGAGTCCAAGAGTTGGTTAATATATATGTTGTTGATCATATTTTTGGAAAACTGATTCGGCATGAACACAATTTCTTTTACACCTATCAAAATTCCATTTTGTTGATCATTTACACCACCATTACCACCTTATACATAATGTTCAATGTTACTATGACTTCGTTGGAATCCATCCATTGACTAACACAAGAAAGCATAGTGTGAGTCATAAAATCATTTAGAGAATATCATAACACCTTATTTTCAATCTAAAACACCTTAGGATTAACAAAAGTTATTTATTCTCATCTTATATTAAAACACTTTAAATCATTTTGTAAAGAAAATGTGAATTATCCTAAGCATATCCCCTAGGAGTGTCGTAACCAAGAGTACAGCAAAGCCCGTTGTCATGTACTAGGATACCCCGGGTCAAGCCTGAAACACCTTTTCAGAGTTTTCACTCCTAGGTACATCTATGCCATAACCGCCTCTACCTACTCGTATCCAAACATGGATGTATCTCTTGGAAAACCCACATAATATTTACATTACCAATTTTTTTTTGGATTTTCTTCTATACTAATCCTCAATGTATATCTTAGGGTAGTGTTTCCTAATATTATTTTTTTTCTAAATCTAGATTTCAAGGTTTGTACTAAACTTCCTATGATACCAACTATAACACCCTGACCCCAGTTACCCAAAGTTTGTGAATTATTACAAAACATTGTAATGATACATGGAATCATGTCTCGAATGACCGATTAGTTTAGTATCCTTGGACGTTCTAGATACACTCTTAAGTTTTACACTACATTATGAAATAAAAACATAAACAACATTTCGTCCCGTTTTTAAACACACTTATATCCTTAGCCTATCCCTGCAGGTCAACCATAAAATACTTCATCACATACTTGAAAAAATAAAAGATATAAAGGGGTGATCTCAGATTCTCAGTAAGGATAAAAATATAGTAGAAACATTCATAAATAAGCATAAACATTTAATGCAATGTATAAGACTAAAAAAATCTTTATAAACTTAAACTTTAGCATAATACAACAAAGATAAAATAAAATAATTCCATTTAATTATTCAAATAGATATTATAATAGTAGAATAATCACATGCAATATAAATAGACACTTTCATTATGATGGAATGCATAATTTCAGACTTCATAACCACATATTCAAGGCCTTGTGCCATGACTAAATATAAGATTTGGTCAAGGCCTTGTGCCAAGACACTAGTTTGTCTCATGAGACCTACCGATGCATCAAGAAGCTATATCAGGCTACATTCATTACTTATTAAGTCCAATGCATTCCTCATATGAAAAGGTTTAAACATAACATAAACATTCGTATTAATAATTTCATATGAAATGTCAATACTTTATCCATAAACCATGAATGGTATAAAAATAACAGATCCACATTCAAACATATAACAAAACCTCAAATAGAGTATAAAATATTTGTATCATAATAAATCAACCTTGATCAAGACTAATATCCCACAAATGATGTTTACATAATTGAAAATTATCATTAAAAATCTTTGAGAGAAATATCCCTTTTTCATGAAAACACTTAAATGAACTGTTTGAATAACAAACTACACCATGACGTGTAGACGGTAATCCGTACATACGCACGTATGGTGACTTTTTAATTTATAGGGTGGATATAATAATGAATATGGTTGTAAAATTTTTATAATAATATCACATTATATATAAGATACTGGAGTTATTATTTTAGAATGTAAACAACAAATAAATAGGAAGTGGAATAAGAAAAGAACTTGAAAGAGGTGATGAAATATTTACCTCTTCTTCGGGTTCTTACTTTTGATTTGATCAAAAGGGCTCCTTAGGATGGATTTATAACCAAAGGAATACCTCTATGATTAAGGGAGGAAAATTTTGAGGATATTTTGGTAGGGTTTGGCCAAGCCAAAAGGCTTTGTAGGTGTGAAATTAAGAGAAGGGGAAGTCCCATTTTATAAGAGAGGTGATGGTCACTTTTTGAAAAGCTTGAAATATTATTTTATAATAAAATAATTTTATCTTTATAATGGATACAAAATAAATTATTTAAAGTATAAAGTGGTTATGGGTCGATAAACCCTCAACCAATAGGTTTTAGACTAGTTTAGGTTACCATTTTAACCTTATCTTTTAGATTTAACTCTTAGTTAAATAGTTTAACTTTTACCGTGTCTTCTTATATTCTTACACTATATGGTTAATAAAATTACTCTAAACTTCCAAGAAAACCTCAAGGGGTTCATTAATTACATATATAATATTATTTAAGCCCTTTTTCTAAACCTTATATTTTTAGGAATATTATATCAACCAATAATATAATATTTGTTTTAAAAACTCAATTATGTCAATTTTTACACTATTTAGTATTTGATTTTTTTAAAGCCATTAAAACTTTATAAATTTGAATAAAATTTATTTAACCAACCCTAAAAAGTCATATTTACCTATAAAATCAACGTAATTCATCAGAAGTCTCAATTTACATTTATTTGGATATTTATAATATCAATTATTTCAGTATTTCATTAATATTGTAATTACCGTATCATCATTGTGTCCTAAATAAATTAAATTATTTAATGTCTAAAAATTATAAATAAATTAACATTATGTAGGAAATATTTTTATATTTTTAATTATTATTTATAGTCGAATTTATATTGTGTGTAACCCTATATTAAAAATGGTTTAGTTATTAAACTTTGAATTTTACTCTTTTAACTATTATTTAAATAAAATAATAATAAATTTCCTAATCTAATCCAAGTGGACCAAATGGGGAAATATTTTATTCCTAAGGTTTTTTTCTCTAATTATAGTTATCCAATATAATTAGGACATGTGTTAGGGTAATTATAATATCATTTTTACCCTTAATTACCTTATTTACTTTTAACCGTGGTAAATAAAAGTCAAAAGTTACCATTCACCAAAAATTATTTTCATCTTTTTGAAAAAACATTTACATACTAATGTCAACCGTGTATCTTGTATTTTTTAAATTCAACTCAGAGAAGTGGTAAAATGTTTTTTATGCAAATTTGCAAATACTCTTAGAAGGTGGGTAAAAGACGGTAAAAAGTTCAATAAAATTTTATACATCTAATTTTATTATAAAATGAATCCAATGAATTAAATTAAACTTATATAGGTATTATATATGTATTTTCATTTAAAATAAATTTAAATAAAATATTGGTTTTAAACTATAATGCATTGTTTTTCACTATTCATCAAAAATTGAATGTTTTCAGAAAAATACCAAAAATTCACCCTAAGTTAATTTTGATATTCAAAAATAAAAAATAAATTCTATTTTACCAAATTAAAAACATACAAGTTTAATTAATTAATTTAAAATTAATTCCCATTGTCGAAACTGAAAAGTGGGTTTTAAAAAAGTAAAATCTATCAAAAGATTGACATGTGTTTATGTCAAATTTAAATGTGAAATTACTTATAATGACCTACATTGTATTAAATGGTAAAAATATAATATAATTATACTTCAAAACCATTAAAATGCATAATATAACCCTATAAATTATTTCTATTTAAATAATTGGTTTTAATTAAAATTTAGTATTTTTTAGTATTAATCAAAATATGAAAATTATTAGAAAAGTACCAAAAATTTACTCAAAATAAATTTTTATGTATTAATTATAAAGAAAAATTTCATTTAATTAAATTGAATATATAAAAGTGTCAAATATTGGTTTTAAAAATGGTTTTCCATTAGAAGGTGGTAAAATTTCGTTTTTGAAAAATACTTATTTTATCTAAAAAATGAATTTTTTCTTATATTTTGTCTAACAAACACATAATATGTATTCTAAAATTATATGGATTATATAAAATCAAAATTCAGTTAATACTATTCATAACTTCTTTTGAATGACTAGTTTGGTAAGCCGTGGTGCGCTCAAACTTGGTGTTGCATGTAGCGCAAGCTATTGAATTACTTTAAAGAAAATAACTTACTATGAAATCTTGGTGTGTTACACCAATGTGTTTGGACAACCCCAATATGAAATAGATCTATTATGAGAAGAAACTAATTGAATTAGAGAAAAAATTAATTGATCATGCCAAGAAATTGATAAACTAAAAGATCAATCCTTTTATCTATGAGAGAAAACTGATCGATCATGAGAATAAATGGATCAATCCTAAAAATAATCTATGAGACCATATGATGGATTTGACCAAAAACATGTTTAAAATAACTAACTTCAGGGTTATCCATGTGACTATGATAAATATATTAGAAGAATTAAATTAGGAAAGACTTTACATACCCTCTTAACACATTAATTATTTAGTGAATGAAAAATAATTTATTTTTGAATCCTGATAAATTATTTTATATAACCAAAAATCAATTATCATCACCAAGAATGACTAACAAACACAAGAAAAATGGGATAAAAAGGGATGTACAAATAACTAAATGGTTAGATATCTCTTATAATATCCCTATTTATATAAATCCCCACAAAAAAAACAGAACACATAAGAGGTGAAAATTCTGACATAAATAATTAGATAATCATGAATAACATAATTAAGTAAATTCAAGAATCAAATTAACTCTGGTTAGGGAGCATGAATTTCTATCTCATTTTTTCATGAAATCTCACCTAATCCATTTTCCCTCTTTAAAAAATTGAACAAGGGGAATAAATCACTTATGAAACACCTTATCTTATTGATCCTTTCAATCAACTCATAACTACAAAAATGTATCATCATCCTTAACATCAGAATAATGCTAGTTAATAGTGTTTTATTCATAATAAATCCACTAAAAATCTGGGATATAAGGAAGAAACATTTAATCATATTCGGACATATTGGAAGAGATGACCAATAATCTACCTCTCCAATATACTCAAATATCATGAAAGGTCTATTAATCTATGGGGAAATAAAACTCCCCTTTACAAACCACCATATACACTAATGAGGCAAACCCTCATAAAATCATGTCCCCAAACCTCAAACTCTATGTGCCTCTATGTATGATCATAATAGGATATTAAATATTCATATTCTAAAATTATCTTATCATGAACCATTTTCATTCTATCTATCATCCTCTAAACCAAATAAACTCTAAGTAATTTACTGTAAACATCCTCAACCATTCACAAAAATGATTAACATGATATATTATATAGTTCTATGAATATATACAAAGTGATATATAAGTTATAGAAACTATAATTGGAAAACTCAACCAAGGTTATGTGATTCATCATTAATCCAACAAATTCCAAGACATAATTACAATAAATATCATCCTATGATTGGTTAGTGTGCTATTTAAATCCGTCAATCAGGGAATGGAATATAGTGCTTAGGAATTGGTGAGATCCAAAGTAATGTTTCAATCCTCTACAAAATTGAAAGGTAAAATGAGTATAAAAATCAGATATGATATTTTTACAGAACCCATTGAATATCACCCCCTAAAGAAGGTACTAACTTACCAGAGAATCCATGAAACTTTTCTCCCTAATGGAAATAAAATAGGACAACTTTATTACTTAGTTCATGAACAAAAAAAAATATCATAAAATCTCTAAGACTAGAGTAACTTGGTAAAAATATATATCATAATGTACTCCCACTTCAACTTGAGTAAATACTAGGGATGTATTGATAATCTAATAACACATTGGTCTAAGTTCACCTTTTTAAAAATAATATATAACTCTATAATCTATTATACTAATTTCTTCATCTGAATATAGGAAATTTTCCTCTTTAAAGCATAGTATATATTATACACACCCAGATGAAACAATAAAATTATGATAGAAAATTCATGGGGGTACTCCCTCATGTAAAACCCATAAAAAATACTCCCTAATATAAAATAAAATTATGAATATACCTGAACAACCCTTATAGAGTATCACTATATCTTACATGAGCTCTCATCACCTCCACCTATGATTCTACCAAATAATAATCCCCTATCGTCTTCATCATATATGATTAAAATTTCATTTCATATAGATAACCCCTATTAAGTAATTCCCCTATATTGAGATGAAGTAGTTAAAAATCATTAATACCATTACAAACCTTATCAAATTTAGAAACAATATTAGCTTGTTACTTCTGAAAAATCATTTATATAACCACATTTAATTTGCTAAGGGTTTTAGAGATCTCAAAATAATATTTCTATAGAAACTCCATCCACCACCACTAGTATAGATTCATTTAAAATTGATACATAACATACATCAAACTGATGTGATCCATAATAATAGAAATTAGATTAATGATGATGTGAAATCATCAAAACACTGATGAAAACAAAAATGAAGATAACTTTTGGTATTTAGTGGAATAGTTACACTCATGGGAGAATAACTATATGTAACTATAAGTTATTTGTGCCCTCTAATACAACTTTATTCACCCTAATTAATGATAGGAAGAATAATAGAATACATATAACATCACCCATTCTTTAATAATACAAAAAAATCGGAAAATGATCAATATCAACATCATGTAGATAAAAGATTCCAATAAATGATACATTTGTATTAATTCGTTATTATTCAAGTTTGAATAGACTACAAGCATATAAATCATGTGAATTATCCATATCAAAGAAGGTTTCAAACCACTACCGGATCCATGGGTTTATTCAAAAGAATAATTTACTATATCAATAAAGGGACCAAATAAACCTATTAAGAATCCAAAATTCTTTGTAAATGAGCCCCCTAAATCCATATCTGGAACATGGATAGATTCTCATAGAGTCAATGGTGTTGAAGACCTTGTAAGATATATCAAATATTTTCATCATTCTCTTTTGATTTTGAATATATAATTATTTCATCATTGATCTGGTCGACAAAGTTTTCCATTAACTCAATGAATGTTCCATTCAAAAGCTCTAATAACATAGTTGGTATGTTCATGAAACTAAATAGAATAACTAAAAACCCAGTGTTCCCATATAAATTCACCAAGATATTCTTCATGATTTATTCCCTTTTCACCCTCATAAATTAATATCCAGACTAGAAATATATCTTTAAAAACTAATAGGCTCCCTCTAACTCGTCAAAATTATTTTGTATCATTGGAATAGAATTTTTTATTCATATATGTATTCATCCTCTATTAGTCTACCTATAACATATTACTAACTTCTTCCTTCTTGTGGAATTAAATAATATCCCCATAAGGATATAATCTGGGTTAGATGAAAGCCTTATACTTTAAATAATCTATTAGTAATCTAGAGTTACACAGAAAAATGGGTTCTATATGAAATTGAAACATCTTGATCATAGATATGTGTATTTGTAACTCTATCTCAAAATCTATTTCAAAACGAGTTGGGTAATATTTCAAAATCATATGAGAAAACGTAATGGAACATTTGAAAAACAAATGGAACCACCACTACCTAGAAATCCACTAAAATTTCTATAAATTTATAGAGAAGATTTTATTCAATAATTCCACCCCTATGATATAACGGTTATTAAAAAAGAACCACTGAGTTTCCATCCATGTAAGAAAACTTTACTGTTATATGTGCAATGAAAAACATTGCATGTAGAATTCATAAATAATCCATTATAAGGATGGTAATGTATGGATATATATATATATATTGATGAAATCACGTACCAAAGGATGTTACCCCACCTTTAACTTCTATCCCTATACAACATCAAACATGAATGATTTTCCATTGGTTAGAATCAATAAATTTAGGTGCACCAATAACCTCCCCATGACGTGTTGTATCACAAATTCAATTTTGGGTACATCAAGTGAGGGAAGTGATAAATAATAAAACAATTAATAAACTATGTTGAATAATAAACTGATTGAACCTAGAATTACCTATGACAAATTTGGCCCTATAACCTATATAACATGTATATTACCACATACTTCCCCTATCCATCAATTCTAATTATCCCCATAACTACACTCTAGTCATGATCCCTATATAAGAGGACTATAATGGGGATGACCTCTACTAATTCTATCTCCCCTCAGCTAAGCACAAGTATGTTAGAAAAATTTCTAAATAAAAACATGTTCCCTATGAAAGTATTGTGCATGGAAAGTGACCTGATTAGCCACAACATTCATACCTACCTTATTGGTCAGAAACTAAGAAAAGTGGTGAACATTACCTATATATAAATATCATGAAAATGTGATTCCCTTTGATGAAACTTGGGGACCCCATGATCCATTACATTGAAAATAACACATCTGATACAAAAACATACTAATTAAAAAATTTAAATCATTGGAATCATCCATCCTTATACTAAATGTATACTCCTCAAAAATATATACTAACCACCAACTTGATGCATTCCTCTATAAAATTTTATCCATTAAATCACATACACATTCCTCTACACCACTACATATATAGGAAGTGGAATTTAGGTGACCAATATTCAATTTCTTGACCTATCACCTTATCAATATGTAATTATATCGAATCCTTAGGTTGAATGAGATCAAGAGTGAAATTATGGGGGTTATTGAACCCCATTATAACATATCATTCACTATAATTACATTTATGAAATGATATAATCTCTTTCCTATTTTATAGATTCATATTTTATGATAATAACTCTAAATGAGTATCTTTCTATATTATAAAGTATGATGAAAACCCTCCATATTCTCTCTACAAAACTATTTATACAATGGAGTTAATTTTCCTTATGTCATACTTATGGCCAATAGAACCCAAAATATAGGTCGATATTGAATCTAACTAAATGGGATCTCTAGATCATCCATTAATCTATCCTATCAATATCAAAGAATTTTTTTCATAAATTTATATACTATGATATTGGTAATCATGTACACACCACTACTACTCCTTATCCCCCTTTATTAGACTGACCCTCTAAAAATCAATTGGATTATCCTGATGAACCTCAAACCTGATGAACCACACGTAGATGAATATTAGGATCCAAATAATAAACCATTTAACAAATATCATAATCATGTTAGCATTTTAGTTATTAATAATCATTTAATTAAAATTATTTATATTCACAAAACACAACATTAAAACAAAAGATAAAACATGATTTATGCATAATCCTCTCCTAGGTCTATTGCCCAAAATTTTAATTAATATCAAAGTGTTTTCATATTTATATCCATTTAATTAGATTAATAGGGCCCATAAAAACCTGTTTCATAGACAGTCATCCACATTGAATCACTCTATGTTGGAATAACACAATTTTCCTACAATTCTCATGTAATACACACTAGTGGATAATTACAATTTATATCATATTTCCAAAATATATGCTTTAATACCACTATATTATGAACCCATCCCTAAAATTGATCCTATAGTTGTATTAGAAAAACAAATTTGGAAAATAACACTTGAATCCAGTTTCATATATGCCATGGGTTGGAGACTAGCACCAAGGGTATACATGTCACTCATATAAAAGGAATTTCTCAAAATAATAAGTACATAGGTTTGATACATAACATATATATCCAGTAAATAAATCCATGACTTAAAATGAAAATGGGACCAATAAAAGAAGTTCATGTCAAATAATACTATAAAATTATCTAATGTAAACACCCAATGACATTAAAAAGGTAGAAAATTACTAAAATTTCTATATTTCAGGATAATAATGTCCATATATCACTCTTAATCCCTCATAGTATCATCTAAAATAATTTATATATATATGTTGATAATACAATTTATACTTAGTAAGATAATTTCAGTGGTTTCTTCTGCACATGTAAAACAAAAATAAAAATTCCCCTATGGAAAAAAATTAGAAGTAATGGGTACCTAAATAGGTCAACCAACTATTAAATCCTCACCAAACCTCACTCACCAAATAATTCAAATAGTGGTAAAATAATATCAACATAATAGAGAATATGTCTCACAACATCTACTCCTAAACTTAGTTTATAGTCTCTCTCTCATCCCAATTTCCAATAACCTATGCTCTTGTCATTTTCATTATAAACTAGGATAAATCTAGTGTGGGTCAAAACACATCCCAATTTACCCCTCCCCCAAAATGTTCTAACATCCATTTATATAATTTGTTAAATTCATATATCAACATCTATGTATAACTAATTTTTTGATGTGTGTTGGGTTACAAACAAACCTAACTCAGCCTCATACAGAGCATATCACCTTATAATGGAATTAAAGAAATAAAAAATCCCCATAACCAGCATATAGTAATGGAAGTTGGGTCTCATGAATGTTAAGGTCATATAATTCATACACTCCTCTTATTATGTATGATTGGCACTAAAATTCACATCCTCTCATCACTATACATAATCCCCAACAGTACCATCATTGGTCGGTACTCATCCTCAACCGGATAGAACCATTTTGTACTACTAATGTTGGAAGATGGGGGAAGAGAGGGTATTTATCCATATATTCCATTAGAATCCTATATATTTTGGAAAATTTCCCCAAAAACATTGGGTTGTTGGTACATAGTACATGATGGGAATAAGAGAATATATATATATATATTCCTATATAGACAAAAGAAAAAATAAATGTTTTATATACATAAGACAACATCATCATATACTAGAAATACTATAAAAAATTTACCACATTCTTCCAACACTAAATATAGATCCCCACAAAATTTATCCATGCACAACAAAAAAACACTCTCTGACATATAAAATTTGATAATATGATTGAATAAAATGATACCAAACACTAATCAATTATAAAGTTGTTAAATTCCATAATTAATGACATCCCACATAACATATCCACCAATGAATTTAAATAAAGGTATATTACATTCATTATCACTTAATTAATGAAAATAATTATTGAACATTTATTGATACCCCATAATATTGAATTCCCAACCGTGATTTTTTTAACTATATCAGTAACCATTAAGTCCCCATCATTAAAACAATTCTATAAAATTAAAACATGAATTATGCCATTATCTACACAATAATAAGAATTAGATACTATAATAAAAAAATACAAGCTATATCATTACCACAATAAAAACCATGTAACAACAACCATTATTGATTCCCTAAAAATATTTCCAATATTAATTAATAAGAAAAATCACTATAAAACCCACAAAAGGCCACAAAAATTCATGGTCAAAAAAATATTGTTGAAAAAAACATAACCAAATTCACATAATTCACCACACACCATTCATATAGGTCCTTTATAAAATTTCATCATCCCTTAAAAGAGAGTTTTCAAATAGGTTCCGTGTTAAAAAACCACTTCATTACGATATATAATTTCATAATATTTTAGGAGTGGTAGGATTAAAAAAACAACAAAAAATGTATTATAGATCCACAAAAATGATTTGTAATTCAAAGAATAACAAAAATGTATGTAATAATAAATTTTAAGTGTTATAAAGGATCATCAATATCAATAATAAATAAAATAATAATGAAAATATAAATACCCCATCCCCCTCCAATTCAATTTGATCCAGTTTATTATAATTATTAATTAATCCATACCGTACACCTAATTGAAAAAAAAATTATAATTTCAAAAATTCAAGAGATATAGTGGTGAAAAATGCACCCTACTAGGAGAGAATCTTCAAATAATGCTACTCCAAAAATAGGAAATTGCCATACATGTGATTTGTCCTTAATTTTACAATGGTAAATGGTTTATAAAAAACTAAAAACATCTATATATTAAATAATATAGATGAAAAATATAATATACTTCCTCAAATAAAACCCTCTTATATTAAAAAATAAATATTGGAAAGGGTTGTGTGAATCATCTAGGATCATAGATAGGAATGGATTGGGGTAATGTAGAAGACTCCCTAGCATAAAAATGATGAACTAATTTTACTTAACTAGATATAATAAAGATATAGAATTGTAGAAAATCCAATCTTTAAAGATTCTAGATACATATCACTAAATACCATAGAAGCTAATTTAATCAATTTTTATTATTATTTCTCATTCAATATATTTTCATTATATTCATGCGTAAATAACCCATTTAAAACCTTGATAGTACACAAATTAAATTTTACGAGTTAATCCTCATATAAATTTTTTAAAAAACATTTATTAATATATTAAATATATTATTTTGTACTAATTTTTTATTTTATATCAAATTGAGAAAATCATGATATTTTGAACATTTGGGTATTTTTATAATATTTTATTAGTATTAAGGATTGAATACATGAAGGGATCAAGAAACTACATAAAATGATTTCATATATGATCAACCCCATGATGGGTTCAAGTGACAGAATAGAATAACTATGAAAAGGATTGACTGAATGAACAATGACTGGCTATATGACCAAATGAATGGACTGACCACAAAAAGAAATAGACCAAACATAAGAAGAAAATGATCAACCAAATAAATAAAGTGTCATTGATAGAAAACCAAGTTACCATGAGAAGAATTTGATCGACCATCATAAATAACATTGTGATAGAATGAAGGAATCAATAAACTATAAGGAAAAACTAATAATCTAAGTGTTATGTATAGTCCTCATAAAAAATATTAAAAATTTCATAGGGAAGGGGCCCCAAAAAACCTTTTTACACCTTTAGGAATTGGGAAACACAATTTTTGGGGATTCATAAAACCAAAAAAATAAAAATAAAAATAAAAATAAAAATAAAAATAAAAAATTTAATAAATTAAACTCTATTAAAATTATTTATTATTAAATAATATATCTTAATTAATTAAATATTATTATTATGATTGATTTTCTATAATAAAAATTATTTTTTACATTTAATTTATCAAATGCTAATTTTGATTAGACATATTTAATATTAAAAATGATGTTTTCCAAATAATTATTACTATATTATTTGTAATTTATATATAATATTTAAATTGATCACTTTTATATTAATATTATGATAATATTTAAAATTCCAATGTATAAAATAATATATTAACACTAATTTAATTTAAAATTGATACAAAATAATATTTAAAACACATAATGTTTAGAAGGAAATTTTTATATAATACAATGTATTATTTCAGTTTTATATTTTCATATAATAAATAATTTCACAAAATAAATAATTTTATGAAATTAAAATCATATTCATATTCAATATTTCAAAAAAAATTATGTTGAAATTGACATGACCCAACCCACTAGGACCCACCTGGATGGCAGTAAGTTGAGTGTATAACTCCAAGAACACCTTTAATAGGCTATGGGATGGTGACTAGCGTTGAGGTTTAATATCACACATATGGGAGGCCTTAGATTAATAATCATATTCAAATGAATATGTTTTTCCATACACCCTAGAGTAATGAAGTAAAAATAAATTAGAATAATAAATTAACACACAACCTATAATATCCCATATCATATTAATATAATAAATAGTCATAGTAAAGTGAGAATAATATTATCTTAACAATTATAATATATAGACAACCTTACTAAAAGAGGGAAACAATCTCATCACGAAACCACTATTTTGAAAATTATGCCTCTAAAATATCCGCCATTTCCTATTAATCTCCAAAAATTCCATGTTTTTCTATAATTACATTGAATAGGTTATAATACACAAATGAAAAAACATGATTGGATAAATCCCATACATCCAAGAGTATATATATACTTAGTTGGATATGCCTATTTTATCCTAGAAAAAAGAATCAAAATAATGTGTAAACTAAAAAAATAATTAATAGGTCAATGGAAAAGATAACCCATATATACTCAGGATTATTTAAATGTCCTTTAATGTGGTTTCTATCATCAAAATATCCAATAAATATACCTTTTATAGCTTAATTTCTAGTTGTCTTAAGAAAACCATGTGACCCATCCCTCAGATGGTGTTAGATGATCCCTTCCACATGGATATGGTTGAAATACTAATCATAGTCGATGATCTATATTATGTCCATGATTAATAGATAGGTAAAAAACTAAATTACATGATAGAGGATACCTACATTGTAATTTGGGTTATATACTATCATTATAAAAATCTTTAGTTAGATGATCCCAGTTCTTTTCATGCATGGGTGAAAAAATAACTCCAAATAAGAATCCTAGTCAAAAAGTGTGAAATACCTACTTCACATAAGATTAACATGGGTAAAATCACAAACTATAATAATCTAGGCCATGGTAATGTAAACATAAATTCCTATAAAAACACAACATGTAATTACTAATAGACCTAATTTTCTTATTCTGTCATCTCATAAGGTGTGTCACATCCCTAATTACATGGTTTGTAGAGGGTTAAAATTTCATTCAATACTAATAGAGGTATATGACATATGCTTTTATGCTCAAACCATGTTCATATTAGGGATCATAGGGTGTGGACCAACAAAAAAAAACATTCATCCTAGAACACACTGTATGTGGGTTCAGAAGAGTAAACTGTAAGTGAATATAAAATGTTTTTTCAAAAAGAATTTTTAATAATTTCATAAAATAATATGTTGAGAATCACATTCAAGAGGAATTTTTTTTGAAAACGTGACATGAAATCATTTAATTTAAAAAAAATCATCAATTAAGTATCCTCTAAAATATTTAATCTCAATTCTGAGGAAATTTCTACAAGAATTTAAAGTAATCGATCTTTGAAGGATATTAATTTTAATTTTTTAAATTACCTTTTTGGAAATTTATATGATTAAAATGAGTAATAATATCCTTTATAAATGATTAAAAGATAAATTTGATGGTAAAATGATATGAAAATTAATTAGACTTACACATATAAAGGATAATATTGGATAGAATTTAAAATATTTAAAATAAGGGGATTCCATCATTAATGTGGATGGCATTTATTTTCAATAAGGATATACATTTTGAGATATAATTTCATTAAGGGATTTTTTTTGAAATGATTTGTAATTTCCCTATATATAGGAAGAGAAGGTAATATGATATAATTTCATATGTTGGACGAATCCAATGTTGAATGAATAATTATTATGAATAAGAATTTTGAATGAATAAAGGGTTTTGATTTAATAGAAACCCCTATAACTTTTGTATCTTCTAAATTGAATAATATTTCATTGAAAATTTTGATATGAATTTTTTGCATTGTTGATATTTTAAAAATAATATTATTAAAGGAAAAAATGTAAAATATATACCCCACCATAAATAATCTGGTGTCCAATACACATTATATCTCAATGTAGACAAATTGAGATGTTAAAACCATTTCGTTAGTAGTAACTTAAAAATAAAGATAACATAAGAAGTTTAACATGATATGGACCATCAAATATCCTGAAATGAATGATAATAATTTTAATTTAATAAAATATGTAGTGACTACACTACATAATTCTAGTTATTCTATAAAATATCAAAAATATCTCATTTAATTTAAATTAATGTCAAAAAAACCTTACATTATATTTCTTCTTATATGATTGCTACTCTAACATCATTTATCATAAGCATTGTAATGACCTCGACCCAAGTATCATGAAGTTGGTATGTTACTGTATTATGTTGTCATATATAAAAGATTCAAATCTCAAAGGACCAATAATTTTATCTCTTTTGGAAACTATATTACATACATGGAATCCATTTTACCTTTAGAATATAAAATAAAACCTAATACATAATAAAATCAAATAAACTACATCCTTGAAAAATCATTCAATCATTTTTTCTTCATTACCATGGAAAAATAAACAAAATAAGAGTATGTTCAAATTGCAAGTAAGGTTCATGTATATTATAATCCATTATAAATCAACAATAATTAACAAATTTTATTAGTAAATAAGTATTCACACATTACATTAATAAATAACATAAGAATACTATGGAATGAATAAAACATGATCAAATAATTCAATATAAATAATCACAAGATCTTGGAACATGAATATGGATACTATAAATAGTCGATTAATAAAATTTTATAAAAAAATGATGGAATGTATAGTATCATACATTTTAACTATCAAGATATATCCTCATGATAGTTACTTTTGATATCTAGGCTCAATACAGTTTATATCTATTGGTAGAATCTCGTCAGATTTAGAAAATTGATTCATCTCATGAGACTATATATGCATCGAGGTTATTTCATTAATATGTCCCCAACCCATGTATTTCATGTCAAAATATTTCTTCATATATCAAATAATCAATTTAATTTATAAACAATGTGTCATTTGATCAAATATATTTATTAAGTAAAACATATCGATTTAACATTATTTCTTTAGTTATTCGAATAAAGTAATCATCATATATAAAAATTCTATATGAATTTGGAAATAAAAATATACATGATAAAAGAATATAGATATTTAAGAGAAATGATATTTTCAGTGAATGATTATTTTAAATAAATGAAAATGGATTTATATACACCAAAGAGAATAAATTAGTTGCATAATATTAAAATATGATTCAATAAAGTAAAATTGAGACAATGTACCTTATAAAGATCACATCGTTCATCCAATGAATTGATTATGTGTATCAACTGTGAATCCAAATAACAAAAGTTAACAAAAAAATAATATAATCAAAATTCATTTCCCACATAACCATTTCCTGGCATAATCAATGAAAAAAATTATTAACCCAATGAATGGAAAATGATTTATGAAACCCATTACCTTGAAATTTCTATTTGTTGAATGTGATTTGAACTCTTGTATATTGGTTTTAAAAATGTTATTAAATTATAAAACAACCATATTCATATTTTTGTTATCATATATGTTCATCTTATATTATATTGACACCTGTTTGTTAATAATATTTTGTTATTACCCTTGTTTCGGGTGTTCAATGACTTATTTTATTATGCATGGTTTTTCATGAAATTTCTGGGGTCTTGCATAGGATATTGAAAAGTCATATCCATAATTATGATAATGTAATAAATATAATATTTAATAATTAAATACATTTTATTAACATTCTTGAAAATTAAAAATAGAAAACGATTCACATCCTTCAATGGAGATGATAGGTCATATGTACACACATGCGGTGATATCATTCCATTAATGGGTGTAACATTAAGTAACTAAATTATATTATTTAGAATTATTATACTTTCATACTTATCATTTATATCAATTATTTCCATAATTATAACCATCAAATTAAAATAATGGTGAAAATAAAATTATACCAGAACATGGAGATGGTAAGGGGTATATACACATACGTGGTGCTTCTGTTTTTCATAAGATGAAAAAAGATGCAATATGGTTGTCCAATAATCATAATACCATTTCAGAATATTATACTATATTGTATTGATTAATTTAGAATAGAAACAACATGTAATATTACATATAATAAGAAATGAATGTAAAAAAGTAGGTAAAGACAATTACCTCTTCTTTAGTGGTCTTCGATTAGATCTCTTCATAAGGGATCTAGAGTTGATCTTTTATAAAGGAAAAAACTATAAATATTTCCTAAGAATTTTTGGATTAGAAATGTTTATAATTAGGTTGATCTATTATGCTCAATGTGGTGTGATGAAGTTAGGGAGGGGGTTCCTTTATTTAATCAGTTTAACTCTTCCATTGACAACATGGGTGTTTAGTTTTTATGGTTCAATATAGTTACTATAAAATAAAAGAATCCCCTAAAATATATTATTGATGAAATTTTAAGAATTATCCCAATAAGGGAAAATATTTTTTATTTTTAGGAATTTTATATCAATAAATAAAATATTATTTATTTTAAAATAACATTAATGTCAAATTTGACACTATTAATTACACTAAATTTTGAAAATAATAAACAAAATCACGATAAAATCAAAAAAATATTCAATACATCCATATCATATAATGGTCTTATATAAAATTCATTTATGATAATAATTATCTCGATTTATAGTTAGTTATATATTTTAAATATCATTTATTTGATTTTTCCTTTAATTGAATTATTATTATATAACTGTTGTGTTAGCATTTAAGGTTATAATTTCATCAATAAAAACTATAAATAAAATTACATGATTTATATTAATCACTTATCATTAAAATTATTATATATATTTGAATATATATTCTAAATAACCCTCAATTAAATATGATATAGTTATTAAAAATATGAGTATGACATATTTGACATTTTTCTAAATAAAATATAATAAATTTCATAATCACTTACAAGTTGCTTCCAATAGTTTCAACTTATATTATTAGATGATTTTTTCGAATATAACTCATCCAATTAATTTTTTATACTATTAGGGTCATTGAATAGTCCTTATCATTTTATTTTCACCCTTAATTTTATAATGTACACATTAACGTGGTAACAAAAATTATTAATGATACTATTAATATTAGATGAAAACAATAGGGAAGTATTTACAAAATTAATAACATATGAATGAAAATATTGAGTAAATTATTCAAAATTAAAGACACTAAAGTTTCATAATTGAATTTAAATTAATCTTACAAAACTAAACCAATTGTTTTCCCTCTAAAATGCATTTTTATGTCTACAAATTAAATTATAAAAAAATTGAGTATATGGATAGATAAATTTGTTGAAATGAATTAATTTAATTTTTAGTAAACATAAAATTTTACTATTAATTTTTTGAAATAAAAATTCTGTTTTTAATGAATTTTGGTATTTTCACTATTCCCTAGAAAATTAATATTTTCTAAAAAATGTATAAATTTTACCATAAGATGATTTTTAAATTATTTTCATAAAAATGGAGTTTATTTTTTCAAATATAAATTATAATTGTCAAAATTTAGTTTAAAAAACACCATTAAAAGGGTAAAAACAACCTTTAGAAAATTATAGTTTTTTACACATAAAATTTAATTTGTTCTTATGTCTTGTCGATAAAATAAATTAGATGAATATAAAAAAATTTAATTGAGAATATAATATAAAAATTTAATTTATATCATTAAATAATAATAATTAAGTATAACATTAATAATTAGTTGGATAATTAAATATTTCCTAATGCGGTAAAAAATTTCATTGTTCTAATTTAACCTATCTGTTACAATGATTAAATAATAATCATTACTTGTTATTTTAATATGTTAGTTACATTAAATTTAATATATCAAAGGTGTTAAATTTCAAAAGATATATACCACAAAATCTGGGGTCTTATATTATCCCCACCTTTAATAAATTGTTTCCTCGCAATATGAAATTTCACTTCAAAAATCAAATGTTGATACTTGAAAATTATATTTTGGGACATAAACATATTAAATAGGTTTAATATATATTCATATTAATAATAAGGAATTTTAATTGTGAATTTGAAAACAAAATTAGGCTTTCTAATTTGAAAATGTTAGTGTAAAGTGAAAACATGAATATAAAAGATAAATATAACTATCCAGTTCTGATGGAGAGTGATAAAAAACATGGTAATTAGATATTTAACCTTTAACAAATCATAAATTTTTGTTGTGTTAAATTAAAATTTATTTCTTAATAAAAAAAATAAAATGTGTAATTTTTATTAACAGTCATTTTCCTAGTGTGACAATATTATTATTTTTTCTATCTGGAAATGGAATTGAGAAAATAAAATTGCATGATTAAATTATATATCACAAGAATAATGTAATAATTTAGTTGTTATTTGACCTATTTTAAATTCATATCACACACATCGTAATTGATGTTAAATATGAATTTTTTATGCAAGAATCACAATAATGATTTATAAGATCAACAAGTAATTGCATTATACATTAAATTTTTTTAAATTATGTCTATAATATGTTATCTAAAAAAAATAATATCCAAATTTAAATATAATATTTTTCATTTTTATTTAATCTTAATAATAATGAAAAATATTTATGTCCAAATTCAAATACCAATTTTTTTTAAAAAAGTTCAATAATTATCCAAAATCATCTTGTTGTTACTCAGTTCCAAAGTAGTTAGTAGTATCTAATTTACATTATCCATATCAATAATCTATTTATCCAAACATGATTATCTCAATATAATGAAAATATTAAGGGTTATCATTCCCATAATCATGTGTTTTTACATGAATTACATCATTTCACCAAATCAATTTTCTAATCCATCGGTACCATTCAGTATACACATTCTCATCCTTAATGAAAATTACTACTCTACAATCCTTATATATTTCATAATTATTATAAACAGTACATCACAGATAAAATTCTAAAATAAAATAATTATTAAATACATAATATATATATTAATCGTTCTAATTTTTTAGTGATAGTATAATAATCCTTACCATGATCCGTTATCATTTTTTATGGAATATTATGTCAACACATGATACATTTATTTTCATAGTGTCACATACCCTTATAGTTTAAGAATTGTATATTTTACACTTTTTTTTTACAATTCAAATCACAATAATGATGTAAATTCTATTAACACTTGTATAAAACTCAAACTCCATTTATGAAAGTATCAGGGTTTATATTTACCCAATTATCACATGCGGGAAAGAACTTATTACTCTTCTATCCTATATCTATTTTCCCCAAATTTTACTCATATTCTCATGATTACCTCAAAATCCATTATACATAGATAATTATTTCGATATACTATTATCACATGATACTATGTCAACATATGATTTGAATGATTTCAGAGACTACTTCCCTTAGAAATATTTAGTTAAGACCATAAAACATATCATCCTTATTACTCTTTAGATCACATGAATTAGCGAGGTCCTAATTTTGTCTAATTGGTTCAACCACTAAATGATTCCATAAAATATATTATATCATATAATTAGTTAAAATATTTTATAATCTCAAAACTAGTGAAATAATTCACATGAATTAAAAAATATATGTGTATAAAATATCATAACAATAAACATGGTGTCATTGCAATATTATACTATGATTATATTAAAATTCAATCATATATTTATGTTTTATAAATATTTTTTTCCGAAATCTAGTTTCCGTGGTTTCTACTAAATTTTCTATAAAACAAACATTAAAAACACCGACCCTAGTAACTCTTATCTAGTGCCTTACTTTATTACATTGGCATAGCTATGAGATTTAATGTATGAAGAACAGATCAATTTATAATTTATGGATTTCAAATTATATAAATGAAACCCATTTGATAGTTTGAAATTAAAATAAAACATACCACATAACAAAAACTAATAAACTTCATCCTTGAAGACTCATTCAATGATCACTTCTTCATAACAAGGGGAACAAGAAAATTATGTTGATCTAAAATGATAAGTAGGGGTAATTTGAAATTGGAGCTATCATGAATCAATAATAATAATCAACATAGAAAGGTAAATAACTGAGAAAAAATTATATAATCAATAAAACGGGCATAATATTTATTGAATAAATGTTTATCAAATAATTATATATAAATAATCACATGATCATGGAACTTTACCAGGGAAATTATAACTAGTATATTAATCACAAGGAATAAAAATAATTATGGAATTAATAATTTAGGATGTTATAACTATTAATATCATTCCTAAATATAGTTACCGTCAATATCTATCATCATGAAATTTATCTATGTGGATAGAAACCCAAATGATTTGGAAAACTGATTCAACTCATGAGACTACTGATGCATCCAAGGAACTACATTAACTGGTCCACAACCCATTCCTTTAATTCCCAACAAAATTATTATATATATATATATTAATCTATTTAATTCATAAATAATGTTCATTTCATCAAATACCGATATTAAGTAAAAGATACAAATTTAACATCATTTCCCCATTTTTTCAAATAAAATTATCACCATATGTAAAAATTGTATATAGATTAGGAAATAAAAATATCCATAATACAAAAATAAATATATTTAATAGAAATTAAATTTTCAAATAATCATGATCATAAATATATAAAATGTGATTTGTATATACAATATATTAGAAATTAGTTTCATAATATTAAAATATGCTTCAATGACATGAAATTGATACGAAGTACCTTATAAATATCATATAGATAATCAAATCAATTTTTTATGTGTATCAACAATAAATAAATATAAAAAGTGGTAATAAAATTTAATATATTAAAAAATCATTTCACACATAACTTTATCATGACATAATCAATGAAATAAAAGATTAACCCAATAAATGAAAACTGAGTTTTGAAAGCCCATACCATGCACATTTCTTTAGTTAAACATGATTTACCCTCATTTATAATGGTTTTAAACATGTTATTAACTTATAAATAACCATATCCATATTTATGATAAAATATATGATCCTATTATATCATATTATCACCTTTTTTTAGTAATATTTTGTTATTACACTTCTTTCTAATGTTAAATACCTTGTTTTCTTATGAATGTTAGGGATGAAAATTTCCCTATTATATGATATAATATATAGATATATGATTCAAAAATATATTTTTAATCCATATAAATAATATATAATCATTAAATACATTTTTATAACCATTATTAAATATTTCATATTGAAAATGAATCACATCACATCGTGGAGAGGGTGGGTCGTGCATAAGTAAGAGCAATGATATGATTACATCACAGGGTCAAATAGTAAGTGGTTGAATTTTTTATTAATAGTCAATATAATGTAATAATTATCATATATATACATTATTTACATGATCAAAACCATCCAATTTAAATTGTGTTGAACAAAAATTACACCACGTCAAGAAGATAGTAAGCCATACATACGCACTCATGCTGCTTTTTTTAGGATGGATAAAAGGTGGAATATGGTTCTTCAATAATAATAATAATATGATATCATATAGTTGATACTAGATTTATTATTTTATAATGGAAAAAAAATGAAGATGAAGTGGAATAAGAGATAAACATGAAGGAGTGAGTAAACATGATTACCTCTTCTTTGACGGTCCTCCTTTAGATCCCTTTCTATAGAATCTATAGTTTGACTTAAGGAAGGAACAAAACCTCCAAAACTTTTCAATGGAAGTTGGGAAGTGAAATGGGCATAGTCTGGTCGAGATGGAAGTCACAATGTGGTGTGAGGATGTGATAGAGGAGATACCCTTTTATAATTAGGGTGAGGGGAATTTTTGAAACTTGCTAAATTTTAAACTAATATAAATTAATTTTTTATTCCAAATGGATAAAAAATGAGTTATTTAGAATATAAAATGATTATGTGTCTAGCTGGAGGGTAAGAGGATGGAGAGAGCAGGGCGATTAGGCGATTCTGATGGCGAATCCTCATTTCTCTAGCCGTGATCTTGATTTCTCAAATGGATATGTTCAACCCTAAATTGTAACTAGATTTTAGGAATTATCAAATGCTCTTAAAGAATCCGGATGAAATTTCAAATCAACGAGAACCTTCGGGATGGAAGAAGATGAGTCTCACTTTCGCGGAAGCACTATCAGGATCCAGAGAGCTAGTTAAGGATAATCATCACAAGTAATCTAATATCACTCAACTTGATAATTGAGGTTTTTCTATTGAGGAAGATCCAAAAGCCCTTGAGTAATGGATTAACTTATGGATTGGAATCTTATACCCATAGGGAGAGGGTTTTTTCACATTCTTCTACAATCTAGGGAGGTGTTGAATGTCTCCTAGAGTGTGGGAAATCTGCATCTGAAGCCATGGATTCTCAGATTATCTTATTGTGATGTTAATTTTAACCCCTTTAACCTCAAGCATTCCAATGCTCAGATTTGGGTAAGGCTACATGGTTTGAACAGGGTGTACTGGCATCCAAGGATATTGAATGATATTGCTTCATGTCTTGGAACCCGAATTTGCATAGATCAGAGGACTATGGAGGGGGAGCTTAGTTTCTTTGCCCGCATGTTGGTTGATATCAATCTTGAATTGAAGAGGCCTGATAGCATATCTTTACTGCGAATGGAAACATGTTAGAGGTTAAAATCAAGTATGAGAACGTTCCATATTTCTGTGAGGTTTTTAAAATGGTAGGACATTCCGTATCCAGTTGAATAACCTTGCATAAGAAGGTCAATGTATTGAAAAACATGTAATGGGACATTACTAACAAGAAAAAGAAGGGCAGAAATGATGGCGAGGAGAAGATGGGTGTTTCTAAAAATCAAGCAGGTCCTTCTAAAAATCAAGCAGGTCCCTATCAAGCTATTCTGGTGAATCGACAGGAGAAATCACCTATCACTATTGAAGTGGACCTGAATATTTTATAGACGAATGATCCTAGAAAAAAATCTGGTTCTCTAAAGAAGAAACAATCCTGGGTGAACAAGGTGGAGGAGGAAGAGGTCGAAGAGGCAGTAGCTACCATCCTTGCAGAAAATGACATCAAGATCAGTCATGATTTGGATTGTGAAATTTAAAATGATATATTCCAATTGGTTCTAAAAATGCAACAGGAAGTGGAGGATGAATTTATCTATGCGGAATATTCCAATAAATCAGCAGTTTGGTATGTCTGATGGCTGGACAGAATAGAAATGAAGAGTCACAAGAGGGTATATTAATCTTGTAAGATCCCCCTTCTTTGATTCAAAATGTTTTTGGTTACCTAGATTCTGCAGAGGCACAGTTGATAGGCCTTAGTGGCAGCTCTCCTAGACAATTAAAGGAGATTATAGGATTTAAGTACTCTGGACCTAAGCATCTACAAGGAAAAGAAAATGGAGCTTCAGAGTCACTGGTGAGTGAATTACAACCTGGATATAGCTCCAAACCTGATGATAACAGCAATAATTCCAATTAAGGAAACCTGGAAGATCTTGAGAATAAGGATTTTATTAGTACAGGAAATTCTGGAAAAAATACAACAGCTGATATTTCTGACTTATTGGATAGTTCCCAAGTAACCAAAAAGAAGGCAGGACGTCCACCCAAAAAACAAGGTGGCAAGGTCACAAGGGGTACCGGCCTCAGAATAAGGTTCAAATGAAGCTATTTTTTTGGAACTGTCAAGGCCTAGGGAATCTGGATTCCATTAGATCCATTAAGATTTTCATTTAGAGGCATCAACTTGTCCTAATTAGACTCTCTGACCCCAAAAAGGTTTTTCTTTCTAGTATTTCCAGCTTCGAGAAGTTAGGATATTCTCTAATTAACACCAACAAGAATTCATATGATGTGAAGGGACTCTAGGTGTTAGCTCATTCATCTATGGTTAGCACTAAAATGGATATTCTAGGTGAACAATAGGTAACCTTCTCATTTAATTACCTTGTTCATGATTTTGTTTGTACCTATGTTTATTCTAGTAACAACTATCAGGATCATAGGGTACTCTGGGAGGAATTGATAGTTCTGGATTCTTGCATCTCTAGTCCATGGATCATTTGAGGGGATTTTAATTCAATTCTTCATTCAAATGAAAAAATGGGGGCTGATACCAATGCCACATCCTCCAGAGACTTCTGAGCATGCATTGATCAAAATGATCTGATTGAGGTCAATCTGGTTTGTGCTAAATACACTTGGTACCAGAAGCATTTAAATAGTTTTTTGCAAGAAAAATTGACAGGGCCTTTATCAATGGGGTTTCTATGGATACTTGGGGCTCCATTTCATGTCCAAATCTTGCAAGGATTAATTCTTATCATCATCCAATTCTAATAGGCCTTTCGGAGAAAGAATCCAAGATTCCTTTCCCCTTTCGGTTTAATAAGGCCTGGGTTACACATCCAAATTGTAGGTTCATTGTGTAGAATACATGAAAATCTGTGTATTATAAGAATGTGGTTCTTGATTGCATTATAAATCTTAAGATTCTTAAGAGGAACCTTAAGGTCTGAAGTAATGATCGCTTCAGCTCCCTTGATTCTGATATTCTTTCTCTTGAGTCATCCCGTTTAGAATCTTCAAGATCTCAATATGTCCAATGATTTTTCTAATGGATGTTTGGAAGAAACTAATTTAATCTCAAAAATCAACAAGATTCTTATCTTAAACAACTCCTTGAAAATGGACTCTTTCAAAGTGAAATGGTTAAAGGATGGTGATAGGAACTCAAAATTTTTCAATGCCTTGCAAATAATCAGAAGGCTGTCCAAGACCCTCTCTCTTATCAAGAATGGGGACAACATGATTGATAATAGAAAGGATTTAGCTGATCATATCATTCCTTACTTCAAGAGTCTCTTAAATGGGTATCCTTCCACCACTTTTCCCATGGATGGTGTGATTCCAAGGCTTGTGAATCAGAAGGATAATGATAGTATTACTGCTATTCCTCTTGAACCTGAAATAAAGGATGCTATCTTCAGTCTAAAAACTGAGAGTTCTACTGGACTGGATGGATTTGGGAATTTATTTTTTCAAACTTTTCGGGATATCATTCATGATGATGTTTATAGGTTGGTTATTCATTTATTCAGGGGTGGGTTTCTTCCAAAAGGTTTGAATGATCAGTTTCTTGTTCTTATTCCGAAAGTGGATAATGAAAATGAAATTCACCTCATCAGGCCCGTTGCTCTGGTCAAAACTGTTTATATAATCATTTGTAAAATTCTTTCCATCAGGCTTTCAAGTATTGCTAGTAAGATTGTATCTGCAAAACAGTTTGGCTTCATTAAGGGGATATCGATTCAGGATTGTTTAATTATAGCCTCAGAGTGTGTCAATCTTCTCAAAAGTCCCATCAAGGGTGGAAACATTTCTATCGAGCTAGACATTAGGAAATCCTTTGACACAATGTATTGGGGTTTTATCTATAGGGTCTTTGATATGTATGGATTTTCTGGTGTCTTCATCAGTTGAATCAAATCTATCTTATGTTCTTCCCATGTTTCAGTCCTTATCAATGGATCCCTAGAGGGATACTTTGAATGCTCCAGAGGGGTACGACAGGGTGATCCCTTATCAGCTGTTATTTTCTCTATTGCTGAAGATTATCTCAGCATAATTCTAACTATTATGGATGGTAATGGGAAGCTGAAGACCATTCACACCAGAAGAGGGTTGGTTGCTCCATCTCATCTTTTCTATGCTGACGATATTATTCTCTTCACTCAGGGGGACAAGATAAACATCAAAAATATCAAGAGGTCTCTTCTCCATTATGGGATGGTTTCTGGACAGGAGATTAGTTGAAATAAGTCATTTTTTTATTTTGGAAGGAACTTATCTTCATCCAGGAATAATGACATCATCAGGGATATGGGGATCTGGGAGGGGGATCTTCCATCCACTCACTTAGGGGTGCCTATGTTTTGTGGAAGACTAAAACTTTTCTACTTTTATTCTATTACAAGTATGATAAGAAGACAATTATCAACATGGAAGGGAAAATAATTATCCATGGAAGGAAGAGTGTGTCTTTTGAAATCTATCATCACATCAAAATTTGTATACTCTTTTATGATATACAAATGGCTGATTGATTTACTCAAAAGTTTCATTGTCTCTATCAAGAATTTTATATGGAGCGGTAGTGTCACTGAGAGGAGGCTTGCAACAGTCTCTTGGAACTTGGTATGTAAGCCTTATGAGGAAGGGGGCTTGGGTATCAAGAATCTTGTATGCTTCAATGAATCCATGTAGGCTGGTTTTATATGGAGGCTTATGAATACAAATTCTGAGGCTCTATCTCTTCTCAGGGCCAGATTATTGCAAAGAATTAAGACATGGAATTTCAATAACTTTTCCTCCTCAGTTTGGCCTGCCATCAAGTCCATCTTCTCCAAAGTTGATGCTGAATCTCACTGGTTGGTCTCAAGGGATTCTTTTCTTCAGTTCTAGAAATTAAATTGGACTGGTAGCAGATTGGAAGAAATGGGTTTTGGGGACATCTCTAATCTGGATTTTAATTTTTTAATTAAAGATCAACTTTCATGCATGGATGGTCTTCCTAATCAGGTTAGTCACATAGTGGAGCAGTATTGTTTTTCTTCTCATGGTGTTTTTTGGGCTTGGGTGCCGGTTTCTAATGGGATCATTTCTTCTAAGGGTTTCTACAAGAACATTGTTGGAAACATGCCTGGTTTTCAATGGATGGATTTCCTGAGCAAGGTCTTTCTTAGGCCTACTCGGGCCATGTTTGCATGGAGGCTTGCCCATAGAAGACTTCAAACTGATGAATTTATTCAAGAATTGTGGAATCTCCCTTTTCTCAAGGTTTTTTATGTGTCATAAACATAGGGAAGACATAAATCATATATTCCTCACATGTGTTGTGGCCTCAGCAATGTCGGAAGCAATGTTTTTCATCTTTGAAGTGGATCTTCCCCATGCCAATTCAATTGGTGACTTCATCAAGTGCTGGCCTGAGCTGAATCTCTCACCATAGGTTGTATATATTTTCTTATATGATAATGAGGAAATTATGTACAAGATCTAGTTTTACAGGAACAAATCCCTTCATGAACAACACACATTTCATGCTAGAACTTCCTTGGTGGGTCTTTTAGCTGCTGCGCGCGACGTTGCTATTCCAGGAGGTAGGTATTGTGTGAACTCCCTTCATGACTAGTCTGTTCTATCTCGAATTGGGGTTAAGGGTAATTTCAAGAAACCTATTCGTACTATTAAATTATTATGGAAACCTCCCTTTCATGGATGGATTAAGGTAAATTCATATGGTGCCTCGAGAGGTAACCCAGGTTCAGCAGGTTTTGGTGCGGTTTTCAGAGATCACAAAGGGTACGTTCTTGGCTATTTATATGGATCATGTGGCATTGATTCTTCTCTTGAAGCAGAGATGCATGGAGTCATGGAGGCTATTGAATATGCTGACTGGAGGGGTTGGAACAAATTATGGATCGAATGTGACTCCACGACCATGGTTATGGATCTTCAGATAGGTTCTCTTAATCTTTCTTGGAAGTTTTCCAATTGATAGACAAGGTGCATGGATATTCTCTTCTCAAAGGAACATATCGTCACTCATGCTTATCGAGAGGAAAAATATTTGGAGGATGGGCTTACTAGTAAAGGAGTTAATGGTCTAGAATCTCAATGGGAGGATCATGTACTGGACGAATTAATTCCTATCATTAGGAAGGATCAATGTAAATCTCCTACTTTCAGAATGGTGTAATCTCTCTTTTTTTATTAATAAAGGGATCCTTATTTTATGGGAAGGGTCTTCATCTTAAAAAAAGATTATTATGTGTCTAATTAGTCCCATCCAATAATTTTTAGACATGTTATTTCACATTCATTCCCTTATAATTTGAATTTAACCCTTTTTTAATCCCTTTTACTCTTATAGTGACAATGTGGGTGTTTACTATTTGAGGGTTAATATATTAATTATAAAATACCAAAAGCCCCATAAATGGATCATTTAAATTTTTTAAAACTTATCTTAATAATTTAGATAAATTCTATATTTTTAGTAATTAATATCATTAAATAAAATATTATTTATTTTAAAATATCATTAATTAAAATTATAACAGTATTCACTACATTAATTTTTAAAAATATCAAAATAAATAAATAAATTAGAACAAAGTATTTTAATAAATTAATAACATATCAATGTAAAATATAAAATTCATGTATTTCAATGTTTATATCATGTTATACTTATTATACTATTTTTAATATCATTTATTTGATTTTTTCCATCAATTGAATATTTAAACATCAGCATTGTGTTTGAATTTCTTATAAGTATTACATCACTAAAAAATATAAATAAATTACCATGATGTATATAAATAAATAATCATTCAATGTAAAAATTTTAGTCAAATTTATCTTTTGAATAACATTTTACTAATGATTACATTGTTATTAAAATAAGAGTATGATATATTTTTCGTTTCATTAAATAAAATATTATAAATTTCATACACTCATCCAAGTGAATTAAAATGGTTATATTTAGATCCATGGATTATTATGGTAAAATATAATTCATCCATTAAATGGGTGTTTATTTTAGGTTGATTTTATTGCCTGTATCCTTTTATTTCTTCCCCTTAATTTCTTGGTTTGCCCTTTACTGTGGTAACAAAAAAATATTTAAGTTACTATTCATATTGGAAAAAAAATAAAACAGTCCTATTTAAAAAATATTGAACTTCTATATCCAAATATTAAATCCATTTTTAAAAGATAAATTTACATATGTTTCAGAATGTAATTTAAATTAATACTATAATAAACAAGGGGGAAAATTTCTTTCAAAATGAATTTTTATGTCTAAAAAGTGCTTATAAAAAAATAGGGTTTAAGGATGATTGTAATTATATTAATTATATTATTTATTACTAAATTAAACATATTTTACATTGAAATTATCATAAATGGTACTTTTAAATTGTTAAAATAAAAATATAGTTTTAAAAAAATTGTTATTTTTTACTAATCACTAGAAAATAAATATTTTCATAAAAGCACAAAAAAATTAACCCTAAGATAATTATAAAATTGGTGTTTTAAAAATGATGTTTATTTTTTCAAAAATAATTTATAAAATTTAAAAATTTCTATTTTAAAACAAGTTCACCATTAAAATAAGGAAAAACTGTCTATTGATAAGTATTGATTTTTAGGGGTAAAATTGGATTGGTTCTAATCTTATGCATATGAAATATTTTTGAATAATGAAAAAACACACGATTGAATTTTTTTAAAGTTTGGGGCCAAAACCCTATTTATTATTTAAAGAAAAGTCCTCTTTCAAACTAGGTAGAGGGATACCCATTATATAGCTCGAAGACCGAACACCAAGTGGTCAGAATACAATCCTAGAAAGCCCATTTTTTGTCCCAAAGGGCCCTTTGGTGAATAGTATTGCTATAGTACTCGGGCCGCTACAACACCTGCTGCAGTACCGCCACCACTATAGTTCCTACTATAGTGCCTCTACCAATATAGTGGCCTTCTATAGTGGTGCTACAATACCCATAAATTTTTTCCCTACCCGGATTCGATCCTAGGTCTTTTAGATGCCAAGGAGGAGCTTTTACCACTTGGGAAAAATCTCATTGCCATCCAAAAGTTAATTATTTGGAAAATTATATATTTTCGAATGTGGTTGATACCATTCATTCCTTATAATTTAACATTATAGTTATAATTATCATGTGATAATATTTCATTATTCGTTTAAGATGGGGGTTTCATGCAATATATGCTATCAAAGAGATTAAATAAAAAAAGATACATTACATAAAGTCTTTGTGTGTTAAAAAATAACTATATTAATAATTTATTTAGATATATTATTAAAATCTATTACATTTTATACACTTCATTTATAATCATATATCATAAATATACTATTTAGTTATATTTTATTTTCTTCTTTAAAAGTTAGATGATGTTATTTTTTTAGTACACATACGATAGTGGTGTGGTCTAATCACACTTATAAGTTCAATGTTCTTCAATCCATGAGTATTGATAAATGAGTATTCATTTTTTTAAATGATTCTTTGTGTCTCATTTTCATTTATATAAATACATTGATATATTTTTTTTATAATGAAAATAGCGATTACCTAGTTTCAATGTGTTTAGAAATCCAAATAGGATATGTCAATAAATATATTAAATATTAACATAAAAATTTATAAAATAATTAATAAATATTAAACACATCATTATTACATGATATTAACATTATATAATATTATTTATTCATTCATGACATGAAATTACAACATCATTCACATCAATGGATAAACTAACTAATTTGATACCCTGTTATAATGAATCAATGAATATAGAATTGTTTATGTAATGATAATATATTTTTTTTATAAGATTAATCACATAAAAAATAATATATTTATTTATTAAATTAATTCATATAACTCTATATGAAGGGTTTTGATGAGAAATTATATTCATCAACTGTGAAGGTGGTAGTCCACACTTAAGGACGATTATCATTTCCATGTATTAATAAATGAGACAAAATAATGTTATAAAATAAATTAAAATTTATGAACTATTATCTTGAAATATGAAAAAAAAATTCCTGAAATCCATTATTATTTACATAAATGAATGTAAGTGATTAAAAAAATATCACATCCATTTTTGGAAGAGGTAGTCCACAAAACAACCAATCAATATTGTTTTGTCCATTATAGTCAAAGGAAATGATTGAATAATATTTGATAAATTAATATAATAAATTTTAAATATATTTGTTATAATTATTTCATTATATTACCATGGGTATAATTTTTTTAAAAATAGATTATTAAGAAAAAAATACTAAGGAATAATAAATACCGACATAGAGAACATGAGATCCATCTTTAATATCCCATTGAAAATGGGGGTCCTTTGTATAACTACCCTGAATTTTTATAAATAGATTTCACATTTTTTACATGAATGTTTATTAAATAGCATAACAACCCATTCCATAATAAGATAGGCCTACTTTATTTTGAAACATTTACTCATAAACAATTTATTTATAAAATATTTAAATTATTTCCCACTATGTTCTTTATAACTATAACCCTTACTAGACATATCATATGTATAATCATTCTTTATATCTTGGGCAATTGAAAAATAAGAAAGTGTGATATCAGATTATTAGTTAGGGTAGATAAGGGAGATAATATTGATCACATGATTATAACATGAACATAAGGATATGAGAAAATTATAAGAACATATGAAAATCATTCCATACATATGATAGATCATAATCATGAGGCATTTCATAAAACCTATAAGTTTATAAGATCTTAATAATAATAGAATCAAATATCATAATCTATGAGGGAATACCATTTTAATAAGAAAAATATTTGTGGAATACATAAAAGCAAATAATATCATTTACTTTGTAGTAAATGATATTTTCAAAGACTATAATAGTTTAATTGTATTCTCCCAAAACCATCATAGTAATCAGGTTTCACTACCAAAACTGTCAAGGTATAGAAATTTATTTTTCTAAAATGGGTTCACTCCCCTTTAAATTGTTTTTACATGTTGAGATATCAATATTTACCCAATTATTTGGAGGGAGATATGGTTACCACCTATCCTTGGTTCTAATGTGACCTCTTTCCATGGTTATAACATAACCAAAATCCTTAGTTATTACATAACAATGATAATATAGTGAAAAACATACATATGTTTTCCATAATATAATAAAACATTCCTCACATAATAACCTTTCGAAAATAAATTGGTTTTCTTAAAATTTCAACAATTCATAATCCATGGAAAATTAATGGATTTAATAAACATTTAATCATTTAATAATAGTGTCACTCTTGGAAAAGGTATGGGTTGCATAAAAATTGTATCATTTCATTATATCACAACCAATAGAAGTATAACATGTGTCATAAATATTTTATCAATTAATCACGACATAACCCATGAAAAGGAACGAGTTTCATAAAAATATTGTTATGATAAATATAAAACACCAAAATAAAGAATTGGGATTGTATCCTTGGATCATATCCCCATTAAAGATCTTGTGATATCATGGGATAATTCCATTGATGAAAATAAATTCCCTTAAAATACAATTAAAACATTCTTGAGGAAAATAACCTTCCATTTTAAGGGAGCATCCTAAATATATAAAACATTCAAAATATTATATAAAAAAATTATTTTATAATATTTATGGAATAATTTATAGGGAAAAAAATTATCTGAGTGTCCATTATGGCCAAAAATTCAATTATTACAATATAACATAAAAAATAGTCATTCTAAACATATGTAAAAAAACCAAAGTATCTCATTATGAAAATGACATAAATATTACTTTTGTAAATTTTTTTAAAATGAAGAAATTCTTAAAAATAAATTTAAAATTCATATTAGAATAGTAAAATACATATTTAAATAATCTTTAGAAAAAATTGATATTGATGAAAAATGTTTTTCGATCGAAGAGAAAAATAAGTAGATTATACATAAAAAAATATTTTCAATATATTGAGTATATAAGTTTAGGAATATGGAAGTAAAATATTTATTTTAATGAAATAAAAATAGGATAAGATAATTGTTTATTTTTTTGATAGATATAACACTATGTTTTAAAATTATTTCATAAACATGATGAATCTTGATAAATAATTTCTTTGTAACATAAAAACCTTATTTCTTTAGTAACATTTAACTCATAAACCCATGAAATAAATTAATATATATTGATATGTATATCCAATAACTTCTATGAAAATAATATTATATGAAATTAATGAGATGTATATAAACCATATAAATGTAGCATGTTTTTTTAAGGCTTCTAAACCACTGAAATAAAAGTGAGATGAAAATATGTTAACTTCGGACCATTATCCATAAAATTTTTTGAAACCTAATTAATAAAAAATATAAATTTAATATAAATATACTATAAAAACAAACATATATATATCAAACCATATAATATTTACTTTTAACCTTTTAGAACCTGATTTTTAACACTTCTTTATAAAAATCACTATTATCGATGATATATACTTTGCTTATCTTGTATATTCTAGTTTGATTGTTTTGTTCTTTGTATTTTGATTAGGGTTACATAATCTATATAATATTAATCATTATATAAATATCATACATATGAATTATATATATTTATAGAGCCATCCATAAAATTAGAGATAGAAAAATTAAAATGCACCATTCAAGGAGCTGGTAGGTTGTATGTACACATGAACACTGTTTCCATTTTTCGACCAGTGGAATGAAAGAATTGAAAGTATTGAATCCAATTTATGGAATAGTTATTATATAAAAAATATAATATATATTCACTATATTCAAACTTATTAAAATCCATGAAAAATGGAATGAAGAAAATTCAAATTGTTTCATGGTGGTGGTTGTCCACACGTACGCATAAAAAACTTTATCATTTTCAAATATTCTGGATAGTAAAAACATAGAAATTATGGTATCATTTTAGAAGAATAATTTTTTTATAAATATCATATATAAAAATTAAAACCATAATAACATACATCTGTTAAAGAAGGTGATAGAAAATGAATTATATCATTCTTTGTAGAGGGTAACCTATATAAATTTATTACCGATAAATTCACTCCAAATTTGATGGAAGAGGGATAATAATCATTGTTTCACATTTTTAATAACTTCTTATTATATTTTTGATACTAAATTTTTTATTTTATGAAGAATATATCCTATTTAAAGATGTTAAAAGTATAATTAAAATAAACGTGATCGGTTATGGTGATTACATCTTATTTGAAACAACTACTTTAGATATCATACTAAGGGATCAAGTATTGGACTTTTGGGGTGCACATAAACTGAATAATGTGGATGGGGGGGGGGGGGGGGGTGAAGAATAGATCATATTAAATTTTACACCATCCATATGGCTCAAAGAACTGTGATGAAGAAAAATCAGTGGTTTCCTTTTTAATCGACTGTGGGGAACTCTTAGAATTTTAAAAAAATTTAAAACATAATAATGTCATCCTTAAGATTTTTTTAAAAAGTCCTATAAATTAGAATGGGATGGAACATTAGAATATATAATATATCCCTTTACAAATTTTAATATTTTTATGATATTATTAATGTAATTAAATATTATTTTATTAAATGTCATTATTTATAATTTTGAGAATATTCATTTAATTTGACATAAATTTCAAAAATACTGTGTTTTTTTGGAATCTAATACTTTAAAGAAACAAAAATATTTCATACTCATATAAAAAATTATTGATAATATTATGTCAGTCAAATTATCTTACTTTCAATAATTGTAAATTCATTTATTTTAGTTTATTATTAGTGGAATAAAAATTGTGTTACTTTTTCACAAGTTATTACGAATAATACATAATTTATAAAAATAGGAAATAAATTTAAATAATGAAAATAATTTTATTAAGATAAAAATATACATATAGATTATTTAATAATATTTGTTACCTATGCAAACACATAAGATATATTTAAAACTATGAAAGTGACAATTTGTGACTTTCATTTATTTAAATATCACACAAGAAATTTTAATGTATAATAATCCATTATAAATTTATATTTGGAGCCTAGGGTGATAAAATTCAAATTAACATCATCTAATAAAAATTAATATGAAAAAATATGGAATCATAAATTAGTTATAACAAATATTAACATGACTTCCTCTTTAATAAGATGATAAATTTTACAACAGTTAGTTTTCATGTGGAAAAAATTAAAAGTACTTATTTACAATATTTGAGCCTCATTATTCCAAATATTGTATCACTTTTATAGAAATAAATTTTATTAATTTATTGAAATTATATTATAAATAATTTTTCAACAAGATTATAAATTTTTTTATAGAAAAATACCTTTTTAAAAATAAAACATGGTTTATCCTTAAATCATGCCTTAAACAAATTATATTTAATCAGTGGTAGAAAATTAATTTCATTTATAATATTTTAGTTTTATTATAATCATTCACCAATAGTGATTAAATTAATTTATAAATATAATAATAAAATGTTCATATTAAAAAAGTATGTTAGAAAAATATATCATTTATATCAAAATGTTTTTTATTTTTATTTATAATTAATTTATACCCAAACAATTAATTTATACATATGTAATGATACATTTTTCATAATTTAGTAAGTCTTATTCATACCCACCAATCCAATGGATAAATGATATCTATAATTTAATTATTTATCATATTTTATTAAACACGATGTTTTGGGTAACAAAAGCTGTCAATGAAATTAAATTTCTAAAAAAAATATTTCATAAAATTCCATGGATTTACATTTTAACATACATAAAATTAATTGGTCCCATGAAATTAACCACTCAATTAAAAAAATGAAGTTACCATTGTTTCACTAAATGCTTTTTTATAAAAACACATTCTTAACATACATAAACATTACATCATTTTTTATAGAATACTTAAAACATTACACAAACAGATACCCAATGACCTTATTAGTTTAGTGACTTTGGATACATGGATACAAAATCACTAGTACATGATTTTATCAATAATATCTCCCACTAGGTTCTCCAAGACCAATAACCCTCTAGGAAATAACATACATAAAATATATATCCATATCTTAGGAGAATAAACATAAAAAGGGGTGAGATCAGATGCTTAGTAAGGGTAAACAATGGATATATGTAAGCATAAATAGGAGCATAAGGGCATGAGAACATGGTTAGAAAATTAGAGCATCATACCCTTCATTAAAAAAATATGACTCATGGAATAAATATTACCAGTTCATAATTCTTGAATCTTAAGGAAATCAAGAGCATAAGACATGAAAGCATAACATAAGAGCAAGACATGGAATTTATGGCATACATATAAGCATAGAAAATAATATGTAAAGGGTACTTTCCAAGACCACCAAACATTTTAGTATTGGGATGATCACCCATGGAACTCTTGTAGGCATGGTTTAAAAACCCACATACCCTTTTATTTTTAGCTTTAGCTACAAACCATGTACCCTCATACGTTCTGACTTGATCTATATCATGTGTACCTATATAATTTAAGGACTGAGCTATAAACTGGGTACCATCTTGTTTTTTGGAATGAGCTACAAACTATTTACCTTTTACCTCATATACCATCTATCATTACCCAAATATTTGAGTGAGGTATAGGTCCTACCCATTTCATAATGAAATAATACATACATGTTCTACAAGATAAAAAAAATTTACTCACATCAATAACCATAAAATAGATGGATTTCATAATCATCATATTATCACCCAAGAAATGAAATGGGAATCATTAGCATTTCATCATATTATTACCTATGGAAAATATATATTTATCATAAAATATTTATCATTCATAACATGTTAATAGAAGAGGGATTCAAAATCTTATAACCTATGGAAGATAAATTTGTGTCCTAAACATCATTCCATCAATGCATCAAGCATTTAAGAAATAATACTAATTGTTTTCATGGATAATACCCCTAGTTTATCATGAAATATAACAAAGTATGTACTATTAAATGGATATGGATTATTAAATATTACAATGAATATTTCTTAAGGAAAATATCCTTTCTTTGAAAATCCTTTCCATAAAACCATTTTAAAAATACTATTCCTATAAAGAATGCTTTAGAATTTAATTTTATACATTTATTAAGGAAAATATCATTCCCTATTTGAAAAATTATTTTTAAAATGAAAATAATTTTGAAAACTATTAAAATAGAAAATAATTTGAAAACATATAAAGAAATAATGAAGGAATTTTGAAAAATATTTTCCTTGAGAACTAATAAAAGAAGCTTTAAAACATTTCGAAAACAATATTCCCTGAAAGATTAAAACATAAAACATTTTTGAAAAAATATATTTAAAAACCACATTAAATTAAACAAAATTTTCTTAATATTAGGGAAAAAATATTTTTTAAATAACATTGTAATCTTTCAATGTAAGCTTTAAGGTAATGTTTTTCATGATAATGAGTATGTTTCTACATGCCAAACATTCCTTTTACACCTTTAAAGTTCAGAAAAGTGAATTTATTTTTAAATTCCAATAATATTACTTTAAAAAATGTTATTTAAAAGGAAAAAATGTGTAATATTTTTTTAAACATAATAGGATAACATTAATGCATGTTTGAAAACAATTTTTGAAAACAATGTTTTGAAAGAATAGATATTTTTGACCAAATAAAGAAATATTGTCATATTTTCATAAATAGAATTCATAATTATCATAAGTACCAAAGGGTTGAAAAAGTATACTAATACAATAATACATCAGAATATATCTAAGAGAAGAAAATAAATTATTTGTATTAATATATGAATCATAATATTTCATCAATGGAAGGATAATCATAAACAATCTCGATAAACGATGAGATTGTTTTAATAAACACTGTATATTTGGAACCATTGAATTATACTATGAATGTATGAAAATGAAATTACATGAAGTATAAAATATCATAAAAAAGAAGTAATTTCATGATATGACCTATTAAATGGTAGTATATACACCCTGTAAATGAATATAGGTGCACAACATGACATGTGTCTCAAAGAAATAAAATTGAGACAAAATTACTTTACCTATTTGGTAACATTTGTAAAAAACCACATGAAATAAATATTATCAAATTTATATGTAAATTACTATAAATTTATGTATAATAATTATAGAATACATCCATGTAAAGTAAAAACACTACATATAACAAATCGTATGTGAACATGGCTTGTGTTTCATGAAAAATAAAAGTGAGAAAAGAAAACCCTTACTACTTGAGTAACTTTAGAATTGTGATAACATTGAGATAGATAGATAATTTAAAAGTTCTAATATCATTATATAATAGAAATTAATGATATAAAATGTCATTTTTTAGTATATACACCACAAAAATGAAGCGAGTTGTTAATATGGAATATATCTCATGGAAATAAAAAGTGAGATGAAATTCCATTACCATATGTATCAAATTTCATCGTACACATTCAAAACTAAAGTATAATAAATGTATGTTAATTATAAATATCCCATAGAACCATATTATTAAATATTATACAAATATGATTTTTATGACTTTATATTACTCGTTTATTAATAAATCAATGTTAATATTATGTTTTAGGTAATATATGATTTGTTTTCCGTATATGTTTTGTTTTGTTATTCTTGATCATATTACTTAGATCATGATTTAATTATTTTCATAATGTAAATAGTGATATAAATATAATTTATAATTATTATATATGTATTTATAATAATATATAAAAAATCTAGATATGAAATGGAATATAATTCTCATGGAGACGGTATGACATACATACACATGAATGTTGTTTCTGTTTTATTGAAATATTGTAAGAAATAATGTGAGTTAAATATATGTATATATATAATATCATTAAAGAATAATTATTATGGCACATATATAATATAATTTCACTAAACCCATTATTAATACATTCTGTGTAGATTTTGAGTGAATCAAATCACTTAAAGGAGAAGGCATTCCACACTTCCAAAAATGAAATTATTATATTTAAAAAAATAGAAAACATGAATGTATGCATCATATAAGAATTAATTAATCATAAATACATCATAAATATCTTATATATATAATTCAATAATAGAGTGTCCATCATAATTCAAAACCATGAGAGCTGGTAAAGGTAAAACAGACAACATCATTTCGTGAGGCGGTAGTTTTCCATATAGAATAATGGTAAGATAGTTACCCATTAGATGGAAGTGTGTGTATGTGAAGTTAAAAAAATTACAATAAAATAATACCAAAATATTTAGCTTATTCATGTTATTATATGATCATATAATAATTATAATTTATGGAGTACAAAAGAAATAAATCTAAAATTAATATTAAATAAGGTTACTGCATTGTTGGGAAAATCCTTATTATTTTAATGAAATAAATTCCTTACTACCCTTTCATACAAATTTTTAGATTATAGGATTAAATGATGGATTTTGAGAGATTATTTTAGCTAGTTTTAGACTATCCAAAGGGCTTGAGAGGTGTTGAGAAGTCATAGGGGTGAGTTCCTTTTTATAGTGGGAGGTGGGAGTAGCATTATTATAAATTTTGGAAAGGGAATTCCACCAATGTTTTTAGTATGACAAGTGGATTCAATAATTAACCAAAATTTTCATGAACCCTCCCCAAAAAGTGTACCCCTACTAGTCCAGAAATGGGAGGAGAGTGACAATGAATTCCACATCCCACCTTCAATAGGCCTCAGGTTAGCGAATAGTACCAAGGGTATAATAAATGTGAAGATAGAAGGCATTAACCTCTAAGAGAAACACATGAATAAGAGAAAGATATGATAGAAACCAACCAAATCATTCTTAGAGAACAATATAACTTAAACCCTAGAACACAAATTTAATTTCATATAGGAACTAATTCAACTGAATTGGGAAACTGAAAGTACCAAAAGAAAGTAAAACAGAAGCGACCATGAAGCCCAAACTTCTCCTACAAAAACTAGAGCAAGTAGTAACTAGTATTCTCTCCAAAATTCTCTAACTGACCTATAAAATAGTTTATATAACATTGGGTGAGTATAATATTATACTCAGTAGGATCCTCTCTAGAGCCCCTCGTGAAAATGTAAAGAAATCATGCTAAATCATAGTGAACAACAAGTGAAACTAACTCATCACCTAAATAGGTATACTATGTTCCCAACATCACCATAGATACTATCACCAAGTATCTCATAAAAGTGAATATAATAGAATAACGAATATCAAGGGTACCCTACTACCACTTCCCCACTAGTTTTCCACTTTTCCAAATATCGTACTTCCTGAGAATATCTCTCTAAAAAGGATAGCTAATAGACACCTAGTCAAATCACCACAACACATTGCTCATGAATCAACATGCACCTCATGCATAACACCACCACATCCACATAACCAAAGTAACTAGGTAGTTTCTGGGATCCACCACAGCTTACATAGTGTGTATCATACATTGGGTATTATACCTCAACCCATCACAACCCATACATCGAGTAAGGATCCTCAAGCCATCAAATCCTATACTAGTTACACCTATAGTAGTCTATAGGAAACTATATCTAGAATATATGTGTTTTAATAACCACAATCCACTACATCATTCTACACACATACTTGGGGAAAACTAATCATTGTGCATACCTGCGCAATTAACTTCCAAGAGAAGAGAGCAGGGCTAAAGAGGGTAGTCAGTCATCCATCCCCCCCTTGGGATATTGGGGAAAACAACCCCATGGATCAAAATCCCTAGGGTATCAGTTTCCCTAACCAATAGGGTCGATTAGATTATATAAAAAAAATTATAGGGTATAATATAGATTACAACCACACTATGGGTACAACCTAGTTCTAGACTCCGCTACAACTACTGTCTCTTGGACTCTCATCTAACACTTCTAAGAGAAGATATCCTATAAGAACACATCCATTTAAGGAGATATATTAAATTAAGTTATACCTTTTTCTAAGTTTCATTTTAGGTTAATTATTTCAGTAACCATTATTTAACCATTATCATTTTCCACAATACATTTAATTACTATCTCAATAAAGATCCATGACCTCCAGAAAAAACAAACCGAGTGCATGACTTCTCAAAAATATAACCTTAGTGTTGCATCCCCGTAAGCTCCTACCCCATGGGTTAAACATTTTTTCATTTTTAAAAACATTACCACTTCCAATATTTCCATATTTTTAGGTATTCTAGGTAAACATTCTAAGCAACCAAACATAAGGGGGATCAATGTTGTGAGTAGATGAACTGCCCGTCTATTATTTTACACATAAAGATAGAGTGTAGACTCATCCATCCTCGAGAATATAAACACATAAATCATGTTGCATACCATGTATGTATTCACCTCTTTTTAAGGGGGTAATAAAGACCATATGACTCAACCAGTAGGGAAAATAAAGTAGATAAAAAAACAATAGATTCAACAAGAACCCAACTTTCACATCAATGGGTAAGCCCAGCTTCAACCTGTTCCATCATCTATAGTGTCCTCCCTAACACCACATGCATAAAAAAAATGCATCTCACCATTATAGGATTCAACTAATACCATAAAAAACTATCCTCCCTACCCCACATACCACAAAACCCCTCCAGGCTCAACCATCCCTAGCTAACATTGCATTCGGTTCTCCCTACTCCACATACCATGTGTATCATATCTAGATCACATCACAAGTATCATGAACATACAAAGAAACAATCTCTCATCCCCAAATAAAGGAATTAATCCTTTACACACAACAAGCTCCCATGACTCCAAAACATACGGCACTTGGCCTTTACAAGTTAGCAGGAAAATCAGGCCCTACAAAGGCATTATCTTTATCTGACAACCAGTTCTTATTCCATATTGAATTAACCTATTCATTAATCACAAGTTTCAACTATAGGAAACCTAAAAAACAATCTATCACAAGCTATCAAAAAATAATTAAACAATTAACTTAACATCCCTTTAATACATTTATCAACAAGAATCAACATGATTCAGGTTCATTAACCAATTTAAATTAAACATGCATATCTGCATCAATTTGATTATCATCAAATTACAACAACAAAAACTAGACTCATTAAACATTTCTCTTTACATTTTAGCCAATTAATTCTCAATTAATTTGATCCTTAATTTTATTACAAATTTCCATCAAGAAAAACATGACCAACCAAGAAAGTCATAGATATCACACTATCTTTCAAAACAAGAGGCAAACCATTATCATTGTATAAAGAAAAAACATTGCTATATGATAAATACCCATTCTTTAATCGAGTTCAAGTACTTAATTAGGTCAGTTCCATTATGATCCAAGGGTCTAAATCATGCTAACTCTAAAATTTCTCCAAAATAAATGGAGAAGCATCAAATCTCCCACCTCAAAAGGTCATTGACATTCTTCATATGGGAATGGATCAAATCAATGGATCATAGTCACCTCTCCCTCCACAACTACATCCATATAAGGACTAGGAAACACAATCACACCAACCTATAACCAAGAAAACTTTATTAGAATAATGGAGATCACACAACATCACATGACAATGAGAATTATAGGGAAACTAATTGAAGAAACTGCAATAATGGCGGTAGAACATACCTTATATCGAAGAAATATCACTACTGATCGAAGGAGGGAGCTAGGTATTGATCCTTGTCAAAGGAATTTATGAAATGACAAAGAGAGGGTCATTGGGTCACCAGGGGTCAAGGGAAAGCCACTATATCCATAGGTTTTGACAAAAACTAAATGGTTAGAAAACAATTAAAACATAATGCTTCGAGGTATTACACAACATGTAATCCCCTTTCACGTCGTGTAATTCCTTGATGTCGAGTTCCAATGAGAAACACATCCCTTAATTTTTTATTTTATTTTTTAGACCTCGAAGTATTTCACATCGTGAAATTCTATTTTACACCATGAAACAACTTGTGAAACAAGATTTCACCCCATGTAAGAGCCTTTCATGATGTGGAAGATCCCTGATTCCCTCTTCTAACAACCAAATACTCTAGAATTATTCTGTGAATCCTATGAGAACCTCATTCTTCAAAAACATGTAAATTTTCAGTCCACACGGATCTGAGCCCTTACATCAGATAACTCTCAAAACATTCTCATCATTGATAATCCAAAACCAACCTAGAGAAAAAATATAAAGGGGGCATCCTAACACCAACCCTACGATAAACCTCTCAAATATTTTTCCACTATAAGAGATCACCACCTTACTAGAGGAACAAGCGAAAACCATGCATAAACAACAACATGCTCCCAAACACTCTCTCGGGGAAGATACCTCTCAAAAGAGAGAAAATCACAAAAAGCAATAAGATAAAGTTATCTCATAAATAGAAATAGTCTACAAACATCAAAAAAATAATGTTAAAATAGAAGAGCTAATCATCCAATAACTTGGGTTACTGAGTGCATATCTGCAACTCATGTTCCCAAGTACTCTCCTACTCACCAAAATGCTACTACAAGACACGGAAAAAGGGGATATCACACCCCTGAAACACTTTCTCCAGGTGGTCCTGGATCTCTACATGCTTCTCCTCGATGGTTGCATCATCGTTAACTCTAACATCGCCCCAATCAATGATGTGAGAATTGTCCTGAATATAACGTCAAAGCTTCAACACATGGAAAACATTGTGTATCTATCTCATCTATGGGAGAAGTGCTACTTGATACACCACAGATCCAACATGATCTAACACCTCAAAAGGACCGACAAACTAGGGAGAAAGATTACTCCCATGACCAAAACTTCATTTCCCTCAATGGGGAGTCACCTTTAAGAACACATGATCTACAAAACCAAACTCTATAGGTATCCTCCTATGATCTACATAAGACTCTTGATGGTCTTGTTTAGCCTTCATCTGCTTGAAAATCACCTAAACCATCTATTCCGTATTTTGTACCAATTCCATCCTGGGAATTACTGACTCTCTGACCATAGTCCATCACAAATTAGAACTAAAAGGTCAGCCATAAAAAGTTTAAAATGGATCTATGCCTATGGTAGAGTGAAAAATATTGTTGTAAGCGAACTCTACCAAGGGAGTGTGCCTTATCAAAAAATATACAAAATCGAGTACACAAGAGCACAACATGTATTCAAGTGTCTGGATGGTCTGTTCTATCTAACTGTTCATTTGCAGATTAAAAAAAGTACAAAGAAATAGTTGAGAACCAAAATAATTCTAAATCCCTCTCTAAACTCCGGAGGTAAAATAAGGATCTTGATCTGAAATGATCATCCTCATGACTCTTTGGAGTCTCACCACCTCCTCTAGATATTTCCTTGACAAAACCTCTAATGAGATTGACTCCCTGATCACTATGAAGTGAAATGAGTTCATTAAACGATCCACTACCACCCATATATTATCATAGACCCCCTAAGCTCGAGGTAAACCGGTGAAACAATCCATAGATATTTCCTCCCACATCCATTGAGGAACAAAAAATGGATGGAAAAAACCAACGGTAACATGGTGCTTGGCCTTCACCTTATATAAGACCAAACATAAGGACAAAAAATCTGTAACTACATTCTTCAACCTAGGCCACTAAAAGTTACCTCTCAAAGCTCAGTACATCTTTGTCATGTCAGGATGTACCGCTAAGGGTGAACTATAGAGCTCTCTGAGAACCATCTCATGCATCGCCAAAGGAACGAAAATACTTCCCTGAAACAATAATCGATTTTTTTCATCCTCAGACCAACCATGAAAGTCCTCTCTACAAAAAATATGGTCTCTCCAAACCTCCATCTCATGATCCCCCAAAAGGGACTCTTCTACTTGCTGCACTATAGATGACTGCAACATCATCTGAAAAATTCAACCTCTACCCCCAACATCTCCCATATCCATATGTAATGAATAAAGCTCTTACATTACACTCTAGGAATCACCTAAATTCCATACTGCATCATTTCATGAATTACTTCTCAATGAATCGGTGACAAAATTTACCTTACTAGGTGTATATAAAATCTCAAAGTTGTAATCTTTAAGAACTCCATCCACAAAAGCTGGTCCAAGTTCATGTCACACTGGGAGAAAACATACCTCAATCTTTTATAATCAATGAAGACCAAAAAGTGCTTGATGATGAGGTGATGTATCCAAAAAATTCAGGAAAATAGTACTACTACCAACTTGAGATCATGGGTGATGCTCATGGATACATAAAAACCGATACCCATAAGAAATGACCAATATCTAATACACCATAACACAAACCAAACCAAGACATAAAACATCATAGAAAACCTCAAACTGAACTCTTTCTGTTGGTAATAAAAGAACCAGGGCACTGACTAACATCTCCTTCAAATACATGAATGGTTCCTAACATTGGTTAGTACACATGAACACCTAATACTTTTTTGGTAGAATCTATTAGAGGAGTCACAGACTAAGAGAAATCAGCTACAAACCTCTTGTAATAGCCTACAAGACAAAAAAACTTCACATCTCTTCCATTTTCTTGGGGGATTCCCAAGATAAAACTTCTTCTATTTATGATGGATCCATAGGTACTCCCTATTGGGACACAACATAACCCAATAAATGGACTTTGTGAGACCAAAAATCACACATTGACAACTTACCAAACATCCGATGTCGATGAGGAACTCCCAAAATAGCATACAGATGTTCTGTATGCTCCTTCTAAGATATGGAGTACACAAGGATTTCTTTGATGAAAACCATTAAAAAATTATCCATGAACTCACAAAACACACATTAATTAACCCCATGAATATGGATGGATCATTCATCATACCGAATGAAATCACAAAAAACTCATAATGCCCATGATTATAATGGAACACAGTATTTAGGATATCCTCATCCTTCACATGCATCTGATGATATCCTGACAAAAAAATCATCAAGAACCAACTTAAACCCTTTAATTGATCAAATAAATCATTAATCAGTAGAAGAGTATAGTGGTTCTTTACTGTAACTTAGTTGAAGAGATGATAATTGATACAAAAATGAAAACTTCCATCAGCGATCTTCATGAACAAAAATGGTGCACCCTATGGTGACACACATGGAGGAACAAAACCACACAGCAACATACCATAAATATGTATATAAAGACCCAAAAACTCATAAGTTTCTTTCTTATATAGAGACATCGAGATAGGATACACACCTGGGTGTAGCTTGATCCTAAACTCAATATCTCATAGAGGGGGTAACACTACAACCTCTTATGGAAAGACATCAGGGTAATCTTCCAGAACCATGGGAAACACCAACTATTGAACTTCTGAGGAACACAACATTTTCTAATCCGTCTAGGATGATAAGGAAGGAATGCATCTCTAACCCATTTGGGGATTTCTCTTTCCAACAGACACTGTTATCTCTCTATCCACATCGAAGAGAAAAACCTACCTCCAAGAGAAATCAATGATATCCAGCACTGAATACAAAAAATATATACCGAGGATGAAATCATGAAAGCACGGCCGATTTTCTCCTATCGACCGATCATAGTTCCGATGCTCTTATAATGTGTATAGCAGTACTCGGTTTGAATCCTCGGTGATGATACTTTTTAATATTCATTTATTTTTAGTTGATTGTATTTTGATTGGGGGGGGGGGGTGGCTTGCAGAGCTTAAATGAAGTGATTAATGATTGGTGTTTGATTTAAAAATTGGATAAAGGTTGGGGTGATTTCATCATTAGGTAGTTAAGATTGTTATATCCTTGATATTTGCTTTATATTTCATTAAATTAACACCCATTTCACAAGTTGATGTTGATTGGAATTCCTAAGTGTTAAAGATTTTATCCAAGCCTTAAATTAACTAGGATTCTAATCTAAATCAGTACTTTATTATGGTAGTGTATTTATGGTTATAATAATCCATGGAATCCATATGTTAAACAAAATAATTCATTAATCCATGACATTCTATGTTCAACATACACAATGTTAATTTGAAGAATATTCATCGAGAAAAAGCTGTCAATCACTTAACACACCTAAATTATAACTCACCACAATGAGAGATTTACCCAGAAATTGAAATTATTAGTAATTTGGTTATAATTATTATGATGATAAATTAAGAAGATAAGAAAAAGAAAGGGATAAGAAAAGAGTTTTGTGTCGAACACACACACACGAATGATGATGAGAATTAAAAATGAACTTTAGATTGAATGAGAAAGAAAAATAAGGGAAGCATTTATAACTTTATTTAAACTATTTTAAGAACATTAATATTAAACTATATAAGTTGGATGATAAAAATAGATATTTAATAAGAAACTTGCATTAAAATAGAATTACAAAAACAAAGACTTACAAGATTACAACAAAGAAGAACACAAAAGTAAATGAAATCAAAGAGAGTATGAAAGATATATCAATGAAAAATTGAGTATGGAAGGTACTAATAATCCATTTTCAAGGATTTGGTCGTTCCAATATGTGCTCCTCTCTTTTCAAATTCCAGGCCTTTTGAAGGAGAGAAGGGGGATTAATTTATAGCCCAAGGAAGTGGACTGTTGGAATTCCCAATCTGTCCCTCCACTTGGCTCGATGATTTGGACATTCAGAAAACTGAAAATAGATATATCTCCTTATTCAAAGTTGTATATAATAATGTTTTCTGACCTCTCTCAAAATTTGGAGGCATTTGGACCAACGAAGACAAGGTTATGGCGATTTAATTAAACAAAGTTAAACTGTCCATTCCAATCCATGGTTTTTCGATGGACAAAATGTGAATGGATTTTGGAATAGTAATATGCCTTCAAATCAGAATTATTTATTCATAAAATTATGCCTCCTATATCTCACATTTCACTCTGAAAAATATCATATTGATTGGATGATTACATCATGAGATATGTCATGAATACTGTACTGATTTTATTTCCCAGCCAGAATGGTGGGATGAGTTTAAATAAATTATTTGGGCCCATTGTCTTTAGATTTGGGCCTTGAAATTTTTATACAACACTCATTACATTGTACCCAGAACGTTGAAGGAGAATAATAGAATTTGGATTTCCTAATTGAGACCAAAAATTAAATCTTCATGGTTGGTCCAGTTTCTTCACAGATTCTGTAGGCCTTCTTGTGTGGTCCATATGGGCCTTCAAATGAAATAATTGGCCCATGATCCATTATAATGAAATGTTTTACATTGAATTAAGAATCCTAAAAAACAATAACCACACAATTTAGAGAAGCTGGGTGATATTTATAAATAAAATAGTAAACTGACTCAATTGGACTACTTCTAAAAATGCTCAAAAATTATACTTTGTATTAAAACATTAATATTTCACAAAAATTATGCAAATTTCATATAAAATCAGTAAAGGGAGTATATAATAAGTCATGAAAATATTAATAACATCAAATAATATGTCATTATCCATAAAAATAAGAAATCTCCCCATGAGAGGTGCTACCCTAACACTAGCTTGTAGTCTATACATACTTCAAACAAGTCAACTCAACATCTAATTGGTGTAGTCAATGCCAAGGGTACTTGAATTCTATCTACCTCAAGTCCCAAAGCATGGAAAAGGAAAGGTGATATTATTGAGTGAATCACTATTGACTCAAACAAGGCATGCACCAAAGTAGAAAATAAGAAAGGAGTATCGCAAATAATTTCTGGCTCACCTAGGAGTGGCAGCGTTAAATCAGGAAGCTAACCATGACCTCCTCCATCGACTATCTGACCATACTAATGACCAACTCCAAAACTGTACTCTACTCTCTAAGGATGGGGAATGTTCTGGGGTTGTACTCTTTCTATCCCATATTCTCTCTACTAATACCAAAATGGAGAAACCTTCTACTACTACCTCGATTGGAATTTCATTAATGGAGTAACCTGAAGAGGAACCACTAGAACACACTGAATACTAAAAAGGGGTAGGAACTATCTCCACTAATTCCCTTGACCTCCATAAGAAAAACACATGTATGATCCCTTGGAATAGTGTAGGTATCCACTGCCCCAAAATAAATGAGATGATGAGGGCTGATACCTAACTCTGGCTGATCAATAACTCTTATACCCTATGAACCGAGAACCCAAAACAACCTCTCTACTTCATAAGGAATCCAAATGAATCCCCTATCATGATGGAATCATTCTAGATAAGATCCTATTGATGAACTCAGATATTTCCATCACATCAAGAAACATCTTCAGCATAAATAGGGTGAAATGTCGCCAAATATTTAGATGCAAGTCCTCCTCAAAATGTTTTCCCCTACCTCCTCATCTAGAAATAGGTTTGAATCATATCATAGAAGGTTTCTGAAATGGATCCTGATATCTCACACACTAGAGCTCCCCATCCATAGTGTAAGCTACTCATAGTGACTAACCTTCTTTTTATTTGATGAAAGAATCTCTGCTCTGAACTAGTCTCAGAACACCTCCCATGGGACTATCGACTCCTTGTGATCTCTGAGGAACAAGAACCACCACTTCCACGCTTCCCTACATAGCATGGTCATAACCAATAATACCCAATGCTCCTTCTGAGAACAGATCAATATAAAGCTATCTCAACCTCCTCTAATAGGTCTCCTATGAATAAATCTAAAACGAATCGCTTGTACTTCTTTAGAATATTTATTTGAAACTCTTGAAGTGTACTCCTCCAAGTGTCGTCGTCGTAAAACTCTCCTCTATAATGATCTGATGGAACAACCTACTAGACTTCTTCTATGTGAACCTAACGAAGAAATTGACCTAGATCCATACCTGGAAAATGAAAAGGAGTTAGAGATCCCAATCCTAGAATATTGAAGACTATAAAATTAATTAATTGTTTTATTTTATTCATTTTAGGTTAACCAATCCCAAGTCTACCCATTCAAACACATGCACAAAGAAGAATGATTCTTGATCCAATCCAAGCTCTCTACCTTGCAACTAGAATAAATTAATTTAGTAGCCGATGTAAGATTAATTGTCCGTGCATCAGATCACATAGGTCCCTAAATACTCGTGTCTTAGATAGTCTCCCGTGTTTAAAATGCTTCCTAATATTAGTTGACATTGTTTCCCTACCAAACCATGAAACCTCACCCATGCCTAACTCCAACCTCCACCATATCCCTCAAATAAGGATCTGATAACACTTGGTCATAACCCCCTACCCACAAAGTGTACCCCTCCTAGGCTGATAATGATTGGAGATAGATAGTGACCCCCAAGCCTCACCTCCAGTAGGCCCTGGGTTGGTGACTAGCACTGAGGGTATAATAAACATATAGATGGTTGGCGTTACCCTATAAAAGAAACACATGTGGAAAAGAGAGATAATATAGAAAACAAACAACTCCTTCTTAGATTATAATATAAAATAAACCCGAGTACATAAATGTAATGTCATGTAATAACTACTATAACTCAAAGGGAAAACTACAAGTACCAAAAGAAAGTAAAATGGTAGAGACCACAAAGTCGGAACATCTCTTAAAAAAACACATGCTAGTAGTAATCAGTATGATCTACAAACTACTCCAAGTGACCTGAAAATAGTTTATATAATGTAGGGTGAGTATAACAATATAATCAGTAGGATCATCCCCAAATACTCTCATGAAATTTTAAACAAAGAATGATAAATAATAGTGAAAAAAAGGAAACTAACTCACCACCTAAATAGGTATACTTTGTACCCAACCACACTATGGATAAGCTCACCAAGTATCACATACAAGAGTATATAAAACAATAAAGAATATCAGGGCTACCCCACTACCACTTAACCATTGTCTTTATGATTTTCCCTAATGTTTCACATCCTGAGCATCTCTCTCTAAAAAGGTTATCCCGTGGACACCTGGGTGAAGCACTAAAACACGCAACTCATGCACTAACATGTAACTCGTGCATCACAACACCACTTCTACATAACCAATGTATATTAGTATTTTCAGGGATCCACCACAAATTATATAGTGTGTATCATAGATTAGGTATTATACCTCAAGTCATCACATCCCATACACCGAGTATGGATCCTCAGGCCGTCACAAACTATACACACTACACCTATAATACTCCATAGGAAACTATATCCAAAATATATGTATGTGAATACATAAAAGAAATTACATCAATCTATACACATATATAGGAAAAAATAACCACTGTATATACCAGCACAAGTGACTACCAAGAGAAGAGAGTGGGGAAAAACCCATCAGGATGTTAGGGAAAACACCCCATGGGGATCAGAATCCTCGGGGTGTTGGTTTCCCTAATCGACAGGGTAATGTTTTATATAGAATCAAAAAAATTACATGATATAACATAGCTTACAACAACCCTATAGAAAAAACCAAGTCATTGAATCAACTATAGATAATGTATCTCTGACTCCAAGATGCCACTATTAATACTAGATATCTTATAAGTACACAACCATTTAAAGATCTATATTAAATTATTTTACCATTTTTCTCCATTTAACTTTATGTTAATTAATTATTTATCCATTAATTAACCATTATCATTTTTCACATTACATTTAATTACCATATCAACAAAGATCCATTCCCTCTTGGCATAACCAAACTGAGTCCACTAATTAGAAATATAACATAAGCATTGCATCCAACCAAGATCCAACCTTATGGGTTAAACATTTATTAATTTATTAACATCATTACCAATTCCAATATTTTTGTACTTCTATGTATTTTAGGAAAACATTCTAAGCTACCAAACACAAGGGGGATGAACACAATGAGTAGATGAACTAACCTTCGAGTCTTTTCCACATATAGTAGCAGCGTAGACCCATCCATCCTCAAGAAGATAAACATAGAAAGCACATGGTTTTCCTTGTGAATCTTCGCCTCTTTTATAAGGGGGATAATCCAGACCATCTACCTCAACCAGCAGGGAATGTAAAGTAGATAAACAAATAATAGATTCAATAAACATCCAAATTTCTTGTCAACAGGTAATCTCATATTTAACTCATTCCATCATCTTTAGTGTCCTCCCTGACACCACATGCATAAACTGATGCATCTCACCACTATAGGTGTCAAATGATACAAAAAAACTAGGACTCCCTTCTTCAAATACCACAAAACCCTCTAGGATTAGCCATCCTAGGTTCACATAACATTCAGTCCTCCCTACCCCACATACCACAAGACTTGTATACAGAACACATCACAAGAAACAGAAAAAAAACATAGCAACAAGCTCTCAATCCCAAAGCAATAAATTAAACTTTTAAACCCAATGATATCTCATGGATCCAAAAAATAAATCACTTGGACTTTATAATCTTGCACGAAACTCGGTCCCTACAAAAGGATTATCCTTATCACACAACCGGTTTTTATTCAATCTTGAATTAACTGATTTATTATTCATAAGTTCCAACTACGAGAAACCTAAAAAAAATCTATCAAAAGATATCACAAAGTAATTAAATAATTAATTTAACATTCCTTTAATACTTTTATCAACAAGAATAAAAATAATTTAGGTTTATTAACTGATTTTAATTAAACATGACTATCTCCCTCAATTTTATTATCATAAAATTACAACAATAAAAACTAGATTCTTTAAACATTCCTCTTTATCTTTTTTCCAATTAATTCTAAATTAATTCCAGCTTTATTTTCTATACCAATTTCCACAAAGAACAACATGATCAACCAAGAAAGGCATAGATATCATAGTATCTATAAAAACAATATGTGAACTGTTATCATAGAATAATGCAATAACATCGCTATGTGATCGATACCAATTCTATAATCTGATTCAAGTATTTAATTAGGTAAATTACATTATTATAAAAGGTTCTAAATCATGATAAATCTCCAAATTCATGTAAATAAATAGAGAATCATTAAATCATCTAGCTCAAAAGGTTGTCTAAATTCTTTGCATGAGAGTAGATCAAAGCAACGGATCTCAATCACCTCTCCCACAACAAATGCATACACCCGAGGATGCCACAACACAACCACACAAACCAATAACCATGAAAAATACATTAGAACAATGGATATCATGCACCATCCCATGAAAAGGAGAATATTAATGAAATCAATTGAATAAAACTAATGAAAAAAGGTATATAATATCTCATATCAAAGACAGATCACTACGGATAAAAGGAGGGAGCTACAGATCGATCCTTGTCAAAGGAATTCCCAAAATGGTGAAGAGAGGGTTATTGGGTTGCCTAGGGTTGAGGGAGAACCACTGAAGATGTATGTTTTTTAAAAAACTGAGTGGTAGGAAAACTCTTAAAACATATAATGTCGAGGTATTACATGACGTGTAATCCCCTTTCATGTCGTGTAATGCCTCAAGGCTGAGTTCCGCCGAAAAATGAATCACCTCAACATATTATTTTAATTTTCATACCCTGAAGTATTTTACACCATGAACACCTATTTTATTCTACAAAACAACCCATGAAACAAGATTTCAAAATTTGTAACAGCCTTCCATGATGTAAAAACTCCCTACATACAGATTCTAATGACTAAACACTCCAGACTTCTTCTGAGCCTCCTCTAATCACCTCGAACTTTTAAAATTGGAAAAGGTTTGATCCAAGCAGATATGGTCCCTTAAACAATTATATTAATGTTAGGATAGGCTCTATATATGTCAATACAATGTTTTTTTGGACATGTGGATAAATCATTTTTTATATTAACTATACATTTATTTCCTTATTAAGATAACTTTTTTCTTAATCAATTTCATTAATTTTAATTATTTTCACAAATATTTTTTTAGAAAAATATAGGTTTACATTATTAGAAATTATAAATTATGATGATAAAAAAATTTAATCCATTTTTCCAAATTCTAATCACATAAGTGAAAGAAATTAATTTAAATTTAGTCCACTAGAAGGGACAATACATTAGGTTTTTAAAAGTAAAAATGTGAGAAACATTTGGTAAGATTTTATATCCAATTTCAAAGTTAAATTTACTTCAATGATCATAATTGGATTAAATGATGTATAAGTGGTCCAATTTAACTTTTAATCCAATCATAAAAATAATCTTACCTTATAAATAAATTGGATGGAAAAGTAGTTTTGAATTAATATTCAGTGTTATTCACTATTTATCAATAAATGAAACATTGTAGAAAAATACCAAAAATTAACCCGAATCCAACTTTTATGTACATATTTCAAAAATAAACTTTTATTTTCAAATAAAAATTATAAATGATTCAAAAATAATATTAAAAATGGGTTCTCATTAAAAGGCTGTAAAATTACCTTTTACAAAAATACATCTTTTTATTCATAAAAATTTGATTCATTAATATCTTATACATATCAAATATTTTAGATAAGTATAAAAATAGTGATTTAATATAAAATATATAATTTTTATTGAAAGTATTAATAAAATGTTTTTTTAAATTTATTGTGTTTGAATATAAAAATAGTATTATCAGAAAACTGATGCCTTTATATTCGAATAGCTGTTACATTCACGTATAATAATTTATAACCAAAAGATTATTTTTATATACATGTATAACTCATATTTTTAAAATTTAGTTAATCATATTTATATATTCCTTATAAATGGCTATGTGGTTTTTATAAAAATATTTTAATAATTATATTAATAAAATATTATATTCCAGTAAAGGCTCATCCTTACATTTAGCGTAACCTTTACTAGGGACTTGATATTATATGAAATACAAGAAAAATGAAGTATTTCATGTACCAAGTTATAATAAAACTATTCATTATAGTCCATTAAAGTCAAACATAATTCTAGAATACAAATAATATATTCAGTGTTGAGTTTAATGCAAAATATCAAAAGGATTAAATTATTTTGAAAAATAATTCACAATATCTCTAGGCGTTACATTTTACCACCCATAAAATGAATTTCACAATAAAAATTCATCTGGGTTATTAAAGGATCAAAAATTGAATATTCCTTTAATAGAAACCCACATTGTATAAATGAATACTAAAACATCCTTTAAAAAGGGAAAGTTGGAACCATGAATGTTACCCAAAGTAACTCATAATAAGTTTCCCATATAAAATAACATATCTAGGAAATAAAAACAAGGATGTAAAAAAGAAATATAGCTATCAATTTCTAATGAATAGTGGTAGATAACATAGTTAGGAAAAATTTAACTATCACAAATCCATAAAAATGTAATGATATATGGGGTAATTTTTGTAACAACCATGACCCCATAAGCCTATAGTTGGTGGTCATTTTATTACTATGACATAGGTACAAGAGATCATATCACCAAGGATTGATCAATTTTTCACTATTTAAGAATCTAGATAAATAAATAGTTATCATATTATATTGGCAATTAAACAATGAATATAACATAAGAAAATAAACTACTTCCTCAACACTCTTGAAAGGATTCATCTTTAGAACCTCAGGACGGAAGAAAAATTAAATGGGTGAGATAAAAATCTATGTAAGGGTATCATGAATCAATACTATGTGAAACAAAGTCAATAAAGAATAATGGAAAGGAATATTACTTAAAATCTTATTACTTCAATAAATTAAGAATGAAAAATTCATCTATGGATTTTTTCACAGTTAAAATATAATGGTCAGTAATAAAAAAATACTAAATGAAGAAAATATGTATTTATTAGATTTAATATAAGTGAGACATGAACCATTAGACCATCAAAATGTTTTATTTATATGGATAAAAAAACTTTACAAATTCTATTTGGAAACAAACACGAATGGTTTGTCACCCACTATTTTCTCACATGAGACCTGTCGATTCCTCAATGAGTTATCTATAACCGAACCCCACCCATCACTTCAAGTCAAAAGAATTATTCATACATAGATTAAATTAAACAACAACACCATATGAAAAATGGTATATATACAAGACAATATCATAACCATGAAATAAAAAATATGTATATTTAATTAATGATGACCATAAATAAAGGAAAATATACATACATAAGAAATAAGTGGTCAAAGGAAATATCAAAATGGTTTCCATGAAAGAATGGATTTTAATCATACATATAAATTCATAAGGTAAAATAGTTATATACCATGAAAAATGATGTCCAATGGAAGTGAACACATATAAATAGAGTTTTTAAGAAACATTAAAAAAAGTGCCTCTTTAGTGAGGTTTATGGAAAATATTAAAGAGAGTTTAAAATGAATAAAGGATTGATTATTTGTGTAAAATAAGAATTGAAATAAAAAAAATTTAATGGAAAAAGGATAATTTTAGAAAAAAATATTAATGGTTTTAAAAAATTATGGATTATACAAGAAAATGGGCATGAAATATGAAAGATCCCATAAATTGGGATTGCTTATCGGAATAAACTTAAAAGAGAATATTATAAAACATGTATTTCCCCATAAATTACAGAATAATCAATCTTGGTAAATATTTTTAGAATATACAGAAATAATGTAGGAGGATTACATATATTTATTTAATAATTACATTATGTTAAAGAGATAGAATCTATAACTCAAAGGAAAAAATGAAATTTTGAGGAGAATCCCTTACCTTATGCCTGAATTTGTTATTCACATGATCTTAATATCATATATAATCATATTATATATATTTATAGATTAATTAAGAACCATTTATATATTTATTTTATTTATTATAATTTTCCTATGTTCATTTATGGACTTTTTCATTAGTTATAAGACACGATTTTTATCATTCGATATAATTTGTTTCCTTGGTTTTCAAGATCGATTTACTTGTATACACATATTTAAAATCATGAAAAATGATAATATTTGTCCAAAATTGAAATTATATGTTATTAATTAAATTATATAATATTACATGGTAATATATTTAATTCATTTATATGGTATGGGGATGAATCGTTAGATAAAACGTTAGTGATAAACATTTATATTTTTTTGGCATTTTTCAATCATCACAAATTAGTTTTGTTTAATTAATTAATATTATCTGTATATACTGGTTCTAGAATGTTATATGAGTTATAATATGTATAATAAAATATTATTTGATAATAATAATGGTTTTATAATCATCTGTAAGTGTGGTAATGGAAAATGAAAATGAATCATATAAGATGACGGTAAATTGGCACATCACAGATGATATTTACATTTTTAGAATAAATAGTAGAGGAGAAAGAGATTTATGATTTATTTCCCATTAAAAAAATTAAATTCAATTATATATATGATACAGGAGTCATCATGCATTTTTTATAGATAAGGAGAGGGTAGGATAAGAAAATAAATTAAATTTAAAAGAAAATAAATGTAAACAAAAGTGGATATTACCTCTTCAATTTATTCTCCTTGAGAACTTCCTCCAGGGGCTTAGCATTGGTCTTTTGTGGAGAACAAAGGCTCCCATACATGAGGAAGAGACTTTGGATGGGTATTAGTTAGGAATTAAAAAATCTTCAAAGCTTAATAGGTATTAGAAGAATAGGTGGTGAGTTGTGGTATTTGTAGCTGTAAAGACCCGGAAAATCCCGTCGATTTTTTTAAACTCATGGGATTTTTACAAGTCCGTGAAAATTTACGGCGCTTGATACCAAGGCCCAGTGTGCCCAAAATCAATTTCTGAAGATTTTTTCATGTACTTTTAGTAAACATATGAGCAAGATTTTATATCTTTTGAACTGGTGCTTGGAATTGAAATTTGGGGGCACCGTTGAACTCGCAGCGCCGATATTCTCTTAAGAAGACTTTCACCTCGACGACAGTTGGTCGAGAATGGATGTTAGATTTTGGGTTTTTACTAAAATTAAATAAAAATAAAGTGTTAGATTATTTTTATTTATTTAGTGGTTAAAACCTCCAAGAGGAGGTTAGAGGTGGGGGCCACCACCCCATAACCTCCCATGAGAGGTGATGGTGGTGGGGCCCACCCGAGGTCTAAACACCTCTTATCAATTAAAGAGGTGGGGACCACACGAGCTTTAAACCCCCTTGAACTCTCCATAAGTGGGGGGAAAATCTTGAACTTCCCTCTTTATGGTGCCAACCCTCCTAATTAATTAATTGAAATCATTCAATTAATTAATTAAACCATTTATATTTTTATGCCAACAATTTAATAAGATGTCAAATTTTATTATTTTGTTGGAAATTGTATTTTAGTGGAGCCTGGGAAGAGGAATGAACTTGGAGGAACCATTTCTCTCTAATGAATAACTCATCATCCTCCAATGACAGATGTCACCTTTTTCTTTCTTCGAATGGAACAAAGGAGGGAGCACCGTCCTTGAAGAATGCCGATGACACCAACCTATGCTTCTTCTTTCCCGACAACAAAAAATCGACAATCGCTTTTCGCGACTTCGTCAATGATCATCGATACGAGGTAGGGGAATTTAAGATTGATTTTTTCCATTCTTTATCGAACAAATCTAGGTTTATGAATCGCCAAATGTTATCAAGATAGCGTGGAGAGCTCGGGCCACACGAACACGACCCAACCCTCCCCTTCCATTTTCCCTCGTTTTTTGATGACGGAAGTGGCACAACGGTGCTATAAGAAGAGTGAACTATAGTGGAGAAATAGCGGCCGGTGACAGGCCAGCTGTGAAGAAACCAGTGGCGTAAGGCCGCTGGGTCACCGGAAGGGCACGTCACTGTCGTGCCGTGTGGAAGAAAGGGCCGCGACCAGGCTACGGCGGAAGGATGCGGCACCATAGCGCTGCATGGAGGAGAAGGGGGATGCAGTTAGGGCGGGCCGTAGTGGAAGGGCGCGACACCGTCACACCGCGTGAAGGAGGAGAGCCGCGGCCAGGTCGGGTCGCGGAAGAGGGGCAAGGCTTCGTCAAGCCGTGCAGAGGAGCAGAGCTGCAGCCAGGGTGGGCCTCAGCGGAGGTGCAGAGGTGGCCAGCGTCAGGCCGGCCACTGGTGGTGTAGAGCGGCTGGCCCCTCGGCTAGCAGGGAGGATCAGGACCCCTATGGGTCCTGCGTGAGCTAGACCGGTGCAACCTGGCGCCAGTTGGGTCTCCAACCAAGAGGCTTTTCCATTAAGGAGCCAGGGGCGTAGAGTTTCCCCCTTGGACGCAGCTGAGGTGGACCCCCGACGGGCCGCCGGGCCGAGCCTAGTGCGGGCCGGGCTGCCCCCTCAATCCGGGTCGGACCCGTGGACTGGGTTGGACCCGCAGACTGGGTCGGACCCCAGTCTAAACCGTTTGACCTGAATACACCTTTTCACCCATAACATGGGCTACGAGTGTCTGATCGACGAACCGTCTACGGTGACAGAAATACTAGAGCGAGAAAGGGGTGAGATCAGATTCTTAGTAAGGGTAAACAATGGATATATGTAAGCATAAATAGGAGCATAAGGGCATGAGAACATGGTTAGAAAATTAGAGCATCATACCCTTCATTAAAAAAATATGACTCATGGAATAAATATTACCAGTTCATAATTCTTGAATCTTAAGGAAATCAAGAGCATAAGACATGAAAGCATAACATAAGAGCAAGACATGGAATTTATGGCATACATATAAGCATAGAAAATAATATGTAAAGGGTACTTTCCAAGACCACCAAACATTTTAGTATTGGGATGATCACCCATGGAACTCTTGTAGGCATGGTTTAAAAACCCACATACCCTTTTATTTTTAGCTTTAGCTACAAACCATGTACCCTCATACGTTCTGACTTGATCTATATCATGTGTACCTATATAATTTAAGGACTGAGCTATAAACTGGGTACCATCTTGTTTTTTGGAATGAGCTACAAACTATTTACCTTTTACCTCATATACCATCTATCATTACCCAAATATTTGAGTGAGGTATAGGTCCCACCCATTTCATAATGAAATCATACATACATGTTCTACAAGATAAAAAATTTTTACTCACATCAATAACCATAAAATAGATGGATTTCATAATCATCATATTATCACCCAAGAAATGAAATGGGAATCATTAGCATTTCATCATATTATTACCTATGGAAAATATATATTTATCATAAAATATTTATCATTCATAACATGTTAAAAGAAGAGGGATTCAAAATCTTATAACCTATGGAAGATAAATTTGTGTCCTAAACATCATTCCATCAATGCATCAAGCATTTAAGAAGTAATACTAATTGTTTTCATGGATAATACCCCTAGTTTATCATGAAATATAACAAAGTATGTACTATTAAATGGATATGGATTATGAAATATTACAATGAATATTTCTTAAGGAAAATATCCTTTCTTTGAAAATCCTTTCCATAAAACCATTTTAAAAATACTATTCCTATAAAGAATGCTTTAGAATTTAATTTTATACATTTATTAAGGAAAATATCATTCCCTATTTGAAAAATTATTTTTAAAATGAAAATAATTTTGAAAACTATTAAAATAGAAAATAATTTGAAAACATATAAAGAAATAATGAAGGAATTTTGAAAAATATTTTCCTTGAGAACTAATAAAAGAAGCTTTAAAACATTTCGAAAACAATATTCCCTGAAAGATTAAAACATAAAACATTTTTGAAAAAATATATTTAAAAACCACATTAAATTAAACAAAATTTTCTTAATATTAGGGAAAAAATATTTCTTAAATAACATTGTAATCTTTCAATGTAAGCTTTAAGGTAATGTTTTTCATGATAATGAGTATGTCTCTACATGCCAAACATTTCTTTTACACCTTTAAAGTTCAGAAAAGTGAATTTATTTTTAAATTCCAATAATATTACTTTAAAAAATGTTATTTAAAAGGAAAAAATGTGTAATATTTTTTTAAACATAATAGGATAATATTAATGCATGTTTGAAAACAATTTTTGAAAACAATGTTTTGAAAGAATAGATATTTTTGACCAAATAAAGAAATAATGTCAGATTTTCATAAATAAAATTCATAATTATCATAAGTACCAAAGGGTTGAAAAAGTATACTAATACAATAATACATCAGAATATATCTAAGAGAAGAAAATAAATTATTTGTATTAATATATGAATCATAATATTTCATCAATGGAAGGATAATCATAAACAATCTCGATAAACGATGAGATTGTTTTAATAAACACTGTATATTTGGAACCATTGAATTATACTATGAATGTATGAAAATGAAATTACATGAAGTATAAAATATCATAAAAAAGAAGTAATTTCATGATATGACCTATTAAATGGTAGTATATACACCCTGTAAATGAATATAGGTGCACAACATGACATGTGTCTCAAAGAAATAAAATTGAGACAAAATTACTTTACCTATTTGGTAACATTTGTAAAAAACCACATGAAATAAATATTATCAAATTTATATGTAAATTACTATAAATTTATGTATAATAATTATAGAATACATCCATGGAAAGTAAAAACACTACATATAACAAATCGTATGTGAACATGGCTTGTGTTTCATGAAAAATAAAAGTGAGAAAAGAAAACCCTTACTACTTGAGTAACTTTAGAATTGTGATAACATTGAGATAGATAGATAATTTAAAAGTTCTAATATCATTATATAATAGAAATTAATGATATAAAATGTCATTTTTTAGTATATACACCACAAAAATGAAGCGAGTTGTTAATATGGAATATATCTCATGGAAATAAAAAGTGAGATGAAATTCCATTACCATATGTATCAAATTTCATCGTACACATTCAAAACTAAAGTATAATAAATGTATGTTAATTATAAATATCCCATAGAACCATATTATTAAATATTATACAAATATGATTTTTATGACTTTATATTACTCGTTTATTAATAAATCAATGTTAATATTATGTTTTAGGTAATATATGATTTGTTTTCCGTATATGTTTTGTTTTTTTATTCTTGATCATATTACTTAGATCATGATTTAATTATTTTCATAATGTAAATAGTGATATAAATATAATTTATAATTATTATATATGTATTTATAATAATATATAAAAAATCTAGATATGAAATGGAATATAATTCTCATGGAGACGGTATGACATACATACACATGAATGTTGTTTCTGTTTTATTGAAATATTGTAAGAAATAATGTGAGTTAAATATATGTATATATATAATATCATTAAAGAATAATTATTATGGCACATATATAATATAATTTCACTAAACCCATTATTAATATATTCTGTGTAGATTTTGAGTGAATCAAATCACTTAAAGGAGAAGGCATTCCACACTTCCAAAAATGAAATTATTATATTTAAAAAAATAGAAAACATGAATGTATGCATCATATAAGAATTAATTAATCATAAATACATCATAAATATCTTATATATATAATTCAATAATAGAGTGTCCATCATAATTCAAAACCATGAGAGCTGGTAAAGGTAAAACAGACAACATCATTTCGTGAGGCGGTAGTTTTCCATATAGAATAATGGTAAGATAGTTACCCATTAGATGGAAGTGTGTGTATGTGAAGTTAAAAAAATTACAATAAAATAATACCAAAATATTTAGCTTATTCATGTTATTATATGATCATATAATAATTATAATTTATGGAGTACAAAAGAAATAAATCTAAAATTAATATTAAATAAGGTTACTGCATTGTTGGGAAAATCCTTATTATTTTAATGAAATAAATTCCTTACTACCCTTTCATACAAATTTTTAGATTATAGGATTAAATGATGGATTTTGAGAGATTATTTTAGCTAGTTTTAGACTATCCAAAGGGCTTGAGAGGTGTTGAGAAGTCATAGGGGTGAGTTCCTTTTTATAGTGGGAGGTGGGAGTAGCATTATTATAAATTTTGGAAAGGGAATTCCACCAATGTTTTTAGTATGACAAGTGGATTCAATAATTAACCAAAATTTTCATGAACCCTCCACAAAAAATGTACCCCTACTAGTCCAGAAATGGGAGGAGAGTGACAATGAATTCCACATCCCACCTTCAATAGGCCTCAGGTTAGCGAATAGTACCAAGGGTATAATAAATGTGAAGATAGGAGGCATTAACCTCTAAGAGAAACACATGAATAAGAGAAAGATATGATAGAAACCAACCAAATCATGCTTAGAGAACAATATAACTTAAACCCTAGAACACAAATTTAATTTCATATAGGAACTAATTCAACTGAATTGGGAAACTGAAAGTACCAAAAGAAAGTAAAACAGAAGCGACCATGAAGCCCAAACTTCTCCTACAAAAACTAGAGCAAGTAGTAACTAGTATTCTCTCCAAAATTCTCTAACTGACCTATAAAATAGTTTATAGAACATTGGGTGAGTATAATATTATACTCAGTAGGATCCTCTCTAGATCCCCTCGTGCAAATGTAAAGAAATCATGCTAAATCATAGTGAACAAAAAGTGAAACTAACTCATCACCTAAATAGGTATACTATGTTCCCAACATCACCATAGATACTATCACCAAGTATCTCATAAAAGTGAATATAATAGAATAACGAATATCAAGGGTACCCTACTACCACTTCCCCACTAGTTTTCCACTTTTCCAAATATCGTACTTCCTGAGAATATCTCTCTAAAAAGGATAGCTAATAGACACCTAGTCAAATCACCACAACACATTGCTCATGAATCAACATGCACCTCATGCATAACACCACCACATCCACATAACCAAAGTAACTAGGTAGTTTCTGGGATCCACCACAGCTTACATAGTGTGTATCATACATTGGGTATTATACCTCAACCCATCACAACCCATACATCGAGTAAGGATCCTCAAGCCATCAAATCCTATACTAGTTACACCTATAGTAGTCTATAGGAAACTATATCTAGAATATATGTGTTTTAATAACCACAATCCACTACATCATTCTACACACATACTTGGGGAAAACTAATCATTGTGCATACCTGCGCAATTAACTTCCAAGAGAAGAGAGCAGGGCTAAAGAGGGTAGTCAGTCATCCATCCCCCCCTTGGGATATTGGGGAAAACAACCCCATGGATCAAAATCCCTAGGGTATCAGTTTCCCTAACCAATAGGGTCGATTAGATTATATAAAAAAAATTATAGGGTATAATATAGATTACAACCACACTATGGGTACAACCTAGTTCTAGACTCCGCTACAACTACTGTCTCTTGGACTCTCATCTAACACTTCTAAGAGAAGATATCCTATAAGAACACATCCATTTAAGGAGATATATTAAATTAAGTTATACCTTTTTCTAAGTTTCATTTTAGGTTAATTATTTCAGTAACCATTATTTAACCATTATCATTTTCCACAATACATTTAATTACTATCTCAATAATGATCCATGACCTCCAGAAAAAACAAACCGAGTGCATGACTTCTCAAAAATATAACCTTAGTGTTGCATCCCCGTAAGCTCCTACCCCATGGGTTAAACATTTTTTCATTTTTAAAAACATTACCACTTCCAATATTTCCATATTTTTAGGTATTCTAGGAAAACATTCTAAGCAACCAAACATAAGGGGGATCAATGTTGTGAGTAGATGAACTGCCCGTCTATTATTTTACACATAAAGATAGAGTGTAGACTCATCCATCCTCGAGAATATAAACACATAAATCATGTTGCATACCATGTATGTATTCACCTCTTTTTAAGGGGGTAATAAAGACCATATGACTCAACCAGTAGGGAAAATAAAGTAGATAAAAAAACAATAGATTCAACAAGAACCCAACTTTCACATCAATGGGTAAGCCCAGCTTCAACCTGTTCCATCATCTATAGTGTCCTCCCTAACACCACATGCATAAAAAAAATGCATCTCACCATTATAGGATTCAACTAATACCATAAAAAACTATCCTCCCTACCCCACATACCACAAAACCCCTCCAGGCTCAACCATCCCTAGCTAACATTGCATTCGGTCCTCCCTACTCCACATACCATGTGTATCATATCTAGATCACATCACAAGTATCATGAACATACAAAGAAACAATCTCTCATCCCCAAATAAAGGAATTAATCCTTTACACACAACAAGCTCCCATGACTCCAAAACATACGGCACTTGGCCTTTACAAGTTAGCAGGAAAATCAGGCCCTACAAAGGCATTATCTTTATCTGACAACCAGTTCTTATTCCATATTGAATTAACCTATTCATTAATCACAAGTTCCAACTATAGGAAACCTAAAAAACAATCTATCACAAGCTATCAAAAAATAATTAAACAATTAACTTAACATCCCTTTAATACATTTATCAACAAGAATCAACATGATTCAGGTTCATTAACCAATTTAAATTAAACATGCATATCTGCATCAATTTGATTATCATCAAATTACAACAACAAAAACTAGACTCATTAAACATTTCTCTTTACATTTTAGCCAATTAATTCTCAATTAATTTGATCCTTAAGTTTATTACAAATTTCCATCAAGAAAAACATGACCAACCAAGAAAGTCATAGATATCACACTATCTTTCAAAACAAGAGGCAAACCATTATCATTGTATAAAGAAAAAACATTGCTATATGATAAATACCCATTCTTTAATCAAGTTCAAGTACTTAATTAGGTCAGTTCCATTATGATCCAAGGGTCTAAATCATGCTAACTCTAAAATTTCTCCAAAATAAATGGAGAAGCATCAAATCTCCCACCTCAAAAGGTCATTGACATTCTTCATATGGGAATGGATCAAATCAATGGATCATAGTCACCTCTCCCTCCACAACTACATCCATATAAGGACTAGGAAACACAATCACACCAACCTATAACCAAGAAAACTTTATTAGAATAATGGAGATCACACAACATCACATGACAATGAGAATTATAGGGAAACTAATTGAAGAAACTGCAATAATGGCGGTAGAACATACCTTATATCGAAGAAATATCACTACTGATCGAAGGAGGGAGCTAGGTATTGATCCTTGTCAAAGGAATTTATGAAATGACAAAGAGAGGGTCATTGGGTCACCAGGGGTCAAGGGAAAGCCACTATATCCATAGGTTTTGAAAAAAACTAAATGGTTAGAAAACAATTAAAACATAATGCTTCGAGGTATTACACAACATGTAATCCCCTTTCACGTCGTGTAATTCCTTGATGTCGAGTTCCAATGAGAAACACATCCCTTAATTTTTTATTTTATTTTTTAGACCTCGAAGTATTTCACATCGTGAAATTCTATTTTACACCATGAAACAACTTGTGAAACAAGATTTCACCCCATGTAAGAGCCTTTCATGATGTGGAAGATCCCTGATTCCCTCTTCTAACAACCAAATACTCTAGAATTATTCTGTGAATCCTATGAGAACCTCATTCTTCAAAAACAGGTAAATTTTCAGTCCACACGGATCTGAGCCCTTACATCAGATAACTCTCAAAACATTCTCATCATTGATAATCCAAAACCAACCTAGAGAAAAAATATAAAGGGGGCATCCTAACACCAACCCTACGATAAACCTCTCAAATATTTTTCCACTATAAGAGATCACCACCTTACTAGAGGAACAAGCGAAAACCATGCATAAACAACAACATGCTCCCAAACACTCTCTCGGGGAAGATACCTCTCAAAAGAGAGAAAATCACAAAAAGCAATAAGATAAAGTTATCTCATAAATAGAAATAGTCTACAAACATCAAAAAAATAATGTTAAAATAGAAGAGCTAATCATCCAATAACTTGGGTTACTGAGTGCATATCTGCAACTCATGTTCCTAAGTACTCTCCTACTCACCAAAATGCTACTACAAGACACGGAAAAAGGGGATATCACACCCCTGAAACACTTTCTCCAGGTGGTCCTGGATCTCTACATGCTTCTCCTCGATGGTTGCATCATCGTTAACTCTAACATCGCCCCAATCAATGATGTGAGAATTGTCCTGAATATAACGTCAAAGCTTCAACACATGGAAAACATTGTGTATCTATCTCATCTATGGGAGAAGTGCTACTTGATACACCACAGATCCAACATGATCTAACACCTCAAAAGGACCGACAAACTAGGGAGAAAGATTACTCCCATGACCAAAACTTCATTTCCCTCAATGGGGAGTCACCTTTAAGAACACATTATCTACAAAACCAAACTCTATAGGTATCCTCCTATGATCTACATAAGACTCTTGATGGTCTTGTTTAGCCTTCATCTGCTTGAAAATCACCTAAACCATCTATTCCGTATTTTGTACCAATTCCATCCTGGGAATTACTGACTCTCTGACCATAGTCCATCACAAATTAGAACTAAAAGGTCAGCCATAAAAAGTTTAAAATGGATCTATGCCTATGGTAGAGTGAAAAATATTGTTGTAAGCGAACTCTACCAAGGGAGTGTGCCTTATCAAAAAATATACAAAATCGAGTACACAAGAGCACAACATGTATTCAAGTGTCTGGATGGTCTGTTCTATCTAACTGTTCATTTGCAGATTAAAAAAAGTACAAAGAAATAGTTGAGAACCAAAATAATTCTAAATCCCTCTCTAAACTCCGGAGGTAAAATAAGGATCTTGATCTGAAATGATCATCCTCATGACTCTTTGGAGTCTCACCACCTCCTCTAGATATTTCCTTGACAAAACCTCTAATGAGATTGACTCCCTGATCACTATGAAGTGAAATGAGTTCATTAAACGATCCACTACCACCCATATATTATCATAGACCCCCTAAGCTCGAGGTAAACCGGTGAAACAATCCATAGATATTTCCTCCCACATCCATTGAGGAACAAAAAATGGATGGAAAAAACCAACGGTAACATGGTGCTTGGCCTTCACCTTATATAAGACCAAACATAAGGACAAAAAATCTGTAACTACATTCTTCAACCTAGGCCACTAAAAGTTACCTCTCAAAGCTCAGTACATCTTTGTCATGTCAGGATGTACCGCTAAGGGTGAACTATAGAGCTCTCTGAGAACCATCTCATGCATCGCCAAAGGAACGAAAATACTTCCCTGAAACAATAATCGATTTTTTTCATCCTCAGACCAACCATGAAAGTCCTCTCTACAAAAAATATGGTCTCTCCAAACCTCCATCTCATGATCCCCCAAAAGGGAATCTTCTAATTGCTGCACTATAGATGACTGCAACATCATCTGAAAAATTCAACCTCTACCCCCAACATCTCCCATATCCATATGTAATGAATAAAGCTCTTACATTACACTCTAGGAATCACCTAAATTCCATACTGCATCATTTCATGAATTACTTCTCAATGAATCGGTGACAAAATTTACCTTACTAGGTGTATATAAAATCTCAAAGTTGTAATCTTTAAGAACTCCATCCACAAAAGCTGGTCCAAGTTCATGTCACACTGGGAGAAAACATACCTCAATCTTTTATGATCAATGAAGACCAAAAAGTGCTTGATGATGAGGTGATGTATCCAAAAAATTCAGGAAAATAGTACTACTACCAACTTGAGATCATGGGTGATGCTCATGGATACATAAAAACCGATACCCATAAGAAATGACCAATATCTAATACACCATAACACAAACCAAACCAAGACATAAAACATCATATAAAACCTCAAACTGAACTCTTTCTATTGGTAATAAAAGAACCAGGGCACTGACTAACATCTCCTTCAAATACATGAATGGTTCCTAACATTGGTTAGTACACATGAACACCTAATACTTTTTTGGTAGAATCTATTAGAGGAGTCACAGACTAAGAGAAATCAGCTACAAACCTCTTGTAATAGCCTACAAGACAAAAAAACTTCACATCTCTTCCATTTTCTTGGGGGATTCCCAAGATAAAACTTCTTCTATTTATGATGGATCCATAGGTACTCCCTATTGGGACACAACATAACCCAATAAATGGACTTTGTGAGACCAAAAATCACACATTGACAACTTACCAAACATCCGATGTCGATGAGGAACTCCCAAAATAGCATACAGATGTTCTGTATGCTCCTTCTAAGATATGAAGTACACAAGGATTTCTTTGATGAAAACCATTAAAAAATTATCCATGAACTCACAAAACACACATTAATTAACCCCATGAATATGGATGGATCATTCATCATACCGAATGAAATCACAAAAAACTCATAATGCCCATGATTATAATGGAACACGGTATTTAGGATATCCTCATCCTTCACATGCATCTGATGATATCCTGACAAAAAAATCATCAAGAACCAACTTAAACCCTTTAATTGATCAAATAAATCATTAATCAGTAGAAGAGTATAGTGGTTCTTTACTGTAACTTAGTTGAAGAGATGATAATTGATACAAAAATGAAAACTTCCATCAGCGATCTTCATGAACAAAAATGGTGCACCCTATGGTGACACACATGGAGGAACAAAACCACACAACAACATACCATAAATATGTATATAAAGACCCAAAAACTCATAAGTTTCTTTCTTATATAGAGACATCGAGATAGGATACACACCTGGGTGTAGCTTGATCCTAAACTCAATATCTCATAGAGGGGGTAACACTACAACCTCTTATGGAAAGACATCAGGGTAATCTTCCAGAACCATGGGAAACACCAACTATTGAACTTCTGAGGAACACAACATTTTCTAATCCGTCTAGGATGATAAGGAAGGAATGCATCTCTAACCCATTTGGGGATTTCTCTTTCCAACAGACACTGTTATCTCTCTATCCACATCGAAGAGAAAAACCTACCTCCAAGAGAAATCAATGATATCCAGCACTGAATACAAAAAATATATACCGAGGATGAAATCATGAAAGCACGGCCGATTTTCTCCTATCGACCGATCATAGTTCCGATGCTCTTATAATGTGTATAGCAGTACTCGGTTTGAATCCTCGGTGATGATACTTTTTAATATTCATTTATTTTTAGTTGATTGTATTTTGATTGGGGGGGGGTGGCTTGCAGAGCTTAAATGAAGTGATTAATGATTGGTGTTTGATTTAAAAATTGGATAAAGGTTGGGGTGATTTCATCATTAGGTAGTTAAGATTGTTATATCCTTGATATTTGCTTTATATTTCATTAAATTAACACCCATTTCACAAGTTGATGTTGATTGGAATTCCTAAGTGTTAAAGATTTTATCCAAGCCTTAAATTAACTAGGATTCTAATCTAAATCAGTACTTTATTATGGTAGTGTATTTATGGTTATAATAATCCATGGAATCCATATGTTAAACAAAATAATTCATTAATCCATGACATTCTATGTTCAACATACACAATGTTAATTTGAAGAATATTCATCGAGAAAAAGCTGTCAATCACTTAACACACCTAAATTATAACTCACCACAATGAGAGATTTACCCAGAAATTGAAATTATTAGTAATTTGGTTATAATTATTATGATGATAAATTAAGAAGATAAGAAAAAGAAAGGGATAAGAAAAGAGTTTTGTGTCGAACACACACACACGAATGATGATGAGAATTAAAAATGAACTTTAGATTGAATGAGAAAGAAAAATAAGGGAAGCATTTATAACTTTATTTAAACTATTTTAAGAACATTAATATTAAACTATATAAGTTGGATGATAAAAATAGATATTTAATAAGAAACTTGCATTAAAATAGAATTACAAAAACAAAGACTTACAAGATTACAACAAAGAAGAACACAAAAGTAAATGAAATCAAAGAGAGTATGAAAGATATATCAATGAAAAATTGAGTATGGAAGGTACTAATAATCCATTTTCAAGGATTTGGTCATTCCAATATGTGCTCCTCTCTTTTCAAATTCCAGGCCTTTTGAAGGAGAGAAGGGGGATTAATTTATAGCCCAAGGAAGTGGACTGTTGGAATTCCCAATCTGTCCCTCCACTTGGCTCGATGATTTGGACATTCAGAAAACTGAAAATAGATATATCTCCTTATTCAAAGTTGTATATAATAATGTTTTCTGACCTCTCTCAAAATTTGGAGTCATTTGGACCAACGAAGACAAGGTTATGGCGATTTAATTAAACAAAGTTAAACTGTCCATTCCAATCCATGGTTTTTCGATGGACAAAATGTGAATGGATTTTGGAATAGTATTATGCCTTCAAATCAGAATTCTTTATTCATAAAATTATTCCTCCTATATCTCACATTTCACTCTGAAAAATATCATATTGATTGGATGATTACATCATGAGATATGTCATGAATACTGTACTGATTTTATTTCCCAGCCAGAATGGTGGGATGAGTTTAAATAAATTATTTGGGCCCATTGTCTTTAGATTTGGGCCTTGAAATTTTTATACAACACTCATTACATTGTACCCAGAACGTTGAAGGAGAATAATAGAATTTGGATTTCCTAATTGAGACCAAAAATTAAATCTTCATGGTTGGTCCAGTTTCTTCACAGATTCTGTAGGCCTTCTTGTGTGGTCCATATGGGCCTTCAAATGAAATAATTGGCCCATGATCCATTATAATGAAATGTTTTACATTGAATTAAGAATCCTAAAAAACAATAACCACACAATTTAGAGAAGCTGGGTGATATTTATAAATAAAATAGTAAACTGACTCAATTGGACTACTTCTAAAAATGCTCAAAAATTATACTTTGTATTAAAACATTAATATTTCACAGAAATTATGCAAATTTCATATAAAATCAGTAAAGGGAGTATATAATAAGTCATGAAAATATTAATAACATCAAATAATATGTCATTATCCATAAAAATAAGAAATCTCCCCATGAGAGGTGCTACCCTAACACTAGCTTGTAGTCTATACATACTTCAAACAAGTCAACTCAACATCTAATTGGTGTAGTCAATGCCAAGGGTACTTGAATTCTATCTACCTCAAGTCCCAAAGCATGGAAAAGGAAAGGTGATATTATTGAGTGAATCACTATTGACTCAAACAAGGCATGCACCAAAGTAGAAAATAAGAAAGGAGTATCGCAAATAATTTCTGGCTCACCTAGGAGTGGCAGCGTTAAATCAGGAAGCTAACCATGACCTCCTCCATCGACTATCTGACCATACTAATGACCAACTCCAAAACTGTACTCTACTCTCTAAGGATGGGGAATGTTCTGGGGTTGTACTCTTTCTATCCCATATTCTCTCTACTAATACCAAAATGGAGAAACCTTCTACTACTACCTCGATTGGAATTTCATTAATGGAGTAACCTGAAGAGGAACCACTAGAACACACTGACTACTAAAAAGGGGTAGGAACTATCTCCACTAATTCCCTTGACCTCCATAAGAAAAAAACATGTATGATCCCTTGGAATAGTGTAGGTATCCACTGCCCCAAAATAAATGAGATGATGAGGGCTGATACCTAACTCTGGCTGATCAATAACTCTTATACCCTATGAACCGAGAACCCAAAACAACCTCTCTACTTCATTAGGAATCCAAATGAATCCCCTATCATGATGGAATCATTCTAGATAAGATCCTATTGATGAACTCAGATATTTCCATCACATCAAGAAACATCTTCAGCATAAATAGGGTGAAATGTCGCCAAATATTTAGATGCAAGTCCTCCTCAAAATGTTTTCCCCTAACTCCTCATCTAGAAATAGGTTTGAATCATATCATATAAGGTTTCTGAAATGGATCCTGATATCTCACACACTAGAGCTCCCCATCCATAGTGTAAGCTACTCATAGTGACTAACCTTCTTTTTATTTGATGAAAGAATCTCTGCTCTGAACTAGTCTCAGAACACCTCCCATGGGACTATCGACTCCTTGTGATCTCTGAGGAACAAGAACCACCACTTCCACGCTTCCCTACATAGCATGGTCATAACCAATAATACCCAATGCTCCTTCTGAGAACAGATCAATATAAAGCTATCTCAACCTCCTCTAATAGGTCTCCTATGAATAAATCTAAAACGAATCGCTTGTACTTCTTTAGAATATTTATTTGAAACTCTTGAAGTGTACTCCTCCAAGTGTCGTCGTCGTAAAACTCTCCTCTATAATGATCTGATGGAACAACCTACTAGACTTCTTCTATGTGAATCTAACGAAGAAATTGACCTAGATCCATACCTGGAAAATGAAAAGGAGTTAGAGATCCCAATCCAAGAATATTGAAGACTATAAAATTAATTAATTGTTTTATTTTATTCATTTTAGGTTAACCAATCCCAAGTCTACCCATTCAAACACATGCACAAAGAAGAATGATTCTTGATCCAATCCAAGCTCTCTACCTTGCAACTAGAATAAATTAATTTAGTAGCCGATGTAAGATTAATTTTCCGTGCATCAGATCACATAGGTCCCTAAATACTCGTGTCTTAGATAGTCTCCCGTGTTTAAAATGCTTCCTAATATTAGTTGACATTGTTTCCCTACCAAACCATGAAACCTCACCCATGCCTAACTCCAACCTCCACCATATCCCTCAAATAAGGATCTGATAACACTTGGTCATAACCCCCTACCCACAAAGTGTACCCCTCCTAGGCTGATAATGATTGGAGATAGATAGTGACCCCCAAGCCTCACCTCCAGTAGGCCCTGGGTTGGTGACTAGCACTGAGGGTATAATAAACATATAGATGGTTGGCGTTACCCTATAAAAGAAACACATGTGGAAAAGAGAGATAATATAGAAAACAAACAACTCCTTCTTAGATTATAATATAAAATAAACCCGAGTACATAAATGTAATGTCATGTAATAACTACTATAACTCAAAGGGAAAACTACAAGTACCAAAAGAAAGTAAAATGGTAGAGACCACAAAGTCGGAACATCTCTTAAAAAAAACATGCTAGTAGTAATCAGTATGATCTACAAACTACTCCAAGTGAACTGAAAATAGTTTATATAATGTAGGGTGAGTATAACAATATAATCAGTAGGATCATCCCCAAATACTCTCATGAAATTTTAAACAAAGAATGATAAATAATAGTGAAAAAAAGGAAACTAACTCACCACCTAAATAGGTATACTTTGTACCCAACCGCACTATGGATAAGCTCACCAAGTATCACATACAAGAGTATATAAAATAATAAAGAATATCAGGGCTACCCCACTACCACTTAACCATTGTCTTTATGATTTTCCCTAATGTTTCACATCCTGAGCATCTCTCTCTAAAAAGGTTATCCCGTGGACACCTGGGTGAAGCACTAAAACACGCAACTCATGCACTAACATGTAACTCGTGCATCACAACACCACTTCTACATAACCAATGTATATTAGTATTTTCAGGGATCCACCACAAATTATATAGTGTGTATCATAGATTAGGTATTATACCTCAAGTCATCACATCCCATACACCGAGTATGGATCCTCAGGCCGTTACAAACTATACACACTACACCTATAATAGTCCATAGGAAACTATATCCAAAATATATGTATGTGAATACATAAAAGAAATTACATCAATCTATACACATATATAGGAAAAAATAACCACTGTATATACCAGCACAAGTGACTACCAAGAGAAGAGAGTGGGGACAAACCCATCAGGATGTTAGGGAAAACACCCCATGGGGATCAGAATCCTCGGGGTGTTGGTTTCCCTAATCGACAGGGTAATGTTTTATATAGAATCAAAAAAATTACATGATATAACATAGCTTACAACAACCCTATAGAAAAAACCAAGTCATTGAATCAACTATAGATAATGTATCTCTGACTCCAAGATGCCACTATTAATACTAGATATCTTATAAGTACACAACCATTTAAAGATCTATATTAAATTATTTTACCATTTTTCTCCATTTAACTTTATGTTAATTAATTATTTATCCATTAATTAACCATTATCATTTTTCACATTACATTTAATTACCATATCAACAAAGATCCATTCCCTCTTGGCATAACCAAACTGAGTCCACTAATTAGAAATATAACATAAGCATTGCATCCAACCAAGATCCAACCTTATGGGTTAAACATTTATTAATTTATTAACATCATTACCAATTCCAATATTTTTTTATTTCTATGTATTTTAGGAAAACATTCTAAGCTACCAAACACAAGGGGGATGAACACAATGAGTAGATGAACTAACCTTCGAGTCTTTTCCACATATAGTAGCAGCGTAGACCCATCCATCCTCAAGAAGATAAACATAGAAAGCACATGGTTTTCCTTGTGAATCTTCGCCTCTTTTATAAGGGGGATAATCCAGACCATCTACCTCAACCAGCAGGGAATGTAAAGTAGATAAACAAATAATAGATTCAATAAACATCCAAATTTCTTGTCAACAGGTAATCTCATATTTAACTCATTCCATCATCTTTAGTGTCCTCCCTGACACCACATGCATAAACTGATGCATCTCACCACTCTAGGTGTCAAATGATACAAAAAAACTAGGACTCCCTTCTTCAAATACCACAAAACCCTCTAGGATTAGCCATCCTAGGTTCACATAACATTCAGTCCTCCCTACCCCACATACCACAAGACTTGTATACAGGACACATCACAAGAAACAGAAAAAAAACATAGCAACAAGCTCTCAATCCCAAAGCAATAAATTAAACTTTTAAACCCAATGATATCTCATGGATCCAAAAAATAAATCACTTGGACTTTATAATCTTGCACGAAACTCGGTCCCTACAAAAGGATTATCCTTATCACACAACCGGTTTTTATTCAATCTTGAATTAACTGATTTATTATTCATAAGTTCCAACTACGAGAAACCTAAAAAAAATCTATCAAAAGATATCACAAAGTAATTAAATAATTAATTTAACATTCCTTTAATACTTTTATCAACAAGAATAAAAATAATTTAGGTTTATTAACTGATTTTAATTAAACATGACTATCTCCCTCAATTTTATTATCATAAAATTACAACAATAAAAACTAGATTCTTTAAACATTCCTCTTTATCTTTTTTCCAATTAATTCTAAATTAATTCCAGCTTTATTTTCTATACCAATTTCCACAAAGAACAACATGATCAACCAAGAAAGGCATAGATATCATAGTATCTATAAAAACAATATGTGAACTGTTATCATAGAATAATGCAATAACATCGCTATGTGATCGATACCAATTCTATAATCTGATTCAAGTATTTAATTAGGTAAATTACATTATTATAAAAGGTTCTAAATCATGATAAATCTCCAAATTCATGTAAATAAATAGAGAATCATTAAATCATCTAGCTCAAAAGGTTGTCTAAATTCTTTGCATGAGAGTAGATCAAAGCAACGGATCTCGATCACCTCTCCCACAACAAATGCATACACCCGAGGATGCCACAACACAACCACACAAACCAATGACCCTGAAAAATACATTAGAACAATGGATATCATGCACCATCCCATGAAAAGGAGAATATTAATGAAATGAATTGAATAAAACTAATGAAAAAAGGTATATAATATCTTATATCAAAGACAGATCACTACGGATAAAAGGAGGGAGCTACAGATCGATCCTTGTCAAAGGAATTCTCAAAATGGTGAAGAGAGGGTTATTGGGTTGCCTAGGGTTGAGGGAGAACCACTGAAGATGTATGTTTTTTAAAAAACTGAGTGGTTGGAAAACTCTTAAAACATATAATGTCGAGGTATTACATGACGTGTAATCCCCTTTCATGTCGTGTAATGCCTCAAGGCTGAGTTCCGCCGAAAAATGAATCACCTCAACATATTATTTTAATTTTCATACCCTGAAGTATTTTACACCATGAACACCTATTTTATTCTACAAAACAACCCATGAAACAAGATTTCAAAATTTGTAACAGCCTTCCATGATGTAAAAACTCCCTACTTACAGATTCTAATGACTAAACACTCCAGACTTCTTCTGAGCCTCCTCTAATCACCTCGAACTTTTAAAACTGGAAAAGGTTTGATCCAAGCAGATATGGTCCCTTAAACAATTATATTAATGTTAGGATAGGCTCTATATATGTCAATACAATGTTTTTTTGGACATGTGGATAAATCATTTTTTATATTAACTATACATTTATTTCCTTATTAAGATAACTTTTTTCTTAATCAATTTCATTAATTTTAATTATTTTCACAAATATTGTTTTAGAAAAATATAGGTTTACATTATTAGAAATTATAAATTATGATGATAAAAAAATTTAATCCATTTTTCCAAATTCTAATCACATAAGTGAAAGAAATTAATTTAAATTTAGTCCACTAGAATGGACAATACATTAGGTTTTTAAAAGTAAAAATGTGAGAAACATTTGGTAAGATTTTATATCCAATTTCAAAGTTAAATTTACTTCAATGATCATAATTGGATTAAATGATGTATAAGTGGTCCAATTTAACTTTTAATCCAATCATAAAAATAATCTTACCTTATAAATAAATTGGATGGAAAAGTAGTTTTGAATTAATATTCAGTGTTATTCACTATTTATCAATAAATGAAACATTATAGAAAAATACCAAAAATTAACCCGAATCCAACTTTTATGTACATATTTCAAAAATAAACTTTTATTTTCAAATAAAAATTATAAATGATTCAAAAATAATATTAAAAATGGGTTCTCATTAAAAGGCTGTAAAATTACCTTTTACAAAAATACATCTTTTTATTCATAAAAATTTGATTCATTAATATCTTATACATATCAAATATTTTAGATAAGTATAAAAATAGTGATTTAATATAAAATATATAATTTTTATTGAAAGTATTAATAAAATGTTTTTTTAAATTTATTGTGTTTGAATATAAAAATAGTATTCGCAGAAAACTGATGCCTTTATATTCGAATAGCTGTTACATTCACGTATAATAATTTATAACCAAAAGATTATTTTTATATACATGTATAACTCATATTTTTAAAATTTAGTTAATCATATTTATATATTCCTTATAAATGGCTATGTGGTTTTTATAAAAATATTTTAATAATTATATTAATAAAATATTATATTCCAGTAAAGGCTCATCCTTACATTTAGCGTAACCTTTACTAGGGACTTGATATTTTATGAAATACAAGAAAAATGAAGTATTTCATGTACCAAGTTATAATAAAACTATTCATTATAGTCCATTAAAGTCAAACATAATTCTTGAATACAAATAATATATTCAGTGTTGAGTTTAATGCAAAATATCAAAAGGATTAAATTATTTTGAAAAATAATTCACAATATCTCTAGGCGTTACATTTTACCACCCATAAAATGAATTTCACAATAAAAATTCATCTGGGTTATTAAAGGATCAAAAATTGAATATTCCTTTAATAGAAACCCACATTGTATAAATGAATACTAAAACATCCTTTAAAAAGGGAAAGTTGGAACCATGAATGTTACCCAAAGTAACTCATAATAAGTTTCCCATATAAAATAACATATCTAGGAAATAAAAACAAGGATGTAAAAAAGAAATATAGCTATCAATTTCTAATGAATAGTGGTAGATAACATAGTTAGGAAAAATTTAACTATCACAAATCCATAAAAATGTAATGATATATGGGGTAATTTTTGTAACAACCATGACCCCATAAGCCTATAGTTGGTGGTCATTTTATTACTATGACATAGGTACAAGAGATCATATCACCAAGGATTGATCAATTTTTCACTATTTAAGAATCTAGATAAATAAATAGTTATCATATTATATTGGCAATTAAACAATGAATATAACATAAGAAAATAAACTACTTCCTCAACACTCTTGAAAGGATTCATCTTTAGAACCTCAGGACGGAAGAAAAATTAAATGGGTGAGATAAAAATCTATGTAAGGGTATCATGAATCAATACTATGTGAAACAAAGTCAATAAAGAATAATGGAAAGGAATATTACTTAAAATCTTATTACTTCAATAAATTAAGAATGAAAAATTCATCTATGGATTTTTTCACAGTTAAAATATAATGGTCAGTAATAAAAAAATACTAAATGAAGAAAATATGTATTTATTAGATTTAATATAAGTGAGACATGAACCATTAGACCATCAAAATGTTTTATTTATATGGATAAAAAAACTTTACAAATTCTATTTGGAAACAAACACGAATGGTTTGTCACCCACTATTTTCTCACATGAGACCTGTCGATTCCTCAATGAGTTATCTATAACCGAACCCCACCCATCACTTCAAGTCAAAAGAATTATTCATACATAGATTAAATTAAACAACAACACCATATGAAAAATGGTATATATACAAGACAATATCATAACCATGAAATAAAAAATATGTATATTTAATTAATGATGACCATAAATAAAGGAAAATATACATACATAAGAAATAAGTGGTCAAAGGAAATATCAAAATGGTTTCCATGAAAGAATGGATTTTAATCATACATATAAATTCATAAGGTAAAATAGTTATATACCATGAAAAATGATGTCCAATGGAAGTGAACACATATAAATAGAGTTTTTAAGAAACATTAAAAAAAGTGCCTCTTTAGTGAGGTTTATGGAAAATATTAAAGAGAGTTTAAAATGAATAAAGGATTGATTATTTGTGTAAAATAAGAATTGAAATAAAAAAAATTTAATGGAAAAAGGATAATTTTAGAAAAAAATATTAATGGTTTTAAAAAATTATGGATTATACAAGAAAATGGGCATGAAATATGAAAGATCCCATAAATTGGGATTGCTTATCGGAATAAACTTAAAAGAGAATATTATAAAACATGTATTTCCCCATAAATTACAGAATAATCAATCTTGGTAAATATTTTTAGAATATACAGAAATAATGTAGGAGGATTACATATATTTATTTAATAATTACATTATGTTAAAGAGATAGAATCTATAACTCAAAGGAAAAAAATGAAATTTTGAGGAGAATCCCTTACCTTATGCCTGAATTTGTTATTCACATGATCTTAATATCATATATAATCATATTATATATATTTATAGATTAATTAAGAACCATTTATATATTTATTTTATTTATTATAATTTTCCTATGTTCATTTATGGACTTTTTCATTAGTTATAAGATGCGATTTTTATCATTCGATATAATTTGTTTCCTTGGTTTTCAAGATCGATTTACTTGTATACACATATTTAAAATCATGAAAAATGATAATATTTGTCCAAAATTGAAATTATATGTTATTAATTAAATTATATAATATTACATGGTAATATATTTAATTCATTTATATGGTATGGGGATGAATCATTAGATAAAACGTTAGTGATAAACATTTATATTTTTTTGGCATTTTTCAATCATCACAAATTAGTTTTGTTTAATTAATTAATATTATCTGTATATACTGGTTCTAGAATGTTATATGAGTTATAATATGTATAATAAAATATTATTTGATAATAATAATGGTTTTATAATCATCTTTAAGTGTGGTAATGGAAAATGAAAATGAATCATATAAGATGACGGTAAATTGGCACATCACAGATGATATTTACATTTTTAGAATAAATAGTAGAGGAGAAAGAGATTTATGATTTATTTCCCATTAAAAAAATTAAATTCAATTATATATATGATACAGGAGTCATCATGCCTTTTTTATAGATAAGGAGAGGGTAGGATAAGAAAATAAATTAAATTTAAAAGAAAATAAATGTAAACAAAAGTGGATATTACCTCTTCAATTTATTCTCCTTGAGAACTTCCTCCAGGGGCTTAGCATTGGTCTTTTGTGGAGAAAAAAGGCTCCCATACTTGAGGAAGAGACTTTGGATGGGTATTAGTTAGGAATTAAAAAATCTTCAAAGCTTAATAGGTATTAGAAGAATAGGTGGTGAGTTGTGGTATTTGTAGCTGTAAAGACCCGGAAAATCCCGTCGATTTTTTTAAACTCATGGGATTTTTACAAGTTCGTGAAAATTTACGGCGCTTGATACCAAGGCCCAGTGTGCCCAAAATCAATTTCTGAAGATTTTTTCACGTACTTTTAGTAAACATATGAGCAAGATTTTATATCTTTTGAACTGGTGCTTGGAATTGAAATTTGGGGGCACCGTTGAACTCGCAGCGCCGATATTCTCTTAAGAAGACTTTCACCTCGACGACAGTTGGTCGAGAATGGATGTTAGATTTTGGGTTTTTACTAAAATTAAATAAAAATAAAGTGTTAGATTATTTTTATTTATTTAGTGGTTAAAACCTCCAAGAGGAGGTTAGAGGTGGGGGCCACCACCCCATAACCTCCCATGAGAGGTGATGGTGGTGGGGCCCACCCGAGGTCTAAACACCTCTTATCAATTAAAGAGGTGGGGACCACACGAGCTTTAAACCCCCTTGAACTCTCCATAAGTGGGGGGAAAATCTTGAACTTCCCTCTTTATGGTGCCAACCCTCCTAATTAATTAATTGAAATCATTCAATTAATTAATTAAACCATTTATATTTTTATGCCAACAATTTAATAAGATGTCAAATTTTATTATTTTGTTGGAAATTGTATTTTAGTGGAGCCTGGGAAGAGGAATGAACTTGGAGGAACCATTTCTCTCTAATGAATAACTCATCATCCTCCAATGACAGATGTCACCTTTTTCTTTCTTCGAATGGAACAAAGGAGGGAGCACCGTCCTTGAAGAATGCCGATGACACCAACCTATGCTTCTTCTTTCCCGACAACAAAAAATCGACAATCGCTTTTCGCGACTTCGTCAATGATCATCGATACGAGGTAGGGGAATTTAAGATTGATTTTTTCCATTCTTTATCGAACAAATCTAGGTTTATGAATCGCCAAATGTTATCAAGATAGCGTGGAGAGCTCGGGCCACACGAACACGACCCAACCCTCCCCTTCCATTTTCCCTCGGTTTTTGATGACGGAAGTGGCACAACGGTGCTATAAGAAGAGTGAACTATAGTGGAGAAATAGCGGCCGGTGACAGGCCAGCTGTGAAGAAACCAGTGGCGTAAGGCCGCTGGGTCACCGGAAGGGCACGTCACTGTCGTGCCGTGTGGAAGAAAGGGCCGCGACCAGGCTACGGCGGAAGGATGCGGCACCATAGCGCTGCATGGAGGAGAAGGGGGATGCAGTTAGGGCGGGCCGTAGTGGAAGGGCGCAACACCGTCACACCGCGTGAAGGAGGAGAGCCGCGGCCAGGTCGGGTCGCGGCAGAGGGGCAAGGCTTCGTCAAGCCGTGCAGAGGAGCAGAGCTGCAGCCAGGGTGGGCCTCAGCGGAGGTGCAGAGGTGGCCAGCGTCAGGCCGGCCACTGGTGGTGTAGAGAGGCTGGCCCCTCGGCTAGCAGGGAGGATCAGGACCCCTATGGGTCCTGCGTGAGCTAGACCGGTGCAACCTGGCGCCAGTTGGGTCTCCAACCAAGAGGCTTTTCCATTAAGGAGCCAGGGGCGTAGAGTTTCCCCCTTGGACGCGGCTGAGGTGGACCCCCGACGGGCCGCCGGGCCGAGCCTAGTGCGGGCCGGGCTGCCCCCTCAATCCGGGTCGGACCCGTGGACTGGGTTGGACCCGCAGACTGGGTCGGACCCCAGTCTAAACCGTTTGACCTGAATACACCTTTTCACCCATAACATGGGCTACGAGTGTCTGATCGACGAACCGTCTACGGTGACAGAAATACTAGAGCGAGAAAGGTATTTTGGAATATCCCACTTGAGGTTTGGACTTATTTGGGGTACAATTGGGAGGGTTTAAACCTAAAATCCAATTGGTCCTCTATGATGGAAATGCCAAAAACTCACAGATCGGGGATCCGATTAACATGCTGTCAATTGCATTGAGACCCCTATGATGAGGCAGACCTTTGAGATACTTCTACATGGGACTTCTTGACAGTTGGAGTATTTATTAGTAGATCGGGTAGTAGATCCTTCCAGAGGCAAGTGAACAGAGTACGAAGACCTAGTAGCTGGCTGAGACCTGACGAATTCTTGAACAATTCGACTCGAAGTTACTCGACTGGCCCAGTAGGGAGTGCCTCTATATGACGCAACAGAACCACAATGGGAAGCACCTCTGTGTGAGCGCAGAAGACCCACGGTACTCGACAGGAGGAGTACCTAATTAGGCTAAGAGGGGGAGAGCCTCTATGTGAGCGTGACATACCCGTGGTGGGGAGCGCCTCTGTGTGATGCAGCAGACCCATGGTACTCAACAGGAGGAGTACCTCAGCAGTCCAAGGATAGTGGCAAGTGCCTCTGTGTGACATGTAAGGCCCACTGTACTCAATAAATTATAAGTACACCATCAGCTGAGGTTCCGACAATGTGACTGGGGTTGTTTCTTGAAACTACCCCCTATAATAAAATCCTGGTTTGATCTGAGTCAATGAATTTTGTGTTTTCCTCATGTTTGAGATGGGTTTGAAGGTAACTTAGGTATATGTATGATCATATATATATGTAATGGTTATCCATTGATTTCATACTTTGTGGTTTATCCTTGTTGGATTTTGTGAGACCATGAGCGTCTTGGGGTCCCTACTGAGTATCGTTATACTCACCCCTGCACGAGCTATTCCCACAACTCGTTGTATTGGTTGCAGATGACAGACAACGCTGACTGAGCCGGAGAGTAGTAGGACTGGACGGTACCCGAAGGTGGAACACTCAGCGTGATGGTACACGGAGCGGACGAATAGACATTTAGTGCTAAGGAGGCCATCTGTACCTACCCTTCAGGTAGAAACCGCAGAGGACGACCCAGTAGTTGCTTTACTTCTTCTTTCAGTTGTACTTGTACTTTTTCGTTCCATTTTACTTTACTGTTGGGCTTGTATTTTTGGCCCCCTTTACTTTCAACACTCTCTTTTGTATATAGTTTTACTTCTAGTTGTGTACTCTGATGTGTTTGTTCACAGTTTTAAAGGAAATGCCTTCCCGGTTTAAAGATTTATGCCTTTGGTGCTAGTTGTCGGCCCCTGACCTATGGATTGTGGGCTTGGGGTAGTAACGATATAGGCCTCGGGGGTCCGGTCAGGACAAATTAGTATTAGATGAGTCAGTTCTACCGCAGAACATAGGACTCTGATCAATATTTTATATGAAGCAATAGTGTTAAGGTTAGTAAGTGTGGTTTTTAGTTTAGGGAGTCCAGTTTTGGTGCGAGTGACTGACGTATCCATACACTAGGACCCTGACTACTGATTTCCGACTTAGTGCATGAAAAAACTGATTGTGTGTGTGTCTTTAAAAGTTTTCTTAAGTCAGCTCAACCAGGTCATCTCACCAGGTATAATCTTTTTACCGTGTCACATCTGTTTTTTTTAGGATGCATCCCAGTAAATCCCTGAGAGTCGTACGCTCTAACAGCCCACCGAGTGACGAGGCCTCGGTGCTAGGCCCTTTACCAGTGAAGGCACCAGTGGTACCACTTCCCATTGGGCCACCGATGCCACCATCCCTAGTAGCAGATGATGCATGCTGCTTGAGCGCGTTGCATGAGTTCCAGCGCCAGATGCCACCTAGGTTCCAAGGAGATATGGAACCATAGGTGGCTGAGGATTGGATAAAGGCTATGGTGAGAGTCTTCAGGCTAGAAGGGACACCAACAGACTACATGGTGATCCTTGCCGCAAGTCTCCTTCAGGAAACAATAGGCAGATGGTGGAGCCTGATGCTCTAGGTCCATGACAAGGTGACACTTCTCTAGGCAGAATTTGAGAGCCTCTTCTAGTTAGAGTTTGTTCCAGTGACCCTATGAGTGGTACGGATACAAGAGATACTACATCTACAGCAGGGTAGCATGACTGTGGCTCAGTACTCAGTAAGGTTCACCGATATCTCGTGCTACTCCACATATATAATAGGAGACCCATTCTTCAGAACCCAGACCTTCGAGCAGGGGCTCATGAGAGAGATTAGGGCTTCAATGATCTCACTCAGTATCCCAACGTAGGCGTGGGTGTTAGAGAGAGCCCTCATAGTGTAGAGTTTCCTTATTGAGCATTCACCAGCAGCGAGACCCACCAATAGTCGACATGCAGCGGAGTCTTCTGCAGCTGGTAGTAGACAGATGACGCAGAGGTCCAAGAGGACCAGAACCATGGGTGGATGACCGTAGGATGCATGATCTGTTTTGCGGGGTACCCAGGGCAGTGACTTACCTGCCGGGATAAGGAAGTATTACTCATGCGGCAGGCAGGGTCACATGCCTTGTTACTATCCAACCCGCCGTTCACATGACCACGAGACAGTTGACGGGCCTCCCAGGCAGAGGCAGATATTCGATCGAGGCTGTCTGCAGGGCACATGCGGACATGGAAGAGGAGCTGGTCATACAACTGGAGATGGACGACGTTACGAGGTGCTATCTCCACCACCACCAAGAGGTTCACCCCAACCATAGGGAGAAGGTGGAAAGGGGAGAGATCAGCTTCAGGAAGCTGAGTCATACGACCATGGTGCTCCGGAGATGATTCAAGGTATGATATGTGACTACTCCACCTTAGCTTCAGTTCTTATAGACACTGGTTCCATTCATTCTTTCATTGCCACTACCATCGTTCGGAGCATGGATATTCCGACGGAGCCATTGGCTCAATCCTTACGGAAAAAGACTCCTACGGAAGAAAAATCGATGATTACGAACTAGTACCAGCAGTGTGAGATTAATCTAGGAGGCGAGAGCTTCGGCTGGGATCTCCTCATAGCCGCATCGAAGCTTTATAACGTCATCTTAGGTATAGACTGGTTATCTACAGTCTATGCTCATATTGACTATATTAGGAACAAATATTGGTGTTTCCGCATGGATGGGACCAGGTTCAACTTCACCGGTGAGAATGGAACCTTTGAAGTGTAGGAAGGACTTACTCAGAGGAGGGTACAGTCGATCACTCATCAGTTGTCTTACCATAACATCAGAGTAGTTGATATGGAGAGTCTGACTTACCGTGTAGTGTTGGACCAGTACGCGGATGTTTTCCCTGATGATGTTCAAGGACTACCTCTTCGAAGATAGGTGGAATTCTACATTGACATGTACCCTGGGAAGACCCTGATATCTACTCCAACATATCGTATGGCTCTCACTGAGCTTATCGAGCTACATGTACAATTATAGGACTTGTAGGAAAAGGGATTAATCCGGCCCAGTGTTTCTCCCTGGGAAGCACTGATTCTGTTCTCCATGAAGGCGGACAGGATCTTGAGGCTCTTTTTCGACTACCGTCGCCTGAACCGGGTGACCATGAAGAAGAAGTACCCACTCCTAAGGATTGATGACATCTTTGATCATCTCAAGGGAGCACAGTGCTTCTCAAAGATAGACCTCAGATTAGGCTATCACCATCTCAGAGTTTGAGACAAGGATGTGCAGAAGATGGATTTCATGTGTCGGTATGACCACTATGAGTTCTTGGTTATTCCCTTCTGCATAACCAATGCTCATAAGTGTTCATGAGTCTGATGAACATGATCTTCCAGCCTTACCTCGATCGCTTTGTTGTGGTATTTATCGATAACATTCTGATCTACTCGACTACCGAGGAGGAGCATGCCTACCATTTCTAGGTAGTACTAGGCACACTCCGAGATCCCCAGATTTATGTTAAGATCTCAAAGTGCCTGTTTTGGATTCGAGAGGTTCACTTCTTGGGACATGTCATCTCGGAGGCTGGAGTTGTAGTAGATCTTGTGAAGATTCAGGTAGTACTTTCTTGGGAGCCACCGTGGAGTGTGACTTAGGTATAGAGTTTCTTAGGCTTGGCTGGATACTACCATAGATTCGTTCTAGACTTCTCCAGAGTTGCATCACCACTATCAGCCTTGAAAAACAAGGGGAAAACCTTTGTATGGTCGTAGAGATTCCAGCATAACTTTTAGAAGTTGAGGTAGAGGTTGACTAGTTACCCCATCTTGAATCATCTAGAGGATGCGTAGGGTACATAGTCTACTGCGACGCATCAGGGACCAGACTCGGGTGTGAACTAATGTAGGAGAGATCTATGATCGTATATGGTTCTCAGCAGCTGAGAAAACATGAGAAGAACTATGATACCCATGACCTTGAATTAGAAGAAGTTGTCTTCAACTTGAATATGTGGAGGCACTATCTGATGGGTGAGAATTTCATAGTCTACTCTGATCACAAGAGTCTCAGATATATCTTCTCCCAGAAGGACCTGAACCCGAGACAACGACGTTGGATTGAGTTCCTCCATGACTATGACTTCGAGATAGTCTGTACTCCTAGGAAGGGGAATATTATTACGGATTCACTCAGTAGGAGATCTGGTATACAACTACTAGGAGAGGCGACATACCAGCTGGATGCCTTACAGTTATCCTTTGTGGATAGATATGGAGCAACCTTTCTATAGTCTCTTACAGTCACTCCTCCACTTCTTTAACGAGCCAGGGAGGCGCAACGTGGGGACGCTGACTGCGAGACGCGACATACTCATATATCCATGGGGTAGGCACCTCATGGATTATCTGATGGTGGGGAGCACGTAGTCCTCTTCAGAGGGTGTAATATGGTACCAGTAGAACTTTAGGAGGAAGTGTTGAGGGAGTTCCACACTTTCCCTCTATCGGTTTATCCAGGAGTGGAAAAGATGTACAGGGACCTTCGATGACAGCACTGGTGGCCAGGTATGAAGAAGGAAGTAGCTGAGTTTGTCTCACGATCCGTCACTTTTCAGCAAGTGAAGGTGGAGTACCATGTACCAGCAGGCTTGGTACATCCCTTAGAGGTCCCAGAGTGGAAGTGGGATGGGATATACATGGACTTCATGACGGGTCTTCCACGTACATCCATGAGTCACAACTCGATTTGGGTGATTGTTGACTGACTCACCAAGTCGTCTCACTTCCTACTGATCAAAGAATATGGATAAGTTGAGAGCTTGGGATGACTCTATGTATAGGAGATTGTGCGTTTTCATGAAGTACCTTATTATATTGTCTCTGACCGTGAAGCATGGTTTACATCCCAGCTATGGAAGGGGTTGCAGGAGGCTTTTGGGACACAGCTACGTCTAAGAACCACCTTCCATCCTCAGATAGATGACCAGACTGAGCAGACCATCTAGACCCTCAAGTACATGATCCGTACATGTTTCCCTGAATTTGTTCACAGCTGGGAGGATCACTTACCATTCGTAGAGTTTTCCTACAACATCAACTATCACTCTAACATCGGTATGTCACCTTTTGAGGCCTTGTATGGTCGACCTTGCAGATCACCACTGTGCTGGATAGACCCAGGGGATTCAACACTAGTGGGACCAGAGATGGTACGAGATACTACAGAGAAGGTGCAGATGAAGACTTCATAGAGCAGAAAGAAGTCGTATGCGGACCGGAGACATAGACCTCTAGAGTTCGAGGATGGTGACCATGTCTTTCTACGGGTCTCACCTTGATGAGGTCTATGGAGATTTTTCTGAGGCGGTAAGTTGTCTCCGTGATTCATCGGACCTTTACAGGTCCTCAACAGAGTAGGCGAGGTGGCTTACCTCTTAGATCTTCCACCTTAGTTGCACTGGGTGCACGACATCATTCACATATCTCAGCCGAGGAGATACATGCATGACCCTTCCCACATAATTAACCATGGGGAGGTGGACATCGATGATGGGGCGACTTTCATGGAGGTTCCATTGGAGATTGAGGATCGATAGGAGTGGGTCCTTCATGGACGGTTGATACCTCTAGTCCGCATTATCTGTTAGCACGGGAAATTCTAGGAGAGAACATGGGAGCGGGAGGCTCAGATGCATGCTCAGTACCCCCATTTGATCCCTTAGTTTGAGTTTTAGCTTATGGGGATGTAAAGCCCAGAGGTGGGGAGAATGTAAAGACCCGGAAAATTACATGGATTTATTTTTTAAATTCATGGGATTTTTACGAGTCTTTAAAAATTTACGGTGCTTGATTCCAAGGGCCGGTGTGCCCAGAATCATTTTCTGATTTTTTGTTCAGGTATGTTCAGTAAACATACAAGCGAGATTTTATATCTTTTGAACCGGTGCTCGGAATTGAAATCTGAGGGCACCGTTGAACTCGCAGTGCCAGTATTCTCTTAAGAAGACTTTCACCCCGATGATAGTTGGTCGATAATGGAAGTTAGATTTTGGGTTTTTACTAAAATTAAATAAAAATAAAGTGTTAGCTTATTTTTATTTATTTGGTGGTTAAAACCTCCAAGAGGAGGTTAGAGGTGGGGTCCACCACACCATAACCTCCCATGAGTGGTTATGGTGGTGGGGCCCACCTGAGGTCTAAACACCTCTTATCAATTAAAGAGGTGGGGACCACACGGGCTTTAAACCCCATTGAAATCTCCATAAGTGGGGGGAAACTCTTGAAATTCCCTCTTTATAGTGAAAACCCTTAAAATTAATTAATTAAACCATTTGAATTTTAATGCCAACAATTTAATATGATGCCATAATTTATTATTTTTTTGGAAATTGTCTTTTGGTGGAGCCTGGGAAGAGGAAAGAACTTGGAGGAACCATTTCTCTTCAACAAAGAACTCATCAACCTCCAACGACGAATATCATCTTCTTCTTTCTTTGATTGGAATAATGGAGGGAGCGCCATCCTTGAAGAACACCAACGACACCAACTTCAGCTTCTTATTTCCCAAAAACAACAAATAGACAATCACTTTCCATGACTTCTTCAATGATCATTGATATGAGGTAGGGGGATTTAAGATTGATTTGCTTCTATTCTTCATTGAACAAATCTTGGTTTATGAATCACCAAATGTTATCACCATAACATGGAGAGCTCGGGCCGCATGAACATGGCCCGAACCTCCCCCATCGTTTTCCCTCGTTTGTTGATGACGGTGGAGGTGCAACGGTACCGCCAGAATAGTGAACCGCGGTGGAGCAACAACGGCTGACGACTGTCCGGTTGCGAAGAAACCGGCGGCACAAGGCTGTCGGGTCATCGGAAGGGCGCGACACGGTCGTGCCGCATAGAAGAAAGGGCCGCAGCTAGGCTGGGCTACGGTGGAAGAACGTGGGGCCATCGCACTGTGTGGAAAAGAAGTGGGCCATGGCCAAGGTGGTTCATGACAGAAGGGTGTGGCACTGTCACTCCATGCAGAGGAGGAGAGCCGTGGCCTGGGTGGGCCGTGACGGAGGGGTGCGGCGCCGTTGCACCATGCAGAGGAGTAGAGCCGTGACGGAGGAGTAGAGGTGGCCAATGTTGGGCCGGCCACTAGTGGTGCGGAGTCGCTGGCCGCTCAACCAGTCGGGAGGAGCGGGACTCCTCTGGGTTTCACGTGAGTGGGAACAGTGCCACATGGCACCAGTTCAGTCTCCACCAGAATGGCTCTGCCGTTCTAGAGCCAGGGGGCGCGCAGTTTCCCCCTGTGGATGTAGCTGAGGCGGACCCCCCGTGGGCTGCTGGCCCGTGCCCAGTGCGGGCTGGGCCACCCAGTGTGAGTCGGGCCACCCCCTTGGGCTAGGTCAGACCTGTGGACTCGGTCAGACCCGTAGACTGGGTCGGACCCCAGTCCGGACCGTTTGACCCGAATACACCTTTTCACCCATAACTTGGGCTACGAGTGTCCAATCGACAAACCGTTTGTGGTGACGGAAATCCTAGAGCGAGAAAATTCTTTTGACATATACCATTTGAGGTTTGGACCTAGTTGAGGTATGAGAGAGATGGTTTAAACCTAAAATCCAACCGGGCCCCTGGGACAAAAATGCCAATAACTCACAGACCGGGAGTCCGATTGATGTGTTGTCTGTTGCGTTGAGACCTCTATGACGAGGCAGAGCTTTGAGATACTTCTAAATGGGACTTAGTGATATTTTTAGTATCGATTAGTAGCTCGTGGAGTGGATCCTTCTAGAGGCGAGCAGACATAGTACGAAGACCTAATAACTAGGTGAGACCTGGCGACTGCTTGACCGATTCAACTCGGAGTGACTCGACTGGACCAGTGGGGAGCGCCTCTATGTGACACGACAGAACCACGGTTGGAAGAGCCTCTGTGTGAGCGTGATAGAACCACAGTACTCGATAGGAGGAGTACCTTAGTAGGCTATGAGGGGTAGCGCTTCTGTGTGGGCGCGAAAGACCTGTGGTGGGGAGTGCCTCTGTGTGACATAGCAGACCCATGGTACTCTAGAGGAGGAGTACCCCAGTAGTCCCAAGATAGTGGGAAGTGCCTCTTTGTGACGCGGTAGGCCCACTGTACTTGATAGAGGAGGATTATACCATCATACAAGGATTCGACAGTGTGACTGGCGTTGTTTCTTGATACTACCCCTAGAATAAAAACCTAGTTTGTGCTGAGTCAATGACTTTTGTGTTTTCCTCATGATTGAGATGGGTTACTAGATAACTTATGTATATGTATGGGAATATACCTAAGTAATGGTTATCTGTTGATTTCATACTTTTTGGTTTATTCTTGTTGGATTTTGTGAGACCTTGAGGGTCTCGGGGTCCCTACTGAGTATCATTATACTCACCCTTGCACGAGCTATGCCCGAAACTCGTTGTGTTGGTTTCAGACGATGGAAAACACTGACTGAGGTGGAGAGTAGTAGGGCTGGACGATACCCAAAGGTGGACCACTCGGTGTGACGGTACACAGAGCGGACGGACAGATGTGGAGTGCTGAGGAGGTTATATGTATTTAACCTTTAGGTAGGAACCCTGAAGGATGACCCAATAGCTGCTTTACATCTTCTTTCAGTTGTACTTGTACTTTTCTGTTCCCTTTTACTTTACTGTTGGGCTTGTATTTCCATCCCCCTTTACCTTCAGCACTCTCTTTTGTATATAGTTTTACTTAGTGTTTTACTTCTAGTTGTGCACTCTGATGTGTTTATTCACAGTTTTAAAGGTAATGCATTCCCAATTTAGGGATTTATGCCTTTGGTGCTAGTCTCTAGCCCCTGGCCTATTGAAGGCAGGCTTGGGGTAGTCATGATATGATCCCCGGGTGAAGGGTCATGACAGTAGTGGAAAACATGGGTGTTTTCTAATTTTTTTATTAATTAGCTTATTATTTTTCATCAAGACTATGAATCATTTTAGCATTATAAGTAAATATATTAAAATAATTAATGCGAGATAAAGATTATAGTGATTAAATAATAAATGACTAAAGGGATAGTTAATTTATATTATAACGTATATATATCAAAAATTCATGTATTGTATTATTCACCACAAATTTATTTTTTTAGAAAAATCCAAAAAATTCACCCTAACTATTTTTCAATGTATAGAATTAAAAAATTTACATAGTTATTTAATTTTTTTCTAAATATGAGAAATTTATTTTTTATTAAAATCAAAATTTATATGGAAATAAAAAATTTTAAATTTATAAATGATTGTATAACACTCTGAAAAAATAATTTAGTTTTCATAAAATTATCATTTAATCATAAGAAAAAAAATATTAATTTTTGAATAAATTTTAGGACAATAAATGTTCTATTAAATTATTATATAAATTATAAAATTGGAAATAAACATTTATATTTATAAAAAATAAAAACACATAATTAGTAATTTCTAAAATAATTATTTATATATATTATGATATAATTATATTATATTACCATTTATAAGATTCCTATATTTTATTTATATTTTCATAGGTGTAGTTACTATTTTATTAGTCGAAATACTTTTTTAAGGGTCACATTACTATTCCAAAGGTTAAGTTACTATTTCATTGATATATGTTTATTAAATTCAATAAAAATCATTTTATTTCATTCTTTCTTCATTTCAATGTTTGTTTTGTGTTCTATATGTGATTTTATAAGATTCAGAGTATATGAAATAATTTTGTGTGAAATGTAAGATATCGAATGAATTTAATTTATTTAATAGGATACATACCATAATATCTTAGGGTGTTATTTTATTCCCTCCCACGAAAATGATATCCACAAAAACGTTTCATGAATATTTCCCTCTTAATATATGTGTGAGGTTGTTCTTCATAACATCCCTAGGTTCACAAATTGCTTCTTCCATTGTATGTTTTCTCCACCGAACCTTTTACCAGTCAAGTCATCCGATTTCTTAATAAATTCTCTATCATGTAAAAAATCTCAATAGTATCTTTATATTAAACAAATAGGGTTTCATTTCTATTTGTCTATTGGTTAGCACATGTGTTATGTTGGGCATTTACTTATTTTACAATGATATGCGGAACATGTCATGAATTATAGAGAGATGTGGTAGAATTTATAATCAATAAGATATAGCTCCAATTCATTCCATAATTTTAAATAGTCCTATGTAACTTGGGATAAGTTTCTATTTCTTACTGAACCGTAATACACCCTTCTATGGAGATACATTCCTAAATACATCATAACCCACTTGATATTCCAAATTCTTTTCCCTTTTTTAGACAAATCTTTTATCTATGTTGGGGTGCTTTAATATGAGCCTGGTTATTCATTAACTTAATCATTATCTCCTCAATATTTTTTGGGCCTATAATTTTCCTCCCCCTAAATTTAACCCAATAAATAGAGTTCAACATCTCTTGAAATATGATAATTTATATGGTTCCATTTTAATACTAAAATGGAAACTATTTTTATAGAAAAATTCAGCCAAAGTTAAATAGTGATCCCACATACCTTGAAATCAAGTGATAAAGATCTCAAAATATCGTCCAATGATTTAATAGTCCTTTTAGACCGTCCATCCGTTTGATACTGAAAAGTAGTACTAATATGATGCTCAGTATCCAAATTATTCTGAATACTCTTCCAGAATTTTTTTTTCAATCAAGAATCTAAATCAAACACAATAAATATAAGTTCACCATGATTTCTTACAACTTAATTAATATAGAGTTATTCTAGGTTCTCAATAGGTAAATATTCTCTTATAGAAATGAAATGTGCCAATTTTGTAAGATGGTCGACAATAACTTATATTGCATCATTCCTTATAAGAATCCTTGTTATCCTTGTGAAAAATTATATGTTAATTTCATCACTATTCCACAAAGTAATTGGTTGGGGTTGCATCAATATTCTTTGGTTTTATCTCATTTCATTAAATTTTTGAAAAACTAGACACCTTTAAACATATTCAACAATTTACTACTTCATATAATCCCAAAAATAATGTTCCGTCAGATCTCTATACATCATGGTACTACCTGGGTCTATAGATAAATTTGAGCTATGAGCATAATAAAATAGTTACATTTATCTCCTGTATTTATGAAACACATATCCCCTTTCCAAATTTCATAACTCCATCATCTTATATGAATTATACTAATCTTCCACCCATAAACAACTGTAATTTTATTTTGAAAATTTTCATAATCAAATTAAGATATTTTTATCTTCTACAGTAAAGATGGGTTATCAATAATATAATAAAGGAGCGATGCTTCACTCTCCATAAAAATTCAAAAATCTATTTTTAGAAAATCAGTCAATATATTATATTTCCCAATCCTCATTTGGTTTATAAGTCCATGATCATTCTGGGTTAATGAATCTTATACCCTATTTGATTTTCTAGGTGGCAGTGTATTGAGAAATCATAATCCTTAATTAAATCAACCCATCACCTTTATATTAGGTTGAGTTATTTCTATGTAACTATATATTTTAAAATCTTATTATATGGATATATACCATATCATTCACCATAAATATATTATCTCTATATCTTCTGAGAAATGATTATAGATCCTAACTCAAGATCATGGGTTGGATAATTTTATTATGTTTCATCAACTACATTGATTAATATTCAATAACTATATAAATTTTTATATATAAACAACCTATTACATTCTTTGATGCATCATTGTATATCACAATCCCATCATTTCTTTATAGAAGAGTAAAAATTGAATCATTGACAAATTCCTTTTTTAACTCTCTAAAACATTCTATACAGTCTTTTTCCTATACAAACATAACATCATTATGTGTGATCTTGTTTAACAGGTCAACCAATCAGGAAATTGTTTTAACTAAGTTCCAATAGTAACATTTTAGACCAATAAATATATATACCTTAGTTATGATAATTGGTATAGGCCATTTATGTATTGTCATTTTCTTCACAAGTTTGACTCATATTCCGTCCTTAGAGATAATATTTATAAGAAAATAAACTATTTCAAGTCATAATTAACACTTTTTAAAATTACCATATAACACTTTTTATCTAAGAGTATTCAAAAATTTCAGAAATTGGTTCTCATGGGCCTCATTACTTTTATAGTACACCAAGATATCATTAATAATAGTAAAATATAAGTATCAATATATTTTATAAATAAAATGTTCATTAGATCCATAAAAATAGAAATTACATTAGTTAGTCCAAATTCAATTACTTTAAACTCACAATGTCCATACCTGGATCGAAATACTATCTTTGAAAATTTTTCCATCTTTACTCACAACTGATGTTATCTTGAAGGAAAGTCAATATTTAAAAATTATTGACCTCCATGGAGTTGATCAATTAAATCATCAATTGAAATTACATGATATATGTTCTATATTATAATATCATTTATTTCTATATAGTCAATGACAAAACTCAAGGTTCCACCTTTCTTCTAAAAAACTACAGGGGCCCCCCTGGAGAAACACTATGGCAAAGAAATCTCTTATCACTCAGCTCCAATAATTATTTTTTCATCTTTGCTAATTCTACAGTGGTCATTATATATGGATTATTTGATATTGGTATTTCATCAATGATTAATTAAATGGTAAACTCAAATTCATGCTCTAGGAAGAGTCATAGTAATTCCTTAAGAAATACATCAATGTATTCTTATACAATTGAAACATTTAAAATTTGAATATGAATTCTCTCATCCCTAAATGTTTTTGTATCTTTCTCCCTAAGAATTTCCTTCTGTATAGCTATTACGGGTGGATCCATAAAAGAATCATATGATGATGTTTATTCTCTAAACAAATGGGATTATACATATTCCTTATATATAGAAATTTTATTCTTATTTCAATAAATTACCGCTTCATATTTTGAAAACTAGTCCATAGAGAGAATTATAAAAAATTCAACCACGAGAATGATGATAAGGTCATCAACTAAAGAACATTTATGTTTCATAAAGGGGACTCATCAACATATTTTTTTTTCTAATGAGACTCCCATTAGCGATTTTCACTAAAAAATACCATGTTAAATAGAATGGTAAATGTCTAATATTCCTAGAAAACGAGATACATATAAAATAGTGGGATGATCAAGAATAAAATAAATAATTAGATAAATTTAATGATCGGTTTAATGTACTTTCCAACACAACATTAGTACTTTTACTTCACATGTAGTGATCTCATAATCTTTTCCATCTCCCTTTTTCCTCTTCCATGGTAGATTCCCCTAATGCTTCGGACATCAATTTGAATAATTCCCAATTTAATTATAGTTAATGAGTTTAAAATCATTGATTTGTTTCAACCCTTTAAATTAACTAGCTTGATAACCATTTTCTTAATACTTATAATAAACTTCCATGCCATTATTACATTTCCCAAGAAGATTATTTACAAAGTTGTCATATAATATAAATTAATTAATTCCATTATTCTTTATTTAAACTTAAAATTTTCCATGGTTATCATAAGACCTATTATTATATTTATTTACCTTGAAAAAATAGTATCTCTAAAATTATTTATACATTTTGAGGGAATATAATATAATTTTATCATATGATGAATTTTTTTGAGAAGATAGTTCCCTTCAGGGATATGTCTTAAGACTTTAAAATAAATGACTGATACTTTCTTCCACATTGTATAAGTAATCTATAGTATACCTAGCTAGTCATGTGAAGGTAGTCTCACAATCAACAACACTCTCTTCTTCCCTTTACTTTATGCTAAGGAATTTTCTATTCATCTTAGTTTGTTTCTCATGAGGGAAGTATTTGTTGGAGAATGTTAAATTATAAGTTCTATATTCCATGTCATCAATTTCATCATCCTCTATATTATTTTGGATCAATTACCACCGTTGATCAGGATATTCCTTGAGAAAATATACTTCCGGTATTAACTTTTTGTATGCATTTCATAACAATGCTAGACATATATTTTTAAGGGACGTGATACACTACACAGCTACCACTGGTATAGTTTTCCCACTAGTATATGGGGGCTTCTTTCACATGAAATGATCTAGAATAGGTGTAGTATGATTATTATTCATAATCTGAGTAAGATATCCAAATATGTTAATGATCTTTTGAACTCCAATACTTTCCATGTTGACTTGCTTAGTGGAGAAATACCTAAATTTTACCTAGGTATTGATTATATTCCTTCCATTAGGATAAATTTATAAACAATTTCATACAATAAATTATATTAGGAAAGATAATGCATAAATTTAAACTAGAAAAAACTTAATATACATTTCAAATTTATGTATATAAAATCTCATAATAATAAACATGGTTTATTTTGTGAAATTATTAATTTTAAATCATTCACATTGGTTTGTAAATAGAATGAGAATTATCCTAATAATATCCTCTAGTATTGTAAAAATGGAAGCATAGTAAGGTTATTTGTCATGTACTAGGTTAGGCTGAGTTAGGCCCAACACAACTCGTCAGATTTGTTACCCCTGGGAACGTATATTCTAGAACCACATCAATATGTTGTATCTAGTCATGGATGCCTTCTAGGAATACCCACATAATATCAACCATAAAAAATCTAGGATTTTATTCTATTCTTATCCTTGATGTCTATCTTATGTTTATGTCCCATATACTTTGTATTCTAATCCTAATTCCAAAGGTTTCTACTATACATTATGAGGTACCAACTATAACAAACTTAACCCTAGTAGGTTAGAGTAATTGGTTGTTTTATTAAAATAGAATATATATAAGAGATAATATCACAAAGGATTAATCAATAAAGAAATTTTTAATAAAATAGATACATACAAGGTTTCCTTATTAAATTGGAAATTAAACATAAAATATAACAATAGAAAATATACTTCTTCCTCAACACTTATTAAAAGGTTTCATCTTCAGAACCTGGTAAAGGATAAAAAATTAATGCGGTGAGGTCATAAAATCAATAAAGGTTACTTGAATAAATAATAAGTGAAACAATGTCAATAATTAATAGTATAAAGGTATATAACTAAAAAACTTATACCATCAATAAACTGAGAATGAAAAAATCATCCATTCATTTAGTCATAGTGAAAATATCATGGTAAATAATAACTGAATACTGAATGAAGAACATTATTATTTATTGGATGACATATATCTTGAACATGAACCATTATAACATCATGACCATTTAATTCTATGGGTAAAGACACATCTAATTCCATTTTGAAACAAACACGAAGTGTTTGTATCCTACCATTATGTCCCATAATACATAATGATGCATTGATGGACTATTTATAACTTGGACCCACCATTAATTGAAAGTACAAATCATTAATCACCCATAGATTCCATTCAATAATAAAAACCTATTTAAAAATGGTATATTTACATGATAATAATCGTATATATTATACAAGAATTATGAATATTTAATGAATGGTGGAAATAAATAAAAGAGAAATATACATACATAAATAATAAGTTATCAAAGGGAATATCATAATGGTTTCAATTAAATAATGGATTTAAATAATACATAGACATTTGTAAGTAAATTTAGGCATAGATCATGGTAAAATATATCCAACTGAAGTGAAAACATGTAAAAATTGTTTTTAAGAAACTTTAAAAAAGGGCATATTTAGTGTAGTTAATGGAAAATATTAACTAGACTTTAAAAATAAAAAAAGATTAATTTATTTCTAAAATAAGAAATGAACTATTATAGTTTTTCATAATATTTTTTTTTGGAAAAATTATTAGTGGATTAAAATATATTACGAAGAATACTTGAAAATGTGTATGAAATTGGATTTTTCCCTTAAATCGAGGTTGCTTATTGAAATTAGTTAAAAATAGAATATTATAAAACATGAATTTAAACATAAATGAAGTAATAATTTATCCTGGTAAATATTTTTGGAATATAAAAATAAAATTTTGGAGGATTAAATAAGAAAAAATAATAATTTAATTTGGTAATGAGAGAGAAACTGTAACCCGAAGGAAATAATTATTGTTTGGGGAGAATCCCTTACCTTATGTCTGAATGTGTTATTTACCTGATATTAATGTCCTAGATAATTATATTAAATCAACTAATTAATTAATTAATAACATTTTGTACATTAATTTAATTTATTATAATTTTATTAAGTTCATTCAAGGCCTTTTGATGAGTTAAAAGATACATTTTTTATAGTTCGGGAGCATTCATTTCCTTGGTTTTCCTGACCAGTTTCATTAATACATGTATGAAAAATCATGAAAAATTTGAATAGTTTTTTAGAATTGAAATTATATTTTATTAATGAAATTATAAAATATTAAATGGATTTATATTTAATTCAATTATGTGGTATGATGAAGAATCATTTGATAAGACACCAGTGGTAATCGTTTATATTATTTTTGCGGTTTTTTTATCACCACAGACTAGTTTTGTATTATTAATTAATATTATGTGTATATACTCATTAAAGAAAATTATATGACTTATAAAATGTATATTAAGATCTTATTTAACCATAATAATGGTTTTATGACCATACATTAATATGGTAATGTAAAATGAAAACACATCATCCCTGATGGTAATAAATCTGAACATCATGGATGATATTTTCATTTTTAAAAAAAATTGTACTATGGAAGGGTACTGATAATTGAGTTTCCATTATCCTAATAACATCACAGTATATATAAAATATTGTATTTATCATGAAAGTTTGGATATATTATGTGATGTAAGGATAATAAATTAAATGAAGTTGAAAAGAAAATAAAGGAAAATTAAGGAGGATTTTACCACAAGAATTTCTCCTCCTTGAGAACATCCATAAGGGGCTTGGGATTAGACTTTTGGAAATAAAAAGGCTCTAATACGTGGGTTAGAGACTTGTGAGGTTTATTGGGTAATAATTGGACATTATTAAAGGCTTAATATGTGTAAAGAGAATAGGTGGTGAGGGGTAGTATTTATAGTTGTAGAGAGGGGTGTTTTCTCATTATTTTATTCCTCAGTTTATTATTTTTCCTCTAGATTATGAATAGTTTTAACATTATCACTAAATGTGATGCCCTAAAAAATTAAAGTAATAATAGTGTGTATGACATGCGATAGTAAGCACGTAATGTAATTTGACATCCATATAATTTATAATTTATTAACTATTTAAAATACATTCTATATATTTCAATGGATGAAATAATGAGTTATCTTCAAATGAACATAAAAATGGTTTATAGTACATCATATGCAATAATCAACTTCCTATATAGTTTTCGTTGCATGAAAAAGTGACATTCTTTGATGGCTTGTGCTATATAAAATAGAGAGTCTTACTGAAAAACAATTTATAATTAAAACATTATTATTTAATATAATAAGATATAAACTAGCTGTTATGAATAGTATTATCTAAATTATGAAAATATATGGTTTATAAAACTAAATCATTGGTTTAAAATAAAATATAAATAAATATAAGAACAAATTGAATATTAAAAGCATATTTTTATAGAAAACTATTTTTTTCTCAAAAATATATTTTACCCAAATTTATTAAATAAATTAAAATTAGTGAGTGATATTAATATAATAAATATGTTATTTATTCAATAAATTGTTTTTTATATTCTTCTAATATATTTAGTTAGCATTAGATAGAATCAAACCCAATATTTTACATAAAAACCTATATTTTTATTCAGATATTTTAACCACCTTTTAATGGAGAACCTATTTTAAATATTTATTTTGAAACGTTTATGAAGTTAATTTTAAAAAAAAACATCATTTTTTAATTCATAATTTCAAAATTATCTTCGGAGTATTTTTTTGGATTTTTCCAAGAAACTTTATTTTTTGTGTATAGTGAAAATACTGTGTTTTAGTTAAAAACCGCCTTTTCATTTATATAATTATTGATGTTTAATTATAATATAAATTTGTTTTAAAGTATCCTTGGATAAATTATACATATATTAATGTAATTTGTTTCATTATAATCAATATAACCATTAAATTTAATATAAAAATGTAACATTATTTTAAACAGTTTTCTACTAAAACTAGTTAATCTGTATGTCTGCAAGATTAGCATTAATCTTAATTTTGACGATTCTGTGATTTTAATTTTGAAAATATTACACACACCATTATAATAATTATAATATTTGTGTTATAATAAGATCAACTTAATTTTTGACAAAAAATGTTTGTGAAAGTTATTAAAAATAATTACAGTTATTAAGGTGTAATTAGGCTTAAAGATGGATCAAAGCCCTATGTTTAAGGGCCCAGATGACCTAGAAACTTTTCCAAAACACATTGGATAGAAATATTTCTTCCATTAACCAACCATTAATTATTTTTTGTGGGTTTTCATAACTTGTATTAGGTAATAACATGTGCACACCTAACTTCTTTTCAAAAATACCAAGTGAGTCATTTCCATTCCATGTGAAAGGCCACCACCTCTACCCATTCCTCAAACCTCTCAAACCACTTAATTTTGTCCAATAACTGCCTAAATAGTATCCCATAATTCATATAGTTGACCAATAATCATTAATTTGGATATAAAAACTTCCAAAAAATCCTTTTGGTTTAAACCAACAGAAGTTACCCGATTAACAGGTAATGTCATTTCTCAATATCTCTAGTTTCATTTCTATTCTACACCCCCTCAAATATATTTTTTATATTATTTAAAAAAAAAATATCCTAATGATAATATTATTTATTTTGAAAAGTATTCAACCTACACTTACACACACTTCCATCAAATGGAAGCAAACATACTGAATCTGTGTATGACGAAATATTTTCCTATGAAACGATTATTATTCAATTCTCTATACCGCCTCTCATGGTGAACATTATGATTGAAACTAGATTTATATATATTATCTATGATATTTATTGTTTATTTATACTTCTTTAATTCTTTTATTACACCTACCTTTAATGTTTTTTATTTTACTCTAATATGATAACATCATTTGAGGAAGTGTGGACTACCGCCCCCTTAAAGCGTTGTGATTCGTTCACACTGAACATGGAATGTATAAAGGATGGTTTTAATTAAAAATATGTGAAATGAAAAACCTATGTATGATATTCATAATATAATTAATTTTTTTAAATATACTATATATATTTATGTATGTATTTATATGTATCATTTTCATTATTACCCTTTCACACACTTAAAAAAGTGATAACGTCGTTCGTGGACGTGTGGGATACCGCCTCCTCGACATGATGTCATTCCTTTTACCTCATATAATTATATATATAATTATATATTATTAAATAATATGATATTTATTTTATAATTATCATTCTATAACTATTTTAGTTACTTACCTTCTTTCTACAATGATCATTTAAAAATTGGAATGTTACTCATGCGTACGTACGACCTACCGTCTCCATGATTGTAACAAATTATCATTTTCATAACCATATTTATTGATTGATTTTAAAAGTATAATTTATGTAAAAATATGATAATTATGTAATGTTTTTCATTCTGGAGATGTTATATAAATACCCCTTTGACCATAGTTGATCAAGAATAGTTGTTTTGACACAGAAACATAATTTGGTCAAAAACACCTGATGTAAACATAATTGTTTGATTAGTTGTAAAAAAATGATAATAAATGAAATAAAAGTAATTATATACATTAAAAAGGGTTTTCATAAATTTTTAAATTAAAATAAATTTATTATATAGGAATTTAATGGATTTTCACCCGAAAGGAAACACGAGGTAAGGGATTCTTGTCTCATTTTCATTACGTGAGGCATACATAATTATTGTACACCTATTTTGTTATATATGGTGTATATAATACCACATTGAAATATAATATAATTAATTATATTATCTTCATTGTATTTAAATGTTCTATTTAAGGATTATTACCTTTGGGTTTTCAAATCCATTTGTTACTACATTTGTAAGGATTTCCATCTCACTTTTTACATTAGTGAGATAAATGTCATATTAAACACTTATTTCTTTTGTGTATTATACTTACTATACATTTTTATAAATTATATCTTTAATTAATTATCCTTCATGGTATTTAATACTTACATTTAATTTTATTGTTTCATGAGGTTTATAATTTAAAAATGTGTCCAAGTGGTATGAGATACTGTGGAATGATTAAATATTATTTTACACAAGAATAATCCTAATGAAATTTCAATAGAATTTAAATTAGAGAAAACTATATAACTATTTTCCAAAAAAAACTTTAATTATTGTCTGGTTATTCATGACCATTTCATATTTTAGTACCATTTTCTCACTCTTTTATACTAAGCTGTTTTTAGAAAATGTTTTTTAGAAAACCCAACTTTATATCTCTCTTCAGTCATAGAACCTATTTTATTCTAAAAATCACGTTTTATTAAATGTTTTTAAAAGGATTTGGTAAACACATTTTTACCATTTTTTATTTTACTAAAGTTTCAAAGGAATCTTCTTTTCACTTTCCAAATGAGGCATTTTCTAACCTTTTTCCATACTAAAGGAATATTATTTTTATTTCGTAGGACATGTACCTATTTATCCATAGTCATTTTTTTGAAGCCTCCTTATCAAATTCAAAAGGTTTATAAAAAGAAAAGGATATTTTCCTTAAGAATATTTTTAAATGTTAATCTTTTATTTAAACAATGACAACAACCCTCTATTTTAATCAACTTGGGTTTATTGTATTAATACCATCCTTATTCTTTATCTAGATGGTTTATTATTTATTTTTAAAGGAAAGTATTCACATTAACTTCCTTGATTTATTTAGTATTCACCTTGAAGTATTCAATTTCCTATGATCCTTGAAATTTAAATTTCCCTTTATTATCTATTTCATTTTAATGGATATTACTATTTCCTAAACCGTATACCATTTTAAATATAGTGACTACATTTATAGTTATTTTAAAGATCATGGACTTTTTTATAGATACATTTTTTTAATACAATATGGTTATTTGATAAGGTATATTAGTTATTTGTATTATTCAATATGATTAATTATTTGGACTGGAAATTAAGGGTGGATATCAGACTTTATATAGCTCCTCGATGCATCGAAATGTTCTCATGATATGAATAATTGTGAAAATAGGTTTATACCCTTCATTTTAAACAATATTATAAAATTTATTGATAGTAATAGGTCCACATGTTCTTGAGAAATGACGTATGATAAGAAAAATATTTCCCTTATAGTAGTTTCAGTTATTATTCATCCATGAGATTTTGCGTCGACATATCTACGGATATATTTCATTTCAGTTCATTAATTAATGGAATGTGTTTTAGTTTCATACCTTGCAATATTTATTTTTCTATATCTAGTTATTTTAATGGCGTGTGTTTACAGTTATTACCTTTCCATATTTATTATGTACTTTCATTCATTTTATTGATAACATGGAATGTGTGGTCAATAATTTACCTTTATATAATGACTATTCCCATTGATTCATTATTTCATCCACTATATTTTTTATTTACGGAGAATTTGAGATCACCCTTATTATTTTTATTTCCCTAAAAATCCAAGAAGAATACTATTAAAGAAATGTAGGAATATACTAGATGGGTTAGAGTTATCCTTAATATGTTTATTTGTTTTGAGGAAATAAATATTTTTTAATTTATGTACCCATTTATAAAAAAAATCACATTTTTATCTAGTTTTCCAAAACTACTAAACTAGTCGGTCCTTAAGGGATTGGTTCCTTTTAATCAGGACAGTGTAATTGATTTTAGAAAACAGCTCTGGGATATCTGTGGATGGGTCACTATATTTGGTATCAAAAGAAGTTTAGTGGCATCCTTGGGAACTGGATTCGGGAAAACCTTGATTAATGAACATACCCCTAAGGTAGAATTTGATGAATTATAAACGAAAACCCTAGAATTATGGTAATGTATAGATTATGTGGGTCTTCCTAGAAATACATCCCCACCTTGATACTACAATTGGATGTGGTTCTAGGATAAATTTACATAGGAGTAACAACATTGACAAGGTGTTCTGGACCTAACTTAGGGTAACTTGGTACATGGAAATGGGCCTTACATTGCACTTGGTTTGACAATCCTGGGGGTTATACATTAAAAAAAATTATAAAAAATTTGAATGTATTTTAACAATGAATAATCAAGGTTATAGCTAAGGTGTTTTATATTTAAAAATAATGTTTCATGATTTAGATATCTTATAGAGAATTATACACTTTTCTCACTGTAAATATTGTTTCTCACACTATTATTTCTGGTTTTAGTTAATGGATGAAACCCAAAGGATTCAAGATAAAAAACAACTAGAAAGAAAAGGTGGTGAAAATGAGCAACCAAATTATGTGTTGATTAGAGTAAAGAATTAAAGTTTATACCAAATCAATTTTCTTGAAACATTATTAACAATATATACCTTTACCAACTTCTGAATGCACCAAATAAGATAAGGATATAGGATGATAAGACCTAGAGTGGTGGAGACTCTGTAGAAAATAAGGCTTGACTTTCGATATGTGAGAAGTGTGGAAAGAGACACCTAGGAAAGGTTCTCAATGGAACATGTAAATTATTTATTTTTGTGATATAAGGACATAATTAAAAGGATTTTTGAGGAAAGAGGAAGAGTATAATGGAAAGAAATAAAGCTCCTCCTAAGAAATCCTTTATAGTTTTTTTGTCGTAAAAATGGGGAACCTAGAAATTACCCAAGTCAATACGCTCTCCTAGAGGATAAAATCTCGACCATGGAAGGATTTATGTGGAAATAAGTGGTTGAAGTATTTATTTATTTAGGTTGTATTAAAAAACTTAATTAAAATTATATTCAGAGACTAGCGTAATTTCATGTATGTACATCATATATTTTTTGGAAATTATATTAAGAAAAGGACAACCTATAAGCTGGTTGAAAACCAATCAAATCTAGTGTATCCATGGGTCTTGAACCCCAGACCGAATAATGATAAGGGTTTCATTACAACCACTTACCTATGTAATGTCATTGTTAATTTTCATCATTTTTAGTTAAACAATTTAGCATGTAAATATTAATAATGAACCAATAGTAACAATTTTGAGGATTAGAAATTAATTTATTATCCATATTTATTTTTAGAGATATTTAAAGACAAATATTAAGACTTTTAACACTTTTATAGGACTTATAATCCTTTAAAAGTTTCTTTTAGTGCTACAAGCATTAAAAAAATTCATTTTTGGTAACTAATTTTTTGGGACTAAAGGGATGAATTAGAATTTTATCAAAGCACAAAAAAAATTAGGATTGTTCATATGATATTGAAACCTATCATGTAAAAATATTTTTTTTTCATATTCTTGGTCAGTAAAAGAATTACCCAACATTAGTAAAATGACTCAAGAATAATTTTTTTTCCTAATATATAAATCTCTATTGAACAAATGGTTTTCTAAATCATGAAAGATTTATGGCTTTGAGACCATCCAGTTTCCATTGATCATTCTATTTTTTTGTGATTGATTACCTCATTCAATCTATATAAATATTTAATTTTTTTCCTCCATGTATGTGTCTCAAATTTCCAATGATGTTATCTTACTTAGAGAAATAGTTACATGGTATTCCATTTGACCTTTGTACTTTATATTCTCTTTTTTATAGAATATTACTTATGAACCGTTATCACGATGTGGGATTTCAAACATATGAAGTATCAAAAAATATATCACCATGATTGATTTTAAATTTAAAGGATTCAATTTAAATAAGGTGGGGAGAATGTGACGCCCCAGAAAACTAAAGTAAGAAACTTGTATTCAATAGCCTGTATGAAACGCGACATCAAGTGCATATTGTGATATAAAATCTCTATACTTATTAATATATTTACTATTTAAAATATATTCTATATATTTCAAAAAATGAAACACAAAGTTAGCTTGAAATTCATGTGAAACTTGGTTAGCGTACATCATATGCAACAATGACCTTCCTTTACAGGTTTTGATACATGAAAAAGCAACCTTCTTCAATGGCTTGTTCTATACACAATATCGTGTCTTACCGATAATCAAACTATAATTAAAAAATTATTATTTTATATAATTGGATATAAACTACCCATTATTAAAAGTATTAACTAACTTATAAAAATATAAGGTTTAGAAAACTAAATCATTGGTTATAAATAAATTAGAAATCAATAAAAGAACCAATTGAATATTAAAAGAATATTTTTATAGAAAACTATTTTTTTATCACAAAGATATTTTATCCTAATAGATTAACTTAATTAAAATTATTGATTAATATTAATATAATAAATAAGTTACATATTCAATAGATTATTTTTTTATATTCATCCCATATATTTGGTATGTTTAAGATATGACAAACCCCAATATTTCACATAAAAACCTATATTTTTATTTGGGCATTTTAACAACCTTTTAATGGTGAACCTATTTTAAATATTAATTTTTAAACTTTTATGAATTTAATTTTTTAAAATAAATATAATTTTTGAATTCATAATTTTAAAATTATATTAGGTTTAATTTTTGGTATTTTTCTAAGAAACTTCATTTTTAGCGAATAGTGAAAACACTGCGTTTTTGTTAAAAATTACCTTTTTTGTTTAAATAATTATTAATGTTAAATTATATTTTAAATTTGTTTTAAAGTAAAATTTGATCAATTATAAATATATTAATATAATTATTTTCATTATAATTAATTTAAATTTTAAATTAAATATAAAAATATAACAATCTTTTGAACATTTTTCTACTAAAACCTGTTAATCTGTCTGTCTGTGAGATTAGCATTAATCTTAATTTTTCTGATTCTGTGATTTAAATTTTTAAAAAAAGACAAACACCATTGTATCAAAGAATTTTTTTTTTCTATTTTAATAACATAAGCTTAATTTTGGATAAAAATTATTAGTGAATGTGATTAAAATTAATTTCAGAGATTAAGGTGTAATTGGGCTTAAAAATGGACTAAAACCCTATGTTTAGGGAACCAAATGACCTATCCACTTATAAAATATAGTTCTTATGGAAATATTTTTTCCATTTACCTTATATTAATTAGTTTGGGTGATTTTATATGACTTTTATTAGGTAAAAACAAGTACAAACCTAACTTCTTTTCAAAAATACCAAGTGAGTCCTTTCCCTTCCCTATAAAAGGCCACCACCTTTACCCATTACTCAGACCTCTAAAAATCTTAATATTGGAAAATAAATACCTGATTAGTCTCCCATAATTACTCTACTAGACCTATAAGAAATCATTTGGACATAAAACCTTCCAAAAAATCCATTTGGTTCAAACCAAATGAAGTTACCCAATTAAAAGGTAATGTCTTCTCCCAATCTCTCTAGTTTCATTTCCATTCTCCACCCCCTAAAATCTATTTTTTATATTATTGTAAAAAAAAAGAAAAATCATAATAATAGGGCATTTTTATGTAAATTTTAATACCTACACATACTCACACATCCATCTAATGGAAGTGAACAATCTGTTTTTGTGTACATAAAAGTACTACCCCATGGAATGATGATTGTTAAATTCTCCTTACAATGTCTCATAGTGGACATTATGATAGAAAATATGTTTATATGTATTTTATATGATATTTATTGTGTATTTATGCTTCTTTAATCCTTTTATTACACCTACCTTTAATACTTTCCATTTTATGTTAATACGATAACATCGTTTGAGGAAGTGTGGACTATTACCCCCTCAAAGCATTGTGATTCTTTCACACTAAACAAAGAACGCATAAAAGATAATTTTAATTAAAAATACATGACATGAAAAAAAATGTATTATATTAATTAAATAATTAAATTTATGGAAATATACTATATATATATATATATATATCATTTTCATTATTAACCCTTCACATACTTAAAGAAGAGATAACATCAATCGCGGACATGTGGACTACCGCCTCCTCGACATGATGTGATTAATTTTACACCACAGAATTATATAAATAAGTATATAAGATTAACCAAAATGATATTTATTATATAATTATCATTCATGAAATATTTGAGTTACTTAACTTCTTTCCCCAATTATCATTTAAAAATGAGAATGTAACTCATTGGTGCGTATGAACTACTATATCCATGATTGTAACATATTCTCATTTTCATAACCATATTTAATAATTGATTTTAAAATTATAATTGATGTAAAAATATAATAATTATTTAATGGTTATTATTATGGAGATTTTATATAAGGAACATTTTGACCATAGTTGACCAACAATAGTTATTTTGACACATAAATCAAATTTGGTCAAAAACACCCGATGTAAACCTAATTGTTTAAGTAGTTGTACAAAACATTGAAATAAGTGAGATAAAAGTAATTTAATACATGAAAAATATTCGAAAGTATGTTGAAAATTAACATAAGTTTATTATACATGAATATATAAGATTTTCTCCTGAAAGGAAATACAATGTAAGGGATTCTTGTCACATTTTCATTACTTGAGGCATACATAATTGGTGTACACCTAATTTCCTATATATGGTGTACTTACTTACAAATTTACATATAATATCCTTAATTATATTATATTAAGGGTATTTATATGTTTTATTTAAGGATTATTACCCCAGGATTTTCCAATCCATTTTTTACTACATTAGTAAGTATTTCCATAACACTTTTTACATCCGTGAGATAAATGTCATATTCACTACTTAATTCCTTTGTGTGGTGTACCTACTAGACATTTTGATATATTATATCATGAATTACATTTCCTTAATGGTATTTAATACATTCATTTAATTTTATTCTTTAAATAGGTTTATTATTTAAAAATGTTTCAAAGTGGTATGAGACACTTTTGGAACATTTAATGATTATTTTACTCAAAACTAATCCTAATAATATTTCAATGGAATTTAAATTTGAGGAAATTATATAACCATTTTCCAAAAAACACTTTCATTCTTCTGTGGTTATTCATGACTATTTCAAGTGTTAGAACCATTTTCCACTCTTTAATACCAAGATGTTTTTGGAAAGTGTATTTAAGAAAACTAGACATTATATCTCTCTTTAGTTAGAGAACCTATATTATTCTAAAAACCATATTTTATTAAAATGTTTTCAATTTTTTTTAAAATTATTTGGTAAATATATTTTTACCCTTTTTCTCTTTTACCAATGTTTCAAAGGAATCTTCTTGTCGCTTTCTTAACGAGGAATTTTTAAACCTTTTACTGTAAAAAGGAATATTATTTTTACCTCATACGACATATATAGATTTATAAATCATCATTTAATTGAAGACTCATTCTAAATTTAAAAAGGTTTTAAAAAAGTAAAGGATATTTTCCTAATGAATTTTTCTAATCTTTAATCTTTTATTTCATCAATCACAACAACCCTCTATTTCAATCCACTTAGTTTTATTGTATTGATACCAACCTTATTATTTATTTAGTTGATTTATTATTGACTTATAAAAGGATAGTCTTCACATTAACTTCCTTGATTTATTTTTTAGTCACCTTGAAGTATTCAATTTGTTATGACCATTGAACATTGAATTTCCCCTTATCATCCATTTCATTTTTTCATGGATATTACTATTACCTAAACTGTATACCATTTTACACACAATGCCTACATTTATAGTTATTTTATTAATTGGGGAATTATTGATAGATGTGTATTTCTGATATAATATTGTAATTTAATAAGGCATATTAGTTATTTTCATTATTCAATATGAGTAATTTTTTGAACTGGAAATGATGGGTGGAGCCCATGCTTTATATAGATCCCCGATGCATTAACGGGTTCTCATGAAATGAATAATTGTGAAAATGGGCTTATAACTTTAGTTTTAAATAGTATTTTGAAAGGTATTAATGGTAATATGCCCTCAAGTTCCTGAGATATGATGTCTGATAAGAAATCAATTTCCCTCATAGTAGTTTCAGTTATTATTAATCCATCATATTTTTCATCGACATATCTATGAATACATTTTATTTCAATTCGTTGATTAATGGAATGTGTTTTAGTTTCATACCTTTCCATATTTATTTTTCCTTATCTAATTATTTGAATAGAATGTGTTTCCAGTTATTACCTTTTTATATTGATTATTTAATTTTATTTAGTTTATTGATTACATGACATGTGTTTTTAGTTGTTTAAATTTCCATAATGACTATTCTCAATGAATCATTATTTCTTATGCTGTAATTTTTCCTTACTGGGCATTTGATCTCACCTTTATTATGTTTCCTTCCCAATAATCCAAGAAGCGTACTATGAATTAAATGCCAAAATATACTAGATGGGTTAGAGTTATCATAAAGATATTTATTTTTTTAGAAGGAAAAATATGTTTTAATTAGTGTACCCATCTATAAAACAATTATAACTTATGTATCTAGTTTTATAAGGCTACTAAACCAATCGGTCCTTCGGGGCTTGGTTCCTTATAATAATACCAATATAATTGATAGTATACATCATCTCAGGGATATCTAGTTTTGGGTCTCTACATTAAATAAATTAAAATACTGATTGTTATTTTGAGATTATGGTGATTATATCATAAATTAATCAAGGAATAGTTTACTTAACTTATAATATATATATACCTTAAATTACTATGTTTTACTACTCACTAAAAATTCAAGTATTTTAGAAAAATCACATAAATACACCATAACCATTTTTTAATGTGTAGAATTCAATAAAGAACTTCATTTTATGAAAATAATTTTATTATTATGATAAATACAATTTACAATTAGAAACAACATTTACATGTGAAATACCGATTTTAAAATTATAACTGATTTAATGAAACTTCAAGAAATTAATTAATATCTCATAAAATTATCCTGTAATCATAAAAAAATATATTAATTTTTCCATTCATTTTATGAAAGAAAATTTTATTTTAAATCGTAATATATATTATAAAATTGAATATAAACATTTATGATTATAAAAAATATCAATACTTAAATAATAATTTATAAAACAATTATTTATGTATACTATGATACAATATATAATATTACCATTTATAAGATTCTAATATGTTATTTATACTCTCATAGCCAAGGTTACTATTCTATTGGCCCAAATACTATTCCTAATTGTCATATTACTATTCCAAATTTAATGTTACTTTTTTATTGATATACGTTCCTTTATTTCTAGAAAAATCTTCTTATTTCATTCATTATTAATTTAAAAAGTCTGTTTTGTGTTCCCTATGTGATTTTATATGATTTATACTATATGAAATAATTTTATTTTAAATGTAAGATACCAAATAAATTGAAATTATTTAAGAGGATATATACTATAAGATCTTTGTGTGTTATGATTCATCGGAAAATATGGTACTCGGATAACAATTTCAGTTTCAAGATCCTCTCCCAAGAGATTAATAATTTTAATGAGTATAAGTACTTACTTGATTTTATCCTATTTCTTATGCAGAATCTCACACTCTGATTATGAATTTCTTGATTTACACTTCATCACTTATTCTAATAAATGAAGGTGACATTTTATTTCTTAAGTAAAAACAGATCATGAGATCAATGATAAGTCATCCAATATGTCTTTATTTACCATCAACACATAGTGGTTAGAAAAAGTTATCAAATATGCATAAATATTCATGTGGTGTGATAATAATTTAATCTAACAAACTTCATCTGATGTTTAACATAAATTTTCAATAAATGGTTATCCTTATAACCACGAAAAAAGATGAAAGTCTATAGAATTATAAATAAGGTCTTGAAATCATGTTAACATCGATCCCCCATATATTTAAAAGTAACTCTTGGTTTACACATTCCATATATGTGAATACCCTCATTATATATTATTTGGAAACTGGATAATAACCTGAATTACAATAAATCCTATTGGAAAACATGAAGTCTTCCTTATTTTGAAGATAAATAGATATATTATGTATTTCTAATAAGTTGAAAACTTCATCCATAATAATACTGACTACTTTTTCAATAAATATTTTATCAATTCTTAGGTCATAAATACATCCCAATTTACATTATCTAAATCAATCATCTCTTTTATCCAAGATAAATACAATTTTTTTCAACTTCTTGAACACATAAATGGTTACATTCCCTTATTTCAAAATATGTCCATTTCATTCAATGAATTTTATTAGTATTCATCACCACACAATATATCCATTTCAATAATTAATGAATAATTTATATAGAAAACACTTAAATATTTCAGGGTTTTATATAACATAATCATTGAATTCCAAAATATATACAATTAAATCATCCATCATTATTATGAAACTATTTATTAGGCTTTAAAAGCTTATCCCTTAATACCCATTTCCTATAATATGAAATATTAATAATTTATTAAGGTTTCTAAACCACAATAAATTCATGATTCTTACGTTAAATATAAATAATACTAGAAGATCATCCCATACCTTTCACATGTCATTTTCTGTCTCACTATCTTTCACAGTACAAGAAATACTCATAGACATTTCTAATTATCCTCGTGGGGTTTCCACTTAGGAAATCGATTTTCATTATTCACATACTTTCTACATTTGAAAAAATCAATGTTAACCCACTTCTTTTAGTTCCTAATTTTACAAAAAATTATAAATGTTCGGGTGAGAAACACTTATCATAGTAGAAAACCACATAATCATAAAAATTTACTTCAAGGATGTCTACATAATTAAACCTATATCATTAATCTATGACACATTATCTTAATAATAGCTTATATATAATCATATTTTATTTAAATCCTTCAAAATGGTTTGTATTTTTTTTGTTAATTCTCTAAGAATATCCCCAGAGAGTTTCAAACCAAGTGCGCAGTAAGGCCCATTGTTATGTACTAGGTTATGATTGTTTCAGGATTGACACACCTTGTCATATTTGTTACTCCCAGGGACATTTATTCTATAACTACAAAAACTTATAGTATCCATAAAGGCATGTAGTGTTAGGAAACCACTCATTCTATATTTTACCAAAACTCCATGACATTTTCTCATACTTCTCTTATCCCTAGACTTATCCGTAGATACATCCCTAGAAATATCCTTATAGATATCCTTATGGATATTACTAAAGTTTTCTCATAATAATTTCTAATGGTTGACTAAACCTTCACTCTGATACCAACAATAAAAATCCAGTCTTAACAAACATATATATTACAACATTTGTTTCTGGAATATATAAAACATTAACCAAAAGAGTCCCAATGACCTTATTAGTTTAGTTCCTTTGGAAACATGGAAATATAAAATTTAGTACATGAGTGAGATAAATTATCTCCCATTAGGTCCTCCTAGAATTGAAACCCGCTTATAAATTACTTATATAAAATATATCTTCTTACACTGGGAAAGTAAACATAAAAAGATGTGAACCCATATGCTCATTATGGGTAAAAAAGAGATATATGTAAGCATAAAAATGAGTATAAGGGTATGAGAACGTGATTATAACATTATAATATCATACCCTACACAACATAAATATGAATCATGGATTAAAGGATAGTTGTTCATAAGGATTTAATCATAAGGAAATCAAGATCATAATCTAATAAATCATAACAAAGGGGCAAGACATAGAATTTGTGGCATACACATAAGCATATAAAATGTTATGTGATGGAAACCTAAAAATACCTTAATAACATGTCAGTCTTGGGATAATAACACATGGACCTGATTCGATCTTGGGATAACAACTCATGTATGATCCTATTTCCAATCATGGGGTATAACCTATATACCCTCTTATATGCAGGCTTGGGTGACTACCCATGTACCTGCTTATTTTAGTACTTGGGATACATACCATGTACCTTATAATTTTTTTGGGATTGGGATACAAAACATATATCATTTGAGATAAAATATCATTTATCATTACCCAATTTATTGGAGGGAGATATAGGTCACACTCATATCATAATGAAATGATATATATGTGTTCTATAAGATAATAATACATGAATCATATCATGACCCATAAAAATAGATGGATTTCATTAACATAATATCATAACCCATGAAATGAAATTAGACTCATAAAAATTTCATCATATCATTACCTATGAAAAAGATATAGGTCTCATAATAATTTTATGAAGTATAACCCAAGAAAATAAGTTGGTTTCAAAAACATATAACCCGTGGAATAGAAATATGTGTCATAAGATTCATTCCATCAAAACAAAAACCATTCAAGAAAGAATATGAATGATATTATTGGATCATATACCCAATGAAGAATAAAATATAATAATGTATGTTATATTAAATGGATAATTATTTTGTAAGGTCACAAGGAAAATTATATAAGTAAAATACCCTTTCTTTGAAAATCATTTTCATAAAACCATTTCAAAAATCCTTTTCCTATAAAGAAATATTTATAATTTCAATTAAAACATTTATTGAGGAAAATATATTTTCCACTTTGAAAAAATATTTTTAAACTTTAAATAATTTTGAAAACCTTTCTATTCAAAAATAATTTGAAAACTTATAATGAAGTCATGAAAAAATTTCTAAAACCATTTTCCTTGAAACCATAAAACATAACATATTTTTGAAATCATTGTTCATTAAATAAATCTTTAAATTATGTAAATTTTATAGAATATTAGGATGAAATTTTCATTTAAAAATGACCTTATAATCATACAAAGTAATCATCAAGGAAATGGAAGTCATAAATACTGTTAAGTCATTACATGCCAAACATTACATTTCCACCTTAAAAGTTAAAAAATCACCTTTATCATAAAATTAAAAGAAGTTTATTTTAAAAAATATTTGTAAAAAGGTAAAACATGGGTTATAAATTACTTTAAACATCATTGGATGATATTAAAATATTTTTTAAAACCTTTTTAGAAAATATGGTTTTGAAATAACACATATTTTCGACAAAAAAGAGAAATAAAGTCGAATTTTCATAAAAACAATTTATTAATTATATTATGTAATAAAGACTGGGAAAATTGTACTAATAAATGAATAAATAATTAATATAAAATGGGAAAAAATATATTGAGTTATTTTGAGATATGTATCCTAATATTTCCTCAGTGGTAGAAAAATCATAATCAATCTTGATAAACTATAATATTGTTTCAATGTACACATACCAATTCGTATCTTTGAATTATATTCCCAGTCTAAGAAAATAAAATTATATGGAGTTTAAAATATCATGAAAATATTTAGTTTCAAAATATAACATGTTAAATTTCATTATATACACCTTATAAAATAACATTGGTGCATAACAGGGCATGTGTGTCATAGAAAGAAAATTGAGGCCAAATTACTATACTGATTTTGTAACATTTGAAACATAAACCCCATGAAATAAAAATCATCATAAGGAATTTTAAATACCAATATATTTATGTATAATAATAATATAATAAATTCATGGTCAGTAAACACACCACATATAACAAATAATAGGTGAACATGGCTTATGTCTTAGGGAAAATTAATGCGAGAATATAAAAATCCTACTACATGAGTATCTTTAGTATCCTGATCCACATGAAATAATATAATCATGTAAATATTTTAATATTAATATATAAAGGAATTTAATTATATAACATATAATAGGAAAATATATACACCACACAAAATAAGTGAGTGTTGAATATGGCATGTATCAACACAAAAATAAAAAAGTTAGAATAAATTCCCTTACCTTATGTCATGAGTTTCATTATACATGTTAAAACTTCATGTATGATAAATATAATATTTTTATATGTATATAAAATTTATATTATTATATATCATACCATATATTTGTTTTTTGTGACTTTATATTAACAATTTATCAATAACTACATGTTAATATTATGTTTCATGTAATATATGATTTGTTTTTCCTATATGTTTTAGATTTTTATTCTTGATCATCTTAATTAGATCAAGATTTGATTATGTACACAATTTAAATAATGGTATAAATAAATATATATTCTTTTTATATTTATTTATAATAATATATTGAATAAATATATATGAAATGGAATACACTGTTCATAGGGACGGTAGGTTGTATGTATGCATGAATGCTATTTCAATTTTATTGTCATATTGAATGAAAGAAAATTAATGAACTATATATATATATATCATTAAAGAATAATTAATTTTTTCATAAATATCATATAATTTCACTAGGATATCTTGAATAAATTCCATGTAGAGTTTGAATGAATCTCATCGCTTTGAGGAGGCGGTAGTCCACACTTCCCCAAATGAAATTATCAAATTTTCACAAAATCGAAAGCATGAAGATATGTGTTATATAATAATTAAATAAGAATAAATAAATCATATATATCACACATATATATATATATATATCATATAAAAAATATTTCCAATTATAATTCCCATCCATGAGAGGAGGTACTGGTAACACGAACAACATCATTTTGTGAGATGGTAGTTCTATGTACAAAATAATAGTACATTCATTACCCATTATATGGAAGTGCGTCTATGTACAATTATAACCCACTGAATAAAAACATATTGTAATATTTAAAAACTAGTGTTATTATATTATCATGTAATAAAGAGTATTTATGGATTTGAGAAAAAAATAAAACTAATACGATCATTGAATATGTTTACCTCTTTTTTGGGTAATTCCTTCTGGTTTTTGCCAAATGAATTCCTTATATCCTTTTATTCCAAAATGGATTCTTCTAGTATGAAGGGAGAAATTTTGGTAGATTTTTAATCATAGTTTTGGAGATACAAATGGAATGAGGTGTGTGATGATGTGGTATGGGTGAGTGACTTTTTATTATTTAGGAGGAGTGACATTCTTGTATGTTTTTTGTAACACCCCAAGATTTAATAGTACGTTATTTCTTCAAAGTAATTCAATAACTTGCACTACATGCAACACCGAATTTTAGCGCACCATGACTTACCAAACTAGCCGTTCAAAAGTGGTTATGAATACTATTAACTGAATTTTGAACATTATATAATACTTAAATTTTAGAATCCATATTATGATTTTATTAGACATAATGTGAGAACAAATACATTTTTTAGATAAAAGAAGTATTTTTCAAAAAATGCAATTTTACTGCCTTTAAATGGTGAAACCTCTTTAAATCCAATTTTGGAAACTTTTATATATTCAAATTGACAAAATAAAATTCTTATTTAGAATCAGGACATAAGAATTTAGTTTAAATATTGTTTTGGTGTTTTTCCGATAACTTTTATATTTGGGTGAGTAGTGAAAAATACTATATTTTAACTAAAAACAACTTTTTTAATCATAATAATTTACAGTGTTAACTTATAAATTTTAATGGTTTGGAAGTATAAATATATTATATTTTTAACATTTAATATAATGAAAGTCGATTTAAGTAATTTCACTTTTAAATTGGACATAAACAAGTGTCAAACTTTTGATAATTATTATTTCTTAAAAATACGCCTTTTGGTTTTGACAGTGGGAATTAATTTTAAATTTATAAATGCATATTATATTTTTTTCATTTTGTAAAATATAATTCATTATTGAATTCTTAATATCAAAATTATCTTACGGTAAATTTTTGGTATTTTTCTGAAAGCTTTTAATTTTTGAAGAATAGTGAAAAACACCGAGTTATAGTTTAAAACCAAATTTTTATTTAAATAATTATTTATTTTATTTAAATTTATTTTTGGTAAAAATAGATACATAATACCTATATATGTTCAATGTAATTCATTAGATTCAGTTTATAATAAATTTAGATATACAAAAATTTTATTGAACTTTTCACCGTCTTTTACCCACCTCCAAGGAGAATTTCTAAATTCACATAAAACTTAATTTTACTGCTTCTGTGAGTTTAATTTAGAAAATACAAGTGATATAGTTAATATAAAAGAGTAAAATTTGGTTCAATAAGGTAAAAATAATTTTTTTGAATAGTAACTTCTTACTTTTATTTACCACGTTTAAAAGTAAAATAGGGAAATTAAGGGTAAAAATGATATTATTATTACCCTAACACTTGTCCTAATTCTATTGGATTAGTGTAATTCGACCAAAAAACCCATATGAATAAAATATGACCCTTTAGGTCCACTTGGATTAGATTATGACATTTATTATTATTTAATTTAAAGAAGAGTTAAAAGTGTTAAATTCAATGTTTATTAACTAAAACATTTTTAATATAGGGTTATACATTAGATAAATTCGACTATAAATATTCATTAGAAATTTAAAAATATTTCCTACATTATGGTATTTTATTTGAAATTTTTAGACATTAAATAATTAAATTTATTTATGACACAATGATGATGCAGTAATTACCTTATTAATGAAAGAATCAAATAAATGGTATTATAAATATTAAAATAAATATAATTTCAACATTTTTATGAAATCCACGAATTTTATAGGTGACTATGGAATTTTATGGATGATTAAATGTATCTTGTTATAAGTAATAAAGTTTTTTTTCCTTTCAAAAAACAAAATACCAAATAGTGTCAAAATTGACATAAATTAATATTTAAAACAAATACTATATTATTGGTTGATATAATATTCCTAAGAATTAATGGTTTGTCCAAATGGATTAAATAATATTATATATTTTATTAATGAGCTACTTGAGGTTGTATTAGATGTTTAGAGTAAGTTTATTAACCATATATAGTAAGAATACAAGAAGACAAAGTAATAGTTAAACTATTTAACTAAGAGTTAAATCTAAATGATAAGGTTAAAATGGTAACCTAAACTTGTCTAAAACCTATTGGTTGAGATTATTTCGACCCATAACCACCTAAGGATTGAAATAAATTCATTTTGAACCATTATAAACCGAATATGATTGTATAATAAATTAATACTTTAATCTTTTCCTAAAGTGACCCTCACCCATCTTATAAAAGGGCAGTTCCCATTATCTCAAAATCACACTTCCAAAACCATTTTTATCAGCCAAAACCTGCCTAAATATCAAACCAACCTCCCTCAATTCAACCTATATGCCTTAGTTTTATAATAAAGTGAACATAAGGATCCCTTTTGATCAAATCAAAAGGAAGAACCCGAAGAAGAGGTAATGATTTCACCACCCTCTTTCAAGTTCCTTTCTTCTTCCACTTCTTCTTTCTTTGTTATTTCCATTATAAAATACTATCACTAGTATATTATATATACTATGATGTTATTATAATTATTTCACAACTATATTCATTATTATATCCATCGTATGAATGATAATGTCACCATACGTGCGTATGTATGACTTACCGTCTCCACGTCATGGTGTAATTTGTTATTCAACACTATGTTATTTGGATGGATATAATACTAAGTAATATGTATATAAATAACCAAAATAACATGATAATGTCTCTGTAAAATTAATATACCATAAAATTCCACACCTTTAAAGAAATGATATTGTCACTCGTGCGTACACACGGATTACCGTCTCCACGACGTGAGGAGATTCATTTCCACATTCACCATTCATCGACGATTATAAATAAATAAATAAATAAATATATATTAATAATAAGTTTGTAATATGTGAAATAATAATTCTACTGGATATATATATATATATATATATATATGTACTTACATATATTTTATTCACTTAGTTCCATTCAATACGTTATGAAAACAGAAACAGCGTTTATGCGTACGTACGGACTACCGTCTCCATAAACATTGTTTTCTGTTTCATATATATGTATATTATAAATATTTATATTATAAATATATATGATATATAAATCATGTTTTATATTCTTGAAATATTTAAATCATGATCTAAGTGATACGATTAAGAGTAACAAGTTAAAACACATACGATAAAGAAAGCGGATATTACCGGAAATATTAATATAACATGGAAATTATTATTAAATGGGTAGTATAAAGTCATAAATAAATAATTTATGATATAATAAATATTAATATGGTTCTGTTATAATTTAATAACATAATATAGTCTTCATATAGGAGGTTAAACATACCCTAGACTAAAGGAAAGTGCAAGGTAAGGGTTTTTCATCTCACTCCTTATTCCCGTGGGATTCATGCCATATTGACACTATTACCTTTTGTGTGGTGTATGTTCTGCCCATAATAGTATTAATTGTTTAATACAATTTAATTTATGTGTATTTACATATTCATTGTATGATACTTCTTTCATAGGGTGTATGTTTTGTAAGTTACCAAATTGGTAAGGGTTTATTTTACAATCTCATTATTATCCGAGGTTGTTTTTATGTACGTATTTACTGGGACATTTTTATCATACATTTCCATTTTTCATAAAAATGATTTCAAAATAAATATTTTAAGGATTTTTTAAAGGTACTCTTTATCAATATCATAATTTTAAATGTTTTAAAGATTTATCTTTCTAAATATTTATAATTAATGTTCATGTTTTCAAAATGATTTTAAGGATTTATTTATATGGACATGAATGTTTTGAAATGATAATTCTTTTCAAAAGTTTCAAAGTGGTATGGGAAAATTTGATTCAAAAATCTATTTTAAATTACCTCATTTATAAATGTGTGACTTTTAAATGATTTTACAAAAAAGGGTATTTCTCTAAAAAAGTTTTACTCATCATTTTCAACTATGTCAACATCTTTTACTGGATATTATATTTTTGAGGCTGATTTATTATAATAAAATATTATATATTGTATTGAATGAGTTATGATATGTTTGAATATGTATGTTCTATTTTTATACCATTCATGGTTTATGGTTAATGTATTGACATTTCATATTCTAGTTTTAATACGAATGTTTATGTTATGATTCAACTATTCATATGTGGAATGTAGTGGACTTTGTAAGTGATGGGTGGAGCCCACTATAGCTCCTCGATGCATCGGTAGGTCTCATGAGACAAACTATTGTCTTGGAACAAGGCCTTGATAAAAAATTTATTTGTAGTCTTGGCATGAGGCCTTGACTATGTGGTAATGATGTTTGGTATTAGGCATTCCTTCATTGCTAAATTAGTTATTACATATGATTATTCGACTAGTAGAATATCCATGTGTATGTTTATATGGTAATGTTTCACTTATTTTTACCATATTATGTTCAATTTTATGTTTAAAAGCCTTTTGTTTTTATTACACATATTTCCTTAAAAGTTTATAGCTTCTGCTAAATTATTTACCCTTACTGAGCATCTGAGCTCACCCCTTTCTTATGTTTTATTTCCCCAAGATTCCAAGAAGTGTATTATGATTTTTATGAATGGTCATGCTAAATCAAAAAATGGAATTCTCAAATAACTATATATGTTGTGTTTTATGCTTCAAATTTTAATGTAAATTTAATGTATGTAATCTATTTTCCAAGACTCTTAAACTGATCGGTCCTTTGGGACTGGATTCCTTGTAATCATGAAAATGTATTAAAATAATGCACCGGATCTAGGTAACAGGGGTCGGGGCGTTATAGTTAGTATCAGAGGAAGTTTAGAAATAACCTTGGAAGATATATTTTGATAAACTCTAATTAGAGCACATAGACCTAATATAGACTTTGAGGATTAGTATAGAAGAAATTCCGAGAATTTTGGTAATGTAGATATTTTTTGAGTTTTCCAATAAAATACATCCCTGTCGGGATACGAGCAGGTAGAGGTGGATCTGGAACAAATGTACCTAGAGTTAAAACCCGAAAACACTACTTTAAGCTAGAATCGAATGGGAAATGGTGCACGACAACGAGCCTTGCTGCACTCTTGGTTACGACACTCCCGGGGGATATGCTTAGGATAATTCTTGTTTTATTTACAAACCAATATGAAGGGTTTATGATTATATACCTCCTCAAACAACACATTTTTTTGGTTATGGATTATATCCATAAACTTTTCAATTTACGTTAGGTATTTTACATGTTTGGAATTATGAATTGAGATTCAAAAACTAACATAGAGTATTCCATTGTTTATAAATGGTGCCCATTAGAAGGAATGAGAACTCCAAGAATACATATGATCCAAAATGTAAGAAGGGTCATATCATTCATGGTATTATGCCAACATTTAGAAAGTAAATAGTCTCCCACGTATTATCATCATATGAATAAATAGTATCATGTGTTAATAAGATTAGTAAATAATTCTCTAAATCCTATGGCTTTGAAGGGAATCCAAAGAAGAAAAGGATGGTAGAAAGAAAGATGTATAAAGGGAGCAAGGGAAATAAGGATTTTCCAATATGTGATAAATGTGGAATGAATCACCTTGTTAAATGCTTGAAGGGAATGTGATTTTTTTATAAGTGTGGAGAAAAAGGACACCAAGTACGTGATTTCAAGGGTAAGAACAAGTTTTCAAATTTAAAATGCTTCATCTTCAAGGTATTGAGACACTACACGAATCAATGTCCCATTTATAAGAGTATACCGCAAATGATGTTATTGGATAATAATAAAGTTATGATACTACCTCAGATGAAGAAGAATGACTAGTGTTCTTATGTTTTTATTATAAAATTATTTCATTTGAGTGTTTTATCAATAGTATACTGTTTACATGAATTAAAGAGGTAAATAAGGATTGTACTGCAATACTATTTTATTGAGTATTTGAGATTATATGGTTCTAAGAAAAGTGAATTAATAGTAAGATACACTTTTTGGAAAATAAATGGTTGAAGGAAAGGTAATACATAATATGGTCCTGATAATGAGGTAGTGATTTTGGAATAAGAGATGGTTGATTTTGGTAATTTAGGATGTTGCGATGTTGTAAAAATACACGATGAAGGCGTTCACATGTTATTACCTGGAAAAAAGTATCCTCATTATGTTTAACTTCCTCATAAACTTTGGAATGAGATTTTGAATTTATGTATTTTGGATAATTCTAAAGGTTGGAATGGATTACGTTTGAAATTGGATACTATTGTAAGGTTATTTTTGGATTTCCATAAAAATTACAACCTGGAGGTCAGGCGGCAACCCGTCACGTCCGGTAAGGCCGCGAGACTTGAACCCACAACCGAATGGTGGCAATGGTGTATCACTTATCACTGACCCACACGATGTCCAAGACTGAATAATGTAGTTCTATTAAGGGGTCTGATATGTGAATTATGAATTCATTATTTGTGGAACCCTATATGATTAGGATAAATAGAATATATATATATATATATATTTTTAAATCTTTTAGAGTGAAATATGAGTTTGTGGTAGGAATTAGTTGAAGGATGAAACTCCACTTTTCGATTATATATATACATATACATACATACATATATATATATATATATATATATATATATTTCCCTCTTATTTTATGGATAAATTAATTATTAAACTTTATGGAAGGGATCTTAAAATTGAAAATGTGTTATCCTAATACCTTACGTTTTGTTGAACCGATGGTATTTTAAATCATTATAGATTGGTGGCTTTGAGGCCCACAATTCTACAATTGTTTTTCATTGATGACCTCAATCGCTACCTATAAATATTTACGTTTTTCCTCCAATTATGTATCTTTAATTGCTCTCCTAATCGAGATCATAATTTGGTGGTGACTTTTTTATTCCCATTTTTCCTCTTATCAAGACTATATTTTATTAACCTAATTTCCGATGTGGGTTTTCCCAAATGTATTTTCTATTTTCAACCTTTTATTTTTGAAAAATAATTTCAAATTGCGAGGATGCAATTTATTGAAGGAGGGAAGAATTTAACACCCCAAGATTTAATAGTACGTTATTTCTTCAAAGTAATTCAATAACTTGCACTACACGCAACACCGAGTTCTAGCGCACCATGACTTACCAAACTTGCCGTTCAAAAGAAGTTATGAATATTATTAACTAAATTTTGAACATTATATAATCTTTATAATTTTAGAATGCATATTATGATTTTCTTAGACATAATGTAAGAACAAATACATTTTTTCATATAAAAGAAGTATTATTCAAAAAATGCAATTTTACTGCCTTTTAATAGAAAAGCCTTTTTAAATCCAATATATGAAACTTTTATATATTAAATTTCAAAAAATAAACTTCTTCTTTAGAATTGGGACATAAAAATTTAGTTTCAATAAAGTTTTCGTGTTTTTCTGGTAACTTTCATATTTGAGTGAATAGTGAAAAATAATTTATTTTAAATGAAAACAACTTTTTTAATCAAAATAATTTATACTAATAACTTATAAATTTTAATGGTTTTTAAGTATAAATATATTATATTTTTACCATTTAATTAAATGGAAGTAATTTTAAGTAATTTCACATTGAAATTGGACATAAACAAGTGTCAAACTTTTGATAGTTATTATTTCTTAAAAATACGCCTTTTGGTTTTGACAGCAGGAATTAATTTTAAATTAATAAATGAAACTTCTATGATTTTAATTTGGTAAAATATACTTCATTATTGAATTCTGAATATCAATATTATCTTAGGGTAAATGTTTGGTATTTTTCTGAAAACTTTTAATTTTTGATGACTAGTGAAAAACACTGAGTTATAGTTTAAAACCAAATTTTTATTTAAATAATTATTTATTTTATTTAAATTTATTTTAGGTCAAAATAGATACATAATACCTATATAAGTTAAATGTAATTCATTATAGTCAGTTTATAATAATTTTATATATATAAAAATTTTATTGAACTTTTCACCGTCTTTTACCCACCTCCTAGGAGAATTTGTAAATTCACATAAAACTTAATTTTACCGCTTCTGTGAGTTGAATTTTGAAAATATGAGAGAAAAGATTAATATCAAGGAGTAAAATGTGGTTCAATAAGATAAACATAATTTTTGGTGAATAGTAACTTTTTACTTTTATTTACCACGGTTAAAAGTAAATAGGGTAATTAAGGGTAAAAATGATATTATTATTACCAAAAAACATGTCCTAATTCTATTGGATAAGTGTAACTCAACCAAAAAAAATCTTAGGAATAAAATATGACCCTTTATGTCCACTTGGATTAGATTAGGACATTTATTATTATTTAATTTAACGAAGAGTTAAAAGTGTTAAATTCGAAGATTATTAACTAAACCATTTTTAATATACGATTATACATAAGATAAATTCGGCTATAAATATTCATTAGAAAGATAAAAAGATTTCATACATCATGGTTTTTTATTTATAATTTTTATACATTAAATAATTAAATTTATTTATGACACAATGATGATGCAGTAATTACCTTATTAATGAAAGAATCAAATAAATGGTATTATAAATATTAAAATAAATATAATTTCAAAGTTTTTATGAAATCCACGAATTTTATAGGTGACTATGACATGTTAAGGATGATTAAATGTATCTTTTTTTAAGTAATCATGTTGTGATTACTTTCAAAAAAACAAAATACCAAATAATGCCAAAATTTACATAAATTAATATTTAAAAAAAATACTGTATTATTGGTTGATATATTATTCCTAAAAATGTAAGGTTCGGCCAAAATGATTAAATAATATTATATATGTCATTAATGAGACAAATTAGGTTCTCTTGGATGTTCAGAGTAAGTTTATTAACCATATATAGTAAGAACATAAGAAGATATGGTAATAGTTAAACTATTTAACTAAGAGTTAAATCTAAATGATAAGGTCAAAATGGTAAACTAAACTTGTATAAAAGCTATTGGTTGAGAGTATTTCGACACATAACCATATAAGGATCAAAATAAATTCATTGTGAACCATTATAAACCAAATATGATTGTATAATAAATTAATACTTTAATCTTTTCCTAAACTTACCCTCATCCCTCTTATAAAAGGGCACTTCCCCTTCTATCAAAATCACACCTGCAAAGCCATTTGGATCCGCCAAACACAGCCCAAATATCCTCCCAAAATCCCTCACTTAAACATATAGGCCTTAGTTTGATCATAAATCAAACCTAAAGAGCCCTTTTGATCAAATCAAAAGGAAGAACCCGAAGAAGAGGTAATGATTTCACCACCTTCTTTCAAGTTCCTTTCTTCTTCTAATTATTATTTCTTTTTTATTTCCATTATAAAATAATAAATATGGTGTCTTATATATAATATGATGTTATTATAAATATTTTACAACTATATTCATTATTCTATCCATCTTATGAATGATAATGTCACCATGCGTGCGTACGTACGGCTTACCGTCTCCACGTCGTGGTGTAATTTGTTATTCAATGATATGTTATTTGGATGGATAGAATGATGAGTAATATGTATATAAATAATGAAAATAACATGATAATGTATCTTTAAAATTAATATACCATACAATTACACACCTTTAAGGAAATGATATTGTCACTCGTGCGTACGTATGAATTACCGTCTCCACGACGCGATGAGATTCATTTCCACATTCACCATTCATCGACGATTATAAATATATATATATATTAATAATAAGTTTATAATATATGAAATAATAATAATAATGGATATATATATATATATATTTAATTACATATATTTTATTCACTTATTTCAATTCAATACGTTATGAAAACAGAAACAACGTTTATACGTACATACGAACTACTGTCTCCATAAACGGTGTTTTCCATTTCATATATACGTCTATTATACATATTTATATTATAAATATATATGATATATAAATCATGTTTTATATTCTTTAAGTATTTAAATCATGATATAAGTGATAAAATCAAGAGTAACAAGTTAAAACACGTACGATAAAGAAAGCGATTATTACAATAAATATTAATATAACGTGGATATTATTATTAAATGGGTAGTATAAAGTCATAAATGAATAATTTATGATATAATAAATATTAATATGGTTCTGGTATAATTTAATAACATACTATAGTTTTCATAAAAGACGTTAAACATACCCTTGACTAAAGGAAAGTGCAAGGTAAGGTGTTTTCATCTCACTCATTATTCCCATGAGATTCATGCCATATTGCCACTATTACCTTTTTAGTATTGTATGTACTGACCATAATTGAAATCATTGTGTAATACACTTTAATTTATGTGTATTTACATATTCATTGTATGCTAATTCCTTCATGGGGTGTATGTTTCGTAAGTTACCAAATTGGTAAGGGTTTATTTAACAATCTCATTATTATCCGAGGTTGTTTTTAGGTACGTATTTACTGAGAAAGTTTTGTCATCCTTGTCCATTTTTCATAAAAATGATTTAAAAATGAATATTTTAATTATTTTTTAAAGTTAATATTTATCAAGATCAGAATTTTAAATGTTTTAAAGAGTTATCTTTCTAAATATTTTTAATTAATGTTCATGTTTTCAAAATGATTTTAAGGATTTATTTATATGGACATGAATGTTTTGAAATGATAATTCTTTTCAAAAGTTTCAAAGTGGTATGGGACACTTTGATTAAAAATTCTATTTTAAATTACTTACTTTATAAATGTGTGACTTTTAAATGATTTTACAAAAAAGGATATTTCTCTCAAAAAGTATTACTCATCATTTTCAACTTTGTCATCATCCTTTACTGGATATTATTTTTTGGGGGTTGATTTATTATAATAAAATATTATATATTGTATTGAATGAGTTATGATATGATTGACTATGGATATTCTATTTTTATACCATTCATGGTTTATGGTTAATTTGTTGACATTTCTTATACTAGTTTTAATATGAATGTTTATATTATGTTTCAACTATTCATACGAGGAATGCAGCAGAATTAGTAATTGACGGGTGGAGCCCGCTATAGCTTCTCAATGCATCGGTAGGTCTCATGAGAAAAACTAGTGTCTTTGCACAAGGCCTTGACAAAAAATTTATTTTTAGTCTTGGCACGAGGCCTTGACTTTGTGGTAATGATGTATGGTATTAGTCATTCCCTCATTGTGAAATTAGTTATTACATGTGATTATTAGACTAGTAGAATATCCATGTTCATGTTTATATGGTAATGTTTCATTTATTTTTACCATATTATATTCAAGTTTATGTTTGAAAGGCTGTTGTTTTAATTACACATCTTGCCTTAAAAGTTTATAGCTTCCGCTAAATAATTTACCCTTACTAAGCATCTGAGCTCACCCCTTTCTTATGTTTTATTTTCCCAGTATTCCAAGAAGTGTATTATGATTGATATTAAGGGTCAAGATAAAGGGAAAAATGGAATTCTAAAAGAAATATATATGTTATGTTTTATGGTTCAAATTTTAATATAAATTTATTGTATGTAATCTATTTTCCAAGACTGCTGAACTGATCGGTCCTTAGGGACATGATTCCTTGTAATCGTGCCAATGTATTAACATAATGCACCGGCTTTGGGTAACTGGGGTCGGGGCGTTACAGTTTTAGAATGAGAATTCCACAAAAAAAATTCCTCAAAAAAGTGTCTCTAATAATAACCAAATTATATAGATTTTTGTATATGGTGAAAATATATCCAGCTAATAGAATTTTGACATGTTTCTAGGTCATTTTTTATCTTTAGTGTAAGGTTTAGTCATATGTTAAGGTAATTGTTTTATTAATCAATATAACTAATTTTAATCACATTCACTAATCATTTTTCTCAAAATCTAAGTTAAAAATATTAGAAAATATTTATTATTCTGATAAAAATTATGGAATCCATTTTCTTAAATTAAAATATCAAATGGGGAAGGAATTAATTTAAATTTAATCCTACACACGGGATGATAAGACATATTTTTAAAGTAAATTTTTTTAATAGTTTGGTAGTTTTTAAAAGAAATTTCAATGTGAAATTGATTTAAATGACCTAAATTAGTTTAATTTGTGTATAAATTATCTAATTTAATGTTAAAACAAATAAGGAATATATTTCATCCTTATAACAAAATTAGATGAAAAAATTGTTTTGAATTAAAATTCAGTATTATTCACTGTTCAGCAAAAATTGAATGTTAACAAAAAAATCCCCAAAACTCACCCTAATATATTTATAATGTTCCTAATTCAAAAATGAAATTAATTTAATCAAATAAATATTATTAAAGTTTCAAAAATATAATTTAACATTGGTTTTCCATTAATAGGTTGTAAAATTACCTTTTAGAAAGATACATCATTTTCTTTCATTAAACTTTTATTCATTATTATTCTATATAATATAAATTATATTTGATGTGTATTAGAAATATATATTTAATATATAATATTTTTTTTGGAAAAATTAATGAAAAGTGTTTTTTATAATTTATCTTTTTTTATATAAAAAAATTGTGTCCTTAGAAAATTAATTCCTTTATATTCTAATAGTTCTTACATTCACTTATACTAATTCAAAACCAGTGGATTAATTTTATATACTTGTGTAAATAATATTTTAAAATTTAATATAGTGTTTTTATTAACTTACATCCAAACGGCTATGTGGTTTCTATGATAATAATTTAATTATCATATTGATAAAATATATTAGTTTGAAAATTACTCTGCCTTGTGTGTAGTGAAAGATATTGAAGGGACTCTCAATTTTTTATAATAAAAGAAAAAAATAGTGTTTTGTGTACCCAAAATGTAATCTAATTTTTATGTGTAGTTTAAACAAGTCAAACATAGTTCTGTAATACATACAAACTACATTTAGTGTTGTATTAAACGTAAAATATCAAAAAGATTAAATTAATTTGAAAAAAATATTTCCTAAATTCTCAGGGTGTTACATTGAATTCCCTTATAGGATCATTGAATTTTAGATTTTGTTAGGGAATATTCACTATGTGTGTAGTAATATTACATAAGAAGTTATCTATATGATCTAGGATTTATATTATTTTTTATCATTATAAAACCAGCCTCATGTGGTATAACCCTTGGCTTCAGAACATGTGACGAATCAATTATATACTTCCTTATGAAACATAATGTGGATATGGTAGAGGTTCAATGGAATATTCTTGATATAATATATTGTCCCTACTCAATATAAAAGCATAAAAGTTTCAATATACTAAGGTCTCAACATTCCCTTATTAACAAATATGATAACATCCTTCCATGGGAGAATTCATAGAAAAACATTATCATAAAAATTAAATTCCAAGTCATACTAATGATATTCGATATTACTTCTATGTTAACTCTGAGTTGTCTTGATGTAAGGAGAAATGTATCTAAAATTATCCATCGTTTCTATAAATAGCATATATGCTAATATAATTATATGTCTTATATAATACCTTTTCTACACATTGATATTTTTTCACCCCATCTCTTACTCCACAAAATTTAGATTCATGGTTATTTTTTCATGATTTAAGAACAAAAATTAACCATTAAAAATCATATGATACATAAATCATTCATTTTTTCGACTAATATTTACTAAAAAACAAAATTTCCCTAACTAGGTGTCCAATAGAATCGATGGTTAGACTTAATCTATTCCATCAATAGTTAAAACAAAAAAAATTAAAAGTTAACAAAAAACTCCCAAAAACTCACAGTAATCTATTTATAATATTACTCATTCAAAAATAAAATTTATTTATTCAAATAAAGACTATAAAAGTGTCAAACATCTAATTTAGAATATTTTCTCCATTAAAAGGTTGTAAAACTACCTTTTTGAAAAATACATCACTTTCTGCCTTAAAATTTTATTCATTATTATCTTAAATAATATGAAATATATTTGATGTGTATCAAAAATATTTCTTGAATATATAATATTTAATTTTTTGGAAAACATTAAACAAAATTGGTTTCTTTAATTTATCTTGTTTTTATATAAAAAATTTGTTTATCTAGAAAAGTAATTCCTTTATTTTCAAATAGTTCTTACATTCACTTATACTAATTGATAACCAATGTATTAATTTTATAAACTTATGTAAATAATATTTTAAAAAATTATATAGTGTTTATAGTAACTTCCATCCCAACTACTATGTGGTTTCTATGATAATAATTTAATAACCATATTAATAAAATACGGTAGTTTTCTAATGACTCGGCCTTGTGTGTAGTGAAATATATTAAAGGGACTCACTATTGTTTATAATAAAATGAAGAAATAGTGTTTTGTGTACCCCCAATGTTATCTAATTGTTGTGTATATTTTAAACAAGTAAAAAATAGTTCTTTAATATTAAAAAACTATATTTAGTGTTGTGTTAAATGAAAAATATAAAAAATATTAAATTAATTTGAAAAAAACATTTCTGAATGTATCGAGGTGTTATATTGAATTCCCTTGTTAGATCATCAAATTTGAGATTTCATTAGGGAACATTCACCATGTGTGTAATAATATTACATAATACATTATCTATTTTATATATGATTTCTATTATTTTTTATCATTACAAAACCATTCCCTTATGGTATAATCCTTGGATACAGTACATGTGATGTATCTATTATTTACTTCCTTATAGAACACAATGTGGATACAAGAGAGGTTTGGTGGAAGCTTCATGATATAAGATATTGTCCCTACTCAATCTAAAATCATTAGAGTTTAATTATACTAAGGTCTTAGCATTACCTTATTAACAAATATCATAACATCATTCCATGGTATTTTTCATAGAAAAACATTATCATAAGCATTAAATTCAAGTTCAGGCTAATGATATTCAATATTACTTATATGTCAACTCTAAGTTGTCTTGATGTGCTTATGAATGTCTCTAAAATTATCCATAATTTCTATAAATATTATATATCCCAATATATTTATATGTCTTATATAATACTTTTTTTGTGCTTTGAGAAATTTTCACTCCACCTCTTACTCCAAAAAACTTATATTCATGATTATTTTTTCATGATTTAAGAACAAAAATTAACTTTAAAAAAATCATATGATACATAACTCATTCATTTGTCCTAATAATATTTACTATTTTTTTCTATGACTAGGTTTCCAATACCATCGATGGTTTGACATAATCTATTCCATATTTAGCAGGAATCAGATCAAATTTCACTAATGGATCAGATTTTTTTTTTCATATTGTCTATGCATGAAATATTCAATATAAAATCCCCAACACAGGAGTGTGGGATAAATGGGATCTAATAATCTTGATTCAATTAAACTATTTTATTATAAAGGATTTACCAAAATAATTTGAGTTTAATTTATTTTTGGATTATTAACCTCATTATCAATCAAATTAGGTTATTTAATAACATAAATCCCAAACTCATAACATTTACAATATTAAATTTTTATTGGTTCATTCTGTGGATATTTCCCTTTATTCACATCATTATCTATCTTCATCCTATTAAATTGACGTCCTATTTCTTGATGAAGTTCTTTTCTACACATGAAACATTTTACAATTCACTTAGGATAATTTCATTCAAATTTTATTCCTCAAATTTATCATAATAGAAGGGTAATTTTCTTAACACTATGGTTTTTAGAATTGTATTTTAATTCCATTTTTTCCTATTAAAAATGATATTTTTGGGTAAATCTAATATTTCCCCCCAATTTAATAGAACATTTAGTGGTTTATTGATTTCAAATGAAGTACCTTATGGATAACATGCTTTGGAGACATGGTTTTAAATCACTAAAGAATAGACCTACCTTATATTCAAGTAATATGATAATACCAGAATCATACCTCACAAATCTAGAAAATGATTGTTCATATGTACCCATATATACATTATAAATCATATTTAAATAAAGTTATTCATCATTTTCTTTCAAATTAATAATAAAAGTAATTATCTTATTGAAATAAAATCTCTTAAACTCATGATACTCAAAGGAGTCCATTTCATCATGTTGAATTGTACTCTTGATAATTATATGACATTAATCATCTTCATATTTTAAATGATAGACATCCAAAATAAATTTTTCATGTTGATAACATTGGAGAAGGAAATAACTTTTCTTTGGTAATAATGAATTTATCATCAACTATTGTATTAGAAGAACAACTAAAAGAAGGTAAATGTTACCTTATGAAGGACTCGACGGAATTTTGTTCCTTCATTTTATACCTTTATGTATAAAATAATTCATATCTTGATAATGTTGTGTGATAATATAAATGGTATTTTTTATCCCTTTACCCTAAAATTTGGTTTCTTATGAGTAAAATCATTCGATTGTCTTCGACATTCAGTATTTACATAACTCCTTTTGTTTCCATCTATCTACTAAAAACATAAGGAACTCTGTGAAAAATAATAATCATATTTTAAAACAAATAATTCATGAAAAATAATTTATAGTATATTTAAATAGTGACACCCACACCAATGACCTGTTATTTATACCTATTATTGTAGTCAAAACTTTAGCATATTATCATACACATAGACATATCCCTAGGGTTATAAATAATGTTTTTTTCATCCTAGTTTTAAAAGGAAAACTAAACCTATCTCTAATACCAAATATAATGAAACAAAAAATTAATAAAAATATATCACATATTTTTGGATTAATATTCATTAGATAACATAGTGATCAATGTTGGAATTTTATAGGTATAATGTCATTATAAATAAAGACACATAAAAACTTGTTCATAAAAGATTTATATGGTTACCTACTATTTTATTCATAACTAGGAATCATCTTATAAATTTCATACATAAAATATTTCGTCTTATACAGGGGAAGAGAAATATTATAAATAGTGATCTCTTATACTCACTAATGGTTAAAAAGGGATATATCAATGATCACTTAATCATAAAATAAACATAAGGGTATAATAAGATGAGAATAAAATTCAGAAAAAATACACTATATATCAAAGATCATAATCTAGATTCATGGAATAAATGATGGAATTTAATAGAAATTGCATCATAAGTGAATCCAATAAAATGAGCTATAAGATCCTAACATTAGAATTTGTAATTTTTTCCATCAACATAATCATATAAAATCATTATCTTAGTATTAAAGCTCATTTCCAAGAAAATTATAGTGGAATGGGTTATCTCCCAAATACATCATGGTAATTAAAGTTCACTCCCAAGACTATTATAGTCAATAAATTTCCTTATTAAATTGGGTCCACTACAAGTTCAAGCCATATTTATATAATAAGATATCAATATTTACCCAATGCATTAGAGGGAGAAATTAGTCCCACCCTTCAAGAGATATAATGTGACAAATTCCCTTGGTTATAATGTATCAATTAACAATTTTTATAACATAAGAACCATCACATAATGTAAACTATAAATGTTGTTCGATTAGATCATAAAAAATTCATCATATAAGAACCCATTAAATGAATTGTGTTTCATAAACATTTAAATATACCATAAACCATGTAAAATAAATTTATCTATAAAAAATTTCACCATTTCATCATAGAATAACCCATAGAAAATTAATATGTTTCATAAATATTTCATTATTTAATAAACCTTGGAAATGGAAAAACATTAAGAACATTTCTTCATTTCATCATTGGATAACCCATGTAAAACTACATAGTTATTATAATTCATTTCATAAAAAACATAAAAAATTCAGAGAAATAATATGTTTAGTTTCCCTGGATCACATATTTAGCAATTCATAAGTGAAATTAGGTGTTGTTGTTTTTTATCAATAGAAATAAAATTAAATGAGTTCTTTATTAAAACAACCATTACAAATTTAAATAACTTATTTAAAATATAATCATTTTTCAAATTTTATAGAAAAAAATTGTTTTAGAATAACCATGGGATATTTTCAAGTAATATTCAAAACATTGAGTGGTCATGAAATTCAAAAAATATGTTCATGATTTATAAGTTAAAATAAAAAACTAATTTTACACTTTTATATGAAAAATTAAAAAAAATAAATTATTATTAAAATAAATATAATATTCATTTTAAACTATTAACAAAAAATAATAACATTGGAGATAATAAATTCAAAAAAGAATAGAATAATTCTAAAAATCTTATTTTTTATAAAAAATTGATATGGATAAAAAATGTTTGTTGGACAAAGGGAGGAGTAAAGTAGATTTTATTTTAAAAAAACATTTCTAGTATTTTCATTACATAATGTGAGTAAACTTAAAGAAAATATGTATTTTTTAGGAAATAACAATATAAGAAGAAAATTTACCAGTTTATTGAAAGATATATCAAATGGTTTCATCATTATAACTCAACTATAATCAATCATAATAAATAATTAAATTGAAACATAAAACCCTAAAAACATTGGTAATTTTTTTATCATAATTACCATGAAATAAATAAACATATGTGGAAATTTGTATCCCATAAAAAATGGGAAAATTAATAAACTAAATTACTAGTAAGTATATACACCACACAAAATTATAAAGTAATTTACAAGGTATATGCCTCATATATATAAAAGTGAGACAACATTTATCTATGTTTAGTCTCAATTACATCATATGTATCATAATATCTTGTATAATAAATATATATTTATTATAAATATATTAATGAACTATACTCATATATATCATAAATTATATGATTTACTTATATCCTTTTATCACCCCTTTATTTATACTTCATTATAAAAATAACTATTCTGGGTGATATTTGCTTCATTTTTCATATATATACTAGTTCATTTGATTGGGTCCCTATATTTTGATCATGATTATATAATCTATATAATATTATTAATATTATAAATATATGAAATATTCATTATATATGTCATGAACCATCCTAGAAGGGATTATGCAGTGAGTACCCCAAGCCTGCCTCCGATAGGCCAGGGGTTGGCGACTAGCATGGAGTAGGGATATCCCAAAAATAGAAGGCATTTGCCTAAGTAACTACACACACCCACACTTCTCAAAGCTCAACACTTTGAAACTTAAAAACTCTAAGTAAAAAATGCATGCATACACTAAGATACATACCACATAGTATGACATTAGGAAAACTGGAAATTTAACAGGTCCAGAATACAAGACCACCAAAAGAAAAATCTGGCAAAGTGAATGCACAAGTTTTTCAAACACATCCCCAGAAAACCCTACCAGAAGGGTAGGTGTAGGAAAGTTGTCTAAATCCATAGAAGCACAAATTTCCTATCTAATCACTATAAGAACCCCCAGGTCCTAGTCCAAATAGTACTCCTCCAAAGCATGAATCACCTACACGAGATACAACATATATAGGAAAAGCCCATACATGGGTGAGTAAAAAAATAATTAGTAGGATAAGCTGAAATCACAAAGTTAATTCCACTAAAAAATACATGAATTACACCACAAAGGAAAAAAATTAAGTACAAAAAAAAGTAAACACAAGAAGTATGGTCAATATAGCCAGCTCACATAGGTATAAGCCCAAAGAACGAAGAAAATGATTTCTAGTTTTAGTCGAAAAATCTCAGAGTCTCCATGACTCTAGAAGTATCGATGGTGCCCAGAGTGTCGATGGCGCATACAGTGTAAATGGCGCACAAAGCATCGATGGAACATAGAGTGTCAATGGCGCACAAAGCATCGATGGTGAACAGAGTAGAGGTGGTGCATTGAGTACCAAAGGTACAAATAGCATTGGAGGTTCCTGGAGTGGTGTTGGAACCCAAGGAATCAGTGGCGCACCGAGTGTCAATGGAGAATGAAGTGTCAATGGCACATAGAGTATCAGTGGCACACCTTGCTTCAATGAAGCATAGAATGTCTGTGGGGTCCAGAGTGGCGATGGAACCTGAGTTGTCAGTGGTGGAAGGCATGTTGATGGTGCATGGATCATCGATGGAACATGAAGCCTCGATGGCACATGGAGTGTTAATGGGTCATGCATCCCCCAAGTCACATTGTCACCAAGATTACATAATCATAGCTAATGGTATGATTCCACTTTTATCACACTCATTTTCGGAGAACATACTCCTCAATTCATTATGTAGTAAAACAACATCCATAAAAACTCACTTAGAGTATGTCAAAAGTATCTTCTTGTCACAAATGTCCGAAATCCATAAACAGGTAATCAAATGTACGTCCCATTTGAATGATATGACCAATTTAGTTAAAAGGGTCTAGTCTGGTGAAGATCTAAACTGAACAGAACTGGATGACCCAATCTAGCCCAGTTTGGCCAACCCGACCCATCCTGGTCGGTCTAGGCCAGCCCGAACCAGACTGGATGGATGGTCTTGGCCCAACATGCCATGTAGTCTAACCCACTAGTCCACTATAGCATCTTGGTTCTCCAGCCCGACTCACGTCGCATGAGCCGACATTTCTTTTCCAGACACAACCCACCTTATCCACATACCACTGGTCCATATAGTCACCCAACTTCTTGGAAAGATAGCTCCCTAGACAATGTGATTCTAAACCACATTTCACATGGATGATCATCCTCATCGACCAGGTCCAGTGGCTTCACCATCACCATAGGGTATTCTGTCTGATGTAGCTCTAAGATGCATCCCACTGCCACCTTTATGGCTCTGAATCAAATCCCACTACCACTATCATGTCCTCCTTCCACAGGCCCTAATTTCCACCAATAACCTTCCCCACCATGAGCACCCTCTCTGACACGGTCCTGCCTAGACCACATCCCATCACCCCCATGGTCCGCCCTACTGATGGCCTCCAGAAATGCTCTGCCTATCCCAACCTCCCTTAGTAGGCCAGTTCTACCTCCGCCACTATCCACACTTGTTGTTGTCCTTTCCCTACCATGATCTTCCTAAATATGATGGAGCCACCTCCTCTGGCTTCCACCTTGCACCACAGTTGCCTTACGCGACCACCTCCTTGCACCACCGTTTGATCGAATCCCCAGTCTCAGATCATTACACTATATATTGAATTTGAAACAATCCTTTGATCATAATTCATGGGAAATGAGGAATGTAGACATTGGGGAAAGAGACAAATCACGTGAATTCCCAATTGGATAGATCTAATCTTTTTTTTGTCGACCATGATATGTTCTTGTTATAAGTTTTAATGAAGAACAAACAACTGATAACCACAAAGATATCACACCCCTTTAATCCCCATAATAAATTTATCCATATCATAAGAATTAAAGTACCACAAATCAAACTGTCCATGGGTTTGTCTATGTTCATCATTTGATTCTAAGAGGGGAAAGGAAATCCCAATGAAAATCAATATCCTACCTCAAGTTTGGTTCGGTCTTTGATAAAGAAAAGTGTTCTGTGTCATTATAGATCCTTGATCCACCGATGTTCATCGTCATTCATTAGAGAAGTTACATCTCCTTTCCTCAAAGGAATTTCTAGGGCTATGCCGATAAACCCAGATTCATGAAAATAGGGATTAATTAAAAGAAACCAACCCAACATCAAATAATATAGTTTTATTAAAATATTTTTAATGATTGTTATGTCTAATTTATATATCTCAAAGTTGACCTATGTTGGTCGATGTTTGGCCCCACATAATGTAAATATTATACTCTGAACACAATAGTTCCCTTGGATTTTTGATTTGGGATCCCCTTTAGAATTTATTCTCATTTAATGAATAAATATACCATTCACTTTATTAAAAATTAAACATTTTTCATCAAATTTTTTCAGGCACACCAGGCCTCAAAATCTCACTCCATCTCACAAACTGTCCTCAAAATTTTCCAAATTATTTAATAAAAATAAAATCTGAGAAAATCAGAGTCATTACATTCTCCCCACCTTTGGATTTTACGTCTCTAAAAGCCAAAATAAAGGATATTAAAGAAAAATATGAGGGTACTAAGCATGAATTTGAGCCTCCTGGTCCCAATTTATCTCTTGGAGATTCTTATTCTACCACCAAACATTTACTAGAGGAATTTTCCACCTGCAAAGGACCCTCTCATATCGATCCTCAATCTCTAATGATTAATCTGCAAAAGTCAACCCATCTCCAATGTCTAGCTCTCCCTAGTTGATTATGTGCGATGGATCAAACACATACCTACTCAGCTGTGACACATGGAAGACATCATGTACCCAATGAAACTATGTGGGTAGACCTAGATGGTATGCCACCTCACCAATTCTACTTCGAATATGAATAAGGAAAATGTGTCTTGGAGATAACATGTCACCCCAGCTAAATCTATACAATCCTCTTCATGGAGAGACCCAAAAGAAAACGTGGTCTCCCACCTCAAACTCCAGTTTCCTCCATATCCTTTCATCATTAACTTTTACTGGCTCTATGAAGTTCTCCTCCAATCTTGGATAATCTACACCTTCTCAGTGGTTGCCCACACCAACTCTGGACCCATTAGTACTGACTCCCCCATTCCTTCCAGCACATCATTGACCTATAGGGTCGTTCTTATGATGTCTCAAACTATTCCATAACAATGGTGGAGTGGTAGTTATTTTTGTATGAAAACTCCCTCAGTATTAGGTGATCCTCCCAACTACGGCCAAAGTCTAGCATGCAAGGTCATAGCATGTCCTCAAGAACCTGTACGGTCCTCTCTATTTGGACATTTATCTAGGAATTAAATTCCAAGATAAAGTGAAAATGAGTCCCAAACACCTCCTACAATCTATTCCATAGACGAGATTTAAAATGAGCATCATGATCTAAAACGATCTTCGATGTCAATCCATGAAGGCAAACTATCTCCTGTACATAAAGGCGTTTCAAGTCCTCTAGTGAACTCTTCTCACAGATTAGTAGGAAGTGGGTCGACTTGATGAGTCAATCAAATGTCACATAGATGGTATCATGTCCCCTAGATGTGCATGGTAAACCTGCCACAAAGTCCATCGATATCTCATACCACTACCACTATGGAAACTTTACTGGTTGGGTCAATCCCACTTGAACCTAGTGCATAACCTTCACATTATGGATAGTGAGGCATCGAGAAATGAACTCTTCCACCACCTTCTTCATCTGTTTCCAACAGAACTAATTTCATAGGTCTTGATACATATTTTTCACTCCCAGATGTACCACCAAAGGGGAATTATGAAATTCCATCAAGTCCTCCTCTTGAAATGTCACTAGCACTACAGTTCACCCTATGAAGAGAAAAACGTTCTCCCTAACTTTTGAATATCCATCAATTGCATTCCCTATGGACATATGATCGTGTAAAGTCTCATAGTTGGTGTCTTACAACTTTTCCTCACTGACTCGATATAAGAGTTGAGGTGTGGCCACCATCTACTTGTGGTAATATGATCCATATCCATCCATAAAGGATATCTATAATGCAACCAACTGCTCTAACCACTCACTAAGAAATTTCAAGCTGGATCTCCTACTGAGAGCATCCACCATCATGTTCCCCATCCCTTAAGTATAGAAAATTTCAAAGTCATTGTCCTATAGGAACTTTATCCATCATATTTGTCTCATGTTTATATCATTATGAGATAATATATACTTGAGACTCTTGTGGTCATAGTAGATGGTAAACCACTTACCATCAAGTAGTGTCCACAAATCTTCAATGAAAAGACTACTGCTGCTAGCTCATTATCATGGGTCACAAATTGTTTCTAATGCTGTATCAACTGGAGTGAACCATATGCAATCACCACATAGAAATGCATCAAGACACAACCATGCCCTGTCCCTACTACATCACAGAACACCACATACTCAACACCCTCATCTGTTAATCTCATGATTGGAGTTCTCATCAATAATTGCCTCATCTTTTGAAAGCACTATTGGAAATTCTATTTCCACACGAAAGGATGCACCTTCTATGTCAATTCCTTCAAGGGTGTTTAAATAATAGAAAATTTGGGTACAAACCTATGATGGTACACATCAAAACCCAGGAAACTTCACACCTTGGTAACACTCTTAGGTAGCTCCCAAGAAAGAACCAGTTCAATATTCACCAGATCAACTATAACTATCACATCTGAAATGACGTGTCCAAGAAAGTATAACACCCTAATACATAACTATAACTTCAAATAATCCCATAAAGATGGTGCTGTCAATGTTTATCCAGGTCCATCCAAAAGTGTATTGCGTGGTCCTCCTCAATCTCTGAGTACACTATGATGTCATCAATGAAAAACATAATGGACCAGTATGATTAAGGTTCGAAGAGTCTATTAATGACCCCATGATCACTATTGGGGAATTCATCACACCAATCAGCATCACAAAGTACTCATATTGGTAAAATCGACATCTGAAATCCATCTTCAGTATATCCTCATCCCGTACATAAAGATGGTGATATCTAAATATAAGTTTTATCTTTTGGGAACCACCTCTATCTCTTCATCTGATCGAAGAGGTTGGAAATACTCAGTAGTGGATACTTATTCCTCACGATCATCTGGTTTAGGATTTCAAAGTCCACAAATAATCCCATCTGTGCTATTGGAAAACAAAAATGGGGTCATCCAAGGTGAAACACTAGGTCTCATGAAGCACTTCCTCTCTAATTCCTCCATCTATACCCTGAAATCACGAATATCTATGGGAGAAATTCAATATACATGTGTAGATATCAGTGTCTTCCCAGTGTATAGATCAATACTGAAGTCTTAATCCCTATAGGGAGGTAATTTAGGGACATACTCTAGAAATACATTCTCATACTCCGTCACCACTACAGGAAAATGAGGAATCATCTCATCTACTATGTTGAGGTTCAGGCTATCCAACTGATGTGAAATCGGCTACACCATCCTATTTGTAATTATTTTATGTGCTGAATGCAATTCATTTTCACCAAAAAAGGTAAACATATTCTCATATCCATGGAAACACTGCACTCTAAACCTAGAATAATCAATCTGGGTACAAAATGCGGACAACTAGTCCATACCAAGAATGGCATCATAAGGCCTTGATGCTGCCACCAGAAGATTTGAACCGAAACTTTATCCCCCAAGAGTAAGGTCACACTTTTGACACAAGTGTTTGATCATTGAATATCACCTTGTAATATTCTCTATGTGTAGGGATCAAGCCAACTATTCCACTAGAAACTCCAAGTCTTGAACAAGTGTTGTGGTGAGAAAAGAGTGATTAGAACCTATGTCTGTCAAAAACGCTTATAGGGTGGAAAAGACACAGATAATTCCTATAATAATATCTAGATCACTAGGGTTTTAAGCTTCTATATTCTAGATATGGCCTAGTCTATGTACACCAGCTCCTCGAGCTCGTGGTGGACCACCTCGGGGTGGTGTTGGTTGTACATCAAACCTACACCCATCACCTGTTACTATACATTCTCATCTTCCATGTCTGCTACTTTGTGGACCACCCTGCTATTGCCTCCTCCTATACCTCAGTGGTCCCTCCACCATCTGTTTATTGTTTTCATGGAAACTTGAGTAATCTAGAGCTATGTTCCCCTGAATGTGACCCAAGTATCACATCCTATCCTTTAGATAGAATGCTCTGCCCTAAGAGTACTGCACTGATGATACCATGTCCTAATATCATCCCCTAGAGTACTTTACCAGCTTGGGTCCTGACATCTACTATTGTTTACCGACACCAAAGACTCAAATTCCGAGTACCTTCTGTTATCACCCACTAATGATGTCTTCTCTGCTAGAAAGATATCCAATTTTATGGCACTCTATAATACCCCAATATATATAGGTATGGTATGGGATATCATGGATGACCTAATCTAATGTCATAACCCTTTCTCAATGGTCCATGTCCTGATGAATGGGTCTGACACCATATATGTGGAGTAGATAGAAATATCTATAAATCTCACCAAATACTCCACTACTGTCAGACTTACCTTCTGTAGATATAAGAGCGCCTATATGCACACTGAGCATAACTTCACCAGAATGAACTCCACCCTGAAGAGGTTCTCAAATTCTTCCCAAGAGAGTTTCATCTCGTCTTGCGTCTAGACCACTAATATCCACTATCACCCCACTGAGCCCTGAAGAAGGCTCCATACTAGAACTTCCATCGAGTCAGAAGGTTTCCTAAAAAGGTGGCAGACACGTGTAACTACCTCCTTCCAATCCTCAACTACCTAGTGTATGTCTCAACCCTAAACATGGGAGGTTTCTACCTCTTGAACTCATGAAATGCACTCAGACTATGTTCATACTCTTTTAGTAGTCCTAGGAATAACTACTACTCTATGTGTTTTGGTTTCACTTGTAAGCCACTCAGGGGTGCTATATCTAGTACTAGTCCCTTTTCTGATGCCACATTTATAGGTGTATCATCCTCATGATCACACATTAGAATCCTGGTTGGAAGTCTGCGTGGATTCATCCTGAAATAGATCAAGACGTACCATAGTTAATGAATTATACTTGGTGGGATGACTCAAGAAGGAAATTTGAACACACTCAATATCCTATATGATGCATGTACCATCTATTTTCCCAACAACTAGTATTTTCGTGTACCGAGTTGAAAAGAATAATTTAGAGTTATGGTGTATGGATACGTCGACCGCCACACTAACACTGGACTCCTTGGTAGAAAATATGAACTCAAAACACTTAACACTATTTCCCTAAACCAATCTCATAGGATCTTGGTTTATCAGGTATAACAGACCTCTTCTGATACCACTCTATTCCGAACCATCCAAGAGGGGCCCATATCGTGACTACCCCAAGCCTGTCTTTGATAGGCCAGGGGCTAGAAACTAGAACCGAATAGGCATATACCACAAATGTGAGGCATTTACCTAAGTACATGTACACACCCACAAGTCTCTAAGACCAAAATGAAGAAAATGTAAAAACTATAAATAAAAAATGCATGCATACACTAAGATTCCAACTAGAAAGAATGATAGTAAGAAAATTGGAAATTAAATAGGGCTACAATACAATCCCACCAAAAGAAGAGTCCTCCAAAGTGAATTCAAAAGTTCCTAATACTCATCTGAATAAAACCATACCTGAAGGGTAGGTGTAAGATAGTTGTTTGAAGCCTTATGAGCACGCATTTTATATCTAATCACTCTAAGAACCACCTAGTCCTAGTCTACCTAGGACTCTATCAAAGCATCGATCATATGCACAAGACATGACATGTATGGGAAAAGCCTGTTCATGGGCAAGTAAAAAAATAATCATTAGGACACCTCGAAACCAAAAAGGTAAAACAACTAAGAAATAAAAAAAATTAAACTAAAAAGGAAACACATGAAGTACACCACAAAGGAAAAACAGGATGTATGGTCAATGTAGTTCACTCACACATGTATAAGTATAAATCACTAAGATAAGGGTTTCCAATTATAGTCCAAATATGTCATATTCTCCATTATAATAGAGTTTTTTATGGCACACAAAAAATCAATAGTCAAAATAACGTCAATGGCTCAAAGAGGGTACATGGTGCACAAAGCGTTAGTGGCGCACTAAGTGTCAATGGCGCATGGAGCATTGGTGGAGCCCAAAGAGGTGATGGAACCCAAGTCATCGGTGAAGCATGGAGCATAACTAACACATGGAGAATTGAAGGTGAATGAAGCATCGATGGTGTAGAGAGCCTTAATGGGTCACGCAACCCCAAATTCACATAGTCACCTAGATCACATAGACACAGTCAACCACATGATTCCGCTCATAGTCCTCTTGTCCCAAGAGAACCTAAAAATCATGCCATTAGGTCATAAAAAAATTAAAAAATAACTCACATAGAGTATCTCAAATGTACCTCATCATAGAAATAGTACCAACAACACAAAAAACTTTTCAAACAGACCACCCATTTGAAGGATATGGCCAATTTAGTAATAAGGGTCTAGTACAGTCCTGGTCGGACCCAAACTAGTTCAACCATGCCAACCCTACCCGGTCGGTCTGGGTTGGCCTAATGGGCCATGTTGTCTAGCATGCTAGGCCACTGGATCATCCTGGTTCTCTATCACTGCCCATGTCCCATTGACTGACTTTGCTCTGCTGGATGTGGCATTCCCTGGCTGTATCACTCTGGTCCACAGGATCGGCCAACTATGTGGCCAGTTGGCTCCCCCAATCAATACGATCAGCTTGCCTCATCTTCCTGGTCCCACAAATTCATCACTGTTGTGGGGTGCTCCATCGGACTTAGTTCTTAGTCACATCCCACTTCCACCATCAAAACATCCTTCCACAACCCCTAGTCGCCTACCGTGACCTGCGCCACTATGGCCCCCCTCTATGACGTGGTCATGTGTGGACCACATCCTATCACTACCACTGGTCACCTTATTGGTGGCCTCCATCCATGATTCGTCTAACCCAACCTCCTTTGTTAAGCCAGTGATGCCACTGCCGGAAACCACCCCGTTGGAAACCTTGCCCAGCCATGCTCTTTCTTAACTGGCTGGAGCCACCGCCTGGCACCACTGCGACCTTGAACGACTATCTCCTTGCACTACCATGGGATAACATCCCATGTCTTAGATTATTTCACCATGGATCAATGGTGCAATGATCATTTGATCATAATTAATGAGGAATGAAGAACTCTAATATTTGGTGATAGAGAAAAATCACATAAACGCTAATTTGGATGGATATTGGAATTGTTTGTGTTGGCCTTGATACATTCCTGTTAGAAGGGTTAACAAAGAACAAACAACTAATAACCTAAAATATCTAAAATCCCTTTAATCCCTATAATAAATTTATCCATCCCACTAGAACAAACTAACCACATATCAACATTTTTTTTGGTTGGTATATGGTATTCATTTGAATCTATGAGGGGAAATAAATCAAAAAATAAACATCCTACCTTGAGGTTTTACCAGTCGTTTATGAAGAATGGAGTTTCGTGTGGTCGTCGATCCTCAATCCACCAACATTTTTCATCATTCGTGAAAGAGGTTTCTGTATCCATAACTCAGAGGAATTTCTAGTGTTATGATGATAACCATAGATTCCGGAAAATGGGCCTTCATTATATGAAAACAACGCAACTTCAAATAAAATATTTTTATTAAAATATTTTAATGAGGGTTACGTCCAATTTTTAACTTTCACAATCGACCTGTGCGGGTAAATGTTATGCCTATCCTAAGGTAAATTTACTACTTTGAATGCAATGGTATCCTTAGATATCTAATCCTGGAACCTGTTTGGAAGTTATTCATGTTTAATGAGGAAAACTCCTGTGTGATTTATTAAAAACTTTTAATTTTCTAATCATATCATTCTTGACACACTAAGCCTCAGAATCTCACACCATCTTAGCACCTGGTATCTAAATTCTCTCAATTAAATTATAAAAATAAAACCATATAAAATGTAAGTCATTAAAATATATATGTTTATATTCATTCATAAATGTAGAGGTAGAAAAATAAACTACAATGTTCAGGGACATGATAGGTCATACGTACGCATGAAGGAAGAATCCATTTTTTGAGGGATGGAATGAATGAAATGTAAATAATAAATCCCATATTTAAAATCATTAATATAAAATATATACATCATATATATTAATAATATTTTTCTTTATTACCAACCTTATAAAATGAAAATGAAAAATAAATAACATCACTTCATGGATGTGGTAGTTCACACGTACATAGGAACAACGTTATCATTTTCCAATGGTTTAGATGACAAAGAAATAGATATTATATTTTAATTTAATATGATTAAATATTAATATATATTATATAAAAACATTAATCTAATCATAATAACCATACCTGAATTATGGTGTTTGAAAATGAATTGTATCTCTATGTGTAGATGGTAGGTCGTATATATGCAAGCGAGTTATTTTAAATTCCTATTTGATTAAATGGGGGTTAATACCAGATGTGTCATAATAATAAGAATATTTTAGTATATTTAGGATAAAAAAATTATTATATTCTGAATAATATAACATATTAAAAAGAAGTTAATTTATAATTAAAACGAGGTTTACCAGTTTAGCAGATTGCGTCTTCTTTGAAAAAAAAAACGTTTAGATCTATTAAAAAGTTCTATAAGGATGTCCTTTCAAAGAGAAAATAAGAAATTTAATGTCTATATAAATGTATAAATGATATATTATAAGTGTTTTTTCAATATAGATGTTTAAAAAGAATTTTCAAGAAAACAAAGGTCGGTTCCCTTTTATATTTAAGGAGATGGGTACTCTTGTAATTTCATAAAATATAAAAATATATTTTATCCATTCACTTTCCAAATAGAACCAAAAGGACTATAAGTTATAAATAGATTAAATTTTCACCTATATCTTATCCACTTGTACTATTTTAATATTTCTATGATTTTTAAGAAATTTTATAATATATTATTTTCATAATAAATAATTATTTCCAAATCATAAAATATCATTTACTAAGAATTAAATGATATAAATTCAAAGTCATAATCAAAATATAATACATTAAAATATAATATTATATCATATTTATCTACAAAATTCAAGGAACACATTTATTAAATAGAATTATAATAGATATAATATTTTTAAATCATTTTTTTGTTTTTATTTTTATTCATTGAATACTGTATTAACATTACATGAGAATTTAAGGTAATTAAATAACTTCTAAAAATTATATATATAATTAGATCGTTAAAATAATTTTGTAAATCTAAATATAGATACATATATTTCATCATAACATGTTTTTTCTTAATTTTGAAACAGAATATTTATTTATAACTATTAGAGTGACATTTTTTACCTTTCAGTGATATAAATATTTTATAGGTCATTTTCAAGAAAAGGTGTCCCATAAGTATTTAAATTTAAATAATATGTTGATAATATTAGAATAAAAATAATCCTAAGGGATTTTTTTGAAAAACTATTTCATTAATACTTATTATTAACCTTGATTAACTTGATTTTTCCATTATTGAGCTAATAAATATTATCACATTTACTATTCAAAATGACAAAAAATAAATGGAAACTATTAAATTTTTTTGTAACTCATTAATGCAAACATGGAATTAATTTTTATCAGATTAATTTAATATAATTGGATTATATTAATTTTAAAATAATAGTGTAACACAAATTGGAAAACACATTTAGAAAAATATATTTTTAAGAAAAATAATTGGTTTATTTGTATCTCTTTCCTAGAATGAAATTAAATTATTATTAGAAAACTGTATTTAATTTATAAAATATTAATTTTATTAACCAATAGTGATTATTTTAATTAATTAATATTAAAATACAGTATTCATAAGGAAACATTTTTTTATAAATATATTTCAAATTACATTAATATTATCTTTACTTTTATTTAAAATTAATTGATTCCCGAAGAATTCATTTATACATATGAGAAAAAAATTCATAAAATATTTAGTAATATTCATAACTAGAATTATAGTGGATAAGGTTTATATATAAATTAATAGGATATCACAGTTCTTTTAAATGCGATGTCTCATGTAATGCTACCTATCAAAGAAATTAAATTTTTATTATTTATTTCATAAAATATCACAATGTTATAGTTAGGTTAAATAAATAAGAAAATATGATTTTTATTTTTCAAAGTGATTTAGTGAGGATAATTTTTTTAGGTTTTGGAATAAATTCAATGATGTATTTGTATCATGACGTTGTGTTATTGATATATTTTTATTTCTAAATATAAATATAATTTTTGTAGTACCCATTACATGTCAACAATAGTATCACATTATTATAGGGCCCAAGACACTAAATGTTTAAAATAGTGGATTTTTTGAAGATCTTATGTCAATAAATCTATATCCTTGATTTTAAAAAGATTTTTGAAACATGATTTGTGTCTTTCGCCAATATATTTTTCCACAACCCAATTTCATTTATACTAACTTTAGTTTCATATAGTATTTTTTTTCTAAAAATAAATAATAAAAAAACATAAAAAATATAGGTGTTTAAAACCTATTTTAATTTCACATATAATCTATTTAAATTTGTAAATATTATAAGCTTATGTTTTTAGTATAATCAATTAATATATATATATATATATATAAACATTTGTGAAAAAATTATTTATTCAACAATATGTTTTCTTAAAAATATTTAGTATTCATTAAATTTTTAAAGAAATTTAACATATTAAAATATATGTTTAACCAAAATATTAAATTATTTTTTTAGAATAGATTAATTTTTTTGATTACATAGAAAAAATTGTAAACATAATAATTATTTGAAAAACACAATGTTTCTTTTATGGTAGTAATTAAATTTAATCATAGTAAAATTATTTATATAGATAAAACATAATTTTAAACATTATATAATATGAAGACATTCAACTAAAATATGTAATACATTCTGTAATACGCTTTCAATACATATCATGATAATTTACAAATATAAGTGAATAAAAATAAATTTTGGAGTAAAATAATAGATACGTTTCTAAAAAATTGTACAATAGATTTTTATATCAAAAATATTTATTCATTGTTTTTTATTACTTTATGAATAAATATTTTTAGAGAAATTTTTTTCTGATACTTTTATGCCATTCTTGTATTATGATAATTTCATTGATGTTTCTATATTAACAAAATAAGTATTTTTTACTATTCAACCAAAAACTAATAATTTTTAAAAAATACCAAAAAATAACCTTAAGATAGTATTAAAATGATTAATCTAGAAATGTATATTATTTTAAAGTATTAAAATTTATATAATTATATATTTTACCTTTCAATTTAGGTAAAATATTTATGAAAATCTTCTTTCATTGAAAAATGTAATATTAAAACATTAAGTGCTCTTAATACTATTTTTTATGACTTTAAGATTGAATATAATATTATATTTAAAGTTTTTTAATTAATTATTTAAATTTAATAGTAAAATTCATATAATAAACGAAATGATTTTTTTGTTATGTTGCGTATGAAATAAGCTACTAGAACAATGTTATTTCAAAGGAAAATTATATATTAAAATAATTTGGTGTTATATTCTCCCACCAAAATTAAATTTTGTATAAGAAAGATTTTTTATCACATACTTTTAAATGAATTATTGGTATCCATATGTAACTAAATATATATATATTTTTATTTTGATATCATCCTCACAATCATATATAATAAGATTTTCATCATTTGTCCCATAATATATCGGCATTGAGATTTTTATTTTATCTCTCTTATATTTTCCAAATGTGCTTCCATAATTGTTTATAGAAGCTTTTATTGACACGATGATTATAGATTAGTTTTCATGATCCTACTTCCAATGAAATATTGAAATTAAAATGGTTAGGATAACATATTTTAAAACAAGAGCAAACGATCATAAAAATATGATAATGAAATCCAAAGATATATTTTACAACAACGCAATCATTCCAACCTATGACTTGTTAGTTTCAACCATGATATAATTTGATCATCCTAAACCCCTTCATCTTAACCTACATTTTCTTAGGTCATTTTACTTTTTTTTTTCAACCAAACTGGTTATATGTTAAATTACTAATTTTCATTTAAATTGAACATAATAGTTTGTTTAAATTATATGATCAAAAAAAGAATATCCCCTAAGAGTGTCTATTCAGGTGTGAAGTCTTTCAGCCACTCATCATTCAATGGTCGATGATTTATTACTGAAACATTTATTTTTAGGATTATTACACAAACGTTTATATTTTTTTTAGAATCAACATTATAGTATCTTGATAGGTATGCAATAGATAGGAAAACAATATATTCAAAAAATAACCAAAAATTTCAAGATATTATTCAATACATAAAGACTTATTTTTTGTTTTCACTAATCATATAATATCGTAATACACATATTATATCTTATAAAATCCTAGAAAATAACTATACAGATTTATAATACCTACTTTAAGGACCCAGATCTACTCTCTTGAGTACTGTGCAAAATATAAATCATTATACAAAGGATTTAGTACCATGTGAAGTGAACCAAGTAAGTCATACATAAGTATCATATAATTTCTAAAACATAAACATTATATCTCACTAATTTTCAGAAAATATAAGGAATTTAGGGTTTATTATCTTTGAGGATCAAGGAAAAAATAAAAATATTTTACAATACATGTGATCATTTATCAGTTGTTGATTCATAATAGACTCCGTTTTGGAATTTTGATAAATTAGTCTCATCATAATAACCTATAAAAATTGATATATATATAAAAAGTGGTGGGTAAAAATTCTCAATAAGGATACAATGAATATATAATGATTAAATATAGTAAATCATAAAAATATTATTTTATAGCTATAATAATGGAAAATTGACAAAACAAAAGAGATTCAAACACAAAAAAGCATATATCCAAAATCAAGATTCATGAAATATGGCTTAGAAAATGATAAGATATGAATTAAAATAGTGATATATCATTAATTAATAAAAATGATCTATCATTGTTTAATATCAGGATATGACAAAAATTTGGAGGGAACATTTTCAAAGGAAACATCACATTCATTAGTCACAAAATTTCACCAACGCTTGTAAGAAATTTAATTTCGTTCATCTATACATGCATAATGGGATATAAACTTTTAACAAATGTATTAGAGGGACATGAAAGACCAAACAATATTTGGTTTATAAAATAACCACACATTATTGGTTAATATTTTAAACACTCATCCTTGGTATATATTAGAACCACCCTTCATTCATCCATATATAGTTTTGGTACTATAAAATAGTCATTCATCTTATGATAAATGACTTATGGAATGAAAATGGGTTTAATATCCTATTTAAATTGAATAATATAAAAATTCATTCATAATTACATTAATAACAATAACATTATAATCACAAAAAATTTAACTGTATATATAAATTTATTTAGTTACATTCATGGTAAATATCCTTCAATTAATATTAGAGGGTATATTTTATTTATACCATACATAGAAAGTTATATAGTTTAGTGAATAATTTCACCAATCAATAGAATTATGGAATCTAGATGAACCAACTTTAATAAAAGCATGAAAATATATTTTTTCTACATTGGTAATACATTACAAGAAAAACATGTGAATACACAATGGTTTATTATGAAATAAATTAGTAGTAATTTATTTTCATGATATTAATCACGAAAAATAATACAAAAAAATTAAGAGGACAATTTATGGAATTTTTTTTAAATAAATAAAATAATTTTTTGGTAAATAGGGAAATTTATTTTAGAAATGATAGAGTACTTATAATATTTTTTAATATAGTTATAAAATAAGAATATTTGGATCATATTTAAATGATTTTTTTTTAAATATGATTTGAATAATTTTCAAAATATTTAATTTTAAAGATGATCCTCAATAATAGATTACTAAAAATTACATAAAGATTACCACAATGAATTTTTGAGTGGAATATAAATAAAATTATAATAAAAGTAAAGTAATTTTAGTATTTTTATTATACCTTTGTTAAAATCCATAATGTCAAAAATTAATAATAAAAATTACTATTATAAATATGACAGTAAAAATGTGCAAGACATATAAGATAAAATACAATGGAGTTTTTAAATATAAAGGAAAAAATTGGTAGGAAATAAGATATATAGAAGTAGGGGAAACTATCATTATAGAGGATATGATTTTTTCCCAACACTGATATACTTTTTTAGAAGAATGTTCATTAAGGTAGAGTCTATGAATTTAAAATTAGTTTTCCCCGAGAGAGGAATCTAATGTAAAATGAAATAAAATATAATATAAATAAAACCAATATTAAAATAATGAAGTTTATGATGAATAATTTTAAACCAAAAGGGAGTTGAGTTATCAAAAATCATTCTAAATTTGGTATCTTAGGAATTTAAAACACACGAGTGATGAAATGTGAGATATATGTTCAAATAAAATTGATTTCCCAAAAAATTTGATAACAGAAATACACAGTCAGTAAATACTCCATATAAATGAAAAAATTGGTGATTATGAATTATATTTAAATGAAGTAAAATTGGGTTTAAAAAATCATAAGAAATGTGTAAAATTATATCTATATGAGCATAAGATGGTTATGATTAAATTGAATTTCAAATATAATGAAATGAATGATATTCATTATAAATGAATATAATAAGGTACTTAATACACCACATAAATGATATTATGGTGTACAACATCGATCATGTATCATGGAATTGAAACTAGAGACATATAAACCTTTCCTTATATTCTCACTTACACGACGACTTATTTATCCGTTGGAACCATGAAAAGAACTACAACAACCTGATATTTGGGAATATATATATATCAAAAAATAAATAGTTTTTTAATATATTTCACCATAGAAAATTCAAAACCAATATGATTGGTTAAATATATACAATGAATGAAATTTTTTTAATTATATAACAACAAATCAATAAAAAAAATATTATAATAAATAATAAAATTAATATAAAATATGATTAACATCACTTAAATATTTGAAAATACATTTCTCAATAAAGTTTTTTAATATATACAAAATTTTTAAATTAAATGAGTTTTTATATATTTAGTAGATTTAATTTTAAAAAATTATCTCTTTTTGAATTCCATATATAAAAACTATCCTAATTACATTTTTTGAGATTTTTTAAAATAATTGATTTTTTGGTGAATAATAAAAAATATTTTTTCCAATACTGTTACTTTTATGAAATTACCACAACAAAAGAATAAAAAATGTCTTCAAAATATTCTTTTTAAAAACATTATAAACATATAAAGTAAAAAAAACAATTAAAAACACAATATTTAATTTATACAACCCATGTTTGACATTTTTCATACAAATATAATATTTTATTAAAAAAATGTGTTTATTCACTTTTATAAATATTATTATTAATCACTTGAAGAAACTAAATATTAAAATATTGATTTGATAATTTCAGTCACAATATTAGTACTGTTTAAGATGAAAAATTTTATTTTAGGAAAAAATATATTACTATGAATAATGTTAATGATAATGATAATAGTGAAATGGATATTTCTAAATAATTAAATAATTAATGATTTGAAACATATATCAAAAAAATTTAATTCATATTTTGTATGTAAATTATATAATATTATGTTCTAATCTTTGAAAAAATATTTTATCACTCCTTTAATTTCAAATTTAAATTACATAATATTTAGAATAACTAAAGGTCGACAGATTTATTTTACAAAAATATATTTTTTATATTAAATATTTTATTTTAAAATAAAATTTTATCTCATTTAAAATTTGAATTATATTATTTGGGGAATAAATTTAGTTTCATAAAAAAAGAATTTTCTAACATTTGTGACGTTATATATTTAATATAAAAAAATTACATGGATAAAAACAAGTTAACGTAGTAGAAAACTGAAATAGTATAATAGAAAAGTAAATTACTAAAAGGAATGAAACATATAATAAACATGTGTAAAATGTGCGGAGGTAGTTATATTGAAATTATCTCACATAAAAAGCCATTATTTTTCTTTTTTTGAAAAATTGAATGTTTAATAGTGTCATACCATTATTGAAAAGTAATTTGTATTCACTAAAGGTACATTTTTCTTAAATTATAATTTTGGATCACATCCTCTAATTCATGATGCACATATGCCTTATAATTTTATCCTAAAACAGATTAATGTTTATATTAATTTATGGTTTTATGATGTACATGGGCCTCTGACATTAATTAGATATAATAATTTTTATATTTCCAAGGAAATTTCCATGTGAAATCTCAGGTTCTCAACACGTGTATTTCTTACTCATTAGACATTTATTCTTAGAGTCTATATTTCAAAAAATTTCATAACAAGCTAATATAAGTATATGGTTGTTATTTATTTAATTAAATAAAATTATATTTATTTCTCAATGAATATTCAATCATTTCCCTCCTATATCAAAAAAATAATCGATCTTCTGGATGTATGGACTAGTACCCCACTATATGATGTAGTTTTTTTCAACAAAACCTCTCATGGTTTGTAAAAAGGATAGAATTGATAAATTATTATTTTAAATATATTCAACTTATTACTATTCCTTTATAAGTTTTAATATACATTCATTTAATTCTATTCTTGAAAAAAAATAATTGTTAATTTGTACTTATATATGGACCTCTACATCAAATAATGAAAAAAATAATTTTTCCTTACCACCCTACATGTATGGATCTTAGAGTGAATTTAATGATGTTGAATTATATTTATGAAATAATTATAATTCATTTATTTTTATATTAATTTAAGGAAATAACATTTCCTTAGTTGATAAGTCATTATAGCATAATCATGTTTGGGTCAGTTTTACCACTGATACAATGGATATTATGATATTTATATCATTAATGATTAAAAAATATTTTATAATAATATTATCAAGTAAAAATAATGTATTTAATATATTATAATTATAATTTATATGTTTTTCAATATTTAATATATCTATTAATATATCACATATCGATCACTAAACAAAATGAAACATAGAGTTCAAAATTTCTATTTAAAAAATGTATACATTTTTCATTCACCAAATGAAAATGGGATATTATATAAAATTAAAGATGAAATATTCTTGTATTATAGATAATATAAGAAAGTAAAAGTTTTTTTAATAGAATTTAATTGAAAATGATATTGCAATACTTTTATGAAATAAGAAAAAATTGTTTTTAGCATATGATGATGAAAATACACCATAACCGACATATAGAATTTTAATAAATGGTTATAAATGAATAGTATAAAAGGAAGTAAATATATGAGTAATATTATGGAATAAACTATTAAAATAGATATATTTATTATACAGATGGTTAGAAAATGTTGAGTAAGAAGAAGTATATGTTAACTGTTTATTTTTTAAATCATTATTTCTTTTAAAAAATTTTCTTATTAGGTACTATGATATAATTGATATAGTGTGATTACTACCTAATTAATTTTTTCCATATTCATTATATTATTATTTCTAAATGATACTTATAATGTTATTTTTTAAATTTATATTGATTCAAATTATAACAATGTTTCTAGCGTTTTTTTTAACTCATTAACCATTATGGGATGATAATGCATCTTCTTGATCTTCTTTCTTCAATAAATTATTTCATCCATAATATTATTTTTTTAATGAAAATTTACCATTCCATCTATTGAAAATTAAACATTTTTATTTAAATATTCCCCCCCATTAAATTTTATCACCTTAAATGTATAACATTGTTTATAATAATGTTCATCCACATTGAGGATTGTTTCCCCTCCTCTATATTTTACTTTCCTACCAATATCCTCCTTAAAATATAAAGACCCAATTATGTGTTATATCATGTAAATATAATATTTAATGTATTTAATTTTAAAATTTCTTAATCATTTTATTATTTTCGTTTTCATCAAATGTATTTCAAATTATTTATAAGTCATACCATTACTTTCATAATAAGCTGTTTTATCTTCCACTTCAAATTTAATTTTGATACAAATTATGAATTTTTTGGAATCTATTATTGATTTTAATTTTTTAAATTAATTTTATCCATTGTTTTTATACAACCACTAATAAAAACATTTCATTTATTACAAAGAACCATTATTTATTATTGGTTTTAAATGTAAAATTGTTTAAAAATATTTCACTTAACCCATTATAAACTGTTATATAATTTCAATATATTATTTTTTAATTTTCAATATATATATTTATTATCAAAAATATATCATTTTCATTTTTCAAAAGGGATTTTTAAAAAATGTATTTTTAGAATGACCAATAACATCAACACTTATACATATGCTATTGTTTTTCTAAACAATCATCTATGATTACACTACAATTTTATTCCTAATCCTCGATAGAATTATTCCCTTAATTGTTTTTCTTTAAATAACCCTTATATAAATGATAGCATGATATAATAAATTGTGGTTATTTTATTCTTTTTATAATTGTTTACTTTCTTACGGATTTTTTTAATCCATTTATAAATTTAATGAAACTGATTTTCTGTCCTTGTGTCCATCAAGATATAAAATTGGATTGTTTTTTTGTTTCACATAGATTATTATGGACAATAATTATTCGATATATTGAGTTTTATAAAACCATTAGATGGTATTTATTTGATAAATATATGATACAGTTTGGGTCTGATAATATAATACAATGGTTTTGAGTCTAATAAATCCTTCAGAAGGTTAGGGTTTAATAAATGCTTGAGATGGATTTGGAATGATAAAGTGTTGAGATGGTTGGGTCCAATAATTGACTCAAATGAACTGGGTAAATTTTTATATTCTATTAGATAATGATGTGTGGAAATTCTTGGATTTTTTCATAGACATAAAGGTTGGATAAATTGGTATTTTTTCACCACTTAAATGATAGTGTGATTGTGCTTTCTCATAATTTGATATTTTTATACATATGTTCATTTTCTTCTGATATACCTCATGGATCATTATTATTTTATTTTTCTTTCACATTGTTATTCCATGTTTTTAATTTCTACATTTTATTATATATATCCTTAAATAATTATTTATAGAAAACTATTATTGTACGATGTTCTTTTAATAAGATCTTTTTCCCATTATGTGGATTTTCCTCAGTATTATGATAAATACCTTGATATTTTTTTGATAATTTTTATATAATAAATATTTTGAGCACACCCCATTATTTTTTTAAAACCCTATATTAAGAATAATATTTGAACCTATTAGAAGTTATTGTGGGAACTAATGTGGTTTTATTATACATAAATACTCATATGTATCACAAAAAAAGTCTCTTGTGCAGCCAATCCTCAAATCAAATGAACACTCTATTCCTGGGATTTTGACTTTTTTTATGATTTATAATGGTTATTATATATTAATGGGGAATAATAAAAATTCGTTCACCTCACTCGATATCATATTTAGGGTTGTAAAGAGAGTATTATTAGAACTAGATCAGGGAGTATATGTTTAGGGAACCCCAATTGTTATCAGATTATAGTCTAGTTATTCTTTAGTATTTTTAGTTACTTTATATATAATGATGAGAGAATATTATTGAAAACTATAGGTTTAGGTCTATGTATAAGATAATATATTTAAAATTTTAAAAAGTGTAAATTTTTTGGTTTCCTATAAATTATCTCCCAATATGTATTCTAGATTGTAGACATAGTTGTGTAATGTATGTATCTTAGTGTAATTACCCTCAATACGGTGATTTTATTTTAAACTCAATCCTCACTCTGGTGCATGGTGTGTGGTCTTAAGAATTTAGAACATGCTAGAAAATACTGGGGGATATTAATTGGTCAATAAAATAATCATTAATAAAAATTATTAATGATTTATAATGTTAATGATTTAGGTTACATAATATGAGATACGCTAACCTAATAAAACATATATTGAACTGATATTTATTTATGTTGAATAGAATGGTAATGAAATTTTTTTAGAGTAAAAAAATTTGATGTTGAATTTTTTTGGTAAAAAAATTCTATTATGTATTAAAATTTTCATCACTATATATTCACTATGTTTTATTGTTATAATGGATTAATCCAGATGGATCCAAGTAAAAAATGTATTATACAAACAATATGGATAATTTCCCTTTTAGAATCCATGTGGGATAGATTCTATGGTTTCAAATCATTGTGTTATGATCACACCACTATCTCAAGTAATTATTAATGAGATACATAATTTTAAACATTAAATAACAAGAAAGTTGATATGGATTTCAATTTTTATAGGACTTGGTGATAAAGATGAAGATAAAAATTAAGACTCAACTTCTAACTGGTAAAAACATGTGGGAAGAATATGCCAAGGGAATGCCTTAGAGAAACACTAATATGTTTTTTTATGGAAGGATTAGAATTTATATCATGAATGTTGAGATGAGGAAATGAAGCTGGTCAATGAAATGGAGTTTAAGAATATATGATTCCTCAAATTTCTAGATATTTATATTTATAATAAAATTATCCCCTAAGAGAAAAAATGTTGTTAATAAACATCTTCGACCTCATAGTCTAAGGGAAAAATGGAAATCCAATGTTATGCGTAATGTTAATATGCGGTCATAAAAAATAAAGATCAATTTTATACTCACTATCCAATCCATATTAAAGGATATATAACTATAATCTAGTTCAATCGACACTCATTGGTCTGGGACATTTTCAATTATTTTCTAATTCACATGAAAATTATTTATTATAATTAATGGTTAAATTCTATTATTATTGTATTCAATGTTGTGGATTATTGAATATACCTCATGAAATTATATTTATCAATAAATTAAATGAATTATATTTGATTTTGTAAATTTTTTGGATATCTCCACCTATAATCCATAGTAATTAACAAATTTGGAAAATCATATTTGAGATTCTAAGACAAACATTGATCATCTATCTAATAAATGATTACTATAATATATCATATAAAAATAATTCTATTGTAATAGTTATTATACAAAATCATGAGGTATGTTTAGCTCAAATTATTATTGAAAAACACAATATTAATAATGATATAATCTAATTGAAAAATATATATTGACTAAGTTGGTAAAGTTAACAACTATCTATAAATTATTTCTTTGGTAATGTCTATTATTTAGATATCATTATATTTTTTTCATTAATAATTTATTAATAAAATTTCAAGAATAAAACTCATATATGGAGGGGAGAATATGAAACAATAGTATTTTAGAATATATATATATATATATATATAAATTAATACTACATTTGATAGCCTGTTACACACGCAACACTATTCAAAAATGATATTCGACATAATTAATATTTATAACATTTAATAATAATAATAATAACTAGTATAAAAATATTATAATCAATTATAAAATTCATATAATTAATTCCTAATAAAAATTTAATTCCCAAAAAATGACGTTTTTAGTTTCATTATTTTTTTTATTATATATATTGAATTATCATTATAAATAATGAGTTTATAAATTTATGAATATTACTATCATAAAAATAAAATCATTTTTGGATTAAAAAATGAAAAATATACTAAGCTGAATTGTAGAGGTTTTATTCAAAATGACTATTTTTATGAAAATAGTTAAAAATATTATTTCTAATGTCATCACATTAATGAAATATCATTACACAAGAATGAATTAAAAGTAATTAAAACCATTTTAAAAAGTATATATATTTATAAATTAAAATAAACATTTTAGAAGAATGATATTGAATTTTTAAATACCATGTTTAATATATGGGAATCAAAATTAATATATTACTCAAAAAATTATTCTTATTCAGTTATATTAAAAATTAGATTTCGTCATTTATAAAATCTAATTCTAAAAAATGGGTATCATATTTTTGATAATATATTGAATATTTTCTAATAATTTAAATTTTATTTATGTATACGAGTATGATTAAATATATTAGTGTTAATCACTATGATAACTGTGAAATTTTTATCTTTCGGAATTGATTTACTAATATTGTGTACTTTGTTTCTAATAAATTAAAATGATCAATTTTATATAAGTACACTAATATGATTTTTGTACTTTGATAAAATTATTTTATCCCTCATTTAACTAGAAAATAATGTTATAGAAGATTAATAACATTGAATAGTGAATACACATTTATCTATTAAAACAAATTTTAATGGATTCAATATTTTAATTTTTTTATAAATTAAATTATAATATATGTGGATAAATTATATGTTCACCACATCCAAATTTGGTTTTACTAGTTAAATTATATTTTTAATCGAATATAAATTACATGGGAAATAATAGTTACTATAGTAAAAAAATTGAAATGTAAAAATACAATGGTAATATTTTTGGAAAATAATTAATACCGCTATAAAAATTGGTGGCACTTGTTTTTAACTTCTATCACACAAAACTCAATTTTTTATCAATTTTGGACCCATTTTGTAATGACCCGTCCCTCAGAGCCCATGCCCTGACTACCCCAAGCCTGCCTTCTGTAGGCCAGGGGTTGGTGACTAGCACTAGAAAGGCATATCCCTAAAATGACAAGGAATTACCTTTACACCTGTATAAACATACAAAATAGAACATGGAAAGATGCAACCATGAAGTAAAAATACTATAATAAAAGTGTGTATTGAAAGTAATGGGACAAGATACAAGCCCAACTAAAAATATACAACTACAAATGAAAACAGAAAATAGATCTTAAGACCGTCCATTGGGAATCCTACCAGAAGGGTAGGTACAACTCATCTCCACAACTCTCCCCATCAACCTTCACCATCGTCCACCGTCAAGTCCTAGCTCCCCGAGTCTCAGCCATGACTACCCTTTATCTAGAAGAAACAATAAGGTGTGCGCAAATCCTATGTAGGGGTGAGTATAAAAACACCCAGTAGGGACCCCTATCCCACCGAAGGTCTCTCAGAATTCCACACAAAAAAATCACAATCATGATGTCAATCACAAAGCACAAAGAAAAATACACAGTTCAAACCAGATATACTCATCTCATCCATAAAGAAACATAAGGCCCCAATCTCAAGCCAATTCTATGATTTCCAAAGAAGGAAAAAAGTGCAACTCAATGATCAGGAGTACATTCTCCATGAACTGGACACCCCTGATGACACTCGTTTGAGAGATTTACTCCATTAGGTAAAACACAACCATTTCTAATGGAATGTCTGAAAGTACGCACACCATTGGGAAATTTATGCTAGAACTACCTCTAGTTACCAACTCTAGAGGTCTCATAATGAAAGTCTTACGCCCGAGGAAAGACCAAGGGAAACCAAGTGAAGAGTCCCACTCCTCAACACTGTGTCCAACAGTCTAGGGAGCTCCAACTCCCCTGAAGGACCCACTCCCCGTCACTACCTGGAGACTGCAGAGTAATAATCCATATGTGAGGACCCACACCCTACCCAATAGGGGAGTAAGAATCTGGTACTTTGTTTGTTGTGGGGGACCCACAACCTAGTACGTCAGGGGAGTACCAACCCCAGGCTAGAGGACCCCACCCTAGCACATCAGGAGTACATTCTCCATAAACTGGACACCCCTAATGAAACTCGTTTGAGAGATTTACTTCATTATGTAAAACACAACCATTTCTAATGTAATGTCTGAAAGTACATGCACCACTGGAAAATTTATGCTAGAACTACCTATAGTTCCCAACTCTAGAGGTCTCATAATGACAGTCTTGTGCTCGAGGTAAGACCAAGTGAAACCAAGTGAAGAGTCCCACTCCTCAACACTCCATCCAATAGTCTAGAGAGCTCCAAATATCCTGAAGGACCCGCTCCCCGTCACTACCTGGAGACTGGGGATTAATACTCCATATGTGAGGATCCACACCATAACCAATAGGGGAGTACAACTCTGGTACTTTGTTTGTTGTGGGGGACCCACAACCTAGTACGTCAGGGGAGTACCAACCCCAGGCTAGAGGACCCACAACCTGGCACAACAGGGGAGTACTGACTCTATATGTGAGGACCCACACCCTACCTGGTAGGGGAGTAAAACAATGGTAGTTTATTCACTTTGGGGGACTCGCACCCTAGTACATTAGGGGAGTACCGACCCCAGGCTATATGACACGCACCCTGGAATGATAGGAGAGTACCGACTCTATATGTGAGGACCTTCACCCTACCCGGTAGGGGAGTACAAATATGGTAGTTTGTTCACTATGGGGGACCCACACCCTAGTACATCAGGGGAGTACCAACCCTTGGCTAGAGGAACCGCACCCTGGCATGATTGGGGAGTACTAACTCTGCTGTAGCTCTACATAGGGAGGACCCGAACCCTGGGTTGACATGGGAGTACTTGCTCCTAACATAAAGGAATCTCACCCTACCTGGTAGGGGAGTACCTGACTCAATTTGAGTTAAGTTTGGAGGACCCACACCCTAGTCCAATAGGGGAGTACCGACTGCAAAAATGGAAAGAAAAATCAGAGTGAAACAAACCCACACTCATGACGTGGGGAGTTCCATCTCTACCAGAGCAGAGGAGTAAGGAATACCCATGGCTTGAGTCATTGAGGGAGTATCCATCCTAACTCTCTCTACAAGAAACAACCTAGTTCTGCTCTCTAGTAATAATTTATACCTAAAACTCCACAAATTTCCACAAGGAAGTGGCATGGTAATCTTTCATGTCATAAGGGTTCTAACATAATAGAAAACACATTTACCAGACACCTGGTCTTTAAGATATTGTCATTTTAGTGCTGAGGGCTCGGTTGGATTCAGAGTCGATCCAACCCATCCATACTCCAAAATTCTCTAAAACTCTAGTGGAGTATCTCAAAAGGACTGTCTCTCTCCAAGGATCCTAGTGACACTGATGGTTTGTCAAATAGTTTTTCAGTTCCTGATATATGGTCACTTAAGCATAACTAGGCCCGAATGGGTCCGAGTATGGTCTGACCTTGTCAGACTGACCCAGCCCGACCTAGCCTAGGCTGTCCCGACCTGGTTCATGTAAACCCGACTCGGTCCTGGTCCGACCCGGCCCGGACCACCGGCTGGGCGTGGCACACCGGGAAACGCGCCGTGGTGAGCTAGCGCGGCTCACCAGCCGGGTGGCCGCCAAATCCCCGAACAACTCAAGAAGATCCGTTCGACTCATCAATTAGCGGAATCACATGGCACCACCACATGGTCCATGCGACCCATGCATGTGGGTCCCCCTTCTACCTTGGATTCGATGCCGCAACCCCTTCATCGTGGCGCATGACGACACACCGCCTCGCCAACACGGCCAACCGGTTGCTGGCTTCCCCTTCAGGTCTACCGCATTGCCAAGTGGCGCCTCCCACTTCTATGTCCAGCAAGCGCCGACCGCCGCCTCTACTACTGGTTCCGTGATGGAGGATCCTCTGTGGGCCACTGGGTGAACTCCGGTGGCCCGTTATTCCTTTCAGACATGCTTACGGTCCTACTAGGATGTCGTCATTGTTGTGTGACTCCCAGTTTCAAGGTTCCGTCAAGTTGAAACAACACTCTTTTGAAAAATGAAATGAAAATGAAGAGGTGGAGGGTCGAAGACATTTTCTTTTGGCCCGTGCCCTCAATGTTAGTATTATAACAAGTTGAAGTAATTTACACATTACATTAAAATAATGATAAACCCAGTTCAAATCCCCCACAATAACCTCCAGAAAATTCAAGAATGAGGAGAAGAATTCTTGGAATTTCTAGAATTAAATGAAAACCCCTAACTCAAGATTCTTTGGAGACGTTGTGGTGGCGGATGAAGATTACACATTTGGATGAAGACACTGGCATTCATCAATCCTGGTTTGTTGCCGCCCGATCTTCTGTCTCTATTGGTGGAAGGTGTCGCATCACTTCGCCAGCGGTTCCTCACCTGATGAAGTCGTGTTAAAAACTCCACCCAAGACCCATTTAAATAGAGGGGGGAAAAGGTGAGTAACACACAGAGGAATTAATGAGGTGCATTAGACATAATTAATGTGCCTCATTAATTACATGAGGGGTAATTATGCAACCAAAATTTAACCAGGAATTTATTATCCCATATTAAAAAGCCTGATCACCTCCATGGTCCCCACCACCACCGCTCAACAGGTGGTAGGAAAAAAGAAATAAAATAATTTTTATTTTATTTTATTATTTCTTTAAAAAGTCAAAAAAACTAAATTTTTCACCCAACCAACTATGGTCAAAGTGAAGCTTCCCTTTATCGAATCTTGGTGCTGTGAATTCAATGGTACTCTCAGATTTCAATTCTGAGTACTAGTTCAAAAGTTAGAAAAACGTTGCCCGCATGTTTACTGAACGTACCATAAAAATGGTCAAAAAAATATTAACAGACACCCTCAACCCTTACCTGTCAAGGTTATGATCCACCTAAGGGGAAAAAACTCTCATGAGCCCAATGGTACTATTGTATTTTCAATCTGAGTTACCATTTAGATGTTAAGGATTTTACAATAAAATAATTTTCACTTAATTATTTTATTTACGGCCAAAAACTAACTTCCCTTGGTGGCCCGCGCTGACCAATGTAAGTATATTTTTAAGGAAAGAATACCCTAATGAGTTCAGCAGTGGTCTCATATTTTTAATCTAACTAACCTTTCATGATTTATAAGCATTTGTAAAATAAAATAATATTATTTAATAATTTTATTTACGTTTATTAAATTTGTTGGGTTTTCCCACTAGAGGCCTACGCTAACTAAACTTAAGTCATGCCTAGGATAAAACTGCCATCCTAAACGCAATAGTGTTATCAGATTTCTGATTCGAGCACCAGTTTAAGATTTATTATACATTTTTTAGGAAAAATGCTCACCTGTGTTATTTAAATCTCAACAATTTTTGATAGACCATTCCGGGCACACTGGGCCTCAGAATCACGTTCCATTATATTTCATGATCTTAAAATATTTCCATATAATAAAAGAAATTATACATAAATTCTAGGACATTACATTATCCCCACCTTGGGTTTTTACATCCCTAGAAGCCAAAAGAGGGTAAATCAAACAAATGGGGGTACTGAGCATGAATATGAGCCTCCCACTCCCTTGGGATCTCCCAGAGATTCCAGTGCTACCAATGAAATCGCACCCGAGGAATCAACCGCCCACAAAGGACCCACTCCTGTCGACCCTCTATCTCTATTGGGAACTCCATAAAAGTTTTCCCATCATCAAATTCCGGCTCTCCCTAGTTGATAAAATGTGATGAATCTTGCACGTGTCTCCTTAGCTGTGGCACATGGGAAACATTATGCACATGTTGTATCTATGGGGGAAGAGTTAGACAGTACGCCACCTCACCCACTCTATTGAGAAACTGGATAGGTCTAATGATCCGCAATGATACTTTCCGCCCCAACCAAATCTCTACAATCATCATCGCGGTGAGACCCATATGAAGACATGGTCTCCCTCCTCACGCTCTAAGGGTCTCCTTCTCCTGTTGGCATAAGACTTATACCAGCTCTGTGCGGTCTTCATCCGAAGCCACCAGTTCTGATGCTGGATGTCTTAGTATAACTTTTCCACACCAGGATATACTGAAAAATGGAATTTTTGTAACCTCCTCAACACTTCCTCTCGTAGCATCACTAGTACCATGAGCATCCTATGAAAAGGAAGACATGCTCCCCACCTTTATAAAATAATTCAGGAGCCTATCATGAGGATATATGAGCATGTCGGGCCTCACAGTCCATGTCCCCAAGCTGTACCTTCCGAACTCGCTGAAGGAATGGGGAGTGACAGTCATAGACTAGAGGTAAGCTATTCCATCACCATACACAAAGTATATCTCTAACGTGGCTAGATACACTTTTGACTCACTCAAAATATGTAAACCAGACCTCCTGCATAGTGCGACTGCCACCACATCCCCCAACTAAACTCTCAGATCCCGAAGATCCATTGGAACCATTTGATATAAAGTTGTAGATATTTGTGCCATACTTGGGTAATAGTCAAAGCAGAGGTAACTTTACCTATGGGGATCTAATCTAGGAATCATATTTAGAAAAGGTGTTCCCGCACCCTTCCACTACTATTGGGAACTGAAAACTCAAATCTCTTACTTCCACGAGGGTAAGGATAGCCGACTCAAGAGTTATCGGCTGCACCCTCCTATGAATGAGTTTATCCCATGCTGCCTGGGTTTATTTTTTCACCAACCAAGGAAAACCCCATTCTAACACTAAAGATATACCACATCATTTTTCCTAAAAGAGTAAATCTGAGTATGAACTGTGGATGAGCAGTCCATATCCAAACTAATGTCATAAGGCCTTGATGCTTCCACCAAGTGGTTTCAATCAAAACTCTTTCCTCATGGGTTATATCACACCGTCAACATAAGTGTAATTATCAAGTCTCATCCTATAGGTATTTCTAGAAATAAGGTTTAAGTCAATGGTTTAACTGGAAACTCTTGGTCATGAAAAATATTTGTGACCGGAAGGAATGATTAGTACCTACGTCTATTAATACAGCAGCTAGTAGTAGACATAGACTGTACCTCAAACCATTCTTGGATCCCTTGGGTCACACTCCTTCACCACATGAAGCTACTCCTTTCCCCTGCCCTCTAGCTCCCTGAGCCTGGTGGGGAACACATTGGGGTGGTGGTTGCCACATGTTGAAAAGTGTACCACCTCCTACTACTCTCCTAGCTCCTCTTCCACATTCACTACCCTTTAAATTCATCTGTCCCTATCACTTGCTCTTTCCAAAACATTTTACACATCCAAGTCTCTAGGACTAATGTTGGTTTCCTACTTACCCACTACTAACATTCACTGGCAGTATCTGACCAGCCAAAGGACATTCAACCATAAAGGTTATCTCTATCACTCTAACATAAGTAGGAATGCACAGATGAAATAGTGCCAACTCATATGTCCCTAAACACATGTCACTCAGAGGTCCGATCCCTAAAGCACTATTCACATCTTATTCATTGAGTACCTCAAATGATCAGTACGCCTTGATGAGTACTCACCTACTTACATGTTGTCCTTTCAAAGTTGTAGAAGCTCTTGGGAACACAAACCCCATAGCTTTTTATGGAAAGATACCCCATTATCTAAGGAAGGTTCTCAAGATCTATCCACAAAAAATTCACCTCATTGTAAGATAGGGGTAATCGAAACCCTTCCATCGCCCTGCTAAACCACATAGAATGCTCACTAACAGGACCACCACCCGATCTAATGGTACCCTGGCTAGATGGCGACTCAGTATCCACCTCAGGCCAGTCCTTAGCCATCTGTGAGTCAGACTTTCCTCAGAACCTGAGGGGTATCTATCACTGAAACTCATGTAAGGAACTAATCCAATATGTCTCCTCTACCGGTAACACCAGTAGTAAATACTGACTAATGGGCATTGGTATCATTGGTAAACCAATCAAATGTACCATCTCAGGCAACAATCCTGGTACTAAAGCCTCATCACACTATGGACCATCCTCATGGTGTCAAATTGGAATCATGGATGTACTTCTAGGTGGAGGAATATTGAAAGAGAATAAAGATTAACCACAATCAATAAGTTGTACCCTGTGATCTGACTCAAAAGAGATCAAAAGTAAAACATTTCCAAAACACATGCAATCTATGTTTTCATGCTCTGAGTTGGAAATCATAATTTAGGGTCCTAGTGTATGGATACGTCAGTAGTCGCACCAACACTAGACTCCCTGAACTGAAAACCATACTAAAAACACATAACAATATTTATCCGTTAAAAAGATCAAAGTCATAGTTCTTCAGTAGAACTGATCCCTTTGATATTGCTTTGTCACGACCCATCCCCCGAGGTCTGTGTCGTGACTACCCCAAGCCCACCTTCCATAGGCCAGGGGTTGGAAACTAGCACCGGAAAGGTGTATACCTAAAATAGGAAGGCATTGCCTTTAAACCTATACAAACAAACAGACTAGAACATGAAAAGATATAACCGCGAAGTAAAACTACTATAGTAAAAGTGTGTACTAAAAGTAAGGGGCCAGAATACAAGCCCAACTAAAATGATATAACTACAACTGAACATAAAAAACAACCCCTGAGTTCATCCACTAGAAATCATTCCTGAAGGGTAGGTACAAATCATCTCCACAGCTCTCTACATCAACTATCACCGTCGTCCATTGTTAGGTCCTAGCTCTCTAAGTCTCAGTCAAGGTTGTCTGTCGTCTGCATAAGATACGACAAGGTGCGGGTGAATCCCATTAATGGGTGAGTATAAAAATACCCAGTAGGGACCCAGAGATCCCCAAAGGTCTCTCATAATTACAAAATGGAAAATCACAAGCATGATCTCAATCAAAAAACACAAAGCAATAGACACAGCTCAAACCAGATATACATGTCTCGTCCACAAAGAAACATAAGGCCCCAATATCAATCCATTTCCAGGATTTCCAATGATGGATCAATGCATAACTCAAGGATCAAAGGTACAGACTCCATGAACTGGCCATATCTAATGACACCTATATGAGAGATTTACTCCTTCAGGCATAACTCAACCATTCCTAATTGAACGTCTAAAAGGATGTGCTCTTTTAGGAGCTTTCTGCTAGAACTTCCTCAAGTGCCCGACACTGGAGGACTCATAGTCACAGTTTTTCACCCGAGGCAAGACCAAGTGAAACCAAGTGAGAGGCCCACTCCTCAACACTGTGTCTTGTAGTATAGGGAGCTCTAACTCCACTAACGGACCCCCTCCCCTTCGCTACTCAGAGACGGGGGAGTAATACTCCATATGCGAGGACCCACACCTTACTTGGTAGGGGAGTATAACTCTGTGTCACATACATGACATATTTTAAAGGTATTTTTGTATTTAATTTACATTATTGCTTTTTTGGGGGTTTTCAATGCATTTTTAAAGGAAATGGTGGGTTTCCATAATTTGGGTCAACTCGAGAGCCCATTTCCAGTTTTGACAATAAATTTTGTTTGTTTAATAACTCCCTCGTTTTTCAACATTTTTAACTCATTCAACTTCCAAAATGACCTTAATTTAACTATTAAAACCACCAATGAATTTTGGCCCCCTTAAAAATTCATTTGCATCTTGGATTTGGGTGATCAAGTTAGGTATTGGGCCAACCCGAAAGCCCATTTCCAGTTTTAAAATTGTTTTGTAATTATTTCATAAAATATTCAATGTTTATTCTTTTTCGGTGATTCCACCTCTCACATTCTCCCAATGTACCTGGCCGCATCCCCAGCTTCGTTTCCCCCTCTTTGGAGATCGCATCTGTCGCGAATTAGGGCCTAACTTCTCTGGTTTCTAAAAACGTCCAGTTTTCTCAAGTAAGTGACTATCCTTCTAGTTCTCTCTTTTTCCTTGAGATTTATCTTTTTTTTTCTTGAATCCCCAAATTTCCAGAAGCTAGGGCTTCGTGCCTAGGGTTTCATTTTGGGTTTCATGGTTCAATCCTCTGGTTTTAGGTTTGATATCACTTCCTTGTGGCGCGATGGTCGTGCGGTTGAAGTTCCGCACTAGGATTTGCGGTTCTTGAATCTTTTGGTAGGTGATTCCATTGTGTGTGCAATTCGTTGGGAATTTGCTTGCTGTGTTAAGGGTGAATTAATGCTTATTGAATTTTAATGTTTCTGTAAAAATTTGTTTTAGTTTCATTTACAATGCAAATGAATTTTATGTTACAATTTTTGTTGAAATTGAGGGTTTTTCATGCAAGTCTTTTATTGGTTCATTTTGGGATGAACTCTAATTACATAGTTGATTTTATTGAACTGTATTAGGAATTAAAATAATGTTTTAAATATTTATTCTTTTTGGTTGTGGCTGCAAAAGTTTGTTTAAATTGTGTTTGAGAAGCAAATGGGCATTAAGTGTCATGTTGGTGTGAAAATGGTGGTTTTTAAAATATATAATTTTTTGGTTCACATTGGGCTTCCCCATAACTGAATTTTTGGTTTTATTAAATTGTGTTGAACTGAAATTTTGTTTTGATGACATACAAGTGTTCACATACTGTGAAAAGTGGATATTTTAAAGAGTTTTGGGTGCAAAACAATGTGATGTTTTGAGAGGTTGTTTTATTGAAGATCAAAATATTTTATTGACTGTTTCAAATGATATAAAATGCGTGTAGCTACTGTACTATTTGTTTGTGACCAGTAGAGATACTTTACATGAAAAAGTATGTGTGTTGTTTGCTGAAATTGTTTGAGCACAAAAGGGGGAATCCCGGGTACTTAGGTGGGCGGATATGTACTAGTACGGCTAGTGGACCGGATGGGTTGTGTCCCTGTTTCACTGAGAAAATGGATAACGACAACACTAACTGAACTATGTGGATGTTATTTGGGGACCACTAGGTTATGGGTTTGTTCCCTACTAGTGGCTCGTGCACGGGAAAGGATTGTGACTTGGATACTTTACACCGAGGTACGAGGTACATAGGGCCCGAGACTATCTAGTTGCCTAGGGGTGTTCCCAATTTTTGTGCTCATTAGAATTGTAGTATTTACCCTTGTTGTGGGATCTTTTGGCAGTACTTTACAGTAGCTCACATGTTTATTTAATGTGTTATAATTCTGAAATTCTTGGATTGAAAACTGTTCTCATTTGAATGTTTCTTTTCTTGAAATTTTTAACATTGTTTCACCTTGTGTGTTAAAATTGCTAGTTTTGTTCCCATTGTATTGCATCCTCTTTGGAATCTTCTGGTGGTATCCTATTGGGCTTAGGCTCACACCCTACTTACACCCCTTGGGTGTAAGTAGAACTTCTTATGCTTGAATCAGGTAAAGGGAAGGCTAAGGGTGATGGCGCTTCAGGGTGTTAGTCCCCATCGTTGGGGCAGAGTTGTGGAGAAGGCTTGCGGGTGATGACACCCTTGTTGCGTGAAGTGATTGGGGATGTCTTGATGTTGTCATTATTTGTATTTGGACCACTTGTAGTGTCTTTAAACATATGTATTCAGATCTGGTTTTGTTAGGAATGGTTTAGTATGGAAATTTCAGATTCTTATTATTTACTGTTTTATTTGTTTTATGCTTTCATACTCGGGTAAATCGTTCCCAAATCATATTGTTTTATACCCGGGCACTTGTGCCAGCCCGTGGGGATAGGGAATGCCCTTCGGGTCTTGCCACGGGTCGGGTTTGGTGCCATTAATGGTGGCGACCAGATCCGGTTCGTGACAAAATGGTATCAGAGGAGGTTAATGTTTTTGGGTTATATTGTTATTTTGACATGAGTCGGGATAGACAGGAGCTAGGACTGTCGGGGCTCGGGGTATTGGTTGTGAGTAGGGTGCCTGGCCCGCACCTCTCATGGCAGACCTTGAGTCACCAGAGGATGTTGGAATTTACTGATTTACTTCACTTCCAGGTGAGACGTGTGGGCTGCAGACCACATGTGGACATCAGGCAGATGTGGAGTAGTTGTTTCTTTTATTACAAGAATGTGTTTAGTTTGCTTATATTTGATGTATTTGATTACAATTTTCAGAATTGTGGTATTGACCATTGTTTTGTCACTGTTGCATTTTGTAGCAACATGCCTCCCCGGAAAGCTCCCACGCACCCACAGGAGGAAGCTGGAGAGAGTTCTCCCACGCCGATTGATCAGAGGCTAGTCGAGGACGTGGTACGGGCTATCCAGGCTCTAGGATATGGACCAGCTCCAGCTCCAGCTCCTGTTAGAGAGGATTATACTGGTCCTAGAATGGACAAGGCCCAGGAGTTCCTGAAAAATAAGCCTCCAACCTTCCGAGGCAGCTCAGAACCCCAGGAAGCAGAAGAATGGCTCGAGAAGATCGAGCGTATGTTTGAGTTCCTAGAAACACCCGAGGAGCTCAGGGTGAAGTGTGGCTCCTTCCTATTGGAGGGTCCCAGTCGTAAATGGTGGGAGTCAGTGCTTCAGGCTGGGAAGAATGATCAGATGCACTGGGGAGATTTCAAGGCTGTCTTCAATGAACAGTATTGCCCTGAGGTGTTGGCTTATGCCAGGTCTAGAGAGTTCATGGAACTTGTTCAGGGGAATCTATCTATGATGGAGTATGCCAACCGTTTCGCTGAATTGGTTCGGTATGCTCTAGAAATTGTCTCTAATGAACAAGCGAAGGCCCAGAGGTTTGAGAAAGGCTTGCGACCAGAGATATACTCCCAGGTGTTCTTGTTTAAGCTGAGGACCTATGCTGAGGTTGTTGATCGAGCGTGCATGGTGGAGATTGATAGGAAAGGAAGGTCTGGTTTCTATGGTTCAGTATCAGCAGTGGGAAGTGGTAGCTCCTCAGAGAAGAAAAGGAAGCGGGAGGATCATGTGAAGAAAGGAGGGGGCAGTTCAGGCCACTCTTCCAGGCAGTTTTCTTCTGCTGCTTCTGATGCAAGATCGGTCGTGTGCCACCAATGTGGGAGGCCTGGGCATATCCGACCAGCATGTCCACTTCCTCCGAAGCCTTGTTTCCAGTGTGGAGGTATGGGGCATTTGCAACGTTTTTGTGGTGTGGCACGTCCACTTCCGAGTGGGGTTGGTTCAGTGGCTTCAAAAGGAGTGCCAGCACAGTCCGAGCCGTCGAGGACTGGGGGATCTCGATTTGGTGGTCGTGGTGGTAGGGCTGGATCATCTTCTGGGCAGAGCCAGTTCAGGGCACAACCACATACTAGCGGTCGTCCTCAGGCAGATACTGGACATCTCCATGCAGTGGATCAGTCACCAGCAGGATCAGAGGCGGGACCGTCGACAGTTCGAGGTACCGTTCTGATCGCATCTTCTATAGCTACTGCTCTTTTTGATACGGGTGCCTCTGTTTCATTCATTTCTGGACATTTCGTGGACATGCTGAATTTGCCAACTGAATTGATGTCTTTTGCGATGGAGTTGGTGACACCATTGGGAAAGAAGAAGGAGCAGGGCCTGAGGTGCCCCTCATGTGCACTTTCTGTATCAGGGGTCGAGATGGAGTGGGACCTTATGGTCTTAGATATGGACCTTTTTGATGTCATACTCGGGATGGATTGGCTAGTTCACTTCCAGGCACACATCGACTGCTACAGAAGGCGTGTGAGTTTCACGGCACCTGATGGGAGTCGTCAGGTTTTTCATGGAGAATGGGATCCACGATCAAGTCGCGCAGGGCCTCCACTCCCAGAGTTAGGAAGTGTTATCTTCCAGTTATCTTCGATTGTGCTAGAGGATGGTCTTTCCCCTGAAGGTGCACTACCTCATGTAGTGAATGAGTTTCCCGAGGTATTCCCTGATGATTTTTCTGGTTTGCCCCCAGAGCGGGATGTGGAGTTTTCGATTGATTTGGCGCCGGGAACACAACCGATATCTCTTCCCTCCTATCGCATGGCCCCCACCGAGTTGAGGGAATTAAAGATACAGCTGGACGACTTAGAATCCAAAGGATTCATTCGCCCGAGCGTCTCTCCTTGGGCCGCTCCTGTGTTGTTTGCAAAAAAGGATGATGGATCCCTCCGGTTGTGCGTTGACTACCGGAAGCTGAATAAGGTAACAATTAAAAACAAATACCCTTTGCCCAGAATAGATGATTTGTTTGATCAGTTGAAGGGGGCAAAGTGGTTCTCAAAGATAGACCTGCGTTCAGGGTATCATCAACTCAGGGTGAAGGAGTCAGATATCCCCAAGACAGCCTTCCGAAGCAGGTATGGCCACTTTGAGTATTTGGTCATGCCCTTCGGATTGACCAATGCTCCAGCGGTATTTATGGCACTAATGAATAGGGTGTTCCATCAGTATCTCGATTCCTTTGTTGTGGTGTTCGTGGATGATATTCTGGTATACTCTAGCTCTGAGGAGGAACACGAACATCACTTGAGGATCGTTTTAGGTACATTACGGGATCACCGCCTCTATGCAAAGTTGTCAAAGTGCACCTTCTGGATCAGAGAGGTGAGATTTCTAGGGCATGTGATCTCAGAGCACGGAGTTTCAGTGGACCCTGAGAAAATTAGTGCGGTTATGTCATGGGAGCAGCCGAAGAATGTGTTTGAGATCAGGAGTTTCCTTGGCCTGGCTGGTTACTACAGGCGATTCGTTCGGGATTTCTCTCGGCTTGCATCACCAATGACTGCGCTCACCCGGAAAGGGGTGAAGTTTGTATGGGGTCCAGAATGTCAAGCATCATTCGATGAGCTGAAGAGACGGTTGACTACCGCCCCTGTGCTGATTTTGCCTGAGGCCGGGAAGGGTTATGTGGTTTATTGTGATGCTTCAGGTATGGGTCTTGGGTGCGTGCTTATGCAGGATGATCACGTGGTGGCTTGTGGCTCTCGCCAACTCCGACCACATGAAAAGAACTACCCTACCCATGACTTGGAGTTGGCAGCGGTGATGCATGCTTTGAAGACATGGCGTCACTACCTCTTTGGCGAGAAGTTTGTGGTCTACTCTGATCACAAAAGCTTGGCTTATATCTTCTCGCAGAAGGACCTCAACTTGAGGCAACGCCGCTGGATCGAGTACTTGCAGGGGTTCGACTTTGACATTTTCTATACCCCAGGCAAGGGTAATGTGGTGGCCGACGCTTTGAGCAGAAGAGTTCCAGTGCAGGCTTTGAGGAAGTCTAGTGATGAGTGGACATTGATGGGGCTCTTTTCTCAAATGCATGTGGAGGCTAGGGAACACAGTGGAGGGGCATTCTTGGCGAGTGTCCAGTTGACTCCTTCTCTGTTGGAGTTGATTCAGCGGGAACAACCTAGTGATGAGCTTTGTCAGTGATCTAGGCAGTTTCTTCATGGTGGGGAGACATCCTCTGATTGGTCGTCGTCTCCTGAGGGCATCTTGTGCTTCAAGGGCCGTTCAGTAGTACCGTTATCTCTACGGAAGGCAGTGCTGCACGATAGCCACCAGTCTCAGTGGGTTGTCCATCCAGGTGCCACTAAGATGTATTATGATGTCCGTCGGCATTTTTGGTGGCCTGGTATGAGACGAGACATAGCAGACTTTGTTTCGAGATGCTACACATGCCAGCAGGTGAAAGCAGAGCACCAAAGGCCCTCCGGTTTGCTCCAGCCATTACCCATTCCTACCTGGAAGTGGGACGAGGTTGCCATGGACTTCATTGTTGGCTTACCTCGTACACCTCGGGGTAAGAATTCCATTTGGGTGGTGATTGATCGTCTGACCAAATCAGCCCACTTCATTCCGATCAGAGACACATCTAAAGTGGATGAGTTGGGCCATTTGTATCTTCAGGAGGTGGTGAGACTCCATAGTGTACCATCAGCTATTGTCTCGGATAGAGACCCCCGCTTCACTTCTCGATTTTGGGAAGGCCTTCAAAAGGCCTTGGGCTCTCAGATTAGGATGAGCACGTCGTACCACCCTCAGACGGATGGTCAGACAGAGCGGGCGAATCAGATTTTGGAGGACATGCTTCGTGCATGTGTCTTGGACTTTGGAGGTTCTTGGGATAGCCATTTGGGATTGGTTGAGTTTGCTTATAATAATAGTTACCAATCCTCAATTCGAATGGCCCCTTTTGAGGCGCTCTATGGTCGGCCATGTCGGTCCCCCCTATGTTGGGCTGAGGTAGGAGAGACTTCACTATTGGGGCCGAGCCTTGTGCAGGAGACTTCTGAGAAGGTCAAATTGATCAGGAAGCGCTTATTGACAGCTCAGAGTCATCATAAATCTTATGCTGATCGGAGGCGTCGAGACCTAGAGTTTATTGTGGGTGATATGGTATTCTTAAAAGTGGCCCCTCGTCTGGGCCATCGTCGATTGGGGAAGCAAGGTAAGCTGATGCCACGGTATGTCGGACCCTTTGAGATAACCGAGCGTATTGGTAAGGTGGCATACAGGTTGGCCTTACCTTCTCAGTTGACATCTATCCATGATGTCTTCCACGTCTCCCAGTTGAAGAAATACAATCCAGATCCATCCCATGTGTTGAGTTGGGAAGAACTAGAGATAGAGCATGACTTGTCTATCGTTGAGAGGCCGGTGAAAATAGTGGACTCCCAGGAGAAGATACTTAGAGGAAAGTCTATTCCTTTAGTCCGGGTTTTATGGCAGCATGGGAATGATACACATGAGACTTGGGAGCGAAAGTCATGGGTCGAGGAAGAGTACCCATTCTTGTTTACCAACCAAGAATCATGTTGACTTTCCGGGGCGGAAAGTCCTTCATGGTGGGGAGAATTGTCACATACATGACATATTTTAAAGGTATTTTTGTATTTAATTTACATTATTGCTTTTTTGGGGGTTTTCAATGCATTTTTGAAGGAAATGGTGGGTTTCCATAATTTGGGTCAACTCGAGAGCCCATTTCCAGTTTTGACAATAAATTTTGTTTGTTTAATAACTCCCTCGTTTTTCAACATTTTTAACTCATTCAACTTCCAAAATGACCTTAATTTAACTATTAAAACCACCAATGAATTTTGGCCCCCTTAAAAATTCATTTGCATCTTGGATTTGGGTGATCAAGTTAGGTATTGGGCCAACCCGAAAGCCCATTTCCAGTTTTAAAATTGTTTTGTAATTATTTCATAAATATTCAATTTTTATTCTTTTTCGGTGATTCCACCTCTCACATTCTCCCACTGTACCTGGCCGCACCCCCAGCTTCGTTTCCCCCTCTTTGGAGATCGCATCTTTCGAGAATTAGGGCCTAACTTCTCTGGTTTCTAAAAACGTCCAGTTTTCTCAAGTAAGTGACTATCCTTCTAGTTCTCTCCTTTTCCTTGAGATTTATCTTTTTTTTTTCTTGAATCCCCAAATTTCCAGAAGCTAGGGCTTCGTGCCTAGGGTTTCATTTTGGGTTTCATGGTTCAATCCTCTGGTTTTAGGTTTGATATCACTTCCTTGTGGCGCGGTGGTCGTGCGGTTGAAGTTCCGCACTAGGATTTGCGGTTCTTGAATCTTTGGGTAGGTGATTCCATTGTGTGTGCAATTCTTTGGGAATTTGCTTGCTGTGTTGAGGGTGAATTAATGCTTATTGAATTTTAATGTTTCTGTAAAAATTTGTTTTAGTTTCATTTACAATGCAAATGAATTTTATGTTACAATTTTTGTTGAAATTGAGGGTTTTTCATGCAAGTCTTTTATTGGTTCATTTTGGGATGAACTCTAATTACATAGTTGATTTTATTGAACTGTATTAGGAATTAAAATAATGTTTTAAATATTTATTCTTTTTGGTTGTGGCTGCAAAAGTTTGTTTAAATTGTGTTTGAGAAGCAAATGGGCATTAAGTGTCATGTTGGTGTGAAAATGGTGGTTTTTAAAATATATAATTTCTTGGTTCACATTGGGCTGCCCCATAACTGAATTTTTGGTTTTATTAAATTGTGTTGAACTGAAATTTTGTTTTGATGACATACAAGTGTTCACATACTGTGAACAGTGGATATTTTAAAGAGTTTTGGGTGCAAAACAATGTGATGTTTTGAGAGGTTGTTTTATTGAAGATCAAAATATTTTATTGACTGTTTCAAATGATATAAAATGCGTGTAGCTACTGTACTATTTGTTTGTGACCAGTAGAGATACTTTACATGAAAAAGTATGTGTGTTGTTTGCTGAAATTGTTTGAGCACAAAAGGGGGAATCCCGGGTACTTAGGTGGGCGGATATGTACTAGTACGGCTAGTGGACCGGATGGGTTGTGTCCCTGTTTCACTGAGCAAATGGATAACGACAACACTAACTGAATTATGTGGATGTTATTTGGGGACCACTAGGTTATGGGTTTGTTCCCTACTAGTGACTCGTGCATGGGAAAGGATTGTGACTTGGATACTTTACACCGAGGTACGAGGTACATAGGGCCCGAGACTATCTAGTTGCCTAGGGGTGTTCCCAATTTTTGTGCTCATTAGAATTGTAGTATTTACCCTTGTTGTGGGATCTTTTGGCAGTACTTTACAGTAGCTCACATGTTTATTTAATGTGTTATCATTCTGAAATTCTTGGATTGAAAACTGTTCTCATTTGAATGTTTCTTTTCTTGAAATTTTTAACATTGTTTCACCTTGTGTGTTAAAATTGCTAGTTTTGTTCCCATTGTATTGCATCCTCTTTGGAATCTTCTGGTGGTATCCTATTGGGCTTAGGCTCACACCCTACTTACACCCCTTGGGTGTAAGTAGAACTTCTTATGCTTGACTCAGGTAAAGGGAAGGCTAAGGGTGATGGCGCTTTAGGGTGTTAGTCCCCATCGTTGGGGCAGAGTTGTGGAGAAGGCTTGCGGGTGATGACACCCTTGTTGCGTGAAGTGATTGGGGATGTCTTGATGTTGTCATTATTTGTATTTGGACCACTTGTAGTGTCTTTAAACATATGTATTCAGATCTGGTTTTGTTAGGAATGGTTTAGTATGGAAATTTCAGATTCTTATTATTGATTGTTTTATTTGTTTTATGCTTTCATACTCGGGTAAATCGTTCCCAAATCATATTGTTTTATACCCGGGCACTTGTGCCAGCCCGTGGGGATAGGGAATGCCCTTCGGGTCTTGCCACGGGCCGGGTTTGGTGCCATTAATGGTGGCGACCAGATCCGGTTCGTGACACTCTGGTAGTTTTTTTTCTATGGGGGACCCATACTCTAGTATGTCAGGGGAGTACTAACCCCTGGCTAGAGGACCCTCAACCTAGCACGACAGGGGAGTACCTAATCTATATGTGAGGACCCACACCCTACCCTATAGGGGAGTACAACTCTAGTAGTTTGTTCGTAGTGGGGGACCCACACACTAGTACATTAGGAGAGTACCGACCCCAGGCTAGAGGACCCACACTCTGGCATGGTTGGGGAGTACCAAATCTATATATGAGGACCCACACCCTACCCTGTAGGGGAGTACAACTCTGGTAGTTTGTTCACTGTTGGGGACACACACCCTAGTACGTCAAGGAAGTACCAACCCTAGGCTAGAGGACCCATACCCTGGAAGGGAAGGGGAGTACCCACTCTATTGTAGCACTAAATAAAGAGGACCCACACCCCGGGTTGACAGGGGAGTACTTACTCCTAACATAGAGGACCCACACCCTACCTGGTAGGGGAGTACCTGACTCTATGTGAGTTAATTATGGAGGACTTGCACCCAATTCCAATAGGGGAGTACCGACTCCAAAGATAGAAATACCAACTAGAGGGAAACAAATCCAAACTCATGAAATGGGGAGTCTCGTCTCTACCAGATTAGAGGAGTAAAGAATATCCACACCTTGAGTCATCAAGGGAGTATCCATACTAACTTTCACTACAAGAAACACCCTGGTTTTTCTCCTCTGGTTTTCAGTCATACCTCAATCTCCACGAAGTTCCACAAGTAAGTATCCTGATGATATTTCATGTCATAAGGGTTCCAATACAATATACAATGCGTCAACCGAACACCCGATCTGTAAGCTATTGGCCTTCTAGTGCTAAGGTCTCGGTTTGATTCAGATTTGATCCAAATTAGTCATACACCAAAATTCTCCAAAATTGTCCTAGAGTATCTCAAAAGGACAGTATCCCTCCAAGGATTCCAACTCCATATATGGTTTTTCAAATGGACATCCAGTTCACGAGATACAATCACTTAAGCATAACTAGGCCCGAATGGGTCAAGGTCCGGTCCAACCCGGCCAGACTGACCCAGCCTGATCCAGCCTGGGATGACCCGAACCGGCCCAGGGCCGACCTGGTATGCCCCGAACCCTCCCAGCCCGCCAGCGGGGCATGAACCGATGCACTGGCCAGGATCACCAGCCTGGTGATCGCCAGCTCCCTGAATGACTGAAGAAGAGCCATTTAGCTCTTCAATTAGAAACGCCACGTCGCACTGCCACATGGTCCGCAAGTCCCACAGGTGCAGGTCCCCCTCCTGTCACGGCTTCGATGCTGTGACCCCTTTATCTCGACACACGAAGGTGAACCACCTCACTGATGCGGCTGACCGGTTGTCGGCCACCCCTTCGGGTCAACTGTGACGCCAAGAAGTGCCACCCACTTCTGCAGTCGGTCGCCGCCTCTACTACCGGTTCCCCACTGGCAGATCCTCCGCGGGCTGCCAAGTGAGCTCTGGTGGTCCATTCTTCCTTCCAGATGCACCTACGGTCCTCCCGAGATGCCACAATCTTTGCAGACCTCCCAGTTTCAACGTTCTGTCGTGTTGGAACAACCCACCTCTGAAGAACGCAATGAAAATCAAGAGGAGGAGGGTCTGGGCCTTGTTCGTTTGGCCTGCACCCTCCGTGTTAGTTTTATAACAAGTGGGAGTAATTTACACATTACATTAAAATAATTACAACCCCATTAAAATACCCCATAGTAACCTTATGCAAATTCACGAATGAGAAGAAGAATCATGGGAATTTCTTGAATTAAAAGACAACCCCTACCTCTAGATTCTTTGGAGATGTTGCGGTGGTGGAAGGAGATTCTACGTTTTGATGAAGCAGCAGGCATTCATCAATCCTAGTTTATTGTTTTTTGAGCATCCATCTCTGTTGTTATAATGTGTCATGTGACATTTCTCGCGGTTCCTCACTTGATGAAGTCGTGTCAAAAAATGTTCCAAAGACCCATTTAAATAGAGGGTAAAAAAGGTGAGTAACACATTGAGGAATTAATGAGGTTCATTAATTGATGTAATTAATGTGCCTCATTAATTACACGAGGGGTCGTTATACAACCAAAGTGTAACCAAGAATTTAATATCCCATATTTAAAAGGCTGACCACCTCTGTGGTCCCCTCCACTGCCACTCAATAGGTGGTAGGAAAAAAGAAATAAAATAACAATTTCTATGTTATTTTTTAATTTCTTTAAAAAGTCTCAAAAAATAACTTTTTCACATGACCAAATGCAGTCGATGTGAAGCTTCCATTAAAAAAATCCTTCCACTACAAATTCAATGGTGCCCTCAAATTTCAATTCTGCTCACCAGTTCAAAAGTTAGAAAAATGCCGCCACACATTTACTGAATGTACCTTAAAAAAGTTCAAAAAAATTATTAATAGTCACCCTTGACCCATGATGGTAAAGGTTAGGCTCTAAATAATGGGAAAACCCTCACTAGCTCAACGGTACTCTCAGATTTTCAATCCAAGTAACCATTTAGAAGTTATGGATTTTACAATAAAATAATTGTCACTTAATTATTTTATTTACGGCCAAAAACAAACTTCAACTGGTGGCCCGCACTGACTAATGTTATTATCTTCCTAACGAAAGAATACCCTCATGCGTTTAGTGTTGGTATCATATTTTTAATCTGAGTCACCATTCGTGAGTTATAAGCATTTGAAAAATAAAATAATTTTATTTAATAATTTTATTTAAGGTTATACCATTTTTGGGTTTTCTCACTAGAGGTCTGAGCCGACTAACCTTAAGTCGCTCCTAGGGTAAACTCGTCACCTAAACAAAAATATGTCCTCAAATTTCTGATCCTTGCAACCATTTAAGATTTATTCCACTTTTTCAAGAAAACAGCTCATGCACGTTATTTAAAGCTGAACAATTTTTGACAGACCATTCCGAGCACTCTGGGCCTCGGAATCACGTGTCGTCAGATTTCTCAATCTCAAAATATTTCCATATAATAAAAAAAATCTAAAATTCCAGGACATTACACATTTAATCTTTAATTGTGAATTTTCTATATAAATAAATTATGGATATTTACAAATGTTCCCCTTGCAACACTTATAAGTGGGGACACTTCCACCACATCATGATACAGATATACTATTGAATTTCATCCTGAAACTCTAAAATATTTCCCCTCCTAGAATTACTTATAATTTTTATAATTCTTTTCGGTCAATTATTTTTCCAAAACTCTCCATTTCTATGGATATTTTGAAGAGAAAAATCAAGTACTCAATGTGTGTATTTACTAATAATTAGTATTTTCTTCTTAATATTCCTCATCCAAAATTCATGTAGATCTACTAATATTCATATATAGGGGTTATTAATATACTTTAATGTTTTTAAAATAATTTATAAACAATAATTAAATCATTTTAGTCCTATAACAGAAACCAAACAACATTGATCGTGTGTAGGTGTGGACTACCAACACTCGGAAGCAATGGAATTTTTTAAACATAATATCCTTTCATGGTTGTTAAAACGAATAGATTTTATAAATAAATATGTCAAATATTTAATGACAATTCTTATAAAATTTTTATTTATTCTATACCATAATTGAAATCCATTCATTGAAAAATGGAGTCATTAATCACATGTATATATTGACTACCACATCAAGGGATGGTTTATTTTATTTTTCATCATAACCCTACATGGTTGGTTATAAGAATTAATGTAGTAAATTTAAATCATATTTATAGTATTTAAAATATTCCTTAAATTTTTTATTTATGTTATATAAAAACATGTACTTTTTAAATAATTATGACATGATTTGATTTAGGTTAGATTTATAACATATTTGAATGAAGTGAAAATATTTACATGTAGAAAAATAAAAGAATTTAATATAATTATATATCATATAATATTAATTTTTTTTTATTTTTAATTTTTATGTAAGGGGTTTATTTATATTTAACATATTTTTTAATATATAACCTTTGAATAATTAAACATGTTTAAATAATGTTATAATAATTTCCATTTTCACAAACCAACATTTACAACTAAAAAAATTAAAATGAAATATGAAAAATAATATAAAAACTATTATTCATGTATTGTAAGTAATTTAACAATGATAATATTGTTATTATTAATGATAATTGAAAAAACCATTTCAAAAGTGTTATAATAAAATAAATAAGAGATTATACCTTGTGATGATGAAAATTAATTATATCTGACTAATATAATTACAATAAGTCATTATAAATTATGTGTATATTTGGAAATATATATGAATAATTTTTTTGTAGGTGATTAATATAGTTATTACTATTATACTAAAGGTTGGGATACATTTATGTAAGAGATAATACAAATTAATGTGTTCTTTTTCTAAAATTTAATTCGTTGATAAATATTTATTATCATGAAAAATGATATCTTTTACATGGTTTAACTAAATACTAATGAATATAATTTTCCATATTCATTAATTTCATGGTTTTTTAAGTTACATATCATGATCTTATATTAAATTCATATTTATTAAAATGGATCCAATGTTATAAGTATTTTTTACTCAACTCCCCTTATTGAGTTATAATACATCATTTTGAACATCATTCATCCCTATGTGATTTCTTACTCCATATGATTTTATTTCACTATAACTAATCTTTATATCTAGATAAAACAAATACATTTGATACAAATATTCATCATCGATGAATTTCATCCACATAATATGTATATCATTTTTTAGAATAATTCCCATTATCCTTACCGATTATTCAACCAATACATATTTTATTTTCCCACCAACGATATCCCATATATATGGCAATATGAGTTTGATTTATCTCATATTACATTAAAATATTTCATCTCTACTCATAAGATAGATTTTATCTTACTATTTTTATTTTATTTTTTAATGTTATTTCAATATATTAAATTATTTCCATTATGTTCAAAATAAAATGAAGTTTTTTCAACTCCATATTTTTTTTGATAATCATTATGAAAATTTAAGGATTATTAATTGATGTATCCTTAATTTTAATGTTTTACATGTCTTTCACCTCACCTTTTTATACCCTTATGTTTTTTTTCAAGGATCCATTATTGAAGATTCTATATAAAAGTATAAATTTCTAAAATGTATTCACATTACTTTATTGAAAATGTTATTCAATTTTATGTATTTCTAATTTAGAAATCATTCAAAATATTTTAAAATGAAATTTACTTCATTATAATATCTCATTAGTGACCATTTGAAATATGAATTCTTAATGTAACCCATAACATGATCACTTATTTCAAAGTTATAGAATGTTTAAATAACAATTTTATGATTAGACTATCATTTTCCCCATTATTAATAAAATAAGTATTCATTTGGATGCTATTTTCATGAACTAACTTCAACATTTTCTAATGAAATACTAATTTGGGATGATTTTTTTGTTTGAATATTTTTATTTTTTATGAAAATTATTTTGATTCTAAGATTAAATTATAAGAAAATAAATTATCTATGGTGTCTTTAAGATAAAATATTATATTGATTTTATTTATGAAATTCATGTATATGTATCTTCATTATAGTACTTTTTTGGGTCCAATAAACACCTAAAACTATTTGGGTTTGATAAAATCATAATATAGTATGGGTCTTATAAAATACAAATACGGGTTGGTTATGATAAAACCATGAGACTGGTTGGGTTTGAAAAGGAATTAAAAGGATTCGGTCTAAAAAATCCTTGATACAATTTGAATTCATTATATACCTCCAATGTGTTGGGTAAATTTATATATATCATGAGATAATAAAACATGGATGGGGTTGTACTTGATCACAATCATAATTGTTGTACTAACATTTATCATCACCACATGATGCATGAGTATAATGGTGCATACATTTATAAATGATATTTGATTATGAATGAATAAGTGACTTATTAATTAATTTAGTTCAATATAATACATGAGATTAATTTAATTTATTATTTTTAAATGTTATAAAATATTCCCATAATTTTTATGTTGGGTATAAAATACCCTTAGAATCATAATAATTTATAATAGATTTATTACGTAGTGAATATTAAGATTTTTATAAAAAAAATGGTTAAGACAAGACCTAATATATTTTTATAATAGAGAAGTAATGTCCTTAACCTATAAGGTCATAACCTATTAATACCATTTATTAAAGAATCATATGGATATGGTCTAATTGTGATTTTACCATGACCAATTAAAAGTTTACATTCAATAATAAATACATTATAAAAACAATTCACTAGAGATTTTAAATCTCATGGAAATCACCACTATATCCATGTTTGTTAGGAAACCCAAAGATAGTACAACCATTGTACTCCTTAAACATTGGGAATATGTTGATGTAACATGGGGTTATGTTTTTTAAACCAATTAGTATGAATTTTTATATATTGATTTCAATAAAATAATGAATATATTTAACTTTTTTCATTTTGACATTATATATATATAATTATTTAATGAGTTTTATAAAATAATATCTTTAATACCAAGAAAATAGAATTTTATTTTTGGGAAATATATATAGTCTATATTAAAATAATATATTATCTAAATCATAGAGTTTTAAAATAAATTTTATTTCCAAGATATATTCATATAAAATAATATTTATTTTAAAAAATCATAATATAATATAATGAATTCCAATTTCATTTTCATGATGGTGGGAATGTTGTTTGTGTTTTGAAATATAGTATTTTTAATAAATAATGAGAATTATTCAATGGTGAACTATTATATTTGATATAATATTTTGGTAAAATATAATTACATTTTGAAATAATCATTTCCAAATTATCAATTAATTTACTATTCATATTTTTTATTTAGGATCGTATTTTTGGGTAAAAGTTAAATATGGTATAGTATCACAGTGTAAATTATAACATCATTAAATCCCAAAAAGTGTTGTAATGAACACTATAACCATAATGCATGAAAAATTATATATTTCCCCTTTAATATTAATTGATTTATATGTTTTTTAATAAACTATACAAATATATAATGTATTCATGAAATCCTATATTATATTTTATAGTTTTAAATTATGTATCTTTGAACATGGATAACTAAAAAACCACGAATGATATCATTTTAAAGATACATATTCATAAAATAAAAAATATTGGAAACTAATAATTTTTGGATAAAATCATGGGAAAAACATTGTAATGTTTTTTTGAATTAATCATTACTTAGAGATTAAAACCAATCGTTAGAAAATAATAAATAATACCACTCTTTTTGTTATAAATACTGACCTAAACTCTCATGAATATTAAAAAAATATGCAATTTACAAGATTTTAATCTCCTTATACATCTCAAATTTCCTACTAAGTTTTTTCCAGGTCCTTGAGAATATCCTCCCAATATTTTAGAAGCAACCACTCATGTGAATGGATTCTATTCCTCATAATCTTTCTTTACATAAATTATTTTTATTAATCCCATTAATTTTAAATCACTAATGTTTACATATGTTTTTTGAACATCCATTTATAGTACATATAATTTCAAATTAATGAGATACCACATTTCACTCTCATTAATCCCTACAATTTTCCTTTATACCCACTTATTACATTGGCAATATTATCCAATGATTTTTATTTCCAAGCATTTGTGTTCTGAATACACATCCACAATTCCAATCAATTTTTTCAACCTATTTATTAATATCCACCATCTTTTTTGAGTAATTACACATATTTAACTTTCAATTCGTAATCATGGGATTAATTTTGATGAAATAAATTCTTATGTGGTATAATCTATGTGTCACCAAAATTCATGTACATAATTTGAATTTAATATGTGGGAATGAAATTATATATCAACCTAATGTATTGGGTAAAATTTATATATAATGAAGACACCTGTATGTTGCTTATGTGGTTAGCCTAAGAAAACTATGTTTTGATTTCTCATTGGTTGGACTTTACAATCCATATGATGTTATGTTTTAGGTTGTTTCCACATTACTAGGACATATTTATGTTATCATCTTGTATATTTATTTGATGATTATGGTCTTCATTGTCACTATTCTATGTCCCCATTTCATACATCAAGAATCACATGTAATGAATTACATTATGTTATTCATTGAATATTCTATTATTAGGATTTACAGATCACCCCTTCCTTATCTATGTCCCTGGTTATCATGTGTTGTTACTAAAAAACCAATGAAATATAAGGGAATGATATGGGGTTTGTAAATAATTTATCTATATCAGTTTTTCATGTTATTGTGATATTTATATAATCACCAAATGAATCTAAGAACCTTAATATATTGGGGTTGTGTGTTATGTATTTTTTTAAATAATTATGAAATAATGTGTATAAATGATATGTGTCCTCATTGGTTAAATAAAATAAAGGAATATATTTTTTAGGGAATATGATTATAAATCCATTGTAAAATCTTTATTTTCTTTAATGCAAGACCCATATATTAGTAAAAAACTTATACGAGTATAAAAGTAGAAGATTTACAAAGATCCTTCCTAAAAAGAGGAAGGAGATCATATGGTACATGATCTATCCAAATATAATCAATACCATTAAGACCCTTATTAAAAAGCCCATTTGCCAATGAATTTTACTGTCTGTAAACATGAGTATCAAAATAATTTTTTGAGTAAAGGGAGTCCATGCATCTATTCCAGAGATTAGTGAACTTCTAGGAAAGATGCAGGGACCTAGTTTGTAAGGAAAAAACAATATCCATAGAATCACAGACAATCTGAATCTTATTCCAACCCCATTTTTATGCTTGCTCACCTACCACAATAACACCAAGAATCTTCGCTTCAAGAGCAGAGGTAATACCACATGACCATAAATACATCCAAGAGCATTTCCTTAATAATCCCTAAAGACAACACTAAAACTAGAGGGACCTCGGTTCCCCTTAAAGAACCATCAGAGTTAACTATAATACACCCATAAAAGGTGCCTTCTATATGAATTACATTATACTATTAAGAGGCCAAAAATTACCTTTAATTATGATCTAGTTCATCACAGACAAATCATGGATTGAATTGTACCAAAACACACCTTTAGGTGTTTCCACCTCACACACAACTGCAAGGATACCTGAAAGACCAGCGCCAACCCAAAAAGGCTGCAACTCATGCCTAGATTTATTCCTTGAATTCCAGATGAAATTAATAGTTTCTTATATATCATCTTTAAAAAAATTCCACATTTGCGGTGACAGTTTTAGAAAATTACAACTCTTAATAAAGTTTCATATTGAGTTGGTTTGAGGCAAGGAAACTTCAAAAATATCATAATCTGCCCTCCACATCACCAAAGCCACTGCACAGATGAAAAAGATATGATCCATGTATTCCCTATATTGAGATCATAAAGAAACATTAGAGGAAATGGATATTCCATAGACCTACAAAAATACATCAGTTGGTATTTTTTATGAGACAACCTTCATGTTAGAATGGATCAAGATGGCCTGAAGAACTTCTTATGACGATTTACCATCTATTAAAATTCATATGAACTTCCAAAAGAGTGGTTGTAATATACTTGGGATGTGAGAATAACATTGAAAGAAGGTTCCCATGCCCAAAAATCACCTCTAGAGGACCATCAATAATTATCCACTAATAAAGTGATGTGATCCAGAATATTCTGCATTCTATCAAGTAGATATTTAATTGACAAATCAAAATCCAGATTCGACTCCCTCTCAAGAACCAAGTCAATCAAATGATTCTCAATCCGATTACATTTCCAAAATTGAAGAGGTGAGTCCCCAGAAATCAATCACCGAGTGTCAATATTAATTTTAGAGAAAATATCCTTGAAGGAAGGCCACACCGAAGAATTGAAATAATTGAAGTTTCCTAACTTGATCCTTTGAGTAAACATGGCTCTAAGAAAACTAATAGCCTTAGATTTCATATTTATAAGATTCCAAATAAATTCAACCTACAAAGAGTTATTAAACCCCCCAATATTTTTGATGCCCAAACCACCACCATCATAATACTTTCAAATAGAATTCCATGGAACCGTTGCCAGCCTCCTTTCCATTATGTTACCACTCCAGATGAATTTTTTTATAGAAGTGTTAATTATTTTTATTAAAGCAATTGACCATTTATACACCATAAAAGAGTACTTAAATTTGGATGTTTAGATTTACTTCACTATACAAACCCTACCATCCATTGAAAGAGATTTTCCCTTCCACTTGGAATGTTATCTTGTAATAATGCTGACAATGAAAGAGAAATGACATACCTTTGGTATCCCCCAAAACATAGGCACCGCAAAATAAGTGAAGGGGATATGTCCCTCTCAAATGCCCAATTCTCTAATGATACCATTTTTCCTCTTAGGAGAGAAGCTACTTCCAAAGTAAACAAAAGTCTTTCTCCAAATAATCTCCTTCCTAGATACCATTTCATAGGGCAATAAGGCTCTATTAATATTCTTGATATTAACTTTATCAACTTGAGTAAATAGGATGATGTCATCAGCATATAGAAGATGAGAAGGATAAAAAATCCCCCTTCCAGTATGAATAGGCTTCAATTTTCTATTTCCAGTCTTGATAGAAAGAACCCTACTGTAATAATCCTCATCGATAGTTAATATGATGGCTGATAAAGGATCACCCTACCTAACACCTCTTGAACTATCAAAATATCGTTTAGGAGATCCATTTATAAGGACTGATATATGAGCATAACTTAAAAACTATTTTGACCCAATTAATAAAGGCATAATCAAAACCATATATTACAAGGATCTTGTAGATGAAACCCCAATCCATTGTATCAAAATCTTTCTTGACATCCAATTTTAGGGCAATATTACCACCTCTGGTGGGATTTTTTAGGAGATTAACACACTCCAAGGTAGTGATAAGGCAATCCTAAATTGATCTCCCTTTGATAAATACAAACTAATTTATAGAAACAATTTTTCAAGAAATGAAGGAGATCATGTTAGAAATAATTTTGCAAATGATTTTATAAATGGTATTAGCCAACAAAACTGACCTAAAGATATGAATTTCATTTTTATTCTCCACTTTTGAGATAAGGGCAAGGAAATGAGCATTCAAACCATTAGGGAGAGATCCACCTCTGAAAAAATGAGTGACTAACCTACACACATCTGCATGAATGAAATACTAAAAAGTTTGAAATAATAAGTTACTAAACCATTAGGACTAGATGAGCTCTTGGATTGGAGACTAAATATAGCCTCCTTGATCTCTGGATAAAGAAGAACAATATTAATAATGGAATTGTCATCTTGGTTCACCAATTTCAGGATCACCCCATCCAAAGGATCAATTTTGGATTGGGGGCCATTAAAAAGATCCTTAAAGTAGGATATGAAATGCTATGAGAGATCTGCTCTATTGTCGATGAGGCAATCACTGTTATTAATCAATGAAAGTGAATTAGAGACTTTCCTGATTCATTGAAGAGAGTTTAAGAAATTTGAATTCCTATCATCGTCCTTTAACCATTTGTATTTAAAGGAATCCCTTTGCAAGGCATATTTCGGATTAATAATATTGTTCAATTTAAAGGACAACCCATCTTCCACCAAAATCCCATTAGAGAGGTCACTATTTGTGTTTATCTCCTGATCCTTCTGAATGGAATATTTATGATCATAAATATCAGTGTCAAGTGAGATTAAATGATTCATTCTCTAAATTATAAAATTCATCTTTAGAAATTTGTGTTTGGAGATGCATGAAAAGGCATCATCCCTACAATTGATAGAGCTCCAAGTGATTTAAAAAATGGCCCTGTATTTAGGATGAGATACTCAAGCCTTATTGAACCTGAAATGGAATTATGGTTTGGGTTCCTTCTCACAAAAATCCACCAATATGGGATGATGATCAGAGTTGAGTCTGGAGAGAGTTGAGCATGATATGGTACCCCATGTCTCCAGAGAATCCCCATTGACAAATTCCCTATCAATCTTGATAGCCACAAATATATTCAGGTAATTTCTATACCAAGTGTATTTGGAACCCACCAAATTAACCTCAATCTATTCATTCTGATCAATACATAATATGAACTCTATGGAGAAGATTGAGATGTTTCTGCACCCATTTTCTTATCTGGATTCAAAATTGAGTTGAAATCCACCGATGTTAACCAAGGATTAGAGATGATATATTTGAAAGATTTTATATCCATCCATAGATTCCTATGATCCTTATACATGTTAGGATTATAAATGAAGGAAAAGGTAATATAGGAACTAAGGTAGCAAAAGGAACATGTGACATGCTGATCACTTGACATAAGTATGGCGGTGTTGCTAATAGAATTATGTGCCAACACCCATAGACTGTTGACATCTGTTGAGAACCTATTGGTGTCAATTAGGTGAAACCCAAAATTTTCCATGTTAGAAATACTAGAGGAAATATGTTTTCGGCTTAGACAGACCTATAAGGCTATGTTTGTGCTAATGAATAAATAACTGAATGGATCTACATGTTTCCATATTTCCCAAACCCTAGAAATTCCAAAACATAATCTTCATTTAAAACTAGATCTACGGTTTGGACCCCTCACATTTTTACCTCGAGGATTTTTATGTGGTCTTACAGACTTTCTTGGGTATAGAAGACAACAAGTTATTTATATCAGCAATGCTGGATAAAGCACCCTTCTCTTTGATAGACAGATCATAGATAACCGTATCTGTCTAATTTTTTTGATTTAAGTTATTGCTAGAGGAATTCTTGCAATCCACTGGACTGCTCCCATGCAATATGTTTGTAACATCAGGTTCCATTACACTAGAATAGACATCACCCTGAATATTCTCTGTGATGGGCTAAACAGGATGAAGCTTAGAAGGAATTTAAAATATACGGTGAGCATGTGACACTATTGAGTAGGGATTAATTTCAGAAATCATCCACTCTAATAAGATCTTCAAATCCGATGCAGAATAATCCCTTGTGTGAGTCTGTCCATCAGGAGGACAAGATCTGGCAGGAGTAGAAGTGTTTTCCATATTTGAGGTGTTTTTTGGAGAGTCGATAATTGAGGTGTCACCATCCATCATTGACCAAACCAATTATCTAATGTCATTAGATAATTACATATAAATGAAGTAATCCTAGGTTTGTTTCTAAAGAAAAAAGAACAAATTGTAAATTTCATTAGATATGACCAAACCCATGTCTTCGTCCTCCTTGATTGCATGTTTAGAGGGAGAGATCACTACATGTTCCACCCTGGAATGGGGGCCAAGAGGAGCATCATTTTGAGACACTTCCTCCTTTACCATGCCACCCAATGTTTTTTTCCATAGGTGGATGTTCCAGGTCGAGACTTTGCAGGAGTTTGAATTCTCTTAGGAACCTGTACCTGGTTAGAATCCAGTTGAATCATCAAAGGAACTTGTGATGGTCCAGCATGTTCCCTAACGACTCCCTTCATTTAAAGCTAAAAAATATTGGATTTCCTACTCTTATTGGCAGTGGTCCACTCCATAACGTTAGGTAAATTAACAATTTTTTGAAGAACTATGAAGTTAGAAACCGAATAACCCACCATTTTACATACCTCTAAGAAGGAAGGAACATTCTCATACTCCACCCTCACTTCTAATCGGTTCCCATTAGCAAGAGAATGGATATTCTCAGGTCTCTTAATTTCTATATTTACATCAAAAAGAATTTGAGCATAGAATCCCAATTCACCCTCCATAGTCCATTGGTCCATTATGATTCTTGTACCAATACAAAATTCTAGATTGTTCAAAATAATTGGGTCCCAGTAAAACCAATTCATCCCATGAATCCCCACCCATAACTGCACATTGGACTGCCTAAGGTTAAAGGGATTAAAGTTGACATCCCATTCAGAGAGACGTAGAAATCTAGGTTTCAATTTCAGGTTTCCAATGTTCCATAGAGTGTTCAAAGAATCTTTATATTGAGGAATTATATGAAAAAAATCCTCATCCAATCGGGATTGACCCACAATCTCAATTACCCCAATAATGATAGATAAATAGTTTCCATGGATTAGCTGGGTAGTACATCCAATTTTTGAGAAACCTCTAAAAATTATCTATCCCACTAATTTAGCTAACATAAATGGGGGAAACATTTTTCTAGACCAACGAATATCAAGTGAACATTAAAGACTAAATTAAGAATCTAATCACAAAAAATATTTTCACATTTCCCACGAGGGGGTGATTTTTAAAAATGAGTTGGTTTCATACTCATGAAAAGTGAAAATGTGATAGATATTGCCTCCTAATATTTAATGATCCATGAGAAGATATAATTTATACACATTCTATTACCTTATGTATTGATAACTACAATAATTTTTTAACATTATATTCATATAGAAATTAATTAAATATTTATGGATCATAAAATCCCTAAGTGTATATTAACACACATGAAGTGCAATTTTCACCAATGTAGGTTGTTAGAGAAAATAATGGAATATAATTACTTAATCCATTACCATCATAAGATGTTGAATAAAGTGTAAAAATCTCTTAGTAGAATAGATCCTAAAACCCTATGCATGATGATGATTGAATGTGATCAAATAATTTTAGACTTCAAAATATTTGACATGGGAATCATTAATGTAATGAAATACTACCATTATAAAAATATATATCAACAATCCATTTTTAATTGGATCAATGAGGCCAAAAAATAAGTTGAGATATAGATAAATAAAGGAAATACTGTAGAGTTTATCTTTCATAAAGATGAAATTATAAGGTTCAAAACCTAAATACTATCTGAACAAAGGTATAATTTAAGAGTGAAAAGATCTATGTTGTTTGTATCTCATCATTCACAATTAATATAAGAAAAAATATTATTTATATAAATTTTATGATAATTTTTTTGGGATAAAATGAAGAGGGAGATTTAATTTCTTTAACGTGCTGTATGATTTTCTAATATTAAAATGCTCAATGAAACATATCTAAGTGTATGATGAAAACTTTACCCATACCAATATGAAAATGATAATGAATTATCATGGAGTTCATCATAGGTTTCACATAGATATATAAAGGGTATAATTTCATTTGGGTTATAGTCAATTTAATTTTAATATCAGGGGATTTAATTTTTTTTCAATGAATAATTCACTCTTTACCGAATCACAATGATATATATTAGAGAAGTGGTTAGACTGCATGGAGTTGTACTATAAATTTTATCTGATCGAGATCCTATTTTTAATTCATGGTTTTAGAGAATCCACCAACATGCATTGAATACCATAATGAGTTTTATAATAGCATATCACCCTTAGAAAAAAGGTAAGTTAGTGAGAACCATTCAGAATCTTAAGGTTATTTTAAGATTATGTTAAATATATTTCCCTTGATGTTGGGATCATACCCTTTTTTGAGTGGATTTCTTATATAGTAAACTTTTCCATTCATGCATTCAAATTGAAACATAAGTTGATTTGTTTTTTAATAGATATGATAATAAAACAATTTTGGATAAATTTAGATATGGGAATGTAATAACAATTTATATTATCAAAGAGAATACATATAAGGTTTGAACCATTTAAGATCATATAAAATGCATGAAAAATCCAAAAAAAAGATATGAAAATAATCATTCACAATTACTAGTGTCTAAATTTCGATATAAGTTGTTACTTTATATATAGCTATAAAATAATATCATGAGTTCTGGGTGAATTTAAATATTAGTCCTAGACACATAAACTCATTTTACATCCTTGATCACATCAAATGTTTCACATATTGACTATCATATGAACCTATCCTAACTCATGTACATGACGTGTTCAACATATACCACTTAAAAGTACATAAAAGAACTATCAAATTTAATTATTCAAAAGTTGATACATATGGAGGGAGATTTCTCATATGAGGAAAATCTAGAAAAGATCTTAGATCATAATGAAATTATTATGTGAACAAGTCAAAACACTTTATCAATGTATTGTGGTGTGAAAAAATGTTTGATTATGCAACATTGGAACCCAAGGAGGTGATGAAACATATCAACTGTCATATGTATAAGTGTAAAAAGTAAAATTTCAAGGGTGAAATTTCTAAAGTGGTATGAATGTAATGAAACTTACATTTATAAATTTAATTCCCTTATAAATGAATAAATTACTTATTCTGTCTTTTCAATATAAAAAACACATATTCTATATTTCATTTGTTATTTTGGACAATTATATATTTTTACAACAATTTTTCTATTGGGATTACATGAATGTTAATCATCATAACCATTGATAATATATTATTTCTATAATGAAAACTAAGATTAAAATATATTAAGGGCTTGATATTACTAATTTAAACATATGGGATATGTGATAGCCTCAACCAATATGATCGTACCCTATTAATCCAATTTATTAGAGATTTCGAGGGATATGGAATCACTAATATTTTTACATGACTAAGCCCAAGATATGATTATATAACTAAAAAGCATGTGAATCTAATTATTAGAGAATTTATATATCATATAGATCAACTCCCCATCCATGTTTGTCTAACCACCCTAAAAATGTAAAACCATTACACTCCATAATTGTAAGGCATACGACGGTGTAATAATGGGTTATTATCTAGACCAATTTAGAATTAATTTTTCATATTTTTTAATAAAATATTGTTTTATTCATCATTTTCACTATTATAATAGATATAAAAATGAAAATATTATTGTTTTTATTAAACTATGTTTTTATGTAAATAAAATAAAAATATTTTTTTTGGGAAATATATATATAGTTTCAATGAAATCACTCTTTATGTAAAATCAATGAGGATTGGATTAAATTTTATTTTCATTATATATAATTTTTGAATAATATTTATTTAAACATAAATCTTAATATACTTTAAAGTGGTCCCATGTAAGTTTTATAACGACCATAATGTTCTTTTTGTCTTGAAAACTATAAATTTTATACTTCTTAATATATTAATTTATAAATTGAAATTAAAATACAAATAATATTATATTATAAAAATAAATACCATTTCTGATGTTAGCACATGTAAATTATATTATAGTGAATTTTACGTAATTGTTTACAATAGTAAATTATTATTTTTTAAATATTTTTGGTATAAATATATGGTATATATTATGGAATCAATATAACACAAAAGTGATGTAAAAAATACTTCAAAATTAATCAATGAATATAAATATATTTTTCCTTAACTCTAATTATTTTTGGTTGTTTTACCAATTTGACAAAAATAATAATGAATCCCAAAAACCAATATTTTAATACAAGATTTTAAAAGAAATTATTTATGAAAATGACACAATTCAAAATCATGAAATAATTATCTTAAGTAGTTCAGTTCTTATAAAAAAAATATTTTAAGATTTTCCTATTTGGAATATTCCATGGTAAAAAACTATGGGATGGTTTGTTGTTGTTTTTTATTTTATTAATTATATTCCAGAAAAAATTATATGAAATGGATTAATAATTCTAATATATGTTTCAATAAAAAAATGAGACAATCCATTCCTATTTACGCATAAAACATTTCTAATTATATTCATATCCCTCTTCCACACAAAATCCCTCTCATCGTGACCCCATGAACATAAAATGTGTATCCAATGCGTTTAAGGCACCCTCTCAAGGTAAGGTATTCTTTTTCTTCTCATTAGTCAAGTAAATTCATTTAATTAATGAATATAATTTCTAAATTTTTATGTTGAAATATATTTTTTTAATTTCCAAAAATTTTCATATGGAAACAATATGTTGGATAGCATACATGATACACCACATTGAGTTTAAACATACAACTCAATATTATTCTTTAAATATGATAGTTATTGTATAGCCATTAGAATGGTGAGAATTAAAAAGATAAACTAAATTATGAAAATATGGTTTACACATTAATATATAAAAAATTATTTTGAGACTAATTAATTATAAAAGAAAATAAAATCCTTTTAAAATAAAAGAAAATGGTTTTATAAAAAACTATTTAAGTGAAAGAACTTATGAACATAATATAATAAAATTACACTTATTGGATTATATTAATGAAATATATATATATATATATATATAATATTAAATATAATGTTTAAAATTTATCTTATATTTTTTTTCTAGACATGATATAAGAACTAATCTAATTTTAGGTATAAAAGAAGTATTTTTCTAAATAATTAGTTTTTTCTACCTTTTGATGGTCCAACTATTTTATATCATGTTATAGACACATTAATAAATTATATTCAACAAAATAAACTTCTTTTTTAGAGTCTATGTATCAAAATTTACTTTTTTTTTAATTTTTGGTATTTTTTAGAAAAATTTCATATTTGGTCAATAGTGAATAATACAAAATATTAGTTAAAAGCATATTTTTTGTCCAATTTATTTTTATAGTTAAAATATTTTTTAATTCGTTTTAAAGTATTATTAAATAATTTTATTATCAGTTAATTCAATTTAGGTCATTGGAATTAATTTCACAATACAATTATATATAAAAAAATTACGAACTTGTGAACATTTTTACTTTTAAACCCCATTTTATCAATCCATAAAAGAGATTGATTTTAATTTAATTTTATCCACTTTTGTGTTTTGAATTTTGAAAAACAGATTTCATATTTGTAATTAGAATTTTTAAAATTTTTAAATAAGCCTCTTTTATTTTTTGAAATTATGAATAGTAACTTTAATAATTATTATTATTACAATAGTTAATGGTGAATCATGTATTTAAGGGTAAAAATAATATTTTTAAATATTGGAAAATTGCCCTAAAAATTGTCGAAATTTTATTTGATAATTTATTTTAGACCAATATCATCCTTAGTCATATTTTTTTGAGCTCTTGGTACCACTTGGATTAATTAATGACTCATAATATTATATTCATTGAAAAGTCAATTTAGTCTCACACATTTTTTAACAGTTAAAATATTTTTAATATGGTGTTGTATAAGGGATTGGTTTGACTATAAATATTATTTATAAAGACAAAATTATTAAATTAATAATGTTTTTTTTATTTATAATTTTTAGAAAATAAAAATTAAATTAAATGATGACACAATGACGATGAAGTAATTTCTTAATTAATTAAATAATCAATTAAATAATATTAAAAATATTAAAATAAATATAATTTTAGGTAATTAATTTCATAAAAAATATTTATAGATTAATATGACATGTTATAAATGGTTAAATTTTGTTTTTTTTCAAGATATAATGTTTTTATGATATTTTTAAGAAGACAATAATTGAATATTTTCAAAATATACAATAATTGTATTTTAAAATAAAACATATTTTAATAAATGATATAAAATTTATAAAAATATAAGATTCAGCCAAATTATTGGGTTAAGTATAAAAATTTCATAAATTACTCATTTATTAGTCCTTTATCATTTTATTTTAATAATTTTTACTCACAAAGTATAAATTAATGAAACCACTCTAAGAATTAAAAATGTTAAATAATGGTTATAACTAATAGATAATGATTAAAAAAAAGTAAAAATATATATAATTTTTATTTTATGAAGTTATTTTTACTATAAATCACATTATATTCTAAATTAATATGTTTGGAGCCATTTTGTTTATAAAATTAATTTATATAAATTTTATATTTTGAAGAGTTCCAAAAGTTTCCCTCCCCTATCCAATAAAAGGGAGGCTATTATTATTTTATATTAACACAAGAAAACCATTTTTATTTGACAATGATCTTCCCAATTACATTATTACAATCCCTACCCACATTCTATAGGAAATTCTTTATTAATAACAATTAACTTAGCAGTGTTACGGTGTGAATCAAGGTAGCTCATCTGAAGAAGAGGTATCATTTTTTGTTAAGTGTTTCCATTAGATTTCTTCTTACTCTTCCCTTATATCATATTCCACCATTATGAAATAATAAATAAAGTATCCTTAATATAATTATATGTTATTATTTTAATATCATCACTAAAATCCATTTCCACTTTAATCAAATGGTAAATGAATTAATCATCTCTGCATATATGTGAAATATCACCTCCAAAAACCGATATAATTCGTTTTCCACCACCATCTCCCAATACTGGATATAATGATGGAATTAATGTTTACGTATGATATTAATTAAATATTTATTATTATTTATAAAAAATATATCATTTATATCCATACTTTTCCATGAACATAGAAATGATAACATCGTTCCTGCGAACGTGTGAACTATCATCTCCACAATGAGATGTGATTAATTTTTCATGACCACATCACATGAATAATATATATAATTATATTGAAATTATTAGTATGATATTATTTTTATTATAATCATTATTAAAATATAAAATAATATATATTCTTTCTTTCTAAAATGATCATTGTGAAATGGAAACGTTACACATGCGTATGTACATCATACCATATCCATAATATTAACATTTTCTATTTTCATAACCATTAATAAATGGTTTTATTTAAAAGAATAATTTATTTATATAAGTTACTATTATTTCTTGAATATTATTCTCAAGGTGATTCAATTATAACCACTTTTACTATTGACATCATACCAAATTCATTTTGGACTCATGTACTGAATATCAATAACATGTATGTCATGAACATAAATAAATAAATAGTTTTTATAACAAGATAAAAAGTAATATAAAAGGAATAATAAACTAGAAAATTGTATAACTAAATTAAATAAACAACCTAATTTTAAATTTTTAGGAAGATAAAGAACATATGTGATGAATTAGAAAATGTACATATTTTACTTCTTAGGTGATTGTTTATTCTTCAATCTAGATTGATGCCAAGAATTTTATTCCCTTTTATTTTAGGAACACCAATGTTTTTGAATTTATGAAATATAAAATGAAACCTATTCCTTCCATTTTTTTTTACAGTTATGATATATGTTCTATGTGGCATGCATGATAATGTAAATGTTATGATATGATGGGTGCACCTAGAATTATATAGCATAATGTAATTGTTATGCTGTGATAGGTGCAACTAGAATTATATATAACTACAATTTATTGGGTAATGTGATGTGTCTTATGTGAAAAATTAAATATGCATGAACATATTTCTATCATTGTTTACTATTATGTGTGGTAGTTGACCACTAAAACACGATGTTTCATTTTTATGCATTGACACATTTGAATCCATTTCTTAATGATTACTCTCATGATTATGATCTAATTCCTATGTTATGATTATTATTATTATTATACTCCCCAAATGTTATACTGTTTCATTTTATTATATATCCTATTACTGGGATTTTAGCTCACCCATTTTTATGTTTATCCTCAAGTGATTATTTTTAATAAGGAGAATGTGAAGACCTCTAAAAAGATAGAGAATAAGGAATTAAATTAATATTTACGTTTTATTTTTTAAAATTTGTGTATGGAACTAATTTGAACAAGATACTAAACCTTTTGATCTTGGTTGTGTAACCCTTTTATGTTGTTCATCTTTAAAATGATGTAATAATAATGTAAGAAAAATAGGGTCGATATAGTTAGTATTAGAGAATGGTCTAGTTAATTTGGGAATTAGGATTAGATAATTATAATGAAACCCCATAGTATGAGACTATGTATAAGTAAAAAACTAAGATTATCTATTTTTAAAAATTTTAAACATAGGGATCCCATAAGATATTTTTTTGATCTATTTTCAAAATGGCTGAAATAATTGAGGTCTTATTGACTTATGTTTTTTTCTAAACACTTATATTTTAGAAAAATATTGGAACCAGGTGAAACCAGGCCAACAATCTGTGTAAGGTACAATTTAGTGATTACCCAAACAACACCCTCTATGCATTGGGAGGTCGAGTTCAAAATTTTGTGGTAATTTTTACCCTGATGTATAAGTTTATGAAAAATTACCTGAAAAATTTGGAATATCTTCATTCACCTAATAGGGAACAACTGGATATTGAGTGTTTTATACAGTAATGACCACCGATGATTAATGGATCTTTGGATCCACTAATCCTGGAAGAGTGGGTCAACTCAATGGAGAAGATTTTTTCTTCAATATTTTGAGATGGATAATGCTAATCTTGTTGTTTCTTGACTAGATGGAGAAGCTGATAAATGGTGGTATTTGATTAAGAACACCAAGACAAGGGATTAAATTGAAGATATGAATTAGGATGAATTTAATATAATGGTTCCTAACAATTACTTCCCTTGAACTCTTTGAAAAAATATATAGAGAGAATTCATAGAGTTGAATAAAATAGAAGGAGAATCTATAAAATCCAATAAAGAAAATATCATATGGATTTTAAGGTAGGCTTTGGGTTTTGTTTAAAAAATGATAGAAAAAAATGATAGATTCGTCAATGATCTAAAACCACACAATTGAAATGCTATTAAAATTAGAGACTTTGGATGTTATAAAGATGTTGTTTGATGTGATCTCAAAGTGAGATTTAGTTTTGAGAAAGGTCACATGGATATAGTGATAAAAAACAAAAGATGGAGTTTCAAGCAGGAGGATCTAATCAGAAAATTGAAAAAAAACTCAAACACCCACATATAAAAAATGTTGGAAGAAGCATAATGGTAACAACCACATGTGGAAGGGGAAATGATTTAAGTGTGTGAGAGAAGGCCACCAAGATCATGAATGTTAAAAATAAATAGGAAGGAAGAAAATGTGGTGGAGGAAAGGAGAGCACCACCCATGGTACAATGCTACAACTATAGGGAGAAAGGGTACTATGCATGATAGTGCACGGAACATTGATTCCTAGGGGGTAATTAGTATTAGCAGCCACCAGTTCCAAAGCAATAAGTCAAGGATTATTCCATCACTACTAATGATATGAAGAATGAAAATGAATTCATAAAAGGTACACATCCTATTCACTCAATAATAGAAAATGTATTATTTTATTTGAGTTCTACACATTACTTTATATCATGAATGTTTTCTATAACTATTGAATTAAAGACTTGAAAACTTGAAGTAGAGATATATATAAAAATAAATAGTTGTGCAATCATTACATCCCAAATGTTGCACTCTTCCCCTACTAGCGTATGTGGGAATATTCTTCTAGAAAATCTAGTAATAATTACCTTGATGGAATTCGACGCTATACTATGTATGGATTGGTTCTCCTTATATATAGCACATATTAACTATTGGGAAAAGGAAATATATTTTCATTTTGAGATACATTGATTTTTCCTCTAAAAATTCAATGAAGATCCTGAACCTCATTTTGAAAATTTTTCAGCTGTGTGGGTGTTGATTCCCTATGAATAAGCATACCTTTCTTAAATAGTTGAGTCAAAAAGAAGTTATAAACCTCTAAGAAGTTACCATAATAAGGGAATATAATGATGTATTTCCTGATGTGTTACTCAAAATTCCCCTAGATCATGAGGTAGAATTCTCAATAGAACTCATATGAGGAGATACTCCTATATCATTGTTTCCCTATAGGATGAATCCTATCAAACTGGAGGAGTTAAATAAGCAGCTACAAGAGATTTTGGAAAAAGGGTTCATACACCCAAGTGCATCACCTTGGGGTTCTCCAGTTCTCTTTTTCAACAAGAATGATGGATCAATGCAGTTATGTATTGATTATTGGGAACTCAAAAAAATAACCATATTGAAAAAGTATCGTCTTCTAAGGTTTATGAATTGTTTAACCAATTGCGAGGAGCTTATTACTTCTCAAAAGAAGATATTCGTTCTAGATATCAGAATCTAAATGTGAAGAAGGAAGATATTTAGAAGGCTTCCTTTTGTACCAGGTGTAGAAACTATGAGTTTCTGGTGATGCACTTTTGACGTACTAATTCCCATACAATCTTCATGGATTTTATGAATATATTATTTATACATTACCTCAATAAAGTTTCAATATTTTTTTATCATTGATATTATCGTCTACTCAAAGAGAAAGGAGAAACATGAAGAGAATGTAAGGATTGTGTTGGAAACATAAAGTAAGGAGAAGTTTGTAAACCATGTTCATAAAGTATGAATTTTGTATGTATCAAGTCGCATTCTTGGGACATGTGATCAAAAGTCAGGTAATTTATTAGGACCCCTAAAAAAGGTTACTGAGGAAAGGTCCAAAACCTCTAGTGTTACAAAAAAAATTGTTTTCTTAGCTTAGAAGAGTACTATCAACATTTATTTTTGAAAATTTAATCATTATTTTCAAGGCCTCTAACTAAGTTAACAAAGAAAGGGGTAAAGTATGTATAGATGAAAGATTATGAGGAATGATTCAGGGAGCTAAAGAGAATGATGATCTCTACACCTATACTCAAATTACCAAAGATTGGAGAATGTTTTGTGATATACAATGATTCTTAAGTGAAATTATTTGATTGTGTACTAATGAGAAATGATAAAGTGGTAGCATACACCTCACAACAGTTGAAGATTCATGAGTAGAACTACCTGACACAAGATCTGGAGTTAGCTGTCGTGATTTTTTCCTAGAAAATCAAGCATCACTATCTTTATGGTGAGAAGTGTGAAATATATATCGATCACAAGAGTTTAAAAAATATATTCACAATAAATTATTTCAAATGAATCAATGTATAAGGTTAGAGATAATAAAATACTATTAATTTTCTATTCACTATCATCTTATAAAGGAATATAGGGTAGCTGACTCTCTTAGCAAGAAAGATCCTGCTACTCTATCCATGGTAAGGATTAATGGAGAACCTATCTTACAGTACATGAAAATAATGGATTTGGAAATCATAGTAGCAGGGAATAAATAATACCTTGACCAAATTATTTCCCAACCATCTATCTAAGATAATATTAAAGAGGCATAATGGAATGATCTTGAGTTACAAAAGAAGCTGAATGCAGTAAAGGAAGGGAAACTGAAAGAGTTCCGTATCAATGATGATGTTGTGATTTAGTTTGGAATGAGGCTCTATGTGCCTTCATTAAATTGTATAATGAAGGAGTTATTGGATAATTAACATAGATAAACTTTATCTATCCATCACAGGGGTACCAAGATGTATAGTGATCTTCGAGAACACTTCAGGTGGGAAAACATGAATAAGGATATTGCTGAGTATATCTCATGGTGATTGATTTCTCACAATGTTAATGCTGATAAAAATAAGTCCAAAGGAATCATGCAACCATTTACCATACCTATGTGGAAATGGTAGAATGTCACTATAAACATTGACACAAGTCTCTCAAAGATAAATAAAGGAAATAATGTGATATGGGTTGTGGTGGAATACTCACCATGACTACCCACTTTATCGCTAATTTGGAAGATATCACACTTAAACAACATGTAATGATATATGAGATGGAAGTAGTGAGACTGTATTTGGTTACACTCTTGATTGTCTTGAATCTTTTTCCTAGGTACAAATATAAATTTTGGTGGAATCTTCAACATGCTTTGAGTACTGAATTAAATTTTAACATGACCTACCATCCCCAAATTGATGTCCAATATGAAAGGACCAATAAAACTCTTAAAGATATGATAATATCATACTATTTATAATTAAAAAGTGAATATGATCAAAATCTCCCATTGGTATAGTTCTCATACAATAATAAATTCCACTCGAGCATTCAGATGGCTCTATATGAAGGTATGCATGGAAAGCGATGTAGAACTCCAACTTGTTGCGATGAAGTTGGTCAAGGAAGATACATAGACATGATATTGTGGAAGAGATGAAAGAGAAGGTTGAATCTATCCAGTAACATATCAAAGCTACTTAGAGTCAACAAAAGATCTATCCAGACAACTATCAAAATGGACATAGATTTTGACATCGGAGACAATGTTTTCCTTCAAATATCACATTTGAAGATCATCGTGAAATTTTGAAACAAATGGAAGGTAAGAGTAAGGTACAATTTCCCCTATGAGATCCTTGATATCATAAGATTCATAGCCTATCAGCTTTCATTTGTACCTAATATGGCTCAATTTCATGATGTGTTCCACATATCACTCCGGAGAGAGTATATACTAGATCCCTCACATGTAATGAACTCAGAGGTGGTACATGTAGAAGATGATATATCTTGTGAGGAACACATAGTAAAGATTCTCTATTAGAGATAAAAGGTTATATTTAAGAAGAAAACCCCCATTTTCAAAATGTTTTGGAAGAAACATAAGTATGAAGAAGCAACATGGGAACTAGGGAAGATAATAAAGGAGAATTACCCACACATGTTTATATAAAATGATATTTTGAGGGAGAAATTTAAATTGGGGGATGAATGTAATGACCCCAAATATTATTATAGTAATTTCATTCCCATTGGTCTTTCAGTACATAAATATTATATAATAAAGTGTGTTTTTGGGTGGATTATCCCTTGGGGGTGCTATGACCAGTATTTCAGGCCTGTGTGAGTGTGGTGTTTTTGTGTTTCATGTAATAGTACCCCCAAGCACCTAATATATATATATATATAGGAATATAGTATTTTATAAATCACATAAAATATCTTATAGAACAAAATAAGAACTTTAAGAAAATAATAATTAACGAAATAATAACTATTTCTAGAAGTTAAGTATCCAATACCGATGAAATAGTAACTTGACATTAAGAAAAGTAATATAACCCTTATTAATAGTAAACCAAAAAAATTAATAGTATCATCATACATGAAAGCGTAAATAAAATTTAGGAATATTATACATGAGAAACTAATATAATTGTATCATATTAAATGTATATTAAATTCATAAAAATTATTATCTAAGTATTGGAATTTTAGTAAGTCGTAAATATTTAATTAAAAATTATGATTAATTTAATAATTTAAAAGAATATTAATTTTTCTAAAATGGACTCATAAATTATTATTCTGATGTATCTTGATTTTATGATAATTTTATGATAATTTTATGAGACATTAAGTAATTTTTCAATGTTTTATAAAATCAGTAATAATTTTAAAATCTATATTTTCCAAGAAAAAGATGATTTTAATTAAAAATTAAATTACTCATATTTATAAAATTATTTTCATATATTTTATTTAATTTTTTAATTATTGACGTTGAAAAATGGTGAGGGTTATTTTTTAGATTTTTTGAAATACTTTAATTTTTTGTGAATAATAATAAATTAAAATTTAAAGTATATATACATTATAAGTTAAATAAACTATTAATTGGGTAATATATCATGTAAAAACCATTAGTTCAATATAAAATGATCAAATTAATGTATTTAGTTTCAATAATAAACAATATTGATTGTTTTTTTCATGATAATAAACTAAGGAATTAAATAATGAGAGAGCACCCCTCTCCTTCAACATAAATACAACCCCACACCTTCTTATCCTCACACATCTAAATATATTACCAATGACCAAATTTTGACAAAAACTCTCCCAAATCCCCTCTACCAAGTCTAGGAACTCATGGTCTCATCAAAATACTAAAACCATTCCCTAAGGAGGTTCTAAAGGTGGATAAATCCAAGAGGTAAAATAATCTTCATTTTTCTTTTAATTTCATTTCAATTTCATTTAATTTTTTCTCTTATCCTATCATTATATTATTCAAATGGAATGATAACTTCAGTATGGTTTATATAATGTAATTATATCATATTAATGTAATATCCACCATGAAACTCTTTTTACTCACTCTTTTATACTAAAAATGAAATCATTTCATGTGATGTGTTAATTTACTAACATCATGGCAATGCACTTTCATTTTACTTGAATGACTTCAAGGATGTTAATAAAACCATTTAATGGTATATAATAAATTATAAATTTTTTTTATACCCCTTTTTATGATTTTTATATATAATGTGAAATGATTAAGAAAAATGAAGTCATTATGATCGAAAAACTGCCAAAATTAACCTAAAATAATCATCATTAAATTTTATCGAATTATTCATCCTCATACCATATAATTATATTTTTAACATATAATTTAATATTATATAAGATAATTAATGACATATAATAACAATCTTGGATATTTATCCACATTTTAAATAAACCTCCATTTATTTATACTAGTGAACTGATCATGAAAACCATGAAATCAAATGCTCTGAAATGATGAAATTACACTCTATAACTCATCAAAAATACCCTAAATGAACTTAATAAAACCATAATGAATAAAAGGCATGTATAATGGTTCATTAATTGAGAATTAATGAATCTAATGCGATTATACATGACATTAACATGAAGGTAGCCTTCAGAAACAAGGTAAGTGAAATTCTCTAGTCCAACTATCTTTCTTTGGGTTTTCTATATTTCACCACATTTTCATTTAGGATATTCATTTATTGTTCCTCATATATCATTTATTCATCATTATATTATATATAATGGGATATACATGTTACCAATCTGTATTTTTGAGAAATTCAATGATTTTTCCAAAATAATTATTCTTTCAGAAAATACATCTTTTACTTCTCATGTGATTGTTTCTTCTTCAATAAATATTGATAACAAGATTCTTATTCCCTTTTATCAGGGTAAAACCAATTTTTATGAACGTATGATTTATGAATTGAAAGAAATTTTGTTCCATGCATTATTTTATGTCAAATATTGATAGATATTCTATGTTTCATGCATAATAATGTAAATTTTATCATGCAATGGGTTCACCTGGATTACATATTGAAATGTAAATGTTATGATGTGACGAGTTCTCTAGAAATTATATTCTTCTTAAATTCATTGGTTAATGTGATGTATCTCATGAGAAAATTGAAATATGAGTGATCATGATGCTATATTTCTTCATAACTATGCAGCGTAGGTGACTACTAAGACATGATGTTTTATTTTTATGCATTGACATATTCCAAGACATTTATTAATGCTTACTCTCATGATTATGATCTTATTCCTATGTTATGATGAAAATTATTACGATCAACCTATGTTATATTGTTTCACAATTCTATCTATTCAATTACTGGGATTTTATCTCACCCATTTTTGATGTATATCCTAAGGTGATTACATTTATTAATGATAATGTGATGACCTCTACAGATCTAGAGAATAAGGACTTAAATAAATGTTTATCATTTATTTTTTAAAAGTTGTATATGATCCTAATTATCAAAAGACACTATACCTTTAGATCCTGTTTGTGTAACTCTTTTATTTTCTTCATCTTTGAAATGACGTAATAATAATGTATAAAAATACGGTTTACTATATATTATGAGTAATAAATAAATGTATGTGATAGAAAAATGAAATACACTTTTCATTGATATGGTTTTTTTACGTATGTATGAACTCTATTTCCATTTATTCAACAGATGAAACGAAAGGAATTTGAATAATAATTTAACTTTATAGAAAAATAATTATAAAATTTATATTATATATTATCATAAAATCAATACTTATTAAAATACATAAAAATATAAAATAAATGATAAATTACATAACTTTATAGAGGAAGTAGTACACATGTATGGACTATCGACATTATCGTTTTACAGTAGATTAAAAAAATGTAGATTTAGTATTATAATTATATAAGTATAATTATACCATAATATATATATATATATATATATATATATTATTTCTTATTTTGAAAGGTGGTTATGGAAAAAAATTACATTTGTTTGTGACATGGTAGTCCACAAAACAGACGATCAAGAGTTTGGTTTCCCATTTGATGTTTTTGGATATGGATATTGGACATGTCAAAAAATTATGGTATCATTATATGTTAGATAGTGTTATTATTATATTTTAATTATTATGAAATTGTAAATGGTTGTAAGATAGGAAGTAAAAAAAGTTATTTTTGAATACAATTACATTCTCTTAAAAAACTCTCACTTGGATAGCATATTAAAGACAATAACATTGGAATTTTGTTAATAGAAGAAGATCTATAAAGTGGATATAAAACATCCAAAGATATTTTGGTAGGCTATGGTCAAAATAAATGGATTACTATGTGTGAATATGTGAGGGGTTATGTGTACTATTATCATTTAGGAGGATTGAAACTTTTAAAAATAACATATAATTCTAAATAATTGGAAGTCACTCTCAACCCATGTGCAGAATATATTGATATGTAATTGATTGGATTGATGTCATATTCCATCAACAACACACCACATAAAATTACACATGTTTGAAACATGATATTGAAATAAATTGTATGGTTACACACTCTTATAATTTTAGTTTCACCATGAAATCATGTTTTTTACAAGTTAATTTAACAATTAATGATAGAAAATAAATGAGACTAATTATATAATTTGAACAAAATTCTTCATATTATAAAATCCAATTTGAAAAATTGAAATCCTATGTGTGTGGAAATTTTTTTTATCATAAGCCAATTTAATGTGAAAGAACATATTTGAGACATAAGCATGGTAATTAAACTTTAGTATATTTAATATTAATTATGAATAAAAATTAAATTACCTTTTTACATAATTTTATTTATTATTATTCAAAATATGGAATCCATTTAATATGATTTTCCATATAAATATGTTTTTTATGTAAAATAATTATTAATATCATAATTAATCATAATAATTATTAACATGACCTCTATTAGATTAGTAATATTATAAGTGAACTACAATAAAATATAATATAATTTAAATATATATAAGTTTATATAAACTTTAAATGAATTGGAAATTTTGAATAAAAATTAGTATTTTTTCTATTAATTGAAAAAGATAATATTTTTAGAAAATTATCAGAAATATACTCAAATATAAAATTTATGTTCTAATTTAAAAATTAGGTTAATTTAGTTATTTTTATTTTCTTAATTTTTAAAAAATTATTTTTAAAATATGTTTCCAAAATTCAGCGATTTTTTTTATAAAAAATGGAGTTTTTAATAACAAGTCAAGGTTTATTTATATTCAATAATTTGAAATAATATTGGATGAATAATAAAAAATTTTAATTGTTATATAATATAAATATAATGTTAGATTCATTTAGAACTAGTAATGATATTAATTAATTATGATAAAAACATGTTGTCTACCCAAAACTATTTTTCAGAAAATATTATTTTTCTGCCAAATAATTATTATTCTGATTTCTAATCAATTGATATGAAATGATTTTATTTTATATATGTTTAAAAAAAATTAATTTCATAATTTATATAGTCTTACTCATGCCCACAATAGTTATGGATACTTTTTAATTGTAACTATATTAATGTTCATTTAGACTCATGGTTGTGTTTCTCGCAAGATATCAAAGTCATTAAATTCATTCAAAAATAAATATATAGTAATTTCTTGAGCCGTTACATTTATAATAATCATATATACAGATTATTTTGTTCCATAATCACATCATCATTGTATAGTCCTTATTTATATCACTTAGTTTTTAACCATGTAAAACTATTTTGTCATTTAATTTATGTTTAATATTATAGAGTTTTTTAGTTTTTCCATAATTTTAACATGTTTAAAGAGTTATTGACAACATGGGTTCCAAATGTTTTTGATATTGAGAAAACAAAATATAATTCTTCCCCAATTAGGCTATATTTGGGACCTTGGTTACACATGTTTGTTACAATAATATGGGATACATCAAGTATTTATTTAGATGAAATCATTTAAAATTATTTATGTGAGATATTTTATTGACATATAGGGAATCTATTGTTATATATTGACCAATATTGTGGTTTACGGACTTTTGGGATATGATTTATGGTTCTGTATGTTTTTTGGGTTGTAGGTTAGTAATGTATATTATTCATACTCTTGATCAAGATTTGATAAAAAAATAGTATAATTTGTCATCAATTAATATAGTACTACCAATAGTATTCTTATAATGAACTATAGCTTATAAATGTTATATTACTTATATATATATATATATTTCCCAAAATTTTATTGGTACTATGTCCTTGGGAAATGAGGAATCTAATACAACATTGTTAAATTAATCTATGTAGTATTTTATTTTAATATCCACCACATTTTTCTAGTTCATTCAATAATCATATAGCTGCTTTCGATATCATGGGGAAATACATAATATAATGGGTGAGACATAGTTCCTAATATTAGTATAAAATAAGATAAACAAGGTGTGAGGTATCAAGATAGTTAGTAATCAAAACCTGAAATCATTTATTGTATGGTTCATAAACCATCATCTAAAATCATTGTATAAGAGGAAATATCTAATAGAATACTATAATCATCTGAAACTTAAGAACATGGAGGAAAAAAAATGTAATCATAAAAATTAGTGAACAATAATTTCTAAGTCATTGTAGAACAAATATTCACTACCCCATATTCATCAATTTCACAAACTATATCATGAGATGTAATAATTACTTGATAAATTTTTGGAATAAATATATTCCGAAAAACCTATCACATAATAATATATCATTCATTTAAATTTTAAATAGAAAATAGACTGACATAAACCATATTATATATATAATAAAATGTTAATTAAATGGGTAATTTAAGAATACCAAAATGCTAGTCAATATAAAAATCATAAATAATCCCAAAATGGTGATAGATTATATAGTATTAGAATCTCAATAGATCAAATAAATTTGTAAAAAAAATTAACCTCTTAGTCAGAATAATAAATTTTGAGGGATAATACAATAATAATTTGGGAGAAAATAATTGAACTGTAAAATCACCCCGAAAATCATTTTAGGGTTTAATGAAATGAAACAGTTGAAGGGTGTAGTATCCCCTATTTCAATTAACTAGAAAATTATTTATGTTTTTGAAGTATATAAAGTCTTTGGGTGATGTTTGGAAGTGTTTTTATGATGAATAATGGGTTTTTTTGGGTTTTATATAGGATCAGGGTTAGTGAATAGTTATTTGAAACCAGGAAACTCCCCTAGGAAACTGGGTAAAATGAGACAAATAGATATTGGTAGGCGCAAGATTAAGAGGAAGGATTTGACCAAACTATACGACCACCTAGAAGAAACTATGAAACTTGAGACAGTGGGATTTGACATTATTGGAGCAAGTTTTAGAAACTGTGGAAGCCAACCGTGTGAGGATGATACATTAATAGGATTAGGGTTATTGGATGGCTCGACTAATTGTGCATGATTCAAAAAATCGATCCTTAGAAAGTAGATCTAAGAATTTTTGTGTTTTAACCCCTCATTTGTGCCCCAAACCAACCCTAACTCAAGATTTATTCCTCTATAAGGATTATAAATATTTTCACATTAATCCAAAGGTGATGAAAATTATTCTCTCTATTATTTTATAATGTTTTCTCTCGATAAGTGATCATACATGGTTATTATGGTGGTTTTTCATAGAACATATTCTCTATATCTCTTAGTTTTATAGATCTATATCCTATATGAATAAAAATATTTTGTTGTATTTTATATATGATTATATTTTTCATTTTTGAGGATAGGGTAGGAAACATGAGATATATTTTTGGAATTTTTACCCAGTTTCGTGGACGTTTGAGTTTTGTTATTCGTTTTCTTTGTAAAACCTATGGTATGAGGATTCACTATAGACTCCTAGCATGAATTCTTAGTTTCAAATTGATTTAATTGATTTAATTTTATTTTTAAATTGGTGTGAAAATATTGGTAGAAACCATTATTAGTGATGGATTGTGGATATGTGTGAAATTATTGAATTGTTAAGCAATGTTTTTTGACAAAGAATTTTAATATATGGATTTTAAAACAGTTTATTGGTGAGATTTATTGAAAAAAGTTTTCAATAAATAGGTTTTTCTATTTAATTTGTATTTGGGAATACTTGGTTGTGTGTGTTCATATTGTATTATGAGTCTTGATTGAAATACGACATTGTGCTTGGTTCCAAAGGTGTAATGGAACATGGGTTTTAATTAACTTGTGACGACTTGGAAGATCGATGGGAAAATGCTCATGGGTATGTAACTTTCATAATGAATCATGCATGTGTAGATATGTGGATACATGGTTTGTAATAGGGCATTCTAATAATTGGAAGACAGAATAGTTTTAAAGAACTTTTTTTCTTTCTTTTAAGGAAAATGATTTTAGTATGGAAAACTATTTTTTTGAAGTAGTTTTGGTTGTGTGATAAATTGTTTCAAGTATTTTTATAAGTTTTTTATATAAATTGATTTATAAAATATGATAACCAATTATATCACATTGTCATGAGTATAAAAGTAATTATAAAAAATCTACTGAGTTTCATTACTCACACTTTCTTTGGTACATTGGTGATTTTGAAAATATTTTTTACTGGGACATATGTAAAGGTAAGAAATTATACATATATAATGGTACTTATTAATTATAAATAATAGAGATGGATTAGGAGTTTGGAGAAATTTATTTTGAGACTTTTATCTTTTTAAGGTGTATTCATCTATTTACTTTGATATTGTTGTCATATTCTATGGTATTTAGTTTTAGTTTTATTTTAATATCAATAGTTTGGTTGGGTTGTCTTTAATTGAAATCATACATCATTTAGTGGTTTATAATGGTTATGGTATATGAGGCTGATTTTTTTATTCTTAAAGTGAAAAGCATACCCACATGTATTGAAGACCTTCATAATTTATTACTAGCCTTTGGCATCATGGGGATGTCATTTAAGACCATGTACCATCCTTCCACCTTCTCAATCCAATGAAAAGGGGTGGTATTTTACAAATTGGAAACATAAAGGCATGAATATCCATAGAAATAAAAGTTTAAAGGAATATTTAATGAAATAAGTTATGACTATGTTAAAGGTATCAAGAGTAATATAGATAAAAAGACGATGATAGAGAACATAATCTAAAAAACTAAAAACATGTGGATGGAACCATTACCTTAAGTCTATATATTCTTAAGAAATTATTCTATTGTTTTTAATAGACAAGTTAAATAAATTACATTGTTTTGGTATATAAATAGTAATATTTACTCAATATCACATTTCACATTTATAATCTTATTTTATTAATTTATTAATAACATATTGTTCAAAAAAAATATTTTTTAGTTTCTCAGTTCATGATTCCAAATCATATTTTATGTAATGATAATGTTTGTTGGTTACTATAAACCAATTTAGTATAAATCTTAAGGGATATTGTTTTTATATCTTTAAAAAATTATAATAGTTATTATTTAAATAAATTAAACAAAATTGTGACAAGTAGAAAATAATTTATTCATAATATTGATTATTATGTTTAAAAATGTCTTTAATTTTTACTTATAATATATTAATAATCATGTATAATTTTTCATTATGGGATCCCATTAAATATATTCTCTTCTTATTAATGTTATTCTAAATTAATATGTATGTTTATAAGAATATATAATGACATATTATTTTCATACATAAATATAGAATATTTTTAGATGAATATTCAATACCTCTCTAAAACACATGCTTGAGGACCGGAATAGTTTAGCTTCATTAGTGAGTAGAATCAAAAAATTCATATTTAATGAATCATCAAAAAAATCTCCCAGTAACGTCTTCTCACATAGTAGGCCTATTAGGAATACCCTACCTAAGACATTCATCATAACCAGGTTATGGAAACCTATAAATGTATGAGCTTATATTCTTAGTAACGATAAACATAACAGGAATAAATCTACAATTATATGGAAGAATAATTAAAACATAAGGTTTTGTGTTTAGTAAAATTACTTACAATGTTCATTCAAAAAATATCATAGATCATAAACATGATTCACAGAATAAAAAAATATGATTCTAGAAAACATGACCTATAAGAGTGATAAATCATCGTAAATCAATCATGAAACATACTCACCTATCATAAAAGTGTGGAGCAAACATAAATATAAAATAAAATTTCCTATGATTTTCCTAAATACCAATACCATCATCTTAATAGATACTAATTTATCACTTATTTATGATTTTTGATTAGGACACAGTTATTTCTCAAAGTTGATCAGGACTTAGATGTTTTCCATGGTGTATCAATCCCATTTACATTATTACCATTGTTATCTCATTAGATATAGAGAATTAAATGATTCATTGGATATATATATAGGTTCCACCTATATTACAATGAAATCCAGACTTATGTGTGCCATAATATCCTAAAAAATTTATCATATCATAACATCATATCCCATGTAAACAAAAAATGTTTAGAAAACACTTCAACAATTCACCAAAGCATAACCAATGAATAATAAATTGGATTCCTTAACATTTAATCAAAATAATATTTAACCATCCATATATAGTATAAGGATGGTGTCGCAGAATTATATCCCTAGTAAATAATATGTAACATTAATGTATGTCATCTTATATAGAAAATTAATTTTAAATATCATTCAAAATATTTATTTTGGAAATTAGCCTATCCACATTGAAAAAAATTTATTGAAACATAATATTTTCTAAAACATTTTCATTATGTACAACCTTTATAATTTAAAAAACAATACTTAAAAATTCATTACATAAATTAATGAGGAAACCATACTTTCAAATATAAAAATTACTTATTAAAATTAAAAGTTATTCAAATATTTTTAAAATGTTTTTATTTTAAAATAAATTATAAAACTTATAATGGTATCATAAAAACATTTATTGGTCATGATGGTAGTAAATTCCATTATTTTCATACACATTATAACAAATATTCATTTTTTATTTTTGGTAATAGATAAACAACCCTTTATGGGAAAGAAAGAATATGGTTACTTTTAAAACACTTTTTTAAAAAATAAAACATTGGAAATAATTTCCACATTAATAATTATTATATTGTCAAAGCAATTATCATTTCATTTTTTGAAAATTTGGATATGGTTGAAAAAAACATTTTTTGACCGAAGAGAGGTGGGAAGACAATTTTTTTAATAGCTATCATATGATCTCATGAGTACATAATTATAGAAAAATAAAGGGGAAGAAGTTATTATCATTAATTAATTATAATAGAAAACAATTAGTTTCTTGAGATATGGATAATATGATTTCATGATGAGAATAATAAACATAAACAATCTCATAAAATATGTGATTGTATCATAAAAGCATTAACACATAAGAAACTACAATCACATTCCCCATGAAAGAATATTAATATATGTTACTTTAATTTTTATTTGAATAAATAAATACTAAATATTATATTTAAATGAAGTAGTATATTGACCTCTTAAGAGAATATAAGTGCATAACATAATATATTACAAAAAATTACAAATGAGATATAAATCCCTTACAATATTATTTTCATTGAAACTGTAAACACCATTAAAGAGAGATACTAAAATGGATATTTGATTCCTTGTAATGTTCAATATATGAAATTATAAATAAATTCACAGTAATTATATAAAACAAATAATATAAATACATTGTGAATATGGAATTTGTCTCACCAAAAATAAATGTTTGACAGAAATCCCTTACCTTAAGTCTCGACTTCCTTCACATATAATCAGAACTTTATTATAATAAATATATTTATATTATAAATCTATTAAATAACAATATATAAATATATATAATACCATATATTATATACTTATGAACTTTTTCCCCTATTTATGATCAATTCATTGTGAAAATAACATTTCAAATAATATGTATTTTGTTTCTCATGTACGTTTTGATTTTTAATTTTATTCCTCATAAATTGGTCATGGAACTATAATCATCAAATTTTTCCCTGGTATTAATATCATATATATTCATTAAATATATTTTTTATCAAATTACTAAAAATTTAGAGATAGAAAATTAGATACATCATTCATGGAGATAGTAGGTGGTACATACGTATAAATGTTGTTTTCATTATTTAGATGAATGAAATGATAGAATGTTAAATAATATATTAAAATTATAGAATCATTTACCTATCATATATATATAATATATTCTATAAATTAACACTAATTAAATTATGTGAAAAAAATTTGTGAAAAATGAATCACATTACTTTGTGAGGCGTTAGTCTTCCATACATAGGAATGACGTTATCATATCACCCATAGAATAGAATATATTAAGGTATTTGTGATATCATAATTTTATTAGTTTAGTTATTTTTTAAATATATCATATATTAGTTTAACATATAAATACTTCCATATATTTATACTAGAAATGAAAAACACATCATATCTGTTCATGAGGCGGTAGTATGTCGTCTAGACAAGCGACATTATTATTTTCCTATATTTTGGAAGGTAGGAAGGTTGATGTCATTTTATAATTAAAATTTTATAAACATATCATAAATATATCATATAAACATTATATCCATCATTATATTGATCAATAGGAGTTGGTTATAGGAAATGAATAACATCAGTTCCCAATGTAGTAGTCTGTCATACACATGAATGAAGATTTTTTATCACATTTGATAGAAGAGAATATGGATTTAGTATATAATATTAACAAAATGAAATATAATTATGCATTATATAAAGGTTCTTTTATATCATAAAGATTTAAGGTGTTTTGAAATGGGTGGAGTAAGATATAAAATAATTCTCCCCGGCTTAGCATGATAACTATTATACAGACAACCACGTTAGGTTTAAACTAATTAATTACTATATCGAATTTATAATCCCACCAAGGAGTATAGAATGTGGTGAGGGATTTAATTAAGAATTTTTTTAGGTATTATATGATCCAATGGGTTTTGGAAGTGTTAAGTGGATGAGAGAGGGGTTTTAACTTATAAGTGATGTGAGTGACACACTTATCATTTTAGAAAATAGAATTATGTACCAACAATATTAAAATTTTAAAAGACTCTAAAATGAGCCATTATTGTATCCTAGAGGTGATAATGTATAAATATGTAAATCCAGTGGATGTTGAAAAAGTTTTTGGGTAATTTTATCCCTTATATTATAAGATTAATCCCCGATAAACCAGTTTTAAACTTAACCATCGTAAATAAATTTTTACATTTTACTATTGATAATGGTAAAAAATTATGTTGAACTAATTAGATAAAATTAAATATTCTTATTTCATATATGGATTCTAAATTTACAAATTCCATGTAACACCTTAAAAGTATAATGTATGAACATTATATTCAACAAAGTGTATAACATGAAAAACCAATCACGTGTGGGAATGCAATATCTTAATAATTTATAATATATATACTATTTTAAAAAAATTAAATAGATTTTATAGCCTACAATTAAAAATACACATAGTTGGTGTACATCACATGCAATGATGAGATTCATTGATAGCTTGCGTTACACGAAATACCGAGTTTTATGAGACAACAATGAATTATTAAAATATTATTATTTAATATAATAAGATATCACATAGCTGTTAAATTTCAGTTATGAATAATATTAACTAACTTATGAAAATATATTATATATTTTATTGTTTAAAAATTAATTTGATATTAATATTATAACCAATTGAATATTAATGCAATGTTTTTATATGAAACTATTTCTATGATTAGAAAGTTGTTTTATCCTAATAAATTAATTTAATTATAATTAGATAGTGATATTAATACAATAAATATTATATATTCAATAAAATATTTTTTAAATTCATCCAATAGTATTGATAAGCATAAGTTAAAAACAAATCCAAATTTTGGCTTTTAAATCAATATTTCTATAATGGCACTTTTGAAACATTTTAATGGAGAAAATATATTAAATAAAATATGCGGTAATTTATAAATATTATATTACAAAAAGAAATTCTTATTTTAAATAAAAAAATAAAATTATATTAGGGTGATTTTTTTTCTTTGTTATTTTATTTTTTAATGAATAGTGAAAATACACAATTTTAATTCATAACTAATTTTTTATAATTTATTTATATTGTTAAATTAAATTTAATGTAGGTTATATAGTTAAATTATATCAATTATTTATCAATTATACCAATTTATATAATTACAATCAATTTCATATTGAAATTGGGTATAAAAACTCAGCAAACATTTCAATGTTTTTACTTTAAAAACTCGCATTGTCGTCCCATCCACGAGATTAAATTTAAATTATTTTCTTTCACTTTTTGATTATAATATTGAAAAAACGAACTCTATATTTGGAATTAGAATAATTTATAATGTATATTAATGTCTACATGTTTTTTGACCAAAACATTTTACTAAAAACAATTAAAGTTAATAATAATGATTTTGGTGAACTTAAGCTTAACAAGAGACTAAAACTTAATCACAAGGACCAAAATAACCTAGAAAAAATTTATAAAAGACATTATATGTTCATATTTCGACCATATACTCCCTTTTATGTAATTAAGTCTATTATTGGAGGCACTTTCATTATAAAGACATTGGTGTAGTTCTATTTTCCAAAATTTACAAAGTGCTACTCCTCCATTATAAAAGGCCTCCTCTCCTACCACTTCCTCACACATCACAAGAATTTTTTCTCAACCATTATATACAAAAAATATTTTTAAAATAGATCCCATAATCCCAAAATCCTCTAATTGGGATGAAATCCATCCTAGGAAGCCTTTTGGAGTGAACCAAAAGGAGTTACCAAATGAAGAGGAAACATCTTCCATAAATCTCTTTAGTTTTATTTCCATTCCCCAACCCATAAACTATCCTTATTAAAAGAATATATAATATCTCCATTATAATCAATACACTGATATTTTTTTCTGTTTTTTTGACCTACTCATACACTCACATCCCTCTAATGGGTATTTAACATACTATGTATGTGTATGGCGAACTACCACCTCATGAAATGATGATTGTTCACTTTTCGTTTACCGCCACAAATGGTTGGGAATTATGAATCAAACTCTCTCTAAATATATATAATAAATATATTTATTATTTATTTATTATTCTATAATTATTTTATAACACACACTGTTATACTTTCCAATTTTTGTAATATTTATGACATTGTTTGTGGATATGTGGACTGCCACCTTTTCAAAGCAATGTGATTTGATCACGATATAAATAGAATGTATAATTTTCTGTTTTAATTAATAATATATGACATATAAAATAGATAGATGACATTATGTACACAATTAACTTTCTAGAAATATAATATATCATTTTCTTTGTTACCCTTTCACACACATAAAATGTGATAACGTCATTAGTGGACGTGTGGACTACCACGTCCTCAACATGATGGGGTTAATTATACATAATAAGAATTACATAAATAAGTATATGTGATTAAATAATATATTTTTTATGATATAATTATTATTCAATAAATACTAATGTTACTTAACTTCATTCTATAATGATCTTTAAAAAATTGAAACCTTACTCAAGAGTACACATGACATACCATCTTCATGATTGTAACATTGGTTCATTTTTCATATCCACATATTATGATTGGTTTTAAATATGTAATTGATTTATAAATATTATATTAATATTATTATTATTATTCATTATATGTTATTTAATGACCCTTTTAACCATAGGTGACTTAAAAATGTTGTTTTTGGCACCTAAACTGAATTTGTTCAAAACACCCAATGTAAAATAAATAGTTTAAGAAGTTGTAAAAAAATGGTAATAATTGAAATAAAAGTAATTATAATCATTAAAAATTATATAAATGAAGTTAATAATTTTCATTAGTTTATTATTTGGTAATATAATGGCACATAAGACAAGTCTGAATCAAGGTACCATATTTTCATCTCACTTTTTAAATTTTCTAGATAAATGTCAAATTCAGCACTTATGTATTTTCTATGGTGTATTGAATACCCCTTATATTATATAATATCATGAATTATTTTACATTTTTCATAGTTATTTATTTATTTGAATATTATTCCTTCATGAATCTTATGATTTTAAATGTTTTGAATTGGTATGGGACACTTTGGAATGTTTAAATATTATTTTCCTCAAGAATAACTGTAATGATCATTAAATGGTATTTCTATTAGAGGAAATTATATGAACATTATTCAATAAAACATTTATTTTTTCTCTCATACGTTTAATCATGTATTTTTTCAGAAATTAGTTCTATTTTCCACTCATTGGTACTCAAAATGTTTTATAAAATGTTTTTAGAAAACTCTAATTTATTTTTTTCTTTTGATAGAGAAACTATTTTCCTATAAAAACCCTATTTTCTAATTTTTTTTTTCATTTTTTATCATTTTCCAAAAATGTATTAAATTTATTTTTACCATTTTTTCAATTACCAATGTTTTCATAGAAATAAACTTAGCGCTTTTCAAATAAGGAATTATTCTAACATCTTTACCATGAAAAAGGATATTTTTTTACCTTTTTATGAAAATTACCTATTTAAATTCCATCATTTCATTAATGATTACTTTGAAATATTAAAAGGATAACTTTAAAATAAAATGATTTTTTTAAAGTGAATTTTAAAGAAAATTATTTTCAAAAATGTTTTCAAACTAAAAAGGATATTTTCCTTAAGAATGCTTTTGAATTTTATATTCTATTTATAAATGAAAACAACCAATTAATTTTTACCACACTTGGGCTTTTTTATACTGATAAAATATTTATTAACCATGAATATGGTTTATGGTTGATTTGTAAAAGGATATAATTCACATTCAAATCCTTTATTTCCTTTTTCAATCCCCTTGAAATATTCGATTTACAATGATCATTGAACATTGAATTTTACCTAATTATCCATAACATTTATCATGGATATGTTTATTTCCTAAACCATTTGTCATTTTTACAAATGAGGTATACATAAAAAATTATTTTATTGACTAGGTAAATATTGGTAAATCTATATCCTTTAATCTGTATGGATATTTGATAAGGAAAATTGTTTATTATAATTATTTGGACATGAAATATATGGGTTATAGTCCCCTTAATGAAATCCCTACTGGTTTGAGACTAGTTATTGAAATATATACTAGTTGGGGACCCATAAATTCAAGCCCCTAAATGCATCAGTTGTATCATGAGATAGAATTAGTTAGTGAAAAATTATTTCAGTTTCATAGTAAGTAAAATAGATTGGTTTCTACCAATAGAATTAAACTATCATGTGGACGGTCATAATTATAGTGTCTCATGTACTAGATGCATGACGTCCAATAATCAATCATTTCCTTCATTTTAAATATTTATTAATGATATTTTATGACAAAATTTCTATGGAGGAATTTAATTTTTAGTTCATTGATTAAATGTAATGTATTCTAGTTTCTTATATTTACATATTGATTTTTCTTTTTATATTTATTTGAATGGAATCTGTTTATAGTAATTAGATTTACATATTTTTTATAAACATTATTCTTAGTTTTTTGATTACATGGTATGTGTGTTCAGTTATTTAACATTCCATAATTATTATTCTCGTTGATTCATTATTTATTCCACTATACTTTATTATTAATTAGCATTTAAATTCACCCTTATTTTGTTTCCATTCCCCAAGAACTAAGAAGCACACTATGAATGAAATGTAGGGATATACTAGATGTAATAAAATAATCCTTGAATGAAAAAAATATGTTGTAATTAGTTTATTAATTTTTAATATAAGACTCATGTAAGTATCTATTTTACCAATAATTATAATATGTTAGGTCTTTTGGGATGAGATTTACTTGTATCATATGCAAATGTAATGGAAGTAGACACCAGATCTGGGATTTCATCATTTGTTTCTCTACCATTCGCATGAGAGAAAGTTTAATAGGAACCGTGGTAACTAGATTTAGGAATGAATAGATTAGAGAAAAACTTCATCGGGTATAATTTGAGGATAAGTATCAAAGAACATCCCAATTTTTTTGTTATATTGGAATTATGTTTTTTATAGGAAAAAATCATGACATGGATACTATATGTGGATTTGGTTCTAGAAGATATGTTCTTAGGGGTTATAACTCTGAAAAAGTGTGTTAGTCCTGACTTATTATTATCTATAACAAGACATGGGGTCTTACTACACACTGGGTTTGACACTCCCTGGGGAAATGCTTAGGATAATTAAAAATTTCATTACAATCCATTATGAATGATTTTAAAAAATAATAAACAATTACGAACATAATATGATTTATATTTATATTAAGTTTTCATGATTTATATATCCTATAAATTATCATATGATTTTATCAATTTGAATATTGTTATTTACACTATGATTTATGGTTTAAGTTGATGGATGGAACCAAATAGAGTAAAGTTAACATATAAGATAAAGGAAAATTTGATGACAATGAGAAACTATATGTGGTGTTGATAGAAGTGAAAGAAGTCGTGTTTATGCATAATCAGTTTTCCTATAAAACGATTAAAAACATATACCTTAACCTACTCCATAACTCACCAAGGTTGAGAGGTATAGATTTTTCAAATAGCTAAACTGGAAAATACCATGGAGATAAGAAGGCTAGTTTTACCTCATACAAAAAATGTGGAAGGAGACACCTAAGAAAGTGTCTCAATGGTATGAAGAAATGAGTTATGTTTGGGAAAGAATGGAATATAGAAAAGAATTGTTGAGAATTTTTTTTTGTGTGAAATAGAAGCAAGTTAAAATTGTCACAAGGATCCTTTTAGTCTTTTTTACTGTAAATGTATGGAACAAGGACATAAACCATGTTAATTCATTCTTCAATAGGATAAATTATATACCCTTTATGGACTTATTGAAAACAAATTAATGACATATTTATGTATTAGGGTTGTTTTGAAAACCTTTATTAATATTTTATTTAGTGATTAACTTTCTTTTAAGGATATCCATTATTATTATTTTAGAAATTAGATTATTATAGTTTTTTAAATGGAAGAAATGTATACTAGCTGAAAACCCATAAAATAGGGCAGGGTGGTGAGACATGTCCCCATGATTGAAGGACGATATGGGTTTTACTCCAACCACTTAACTACATAATTTCCTAGTTAATACACCATTGTTTTTAGTTAAAAAATTTTACAAATAAATCTAAACGATAAACCAGTGGTGTCATGTTTTAGGATTATAGATTAATTTATTAACAATATTAGTTTTGTAAATTCAATAGATAAAAATTGTTAGAATTCTCACTCTTTTATGGGTCCTACGCTTCGTTAGAAATGTTTTTAGGTTCTTTAGTCATCAAATTTATATTTTGGATATTCATTTCATGATGTAATAGGTAAATTGTAAATTGATAGATATACAACCAAAGGATGAAATTAGATTAATAGAAATATATCAGGTTTTTTTTTTCTTATATACATATGAAAGGTATTACCCAATAATAGGAAAATGAGATAGAAATAAAATGTAGTCATAATAACTTAGTTTTTGTTGAACCCATTGAATTTTAAATCATCCCAAATTTATGGATTTGAGTCCCTCAAAATTACATCGATCATTTAGTTGTTTACGATTTGTGACCTCAACCACTCATTATAAAAATTTACACTTTTTCTCTAATTACAAATCTCTACTTTTAACTAATTATCTCTAACTTAGAGACCGTGTTATGCGATAGCCCATGTGACATTTATACCTGACATTCTCTATTTTCAAAAATATTTTTTAAGAAACCTTGTCATGATGCAGGATTTAAGACATAGAAAATATTAAAAAAATTATTTACATGATCAAGTTTAATTTTTGAGGAAACAGAATATTTATGTTGGGGAGAATATAATGCACTGAAATTATAAAGTAGGAACATTATATTTGATAGCTTGTATAACATGAAACACTAAGCACATAATGGATTATAATATCCCAAGAATTTATAATATATTTTATATTTTGAATAAATTAGATATATTAGATATATTTCAAGGCATGAAACACTGAGTTTCCATACATTTCATGCAATGAAAAGTTTCTTCAACAACTTGCATCACACACAAGAAAGTGTTTTACTAAAAAATAATATATTATTAAAATATTATTATTTAATATAATAAGATATAACCAAAAAATTAAATTTTATTTATGAATAGGTTCAACTATCTTATGAAAATATATAGTTCGATTCATTGAATAGAAAATAATTAGAAATGAATACAATAACAAATTTAATATAAAGGGAATGTTTTTATAGAAAACTATTTTTATATTCAAAAATATGTTTTATGATAATAAATTAGATCATTTAAAAATAGAGAGTGATATTAATTTAATATATATATTATGAGATTTAATAAAATATTTTTGATATTCATCCAATATATTTTATAATCAAATGATAAGAACATATTGAACATCTCTCATAAAAATCAATACTTTTATAAAGGAAATTTAACCTCCTTTTAATGGAGAACAAATTTTATATCCAATTTTGACACTTTTATAATCTAATATGTCAAAATAAACTTAATATTTTATATGTAAACCTAAAAAATATCTTAGGGTTAATTTTTGGTACTCTCATGTCCTGATTATTATTTTTTTATTAATAGTTAAAAATACTAAAATTTAATTTAAAAGTTCATTTTCATTAAATTAATTTATAGGGATAAATTATATTTTAAATGGTGTTTAAAGTCAAATTATATCTATAATTTAAAAATTAACCTAATTTAGGTAATTTTAATACATTTCACCTTGATAATGATAATAAAAACAAAGTAAGCATTTGAACATTTTTACTTTAAAACCCTGCATTACCATCCCATCTATAGGATTAAATTTAAATTAATTTCATCCACTTATGTGATTGGAATTTAAAAAAAATTGATTCATTATTTTGAATAAAAATAATTTATAATGCCTTTTATTGTATAAATAGGTCTTCACAAATAATATTAGTGAAATTTATTAAAATTAATTACAACGAATAAGGTGGAATTATACTTAGAAAGAGACTAAACCAAGTTGGGGCCATTATAGTTGGTAGAAATAGCCTCATTTTCTCTCAAATATCTCCCAAATGTGGTATCCTCTTACCCTTCCCCTTGGGTTTCCTATCCCATAGATGGAGCGCCATCCTATGGCCTCTAATACCCTCTTCTCCCTCCACTTTAGTGATCTACTTTTCTGATGCATCTCTTCAATGGTGTGATTCTTTCTCAGGGATCTCACTCACTTTCTCTCGGTTCTTCCCTAGGGCTTCTCCTCAAGTTATTTCCTTATGTGGTCATGTTAAACTTGTTTGTGAGCCTTTGAATGTGAACCAACGATACTCTGCCATCCTGATCCGCCACACCAGACTCAATTTTTGGTAATGTTCGACATCCTTTATGGTGGTTTGGGTTTTGCTGGTGGATCACAGTCATTGTTTTCTACTGAGTCCCTTGTCTGGATATTCCTCTTTTCTTCTGATTTCATCAGATTTTTTTATTTTGGGTTCATTTTTCTTCATCTTTTATGTTTTATTATTATTTTGTGGTGTTTTTATCTCATTTGAAATGGTGTTTTGGTTTTGGAGGTTATTTTCATTTTAGTTGGATTTGTTTTTGTTTTGGTCTTCCTCCAAGTTGAAACTTGATGTGGTGGATTTGTCTACTCATATCTACCTTAGCCTCAAGTTTAAACACTCACATAAGGGTCAGTTTGGTGCATTGGTTCTGAATAAGGCTTTGTAAAGTGCAGTTCGAGTGGATGGCGACTTTCTTGGAAGCGCTTTGGCATGGGCGTTTTCTCCTCCAGCTATCCATGTGATGTCCCCTTTATTGATGAGTATAAAAGCATCTCTAGGTTTGTGGTTAATAGCAAAGTGCTTCAGATTTACTGTTGGTTTCTTTGTGATGGTTTGGTTATCAGTGACACTGTGATCTAGTGACTCACTGCAAGTTTTGTTTTGGTCGATGATGACGGTGGTGCTCTGCGTCGATGATGACAGTTTCCAGCAGCTTCCATGATGGTGATTTGGTATGACGACAGGTTTGTTTTATTTTAGAGTTCGTGTCACCTTAGGACACGGTCTAAGGTGTGATGATTTTGTGGTTTGAATTTTAAATTTTAAATTTTGACAGTTTAATGTTGAATTTTGTATCGAGGTGGCTGTAAAAGGTGGTGCAAGGTTCCCACTTCTCCAAGAAGCGGTTTCTCAAAATAATTAAAAGCTATTTTGGAGGAGTAAGAGAATAAACCATAATCTTAAGAGACAAAATGATGTACAAATATATCCAAAATCCATTGGATATTAATATTTAGACCCTATACTCCAAGTGATAAATATTTTTCTACTAATTATGCCACTTTCAATGAGAAAAACCTTGTTGGAATTCCCTTTTATAAATTTTACAAATGTGCCACTCTTCCACTATAAAAATTATTCATCTCTTCACACTTACACTCAACACTAAAGAAATTTTTTTGATCAATATATTAACATATAGATCATAAAACTCCCTCCCCTCAATATTAAATCCTTACATTTGGATGTAATCAATCCAAGGAATCCCTTTGGTGCAATCCAAAAGCAATTACCCAAAGAACAAGTTACATATTCCATGAATATCTTTAGTTTTATTTCTATTATACACCCCTAACTATTATTATTACATGTTTATATTAAAAAAATATCCTCAATATATTACAATGTTTTTATTTTAGGTTTTATACCTAAAAATACAAAATTCCATTTAATGGGTAACAAACATAATGTTTATGTGTACGATGAACTACCCCTCACGAAATGATGACTATTTATTTATTCCTTTACCACCATTCATGGTTTTTAATTATGATGTAAAATAATTTTAAATATATTATATATAATATATATTATTTCTTCATGATTTTATAATTATTTTATAACACATGCCCATATATTTTACATTTTTTAAATGTGAAATCATCGTTTGTGGAAGTGTGGCCCACCACCTACTTTAAGTGATGTGATACATTCACACTATACATGGAATGCATAATGGATGGTTTCAATTAATAGTATGTGAAAAAAAATATATGATATTAATTACATAATTAACTTTCTAAAAACATAATATATCATTTTCATTATTACCCATTCACACATTTGAAAAGTTACAGTGTCGTTCGTGGATGTGTGGACTACTTCCTCACCAACATGATGTGATTCCTTTTAATCACATGAATTATATAAATAAGTATATATGATTAAATAATATTGTATTTATGATATAATTATCATTCTATAAATATTAATGTTACTTACCTTCTTTCCATAATTGTCATTGAAAAATGAGATCGTTACTCATGTGTATGTACAGACTACCATCTCTATGATTGTAATGTTGGTTCAATTTTCATTACCATATTTAATGATTGATTTTAAAATTATAATTTATGGATAAATATGATACTTATTTTATGATTATTATTATTTATATCTTATGTAACGAACCATTTGACCATAGGCGACCTACCAAAGTTATTTTTGACTCATAAACTAAATTTTTCCAAAACACCGGATGTAAACATAATTGTTTAATTATTTTTACACAACATCATTATAAGATAAATAAAGTTAATTATAAAAATTAAAAAGGTTCTAAAGATTTTAAATAATTATCCTGAGTATAATATTCTAGAATATAAAGACACACGAGACAAGTCAAACTCAATGTTTGTGATTTTCACCTCACATTTTACATCTATGAGATAAATGTCATATTCAACACATAATTATTTTCTATAGTGTATATAAATCAACTTTTTAGATATTATATCATAAATTATTTTATCTTCATGGTATTTTAATATTAAATATAATATTATAACTTCATTAGGCTTATGATTTGTAATGTTTCAAATTTGAATGAGACACTTTGAAATGTTTAAAGATAATTTTCCTCAAGACTATTTTATGATACCTCAATGGTATTTTAATTAAAGTATATTAAATCAAAATTTATAAATAATACCTTTCATTTTAATGACCTATGGTTATTCATTATCTTTTTCATGTATTAGTTACATTTTTCTACTCTTTTGTACTCAAAATGTTCACATAATGATTTTTTGAAAACGTAACCTCATTTTTCTCTTTAGCCAGAGAACATGTTATCTTTTAAAAACCCTATTTTATAAAAAGGTTTTAAAAAATGTTTTTAACCATTTAAATAATATTTATTGAATAAATTTTTACACTTTTTTTGTTTTACAAAATTTTTCAAAGAAATATTATTATCTCTTTTTTGAATGATGAATTTTTCTAACATTTTTACTGTGAAAACAAAATGTTCATTTAACCTCATACAACATGTAAGGGTTTACACACCATCATTTCTTCAATGATATATTTTGATTTTTAAAAGGATAGTTTTTAAATAAAATGTTTTTAATAGTGATTTTCAAATAAAAGTATTTTCAAAATGCATTTTAAAATAAATAGGATATTTTCCTAAAGAATGATTTTAATGTTCTTCGCCTCAGAGGAGCCCTGGCGATCATCTTGGCATGGTTTCCTGCTGGCGAGGTTCGGCGCCACCGCTTCTTGGAGGCGCTTCAGCGGTCGGCCCAATGTGTTCTCCCTCCTCTGAAAACGTTGAGGTAGGGGTGGCCATGATCTAATGGTTCAGGCTGATTGGCTCGTTCGATGTATCCCGGTTTGACTCTAGGGAACGTTTAGTACAACTCAGGGTGGATCCGCAGTGCTACAATGTGGGGGGGGGGGTTTAAGTTCCCGATTCTGTGAGTTTTTCAGTCCTTTCATCTGGTGATGGTGTGAATTTTTTATTTATGGTTGGATATGGTTTTGGTTCTCCTAGTTCAATGTGATGGTCCTTCCCATTCTTGTCATCATGAGGTGTGATGGAACCTGGTGAGGGTGAATTTGTGGTTCTGATCGGAGCAGATCCATGCCCAGAGCGGGGTTTCTATTTTAGGATGACCTAGATTCCCTCATTGGTGGTGGTCCCTCGACACGGGATTGGGTCATCCAGTCCTAGGTGAAAATTTATTGAACTCGTGTTCTTTGGATGGAATTCAGGGATTTTGTGGTTGTTGTGGTGGGGGTGTAAGGAGAACATCATGTTGGTCCAGGATGATCATTTGTTAGAAAACTTTTGGTTTCTCAGAATGGTGAAAGGATTTGTGTGTGCTGGTGGTACGGTGATCCACATGGACTCCACCATGTGGATAATTCCCCAAAGGTGGTTCCAAAGCTAGATATTCATTGTTATATAGCTTTATGGATTTGGATTTTGGAGAGGGTATAGTGTTTTCCATCGGATCGGGCCTGTGCTTTGACACATGACACTTGCTTGCCGTTCAGCCTTACACCGATGGAGAGCTCTTTCATGTTCAATTGATGGGGAGCGGTAGCTCCATGCTGTTAGTTTGGTTTGAATCTCTTGACCTTCACATCATGATTTGTTTTAAGTCGTTGATGTCTGTTTAGGTTTCCCCCCTTCTTCCTTTAAAAGGGGGTTTTTCTTTTAAATAAAAAAATTGAAGGCATTTGGGCCATTGGATGGATTAAATTCTCTAGATATACACTATATGAGTTACGAAACAATTAATGCATTCCCTATAGGTTGAATAATATATTAAGAAATAATTATGGGTTGGGTAATGGTTAATGAAACACTCTTGAGGCATATATAGTCTCATGAAACGAAATCAGTTAGTGAAAACCCCTTTGAGTTTGTTTCCCAAGAGAACAAATGTGTTTTTACCCATAGGCCTAAACCATCTTGTAAAATGTCATGATTGTATTGGTTCATTTTCTAGATAAATGACATAAAATAATTAATCATTAACTTTATTTTGATTCTATATTTATTTCTCCATGATATTTTTCATCGATATATCTTGGGATTCATTTCTTTTTCAGTTCACTGATTAAATGGAATGGTTTCAGTTTTATACATTTTCATATCGATTTTTACTTGTATATTTATTTGAATGAAATTTTATTATAGTTATTACCTTTCTATAATTTTTATACACTTCCTTCTTATTTTTTTATTAAATTTTATGTGTTCTCTATTCGTTACAATTCTAGGACTATTATTCTCATTGATTAATTATTTCTTTCACTAAAATTTACCCTAACAGAGTATTGGAGTGTACCCTTATTTTCCTTTCCCCAAGAATCCAAGATGCATACTATGAAATATATTTTGGGATATACAAAATACAATAAATTTATCTTTGAAATTATTTCTTTTTTGTAATTAGTTTTTTAATTTTTAATACAAGACTCATGTATGTATCTAGTTTACCAAGTCTAATAATCTGTTCAGTCTAATGGGACACGATTAACATGTATATTATTCCAATGTAGTTGTAGTAGACATTGGATCCATATTTTTTCGGTTCGGGTCCCCAAATTCCACTTAGAGAAGTGTTTAAATTTAATTTTATATTAATCATACAAATGTGACAAAAATATGTTTTCCAAATAGAAATGTTTCAAAAGAGTTTTATTCATGTAAATATATATCATTATTAAATTTATTACAATGAACTAAATTGGTTTAATAGAGATATATAATCTTACTTCTAAAAAACTATTATAATAATTTGGTTATTTTTAAATTCATTAATAGAAACAAAAAAACACAACAAAAACTCTTATTTCTTACTATTATTAAAAAATTTATCTATTCATGAAATTATCAAAAAAAATCCATAGAAATTTTGATATGATGGTTCAAAAAATAAAATTTATTTTTTAAAAATAATTTTTCTAAATATGGAATTAATTAATTAAAAAAATGTGAAAAAATGACAAAAATGATTTTTAGAAAAATATAATTTTTATGTGTAAAATTGGACATAATTATACATATTGTATAGAAATTTCTCAAGTTTAATGTGAAAAATATTATCAAAAAATATATATAAATATATAGATTTAATTAACATTGTATGATTATGATCTTTTCTATATTTGAATTAGATGTTATTTCAGGTAAATTTTTTTACCATTTGTGTAGTATTTTTTGTGTGTTTTACTTTGGGGTATGGTTTGGTTGAAATTAAAATAAATTGAAAAAATGAATTTTCACTATAGGTTCATGGTTAGAGAAGACTAGGAACCCTAACCACGGAAACTGTGAATCCTTAGACAGTGGGGGTTCACATGAATTTTGCACTGTTTGTCAAACCGTACACCCAAGATTGAGGAACTGTGCACTCGTAAAATAATGGGTGCAAGGTAGGAACATGGTTAGGGAAAACCATTAACCCCTACCTAATAAAACATGTGATGTATTTTAATTTGACCAAAAAATAGTTTTCAATCCACCCCAACCCCCAAAACTACCACATTAAACCCAAACTCATATCAACTAGTGTTTTTATGATTTTAAAGCATGATAGGGGAATTATAAGGCCATATAACCTCAATAATTTATGATTCAATGCTCATTTTGGAGAACCACATCTCTCCCAAAAATTTGATCATATCCCATTGCTTTCCTATTCATCCAACATCCTCCTCTCATCAATTTTTTTGGATTTTCCCATATGTTTTTATTGATATAGATATTGATTTCATGAATCTAGATCTATGTTTATATAAATATATCAAGATCTACGAAATCATGAATCATTTAATATTGATTTATGGTTATAGATTCTAATCTAGATCTATTTCATTGTGGTACTCAGTTTTGGGAATTTTTGTTGGGCATTATTTTTTCAACAAATTGATGTAGGTGTTCTAATATTCAAATCCCATAGTCAGTATTTTGATTATGTGTATGAAAATTATATAATTTCAGGGGATGTTTATAAATTTATGTTCTTTATTAAATTAATTAATTTGGGTGAATAAATTAATGATGAAATTGTTATATTGTGGGATTAGGGATTAATTAATTTTGAAAATAATTATGTGATATTCAAATAATTATTTGAGATAGTTAATTGTTGAATTAATTATGTGACATTGATATTATAAATTGAATAATGAATTGGTGAATTAATTATGAGATTTTGAGATTGTGAATTAGATAATTAACCGTGGAATTAATTATGAGATATTATAATAACTGAAATGGATTAATTATTTGTATAATTGATTAATGGTACGTGTTTGATTAATTAATTTTTTTATTATTTATTTATAATTAATAGGATTAGATGATTAATGGTAGTTAATATTGATTGATGTGATATAATTATTTTTGTGATATTGATGATATATATGTGTGTGTGTGCAATATATATATATGAATGTTTTAGGAACATTTGTAGGACATGGTCTTCTATTTCTAAAGCCCATGTGGATGGGATATGTTCTACTAGTTTTGAAGCCAATAATGATAATCTATTTGATGAACATGTGTGGGCCATGGTTTGTAATTTCGAACTCCCATTATGGAGAGGCATTGTCTACTATTTACAAAACCCATAACGATAAACCTTTGGGGGACATGGCCTATTGTTTTTGAAGCACATAGATTACTAGGCATGACGACCTAGACCCGAATAGTTGGAATTGGAATATGGTTCCAATTTTCCATTTTAAAAAGTTGAAATGAAATAGATAATGAAATACCATTAGAATATTTAGTTGTGAATTTATAAAGATAAATGATTTAGAATATGTAATAGGACGAAGCATGTATTGAGGTACAGGTTATCTAAAAAACCTGTGCGTTTATGTGGTTAAATTAAGAGTTTTGATAATGAAAAAACTATTTAATTAATTATTATACATATTTCTATATACAATTTCGTAACACTTTTATTGACTAGATTTTTTTTTAAGATAGTGTTGGTGGTGTCCTATTGTGTTTTACTCATACCCTACTCAGGCTATCTGATCTGTACTCGAGTTGATTATTATTCAAGGACTAGATAATTACAAAGGCCCTAATATATGTTGATGATTTGGTAATGTTTCATGTATTATGGAACCATACATGGTTCATGCCTCACATGGGAGTCATCATTTTCTTTATTTTCAGTTTTCATTTTAGTCAAATGGAACTTTATTTATGATGGCATGTTTTTTACTTCAATTGGATATTATATTTTCTGTATGATTGTCTTGAGATGTTGGTATTATTATGATTATATAACCTTTATATATTATTTATTTATTTCCATCAATTTATTACTTTGATAAAAGTGGGTATAGTATCACCATGATTGACATACTAGACCCTTGATGTTGGTTAGAAGCCTCTAGAAAATGAAGAGGTTATCTTGAAGTCATGTGACCGATCAGATCATGGCATTAGTGTGTGGCACCCTACCCAAGATGTTAAAAAGTGTTATTAGAGAAAAGTTTTCATTTAATTTTATTTTTTATTAATATTTGGGAAAGGTAAAAATTGTTCATGGAAAAGTCAAAACTTGGTTATGATCTCATGTATGGGAGTAGAAAACCCATTTACTAGGGAGAACCCAAGTTCACAGAGTGTAAACTATTTTCATTACTATTTTCTGTTACAGTTTAATGTTACTTCACCTTAGGTTACACAATTGTGGTGTTATGTGATTAGTTTCTTAATTATTTTTATATTTGACTCATGGATATTTATGGAATGATATTTCAGTTTACATGACTAATTCTAGGAACTCAGGGGTTATTGTGACATGCATCATTTTAAGAGCGCATGAAAATGTGTTATGTGTATGTTCTTAAACCGAAAATGTTTTCTTTTCATGTGAAATTAAATTTTAAATGGTGCATAATTTGAAGTTGAGAAAGGTCAAATTATTTAATTTGTGAAAAAATGGGTATCTAATGAAATATTTTTAATGAGAATATTTTTACCCTTTTTAACCAAGACATTATCGTAGCATTGTTATGTTGAGTGATATTGCCTCATTTTTTACTATGCATAGAGAAATGGATAAAATGATTCATACCAATTACTATGATTATCCCTAATCATAAATGTGTAAAAATTTTCTACTATGTCCTATGGAATGTGCCTTTCATTGTATAGGTATTCCACCATTAATACCCTTATTGAGTGGATGATCGAAGGACATGGTGGTGGATGATTCTCTAGTGGTGGAACCTGAGGCATCAATAGTGAAGGGTGAGGAAGTAGAAGAGTGGTTCCTTGAGAACTTCACTTGCTTCATGAAATTCATGTAAATAGGCCTAGGGAGTGTTTATAAGAGAATGAATGACTTGATGAGGGGGTTTAATTTTTATAACCCTCTAACTTTTACTAGATAGGTTAGACCCAAGGAAGATATGTTTTGGGTTGAGTTCATCATGATGGTACTTTTCAACATAGATAATCTTAATGAGAAGATGGTCAATTTGGATATGAATATTCTATAGAGATCATTGATTCCCTTGTGGGACATTCATGTGTATATTGGACATGCTGGTGGTCTACTATGGAATGAATTTTGGGAAAATTTCTGAGAGGACATTTACCTAGAGACACTCATATAGTATAGAGGAGATTATTTCATGAGATTGACTCAGTGGATCATGTTTACAATTGGCTATGTCTGACGCTTCAAAAATTTGTAGTGGTTTTCTCCAGCATTAGAAAAGTATGATAAAGATACAGAAAGATGATTTCAAGTTGGACATAAGTGTGATATTTAGTCCCAAAATAAACTTTAAGAGTTAAATATGTTTTCTGGGCTGGTGGATCAGGATCTAATTGATGAGGGAAACCTAAGGGAGGATTCCAATGCAGAACTTGTTGTTTCTTCTACATGGTTAGGGGTTATGAATTTCGATATAAAAAAGAGTCTCTTTAAAAATTCTAGCCAGATTAGTGGGAAGTATAATACAAAGGCATAGGAATCAGTTTTACATGAACTCCCTCATGTGTTTTTCAACCAGTGTAGTAGGATGCAACACTTTCAAAAACATTATCCCAAAGAACATGTAGGTTGTAGAGACTATGCAATGATTTTACATATATAGATGTTCTGCTAGAACACATGTAAAATAGTTGGCGACAGAGGAGCGATACCAAACCAGGGTGCATGATGAGGATCTTCAGCACCATATCAGTCTCGCAATATGATTTTGAATGGCTGAGGTGGTAGATGCAATTGACATGGTTCTTCTAGGAAAGAGCACTTGTATCACTAGATTGGTGAAAATAAGGGGATTCATATGGAATCATAGGTAATATATGCATGGTATTTAGATATTGTGAAACTTACAATTGTCAACAGAGAGGCTAGACCAGCAATAGTGATAGGTACTATTCCTGTAGTTTCTATATTTTCTACCACCTTAGTTGATATTGGTTCCTCTCATTCATTTATATATACAAAACATGTTAATGGTTTGATCATGGAAGTGGATACTGTGATCAGTGTTATGAATATAGATACACCATTGAGAGTATAGTCTAGATACATCTGTATGTGTGAGAGATGTTCTCTTGATATTGGGGAGTATTGTTTTCTTTGGTTTCTATATATTGTTGACATGTCCGGATTTTATCTAATCATGATTATCGATGGCTATTCACATACAAATTCTACATTCATTATTACCAATGTAGAGTGAATTTTATGTATCCTAAGGGTGACAACTATATTCAATTTGGAGAGTGGGATATCAAGGCAGGAAGAGTAGGGATAATTACTCAATAACTAAAAGATCTCACAAACCAATATTCTAGTATTCTATTAGATGATGGAGATGTAGATTAGGATGTTCTTCCACATGTAGTGGAACTATTTCAATATTCCGTTCTAGAATATATCTCAGGGCATCCACCTGAGTGAGATGTGTAAATCACTATTGATCTCATTTCGCAAGCTGAGCCAGTCTCTATTCCACTCTATAGAATGGAACCAAAAGAGATTCAAGTTCTCAAGACTCAGATGGAAGAGTTATAGGATATAAAGATTATTCTACCCAGTATGTCTCATTGGGGTTCACCTTTATTTTTTTCAAATAATTATGATGGGAGTTCATGATTGCGTGTTGATTACTAGATGTTGAAAAAGATGACTGTAAAGAATAGGTATCATCTTCTGCATATGAAAGATCTATTTGACTATGTTTGGAGAGATTATGTGTTTATTAAAATTAATATTAGACCGTGGTATCATCAATTGATATTTCATACTTCTAATATATCTAAGACTACTTTCAGAAGTAGTTATGGCCCGTATGAGTTCGTCGAGATTCCATTTGGGTTGAAAAATGCACCAACAGTGTTTATGGCCTTGATGAATATGATATTTTATCTTTACTTGGATCATTTTTTTGGTGGTGTTTTTGGATGAAATGTTGGTGTAATTAAATAATCAAGATGATCATTCCCAACACTTTTGGGGACACATAATCTAGGAGGAAGGTGTGTTATTATACCCAGAGAAGTTTCTTCCATTAGTGTCTTGAGAGCATACCAAATTTTTTTATATGAAATGATTTATAGGGTTATATGGATATTATTAGAGATTTATCTATGAATATTCCCATTTGGAAGAAATGCTTTCAAGCATGAAAAAAATGGGATAAGTATTTTTTTACAGAATAATGTGAGAAGACCTTACAAGAGTTGAATAAATTATTAACATCAGAACTAATCTATATCCTACCCGACTCGACATAGGAGTATATGATGTATTTTGATATTTATAGGATTATAATTGAAGTTATGGTGATGGAAATAGATTGAGTTATGTCATATCAGTCTTGGAAGTTAAGGCCTCATTAACAGAACTACCCTAAACAAGTCACGTTTTGGGATGTAGGGTTTTATGCTTTAATGTTTTGGTGACACTATCTTTTATGAGAGAAGTTAAATATGTATACTAATTAGGATAGATTAAAGTAAATATTTTTAAAACATGATTTGAGTATTTAGCAGTAGATTTGGGTGGAGTATATATATTCATTCGATTTTGAGCTAGCATATAGGTCTGAAAAGGTAAATAATGTTGATTATTCATTAAGTAGGAACACGCAAACTCAGGCATTTCAAGAATCTAGTTTGTGTTTAAGATGATAAATTTTCTATTTTATACGAACATTGTGGTTCAGGAGATTAAAGTTTATATTACTCTCATATAAATTTTTGTGGAGTATAATATTTTGAGACAGATCAGGGATATATATAGTATGAGGATATAGAGTGTTTGAATATGAAGTAAATCCTTCATGGTGGGGAGACACCATCAGATTAGAGTATAGATGAGGAGGAGATCATCTATGTCATGAATTGAGTTATTATGCCTATGAGAATTCAAGAGGATATGGTGCATGAATTTCATGCATCGATGTGGGTGGTAAATCTGGGTGTGAAAAAATGAAACATGTCATACATTGAAATTTTTGGTGTCTAGGAATGGAAAATAAGATAGCAGGGTTCGTGACATGATGCTACACTTGTCAGCAGGTAATGTCCAAGAATCAACAACCTGGAGGTTTTCTAATGACATTTTCAATTATGAAATGGATGTGGGAAGACTTGATTATGGATTAGGGGGGTCTTACAAATATTCCTAGTAAGAATGAATCTATATGTGTTATTGTGGATTGACTAAAGAAATTAGCATGTTTTATACCTATACGAGAAACCTTCTCAGTAGAGCAGTTGTGAGAACTGAATGTTTGAGAGATAGTATATCTGCATGGATGGTCATATACTATAGTTTTATATTGAGACTCATATATGAAATCACTCTTATAGTCATGATTTCATAAGGGGATTGATACACATGTATTATTGAGTATGACCATTCACCCACAGAAAGATGGACAATCAGAGCATACCATACAAGTGCATGAGGATATGATTAGGTCTTATGTTATTGACATTGGTAGAACTTGGGAGAAGAACTGGATTTAGTGGAGTTTTCCAATATCAATAGTTATCAAGAAAATATATAGATGGAACTATATGATTCTGTTTATTATATGAAATGATGATCACCACTATGATGGATGGAGGTAGGTGAGTCAGAGTTTTTGGGGCCATGTCTCACACATGAGACATCAGAGTAGGTGCAATTGATTCAGAAATGTATGGAGACAACTCTGAGTAGGTAGAGGTCATATGATGATATATGGATATGTCCACTAGTGCTTATAGAGGTTGATCATGTATTAATTCATATGTGTCCTAGGTTCGGTCACTGTTGGATATGAAGATAAAGAATGCCAACACCCATGTTTGTTGGACTGTTTGAGGCTGTGTAGAGAATGGGTTAGGTCACATTCTGATAGGATCTTTCACATTAATAAAACTCTGTTTATGATTTTTTCCATGTATAAAAACTTCCTCAGCATCATAATGACCCTTTTTCATGTGATTGATGTGGATGGTGTTGATCTTGAGGTAGATGCGTCCTTTGAGGAGCATCTTGTGTCGGATCATAATGATAAAGTGTTATAGGGGGAAAATGTGTTGATAGTTCATGTGTTATATAATTATGGATGTATGTAAGAGGAAATATGGGTGATAAAAGTAGATATGGGGGCTACGTCACCCAAACTTATTGGCTTGAAATCTTAGAGATTCTTGGGACTGTATCTCGAGGATGAGTTGTTATAAGGTTAGGGGATTATAAAATCCTGAACTTTTTAGGATTTGACTCGAATGAGGTTTTATGTATTTTTTTCCATTATGTTGATTAATTTTTGTTTGGGTTTTACATTTGGATATGGTTTTGTGTAAATTAGGTGTAATAGAAGAAAAAGGGGACATTCTCAATTGGTTCATGGGTAGATAAAATTGTGCACCCCAGCCAAGAAACTATGTAACACTAGACCGTGGGGGTATACACGACTGGTGAATGGTTTGTTAAACTGTGTTACCACAAAAAAGAAATCATGGATCTGTAAAAAAATACGTAAATTTTAGGTGCATGGTTATGAAAATCATGTTCCCCAACCTAATTAATTGTGTGTGGTATTTTAAATGGTCCAAAAATTATTATTTTTATTCACCCAAACCCCAAAAACTTCATTAGTTGAACCCAAACACGGAAAAACTTGGTTTTTGAGGAATTTAGAGATTTTGGGAGGGATTCCAATTCCATATGACCTCTAATTATTACAATTCAATGCTCAGATCAAAGATCTGCATCCGTCTCGGTAAGTGCATAGGATCTCATTTCATTCTCATTCATCCTCCTTCCTTATTCAGTCCTTTTGGTTGGACATTACACATCATGATCTAGATTTGGTGAATCTAGATCTAGTATCAAGAATATATATCTAGATCTGACATATCATGAATTTGTTCATCTTGATTTAGGATTCTATGTTCGTATTTAGACCCATATTATTTCACCACACAATTTTGGGTATTTTAATTAAGAGATAATTCATCAATAAACTGAGATAGGTGGTCTAATATTCAAATCCCATAGTACTGATTTTGGTTATGTGTTTTCAAACTAAATAATTGTTAGGTTTTTTTAATAGTTGAAGTTATTTATTAAATTAATTGATTTGGGGGAATTGATTAATAATGAAATTGTGAAATTATAGGATTTATGAATAATTAAATTTGAAATTAATTATGTGATATTGTGATGATTTTTGAGATAATTATTTGTAGAAATAATTATAAGATATTGATATTATGAATTGAATAATTAACTGGTGAATTAATTATGAAATATTGATATTATGAATTAGATAATTAATCATGGAATTAATTTTGAGATATTGTAATTTGTGAAATGGGTTAAATAATTATATAATTTATTAATGGAATTTTTTTGATTAATTAATCATCAAATTAATTAATGAGAAATATTGTGACAATATTATTAATGTTGTATAATCTTTATTTATGTGATATAATTTTTTTTTGATATTGGTGATATATATATATATATGTTTGTTATATATATGACTGTTTGATGAACATATGTGGTACATGGTCTATAATTTCCAAATCCTACCTGAGCAAGACATGGTTTGCTGTTTCTGAAGCCCATAGTGATAAATAATTTGATGAACTTGTGTAGAACATGGAATGATATTTCCAAAGACCCTGAGAGTAGGACATGCTCTGCTATTTGCGAATCCCATAACGATAGACCCGGTTGGTTATGGTCTGTTATTTTTGAATCCCATGGGGTCCTAAGCATGATAACATATACCCAAATTGATGGCATTGGATTGTGGTTCCAACTATCCATTTTAATAAGTTAAAATTAAATGGAAAATGAAATCACATAAGTTTGTGGAATTTTAAAAAGATAATGTGAAATGATTCAGATTTCGGTATGGGTGTTCTTAGAAACATGAGATTTTATTTGGTATTATAAATAGAATTTTAAAATGAAATAAATATTTAATTATAAATTAAAATTATTTATCTAAAAAAATTCATACACTTTTTATTGAATTTATTTATTTTAAAAATCATTGGTAGTGTCCTACTGAGTTGTACGTACACCCTACTCAGGCTAGCTGATTGGTTCAGGAATAAACATTATTTTGTAGAATATGCTAAGGGAAAAGTCCTAAGGTTCGTTTTTTAATTTGGGAATGGATAATTGATGAAGGAACCAAGCATGGTTCAGGACCCACTTGGGAGTATTCAATGTCTCTATTTTCAGTTTTCATTTTAGACACTTGACACTTACTTTAACATGGACTGTTTTCTACTTCAGTTGGATTCTATATTTCCTACTTGATTATCTTAATATATTTGTATTTTTATGATTTTATAATCATAATCTATTGTTTATTTATTTCTTATATTTTGTTTCTATGATAAGAGAGTGTATATTATAACTGTGTTTGACTTACCAGACCCTCACTGGTAGTTGAAAACCTATAACGCACATAGAGGTGCACCTGAGGTCTTGTAACCGATCATTTTTGGGAATTGGTTTGAGTCACTCTGTTAATGATGTTAAAAAGATCCTAAAAATGGGGTCTTAATTAATTTAAGTGAATAATGTTTTTGTTCATAAAAATATATTTTCAGATAAATATTCCCTTTATTTGAAAATAATTTTTATTTTTATTTTTAATTAATTATTCACCAAATAATTAATTATATAGAAATTTATAAAATAATTCTTTTCATAATTTAGTTATTCTTATTCATATTCACTATTATAATGAATATATTAAAACTATAATATTAAATAATAATATTTTAATCGTGTTTCACATTTCATTTATACTCAGTGTTACATTTAATATAGGATAAAAATAGTTTCTCATGTAATTCAAGCTAAAAGATATGTTTTTTGAGTGGATAATTATTGAAAATATTAAATTTATTTAAAAATATATGTCATAAAACCATGGGGTATAACATTTTACCCCTCTTAGAATGAATTTAACCCTAAAAATCTTTCACTTTGGTTCCAATAACTAAGGATACTTCATATTCATTACATCATCAGGTTTCCATATAGCTTCCTCAAGTTGGAGGTTTTACTGAGAATCGTTGACTACGTAAGTGGTATTTTATCCTATAACATTATATGTATGATCAATGATATCTATAAGTTATTACTCATAATAAATATCTTGTCCAACGATATGACCATTGATTTTTGTACATTTGGTCGATCAGACATGTTCATTCATAGGATAGATACATAAAACACATTATGATCCCAAAAGAGGTCTTGTAGAAATTCCAAATGATAACCTAATATCCCTATATGATAAAAATATTGGTAGGGAATAATATATATGTATTATTATTCACTTCTTTCTTTTATAGAGAAAATAAAAAAATTCCTTGTCACCAACTTCAAATTCTAGATAGTATCGATGATTAATAGCATAACCATTAAGTTTATTTTTTTATCCATTATGTGTTGAGGAATTTCTATATCCTTCTCTATAATTTAATTATCTACATCCTGTCCCAAATTATTTCTTTTCTAAAATTTCATCTAGTACAATGATGTTATATACTTATTTACATATAATTCTTCATTTGGATGAATCCAAACTTTTTAGTGAATGATATTGTTTCTAGAATGTTCAACTAGATGATGATTGTAGAGACCCGAAGCCTGACATACATGGACATTACAATAATTTTGCGGAATACTTAGTACATAACAAAAACACACACACAAGGACCGTAAGAGTTTAGTGTCTTTGGAAACTCGGAATATAATCTTCTAATCGTGGTGAAAGATCTTCAACATCTCCCATAAAGATCTTCTTTTTTTTAAACCTAAATCCTTTCTTTATGTCCTGGGTAAAAGAAAACATAAAAGGGTGAGCTCAAATTCTCATTAAGGGTAAACAAAAGAAATATCAATCACGTCATATTCATAAGAACAAATCTTTTTGAAATATTAACCTACAAAAGAGATCATAATTTCATAACATGGGATAAATTATAGTAGTGAAATGTAATCCCAATAATCATAACTTAAAACATGAAACTTTTTGGCATACACACATAATCATAGAGAATCATTTCTTATTAGTCAAGACTCATTGCCAAGACTATCTTAGTGGACAAAGTCCCTTTCTAAACCGAGTTCACTCCTCGTTTCAGTCCTGTTTCACTGAACCGGTATAACCTACCATTCCAGCCATGTCTATCTCATGAGATATACAATATTTACCCAATGCATTGGAGGGAGATATAGGTCCCACCCATCTCATAGTGATACCATTCTTATGTGTGACACAAATTCATAAACCATACATCATAGAATAACCCATGTAATAAAAATGGGATTCTTAAACATCGTGACAAAATAAAACAACTCATATAAGATAAAGGAATTCAAAAAAATAATTCCATCACAACATAATCAAATCAATGTAATAATAGGGATAAAAATAGAACCATTTTATTATCTTATATGGAAAATAATTTTGATAAAACACTTGAACTCCATTCTTGAGGAAAATATCCTTTCTACTTCAAAAACACTTTTCCTTTCTTAACACGTCATACAATTTTAAAAGAAGTTGATTAAAAATAAACTTGAAAACTTGTAAAGAAATCTTCTTGGAAATAATGTTTTAAAAATCCAATCATGCCGTATAAGTTAAAAAAACATTCTTCTCATACTTTTGTCGGAAAAGTCAAAAACAAGTACCTTGTACGAAAAACGACAAAAGATTCCTTTCATATGTTTTACTAAAAACTCACCGGTGGGTAAAATAGGATTTAAAGAATTGTAGGTGAATGTGAATAATAATACATATTGAGGAAACATGGATGTGTATAATAAAATACACCCCAGTAAATGCCAATGTATAAACAATCTCGGATAAAAATGAGATTGTGATATTTCCCTTACCTTAGGTCAGATTTGCTTCGTATGTGTCCGAACCTCTGGTATAATTATTTAAATAAAGTCATTGACTTATTCCAGAATCATACTCAATGTTATTATATCATATATGGTTCACTTATGGCTTTATATTACCCGTTTTTTTGAAAATTCCATGTTAAAGAGCATTTTGGGTAAAATCGTTTCATTTGTCGTCCGTGTTTTGACTTGTAATTATTCATATGATTACTTTGATCTTGTTTACTTAATTCCAGAATATAAAACATGAATTATATATAATATATATTTAGAATATATATATATATAATAGATCATTAAATGGAAAGAAATACACCGTTCATGGAGACGGTAGACCGTACGTACGCATGAACGTTGTTTTCTTTTCGTTATTGAGTTGAATGGAATTAAGTAGATGACATACATATATATACACATAATTCCAGAATCATTATTATTTCATATATTTCATTATTAATTATTATATATACTTCATAATCATTCATGAATGGTTAACGTGGAGAATGAATCTCATCGCGTCTTGGAGACGGTAGTCCGTACGTACGCACGAGCGATGATATCATTCTCATGATCGTGGAATTGTATTGGAGTGTATGTATAATATTTAATAATCAATATCACTTTAAAATAATCTTATCTAGTTATTATGTATACCATTATACGCATCCAAGTAAGGTGGTTGTGGAAAATAGATTACACCACGGCGTGGAGACGGTATTCCGTACATACACACGCGCGGTGATTTCGTTTTCCGTAGGATGGATAGATGGTGAAATAAGGATATTTCATAATTATAATAACATATCAGTATATATGTGATACTTATGTTATTACTTTATAATGAAACAACCTAAGAAGAAGAAGTGGAAGAAGAAATAGAGATGAATGAATCGGTAACGAACATTACCTCTTCTTTGAAGCGCCTCTTTGAGATCTCCTTTTAGGGCACTAAAATTGGTCTTTTAGGAAGCCCAGAACCTCTAGGATGTTTCTAGGAAAGTGTAGAAGGGAATTTCGCAGGGTTTGTCCGAGCGTGAAGGCTCAAAGAGGTGCGAGGAAGAGAGGGAGGAGGTTCCCTTTTATAAGGGAGGAGAGGGGCACCTTTGGAATAACTAAAACTATTAGTTTATTATAAAGTCAAATTCCGTTTTAAATAGCTCCAAATTGATTAATTTCTATGATAAGGTGGGTATGGGTCGAAATCCTCTCATCCAATAGAATTTAGACATGTTTAGGTTCCAATTTTAACCTTATCATTTAGATTTAACATTAAGTAAAATAATTTTACTTTTACCGTGTCTTCTTGTGTTCTTATACTATAAGGTTAATAAACTTACTATAAGAAGACAAAAAAACCCCAAGTTGTTTATTATTAACATATATAACCTTATCTAAGTCATTTGGCCTAACCTTATATTTTTATGAATAAAATAACAATTAATAATATAATATTTGTTTTAAAAACTATTTTATGTCAATTTTGACACTATTTTGTAATTGATTTTTGTGAAAATTATAACAGAATGATTAGTTCGAAAAATGTACATTAAATCAATAATAACATGTCATATTAACCTAGAAAATTAGTTTATTTCATAAAAAGTCTGAAATTACATTTATTTAGGTATTTATAACATCAATTATGTAAATATTTCATTAATAAGATAAGTACTGCATCATCATTGTGTCATAAATAAATTAAATTATTTAATGTATAAAAATTAAAAATAAAATACCATTATGTAGGAAATATTGTTAGATTTATAATGACTATTTATAGTCTAATTTATCTTATGTATAACCCTATATTAAAAATTATTTACTTATTAAACATTGATTTTAACTATTTTAACACTTCTTTAAATAAATTAATAATAAATTTCCTAATCTAATACAAGTAGGCCTAAATGGTCATATTTTATTCCTAAGGTTGTTTTTGTTCTAATTACACTTATCCAATAGAATTAGGACATGTTTTAGGGTAATAATAATATCATTTTTACCCTTAATTACCCTATTTACTTTTAACCGTGGTAAAAAAAGTAAAAAGTTACTATTCCACAAAAATTATTTTCATCTCATTGAACCACATTTTACTTACTAACATCAACCGTGTATCTCTGAGTTTTGAAATTCCACTCACAGAAGCGGTAAAATTAAGTTTTATGAAAAATTCATTTTTCTTAACTACCACTTAGTGGTTTCACTATTCATCAAAAAATGGAAGTTTCCAGAAAAATACCAAAAATTAGGCCTAAGCTATATTTGATATTATGAACTCAAAAATGATGTCTATTTTACCAAATTCAAAACATATCAGTTTCATTAATTAATTTAAAAATTAATTCCCATCGTTAAAACAAATAGCGTGTTCTTAAGAGATAATAACTATCAAAAGATTGACACTTGTTTATGTCTAGTTTAAATGTGAAATTACATCCAATGAACAAAATTGTATTAAATTGTAAAAATATATTCTAAATATAATTTGAAACCACTCAAATTAATAATTTATCACTATTAATTATTTTGATTAAAAAGGTTGTTTTTAATTAAAATTTAGTAATTTTCACTATTCATCAAAAAATGAAAGTTATCTAAAAAGTACCAAAATTTCACCCTAAGCTAATTTCGATATTACGAATCCAAAAATGAATTCCATTTTGAAAAATAAAATTTACAAAATTTTAAAAAGTGGTTATTAGTATTCATAATGTCTAGTTTTAATAATATTTTAATAGCATATTGTTGTTTAGTGAAACTCGTTATTGTGTACAACACACGCTATCGAGGATGGTCGCGATTGTGTGTAATGAAAGGCAAGTCAAGGATGCGTGTTGTGTAAGCTCCTTTTGGTGTAGCGTACAACACAAGACATTAATGAAATTAAAAAGAATATTTTTCATAAAATCTCGAGCTCTTACATTCTACCCCCCTTAAAATGAATTTCTCCCTCGAAATTCATCGGGGTTATAAATGGTTTACTGTTCGAAAGTTTATTTAATATAAACCCACATCGTAAAAAGGAATACCAAAAGCAATATTTAAAAACAAAAGTATGAAATGTAACGGTTACCCAATTAAACTAATCACTGGGTTTCCACATAGGTGAAAATATGGATATGGAAGAGAAATCTAACCATCATGTTCTGATGGAGAGTGGTAGAGAACACGGCTATGGAAATGCCAGCAATTACAAAGCCATAAATTTTTGATGATCTAAGTTACCATCTGATTCATCAGATATAAGATCACTAGGACAACATTTTTGGTTTTCAAGATCATTTCCCTAAAGTTGATGAAATTGGAATTAGAAGAAATACTTTCGTGATTTTGGTCTAGTCTCACCGTTTGTCGTTCTTTGGACAATTTCCACTTCATCTCTTAAATAAATGAAGTTGAATTTGTCATTCGTGATGTGTTAGAAGATCATGTGATAAAATGATGGGTCATTCCATTTGTCTCAAACAAAAGGTTAGAAAAGTTATCAAAAAATACATAAGTCCATCTATAGTGAGATTAATCATATATGGTTCCTAAAATGGAATTATACTTCATATATCATACTTCTTAATATAATGAAACTAGTTTCTACTAAACCAGGACTTCCTGTAGGCCAGTGGTAGGAGATAAAGGCCAGTCACACTTCGGTTGTGGGTTCGATTCCCACAGCCTTTTCCGACACGATGGGCTGTTGCCCGTCCTGCAGGTTGTCCTTTTTCTAAAGCTATATTACTAAAAATCCCATAAACAATATCAAAAAGTTTTATCCTTAAACAATACTAACTTATGTCCACCATAATCCATTCCAATCTTTAGGCTTATCTAAAATACTTCGGTCCAAGCTCATAGTATAAAGAAAATGATCACGTGAATGCCATCATTTATCCCCCATATATCATAAGATATATCTTGTTGGTCAAATTAAAAATATGTGAATACCTTAATCATGTATTCTCTTGAAGTATGAATATCCATTGATCCTTAGTGAAAACATGAATGCAGTTAAAAGTTAACACTTTCCACATACCAAAATCCTCAAAATTCTATATCCTCAAACCATGATATCACTTAGTCCTTATATCAATAATGAGCTCATGAATACTATCAAACATATTAGATTCTCTTTATCCCTTAATTATGTGCATATCATCTTCTTTACAAAAATATTTCAATCACTTTTCATGGTTACCGATGCCATAAAATTATTCAAAACCACAATAGACCAAAATATAAATATTCCAATATTCCACGATACTAAATACAACATTATTCTGGAATCCCATTACATAAACAATTAATCATTCCACCACATCGTTGTCATATTCAACATCGCCAATGGTGATCGCATGTGACTTCCCTTTTTTCCTTTGCCTTAAGTGGTTGCTCATGTTGATCATCACTAACCCTTGGATTAGGGCATTTATTAGCATAATGCCCCATTTCCTAACACTTGAAGCATTGAAGTGTTGTTGGTGCGTTCTCTGCAGTATTTTCTTTATTCACATCATTAGAAACCCTTTTTTCCATTACTTCGACACTCAGCTGCTCGATGACCTTCTTTTCCACACTTAAAACATTTTCTAGTCCCTTTAAGACAATCTCCACCATGCTTCTTTCCACACTTTGAGCATAAGAAAACATTCATCTTCTTTTCACCATTATTCTGAGATATCTCCTTGAACTCCATCTTTCGTTTCTTGTCAAAACTATGAGATGGATAAGTAAAACCAACTTCCATTTCTACCTTGATAGCACAACGCACAATTTCTTCATAGCTACTGAAGTCTCTTATAGCTAATGCCCTTCGAAGATTTGGTTTTAATCCACTGAAGAATCGATCAACTTTACTTTCAGGTTGGATGATAAATCCAGATGCATACCTTGCAAGCCTTGTAAAATTCGCTTTGTATATACCAACAGATTCATCATCCTTTTGCTTTAGTTCAAGAAACTCCTTCTCCATCTTTGTTCGAAGAATACGAGGGAAGTACTTACTGAAAAATAAGTTCTTGAACTCGTCCCATTCCATGCACTCAATTTCATCTCTTTGCCTCGTATTCTTGATAAGATTCCACCATTGATCAGCTTCACCTTCAAAACGATATACTGCTAAGATGACTTTATCATGTTCAGAACATTGAAGAACTAAAAATATATTTTCAATAGTACTGATCCATTGTTCAGCAACAAGTGGATCAGAAGATCCACTGAAAGAAGGTGGACGTTGCCTTATGAAGCACTCAATAGAATATTGTTCCCTTCTCTGCTCATTTGGAAGTCCAGAATGATTCATATCTTGTGTAAGTATAGCAATATGATTTTTCACTCCATCTACCATAACATTTGTTTGTTCAGGAGGATAATCATTGCATTGTCCATTGCATTGATCAACACGGTTCCTTCGGGTTCCAGCCATCGTCTAAAACCCAAAAAGAATAGTGTGAGAGGCAAAAATCATGCTAGGGAAAACAACATAATAAAGGGGGAGTATCCTCAATATCTAACATCTTAGGTTAAATTCTATGATCGTTACCGTAGTTCTAGGACTGTATCCTATACGTATACTTATCCTTAGGGACATCCCTAGACATACCTTAGAAATATCTCTAGGGATCTCACTAACGTTTTTGCATCCTAGTTTCCAAAGGTTGACTAAACTTTTCCTCTGATACCAACTGTAGAGACCCTAAGCCTGACGTACATGGACATTACATTACTTTTGCGGAATACTTAGTACATAACAAAAACACACACACAAGGACCGTAATAGTTTAGTGTCTTTGGAAACTCGGAATATAATCTTCTAATCGTGGTGAAAGATCTTCAACATCTCCCATAAAGATCTTCTTTTTTTTAAACCTAAATCCTTTCTTTATGTCCTGGGGAAAAGAAAACAAAAAAGGGTGAGCTCAAATGCTCAGTAAGGGTAAACAAAAGAAATATCAATCACGTCATATTCATAAGAACATATCTTTTTGAAATATTAACCTACAAAAGATATCATAATTTCATAACATGGGAAAAATCATAGTAGTGAAATGTAATCCCAATAATCATAACTTAAAACATGAAACTTTTTGTCATACACACATAATCATAGAGAATCATTTCTTATTAGTCAAGACTCATTGCCAAGACTATCTTAGTGGTCAAAGTCCCTTTCTGAACCGAGTTCACTCCTCGTTTCAGTCCTGTTTCACTGAACCGGTAGAACCTACCATTCCATTCATGTCTATCTCATGAGATATAAAATCTTTAACCAATGAATTGGAGGGAGATATAGGTCCCACCCATCTCATAATGATACCATTCTTATGTGTGCCACAAAATCATAAACCATACATCATAGAATAACCCATGTAATAAAAATGGGATTCTTAAACATCGTGACATCATAAAATAATTTATATAAGATAAAGGAATTCAAAAAAATAATTCCATCACAACATAATCAAATCAATTTAATAATAGGGATAAAAACATAACCCTTTTATTATCTTAGATGGAAAATAATTTTGATAAAACACTTGAACTCCATTCTTGAGGAAAATATCATTTCTACTTCAAAAACACTTTTCCTTTCTTAACATGTCATACAATTTTAAAACAAGTTGATTAAAAATAAACACGAAAACTTGTAAAGGAAGCTTCTTGGAAATAATGTTTTAAAAATCCAATCATTCCGTATAAGTTAAAAAAACATTCTTCTCATACTTTTGTTGTAAAAGTCAAAAAAGTACCTCGTACGAAAAACGACAAAAGATTCCTTTCATATCTTTTAATAAAAACTCACCGGAGGGTAAAATAGGATTTAAAAAATTGTAGGTGAATGAGAATAATATTACGTATTGAGGAAACATGGATGTGGATAATAAAATACACCCCATTAAATGCCAATGTATAAACAATCTTAGATAAAAATGAGATTGTGATATTTCCCTTACCTTAGGTACGATTTGCTTCGTATGTGTCCGAACCTCCTGTATAATTATTTAAATAATGTCATTGACTTATTCCAGAATCATACTCATTGTTATGATATCATATATGGTTCACTTATGGCTTTATATTACCCGTTCTTTTGTAAATTCCACGTTAAAGAGCGTTTTGGGTAAAATCGTTTCATTTGTCGTCCGTGTTTTGACTTGTAATTATTCATATGATTACTTAGATCATTATTACTTAATTACAGAATATAAAACATGATTTATATATAATATATATTCGGAATATATATATATATAATAGATTAGTAAATGGAAATAAATACACCGTTTATGGAGACAGTAGACCGTACGTACGCATGAACGCTGTTTTCATTTCTTTATTGAGTTGAATGGAATTAAGTAGATGACATACATATATATACACATAAATACAGAATCATTATTATGTCATATATTTCATTATTAATTATTATATATACTTTATATTCATTCATGAATGGTTAAAGTGGAGAATGAATCTCATCACGTCGTGGAGACGGTAGTCCGTACGTACGCACGAGCGATGATATCGTTATCATGATCGTGGAATTGTATTGGAGTGTATGTATACTATTTAATAATCAATATCACTTTTCAATAATCTTATATAGTTATTATGTACACAATTATACCCATCCAAGTAAGGTGGTGGTGGAAAATAGATTACACCACGGCGTGGAGACGGTATTCCGTACGTACGCACGCGCGGTGATTTCGTTTTCCGTAGGATGGATAGATGGTAAAATAAGGTTATTTCATAATTATAATAACATATCAGTATATAGGTGATACTTATGTTATTACTTTATAATGAAAAAACCTAAGAAGAAGAAGTGGAAGAAGAAATAGAGATGAAAGAATCGGTAACGGACATTACCTCTTCTTTGAAGCGCCTCTTTGAGATCTCCTTTTAGGGAACTACAATTGGTTTTTGAGGAATCCCAGAACCTCTAGGATGTTTCTAGGAAAGTGGAGAAGTGAATTTGGCAGGGTTTGTCCGAGCTTGAAGGCTCAAAGTGGTGTGAGGAAGAGAGGGAGAATGTGCCCTTTTATAAGGGAGGAGAGGGGCACCTTTGGAATAACTAGAACTATTATTTTATTATAAAGTCAAATTCGGTTTTAAATAGCTCAAAATTGATTCATTTCGAAGATAAGGTGGGTATGGGTCAAAATCCTCTCATCCAATAGAATTTAGACAAGTTTAGGTTCCTATTTTAACATTATCATTTCGATTTAACATTAAGTAAAATAATTTTACTTTTACCGTGTCTTCTTGTGTTCTTATACTATAAGGCTAAGAAACTTACTATAAGAAGACAAACGAACCTCAAGTTGTTTATTATTAATATATATAACCTTATCTAAGTCATTTGGCCGAACCTTATATTTTTAGGAATAAAATAACAATTAATAATATAATATTTGTTTTAAACACTATTTTATGTGAATTTTGACACTATTTTGTAATTGATTTTTGTGAAAATCATAACAGAATTATTAGTTCAAAAAATGTAAATTAAATCAATAATAACATGTCATATTAACCTAGAAAATTAGTTTATTTCATAAAAAGTCTGAAATTACATTTATTTGGGTATTTATAACATCAATTATGTAAATATTTCATTAATAAGATAATTGTTGCATCATCTTTGTGTCATAAATAAATTAAATTATTTAATGTATAAAAATTATAACTAAAATACCATTATGTAGAAAGTATTGTTAGATTTATAATGAATATTTATAGGCGAATTTATCTTATGTATAACCCTATATTAAAAATGATTTACTTATTAAACTTTGATTTTAACTATTTTAACCCTTCTTTAAATAAATTAATAATAAATGTCCTAATCTAATCCAAGTGGGCCTAAATGGTAATATTTTATTTCTAAGGTTGTTTTTGGTCGAATTGAACTTATCCAATAGAATTAGGACATGTGTTAGGGTAATAATAATATCATTTTTACCCTTAATTACCCTATTTACTTTTAACCGTGGTAAAAAAGTAAAAAGTTACTATTCACCAAAAATTATTTTCATCTCATTAAACCACATTTTACTTACTAACATCAAACGTGTCTCTCGGATTTTTGAAATTCCACTCACAGAAGCGGTAAAATTAAGTTTTATGAAAAATTCATTTTTCTTAACTACCACTTAGTGGTTTCACTATTCATCAAAAAATGAAAGTTTCCAGAAAAATACCAAAAATTAGGCCTAAGATATATTTGATATTATGAACTCAAAAATGATGTATATTTTACCAAATTCAAAACATATCAGTTGCATTAATTAATTTAAAAATTAATTCCCGTCGTCAAAACAAATAGCATGTTCTTAAGAGATAATAACTATCAAAAGATTGACACTTGTTTATGTCTGGTTTAAATGTGAAATTACATCCAATGAACAACATTATATTAAATTGTAAAAATATATTCTAAATATACTTTAAAAACACTCAAATTAATAATTTATCACTATTAATTATTTCGATTAAAAAGGTTGTTTTTAATTAAAATTTAGTAATTTTCACTATTCATCAGAAAATGAAAGTTATCCGAAAAGTACCAAAATTTCACCCTAAGCTAATTTCGATATTAAGAATCCAAAAATGAATTCCATTTTGAAAAATAAAATTTACAAAATTTCAAAATGTGGTTATTACTATTCATAACGGCTAGTTTTAATAATATTTTAATAGCATATTGTTGTTTAGTGAAACTCGTTATTGCGTACTACACACGCTATCCAGGAAGGTCGTGATTGCCTGTAATGCAAGGCAAGTAAAGGATGCATGTTGTGTAAGATCCTTTTGGTGTAGCGTACGACACAAGACATTAATGAAATTAAAAAGAATATTTTTCATAAAATCTCAGGCTCTTACAATGATGTTGATCCCAAACTAAAATGTAATAAATAGAGGATCATATAATATCCTATATTGTTTTAATTTTCCTCTTTGACCATACATCTAACTGATGATGTTACACAATGCTGAAACATAGCAGCGTATCCAGGTCCTACTGAAGACTTTTATAGAATTTTTACTTAATCCTCGAATCCTGATCAGATAAAACATAATATATTAATACATGAAACCAAAGGACTTCATTAATATATATACTAGAAATTTTATACAAATTGATGTTTTCATTGATAGATAAGAATTTTTTTTACTTTTAAAGGTGATATATTACAATCCATGTATCACTATTCTCTTTATATGTTTTGGGGTGTCTGCTAGAAAATGCCATTCTGATGTTTTCCCATTCACATTCTTGTATGGATAATAGATGAAGTAACCCTTTAGAATGTTTTATCTTGGACATAAAAATATTACATACTACTAATCAAGATACATAATTATAAATATTCATATTTTTGTTGTCCCACAATATATAATCTTCCACATAGGCTAGTGGTTGGTGTGTACCCTCATCGCCCTTCGTTTTTGGTTTTATGTCCAATGGACTTAACGGATGCATCATGATGTTTCAAGGCATGTGAGTTACACTTTTTAAAATAATATTTTAAAATATTTACTAATGAATTATATAATTTTAATGGAACAAATTTATCTAAACATCAGACGAAAGATAAACCCTAAAGATTACCAATACCATTATAAATATGCCCAAAAAATGCAATGACATTCTCCCTCAAATACTATTTTCCCACTAAAACATATACAAACCAAAGTGTTGTATTATCATAAATATATACAAAAATATCCTTAATTTTGATAATGTCCCATAACATAATATATTAAAATATGTTTCTATTACTTTTTACTTATGACCATCTATAAACTCAAAAAAAATAATGATATCCATAACTCTTATGTTAATCATTCATGGATACATATGTTATTTCAAAATTAAAATAATCATTAGATTTTTAATTATTCTTACTACCCAATCAACATTGATAGAAATAAATAAACAATATAATCCCTCAATATGAATGCACAACTACTATAATCCTTCTACGTCAATGATTTACATGGAATAAGTAATTCTTTTTCTTGGAATATAATTCTTTGTTAAGGTCATTAACAAGAATGATTTCCATCCTTCCTAAACACAATCCATTTAAATTATCAAGAATTTTCACTATATAATCTTATTTTCCATAATGAAGACATATTCCCCTACATATTTGATATTATTTTAGGTGATTCTTCTCACCTTCTAGATATATTGGATTCCGAATCTCCATTACCCAATATTCATTCCAGCTTGATCTTTCATTAATGGTCATTTTATTTTTATTTTACCCATTATTATTCTCACCAATGTTTGCATTGTAAATCATATATTGTGATAACTGATTTTTAATAATCAAAATATATTTCTATTCAATCATCAACAATTTTTTTAAATAATATTGAAAAAATTGATGATTAAATTCTTTGTTATCATGATTCCTTCTAGTTCCAACCATTGAATGGAACTAAAAATAATTGTGTGAGAAACACTAATCATAGTTGAAAACCACATAATCATGAATAATCACTTATATTATTCTTTAAAACTATGAAACATTTGGATTATCCTATTCCATTAATTTTCATTATTCAAATAATTTAAAATGGTTATCAATGAGATTTTGAATTTACACAACATATCACATATGATTTTTAGGCCATGTGTGTAGCATGGTCTATTTTCATACACCAGGTGATGATATATTATAGATAAATTCACCCATTTCATAGTTATTTCCTTTATGTTTAACTATGATAGATCCACATCAACTTGTATTATATCGAAAAGGTTATATTTCTTGAAAAACACATAATCATTTTTTTACTCAATCTATAGTATTTTATCATATACGTAGACTTATCCCCAAGATTTTCACTAATGTTTACTAGTTCTAATCTCCAATGATTCACTAAAACATTCCTCTGATACAAAAAATCATATAATCACCCATTTTTTGACATATTTGAGAATGATACATAAATTATAATATTTTCCATGCTACGAAATGATATGGAGTGAGATTTTGAGGTCCATTGTGCCCAGATTTGATATTATAAAAATATTAACAATTTTAATACAACACACACAATATCATTAAGAAATAATTTTTTAAATACCAAATAGAGTCCAAAATCAAAAATATGAGAACACTGATGAATTCAGAATGAAATGTTTATAATAGTTGTGTCTTAATGTTTTTTAGTGCCATATGATTGGATGAGGTAACCATTGGATGTTACATTATGTGGATTAATTGATTAAGAAAATGAATTATGTCATTTCATATCCATAACGAAATTTCCTCTATATAATCATTTTATGTCAATTCTCATGATTTATACACATGATAGTAGGATCATTGAGTGGAGAATCATATGGATCATCATTAGTGAATCAGAATTAGATACTGAATGATGAATATAATTAGGTGGATTTGCAAGCAGTGAATGCCGCAGGATCCTCACATCACTAGAAAATACGGTTTTCACCAAAATTAAATCCAACATAGAGGTAGGATTCATTAATTGTGGGTTCAACCTTTGTTCAATATATATATAATGAATTTTATCTTCTATTCTTAAATATTATATATTTTAATCATCACACAACACCATTTCATAAATTTAAATTGTTTAAATAAATTTATATTTTATATTTCATGTTATCTCCCATGTATATCCACTTTTTGTAATCACTTCCCAATAACACTTGGAAAATAAATTATTAGTTCATAATTATTCATTTAACCCCATGATTATTTGTTTTTATCGTTGTTGGCCTATTGGTTCACGGTTTGATACTACAAGGGAATGTTCAAGCGTGATCAAAACCTAAAATTTTCTATGGATTATCCAACGATGATCGTGATGATTATTTAAGGTCAAATTGGGATTGGTTTCAGGATGTGAGTGAGACCTCCATGGATCCAAGATCCATAGCGATTATGGAAGGTGATGGGAGATGCGTGATTAGTGCTTCATACATCAAGCATGTTGTTGGATTCTGATTTCCTTCCACCAAAGGAAACGAAATGGAAAACCATTATGGTTAACTTATTATACAAGGGATTTCAGGTGGTTAATAGTTGTAAATCATGGTGTATATTTAGGATTTGGGTTATTCATGAAAACCAAAACTATTCATGAAAAACATGACACTATGGTGTTTAATGTTTATGCAAGACTCTCTATAGTTACCCTAGCTATGGAACAAGGGTTTTGGGTAGAGTTAAGGACAAAACATTGTGTATCCAAGCCCACATGTTGTTTGACCAACCAGTAGTGGCCAAGCTATGTGACAACTAGAACAATCCTAGGAACCCATGAAGGAGTAAATATCATGTACATTAGGAGTACATGGGAATTGGATGGTACCTGAGCATATCCAAATTCATGTTCAGGTATAGGGGAACATCTAGGAGCTAAAGGGCAGGCCCCATGTGGGAGAGACATGCCATGTGGGAATCTTACACTTACTACACATTGACATCACCTCATAGACATGTCTATTGGAGAAAAATTACAAAAAATGGACTAGTACTGAAACCATTTGGGGAGTATACTCACCACATACCCATTTTTTGAGAAACTTACACCTGTTTTATCTCAGTCTTCTGGACTCAGATTTTTCCCATGAGTAGCATATCCTGATATGCATTCAGTGTAGAACAAAAGGATATTATTTTTATTGGAATTAATAATATGATAAGGGATGTCATGATAATGATGATTATTCAACAGATACATGTTGATGGAATTTATTGGAATAATCACCATAGTGATTCGGTGGTTGGAAAACAACGGGGTGCGTATCCCCCATACTTCATGCATAGGTTTTTGTGTCACCCCATTTAAATCAGGGGCATAGTTCGTCAACCCACTATGTGGGACCCCCACATGGAACTTGATTGATGGTTTTCTATGTTTAGAGGGGAATAATACTTCCATAATATAGTGTATGAACTCTATTAATACTTAATAAGAAACACCCCATGTAGTACTAGGGTGTGGGTCCTCTATCCATTTAGTGTAAACATCATAACACAAAAGGGCACATTTACACTACAGATATTGTAACACCCCAGGTAAATAAAGAATATGAAATTTTCATATTTATCCATATTTTTGAATAAAATATTAATATTAATTTAAAGGTAATTCTATGCTCGAGGGCGTACCTGTAACACCCCGAGCTTCCATGATATGCTTCTAATTCAATAATGCAATAGCTTGCATCGTACGCAACTTCGAGTTCTAAAACACCGTGACTAATCAAAGTAGCCGTTATGAATAGTAATAACCATTTTTTAAAATTATAGAAATTTTATATTTCAAAATGGACTTCATTTTTGTATTCGTAATATCGAAATTATCCTAAGTTGAATTTTTTGTAACTTTCTGAGAACTTCCAATTTTTTTTTATGAATAGTGAAAAATACTTAAAACAAATTTTTTAATCAAAATAATTTATTGTGATAAATTATACTATTTAGTCTTTTTGTAGTATAATTAGAATATATTTTTACCATTTTATCCAATGGTGGTCATTATAATTATTTTAACATTGAAATTGGGTATGAACAGTTGTCAATCTTTTGATATAAGTGTTTCTTAAAAACACGCTATTTGTTGTGACAGCGGGAATTAATTATAAAATTAATTAATGAAACTTATATGTTTGGAATATTGTAAAATAGATATCATTTTTGAAATCGGAATATCAAATATAGCTTAGGGTGAATTTTTGGTATTTTTCTGGAAAACTTCAATTTTTTGATGAATAGTGAAACCACTAAGTGGTAGTTAAATAACTAATTTTTCGTTCAAATGAAATATTACCACTTTTGTGTTTTGATTTTAAAAAATCCGACATACATGGTTGTAATTAAGAAGTAAAATGTGGTTCAATGAGATTAAAATAATTTTTGGTGAATAGTAACTTTTAAGTTCTTAATCGCGATTAGAGGTAATTAGTGTAGTTTAAGGTAAAAATAATGTTTTAATAATATGAGATGAGCTTGACACATGTCCTACCCTCATTGGATGTGCCATGTCCGACCAATACAATCCATGGGTCAACTTGGGGACCCCATGGAGCCACTTTAATTGGAAAATGACATAAATACCTTTTATTTAATGTTAAAGTAAAAAATGACACAAACATGAAATGTTTTACTAAAACAATTTTTACATGGGGTTATAAAAGTCATATTTTTGACTATAAATAGTCATTGGAAAGCTAAGAAGATTTCCTACATAATAGTATTTTTTTTTATAATTTTTAGACATTAAATAAATTAAATTATTTATGACATCATTATGATGCAGCGATGACCTCATTATTTAACGATTTTAATAAAATGAAAAGATAATGTACAATACAAGTCTTAAACTTGTCCAAAGAATATTTTATGGGTATATTTCTAACCCTTATCACCTTATCCACGAATTATATAAGTGTGGGACCTTTATAATCCGAAAAGCATTGTATAATAATGTAAAATTCCCTTACTTTCCAAGAGTGCCCCTCCTCTCCTCTTATAAAAGGCCCCCACCTCTACCACCTAATTCATACTTTCAAGCCATTTGGGTTGGCCAAACTCTGCCCACATACCCTCCCAACTTCCCTCCCTTACTCCTAGAAGCTTCACTTTGGGAAGCATTCTTCCCAGGGAAGCCTTTGGCTCAAATCAAAAAGAGTTACCCGATTTTTAGGTAATGTCTTCTCTAATGTTGTTTTGTTTAGCTTCTCCAACCCCTTAAACTCTTTTTATTCATTTCTCACCAGTATCCTCAATATAATAGTATGTTGTTATAAGAAGGATTAGAGCTACACTTACACACACCTACATCTAATGGTTAAAGAACATACTGTTTCTGTGGATGGCGAATTTCTGCCTCACGAAATGATGATTTTCAACACTCATATAACAACTTCAAAGGTGGACATTAAGATGTAACTATATTTATATATGATATATAATATGTTTATTTTTTACTTATGCTTATGTATTTCTCATTTATGGCATACTTTATGATTTCCATTATGGGTAAACGTGATAATTTCATTTTAGGAAGCGCGGACTACCGCCCCCTCAAAGTGATTTGAATCGTTAATACCATATGTGAGATATATAAAGGATGGAGTAAATGGTATTATATGATATATTATACTGGAATTATATTATAAATTTATATCATTATGATTTCATTAAATACGAAATAGAAATTAAAGTAGCGTTCATGCGTACGTATGGCTTACCGTCTCCATGAACAGTGCATTTCATTTCTTACCTCTAAATGTTACGTAATATTATGAATGAATGTATATACTGGATATATATGATATATATGATATCTACATCATGAATATAATTTTGGATATAATGGATATTTCACCACATGAACAACTTGTAATTATAAGAAGTTTATTGTTGACTCAAGTCCCAAAGATTGACAAAACTACCGTTATTAACTTAAATAATTACATAATGTTAATAACATTGTAATAAGTGATATAAAAAGGATAATGAAATTGAAAATGGTTCTTAATAAGGTAGATATTAACTCTAGTTTATTATTCAGGAGGTTAAAGAACAGTTGAGTCAAGTCGGACACGAGGTAAGGGAATTTATTAACCCAACTTCCATTCTTTGGGTTAATCTCCTACTTTCAAATTATGTCATGATATTATTATGTCTTATTTTGTATTTTTACTTTCTTTATGTGTACCTATAGTTAAAAAACATAATAGATCTATTTTATTTTAAAAATGATCTTTTATGGGACTTCGTCTCAATCTCCTTTCATTGAGGCATATTTTGTTTTTTACACAACCTTCTTTTATATGGTGTATAAACCCGTTTGACTTTTACGTTTATTCAAAAGGAATCTTTTTTATACGAAGCGTTTTACTAAATGACAAAAAGGGAATGCTTTTCTTTCCGTACATATGTGGCGACAACGAATTATCCACCGCCGTGACCATTATTTGAGTTTCAGCTTCCTCTACAAGCCATCACTTTTTTTAAATGAAAAATAAATACAAAGTTTTAACTTGATTTTATTTTGGTATTGAAAATGGTTTTGAAATCATTTTTATTATATCAATGTGTTGTATTGACATCTTGTGATTGAAATGTGGAAATGTTATGTTTCCTTTACACATGTTTTATGTGATACGACTATGTTATGGTTTATGATATGTTTAAACCTATTCATTTGAGGAATGCATTGGACTTAATAAGTGATGGGTGGAGCCCGCTATAGCTCCTCGATGCATCGGCTGGTCTAATGAGACAAACTAGTGTCTTGGCACGAGGCCTTGACAAAATCTTATCTGTGGTCTTGGCACAAGGCCTTGGCTACGTGGTTATGATAGTCTGGAATAATGCATTCCATCATTATGAAAGTGGTTATTGATATTGCATGTGATTATTCGACCAGTAGAATATCCATGTGAATAAGTAAGTGGAATTATCTCATTTTACTTTTGCCATATTATGTTTAATTTAATGTTTAAAATGATTTTGTTTTAGTTATGCATTGCCTTAAATGTTGATGTTTATTTATGAAAGCTTCCACAATATTGTTATCCTGACTGAGCATCTGAGCTCACCCCTTTCAATGTTTTAATATTTTCCAGGATGTGAAGAAGTATTTTATGAATGACCTGCAGGGATAGTCAGAAGAGGATATGAGTGTGGACTATGCAGACTTTGTTATTAGTTTTTCACTTTATGATGTAATGTAAGACTTATGAATGTATCTAGTGTTTCCAAGGCTACTAAACTAATCGGTCTTTCAAGACTTGATCTTTTGTGATCATGCCAATGTTACGAAGTAATGCACCGACTCTGGGTAGTTGGGGTCGGAGCGTTACAGTTGGTGTCAGAGGCAGTTTAGTACAAACCTTGGAAGCTAGATTTAGATAAACTATGATTAGAGCACATAGACCGAAGATAGACATTAAGGATTAGTATAGAATAACTTCCTAGAATTTTGGTATTATAGAGATTTTGTGAGTTTTCCAAGAAATACATCCCTGTCTGGATACGGGCAGGTAGAGGTGGCTCTGGCACAGATGTACCTTGGGGTAAAACCCGATAACACTGCTTTGAGCTAGACTCGAACAGGAACTGGTGCACGACAACGGGCCTTGGTGCACTCTTGGTTACGACACTCCCGAGGGATATGCTTAGGATAATTCTCGTTTTCTTTACAAACCACTATGAACGGTTATGAGTATATACTTCCTCAAAAAAAACCTTTTTATGATTATGGATTATATCCATAAATAGTTCAATTTATGTTAAGTATTTTATAAGTATGGAATTATGTATTTTGATTCATAAACTAATCTATTTTATGGCATTGTATAGAAATGGCTCCCATTAGAAGGAATGTGAGCTCCATCAATACGTATGATCCAAAGAGTAGGAAGGATCACATCTTTCATGGTATTAAGCCAAAATTTAGAAGGGAAATATTCTCCCATGTGTTATCAACATATGAAGAAATAGTATCATGTATTAATAAGATAAGTAGAGAATTCTCTGAGTCTTATGGATTTGAAGGGATGAAAGAGAAGAAAAGGATGGAAGAGAGAATGATGGATAAAGGGACGAGGGAAAAGAAGAATTTTCCAATATGTGATAACTGTGGGAAGAAACACCTTGGAATTTGCCTGAAGGGAATGGGAGTTTGTTATAAGTGTGGAGAAAAAGGACACCAAGTGCGTGACTGCAAGGGTAAGAAAAAGGTTTCAAATGTACAATGCTTCATCTGCAAGGAGTGGGGACACTACACAAACCAATGTTCAAATCATCAGAGTATGCCCCAAATGATGTTATTGGATAATAATCAAGTTATGATACTACCACGGATGAGGAGGAATGATTAGAGTTCTTATGTTGTTATTAATGAATTTTGTAATTTGAGTGTTGCATCAATGATTTACTGGTTATAATAATTATGGAGTATATAAGGATTGTACTGCAGTACTATTTCATCTAGGAATTGAGATTGTGTGGAACCAAGAAAATTGACTCCATAGTAGGTTAAATTTTTGGAAAATATATGGTTGAGAGAAAGATAAACCATAATATGGTTCTGATACCGAGATAGTGATTTTGGAATAAGACATGATTGATTCGGATAAATTATGTTGGATATTCTTAACATCCTTGAAACTGATTAATGATTTGTATACATTTTTGGATAGAAGGAGTATATCTAGTTTTCTATATGGAATAAGGGATCATGAATGTAATCAATAAGGATTTATGGTAATACAGTATGTTTTAGTGTTTTAAAAGAATACATGATGAAGGTGTTCACATGTTGTTACGCAGAAAAAAAACGAGCTTCATTATGTTTACCTTCCTCATAAAATCTCGACTGTGAGTTGGATAGAAGTATTTTGGATAACTATAAAGGTTGGAATGGATTATATTTTACATTGGATACTATTTTTAAGGTTATTTTTGGATATTTATAAAAAGGACAACACGCAGACCGAGTGACAACCCATCGCGTCGGACAAAGCTGTGGGAATCGAACCCACAACCATAGTGCGATTGGGATTAATCGCCTACCACTGGACTACGTGAAGTACCTGGTTTTTACAAAATATTTTTTCTAATCTAAATGGTATGTGTTAAAATTTGGAACCTTATACAATTAGGATAAGTATAATATTTTTGAGTTCTATTATCTTTTTGAGTGAAAGATGAGTTGAAGGTTGAAACTCTAATTGTGAAGCATAAATATATATATACCTATCTCTTATTCAATGAATAAATTAATTCTTAAACTTTAGTAAAGGGATATTAAAAAAAAAAATGTGTTATCCTAATACCTTATGTCTTGTTGAACTGATGATATTTTAAATCAACATAGATTGAAGGCTTTGAGGCCCTCAATTTGACAGTTGATTGTGATTGATGACCCCAATCACTCCCTACAAATATTTACGTTTTTCCTCCAATTATATGTCTCTAATTTCCACCAATGTTCTCCTTATCGAGATCATAATTTGGTGGTGACTTTTTTATTTCCATTTCCCTCTTATTAAGACTAAATTTTATTAACCTTATTTCCGATGTGGGTTTTCCACAAAGATATTTTCTATTTCCAACCTTTTATTTTCCAAGAAAAATTTCAAATTGCGAGGACGCAATTTATTTAAGGAGGGGAGAATGTAACACCCCGAGCTTCCATGATACGCTTCTCATTCAATAATGCAATAGCTTGCATTGTACGCAACTTCGAGTTCTAAAACACCGCGACTAATCAAAATAGCCGTTATGAATAGTAATAACCACTTTTTAAAATTATAGAAATTTTATATTTCAAAATGGACTTCATTTTTGAAATCGGAATATCAAACATAGCTTAGGGTGAATTTTTGGGATTTTTCTGAAAAACTTCAATTTTTGATGAATAGTGAAACCACTAAGTGGTAGTTAAATAACTGATTTTTCGTTTAAATGAAATATTACCACTTCTGTGTTTTGATTTTCAAAAATCCGACATACATGGTTGTCATTAAGAAGTAAAATGTGGTTCAATGAGATGAAAATAATTTTTGGTGAATAGTAACTTTTAAGTTCTTAATCGCGATTAGAGGTAATTAGTGTAGTTTAAGGTAAAAATAATGTTTTAATAATATGAGATGAGCTTGACACATGTCCTACCCTCTTTGGATGTTCCATGGACGACCAAGACAATCCATGGGTCAACTTGGGGACCCCATGGAGCCACTTTAGTTGGAAAATGACATAAATACCTTTTATTTAATGTTAAAGTAAAAAATGACACAAACATGAAATGGTTTACTAAAACAGTTTTTACATGGGGTTATACAAGTCATATTTTTGACTATAAATATTAATTGGAAATCTAAAAAGATTTCCTACATCATAGTATTTTTTTTATAATTTTTAGACATTAAATAAATTAAATTATTTATGACATCATTATGATGTAGCGATGACCTCATTATTTAACGATTTTAATAAAATGAAAAGATAATGTACAATCCAAGCCTTAAACTTGTCCAAAGACTATTAAATGGGTAAATTTAGAACCCTTATCACCTTATCCACTAATTATATAAGTGTGGGACCTTTAGAATCCGAAAATCATTGTATAATAATGTAAAATTCCCTTACTTTCCAAGAGTGCCCCTCCTATCCTCTTATAAAAGGCCCCCAACTATACCACCACATTCACACTTTCAAGCCATTTGGCTCGGCCAAAATCTGCCCGAATACCCTCCCAACTTCCCTCCCTTACTCCTAGAAGCCTCACATTAGGCATAATACTTCCCAAGGAACCTTTGGCTCAAATCAAAAAGAGTTACCCGATTTTTAGGTAATGTCTTCTCTAATGTTGTTTTGTTTAGCTTCTCCAACCCCTTAAACTCTTTTTATTAATTTCTTTTGTAACAAAACCAGTATCCTCAATATACTAGGATGTTTTTCTAAGAAGTATTCGAGCTACACTTACACACACCTACATCTAATGGTTAAAGAACATACTGTTTCTGTGGATGGTGAATTTATGCCTCACGAAACGATGATTGTTCAACACTCATATAACACCTTCAAGGGTGGCCATTAAGATTTCACTATATTTATATATGATATATAATATGTTTATGTTTTACTTATGCTTCTATATTTCTCATTTATGGCATACTTTATGATTTCCATTATGGGTAAACGCGATAATTTCATTTTAGGAAGCGCGGACTACCGCCCCCTCAAAGTGATTTGAATCGTTAATACCATATGTGGGATGTATAAAGGATGGAGTAAATGGTATTATATTCTATATTATACTGGAATTATATTATAAATTTATATCATTATGATTTCATTAAATACGAAATAGAAATGAAAGTAGCGTTAATGCGTACGTACGGCTTACCGTCTCCATGAACGGTGCATTTCATTTCTTACCTCTAAATGTTACGTAATATTATGAATGAATGTATATACTGGATATATATGATATATATGATATCTACATCATGAATATAATTCTGGATATAATGGATATTTCATCAAACGAAAAACTTGTAATTATAAGAAGTTTATTGTTGACTCAAGTCCCAAAGATCGACAAAACGACCGTTATTAACTTAAATAATTACATAATGTTCATAACATTGTAATAAGTGATATAAAAAGGATAATGAAATTGAAAATTGTTCTTAATAAGGTAGATATTAACTCTAGTTTATTATTCAGGAGGTTAAAGAATGGTTGAGTGATGTCGGACACGAGGTAAGGGAATTTATTAACCCAACTTCCATTCTTTGGGTTAATCTCCTACTTTCAAATTATGTCATGATATTATTATGTCTTATTTTGTATTTTTACTTTCTTTATGTGTACCTATAGTTAATACACATAATAGATCTATTTTATTTTAAAAATGATCTTTTATGGGACTTCGTATCAATATCCTTTCATTGAGGCATATTTTTTTTTACACAATCTTCTTTTATATGGTGTATAAACCCATTTGACTTTTACGTTTATTCAAAAGGAATCTTTTTTATACGAAGCGTTTTACTAAACGACAAAAAAGGAATGTTTTTATTTCCGTACATATGCGGTGACAACGACTTCTCCGCCTCCGTGACCATTATTTGACTTTCAGCTTCCTCTACAAGCCATCACTTTTTTTAATGAAAAATAAATACAATGTTTTAACTTGCTTTTATTTTGGTATTGAAAATGGTTTTGAAAGAGTTTTTATTATATCAATGTGTTGTATTTACATCTTGTGATTGAAATGCGGAAATGTTATGTTTCCTTTACACATGTTTTATGTGATACGATTATGTTATGGTTTATGATATGTTTAAACCTATTCATATGAGGAATGCATTGGACTTAATAAGTGACGGGTGGAGCCCACTATAGCTCCTCGATGCATCGGAAGGTCTCATGAGACAAACTAGTGTCTTGGCACGAGGCCTTGTCAAAATCTTATTTGTGGTCTTGGCACGAGGCCTTGGCTACGTGGTTATGATAGTTTAGCATTATGCATTCCATCATTATGAAAGTGGTTATTGATATTTCATGTGATTATTCTACCAGTAGAATATCAATGTGAATAAGTAAGTAGAATTATCTCATTTTACTTTTGCCATATTATGTTGAAGTTCATGTTTAAAAGGCTTTTGTTTTAGTTATACATTTCCTTAAATGTTGATGTTTATTTATGAAAGCTTCCACAATATTGTTATCCTTACTGAGCATCTGAGCTCACCCCTTTCAATGTTTTAATATTTTCCAGGATGTGAATTAGAATTTTATGAATGACCTGCAGGGATAGTCAGAAGAGGATATGAGTGTGGACTATGAAGACTTTGTTATTAGTTTTTCACTTTATGATGTAATGTAAGACTTATGAATGTATCTAGTGTTTCCAAGGCTACTAAACTAATCGGTCTTTCGAGACTTGATCTTTTGTGATCATGCCAATGTTACGAAGTAATGCACCGACTCTGGGTAGCTGGGGTCGGGGCGTTACAGTACCCAATACGCAACAACGAGTTTCTTTGAAATCTTACGTTGCACTCTAATAATAAAATAATATTATTTTAAAGGGTAGTTAATGCCTAGCCGTTGTAATGGAGGGAATGAATGGAAGTAACTAAAAAATGATTATATATGTTTGTCAAATATTTTTACTTTTATCCAATAAATGTTGGAGGCTTAAAATGCAAATGAATCCAATTTTAAGCATAAATCTTATAATATTCTTTAAAAGGTCGATTAACCGCCTTTTGATGGATAAACCTTTTTAAATATACTTTTGAAAATTTTATATGTTGTATTTGAAAAAATAAAATCCATCTTTAGAATCTGGACATCAAAATTTACTTTGTGTAAAATTCTGTTATTTTTCCGATAAAGATCATTTTATTGAAAATGTTGCATTTTAATTCAAAACCTCCTTTTAATATGATTTATTTATATGGATATATTATATTTTTAATTTATATTAAAGTGTATTTAGAATTTATTTTTACCATTTAATCTAATGGGGGTCATTGGAATTAATTTCACTTTGAAATTGGACTTAAACTAGTGCCAATCTTTTAATAGACATTGTTTCTTAAAAACACGCTACTTGTTTTGACAGCGGGAATTAATTATTAAATTAATTAATTCAACATATATGTTTTGAATTTTTTAAAAATAGACATCATTTTTGAATTCGGAATATCAAATATAGCTTAGGGTGAATTTTTGGTACTTTTCTGAAAAACATCAATTTTTGATGAATAGTGAAGCCACTAAGTGGTAGTTTAAAAACTGATTTTTCGTTTAAATGAAACTTCCCCACTTCTATGATTTGAATTTCAAAAATATTACATACATGGTTGTAATGAGGATGTAAAATGTGGTTCAATGGGATTAAAGTTTTTTGGTGAATAGTAACTTTTAAGTTTTTAATCGCGTTTAGAGGTAATTAGTGTAATTTATGGTAAAAATAATGTTTTAATAATATGAAATTACCTAGACACATGTCCTACCCTAATGGAATATTTCATGGCCGACCAAGACAATCCATGGGTCAACTTGGGGACCCCATGGAGCCACTTTTGTTGGAAAATGACATAAATAACTTTTTATTTAAAGTTAAAATAAAAATGTCCCAAGCATGAGTTGTTTTACTAAAAAAAATTTAAATGGGGTTATACAAGTAATATTTTAGACTATAAATATTAATTAGAAAGATAAAAATATTTAATACATCATGATATTTTGTTATAATTTTTAGACATTAAATAAATTAAATTATTTATGACATCATGATGATGCAGCGATTACCTCATTAATAAAGGATTTAAATAAAATGAAAAGATAATGTTAAAACTATAACTTACACTTGTAAAAAACCTATTGGATGAGTATATTTCTAACCCTTACCATCTTATCCTAGAAATACATCAATGTGGGACCTTTAAAATCCGAAACTCATTTGAAAATAAAGTATCATTTTGTAACATTCCAAGAGTGCCCCTCCTCTCCTCTTATAAAAGTCCCCCACCTCTACCACCTTACCCACACCTCTCAAGCATTTTTCTCAGCCAACCCCTGATCCTTTTGTCTCTCCACATCCCTCTATTACTCCTAGAATACTCACTTTGGGCATAAGTCTTTCCAAGGAAACCTTTGAGCTCAAATCAAAGCGAGATACCCGATTTGAAGGTAATGTCTTCACTTGTGTTCTTTTGTTTTATTTTGCTTCTCCAACCCCCTAAACTCTTTTTATTAATTTCTTTTGTAACAAATACAGTATCTTCAATATACTAGGATTTTTTTATAATAATTATTTGAGCTACACTTACACACAACTACATCTAATGGTTAAGGAACATACTGTTTCTGTGGATGGTGAATTTCTGCCTCACAAAATGATGATTGTTCAATATTCTTTTAACACCCGCAAGGGTGGCCATTAAGATGTAACTATATTTATATGTGATATATAATATTTTTATTATTTACTTAAGCTTCTGTATTTCTCATTTATGGCATACCTTTATGGTTTCCATTATGGTTAAACGTGATATCTTCATTTTAGGAAGTGCAGACTACCGCCCCCTCAAAGTGATTTGATCCGTTAATACCATATGTGGTACGTATAAAGGATAGATTTAATGATATTATATATGATACCATACTGTAATTATAATACTATTATTATGTTTTAATTCAATTAAATATGAAATAGAAATGGAAGTAGCATTCATGCGTACGTACGGCTTACCGTCTCCATGAACGGTGCATTTAATTTCTTACCTCTAAATGTTATGTAATATAGTAATGCATGTATATAATGGATATATATGATATATATGATATCTAAATAATGAATATAATTCTGGATATAATATATATTTTACCACATGAACAACTTGTAATTATAAAGAGTTTATTTTTGACTCCAGTAGCAATGATCTACAAAACGACCATTATTAACTTAAATAATTACATAATGTTCATAGCATAGTAGTAGGTGATATAAAAGGAATAATTAACATGAAAAAGGTTCTTAAGAAAGTATAAATTAACTCAAGTTTATTATTCAGGAGGATAAAGAATAGTCGAGTCAAGTCAGACCCGAGGTAAGGGATCCTACCTCTCTCTTCCTTTTTAAGTACTCTCTTTTATGCCATTTCTTTTAAGATCATATTTATTATGTTTGGGGATATTCTTTTATATTCCTCATTCTGTAATTTTTATGTTCATATTATTAGATACCCTATTTGATCTCATAAATCCATTTTTGGAAGTTTTAATTGGCACCGTTAGGCTGCCAAAATTTCGTAAGGGGATTTTTATCTGACTTTGTGTTTTCATGAGATTCATGCTACATTTGCCAATATTTCCTTTTTAGTGGTGTATGTACTGTAAATTATTCTACTCTTTATGTAACATAATTTCATTTATGAGTATTTACATCAATTTTTATAGTCCTTATTTCATGGGGTGTACGTTTCAAAAGTTACCCAAATCGGTAATGGAACCTTTCACCCTCCTCTTTTTAAAAGACTTATTTTGTAATGTGTTTTAATTTTCATCTTATTATGTGGGGATATGTTATTATATATCCTTATTACCGTAAATTTTATGTCCAAGTTATGAGATACCCTTTATCTCTCTCATCATCTCTTTTTCTAAAATTTGATGTGACGTCGTTAGGCTGTCAAGGGAACTTCTTAACCCAATTTCGATTTCTTTGGGTTCAACATGTAGTTATTTAATATGTCATCCATTGAATATGTGTGAATGACCTTTGATTATTTTACACTTAATATTCACATATATTGGGTGTATTTATATTTGTCACACATAATTATGAGATTGATTTATCCCTAATTTAAGGACACCTTCTTTATAATGGATTTCATCTCATTTTACATTTCTATTGAGACTTCATTGTTGTTATGCACCAATTCACTCTTATATGGTGTATATAATTTCCTTTGGAATATTATATCATGAATCCCTTTATTCTCATGATATTATAAAGTTTTGATTAAATTTTATCCCTCAATTATTGTATTCAAGTGTCTCTCATTTTGTTAAAAACCCTTTAACTAAAATATCGTTTTAAATGTTTTAATGATTTATTATTATAAATATTTCTTATTAATATCCATGTTTTAAAAATTGTTTTAAGGATTTATTTATATGGATATTAATGGTTTAAAATGTTAAATGCTTCAATGTGGTATGGGACACTTTGATTTAAAAATCTATTTATTAAATGTTTTAAATGGTTTTGAAAATGGTTTTTAGAATGGATTCATTATTTCAATATCTTAAAATGTTATATTGTTGTTGCATTGTGGGAATGTTATCTTTCCTTTATTCTTAAGTTATGTGATATGATTATGTTATGGTTCTTGGTCATTGTTATGAAGACGGGTGGTTCCGTGATAAACTAAGGGCAGGTGAGCCCAATATAGCTCTCTAATGCATTGGGTAACGCGAAGGAGTTAAACGTTAAGGTTTCTCCGAAGAGATTTAGGGAATATACTATGATGGGTATTTCAAACGTAACCAACAGGGTTACTCCCTATGTAAGAATGTTATGAATGCCTCGAGTTACCTTTATGTCTTATGATTTATATGATTTATTCATGATTTTATGAGGTATGTTAAAGTGATTATGTTTTATGGGTAAAGTATGATTTCATTCTTATATATATATGTACTCATGTTTCCTTTCCATACTTTTTATAACCCTTCCTATGCTTTTTATGCTCATCCCAAGTTTTTGAAATGTTTTTCATAGGTCAAGGGAATGGTATATGATATGATGATAGTGTCAAGGAAGTGTCAAGAAAGAATCCATTTTTTATTTTAAATATGTTTCCGTTGATGGGTAAAATGAATACTATCCTTTATGTAAAAACTTAGTTTAAATGTGGAATGTAATGCAAGTTTTATGATCTAATTCTCTAAAACTCTAAACCTAAAAAGATCCTCAATGTGTAATCTTGTAATAACTCAAGATTAAGTAAGGTTTAAGGTTGGGGCCTTATAGTTGGTATCAGATGTCGGTTTAGATAACTTTAGAGGTTAGAGTGTTGTTTAAGAAAAAGTGACAAGTTTTTTATAACCATAATGGTTAGTATATTAGATGGAGTCATCGTTTTCTTTGAATGTTATAATGAGTTTGAGATAACTTGGATAAGTATATCTTGGTGTTTATCTTCCTCTTTTTTATTTGATGATTTTAATGATATACTCACACTGACCTTTTTGGTTTTAGTAAATGGATGGATCTAGAAGGCACCAAAGTAACAGTGGATTTGAAGAAAACTGTGACAGTTTTATGAAAGAACAACTGAATAATAAGGGAGCTTCAATGAGAACTCTTGTGGTTATCCTCAACAAACTATTTGGAGTCATGATTGACCACCTGAACCTTTGTGATTTTTATAAGGCATCGTATATGTGAGAAACAAATCCCTACGGATGTTCAGGTAATAATCATAAAGGTAAGTATGTTCAAAAACCTATATGTCAAATATGTGGAAAGAAACACATAGGAAAATGTTTCAAAGGGACAGAAAGATGCCATAGATGTGGAAATGAAGGTCATAAACCAAGAACCTGCCATGGAAAAAGGAAGCATCTAGTTGACTCTAGGAAAGGGAAAGAAGTTCTTTCTGAAGGATCAATTGAATGTTTTAAATGTGATGTGCATGGTCATTATGAAAACACATGTCCTACGAAGATGTTTTGGGAATGAGGTCACCAAGATCATACAAATATTCATTTACCAATACCTAATTCCATTCAGATTGAGGATGAAGAAACTGACAATGAAGAATGAAAGGTATGGATTATTTCTTAACATATGTTTTCCTATTATTGGAATCTTACGATATGATTCATGATTTTGTTTGTAGGAAAGAAGTATTTCAGAATAAGTTGAAAAGGAATGGCTAATGGATCATGAAGAATTTCTAATGAGTAAGAAGTCATCATATAAGGGATTCAAGGATTATGGTAGATTTTAGGATGGTGAAATTCTTAGATGTATTAAGTCTCTTTTGATGATGGGGTTACATTAGAAGACTTTTTATAGTAACCCTGATGTTTGATATATGAAAATTTTATTCAAGGAATAATTATCCTTTATTTTGTGGATATCTTTATAAAGAACCATTTGGGTTTATATGATCCTTGAATTTGAGGCAATTACTGGTTAATACATTTTTGGTTGCAAAATGGAAGTTATTAGATAACCATTATGGTTAAACTATGTTATGGTTATTTTTGATGAATTTATCTCTTTTTGAGGAATGTTATAAAATTATATAGTTTTTGAAAAGGGACAACATGCAGACCGTGTGACAACCCATTGCGTCAGACGAAGCTGCGGGAATCGAACCCACAAACAAAGTGAAACTGGTATTTATCGCCTACCACTAGACTACGTGAAGTCCCTGGTTAGTTTGAATGATTCTTTTTAGTTAGATGATTATATTAATTAAGAGAAAGTTTATTTTTTTTGGTTATAAATGGAAATGATTAGCCTATCATGGAGGATATGTGATTAGGTGAATTAATTTTCAGTATGAGACTGTAAGAGTAACTGATGTTATTTTGGAGAAAAATGTTAAAATTTATCATAGGAGACTATGTGATTAAATCCTTCAGATAATTGGGTTTCAATCTTAGTTTGGTTTACCTTATAGAATTTTATGGATAGATGTTTATCGAATGGTCTTTGTTGAACTTTGGGTTCTAGTTTTGGATAAGGTCTAAAGACATGGGAAGTATATAGTTATCTTTTGTGGATTAGTTGATTCTCTAGAAGTTTATTATAGCTCTCTTAATGTGGACAAGTCATCCTAAATACTCGTCTTTTGGAGAAAATATGAGTTCGTGTAAGAAATATAGTAAAAGTTGAAAGTCAACATGATAATTAAGTATACTTCCTTATGTTTTAGATAAGCTCATAAATAAATTCCTCAATGAAAAGTAACTTAAAACAAAAATGTTGTCTGTTAATTTTTCCTACTGGGGAATCAAATACTGTTTAACCCATCACAAGTTTGTGATTTTCTTATTGTTAAATTTCTTCTAGACATGTTTACTATCACTGTCCATCAGAACATGACCCTTTTTTTCCTCTATATCCATATTTTCATACATGGAATCCTAGTATGGGTTAACTCGGGTGAAATTTTTTACTTCTCTCCCATTCTTTTAAAGTGATAGTTTTACTGACTCTTGTTCCGATGTGGGATTTTCAATGAAGCTTCCAAGCCCAATTTTAAAATTATGAGGACACAATTCCCAAAAGGGGGAAGGATGTAACACCCTAGGTAAATAAATAATATGAAATTTTCATATTTATCCATATTTTTGAATAAAATATTAATATTACTTTAAAGGGAATGCTATGCTCAAGGGCGTACCCAATACGCAATAACGACTTTCTTTGAAATCTTATGTTGCACTCTAATAATAAAATAATATTATTTTAAAGGGTAGTTAATGCCTAGCCATTGTAATGGAGGGAATGAACGGAACTAACTACAAAATTATTATATATGTTTTTCAAATATTTTTACTTTTATCCAATAAATGTTGGAGGCTTAAAATGCAAATGAATCCAAATTTAAGCACAAATATTCTAATATTCTTTAAAAGGTCGATTTACCGACTTTTGATGGAGAACCCTTTTTAAATATACTTTTGACAATTTTATATGTTTTATTTGAAAAAATAAAATCCTTCTTTAGAATATGTATATCAAAATTTACTTTGTGTAAAATTTTGTTATTTTTCCGATAAAGATCATTTGTATTGAAAATGTTGCATTTTAATTCAAAACCTCCATTTAATATGATTTATTTATATGGATAGATTATATTTTTAATTTAGATTAAAGTTTATTTAGAATATATTTTTACCATTTAATCTAATGGGTGTCATTGGAATTAATTTCACTTTGAAATTGGACTTAAACTAGTGTCAATCCTTTAATAGATATTGTTTCTTAAAAACACGCTATTTGTTTTGACAGTGAGAATTAATTATTAAATTAATTAATGCAACATATATGTTTTTAATTTTTTAAAAATAGAAATAATTTTTGAATTCGTAATATCAAATATAGCTTAGGGTGAATTTTTGGTATTTTTCTGAAAAACTTCAATTTTTGATGAATAGTGAAACCACTAAGTGGTAGTTTAAAAACTGATTTTTCATTTAAATGAAACTTCACCACTTATGTGATTTTAATTTCAAAAATTCTACATACATTTTTGTCATTAGGATGTAAAATGTGGTTCAATGTGATTAAAATAATTTTTTTGTGAATATTAACTTTTAAGTTTTTAATCGCGATTAGAGGTAATTAGTGTAATTTAAGGTAAAAAAAATGTTTTAATAATATGAAATGACATATAAACATGTCCTACCCTCATTGGTTGTGTCATGGCCGACCAAGAAAATCCATGGGTCAACTTGGGGACCCCATGGAGCCACTTTGGTTGGAAAATGACATAAATAACTTTTTATTTAAAGTTAAAATAAAAATGTCACAGGCATGAGTTGTTTTACTAACAAAAATTAAATAGGGTTATATAAGTCATATTTTTTACTATAAATATTCATTATAAAGATAAAATGATTTCCTGAATCATGATATTTTTTTATAATTTTTAGACATTAAATAAATTAAATTATTTATGACATCATGATGATGCAGCGATTACCTCATTAATAAAAGATTTAAATAAAATGAAAATATAATGTTAAAACTATAACTTAAACTTGTCAAAAACTTATTGGATGAGTATATTTAGAACCCTTACCACCTTATACTCTAAATACTTCAATTTGGGACCTTTAAAATCCGAAACTCATTTGAAAATAAAGTAACATTTTGTAACTTTCCAAGAGTGCCCCTCCTCTCCTCTTATAAAAGGCCCCCACTACTACCACCTTACCCACACCTCTCAAGCCTTTGTCTTGGAAAAAAACTACTCATTTTGTCTCTCCACATACCTTTATTACTCCTCGAAGCTTCAATTTGGGTAGAAGTCTTCCCAAGGAAGCCTTTGATCTCAAATCAAAGAGAGATACTCAATTTTATGGTAATGTCTTCACTTGTGTTATTTTGTTTTATTTTTCTTCTCCAACCCCATAAACACATTTTATTCATTTATTTTGTAACAAATACAGTATATTCAATATAATAGGATGTTTTTATAAGAAGGATTCGAGCTACACTTACACACACCTACATCTAATGGTTAAAGAACATACTGTTTATGTGGATGGTGAATTTATGCCTCACGAAATGATGATTGTTAAATATTCTTTTAACACCCTCAAGGGTGTCTATTAAGATGTCACTATATTTATATATGATATATAATATGTTTATTATTTACTTAAGCTTCTGTATTTCTCATTTATGTCATACCTTTATGGTTTCCATTATGGTTAAACGCGATATCTTCATTTTAGGAAGTGCGGACTACCACCCCCTCAAAGTGATTTGATTCGTTAATACCATATGTGGTACATATAAAGGATAGATTTAATGATATTATATATGATACCATACTGGAATTATAATACTATTATTATGTTTTAATTCCATTAAATAAGAAATAGAAATGGAAGTAGCTTTCATGCGTACGTACGGCTTACCGTCTCCATGAACGGTGCATTTCATTTCTTACCTCTAAATGTTATGTAATATTATAAATTCATGTATATAATGGATATATATTATATATATGATATCTAAATAATGAATATAATTCTGGATATAATATATATTTTACCACATGAACAACTTGTAATTAGAAAGAGTTTATTTTTGACTCCAGTAACAATGATCTACAAAACGACCATTATTAACTTAAATAATTACATAGTGTTAATAGCATGGTAGTAAGTGATATAAAAGGAATAATGAACATGAAAAAGGTTCTTAATAATGTATAAATTAACTCAAGTTTATTATTCAGGAGGTTAAAGAACGATCGAGTCAAGTTAGACCCAAGGTAAGGGATCCTACCTCTCTCTTCCTTTTTAAGTACTCTCTTTTATGCCATTTCTTTTAAGATCGTATTTCTTATGTTTGGGGATGTTATTTTATATTCCTGATTCTTTACTTTTTATGTTCATATTATGAGAGATCCTATTTGATCTCATAAATCCATTTGTTGAAGTTTTAATTGGCACCGTTAGGCTGCCGAAATTTCGTAAGGGGCTTTTTATCTCACTTTGTGTTTTCGTGAGATTCATGCTACATTTTCAAATATTTTCTTTTTAGTGGTGTATGTACTGTCCATTATTCTACTCTTTGTGTAACATAATTTCATTTATTATTATTTACATCAATGTTTTATAGTCCTTCTTTCATGGGGTGTACGTTTCGAATGTTACCCAAATCGGTAAGGGAACCTTTCACCCTCCTCTTTTTAAAAGACTTATTTTGTTATGTCTTTTAATTTTCATCTTATTATGTGAGGATATGTTCTTATATGTCCTTATTTCCGTAAATTTTATGTCCAAGTGATGAGATACCCTTTATCTCTCTCATCAACTCTTTTTCTAAAATTTGATGTGACGTCGTTAGGCTGTCAAGGGAACTTCTTAACCCAATTTAGATTTCTTTGGGTTCAACATATAGTTATTGAATATGTCATCCTTTGAATATGTGTGAATGACCCTTGATTAGTTTACACTTAATATCCACGTATATTGGTTGTATTTATATTTTTCACACACAATTATGAGATTGATTTATCCCTAATTTAAGGACACCTTCTTTATAATGGATTTCATCTCATTTTACATTTCTATTGAGACTTCATTGTTGTTATGCACCAGTTCACTCTTATATGGTGTATATAATTTCCTTTGGAATATTATATCATGAATCCCTTTATTCTCATGATATTATAAAGTTTTGATTAAATTTTATCCCTCAATTATTGTATTCAAGTGTCTCTCATTTTGTTAAAAACCCTTTAACTAAAATATCATTTTAAATGTTTTAATGATGTATTCTTATAAATATTTCCCATTAATATACATGTTTTAAAAATGGTTTTAAGGATTTATTTATATGGATATTAATGGTTTAAAATGTTAAATGCTTCAATGTGGTATGGGACACTTTGATTTAAAAATCTCTTTATTAAATGTTTTAAATGGTTTTGAAAATGGTTTTTAGAATGGATTCATTATTTCAATATCTTAAAATGTTATATTGTTGTTGCAATGTGGGAATGTTATCTTTTCTTTATGCTTAGGTTATGTGCTATGATTATGTTATGGTTCTTGGGCATTGTTATGAAGACGGGTGGTTCCGTGATAAACTAAGGGTGGGTGAGCCCAATATAGATCTCCAATGCATTGGGTAACACGAAGGAGTTAAATGTTAAGGTTTCTGCGAAAATATTTAGGGAATATACTATGATGGGTATTACAAATGTAACCAAGAGGGTTACTCCCTACGTAATAATGTTATGAATTCTTCGAGTTACCTTTATGTCTTATTATTTCTATGATTTATTCATGATTTTATGAGGTATGTTAAAGTGCTTATGTTTTATGGGTAAATTATGATTTCATTCTTATGTATATATGTACTCATGTTTCCTTTACATACTTTTTATAACCCTTACTGAGATTTTTATTCTCATCCCATGTTTTTGAAATGTTTTTCACAGGTCAAGGGAATGGTACATGATATGATGATAGTGTCAAGGACGTGTCAAGAAAGAATCCATGTTTTATTTTAAATATATTTTCATTGATGAGAAAAATGAATACTATCCTTTATGTAACCACTTTGTTTAAATGTGGAATGTAATGCATGTTTTATGATCTAATTCTCTAAAACTCTAAACCTGAAATGATCCTCAATGTGTAATCTTGTAATAACTCAAGATTAAGTAAGGTTTAAGGATGGGGCCTTATAGATACCTCCCAATTGGAACCACCCCTATCATGATATAGTGTGATTCCCTAATAAATTGAGTGGAATCACTATAGTGTAAAATGGTAAGGGTATTCTATCCTTCATCTAATGGGAATCCCCTTCCAAACTAATGTGTGAGGCCTCTATCATTCCTTTGATTGGAATCCCCCAACCATACATGGACATGGCTCAACTTTTTATTGGAAATTACACCCCTATAGATGTGAAGTAGTGAATAAGTGTTGGGGCTCCACATGACTTATTTAATCATATGCCTAAGATATTAGGAATCAATGATGGACCTTTGTAAAGGCAAGTATTCTCATTGTCCTGGGATGGGCTGAGAGATGGAAATCCCCTTTCTCTATCTTTTGTGATTATTTTAATTATATATATAAATATATTGTTTTTCCTTCATTATTTGGTTTGATCAGACTACTTATATAATTTCTTCTATTTCATCCTTTTAATTTTTTGGGTAATCCTACACTGTATGTATATACTCAAACCCGAATAAGCCATACCCGCATCTATCATGTATTATGAAGATGAAGAACAGTTCAGAGTTCATTTCAGTGGTGAATAAGGATAATTGAGTGAATATATTGTGTTTGTGTCAGACCCAGGTTTTATTTTTCCTTAGTTCCAGATCATGTAGGGGTTTGGGTGAGTTGATATTTAAATTTTTGGGATCTTATTGGAAAAAATAATGTTTTCGGTTTGGCACCATCTGGGGCATGGGTTGAGTGTGGTTTAAAAGCTATACAGCTTCGCTCAGGTAACTGTGCAACTTACCCATATTTTAAAAATAAAATAAGAATTTATCGAATAATAAAATGAAATCTAAACAGATACAATAAGAAAAAATTATGATAAAATTTAAAAGTCTTGTTTCAATAACTATAATATTAATGATATTATTATTATTAATTTTACAGTTAATAAAAATAATAATATTATTATCATTACATTTTTTGTTATTATTATTATTAAAAATGATAATAATATTATCATTATTGTTTATATTAATATGTTATTATTATTATTTTTATAAATATTCTTAATTTGTATTATTACTATTACTACATAGCCTAGTCTGTGGGCATCGTAAAGTTATCTAATGCCATGTGGTTGGCCTAGGAACCTATATGACTGCTTCTGGATCGAATAGAAGCCACCAAACGGTCCACACACAGTCACTTGAACTGTGTGCGGACCGCGAAGTTGCGGTATTGAAATAAATAAAAAAGTAAATAAATCAACATGAGATAAAATTAAATAATGTTTATAATAATATAATTAATTAATTTTTCTATTGCAATTATTATTTTTATTATTAAGAGTATTATTAATAATATTATTATTATGAATGCAATAAATGTTCTTAATAATTTCAACATTGGGTTACTATTATTATTATTATTAATGTTATTATTAATATTGTTATCAGTAGTAGTATTATGAGTATGGTAATATTATTATTAAATTTCTATAACTATTTTTACCATTATTAATTTTATTTTTGGGGTTTTAATAACAATAATAAGGGAAAACACTAATTTTACACCCATCCATGCATAGCGCCCCCCATCTCCCTCTTCCCTTCTACGTACTGTAAGTTTTGGGCGCAGCGGAAGTGAGTTGGTGGGTTTGCCCAACTTTAATTTTAACATTAAACAACGTTCAATCTGAGATCCGTCACGATATAAAATTCTGAATCTTCAGAATAGACCGAAGAATGAAAATAAAAGAAGAGTCCCAGAACCCTTGAGAAGGATCATCATTTGTTGATTATAATTAATTTAATTAATGCATAAGAATTACCTCGTTGGAATTGTTTCTTCGTTGAGGTGTCCGGTCACGATTTGGTGATCCTTCATTGCGTCGTAGAATCCAAGTGTAGGATTCCTCTAGTGGTGATCCAAACTTGTGTCACGTATCTCTAGGCATCACCAAAGGGATCTTCGGGTGCTAGCGCGGAAGAACCTTCGCTTGCGATATCCTCCTTCGACCGCCTTGATCTGGTGGAGGTTCTTGTTATCGTAACTTGAGGGCGTTCATAGTGGAAAGGGAATTATCTTTTGGCTTGAGAGTATTTCCAAATCTGTTGTGCACAATAATGGCCCTTCAAAATGTTGGGGTTTTGAGGATATTTATAATCGGTTTTGAGGTTAATAGAGTTATAAAAATAAATAAACGCATTACGCATTTTATTTATTTCATTATCTCTTATTGAAAAACCCCATGTCAAATTATTAATTCCTTGACATGCGCCCATGCTAATTATAATAAATATCATTTAATAAAAAAATATTAAATCCTCATAATCCCTACTTGAAAAACTACACGACGTGTACTTTTATTTTCCATTTTTCTCCACCACATTTATTAGACCTTGAGCAATGACTATTTATTTCTTAAATAAATGTTACTGCATTACTCGCTAATAAATATATTATTTCATCCACAATATATTCTCTCGAATAACTAGTGTCAAAATAAATGCGATCAGACATCCTTAAATAATTATTAAACCACAGTCGGGAATAATATTTATTTAACTTGTTAAATTAATATTTAACTGAGATACATGGACACACTTAGTGTGTGACCCTCTAGGCCTCTTTCTCAGTGGCATTAGGTTGTGCCTGCCTAAAGTCCAAGGTTAGTGTCTAGCAACACGCCAAGGCACCCATAGAGAAAGAAGTTAACGCCGCAATGACGTGTCACCTCCTGCGAACGCTTACCGTGTAAAATAATACCTTTGTCTCGATATATCCAATCAAGTGGGTTGCATGATAGTGCCATCAACCCATGTGCTTGATTATTATTACTTTGACTTCACGGAATTGAACTTTCCCATACCTTACCATGGCCATGGATTTATTTAGGCTATATCAACTCCATCAAAAGGCCTGATATATCTACATCCGTTATGGAACGGAAGGGACAAATCCTTTCTCGCATTATCTATTAATGCAGTATTACTCGTGACGCACCCAACGTATCCTACCTCATTGAGAACAGTGTGTCGTCACAGTTTTCATTAATAAATCTAAGTGCGCAAGTTGTAATACCCATTAATAACAATCTTAAAGTCTAAGGACCAATACACACGTCCGCAGATAGGAACATCCAATGACACTATGAAATGTGGATTTCCTACTGGCGGGTCTCGTTCTCATAATATCCTCCTGGATATTACCAAGGGCGCACACCATGATAAGGTGCCTCAAAGTTTTTTGAGTCCTCACCCCTAATGACCTGTATTATTTGTGTCCCTCAAATAATATCATCTGTCCATAGAACATACATTCAAGAACAGTGTTATGGCACTTCCGGGTTCTCATCATAGTAGGGATCCGCTACGACCCTTTAATGCAACAGCTGTCCTTAGGACATTATCACATGACATGTCACACAGAAGAACAATCAATATGTGATAAGGCTTTTATTTAATGAATAAAGTACAAAGTAGTTGGTTCTAGACCACCAACTCCAACAGACTCCCACTTGGACTAGAGCCAGCTGCTAACAACCTTTAACCCACTAGCTCTCACATGATATTCATGCTTCTGCTGAGATAGGCCTTTAGTCATGGGGTCCACCATGTTCTCTTCCGTGGACACTCTGCTCACTGCAACTTCACCCCTTTGATAGAAATCCCTCAAGAGGTGATACTTCCATAGTATGTGCTTTGTCTGTTGATGTGACCTTGGTTCTTTTATAAGAGCCGACACTGCAGTATTATCACAATACAATGTAATGTGATCTTTACTAATAGGCACCACATCAAGCTCCTGGACAAAGTTCCGAATCCAGAAGGCTTCCTTGGCTGCATCAGAAGCCGCTATATACTAGGACTCCTCTATAGAATCGGCGACAACTGGCTGCTTTGAACTCTTCTAGCTCATAGCTCCTCCATTGAGACAGAAAACATATCCAGATTGCAACTTCAGATCATTCTGATCTGTTTGAAAACCAGCATCAGGATACCCTCTGATGACAAGCTCCTCATCTCCTCCATACACCAGGAACATATCCTTAGTTCTTCTCATATACTTTAGGATAGTCTTAACAGTAGTCCAATGCTGTTCTCCTGGATCTACTTGATATATGCCTACCATGCTTAGTGCATAGGCAACATCAAGCCTGGTAAATAACATGGAATACATGATGGATCCTATAGCCGAAGCGTATGGGATCTTTCTCATCCTATCTTTCTCCTATTGTGTCTGGGGACACATTTTCTTAGAAAGATGTAAGCCATGTGACACTGGAACCAATCCCCTCTTGGATTTTACCATACTAAATTTTTTTAGTATCTGGTCAATGTATGTACCCTGACTTAGTCCAAGCAACCTCTTCGATCTATCACGAATGATCTTGATCCCTAGAATGTAGGCTGCTTCTCCTAAGTCCTTCATGGAGAAACACTTGTTCAACCAGTCCTTAACTGACTGTAAGGCTGGAACATCGTTTCCAATATGCAATATTTCATCAACATATACCACTTGGATGACTACTGCATTCCCATTAAACTGCTTATAAGAACATGGATCACATTCGTTCTTAATGAAACCAAATTCCTTTATGGCTTCATCAAATCGAATGTTCCATGACTTTGATTCTTGCTTGAATCCATAAATGGATTTATGCAACTTGAAAACCCGTTTGGATTTACCTGGTGTCATAAACCCTTCTGGTTGTGTCATATAGACATCTTCCTGAAGGTTCCCATTAAGGAATGCTATTTTGACATCCATCTACCAATTCTCGTAGTCATGGTAAGCTGCTATGGAAAGTATGATTCTTATGGATTTAAACATGGAAACTGGTGAGAAGGTTTCATCATAGTCAATTCCTTGATGCTGTCTGAATCCTTTAGACACTAGCCTGGCTTTATAGGTGCTAATTTGACCTTCCATGTCCAGCTTTCTTTTGAATACCCATTTTCATCCAACATGCATTACCTCAACTGGCTCATCGACCAGAACCCAAACTTGGTTCTGATACATGGAATCCATCTCAGAATTCATAGCTTCTAGCCATCTTTCATCTTCTGATATTTCTACTACTTCCTTATAGGAGAGTGGTTCATCATTGTCCAACAATAATGATTCACCATCCTTGGTGACTAGGAAACCAAATCTCTCTGGTTCCCTAACCTCTCTTGAGCTCCTACGTAGTACTTGTGTTTCTGGAACCTCTTCCACGGGGACCTGTGGAACTTGTTCCTGTACCAACTCCTGTGTATCTTGAGCATCAAATTTGTCGAAGTCAATCTTGCTCCCACTATCCTTATTGAGGATGTGCTCCCTCTCAAGAAAGACGACTTTTCTGGCGACAATCACTTTCTTGTCTTGAGGGTTATATAGGTAATATCCTTTCATTCCCTTGGGATATCCTATAAAGATACACTTCGTGCCCTGGGGTGCTAGTTTGTTTCCTGAGAAGGCATTAACAAATGCCTCGCATCCCCATACACGTGTGTGCGACAAAGTGGATTTCCTTCCATTCCATAACTCGGATGGAATTCCATTTTCCGTCTTAGTTGGTACTCAGTTTAATGTGTATGCTGCAGTTTGTAATGCATATCCCCAAAAGTATAATGGAAGATCCACATGACTCATCATCAACCTCACCATGTCCAACAAGGTGCGGTTCCTCCTTTCACTAACACCATTCCACTGTGGTGTATAAGGAGGAGTGAGATGAGATAGAATCCCAGACTCCCGTAGAAGATCGATGAACTCTTGGTTCAGATATTCTTCACCTCAATCTGATCAAAGATTCTTTATCTTCTTACCAAACTGATTATCTAGTTCATTCTTGAATTCCTTAAATTTCTCTAAGGACTTTGACTTATACCTCATTAAGTAGACATATCCATATCTACTCAAATCATCAGTAAAAGTAATGAAGTAAGAATATCCACCTCTAGCTTCTACTGGAAATGGTGCACACACATCCGTGTGTACCAATCCTAGAAGCTCTATGGCCCTTTCACCTTGTCCACCAAAAGGCGGCTTGGTCATTTTTCCTTGTAAACAAGCGTGACATCTATCAAGTGGTTTTAGCTCAGTAGAGTCTAAATAGCCATCTGGGTAGATCTTTGTCAAATGCTTCTCGTTCACATGACCAGGGTGGTGATGCCATAACTGGGTGATGTATGAGTCATGTGAGTTTGTTTCGTTATCGATTGCCAACACATGGTTTTTGTAATTCAATACATACAAACCATTATTTAAATGTTCCATACCATAACAAACATTGTTCTTATAAAAGAGACAACCCTTATTTCCAAATTTGAAAACAAATCCATCCATATCCAAACATGATACATAAATTATGTTCATGGTAACACTAGGCACATAATAACAGTTATGTAAAACTAAAATAATCCCAGTCGACAATGAGAGGTGGTAGTCACCAATAGCCAACGCAGCCAGCCTTGCGCCATTGGCAGCTCGAAGATCCACCTCTCCTCTGGTGATCTTTCTAAATCTACTTGGTTCCTGAATTTGAATACAGATGTGAGCCCCACAAGCTGTATCTAATACCCAATGTGTAGAAATATAAATATTTCACTCGATAAAAAACACACCTTTAGTATCCCCATGCTTCTGGGTGCAATTCCTCTTCCAGTGGCCCTGCTTGCCACATACAAAACACACTGCCTCCCGTTCCTTGCCCTCCCTCTGGATCATCCCCTTCTTGGAGGGACGGTTCTCGGGGGATTCATACCGTTTATAAGTATTTGGACCCTTTTCCTTGTCCTTCTTTTTCTTGTTCACCATAAGGACCGCAGGTTTGTTATGCCCCATGTCCTTATCTACCTGGAAAATCAAAGTCAGAAGCTCTGATAGACTCTTCTCAATGCCGCTCATGTTATAGTTGACAATGAAGCTAGAGATGGTCTTGGGCAGTGATGATAGGATGAGATCTGTTTGCAACTCATCCGGGAATTTAATCCCTAAGATGTCTAGGCGTTCAATGTAGCCAATAATCTTGACTACATGAGGCCCAGCTGGCGCAGACTCTCCAAGCTTTGTGGTAAACAAAGCATTGGAGATCTCATACCTCTCCTGTCTCGCCTTCTCTTGGTAGAGATCTTTAAGGTGAGACATCATGCTATACGCGTCCATGTTTTCATGTTTCTTCAAGAGCTCATTAGACAAGGCCGATAGCATGAAACACTGGACATCTGTTGAATCATCCATGTGTTTCAAGTAGAGAGATAATTCCTCATCACTAGCCTCTTTCCCAGTCGCAACAGGAATAAGCTCTTCTAGCACATATAATTTCCTTTCGTGGTGAAGGACGACGCGTAAACGCCTCTGCCACTATTGGAAATTGGTGCCAGTGAGAAGGTTTTCTTTTTCGATTATGGTGCACAATGATATGTTTGAAGTCATTTTCTTGCCATTTCTAAAAATTAAGATGAGAAAAGGTTTAGTAATTTATTACAAAAATTGAGACAAATAAATAAATTAATACTTATTTGTCTCCCACTATTTTATCGAAATCCAATAGCCCTCACCATTGACTTCGGAATATTCTATTGCATGAATACTCTAGTGGCAAGGATCTATACTGCCCTTCGCATTACCCCAACTAGGGTTGGTAAATCCACTTAAAGGGTTTTAGGTAGACATTCCAAATGCCAACTGCATTAACTCATATCTCCTTGATCCGCTGAGTGGACTCTCCAATCCTGAAATCCTTTTTGGATTTCCTCAACCTTTGCCTCTTGGTCACACCAAGTCCTACTGTGGCAGTCAACCCTTGATGCAAACAATGTCAAGTCAACCCAAAACCTTGAATTAGAATTCCCCAATAATTGAAATCACCCCAACTTGGGTTGGTCATGCACTTTGAACTATGGTTCGATTCTAACCAAGATTATGGAAGGCTATACCGACTTAATATTTATTTTGAGGGATTTTATCCTTATACGTAAATTGCCATTTTATTATCTGTGATTACATTCTTGTTAATATTAAGTGGGATATACTTAAGTGATTAACCATGTCTAAGATAATATTTACGTATAAGCCGGTTTTATTTTAGTTTCATCTTAAATTCTTATTTAATTCATTAATTGTGTGATCGTGAAAACACACCCACAATAAATAAACCATGCAACTGACAGAAATAAAATAAATGGTATGATCAAGAGCTTTTCTATTGGTTATTTTATCTAGCGGTTGATAAACTAACCCAAGACCTAGGGGAGAAACACCTTGAACCTTTCGGGTTCATGTTTACAGCTTTCCACCTGTCCAACTTTGTATCTCCTTGGATTGGTTTCACCTTGGCTCCTGACTTGTGCCGCCTCCACTAGCTTGGAAGTTCCATCCATTACATATGCATTTATCTCACACACAGGTGAGGGGTAAAAGGGGTTTTTACATAAAATAATCCTTGGGCGCGTAGGCCCTACATATTAATGAGGAGATGGATCGCATGCCAACAAATTTAATTTAAATAAATAAATTAAAAGAAACCATTCACATACAAAGGTCTCGGTCTATCTCATGATCATCCATACATGCAATGATATTTGCACATAAATAAAACTAGCATTCAATTATTTAATCGTTCTTGTTTAAGATAAATCACGCTCGAATCAATTAATTATCTTTAATTAATCAATCCTTTTATCTTAAATCCCTTTTCTGAATTTCCTTGAGATTCTCATCCATCATAATTTTAAAGAAATAAATTCATTTAAAATTATCCTTGTACGTAACTTGTACCTTGGAGGCAACCCGGTGAATTCCCATTTATTACGCAGATGTTAAATAAAACACATATATATAAAACACCTATCACGTGTTGTGCCTCAGCTTTACACCTTCACCATGGTACACGTCTCAAGGGTTTGTATAATATAATAATAAATTTTAATAAATCTGCATAATTTGGGCAAGTACACGACGTGTACTTTTCTTCCCCGTACATCTGAAGTACACGCCCGGGGACATGGCGTGTTAATGTACTTCAGAAATTTTTGGAGTACACGGCGTGTACAGTGGGACACATGCCGTGTAGTTTCCGCATTACACGGTTTCTAGCTGGGCAGGCCGTGTATGGAGTACATGACCCAACCCTAACCCGAAGGGACTACACGGCATGTTCATTGGACCACACGACGTGTATTCTGGAAACTGTGTGCCACCTGTTTCTGGTCAACACACGGTGTCTTAAATTCTTAGAAAGAATCCAATACACGGCCTGATTTGGTGGATCAGTCAATGCATTGAACCTAGACTACACGGCGTGTACTTCCGAATACACGCCGTGTATTCTGGTGTAATACGGCCAGAAACGTTTGGCTCTTCCGGATGAGTTCCTCTATTTATTTTAATCAAAATTAAAAGAAAAATTGGTTTCTGTGAGGTGAAAGAGAAACGAGGGTGGAGAAATAGATCTTGATATTCATATTTCTAGAACAATTAAACTTGAATTTAAATAACTAAATTATTAAATGCATAAATTACCAACGAAAAAATAAATAATTATAATCAACGATATGACCCCCTCTGATACCACTTGTAGGTTTCGGGCGCAGCGGAAGCGCGTTGGTGGGTTTTCCCAACTTTAATTTTAACGTTAAACAATGTTAAATATGAGATCTATCACGATATAAAATGTCGAATCTTCGGAATAGAACAAAGAATGAAAAGAAAAGAAGAGTCCCAGAACCCTTGAGGAGGATCATCATATGTTGATTATAATTAATTTAATTAATGCATAAGAATTACCTCATTGGAATTCTTTCTTCGTTGATGTGTCCGGTCACGAATTTGTGATCCGTCATTGCATCGTAGAATCCAAGTGTAGGATTCCTGTAGCGGTGATCCACACGTGTGTCACGTATCTCCAGACGTCGCCGAAGGGATCTTCGGGTGCTAGGGCGGAAGAACCTTCACTTGCGATGTCCGCCTTCGACCGCCTTGATCCGGTGGAGGATCTTGCTCTCATAACTTGAGGGCATTCTTGGTGGAAAGGGAATTATCTCTTATCTTGAGATTATTTCCAAATCCGTTGTGCACAATAATGGCCCTTTAAAATGTTGGGGTTGCGAGGATATTTATAATCGGTTTTGAGGTTAATAGAGTTATGACAATAAATAAATGCATTACGCGTTTTATTTATTTCATTAACTCTTATTGAAAACCCCCATGTCGAATTATTAATTCCATGACATGCGCCCACGCTGATTATAATAAATATCATTTAATAAAACAATATTAAATCCTCAAAATCCCTACTGGAAAAACTACACGGCGTATAATAATTAATACATGGCATGTACTTGTTTTCCATAATACTACACGGCGTGTATATTTAATATACACGGAGTGTACTTTTATTTTCCATTTTTCTCCACCACATTTATTAGACCTTGAGCAATGACTATTTATTTCTTAAATAAATGTTACTGCATTACTCGCTAATAAATATATTATTTCATCCACAATATATTCTCTCGAATAACTAGTGTCAAAATAAATGTGATCAGACATCCTTAAATAATTATTAAACCACAATTAGGAATAATATTTATTTAACTTGTTAAATTAATATTTAACTGAGATACATGGACACACTTATTGTGTGACCCTCTAGGCCTCTTTCTCAGTGGCATTTGGCTGAGCCAGCCTAAAGTCCAAGGTTAGCATCTAGAAAAACACCAAGGCACCCATAGAGAAAGAAGTTAATGCCGCAATGACGTGTCCCCTCCTAGGAACGCTTACCGTGTAATATAATCCCTTTGTCTCGATATCTCCAATCAACCGGGTTGCATGCTAGTGCCATCAACCCATGTTCTTGATTATTCTTTTTTTGACATCCCGGAATTGAACTTTCCCATACCTTACCATGGCCATGGATTTATTTAGGCTATATCAATTTCATCAAAGGGCCTGAGATATCTACATCTGTTATGGAACGGAAGGGACAAATCCTTTCTCGCATTATCTATTAATGTGGTATTACTCGTGACACACCCAACGTATCCTACCTCACAGCGAACAGTGTGTGGTCATAGTTTTTTTTCAATACATCTAATTGCGTGAGTTGTAATACCCATTAATAATAATCTTAAAGTCTAAGGACCAATACACACGTCCGCAGATAGGAACATCCAATGACACTATGAAATGTGGATTTCCTACTGGCGTGTCTCGTTCTCATAATATCCTCCTGGATAATACCAAGGGTGCACACCATGAGAAGGTGACTCAATGTTTTTTGAGTCCTCACCCCTAATGACCTGTATTATTTGTGTCCCTCAAATAATATCATCCGGCCATAGAACATACATTCATGAACAGTGTTATGGCACTTCTAGGTTCTCATCATAGCAGGGATCCGCTACGACCCTTTAATGCAACAGCTGTACTTAGGAAATTATCACATGACATGTCACGCAGAAGAACAATCAAGTTATGATTAGGCTTTAATTTAATGAATAAAGTACAAAGTAGTTGGTTCTAGACCACCAACTCCAACACGTACAACCCCCTCCTTCCTCCTTCTCAGCGTTCGACACACCCCCTGTACACACCATCCTTCACCGTCGACTCCCTCTCCCCTCCCTTTCTACATCATCCTTTCTCTCCATACTGACCTAAACACACCTCTTTCTCATCATCTCCTTACCCCCATTTCTCATGCGACCATCCACACACATCCTCTTCAATTGAGCATGTGACCAAATGCCGAGCCAAATTTTCTTAAGTTTTGACTCCCACCACCGAAGGCGAGTGGATTTTCTTCATTCAGATCCTCATGATGATATTTTGAGGAGATATTTATGTTTCTTCTTTGTTTTGAGTTATTTTAAATGAATGTTTCTGTGTTTTAGATTCTTTTTATTTTTTTCAGTGTGTTGGTGGGGTAAATATGCGATGCCATAGTCATCATCTCGTTGGTACTTATGCTCATGTGCAAGGAAAGTTGTGTCATCATGATCGATCTATGAGTTGAGGTAGATTTCCCAATGCATTATATTTTAAATTTGAATAATTACTGGTTTTATGCCTTCTGCTCCCATATTTAATGATAATTAGTAATGTATGTTTTTTTAGATTAAAGATTATTGTGAAATAGAGTGTTTTCTACTTTGTAAGTGAATTTCACGAAACTGATTATTTAACGTGCACACAAGTTCTTGGTGAAATTCCCCTTTGGACTTTATAAATGTATTTCAGATTGAAAATGGGGAATTGAGTATCTTAAATGGGGTTTTAAGTGTGTTTTTTTCTTCAAAGTGGTGTTTATTTAATTCATTGGAAGTAGTTGTTTGGTGTAAAAAGTAATGGGTTTTCCCTTATTTTGTGATAAATGGAGTTTTTTTGTTAACTTTTTTACAACAAATGTTTGATGAAATGTTTGGTTATATTTTGTGAGAAATGATCAGTATGTAAATAATTATTTGAATTTGTTAATGTGTAATGACATGTGAAAAGTTGGTTTGAGTTTCCTCATTGAGTGGTTTTGGATTTAAAATAAATGTATATTTGGATTTGAAAAATGGTTTGATATGTGTTGGTGGTTCATGGCCCATTTGGAAATTTTCCTGAAAGTGGTTTTGAATTTAAAATTCAATGTAATGTTTTTAAATATGATTTATCTTAAATGATTGTGAAGTGGAAAATGGTATCCTTGCACATGGATTCAATTATTGAAAAAGGTGATGATTTTGTGAGTGTGTTTGAGGCCCATTTGAATCTTTTGTGAAAATGGTGAAAATGAATATTATGAAAACCCTCATGGGATAATCTCTTTCCTTATTTATGGTAAATGGTTGGGATGTCCTCATTGTGGAACCCTCATGATACATTTACATTGACAAGTTTAATGTAAGGGGTTGATCCTGGGAGTGACTCAAGAGATGCCTATTTTGGATTATTATTATATATGTGTATGTGATTGGATGAGCGATTGGCATTGCTGGATCACCCCCATATTATTCGTGACATAGAAACCCAGTATAGGGATCAATGTTTCAGTGAAGGATTTCTATACTAGTTTATATTACACACTAGATAGTGGCCCATAGTATGGGGACATGTTATTATTATTGTTATGGGATGGGGCCACTCGATCAGGCCAGGTATGGTGAAGATCAAGCATTTGGGCATTATGATGTCATAGGGTAGGGCATTCCTTCATGATGATTCACATGGATAGTACATTCTAGATTGTTCACAAGTTCCTAGGTTTCACCCATGTCTACTGTCATGAGTGTTTTGATTCATTTTTGGTGATATACTTTGGTGTATTATTTCCCATTTCCCATTTTTAATGATTGTTGAGCTTGCTTTTAGAATAGTGTGGATTATTGGATAAAATGATAAAGTGTATTCAAATGGTTTTGGAAAAAGGTTTCGGAAATGTTTTATACTCACCCTCTCCTTTATAACTAAAATTTCATCCCTCTATTAAAATTCAAATGGTTACTCCTTGGGAAATAACATGGTTTTAAATAGTAAAAAGGGAAAAGGACCGTTTTGGGGTTTTAAAGTGTAAAAAGTGTTAAAAACTTACTTTTATATATAGTAGTTCAAATAAGAAATTAAATAAATTATTTATTTAAAGGAAGTTCATTAAGAATAGATTGATGAGAACTCCTACTTAGTTTCAATACTCATACCTATATCATGTTTCTTGTTTATATCCTCAGTGCAAGTTTCAGCTTGGTTTAGATCTCCTTGGGTGACATTTTGTTTTGGTATCGAAGCATAACCCACAGGGTTATGTGGAGTATTGGTCATAGAAAGGTTAGTCTTATTTTTTATCATTGTTTTTTTTACTTTCATTTATTTATTTTGCAATTGTTTTATTTATTTATACTTCTTAGTTTATTCTCATTATGTAAAATCATTCCCATTTTTACTCTGTTGATTCCCTAGTGCTTGTCGCCATCCCAGCAGAATTGGAAATGCCTCTCAGATCATGTCTTGGATCGGTTCGGATATCGGATTTCATGACATCCTGGGTTGGTTTAGGACCAAATGGTATCTGAGTAGGTCAACTCTTAAGAGAACCTTTCTTATTAGAGCACTCATTGCTACTTTGGGATTTCAAGGTAGAAACAGTAGGATTGTCCGGATTCAAGGCATAGGAACATGAAGGAAGTTATAAACCCTTTCTTGTTTTGATCCTTAGGATACCAAGGGATGTCTGAGATTGTTAGTGTCTTTTGTATCTTGTGTATTTTTTTTGTTATTGGGAAACAAAACAGGAGTTGGGAAAGTGGTCTCTATGAGCTCGCAGGGCCAAGCAAGCCATGCAGAGTTGGGGACATTACTGTAGAATTCTTTCCATTATGGTGGCATAATTGGAATATGGGTGACAATGATATGTTTGAGTCACCCATCAACATTAGTTTCCCCCCTAGTGGATCGTTTGTTTTCCTTAATTCTGAAAGTTTATTTGGAAAAGATCTATTTTTGAGTGGGGAAAAGATGAATTTATAATGGTGATGACATTGTTTTGTCCAATGGGCAAATTTGGTTGGGTCCTTGGTTTCACCTCATTGGATAGAGTGTTCCCACATTAAGAATAAATGTATGTTTGGAATGTAGTCATGGGTGACCTTCCCAGTGGTAAACCCTCCAGTTGATCAATGAAGTGATTTAAACCTTGAAATTTGGAACTTGAATCTACCTCTTTCCTTTTTCTGATGACTGGATCCTCTCATAGTGAAAGCGTGGCGGTCAGTTTGGTCATAAGAGGCTATTATGGTCATTTTCAAGAATTGTGTACTAGTTGGGACAAGGGTTAAGATCCATCTCCCTGTAATGTTTCCCTTAGTTGCAGAGGTCATTTTCAGTGGCTTCTGGTAGTGCTGCATTATCTTTTAAATGAAAAGGTTGATGTTGTTAAACCTATTTGGGACTTCTATTATGAAAAAGTGTATCTTTACTTTAGGAATTTAGAGCTTCTAAATTCTATATGAAAGTGTTTCTCTTTGAATCCCTTCTTTCTTTGTTCCCTGTTCGAAGTGAAAATGATGATGCATGTGCATATTCTAAGTCTATGTCATGGTAAAGTTCCATGTTGAGGCAGAGTGAGTCTTGGGTTGTATTGGGGTCTGTTTTTTTGGCATAGAATGTGGTGAAGTTTCTTGTGGAACCAGAAATATAATTTTCATTCAGGGGTTTCTGCAGCTTGACTATGAGGTAGGAGACACCTAAAACATAAGATCTCCAGCCATAGGTCTTGGAGTGAAGCTGGCGCAGATTCAGGAGAACCCCAACAGGGTGAAACAGATTTGTTCTAGTTTATATCCTTAGTATGGCATGGTTTGTGTACATCCAGGAGTGTGGAGTTGACAGTGTGTGTAAGATGTTATTTTCATGATTCATTAGTTGGGCCCTTCCCTCCCCTCCCCTTATGCGGGGGGATTTTGGTTTCATGCGTGGAAAATCATGATTTTATTTAACCACATTAATTCTTTTGTTGGGGAGACCCATCATGAGTCGTTTTGAATTCAATATTTCCCTTTTTCTTATAGTGGGGAGTCTGATTGGGCCTCCCCATTTCAATATCTTAGTCTCATTCCTGGTATGGGTTTGGTGGTGGATAGTCTTATACGGAGCCACCTAATTCTAGGTTTTTTCCATTGAGTAAATTTTGGGATGAGAGTGTTTCAGTAGTTTTGTCCCAGTAAGGATATAGAGGTTTTCTCGAGATGAGGTTTGAAATTCGTTTGTTTATTTGGGTGGATGGTATGAGTTTTGTTTGAGGATGTTTAATGTATTCATATTTTAAGGTTGGATTGTGAATTGTGAAGTTCTGTGTCTTTCAGATCGATAAATTAGAGGTGTTTACACTTTTGGGGGCATGTGGCTCTTAGTAGGGAGCACATTTTGAACTTAATAGATGATCTTGTTATTCTTTTATGGATGGTGGTGTTTCTTTTTGTAATCTTCTCGTTTGTCATTCTTTGTTAATATCCATGAAATGTAAAGGATTTTGGATTCTATTTTGGGGGTTAACCTTGGTTGTGGATTTCCAAGGGCGGAAAGCATTATGGTGGGGAGAATTGTTACATCCGGGTTTTGTTTTTCCTTGGATTTGACTTGGGTTGGAGATTGGGTGAGTTCCTCTTTAAAATTTTAAGCTTTATTGGAAAAAAATGTACCTTTTGGTTTTGGAAGCATTTGGCCCACTAGTAGAATGCGGTCCAGAAGACTTGCGGCTTTACCCAGTTAACTTTGCGGTCTACTCATATTCGAAAAATACAATAAGAATTTAATAAATAATTAAATGAAATAGAAAAAGATAAAATAAAACAAAAGTAAGATAAAATTTAAGTGTTTTTACAATAATAATAATAATAATAATAATAATAATAATAATATTGTTTAGGTTGCGTTTAATAATAATAATATTAAAATTTATGTAGTTATTATTATTATTATTAAAAATCTAAATAATATTATGATTATTATTTATATCATTATTTTATTAATATTATTATGAATATTATTAATTATTGTTATTACTATTATTATTTAGGCCGGTGTTTGAGCACCACACGGTTAGCAGAAGCCGTGCAGTCCGCTCGAGTGCTCGTGCATCCACTTCTGGATCAGACAGAAGCTACGACATGGTCTGCGCATGGGCACTTGAGCTATGTGGGGACGACACTATTGTGGCATTCAAATCAATGAAAATTAAATAATGAATATTGAGAAAATTTTAAATAAAGTCTATAATACTATTATTATTGAATTTTTCTATTGTAATTATTATTGTAATTATTAAGTGTGTTATTAATAATAATATTATTAAGAATGAAAAAATGTTATTCATAATTTTAATATTGGGTTATAATTGTAATAATTATTATCATTAATGTTAATATTAATATTGTTATCATTAGTAGTATTATGATTATGGTTAAATAATAATAATTATTCCTATAACTAATATTACAACTATTAATTTGTTTTTGGGGTTTTAAGAAAAAATAACAATAAGGGAAAACCCTAATTTTCACCACAATCCACGCTTAGTACCTCCTCCCATCTCCATCTTCTCCCCTACGTGTAGCCCCCTCCTTCATCCTGCCTAGTGTGCGGCGCACCCACCATGTGCGCACCAGCCGTCACTGGAGGATCCCTCTCCCCTCCCTCCACCGACGCTACCTCCTAATGGATAGATTTCTAGTGCGACCTCATTCCCCCTCCGACACTCCCTTTTTCACCGAAAACCCCTATTATAGCGGGTGCCTCCCCTACCGGCAGCCCTACCTCCAACCAGACCTTTGCCGGTGAACCCACCTCTAGCTAGTCCTTCTTTAGGCTAGTGACCCTTGACTAGATCCACCGCTTCCAAGAGACCCTCCTATGCGATGCGACCCACCGGAAACCCGAGTATGCACTGGACCGACCACCCCCATGCCTGCCATCGACCGCGACATCCCTCGCTCCCACCGTCAACAAAACTAGAAACCTTTCCCGTGCCTGCAGCACCTCATCGGCCTTCTCGATCACATCAACCAGCACCATCAGTGTATTCTTTCAGCTCCCTACATGCCTGAACATGACAATTTCTCATCGCCCCCTACCCATTTGTTTATGCCACAATCATCATCTCGCAGGTAATTATGAACAAGTGCATGGAACGTCTTGTCGTAATGATTGAACTGCAAGTTGAGGTCGGTTTCCCTATGAATTCTCTTTTATATTTGAATAATTATTGGTTTCATGATTTTGGAACCTTTATTTAATGATCATTAGTATTTTTAGTTTTTTTAGAATAAATTATTATTTTTTTAAATAGATTGTTTTCTGATTTGTACGTAAATTAAATGAATTTTTTTATTTAATGTGCACACAAGTTCATGGTGAAATTCCTCTTTAGCCTTTAAAAATGTTTTCCAGATTTAAAAAGGTGAATTGAGTTTCCTAAAGGGGGTTTCAAGTGTGTTTCTGTTCTTCCAAGTGGTTTTTATTTAATTCTTTTGAAATAATTTCTTAGTGTGGAAAGTAGTGGGTTTTCCCTAATTTTTTGATAAATGGAGTTGTTTTGTTAAATTTTTCACAAAAAGTGTCCGATGAAATGTTTGGTTGAATTTAGTGAGAAAATTTTAATATACAAATCATGATTTGAATTTTTAAATGTGTGATGACATTTGAAAAGTTGGTTTGAGTTTCTTGAATGAGTGGTTTTGGATATAAAGGAAATGTGTATTTGGATTTGAAAAATGGTTTGGCTTGTGTTGGTGGTGTGTGTACCTTTGGATATTTTCATGAATGTGGTTTTGGCTTGAAAATGTAATGTAACATGTTTAAATATGATTTCTATTAAATGACTGTGAAGTGTTAAATGATATCATTGCACATTGATTTGATTCTTGAAAAGGTGATGATTTTGTAAGTGTTTTTGAGGCCCATTTGTTTTTTTAGAATGGTAAAAATGATTTTTAAGAAAACCCTTCGAGGATAGTATATTTCATTATTTATGTTAAATGGTAGGGATGTACTCACTGTGGAATCCTCTTGATCCATTTACTTCGATGAGCTAAAGGCAAAGTGATGATCCTTGGGGTGGATCAGGTGATTTTTGTTATAGATTATTATTATATATGCATATATGATTGGATGCTTGGTGGAAATTGTTGGATTTCCCCTTATTATTCATGACATTAGAACCTAGAATAATGAGCAAATTTTTAGTGAAGGATGGTTGTACTATTTTAGATTACACACTGGTTAGTGGCCCACAATAGGGGATTTTTTTTTTATTTCTATGGGATTGGGCCCCTCGATTAGGCCTATTAGGGTGATGATTGGGTGTTTGGGAATTATGAAGTCATTGGGTAGGGAATGCCTCCAGGATGAGTCACATGTATAATAAATTCTAGATTATTCAGGAGCTCCTTTGTTTCACCCATTCCTACTTGAATGAGTGTTTTGATGCATTGTTAGCCAGATACTCTGGTGTATTATTTCCAATTGACCTTCTTGTATATGTTTTGAGCTTACTTCTAGAATAATTTGGATTATTTGCTAAAATGATAATGAATTTTCAAATGGTTATGTAAAAATGGTTTGGAAATGTTTTATACTAACTCTCTCCTTTATAACTGAAATGAAACCCCTGTTTTAAAATAAATATGGTTCATCCTTTGGAATGAATATTCTTTTAAATGGGAAAAAGGTCATTTGACCATGTTATATTTTTCAAGTATAAAATGTGTGAAAATATTACATTTATATATTGTAGTTCAAACCTGAAATTAAATAAATTATTTTTTAAAGGCAATGGATTGGGAATATATTGATGTGAACACCTATTGAGTTTTAATACTCTTGTTTATACCACAGTTCTTATTTTTAGCCTTGGTGTAGGTTTCAACTTGTATTAGATTACGTTAGAAGAAATTTGGTTTCAGTATCAGAGAGTAACCCATGAGGCTACGTGGTGTCTTGGTCGGGGATTGTTTAGTCATGTTGTTGATCCTTCTTTCTTTTTCCTATCGTTTATTTATTTTGTGTTATTCTATTTGATTCTACTGATTGTTTTTTTTGATTGGGAGAAGTCATTCTAATTTGTACTATGTTTAATCCCTTACGCTTGTCTCCATCCCGGGAGGATTGGGAATGCCTCTCAAGTCTTGTCTCAAATCGGTTCGGGAGTGGGATCAGATGGAATCCCGAGTTGGTTTGAGAGAGTATGGTTGTCGATTTTAAAGACCAGGAATTATGATATCTGAAATATTTTATTTTCCACCTCTTATGTGTCTGGGAATTTAAATTTCTATTTGGGTGTGTATTCCCCCATAAATATTGGTTATTTTAAATCATACATTGATTTTATACCTTTTAGATGATTGAACCCATTATTTTATTATTGATGTTTCATAATTTTTTGTTATTCCTCTCCACTATCTCAGGGATATGGTTAGGTAGGAAATGACCCCACATTTATGTTCTTACTTATTGGTGCTTGTCATCTGCACCTAATATATTATGGAGGACTTGGGGTTGTGGTGTCATGACTATCCACTGGGTTAGATGGCCTCATTGGGTTAGATTGATATAGAGTGAAAAAAAGGAGATTTGACCTTAGGATGTTCTTTGGTGTTTTCCTCCTAATGTGGTCTGGTTAAGAACATAGGTAAATAATGTCATCCTTTTTGGAGTGTGGCTTTTAGGCAAGGGACCATGTGTTAGCGTGGAAGTTGATTTATCCATACACCTGGACTTTGAATACCTTCTTGAGTAGCTCCATATATATATATATATATATATATTCTTATAGGACTGTGGTATGTATTGATTACATTCTATATGCCTCCATGAAGATAGAGATCCATATTGGCAATTCAAGATCACAATGAAAATATAATGATTGATGATTCATTTTTTCATGAAATATATTATGTGATATTTCCTCTATGAAGGATTGAAGAAGAACCCTCAATCATCTCTAAGTATATTATACCATCCGGAAATGGTGATGATTCATGAAGCTTAGCATATTCCATGTAACAACCCAATGTGTTTTAATGGAAATTCTCTTCTTATTAATATGTCATAAAATCACATGAAAACAAAACATAATGAACTACTAAGTGATAAGTGACCTTTAAAAATAAGTTTCTCACTTCCATGTTTGGAATTTTGAAAATCTGATATACACGGTTGCAATCAGTAAGATATTTGGAGTCTGATAAGAAAAAAATAATTTTTGGTAAATAGTAACCTACCCATATGAATAGTAACATACCCTTATGAGTATTGATATACCCTAATGAATAGTAACATTACTTATGATAATATATAAATAATATTCATGTTGAAAGTATGATATAACTATATTTTAGAATAAGTTAATGAATGTTTTAAAATTGGGTTTTGATAATAAATTACGACTTTAATTAAATATTAAATTAATCATATTTTCAAAAATATTTTTGAAAAATGGATATCATTTTTGGATTCTATACATTGAAAAATTGTTAGGGTGGATTTTTGAGATTTTTATAAAATACAAGAATTTCTGATGAGTAGTAAAAGACGGTAATTTACCATATATATACATTATAAGCTAAATAGACTATTCCTAGCATGACGGGTTATGTCACCACTCTTGGTTTGAATTGACATGACCCATTTACTATTCTTGGTCATAAAATTCTTACTATTCCTTATCTTGTAAAGAAATAATAAATTAATGATTATAATATTATGAAATCCCTCCTCTCCTCCATTGTAAAACCCCCCTTCACTCTCACTTCTCTTCACACCTCTCAAGACTTGTGCCTTGCTAATATTCTACTCAAAACACTCCCAAATATCCTCCCGCATGTACAAAAGTTCTTAACCTCTTAAAAATACCAAAACTTCTCCACTGAAGAGGTTCTCAAAGGAGGAAGTCTCAAGAGGTAAATTTCTCTTTCCAATTCCTTCATTTCTTTTATGTTCTTTTCTTTTTTGATTCTTTCCTCATGTCCCTTCACCCAAATGGTATGATAAATACTGTAGAATACATGTACTGTAATTCTATTATTCTAATGCGATACTTCACTCTCTTCTCCCCTTTCCTCACCTTTTGTTTGAAAGAAATGAAAACACCTTTTGAGATGGGCCAATTTTGCACATTCAAGGACAATATTTTATCAATTTATATTATTATCTTTAATTCCGGTCATGAAACCATTTGTGTTATGGTTGAACCAGATTATTATATATGTAATATATCATATTTTTGGTTCTGTAATACTTTTGTACAAATTTTATTATGTTATGAAGAAAAACATGTTCATTGTAATCTAACCCACCGATTAACCAAAACGGTTGTCACTAAGGTTTTATATATAATATTTTGACTTCACTCTAAGTAACCAAATTAAATTTAAAACCAAGTAATCTCCTGGATGTGCACTAATATAATATAAATTCAATTCTGGACAACCAATTTCAACTTACATGTTTATCCAAACGTGAATATAAGTGAACCAGTCATTAAAACCAAGTTAACAGATGAGCTCGAACAATGAAATTGAACCTCATAACCATTCCAAATGGGTATAAATGAACTTAAAATGATTATACTAAACCAGTTAAATATAGAAGAGGTTATTAAATTATTAATTAATAAACCTAATTTTTTAGTCAGGTCTTTTACAAGAAGTGTAGAACACAAATGGATTTAATGTAAGGGATCCTCTCTATTTCACTCTTAAATCAAGATTATACTCAATGCTATGACGTTTTATTTGAAATCTCTAATGATGTAATATGTTTACAAACCTCCCCTATACTTCACTCTTGATGTCTAAAAGATAAGAAACACCTTTTTTATCTCATCAAGCCCTCTTAGTTACAAATGTTACCATGCCGATAAACCTTAATGAATTCTACCCATACCTTCTTTGTTCTTTCAGGTTTCCTTATCTATAATTATGTAAAAATGGATGTATTTTATATATTTAGGAATTTATTATAAATTCTGTTTAGTTTTAAAAAATTCATTTAGGAAGATCATTTCATCACTCAATTTTTGGGATATACATTTTTTAAAGGATTTCTTCTTTAGAACATTCTGATAAGCAAACATGTTTTAAGGAAACTTCCCAAATTGTTTCCTAATTTCAAGTGAACTATATCCTCTGTTTTAAGCACAAATTGTCTTTATAAAATCATTATTTTTATTATGAAAACCTTCTTAGTTAAACTCTTCTTTTCTATAATATATTTTCCTCTTATCTATTTTAAAATCTCTATAGTATTTTCCTTAAAACTGCAAAAAAATGTTTTAATGCTAATGTTTCTCGAATTAATTTCTTATATGTTTTCTCTTATGTTTGACATATATTTCCATGTTATATACCTGTTTTACCTTATAAACATCCATGTATGTTCTAAAGCCTTTCTTTCATGGACACTTTCATTATAAACCCATTGATTATGCTTTATGCCGTGATTGTGGTACCCGATTATTTCCTTGGGTACCCTTATGTTTATGTATGGTTGATTATATATGATCATTTATGTGGAATTAATATTCATGAAAATGTTGAGATGGGTGCACCTAGATAATTCTATAATGCATTGGGTATAGTGAAATCTCATGAGATGTGATATGAAACAGGATTGGCGATTAGCCTTGACCCGTACTAAAATGGAAATTAGGATTGGCTGTTAGCCTTGACCCATACTAAAATGGGAAACGATAATAGAGGTTAGCCTTGAGCCATAATAAATACATGTTTTATGATTCTTCTACATTTATATGATTCCATGTTTATATGATTCCATGCTTATATGATACGATTTTATATATTCCATCCTTTGGATATCATTATGTCATGTCTCCTAACTCATGTACTTAAGACATATCCTGATGTTCATTTCCTTACAGGGATTTTCAGCTCATACCTTTGTTCATGTGTTCCCCAGGGTACCCTATGAAGATATAAGGGATTAATGGAAGTTATGATCTCTTTATGGAGATTAAATAAAGAAGTGTTTTTTAGCCCCATGTTTTTTGTTTTATGTACCTAGTCCTCCAAGACACGGGACTTAACAATTCTTGGTTTTTACTCTGATGTATAATTATGTTTAAAATCATGTAATGTTTTATATAAAAGTCTTGGGTCACTATATTCCATGAGTTATAGTAATAGAGTTTTTAGAGGTTCCACTGTGAGATAGATCCCCATGAACTGATGGATTTTCTTGAGTTAGTGATATGAGTCTATAAGATCAGGCATAACAAAATACATTAGATATTTTTTCTAGAATATAAGAATAGATCTGGTGGAATATAGTGGATTCAATTCATTCATAATCATAATGAAGAGATTCTTTAATTTTTTGGAATTTATAATTTGATTCATGAGGGGTACTACCCTCATGCATGTGATCAATTTGGGTTAATAAAAATAATTAACTTCAGTAGGATATTATGATAGTTTATGAGTATTCCATGAGGTTCACTATCATTATTAGGTACACCCCCGATGTGGTACAATATTGTTAATTCAAGGTGTTGATGTTTTTCATTCACACCTCATAGATAATTGTGATAGTGTGGTTTCCTATATATTCCCAACTATGATAGAGTTCTACATAAGGTACTAGGGATAAAGAGCTTCTAATAAAAGGTACAACAATCTTATGGAGTTTATAGTCGGTGTTATGGGGTTAATTAACATACAGTGGATAGTAGGAACCAGTCGGTGGGATCTGGATTCTCCCTGTAAAGGGTAGGGTAGCCTATAGGGAGGTGGATCTAGTAGATGAGAATATGGGGCTCTAAGAGGAGGATATGCTGGTGGAGAGCGATGTTATGTGGTACTTCCACTACCACTACCATGTAGACCATACTAGGATTAGGGGGTTGGAAATCGTGGCGATATGAAATGGACTTCTATGGTGGCTGATGAATTATAATTTCAAAAGAAGATATGAGGTATGATCTATGTTTATTCTATTTTCACTTGTATATTTAGTATAGTTACCCTTGATTTTCAAACATAGATATAAAATATTTTTTTTGATAAATATTCAACAAATTTCACATCACATTCATAAGTATAATTATAGATTAGTTTCTTTGGAGGATTGGTATATAATCAACTCATTTAGTGAATGACCATCAATATCTTCCATAATGATCTCCCACATTAGTACTATTCACAAATATGCCCTATCTAAAACCATTCATCATAACCTGGGGAAATGATATATAAGAAAGGGTTATCTCATATTTACAATAAGGTTAAAACTGTGAAATATAGAAAAATAACATTAGTATAAGGGTATAATAATATGAGAATAACATTTGAAAACCATACCACGTATATCAAAGATCATAGTATTGAGTCATAGAAAAACAGTTGAAAATTCATAAGACATGAATCAAAAATAAATCAAAGAACTTGATACAATATATAATAACATCATAATACGTCATTAATGTGTGGCCAAAAACTAATCATTAAAATTATTTTGTCAAGTATTCCCATAAATTCGTCCATAAAATTTCAAGATAAGGATAAACAACCCTATACGAAATTCAATCTTGAAATGACCCCCATGTTACAACTATCAATATTGGGATAACCTCATATGTATCCTCTTATAGTATTTTTATTAACTATTGTTTACCAATTAATCAGGTAAAAAATCATCATTACCTTATTAATTTTTGGGATATATATATCTCACCTATACTATGATAAAAATCGTACATTTGTGTGCCAAAAAATCAGATAAAATTTTTCATATCACAACCGATGAAATGAAAATGGTTTTCATAAACATTTCACCATAATTTATCATATATAAATGAGATAGGTAGAATAATTATTTCATCATTTTATCTCATAGAATAATATGTTAAAAGAACCAGTAATAATATTAATTTCATCATGGCATTACCCATGGAAGAGAATTAGGTTTCGTAAACATGTTGTCATCATAAACATAAACCATTAAGAGAAAGGATAAAAATGATATTATTGGATCATAACCCTATTAATGAATATATAAAAATAATGGATGTCATATTTGATGAAAAATTATTTTTAATGATCACATGAAACATGTATTTTGGAAAATCTCATTTTTACATTGAAAAAACTTTTAAATATGATTTTTTTAAAAATTGTTTTATATTAGAATAATAATACAAAAATTTAAATTATGTTTCAATGAAAATAACATCCCTAAATTTGATAAATTATTTTCATCCAATAAATTATAAAATAATGATTCCTTTCATGTTTTTCATAAAAGACGAATAAGATTTTTCATGAAAAATAATGAAGACTCATTCCAAAAACATATGAAAAAATTCAGAAAATGTTATACATTTCCTTATTAAATTATTTTATAATAAGGAAAAAAAATTAAAATATTTTTACATGAATTTATTTTTGAAGGAAATTTTTCCCACCGAAGAGATAAATTAATATTTCTTTTATTAAAAACATTTTCTCAATTATTTTATGTACCAAGCAGTAGAAATATGATACAATTAGTTGAAAATATCTTTAATAACCATTGTATGGTAAATTTCATAACACTTAATTAGAATAATATTAGTGTATTTCAACATTTTAGACTGAAATATAAAAAATCCAAACAAACAATGAAATCATAACCTAAAACCATAGCCATTTTAGTTACATTTGAAACACAATACCCATGGTATGATTACAATTAATGAAACATATTATATCATTAAATTAATTATATTAGTGATATTACATGTCAAAGGGGATGTATATTCATCTCATACAATATTATAGGTTCTTAACCCAACATATTCCTCAGATGAAGAAAATTGAGACAAAAATCCATTACATCTTTGGTTACTTTTGATTGGTAAAACTAATGATAACGAGGTACTAAAATACATTTGAAAATTACAATAATATTCATAATTACAATAATAAAATAAATTTTTGGGTATCTTATAAACCTCATAGGATGAATAGGTATTAAATATATCATGTTACTCACATATATAAAAATAGAGACCAAAATCCTTTACCATATGTCTCAACATCCTTTGTATATGTTAAAACATCAAGTATAATAACTATAAGTTTAATATAATTTTTTATAGAATGATAATTTTATATATCATATCATATATGAGTTAATTATTTCCTTTTATTACACTTTTATTATCAATTACTTGTTAAAATCATGTTTCAGCTAATAACTACTTTGTTTTTTAAATATGTTTTGATTTAATATTTTTAATCCTCCTACATTGATCATGGTTCCATAATATCTGTAATAATAATAATGATATTATATTAATATTTATATCTAAATTATAATTTTTTTGGGAGTCATTAATGTTGTTCTTGATAAATGAAGTATGTTACAATCAAATATATGATCAGCCAGACATACACATGAGTAACATTTCCATTTTTCAATGATAATTATGAAATAAGAGGTAAATATTATATTATAATTCAAAAAATATCATTATATTATATAAAAATATTTTTATTTAAATATAATTATACATATCATCCATGAGGGGTGGTGATTAAAATATAGTCACATCGCTTCGTGAATGTGGTATTGATGAAGTACACGAACAATGTTGTCATCTTTCAATGAGTGAAAATGTAAGATTACAAATGATATATTTTTATTAAGGAATGAAAAATGTGTCATTAAAATTAAAATTATATCATTTATGTCATATATATTTGTTACTTTTATTATTAGTGTCTTAAATTTTAATGTTTAGTGAAAACAAATAACATCGCTTCATGAGGCGGTAGTCCACTGTACACTTAAACAACATTATCGTCCCCACTACGGGATGGAATGTAAAAAGGTTAAATATGATATAATTAATCAATATGTATTATTATTTTTAAAATATAATATATATATATATATATATATATTAGATATATCATCCTACCCAACTATGAGAGGTGGTAATGAAAAAATGAATGACATCGGTTCACAAGGTGGTAGCATGTCAAATACATTAACAATGATTATGTAAACCAGTTGATGAAACCAGAGATATTTTTAGGAAATTACCAAAACATAATAAAATAAAATTATACTCTTCATTATTTTTTTATTATATCGTAATTTTTTATTATAATATTTTTTGATGGAGGATGAAATAAAAAATTGATTGTTAAAGAATGTTTCCTCATCTTTAGGTAACATACTCAGGTTTTCACTAAATTCATTGCTAGGATAGAATTATTCAAAATTTAAGTAATATATTTTTAAAGAGGTATTTTTGGAAGTTATTTTTACCCTCATGGATGAAATAAAATGATTTTATTGTGTTTATAATAGATGAGAGTTGTTGTCCTTTTATAAGTGATGTAATTAGAGAACTAGTAATGTTTTGAAAAAGAAAAGGGGTACCCACATTTTTCCCTTGAAAAAATGATAAAAATGAATTATTATCATCTATATGAAAATATTGGGTTGACATATTTCCAGAAAAGTAATTTTTGACGTTTTTATGTCATTTTAAACATTATTTTTTTAGTTTAACCATTGGTAGAACAATTTTTACCTTAACTGTGGAAATAATTTATTATTATTTCCACAATACATTATGGTTAATAATTATTAATTACATATTAAGAAATATTAATTTATATTATTCCAAATATGGTATCCATTTATTCAAATGAAAGTTACAGTATTGTAAAAATTGAATTTACTATTAATCTCATAGACGTGAGGAGAAAGCGGTTTCTGAGAGAGAAAATATTCAATAGCTTATAGAGTTTTTATATAGAAGTTTAAAATGAAATTTAATCCAATTAAATAAATTGGATAAATATATATACAATACATGAATTTTTACAATATATCAAATTTAAAATATAATTTATCTTTATAAATTTCTTAAATTTGAATCCATTTATCGATTAAATTTGTTTATTTTTCACTATTAATCAAAAAATTAATCTTTTTATAAATCAAAAAAATAATCCTTAATATAATTTTGAAATTATTATTTTAAAATTGAAATATATATTTTAAAATAAATTTTCTAAAACTAAGACAAATTAAATTTAAAATAAAACCCACAGATGAGATTGAAAAGTGGGTTTTTGTGAAGCGTATTTTTCCAAAACAATATGATTTTATGTCAAATATATGTCAAATAATAATCACCAAATGAATGAAAAGTAATATTTATTTATATATAATATGTATAATTAATTTAAAAAATTTATAATTGGGGATTATATTAATAAATTAAATTGGTGAAACATAATTCACTTTAAAACAATTTACAGAGAAAATATTTTTTTTAAAAATAAAATAAACTTATATTAAAATACAATATAATGTTTATTAAAAAGAATTTTTTTTATTAAATATAACTAAAAAGTAAATATGTTAAATGAAATCCTAATTATGAATTTTAATTACTCAATTTCATGAAAATAAATTATATATTAACAAACATATATATTTATCACTATTTAATGAAAAATAAAAAATTTCGGAAAAAAGGCCAAACATTCACAAGGAGTTAGATCCAATATGAGGATTTTAAAAGTTAATTTCATTATATAAAAGAAATTTTATTATATATATATACATATATTAATTTTAATACTTTCTCAAAAAAGTAAATAAAAATCATTCTTGAACATAACATATTTTGAATAACAATAAGTACATTACTAAAACTGATTTATTTTTCACTAAGAAATAATATTTAAATTTATATGTATATTTATGTTTCATAAATTAGTTAACATTATTCATTACAAACTATTCAATGGATAGGTTATAATTTTCATATTTAAAATAATCTTATTTCATGGTTCATTGAAGCATGGTGACACATTCCATGCACTCAATCAAAGATAATCATTGTTGTGAGTAACACAAGATAAAATCATTGTTTAATATAAAAAAGTAATCATAAACGTTAAATTAAGTTAAAAAATCAAAAAATAATTGGATATTACAATACACCCCCTTAAAATGAATTTCACCCGCAAAATTCATCTCAACCATCAATTGTTTATCATTTTAAAATTCCATCATAGAAACCTTCATCTTAAAAATGAATAATCAAACATGACTTTATTTTGGATGGTTGTAAACATAAATAATACCAAAGGTAACTTATTATAGGTTTCAAAAATAGGATAAAAAATGAATGATGTTAAAAGTTGGACATAAAAGTTAATTCTAACACTGAAATATTGATGGAGAGTGATAGGGAACATTATCAAGAGAAAGAAAACTTCCAAAATGCCACAAAAGAAAATTGGTGTAAAAAATATCGTTGATATAATAAAGAATGATGATAATAATGAAAAATATTATTTCAATATCAATTTAAATATTTTTATGAAAATTTAATTATAAGATAATGTTACGTCATTTCATTCCATTTTATAAGCATAATCTGTCATGTTGGTTGTTCCGTAATCAATTTCATCTTCATCTCTTACTCTAAGAGATGAATTTGATTTATATATGAATCACTAAAAAAGATCAATATAATAATTTCATTGCATTACTTCAATATCTATTTACTATAAAAAAATATTTATCATAAGTCATACATAAATTTTCATATAATGAAATAATACATCAATCTCAAAAAATTCATCCAAAATTCATTATAAGATATTAAATAAATAGTTTACATTATTATCTTTTTAAAATAAAAATTTATCAATAAGAACATTAAATTTATAAATATTAATATAATATTAATCCATGAATTATTAAAATGTCTATCACTATTTTAATATACCAATGTGTGAATTACAAAGTCTTATATTTTTATAAATCGTTGTAATGAATATAATTACATTAAAAAAAATAAAATAATTCACACTTACACATTTCATTTATAAGACCACATATTATTAAATATATTACATAAATAAAAAAATGATGTAAAATCCATCAATAATTGAATAAACCACTCTTTCACAAAAGCATTAATTAGTTCTATGGAAACTTCTAATTTACAAATTTACTTTATCCACATAAATAATCTAAATACCAAACTTAATAACCCAATCATCAAGAACATATTAATAGTTATTATTCCTTGATCATGGTTTCTCAATTAATATTATTTTTCCATTTAATCACTCTTATAGGTTATCCACATTATTCATAATAGTATCACATTTCCTTAAAAAAACATTCTATAGACATTTAATTATATATTTCAGGATTTATATATCATAATTATTGAATTGAAATACAAAGACACATTAATCATTACACATCATCCATAAAAAATTTACTAGTATTCATCATCTTATTAAAAAATATATCATTTATATAGTAAATAATGTGTTATGATTCATCATCCTCAATGTATTCATTTTTCTTAAATTTAACGTAAACAATTATATTATAATAGCCCATACCATTTCCATGTGATCCTTGCCTCTTCATCATTAACTATATAACCATTACACGTACCACCTTTTTAATTCTATTCATGAACATCAAAATATGAAATCAATATTCATAATTCCCACAATTTCCAAAATTATAACATTTATCTATTGATAGTAACTTATAAAAAATATTTTTAGGCATTGTGTTAAATGTACATTTTATTTATCCATAAAAATTGATGAGTCTATTCCTTTCTTCTCTATATGTAATATTTATTCTTATTCCTTTGATATATTCCCTAATATTGTTATTATTACAACAGTCACTACATGTATGAAAATTAATATTCTTTTGTTTATGGTCTCCATGACCTGAACTCTCTACAAATTCCATCCTTCTATTTTTAGTGAGTCTGTGAGTTGGTTAAGGTATTGGATGTTAATAATATTGGGAATAATGTTTTATGAATAATAAAAATATAGACCACTCCTATCATTATACAATTTTTTTTCTTAATTTAATCATATTTTCCTTCATATTCAATTTTAACACTATACCTTCATGTTTCATCTATAGGCTAAAACAAAAAATCATAGCATTATTGACAATATTCAGAATGTGAATCCCAATAATCATGAAAAATTATTTGTATTATTTATATGAAATTAATTCTTAATTTCAATCTATGAAACCTTTGTCTTAACCTAGTTCATTCATGGTCATCATCTATTTGAATCATTTTTGATGGTTCATAATGAGTTTTTGAACTTCTTATGAATTTCCCCTTACAATGTCAAACCAAGTGTGAATTAAGGTCCATTTTCATGCACTAGGTGATGATATTGTCCATGTAAATATGAATGTTTATTTATTTATTACCCTAGGTAGATCTATTTCATATCCATGTCCATGTGTATTATACCAACATGGATACTATTACATGGAATCTACACACTCCATCCTTTTAAAAAAATTGAATAAATTTTCCTATAATTTTACTCATCCTTATACTCATCCAAAATTAGAAACCTTTATATATCCATATAAATATCCTTATCTATCTCCCTAATGTTTTATTATCTTAGTTACCAATTGTTAACTAATAATTTTTTCATATACCAACTATAGTGACTCAGGACTTTCATGCATTGATATTACATCTTTTTAAATGAAAATTCACTACATTACACTACACATCCCTGTGGACTATATAATTTTATTATATTTGGATAATAATATCATAATATTTAAATTTTCTTAAAGATCATAAACATATTACATAATTTTATCCCCATATAACACTCTTAAAAAATACCCTATATAAAACTATTCATAACAACTAAGGGGAGAAAAATATTTTAAATAATGAGATAAGATACTTAGAAAGGGTATATTAGGGAAATAGGTAAACATAATATGATTATAAAGGTTTTAGAATAATAGGATTACATTTTAATACCATATCCTACATATCAAAGATTGTAATATCGAGTCACCACATAATTATGGTAAGTTCATAAGACATGAATCATAAAAAAATCAATTAACACATACCAAGAGTGCATAAAATTGGTATAAGACATAAATTTGTGGCCTACACATAATAAGAGAAGTATTATGATAAGTATACCCACTAAGACATTAATAACATGTTAGTGTTGGTTTAACCACACATATGTATTCTTTAGACTGGGGATGAACTACCATATACCATATTTTAGTATTCAAATAATCTCTTATGTACAAACTTTCTAGACTTGGACATCCTTTCGTGCACCCTTTATACTCACATAACATTAATCGTTACCGAATACATTAGAGGGAAATATAAGAACGTCCTAACAAAAAATGAAAATCATTCATATGTGTGACACATGTTCATAAAATAGTCATAATATCATAACCCATGAAATAAAATAGGTTTTCATAAAAAATTTATTATATCAAAACCTATTGAAAATAGATATGTTTAATAATAATTTCAATGTTTCATCATAACTGAACCGATGAAAAGAATATGGATTAAAAATTATTTCATCATGGAATAACATGAGGAAGTGAAAAATGTTTCACAGACATCTGGTCATCATAAACATAAATCATACATACAATTAAAAAGAATGGTATCCTTGTATCATGACCACATTAAATCATAATTAATATAAAAGGATTTCCCCTTAAGTGGAAAACTATATTTAAATATCAAATGAAAAATTTCTTGGGTAAAATTAACCATTTCACATTGAAAGATACTTTTTAAAACATAAATCATTTTAAAAATACCTTTAATTTTAAATTAAATTAGAAGCATATACTTCGTTTTCAACAAAAATAATGGCATTGACAAAGAAAAGTTTTGTTCATGCTATACATGTTAAAATAATGGTTCCTTGTAGTAAATTTTAAACAAGGATTATTTTAAAAAAATACATGAATATTAAATTTAGAAAATTATTTAATATCTAAAACACGAGTAAAAATTAATTTAATAAATTAATTGGATAATTGAAAAGAATTGAATTTTTTTACAATAAATTACAATGGAATAAAAAGAGTTTTCAATAGGAGGGATAAATAAAACTGATTTTCATGAAAATATATTCTCACTTATTTTTTGTAACATAGAATAGAAAATGGTTATACTAATTGTAAATATAATTATTTACTAGAGGAGAATAAAATTATTTATTATTGTTTATATTTGGATAATAATATTTCAACATTGAATACTTATTCATAATCAATCATGATAATAAATGAGATTGTAACATAAAATCATTAAAACATTGGTAACATTTAAATGATATTACCTATGAAAGTATAACATTAAACAAAACATCGAATATCAGGTAAATATATATATTACTTTTATAACATGTCAAAGTGGATTTATATATTATTCATAAAATATTATTTGTTCATAACACAACATATGCCTTAAATAAGATAAATTGAGGAAAAAATCCCTTACTACATCATTTGAACCATAAACCCTATGAAAATAAAAATAAAAAAATGGATATGTAAATGCCAATAATTTTCTAGATATTAGTCATGAAATACATTCATGGGAAGAATATAAAAGGTATAAAATAAATAATTTGTGAATATGCCTTGTGTCTCACAAAATAAATAGGTGAGTTAGAAATTACATACCTTAAGTCTTGACTTACTTTATACACATTTAAACATCCTTTTTAATAATTATAAATTTATAATATAATTATAAAACCATATATCATACCAAATATGTTTTACTTATATCATTTTATTAACATAAATTAAGAATTTGTTATTAAAATCAAGTTGTTGGTAATAACTACTTACTTTTTCATATATGTTTAACTTTTTTATTTTTGGTAATATAATATTGATCATAGTTACATCATCTCCATAATAACAACAACTAAATAATAATAATATTTATAAATAAATTACGTGTTTAATTACAATCATGAAATATTGTTATGATAAATGAGGTGTGTTATAATTATTGAGGCAACATTCCGTACATACACATGAGTATCATTTCATTTAATCAATGATCATTATAAAATGGATTTAAGTAATATATTATCATTATATAATGATAAAAATGTTTTAAATATCATATTATTTCATTAAATATATCAATACATATCAACAACATGGTGTAGTGATGAAAAGAGATTTACATCGTCTTGTGAGGCCAATAGTCCACACATACATGAACAATGTTATCATCTTTCATTGAGTGAATTGGTAAGAAATAAAAAGATATATTACAGTTGGTTAATAATAAATATTTAATTAATATCATAATAATTTTATTTATATATAATATATTGATTACTATTTTTATTATTTTCTTAAATGTAATGGTTAGTGAAAATGAATCACATCGCTTCCCGAGGTGGTAGACCACTATACAGAAGAAAGATGCCAACATATACCATATAGAATGAAATGAAAAACAATATTATATTATATAATGAATAAAAAGTTTTAATAATTTTTTAAATATCATTTATATACTTTATATACATAAACATACCCAATTGAGAGTAGTTGTAATGGAAAAATGAACGACATCGGTTTGTGAGGCGGTAGTCAACTATCGACATGAATGAGGATTTCGTAACCCATTTGATGGATGTAGAGATGATTTTAGGTAATTACCATTAAATAAAGTAGTATACTTATGTTAAATAAAATAAGGCTATTATATAACCATGTTATAATATGTATTTTAATAGATGGAAGAAGAAATAATATAAAAATGCATGTTGAATATCTTTACCACCTATTCATGTAAAGTCATTATGTTTTTTCTCAAAAGCCTTCCATTAATGGATTTATGCCAAAAATAAGTTTCCTGGGATGAGATGAGGGATTTTGGAAATGAATTTGGATTTTATTTCTAGATTCTAAATTATTTTATTGTGTGAATAAAAGAAGAGATGGGGTGGCATTTCATATATGCGGAGTATGGGATAATTGTTATTTATATAAAATAAAAAGGTGTACAAATAATTTCATAAAAAAATAAGGCTAAAAAATGAATTATTATATAGATTTATAATTTATCTGCTCCAAATAGTTTTATAAAATATATTTCTATCATGTTTTCATGACATATCTATCATTATATTTTTAACTTAACCCTCATGTAAACCCATTTAAATCATAATCGTGATAATTAATTTTTACGATTTTCACTATTCACTATGGAAAATAATAAACATATTATATATTATAAATTAAGATCGTTCAATTTATGGAATAAATTTTTTCAAATGTTATTTTCATTAGTTGAAAAAAATAATTTAATTTTTTTTGCACAAATACAACCAGAAAGCGGGTTTCAAAGAGAAAATGTTTAAATGTTTCCATTGTTTTTGTATCCAATGTCAAAATGAAATTGATTAAAATATAATAAATTGGATTTATTGATATATAATTGTTATATTTTTTTACTTTTTAACTAATTTATAATATAATTTTCTTTAAAAATATTTTTAATGAAAATGCAGTTTTCAATAAATATTCCATATTTTACAATATACCAAAAAATTATTATATTAAAAAAATTATTAGATATTCAACCTAATATTATTTTTACATGTTGTTGTAAAAAATTAAATTAATTATTTTAAAATTATTTTTCTAGAAATTTAAAAAATTAAATTTAAAATAAATCCCGGAGACGTGATGAAAAAGTAGGGTTTTGAGAAGTGTAGTTTTCATCCACAAGATGATTTTTTATTAAATCAATTTATAATAATATAATTAAGTCAATATAAATTATATTTTATTTATATAAAATACTTAAATGTCATTTAAAACACTCCTGGTTTGGTATTATTTTTATTATTTAATATGGAGAAACATTATGCACTATAAAACAGTTCTCAAATTTTTTTTACAGTAAAATAAAGATATAATAAAATCCAATTTAAAGTTGATTCATTTATAATTTAGTGGATTATATATAAATAAATAATACTTATTTTAATTTTAAAATATAATGGAAAATTTATATTAATTATTTAATTTAATATAAATTGTTGTTTAAAAAATTCACTATTTTAACTATTCACTGGAAAATATATATGATTCAAAAAATAAAAAAATTATATCCTAGTTTTTTTAATAGAATGATTAGAAAAATTAATTTAAATTTATGAAAAAAAATTTCTAAAATTTTGATAAATTTTTTATAATATTTTCTTATTAGAAGAAACAAAAAACATTATTGAATATGAGATATATTTTAAGATTATAATTACAGTACAATTTTCTTTTTGATTATTTGAAATGAATTTAAAAATAAATTTATATTTATAGGTAAATTTCATAATGTAATTAGTACTATAAATACCCTACTATATAAAAGCTCTTTTATAATAGTCATAATTAAAGTAATATTATTTCATGGTTTATTGAACCTTAGGGTAGCATTTCATGCACACTATTAATGAAAATCATTGTTTCATGTAACACATGATAAAATCAATGTTTTGTATAATTAAATAAATTAAAAAATTTAAAATAATATGAAAAAATTTATAACATCTCTATATGTCAGATGTAGACACATACACAATTTACTACTTTGTTTTTTTATCCCTTTGTGAGTGTTAAATCTTCTCATTGAGACCATAGTATAGAAGATTTTAGAAAAGGTTCCAAATTGGTGTGATTCATCAATATTTCCTATCTCCATAAAGAGAGAACTATATATTAGTTCACAGAGTTTACCATGGGTCCTCTTGGTCAATTTGATGAAACTATATGATGTAATCTTAATTATGGACTAGTTTTAAACTATTCAATCCAAGATTATGTGTCATCATAGAAAATTTAGATGCTTGCAAATAGATCGGATGAAATTATCTATTATGGGTGGGATAGATATCATAGATTTTAGAGTGGGTATTGTGATAAGGAGTCCAAAACCCATCACCCATAAATTAGTGAGTATATCCCTTGGCACAATGGGCACTTCAGGTATCTTTATTCCTTCAGTTGTGGTGGACATTATAGATGTCCTCCAAGAGCTTGTTATAGGAATACCATCAAAGTTGGATATGGATTTTTTCCTCAATTTACACACCATAACCATATTAATATCTTCTATTGTCTACTTGATGGAACCTATTGAGATATGGTATCTAAGTGTGAATTTAGAGGAACATTGAGAGATGGGTTTTATCATACCTAGTGTTCCCTTAGGAAGATCATGTTTTGTTCATGATAATGATGGATGAGTGTTTGTGTATTTGTGTTGGAAATCATCTCTTGAACCAAACAATGATAAATAATATATACCCCTTACTATATATTGATAACCTCTTTGATCTATTATGAGTAATCAGACAGTTCTCAAAGGTCGATCTATTGTCTGGTTACAACTATTTGGGGGATCAAAAGGTCAGTATTCTGATGATGGAATTTTGACTTCACTATTGACACTATGAGTTTCTGGTGATTCCTTTATTGTTGGTGAATTCCAATGTTGTGTTTCTGTCTTTCATGAACCTGATATTTTTTCCATATGGTGACCTATTTTTTGTTGTCTTCATTAATGACATAGTCATTTACCATACAAAAGAAGAGGATCATGTAGATCATTTGAGTATGAGACTATATATATTTTATGAGAATCAACATTATGTTAATCTTTCAATGTGTGAGTTATCCATCTACTGAGTCCTATTTCTAGGTCTTGACATTTTTAAGAAATGATTCAATGTAGAACCAACTTCGATTGACATAGTTGTTTCATGGGGGAGACCAAAAAAATGTGCCAGTGATGCATAGTTTTATTAGATTGTAATTGTACTATAGTTGGATCAGGGAACACTTTTTTAAGATTATATCCCCTTAGACCACCCTAAAATTTAATGGAGAGTTTTTTGGCTACACTAAGCATCTTCAATGATCCTTCATGGAGTTGAGGCTGAGGTACACTGGATCCCCTATATTGATACTATCACAGAAGGGTGTAGTGTATTTAGTTTATTTTAATTCGTTTGGTGTTTGGATCAAATGAAAATTTATGCTGAGGCAGGTGGTAATATAATATAGGTTAAAGAAGTAGATACCCCATGAGAATAACTACACAACTCATGGGATAAATTTTTCATCTCTAATGTTCACTTTGAATATGTGGAGGCACTAAAATCTCCAAGTCCAATTTTTGTTTACTTGGACCATTCGAGTCTCAGGAATATCTTTGTAGAGAGATACCTAAATATGAAACATAGGTTTTGTCTAGAGTTCCTAAGTTACTATGATTTTGAGATAGTACATACTCTTTTTAATGAAAATATAGTCAAAATTCCCTTTATTGAAAATTTGATTCTCATTTTGTGGATGAGGTATATGAGTAATTGGCATGTTTCTAACTAACCATGTCAAAGTAGATTAGTATAGATTATTTTTAGTCAATTATTATAAATCCTCCACTTATCTAATATTCCTAGGTAGTAGAGTTGAGAGATATTGTATTTGAGGTTCTTTGTGACCATATATCATCAATAGATTTACTTAAATGATTTTTCAAAGGAGGGGATGATGTTATCCTTTTTCAAGTATGAATGATGTTTCCATTAATTATGTGATATGAGGTGATTAGTTAGTTTTATACATCTTTGTTAGATGTTCATCATGGTGTAGATAATATATCTAAAGACCTCTAGTAGAAATTTTGGGGGAACAGAATAAGATGAAGGTTTTCCAAGTTCATATTTAAATATCCCACAAGTGAGTAGGTGGGGAATATTCACCAGGTTTGGACAAGTTTGAAAAAGCATCTTGAGATCCCAGACTAAAAATGGGTTTAAATATCCAAAGATGTTGTGACAGTTTTTCTATGAATAGTGAATTCATAGTATTTCAATTGGGTAATAGTTGATTGGCTTAGGATTAGGACACAATTCATTTACATCAGGGAGAAAATTTTGGTGGAGATTCGTGGATAGTTTTATAAGTGGTATATTATCCACATCCATGGGGTTCCCTCAAGGATTTTCTTTGACCAAGATGTGTGGTTTATATAGTAGTTCTTGAGAGGGCTGCATGAGAGATTTGCGACCCTGTTGTGTATGAATATATTATTTCACCACCAAAATGATGGGAAGAACATGTGAAATTCATTTTTTTGTTAGAGTATATAATGATGGATTTTGTTATATAATTCATTTAGAGATAGGAGTAACAATTCCTATTAGCAGAGTTTTTTTATAATAACATATATAACTCTACAATCATCTTCCTAACATTTGAGACCTTGTTCAGGGGACCCTTTAGGGCCCCTTTTACTAGATTGAGATTAGTTTTACATCTCAACTTAGACCATAGATTGTGGATATGATTATAAATAAGGAAATGGTGTTTCAAAAGATGATGAGGATAAACTAGAGACTATATAAATTTTACACATATCGATGTTGTAGGACCCTGAAGTTATAGTAGGGAGACCATGTTTTTCTAGGATTTTCCCAAAACGGGGATTTGAGATTATTTTCATGGTTGGAATGCTAATACTGATCTTAATTGGGTTGTTTATGAACATATGGAGATTTGGAAATGCTTCCTAATTTCAATCATTACCCCCATATTTAGAGTTGGTGCAAGATGTCTTCCACATGTCCTGGTTAAAGATATACATCCAAAATCCCATGTATGTCATTGAATTTGGAAATCTAGACATTGAAGATGGATCTAACTTCATGGAGAACCCAAATTAAATTTAGGATCATAATGAGATGATCATAAAATGATGTTCCATTTCCTAGGTTTACGTTCTACGAGGGTATGGAATCATTCAGCAGTGGTCTTAATATTTGGAAAACCAGATTTGTGATCAGTATCCAAAAATATTTTTAGCTTGTACTTATGAGGAATGAAAATCAATTAATTAGGGAATAATTTTTTAATCCTATTATTTTATTTTAATATGTTGAAATTTATAAAGTAATGTTTTCTGAGAGAAGAATAGATGTGGCCAAAAATTACGAAGCCCGATGAGCTCGAAATTGATATATTAAAAATATTAAAAATATTAATATAACATGTGCATAGTTTTTCAGAATTAATGGGATATGTCCCAACCATATTCTTAAATAGGAAATTTTATAGCATGATATATTTTTAAATTGTTGGATTTCACAATGTGGGAAATTATGAGTTTTTCACTAGATGTTCGATTGTGGTAGCCATTTTCATGTAAGTTAATTTGTCTAATTTTTTAAATTTTATAAGTAATTTATTAAAATAATAATTTAAATTTTTTATCAATTTACTTTATTATATAGGAATATTTAAGTGTTCATCACAAAATCCATGGATCTTTGATAGGAGATTCATAACATTCTTCATTGAAAAATCAGAATCAAATATTGAACAATGATCATATCATGGTGTATGGATAGGTAGTGAATGGGAGAAGACCCTGACATCATTGATGAAGGAATTATTCACCAATTATTGGTACAAAATTAAGGTATATCATTTCATATTTTTCCACATTTTAATAGAATCTTGGGAATGGATTGTATAATTTTTTTTGATATGGGATATTTTGAGCTTTACATGAGCCCATTCTATAAATTAAAATTTTTAAAATCAATTTATATTTGATATTCTATGATACCTCACTTGGAAATACATATTATGAAATTTTTCACCATTAATTGTAGCCAAATGATGGATTGATTATTTTGTTTGTGAAAGTATCCCCACTGTTCTTCACGTTCTTCACCATCAGCCTACATAGTGATTGTAAAATAATGTCGAGGTGAGTTTGAGTGTAATAGAGCCCCAAGATTTGTGATATATTGACATAAAAGGACCATAACACTGATTCATGATTAGATAATCATAGAATGTGGGATTAATTATAGGCCTGCATGGATCTGGGATCTTAAGAGGTAATAAAAGGAGATGGTAGAGTCATGAGAAATGATTTGGTAATTAAGGGGGTGGCTAGATTTTGATATGTAGCCAATAGATGCTATACAATTCATTGATGAAATATTTACTATAGAATATTGATGATTTCAAGTGATCAACATATGGAAATTATTTCCAATTTTGTAAATTTGGGGTCCACAATAAAAACTAAAATTTCTTTGGAAAATGTGACTACACATCATTTATTAATAATAAAAGATAAAATGTAGCATACCCTGGATGTGGTACTAGGGTTTTATATGGATTTAAGGATCACACTCCTAGTGGGTATGCTCAAACACCCTCTGAGTCTCAATGGGTGTCCAAGTAAAATGATAGCTAGAACACAAACATGACCTTATGTGGGAGGAAACATCATGTACTCAGGGTTTACAAGAAAATGAACCTATATCCTTGAATGGCTAGGTACATGGGAATGACCATGAGTACACTGGTCAGCCCTGGATACCTAATACAAATTGTGTGGACCAATTACAAGACATCTAATGTGAACTAGTATCTGGGAATTTTCAAGAAGAAATACCATTGATCAATGGAGTAAGACCCCATAATGTATAGGACACATACATGTTGTATAACCCCACTTTGAGAAACATCCACATTTCATATCACCATGGTATGGAATTAGATTTTAGCTAATTATTATCCTATACCAAATTTTTTACCTTGTAAAATGAGATAATAGCCTTTGTCATAGTGTTCATGATATGACATGGGTTTTTATGAGTGTTACTCTTATTCAGTAGATTGTTTATAATTTTAGTGATCAATCTAGATCATTATAGATAGGTTGGGGTTTTTAGTCCCCTAATCCATTAGGGTGTCGGTCCCCCATACACCTTGTATTGGATTCAGTGGAACCCCCTATAGAATTAGGGAATGGATCCTTTACCCACTGATTATCACCCCCAATTGACCTAGGTAATTGGTCCTCCCTTAATATAGTGTCTTTCCCTCAACTATAACAGGGATAATGAATTTCATTAAAACTTACTGTGTGTCACATCTATATAGTAAAAGGGGGTGGGTCCTTTTTTCATTTTGTGGTACCCCCTAATGTACCGTAGATACAATCCTCTATTATTAAATTCCAAGTGGAAACCCCTATTGTTATCAAGAATGGGTTATCCATATATTTATTAGCAACCACCTGTCATACCCTACTATGGGACCTCAATTTGTCTTTTCAGTGGCATCCCTCTGCCATACCAGGGGGAATGTCCTCTTTGCTACATAGGATTGGAACCCCCTATCATACCAGGGTGTTGATAATATATCTATAGAATATTTCACCCCCTGGGTTATAAGGAAGTGATGAGGTATATTTACAAATCATGATTTCTTTATATAGAAAACGATATGTTTGGAATCATAGATAGACCTTTTGAGGTGCATGTACTATCATTGTATTGTGGTTGGATGTGATATGGGGATCCCAATTCATTATCTTATAGGTTTCTATTACGATTATATATATATATAGGTTTTATTTCCCACTAGTATTGGTTTTAGCTGACTACTTATATATTAAGTCTCATATTTCCCCCTCTTTTGTTTTTGGTGCATTCTATCAGGTATGTATACACTCACACCTTCATGGGAATTTCCCACATGTATTATATATTATGAAGATGATAGAAATATCAGAGGTTATTTCAAAAGATCATATGGATAATCAGGTGGATAAACTGTGTATGGTGGTTGGGCTTAAAGATCTAGTTATGGGAACTGTCAGATCTTTTTTATTCCAATTGTTCTCAGGGTGGGACTTAATTTGTGTTTGGGTATGTAATTTTCCAATTTTAAACATTGTTTTTTCTGTCATACATTGATTGTATTTAATAGAGGTTATTACATGAATACTATTCATCTAGATGTTAATGTCCATTTTTATATTCCTCTGAACTATTTCAATTAAGCTATTGGGTGTGTGCATATTGGTACCCAAGGAAAAGGCATTAGAAATATGTCATGCCTTCTTGGAAAATATTACCAAAAATTATCCTATGTATCCAAGCTTGGATATATGGAGGCCCAACCATTTTATGACAATATGGCCCTCAGTTCTTCTAGTAATTACATATAAAGAACAAGTTTTTTCATACATAAATATTAGGTCTTTTTCATGAATATTCAATTTATTTTATAAACTCGTGCATAAAGAACTTAATAGTTTTGTATATTTTAAGAAAATAAACACAATAATCTTTTTCCAAGAATGATATTTGATATATTTGATAAATATATCCTCAAAAATTACTACTTACAAGCATACCCTAACTAAAACATTCATTATAACATGGGGAAGGAAACATATGAATGAGTAATATCTGATTCTTAGTAATGGTAACCATGTGAAGTATAAAACTATGATAAAATGACACCATATGATAAGAATAAGAATATTTCATCAGGAACATAAATTATTATGTTCATACGCAACCATTCATTGGTCATAAAGATGTTTCATGGAATAAAACATTATCATTTCACAAAAAAGAACCATTAGAGGGATAAATCATCATAAATCAATCATTGACTTCAAAATCATGTCATAAATGTGTGGAACCTTCATAATCATTGAAAACCATATCACATTTCATTTTTAAATTCCAATTCAATCGATATAGTGGATCAATTATCATCACCAATTTCCCATTTTTGTAACACCCCAAGCTTCCACAATACGTTTCCCTTTGAATAATAAAATAGCTTTCATTTTACACAACTTTGAGATTCTAACACACCGCAACCAATCGAACTAGCCATTATGAACAGTAATACCAACTTTTTGAAATTTTATAAATTTTAGTTTTCAAAATGGACTTCTTTTTTGAATTCAGAATATCAAAATTATCTTAGGGTGATTTTTTGGTATTTTTCTGAAAACATTCAATTTTTGATGAACAGTGAAAACACTACGTTATTGGTTAAAACTAACTTTTTATTTTAATAATTATATATTTTATTTAAATTTATTTTAGAAAAAAATCGATATATAATATCTATGTATGTTCAATGTAATTCATTGGATTCATTTTATAATAAGTTTAGATATATAAAAATATTATTGAACTTTTTACCATCTTTTACACACCTCCTAGGAGCATTTGCAAATTTGCATAAAACATAATTTTACCACTACTGTGAGTCAAATTTCAAAAATACGTGAGAAACAGTTAATATCAGTAAGAAAAATGTGGTTCAATAAGATGATTTTTTGGTGAATAGTAACTTTTGACTTTTATTTACCACGATTAAAAGTAAATAGGGTACTTAAGGGTAAAAATGATATCATAATTACCCTAACACATGTCCTAATTCTATTGGATAAGTATAATTCGACTAAAAAACACCTTAGGAATAAAATATGATCCTCTTTGGTCCACTTGGATTATATTATGACATTTATTATTATTTTATTTAAAGAAGAGTTAAAAGAGTTAAATTCAATGATTGATAACTAAACCATTTTTAATATAGGATTAAACATAAGATAAATTCAACTATAAATATTCATCCAAAATGTAAAAATATTTCTTACATAATGGTATTTTATTTATAATTTTTTGACCTTAAATAATTTAATTTATTTATGACACAATGATGATGCAGTAATTACCATATTAATGAATGATTAAAATAATTGATTTTATAAATATCCAAATAAATGTAATCTGAGACTTTTGATGAATTCCAATAACTTCACAGGTTAATATAAAATGTTAGGCTTTATTATATAATTTTTTTTCGAAGTAATCATGTTGTTATTATTTTCACAAAAACCAAATATTAAATAGTGTCAAAATTGGCATAATTGGCTTTTTAAAACAAATACTATATTATTAATTGATATAATATTCATAAAAATATAAGGATCATAAAAAAGACTTATATAAGGTAATATATGTTAATAATGAACCACATTGGGTTCTCTTGGAAGTTTATCATATGTTTATTAAGAATATAATATAAAAAATCAAAGAGACATGGTAAATGTCAAACTATTTAACTAAGAGTTAAATCTAAAAGATAATGTTAATATGGTGACATAAACCTGTATAAAACCTATTAGTTGAGAGTTTTCCGACCCATCCCCACCTTATAATCTAAATAAATTATTTTGGATCCATTAGAAACTGAAAATTATTTTATTATAAATTAATATTTCAAGCTTTTCCTAAAGTGACCCGCACATCTCTTATAAAAGGGAACTTCCCTTTCTCTCAAAATCACAACACCAAAGCCATTTGGCTCGGCCAACCTATGCCCAAATATCCTCCCATCTTTCCTCCCTTCACCCTAGTGTACTTCCTTTGGTCAGAAATCCACCCTAAGGAGCCCTTTTGATCAAATCAAAATGAAGAACCCGGAGAAGAGGTAAATATATCATCACATCTTTCAAGTTATTTTCTTCTTCCACTTCCTCTTTCATTGTAGTTTCCATTATAAAATAATAACTCTAGTGTCTTTTATACACTATGATTTTATTACAAAAATGGTACAACCATATTCATTATTTAATTCATCATATGAATGACAAAGTCACTATACATGCATACATACGACTTACCGTCTCCATGTCGTGGTGTAGTTTGTTATTCAAACACTTCATTATTTGGATGAGTATAATAACGAGTATAACTAATATAAATAATAAATATAAAATGTTAATTATTCTGTATATATTATATATCATCCAATTACATATGATTTCACCATCAATATAATGATATTGTTACTCGTGTGTACGTACATATTACCTACTCCATGAACATGATGAGATTCATTCCCCATCGTAATAATTCAAAAATAATTTCCATTTTATGATAAAAAATATTGTTTATGAACATAATATCTTTTTCTATAAAAATAAAATACACCCTACCTATAAAAAACATGGCTTACGTAACCATGTATGTAAAGGAAAATGAACTAGTTAACACCTGAAATGATGATACTACTAAAATATTATTTGCAAAGAAATATTATAGGATCATATATGATATCAAATTTATGTATATAGTTCTTGTATAATTTAATAAAAATGTTTTAACTATTATACTGGAGGTTAACATACCATCAACTAAGGAAACGTATAAGGTAAGGGTTAATTTCACAATCTCTTTATTATCCGAGGTTGTTTTTACATAAGTATTTATTGGGACCTCTTTATCATCCACATCCATGTTTTCTTAAAAATGTATTTCTATTTTTTTACTATTTACTAGACTATGGGTTAAATTCATTTATACCCTTATTTGACCTTATATGTCTTGAAAGGAATCTTTTCATCATTTTCCAAACATGGTACTTTATGACCTTTTCAAAAAAATTATGTTAAGAATGTTTTTTTAACTTATACGGATGGTGCGACTATTTTACGCCATTATAACATCATCAAAGATTCCATTACAATCTTATAAGAATGTTTTCAAAATAAATATTTTCTTTTATAATTATATGACTCTTAAATGGTTTCAAAATAGAAAGATATATTTCATTCAAATAATTTTCATTTCATCTATGTCAACATCCTTTGATGGATTTTAAACTTGTTTGAAGTTGATTTATTATAATACAAATCTTCCATATTGCATTGAAGGTTTTGTGATATGTTTGACTGTGGATGTGTTATTTTTTTACCATTCATGGTTTATGGTTAAATATTGAAATTTCATATGCTATTTTTAATACTAATGATTATGTTATGTCTCGACCTTTTCATATGAGGAATTTATTGGAGTTAGTATGAGACGAGTGGAGCCCGCTATAGCTCCTCGGTGCATCGATAGGTCTCACAAGACAATTAGATGTTTCATTGACTGAGGCCTTTCCCAATTTGATATATGGTTTTGGCCGAGGCCTAAACCATTTCTAGATGTCTTGGACAAGGCCCTAACAATAAGTTTTAGAATTTTCGTCATTATACATTCCCTCACTATGAAAATAATAATGATGGTTCATGTGGTTATTCGACTAGTAGAATACCCATGACTATGTTTTATTAGGGTGTTTTTTACTCACCTCATATTCTTGCCATAAAGTGTTCATGTTTATTATTTGTAATGGCATGGGTTTTTAATTATTCATCATTCCCAATGTTTATGTTATCTTCCGCTTTATTTCTACCCTTACTGAGCATTTGAGATCACCCCTTTCTTATGTTTCATTTTCCCAGGATATGAAGAAGTTAGTTATGAGTGACTTGCAAGAATAATCTCGAAGACTTGGATGTTTGTAATGGAACAAATTAGAGTTTTATTTCTTTTCAAGTTGTAATGTTGAACTTATGTATGTATCTTGTTTCCAATAATACTAAACTGATCAGTCTTTCAAAACATGATTACTTATATCTTACCAATGTTATGTAATAAAGCACTGACTCTGAGTAAATTAGGTCGGGGCATTACAGTTGGCATCAAATGATGTTTAGTACAAATCTTGGAAACTATATTTGGAAAAACTCCGATTATATAACATTACCCTAAGATAGACTTTGAGGATTAGAATAGAAGAACTACCTAGAATTTTGGTACTATAGGGATTTTGTGAGTTTTCCAAGAAATACTTCCCCATTTTAATACGAACAAGTAGAGGTGGATCTACCACATATGTACCTAGGGGTAAAACCTGAAAACACCGCTTTGAGCTAGACTCTAATGATAACTGTTGCATGAAAACTGACCTTACTGCACTCTTGGTAGCAACACTCCCGAAGGACATTCTATGGATAATTCTCATTTTCTTTACAAACCACTATAAAGGATTTATGAGTATATACCTTCTCAAAGAATTTTCTTTTGATTATGGATTATATCCATAAACTATTCAATTTATGTTAAGTGTTTTACAAGTTTAAAATTATGTATTGTGGTTCATAAACAACTCTACTGTATTCCATTGTTTATAAATGGGGCCTAGTGGAAGGAATAGAAACTGTATCAATGCACACAATCTTTATAGGTATTTCCGTCCTGATCAAGATAATTATAGCAGAGATGGTGATGAAAATGGTGCTGATCAACATATCACCATATTGGGAATACTCACACAGGTTATGAATAATAACCTTACCAGTATGGAGCACCATGATCCACAATACAGAGGATCAATGTTAGATTGATTCATGAGGCAACAACCACCAATATTCAGTGGGTATACAAATCCATTTGTATCTGGAAAATGGATAAGTTCCATAGAGAAAATATTTCATGCTTTAGGGAGTATAAAAAGGGAAAAATTTGTCATGGTAGTTTATCACCTCATCGGAGATGCAGATCAATGGTGATCGTTAATTCAAAACACAAAGGAGGATGAAAAAGTATCAAGTATAGAATAGATTTAGTTTAAAGTGATTTTCTTATAAAAATAATTTCCTCCTGACCATCGAGCGGATATGGAAAGGAAATTTTTGAGTCTGAGACAAAAGGAGGATGAGAATGTCACAATGTATGAAGCTAACTTTACAATGTTAGAAAGTAATGCTGCATATTATATACATAACCCAAGAAGTAAGATTGGTCGTTTATATGATGGGTTAAAACCATTTCTCTATCAAGAATTAGTATCACAATCCTCCTCATCGTATGAAGATATTTTATCATGTGCTATTAATATAGAAAAGAGATTCTCTATGTATTACGACTTTAAAGAAAAGTAAGAGAAGAATAGATCTGCGGAACACTCTGAGAAAGGAAATAAGGAAACATGGAAGAAGGGAAGTATTGAATTTCAGCCCTGTGATAATTGTGGAAGGAAGCACCCTGGTGCCTGTCTAAAAGGAAAAAGAGTATGCTATAAATGTGGCCATAAAGGTCATCTTTCTAGTGATTGTAAGGGGAAGAAAGAAGATACCAATGTTTAATTATACAATTATAGGGATATGGGACATTATGAAAATGAATGTCCCAAGCGTTAGGGAAACTTACCTCAGAAAAGTCGAATGGATCAAGGATAAGCATATGCGATCACTACTGCTGAGGTTGAAGCTCCGAAAGACATAGTGGCATGTAATTTAATGGTTTCCTCAAGTTTATCCAATGATTTATTTAATTATGGATCATTTCATTGCTTCATATCTTCCCAGTTTTCTAAGAAAATTAGATATTTCCAATTTGATTTAATATGGGAGTTGTCAGTAAAAACTCCTAAGGGAAGTATCATTGCAACAATGTTTTGTGAATCAATATCCATTAAGGATTATAAAGGATATTTATCTGTTGATCTAATTGTCATACCCATGATTGAATTTGATATAATCCTCAGTATGGATTGGATTTCATACCATAATGAAAAAAATTATTGTAAGAAGAAGGTTACAATTCTAGATGATGATAAAGATTACCTAATCTTTAGAGCAGAAACATCAACATCTGATTCTTATCTAGATCCATCGCTAGTAGATCTACTAAATTCAATAATTGAGGAGGATGATAAAGGAATAATAATGGGTGAGGAAAATAATGTTCGAATAGAGGACATACCTATTTTGCAAGTATTTGTTGATGTGTTTCTAGAGGATTTACCTGGATATCCTCCTGAATGTGAAATTGAGTTTTCCATTAATTTAATTCCTGGTTAAAGGCCCACATCGAAGACCCTTTATAAAACGGCCATTGTGGAATTAATGTATCTAAATAAGCAACTATAGTAATTGATTAATAAATGATTTATTCACCCTATTATTTCTCTATGGGGAGCCCCAATCCTTTTTGTTAAGAAGAGAGACAAATCTTCGAGGTTGCGCATTGACTATAGGGAGATAAATGCTATAACAATAATGGAAAAGTATCCCTTACCTCACATTGATGATTTATTCGACCAACTTAATGGAGCTCAATATTTTTCAAGGATTGACCTACGATCTGGATATCATCATTTGTGTGTGAAGAAAGATAACATTTCGAAAACAACTTTTTGAACCAGTTATGAGCATTATGAGTTTACAGTAATGCCTTTTGGATTGACTAATGCACCTACTATCTTCTTGGATATAATGAATAGAGTTTTCAACGAATATCTTGATGACTTTGTAGTTGTATTTATTGATTATATCTTATTATACTCTAAAAGCTACTAAGATCATGAAAATCACATGCACATTATTCTAAAGACTCATAAAAGAAATGAATTATATGAGAAGTTTAGCAGGTGTGAATTATGGCTTCAAGAGATTTATTTTCTTGGAAAAATTTTCTCTAAAGATGGAATATATGTTGATCCTTCAAATACCCAAACATTCCAAGAATTCCCAACACCAACGATTATAACAGAGGTACGCAATTTTATTGGTTTAGTAGGTTATTATTGACGTTTCGTCCAGAATTTTTTGTCGTTGGCCAACCCATTAACCAAGGTCACACATAAAGGGGTTAAATTTGTTTTGAAAAAAGAGCGTGAATAATGTTTTGAAGAACTGAAGAGAATATTAGTCAACTCTCTTATCTTTAATCTACCATCAGAGAACAATGGGTTTGTTATTTATAGTGGTGCTTCAAAGAAAGGACTTGGTTTTCTCCTTATTAAAAATGATAGAGTTATTTCCTATGCATCACGACAGCTAAAAATTCATGAAAAAAACTATCCCACTCATGATATTGAGTTATCAACTGTAATCTTCAATCTAAAGATATAGAGACACTATCTCTATGGTGAAAAAATTTGAGATTTATACTGATCACAAGAGTTTGAAGTATATTTTCTCACAAAAAGAAAAAAAACATGGGGCAATGGAGATGGCTTGAACTAATCAAGGGTTATGATTTCACAATACACTACCACATGGGGAAGGAAAATAAGGTCGTATATGTGTTGAGTAGAAAGAATCATGGAGTTTTGAACAAGATGAGAGTTTAAAGGGATCCTATTTTCATGGATCTAGTAAATATAGATATGGGAATAACCAAGGAAGGTGAAACATCAATACTTTTTCAAATGGTGGCCAAAAAATATTTACTAGAAAGGATAATAAATTCTTAGACTGATGACGAGGAGTTTCAAAATACAATTAAATCTATAATTGATGGGAGATTGAGTGACTTTGTATGTGAAGATGGAATTTAGAAATTTGGGAAGAGACTTTGTGTTCCCAATATACCTGATCTAAAAAGGGAATTATTGGATTATGCCCATAGATCCAATTTCTCTTTACACCCTGGGAGCACCAAGATGTATAGATATTTGAAGGAATATTTTTGGTGGGACATCATGAAAAGGGAAATTGCTGATTTAGTGTCAATATGTATGGTTTTCCAACAAGTGAAACCTGGAAGACAACATCCTAGAGGAGTCATGAAACCTATTACCATACCTGAGTGGAAATGGGATGATATTACGATGGGATTTGTCATTGGGATACCAAATAATCCTAGAAGTAATGATGCAATATGGGTCATTGTCGATGGTATTAACAAGTTAGCACATTTTCTTTCTATAAGAGAATATTTACCACTTGAAAGTTTAGCAAGACTATATATTAATGAAGTTTTAAGACTTTATGGAGTACCCCAATCGATTGTTTCTGATCTTGATCCCCGTTTTACATCAAGATTTTGGAAAATTATTCAGAATGCTCTAGATACTGAACTTTTTTTGAGCACAACCTACCACCCTCAAACTGATGGACAATCAAAATGGACTATTCAAATCTTATAATACATGTTGAGACTTTCTCAATTGATATTCAAGTTATGTGGGATCAATATTTACTTCTGGTTGAATTTACCTATAACAATAGCTTTCATTCAATTATTGATATGGCACCATATGAAGCGTTATATGGAAAGTGATGTCGCACACCAACTTGTTGGGATGACGTTGGTCAAAGAAAACTTGTAGGCCCAGAACATGTTGAGGAAATGATGGAGAAGGTGAAGGTTATCCAAACCCACATCGAAGTAGCTCAAAGTAGGCAGAAGTTCTATGCCGATAACTGAAGGAAGGATTTGGAATTTCAGGTAGGATATTATGCTTTCTTGAAGGTATCTCTATGAAAGGGAGTTATACGATTCAGTAAAAAGGGTAAATTAAGTCCCAGGTACATCGAGCCTTTAGAAATTATAGAATGAATTGGGGTTGTATCTTACCGTTTGGAAATGACATCACGTCTCCCCAAAGATCACGATGTGTTCCACATATCACTATTGAGAAAATACATATCTGACCAAATGCATGTACTGACCTATGCGGAAAATCAACTGGAACCAAATTTTTCTTATTGTGAAGAGCCTTCAAAGATTCTTGATACTAGAGAACAAGTGTTGAGAAACCAGAAAACTCGTCTGGAAGAAGTTCTATGGATAAACTATAAGGGAGAAGAGACAACGTGGGAACCAGAGGAACATATGATGAAGAACCACCTGAATCTTTTTATGTGGTAGTATTCTAGAAATTTTGAGGACAAAATTATTTGAATGGGGGAAGAATGTAACACCCCAAGCTTCCATGGTATGTTTCCTTTTGAATAATGCAATAACTTTCATTTTATGCAACTTCGAGATTCTAACACACCACAACCAATCAAACTAGCCGTTATGAATATCAATACACACATTTTGAAATTTTATAAATTTTATTTTTCAGAATGGACTTCATTTTTGAATTTGGAATATCAAAAATATCATAGGGTGAATTTTTGGTATTTTTTTTATAATAATTCAATTTTTGATTAATAGTGAAAAACAATGCGTTATTGGTTAAAACCAACTTTTTATTTTAATATTTATTTATTTTATTTAAATTTATTTTAGGTCAAAATTGATACATAATAACTATATAATTTCAATGTAATTAATTGGAGTCATTTTATAATAAGTTTAGATATATAAAAATTTTATTGAACTTTTTACCGTCTTTTACCCATCTCCTAGTAGCATTTACAAATTTGCATAAAACATAATTTTTCCATTTCTATGAGTTGAATTTCAAAAATATGAGTGAAAAGGTTAACATCAGTAAGTAAAATTTTGTTTAATAAGATGAAAATAATTTTTGGTGAATAGTAAATTTTGACTTTTATTTGCCACGGTTAAATGTAAATAAGGTAATTATGGGTAAAAATGATATCATAATTACCCTAACAGATGTCCTAATTATATTGGATAAGTATAATTCGACCAAAAAAAACCTTAGGAATAAAATATGATCCTCTTTGGTCCACTTGAATTAGATTAGGACATTTATTATTATTTTATTTAAAGAATACTTAAAAGAGTTAAATTCAATGTTTAATAATTAAACCATTTTTAATATATGGTTACATATAAGATAAATCTGACAATACATATTCATTAGAAATATAAAAATATTTCCTACATAATGGTATTTTATTTTTAAGTTTTATATATTAAATAATTTAATTTTTTATGACATAATGATGATGCGGTAATTACCTTATTAATGAAATTTTAAAATAATTGATATTATAAATATCCAAATAAATTTAATTTGAGATTTTTAATGAATTCCACTGATTTTTTAGGTTAATATGACATTTTAGGGTTGATTAACTTATTTTCTTGAAGTAATAATGTTGTTATGATTTTCAGAAAAACCAAATACTAAATAGTGTCAAAATTGACATAATTGAATTTTTAAAACAAATACTATAGTATTAATTGATATAATATTCCTAAAAATATAGATTTCGGCCCAAGGACTTACATAAGTTTATATATATTAATAATGAACCACTTGGGGTTATCTTTTCTTATTATAGTATGTTTATTAACCATATAATATAAAAATACAAAGAGACATGGTAAATGTAAAACTATTTAACTAAGAGTTAATTATAAAATATAAGGTTAATATAGTGACCTAATCCTATATAAAACATATTGGTTGAGAGTTTTTAGACCCATAACAACCTTATCCTCCAAATAAATCATTTTTGAGCCATTATAAAACGAAATTGATTTAATTATAAAATAATATTTCAAGCTTTTCTAAAGTGACCCTCACCTCTATTATAAAAGGGTACTTTCCTTTATCATAATTTCACACCTCCAAAGCCATTTTTCATGGCCAAACCCTGCCCAAATATCCTCCCAAATATCCTCCATTCATTTTAGAGGACATACATTGGTCAAAACTCCAACATAAAAATCCCATTTGATCAAATCAAAAGGAAGAACCTCAAGAAGAGGTAAATATTTCCTCACCTCTTTCAAGTTCATTTCTTCTTCGACTTCCTCTTTCTTTGTGGTTTCCATTATAAAATAATAACTCCAGAATATTCTATATAAAATTTTGTTTTATAAAAAATTTTACAACCATATTCATTATTATATCCATCATATGAATGACAAAGTCACCATACGTGCGTATGTACGGCTTACAGTCTCCACATCGTGGTGTAGTTTACTATTAAAACACTTCATTATTTGGATCTGTATAATAATGAGTATAAATAATGTAAATAATAAATAAAAAATGTTAATTATTATTTATATATGATATACCATATGATTGAACATGGTTTAACCATCAATATAATAATATTGTCGCTCGTGCGTATGTAGAGATTACCATATCCACGAACGCGATAAGATTCATTCCCCATCATAATCATTCAAGAATAATGTTCATTTTATGATTACAAATAATGTTTATTTACATAATATAATTATGTATATGAATAAAAAACATCCTATCCATTAAAAAACATGTCTTATGTAATGAATCATATAAATGAAAATAAATAAGTTATCACCCGAAACAATGATACTACTGAAATATTATTAACAAAGAGATATTAAGGGATCATATATGATATCATTTTTATGTATATAGTTCTTGTATAATTTAATAACAACTTTTTAACTATTATATAGGAGGTTAACATACCATCGACTAAGGAAAAGTAAAAGATAAGGGTTAATTTCACAATCTTATTATTTTCTGAGGTTGGTTTCACTTAAGTATCTACTGGGACCTATTTATCATCCACATCCGTGTTTTCTTGAAAATGTATTTCAAAACATTTCTGCTATTTACTATATTATAGTTTAAAGTCATTTATAACCTTATTTTACCTTATAAGTTTTAAAAGGAATATTTCCATCATTTTCCAAACAAGGTACATTATGACATCTTCGACAAAATTATGGTTTAACTTATACGGAGGGTGTGGCTATTTTAAGCCATTATAACATCATAAAAGTTTCTCTTAAAATATAATAAGAATAATTTCAAAATAATTGTTTTCATTTTTAATTATGTGACTTTTAAAAGGTTTCAAAATAGAAAGAGTTATTTCTATCAAATTATATTTATTTCATGTATGTCAACATCCTCTAATGGATTTTAAACTTGTTTGAAGATGATTTATTATGATACAAATCAACCATATTGTATTGATGTTTTTGTGATATGTGTTACTTTGGATGTTTTATTTTTATACCATTCATGGTTTATGGTTAAAGTATTTACATTTTCCATTCTAGTTTTAATACGAATGTTTAGGTTATGTTTCAACCTTTTCATATGAGGAATGTATTGGACTTAGTATGTGAAGGGTGGAGCCCACTATAGCTCCTCGGTGCATAGGTAGGTCTTATGAGACAATTAGATTTGTAATTTTATGAGTCCCTTCATAATTTGATATATGGTTTTGTCCGAGGCCTAAATCATTTTTAGACGTCTTGCCCAAGGCTTTGACGAGATGTTTCTGAATGCCTGGCATTATAAATTCCCTCATTATTAAAATAATAATGATGGTTCATGTCATTATTCAACTAGTAGAAAACCCATGACTATGTTTTATTATGGAATTATTTACTCATCTCATATTCCTGCCATAATGTGTTAATGTTTATTATTTGTAAAGTCATATGTTTTTAATTCTTCATCATGCCTAATGTTTATGTTATCTTCTGCTATATTTCTACCCTTACTGAGAATTTGAGATCATCCCTTTCTTATGTTTCATTTTCCCATGATATAAAGAAGTTAGTCATAAGAGACTTGTAGGAATAATCTAGGAGACTTGGATGTTTCTAATGGAACAAATTAGTGTTGTATTTATTTTCAAGTTGAAATGTGAACTTATGTTTGTATCTTTTTTCCAATAATACAAAACTGACCGGTCATTTAGGACATTATTCCTTGTATCATGCCAATGTTATATAATAAATCATTGGCTCGAGGTAACTGGGGTTGGGGCATTACAATTGTGGATTAGGATACCGCAGTTTCCCATAGTGGATTAGAAGCCACATGTATCCCATATTGTATCAAGAACATCAAATTTATTCCCATTATTGTCTGATGTGATTTAATTCTTTTCTAAATAAACTAGAGGGAGATATTTTCACTAAACTACTCATAATTAAACCATAATAATGTGTTCCATAATATCTCAAACCGTTCATCATATCATCACATCATAACCCACATAAAGAAAATGGGTTTTAAAAACATTTCATCAATTCACCATATCATAACACATGAAAAATTAATAGGTTTCCACAAAATTTCTTAAATATAAAAATTAACCATCCATATAAAGAGTAAGGAAAATATTTTTTAATGATATCCCATATAAATAATAAGTAAAATCAAAGGATGTCGTCTATGGTGGAAAATGATTTTGAAAGATCATTGGGATTTTTTTATAAAATATCATTTCCAAATTGAATAACAATTTTTAGAACATATATCTTTTTAAAAAATCTATTCTATGAATATTATATTTAAAACATATAAATAAGGCTTTAAAAAAATTGAAATCATTTGATGAGGATAATATCATTTTCAATATGAATATCACCATTTTTTAAATTAAAATATATTTTAAAAATCATTTTCATGGAAGATAAATTTTATAACACAAAATAGAATTATTAAAACATTTAATTGTAATGGAAGTAGAAAATATTATTAATTCCATACACATTAAAATAAATATTCATCTTACATGATAAATAAAATCTAAATTTCAATGTTTTGAAAATGAAATAGAGATATGTTTGTAATCAATCAATGAAAAATTAATACATGGGTAAAAATTAAATTAAAAAATATTTTTATATAAATTTATAAATTTATTTTATTTTTTTGATAAACATTTATATTAAAGGAATATAGGATCTCTATACCAAATAATCAAATAATGATGATTTTTAATAAAATTATTTTTTATCTCCCGAGTACATAAAAAGAAGAAAATCAAGGGAAAACATTTATTCAAATAACATTAAGAGAGTTGAAAATACATGATGGGTTTATTTATATATTGATCATATGATTTCATCATTATAATCATAAGCATACACAATCTAAATGAATGATGAGATTTTATCTTAAAACCCTTACCAAATTTGTTACATTGAATCGTAATCCCCAAGATATAACAAAATTAAATAAAACATAAAATAACATAATAATAAATAAATTAATGACATGAAATGTAAATTGAGACCTATATACACCTCATAAAATTAAATATGTTCATAATAGACCATATTTCTCTGTGAAGGAAAATTGAGACAAGAATCCCTTACCGCATTCGTGACAATGAAACTATAATCCCAATAAAATAGAGATACTACAATTTATATAAAAATCCACATTATATTTATAGTAAAAATCATAAAATAATTTCATTTTAAGTATATAAATCATATAAATTAAACACATTATTAATATAGAATCTTTTTTCCACAAAACATAGTTAGGAGAAAATCCATTTCCTTAAGGGGCAACTTCAATTTTATGCTTCCAGACCTCACGTATAATAAATATATGTTTATTATAAATATATTATAGAATAAAGAACCCACACAAAGGTATATATATATATATATACATAATACCATAAATTATTATTTACATATGATATTTTACTATATATTTATTAATAATTCGTTGTTAAAATAATGTATTGGGTAAGAACAATAATGTTTCTCATGTATATTTTTATTAGTTATTTTTGGTAATATTAATTTGATAATGGGTACATAATCTCTATAATTGTATCCATGTTATGAATATCTTATATATAAAAATTGATTTTTTTTAAATTGAGAGTAATATTAAAAAAATAGAGATTGAAATTGAAAAGTACTTTTCATGGAGATGGTACGCCATACATATATGTAAATGATGATTCCATTTTCTTGATGAGTGAAACAAAAAAGAGGTAAATAATAAATTAAAATTCTTGAAAAATATATATTTCATATATATCACAAATATTAATTAAAGTTACTCTAATTAAGTTTTATGAAAAGTGATAGTGGAAAATGAATCACATCACTTCATGAGGCGGTAGTTTTTTGTACACATGAATGAAGTTATCGTATCCACCATGAAATTAATGGTAATGATTTATATTTGATATAATAATTATGATGTATAATTATGTTATAGTTATTATATATTTATGTGTCATATATCCTTATTACCACCAAATAAAAATATAAATTTAAACACCACACAAGGATTCATGAGGTTGTAGTCCGCTATAAACACGAGCAGTGTTATTATTTTCCAATGGGAAGGTGGTAGGTTGGATGGAAGGTAGAAGTGATATTATATTTTCACATGTTTATTAAAATAAAAAATATTTTATATGAACATTAAATTCATTAGTACATTCATCCTTGATAGGTGGAGACAAAAAATGAATAAAATAGGTTTGTGAGGCAGTAGTCCAAAGTAGAGATGAATTATGATTTTGTATCCGATTTGATAAAAAACAAAATATTGAATTAGGTTATGAAATTGAAGTATTAAAATTTTATTTTATTGGATTTTATTTTTCTATTATATAATAATATTTGAAAAAAACTGAATGGTGTGGATAAAGAAATAAAATAAAATTTCACGGTTAATTATGATACCACTTCTTCGGACAGCCTCATTAGGTTTAAACAAAGGCCTTCCTATATTAAATTAATGATCCCCAAAAGGACTATATGATGTGGGTATGGAAGTAAGAATGAATTTTTAGAAGGAATTTTCCAAAATAAATGTATTTAAATGTGTGAAGTTTAGAGGATATGGGGTGTCCTCTTATAAATTTGGTCAATGGAAAATAAGTAATTTGATAAAATAAAAATGTATACCCATGTTTCTCACAATTCACATGCACCACAATGGAACATTATATAACCGTAGAGGTTGGAAGTAATAAATATGTCCAAAATTGGTTTCATACCCGATTTAAGATCATTTAACCCCTTATTGTTTAAGATAAACTTGTAATACATTCATTTTAACTATAATAGTGGTAATTAATTTTTATTATTTTCACTATAAATTTTTTTTTTCAAATTTATCTCATAGATATGGAAAATTGTATTTTAAAAATAATCACACAGACGGGATGAATAAGATGTTTTCCAGAGTAAAATATTTTAAATGAATAAAGTGTTTTTATATAAAAACTAAATATTAGAATAATAAAAATTTGATACATTAAACTAATATAAATATAATTGGTTGATATATACTTTAATAACCATCTTAAATTAAATTTTGTATTTTTAATTTATTGAAATGAATTAATAATTCTTAATACAAACTAATATTTTTCACTATTAATTAAAAAATGTAACCGAACAACAAAAATTAAAAAAAGTCCCGAGAATATATTTTTTATAATGATTTTTAAAAAAAAGTTTAATACTCAAGATATAATTTCTGAAAATGTAAAAAATTATTTTTAAATAAATGTGAAAAAGAAACAAAAATATTTTTTTTATAAATATTCATTTTTATGTGAAAAATTGGAATTATTATTATCTCTTGTATACAAAAGACATAAGATGAATTTTAATATTTTTTATTAAATATATAATATATATAATTTTCATTAAAATATTTAAGCAATATTTATCTATTTATTTAGTTGTGGTAAAAAGTTTTTTTTAACCATAAAAATATTTTTTTCACAAAAAGATTTCCTTTTTATTAACTATTATTTATTTTCATTTCTTTTTAATTCCTCACCAGTGAATTAAGTTTATATACATGTGAAAAAAATATATTATCATAATTTACTAAATCATATTCTTACTTACCATTATGATGGCAGGTTGATAGCTACCAAATTAAATAATAATATTTTAATAGTATGTAATGTTTTATTTAAACTTGATGTTTCATTTAATGTAAGAAACACATAGTGTTATGGGTAATGTAGTTTAAATTCAGTGTTTCATAAAACAAAATATAAAATTGGTGTTCATTGAAATTATAAATATTATAATGATTAAATATATATCAAAGACAAAATAATTGGTAAAATTTATTAATACTACAAAATATCCATGAAAACTGTAATGGAAAAATAAAAAATCAACTTTTAAGTAGTTATAATAAAACCACCATATTTAGAAAAAAAAATAAAATTATTTATAATAGATAAATAAATAATAATTTTTTTAACATTGTATAAAAAATTATTATTTTTAATCTATTTTTTATTGTTTCTATGATCTTTTATTTTTTAGAGGGGGTGAAGGGAGAACTTAAAGGAAGAATGTGGGCTCTAAAACACTTACGCTGACCTTTGAGAAGACTCCTTTTAATTGAGTTTAAATCATTAATATGATGTGATGTTTTGTATAATAAGAAATTATGAACATGGATAAGAGAGTTTGGCATGGTATTTATGTGGATCATTGAAAAAGAATGGATATATTATGTAATGAAAAAGCAATGGAGAAATATTGTTTGTATAGGAATAAGGGATGAATTTCAATTAATAATGAATTGATTTTTAGAATATTTATGATATCTGAAATCAATATAGTCCATTATTATGAATTTCATAAATTGAGGATTAAAATATATATTTCTCTTTGAAATTTTTATGTAGCTAACACTAAATTTAACCATAGAATTATTCTATACTATTTAAATAACTAAAAATAGTATCAAATTTTAGAATAAAATTTAACATAGGCTTTGAAAACTAATTTACATTTTAAAAACTTTCCTATACTTTTTATATATTATCAAAAATTCTAATTAAATATTTATTAATGTATGAATTTCATAAAAAAATTGATTCATGATTACATCATGATGATGTCATAAAATACATTTTATTCCTACATACTATATTTTTCACTATTAAACCAATAAATTAAAAAAAACAATACATAATTCACACAATGATAAATTTGACATGAGGAAACCAATAAATGAAGACTATTTAATAAATTTAAAAAATATATATTTTTAAAATTCATATTTTAAATAATTGTTCATAATACATGAAACAATATTATAATATCAAATAAATAATAATTATGTATTATATTATTTGTTAATTTTTATATGATTGATAATTAATTTTAATGATAATTTTAACCAAAATAAGTTTTAAAATTTGGTAATTCTAACAATTCAATTATGATATGAAAATTAATATTTTATCAATTTAGTTAATTTTTTTAGTATATTTGAATCATTATTATTTTAGATGTATATTTTTTGAAATGAACTTATAGGGTTCAGAAATTTATTATTAATTATATTAATCGTTGAATGTATTAAATTGTAACCATTTTACTACTTCAAAGAATAAGGTGACTACTTCAAAAATTTATGTTACTATTTAAATAACTTGTAATGATTCCCAGTGATCAGTATTAGTCCCACTTATATATAGTTATTACACTTACTACACATATGTCTTGTTTACATTAACATGTTTTCATAAAATTATCTATAATAATAAATTATATTTCTTTTAAAAATTGAAATCATATGTATAATTGATTTTTTTCTATATACCATGATTTACATGTTAGGAATCTATGGAAGACAAGAATCTCAAATATTAATTGTGTTACTTTTATTTCATTATTTACCCATTGTACTATCTTTAAATTTATGAAGTATATTTAAAAATTATATGTAATATTTTATAATTATATAACTAATTTATGTTTTTTTTTCATATTATGGTATATCTAATGTAGAAAAATGTGTTATATTTGATTTATAACATTCACTATCCTGAAATATTACATAAATATATTAAGAGAAAATGATTTAACATAATTTAAATCTTTTGGTCAGTTCATTCATCTTTGATTTAGAATATTAATATTCAAACATCAACTAGTACCCTAAAATGAAAATAGAACTGAGTATTTTTCTTTTATTACAACATAAGGTTCCTCTGACACCATAACCCGAATCAAGACTTTTTATCAAGGTGAAATATAACCTCATATGCATCACACTCTATGAAATAGGCTATTAACTAGTTGTTAAGGCCTCAATAGAAATATGGGGAACTATTACCTCTCTAATAGGTGTCTATAAATTATACATACAATAAAAGAAACAATATGTAACTTTATAGAAAATTTCAAAATCAATATAGTAAAAAATAAGGATAAAAATACCCAAATACTGACAGCATAGTGTACAAGTGTAATATCGTGTCAACAGGATCCCCACATGTGGTGGATCAACATACAAAATTTAAAATAGAAAAAATAGAATGATTTAGGAAAAAAATACCCAAGTATCTGTCATGGAATCTCCTCGATCAACCTTTATCATCTTACTCAACTGTCCAATATAGACCCCTTTTCCTTTGCTAGATCCCTAATAATAAAATGCATCAACATTCCCATACAGGGTGTGAGTTAAAAACATATTAGGTCCCATTAATTTATCCTTAATATTAGCGTAACCAACGTATATATATAAAATGAATGTATGCATTGAATTGAAAATATAAATAAATAATAACACAATCAATTGATACATCATGCACTAACTAGGAAACAAAGAACATTGGCTCACTTTAGCACTATGTGGAAGATATATTATATCATTTTTATTACATAATATCAAATAAATAAAACATTTAATCTAATAACACTACCATCCCACTAATGAATACCCACAATATTTTCAGAGAAATGTAATAAATAAAATCAACAAATCAACCATTTCATTATGGATATAAACTATATAATAAGAATAATGAGTAAGTATTATATAATTAAAACCCCATATAACAATGGATAAAAATCATATAATCATAAAAATTAATATATTATATTATATTACACAATCTATCCATGATGGATATCAATTATATAATCCATCTAAAGTAACATTTCATCGCACAATGAAAGGTTTAGGGTTTATGAAAAGTCACAAATAAACCCAAATTCTAATCAACTCACAAAAAAATGTTCTAATAGGGTACAAATACAACCACATTCCAATCATTTCATACATCATAAAATAAAAGTATCAAATTGGTAATTAATTACTAACTCAAACATAATGATGATCGACTTCTAAGAACCCCTCCTCGAGTAGATCATAGCATAGTAAATCCATTGAATATGGAAAACATTCATCAAATGTGGTTATAGATAAAAATATCACAAAATAAAGAAACATCAATGGGTTAATATATGACTATTTTTACGATGTAGAAACCACAAATACCACAAATACCATGTTGTACATGGAAACTGATTCAATTTTGATAAATCATGGTTCCTATACTTTTATGAGGTCTGAAAACTAATCATATATAGATATATAACATATATATATATAAAAGATTAATTCATGGTTTCATTTAAAAGTATATGACAAAAAATTACAATACAAATTATATGAAGCTATATCATCGATTTAATGATTTAATTACAAATGATATGATTGAATCATGTTTTTAATTGAAGCGAGTCATTAACATCACCAATAATGTTTCATAGTTTGAAATCCATAGTAGTAAGATAAATAATGTGGGTATTAGACAATGTTTTCGATTAAAATAATGATTTATATATAATTATTTTTAAATGAATAGATTGGTCACATCACTAACCATATGATATTCCAACCATGGGGGATCCACTATCCAAACATAGGTTAATTCCAATAAACAATTTTCACAGATTAGTCAACTCATAAAAAATATTTAAATGTTATTATGTATCATGTATCTATTAAAATAGTTACCAAGTGAATTAATATCATGTAAATTAATAATGTGAAAACCAGAATCCTACTAAACCACATCCAATACATCTGAAATCTACACTGAATATTCATATGTCCAAACTAAAAAATATATATTGATGGTAACCATGATATATTGAAAAAGGTCAAATTTAATGAAACATAGAGTAATAATTTGAAATAAAAACTTCCCATATATTACACTTCTCATCCCTAAGAATCATCTATAGGTGTCCTTATTGAACAACTTAGTTCATTGAGCCCATACTTCTTAATACATCTCACATTTCTCTTTCATAATATGACCATGCTATAATAATAAATGAAGAAGAAACACATTATTAAATTGAATCATATTTTTCAATAATTAAACATCATAAACCGACACTAAACAATAATAGAACTACCAAAAATTATATAATCCCATATATCACTCAAATGTAACACCCCAAGATTTTGAGAAGTATTATTTTTAAATTAATTTATCTTTTCAATATTTTTTATTTCACCTGACACTAGAAATAGTTATATATATATACATATTAAAATACTAATTCAAACATTCTATTAACATGAAATACCAACTTGTCTTGTGATACACTCAATACCAACTTGGCTTGCACTCTAAGCAACACCGACTTGGCGTATGATGCATGCAACATTGAGTTTATATGAAAGATATTTTTATAAATATAATTACTCAAATGAGCTAATTATAACCTAAATATTGAAAATAGTTATAGTAATAGTAATAACTACTTCCCAAAAATTTTGTTATAATTGTTTTATATAAATAAATCATATTTATAAGGAAAGAAAATATTTTTGGTAAAGTCCTTTTATGCTTAAAATACCATTCTCTCGAATAAACTGCTTCTAATAAAGAATTTAATTTTAAAAAAATTTATAAATTTAATTTTAGAGAATAAAATTAATTTTTTAATTCATCACTTCAAAATTATCCTCGGGTGAATTTTTTGGATTTTTCTGAGAAACTTCATTATTTTGATGAATAGTGAAAATACTGCTTTTTAGTTAAAAACTGGCTTTTTTCCAATTAATTATTTTTTATAAATGATGTAATAAATAATTTTTAAGATCACATTAAAATAATATTGCATATATTAATAAAATATAATTCATTATAAATAATTTAACTTTGAAGCTTAATATAAAATCTTAACAAACGTTTGAAATTTTTCCTACTTTAAAACCCTATTATTTTGTCCCATCTACGAGATTAGCACTAATATTAATTTTTTTTCTTATGTGATTTGAATTTAAAAAATAAAATATACACTATTGTATTCAGTCAAATATTTAGAGTCTAATAATCACATGTTGATTTTTGACCAAAATTATTAGAAAAAGTGATCAAAATTCATCACAATGGTTAAGTCCAAAGAATGTTTAAATAGGGACTAAACCATAATATTAAGGGAACAAGTGACCTAGAAACAAGTAAAAAACCAATTGGATGTCTGTATTTTGGCCATAAAACTTCCAATACTGAGATTGGTTTATTTTTTATGACTTTTTTGGTAAGATCTTTTGCACACAAAAATATTTTCTAAACATTCCTTGTGAGTCATTTTCCCTCCCTATAAAAGGCCACCACCTCTATCCATTACTCAAACCTCTCAAACCTTTTGAGTTTATAAAATCTATTAACAAGTATCCTCACAAAAATCCTCCCTTATACCTTGAATCATTCCTTTTGGAAGAAACCCTCTCAAGGAATCCTTTTGGTATATACCAAAAGGAGTCACCCGATTAAGATATAACATCTTCTCTCATGCTCATTTCATTTATTTTTCTACTCCAACCATCCACTCTCATTATTCCATTATTATGTGTGAAAAATAGTATCATATATATACTAGTATTTTTTATTAAATGTTTCTAACCTAAAATTACACCCAAATCCACCTAATGGACGTTGAACATATTGTTTTTGTGTACAGTGAACTACTGCCTCATGAAAAAATGATTGTTCAATTATCCATTACCACCAATCATGGTGGAAATTATGATGGAAAATATATTTATATATGTAATATATTATATTTATTATGAATTTAATATTATTTATTCCTTTTACAACACACATATTTTTACCTTCCATTCATTGTTAATACGATAATCTTGTTTGAGGAAGTTTGGACTACCGTCCACTCAAGGCGATGTGATTCGTTCACACAACACACAGAATGTATTATGGATGGTTTTAATGAAATTATATAATATATGATAAATTCATGATATTTTAATAATTAAATATACATATACACACATATATATACATATGTCAATTACATATTTTCTTTCAATATGACAATAAAAACAGAAAACAACATTCATGCGTATGTAAGACTTACCGTCTCTATAAACAATGTATTCAATTACATACTTCATTTTGATCTAGATTATTATAATATAATTATAATTTATATAAATTACATTTATATCATTTTATAAATTTTTTAATCATGATATAAGTATACATATCAATGATAAAACAAATTACGACACATGTGAAGAAAAAAGAAAATATTATCGGAAGTGAAACCTTAACATAGGATCATTAACTAACGGGTAATATAAAGTCATAATCATAGAATATATGGTAATAAATATAATAATATGATTCTATAAAAGATTTATAATATTAATATATTTATTATACAGTAAGCTTGTATGAGTACAGAGAGTGTCAAGACAAAAAGTAATAGGATTTCATCTCACATGCCATTTCTTTGAAATAGAAGCTATGTTAGCTACTATTTCCTTTGGTGTTGTGTATGTACTTCAAATTATTGTATTATATGTATCTTATAAATAAATATATGGGTATTAAATTTCCCATTTTAGAATCCTATATCTTGGGGTTTAAGTTTCAAAAGTTACCAAATTTGTAAAAAAACATTTCTCAATTTTCCTTCCTTGTGACTCATGTTTTGTTTTTCAGCTAAACCCTTTTTCAAGGTGAATATAATTCAATTTTAAATACCATATAATTAATCTCAATAGTTTCATGATATTATATGGTTAATTTCCTTTCCATTCCTTACATGGAGATAATGATCCCAAGATACTAAGTTATAGGAGTTTATTGAGACAATATCATTTCTTTTTGAGATTATTAATGTTAATTCTTCCTTTGATGAAATCTTATGATCAATATATCAATAGTATTCATGATTTTCCTTATCCCTTATTATTTCATCATATAATCATGTATTGGTACCATTTTATACTTTTTGGAACATAATATAGTTAAGAATTTTTTTTAGGAATGCCCGACTTTAATATCTCTTTGGTCGGAAATCTATTGTATTAAAAAAATTATGTTTTCCAAAATATTTATAAAAAATTTTCAAAAATATTTTAAAAATATCATTTAAGATCATTTTTAATAATTTTTTTTATTTTTTAAAATGTTTTATTTTCAAATATTCTTTTATATGTTATCAAATCTATTTTGAAAGAAATGGGTTTCCAAACATTTTCAAGCATCATATATAAGTTTTCAACAAAAATGGTTTTCAAATTTTTTTAAAGATATATTTACCGTTTTTCAAGGTATTTTCAAGAAAAATGGTTTTCAAAACTTTTTCAAGATCTATTTATAATTTTCAATGTATTTTCAATGAAATGGTTTTCAGAACGTTTTGAAGATTATTTTATAAGTTTTCAAGGAAAATAGGTTTTAAAATGTATTGAAGATCTACTTATAAGTTTTCAAATTATTTTTAATGAAATTGGTTTCAATAATTTTAAAATCTTTCTTTATATGTTTACAATGTGTTTCCAAGGAAAAGGATTTTAAATTTTTTTGAAGCTTATTATATATGTTTTCATGGAAAAACATTTTCAAAATGATTTCATAATTTATAAGATATTTTTTAAAAAATGGATTTTCAAATTTTTATAGGTATTCAAAAAAATTCTTCATAAAGAAAGAATATTTTCCTCAAGAAATGTTTTTAAAGGATATTTGAAAAAATTTTTCTGTCTAAGATGACATCTACTTATGTTACCCACACGTTTTTAGGAAATGATATAATGGTTCCATTCATATCCATTCTATGAATGATTTAAGCTTAATGTTATGGTATTTATGAAACCAATTTATCCATCATAGTTTATACATATATGAAATACATTTCACTTTTACATGTTTTTCTTTTGATGAAATTATTTTTAAACCTGTAACTTATTCCATGGGTTATGATATGTTTACATGTTTATGATACCTATTTTATTTCATGGGTTATGATAGGTTTATTTATGATATTGTGGCACATGTATGTATGATTTAATTAAGTGATGGGTGAGACCTATACCTCTCTACCTTGCTTTGGGTAATGTTGTATAAATCACAAGATAATCTAAGATAGTCTTGGGATTGAAACTTGCCTACTAGGATGGCCATGGGAGCGAACCCTGACTACTATGATGGTATGAGGAGGAAACTAATATTACTATGATAGCCATGGATATGAACCGTGACTACAAATATTGTCTTGGCATTAATGACTTTGATACTATGGAAATATTTATATGATATTGTGTTTGACACAATTTTTTATCTTATTCGTATCTTATGCTTTCATTGATTATGATCTTTATTTAATATGATTCATGTCCAATGAACTACCAATATTTATGGCATGATCTCTATTATGATATTTGATATGCATGATGAGGTCTTCTATTTTTATGATCACATTCTCATACCCTTACAATCATGTTTACACTTACATATCTCCCTGATTTACACGTACTTTTATGTTTCATTTCCCCCAGGTTATGTTTATATCTACAATGTTTGATATGTATAGTAAGAGTTTTAGTCATGAAGAACCTAGTGGGAGATTATGTAGCTTACATATGTTCTAGTGTTTATGTTTCCATGTTTCTAAGGGAACTATAACAACTATATAATTTGGGAATATTTTTATATAATGTTTATATATTCCCCAAAAGTTATGTAATTTCAATGCTTGTAAAGTGAGGGTCTCTATAGTTGGTATCCGAACAAAGGTATAGTTAACCTTTTGAAACTTGGATGAGAAAACCTTAGTGAGATCCCTATGTATATTTCTAAATATTTGTCTAGGCATGTCTCTAAGGATAAGTATAAGGATGAGTTATCATTTAGAAAAATTTCCTGTAATTTTGGTAAATGATAGAGTGAGTGGTTTCCAAGAAATACATCAATGTCTGGATACTAGAAGTGGATGTGTCTAAGGCACAAATGTATATAGGGTAAATAACCCTGACAAGATGTTCTGGGCTTGACTTGGGGTAATCTAGTACACAACAACAAGCCTTGATGCACAACTAGTTTAACACTCATAGGGGATATTATAACACCTCGAGCCCGCTCTTCTAGTCTCAATGTTTAAAATTTCTGTGTAATTTTTAAAGAAAATAAATATACAATTACACAAAACTTTAACACAAAAGAGAACCTTTTACTAGTCCAGGTTCTGGAGGATCAGACAAAATCTTACATTTATCAGAGGTGAACAAAAATAAGACAACTGTCCACTACGCTTCTGCACAAGCTATCTCTGAAAGTGATGACATCTATAATTAAACTTCTAAGATACCTATGAAAAATCAATTTAAAAAAAGGGTGAGCATTCAATTTCCCAATAAATAGTTATGAAAATCGTTGACATAATTTTTTATAAATTCATTACATAAAAATAAGTTTTAGGAAATATTATTTGGATAATAACATAAAATACATTTAAAAATACTCTTTGAAAGCATAATTGAAATTACTTACATTGAAAATAATATACCACTTTTGAATTTACTTACATATAAAAATTTGTTTAAAAATAATCCAGTGATTTTTTGGAAAACAATAAGAAATATTTGGAAAACAAAACACTCTGACTTTTGGCAACATAAAATATTGAAGGCTATATTGGTCCTAACCACTTGTTTAGAGATTGAGTTTACTCCCCAATTCCCTACCATATTTACGACATTCAAGTGCCAGATTTTCTAAAAACAATTTTAATATTTCTTTACTTATATATATATATATTCACTTAAGTTTGATATTGAAACATGTCAAAACATTTAAAATAACATTAAAATTATATATATATGAGTATATATATATAAATACATATATATTTGAACTTCCATTTCATTTCACTTGCAATTTTGGTGTCAACAAAAACTATAGACTTTTCCTAAACATCCCTGCACCAAAACCTTTATAACATCAGCCATTCTAAAAAAAACTCAATCTTGAATAAAAAATATCAAATACATATTTGTTTAATTACTTTTATGCATGAAATAAGGACATGAATATATAAAATTATAGTAATAATAATCACATATAATTTGTATCAAATTATCTGAGTAGAATTTCATATGTGTTTCATCTATCATGAAGATATATATATATATAATGAACATAAAAATTAAAACAAAAACATATATATTCAATAAATAAGGACTTGGATTTTATGCAAGTATAGAAAATGAAAGTGTGACCATATACTTAAAATTAATCAATCTCTTAAACGACATATGAAATTATTGGATATGATCATTCATTTGATATGCATGACTTCTAAAAATGATTTTTTTATTAAATTCAGCTTCCTATAATAAAACATTAGCTTCTAAATTTAATAATAACAATTTATTATAAAATAAATTCTATTAATATGATTAATTCACATTTAACACACACACATACACACAAAAAGATATATATATATATATATAAACTGAAATAAGTTTTAAAACACATAACCCATACATAGAACATCATAAATAAATGAATTAAAATAATTAAAACCTTTAAAATTAAACATAAAGAATAAATATAATCAAGCAATAAAATTTCAAATAAAGAAATATTTGAAAATTAGTATTTTTATCAATACATAGTTCTTCGCCATAAAAATTATATGAAAAATAATCATTTCCTCTTAACCAGAACTAGAAAAACATATTTTTAAAATAAATAATTGTAAAAAATTTCTTAGATGAAAATATAAATTCAAGTAAATGAATAAATAAAAATTTATGTTCCCTTACTTAAAAAGATCCTTATACTTTCGATGCTGATTTGGAAAAAGAATAATGTGTTTCCCAGACATCGAACACACCCAACCTGAGAAGAAATCAGAGAATAAGGTTTCTCTCTATTTCTCACTCTCTCAGAATAGAAGAAAAAGTGAGAAAGATAAAAAAATAGAGTTTTGGACCTCTCTCTTTCCCTCTATAAGGCCTTTTCTCTCCTATTATTATATAAATAGTAGGAAAAGTTTAAATTTATAATTTATTTCAAATTGAAAATTAAATTTTGGATTTTTTGTGAATGTTGGGAAACTGATTTAATATATATTTATTTGAGTGATAGAGGCAATAGAAAATGACATACAAGGTATCCAATGAATCATAATATATGAAATTTCTCTGTTCATCTGCATAAAACAAGTTTTATATGTGAAGACAGTGGTTAAAATGATGCTTATGAATGAAGGTAGAAGAAATTTTTGACAAAAATAGAATTATTGGAACTATTAAACGAGGAAAAAAAACTTGTAATTTAATATACTGAAAACAATGGAATAGAGGTATGTGATAACTCTAAAACAACCAATAATGATTCAAGTGGAAGAATTGGACAAAAATGATCTGGATACACTAAATATGATCAATTATGGACACCAAATGTTAAATGAACAATGTCTATTCAGATGATGTGATGCAGATTGAAGAAATAATAGTTAAAAAAATAAATGATACACTGAATATGATTCAGATAATATTTTTGAATACATATATAAAGACCCGTAAATTTCAAAGAATTTTTTTAAAAATCTTTGGGATTTTATGAGTACGAATTTTCTGACGGCACATGATTCTGAGGCCTGGTGTGCCTGGAATCAATTTTTGAACTTTAGCTCAGGTACGTTCAGTGAAAGAACGAGTGGGTTTTTATATATTTTAAACCGGTGCTCAGAATTGAAATCCAAGGGCACCGATCGAACCACAATGCCGGTAATAGATTAAGAGGAACTTTACCAAAGGTGCGTTTTCTTGGTAGGAGTTGTTAGAATTTAGGGATTAATAAAGAATTGAATAAAATTTGTGGTACAATTTTATTCCTAACTTAAGTGGTTTTATCCTAGGTGTGGGAGTTGGGGTGGAACCCACTAGTTACTAACTACCCTTGAGAGGATAAAGGTGAGGTGGGGCCTTCATGAGCCCCAACCCTTCACATTCCCTTAAACCCCCTATTTAAACCCTTGTATTTAATAGGGTGACTTATCCTCTCCCTCTTTAACAATGCCAACACACATTAATTCAATTAATTGAGTTATGTGTTTGAATTTTTTAATTTTGAATGCTTGGAAAAATAATAAAATAAGGAGATGCCTTATTTTATTTTGGTTAGTTTTTTTGTGTGAGGGAATTTTGGAGAGAGCTCCATTATCCTTTGTTGGAAGAACTTCATCCTTCCGCGAAGAACGACACCTTTTGACGAAGAACGTTGTCCCCACAAGGAGAGACGACTTGCCTCCCTTATTCTCTCCGAAGCTAGTGTTAGATGACACCCCATCCTTGGATGCACACCAACTCCATTCTCAAAACCTCACCCCACGACGCCATGATCCGCGTCGCCGGAAAACGTCATCATTTATTGAGGTAGGTGTTACCTTCATCTAAGTTTAATTTAACGCTATTCGTTGATTAATTTGGCCACATGTTGTCATCATAACGGGAGGATTTCAGACGACACAAACATAGCTGATCCTCCTCCCCTTTTCTTGATGATCTTCATTGGACATTGTGGCAAAGGCGGAGCGGTGCGATTGCACTGCACGAGAATGAAGAGGACCGCAGATGGAGTGGGCCACGATGGTGGTGCACATCTCCATCACCCCACGCCAGTGAGGCCAAACAGACTGCGGCCGGGGTGGGCCGCGGCGGAGGTGCGCGGCACCGTCGCGCCGCGCCGGAGGAACCAAGGGAGGCCGCGGCCGAAGCGGGCCGTAGTAGAGGGATGCGACACCATCACGATGTGCCGGTCGAGGAAGAGCCGCAGCCTTAGGCCGCAGCGGTTCAACAGGGGCGGTCGGACAATCGGCCACCGACGCTCCAGGAGGCGAGAACCCCGCGGGTCCCGCGGCGGCTCAATCGGCCGGCCATTTTCCAGAGAAACCAGGGGTTGAAACCCCCAGCCATCAAAATGGGGGGACCCCATAGGGTCTGCTGTTTTGGAAAAAAAGGGGTGGTGCCCCCCTTCGTACCCCACTAGGCCGTGAGCTGAGCCGCGACCGACTTCCGAGCCAGGCCGCAGGCCTGGCCCCGCCATGAGCTAGGCCGCGCCCCACCGGGCCAGGCCGCGCCCAGCCGGGCCCGGCCATGCCCATCTGGGCCGGACCCGGACCCGGGCCGGGTATACCCCGTTCGGACCGACGCAGGGGGTATTGGGCCGAGTCGGACCGGGCCCAAAGCCCCTAGTTTCTGTCCAGGTTTGTTCAAAAACTCATAACTTGGGCTACGAACCTCCGATCGACACACCGTTAGTTGAGTACGGATCCTTGGATTGAGACGCTCAATTAGGTATATTACACTCAAGTTTTGGGCAATGTTTGGGTATGGCCAGGTTGGTTTGAACCCGAAACCAACCAGGACCTTAGAGAGGAAACACTTATAACTTAACGAACAGATGTCTGTTTGACGTACCGTCCCTTACGTTGAATTATTCTCAGTTATATGGTTCTTTTTTGCTTAATTCACTTGATTTTTGGATGCATCTGGAGTACGGTCAGGTTGTTTTAGCTTAAAAACCAACCGGACCCCTAGAACTGAAAAGCCAATATCTCTTAGACCGGGCGTCCAATTGACGCGCCGTCTATCACGTTGAGTTCATAATAACAAGATAGAACTTTGTGATATATAAACTATGGAATTATTTATAGTTGATGTATCGTACCCCTTGTCTAATGGAGCGGACCCTCCCGAAATCGAGCGTGCTATGTGCGGGAACCCTAGAGCTGGCTGCGACTGTGATGACGATAATGACTGTAGTTGGATCCTATGTGGGTTCTGCAGCGAGGAAGACTGTACTTGGATCCTACGTGGGTCTATAAGAGAGGACTACTATACTTGGATCCTACGTTGGTTTGGCAGCGATGATGACTGTACTTAGATCCTACGTGGGTTCGACAGCAATGGTTACTGTACTTGGATCCTACGTGGGTTCGGCAGCAACAACTTCTGTACTTGGATCCTACGTGGGTTCGGCAGAGGAGATGATTCAGAGGTTACATCTAATCATCTCCAACCCTCTTCGCAAGAAGTATTCCTGTGTGAACTGAGTAGTGTACATGTGTGAGCTGAGTCTTGTCTTTCAATCAATAACATCATTATGATTGACTTGATTTCTGGTGTTGATTGGGTTGTGCTTTCCTATTTGGAATGGGTTGTACTTAGGCTTGTGAGTCGGAGCCGAACTGGAATTGATAACTTAGGTATATGTATGGGCGTATACCTAAGTAGATTTGGTTGATACTTCGTGTTTGTATCTTTCCTTTGTGGTTTATCCTTTGTGGATTCTGGGAGGCCATCATGGGTCTCGGGGTCCCTACTGAGTATCGTATACTCACACCTGCACGGGCTATGACCGCACTACATTGTGTTGGTTGTAGATTACGAACATCTCTGATCGTGGTTGAGGCTTGTGGAACGGGACGGTACCTAGAGGTGGACGACTTGGTGGTTGCTGCTTTACTTTTCAGCTGTTGTACTTTCTTTTCCAGTTGTACCGTACTTTCATTTGGGTTTGTATACAATCCCATTTACTTTCCATCACTTACTTTTGTACTCAATTTACTTATTATTTACTTCAGCTTCCATAATCTGTGGTGTTTGTTTTCTTATATAAATGCAATGCTTCCCTTTTATCGGGATTTACGCCTTTGGTGCTAGTCTCCTTCTCCAGGCCTATGGAAGGCGGGCTTGGGGTAGTCATGGAACGGGCCCCGAGGACGGGTCGTGACAAATTGGTATCAGAGGGAGGTTATGTCTTCTGTGAAGCAATAATGTTAAGGGTATTGAGTGTGGTTATTAGTCAAGGGAGTCTAGTGTTGGTGCGGTGGCTGACGTATCCATACACCAAGACCCTGACTTCTGATATCTGACTCAGTGCATGAAAAAATTGATTGCATGTGTGTTTAAAAAGTTTTCTTTGTGATTACTTTGTGTCATCTCACCAGGTATACTGTATTAACCATGGCGGACCATTTTTTCAAGATGGCCCCACGATGGCAGCTAGCTAGGGTTCTGATCTTTGTGTGAGATGGCAGCCCATCGAGCGATGAGGCCTCGGTGCAGGGCCCCATTACAGCGAAGGCACCAGCGGTACCTCTACCCACTGGGCCACCGATGCCACCAGCCCTAGCAGCTGAGAGCGCATGTCTCCTGAGTGCACTGCCCGAGTTTTAGCGTCAGAGGCCACCCAGGTTCCACGGAGAGACGAACCCTCAGGCAGCCGAGGATTGGATGGAGGCTTTTGTCCGAGTATTCAGGTTAGTAGGGACACCAGCTGAACTCATGGTGATCCTTGTGGCGAGTCTCCTGCACGCAGAAGCAGGTAGATGGTGGATCCAGATGCTTTAGGTGAAAGAAGATACATCTCTACTTTGGACGGACTTTGAGAGCCTCTTTCGCTCAGAGTTCATTCCAGCCACCCTCCTTGCATTGCACATCCAGGAGTTACTACAGCTGCGATAGGGCAGAATGACAGTAGCCCAGTACTCTGCGAGGTTTACCGAACTCTCGTGCTACTCCACGAATATGGTACGTGACCCATTCTTTTAGGGCCAGACCTTCGAGCAGGGACTGAGGCATGGGATCAGGGCATCAATGATCTCCCTCAGTATTCTGACACAGGCAGGAGTATTGGAGTGAGCCCTTCTTGTGGAGAGATTCCTTGCTGAGCCTACACCAGCAGCGAGGCCTACTGCAGGGTGACATGTAACGAAGTCTTATGTAGCTAGTAGTAGACAGATATTGCAGAGGTCCAAGTAGATTAGACCATCAGGTGGGAGACCTCAGGATACTGGTTCGGAGGTGCGGGACACACGCAGTAGAGCCAGTCATTCGAGAGGCAGGCAGTGCTATGCATGCGGCGGGCAGGGCCACATGGATCGTGACCGCCTGACCCGCCATGCAGAGGAGCAGTAGATGGTTGAGGGACCACCCAGGCAGAGGCATAGGTTTGACCATGGCGGTCCGCAGGGAGCAGGTAGATGAGGAAGTGGAGATGGTCGAGCAGCAGGTGGTGGACGACGCTTCAGGGCTCTACCACCACCACCACCAAGAAGACCACCCCGACCATAGGGAGCTGGCAGACATGGGCAGGATTAGCTCCAGGCAGTCGAGGCCTATGACCATGGCGCACCTGAGATGATTCGAGGTACTATCTGTGTCGACTCCACCCTTCCTGTAGTTCTTATAGACATAGGAGTGAGTCATTATTTTATTGCCGCTTCCCTTGTTCGGAGCTTGGAGTTTCCGACGGAGCCACTGTCTCGATCCTTACGGCTAGATACTCCTATAGTAGAAGACTCGACAGTTACACACTGGTTCCGGTAATGTGATATTACTCTAGGAGTTGAGAGTTTCGGCCAGGATCTTCTTATAGCGGCGTCGAGGCCTTAGGACGTCATCTTGGACATGGATTGGTTATCTACATTTCATACTTAGATCGACTGTATTAGGCACACAGTGAGGTGTATCCGCATGGATGGGACCAGGTTCACCTTCACCGGTGAGAAGGAATCCCTTGCAGCACAGGATGGACTTTCGCGGAGGAGGAGATATCTGATCACACTTCAGTTGGCCAGTCTCATCCTTGGAGCAATTGATGTGCGGAGTCTGAGATTTCTTATTATGGTGGATCAGTATGTGGACGTTTTTCCTGATGTCTTTCCAGGACTACCTCCTCGCAGAGAGGTAGACTTTTATATTGAACTGTACCCCGGGACAACCCCGATATCTATCCCAGCATATCGGATGGCACCCACTGAGCTTCGTGAGCTACGGGTATAGCTTGAGGACTTATAGGGCAAGGGATTTATCCGACCTAGTGTTTCACCCTGGGATATCCTGATTTTGTTCGCCAAGAAGGCGGATAGGAGCTTGTGACTGTGTGTCGACTATTGTCGCCTGAACCAGGTGACCGTGAAGAACAAGTATCCACTTCTGAGGATTGACGAACATTTCGATCAGCTCAAGGGAGCACAATGGTTCTCGGAGATAAACCTCAGGTCATGCTATCATCAGCTTAGAGTTCGATATGAGGATGTGCAGAAGATGGACTTCAGGAGTCGATACTACCACTATGAGTTCTTGGTTATGCCTTTCGGCGTAACCAATGCTCCAGCAGTGTTCATGAGTCTCATGAACAGGATCTTCCTTCCATACCTTGATCGATTTTTTGTAGTATTCATCGATGACATATTGATTTAATCGACTACTGAGGAGGAGCACACCTACCACTTTCGGGTCGTACTGGATACACTCTGAGAGAACCCTCTTTATGGTAAGATCTCAATGTGTCAGTTATGGATTCAAGAGGTCCACTTCTTGGAAAACATCATCTCTGAGGTGGGAGTTCCAGTGGATCCTGTGAAGATCGAGGCAGTTCTAGCTTGGGAGCCACCCAGGAGCATGATAGAGGTGCGGAGTTTCCTAGGTCTGGATAGGTACTATCAGAGATTTGTTCCAGACTTCTCCAGAGTTTTAGCACCACTTTCTGCTTTGAAATATATGGGGAAACCCTTTGTGTGGTCAAATATATGTCAGCAGATCTTCTAGGAGATGAGACAGAGATTGACCAGTGCACCCATATTGAGGCTACCGAAGGAGGGCGTAGGGTACATAGTTTACTGAGATACATCAGGGAACAGACTCGGGTGTGTCCTGATGTAGGAGTAGGTAGTGATCGCATATGGTTCATGACAGTTGAGGCAACACGAGCAGAACTACGCTACCCACGACCTGGAGTTATCAGGAGTGGTATTCACCTTGGAGATGTGGTGACACTTTCTGATGGGAGAGCGCTTTACAGTCTACAATGACTACCAGAGTCTCAGGTGCATCTTCTTGTAGAAGGACCTGAACCTGAGACCGCGGCGATGGCACGAGTTTCTCCAGGACTATGACTTTGAGATAGTCTATACTCCTGGAAAGGGGAACGTAGTAGTTGATGATCTCAGTAGCAGATCGGGCATTCAGCTACTTGGAGAGGCAACAGAGCAGTTAGCCGCTTTGCAGATATCCTTCATGGATAAGGATGGGGCAACCTTTCTATAGTCTCCCATAGTCACTCCTCCACTACTTTAGTGGGTTAGAGAGTCACAACGTGGGGATGTTGACTGTGAGGCGCGACGTTCTCAGATATCCTCAGGGATGGTACCAGATGGATTTTCTGAAGGCGGGGAGCACGTAATTCTTTTTAGAGGATGTACCATGGTACCAGTTTCATTATAAGAGGAGGTGATGAGAGAGTTTCACACTTCCCCATTGGCGGTACATCTAGGATTAGCGAAGATGTACCAGGATCTCAGAAGACAGCACTGGTGGCCAGGTATGAAGAAGGCTGTGGCAGAGTTTGTTTTAATGATGCCTCACCTGCCCGCAGGTGAAGGCAGAGCACCAGGTACCAGCAGGCCTGGTACAACCCTTAGAGGTCCCGAAGTGGAAGTGGGATGGGATATCTATGGATTTCGTGATGAGACTTCAACGTACATCCATAGGACACGACTCCATCTGGGTGATTTTCGACTGACTCACCATGTCAGCCCACTTCCTACCTATCAGAGTGCAGGGCTCAGTGGAGAGCATGGGACACCTCTACGTTCAGGAGATCATATGGATTCATGGTCTTCCATCATCTATCATCTCTGATCAAGATGCTCACTTTACTTCCCGACTTTGAAAGGGGTTGCAGGAGGCATTTGGGATGCAGCTACGCCTGAGCACTGCCTTTCATCCTCATACGGATGGCTAGATGAAGAGGACCATTCAGACTCTCGAGGACATGCTCCATGCATGTGTCCTTTACATTGGTCACAACTGAGGAGATCACCTACCCTTAGTAGAGTTTGTATACAACAACAGCTACCACTCCACCATCAGGATGACACCATATGAGGCATTGTACGGTCGACCTTGCAGATCACCTCTATGCTGGACAGACCCTAGTTAGTCAACACTTGTAGGACCAGAGATGGTCCAGACCACGATAGAGAAGGTGTAGATCATCTAGGAGCGGATGATGACTGTACAGAGCAGACAGAAGTCCTATGTTGATAGGAGGCAGAGACCACTGGAGTTTGAGGATGGTGACCACTTTTTCTTACAGGTCTCACCTCAACATGGATTACAGAGATTTCGCTGGGGCGGCAAGTTATCTCCACGCTTCATCGGACCATTCCAAGTTCTTAGCAGGATAGGCATGGTGGCTTATCACCTCACTCTTCCACCTCAGTTGCACCGAGTGCACGACTCCTTCCACATATCTCAGCTGAGGAGCTACGTGCACGACCCGACACATATCATTGATCAAGGAGAGCTGGACATCAATGACATGGAGAAATTTATGGAGGTCCCAGTGGAGATCGAGGATCGACATGAGCGGGTACTACGTGGATGGTCGATTCCTCTATTGCGCATTAGGTGGCAGCATGGCAACCTCCAGGAGAGCACGTGGGAGCGAGATGCTTAGATGTGTGCTCAGTACCGTCATTTATTTCCCTAGTTTATGATGTAGATTTACAGAGACGTAAAGACCTAAGGTGGGAGTAATTTAAAGACCCTTAAATTTCAAGGATATTTTTTTTTAAAATTCTTTGGGATTTTACAAGTACACATTTTCTTACAGCACCTGATTCTGAGGCCCAGTGTGCCCGGAATCAATTTCCAAAGTTTAGCTTGGGTACGTTCAGTGAACGAACAAGTGAGTTTTTCTATCTTTTGAACCGGTGCTCGGAATTGAAATCCGAGGGCACCGATAGAACCACATCGCCGGTAACAGCTTAAGAAGAAATTTACCAAAGGTGCATTTTCTTGGGAGGAGTTGTTAAAATTTGGGGATTAATAAAGAATTGAATAAAATTTGTGGTACAATTTTATTCCTAACTTAAGTGATTTTATCCTAGGTGTTGGAGTTGGGGTGGAAACCACTAGTTACCAACTACCCTAGAGAGGATAAAGGTGAGGTGGGGACCGCACGAGCCCCAACCCTTCACATTCCCTTAAACCCCCATTTAAACCCTTGTATTTAATAGGGTGACTTCTCCTCTCCCTCTTTAATAATTCCAACACACATTAAATCAAATAATTGAGTTATGTGTTTGAATTTTGTAAATTTTAATTCTTGGAAAAATAATAAAATAAGGATATGCCTTATTTTATTTTGGTTAGTTTTGTTGTGTGAGGGAATTTGGGAGAGAGATCTATAATCCTTTGTTGGAAGAACTTCATCCTTCCGCGATGAATGAAACCCTTCGACGAAGAACGCCGTCACCAAAAGGAGAGGCGACATGCCTTCCTTATTCTCTCCACAGCTAGTGTGAGACACCTTCCCCTCCTTGGACGCACGCCAATGCCATCCTCGAAACCTCACCCCACGACGCCATCATCTCTATCGCTGGAAAACGTCATCATTTATCGAGGTAGGGGTTATCTTTGTATAAGTTTAATTTAACATTCTTCATTGATTAAGTTGGCCACATGTTTTCGTCATAATGGGAGGAGTTCTGACCGCACAAACACGGCCGATCCTCCTCCCCTTTTCTTGATGATCATTGTTGGAAATTGTGGTGAAGGCGGCGTGGTGTCGTTGCACCGCGCGAGAACGAAGAGGACCGCGACTGGAGCAGGCCACGACGGTGGTGCGCGGTGCCGTCGCGCCACGCCGGAGGAACCATGGGACGCCACGACCAGAGCGGGCCGCGGCAGAGGGGCGCATCGCCATCACGCCGCGCTGGTCGAGGAAGAGCCGCGACGGTCCATTAGGGGCGGCCAGACAACAGGCCGTCGACGCTCCAGGAGGTGGGACCCGCATGGGTCCCATAGTGGCTCAACCTGGCGACCATTATGGCCGGCTGTTTTCTAGAAAAACTGGGGGTTGAAACCCCCAACCCACACATAGGGCAGACCCCATAGGGTCCGCTATTTCGGAGAAAAGGGGGCAGCACCCCCCTTAGAACCCCGCTCGGCCGCGAGCCGAGCCGCGGACAGCTACCGAGCCGGGCCGTAGGCCGCACCTAGACACGGGTCGGGACGTGCCCAGTCGGGCCGAGCCACACCCATATGGGCCAGACCCGGTCCCGGGTTGGGTCGACCCGGTTCTGGCCGACCCAGGGGGTATTGGGCTGGGTTGGACCGAGCCCAAACCCCTTCGTTTCGGACCAGGTTAGTTCAAACACTCATAACGTGGGATACAGACCTCTGATCGACGCACCATCAGTTGCGTAGGGATCCTTGTATTGAGACGGTCATTTTGGTATATTACACTCAAGCTTCCGGTGAAGTTTGAGTACAGCCGGGTTGGTTTGAACCCAAGACCAACCAGGCCCTTGGAGCAAAAACACTTATAAATTAACGACCGGACGTCCGTTTGACGTACCATCAATTACGTTGAATTACTCTTTGTGATACAGTTCTTTTGGATTACTCCAATCAACATTTGGATGCAGCTGGAGTACGGTCGGGTTGTTTTAGCTTAAAAGCCAACCGGGCCCCTGGAACGAAAAAGCCAATATCTCTCAGACCGGGCGTCCGATTGACGCGCCGTCTGTCGCGTTGAGTTCGTAATGATGATATAGATATATGTGATACATCAATTATGGACTTCGTGACAGTTGATGTATCTACCCCCTTGGCTCGTGGAGCGGACCCTCCCAGAATCAAGCGTGCTGTATGCGGGAACCCTAGAGCTGGCTGCGACTATGACGACGACACCGACTGTACTTGGATCCTACGTGGGTTCGGAAGCGAGGATGACTATACTTGGATCCTACGTGGGTCCGACAGCGATGACGACTGTACTTGGATCACACATGGGTCCGGCAGTGATGACGACTGTACTTGGATCCTACGTGGGTTCGGCAGTGATGGTTACTGTACTTGGATCCTACGTTGGTTCAGTAGCGACAACTTCTATACTTGGATCCAACATGGGTTCAGTAGAGGAGATGATTCAGAGGCTATATCTAATCATCTCCACCCCTATTCATGAGAAGTATTCCTATGTGGACTGTGTATTGTACCTGTGTGAGCTGAGTCTTGACATTCAATCAATAACATCGTTATGATTGACTTGCTTTCCTGTGTGGATTGGGTTGTGCTTTCCTATGTGGACTGGGTTGTACTTGGGCTCATGATTCAGAGCCGAACTAGAAGTGATAACTTAGGTATATGTATGGGTTTATACCTAACTAGAGTTGGTTGATACTTCGTGTTTGTATCTTTCCTTTGTGGTTTATCCTTTTTGGATTCTGGGAGGCCTTCGGGGGTCTCTCGGTCCCTAATGAGTATCGTATACTCTCCCTTGCATGGGCTATGCCTGCACTACATTGTGTTTGTTGCAGACGATGGAAAACGCTGATCGTGGTTGAGGCTTGTGGAACGGGACGATACCTGGAGGTGGACCACTTGGCGAGACGTACTCCAAGCGGACGACCGGACCTGAGGAGCCGACGAGACTATCTGTACCCACCCTTTAGGTGGGGTCTCTGGAGGACGACTTGGTGGTTGCTGCTTTACATTTCAGCTGTTGTACTTTCTTTTCTCAATTGTATTGTACATTCAGTTGGGTTTGTATACTGGCCCATTTACTTTCCAGAACTTACTTTTATACTCAGTTTACTTAGTGTTTACTTCAGATTCCGTACTCTGTGGTTTTTGTTTTATTATATAAAGGCAATGCCTTCCCTTTTATAAGGATTTACATCTTTAGTGCTAGTCGCCAGCCCCTGGACTATGGAAGGTGGGCTTGGGGTAGTCACGACACGGGCTCGGAGGATGGATCGTGACAACATAAATCCAAAATAAACAAGGCAAAAAAGTATTCATGGGAGCATAAATGAATTGGAAATGAGATTTGGATAAACCAAAATTGAATATACAAATCCTGCCTGTGGTTTTAATAAAATCGAGGGTCAATTTTCCCCAAATATCATTTGATACATCAATGCGATGCAGATTGGATATAAAAAATATTAATCATGTTTCAAACATTGAGCTTCAAAACCCTCACATGAACTCGAATCTCGATCTGGACTCAATACATCATCCGTAGTTGACTCATGAACCTCAGATGCTTCACCTTCGGGTTAGAATCTCACCGTTCTCTTATCGGTGATCAGATCTTAGTCGAACCCTCAACGTCGGCTCCATCAATGGCCTAGAGACCCCAAATCGATGAGACCCAATCCCAAAGACTCCACTAGGCTCGGTAGAGCCTAACCTCGACAAACCCTACTACTCCTCTTCGCCTCAACGAACCATCCTTACTTCTCATCCTGATTTTTTATATTTATATTATTATTTCATTCTTTTTTATTCAATCCTTATATAATCCGTTTTATTTAATTTTATATAAATATAGTTTAATAATAATTACTTTACATATATACATATATAAGTAATATATATGATTTCATTTATTCATTTTTAATTAATAAGTATAGTATTTTAAGAACATAAAAGTTTAGTTTATTTATAAAATTTTAACATAATATAAAAATAATAAAATAATATTTTAAATAGAACTTTGTTTATTAAAAAATCTTTAATTTCTTTCAAATTTTATTATTATTAAATACTAAATGTTTTATTCTTTAATCCTTTGAACACAAATAGTGTTTAAAAAATCTCAAATTCCAAAAATGTATTTCTAAAAATTTAAAAAAATTATACTAAAATATTTTATTGTTTTAATTATAACATATATTAATACTAAATTTCATATCTGAAAAATAATACCATGTTTAAAATATTAGTATTTAATCAAATCTTATATACATAAATTGTCATTATAAAAATTTTAAATTTATTTACAAATTAGTTTTTTAAATTAAAATTGACATTGGATTAGTAAATATAGTAATAAAATAAATAAATGTTTTATCTCAAACTTAAGATGTTACATTCTCCCCCCTTAAATGAATTTATTCCTCGCAATTCTTTTATTGAACTTTAGAAAATTTGGAATTTCCATCTTCAGAATTAAAGAATTTCTAAGGGGACTTAATTACCTAAATTAAATTCTAATGTATAGACTTATTTTCCTCAAAAGAAATCATATAATCTCAAATGTTGTCTAGACCATTCCTCTGATACCAATTATAACGCTCTAAGCCAGCTCTTCTGGTCTCATGCTTAAAATTGATGTGTAATTTAAAAAAACAAATATACAATTACACAACACTTTAACAAAGAAGAGGACATTTTACTGGTCTAGGTTCTGGAGGATTAGAAAAAATCTTACATTCATCAAAGGTGAACAAAAATAAAACAACTATACACTACACTTCTACGCGCACTAACTAAAAAAGTGATGAAATCTGTAATTAAACTTCTAAGATACCTGAGAAAAATCATTTTAAATATAAAGGGTGAGCATTCAATTTCCTAGTAAAGAGTTTGGAAAATCATTGACATAGTTTTCTGAAATTAATTCCTTAAAAATAAGTTTCAAGAAATGTTATTTGGATAATAAAATAAAATAATTTTAAAAATACTCTTGGAAAACATAATTTAAATTACTTACGTTGAAAATATTATACCACTTTTGAATTTATTTACGTACAAAAATTTCATTAAAAATAATCTAGTGATTTTTCTGAAAACACTACGCAAGCTTTGGAAAACCAAACACTCTGACTTGTGGAAAAATGAAATATTGAAGGCTATCTTGGGCCTACCCACTTGTTTTGGGATTGAGTTCACTCCCCAATTCCCCACCATATTTACAATATTCAATTGCTGGATTTTTTGAAAACATTTTTAAGCTTGGTTTACTTATATATATATATATATTCACTAGAGTTTGATCTTGAAATGTGTCACTGCATTTAAATGAACATTACACTTATATATATATGAGTATATACATACATATATATTTGAACTTCCATTGCATTTCACTCGCAATTTTGGTTCAAACCAAAACTATAGACTTTTCCTAAACATCCATGCACCAAAACTTTTATAACATCAACCATTCTAAAAAAATCTCAATCTTGAATAAAAAATATCAAAGAAATATTAGTTTAAGTACTTTTATTCATGAAATAATGACATGAATATATATAATATAGAACAAATAATCACATATAATTTGTATGAAATTATTCGAGTATAATTCCATATGTGTTTTATCTTTCATGAAGATATATATATATATATATATAATGAACATAAAAATTAAAACAAAAACACACATATTCAAAAAACATGGACATGGATATTATGAAAATATAGAACATGAAAGTGTAAGAATATAATTAAAATTAATCAATCACTTAAAACAAAATATGCAATTATCAGATATGATCATTTATTTGATATGTATGACTTCTAAAAATTATGTTTTATTAAATTCAAATTCCTAGAATAAATAATTAGCCTCAAAATTTAACAATAAAAAATTATTATAAAATAAATTCTTTTAATATGATTAATTCACCTTCAACACACACACACACACAGATATATATATATATATTAAAACTTAAATAAGTTTTAAAACACAAACCCCTTACATAGAACATCAAAAATATACGAATTAAAATAATTAAAAACATTAAAATTAAACATAACTAATAAATGTAATCAATTAATAAAATTTCAAATAAATAAATATTTAAAAATTAGTATTTTCATTAATATGTAGTTCTTCGTCAGAAAAATCATATAAAAAATAATCATTTCTTTTTAACCAAAACTAGAAAAACAAATTTTTAAAATAAAAAATTATAAAAAAATTCTCAGGAACAAATATAAATTCAAGTATATGAATAACTAAAAATTTATGTACCCTTAAAAAAATTGATCATTATACTTTCGATGATGATTTGGAAAAAAAATGTGTTTCCCAGACATCGAACACACCTGACATGAGATGATATCAGAGCATAAGAGCGCAAAAGAGAAAAAAATAGAGTTTTAGTCCTCTCTTTTTCCCTCTATAAGGCCTTTTCACTCCAATTCTTGTATACTTAGTATTAAAAGTTTAAATGTATAATTTATTTCAACTTGAAAATTAAATTTTGGATTTGTTGTGCTAGTTAGGAAACCGATTTAATATATTTTTATTTGAGTGATAGAGGCAACAAAAAAGACATACAAGGTATCCAATGAATCATAATAAATGAAATTTCTCATTTGATTTGCATAAAACAATTTTCAGATGTGAATAAAAAGGTAAAAACGTTTTTTAGGAATGAAGGCAGAAGAAATTGTTGAAAAAAATAGAATTATTGCAATAGTTAAATGAGGAAAAAAACATGTACTTTAATACACTAAAAACGATATAATAGAGGTATGTGATAACTCTAAAACAACTAAAAATGATGAAAGTGGAAGAATTGGAAAAAAATTAAATGCTTACACTGAATATGATCCATTTCAGACACCAAATATTAAATAAACAATACTTATTCAGATGATGTGAGGCAGATTGAAGAAATAATATCCAAAAAAATAATTGATACCCTGCACATGATTCAGATAAGATTTTTGTATATATAAATCCAAAATAAACCAGACAGAACAGTTTTCATGACTCCATAAATGAATATTAAATGATATTCAGATAAACCAAAATTGAATATACAAATCCTACATGCGGTTTTAGACAAATTAGGGGTCGATTTTACCCAAATCTCGATTGATAACTCAACATGATATATATATTATGTAGAAAATCTTAATCACTCTTCAAACATTGAGCTTAAAATACCTTATATAAACTCAAATCTAGATCTGAACTCAATCCATCATCCATAGTCAACTCATGAACCTCAGATACTTCACCTTCAGATTCGAATCTCACCATTATTTTAGTGGTGATTGGATCTGGGTTGAAACCTCGACATTGGCTCCATCCATGGCCTAGAGTCCCCCAATCTATGTGACCCATGCCTAAATACTCCACCCGGCTCGGTAGAGCTCGACCACAATGAACCCTACTACTCCTCTTCGCCTCAACGAAGCAGCCCAACTTCTCATCCTGATTTTTTTCCTTTACATTATTATTTCATTCTTTTTTATTCACTCATTATATAATTCGTCTTTTTTTTAATTTTATATAAATATAGTTTAATAATAATTACTTTACATATATACATATATACATATTATATATGATTTAATTTATTCATTTTTAATAAATAAGTATAGTATTATAAGAACTTAAAAGTTTATTTTTTTTATAAAATTTTACCATATTATAAAAATTATAAAATATTATTTTAAATAAAACTTTGTTTATAAAAACATCATTAATTTCATCCAAAATTTATTATTATTAAAAACTAAATGTTCTATTCTTTAATCCTTTGAACACAAATAATGTTTTAAATTTCTAAAATTCAAAAATAGTATTTTTAAAAAATTAAAACAATTATATTAAAATATTTTATTATTTTAATTATAACATATATTAATAATAAATTTCATATCTCAAAAATAATACCATGTTTAAAAAATTAGTATTTAATCAAAACTTATATACATAAATTTTCATTATAATAATTTAACCTTTATTTACTAATTAGTTTTCTTAAATTAAAATTATCATTAGATTAATAAAAATACTAATAGAATAAGTAAATGTTTTATCTCAAACTCATGATGTTATAGATATGCTTTGGGAAATCATAAAGTCTTCATGAACTATCATGAAGAATTTAGATATAATTTATCAATGAATAACCTAGGATAAACCCATGGTATCAAATATTATGGAAGGTGTCATGATTTATACATCCTATAAGTAATTATTTTTATGACTATGTGGGTTTATTCTATGAAAAGTAATGCTAAAACTATGCTTTTGGTTTTAGTCAATGGAAGGAACCGGAAGGTACGAGATTAATGATGAATTTTATGGAAGATTTTCTGAAGAGAAGTCACCAGGGATATCACTGGAGTGGAAGAAGTCGTGATTATGACTAATTAGGTTTCACAGGACATGATAAATAATGGTTACCTTAACCAACTCTCACACTCACCAAAGAAGATAAATGAGTTTTCTAAGAGTTCGTGGAGTGGAGACCTTGCACATGAGCCCCATCCTAGTTGGCGAGGTCTCTATAAGTGCATCCATTAGACCCAGGTTCAAAACCAGGTGGAGGCCTAATTCTGGGTTATTGTAGCAGTACTATACAAGTACTATAGAAGCTACTATAGTAGGAACAGTTTGGTACTATAGGAGCCAGTACTATTCACCTTGGGAAACCAGTTTGGGCTTGAAGTCTTTAAGGACTTTATCCCACCCAGGAATTTAGGTCAATAAGGATTTTAGGATACCTTTTTGGTTTTCATACCACCTCAAGGCCTTTAGGGAACCTCATGGCCTTCAGGGCCACCTGATATGCAGATGCCCATGAAAATTTTAAAGGAACCAACTCTAGAGGAGGATTCAAGCACATGACACATTCACTAGAGTAGGGCTAACATATTTGGAAAGAATGAGAGGTATGTAATTTTCATTGGTACTAGGACTTTTCATCTCTACATAGGAAAACTATCCAAACATCAATAAAAAGGTGGAGAGATAATCACTATGCAGATACTGGGGAGGGGAGATTTCAAGTAGTCATAGTCTGTATGATATACTTAAGATCTAAAAGTCCTATAATGTCTCAAATACTATAGAAAATGTAATATCTAAATCCTATGGTCCTTTTAAGGGTTCCCCCTCATCCCTTGAATGGGGGGTTATCAAAAATCAATAAAAAATGAAGGCCTCCGGGCTATTCAGACAGGCCGTGGAGACCCTAAATGAAAGAAGATTCAGTTTCCCTTGTGTCATGAATGTGGAAAGAATCATCTACAAGAATGTCCTAGAGAAACAAGAAAGTGTTTTTACTGTGGTAAAGAAGGAGAATAATCAAGTGAATACAAGGGAAAAATGAAGAGTTCAGTTAATGAAATGGATGGGAATTTTGGGATCACTATATCATCATAAAATGGTAAGTGTTTTAAGTGTGGAGAAAATGGTCATTATGCAACCCAATGTTCCAAGAGGAATGATCCTAAATAGATTCAATTAGATGGTTCAAGTAATGGTTACATTATGAATGATGATGAGACTACAAATGAAATGTGAATGGAAAGAGGTATTATTGTCAGGGGATTAAGGATGAAGTATTTGAAGTATTTATATTTTTGGATTCAAAAGTTATGAATGGATAAATATACAAGGATTGTTCCACTTATCTTTTTTGCTAAGTATTTACATTTTTATGTTAGATTGGTGAAGTGATTTAATGATAATATGATATTTTGAATAAGTGAAGTTATCCCTTAATATGTTCTTTATGTTAAGATAATGTTGTATGGATAAAGATATATGAGATATGAATAAGAAAATTGGACAATATTGATTACCTTGGAACTAAGTACAAACTTTTTAAAGGGGTTTTTATGTTATCATTGATAAAGATTATAGTATTTTTTGATTTAAGTATTAAATCCAATATACTTTAGAATTAGGAAGTATAATTTTCTTCCAGAATAATTTAAGGTAATTTAGGTTGTTACCCTGTTTCAAGGGAATATTCAAAAAGGGTATGCACATTTTTGGAATGTTACAACCAATAGATACAATGTGATACAGGGGAATCAATGTTAATCTAATTTTGGGAATCTATTTCTATGATTTTGGATTTTCATCTTTTTGAAGGGTTATATGGTTAACTATTCATGAAAAGATAAAGTTAAACTTTGGAGGAAGTATTTGTGCACTGAGTTTGTGTTGAAAACCTTAGTTAAAAGTTTAATCAGTTATTAACCTTATTTCAAGGATTTCTATATTATATATTATATTAATGTGGTTTTAAAAAGGACATAATGTATGTTGGGTGACAACAAATAAATTATGGCAAGGTCGTAGGTCTTGAACCAATGACCGAAGGATGATAAGGGTTTGACTCCCACCACTGACCTATGCAATGTACAGGTTAATGTAAATTTATTTGTAATGGATAAATATTTATGATGAACTACTAGTCTTACTTTTTATAGATTAATGAAAAATTTTTAAGAGACAAATAGTTAGAGTTTTTATTATTTTATGATCCATAAGATTTTCAAAAAGTGTATTTTAGTGCTTTAATCATCAAAGTTAATTTATTGAAACTCATTCTATGAGGTAATGGATTTATTAGAAATTTTTCAAAGAAAAACCCAGAATGAAATTTTTTTATAGATATTTCTCATGAATTACTCAACATTTTTAAAGATATAAAAAAATTGTTGTCTTAATACATTAATTTTCGTTGAGTTTATGGCCTTTTGAATCATTATAGATTTATGAATTTTAGGTAATGAATTTGAGTTGATGACCTCAATCACTCCCTATAAGTAATTACACTTTTCGTCAATGTCCATTCATCACTCCCAAAATATGTTCTCCTATATGGGAACCCAGTTATAAGTTACTTTGGGTACCCAATATGGGGTCAAATTTACCTTTTAATGAATGTTTTAGTATCCATTTTAATGACGTGGGTTTCTATGAATGAAAATTTCAAGTATTAAACATTTGTTAACCTAGATGAATTTTTAGGATGAAATTCATTTTAAGGGGGTAGAATGTATCATCCTGAGATTTTGAGAATTATTTTTTTTCGAATTAATTTATCATTTTAATATTTTTTATTTCATATGAAATTGGAAATAGTTATTTATATATATATAAATTAAAAATAAAATAAAAAATTCTATCCACATGAAATACCTACTTGTATTTCTCTACAAACAATACCAACTTGGCTTGCACTACATGCAATACCAAATTGGCTTGCGCTCTATGCAACACCAACTTGGCGTACGATGCACACAACACTTGGTTTCTATGAAATATAATTATATATAAATAATTAATTAAATTATATAATTATAACATAAACATTAAACATTGTTATAGTAATAGTAATAACTAATTTCCAAATATTGGTTTTAAATTTTTTATATAAATAAAACATATTGAAAATGAAAGAAAATATTTTTTGTAAAGTTATTTTATATTAAAAATACCATTCTCCCAAATAAACCAATTTTAATACTGAAATTAATTGTAGACACATTTAGAAATTGAATTTGATAAAATAAACATCATTTATTTAGTTCATAATGTTGAAATTATCCTTGGTTGATGTTTTGGTATTTTTTGAGAAACTTCATTTTTTTATAAATAGTGAAAAATGATGTGTTTTAGTTAAAAATTCATTTTTTCTATATAATTATTAATGAAAAATGATATTATAAATATTTTTTAAGGTCACATTAGATGAATATTACATCCATTAATACAATTTAATTAATTAGAATCAATTTCACTTTGAAACTAAATATAAAATCTTTACAATCATTTGAACTTTTTCCTACTTTAAAACCCCGTTATTTCGTCCCATCTATGAGATTATCACTAATCTTAATTTTTCCTCTTGTGTGATTAGAATTTAAAAAATCCAACATACACCATTGTATTCATTATAATATTCAGATTCTAATAAGACCATGTTAATTTTTGACCAAAATGAGTAGTAAAAGTGATTACAATTAATCACATAGCTTAAGGACTAAGTAAACTTAATTAGTGTAGTTGGGGTTTGGCTTAGTGGTAAGCACCCCTTAAATCTACATGAAAAACGGGGGTTCAAAACCCATGGGGCGTAGGGTACTGTAGCATCACTGTAGCACTACTGTAGCAGCCGAGATACTGTTGCAATGGCGGCACTGTAGCGGTGACAGGGGAACTGTAGCGACGACAGGGGAACTGTAGCAGTGGCGGGTACTGTGCGGGACTGTAGTAGTGTGGGTACTATAGCAGTACTATTTACAGAATGGTTCTTGGGCCTAAAATTTGGGCCTACGCGATATGTAATGGGATAAATTCCCATTGGGCCTACGGGCTATGTAATGGGTCTCCCTCTACCCAATTAAAGAGGTCTTAAAAAAAGTAAGCTTAATTAGTGACTAAACCTTAAAATTAAGGGCCCAAATGTCCTAGAAACTTGTAAAAAACCAATATTATGTACATAGTTCATCCATAAACCTTCAATTATAGATTTTTTTAGTTTTTTTTGTGTTTTTTAGGTAAGATAATATACAGACCAAATTTTTTTCTAAAAATTCCATGTGAGTCCTTTTCTCTCCCTATAAATGGCCACCACCTCTACCCATTACTCACACCTCTCAAAAATTTTATGTTAGTTAAATATATTTCCAATTATCCTCCTAAAATTTCTCCATTAAACTTGGATTCCTCCCTTTGGTTAGAAACTTCTCAAGGAATCCTTTTAGAACAAACCAAAAGAAGTTACCCGATTAAGAGGTAACGTCTTCTCTCAAGCTCATTTCCTTTGTTTTCCTCATCCATCACCTCCAATATCATTATTTCATCATTTTGTGACAAAAAAAGTATCCTAAATATAATATAATGTTTTTATAAAATGTTTTTGACCTAAAATTACACAAACCTCCATCTAATGTATGTTGAATATACTGTTTTGGTGTACAACAAACTACTGCCTCCCGAATCGATGATTGTTCATTTCTCCTTTACCACCAATAATGGTGATTTTTATGATGGAAAATATCTTTATATATATAATATATTATATTCATTATGTATTTAATATTATCTATTAATTTTACAACACACATATTTTTTACTTTCCATTTGGTGTTAACAGGATAATCTCATTTGAGGAAGTGTGGATTACCAACCTGTCAAAGCAATGAGATTTGTTCACAAAACACATAAAATGTACTAAGGAAGGGTTTAACGAACTTATATGATATATATGACATATTAATTCTAATTTCATAAATATATGTATATATATATATATATACATACATACATACATACATATATATGTCATTTATCCACGTTCTTCAATAGGATAATAAAAATAGAAAACCATGTTCATGCGTACGTACGACTTAACGCCTCCATGAACGGTGAATTAAATTACATACTTCATTATTCTATATATTATTATAATAAACTTATAAAATATATAACTGATATTTATATCATTTTATACATCTTGGAATCATGATATAAGTATATGGATCAATGATATAACAAAGTAAGACACGTGTGAAGAACAAATAGAATATTACCCGAAGTGAAACATTAATAGAGGATCTTTAACATGAAAGTAATATAATGTCATAATAAAAGAATATATGGTAATAGATATAATAATAGTCTTCTATAAAATTTGTATAATAATATTATATTTATTATATAAGAATCCTGTACATGTATGGAGAGACTGAAGACCTAAGGTAAGGGGATTTCATTTGACTTTTAATTTATGTGAGATACAAGATATGTTATCCACTATTTCCTTTTGTGTGGTGAAATTACTAACCATGATTGTATCTTATTTATCTTTTATTTAAATTTATTTGTTTTCACATTCCAATTTAATTATCTTACTTTCATGGGGTTTAAGTTTCAGAAGTTTCTAAATCGGTAAAAATGTTTTGTCTCAATTTCCTTCTTCAAGAATCATGTTTTTTTATACACCTAAACTCTTTTATGGGTCTAATATACATACATTTGACATTAAATATCACAAATCTAAATCTTTTCATGTTATTATATTCTTCATTTAATTTTATTTCCTTACATGGAGATAATAATCCCATGATACAAAGTTATAAGAGTTTATTGACACAATCTCATTGCTTTTTGAGAGTGTTTATGTTTATTCTCCCTTTTAGGTAATCTTATGATCCATATCTCAAGAATATTCACAATTTTACTTATCCTATGTTATTTTATGATATACTCATGTATTGTGACGATTTTATACTCTTTGGAAAATAATATAGTTAAGAATGTGCTTTTAAGAAAGCCTGAATTTACCCTCTCTTCAGTCGAAAATCTATTGTATTAAAAAAACCATGTTTTCAAAAGCAATTCAAAAAAATTTTCGAAAATGTTTTTAAAAGATCCTTGAAGATTATTTTCAAGTAAAAATGATATTTTTTAACATTTTTTAATGTTTTTGAAGCTTCCTTTATATGTTTTCAATGTTATTTTCAAAGAAATGGTTTTCAAATGATTTTAATATTATTTTATATGTTTTCATGAAAAATGGTTTTCAAAACTATTTCTAGATCTATTTATATGTTTTCAATGTATTTTAAAGAAAAATGGGTTTTAAAACTTTTTCAAGCTCTATTTATAAGTTTCAAATTATTTTCAATGAAATAGTTTTTAAATAATTTTTAAGATTATTTTATAAGTTTCAAATGAAAATGTTTTTTTAAAAAAATTTAATCTATAATTATATGTTTTAAAATTATTTTTATAGAAATGTATTTCAAAAGGTTTTAAAGATTTATTTATATGTTTTAAATTGTTTTTAATGAATTTTTTTAAAAAATTTTGAAACTTATTTTATAATTTTTGTGGAAAAATGTTTTCAAAATGATTTCATAAGTTTCAATGTATTTTCTAGGAAAATTAATTTCAAATGTTTTTATATATTAAAAATAATTTTTCAAAAAAACAAAATATTTTCCTCAAGAAACGTTTTTAAAGGATATTTGATAATTATCTTCCATCTTAGATGACATGTATTTTTGTTACTCATGCATTTTTAGGAAATGATCTAAAGGTTCCATTAATATCTTTTCTATGAATTATTTATGATTAATTTCATAGTCTTTATGAAATCCACTTATCCTTCATAGGTTATAGGTATATGAAATCCATTTCACAATTACAGGTTCTATTTTTGATGAAATGATTATAAAACCTGTAACTTTTTCTACAGGTTATGATATGTTTACATGTTTATGATACCCATTTCATTTCATGGGTTATGATATGTTTATTTATGATCTTGTGGCACATGTATGTATGATTTAAATAAGTTATGGGTGAGACCTAAATCTCCCTAAAATGCATTGGGTAACATTTTATATTTTATTAGATAAACTAAGATGGTATTGTGAGTGAACCTTGACTATTAATATAGCTGTGGGAGTGAACTATGACAACTATTATGGTATGAGGAGCGAACTCATGCTAATATTACAGCCATGGAAATGAACCACGACTACTAAGATGGTCTTGGAATCAATGTCTTGGATAATATAGAAATCATTACATTCTTATGAATTTTCCACAATTCCACGTCTTATTCCTATATTATGCTTTCAGGGAATATTCTATTTATTTTGTATAATTCATGTCTAATGAACTGCCAATATTTATGACATGATCTATGTTATGATCTTTGATATGTAGGGTATGATCTTATATTTTTATGATCACATTATCATACCCTTATGATCATGTTTATACTTACATATCTTGTTTATTTACCCTTACCGAGCATTTGAGTTCCATCCCTTTTATTTTTCCTTTCCCCCTTGTTTGTTGATATGCAATATGTTTGATATTTCTAAGAAGGGTTCTAGTCATGAAGAACCTAGTGAGAGATGATGTAGCTGACATATTTAAAAGTGTTTATGTTTCCATGTTTCCAAAGGCTCTATATCAACTATAGTCTTTGGTTATTTTTTTGTATTATGTTTAAGTATTGTAAAAAAGTTATGTAATGTCTACGTTTGTAAAGTGAGGGTCACTATATCAAATGTGTAGGACTTAGATATTAATTTTTTATTAGTAAATCATGAAACACATTGTCCATGAAAAATTTTCATTGTGGGAGATCAAACCTATAATCCTCCATCTGAATATATTATACAATACCAAATTGTCTCACAAATCATGGTTCTAAAATTCATTTATTTTTCAACTCCCGAAGCACTATCTTAGGTGAAACGTTAATGAATACTTATTTAAAAACGTAAAAGAACAATGGTCTCAACCTTTAGTGGATATTTTAATACTACTTACTTCGTGTTTTAATTATCCATTTTTGAATCAACTACCCCAGTTTAGCCCGAATGGTCCAAAGGCCTTCATTTTTATTGATTTATGATAACCCCCCTTTCAAGGGATGAAGGGGAACCCTTACAAGGCCTGTAGGCTTAGAGATTGCATGGCCCGTAGTCTTAGGAGATTATATGACCCAATGTTCATAAGAATTCAACTAGACTATCTATAAGAAACTGCCCCTCCCCAACATCTGCATCATGATAGAAGCTCTCCACCTTCGCATGACCATCTGGCTAGGCTTACCGTGCAAGCACAGGATGGTCTCGATGGTATCTACCTTCAGTTAATATTTTAAAACTATATACTCCATGTTTTAATTAGCCATTTTTTAATTAACTACCCCAGTTTAGCCAGAATGGCCCAAAGGCATTCATTTTTATTGATTTTTGATAACACTTTTTCAAGGGATGAGGGGGAACCCTTACAAGGCCTGTAGGCTCAAATATTACATTTCCTGTAGGATTAGGAGATTACATGACCCAAAGATCATAGAGAATTAAACCAGACTATCTAAAAGTAATTTCCACTACCCAAAATCTACATCATGATAGTAACTCTCCACCTTCACATGGCCGTCTGGATAGGATTCCCGTGAAGGCACAGGCTGGTATCGATGGCATAGCCATATCCTCTCATTCTAAAAAATCCATCTGGCTTTTCTCTGGTGAGTGCACCTGCTCTGAATCCTCTTCTTGAGATGCTCCTTTTTTTGTAGTGTGTCTGGGGAAACTACATGTGGCCCGAAGGCCTTGAGGTGGCTCAAAATCCCTACTGACCTGAAGGCTCAGGTGGCCCGAAATCCTTAAGGACTCTAAGCCCAAACCGCTGGACCAAGGTGAATTGTTCTAACTACTACAGTACTGAACATTACCTGCTATAGTTCCTGCTACAATACCCGCACAATGTACAGTTCTGCTATAGTACTTGTACAGTGTACAATCTGCTAAAGTACCCACACAATGTATAGTTTTGCTATAGTGACTACTACAGTACTGCTACAGTACCCCCAGAAATATGCCTCTACCTAGTTTTGAACCTGGGTCTTGTGGATGCACTTAAGGACACCCCACCAACTGGGCCGAGGCTCATGTTCTACCTTAGTTTAGATGATTCCTACATTAGGCTACCCTAATCACTACTATTTATCCCATCACAAGTTAATATTGTCATGAACAATATCCTAATCCATAATGTTCCTCAAATGGGTCCATATGAGTAAAATAATAAAATAATATTTATAAACAGACTATGTTAATAGAATATTGTAGTATGATACTCCACTATGATCACATACACACGGTTTAAGCATAGCCTCTATAATCAGAACAATAATATCAAACTAGATGTTTTTATATTGACAAAATGATATTACGAACATTATATGTGATCCAACTATTATCTATAGCACTTTCTAAAACTCTTATCTGAAACAAAAATCCTAATATAATAAAAAAATCATAACAAAAATATGTATTCATACTATATGATAGACATACAACTTACCAAAATCATCAAAATACTTGGTTTCTAGAAATTAAACAAGTGGGAAGCATTTTTTATCATATGAAACACTACCCTAAGATTATATAAACTAATAAAAATCCTCAGTAGTCCTATTATTAAGTCATTAATAAATTCAAAAAAATTTCATACATAAAGTGGAAGAGGCTTCCAAAATATTACTGGTCATTAGAGGTCATCAAAAACCCATTTTCAAGTGAGTTAATAAGTGATAAACCATATATTATATTACTTTATATGATTCCTCTAGAAATTAAATTTCATGTAATGAAACATCTTCTTCTACCCAATATGTACCTGTCTATTTGAGGTGTGATATTCGCTCATCACTTCCTCTTTAATGGATATGAGATCCATAATTATTCCATGAATGTTAATATTTCATTTTCATCCAAGGACCACCCTAGAATACAATCATAACCCATTAATAATTTCCATATCAATTGATATTATAAAGGACATTCTTTTTCATACTTCACTCGATCCACCAAATATGGGGTAATTACCCATGAATCATAGGCGACCACATATTGATCCTCAAGAACATACATTCACAACTACAAAAACATTTTCAGAGGTTTACAATCCTCCACTAATTTTTAATCCCCTATTTTGATGAATTCATTATATGAGGATCTACATAAGAAAAAATTTCTCTTGGAATATATAATTTTGATATTTAATGTCACAATGTACTTGACAAAATATCCATTATATTGATTTATGTCTCAGAGGGAGATAATGTATCATAATATTTTATAGTCCTTATAGATTAAAAATCTCTCAATATGGAGATAATGGATCTAATACATCAGCATACGGACCAGAATAGGTTACACAAGGATTTAAGAAGGGTGTTTTTGGTAATCGGGTTATTGTTAGTGAAATCCATAATATAAGAACCAATATAAATTCATCAAAATATCCCCTAAGACAACCCTTTAATCGTAAAAATATATTTTATATCATATCCTAAGGTTATGAATAGTATTAATGAGATAAGATATCAACATTTTCATCAAATCCATAAAGCCACATCACACTGATTTGAAAGCACCAATATGACTCCCTTATTACTCATCCCAATAATTGGAACCTTTAAATAAGAGATGTCCTAAGTGAAACACCAATAAATGAAACTGAATAGAAAAACATGATTATTAATCACATTCTTATTTAGTTCCCGTACCAATAATGTTTCACCCATTTATAGATAAACTAATAATCCTAAATCAGAGATCACATGTTTGAGAAAATGATTTCACTTGGATCCAAAATTAAAGAAAAGGTAACTTGGTATAATTTTGATTCATATAATTTGTGATAAAAAATTCAAATGTATGTAATTTAATTCATATTCCTAAGAGTTTTAAAATATTTCATAAAAAATAGGAAAATGGAGTATATATATAGATGAAATATGTAGTATAAGTGATCCATGGACACCACCAAGAGTATCTTTCAAACTAAATGATATGATGTGAAATAAATAAATTTTTTATATTCTTTAAAATAATATTTTTAACACATTCTCAACATTCTCATAATAGTCATGATTTCCATATAAAAATTCATTATTAGAGAATTAATTTTATCCCCTCAATTGATCAAATAGATCACATGTCTATAGTAGTTGACAGATATTGTTTTCTATGATATGATTCATCTTTAAGTAATATACATGTAACTAAACATTATGTTTTTTATTCATTTTGAATAGAATAAGTGAACCCAATATGGAATTTTTTGGTTGAATAAACCCATTTTCCTCCATATCCTTTGGAAACACCAGTTACTCCTTAATCTCATCTGGCTTAATATGATATAGATTAATCGATAACAACTCTGCACCTGTTAAAAGTATAGTCTCAAATAAAATACAATTTAAGGATGATTTACTAACAAATCCTATATAATAACAAAATTTTAATGGTCCACCCTGGAAGGAAGAGTGGACGAAACTCTCACCTTGACTATTAAAATAGTCATTCCAGCCACCAACACCATGATGGTCCTAATCAGACATAAGATCAATCCAATTTTTCCTGATAAAAAATTTCATTCCACTTTTAGAACATACTCATTTCTCTAAAGATATGAAAATAATACAAACCAAAATTATAAGTCTATGTGGTCATGAAAACTCTTCATCAAATCCATACAGAAGATGATATAAATGGTTTTCAATTTGACAATAACAAAATACCATCGTTTTATGTTTCCCATAATATCTAAATGACATTTAAAGACACATTAAAATATCAGAATAAAACTAAATATTTTCCCATTTAAAAAATTAATAAGAATAGTATATCATAGAATTGCGTATTTTGTAAAATATCATGGTACTTGTATGTTAGTCACAATTATACACAAAACAATTTACAACTTGTTTATGTTATATAAATCACATATAAATCTTTTTACATGGGAATACATGTTTATATCAATTATGCATGAACAAACCACCATTTTAAATCCTTCAAGGGAGAATACCGTAAGTCATATCACAGAAATCCTGTGCATCAATCATAGTGAAATTTCATCAAATATAACAACAAAAATCCCACATTCCTAGTAAATTTGAGGTCCATAATAAGAGTAATATTGACGATCTATCATAATTCTATTACATTGGTTATGGAAATCCTATCTCTATTCTATGAAGTCACAAATAATAATAAATTAAAACTATATTTTTATACTATGTTGTAATAACCAGAACTAAATAACCTAGTCCAGGATATGGTGTCACCAGAGCAATAATATACTAGTAGCGAGGGTATGGGAAGCTATATGAGTATACTATTCCATTTTGTATCAGCACTCATGCAATAATATATCCTGAGGAAATATAAATGTTTAAATGAATCAATAATACCCATTTCATTATTGTGGATGAAATAAGGAAAAAACACCCAGTCATTAGAAATATAGTTTACAAGAGTAATATCAAGTTAATAGGATGTCCACTTGTCATTGATCAATTTACCCAAATAATAAATACACAAAAATTAAGCATGAAAAAAAATATCACAAGGTCTGTCTCAACATCACCACGTCTAATATTTCTCTACTAGATCAACCTCCTAACATAGTTCCCTTTCCATTAATTAGATATTTGGCAATAAAATCTTCATTCACATCGAGATGATCTTGAATGGTGTGAGTAAAAACCCAGTTGGGAACCATCAATGTGGCCTTAACATAGTTTCAACACATAAATACAAATTTTTACATAATGATAGGAAAAAATAGCCACACAAATGATCGTCCAATCAAGTGCTAACAATTCCACTAGGAACACTAGTCTTAACTATTTTGGAAACATCCCCATATATATTAATATATTATTTTTCACAAAATTTGAACATGGAAGAACAATTCATCTATTAACTCTTCAACCCAATATATAGACATCCATAATAGTATCAGAACTAAGTTTTATAAAAATTCTCGACTCAACCATCATATAATGGATTACCACTAAATAATAAAAACAATTAGAAAAGGTTATTCTATGAATCACCCAACTCTTGATAGATGAGAACCATATAATAAAAAAATATAGTACAATACATTCAATGAATCAACCATATCATGATTGTTAACCATAATATAATCAATTTAATAGATAATATCAATATAGATTGAAAATATAAGATTTATCATAGGGATTCAAATGCATCAACATTCTAGTCACGTGTCACATCAGATCTATAATAGTTTACCCATGAAATAACCTTCTTATCATGGTATAAATAATTATATAATAGTTTTCATGGGGTAAATAAAATTTTCCTTAAATCTAAAGAAATCTAATTTATATGAACAAGAACCAAATTCAAACCTAAAACTCTATGTCCATAAATTTGGTAATAATTATTAATATTAGTATTATAGAAAAAGTATCTAGGAATGAAGAAACATATCAAAATATGATATTATTATAAATACTAAATAGAAACCACAACAATGAATTAATGTTTTTTTCGACAATAGAAACAAGGGAAATTTTAGTAAATTTGGGTTCCACACTTTTAATTTTATATGGAAAGTAATTAGGTCCTATTCAAGACCATTGATCCAAAAATTAAAGATTTAATATAGGGTTTCTTTAGATATAAATGAAAAAATTGAGATGAGTTATGATTTAATACATACCATTGTTCCCAATTTCCAGCAGGTCAATATCCAATCACGATGAATTTTGAATAGTTCTGAATCTCTAAAAATTATCAAAAGAGTATCCTTGTTTGGGTTCTATAGATATGAGTGGATGAAAAAATCAGGGATTTTTTTGTGTGTTAAATTAATAATTTTCAGATTTATTAAACATGTGTTAATGGTTTGGAAACATAGTTTTTCTTATCCATGTGATAATTATGCAGAATTCATTTTCCAAACATAGGTCAGGTCACATACTTAAGCATCATTATCTAGTAAATCACAAAAAACCCATGAATATGCCAAAGTATCCAATGTAGCTATTCATATTTTTACCTATGGAATCTACACACTTTCCCCTTATCAGGATCATACTATGTTCCCCATAAAATTATTCCAAACGATACGAAAACTACCACGAAAATATCTATACCCAAAACCCTATGAAATTATAACACAAAACAAACATCGAAAATATAAAAAAGGGAATTTAAATATATCACAACATACTATTCTAAGGGGAATTTTTCTATATGTTTCATAATCATATATAAAATTTTTAAATAGTTAATTTAGTGGACATATTGTATTATTTTGTTGAAATTTGTCACTTGGATCTATGATTTCCAATTATATCTCTTCAAAATATACTTCATGTTCTGATTATAACATATACTTATTAAAGACATGTATTTGGAATATTATATTCATCATAAACTGAAATATGTGGAAAAAATTAAATACTTTATATAGTTTTGTTGATAATACAGGTTGAGAGACTGTAATTCCAACATTATCAATAATTTAAATGTATTCAATATAACTATTTCATAAATTTCCAATCGTTTTGAACCTCATAACTCCCAACAATAAAGATATTTAATTAAATTCATTGAATCAGATATCAATCTCAAATTCATGGTGATTATTGAAGGGATTACTATTTTGTGGAATATTCATGGCTCAATTATGTCAATGAGTATCTTGTACATTTTTCCATCTCTTTCACATGTATGAGGCCTAAATCGATACATTTCTATAAATTCTCCCCAATATGTTTCAAAAATATATTGTTCTTTCCACATAGGGCTTCACATGAATCCATCATATTTCATTATGAAAATGTATCATTTTATAATATCTTCATTAGAGTAAGATGTCGATCCCTTGGTCTATTGATGTATAAAAATAATTATCTAATCATATATATTAGATTATGAATGGTACATTTAAATTTAACAATATTTAGAGGATTATATGTTATAAGAATAAATATAAGATCAATATATTCATAAGACTCATCAGAATTTATTAGGTAAATTTTCAATCTCAACAATATAAAAATGACAGCGTGGTTATTTAGATCCACACAACTCATATGTTAGAAACACACACACACACACACACACACACACACACACACACACATATATATATATATATTGTCACAAACGAAATCTGGTTGCCACAGAAACTGGCACCAAACCTAGCCCATGACAAGGCCCGAAGGGCATTCCCAATCACCACGGGCTGGCACAAGTTCCCAAGTATCATAAAATTAGAATTGAGAATGATTTACCCGAGTTAATAAACTTAAAACAACAAAAGAATCCAATAAAATTAATTTGGATTTTTTAAACCAAACAATCTTTTACAAAAATTCAGAACTGAATTACATATTTTAAAACAACTCAACAAGACTATAACAAAGATACAAAACCAAAAGGAAACAAACCAAGAACCCTCGTGGAATAGGTGACCACCCTCAAGCCATCTCCACAGGAATTGACCACCATGGACCTGCTAGAAACCCAAACCGCTAGAACTAAAAACTGTACCCAACCTAGAACAACAAAAATAACCTAGTCTACTTACACCCAATGGTTTAAGTAGGGTGTGAGACAATCCCCAGTATGATACCACCACTAATAGATTCCATGAGATAAATATCAAAAGATGAAAAGCATGAATGTTTTAAAAAACATGTAATTTCTAGTTACAATTTTAAAAAGATGCAACTTAAAAAAAATCAGTTTTCAAGTGGGATAATTTAAAGAATCAACAATTTTAAAATTAATTCCAAAGTTACTGAATTTTCTAGAAAAATATACCATATGCCGATGGTAAGTAAAAATGATCTAATGAGCACAAGCAATAGGAAATAACTCCTTGGTAGTAGCTCATTGTGGGTCCTAGGTACCTCGTATCTCAGTGAGAGTAACCATAAAAAATATTTGTTCTCATGTACGAGCCACTAGTAGGGAACATACTCATAACCTAGTGGTCCCAAATCATCATCACCATAGTTTAGTTAGATTTGTAAGTGTCAATCTTGCTATGTAAAACTCAGGCCAAACCCCAAATATTCACTAGCATACTAGTACATGTCCACCCACCTAGATTCCCGCATTTTCTCTTTGTACTCAAACAAGTTCAACAAGTCAAGAAATATAATTTTCACATGTAAATATCATTTCCTCATAAAAAATTCACCAAACAGCACACATGTATACCACACAAGTAACAAAAGTACACTTTTCATTCAAATTGATTTGAAATATGACTCACACCATAATAGCCCACAACACTTTTCACATTTCTTTTACACTTCCCCAAATCCATTAAACAATTTTATAAAACCATTCCAATATATTACAAATCACATAACATCCAACTCACATGTTATATAATACCCTTTTTCATAACCAAAATCCATTTTTCAAATCACACTCACATAAAACATCCCACATTACTTTCACATCTCTTATACACTTTAATAAATCCTTTAAACATTTTTGTAAAACATTTCCAAGATGGAACACTTCAAAAAATAGCCCCTCTCAAATTTATAATGTACCATTTAAGAATATATACACTCCAAATCATTTTTCCAATATGGTTTCACCACTTACATAAATCATTAAATCATTCAAATCTTTCATAAAACAATTCCAAAGAGTATACCCAATCTTTGCCCATAAAACCCATATCAAAACCATATTTCAAGGAAAAAACCACACCAAAACACTTAAAAATTAGAATTGGAAGCCTTAGAGACATTTATAAAACCACTTTCAAGTGTTATTAAATCATATTGGATAATACCACAAAAGATATAAATGAAAAGACCCATTTTCATAAAATTCTCTCAAGAAGTATAACAAAGTTTTACACAAAAACCCTCTTCCAAAAACCCCCTTAGAATGCCCAAATGACACTAAGGAATTAAAAAAACATAATTTTCATAACCTTTCAACAACTAATAAATCAATTTCATATTTTATAAAACTCCTGCAAAAGATACCACATGTGTTACATTCAAAAAGTTCACAACTTCAATAAAAATGCAATTATAAAATTAAATGCTTAACCAAATCCCTAAAAATTGGTTTTCTCACCACACAAAGAAAATGGGGAACATGAAAAACTAGTAAAAAAATAAAACTAACTCATCAAATAATGTTTGACCATGGAATCACCTACCGAACATGTCGTATCCCTCAAAACTTGGTTCAAAACATCAACCACACCACCGCCACACCACAAGGAAGATAAATCCAGCCCTAGACCACAATATTTCACAAAAAAGACACCAAATAAGACCCTAGTTTCTAACCCTAACTGCTGGAAATTTTAGAACATAATGAATGAGGGTAGAAACCCTAAGGGACAAGGAAGTAACCCAGAAGGAATCACATACCTTGAAAAATATTGAAGAAATCACCCCAAATACAATAGTATCTGAATTTTAAAATAGCCAAGCATTTAAGTGAGATTCAAACAAGGTTGAAGAGATAATTTTTGAACTAGAATGGGGGATAAATTTTTGGAAATAAATGATTTATGAAATAATCAATTTACCTCTTCAAATATGGGTGATTTGAGAAATTCAGAGAGGTTTCGTCCAAATTTTCAATGAAAACAAGCTCTAAAGAGGGGGAGAAGAGCATGGGGGAGTGCCTTCGGTATGTAGTCTCGGGGGAGAGTTTTAATCACAAGTAAAACATAAATATTTAAAGATATACTAATGAAATAAAAAACATGTTTAATGAAGAAAATGGGCTTTTGGGCCTGCCCAATCTCTTAAATAAAAACTCATATCCTCCTTGATTATGGATTCGTAAATGGTCTAAATTAATATGGTGGTATTAATAGGCCAGGGTAAGAAAAGTAGGAATTGGAATGGATAAAAAATGCTGAAAAATGAAGGAGTTATAAAGGAATCAAAATTTATTTTTAAATCTGGAATTGGACTCATGGTTTGGCCCAATTCATGAAAACTCACCCATTCCTCCATAAAAGATTAGGAAACCCACAAAACAAAGCATGAATTGAAATTAAATGAAATTTACCTTTAAAATATGTTAGTTATGTGAAAATTTTCTCCAACATGAAAACTTTCCATCCCCAGAAAGCCACAACAAGGCCAAATACAAAAACTAAACCCAACAGATAATCCAAGAGGTACTTCTTTGCCGAGTTTCACCCCCAATGGAAAAACCACCTCCAATGACCAATTAAAGAAGGATTACTCTCACAAAAAAAAAACATACACCACTTTCCTGAAATGATCAATCACATTTATACTTTATCTCAAAATAAAACTCCTCAAACACTATCCAAAAAAGACTCAATCAATTCACCCAAATGAACAATAGCTTTGAACAAGGTTACACTTACCTTACTTTAACTAAACCATTGGGTGCTCTCAAATCCCTACATTTACTGAAAGAAGATGTTATTTTCTAGATATTTTCGAATGAGACTACCTACCGCCAAGCCAAGACCACAGATAAATTTTAGTTATTAGTATGGGGGGACATAAATATGCTTCACACCATAAGCGACAACCTATATTTTACCGAGACAGAATCAAGACACTTACAGGGGAGGCATGAATAGACTCCCTAGTAAAAAGGGTAGAATTCCATTTAAAGTTTATGAAGGAACATACTTGAGAATCATAGTGAGTCTCCCCCCATAAGAACCAACCATCTTAACCAAAAATCATGGGCCGACATAGAAATACCAAAAAAAATTTAAAGATTTGGGAAGGGCGCAAAGTTAGTCCGCATGGTTTGGGAAACCGGGCACTAACTGTCCAGATCATTCTTTCCGCATGGATTCCTGGCAGAAGGTCACTACTAATCATGCAAAAACTATTTCCTCAGCACGTCTACCAAAATTTCCAACCATTCTCTAATGACTCAATGGAAACCAAAGGGGGAGGGAATGACATTAAGCAACGACATGGTTTCAAGGCCCTCCACCTATTTTCACCGAATGAGAACAATAGAAGAAAGATGATGACACCAGACATTTAAAATCTTCCTATTTTTAATGTTGTAGATAGGACATTGTACACGGGTTTAAATGACCCTGGGATTTCTTCTGACTATGATACAACTTCTTTCTGAGACCTATGGTTGGAGATCAAATGATTGAAGCATCTTTAGCCTCACAGTTTGTCCTTGGGAACCCCCTGAATGAGAATTCTTCTTTCAGTGCCAACAACAACTACACTGGAATCCCTGATAATATTTCCAAGACATAACACATTCCAAACTCACTTTACCCTAACCCAATATTTCATTGAAATAAGGGCTTAGAAGATGCACCCACATCACACCTTGTTTCTTTAGGTGAGAAATAATAGAAGTAAAGAACACCTATACTCACCGTCCTCTAAAATCGAATATTTTTATGTTTTTCCCAAGGGAGAAATTTTCCCTACCTAAACAAAGACTCTCAGAGGATTTCACGACTTTCATTTTTACAGTTAATCGAGAACATGACATCGCAAGGCGTTTCCAAACATGACCATTATGACTAATATAAACAATGCATGGAGAGGGACCTTATACAACATCCTAGAACAACATAAAATTATAGAAAGTGGCCACAATATCCTCTCAAGACAATATTTCTCACACTAGTAGTTTAACATGAACTCTTTCTTCTAAGAGACTAAGAAGGACCGAGAGGACCTCTTAGACACCATCCAAATACACATCCATGCTAACTAGCCCAGACCACTTCGTCCTTCGGAAAATCAGGAAACTTAAGAAGCTAAGGTCTCTTTCAACCTTCCATGATCAGTCTCCCACTATAAGAGGATACAAAAAAACCAAGAAAAGAATGTTTTTAGACTCAATCTAATGATATCAAGAAAAACATTCCTTACATTGATCAACTGGAGGATCTTCCTATAGTGAAACAACATAGGTTGTACTTTAGTTGTGCACTAACCCTTAATGGGGAGTAACTTCTCTAATGATTGAACCCAAGGAACCAACCAAGATGGTCCATTGTTCAAGATATACCAGAAAACAGATCCAAAAACATGAAGTGAACCACTGTAAAGGTGTCCCAAAAAATTTCTTAATAGAGACCACAAACTGGCCCTTCAACACAGCTTACCGACCAAACACAAAACCAAAGAATAGTTCTAATAGGAGGGGTTCTTAGACTCAAAACATCACCAAAACATATACATTTAAAAAAACATCATACACACCTTCCCAATCTATTTATCAAGACATCAGGTTTTTCCTTTAAAATCATCTTTTTGAAAATAACCAGTTCAACGGTTAGCATATCCACCAATGGTACCCCATAGTCCTCATACATGCATGTTTCTGTGCCACATCGGGCACCCTCCTCATATCCACCCCAAAACTCATCCAGTCATGCCATTAACCACCCATCATCCCATATAACTCCATTCATGTGGTCTCTCATGAAAATACAAAAGGTTAACGTAAAAAGTCATTCCACTTTTCAAAACCAAAACAATCAACCAATACTTCTTTTTTCTCAATACCGGTAACCACAAAATCGAACCCAAATTACCGCATTAATTTTTTTTATAAAGACACAATCATTCCAATGAAAACACACTTTTATGTTATTCACATCAATTTTAAAACATCTCATCCCATTAAAACACCTTTCAATAGTTTAGAAAACTCTATTGGAAACACTTTTTCAAAACCAACCTTGACATAGTTCATGCTTTAAAAAGAGATGCAAACACACCATTTTCCATTCTAATATAATTATGAAAATTCAGTTATCTATTTTCAAAAATCAATCCATTCCCCCTTTATTAGATAATCATTTAAAAAAAAAATTACGTATCTTAAAACCATGTCACTTTAAAACCAATGTTCCATGATTTCAAAACTAATGAATACAAGACAATGCGAGAGGAAAGTAGTATCAGTGGGTGACTTGGACATATGGTTGGTGACCATATTATAATCACTTCACTATCACAAGGAGTGTTCTAGTGAATATCCCCAACTCCATATGGCTTTATAGTCCATACGAGTTCACCGGGACCATTAACCCAACTCTCTTTTCATTTCCCCTAATCATCATAAATCCAAGAAAACCAATGGACTTAGATAAATCCTAACTTCACTTGGAAAATTGAATCCTATAATAAGGTGTGGTGATCCGAAACACTACCCATAACTGGAATACTAAGTCTTAACAATCTTAACTCTAGAGTATCCTAACTCTTCCCCCAAAAAAACATGACCAAAAGAGTAAACCTCAACCTCCTCTGATACTATTTTGTCATGAACCAAATCTTGTTTCCACTGAAACCAGCACTAAACCCAGCCCATGACAAGGCCCAAAGGGCGTTTCCGATCCCCACGGGATGGAAAAAGTGCCCAAATATCATAAAATGATAATTGGGAACGATTTACCAGAGTTTATAAACTTAAAACAATAAAATAATCCAAAAAATGAATCTGGATTTTTTAAACCAAAAAATCTTTTACAAAAATTCATAACTGAATTAATTATTTAAAAAAAATCCACAAGACTACAAAAAAGGTGAAAAACAGAAGTAAACAGCCCAATAACCCTCATGGAAATAGGCACCACCCTCAAGCCATCTCCACAAGACTTCACCACCAATGACCTGCTAGAAACCCAAACCACTGGAACTAAAAACTATAACCAACCCATGAAAAAAATAACCAAGTTTACATACACCCAATGGTGTAATTAGGGTGTGAGACAATGACCAGTAGGATACCACCACTAATATATTCCATGTGACAAGTATTCAATGATGAAAAGAATGCATGTATTAAAAAACATGTAATTTGTAGTTAGAATTTCAAAACATGCAACATAAAAAAATCAATTTTCAAGTGAGCTAATTTAAAAAATCAAAACTTTTAAAATAAATTCCAATGATACTAAATTTTCCAGACCAATATACCATATTCCACTGGAATGTATAAAGGATCTAATGAGCACAAGAAATAGGAAATAACCCCTCAACACTAGCTCGTTGTGGGTCCTAGGTACCTCGTATCTCACTGAGAGAAACCATCACAAATATCTGTTCTCGTGCACGAGCCTCTAGTAGGAAATATACCCATAACATAGTTATCCCAAATCATCATCATCATAGTTTATTTATAGTTGTAAGTGTCAATCTTGCTAAGTGAAACTGAGGCTAAACCACACAGATTCACCAACATACTAGTACACGTCCACCCACATAGATACCCGAGCTTTCCCTTTGTGCTCAAACAAGTTCAACAAGTTAATAAATATAATTTTCACATGTAAATATCAATTAATCTTGAAAAATTCACCAAACAGTCCAAAAGTATAACACAAAAGTCACAGAAGTCCACATTTCATTCAAATTGATTTGAAATCCGACTCACACCAAAATAACCCACAACACTTTTCACATTTCTTTAACACTTCCACAAATCCAATAAAAAGTTTTATAAAACAATTATAATATATTAAAACTCAAATAAAAACCCACTCACATGTTACATAATACCCTTTTTCATAACCAAAATCCATTTTTCACATCACACTCACAAAAAACATCCCACATCACTTTCACATCTCTTACACACTTTAGTAAATCATTCAAATTTTTTTTAAAACATTTCCAAGATGAAACACATAAAAAAACCCCTCTCACATTTAAAATGTACCATTTCAGAATATACACAGTCCAATTTTTTTTTCCAATATGGTTTCACCACTTACATAAATCATTAAATCATTCAAATCTTTTATAAAACAATTCCACAGAGTATACCCAATATTTGCTCATAAAACCCATTTCAAAACCATATTTTAAGGACAAAACCACAACAAAACACAAAAAATCAAAATTGGAAGCCCTAGAGACATTTATAAAACCAATTTCAAGTGTTATAAAATCACCTTGGATAATACCACTAAAGATACAAATTAAAACACTCATTTCCAAAAAATTATCTCTAGAAGTATAAAAAAGTTTTACACAACAACCCTATTCCAAAAACCCCTGTCCAAGGCCCACATGACACTATAGAAGTAAAAAAAAATCTTCATCCCCTTTCATCAACTGATAAATAAATTTCATATTTTATAAAACTACCACAAAAGATACCACATGTGTTACATTTGAAAAGTTCACAACTTTAATAAAAATGAAATTACAAAATTAAATACTTAACCAAACCACTCAAAATTGGTTTTCACACCACACAAAGAATTTGGGGAACATGAGAAACTAGTAAAGCAATAAAACTAACTCATCAAGGAATGGTTAACCATTTAATCACCTACCGAACATGTCAAATCCCTCAAAACATGGTGCAAAACATCCACCGCACCACCACTGCACGTCAAGGAAGATAAATCCAGCCCTAGACCACAATTTTTGACCACAAATACACCGAATCAAACCATACTTTTTAACCCTAACTTCTATACATTTTAGAACATAATTAAAGAGAGAGGAAACCCTACGGGAAAAGGATGAAACCAAGAAGGAATCACTTACCTTGAAAAATATTGAAGAAATCACCCCAAATAAACCAGTATCTGAGTTTTCAAATAGCCAAAAATTCAAGGGAGATTCGAACAAGGTTGAAGAGATAAATTAGGAACTAGAATGGTGGAAAAAGAGTTATAAATGAATGATTTATGAAATAATCAATTTACCTCTTCAAATATGAGCGATTTGAGAAATTCCTTGAAGTTTCATCCAAATTCACGATGTAGAGGAGCTCTAAATAGTGGGACGGAAGCATGGGGGCGCGCCATGGGTAGGTGGGCTTAGGGAAGAGTTGGAATCAACAAAAGAACATAAATATTTAAGGAGATATTAAAGGATTAAAAAATATTTGTAATGCATGAAACGAGCTTTCGAGAGGGCCCGATCCCTTAAATAAAAATCAATATCCACCATGATTATGGATTTTTAAATGGTACAAATTAATATGATGGAATTAAGAGGTCCAGGATGATAGTTAGGAATTATAATGGATGGAAAATTTTGAAACATGAAGGTGTTATAATGGAATGAAAATTTATTTTTAAATCTGGAATTGGGCTCATGGTTTGGCCCAATTCATGAAAACTCCCCCATTCCTCCATTAATGTCTGGGAAACCCCCAAAACAAAGCATGAATAGAAATTAAATTAAATTTACCTTTAAAATAAGTCATGTATGTGACACACACAGATATATATATATATATATATATATATATCTTATAAGTTAATTTATTATGAATAATTCTTAAATTGAGATAATTTGATACATCATGATAAGATATTCCACCTCAATCAGTATGGCTTTATTTCTATTAGATATCTACAAAAGACTGTTGATAATGTATATAGGGATGTTCTATAATATATATACCGGTATGTGTAATAGTTTCACATTCCCTTTGTAATATATTTATTCAATAATAAATTTCTTGAACACTAGTCATATTCATTTATATTCAACAATATAGTTATATATATTATTAGAAAAAATCTTCCCTCAATGATATTTATACACAATTTTACTCCCTAGTTAGATTTAAATATACTGATCTATGAGTATTATTAAATAACTCCATATTTTATATCAAGTTTTACAAAACAAATAATAATGGTTAATATCATACAACTCTTTATTTATCAATATTGAACTATGGGAGTGTCATTTTCCTTATATATTTCTCCAAATTATTTACCATCATATCATTTAATTGTGCCACCGTACTCAATTTTAATATGGACTATTTAACAATCATTTGGGAAATTAATGTAATCAAACATTCAATTATGATTCTCAAATCAATCCTTTTCATGTCAAATATGACTAAAACCCTATTAAATACTCAAAATTGGTAGGGTTTTATGAAAAATTATTCTCATACAATGCACTACATTATTTTTTGATATAAGATTCTAATAGATATAACAATCCCAACATTTGATCAAATATGGTAATCTTTAATAGTGAATATTAATCTCCTTGTATGATAATACATGGTTTAAAATATTTTGATCAATATATATGTCACCCTCTTAACCATTTTGAAAATTCCTTTAAATCCTTAATTAAAATATTACCATTTCCAACACTATATCATTAGATGGGAAAGTTTTTATATATTGTGAACTATATTGAGGCATATGTTGTGAATTCATAATTATCGATGATTATATATACCATTAAATTATTTTAATTATAATTTTATATAATTAATCCTTATAATATCAATGGATGTGTGAGTAGTGGTATTGTGACTAGATATTTCATTCCATCATTGATGTTCTCTTCACATTCTTTTATAAAAAATGATTGTTTATATTTATGTTCGGTTTTTCAAATTGATTTAATTGATAAAAAATATATCAAATAAAGAATATAATACCTATATAATAAAATAAAACAATATATTAAATTCACTAATATTAGTATATCTAATTTAGTTACCTCCATATTCCTTAATAATCAATAGATATCATTTGAAATTGGATAAAATGCACTATGAATGCAAATTTTCATATCTAGAAGTCAAATTAATTTTAAATTTCATAATAATTCCCCATTCATAATCTATTTAATAAAATTATTACATGTTATTCATGATATTAATTTGCTTTCAAATTTATGAGAATATATTCTATAATGGAAACAAATAATTTATCAAGGTTATATATAAAGACTTTAATCATTGAGTACATGATGGTATTCTAATCATTAATAAGTTTAAATAAGATTAACATCAAATTTTATTTTCAAAATCTTATATGAAATATATTTTTAGGGATATCATTTTTTTTCACATTTAATTGATAATATATCTTTTTATGATTGGACTCATAAACCAATTGGGCCACACACCATTTGAAAAACAATTAATCAATATAATTTAATAGATAAATTTTATTTGTCTTGATTTTTTTAATCATAGGTTAATCAATGTAGAGAAACATTAAGCAAACTATCTATAAGGAAAATAGGACTATGAAACCATATAGAAAAATATAGGTAATATAAAACTCATGTCAATGTTTTATTATAGTATTTCCTCAAATATTCTAGATAAATAGAGGTATTTTATAGAGGATAATTGATAGGAAAGTATATCAACATATATATTTTATATAGATCTCAAACTCATTTTTATTAGTATATCAATGAAATCTTTAAGGAATACATCATTATATTCTCTTAAAATAGGAATGTCTGCTAGAATTTTCATTTTTTTGAACCAGTTAAACTAGATATGTTTACATAATGGTAAAATATTGATACATGAGAATTATTATCCAATAAGGTATTCATGAATAAACTTATAACTATATAGAATCATAGGATAATTTGTGATATAAAAAATTATTTCCCTCTTTTCAAATTTGATACTAGTTACATCTAAGGTTTTTTAATTCATTCTATATAAAGTATCAAATTATACTAAAGTATGAGAAATTAAATTTCAATAAATAATCATAATTTAAATTTTCATTATATAGGAGTTATATAAATTCTATATAATGATATAAAGACATGGAGTTTTCGGCAATTGGTCAACCATTAGGTCTCATGGTCGAGTTTCGACATTTTAAAAGAACATGCGTGATATGAACTTATGTGTGGAACTAAAATCAAATCAGTCAATATTTATTATTTAATAAACAATAAGTTTACCTATGAAAACACAATCTAAATTCAACACCTTGGTGGTATTAATTTCATATTTTCATTAATACTACCATGTATTGTGAAGTTGTGTTCATTTCCTAAAATCAATGAACGGTACATTAGTTCATTTAGTATTATAGTATTCGTTTTAATTATTATAGAATCATTATAAAAATGTGGGATTTAATGTAATTTTCATAAAAAAACCTAGATACACCAGTTACCATGTACTTGAGTAAGCCCATTGAAAGGTATAAAGGGAATTCGTAATCCTAATAGGCTAGAAATATTTTCTAGGATCCCACAATATACTTGTTAGGAATAATTTCCAGACAAAAAAGTTAAAACCAAAAACCAATATTTGTATTTTCTTCATGATGAATCCATATGAAAGAGATCCATGAAAACATGAAAAACTAATTTTAGAAAAATAAAGAACCAAATTATGAATCTTCTAAAAAATAATGGTCACAAACAATTAATGAACTAATAAAAGATATAGTTAAAAATAGAATAGTAAAAAGTGATTAATGATTATTCTTTATACACGAGGGATGTAAAATAGTAAATAAAATCATGAAGCCAACCATCCATATCCATTTTCTAAGTGGATTAAATTAATGTACAACCAAAAATATTATAATAAAAATGCTAATTACTAACCACCTCATCCAAGTGGATCATTCACTAAATATGTAACAAAAAATTCCCGATCACAAAATCTATGTAGATATTATCCCAAAACCCAAAAAATAACTTTTAAAATACATCCATTTCATTCTAGTTTGGAATAAAATATAACTTTTCATTTCAAAAAATTGTAAAATTCATTCATTTTCCATTATTATTTTATGCAATTCAATTTAATCCAAGAATGTTTAACCTTTGCATATAAATATTCCATTAAAATTTAAAATAGAATATATTATTCAATATGATAAATCATTTTAGAAAATTAATTTAAATATTAAAAATTTATAATCAAAATATAGGGATGGACACACACAAAATCAATTAAAACCATATTATTTAAATAGAAGAATATGTATCAATACTCATAAAATTTAAGTGTAATAACAATAGATAACACTAGTAAAAATAATAAATAAATATTATGAAATAATAAATATAAAATAACCTCAAATTAAAATTCACTAAAATAGATGAAGAAAATTAAATATGACATTGCTATGAAGTAATGAACAACAAAAAACCTTAGTTCAAGGAAAACACTTGAGCAATAAAAAATAGAATCAATCATATTATGATATTTGATGAAATCCAACCACACTAATGATCAGAATTACCAAATGGGCATAATGATTTTAAAAATTACTAATTTATGGAAAGAAATATAGTATGGGACACTATACATAGTGTAATAATAAACTACTGTAACAAATGTACCAAGTTATCCTACAAAATAATCTTCATCCCAGATTTATATGAAATAGATGTGAAAAATGAAATAAAAATATAAATAAATAAAAAAATATATATGATGAAAACCAAAATATCACCCTCACATATTAACAACCTTCAAGGAAACAACCCCTTTTCTAAATAATATGGATGTAACTATATTGTCTTATAACATGGATAATTGTACCCATAGGAATAAAAATAACACAAGGGGAAAATTTATAGGGTTATTATTTTCATTAAAATATCTTTAAAAAGTTCCAACCTGGAAATTTAAACATCCATTTATAAACAAAATTCTATAATATATCTTAAAATGTAAAATAAGATAAACATTACAAGCCTATATTAACTAAAAAATGAGTAAAAAACTATTAGAGGAATAATGAATCTATTAATTTTTAAGTTAAACCTATTATAAATTTGTTTTACAACATCAATAACTCACCTAACAATGAAATTCCATTCAAATATTCGTTAAGTTATTTTTGTGAATACTGTGTTTTTTGGTTATGTGAATATAAATTTTTACTATCACCAAAGGGATGGAAACCTAAATAAAATGAAAATAAAAAATTTATTATTTCATTAAAGAGATCAATAAAAATACTTGATACTATCATGGGATATCAAATTCAAGAATTTGAAGTGGAATAATTTTTTTTGAATATAAAATATTACGCATGGAGAAAACATACCTTAAATCACCTTTTTAGAAATTAACTATGTTAAAACTCCAAATAAAGGAAAAAAATACATTAAACAACCAATCTAAAAAAATCATTAAATACCCACACTTAATTTTTAGATTTAAATCCATATGTGGTCATTACTATATGACATATCAATAATCATGCATCATGGAAGGATAAAAAATAGCATTTCAAGTAAATAATATACATAGAGTAACCTTCATAAATCATATTTAAATTCCATAATAAATTTAGTCAATAACTAATGTGGAATGTGACAAATAAGGAAAGGGCTTGGATAGTTTGAGGTTTGAAAAAAGTAGTTAGAAGGAACAAAACAATCAAGGGTAATATGGTAAATTTATAATATTTTCCAAAAAATATTGATATGTCCTCGCCATCAAATGACCTATCTAGTTATTGATGTGTTAATCCTACCCTAAATACAATTTGAAGTGAAACCAAGGGAACACCATAGTGAGGTCCTACACCAATTCATTTTTCCAGGGGATCTTCAATTCACCAAGAAAACCACTCATGTATTGAACACCATATGGTATGTAGAAATGGATGATATTTTTTTATGATGAAATAAATGATTCCAATTTTAAATTATACAATTTTTTAATTGTAGAGGTCTTCATATAATGGAATAAACTAGGAAAAATACTAAAGACAAGCAACAAGAATTTTTTAATTCCTAAAATCATTAGTCACTAATAAAATGAATAAAAAATAAAGGAAAAAAACAAAAACCAATAAAGAAATAAAATTATAATAAAAAGAGTGTTTCTAGTGTGAAAATATTCCAAACTAAAACAATTTCCACCTATTGAATGTTTTAGGATAATTAAATTTTTAAATGATAAATGATGTTTAACATCCTGTTGAATTTGTAAATTTTTATAAACAAAGAAACACCCTTTGAATTATTAATTTTTAAATACTATAAATTATAAAATATTTTTTTTTCAAACCCCAATAATGTCTAATGATTTAAAAAAAGATACCAAAAAATGATGGAATATATCGATATCTCACTCCACCACATATGAAAAACCATAAAAAGTATCTATATCAAATTGTCAGAAATTATCAAGGACTTTGAATCAATTTTATATCATACTATTTAGATTGGTTATGGAAGACAAAAATAGTTCCCAAATGTCTTATGAATCAAACACACTATTGAATTAAATGTACATACAAGAATGTAACCAAGTATTCTTCCCCAATATTTTAAAATTCACAAAAAATATTTACAAAAGATTAGGCCCAACCCCGAGTAAAGAATCAATACATAAAAATACATCCTTAAAAACAAAAATAGGTATAATTAATTTTTGAGAAAATAGATGAGTATTCTATAAATGATATACTACAAAAATGGGGGATATACAACTAATTTAGAAAACCCATGAAGTGAAATGAATCTGAAAAAATGTGCCTTAATAATAAAAACATGGGCTCTGTCCATGGGTGAAATATGAAATAATGTGTACCTAGTAACATTTTTAAAAGAAAAATTTGTTCATATTAAACTTAATAGAGAAGAAAGTACACCATCTAGATCTCAATAAATCCAAGATGTTTCTCTCATCCTTATTACCCCTACCCACACACAGAAAATGACATGGTAACTTCTGTCTATGAATCAGAAAGTTTTAGCTATACTCCCATATATATTCTTCTATAGCTTAAAATATTTTATCTTGAATCTACAATTACTCCATACAAAAGTGGTTTGATACTCTTTGTTTATGAACTGATCTAGGACACCCATGATTATAAATGACCCCAGACTCATGATGTGTCTCGAATGGTGTTCCACATCCCTAGGTGCTAGAAACATATTCTTATTTATCAAAAAATATTCATCATGAACTATTTTTCATAATAATTAAGGGTTTTGAAACCATGTAATTATATAATATTCTCCACTTTAAATAAATAGAATTTTATGGATAAATTGTCTTCCCTGAAATATTGAGTTTAAAATAACCATGATATTCTAATAAAATATTGTTATATTCTGTGAACGTTTTTACACTATGTTGGATAGGTGGTCATTAGTAATACTGACTAAGTTATGGAAACAAATTATTTTACACATATATAAGGTAAATATATTTGTTAAAAATTTGTTATAAATAAAAATAAATTCATTTAATGTATAAAAAATATTTATTATTAAGAAAATAGTTTATTATTCATGATAAATCATTGTCATAAAATTTTATATTAATCTATTTTGATGAATGAAATTAATGAAATTTATAGAAAAATAATTAATAAATTTTATAAAATTCATCTAATGGTTATTAATAGGCATGGAATAAGAATTAAAATAGGTTTATACAAAAAATTGTATTTTATATGGTTTTAATTATGTTTTTTATGCTTATTTAAAAATTAATTTCAGGAATATATAGGGATAGATCCATAAAAAATGGATTACATAGATTTTAAAAAATAATTTATATAATGTAATATGTTCAACTAATGTTTTGGTAAATATATACAGTGATAATGGTATATATTTATCAACATGGTATGTGTAAAACATGTAAAAATGTGGTAAAATTATTGGGTAATTATTTGTAATTAGTATAACACATAGATTTATGCTATTAGATTATAGTTTATTGAAGAAAAATATATTTATGGATTTCATTTATTTATTTTAAATTAATATTGTTAATTTCTAAATAAAATCATGTATTTTTTTGAATATATGTTATATTTCATCCAAATATTTTTTCCTGTGATTTTATTTAATTGTATGGTTGAAATTTTTTATTTATTTATGGATGGATCCAAAAAGCATAAAAATGAATATTTTTATTCTAAAAAAAATAAAATTATCTGATATTTTTTTATTTAATTTTACTATGAAATTATTTTTATACTTAAATAAAGTATTTTACTGAAAAATAAATTCATTCATTTTGGGTTATTATATTAAATTAAATACAATTCACCTATTGAAATTGATTCTAGTGTAATTGAATCCACTTTTTGAAATAGAGTTTAATTTTTTTAGAATTATCCTTTTATTTTTTGTTATATAATTATGTTATCATAGTAAAAAATTTATGTCATCACAGTTATGTCTAAAATGGGTTTAATGTGGTTTAACATGGGTATAAGGCTTAAAATATTTCCAAACTAAATATATATGTTTTAAATAAGTCAATTTCATTAACATTATACTTGTTAATTTTTTAATGTAATTATTTTTAATGAAATTCATTTTTATGATGTTGTTTTTCAAATTTTGAAAAAGTTTTAAAAAATTATATCTTTTAACTTATATTATATAAACATAATTTCTGACCATCATGTCCACTCAATAAATTTAAAATTACGTTTCATTTTCAGTTTTTATTTTATAATAAAATTTTTAACATATTATTTTATGAACTTTTATAGTTTGAAAAATATTTTCAAAAAAGAAAATGTTACCTTCCTCATTTAATATTGTAGTGAGATTTAAATTTCATTTGTCATCTATTATAAAAGAATTTGATGAAACTTATAGAAAATTATATAAATGAATCATTTATACCAATATTATTATCTCATAGTATAGTTTAGTATTATGATGGTGACTTGTTTATGAGACCATTTATTTTCCACTTGTCATGTTATGATGATATGATAAATAATTTATGATATTTTTTTACAGATATGAGTGGATTATGATTATATAATGGATGGGATACGAATTATATATCCTGCCAAATCATTTTATAATGATGATGAAGTTATGATACATAAATGAGAAAAATATTTTAGGAAAATCCAATGAGATGATACTGCAAATAGAGCCATAGGAGATAATAAAGCTAACAAGATATAAATTACATGAGGTTGAATGTCACTATTATCATATTAAGTAAATTACATCAGGAATGTATGATTTTTAGGATATTATTATTATTTTTATTAATCCAAAATATTCCCATGACATGTTCAAATACATATAATAAGCGATCATGGATCATTATTGAATTACGATGACTCTTCAAACATATGGTACTAGTTCTTTGATATGTTGACATTTTATGGAATGAATACTATTTATAATCTATAATAGATTATATATGGTTTTTATGTAATTGTCATGTTATAATGCTATTATTCATATCAAATTCTTGTATATGATCGTCAATTGATATCTACCATGCTTAACCTTAATGATCATATTATCTAAAAAATTCTTCTTCTTCTTTTCTATAGGTTATGAATAATATTTTTATGCAATATTTTTATAGTAATGTTATAATTTGAGATAGAATTTTCTTGAAATTTTGAATTTAATTCAGGAAATACTTATTAAATATATAGTCTCAAAACACACTAAACCATTATTATTCTTAGGATTGTAGTCTTATTAGATAAAACAAATATTCTTAAAAAATTATGTAATATATATATATTATATTATTGTTTCCATAGTATCACTATAAGATTCATTAATTAATAGATATTAGCATTTTTTAAAATTCATGAAAACTATAGGGATAATCCTCTATATAGAATAACCTCTGAATGTGATTTCAAGGTAGAGATTATATTTTTAATGAAATTAATTTACCTTTAGATAAAAAAACTTTATGCTCTTTTTGAATATATTCATCTATAATTAATAACCCTAAAAATATTTGTTTGATTACAAATCAGTTGCCATTCAAGTGAAAATTGAATATGACTTTACATTGTACCATTTCTACACATCTGATAGATATTCATTGGTAATTTAAAATTTTAATTATGAACCATTTTAAATGAATTGATTAGATTATTACCACATATATCCTAGGTTAAAACTAAAGTATTATTTATAGAAAATAATGATTCATTGTTTATATATTGTATGAATGATTTTTTAGGATTATATGATTTCTAACTGTGATTGTTATTTCTCACACTATGTTTTTTTGATTTAGTCAATGGCTGAAACCTTGAGGAATGGTTTCAAAATATATTGTTATAAATAATTCAATGATTGTCCTCATATGAAAGAAAATTTTATGTGATTTATAATGAATAATATTATTGTGATTATTATAAAATATCTTCATGCTATGAATCGTTATGATATTCCAAATGAGAAATGGTTTGAAAAATGTTTTCTTGATTATTTTATGTTGCGACAACTGTTAATTTTATGGGTATTTAGATCAAATATTTTCTAAACAACATATCCATACACCTGAAGAAATATTATTTGTTTACTATTTATAAGAGAATAAAAATGTTATTTTTTCTTCCTTTCATTTTCAAGGAAAACCATATTAGGGGAAGACGCTTGTTTTAAATATATAGAAGGATGAAGAAATTGTCTCCCTTATACTTTAAGTTGTTATGAAGATTTTTTAATATATATATTTTACAGTAACCCTTAATAATAAAATATTTATGGAATCCCTAGATCTAAAGTTAAAGGATGATGGGTCAATCACTACATATGATGTATATTTCCTAGGACATGAAAGATTCTCCACGGGATTTATCATCAACTACAAAATAAAAATAGATAACATCTATAGTGTATTGAGACTCAGTCCCTAGAAGAAATTGTCTATAAGATACTTTGATAGCTATGATGATATAATTTCATTTTGTATGAAGCTGTAATTGAAGATTGGTGACCTTTATTGTTCTCATTCTTTTTAGGATTAGAAGATAATGATTGAATTTCAATAAAATTATAACAATAAAAACCATATAGGAATGAAAATGTATCTTATATCATTTTAGAAGTGTGGAAGGAAACATAGAAAAAATTTCCTTATGGGGTATGGTAAATGTTTCATTTTTAAAAAAATTATCCATCAGTATAGGGAATGATGAAGTGATGTGAAGGGGATAATTAACAATAAGAATGGTGAGATAGATATATTGAATCTTCTACCCATACTCCAATAAAATAATTTTATGTAGTAAGTATATAAGGTTAATTTGTGCAAGGATACGAGGGTTAATGATGATAATCATAATTATTAAACTATTCATCTAAGAGGAAATTTGAATTATCATCCCATCACAACTGAAGAAGTGTCCCAATAGAGTGAAGTTGTTAATTATAAAAAAATCCACCACTCTATAAATGAAAATATCATATTTTATTATGTATCTATTCTATATTTTATATATAAATAATTTTATATGTTTAATAAGTTACCACATCAAATTTTAAATGTTATGTTAGAAATGAAAACTCTAAATAGTATAATGGTCACATATCAAGCCTATAGATCCTTTATAAATATTTTTTTTGTAAATGTTCTTCCTGAATATATTTTGATTCAAATATTAGTGGAATTTGATGTGATTTTATAAATGGATTAATTCAATCTATATATATATCCAAAATCAATTTCTGAGAAATGAATTTCACATTTGATATTCAGAATAAACCTATGTCCATCTTTCATATTATGGATGAAAATGAACATCTATAAGATTTATATATATTTTATTCTTATTTAAATATATTCAAGAGGATTATTTATCTCAAATTGAGGGGTAGAAAAATTAATTTTATGGAATTCTTATGAAACTTGAATATACTAATGTATTTTTTGAAAACAATCATATTCATCCACCTAATAATGATGTAGATTGTTCAATGTAACTCATACTTAGTGATATAAAAATTTAATATATATATATATGATGTTCTCAATTGATTTTTAGGAATTAATGATAAATTTACATGATAATATTCCCAATGTAATCATATTCTCTACCTTTCTACTACGGGGTTCATTTATTCTTTTTTCAAAGATCAAAGATGATAAATCTGTAATTAGATTAACCAATGACAATTGATCTAAATTGATATCATGAAATTGTATTATATTCCACATATTGATGACTTAACATATCAACCACTTAGTTCTCAATAAATTTCATTATTTGGAAATTGTTCCAAATATCATTAATTATGGTTTCTTGATGGAGGATATAGTAAAGATAACCTTCTATATGTGGTATAGTCATGATGAATTTATAGTGATTCTATTTGGACAAAAAAATGGCCCTTATATCTTTATAGATTTAATGATGCCTATCTTTAGAGAGTACCTCGATCTTTTTTGGGTAGAATTTATAGGTGATAATTCTATATATTTCAAGAGTATTGAAAGGCATGAAGATAATCTGAATGTAATATTTATGTCTTGGGGGAAATATAATATGTAAAAAAAATTAATAATTCATTGATAGTGGATACAAAAAGTTTCATTATTAGGTGATATATTTTAATTTGATATTATATCAGTGGATTATTCGAAGATAGAAGGTATTACTTAGTGGCCTAGACTAACCTTAGTGGAAACATTATACAGTTTTCATGGGATACCCATAAACTATTGATTCATTATGAGGGATTAATTTTATCCATATAATCCAATAATCTTGTTGAATAAGAAGGGATATATATTTCCTCAGATAAATGAATTTGAGGAAAATTTCAAGGAGTTGAAAATAAGTTTTTTTAATGAAACAATGTTTATAGTCCCATGTAGTGGGGAATAATTTCTGGTTTATAATGATGCAACAAATAAGGCTCTACATGTCAGGAACCAGACTAGGTAACCTAGTAACCTGATAACTGAGATGGATCATACATTTCATGAAGGGAATTAATGATCCCCATGGGTTTTCAAATACCACATGGAATCATACAATATTAAAGTGGGAATTAATTTTTTATAAATGTAATATAAATAAGACAAACAAGTTAGTATGCCCAAAAAAATTCCACATGGAGAAACATACCAGATGTTAACCAGGCATGAAGACATAAATACAAATATTATAATAGAAAAATGATAAAAATCCATGTTCTTGTAGAAAAAAATATCCAAGCCTAAGGGTCAATTGCTACTACCCCATCCATATGGCACCTTACCCTTTATCGAACCTAGAAGGAGATAATCTAAAAACACCTGAAGGCACAGGTTGGGTGTGAACTAAAATCCCAATAGGGCCTCACCAAGGATTCAATAATAATATTCCAACATTTAATTTATACAAATAAAGATATCGCATATTTAGATTAATAGGAAATAAAATTCAAAATAATATTTAAAAAAATCATTATTTTCATTTATAAGGATGAAAATACTTCAAAAAATGGATTAATATACATTTTATATAAAAATATTTATCAAAATTTGAAGGAATATATAAAAAAATTATAAATAATAGAATATATTTATTTTTAAAATATAAACAATGATAAAAATTGTTATCTTAGAAAACATATGATTATTCAATACTATAAGACTCCCTCACACTCAAGTAGTGAATCATAGAAATATGAGTATACACATCATCCATGATATTGAACAAAGGGGAACCCATCACCATCTCATTGGGGATGTGACTTTCTCCATATGTATTGTTAGTATTGTAAATAATAGAGTGTTTTGCAAAATTCCTCACTAACTACCTAAGATTTCATGTGCTAAAATAATAATCAGTGATGGGAAATTTTTTTCAAGGCATATTAAAATAATATTGCACCCATTCTCTATTTTAATATGTCACATTCCACCGAAAACCAAATACATATTTTTTTATTCAAAACATTCATTTTCCAAGATAAAAACATTGATTTTATATTGAAATTATTTTTAATTAGTTTTTTTTAAAGCAAATTTGAAATCAATTTCATAAAATCAATTTCATAATTAAAATTACACAATTTAATTTAAACAATTCAAATCCAATTTGATAATAAATTCACAAGTAAATGGAATTGCGGTTTTTCTAAATTAATACTAATCAAAATTTAAAATAGAAAATTCAATGTAATTTTTGTTTTAATAAATAAACTTAATGTAATTTAATTTAAATCGTTAATTATTTTAAACCATAAAATTTACGGTTAATAAAATTGTCCAATCAATAGGGAACCACCTACCTTGAGAGAACATGATCTCAAAAACAAAAAATCCAAAGAGGGAAACTCCAATTTTGAACATTAGAAACAATGATATTAGAAGAAAACCTATATTCAATATCCAAAATATTAGGGATTAGATCCTCCTACAACACATAGATCTACAAATCCATAGGGAGGAATGAGGAGAGATAGGGAGAAAGTGAACAGAAAGAGGAATCTTACCCAAAAGAGGTCAAACATCATTCCACTAGGATAGATTCTCTTCTTAATGGGATTAGAGTGGAAAAAATTTCCAATTGTGAGATTAAATGGAGAATTTAAACATTATGGGGTGATTCTGGACCTTCAGAAACTTAAAAATAGGGTTTTTGGATTTTAGAAAATAATTTTTTGAATAAAAAATCTCATATGCATAGTTTTCTGGGATGTGCCATACGGTTATAGAAACTATTAGCTATGTTAATTAAGATTAATAGTTTATACTAGGTGGGAAGATTTTTTTAAATCATTCACCAACCATGAAAACCTCTACTGCTTGAGTTATTAAAGTTTTCATTATCAGGGTGCACAATTTAGGAAAACTGTGTGGCAACAATGAAGAGACCAAAATCCCTCCGAAATTTTCAAAATTTCTCCAACATAATTCTTTTATGAAACCCAAAAAATTATCCAAGTTGGCATATAGTAATACCTAAAAATATAAGCTTGATGTTACAACCTCCCTACAATATAAAATGTTTCTCCCTTAAAATACTATTAAGAAGATTCCATGTAGAAAAGATAATTCCACTACCATGTACTCAGTTACTCCCTCCCCCAAGGACCATGAGAATCAAAACTGTTATGCTATAGAACTTTAACCAATGGTATCTTCCTTCTATGAATTACCTTGGGTTCTGATTTAGATACTGAGACAAGATTCCAAGTCATGGATACATTATGTTCGACCTCATGATCACTCATTCATGGAATATGTTATGGATCATATGGATACTTTCACAACTGTGATTCATGGAACATGTTACATATTGACACCATATGTAGTTGAAATAATAAATTTTAATAATAATTATACATCTTCTAAAAATACTCAAATTATCTAAAAAACTAGAAGAAAATTTTACTTGCCTCCTAATCCGTCGATGAACCGACCATGGTGAAACATTCCAAAACACCTGATCACCAATAGAAAATTCCAATAGTTTGTGATGATGATCTACACAATATTTATACAGGATATGTGTCATAATAATTCTTTAATGTATCAACTAAATCAAATATATTGTATCTTAAACCAAACTCGGTCCAATAAAATATCTTTCACCAATCGCCGACTAACACAATAGAAATCTACAAGGGAATCCATATAAGGCCTCTAAAGGATCCATTTAGACTGTCAACTAGTAATTTTTGTAATTATAAAATTCCACCATCCCCAAATGATCATCCCAATCCCCAAAAAAGTTGATAACACAATATTGAATCATATCCTCATGAATTTGTATAGCTCTTTCTATTTGGACATCGGACTGGGATGATATACAATACTAAAATGGACCTTAGGTCCTAGTGCCACCTGAAGGACTATCCAAAAGAAATATATAAACAGAGGATCCCTATCTAAGACTGTAGTAATTGTAACTCCATGAAAATTAAAAACCACTCTCTCATATAGATTTACCAACACATCCACATTAGTTTTATCCTGAATTGGTAAAAGGGAGCGGATTTTTTCAGCCTATTGATCTCAACCCTTATCGGATTCCTCTTTCTATGGGTTTTTGGAAACCCAACCAAAAAGTACAAAGAAATATCACCCCACATCCAATTTGTCACTAGATTTGGCTAATGAAATACCAAAGGCTTATAGTTTTTGGAATTAACATGTTGTCATGTATAACAATGAGAGGTAAAATAAGTAATTCCTCATCTCATACTTAGAGACCAAAATCTTCTCCACATTGAATATAATATCTTCTATGTTATTAGGTGAAATTATTGCTAGGAAATATTGAAATACCCTATAAGAAAATTTATTATCTATGATAGTATAAATAATTGATTCTGATTGAATAGAATACCCTCAATGGAGAATGACCAGTTAGGTATATTATACATACCATAAAGATAGGATCTAATGCTATAGAACACATAATCAAGATACCCTTACTGAATAATCATCTCACCAAGAGTTAATTTAAATTAGATACTGGCCAAGGATCCCTCATCCCCTAAATCCTATACTATAATATGAAGCTGTGAAAAAAGAGACATCATATTCCACTCTTCTGATGATTCTTTCATGGATGGGTCCGTAGTTTCCAGCTCAATACACATTCAATGACATTACTATTCCATGGGGTATAGGACATTTCAATATCAAAATATTGTAGGTATTCCAATTAATTCCTTTCATAGATATTCAAATCACTCAATGTGAATATATAACTCATGTTCTTGTTGACTGAATACACTGTACACCTTTCTCTAAAAAGGTACTGATGTAAACTCTTAAGAGAATGAATCAAAACTAAATGTACAAGGTCAAGGGTTGGAAACGTTTTCTCATTTTTCCTATGATGACAAGTTCCATAAAAACAACATGATCACCCTATATAAGAATGTAGCTCAAACATGAACCAAATGCATCACAGAAGACCACATAGCTATACTCAGCCGCAAGAAGAGTTAAAAATAGCACAATAATCAAAATATGTTATATTTAAACAATTTATCTCTGAAATTTTTTATATTAAGAAATATTTACTACCTTATGAGTTGGTTCAGTCATTGTAGAATCCATCTATGAGAAATCTTCCACAAAACATTAATAGTACCCAAAAAAATCCATGATACTATGAATCTTATTTTTTTTTTGTTTTTTTCCAATGACATAACAACCTTAAAACTTTGAAGATCAATTTAAATAGTATGTTGTGACACCATGTGTTCATATAAAATAATTTTCAAAATCCCAAAATAATATTTTAAAATCTTGGTATAAAGTTTTTGATTTCTCAACAATTCCTGAACTTCTCTCAGATAGTGTACATGATCCTCCTCTGATTTATAATTAACAAGGATTTTGTTGAAAATGACTTCCACAAAGTTATCAAGATACTAATGGAAAATTATTTTCATTAAATCAATATTTATTAGAGGATAATTGGATATAAAAAACTCATAACATCCATACCTACTCAAAAAGTATGTTCTTTGAACGTTAGATTCTTTTATCCTCAGCAAATGTTAACTAGATTAACGGCCTATTATTAAAGAAAACTTTAACACTTCCTACAGGTAAAAGATATCATCTATAATTGGAAACATATATTTTTTTATTTAACTTTACTCGATTTAGTTTTTGATAGTCCACCCAAAGATGAAGTGAACCATCATATTTTTAGAAAAGAGAACCAGTGCCTCCCAAGGTGATAGACTTGAGCGTAAGAAGCTTTTTTCTATAATATCATCCAAATGAGTCTTTAACTATTTCAGTTTAGATTGATCTAGGATGTAATAATTAATATAAAATAGTTGAGTAACATTCAATAAATTGATATAATAATATACCTACCTTATCTATGATAGACTATAAAATTATTAAGGTAAAACATTGGGAATCTCAACGAAAACTGGAGGAGTTCACTGCCCATAGATTGTTGCTCCATATAAAAATAGAACATAGATATTACTTAAAAGAAATATAGATAACTATTTTTGGATATACTTGACCACATGTACCATTATCATTCATGATTCTATATTCCTCATCAGGTGACTTAAAAGAGAACGGTCATAGATAACAATCAATCTTGGATTTATTGAAAATCAACCAATCCAACCTGAAAATGGAATCAATATACTTCATGTTGAGATCCAAAAATCTCAAATAATGATCGATATTAGTTAATAAGAAAATATAATTAGTACTACGAAGACCCTACTCTCTCTTTGTTCACAGTGGTATAGTAATGTCCATCACATAAGAGAAAATATTCATCAAAATTAGTTAGAAAATTTACAACATAGTCTGATATAAACGATTTTGATTCACTAGTATAAAATAAAATTAATATATAAGGAAGCTATAGTGATTGTTCCTATCATGGTCACTAGATGTTTATCTACACTATATGAAGACTAATCCACTACATAGAGAAGATTCATTCCAGATGCTAGGGGATGGATCCCCTTTTCCAGTGAATAACTTGATTGTACCATAGTTTTTGTAGGTGTTAATGATCATGTGCCACTTCATGGAGGAGAATTTACAATGTATAACTTCTTAAAGTTAACTTGAAATCTATAAGAACCACATATTTTGGGTGACCAAGTGAAAATAATCTTTGAGTGAACTAGATTTCTACAATGGTGTAAAATCATTGGGTGTATTTCAGGTACTACATGATTTCTTGAAAACCCTGATCTCAAAAACCACCATGAGAATAATCATGATTTTATTTCCATTAGTGGAATTAAAACTAACAATGTGAGAAAATGTATGTCCCATTAACCCTAAATTTCAAACCATGATCATTTAAACTATTATTGCTCTATCATGCACCTCAAAAATAAGATTGATTCCTTAACAAGAAAACCTAAGAAAATATATTAGATAAGTGTCTCAAACAAAAATTGGTGTATTAATCTTCTCATTTGATACAATCTTAGGTGAAAAATGAAAAGGATTATAAAAATGGTTCAGATACTCTATCACAGCTAGTTAGCCTGATCAAGAGAAATGTATCCTTGGAAAACCCCAATGAATCATAGTAGAACTGGTTTTGGAAAAGATATTTGAATTATTTTAACTCTATAACCTCATGATTATTCATTTTCACTATCGTATCCGACCATATCCTGCTTGATCCCTCTAGCATGAAGATGGACCACATCACCTTGATTTAATTAGGTGTCTGTAAGAACTTAATTTCATTATTGATTTTGTTCAAGCATTCTAAATCCTATTGAGGATTGTTGAATCCTTTGAATGCTGGTGAATTTTTGTTAGATAGAAGTTCTGGTAATGATTTCAATGAACATCCCTAGGACGTTACACAACTAGATAATGAATGGCAACTGGTGCTGGGAGTTTTCAAAAAGCCAGGATAGTATGTACAATCACATCAATAAGTCCACATGAGTATTCACTCACTACTGTTCATTAGTATCTTCCTCCTAGATCAGATTTAGAAGCCTTATAAGATGCATGATGTGACATTACATTAGTAAATAAAAAATAATTAATTATATCAACACTCAAATGGAGAAATATATTAAATTATTCACAATAGAGGAGAACACATTATTTGGATTTCAAACTATCCAAATCAAAATAAGGGAATAATCGAGAACTAATATTTATGAAAAATTTCATAAAAAACCCCTAGGGACATAAGTTAAATTGTGTTGATGGTGGTCCATACACATAATCATAACAATATACTTTTTCTAGAATATCTCTCAAACTATATAATAACATCACGGAAATATTCTTAACCTGTAGCTTTGATACCAATTTTTCATGAACCAACCTGGGAGCCCTAGTAAATAGATAACCAATCCAGCTCTAAGATAGCCTGAAGGGCATTCTTGATCCCAATAGGTCAACAACTAGAACCTGGTATCAAAGATATAAATGTAGTAATGAATTTTACACACACTCAATGGAATCATAACAAACAATTAAATATGCATACAAAAACAACATCATTGGTAGATGTGTACCAGAAGTCAATCATGCATAAAAAACCAATGTATAACTCATGTTCTATAAAAAAAGAATAAAAAAACCAAGCCCTATAGAACACAACTCTCCAATTCCAAGCATAAAAAATTACAACCACCTCCCTATAGAACCTTACCCATGCTTGATCATGGAAGGTTATAATCTACAAACACATGATGACACATGTAGGGTGCGAGCTAAAATTTGGGCAAGTTTTTACAAAGATTTCTATAATACGGTGAAAATATCTAATTAACCAAATAAATAATTTTCTATTTAAAATAAATAGGCATGGATGTTAAAAAGTACATTTAAATTTAAAAAGGGAAGAAATACAAAAAATGTCATAATAATGATTTTATATAAAATAGTTTATATAAATTCAGAAGGCATATGTAATTTTTTTAAATAATGGAATATATATATTTTATAATATAAACAACAAGAATCATGTTCATAAAAAAATTACTATTGTTCTTGGTCATGGGACTCCATAAAACTCATGTAGTGAATCCAAAAAATATGTGTACAGACGTCCTCCACGTTACTGAACAAGGAGTAACCCATTACCAACCCATCAGGACCGTGACCTGTTGTATATATATTTTTAGTGTTGTAAATAATAGGGTGATATCTTGAATAACTCACTAACTACTTAATCTTACATGTTCATTAATAATAATAAATGATGGGAAATTTTTGTTAAGAAATATTAAAATAAAATCACTCACATTTTCCATTTTGATATGAAAATTTCCATTTAGAATCAAATATATGTGTTTTTAACCAATTCGTCCATTTCTAAGATAAAATAAATGGGTTTATATCAAAAATACTTTATTCAATATTTCTAAATACCATTTTGAAATAAATTTCATCAAATAAATTTCACATTAAAAATTGAACAATTAAATTCCATAATTAAAATTTAAAAATTTCCTTCCAATTTAACAATTAATTCCAAATTCAATGGAATTGGTTTTTTTAAATTCATGAAAACATCAATTTTAAATCTCCAATTCAATGGAATTTGGGTTTTAATAAGCTAATTTAAATAAATTTCACTTAAATCCACAATTAATTTAAATCATCCTAGTTAGGGTTTAAAAAATTTCCTAATCAAAATAGATCCACCTACATTAGGATCAAGGGATCTTGCAATAGAAATCCCTAATTTGGAAATTCTAACAATGAAAATCAGAAATAAATATATGAAAATAAAACCACAATTCAAGATAAAAAATAGAGAGGATTTGATCCTCCAACAACTATGAGATATACAAAACCCTTGGGAGAAAATAGGACAGAGTGGGAGAAGTAAAATGGGAAGAGGAATCTTACTAGAAAAAGACCAAATGTAGTTTTCTTAGAATCTATTTTCTTCCCAAGATGCATAGATGTGATAAAAGAACATCATGTTAGATTTTAAAGAATAATAAAATGATATGGGGTCCTACCGGACCATTGGGAATCTAAATAAAATGTTTTTGGATTTTGGAAAATAATTGTTATTTTAAAAAATATTGTATGCACAGTTTTTTAGGAATGGATAAATGGTTAGAAAAACAATGAATCCTAAACATGATCCCATGTTAATGGAGTTTCATAGATTCTCCTAGCTGGGTGAATGGGTTTTCAATACATGATCCAACCTTTAAATCCCTTAATACCTGGTTTTTCGGGGTTTTCACTAGAAGGGCGCATGGTTTGGGAGAACAGTTCCTCAACTATGAATAGCCAAAAATCCCTCCAAAATTTTCAAAATATCTCCCAAATCACTATTAAATGAAACCCAACCAAAAAATTATCAAATTATAGGTTTCAGAATACATAAAAATAGAAAGAATATGTTACAACATCCCCACCATAGAAGCTATATGTTCCAAGAAATCGTACCAAGAAGATTCTAATTAAAAAAGATGAGGCCACTCCTCTCTCCTCAGTGCCTCCCTCTCCCACTTCTACCAAGAATCAGAATTTTGATTGCATATAAATTAATTTTTTTATCTTAATCCCATGATGTACCTTGGTTTTAGAGTCAAAAATCTTAACATGATTATCAGTCATGGATTAATCATGTATGACCTCTAGATCACTCTAGATCAGAACATGAGTAAGATCAAATGGATACTTTCAGTACTTCAATGCATAGAAAATTTTATGTATCAACATATGCTGTAGTGGGAGTACTAAATGTTAAGACAATTTACCTACCTTATAAAAACATAAAAGGTCCATCAAATTGAGAACCAAGTTTTCCTTTCTTCCGAAGTCATCAATGACCTAAACAAGGTAAAAATTTCAAAAACATCCAGTCACCACAAAAAAATTACAAAAGATTGCAATGATGATCAACCAAATACTTATATCAACTATCTACCATCAATATTTTATGATTAATGAACTGAATGATTTATGTTTTCTCTATCACCCAACTCAGTCTAACTGTTGAATATTCACCAATCTCATACCAACACAACAGATATCTGAAATAGAGGGAATACAAGGAATCCAAAGGTTCCAATATGTTTGTGAAATGGTAAATGTTGTTAAATGAATACTCAAAACCCCCAATGATCATCTAAATCCCCAAAAAATTATATAACCCAAGCATGTAGAAAACCATTATGAATCTTTATAGCTCATTATGTCATGAGACTTGAATGTGGATGGTATGTCATACTCAAATGGACCTGAGATCCCAGTGCCTCAAGAAAGCCTCTGCAAAAGAGATAAAGGGATTGAGGATAACTATTAGAGACTAAAATAGATATAACTCATTGAAAACAAAAAATATAATTCACATAGATATTTCCCAACTCCTCCACATTGGTTATATTTAAAATTGGTATAATGTGAGTCAATTTATTCAAATTATAGATCAAACCCCATATCACAGTAATTTTTCATTGGGATAATGTAAAAGAAGCCAAAATTTCCATATAAATGTCATTCAATTTCAAATGTGGCACTCATTGTTGATGAAACAAACCTGAAGGTTTTTGGTGATTGATCTGTACTAGTTGGAATGTATAACAATGATAGACAAAACCATCAATGCCACATCTCATAGATCACACCAGAATCATCAGTGCATGTCATAGAACATCTTCATGGTTTCTTGGTGGAATTTTCATTAGGAATTATGGAAATACAATATAATATATTTTCTAACCATTAATGATATAAAAAAGTGATTTTGATATCATAAAATCCCCTCAGTGGATAATGACCAATCATGTATGGTCTCCCCCCATAAAGAGTCTCTCTAATACTACTAACCTCATCTTCAAGATATTATTTTGAATGAATCATATCTAGAAGAGTGGATATCAATTCTACCCTTCTCATTTAATCCTTATCCCATGATTCTTGGATTCAATTTTGAAATTTTGAAAAAAGAGCTATCAAGTTCCACTCTTCTAATGATTCTCTTATGGATTGGATCGAAAGATTAATGCTCAAAGAATCTAAGATGACATTCCATTTCCTTGGGGTATGGTGATTTAATGTCAAATAATTCTATGTATTACACATGAATACATTAATGGAGAATAAAATATTTATGAGATAAGATATAACTCAATCTACTATGTTCCGAAAACATGATAAAACATTCCTTGATATGGTTATGCTACCAACTCTTATGCGTGTACATACCAACTATATGAACTAGGTAATTTGTTAGATAATTCACCTCTTGAGGCATAATATGAAGATATTCTTAAGAAATGAAATGATCACCCTACATATGTATACAACCAAAACTAAACCTAAAGCATTATAGAAGGCTGTATAACATTAACCGACCTCTTGAAGAGTCAATATCAATTCATTAGTCAACGAAATTTCATCTCAAAAAAGTAACTATGAAAATTTTCATCCCAATAAAATTGCACTCCATTTAATGTTAGATAGGTACTTGGAAAATAAAACTCTTAGAAGACTATCAAAAACCACTGACAATACCCAAACAAATCAATGAAGCTCCAAATCTAGAAAACATTTCATCGTTTTTTCCATGACATAAAGGACTTCACCTATTCAAGTTAAAATAAAATAATATGTTTTGACACCAAATGTCCCAAGAACTTCACTTCTTAAATATGAAAATAACATTTGTAAATCCCATAATAATGTAGAAAATTTATCCACAATTCCATAATCACTCTCAGATAACTCACATGATCCTCCTTGTACTTATAGTAAAACATGATGTTTTCCAAAAAAAATACCACAAAGGTAACAAGATACTATTGGAAAATTGTGTTCATTAAAACCATAATAACTGTTGGTTCATTGGATAGTCCAAATGGAATGAAAAAGTACTCATAATGGTCATAACTACTCCTAAATGTAGTTTTCTAGATGAATAATCTTTTATCATGAGTAGATGATTACTAGATTGAGGGACTATAATTAAAAACCAATTCACCATTTCCAACTAGTTAAATAAATCATCAAGATGTGGAATAATATTTATTTTACCATTACATTATTTAGTTTTCAGTAGTTTACATAAATGTGATGTGACTCATAAGATTTTACAGTAAAGAGAACTAGTGTAGCCCAGGGTGACACCCTCGGGCATACAAAGTTCTTCACTAAAAGATCAACGAATAGATTATTTAACTCTATCGTTTTAGCTAGTTCCCAGTGGTATGATGGAATGGATAATGGTTGAGTATAATGATCTAAATTGATAAAATACTCTACATCCCTTATCAATGGTAAAAGTAGTGAAATTGGAATGGAAAGCATTGGTAGACTCAACGACAACTAAATGTATTTCACTACTCAAAGATTATTTCTATAGATAAATAGAGAACACATATATTTCTTATCCCAAATCCAGATAAAAAGGTATGGATACACTCAACCACGGATCTCATTATCATTGAAATATTCACCAATCTGCATCAGGTGTGGTAAAGGAGAACCATCATAGATAAAAATCATCATATTCTTTATTAGAAATTATCCCATCCAACACAAAAATGAAATCATGAGGTTTAAATTCTAGAATCAGAATGATATATAAAATCTAGATGTCTAAGGATGAGAAAAAAAAATTAGGACTACAAATTCCATACTCTCTCTTTGTTCCTAGATGTGTAGTAATATCCATCACATAAGATAAAATCTTTATATAATGATTTAGGTTACTTATAACATAGTTTGAAATAAATGAACAAGATTCACTAGTATCAAAAAAATAATCACTATGAAGATTCTATAGTGATGGTACCTATCATGGTTACTATACCCATATCCACTTCCTCAAAAGACTCACACACTATGTGGAGATGTTTTGTTTTTTATTCAAATGGTTGGAACCCCAATTGTCATGAAACATCTGATTTCACCATAGTTTTTATTGGTGTTAATGATCCCATTCCACTTTGTTTAGTGGATTATACGTGGTATAATTTACTCAAGTGAACTGATTTTCCAGAGTAGAAAAATATTTTGGGTTTCTCAGTGAAAATCCTCTTTGAGTGCCCTATATTTCCACATTGATAGAAAATCAAATGGAATATTCCAGGTACTATATGAGGTCTGGATAAACATGCTATCAAGAACCCCCATGAGAATCATCATTCATTATATTTACCATAAAAGAATTCATACTACCACTAAGAGAAAATGAAACCCCCACTAACCCTGACTTAAAATCCATGGTTCATTTCAACCATAAATTATCTATCCTTCATCTCATCGTATAAAGGACGATTTAGAATGAAAAACTAAGAATGTATATCATATCAAAGTCTGAACTCAAAATGTTGTGTCTTCATCTTCTCATATGATAAAATCTCAGGTGATAACTACAAAATATCAGAAAAATGGTTCACATACTCTATCATCGTCTAATAAGCCTTCTCGAGTTTTAAAAACATTATATCCTTAGAAAATACCATCGAATAAGAATAGAACTAGTCATTGAAAATATAAATGAATTCATTCCACTATAATAAATCATGTTTCTTCCCCATCATTTTCATATCCAACTATCTCCTACTCGATGCCTCTGGCATGAAGGTGTCATAATTTACCATGATTTTAGTAGGTTTCTAAAAGGAATCCATCAAATGATTAATAATGCTAAAAAATTCATCAGCCTATTAAGGATCATTGAATAAATTTAATTATTGTGGTTTATGGTGAAGGAACTCCTGATAATTATTTCAGAGAACATCCCTCACAGGATTTTCAAATGGAGCGTAAATAATAACTAGTGCAAGTTCATATCCCAGAGCATGGAAAATACACACAAATCTATAAAACAGAATTGGTTCAACAATATTATTACCTCACTATGGTTTAGTAGTATCATCCTCATATATCAAATTTTCTCGTATTCAATGAGGAATAATGAAACACTACATCTGAATATAACAAAGCTGATATCAGATTAACACTTAAACAAAAAACATTGAAAACTAATTCTAATGGTTGAAAACATTTTTTTTATTTCAAATAATTTGAATCAAAATAAGATAATATTATAGAAAGAATCCATAAAGAATATTTCCAAAACAACCCATGGTGACATAAGGTTAATTATGGCGATGTATGTCTAGAAACTCAATCTTAACTACCTCAAAAGTCAAGAAAATATCACTCAGACCACACACTAACATCAAGGCATGATGCTTAACCTACAACTCTAATACCACTTCTTTATGAACCATACTAGGTACCTTAGTAACCCAACAACCAAGACAGATCTAACATAGCCCAAAGGCTATTAATGATTCCCACGGGTCGGCGAATAGAACTTGGAATCACACAATATGAACGTGAGATCAAATTTTTCCCAAACATAATGGAAAAAAGATAAACATGTCAATATTCATCCAATAAGTACTCCATAAGGAGAGGTGTACCAAAAGTCAAAAAGGAATTAAAAATCATTGTTAAAACATTATTTTAGAAAAAATAGGATAAAAAAACATGCCTTAGTAGAGAAAACTCTTCATTACCAAGAATAAACAACTTCCACCACCTCTCTGTGCCACCTTACCCTTGCTTGAGCCGGGAAGGATATAATATATATACACATGAAGGCATAGATAGGGTGTGAGATAAATTCTAATCAAGGTGTCACAAAGAATAAGACAATAAGATGCCACAAATTAATTAACAAAATAAAGATATTTCTATTTAAATAAACATTCATGGAAGTTCAAAAGTATATTTAAAATAAATCAATATTTACATTTAAAAGGATGGAAATACATCAAAACAATGAAATAATAAATATTGAATACAAAAAAACATATATAAATTTAGAATACATATTTAATACAATTTAAAATCTATGGAATATATAAATTTTCCAAATATAAACAATGAACAACAAGTTTATCTTCCAAAATATACATTTTTTCTAAGCTATAGGACTCCCTCACACTCATGTAGTGAATCATGACAATACGTGTACACACGTTCTCCCTGATATTGACTAAGAAGTAACCCATTACCATCCCATCAGGAATGCAACATTCTTTATATATATATTTTAGTGGCATAAATTAAAGGGTGTTTTCCCAAATAACTCACTAACTACATAGTATTACATGTTCTATAATAATAATAAATAATGGGAAATTTATTTTAATACTTCATAAAATAAAAACCTTCAAATTATTCATCTGAATATGTGATTTTCAATTTAGAACCAATACATTTGTTTTTAAAAAAATCATTTATTTTCCATGAAAAAACCATTGGGTTTATAAAAAAATTATTTTTATGACATTTTCCCAAATACCATCTTGAAATAAATTTCATCAAATAAATTTCACAATAAAAATTTCACAAATAATTTCCATAATTTAGTTTTAAAATTTTACATCCAATTTTTCAATCAATTACAAATTCAATGGAATTGGGTTTTTTGAAAATTTATTCTAATTCCAATTTAGAACATATAATTTAATTTAATTGTATATTTAATAAAATAATTTATTGTAATTTCATTTAAATACACAATTAATTTAATTCACGAATGTTAGGGTTTGAAAAATTGTCTAATAAAAATGGAACCACCTTTATTAGGATCACGAGATCTTGAAAAACAAATATATAATATAGAAACTCTAATAAAGAATGTTGGAAACATTGATATGAGAATAAATCCTCAATTAAATATCCAAAACAACAAGGATTAGATCCTCCAATAACAATGAGATCTATAAAACCTTAGAGAGTAAATAGGAGAGAGCGGGATAACGAGAACTAGAATAGGAATCATACATAGAAGAGATCGAACACTATTTGGATAGCTGCGATTCAAATTTATAGGGGATTACAGGGGCCCATATTTCATATTGGGAGCTTTCAAGGAAGAATAAATTTATATGGGGTCATACCTACCCATTGGGCATCTAAAAATTGGGTTTTAATATTTTAAAAGGGAAATTCAAATTAAAAAATCTCATTTTCACTATTTCCTCGAAAAGGGGTGCATAGTTAGAAAAACCATGCAACCTAACCATTATCCCATGTTAATGGGGTTGAATAATTTCTCATAGGTGGGAAGACAAACTTTCAAACAATGAACCATCCATAAAAACCCCACTACCTAGGTTTTCATGGGGTTCCCTAGTTGGGCGCATGATTTGTAAAAACTGTACTCCAACTATGCACAACCCAAAATCCCTTAAAAATTTTCACAATTTATCCTAAAGAACCCTTTAATGAATCCCAACAAAAAAATTATACAAGAAGTGGTTTTTGAGTACCAAAAAAATATAAATAATATTTAATAACCTTCCCACCATGGAAACTATCAACCCCAAGAAAGCCTACTATGAAGCTTCTATTTCATAAAGATGAGTCCAATTCTATCTCATTAATGCCTCCCTCTCCCACGTCTCATGAGAATCAAATTATTTTACCAAATCACTCGAACCAGAGGTATTTTCCTCCCGTGAAGCACCTTGGTTTCAGAGTCAACTATCCTAACTCAACGCTGAGTCACAAAAAAATTAGGTTCGACCCCAAGATCACTCTGATTTAGAACATGAGATAAATCTGATATATACATTCATAATTGTGATACATGGAACACGTTATGTATTGACATAAGATTTCTTAGAACTAAGAAATTGTAATCCACTTTACCCACCATCTATAAAATCTAAAATGGTCTAACAAAATGATGAGCATGTTTTTCTTACCTCCCAATCTATCGATGACCCAAAAGGGGAAAATTTCAAGAACATCATGTCACCAACTAAAATTTCCAATATTCTATGATGAAAATTAGAAGAAAACTTATATTGGTTATCTACTATCAAAATACTTTGATGGATCAATAGAATCATTGATGTCTTCTCTTGAACCGAAATTGGCCCAACCAGGGAACATTCCCCAATATCAGACCAACATAATGGATATATATAAAGGTATCCTTACTTGTCCTCATTTGGTTCCATTATACCTTTAGATTAGTAAATTTTATTATATGACAACTCAACCATCCCCAAATGGTCATCCAAATCCCCAACAAAGTATACAACACAAGAATGAAGAATATCATCAAGAATTTATATAGCACTTTATGTCTAGTGGTGGGACTTTAGATGTTATTTCATACTCAAATTGACATGATATCACAGTGCCTCCTAAAATCCTTTCCAAAAGTGAGAAATCAACTAAGGACTCCTACCAAAGACTATAGAATATAGAACTCCATGAAAATGAATAACCACATTCTCATAAAGTTTTCCAAAATCCTCAATTTTGGTTGTATCATGAATGGGTGTAAAGGTAGATGATGTAATTAGGTTATCAATCACAATCCATATCACATTAATATATATTTTGGTTGTGAAAAACCCAACCATATTTCTATAGAAGTATCATCCCATTTACAAGATTGCACTTCAATTGGATTAAACAAACACTATGGTTTATAGTCCTCGACCTTGATCTATTGGCATGTATAACAATGAGAGTCAAAATCAACAATTCCCCATATCATAACTAGAAGCTAGAATTGTCACAGTATTTCATATAACATCACTGTGTTCAGTAGTTTAATTTTCCACTAGGAATGATCAAAATCCCCTATAACATATTTTTTTACCTTTAATGATACAATAAAGTGATTCTGATAGCATATAATACCTTCATTGGAAAATGACCATTCAAGTATGGAATCCTCAATATAATAGGAGTCACAAATGATTTGGAACTCATCATCAAGACACAATTCCTGAATACTAATTTTGAGAATAGAGGACTTTAACTAGAAAATGACCATGGAATCCTAGACCCCTTATTTTTGGACTCCAATATGCTTCTGTTATAAATATTCCATAAAGTTCTACTCTTCAAATGAATCATTAATGGCATGGATTGGAATATTATTTCTCAAATCATTTGAGATGAAATTCAATATCTCTAGGTTATATGTGATGTAAAAGTAAAAATATTTCATGTATTTTACCCAAATCCTTTAGCGGAAATTCAAATACATATAAGAGAAGATATAACTCAAACTTTTGTGGTCCCAATACACTGTAATCTATTCCCCAAGAAGGTAATGATTCTAACTCTTATAAACATACATAAAAGCTACAATTTCAAGAAAATGGGTTAGATAATTCTTCTCATGTGGTGTAATATGAATGGTTTCATAAGAAATTACATGACCATCTTGCATAAGTATGCATCGCAAACCTGAAGCTAAAGCATCACAAAAGACCATATAGCCCTACCCAATAGCTGAAAGGTTCAACACTAGTGCAGTAGTCAAAATAATTTTCATCATAAAAAAGGATCTTAGACCTTTTAATCCCAAGAAATCATTAATCCCTTACAAGAAAGATAACTTATTGGAGAATCCATCATTGAGATTCCCTTCACAATCCTATGATAATACCTAGCTAAACCGAAGAATCATCGAATCTAGAATTTTTTTTGGTTGTTCCCATGTCATAACAGCCTTCACCTTTTCAGTATTAACTGAAATACCATGTTTCTACCCCATGTTTCCCATGAACATGACTTCCATAATCTAGAAATCACCTTCCAAAAGATTGTAAAAAAGACAATGATTTACCAATAATTCTATAACTCTTTTCAAATGGACCACATGATCCTCCTAGGACATAGAGTAAACAATGTTTTCATCTATAAAGACTACAAAAAAGGTATCAAAATACACATAGAAAATACTATTCATTAAAGCAATAAAAACAACAAGAGCATTGGTTTGACAAGATGGAATGATAAGTTACTCATAATGGTTGTACCATCTTTGAATGGCAGTTTTCGGATTGTATGATTCTTTAATCCTCAACTGATGGAAACAAAATCAAATTCATGTCTTTTAAAACCCTCTCCCCACTTTATACTATTAAAAAAATCATCAATATATGGACATATATATTTTTTCTTTACAATTACTTGATTGATTTTTCAATATTCCACACAAAGGTGAGGTGAATCATTAGAATTTATAGCAAAGAGAACCACTGCCACACAAGGTGAAATAGTCGAGAATATGAGTAATTTCTCAATAATATCATCAAACATATTCTATTAATATTTTTTTAAGTTGGTTCCATGTGTTAAGAGGTAATAAAAACTTATTTTGTACCACACACTAGATCAATAGAGAACTCTACCTCCCTTACTGGTGGAAGGCCAAGGAATATGGAAGGATAATGTTGGGAAACCCAATGAAAACTAGACGGAGATCACCACTCAATTATTCTAACTTAATATTGATAGAGACCATAGTTATTAATTTTCCCAACACTAGATATAAATTTATAGCTCTTCTCGGCCTCAAGACCAATTCTCCTATACTGATTCATAAAACCCATTCAGGTGAAGTAAATTTGACCACTCAAAGATAAAAATCAATATGATATTTATTAGAAATCATCCAATAAATCCCAAAAATAACATTATGATGTATCTTGCCGAGAACCATAAAAAAACTTGAATGCATGATATATGATAACAAAAAACAAAAGAATGTATATATAAGTAGTGCAGAAAATGATATTTACGTCGGTTATTTTTCATTTTTTATGTCGGGTTTTAGCCGACGTTAATACGAACGACATTATAAATAAAGTTTTTTACATCGGTTATTTAAAAACCAACGTGACAAACATAACATCGCGGTGTTTATCAAGTCGGTTAATTAATAACTGACATGAAAAAACCCGGGGGCGGGGTTTATAACGTCGTTAATTGTATAACAGCCGTGATAAACCGGGGGGGGGGATTTATCACATCGGTTATACAATAACCAACATCATAAACACGTGTGGGGGAGTTTATCATGTCGTTTATTTAATAACCGACGTGATAAACTCCGACGCTATGGTTTATCACGTCCGTTATTAAATAACCAACGTGCTAAACCGATCCCAGGAGGGGTTGATCACGTCGGTTAATCAATAACTGACCTGATAAATGGCCTGGGAAATGGTTTATCACGTCAGTTATTAAATAACCAACGTGATAAACCATTTCCCAGGCCTTTTATCACTTCGGTTATTGATTAACCGACATGATAAAGCATTTCCCAGGTTCTTTATCATGTCAGTTATTACATAACCGACGTGATAAACCCTGACATGGGTGTTTATCACGTCAGTTATGAAAAAAACCGATGTGATAAACATTTCTTGATTTCTTTATCACGTCGGTTATAAAATAACCAATGTGAAAGACAATTTTTTTTAAAAAATCCACTGCAGTCCTCTGCTCTCCCCCAAAATCAACCACAAACCAAATCAACAATTCGTACCACAAAAACAAAAGGAGATCAAAACATGAACTAATGAAAATTTAAACATTTACATTGATAACATATAAAACTTACCCCACTTGATAGCCCCCACCCTCATGTATACCCCCTTGTACAGCCCTCCCCCACCCCATTAGAGCTCCCACCACACCCCTAGACTGCCCCCCGACCCCCTAGACAGCTCCAAACACCCCTCGACAACCCCCACCCTCCTAAACAGCACCCTCTCACCCCCTCACCCCACTTGACAGCCCCCACCACACCCCTGGACTTCCCCCCGACCCCCTGGATAGCCCGAAACACCCCTCGACAACCCCCCCCACCCTCCTGAACAGCACCCCCTCACCCCCTCGCCCCACTTGACAGCCCCCACCACACCCTTGGACTACCCCCGACCCCTTGGCTAGCTCCAAACACCCCGGGATAACCCCCCCACCCTCATGTATACCCCCCACACCCTGGACAGACCTCCCCACCCCATTAGAGCCCCCACCACACCCCTGGACTACCCCCACCCTCCTGAACAGCACCCCTCACCCCCTCACCCCACTTGACAGCCCCCACCATACCCCTGGACTGCCCCGACCCCCTGGACAGCCCCAAACACCCCTCTACAACCCCAACCTCATGAACAGCACCCCCGCACCCCACTTGACAGCCCCCACCACACCCCTGGACTGCCCCTCGACCCCCTGGATAGCTCCAAACACCCCGGGATAACCCCCCCACCCTCATGTATACCCACCCACACCCTGGACAGCCCTCCCCCACCCCATTGGAGCCCCCACCACACCCATGGACTGCCCCCAACCCCCTAGACAGCCCCAAACACCCCTCGACAACCCCCCCACCCTCATGTATACCTCCACACCCCACCGGACAGCCCTCGCAGACCCCTGGGCACCCCTAACCCCACTGAACACCCCCCCACATCCTTGAAACCCCTCCACCCCAGACCAGAATCCATACCAGAAAAACCATCATAAATAGAACAAAACAAGAATTAGAGAAAAATTAAACATTCACATATATAACATTCAAAAAAAAAACATTGTCAACTTAAAAAAAACTAAATCCAACCTAAACTACTACCAACTACACAATTACAATGACAATATTCAAAATTACATTTTAAATTACAAACAACTAAAATTTAATCAAACCTGTAAAATAATTTGACCACTCCACTTGTAAGTGTTTGATATCTTCAGCATTATAGGTTTGAGGGTCATTCAAAAGCTACAAATGAAAATGATAGTAGTTAACCTGTATAATGAGTAAATCAAATTGAAATATTATGGAAAAGTTTAAGAGGAAATCTTACCAGGTCAAAATTCACAACTGTCCCAGTTGTTATTATTTCATACATAAATCATAACATATACTATTCTCATTCGATGATGTCTTGTTGTTCATGAAAATTCTGTTTGAATGAGTGTAAATTCAATATATTATTTTAATGTAATAAATCAAAAAGTACAAATTATAAATGGATATTTACCTTCGCATTTACATATTTGATCTTTTCATTCCTTTTCTTTTTGTTTATTCGAAATTAGGCCCATGCCCTGTTAGAAAATAATAATAATGGGGTAAATTTAAAATTCATTATAATATATAAAACTATTGAGAAATTCAAAATTACTTTTCCAATATATTCTTTAAACTTTCCCACACATCATCATGGACAAAGCATATCCAATAAAGTGCTTTCTCCCTTGGAAAAAAACCCTAACATCCAACGATCACTGATAAAAGGAAATTTAACGTTAGTGGGTTTTTATGTTACAAGATAATTAACTCTTTGAGAGAGATTTGTTTCATACCTCTCACAAAAAGGCATCATCCAATATTGTGTGACTATATTCTATTTAAGTCTTTCAGCAATATAAAGAATTCTTTGTTCCTCATCCAATGCACATGCTTCAGGGGAAATCAATTGCGGGTCCATGAATCCATATACATCTGTCAGCTCATTCTTCTCACAAATTTTATAAAGATACCTAATACAAAACAAAAATAATTATACATTTTTAATAAATATAACATAGGGAAAAGGTGTTAAGACTTACATGGAAAAAAATTTCACCACGTTGATGCCCAACTTATCTCTAGTAACAAGCTCCATGATATCCGTTTTCATAATCCCCACATTTATTTCACATCCACAAACATGATCTTCCATTGGAAACTCATAATGACCCACCAACAAATTTGAATATCTTGACAATCTATCAAGACTACTAGAATCTGTATCTGATGTCATGGCTATTTGTCTTTGTTTTTGTCTATATAGTATTAATTTACCTTTAAAGTATTCGTGTAAAAATAAATTGAAAAATATATTAGTTTTCAAATGATAAAACAACTTCAATAAAAAAAATAAAATAAAAGATATAACATTCATACCTCTATGGTAATGAGTCGAAGAAGTCTGGATGGACAAATTAAAAAATGGACAATACTATGTCCAACTGTCGCCACCTCATCTGTAGGTAATGGTACCTGAGTTGATCTATCTATAATATCCTTTACAGTGACCCTCTGATTCTCTACCTCTAATTGTTGATGATGAAATGTGTCTCCTATAAAATATACCAACCCATATGCTACTATATGCTATTGAGAATCATCAATATACAACTTTCAATAATTAAGAAGCTGCGGTGGAGGAGTAGGATAAAAAATGGGGTCAGCAGGCTGAGGTGGGGGAGTGGGAGCTACTGGCGGAGGTGGAGGATAAATAATGGGGTCTGTAGGGGGAGGTGGAGGAGTGGGAGTTGCAGTCTGAAATTGTCTTTTCATATCTGCAAACATAGACTGCACCGACGCTCTAATCTTGTCCTCCATCGGCACATTAATATTATGGACTTCAGCCTCCAAGGATTCAATTTTTTTTTCTATAAAACCCCTCAAATTTTGAAGTTGAAGAACGTGGAAACACTTTTCTTACTGATACACCTTCCGAATATCCTCTTACACAACCAGGATGTTCGGGCCTTCCCAATGCTACAAATAAAATATCTTCCCTCCCAGTAGTTGTAAATGTCCCATGTGAACTCTGCTCCTCAAGAGAGTCCTGTATTAATTAATTGAACATTTCTGTAATTATTGAAATTATATGAAGAAAATGGTTAACTAAAATAAATAAAATATATATCTTACAATCCTATCAACTACAATTCTTGATTCATCCGAAAGATATTTCCCTTTTTTTCCCTCATGAGCTCTCTTCCATTTTTCATGTCTAGATGGAGGGGATGGAGGGCCCACCTCTCCAGAGCTTGAAGACTCAGCTCTTAGTTGTTGAAATTTTTCCGCCATCATTTGTTCTTCCAATAATGCATACCCTCCACGAGATAAACTATGAGGGTATACATGTTTAGATTGGATCTCTTGATGATATTTCCTTGTTTGCTCTAAATTAAGAATAAGAAATCATTAACAAAACGTTAATAAGATCATTTATATAAGAAATTTTATAAAAGTTTACACTGCCCTTACCAAAAATGACTCTTTTCTTCTACTTCCAAATAACTGTCTCCATGTGTCATCATCTATAAATGGATATATACGAAATGGACTGTCATGACTCCTATGACCATAAATGAAATCAGATGAGAGGGATGATTTGAAATCCCTCCATCTCCTAGAAACCAATGATAATCATTTCTTCTTGACTACTCCCGTGTCAGGAATATCAAATGTCATCTGATAAAGAAGAGGTTAAACATATTATATATACTAGAAAAATTTAAAGAATATTCAAACAATAGAAAAAGGTATTACCAAAATCATCTCCCATAATTGTGATATTATTGCTTTATCCACACTTCTCCATTCATCATACAGAATGATTACTTTTCTCTTAGCCTGAGTTTCTACAAAACTCCTAAAATCTTTTGCATTTGGACCTCTAGGAATATCATCATCATCAAACTCAACGACTATCCTCTGATCCTACATATGGGCAACTGATAATTTTGGTAAACGTGTGCACCCACGTTTACCAACCTTTGAATTCTTTGTTGTAATTCAAGCATGTGAATGTTCCTCCCCAGAGGTATGACCAATATGCTCATGTCTAGAATCATGTGTTTGATCAACTGAATGATCTTTCATTATCCTTCAAATCAAAAAAACAAACGTTAGTTCAAAAATATAAAAATTCAAATATTTTAATACTACTGTAATCAAAAAATTGAAAAGTGTACTAAGTTACATAATAGTAAACATTAGTAATACGGTAAGCATGTTAAACAATGGTAAAGATGTTAAATATGGTCAATATGGTAAACATGGTAAACATGGTAAACCTGGTAAACATGGTAAAGTAATTGTCACTAAACAAAAATAATAGATATATAATTCATGTAATGGTAAACATGATAAAGTAAACTAAACAAACTTAAAACAAACAAAAACTTATACTTATTTTATTTTAAAACATGTTTTAATAAATAAAAAACTTATAACATCTAACATTTATGAAAAAAATAAATGTAAACAAGAAATAGACATATGTTACCTGTAATTTTAGGAATGTACAAATGGATTGTTTTCCCAAATTTTTTCATCGTGATCATTCCTTATGGCACAAACCATGTCTTTAACATGCTCATCATTATGTTCTGTTAATCATTCCATGGAAGTAGGGATCTCACATAAATCAACATCTTCATCAACTTCATCCTCACCAACATATTGTTTTTTCCCTTGTAAAATAATAGCCCACTGCATATCTGATTGATCTACTACATAGAAAATTTGTTTTTCATATGTTTCCATTATAAAAGAATCAGTTGTGTCTTCCAATCTATTCAGATTAACAAGTGTCATTCCAAATTCATCATGTCTGACACTGTTATTACCGATAAACCAATTACAATTAAAAATAGTAACTTCAATTTTAAAGTAATCAACCTCCCATATGTCTTCAATCACTCCATAATATGCACTTGATGCAGAAATTGGGTTTTTTCCTTAGGACTCGAAAAATGCATTGCTTCTGCAAACACCAATACACCACTATTCAGAAATACACTTCTGTTGTCCTGAGCTTTCGTATGAAATTTATATCCATTAATGTCATAACCGGACCATGTTATCACATTTAAACATGGATCACCCACTATCCATTTTTATGTCTCTGATACATCTGATCTACCGAGCAAAGTATTTTTAATCCATGACAAAAAAGTTTTGTTTTGGTCATTCAAAATTAACATTTCTTTCTTATTTGGATGACATTGTTTCAACTCATTAATATGAAATGTGACATACGGTTGAGCATCAACTATGTTATTCAAGATGTATGATTCTAACTTCTTCATCTGTTCAGCTGACAATGATTTAACTATCAATCCACGAATCCCCTTTCCATCATTATTATCTCGTTTATGGAGAGATGGAGGCAAACCTATGTGTTTCGCCGCAGCCAAGTAGCTCATAAAAAACTATGCTACCTCCTCAGAAATATACTTTTCAATAATGGAGGCTTCAGGTCGATATGGATTTTTAACATACCCCTTTAATATTTTCATATACCTTTCAAAAGGATACATCCAACGAAGATATACAGGTCCACAAAGATTTATTTATTGAACCGGATGAATCATTAAATGCACCATTATATCAAAAAAAGTTGGAGTAAAATACATTTCCAATTGAAAAAGTATAAAAATTACATCCATTTCCAAAATATTCAAAGCATTCACATCAATCGCCTTGTTACTAATTGAATTGAAAAAATAACACAAATTCATCATAGTCTTTCTGACACGAATGGGAAATATTCCACGCAATGCAACTGGTAGAATTTGTTGCATCATGACGTGACAATCATGTGATTTCATACCTATCCACTTCAAGTCCTTCAATGAGACAAATTTTTTTACATTTGATGAATAACCTTGAGGCACTGTGATATCATGAAGACACTGACAAAAGCTAATTTTCTCCCTCTTCAATAATGTATGAAATGCTAGGGGAAGAAATTTTCATCTTCCTTTAGGAGTGGGAGCTAATTCCAAACGTATTCCCATTGATAGTAAGTCTAATCTTGCATTCAACCCATTTTTAGTCTTTCCTTTAATATCTAAAAATGTTCTAATCAAACAATCACATATATTCTCCTCCACATGCATTAAATTAATATTTTGTTTAACTTTATGATACCTCCAATATGGTAGCTCAAAAAATATTGACCTTTTCTTCCAAATATATCTATCATTACCAGATTTCTGTGTCTTTCCCAATGTCACATCAAGGTTTTTCACCCTCTCAAAATACAGATCCAGGGATAAAGGTTTTGGAGTAGTATCAAATTCTTGTGATCCCTTGAATGCCTTTTTTAGTCTTCTATAAGGGTGATCCATAGGCAAAAACTGTCGATGACCCATGCGCACTGTTTTCCTCCCATGATGCAATTGACAATATGACGTCTATTGTTTGAAAATTGGACATTCTTTATGCCCTTTAACACTGTATCCAGAAATTTTTCCATATGCTGGGAAGTCATTTATAGTGAATAAAAGCACTGCATGCGGTTGAAAATATTTCATTTTATAAGAATAATACACCCTAATACCATCAGCCCAAAACAGTTTCAAATCATCAATAAATGGTGACAAGTAAACATCAATATCATTGTCGGGTTGCTTTGGACCAGAGATCATTATACTCATCAAGACATATTTGCACTTCATACAAACTTCAGGAGAGAGGTTGTAAATTACCAATAAAACAGGCCATGAACTATGTGTGCTACTGAGGGTTCAGTATGGATTCATTCCATCTGTGCACAACCCTAATATGAGATTTCTTATTTCATTTCCAAATGTAGAATACTCCAAATCAATTTTTTTCCATTGTGGACAATCAGCTGGATGATGTATTTTTCCATCACATACCCGCTCATCAGCATGCCATCTTAACCTTTTTTCAGCATGTGAATTAACAAATAAACGTTTGAAATGATGAATTATAGGAAGATACCAAAATAACTTTGAAGGGTGCTTTGTAATCTCTACATCAGCCTGTGATTTCTCTTTCACCTGATACCATGATGTCCCACATTTAGGACACTCTGACAGAAATTCATATTCCTTCCTATATATAATGCAGTCATTCGGACAGGCATGTATTTTCTTGTATCCCAATATCATCTGGCATAATATTTTCTTGTCCTTGTAATGGGAATCTGGAAGATCGTTATCTTTTGGAAGAATGTCTTTCATCAATTGTAGGAGCCCTGTAAAACTTCTGTCACTCCATCCATGTTTTTACTTCAGGTTAATCAATCTTAACACCACCGACAAAACCGTAAAATTTGTATAACCAGGATATAATGGTTTTTCAGCATCACCATATAGACGCACAACTCTCGGTTCTATCTCAATTTGTTCTGCTACAATATCGCGAATCATTTCTTCAATTCCATCAGAGTTACCATCTTGTGAATCATCATCATCAGTGACATTTTGTCCAGTTTCACCATGCCAAATCCAAGGGATGTAACTCGGATTAAAACCATGACATATCAGATGATCTTTTATCTCTCTACTTTTAACTTCTTCATATTCAAACATTTTATGCATGGATAGAAAAAATTGTCACTACTTGGAACAATTCATTTAGCAAATTCAAAAAAGGCATCAACACATTCCTCATATTCATTGCTCATTCGATGTGCCGTAATCTAACTTTGACTCATTATTACCTATAAAAAATATAAAAAATATATATATTTTTAAGATAAGAAAAATATAAGTTTATATGAAAAAATCATAATTTGAATGTAAAACAATTTTGATATATAAAACAAATCTATGCGTATTTAAAAAAAATATGCTTGAATATTATTATTAAAAGAAAATATAGTTAGATATAACAGTTTTAAATTCCATTGAATAAAAGAAAACAATGGCGCCTACATGGTTGATAAAAAATTGGAGAGAATGGAGTAAATCTAAGAATCAAATTATATTTAAAATAAAAATTCAGATGGAGAAAATCACCCCTCCTGGACACCACCCCCCACCCCCTACCCCCTTTGACACCCCCTGGACACCCCCAACCCTCTGGATTGCCCCCCACCCCTACCCCCTTGGACACCCCTAGACACCCCCAACCCTCTGGACATCTGCCACCCCCCAGAAAACCCCCAGAAAACCTTCTAGACAAGCCCCCCCTTGGACAGTGCCCCCCACACACCCACCCCCTTGGACACCCCCTGGACACCCCCTAGACACCCCCAACCCTCTGGACATCCCCCACCCCCTGTCCAACCCCCAAAACCCTCTAGACATGCCCCCACCCCCTTGGACATCCCCCACACCCACCCACCCCCTTGGACACCCCCTGGACACCCCCAACCCTTTGGAAAACCCCCAACCCCTGGACAGCCCCCACCCCTCTGGACAACACCCCCACCCCTCCTGGACACCACCCCCACCCCCTACCCCCTTGGACAGCCCGTTGGACACCCCAACCCTTTGGACAGCCCCCACCCCCTGGACAGCACCCCACCCCTCCAGACAGCACCCCTCGCCCCTCATGGACACCACCCCCACCCCTGACCCCCTTGGACACCCCCTAAACACCCCCAACCTCTGGACATCCCCCACCCCCCAGAAAACCCCCCAAACCCTCTGGACAGGCCTCCACCCCCTTGGACATCCCCCCACACACACCCACCCCCATGGACACCCCCTGGACACCCCCAACCCTCTGAACAACCCCCACCCCCAGACAACCCCCCAAAAAATGGTTTACATATATAAACTAGGTATGGTGAATAACTAAAAACACATGAATTTAATATATACTTAAGCATGAAATAGATGGAATTAAATATTTTTAAATATGGCTACTTGAATGATCGTATGATAATTAAAAACAACCATTGATATTCAACTAGTCAAATGATCACAAGTTTTATCGATAACTAATATCATAATGAGGTAATGGATAATTCTATAAATCTTAAACATATTGTCGAGGCCTTGGCCAAGGCCTAAAAAAATACTAGGGTAAGCCCTCAGCAGAACCCATTTTTATTTGGAATCATGAGACATAGCGATGCATCGAAGGGCCATAGAGGTCAACAGTCATTACATCATATGTCTAATAGATTCTCATATAAAAGAGGATAAACATAAGCAGCAAAAACACATGAAATATCATTTTCGAATTTTTACATTTAATCAATAACCATTCTATGTAGTAATATAGGTGAATGAGATCATTAGTTGTCAATGACAACAAAAATAACCATCAATGTCGGGCATTCGCGAAACAAAAACAGACTAAATAAAAGTAGTTGAGGCTTACATGAATATTGCGAGTCGATATAATAGATCTAGGGATAATAAATATGATGATGATGGAAAAAAGAGGTAAGAGGGTTCGAAATCGAAGAATCTTACCTAGTTTAAATACAAAAATCGCAAAACATAAATATAGACTATTCGAAAAAAATGAACGAAATAAATTCTTGGAAGGATTACTTGAGTGATGTGAGTTGAGATGATAGATCCGAGGAGAGTAAATATGATAAACGATGAAGGGAAAATGAGTTTAACGCAGTGAGATCGACTAGTTGATTAGGGTCTACCACGTGAGAGAGACGAGCTGCCGGACTGTCGATCGAAAAAACATAAATGACATTCCACGGGGCTTGTTAATTTTTTAAATGTTTGATAACATTGGTTATTTATTAACCAACGTTATGAGCTGTTTTTTTACATTTATAAAACTGGTTATTATAATAACCGACGTTATAAATGCATCATATATAGCTGCTTTTACGTCGGTTATTTTTTAACTGACGTAAAAAAATCCGGGTGTTGGTTTTTTATATCGGTTATTCTATAACCAACGTAAAAAAGACAACAAAAATCATAGTTTTTTACGTCGGGTATTGTATAACCAACGTAAAAAACGTTCTGTGGGTTGTTTTGTTACGTCTTTTATAAAATAACCGACATAAAAAAGGCCTCAAAAGCCATGTTTTTTTACATCAATTATTTTAAAACCGACGTAAAAAACTCATAGATAACTGGTTTTTTACGTTGGTTATTTTATAACCGACGTAAAAAAACCCCCACACTTTGGGTATTTATGTCTGTTATTTTATAAAGAACGTAAAAAACTCGTAGATATCTCGTTTTTTATGTCGGTTATCAAATAACCGACGTAAAAAACCCCCGCACTTTTGTTTTTTTACATCGGTTAATTTATAACCAACGTAAAAACCGAACACGCGCAATTTGTAACGTTGGTTATTAAAATAACCGACGTTAAAAAGCTACTCACCGCATTTGTTACGTCGGTTATAAAATAACCGATGTAAAAAACCACGTTTCACAGATTATCACGTCGGTTATATATAACCGACGTAAAAAATGGTGACGTAAATAACGTTTTCTGCACTAGTGTAGTGACCCTTCTCTCTCATTTTTTTGAGGGGAATAATAATATCCATCAAATAAGATAACTTTTTTGGATACTTTTTTAGATTAAAAACATTATTAGAATTAATTAAAGAGATAAATCATTATCAAATAATGGAGTCACTAATGATATAGTTATGGTAACTCTCATGGTGGTTGAAATCATATTTGATTCCTCTGGAGACACTTCCATAACATAGAGAATCTTCCTTCATGAATCATATGTAGAGAACCCATTTTTTTATGATGTATCTAATTAAACTATAGTGTTTATAGGTGATGAGGATCTTTTTCCATTGTTCTATGTGGAATAGACACGGAAGATTTTATGTAACTAACCTAAATGTTCACATGATCCATAGATTTTTGGTGCCTTAGTGAAAACCCTCTCTGAGTGTGATTGATTTACCTATATGTGAAAAATCAAAGGGACTCTTACAAGTATATAAGGATGTGTAGAAAAAACCTAAGGTCAATAACCACCATTAGAATCATCATACATTCTATTTTCCTTAGAGTAATTTACAATGCCATAGGGAGAAAAAGGAACTCCCATCTACACTGACTTTCCATACAAGTTAATTTCAAACCTCAATGATTTATCCGTCACATAATCATATGAAGGAAACCTTAGTTTATTAACTAAATGGAATGTGTGTTTAGTTTTTTATCTTTCTATATTTATTATTCCTTAATTGATGATCATGTTATTAATTAAATTTTATGTGTTTTTTAATTACCATTAAATATTGATTCTTCATTATTTACTAAGGATATATTTGAATTTATATAACCCTTACTAAGAATTTGAGATCACCCATATTTTGTATTCTTTTACTCAGATATGAATAAGATATCTTTGAATGGTTTTCACAGATGAATGAAATTTTCTTTTATAATGTTCTGTGTTTTATTATTAATGTGGAATGGGTATCATGTTTGAATATTGTTCTAAAAAACATGTAGTTTAATCAATCCTTAGGGTTTTCTTCTTATTTATATATTAATTTGTAAAAAATTATACACTTACTCTGTGTTATTAGGGTCAGGGTCAATACTGTTAATATAAGATCAATTTTTAAGACTCCTTGGAACTAAATTGATGAAAAAATAGGTTAGGGAACATTATCTTATGATATAAAAATAGAAGTAGTGCAAAAAATGATAATGTTTTTATAATGATGATATTATTGGTGTTTTCTGAGAAATACATCCATATATGTATACTATAAGTCGATGTTGTTCCGGAAAATTTTTACCCATGAGAAATAACTCTAATAAGGGTGAATTGGGAATTGACTCTATCTTCACCTAGTTAAAGATAATGAACTAAATAGAAACCTAGTTTGACACCATATGAGTATATTACTAGGATAAATCAAATTTTCATTAAAAAAATGAAGGATTTGAAAATAAATATATCCTTAATGAGACAGTGTTTAATAATTTTAAAATAAATATGAAAAAAAATATTTATGTTAAATGATTCAAAGATTTAAAATTAATATTTTTGAATTAAAATTAATATTTTTTTGTTAGTTTAGTATATTCCATTATTTGAAAATAGTTCTAAGAAGAAATAAGGGTACTAGTACACATGGCTAATGTATTATTTACCAGTTGATTAAATAATATAGCTAATATTGGAACTAAGAAGATTATAGATATATAAGAGAAATATAACAGTGTAATGAAAAACATGCTTGACTAAAAGAAGTTACTTATTGTTCAACATAATGATAAATTTATTTTAAATCACTTCATGTGGTAGAATACCTAAACATTTAGTGGTACTACAACTCCAGTGTTGGATGAGGAATGGACTATGTACCTTAAATGATATGTCAATCATTGGTATGTGATTAAATATAAATCTTTATATTATATTTATGATATCTCAAGGGTTATCCTATTCAATAGTGGTCAAAAATCCAAAATACTAGGTAGGAAGGGGATATAGAATAGAAAAAATTAATATATTTTAACAATATATTATGTGAAAAATATTTCCCTCATGGTTAGAAAATTTAAATAAAGACAACGTTCCATAGAATAATGAAAAATGATAAACAAATTATTTCAGTGTATGAAAAAACTATAACAAGTATATTCTGATATTATATAGATTAGATATTATTTTTAGAATTCATGATTGATCATTTATTTGAAATACATTATCCATGTCTCAAATGGGAACTCGTCTCTCAAACATTTACATCACATGAAGAAGTAGTTATAAGTGACATCAAAATGGAGAATGAATTTTCTAGTTATATTTATTTAACAAAAATCAGGAATATAATAGTCAGACTACGAACCATGAAATGTTTAATGTATAAAAAATATTAATAGAATCAAGAAATTTCAATATTTTTAATCATGGTAAAGAATCATCATTGGAAATAACTAATGGTAATTGGATTTTGTTATAAGTGAGGTGAAATGAGTGGTCAGGTTAAATAATGAAAAGGTATGAATGAAATTTTTTCAATCTAGGGACTGAACTTAAAATAAATTGGGAATTATTAAATCCAATATACTATATTCAAGGAAAAAACCGTATAAGTCTCTAAGGTTTGAACGCCAATCTTATATGATCACTATGAATGTGGTACATAAACCTAATGACAAAGAGGAATGTACATTAATCATATCCCCAAACTTCACTAATTACATATTTAATTGTTGATCATTTAAATCTAAGAAAATTTATATTTCCATTGAACCAAAATAAGGGATTTATCAGTAAAAAATCAAAGTTGATTTCTTACTACAACAAGGATGTTTCATGAAATCTACATTATTAGAAATCATAATCCTTATATATGTTACCTATTATTAAACAACTAGTTGACTTTAGTATAATCCATGGTATATATTTTATTTCAAAATATTATGAAAACATTTATTGTAATAAGAATGAAATTAAAATTCGTTATCAAGACGTAGAGTTTCTTATCATTATATCAAGGTCTCCATCATCATATAAATGTTTATATCCTCCCTAGTAGCTCTAAAAAATGTTATTCATATGGAAAATGGGGATATAAAATCTACTATTGGTAAATAAAATCTTCAAAATTGAGTATATACCTATTTTGAAGTTATAAATTGATGTATTTATAAAGGAATTACTTGGACATCCACCAGAGTGTGAATTAATGTTTTTCATTGAATTAATTTCAAAATTTAGTCTTATATCAAATACTTTATATAGAATGAGAACTAATAGAATTAATGGTGTTAAAGAACCATCTTTATTATTTTGGATCCAATAGATTTATTTTCTATAATGCTTCACCATGTGGATACCACTTTCTCTTCATTATGAACAGAGATAGACCCATGAGGTCATATGTTGATTATGGGGAAATTAATGATATTACAATATAGAAAAATTATACTTTTACTCACATTGATTATTTATTAAGCCTAATTAATAGAGCCCAAATTTTTTCAAATAGCTACCTTAATTATGGGTATCATTAATTGTGATAAATTATGTAATACATTCTAATGACATCATTCCAAATGTTGAATAGAAAATACAATTTAATAGTAAATACATTTGTCCTGACTAATGTACCATATATTTTTTAACCAATCTAATGAATTTATTTTTTAATTAACATCTTGATGATTTCAATTTTTTATTCATTAAAGATATATTGTGGTATTATTTAATCTATTAGGTCATGATAATCCATTTAAAACAATTCTTAAGACACATATAATAAATTTAGTATATGTAAAATTCAGTAACTCTAGTATATTGCGTCATGAAGTTTCATTTATTGGCTATGGTTTCTCTATGTATGAGATCACAATTGATCATCTAAAGGAAGTGGTAATGTACAAATGTCCAACACCACTGAACATTACCAAGTTATTTTGTATTATCGGTTATGAAAGTTACTATTATCTATTTTTTCAAAAAAAAATCCCAATTAGCTAGCCGATTACAAAGATTACATATAAAAGAAGCTATGTTTATTTGAATAATAGAATTTAATTAATATTATGATGAATTCAAAAAGATATTGGTAAATGTTCTAATTTTGGATATTCGATTTTAAAGTGATAGATTTTTTAAATATAGTAGTTCATCAAATAAGGTACTCAATAGTGTCCTTATAAAAAATAGTAATGTTATTACATATGGAAAATGGATTCTAAAGACTCATCAATAGAAATATTTGATCCGTTATCCTTATTTCATAGATACAATAATTTTGATTGAAGATATGGATAAATTATCTCTATGGTGAAAAATGTTGTGTATTAAAATAACATTATATAATAAAATAGATATTTTCCCAAAAATATCTCAATATGAGTTAAAGTTGATGGATAAAGATACTCAATGATGATTATTTCTAAAGACATTAACACAATGGGATGAAAAATAATATATTGGATGCATTGATAATGAAAGATCATGATGTCCAAAATAAAATTATGATTCAGTGGGGTCATATTCTCATGGATCTAGTAAATATGGATATTGGGATTATTAATGAATGAGATAAATCACTCCTTTTTCAATTGATTTTGAAATCATATTTATTAGAAAATATATAATGTTTTCAATGTCATGATAATAACTATTAGAAGAAAATTATTTCTATGAATTATGGAGGAACTGTAAATTACAGTTGTGATGATGGTATTCATAATTTTTTAAAGAGACTATGTGTTCCATATATTACTGAGTTCAAGAAGGAATATTTGGTTAATGATTATAGCTTGAATTTATCTATGCATCCTTCTAATAGTAATAAGTATATATATTTTCGATAATATTTTTTGTGGGATAACATGATGTTGGAAATTGTGGATTATGTGTTATAATCCTTGGTTTTTAATAGTAAATGGTTGTTAGACAAAATTTTATAGGAATAAAGAAAAATATTCTTATTCCTAAATGAAAATGGGATGAAATTACAATGTAATAGGTCACTATATTATAGAAGTTTCCACAAAGGAATGATGTATTATGGTTTATTGGTGGTTTCATTACCATGTCTTCATATTTCATAACTATATAAGAAAATATAACTATTGATAGCATTAAAAGTCTCTATATTATTGGTTTTATAAAATTTCCTCAAACAACTATATCAATTATTATTGATCATAATCTGAAATGTACATTGAAATTTTTTAAATGTATTCAAGAGGCTCTTAATAAGGAACATCATTTGAGAACCACCTACCATGCTGAAATGGATGGATAGTATGAAAAGTATATTAAAACCTAGAATGTAATGTTTAGGCTTTGATCACATAACTTTTATGGTATGTGGGGTTATTACTTACATTTGGTATATTTTTTTTCTAGAATAACAGTTTCAATTAAATTATTAAAATGGGACCATATAATGAATTATATGGAACGGTATGTATTACTCCATCTTATTGGGATAATTTTCCTGAGAGGAAAAAAATAGGGCAAAAACTTTTTGAATTGGAAAAAATAAATTCAAATAATATATTGGATTGTATTAATGCTAATCAAACCAGGAAAATGAATAATGTTGATAATCAGAGGGAAAATATGAAATTTCTTTTGGGAGATCATATTTTCATAAATATATCTACAGGGATGTGTGTCATAAATTTTATTGAGAAGGTAAAACTAGGACCCACAAACATCACAACCTATCAAATATTGGAATTCATTTGAGCAATGTCTTATTAGTTGGAAATACCATCAAGCCCCACATACATAAAGAATGTGGTCCATATATAATTATTAAAGATATTCATGCCTGAACTAGAACTTGAGCTCACCTATGATGAAATACAATTGAAACCTTATCTATCATACAGTGATGATCCCATCTAAATTATAGGTACTATAGGGAATGTATTTACGAATTAGACAACTTTACCCATAGAGGTGCATTGGATAAATCATGAAATAGAGGAAGCAACATTGGAATGAGAGAATGTTATATAGAATATTTAAACATATATTTTTATAAGTTAATATACATATAATTTCTTAGATGATGTTTTTTAGAGAGAATAATGTAACACATTGAGACTTTATGATATATTTATTATTTAACAAACTCAATCACATTTATATATTGGGATACACACAAACCCAAGACTAAATTATAGTAATTAGTCATCTTATTTTAATAAAAAGTTATAAAAATACACATTTTAATAATAAATGGAAAAATTCTTATTTTATATGATTATTATTAAGTTTTAACGTACCTTTTCAAAATAAAACAAGGTTGAAATTTGAAATTTTCCTTTCAAAATTAACTTTTATGAATAATAAAAAATTGAGTATTTATAAATTATATGTTTCATTTGAAATATTGTGTTATAAAATGTGGAAATAAGAATTTATTAATAATCAATTTTATATAAATAATGATAATAACCTTTGGATTTACAATGGATATTTTTTTCAAAAAACGCTTCTTATTTAAAAAGGCATAATATCTATTAATTTTAACTATTTAAAATAAAAAATTATAAGAAATGGTATTAATGATATTAAAATATTATATAAAAAATCATTTCAATTTATATCCATTTAATTATTATTACTAGTCATATATTTAATAAACTATAATATTTTTCTAGCATATTTTATTTTGTAAAAAACCATTTTTCGACATATTTTGTTGGACTATTTTAAATTCCAATATTTCAATTATGTGAGTTGAATTCAATAAAAAAATATTCCACATTTTGAATCTAAAAAATTAATATTATCTAATAAGGAAAACATAAATTTTGGTCATAATATATAGTAAAATAGTAAAAATATATTTAATGTGTTTAAGGTTAAAACAAGGTTTTACGTATAAGTTTTGGTTTGGTTAAAATTAATTTTACAAAGAAAAAGAATATTAATTTTATAAATTGGATTGAATAATTAGAATAATTAGGCACAAATTAACTAATAATGAACATTTTATTATATGATTAATGGATAAATAATATAGGTTAAAAAACTACTACAGTAGTGAAAACAAAAAATGTTAAAAGTAATTAAACTAAGTGGATATTGGAAAAACATGATTAAATTTTTTGGGGGAGGTGTTTTGCAAACATACCTTCCCTTTAATCCAGTAATTTTAAGTTTTGGAGGTAGTCGGGTAGATAGTGACTTCCCATAATTTAATAGTTAAGGTATTTACAAAAATAACACTCTTCCAATATAATAAAAGGGAACTCCCTCACCTCAATTGTTCACAAAAATCAAGAAATTTATCTCAAATAAAATAAGAATAATCTCTAAAAATAATTATTAGTCATATTCTTGATGTTCTTATCTTCCCAATAGACTAACCTTTTGGTACGTAAGAGAATACACAATGTAGTTTTCTATAAGAGAATGAAATAATTTTAATAAAGCCATTTCATATTTAATTATTGTTTTAGAACCATCAAAAATGTTTTAAAAATTTAAATAACCTTTAACTATGTTTTTAAATATACATACATGTTTTTATAATAATTTAATAACCTATATCCATCCCCACTTCCATCAAATGAGAAATAAAATTGATGATCTTGTATATGATGGACTAATGCCCCATGAACCAATGTAACTTGTTTTCTATTAAATATTACAATGCATGGATATAATTATTGATTTAATTTAAATATGTAATATTATAGATATAATATTTATATTCATTATTCAAATGAAATAAATCTTTTTAATTTAAATTTTAATTAATGTACAATAACTTCATTGATGTGTACGATGGACTACCGCCTCACATTATGATGTGACTTATTTCTTACTTAAACATTACATTAAAGGTAATAAATATATTTTTAATGAATATATGTAAGTTTATGAAAATATATTTAAATTTAAAAATAATATATCATCTAATTCCTTACACTTCCACACATTATGATATGAAATCATACCTCACGAGTATGTATGGATTAAAATATCCATGAAGCAATGTGATTTATTTTAAAGGTCTGGTTTTATATAAAGGTTTTAAAGATATGAATTATGAAAAATAGTTTTATTTTTGACATTAATATAATTTCGGTTATTATGGAACATTGTCCTATGTTAATGATTCATAAGATTTGTGGAAAAAATGAACGATAGAATAAGGTCATTAACTCATGAGATAATAATTATAATGAATGATTTCAAATGAATGGATGATAATAAGATATAAAATGATCATATATGATATTATAAATATTAACGTAGTTGTATTATAAGTTATTAATTTGTTTAGACCAATATATAGGAGGTTATCAAGTGCACTACACATGTGAATCATGATGAAATATATTTCATCTGAATTTCCATTTCATTGATACTTATTTTGTAATATGAACATATTGATATTAATTTGGTGCATATAATACCCAAATAATTTAATTAAAAATAATAGATATTCAGTTATGATGTTAAATTTATTAATATAAGTTTAATAATATAATGGATTACAATTTTATTGTTAAAAATGGCTAAGAATATAGTTTACAGTCTTACATTCTTTAGGATTGATTTTAATATGTGTAATGATGAATATAATTTATCCTTCATGACATCCTATAACTTTATTATCCAATGGATGTTTTAAAATTATGTATTTTTTCATCCTACAAATCCTATTTTTGGTAAATGGATAATGAAATGATATTTTTAAAATAGAATATGATTTTATTTCACATTAAATCAGATAAAAATTTAATCCATGTGCATGTTTTCCATAATTGTTTTACTAAAGTCCGTTTATTTAATAAAATAATTAATTATAGAAATTCTATGTTATAAATGAATTTTAAAATTCGTTTGGAAGGAATCATTAATTTTTTTTCAAAAGGGTCATTTTCCACAATAAGCCAAGTGGAATGTTTTTAACATATATGATAGCAATGAAATACCTTGTTACCGCAACATTTTTAAAAAAATGAAAATTCATTTTAAAATTTTTAAATTTTTTTCAAATAAAAATATTTTGGGTTGAATGTTTTAATATCCCTCCTCTATTAACCTTATTGTTTAAATAGTCATCATATTATTTCAAAATACTATATACCAGATGAACCTATGGTCACCTTTAATTTTGTAATAATTTTTTTATTGTTAACATTATCTAGAGGTAATAAATTTCCAATAATAATTCATTACTGTCATAAAACTTATCATAAAAATAAATATTCATCATATATTGGATATTTTCATTTATGAAATATTATAACAATTGTATTTATGGTTTTTACTTTTTTTGTTATTTTAGAAACTAGGGATGTAATTATAAATCATTAATTTTCCCTCAAAATTGATATTTATTGATAATGAATATTTTTTATTAATGAAATTAATAATTAAAAATATGATAAATTATTTTTAAATGCATTTATATGTTTATATGTGAATTATATAGCCCCCCATGCATTGATAGGTCTCATTAGAAAAATTAGTTAAAAAACTCGATGGGTTTTTTACACGTATTTTTAAAATTTATTATAAAATGTCTTTGCAGTAGAGGTATCATGATGCACTAAATCATATTGTCTAATAAATAAGAATTTATTTTTTAAAAATTCAAATAGTATTATTATCTGTGACTTATTCTTATTTACATAATCTTTATAGAAGCATCATTCTCAATTTTTTGATTAACTATCATTTGTGTTTGGTTATATACCATACATATTCATTATTAATTATTATGTTATTAATTTATTGATAAAATTGATTGCATTTTTATTTATTATTCCATATTTATAATTCTATATTTACAAAATATTTCATCTATTGTATATATCCTTTAAGGATAATTTGAGCTCAAAATTATTTTTTATTCTTTCCCCATGATATGAACATGATTTATTTGGATGATTTTCATGGAGGAAAAATATTTTATTCTAATATGTTAAATATTTTATTCCCAATTTATAATTGGTATCTTGTATATATATTGTGATCATAAATATTTAAACTAATTAGTATTTTCAAATATGACCCCTTGCAACTATTCCAGATTAATTAACTAGACATCAACTAATGGTTGTTGGAGTTGAGATTATAAAAGTGGAATCATATTATTTTTATCAGATTCATTTTAAACCATCCATTCAATCAATGATTAAGTAGAAATATAAACTGGTTTTTTAACTACAGAAAAATGTAGTGAATGTTCTGGTGTTCAATAATGATTATGATTGTAATATACTTCTCATGAATAGAGTACATGTCTCATCAATAAAAATATTAAATGAGAATATATAAGGATAGTATGGTAGTTCCCCATTAGATATGTATGTAATTTGTATGAATATTTAAACATATATAGAAGTTTTTTTCGATTGGGAAAACATGTAAAGGTATTATATATATATATTTTTATCTTAATGCTTGGTATGTTTTTAAGTTAATATTGTGTAAAATATTTATAGGAAGATGACATAAAACAATTCATATACAAGAATGAAAATGGGAAATAATTATAATTAATTTCATTATTTAACTTCAAAAAATGTGTTCAATGAAAATATTATTTTGTTTATTGTATATCAATAAACTAAATCATAAAATCTTATTTTTATCAGAGAAGATTTATCACATGAAAATCATTTTAATATATATATCGAGGAAGTGGAATGGTTAAATAGAGTTTAACATTATATTAATTCATGTTAGTACTTGAGGGTTATGTTTATGTTCATTAAAATTATTTATCTAGATTTGAATATGGAGTTGACCATTTTTACGTCATTCGATTCTAAAACATAAGGCCAGTCATAGATTTCAAATAAAAAAACAAAATACACATTGAGAACAAAATCAATGGATTTCAATTTTTGTTTGGATCAACATATTCCATTGGTGATGTTTTCTTAAAACAATAGTTATCTATAAAATATTCAAAATACAAGTTACGATGACCATTATTGTAGGACTTAAATATCCCTTACATGTTTTGATGATGTTATATAAATAATGATATTTAGACATAATTTTTTATATTAAATGAAACAGTTGGTAAGATCCATTCAATAAAACATGAATAGATAATTGTGTTGACAAAAATATTGTGTTTATCATCACCGGTGATGTAAAATGTTTGATGTTGGGGATTATTTGTTTATATGATTATATCCTTGGAATAATGTTATGAGATTTTAAAATATGGGAAAGATAAGAATGATATATATTATCACCTTAAAAAATCATGACCGTATACGTATGGTAGCTAAAAAACTGTCACTTCCACTAAATATATCTCATCTTCAAAATGTGTTTCATGTATCTCTTTGGTGGGATTAAATTCATGACCCTTTATGTAAACTGTTCTCTAAGGTTAGAAAATTGGATTGAGATCCATTTTATATTTAATTACTAAAGTAAATTCATGATAAGTGGGATAAAGTTCTATAAAATAATACAACATTCAATTTAAATTTTTTTTCTAGAGAAACCATCAAAATGATTATGTTGCATGATATTCAACGGATGTGAAGAGTTAGAATCATCCTTATTTTTTTATATTGATGTGATGGAATTTAAATGTAAAAATATTATAATGTAGGTGTAACGAAAAAATATTTTATATTATAATTTATTCCAAATTAAATAAATATTATTTCTCTAATATATTTCATTATATACAACATAGAGTTTAAAAGAACCTTGATAAATTGTTAATATATGTCTATTTAGTATTCAATTTATCAGCAAGAAATTTTATGGCTAGGTGTGAATATGAATAATTAAACAATAAAAAACATTTCTTTAACATCTATAAAATTAATTAATTAATAATAAATTTTTTATTAATGAAAATAATTCCATTTGAATCTAATAGTTCTATTTTTCTAAAACATGTTTTTGTAGATAATTTTTTGTATATTAATAGGTTCAATTAATCTAAAGTGATTTAAAATTTTATTTTAATTTTTATATTATATATTCAGTTAAACATTTTAATATTTATCTGTCTATTTCCTCTCAGAATGTAATAATATTAAATCTAGTTTTTGGATTACAAATGCATTAAATCTGAAAGTAGTTTTGATCATGCATTTGGAACTTATTTTAAAATACCTTTTTCACATGTAGAAATTTAATATTATTAAATTGTAAAAAAATTTGATTCATTATAAATAATATAATATAAAATGGTTACACAATTTTTCCCAATGAATTTTCAGAGTGATGATGACTGGTCACCTCCATATAGGTAAAATGGGTAAAAATAAGATAAAATTAGTGGTTAATGTATCAAAATCTATAAAAATTTTATTATACCTTATTGAATGATTGTTTTTCCAAATTTATGTTTAATTTGTAAAATAATAGATTTAAAAACATAATTTTGAATATTGACACATAATCATTACTTTTTTGATGATAAGATATATTTTATTCAAATTTAAAATTATTTTTATTCCCCATATATAATTGTATAGTTTGAGGTGAAAATCATTTTTTTCAGGGGAAAAAGTATACAAAACATCACTTTTTTAAAATTAAACAATTTCTTGTTGAAAAACATTAAAATTAATTTCAATATTCACTACTATTGATGTGTAATTCAAATATTTTTTTTGGAAAAATTGTTTTCTATAAATTCTATTTTGATATATGAAAAATATTATACCAACTACATAAATTGCATATAACAGAATAGAATAAACAAAATTCAATTACAGTTTAAAAATTTGGCACGGTGGTCTTTTATTTTCAGTAATATTTTATGTTTTTATTCTAAAAAAATTATTTTATCCATGTTATGGTAAAATGGTATTAAAGTTGTCTTATTATAAGATAATTATTAAAATATATTTTTAAATTATCTAAATTTGATTTGTGGAACTTATTCCAACCTTATCTTATCTTATGTTCATGTATTCAGTTCCTTTTTCCCCTTAACATGATAATAATATATATAATTTAATATTTAATGTATTCCAATTGAGTCCTTCCACACACTTATAAAAGGGAACCTAATCTCACTCTTTATTAATATTTTTTTGAAACTTATATATTGACTCAAACCTACCCTAATACAATCATTCATTCATTCCCTGTATTATACTATATTTTTTCTTTCAAAAACTTCATCCTTTTATGTAATTTTTTGTGAAGTAAATGAGTTTTCTCAATTAAGAGGTTTATCTCATACATGATAACTTTAAATTATATTTCATCTTCTAAAAAATCTAAATATATGGTATTTATTATAAAATTATGAATTTGTTTTCATAAGAATATTTATTTTTCCTCATGATGATGTAATGAAATTTTTATACCTCCTTTTAAATCCCATGGTAAAATAGAACATCATTTGTACATACGTTTGGACTCCCGCCTCTATTAGGCGAAAATTATATTTTTTTATCACTCATTCAAATTGAAATTTATATTTATTTAATGAATAAAAATGATATATATGATATTTTTATTTTTAATTAATCTTGAATTATTATTTTATTTAACTTAATTTAATATTCCTAAAATTAGTAGATTCACTGATCTGTACGTATGGTTACTATCTCTAAGAAGTGATGAAGTTATTTTTTAATCACCATATTATTTGAGTCATTATATATATATTTATTACATATTATATTAAAAAAATGATCATGATTATATTAAATATTTAACCCTAAAATATGATGAAGGAACAAGAATTCTGAACCAAAAAATTCTGGAAAAAAGAAGTCATCACCCAAAGCAATAATATTATGAATTTTTTTTAATAAATAGTTTTTAAAATGGGATAAATAAATAAAATATGGTATTATACATATGATTATTTTTCTAGGATATATTTATAATAAATCTATATTAATTATATATATCGTTCAAACTTGTATATAAAATACGATACTCATGATAAGTTCTTATGTTACAGTCTCATTTCCTTTTTAAATTGTAAAGGCTAAATTTATATTGATGTAATTTATTATAATATCATACTTTAACCATATATATTTTATTATGTTTTAGATAATTTTTAATGGAAATTATACCTTATTTCTTGTTTTTTCATCTATCATTTCATTACATATCGATGATTTTCAAAATTTATATTTCGATTTTTTTCCTATATATTAAATTATATAAAGAAAAATTTTTAATAAAATTTTAATTTGATTAATATTTTATAAATAAAATCATTTAAATGAAATATTTTCCATTCAATTTTTTTTTATAATTTTAACTAATGTTTTGAAATAATGTTATCTTTCATCGTATATCATAAAAATTGAATTTCCCTCTCATATGACATCTCAATAAATTTAATATTTAATATTTAATATTATTATTTTTAAAAAATAGTTTTAAATAATATTTCAAATATTTTTGGGTTTCAAATAGGATATTTGAAATTTAAAATGGCGTTTAATTTTAGAAATAATCCATTAATATTCTAAAAGAAATATTCATCGTGGAAAAAATAATTTTTTATACTTTATAGTTAATAGACTATAAAATATAATTATAATATACTTGTTCTTTATATGGAGGGTTTATTTTTATTACTATATGATTTTTTAGAGGCAAATGTATTTTATAAAGGAAATTCATGATTATATGATGATGTTTTTAGTATATTGGGGCATACATGGGAATTGATTATGCTAATGTGACAGGTGGGACTAGAATTAAATATCACTTCAATGGATTGGATATGGATAAAATGGTTATAAAACTCTTAAGAGTTAGTGTTGTTATGAAAATCCAATGTGACAGTTAAGATAATAAACTATTAAGAGATGATCGGGTAAACTATATATAAGTCCCACCTATAATTATTTTTTTATTTTACAATTTCGGAAATTCAATGTAGAATATATGATAACCATGATTATATTGTTATTATTCTTCTAATTTTTCCACAAAATTCATATGAAAATTTCTAAAGACTTTGATTGGATATTTTTTTGTCATAATTTATTTATTATTATTCCTCACTATAATGGTTCATTTTTATTGGAATTATATAGTTTTATTAAATTAGTATTTTTTTTAACTAGGAATGATTTGGTATGAACTTTCTATATTATGATCATGATATCATAACCTTATTCTTATATTATTATTTCATGTGTTCCCTAACTGATGTCTCCCATGGTGACCCTTACTAACAAAATGAAACCACTAATTCATATGATACTTATTCTCATGGGATGAATAAATGTTTAACTTAGGGTATATATATGGTGGGATCCATTTGAAATGAACAATACAGGTGATGTTCAATTTCATCTAATAAATATGCAGTTTATGTATCTAGTATCAAAGGAAACTATCCATTTATAGTTATATGACATGTATTTTTATGAGATATATATAATATTCATAAAAACTTATGTTATATCGATGTATTTTATTATTGAGTCACCTCAAGGGTAATCACTGAACATCCAATTAGATGTTTTAAATGAAAACTTTGTATATCAAAGATCCAAGAACATTGGAATTTTGTGTGTGTGTATATATAGATCCAAGCATAGAATAATTATTAAAATGTAACTCATAAATATTAAATTATATATAAAAAATTTAAAAAATAAATAAAAAAAGGAAACATGTAGAATATATGATCCATGATACCTGATATAGAAAAACCAAAAAATAAAACAGGCCTTGAATCACCTATCATTATACTATATACGAATGATCTTCATTATTGACCCCCAAAACAGGAAAAATATCTAATAAATGACAACCTCATTTGATCAAAACATCCAACAAACTAAAAATCTAATAGAAATGAGCCTAAAATTAAAATATTTATCCCCCTACATCCAATGCATGACTTTTAAAAATATATCCACTTCATGATAATTAAAAAATCAATACTAAATAATTTTTTTTCCTTTTTTTAAAAATGAAACGTGATCCATATTAATATCAAACCATTCCATTTCAATCACGTATGTTAAAATTTTAATTTTAAAAAGTTTGATTAATATTATAAATAAGAAACCATCTTTCATTATAAGAATACATTTTCAATATATCCTTAAAAATTATTCACATGTAATGAAATTAGCTGGAAGACCCCAAAAAGCTATTGAAAAACAATTTTACAGAATTACTAAAGAAGAACCTATTATTTTAATATATATCTTAAAAAACAATAAGAAATAAGTATATGAGAAATAAAAACAATAAATATTGGTGAATTAGAAACATACTATTCAATATTCATGGAAAATAGAGAAAAAAACCATTATAACATGGATAATAAATGGTGATCATGAGAAAGGCAAGGGGAATGCGGGAATTTCTTGACAAATACTAAAATAGAATCCATTATTTCAAAATTAATTATTTTATCCACCCACCATAATTATTGGAATTACCAATTCTATACTAACTTATGGGAAAATTTATAACATTTGATTAAATCCATACTAAGGTCCACCAGACATATTTCAGTCAAAAACTAGAATATCACGTGTTTTATGAAATCACCCCAGGTACTCATTGATCCTATGATAAATAAAATGGAGGTGACTAATCCCTTAAAAAAAATATAAATATAAAAAGTAAAAGAACAACAATTAGTCCCTCAACATTGAATAACCTACATAAAAAGAACACATTTCATTGTGAATTATAATAAAAAAACCATATGATTTATTAAGGATTTTTTTTTCACTATAATATAAAAAACTAATGGAACATTCAAGGGGAGTAGTTTTTTCCAAGGAAATTATATTTATAATGTTACAATAGGTCCTTTTATTCAATATTTTATAAACCATTTAATAATACATCCATTAGATAAAATAGAAAATAATCACCAAAAAAACATTTAATACAATAGATGAGAAGACAATGATATTAATTAAAACTAATTACACATATATTTTAAAGATAAAAACTTTAGAGGTCATGAAGAAAAGAAAAATAAATCTCTTTAAATGAAAATTATTTTAATATAGCCATATTGACATTTTAGTTGAATCCTGGATTTTATAATGTGACTATATTAATGTCTAAAAACCTTATTACACCTATTTAATATAATCAAACAACTATTTGTAGTGATTATTTTTTTGTATTTAGATTCTAGTTTTTGGAATGTACATTATGATTATGATTTTCCTTTTGATTTTATAGATGTATTTAATGAACTATTCATTCTTGTTGATGATTGATATTTATGTATTGCCACACATTTTGAACATATATTATTACCAATGTCATTTTCATCTTCAAAACACACACTCTAACTAAAGTCAAGTTATTATCCCCAAATAAAAAATATTAATTCTAATTAAAGGTGGAATTTTTTTCTAAAAAAGGATAAAAATCCCATTTTTTAACATAAAAAATTGATAAGATGAGATACTAATTAATAATAGATAAATTAATTAAAATATAGCTGACATACCTCATCATCATAATCTATCTAACGTATATATAAGGGAAAACAAGATTTGGCATGAAATTAATATAGGTAACAAATAAAGTAAATTTTGAGTTAAATGACACTCTCTTTTTCTTCATGTTTTGACTAATTCCCCATTTACATTTCTTTATAATAACCACTGTTGATGTGATGTGTGTAGAAACATTAAACCCATTGGTTTTAAAATTATTTCCCTTTATAATCTTATATTTCGGCTCAATTCATTCATGAATATGGAATAAATTATAATTTATTTTCACTTCTTAATTTTTCGTCTTTTTTATTTTAATTAGAATAAATTAATCCATGAACTTTTATTTTCATCAACAATAATTACACATTCATGTTTATACATACATATTTTTAAATATATGGGGTTTTAGTGGAACATCATCAATATTATGATGAATTTTTTTCTTTCATTTTTTTAATTCTTATTTCTTGGTCATTACTAAGAATTATCAATAGATTATATGAATATCAGTATAAAAATAATAGTATAATTAAAATAAATTATTTTAATACATTCCATTTTTATTTTACTGACATCTTACTTGTTAATTGATATAGGTTGTGGAGATAATTTATAGAATTAAATATTTCTAGTTCTCAAAGGTTAGTTGAAGTCTAGGTCCTTTTAATTTACTATTACCTTAACTATGTCCCCTAAATTTCCAACATAGACTAATTATTAAGAAAAAACTATTTCAAAATTATATCTATGATAATATATCATTTTTGGGATAACAGTTTTTGTTATTTTCCTACTGACACTTAATTTTCAAATCATTTCATGGTATTTTTGAAAACTATGAAGCTAAGGATGATACTAAGAATGTAGTTTTTGAATAGGGGTCCTTACTTTCCATATTTTACCAAATCATAGTCCCTAATTATCTTCTAATTATTTATTATATAATAGTTTTATGGGATCAAAAATCATATGGGGTGATAGTTTTTTATTTCTTATATAGTCACCCATGTAATACACTAGAACACAACTCTCTCATGCTTTAATAGGTAGAAAATAACTAATTGTGTGATAGAGTTCAATGAAAATTATAAAAGTAGTCAGTTATCAGGGATTTTATTCCTTTTGATATAATAATAAATTTATAACTATTATAGTCAATTCATAAAAATAAATATCAATTATATAATAAGAACTTTTTTACGGAAAAATATGGAGTTCTCATTTTATATATGGGGTACTTAAATTAATAATTTTTTGGGTGTTCTGTACCATCCTATTAATCAATTCACATGTAGTTTTCAGTATATATTCAACCAATGATACTCTTACTATGGATTCCACCATATTTTTCTCAATAGTTCTGATTCAATAAACGAACTATTTGATGTGGAGTTTTATTATTATTTATTGTTTCTTTCAGTTTGTAAAATACATCATGAATCAATTAATAATTCAACAAATCTCTATTTTTATTTATTTATCACTAAGATCTCCTTTTTAATTGAAGTTTACCAAGATTTAGTTAGAAATATCTAGATGAAAAAATATTTCAAAAAATTCCAATATGCTACTTCTTGATGCTGTAAATAATACATACAATATTTTCTCGAATAAAAAAGGGATATTAATGATTATATTATTTTTATTTTCTCTTATGATAATTTTCTTGGTTTTATTATTCAACAAACAACATCTCATTATTTTATGTGTATTTAGGGATACAAAAATGATGGGATAAGATATTTTTGGGGAAGGTTTATGATTCTATATTTTAATTCAAGGTATGAATCTAGATCTGGGTATATAATAATAGACAGTTGATAATTGTGGTCTTTCCAGAAAAATTCTCAAATAGTTATTTAATATTACTTTTATATTTGTATACATTATATCCCATTTTATTTATATTTTTTTTCTGAGTTTAGTTTCACTATAAATTGAATTTGGGAATTTGGTAATTTTGGGGAATCCTAACAGCTCCCATAGACGAACACTATCAAATTCCAGTCCTAAGGCTATGTTCATCCTCAAGGTGCAAATAAACTATATCTTAAGGGTTTTATCATTTCATAAAATTGGTAAATGAGAAATATGAAAATATGAAAATATGAAAATAATATAATGAGGTAAAATTTAATTCACATTCCCAAAAAATATAATTAATAAAGGTAAAAGAATAAAAAATTAAAACAAAGAAAAGGAATGAAATAAAAATAAATAAATAAAACTAATTATTTTTATCAAATAAATTTTAACAGAAAACATGGGAATATATAATTTATTTAATATATATAAATAATTTTAGTTTTAACATTTTAAAGTAATATCATGAATTTTTTTACATAAATATATTTTAGGGCCTTATATGAACATAAAAAATTATTAAATTTATTATTTTTGACATGGGATAAAATTTTCACTTGTACCATGTTTGTATTATCCAACATATTATGGTTGAATATGGTCCATTAATTAAATTATATTTTTGAAAAATCAAAATTATTCCATATTAGTATTTTGGACTTATATTATATAAATAGGATTAGATTTTGATCATATTTTTTAGAGTAGATACAAGATCAAATTCCTTGAAAATAGATATGTTTGATGAATTGTTATTACATACTTTTGAATAAATTTTTTTTTACCATTTTTTAGTAAAATATTTTATTTATTTATTATTCAAAATTATGAACTATTGTAAACCAATAATCCCCTACAGTTAATAAATATGTATCATTATTATTTGGAAGGGTTTTTCCATTGATTAGTGGACTGGAAGAATAATTGTAGTGGTGCGTATACAATTTTTATAGAATTAGTGGATGGAATATATCATGTTATGATATCCTTTCTAATAATATTCATATTCTATTAAATGTTTTAGTGGTTTTTTGGTTGTAAAAATCTTATCATTGTCTTATATTTCACTTTTATTTTTTCTTTATTTATCTTATACATGGCTAGTTTTAGGATTAATAATGGAATTTGGTTAAAAAATTATAATATGTTATCATATAAAATGTTTATACTATGAAACATCTACCCATTGAATCATATATCAATTATAATAATTATAATTTTCTCCATACTAAATTTATTCTTTATAATTTTGGATAACATAAATGTATTATTAATTATATATTACTAATTTATATTATGTCTCAATTGATAAAATAACAAATCAATTATTACATAATAATCTATGTTGAGTGAGGTTTGAATTGTGATTGTTTATTCTTACTAGGTAAAATAATAAAACAAGCGATCAATTTATAGAGTTGAAAACCAATCACCACACATAATTCAATTTCATATCATGTGAAGAGTTATTTCTCTAATTGAACATAATCCATATGTTCACAATTGAATAATAATCAGTTTTGGAATTTGTGATTTCTTATCCTGGAGATATCTGAGGGATTAAAAAAACATTTCAATGTTATTTTCGAAATAAAAATACTATCAATAACTGGTGGTTTATTTAAATTAAGTTTTAAAATAATTTTTATTAATTTTTTTTGAAAAATATGTTTTACTAAATTAAACTGACCTAACTAACCATATTCAACAATATTTTTTCATTATCATCAAAATTATTATTTTATTTATTAAATATATCATCATTTCCTATGTTTTAACCCCTAATGTTGTAAACATGATGATAAAAATTAACAACTTTTGAACCCTTGGTTAACACAATAATGGAAATTATAGAACCATTCTTTGTTTTTTTCCAAAATGAAATTTTAATACATAGTCAAACACTGAATTACTTACACAATTTAAATGATAATGATATATGTTTTTAGTTTTCTCTAAATTATAAAAATTAATCACATGTTGTATTATATTATAAAATAAGTTTGTGATGTCATAAATAAATCCCTATTCGACCACATATTTAATGTGATTATTTTCATATTACAAAATGTAACGAACAATAAAAAAGGTTTTCATAATATAATAAATCATAGGTACTGGTTACTCTAGGTTAAATATAAACAATATAATATGTATTAAATTATAATAATTACTCTTGAATTATGATTCCATTGGTGGATGGGACATCATAGAAATTATTTTTCTGTGGTTTTGTTTGAAAAGGGATTACATAATTCGAAATATACTCTTATATTATATCTGTAATGTAGCAAAGGATAATATAATAAAATTTTAATAAAATAAATGAAATAGAATAGAATAAAAGGATTTATTTATTTAAAAATTCCATAAAACATAGATGAAGAATATAGGATAATTTTCGATGACATATAATCCTGAGATACTCCCTATAACAATCAAGTGGATAAATTCCACGGAAACACTTCTCTACTAATCTCAATATTCTAATTCATGTGAAAATACTTCCAAATAATTATAAGACACATTTACCATGTGGATTGAAGGATAGCGTGTAGAAGTGGCCAAAAGAGTTAATGAAATATTTATCAAAATACTTTTATCTAAATAAAACATTCATTTTTCATAATAAACGTTATAAATAGCTATACTTATAGAATAATTTCATCTAAAAAATTTTATACTCTATATATATTCCAAAATTTCATAAAATTCAAACCCAAATATGCAATATCATCCCCAAGTAGAAATGAGGTGTAAATTTAATGATTCTATTGCATATATAACTTCAAGGCCCATATTATTCCATAAAATTTAATATCTAGTAATGATAATATATATTAATAGTTTATACCTAAATTTTATTAATTTTTTTTTATATTATATGTCCAAATCATCCCATGAAAATAGTCATGTCAAAAAGGATATAATGAAATTTGAAGGCCTAAATTGTAAATTTTCAAAAAATTACTAAACTGATGATCTAATACCATGTATTATTTAAATTAGAGTATTTATCAAGAGTGTGTGGAATTTATAATATTTAATATAAAATAATTCAATAAAAAATGGATGATCAACTCTAGTAAAATTACCCTTTTTAGTACTAAGAAAATTTAGAGGTACTGTATTTAAAAATAATTAATATAAACTATTCATTTTTACATTTCTAAAACTATGATAACTATATGATAATTGATGCTTCACAACAAGAAAGAAAAATATCATAAAATTAAAATTTTATTGATTTATATATTTTATTTATACAATATATAGTCATAATAATTACACTAATAATGGTGAAACATGTAACCAATTTAATATGACATTAATTCTTGACATATTATTATTGAAATGATTTAATAAATTTATTTCATTACATTATTCAGTATATTCAAATGAATAAAAATTATAATTATTTATTACTTTTTTAGTTAACGAGTTATATATTCTTTTCAATAAATTTTCAAAACCCACATACATAATAATTCATATAAATTATAACATAAGCTACTAACCATAACATCACCATATGTTTTATATTTAATTATAATCATATTAACTATTATAAATATTTCTTAATTTAAGTTTATTTTATTTCTAGGTATGCAAAACTATTTCACATAATGTACACTCACATAGGTCAAGTCATTATAGTATTGAAAATCATTATTGGTTATAAAAACTTATCTAATAATCTTCATGTAATATGGAAAAATTTGTTCACTTGACTATACCTTAAATTGAATAAGAAATTTTTTAAAATTCATTGTTGTCTATATTTTTCATTAAAAAAATAAACTTATTTAATCTACCATTACAATATCATGATGATTTGATAAAAAATAATTTTTTAATAATAATAAAACTTATCATATCATTTCTAAAATTAATTTTTTTAAACTAAAAAATTACTGAATAATTTGTAACAAAATACCACAAATATTTGTTAGATTAGTTTATAGATTTTCAATAGGTTTCCCACATAAATGTCTGTGGGATATCAATACATATTTTTTGGTTTTTTAGTAATAAACCAAAAAATAAAAATAAAAATCCTAATGAATGAATGTAAAATGATATCCCCTTTCTCAAAAATAAAATCTTTCATTATAATAAATTAGAAAATATAAAAGGATATGAGACCATGAATAGACGAGTTTTTAATCATAAATATAAATATAATGTGAGAAGGATGGGGATAACATGATTTTCTTAGGTGATGATGGTTTCATCGAGTGTGGGGACCTCAACTAAAAGAATTGAAATTACCTAAATGTTTTTCTTAAATCATTGTACATTTAAAATACTGAAAGATAATATGAACTCCTATGAGATATCCACCTTACCATAAGGATAAATATATGAGACAACTAATTGTCTAGCTCTCCTGAAATCATAATATAGGGAATTATCTTCATTCAATAACTAAATAACATTATTTTTCTCAATTATAAAACACCATATTTTATATCATAATCCCACGGGTTTCCCTTTCTCTAGCTTTGTGGATCATTGATATATCATATCATGATAAACATATATATTTTGGATCTTGAGGATATATATTCTCTTGATATCCTTCTATGTAAAAATCAATTATTCATTACATTACTTTTAATATTATCATATGTTTATCCTCTACATATATTTTTTAATCCTTCCCAAAGAAAACTAAATATGGGGACATATGTATGGGAGATTTTTAAGACATCCTTTAATCCTAAAGAACATCATACTAGTTAATGCTTTAATCTATTTACTTGATTTTACCATTTTATCACATATCTTATTTAACAAAATATAATTTACATCACCAGGGACATTTTTTTGGAATTGTTAATGAGTTGACCTGTATTGAATAAACCCAAAAATATGAATGAGTGAATAAAAATTTCTATTTAATAATTTTGATCCATGAACAATAATAGTCACAATAGATATTCAAATTATTCCAAAAATATGGCCCCTTGAAAATAAACTATGACCTGACAATAGTTGACTACTATTTCCTTATTTTATGCTGATTTTTTAATATAGTTAAGAGTGCGTAGAATGTAGAAAAAATGATCAATTTTGGAAATAATCACATAGAGAAAATGTACCATACATCACAAATCACATAAAAAATATCATTTTTAAGGAATCTCATTTCCCATAGATATTTTAATAGTGTGTTAGAACTTGATCTTGACATAAATAATAAATTTAAAAAATATAATGACCTGGAAAAAAATAATTAAGTGACTAGGAATTTATTAGATGTCTTTTGAAATCCAAAGTTTTCACCAAAAGATAATATTTTAGTGAAATGTAAAAAATCATAATTTTTTGATTAATAACAAAACAAATAATATTTTTGTTGATAAAAAAGTTCAAGATGTAAAAATAACCCCACACATAAAACCTAGAGTGAAACAATGGTGTTCTAAATTGATATTTTTTTCCATTTTAATTTTATTTATATGCTACTATATAGTAAATACAATCACCATACTATGTATGCATATATGAGATTAAAAAATTATACTCACCAAAAATTGTGTCCCAAGTGGTACCTATTACAATGTGTTATTAAATATTTTATAAGTGATCTTAATCATCCTTTCCATCGAAATGTTTATTAAACCATTCTTAATATTTTTCTCAATTTAAATATCATGAATAAGGATCATACAATATATTAGTTTGGGATTGAATATGGTTACATTAAGAGGTACTAGAAATCAACCTAATCATAATTAGAAAATATATTTAATTGAAAGAAATAAGTATGGGTTTATTCTAAAAGAAATATTATTGATCTTTTTTTCCTTGTGTGGTTTATTTGGGCCCAATAAAATGTTCTTTAAGAATAGTAAATCATATATTGATATCCCACCACCATTTTTAATTACATTTTCAAAATATAATGATTGAAGAATATTATAAGTCATTGAATAGGAGACCCCCTACAGATTCTTTATTATTATAGTAGGGGAAATTCTAGTCTATAAAATAAAATAATACCATGCAATAATCTTAAAAATTTGTAAATGATTTTTTATGAAATTATCTTAGGAGTATATAAATTTTACTAAAATATATAACACTTATTCGATAAAAAAACCTTAACAAAAAATTCTTAAACATCACAATGTTTTTTTGATATGTAAGGGATGAAATAATTTCTACCATAGATCATATACTATCGAACTATCTTCCATTGGAAGACGATTCATCATAGAAATATTTGGAAATATAAGTGGTATTAAAAGGGATTACCAAATTATTTTTCTACTCTTATCTTACAACGATATATAATATATAGATAATATAATAAAAATATAATAAAATATGTGAAATAGAAAAGAAAAAGATTATTTTTGAAAAATTAAAATAATACAACATTAAAGAAGAAGATAATAGTGTAATCAAGTAGAAGAAAACATGTCATAATCCCTCTTCTAATAGTGTAGTTAAATGAGAATTAATTATTTATCCAATTCTATCAACACATTAGTCCATGAATAATCCCTTCAAAATGATATCAATAACAATTTATAGATTATAGGGTATGCTGGGTCTCTAATAGTTCTCAACCGTGAATTTAAAAGTTGAATAAAAATTTTAATCCATCATACCACATAATATTAACATTAAAATTCATGAAATAACTATCATTACTAAGTAATTATCTATATTGAATTGGATCATATATCTGTAGTTTAAATTGGATCCCACTCAAAACCAAAAATTAAAGGGTAGGACTAAAATAGAGTAGTGGAATCTATATTTAATATTCCAATCCATCATTGATTTAATAAAACAATTTCTCCCATAAAATTTGATATCCACTAAGGATAGTAAAATTGAATATTATATCTAATAAATGATGAGTATTATCATAAATTAAGATGTATAAATATATCCAAAATAATTCTTTATGTTGAAAATATGAAAGTTTATTTTGATAGGTAACATTTTTAATTTTCAACAAAATTCCAAATTGATTATCTAATCCATTTATTTTAATAATAATTTTTAACATAAATAATGAAATTAATTTAATTATTACTATTTCATTATTTTATTCTATTTTTATGAATTATTCTTTATCATCTCTTTTTTTATTTGGAACCACCAATATAAACTTCTCCAGATAAAATATATGTTATATTTGTTCTATTTTTATTTATGTGTTTCATAATACTATGGATATGATTGATATATAATATGATATTTATTATATCCTTAATACTTGATTAAATCATATTAGTATATGTAATGTTTCATATTTCATCAAATTAAATTATTTCTTGGTTGTTGAAACATAAAAACAAGAAACACATCTCAATACAATTTAAAATAAAATATAATGGATACAATATATAATAAATCATTATATCAAATGAAATTGTATTAAAATACCATGGTGTATATTGATTCAAAATGATTAATACTATCACTGGGTATCAAAATAATTCATTTAATGTGGTAATAAATCAATTTTTTGGTTTATAATCTTCTACTTAGAGAAATCAAACTTATATCCTCTTCTTTTATATAGTGAAATGTTATTCCACCACCAAGAAACAATAAAGATCATCATAAAAATAATATGAACCTTAATACATGATAACCCAAAAATAATTTTTATATCCAACAATCCTTTGGTTTCTAAGACCATATCGTTAAAATAAAACCATAGAGAAAATTAATCATATGAACTAGAATGATGATTTAAATCCCTTAATTTTTGTTCCATTATGAAATTATATTGAAATATAAGAAATAAAAATATATCAAATTAAATAGGGGGATGAAATGGGAACAATATATAGATATTGAAAATGGAGAGAAAATGTTCATTGAAGTATTATAACGATTAAGTGCAGGAAATAAAATTAGTAATTTTCTATAAGGGTATAAATAGGCACTCACAATATCGTGGCCTACCCCTACCATGTTGTGGTCCACATCTAATATAGAAATAGTGAAATTAAATATAAGAAAAACACAATGAGGTCTACACTAAATTTTTAACACTTTGAGACCCTCTATTTTACAATGTGAGGACGCATGGAATGAATGTCAATGTGGATTTTCAAAATATGAACTATTTTGAGACTATGTAATTATATATGATATTTAAACATGAACAAAATTTAGAGATATTGGGAGCCTCTAGGATATGAATACATCTAGGATACAACATTGCTACCTAAAAAATGATCATTTTTATATTCTTGAATGATGATATTTAAAAAAAACTATAAAGTATAAAAAACAAAGGAAAAATGATAAGGAAAATAATGAAAGAAAAATCTCATATAAATTATATTTGGGGTTTTAGAGGCACCATCATTTCATGAAATATTTTTTTTTATTTTTGTATCCCGTTGAAAATGAGTAAAATTAGGCCCTTATTTTCCAAAAATGAAATATATTCTCATTCATTTGATGTAGTATTCATGATGTTTCATCTAATAACTTTTTAATTTATAAAATTTAATATTAAGTCTTCAATATTTCTTATTAGAAAAACCCTAGAATTTAAAAAAATTTATATATTTATATCTCATGTACCAGGAAACCGTTGAAATTCAATATTCTATATATCCACTGTACATAAATATCATATTACTTTCTTGTATAAATTGAAGTCCCAAATTACAAAATTATTTCAAAGACATGGTTTCTTGCTACTAAAAAATCAATAAATCAAGATTTCAGGATCAATGTAAAGTTCAAGAGAATAAATTACTATCCTCATAAATTTTCCATTTACTAATATGTATATTGAAGTACATTTATCGTGAGTCTATGAAATAACATATCCAATTTATTTTATAGAATTTTAATGAAATGTGTTTTTTCAAAAAAACATCCATGAATTTGTAAAATTCAATAATAGAAATGTAATTATTTTTGATGGTCATTCTTGAATAGTTTCAACCATTGATTAAAATTTCCTTTTATTTAATAAATGTGGAAGATGATGTTCTCATGTATGGTGAATTTGGATATAGGTTTTTAAGGAATGTTATCAATATATCCATAATTATAGGATTATAGGATTATAGGATCTAATAAATTTTGGTGACCATTATCTTATAATGGAATAAACCATAGTTTTAACATTATTTAGATGATTCATTAAATCTCATTTATTTATATGTTTTTTCCAAAATGTATTAGTTTAGTATGCTCTTCATGATGATATTAACTCACCCTTCAATCAAATATGTAATTGTTATTAGGGAATCCTTGATTTTCCCATCACATGGGTTGTTAAAATAATTCAAAATATTTCAACCAATTAAAGAATATGAAATAATTTTAGGGTTAAAAATAAAATATTTAAAATTTATAAATGATCTAAATTATTATTGTATAAAAAATAACTCATCCTTCACGTATAAATAGTTACTTGTAACATCATAATTCTCTATGTAGGTTATTTTATGTGTATTTCCTAGAAGGGTCACCCACATTATCCCAAAAAATTCATGATATCATTGAAACCAACAATAATTAATCTAATATCACACACACACACACACACACATATATATATATATTACATCATACTAAATATAAAAATATATAAAATAATAACCTAAATATCCAGATCTAGTGTTTTTGGGAAAATCGGATCATAATAAAACACTTTTTAAATGAAATTGATAACAACATAGATCCTTATACAAATCATTGAACTAAATATAAATATACTAATATAATGATATGAGGTATCATGGGAATATACATAAATTAAGGAGTGATCCATATATCACAATAATTATTTAAAAAATAAAATAACGGGGTTAAGAATCACATGGGTCTAAAATCCTAACACTGATTTAGTAATGGGATGGACCATAAACCATGAAATTTAAACAAGTAATAAGAAATATTATTTATTAGGAGATTTTGAATGATGAAAATCTTAATATTAATGAAGAAACCTAATGTATGAATTTATTAACAACTGTCAAAAAGCACAGAATGGAAAAGAGAACAATAACGTTGAAGGCTCATTTCTAAAAATCCATGAATAATATCTCATAAGATGTAAAAATTACCAATTTATTAGGTAAACATAAAATAAGTGCACCATATTTTAAAACATGTTTTTTTCATATTTCATTTACTTTTAAAAGAATAATATATAATTAAAAATCAAAAAAGTATATACATTATACTGAAACATGTTGTATAATCATGTCAAAATTATTAATTAAATTGAATACCATATATATGCATAAAATAAAAATTTCGTTTAAAGTCTCAAAATATTCCAGGTAATTTTTTTAATTATTTGGAATTATAATGAGTCTGAAAAAATTGACGGCGCGTAATTCTGATGCCCAGTTTTCCTGGAATGAATTTCTAAACTTTTTTTTCGGGTATGTTTAGTAAACGTGTGGGAGACGTTTTCTATCTTTTGAATCGGTGCACGGATTAAAAATCTAAGGACACTATTGAATCCATAGAACAAAGATTCTCTTAAGGGAAGATTCACTTTAACAATAGTAGGTCAAGATGAAAAAGTAAATTTTTGACTTTTTAAAGAAAAGTAAAATAACTAGTAATTGTTATTTTATTTACTTTTATTTTTCCTACAACCTATTGATCAGTGGTGGTGGGAACCATGGAGGTGGTTGGACCCTTAATTATGGGGTGTTAATGTCACAGTTATACATTGGTTGGGTAACCACCCCTTACATCAATTAACAAGTTATTTCAAATACATCAATTAACGAGGAACATTAATTACATCAATTACAATTCCTTATTAAATTTCTCATGCGTTACTCAACTTTCCCCATCCTATTTAAATAGAGCTCAGGGTGGGGTTTTGACACAACTTCATCAAGGGAGTAAACTCTGGTGATGCCCTGTAGCAATATCCACCGATAGAGGACAAATACATAGGCGGCAACGATCCAAGATCGAGGATTGCGAATGACTCCATCCAACGTGGATGCTCCTCCTGCCACAATTGCGACACCTCCAACATATATCGACGTAGAGGGTTTATGTTCTTTTATGTTACCTATCTTCCCGTTATCGAAAAATATAACAAACACAGACCAACTGAGTGACAGGTTGATCCCTATCTCATCAAATCATGCGGGTGGTTGTTGTGGGATCTAAAATTCAGGGATTATTTCTTCCTTTTGATTATTATTAATTTTACTCATGTTTAAAATGCTAAAGTGGTGGGCGCGAGCTAAAACAAACTATTCTCGGACCCTATGATAAACTTTTCCTTGGTGCGTTCTTCATGGTAGAATAACAAATGAAGCAGAAATGTGTTTTTGAGGGCAGGGAAATGACAGTGGTGTCCTAAGAGGATCGTAGGCGCGTCCGAAAGGAAGAATGCACCACCGGGGCTCACCTGGTGGCCCACAGAAGAAACACTGGCATGAAACCAGTGAACGGTGCTATAGAATGAGGGTGGTGGGTGGAAATATCCAATCACAGTGGAAGAGCAGCGCCACTCAGTACCATAGTGTTTGGAAGGGCGACTGACAGTGGCCCGCCGCTAAGGTGGAGGCGGCGCACCATAACACAACACATTTTAGGGCCACATCTTGAAGCCATGGTGATGGTAAAGGCCGATACCTACCTCTTGTGGTTCCCAAGAATGATGAGGTGGTGCCATGGGGTGCCATCAATTAATGGAGCCGAATGGGTCCTTTGATCCATTCAGGTGTAGGAGACCGCATGAGCCGCGCAGCTTGCGCTAACTAGCAAGTCAGACCACTCGACAGGCCGTGCCCAGCTGACGGGCCAAGATGGTACGTGGACCAGCCAAACTGGGCCCTCCCAGACTAGTTCGGGCTGGACCCGAACCCTTCCTGGGCCCAGAAACACTTAATGGGTCATATTTTGGTAATTGAACATCCGTTGATGAACCGTCTGTGGCACTGAGATACATGGAGTGAGGTGGTCATTTTTACATAATTCAATTGAGTTTTAGAGAAAGTTGGAGTAAAACCTGGTTGGATTGACTTCGAACCCAACTAGGCTCTTGACAATAAAATGTCAATAACTTACAGATCGGGCATCCGGTTGATGATCCATCTATTTTGTTGGAACCATCATGACATGATAGATCATAGGGTTACTTCTTCGTAGGACTTTATTCCAGTTGAAATATGACAGATGGATTGAGGAGAAGAGTATTCTGGAGATGAGGTGCGCTTTATGCGGGAATCCAGTGGCTAGATGTGACATAAAGAAGATGAGCGACCAATACAGGCCAGCATCAGAAACTATAGAGTGGGATGATCTAGATGTAACCCTACCTCTATACCAGCGACCAATATGGGTCAGCAACAATGACCAATACGGTTCAGCAACAATGACCAATATGAGTTAGCACCGGTGACCAATACAGGTCAGCACCGGTGACCAATACGCGTCAGCACCAGTGACCAATACAATTCAGCACCAATGACCAATACCAGTCAGCACCAGTAGCCAATTTGGGTTAGCACCTAGTGTCCAAAACTGGTCAGTATATTGTGACCTATACAGGTTAGCAGTAGAGTTACAATGGATAAGATGATATGGATTTATGACCTGTCACCCCTCTACCAGTAACCTTGAATTTATACCATTAGAGTGAGCTATCACTTTTTCTTTTTTGCTTCATGATTTGGATCATGCTTGTGATATTACCTTTGTGGTATTTCTTATTATATTTTCCTTTGTGGATTACTGAGAGACCGTATGGGGTATCGGGGTCACCTACTCTGTTCTTATACCAACCAATACACAGGATCCGCCCGCACATGTGTGTCTAGTTCATACTACTAATGCTCTAAGTCATAATTTGGAGGTTCAAAACTTAGGGGAGCTTGGTGCAATGGGATCAATCGATATCATTTTATTTAACAATAGACTTGTAGCTACTACCCTCCAGGTAGAGCTCTAGGGTATATGAGACAACCGTTTACTTTCTTTTTAGTTAATAGGGCTTTTATTCCAGCCCACTTTTTTCAGTTCATAGTTGTACTTGTGATTGTACTTTACTCTCGTGGATATACCTTAGTTTTGTTGGTTGTTTTCTTTTGTTTCCCCTTTTGAGTGTGTAAGGATCTCTAAGTCAATGGCTTCCCAATTTTGAAAAAGACTTCTGCTACTAGCCACCAAACCCTGGCCAATGGAATGCGAGTTTGGTGTAGTCACATCAAGACCTAGTGGGATGGATCATGACAAAGTGGTATTAGAGGGTGGTCGGTTCTACTAGAAGAACTAAGAGCCAAATTTTATTGAGGCAATGGTGTAAAGTGTCTTGAGTTCATTTTTCAGTACATGGAATCTATTGTTGGTGCGGACATCAATGTATCCACACACCAGGACCCTGAATTCAATTTTTGAACTCGGTACATAAAAACACCGGTTGCAAGTATGTTGAAAAGTTTTATTGATCTTTCTTGAGTCATCTCACCTGGTATAACTGATTGACCATGGTGAATCTATTTCGTATAGGATTCCACCACAAAGAAAGCTAGTGAGGATTCATGTTAGAGATCATGATAGTGGATCACCGAGTGACGAGGAATCGGGACATGGGCCACTCACAGTGATGGAACCTTTGGGTGGTGTACCAGTAGCACCACCACTCGTTGAGTAGAAGATCAAACTAGTTGATCATGCACACTGACTGATCACGTTGCATAAGTTCCAGAGAGAGAGTCATCCAAAGTTTCGTGGTGAGATGGACCCCCAGGAAGTAGAGGACTGGCTTGAGGTAGTTTCAAATGACATTCTCTTAGTAGAGACACCCATCGAGCAGATGACGATCTTGACCGCTAGCCTTCTTTAGGGCTCAGTTAGACAATAGTGGAGCTCGAAACTCTAGGTGCATGAAGATATGACCATAACATGGCTAGATATTAGATCCTTTTCAAGGTGGAGTTCTTGATAGTGAAACTACACTCTGTGCATATTCAAGAGCTACTACATTTGCGAAGGGCAGCCAGACTGTGGCTTAGTACTTGGAGAGATTTACTGACCTCTCCTGATACTCCAATAAAATAGTACGAGACCCTTACTTTAGGGCTCAAACCATTGTGTAGGGCTCCAACGAGAGATTATAGTTGTGATAGTTTCTCTCAGCATCCCAACGTAGGTTGGGGGGATAGAGAAAGCTTTGCCGATGGAGAGATTCCTTGTCATGTAGGCACCAACAGTGAGAGCCCATACCAGACGGCAAGTAGCAGAGTCATATGTAGTAGGACGAAGAAAGATGATACAAAACCCCAAGTGGTCTAGACCTTCCAGAGGGAGACCTATGGACGCAGGGTCATAGGTGCAAGGATCAGGAGGCCAAGGGCGCCACCATCAAGGCATGATCTGTTTTTCCTATGTGGGATAGGGTCATAGAGATTGTGACTATCCGAATCCCTGCGTGGATAATCAGCTGATGGTGGAGGGGCCACCGAGGCAGCGACATCGGTAGGAGAACGAGAATCAGCAAGGCGTCGGATGAGGGAGAGAAGCAAGACGTGTAGTGGGAGGTGGTCGATGTCACCGGACACTAACACCACCACCACCTGATGGTGTATCATGAGCTCAGTGAGTTAGTGGATGGAGACATTCCAAACCACTTGAAGTAGAGGATCACGATCCTAATGTCCCTAAGATGATATGAGGTATGATCTGTATCTTCTCTAATTTAGTAGTAGTGCGTATCAACACAAGTTCAAGCCATTCTTTCCTGGCTGTGGACTTAGTTCCAGATTCAGATATTTTGACTGATCTTTTAGCTCGACCTTTGCGGTTGGATACTCATATGGGAGGAGATCCAGAAGTTACACACTGGTGTTGACAGTGTGATCGTACTCTCATAGGATAGAGTTTTAGATGGGATCTTCTAGTAGTGGTGATGAAGCCATATGAAATCATTTTAGACATGGACTGGCTATTAGTAGTTCATACATAGATCGAATGCATGAGACGTACAGTGCAATGTACGCGCAGAGATAGAGGCCATTTTTTATTCCTTTGATGGTGTGAAGGAAAATAGAACAACACGATATGGACTTGCACTCAGGAGGGTGCAACCGATTACATATGAGCTGGCATGCATGACCTTTGACATGGTGGATGAGGCGAGTCCACACTTCCCTACAGTGATGGATGAGTATGAGGACACATTTCCAAAAGATGTCCCAGGACTATCTCCTCATAGAGAGGTAGACTTATACATTGAGTTATACCCAAGAACAATATCATAATCTACACATGCATATCAGATGGCCCCTATAGAGCTTCAGGAGATGAGGGTACAATTGGAGGACTTACCGATGATGAAATTCATAAGGAACAATGTTTCTCCATGGTCATTCCCAATGTTGTTTTCCAAGAAGGAAAACGGATGTTTGAGGCTCTGTGTGGACATCTGGTGCCTAAACCAGGTGACCATGAAGAACAAGTATCCTCTATCGAGAATTGATGATCTTTTTTCCAGCTGAAGGAAGATTGTTGGTTTTCAAAGATTGACCTTAGATCAGGCAATCACCAGCATAAGGTACAAGATGAGGATGTATCGAAGACAGTCTTAAGATGTCGGTATGGATATTAAGAGTTCTTAGGGATGCCTTTCGGCATAACCAACAGTCTAGCAGTGTTCAGGGGTCTGATGAACAGGATATTTCAGCCATACATTGATCTCTTTGTGGTGGTATTCATCGATGAAAACTTGGTGTACTCAACGTCCGAGGAAGAGCATGTTGTACACTTGAGGATAGTTCTGGAAACACTTTGGGAGAACTAGTTATATGGGAAGATCTCAAATTTTGAGTTCAAGATAAGAAAGGTCCCCTTCATAGGACACGTCATTTTAGAGGCTAGAGTTGTAGTGGATCAATAGATGATCAAGGAAGTACTTCCTTGGGAGCCACCAAGGAGTGTTATCAAGGTTCTTAGATTCCTTGGATTATAAGGATACTATCGAGGGTTTGTACATTATTTATATAGAGTAAAAGAACCTATGACTTTCAGGATGAAGAATGGGAAACCCTTCTTGTGGCCAGAGACATGCCAAAAGAGCTTTCAACAGTTGAGGTAGAGATTGACCTACACTCCCATCCCTAGGTTTCCAGAGGAGGGCACTGACTATGAGGTTTTTGTAATGCATCAGGGACTACAATTAGTTGTGTTCTGATGGAGGGTGATGCAGTGATTTCTTGTGTCTCACGACATCTAAGGAATCATGAGAAGAATTATGTGACTCACGACATAGAGTTGGCAGCAATAGTCCTCGCACTGAATATGTGGCAATACTACTTGATGTGAAAGTGGTTCATTATTTACTCAGACTACAAGAGTCTCAGATATATCATCACAAATAAAGATTTGAATTTGAGATAGTGATTTTAGATAGAGTTCCTTTAGTACTATGACTTTGAGAAAGTCTATACTCCTTGGCATGGGAACGTATTCGTAGATGCACTTAGCTGAAGATCGAGTTTGAAGCTACTGAACAAGGCTTCAAAGAATCTAGCCTCGCTTTAGATATCCTATATTGATAGAGATGAGATAGTCTACATATAGTAAATGGTAGATGATCATCCACTCCTTCAGCGAGTTAGGGAGGCAGAACTCGGAGACCGCAGCTGTGAGACTTCACATGTTCAGATATCCTCAGGCCATGAACATGATAGATATTCTGAAGGTGGGGATCACACTATCCTTTTTAGAGGACACACAATTGTTCCAATGGCACTATGAGAGGAGGTGTGGAGGGAGTTCCATAAATCCCCTTGGGTAGTACATCCAGGCATGATGAAGATGTATTAGGACCTCCAGTGTCAGTACAAGTGTCCCGAGATAAGGATATTTGTGGAAGAGTTTGTTTCTAGATGCGTCACTTTCCAACAAGTGAAGGCCAAGCACCAGGTACTAGAATTCTTGACCCAATCCCTCATGATAATAGACTGGAAGTGGGAACATATATCGATGCACTTCATGATAGTTTTACCATATACGTCCAGAGGGAATGATACCATTTTTGTGATCGTTGAACAACTCACCAAGTCAGACGGCTTCCTTGAGATTTGAGAGATGGGTTCGGTATAGATCTTGGGATGTCTCTACATTTAGGAGATTGTGCGACTTCGTGGGGTGACTTAAAAGATAATATCAAATCATGATACAGGCTTCACATCCTAGTTGTGGAAGGGATTATAGGAGGATTTTATAACTATGCTTCAATTGAGCATTTATTTTCACCTACAGACAGATAGTTAGACTAAGCGGACCATCCATACTTTGGAGGACATACTTCGTTCATGTGTCCTAGATTTTGGTCGTAGTTGGGAGGACCACCTACCCTTGGTGGAGTTCTCGTACAACAACTGCTATCACTCCACCATTGTTATGGACCCTTTTGAGGCGTTGTACGAATGACAATGCAGATCTCCCTTGTGTTGGTTGGATTCAAGAGAGCTAGCACTCGTGGGCCCAGAGATGGTATGTGATGCCACTAAGAATGTGTAGGTCATTTGAGATTAGATGAAGACTTTAAAGACCTGACATAAGTCCTATGATGATAGGCAATAAAGAACATTGGGGTTCTAGGATGGGGACCACATATCCTTGCGAGTCTCCCCTCGATAAGGACTAAAGTGATTTTTCCGAGTAGTAAAACTCTCACAGAGGTTTATCGGAACATTCCTGAAACTTCATAGGATTGAACAGGTGGCGTACCACTTGGAACTACCACCGCAGTCAGAGAGGTATCACGACGTCTTCCACATATCCCAGCTGAGAAGATAAGTGCATGACCCATCTCACTTAATCAACCATGGTGAGTTGGAGATTGAAGAAAAGGAATGTTTTGCAGAGTACCCTATGGAGATAGAGGATCAACATGAGCAGATCCTTCATGGGTAGATGATACCTCTGGTGTGAATTCTATGGAAGCACAAGAATCTCTAGCAGAGCACATGGGAGCGAGAGGCTCACATGCATGCCCAATACCCCTCTTGGTTTGTGCAGCCTTGTTTGTCTTTCAGGGACGTAAAGCCCCATGGTGGGGATAATGTAAAGACCCAGAAAATTACATGTAATTTTTTTATTTATTTGACATTATTATGAGTCTATGAAAGTTGATGATGCATAGTTTCGAGGCCCGATGTGCCCTAAATGAATTTTGGATTTTTTTTAGGTATGTTTAGTAAATTCATGTGCAGTGTTTTCTATCTTTTGAAAAAGTGCTCATATTAAAAATCCAAGGGAACCATTGAATCCATAGCACTGAGATTAGCTTAAGAGAAGATTCACTTCAACCATAGTAGGACAAAAGAAAAAGATAAAATTTGGACTTTAAAAAAAGTAAAATAACATGTAATTGTTATTTTATTTCTTTTTCTCTTTCCTACCACCTGTTGAGCGGTGGTGGCAGAGACCAAGGAGGTGGTCAGTCCTTTAATTATGGGGTTTTAATTTCACAGTTACACATTGGCTATGTAACCACCAATTACATCAATTAATGAGGAATTTTTATTATGTGAAATAATGAGGCACATTAATTACATCAATTAAAATTCCAGATTAAATTCCTCATAAGCTACCATTCACCCTCCTATTTAAATGGAGATCAGAGTGGGGTTTTGGCATGAATTCTTCATGTGAGGAAACACTAGTGTAGTCCTGTGGCAATATCCACCGATGGAGGATGGATGCTCGGGTAGAAACTATCCAGGATAGACGAAGGAATATGACTCCATACAATGTGGATGCACCTCCCGCTGCAACCATGTCACCTCAAACGGATCTCGAGTTAGGGAATTTACATTCTTTGGTTTTCATTCTCTTCCTGTTCATGAAAAATATAATGAATGTAGACCAATTGAGTAACGAGTTGATCTGAGTCTCATCAAATCACGTGGGTGGTTGTTGTGGGATATTAAATTCAGGGAATATTTCTTCTTTTTTATTATTATTAATTTACCTCATGATTAAAATGCTATCAGGGAGGGTGCGGGCCAAAACCAACTATGCCTGGAATCTCTACTAGACTTTTCCTTGGTGCGTTTTTTGTGGGAAAATAACGAATGTGGAGGCAAGGTGTTTTTGGGGGCCACAAAATTTCAGGGGCATTCTGAGAGGACCACATGCACGTCTGGAAGGAAGAACAGACCACCCGGGCTCATCCGGTGGCCCGAGGAAGAAATATCGACGTGAAATCGGTGTGGAGGTGTTGAAAGACGAGGTCGGTAGCTGGAAACCACTGAACGCAATGGAAGAGTGGTGCCACTCAGTGCCACGGTGGTCGGACGGGCGGCCGGCGGTGGCCAGCCACAGAGGTAGAGGTGGCGTGCCGTCGCGTGCCGCATTGAAGGGTCCCGACAGTGGAAAAGGATGAGACCCACCTCTTGTGGGTCCCATAGGTGATGAGGCGATTCTAGGTGGTGCCTCTAATTAAAGGAGATGAACGAATCCTTTGAGTCGTTCGGTGGCATCAGACCGCGTGACCAGTGCAAGTCGTGCTGGTCAGCGGGCCGCGCCCAGTGGTGGGCTGAGCCAGTTTGCGGCCCAGTGGGCTGAGCCCGCCATGGCCTAACCTAATAGAGCTGGACCAGGATGGGTTGGGATGGGCCAGGCTAGACTCAAAATGGTTTGGTTCAACTCGATTTGGGTTGGGTCAGCCCTGGTCGGGTCAGACCGAACCCGGACCCCTCTTGGGTCCGGAAATTCTTAAAGAACCATATCTTGCGAACAAAAAAACCGTTTGATTAACCATCTATGGTGCTGTGATCTTTGGAGCGAGACGGTCCATTTGAAATACTCCACTTGGGTTTTGGATAAATTTGGAGTGCGGTCGGGTTGGATCGACTCCGAATCCAACTGGGCCCTTGACACTAAAATGCCAATAACGTACAGATCGGGCGTCCAGTTGACGCACCATCTATTTTTTTGGAAACCTCATGACATCATAGATCAATAGTTTAATTATTCTTGAGACTTTTTGCTAGTTGAAATATGATTGATGGCTTGAGGAGTAGAGTCTTCTAGAGATCAGGCGTGCTTCGTGCGGGAATTTAGTGGCTGATTGTGACATGAATAAGGAGAGCGACCAATACGGGTCAGAATTAAAAACTCCAGAATAGGATAATCAAGTTTACGAATAATAATACCTACCTCTATACCAAAAACCAATATGATTCAACACCAATGACCAATACAGGTCAGCACCAGGGACAAATACGGGTCAGAACCAGTGACCAATATGATTCCGCACCATCAACCGATACAGGTCAGCATCGAGCGACCAATACCGGTCAGCACTAGTGACCAATACAGGCCAACACCTAGAAAACAATATGGGTCAGTATATAGTTACCTATGCAAGTCAACAATAGTGTTACTATATATAGGATGATATGGATTTACGACCAGTCATCCCAATCCTAGTAACCTTGAATTTATACTGTTTGAGTGAGCTATCTCTTTTACTTTGTTGTTCATGATTAGATTATTCTAGTGATATTACCTTTTTTGTATTTCTTGGGATATTTTCCTTTTTGAATCACTGAGAAACCTTTGGTAGTGTCGAGGTCCCCTACTGAGTTGTTATAATTACCCCTAGATGGGATTTGCCTGCATGTGTGTTTCTGTTGTAGACTACTAAAGCTTCGAGGTAGACTTTGGAGTTTCAAGACTTGGTAGAGATCAGTGTGAAAGGGGTAGTTGATATACTATTATTTTACTTCATAATTATAGCTACTATCCTCTAGGTAGAGCTCCAGGGCAGATTCGAAAATAGTTTACTTTCTTTTCAGTTTCTAGGGCTTGTATTCCGGCCCACTGTTTTCAGTTTACAGTTGTACTTGTGGTTTTACTTTACTATCTTGGTTACACCTTACTTTTTTTGGTTGTTTACATTAGTTTCCCATTTTTAGCGTGTAAAGATATAAAGGAAACTCCTTCCCTATTCAAAAAAATCCTTCAGCTTCTAGTTACCAACCCCTTTCCTATGGAAGGTGGGCTTGGGGTTGTCTCATTCGGGCCCCATGGGATGGGTCGTGACATGTAGTATATCAAATTTGTTTTTGAATGGTCAAAACAATTTGTAAAGGTATATTATACTCCATAAAAAATTATTAATTCTTGAAGGACAATATTAGATGAATTTTCCTTTAAACATAATAAATATGAAAAAAAATTCCTTATATGTTTTGTTGGGTTTCACTTGAAGAAACCATAAAAAACAATAAAAAATCATGTATATCCATATATAACAGTTGTAAATTAATTATTAATAATATAAGGTAGCCATAAAAAATGTATAAAGTGGAATATATTGAGAATTTGATAGAAAAGATAACCACGAGAATGAAATGGAATGGGATGAACCCCTAGTTCATGTATTGACATTCTATAGAAGATCCACAGAGATCTTAAAGGGTAATGATACGATAAATAAATAAATTCATTAGAAATAAATTCATATCTATTAAATATCTTTCAAACTATTTAATATTATGTTACATTGATTTAGAAATGTAATATTGTTCTTGTTGATTGTTTTGTGGTTGTTCAACTTATAATTCCAAATATGCATTAAAGTAATTATAAATATTAATGGGCGGTATATCTTTTTCCATACTCCTAAAACAATTCATTTTATATTTTTTATTTAATTACAAGGGAATAATAGTTTAGGGGTTCAATATATGTTAAATATAGTTTCAAAATGATTCCAAATTATTTGTATGTTTTTTGGACGGTAAAAAAATTACTAAAATTGTTTTTTTAATACCATTATTATCATACCAAATTTATCATTCTAAAAAATATTTAAATTAAACTAAATTATTACTGATATATTATTTAATCACTAAATATATTTTAATAATATATATGAAATGGTTAAGTGAAAAATGAAACATCATTTTTATCTTTGGTTGAATAAAAAAACCTTTGATGAATGATAGAAATGAGTTTAAAGAAGGTAAAAACAATTTTATTTATTTCCTAAACAAATTATATTTTCAATAAAATTTTATTTTATGGAAACATTAAATGAACCCTTATATTATATATGTGGTTTGAGATGAATTTAAATGATGAAATTATTTTTTATAACTATTACCTTTATCTTTAAGTTACTTCCTTTTGATTGAGTCTAAATCCTTAAGCATGGGAGATTTTTATTAATATAAGGAATTAGGAATAATTATAAGGAATTATAGGGGGTATTCATTTAGAAAAAGTCCAATTTTATTTTTTACGAGAATACTAAGGGATGGAGAAGGGGTGTTTATATAGGAAAGGGGTTATCATTAAATAATGTATTGATTATTTTATTTTTTTTTATCTCAAAATGATTTCAATGTTGGATAATATGAATAAAATTAGATTTTTAATGATTAATATATTTTCATTTTACATTTATGAACTCCCAAAACTAATTTTAACCATAAATTTATTTTATGGAATTTAATGGATCCAACACATTTTATTTGTAGAAAAATAATATCACATTAGTTTTGAAAATTGGTGTGTTGGTTTAGAAATATGGTATATTTTTTAAATGAAAAATTTTATGTATCAAAAAAATTTGAAACTAGGTTATGAAATGTTTTACTTTTTGTGTCACGTTTATATAATTATGAAATCATAAAATATAAAATAATTTTAGAAATTGTTTTTTTCATTGTAGACAATATTATATATATATATAATAATTAAAAACAAAAAGGAAATTATGATGAGCTAATTCCAAAACTATATTTTAATTATTAAATTTTAAAAATTAGATTTTAAAAATTAGATTTTATATATTATATTTTAAATTAATGTTATATTATACATGAGATAACTAATTTGTCTCTATTAATAATTTTTTCTTTATGAAGAGTGATTAAATTTAAACATTTTATTATTTATTATCGATATTTTTTTGTATAACTATTATAAATTTATATTTTACCAAAATAAATTTTAAAATTAATAAAATTCAATAAGGTCTTTTTAAGAAAGAAATTAAAATTCTAATAATTATTTTAAAACAGAGTATGTAAAAATGTGTAATTATTTTTTCATTAAGTTATATAATTTTAGAAATAAATTTATAGGGTTCTAATAAATTATTTAAATTATTTTTATCATTATAAATTTTGTTTGATAATCATTTTACTATATTATATAATTATAAAACTATTTCAATCAACACGTATTATTTTTAAGGGTCATATAGTTATTACACATCATAGATTATTCAAATTTACATCATTATTTATTTTATCTATTTCATATAAAAGATAATTATTTTAGTTATTTAAAATGGAACTTTTTTTAAATAGGTTTTTATTTGTGTTGACAATGGCATTCATGTTAGTGACTATTTTAGGAGACAGTAGTACCCCAAAATATCAAATTCCAATTTTATATAAATTATATTTTCTAACTAACCCATTGAATTTTTTTTAATTTTATAAGTTATAAAAATATGTCATATATAATGTATTATGATGATATAATAATTTGATTTTTGATCTTATTATGAAATATATGTTATTTTTTACTATATGATAAAGAAATTATAAAGATATATTTTTGGAAGGCAATTTACCATTTTTGAATTGTCTCGGTCAGTACTAATCTCTTACCATAGGTAGTATATAATGAAATTTCATGTTATGAGGGTAGAATATTAATTTTTAGAACATAATATCAAACTTTATGTAATATGATTACATATTAATAAGGATGAATATTTTTATGATAGTGTGTGAGGAAAACTTGTTAGAGGAGGACGACAAATATCATATAAATTTTCATGTCCATAAGGTTGAGGATTATTTATATTTTTATTTATTGTTAGTAATTAAATGATAGTATTTCAGAATGATTTAACCAATGATGAAACTTGAGTTGTGATTGGGTAAGATATTACCCATTGAATGGTTTGAGAAACCATTAATTATTGAAAAATGAAAATGAAAATTTTACCTTTGATGCTATGATTTGTATTAATAAAATAAGGAGAAAATCATGAAATAGTCAATTATTGATTGACTATTAAGAATTTATGGTCCATGGTATGACTTCTTTAGGATAAGAGGACTCCATAATATTTTTTTTTAAAATTAATAGGTGTTCATAATAACCATAATTAATCTAAAATGGTATGATCATTTGGGCGATGATGTATAATATCATGATGTTTATATAGGGAAAATAATGAACTGATAAATATTAAGATTCATCATTTGGAAGACTAGATTTATGTGATTATCAATAGAACTGGGAGAGTTTCCTAACTAGTGGATTTGGGCACCAGTTAAAATGTTGACTTTTGAAATGAATAATTTAGTGTTTTTTGTAAGTTAAGAGTTGATAAAAATGTTTTAGTGTTTTAAATCATATCATTTAGGATACCAAAATTAAGACATGAGAAACTGTGAATAAAAATAATTAGTGGTGTAATAAATTAGTTGCATGGATCACTAGAATAGTTATATACCTTATAGTAAGTCTCATTAAATGATTCTTTTCAGGAATGAATGTAATGAACGGAAAATTAATAACTAAAATTACACTTATGATTTAATTAAATGTATTATTATATAATATGGTTATAGAAAACACATGAATATTATTGGATTTATTATATCCTATCAGATTTAAAATATAGTTTTGTGTTATTACACTTTATAATATAATGGTTGAGCAATGATCACTTTATTATTATAAATATATTATTTTTACAAATCCAATTGACCTAGAGAAAGGATGTGATGAACTCAACCAGTAGGATCATACCATATGAAGCCCATTTAGAAGAACTTACCTAAAAAATCATATCACTAAGATTTTCCCTTGACCAGTCCCTAGCTAAGATCTAATATCTTAGGAATAAGAGAAAACTTTGTGGGAGATGTTCAATCTCATCAAGATCAGAACCCAAACCATGTAGGCCAAACCACCAAATGAAAGTATCACCATCACACACCTTATTCATAGTGAATTTTCAGGTGTATTAAAAGGATTGAATCAGTAACCTAGAAATTTGTGTATATAAATAATTTTGAAAATAAAAATGATTATTTTTTCATCCTATTATTGTATCGTTACAAATGAATTTTTATTCAACATTAAAAAAAAATATTTTTAATTTCGTTTAAATTTCAATCATGAAATTTATTTTGATGAAATAATAGGTTTTCAAAAAAATAATATTTTAACTAAATATAATTTTTAAATAATTATTATTGAATATAAATTACCATAAAATTTCTATGATGAAAAATGTAATTTTTATAAGGGTTCGAATACATGTATTTCAAAAAACCCCTAATTTCTCAACAAATGTCCAGAATTATTTAAATATTGAAAATAGAAATATTTATAAAATTAATATTGGTTTTTAATTAAAAAATTGTAGTATTGGAAAACTATTAATTTTGCTAAATTTTATGAGACAACCGAATTTTATGATAAAAATTAAACACTGTATAAACATACCTTGTGAATTATGAAATCAAAATAACCAAAAAAGTGTTGTAATAAATACTAGATAATGAATCCATGACAAGATCTTTGTAATTACTTTATTTAAATTTGATTTTATGTTAATTTAATTAATTTTATAAATCATTTATGAATCCCGCAAAAATCATTAATATATTTTATGTTTTTAAAATAATTTCCTAAGAGTATGACTCACTTCCACATCTTAAATGGTATTATTATTTTTATATTTGTCCCTTGAACTAATAAGATATTTAAAAACAAAACCCTTTTTCATAATCCATGGAAAAAACTGTGGGACAATTGTTGGGTTCTTGTTATTAAATTATATAGAGTAAAAAACCTATGTTTGATAAATGATTAAGAATTTCCCACTCATTTGAAATATTAACCCCCAATGATCCTTTTTATCTCCAATAAAAATATTTCAAGCACATACTTACTATTCCTTCCCATCTTTATAGTCATAGCAATGTTCCCCCAAACTCTCAAGAAGCACGTCCCAAGAATTTAGATTCCCACACTCTAGTAAGGGATCCACACATTATCTACTTTATTCAAGTTTATTTATTATATTATAGCTTAAATTTCCAATTCATAATGTTGGGATATGTCTTCCCAAGTCCATATTACTTTCTATTTTATGTATAAATTATTACAGTTCCATTTTCCTCTCATCAACCCATTTTTTGATTCTTTGTTTGACATCGTTATGGTGAAACAATTTCACAAAACTTTTACATGTCAAAACAATTGTGTAGTGAATTCCATACCCATTTCCTATAATGTTTTTCACCTTTTTAAAATTATACTTGAATAATTTTAGAGTTATAATTATTTATCCTGAAATCCATGATCATGGAATAAAATATTATGATGAATAAATTCTTGTTGTAAGATCTATGTGGAACAAATAAGCTTTAGAATGAAATGAAAGTCACGGGTGTGCCAACAATTATATATAACTCCAATGGATTGGGTAATATTTATTCACATGAGACATCATGTTTAAATATAGAGTGAACATGATTACTTTATTTTACCTTTTCTACATTTATATTTTAATTTATCCATTAACTATAATTTTGATGCAATGTTTTATGTTGTTTCAAAATTTCCCATGTTACCTTTACGATTATCATGTTATATCAGGTCGTATTGATCTGGTTTATAATTATCACCACTTTTCGGACCTAATTATAATATTATTTTTTAAAATTTATGACTTTATTCGTGTTATTCCATGTTTATTCCCTTATAGTCAATTATATCTTACCCCTCTTCTTATGTATGTATCTGGGTTATCCCATGCAATTTTAAGTGAAATAATGTTAAGAAAATTTGTCAATAAATAAGACATTTTTATTTTTTAAAATTTTTATTTAATGTACCTAATCCTAAAAAAGCTTTAATTATTAATATTTTTGGGATTATTAAGTGTATTATTCTGTAATAAATCATGTATTAAAGTGAAATAAAGAGAAGAGTTGTTAAATTTTTTTATCAAAAGAAAAGGTTTTTTTATTTTTCTAATTAGGGTTTTGAATCACTAGTGGAAGTCTTGAGGATTAAAAAATAAATTATAAAACATACATTAATCTTTATAAGTATATATTAACTAGTTTATAAATAAAATACATCCCTTTCTAGATACTATAATTGGATGTGGATTTAGAAAAGTGGTACATAATGGAAAAACAAGAAAACATTGAGTTGAGCTTGACTTGATCGTGAACCGATACACAACACAGGGAATTTCCAAACAATAGTTTAGACACTCCCAAGGGAGATGATTTATTAAATTCATAATCTTAGTAAAATAAATTATTATTGGAATAATAAAATAACCATAAGAATTTATGTTAGGAAATATATCATGGATAAAAGAGATTAAAACCTAAAAATTCATAAGTTATTAAAATTCATGCTATTTATAAGTTATCCCTATAATTTCATTATATTATTGATTAAATATTTAATTATTTAAAAATAAACTTTCAAAATTTTTCATTTATTCTATAGAATGTTTTTAAATAAGAGGAATCTAATAAAAAACCAATTTGATGGTAAATATAATGAATACACTGATGATATTACCAACTTGATGGGAGTGGGAATTAAAAATATTATGATGATACTATCTCATATGAATCAATATCAATATAGAAACATTAATCCAGAGGAGTGACCAAATCCCCCCAAGAAAGGACAAGATGTGAGTAGTCATTTATGATATAGAGGAATCTGATTTTCAATTGATCATTATATTCCTTAATTGTGGAACAATCGACCAACTCCATTGAAAAGATCTTCATTATACATCAATGTTTTGAACAAGAGATGTTTCTAATTTTTTTATCGCATGTAGAGATAAGATGATCAGTGGTTGACATTTATCAATAAAACAAATCCTAATGGAGTTATCGATTTGATGGGGTGGAAGTAATTATAAAACTATTTTTTGATAAATATTTTCCTCACACTTTACAACTTAAATTGGAGTAGGATTTATCTTCCCTCGAGAAAAAATAGCTAATATATTGATCCATACAAGGAAAACCTCACAATACATGTATCATATACATATGGAATAGTTTTTACCCCCCAAACTCAATGTTGACTCTTTATTTTTTGGACTAAAACTTATTATATGAAAAAATGAGTGATCCAGGAAATTGATAACTATGAGGAAATTGTCAGATGTTCCATAAAAGGTGAGATGGCGATCATAGAATCTAAAGGGTTTCATAGGGATAGGAAGTGGAAAGTGAAGTTTAATTATATAAATTCAATGGTGAAATAAAATAGTGCCATGAAATTTAAACTTCCCACTTTTCTAAGGTTTTTAATGATGCACTGTGAAAATTTAGTGAGGGGGATGTGGAAATGATTTTGGTCCATGAATAAAGGACACAAATATAAGAATTTCCTATAGGAAAAACTCACTTATGCATTATAGGAGTAGAATTATCCTGTCAATCATAAATGCAGTGTTCATTTCTTTAACTACAAGGTTCTAGTGAACATTGAAAACCAATGCACTATGCTATGGGTTTTAATATATATCAAACAACATCCCAGGAATAATGGGATAGATTATTCCATAAAAAACCTGAGTGTAACACCCCAGGTAAATAAAGAGTATGAAATTTTCACATTTAACCATATTTTTGAATAAAATATTAATATGATTTTAATAGGTAATGCTATGCTCGATGGCGTACCCAACACACAACAACGAGTTTCTTGGGAATCTTACGTTGCACTATAATAATAAAATAATATTATTTCGAATAGTAGTTAACACCTGGCCGTTGTAATGGCGGGAATGAACAGAACTAACTACAAAATGATCATATATGTTTGTCAAATATTTTTTACTTTTTTCAATAAATGTTAGAGGATTAAAAATGCGAATGAATCCAATTTTAAGCGTAAACATTCTAATATTCTTTAAAAGGTCGATTAACAGCCCTTTGATGAAGAACCTCTTTTAAATCCACTTTTTTACAATTTTATGTGTTATATTTGACAAAATAAAATTCTTCTTTAGAATCGGGACATCAAAATTTACATTGTGTAAATTTTTGGTATTTTTCTAAAAAAGTTCAATTTTAATGAATAGTGAAAAATGATGTATTTTAATTCAAAACCACTTTTTAATCTAATTTATTTATATGATTAGATTATCTTTTGAATTTATTTTAAAGTGAAATTAAAATATATTTTTACCATTTAATACAGTAGTGTTCATTGTAATTAATTTCACTTTGAAATCGGACTTAAACTAGTGTCAATCTTTTGATACATTTTGTTTCATAAAAACACGCTATTTGTTTTGACAACGGGAATTTATTATTAAATTAATTAATGAAACTTATATGTTTTTAATTCTGTAAAATAGACATCATTTTTGAATTCGGAATATAAAATATAGATTAGGGTGAATTTTTGGTAATTTTTGGAAAAACCTCAATTTTTGATGAATAGTGAAACCACTAAGTGGTACTTATAAAAACTGATTTTTCCGTTTAGATGAAATTATGCCATCTTTGTGTTTTGAATTTCAAAATTCCATCATACATGGTTGTCATTGAGAAGTAAAATGTGGTTCAATGAGATTAAAATAATTTTTTGGTGAATAGTAACTTATTAAGTTTTTAATTGCGATTAGAGGTAATTAGTGTAGTTTAAGGTAAAAATAATGTTTTAATAATATTAAATGACCTAGACACATGTCCTACCCTCATTGGATGAGTCATGGACGACCAAGAAAATCCATGGGTCAACTTGGGGACCCCATGGAGCCACTTTGGTTGGAAAATGACATAAATACCTTTTTATTTCAAGTTAAAGTAAAAATGACACAAACATGAGATGATTTACTAAAACAATTTTTACATGGGGTTATACAAGTCATATTTTTGACTATAAATAGTAATTGAAAATATAAAAATATTTCCTACATCAATTTTTTTTATATTTTTTAGACATTAAATAAATTAAATTATTTATGACATCATGATGATGCAGCGATGACCTCATTATTTAATGATTTAAATAAAATGGAATGATAATGTAAAATATAAGACCTAAACATGTCCAAAACCTATTTTATGGGAGGATTTTGAACCCTTATAACCTTATACTTTAAAAACATCAATGTGAGACCATTAAAATCCAAAACTCATTTTAAAATTAAGTTACATTTTATACCTTTCCAAGGGTGCCCCTCCTCTCCTCTTATAAAAGGCCCCCACCTCTACCTCCTTACCCACACTTCCAAAGCCTTTGAATCGGCCAAACCCTGCCCATTTTGTCTCTCCACATTCCTCTCTAACTCCTTGAAGCCTTACTTTGGGAATAATCCTTTCCAAGGAAGCCTTTGAGCTCAAATCAAAGGAAGTTACCCAATTTTAAGGTAATGTCTTCACTTGTGTCCTTTTGTTTTATTTTGCTTCTCCAACCCCATAAAATCTTTTTATTCATTTATTTTGTAACAAATCCAGTATCTTCAATTTATTAGGATGTTTTTATAAGAAGTATTAGAGCTACACTTACACACACCTACATCTAATGGTTAAAGAACATTCTGTTTGTGTGGATGGCGAATTTCTGCCTCACGAAACGATGATTGTTCAACATTCTTCTAACACCTTCAAAGGTAGCCATTAAGATGACACTATATTTATATATGATATATAATATGTTTATGTTTTACTTAAGCTTATTTATTTTTCATTTATGGCATTCCTTTATGGTTTCCATTATGGGTCAACGCGATATCTTCATTTAAGGAAGTGCGGACTACCGCCCCCTCAAAGTGATTTGATTCGTTAATACCATATGTGGTATGTATAAAGGATATATTTAATGATATTATATATGATACCATACTGGAATTAAAATAATACTATGTATCATTATGTTTTAATTCCATTAAATATGAAATAGAAATGGAAGTAGCGTTCATGCATACGTACGGTTTACCGTCTCCATGAACGGTACATTTCATTTCTTATCTCAAAATGTTATGTACTATTATAAGTACATACATATAATGGATATATATGTGATATATTACATGTAAATTATGGATATCAATCTGTAATTATAACATATATATATATATATATCTCATTTTGTTTTAATTCCATTAATATGACAAAAAATGAAAGTAGCGTTCATGTGTACGTACGGCCTACCGTCTCCATGAACGGTGCTTTTAATTTTTTAACTCCAAATGTTATTGAATAGTATAAAATTAATATATACTGGATATATATGATATTTAAAACATCAATACTATTCTGGATATGATGTATCTATAACTACATGGAAAATTATTTTCCAACAAGGTCAATTTTTGACTCATGTACCAAACATCGACAAAAACGTCTGATATGAACTCATATTGTTAACCAATTATTATAAAATTAAAATATGTGATATTAACAGAATAATAATAATTATAGGAGTCACTTAAGAAATTATAAATTGACCTGAGTTTATTATTCAGGAATATAAAGAAATGAACAAGACAAGTTGGACTTGAGGTAAGGGATCCTACCCATCTCTTTCTTTTTAAGTACACTCTTTTATGTCATTACTTTTAAGCTCATATTTCTTATGATTGGGATATTATTTTATATTAATCCTACTGTAATTTTTATGTTCATATGATGATAGACCCTATTTTATCCCATAAATCCATTTTTGGAAGCTTTAAGTGGCGCTGTTAAGCTGCCGAGTTTTCGTAAGGGATTTTTCATCTCACATTTATTCCCGTGACATTTATGCTAAATTTGCCACTATTTACTTTGAGTGGTGTATGTACTGACCATTATTACAAAATTTGTGTATTATAATTTCATTTATGGGTATTTACATCTTCATTTTATGACCCTTCTTCCTTGGGGTGTACTTTTCGAAAGTTACCCAACTCGGTAAGGGGACCTTTCACCCTCCTCTTTTTAAAATAATTATTTTGTTATGTCTTTTAATCTACATCTTATTATGTTGGGATATGATCTTCTATATCCTTATTGATGTAAAGTTTATGTCCATGTGATGAGATACCATTCACTCTCTCATCGCCCAATTTTCTGAATTTTGAAGTGACGCCGTTAGGCTGTCAAATTTTTACAAATGAACGTCTTAACCAAATTTCGATTTCTTTGGGTAAACTTGTACTTCTTGAACATGTCATCCTCTTAATATGTGTGAATGACCTCTGATTTTTTCACACTTAATATCCACTTATATTGGGTGTATTTATATTTCTCACACATAATTATTTGATAGATTTATCCTTAATTTAAGGATACCATCTTTATAATGGATTTCATATCAATTTACATTTCCATTGAGACTTCATTGTTGTTATGCACCAATTCACTCTTATATGGTGTGTATACTATCCTTTGACATATTATATCATGAATCCCTTTATTCTCATGATATTATAAAGTTCCGATTAAATGTTATTCTACAATTATTTGTATTCAAGAGTCTCTCATTTTGTTAAATTTTTTTAACAAAAATATCGTTTTAAATGTTTTAATGATTTATTATTCTAAACCCTTATCTTTAATGTCCATGTTTTCAAAGTGGTTTTCAGTATTTATTTAAAATTATAAATCCAATAAAAGCTTCAAAGTGGTATGGGACACTTTGATTCAAAAATCTCTTTTAAATGGTTTTTGAAAATGGATTTCTTAATTTAGTATCTTGGAATTACTTATTATGATTGCAAATGAAATGTTGTTATTGAAATGATTATATTTTCAATATTTTATGTGTAATGATGGTACATGGAAATTTTACGGGTGGTTACGTGATAAACCATATGACGGGTGGTGCTGTGAATACCAGGATGGGTGGTTACGTTATAACCTCCAATGCATTGGTTATGGAAGTCGGCCATATGGCTATCCCATTAAGTATGTGTGGAAGTCGACCGTATGGTTATTCCATTTTAGTATGTTTATGTCCCAAGTTACCTTTATATGTTATGTGTTCCTTACATGGGTTTTATGGTAATATTTTGGTTACAAACGGGTAAGTACTGGTCTTTTATTCAGTGAATAGTTTTTACTACTTCATAAAGGTGAAAATTATTACTTTGGTAAAGTAATCATGGTTTACTTTTTGTTTTGGAAAAACTAACAGTTTTCCTTATTTGTGTATCCTTTACTGGGATTTTTATGCTCATCCCATGTTTTTGAAATGTTTTCCACAGGACTTAAAGACGAATAGGGTCAAGGATGGGATCAAGGAAAGACATGCTATCTAAAACATGGAACTAGACATGTTTCCTTTTTAAGTTTTTTTTATGTTATGGAAACTTAGTAGAAGTGTCTACTATGTATTCTTTTGAGATGTAATAGTTTTGACCTAATTCTCTAAAACTCTAAACCAGAAAAGATCCTCAATGTGAATTATTCATTTAATTCAATAATTATGTAAGGTTTAAGGCCAGGGCCTTATAGTTGGTATCAAAGGTCGGTTTAGATAACTTTATAGGTTAGGGTATTCTCTAAGCACAAGTGACATTACCATAATGGATAGGATTTCAGAAAGAGTCCTAGTTTTAGATAAAGTGAGTGAGTAAGTATATCTTAGTGTTCACCTTCCTCATTAGTACATGATGGTTTTGTTGTTATACTCACACTGACATTTCTGTTTTTAGTGAATGGATGGATCTAGCAGGCACCAAAGAGACAACAGGTTTGAAGGAAACTGTGGTGGTTCTCTGATTAGGATACTAGATAAATTGAGGGATTCAATGAGGAAACTCATGGTTGTTCTAAACCAACTATCAATGAGTCATGATCAACAACTTGAACCTTGGTATGATCTGTAATGGATCATGTATGAGATGACCAATCGATGTGGAAGTTCAGGTAATAATTATAAAGGTAACCATTAGAGTTTATATGATCCTTACTTTTGAGGTAATTATGGGTTATTATATGTTATGCTGGAAAATGAAAGGAATGAGATAAACATGAGGTTAAAATATGTTATGATCATTTTTGAAGATCTTATCTCGTTTTGGGGATGTTTTAAAACTATATAGTTTTGGAAAAAGGACAACATGCAGACCGTGTGACAACCCGTCGCGTCGGACAAATCTGCGGGAATCGAACCCACAACCAAAGTGCGACTGGTATTTATCGCCTACCACTGGACTACGTGAAGTCCCTGGTTAGTTTGACTGATTCTTTTTAGTTAGATGATTTTATGAATTAAGGGTAAGTTGATTTTGGGTTATTTATGAAAATGATTAACCTATCATGGAGGATATGTGATTAGGTTAATTACTTTTCAATATGAGACTTTAAGAGCAATTGATGTTGTTTGGAGATAAATGTTACGATTTAACTTGGAAGACTATGTGACTAAATCCTTCAAATATTTGGGTTTCAGTGTTAGTTTGGTTTACTTTGAAGAATTTTATGGAAAAATTGTTTATCGAATGGTCCTCGTTGAACTTTGGGTTTTGTTGGACAAATTTTGGAGATTAAGGATAGATTTTCTTTTTATAAAAGGTTATCCTTTTCTAGATTATTTGATCTTGTACTAAACTTTTTGGTTTTGGTTTTGGTTAAAGTATAAAGACATGTGAAGTATATAGTTCTCTTTTGTGGATTAGGTGATTCTCTAGAAGTTGATTATAGTACTCTTAATGTGAACAAGTCTTCCTAAATACTCATCTTTTGGAGAAAATATGAGTTAGTGTAAGGACTCTAATAAAATTTGAAAGTCAACAGGATAAGTGATTATGTTTCCTTATGAATCAATTCTTCAATAAAAAGTAACTTAAAACAAAAATGTTGTCCATTAACTTTTTCTACTGTGGAATCGAATACCGTTTAACCCATCACAAGTTTGTGATTTTCTTATGGTTAACTTTCCCCTAGACATGTTTACTATCACTCTCCATCAGAACATGACCCTTTGTTTTTTCCTCCATGTCCATATTTTCATACTTGGAATCTTAGTATGGGTTAACTCGGGTGACCTCTGTACTTCTCTTTCTTTATTTTAAAGTGATTGTTTTACCGACTCTTGTTCCGATGTGGGAATTTCAAGGATGTTTCCAAGACAATTTTAAAATTGCGAGGACGCAATTCCCAAAAGGGGGGAAGGATGTAACACCCCAGGTTAATAAAGAGTATGAAATTTTCACATTTATCCGTAGTTGTGAATAAAATATTAATATGACTTTAAAGGGGACGCTATGCTCGATGGCGTACCCAACACACAACAACGAGTTTCTTGGGAATCTTACATTGCACTATAATAATAAAATAATATTATTTTAAATAGTAGTTCCTGCATGACCGTTGTAATGGCTGGAATGAACAGAACAAACTAAAAAATGATTATATATGTTTGTCAAATATTTTTTACTTTTTTCAATAAATGTTAGAGGATTAAAAATGCGAATGAATCCAATTTTAAGCGTAAACATTCTAATATTCTTTAAAATGTCGATTAACCGCCCTTTGATGGCGAACCTCTTTTAAAACCAATTTTTGACAATTTTATGTTTTATATTTTACAAAATAAAATTCTTCTTTAGAATCGGGACATCAAAATTTACTTTGTGTAAATTTTTGGTATTTTTCCGAAAAAGTTCAATTTTTAATGAATAGTGAAAAATGTTGTATTTTAATTCAAAACCTCTTTTTAATCTAATTTATTTATATGATTATATTATCTTTTCAATTGATTTTAAAGTTAAATTAGAATCTATTTTTACCATTTAATCCATTAGTGTTCGTTGTAATTAATTTCACTTTCAAATCGGACTTAAACTAGTGTCCATCTTTTGATACATTTTGTTTTATAAAAACACGCTATTTGTTTTGACAGCGGGAATTAATTATTAAATTCATTAATGAAACTTATAGGTTTTGAATTTTGTAATATAGACATCATTTTTGAATTTGGAATATCAAATATAGCTTAGGGTGAATTTTTGGTAATTTTCTGAAAAACATCAATTTTTGATGAATAGTGAAACCACTAAGTGGTACTTATAAAAAATGATTTTTCCGTTTAGATGAAATTTTTCCGTCATTGTTTTTTGAATTTAAAAAATCCAATATACATGGTTGTCATTAAGATGTAAAATGTGGTTCAATGAGATTAAAATAATTTTTTGGTGAATAGTAACTTATTAAGTTTTTAATCACGAATATAGGTAATTAGTGTAGTTTAAGGTAAAAATAATGTTTTAATAATATGAAATGACCTAGACACATGTCCTACCCTAATTGGATGAGTCATGGACGACCAAGAAAATCCATGTGTCAACTTGGGGACCCCATGGAGCCACATTGGTTGGAAAATGACATAAATACCTTTTTATTTAATGTTAAAGTAAAAATGACACAAACATGAGATGTTTTACTAAAACAATTTTTACATGGGGCTATACGAGTCATATTTTTGAGTATAAATAGTAATTGAAAAGATAAAACTATTTCCTACATCATAGTATTTTTTTTATAATTTTTAGACATTAAATAAATTAAATTATTTATGACATCATGATGATGCAGCGATGACCTCATTATTTAACGAATTAAATAAAATGGAAAGATAATGTAAAATATAAGACCTAAACATGTAAAAAACCTATTTTATGGGTGTCTTTATGACCCTTATCACCTTATCCTTGAAACACATCAATGTGGGGACATTAAAATCCTAAAATCATTTGAAAATAAAGTTAAATTTTATACCTTTCCAAGAGTGCCCCTCCTCTCCTCTTATAAAAGGCCCCCACCTCTACCTCCTTACCCACACTTCCAAAGCCTTTGGCTCGGCCAAAACCTTCCCATTTTATCTCTCCAAATCCCTCTCTAACTCTTTGAAGCCTTAATTTGGGAATAATCCTTTCCAAGGAAGCCTTTGAGCTCAAATCAAAGGAAGTTACCCGATTTTAAGGTAATGTCTTCACTTGTGTCCTTTTGTTTTATTTTGCTTCTCCAACCCCCTAAACTCTTTTTATTAATTTATTTTGTAACAAATACAGTATCTTAATTATACTAGTATGTTTTTATAAGAAGGATTCTAGCTACACTTACACACACCTACATCTAATGGTTAAAGAACATACTGTTTTTGTGGATGACGAATTTCTGCCTCACGAAACGATGATTGTTCAACATTCTTCTAACACCTTCAAAGGAGGCCATTAAGATGAAACTATATTTATATATGATATATAATATTTTTATTTTTTACTTAAGATTCTGTATTTTTCATTGATGGCATACCTTTATGGTTTCCATTATGGGTCAACGCGATATCTTCATTTAAGGAAGTGCGGACTACCGCCCCCTCAAAGTGATTTGATTCGTTAATACCATATGTGGTACGTATAAAGGATATATTTAATGATATTATATATGATACCATACTGGAATTAAAATACTACTATGTATCATTATGTTTTCAATTCCATTAAATATGAAATAGAAATGGAAGTAGCGTTCATGCGTACGTACGGCTTACCGTCTCCATGAACGGTACATTTCATTTCTTATCTCAAAATGTTATGTACTATTATAAGTACATACATATAATGGATATATATGTGATATATTACATATAAATTATGGATATAATTATAGAATTATAACATATATATATATCTCCCATTTTGTTTTAATTCCATTAACATGACAAAAAATGAAAGTAGCGTTCATGCGTACGTACGGCCGACCGTCTCCATGAACGGTGCTTTTAATTTTTTAACTCCAAATTATATTGAATTGTATAAAATGAATATATAATGGATATATATGATATTTAAAACATCAACACTATTCTAGATATGATGTACCTATAACTACATGGAAAATTATTTTCCAACAAGTTCTATTTTTAACTCATGTACCAAACATCGACAAAAACGTCTGATATGAACTCATATTGTTAACCAATTATTATAACATTAAAATATGTGATATGAACGGAATAATAAACTTTATAGGAGGTCCTTAAGAAATTATAAATTGACCAAAGTTTATTATTCAGGAATATAAAGTAACGAACAAGACAAGTTGGACTTGAGGTAAGGGATCCTACCCCTCTCTTTCTTTTTAAGTACACTCTTTTATGTCATTCCTTTTAAGATCATATTTCTTATGATTGGGATGTTATTTTATATTACTCCTACTATAATTTTTATGTTCATATGATGAGAGACCCTATTTGATCTCATAAATCCATTTTTGGAAGCATTAAGTGGCGTCGTTAAGCTGCCGAGTTTTCGTAAGGGATTTTTCATCTCACATTTATTCCCGTGACATTTATGCTACATTTTCCACTATTTCCTTTGAGTGGTGTTTGTAATTCCCATTATTATACACTTTGTGTAGTATAATTTCATTTATGGGTATTTACATCTTCATTTTATGACCCTTCTTCCTTGGGGTGTACTTTTCGAAAGTTACCCAACTCGGTAAGGGGACCTTTCACCCTCCTCTTTTTAAAAGACTTCTTTTGTTATGTATTTTAATCTACATCTTATTATGTTGGGATATTTTCTTCTATATCCTTATTGATTTAAATTTTATGTCCATGTTATGAGATACCATTCACTCTCTCATCGCCCAATTTTCTGAATTTTGAAGTGACGCCGTTAGGCTGTCGAAATTTTACAAATGAACGTCTTAACCCAATTTCGATCTCTTTGGGTTCAACTTGTACTTCTTGAACATGTCATCCTATGAATATGTGTGAATGAAATCTTATTTTTTCACAATTAATATCCAATTATATTGGGTTTATTTATATTTCTCACACATAATTATCTGATAGATTTATCCTTAATTTAAGGATACAATCTTTATAATGGATTTCATCTCAATTTACATTTCCATTGATACTTCATTGTTGTTATGCACCAATTCACTCTTATATGGTGTGTAAACTATCCTTTGACATATTATATCATGAATCCCTTTATTCTCATGATATTATAAAGTTCCGATTAAATGTTATTCCGCAATTATTTGTATTCAAGAGTCTTTCATTTTGTTAAAAACTCTTTAACAAAAATATCATTTTAAATGTTTTAAAGATTAATTATTCTAAACCCTTATCTTTAATGTCCATGTTTTCAAAGTTGTTTTCAGTATTTATTTATATGGACATTAATGTTTTAAAATTATAATTCCAATAAAAGCTTCAAAGTGGTATAGGAAAATTTGATTCAAAAATCTATTTTAAATGGTTTTTGAAAATGGATTGCTTAATTCAATATCTTGGAATTACTTATTGTGATTGCAAATGAAATGTTGTTATTAAAATGATTATATTTTAAAAAATTTATGTGTAATTATGGTACTTGGAAATTTTACGGGTGGTTACGTGATAAACCATATGACGGGTGGTGCCGTGAATACCAGGACTGGTTGTTACGTTATAACCTCTAATGCATTGGGTATGGAAGTCGGTTTTATGGATATTCCATTAAGTATGTGTGGAAGTCAACCGTATGGTTATTCTATTTAAGTATGTTTATGTCCCAAGTTACCTTTATATGTTATGTGTTCTTTACATGGGTTTTATGGTAATATTTTGGTTAAAAAAGGGTAAGTGATGGTATTTTATTTAGTGAAGAGTTTTTACTACTTCATAATGGTGAAAAGTCTTACTTTGGTAAATTACTCATGGTTTACTTGTTGTTTTGGAAAAACTAACATTTTTCCTTCTTTTTGTATACTTTACTGGGCTTTTTATGCTCATCCCATGTTTTTGAAATGTTTTCCACAGGACTTAAAGATGAATAGGGTCAAGGATAGGATCAAGGAAAGACCTTCTATCTAAAACATGGAACTAGACATGTTTCCTTTTTAAGTTTTTTTATGTTATGGAAACTTAGTATAAGTGTCTACTATGTAATCTTTTGAGATGTAATAGTTTTGACCTAATTCTCTAAAAATCTAAACCTAAAAAGATCCTCAATGTGAATTATTCATTTAATTCAATAATTATGTAAGGTTTAAGGCTGCGGCCTTATACTGAGGTGGATCCATAAAATTATGTGTTGAAATGTATTCTAGTTATTAATTCATTAATAGTGAATATATATTTTGATTCTAGTTTTACAAAATAATTTTTATCATGAATGTCTAGTAAAACTATTGAAACACCACAAAAAATCATGGAAGTAGAGATATAAGTGAAAACTGAATATGGGGAAATTATTGCATCCCATGTATATACCTTCTCCCCTATGATAATTTGTGGACTGAACTACCTAGAAAACTTTTTTGTACTCCCTTATGTGTAATTTGATATAATTTTTGGTATGGATTAAATTTCATTATATATATATATATTATAATATTCCTTGATAAGGAAATCACTCCATGTATCATGATTTAACCACTGATTCTATAAAAGGCTAGGGATGAGGATGGATCTTCTTTAGCACCCAAATCTCAACCATTGATATTATTTCTCTACAATTAAGAATATATAGCACACCTGATTGAATATATGGGAATAATCATTCTATAATACATTCCCATTGTTAGGGGAAACATTGATGTGTTTCCTGATGAATTTCATTGTCTTCCTCTTATATGATAGGTTGAGTTTTCAATGGATATTATACATGCGAAGTTACAATTATCCCAGAAATTGTATTGAATAGATGTTGTGGAACATGATGAGGTCAAGAAACAAATACATGATAAATTAGATAATATATTCATATCCCAAGTGCTACACCCTTGGGTTCACTACTTCTATTCATTAATAATAAGGATAGGTTAATGCACCTTTACATTGATTATTGTGACCTCAAAAAATTAAGATAAAGAAAAAGTAACCTCATAAAAATATTTATGAATTGTTTGGTTAGTTATGTGTATCACAATACATATCCAACATGAATATGGGGTTAGGGTATTACCATGTATTGGTGAAGAAGTTGGATATCCCCACGACTTCTTTTTGTACATGGTAAATGCCCTACAAGTTCATAGTAATGCCATTAAAACTCACTAATAGCCTAACAATATTCACAGACTTGATGAATAAAAACATTATAGAATACATTGAGAATTTTTTGTTAGTAATTATATATGATATGATGATATTATTCAAATACCATGAGGGGAACTATTTGTATCTACACACTATACTAAATACCTTATAAAAGGAGAATCATTTTTCCAACTACATCAAATGTGTGTTCTTGTGGAAGGAACTCTCATTCATGGAGATAATAATCATAAGAAATGGGATATATGTGTACCCTTTAATGATAGATGAAATTAAGGATGAGTGAGGATGACATATGTGACATATATCTATAGATTCATTAGATTATTCAAGTATTATAATCTATTAATAGAAATTTCTCATGATTGTGAAACCATATAACCAATATTTCATAGAAGGGGTTTTGGTTTTATAGGAATGATGAATGTGGAGAGAGATTCATCAAGGTATAAGGGAGGGTTATCACATCAGATGGTCTCTCACCACCAATAAGTGGAACATTTTCATTGTATTTATTGAAACATCGATGAAGCGATTGGGATGGGTGTTAATACAGAATAAAAAATACATATACTATTCTTCAAGGTATTTTAATGGTAAAAAAAATAAAAACCTAATGCAAGATATATTATTTACTATAGTATAATTCTCATTGAAAATATGGGGGTGTTATTTATTTGGGGATATGTGTGAAATATATATGGATCAGAAAATCCTCAAGTATATATTCATACATAAATAAATAAATATGTTCCAAAAAAGATGGGTATGGATCACCAAGGACTATGACTGATCAATTGAAAATCATCATGGAAATGTGAATAAAGTAGAAACATACTATATGTAGAAAGGAACCAACAATTTTATCATTGATTATAAATAAGAAATACATGATCTTATTAGGTTTGAAAAAATATGGTCATGTCAATCATAAATGACGAAATATCATCAATACACTCACAAATGATTTCTCAATTGTCACTTATAGAGAGGTTAAAGGATACTTAATGAGATGATGTGGGAATTTAGAATAAATTTGAATCTATAATAAAAGGTAATTTTTCAAAGATAAATTTTAATGAATAAGGATTTTAGAGATTTGTGTAAAAACAATGTGTACCATCTAATGCCGAGTTAATGAATGATCTGTTTGATGATGGACATAGCGTATCCTTTTCCATCGACTCAAGAAGCACAATGATATATTGAGATCTAAAAGATCACTATTTTTGGGAAAATATGAATAGAGCGATCACATTATATACATCATTATGTCTTTTATATGACCCTGTGAAGGAAGAAAGAAAAAAATATAAGTGGATGATGCAATCAGTACCTATCCATACACAGAAATGAGAAAACATCACAATGGATTTTGTCACCAATCATCCAAATACATCAAGATGAAATAATTACATATGGGTTGTGGTGGATATTCTTATTAAGTATGCATACATGATTGTGATTTGAAATCATTTATCTCTCAATAAAAATGAAATGATAATCATTATAGAAGTGGTGAGGATGCATGGAACACCACTATCGATTGTATCTGTATGAGATCTATGATTTACCTCCATGATTTGGAATATTATTCAATATGCTCAGACTATTGAGTTATGAATCTTCCTAGGTTATCACTCTCAAACTGTTGAACATTCTATGTATACTATCTAGGAACTTGAGGATATGTTGATAGAATTCTCAATTGACATCAAATAAAGATGGGATCACTATTTCCCCCTAGTTGATTTATTATACAATAAAATTGTCCACTCAAACATCCAAATGGATCACTATGAACCCGATTATGATACGATTATCAAAATAGATGTATGATGGGATGAGTTTGGTGAACAAAAATTTCAAGGTCTATAAATGGTTGAGGAAATAGTGGAATATGTCAGTACCATTCACCAACACATCAAGGATGCTCAAAATTGGAAAAAGAGCTATGCTAACTATCATCAATGAGAACTAGAGTATGATTTTTAAACATTTTATTAATTTAGATATATACATGGAAAAAAATTATGTGATTTTGATAGAATATAAAACATAGTTTAACATGTATCAGACCCTTGGAGATCCTTTATTGAATTGGAGCTGATGTTATTGGATAGCATTCCATAAAATCATATATCATAAACAACATGTATTCCATGTATACCTCTTGAAATATTACATTTCATACCCCTCACATGTACTCAATCCATTGGTGGTACCTTGGAATACTGATATATCATATGACGAGAAGCTGGTATAGTTATTATATTGTAGAGAAAAAGTTATATGGAATATGATAATGTACTCGGTGAAATTGTTGTCGAGAAACCACAAGTTTGAAGAATCCACATGGGAACCATAAGAGGTGAGGAAACATAGATAACCTAATCTATTTCAGGGTGGGAAATTAAAATTTCTCGGGAATTTTTTTTGAAGGGGTGTATACTATAACGACCCAACCATTTATAAATTAAATTCCCCATATGATTTAATTAAATGTCTTATTATGTTTTATTGTTACAATAAACACATTCAATTATTTGGTTTTATTATATTTTCTTTTATTGATATAACCATTAATAATAATTATCATTTATAATATATTCATTGTACACTGATCACATTATTAGTATAATTATAGGATTTAAACAAATGCAATTGAAATAGGAAAAGGAAGTGATAGCCTCAGTCAGTAAAATTGTACCCTATGAAGCAAATTTTTCAAAGATTCCAAGGGAGATAGTGTCACTAGGATTTTCCCTTTACAAATCCCATGCTAATATCTTACCACATAAGCATGAGTTAAACCATTTACAAGAGATGTTCAAGATTGTCGATATCACATCCCAAACTAAGTAAGCTGAACCACTCCATCAAAGTCTCTTCATCACACACATTAATCATAGGGAGTTTGATTTTTTATTAATGGCATATGTATTAGTAACCATGATATAAGAGTATGTAAATTTGTTTTTATATAACAATGAATATATTTTCATCCTATTATTGTTACTTTATAAATGATTTCGTATTTTACAATAAAACAATTATATTTTTAATTAGTAGTCTATTTTAATTAAAATGTTTATTTTAGTGAATTAATGGATTTTTGAATGATTTTACTTTTATAAAAAAAAATATTTTTTTTATTATATATAAATGTTCAAATAATTTCTATGAATTAAAATGTAATTTTTATAAGGGGTAGAAAACATCTATTGTCAAAGAACCCATCATTTCCCAATAAAAGCTGATTATTATTTTAAAAGTGAAAATAAAAATATAATGAAAATTATTTTGATAAAATGAATCTTGATTTTGTGTATCAAAATGTCAAAATTATCCTATGGTGAATTTTTCCTAATTTTATAAGACAAATAGTTTTTGGGGAAAAAATTAGAAATCATACTAATAAACACAGTGTTTTAGGACGTCATAATGACCCAAAAGTGATGTAATAAATAAAATAAAAGTTATAGAATATGAAATAATTTTTTTCAATTTAAAATAATGTACTTCTAAATTTATTTTATTACTTTTATAGATCCTTTATCAATCCTACAAAACACATAATATATTTTTTAGTTTTAAAATCATTTATTTAAGAGTATAAATAAATTCCACATAAAAATAGGTGTTATATTTTTAATTTCATCCCACAGTCTTATAAAATAGTGAAATACACCCTCTATGGAAAAAACCATGTTTAAAAAAATGTTATGGTTTGCGGTTTTGGTTATATTATTATAGAGTCAAAAAACCTAAGATTGAGAAACAAAAACCCACTCACTTCTTATATAAACCCTCTAAATAACACATTTATCTTTATTATAAATCCTTACAGAACTTACTTACTCATCCCTCCATTCTATTGAGTCCTATCATGATTCCCCCACGCTCTCATGAAGCTTATTCCATGAATCTTGAGTCACACAAAAAATTAAGGGATCCTCACATTCTCTTATTTATTTAAAGTTCATTAATTTATCATCCCTGGTATTTCCAATTCCTAATTTTGGGAGACATCTTTACATGACCCTATTACTTACCATTATATAAAAAAATTATTATAAACCCATTTAACTCTCATAATATTTTTGTTAATTTTTAAGAGATGCTATTATGTTGTCAAAATTTCCCCACAATTTTACATACCCAAACAATTGTGTAGTGAATTCCATCAAACTATACAATCAAGTGTGGTCACCTTTATAAAAATATTATTCAATGAATTGTGACGTAAAATTATATATTCAACACTAATTTTCATGTAACAAAATATGATAATGAATGAATCCATATGGTAACAACTATGTGACACTTTTATGCATGAGAATGAAATGAATGTTATGGGTACGTCCAGAATTATAAAGAACTCCAATTAATTTGGAAATCATTAGTCTCATGATACATCATGTTGGGATAGGGAGTGAATGTGATTTCTGTATATTAATTTTTCCATCATCATTTCATGGTAGTTATCCTTAACCTATATTTATAATGCCTAGTTTTAAGTTGTTTCCACTTTTACCATGTTTTCGATTATGATTATCATGCTATTTCCTATATTATTGTTCATGTTTAGGATTATCACCACTTTTATGCCTTGATGATATGAATACTGTCTAATATGTGTTTCCTTCTTCATGTTATTCCATATTTATTCCATTACTAGGATTTACACATCACCCCTTTCTTATGTATGTCACTAGGTTATCCCATGAAGTATTAATTGGGTGCATATTAAGGATGGTTTCAATAACGATAATGTTTTAATTTTCTAAATTACTATTTAATGCACCTAATTAAAAAATACATTAGAATTATTGATCATAAATGTGGTATTAATTTTAATCTTATGTAATAAATAATGAATAAATGGGAAATAAAGAGAAGGGTTATTATAATGAAAATAATATATCTCTAGACATATTTTTATGAATGTGATGGAATTTAGGACACTTTGTGACTGAATAGTACGGATAAGAGAAATACCCTAATAGAATGTACAATTTTTTTCATTTGAGTATAACCCTAATCTCAATAATTAAGTGTTCAGTACCAAATGTGATGTATATAGTGAATGTTATCAGGATATTAGTTATGATTGATATTATTTGTTATAGATATGGGGATTTGATGTGTAATCCCAGAAATAATTAGTTAGTTGTGGGTATCAATCACGGATGATTACATGATATCCATACATTTGGTCTCTGACCAAGTGGGCAGTGTAATAATCTATATAGTTTATTATTTGAGTTTGGATAATTTCATAAAAATTTGGATAGTATGAATATAATTTATATAAATTAATCCTCTATGTGATATAAATTATCTCAAGTATGAGACTATGTTTTATAAAAAGGGAGATTATAAAATTATCAAATGAAATAATGAGTGTGAGATAGTCTATGGATGAAAAATAATGTAAACCATGGAGTTACATATTGAATATTAGATGAGACATTAATGTTCCTTGTTAAAGGAAAACATCATGGAGTTGTAGGAGTTTGTAAGCCCAATAATTCATAGTGTTTGTGGTATTTTTTTCAAGATTATATTGTGTGGTATTAGCTAACGAATTGTGTGGGATAGTGTATTATTAGACAATAATTTTTTTAAGAACATCATTCTATGAATGAACACTGTATGTGATTATAATAGGGCATGATATTTATAAACATTTTACAATTTTATATGTCTTGTTTTCATATTGTAATGATTATTACAAAGTAGTTCTAGAATAGTATGTGACAATAGATATCAGAAATCATCACAGAATCATTAATATACATGATGTAAGATGCTTAGAAAAATAAATGGTATGATGGGGAATTTTTAATGGCCCAATCCTCAGGTGGTGTGTAAAATTTGTGAAATATTTCTTTATTACGGAACCAGGTATCTAGAAAGATAATATTTTAGGACTTTGGTATAAATTTGGAAAAGTATTCATTTAATTTATTTTTGTTTTATACATATTTTTATATTTTAGAGTACATAAAACTGTGTAGAAAATTAGAATGAAATGATTTTATGGATTCCAGTGTTATCAAGTATCATTTGTTACTAAGTAATTTTATTCCGATTTCCAGGTCTCATCCTTTCTAGTTGTATAAAAAATATTAAAATTCCAATTTTTATAAGGTGTGGGTGTAACATATATCCAATTGATTTTATATAAGGGAGTACTATTTTGGACAGTCTTTAGTATTTCATTTGGGGTCTAATTGGTAACTAATAGTCACCATGGTTGTTTTTTTAAAGAGTAGAAAATTATATTCATGAGCATTTCTTTTTTAGTTTAATTGGAGTGTTGGGTGACCATTTACATTACCATTTAACATTGGTTCCTCTCCTTGATCCCCTTTTATTCTCCACTTTATATGGAGGATGTATAAGATTTCATTATGGTACTGATCACAGATAACCACACCAATTTATATTATCAAAACTATCATAATTAATATTCCCAAATTATTAGATGGGCATGATTTGTTTTTATTCCATAATTCAATTGGATTGATGAGTGATCATGTTGATATAGATTACCTTATATGTAGTGAATTATTAGGATGTGGATGAGTGAAAACACAAATCATTATACGAAATTTTAGTGGATATGTTAACCCTAATGAGATATCATAATGTTCTTTAAAACTATGTGTAGTTGATTATCAAAATATGATTAAAAATTATAGATTATACATGTTATATATGTATATGTGTTTTATGAACATTATTCCTCATATTCCATGGGATTATTAGAAGGGTATTCCACACAAGAATATTTTAAAATTATAATGGATTATATAGATGTGTATGGAAATGGATGAACATGGATAAAGGGATTAACTCATTATTAATGTATGTGTTCTAAGAGTATACATCCATTATCTATTATTTCTTGTATTGCGTGTTTTGTATGTGGGGTTATGTGATTGTGGTTTAATTTTGTATTATCTGTGGGGGTTGTGTATTTAATATAATTTGATCCTGAACTAGGAGGGCTTATGTTATGATCCCACACATAGTTCCACTATATTTTTTCCCACTATAACATTAAATAGATATGGATTTTTCACTAAATGGTATGAGAAATTACAAAGGTATTATAGGATTGGGAAATGGATCAAGTTTTATAGAAAATTATTATCTATTGTTATGTGATACACCATTATCAGAGATTTTTTATTACTAAAGGAATTAGTTGCGGATTGTGAAATCTACATAGGAATTAAAATATTCAAGTGGGTAACATTCACCATAAAAAAAGTTTACACGTAAGAACCGTATTGAAATAGAATAAAATAAAATGAGAGTGTGGTTTTTTCACTCAATATTAGATTTTAGACTAACAGGTACCAAATAACCTAGGTTTTAATATTTGTAATTGTTTTTCCGTGATTCTTTAAGAAATATAGCCATATGAGGGGTCACCATTGACCCATTTTTTAAATAGTATAGTCTAATGGTAATGAAACATAAACGAGGATCATTGAAAAAAAATTTAATTATCTTTTAGTTGGGTGTAATGGAGCTATAATATGGACCCATTCATAGAAATTTTCATATATGAACTAAGAACAAGAGGTAGAGTTTTTCATATTTAATGATTTATATGGTGACATAGATTTCTATCATGATAATGTAATGGGTATAGTGTTAACCTTGATTGATTTTGATTATCACTCATCATATCTATTTGATTTGATTTACTAATATCCAAATAGATAAAAGAGTATTCCAAGCATGTAATTTAGATTTTTATAGTGCGATAAATGTTACCATATCATTTATTAAATTAAAAGTTAAAATATATTTAATTTGATTTTAACTTGTACTTTGATGTTTTACTCAATATATGGGACTCTTCACCTTGTGGGGGTTATATTAATGATTCATTTTATAGATATGTTATAATTGACTAGTTTAATATGTAATAAACTATTTGTTGAGAGATTCATTATCAGATTAATTAATATAGATTATTTAAAATGCTAAGTTATGTGTGACTATAGAAAGCACATTGAATCTGTATTGGTGGAGGCTCTAATATAAATATTCCATATAGGATGTTTGGGCATATTATTAACATGGTCAGGATAAAATATATTTTTCACTGTAAAATATAATTTCTAATTTAGAATGGGATAGTTATGAGCCTAGACTAGTTCATATGTATATCAAAATATTATCTCAGATGATAATGTTATAATGGATTGATGGGTAGTTTACCCAACATAGTATAATGTGAAAAACTATGGGAATCATTATCTTATTTCTTTATATGTTGAAGTCTTCATGATTCAATCTTTAGTTTAGATTCTTGAGAACTGAATTGAATGTATAGCTTATGTAGGTTTGTAGTTTTATATGTTATTTTATTCTATTATTTCATGGATATATATATATATATATTATTTATTTTTAGGGGACCCATCGATAGTAGTTTCTATATTTTTATGCTTACACTTTATGTTCACTATAGTGGATGTGATGATTTTTTATTGGAATGTAAATTAGGGTGTGATCCCTAGAAGTTTTTGTGAAAAAGAAGAAAAAGATCGAAGATATATGGGGTTTCCTAAGGATAGGTTTAATATTTGTATAGGAAAATATGTTATTATTTTATTTCATTCGAATACATGTATACTGATTGATCATACCAACATGTGATATAATTGTTTTGCATGAAAATAATATTGAATGATTTCATTTTTTATAGCACGGTATATGGTTTTATCTCTAGTTGGATAAATTATATATTTATTTATATTTTAAATTGAATTATATATCATTTATATAATTTTAAATTAGTTATTAGTTCGTGGTGTTGATATTGATTTTAGTATAATCTCCCTACATAACAGTATTTAGCACTCAACACTAGTAAGCATCCGTTAATGTACCTAGAGGAATATCATATGTAATTTAGAGATTTAGATGCACAATAAGGATGAGTTTCAAGTAGAGATATTAGAATGGAAGTGAATGAAAAAATATAATAGGGGTGGATATAGATAAATAATGGAATAAATATACATTTTATATAATTAATTATTTATCAATATCTTTTTAAAAACATATATAAATATAACGATAAACGAGAATCATATGACATTCTGTTGAATTTTATAGTAATAATATACAAAAACTATATAATGAAATTATATTTTCTCACTCTTTTAATAACATAAATGAGTTAATAAAACCTTACTATTATATATAAGCATACCATCATTTTGAGGAATTTATATAATAATAAAAAATAAAAATCATTATTCATCTCCAAAATAACAATAATTTAATATTTCTTGTATATACTAATGTTAGAATTCTCAATTTTCTATTATAAATTAAAATCTATTTAATTATTAAAACAAAGGTAATCGATAGAAATAAAATAAGTTCCGGAATTATAAATTTATCATCATCCATGAGAAATAATCCAATAATTAAAAATAATATAAATGATTTATATTGTTGTTGATCTAGATTTTATATTTTTTAATATACTTACCACCTACCAAATGAGCTCCTAGATTATTGAATAATTATGTCATGACCCATCCCCCAGGGCTCGTATCATGACTACCCCAAGCCCGCCTTCCATAGGCTAGGGGCTGGCATCTAGCACCAAAGGCGTAACTCCCTAAAAACTGGGAAGGTATTGCCTATACAAAACATAACACACACAACCAGAGTACAAGAGGAAGTAAAAACTAAGTAAAGCATTATAACAAGTGTGCTAAAAGTACAAAGGGGCCAGAAATACAAGCCCAACAGAAAGGTAAAGCTACATCTGAAAGAAAGTACAACTGAAAGACAAACAGCAGGAAGGTGACTAGCAGCTCCTAGATCATCCACCACAGATCCTACCTGAAGGGTATGTATATATTTCCTCCTCAGCACTCCACATATATCAGTCCACTCCATGTGTCATCACACTGAGTGTCCACCTCCGGGTACCATCCATTCCTCGAACACTCTCCCTCGGTCGGCACTGTCCGTCGTCTGCATCCAATACAACGAGGTGTGGGAATAGCCCGTGAAGGGGTGAGTATAACAATACTCAGTAGGGACCCCGAGACCCTCAAGGTCTCACTAAATCCAACAAGGATAAATCAAAAAGACAGTTACCAACATATAACCTTTACTTAGGTATATGCCCATACATATACATATGTTATCAAGTAACCCATCTCAATCATGAGGAAAACACAAAGGTCATTGAGTCAGCTCAAACAAATATTTTCATTAACGAAACCACAACTACTGGAGAACTCCTCCTCTGTCGAGTACAGTGGCTCTGTCGTGACTCTGAGGCACTACTCACTAAGCTTAGACTACTGAGGTACTCCTCCTGTCGAGTACCGCGGGTCTGCTGCCAAACCGGGCGCTCCTCCACTATGGGTCTGCCACCAAACCGGGTTCTCCCCCTAATAGTTGTCAGAGGTACTCCTCTGGTCGAGTACCATGGGTCTGCTGCCAAACCAGGTGCTCCGTCTGCCGTTGGTCTGCTTCCAAACTGGGAGATCCATCCACTGGGCTAGTATAATCACTCCGAGTCGAATCGGTAAAGCAGTCGTCATGTCTATAGCTACTAGGTCTCTGCACTATGTCTGCTCGTCTCCGGGAGGATCAACTCTACGATCTACTAGTTGATACTCTAAGTGTCAAAAAGTCTCACATAGAATTATCACAGAGGACCTCCTCATGATAGGGGTCTCAACTAAATAGATGACGTGTCAATCGGATGCCTGGTCTATGAGTTGTTAGCCTTTTTGTCCTGGGGGCCCGATTGGTTTCATGTACGAACCAACCTGACCATATCACAACGCTACCCTGAATTCCCATGGGGTATTTTTGATGGGACCGCTTCTCAAAGATATTACCAAAGCCGTTAACGGTTCGTCAAATGGACGTCCGGTGCCAAAGATATGGCCAACGCAAACAAAGGGTCAAAAGTGGGTCCGGGTCCAGTCGGATCGACTCGTCGCAACTCAGTCTGGGTCGACCCAGTCAGACTTGTAGGGTCTGACCCGGACCGTTGGGTAGTTTTGCCCGCTGAGTTTGGCCTAGTCCGCTGGGCTGGGCCCAATGGACTGCATGGACAATCCGGGCCGAAGTCGCCATGTGGGCGATTCGACCCGAAGGCCAGTGGCAAGTCCAGCGGACGTCGCGTGGCACGCGGCTCGGACGACTCAGCTTGAGAGGCCAACGACGGGCCGCGGGAGGACCGTGAATAGTGTGGGGTGCACCAGGCCGGCGCCGGGAGGGCGCCGAGCAGCCGTACCGGGTGGCAGCGGGCGCCGGGTAGGCGCCAGGAGGGCGCTGGGCAGGTGCGGGGTGCGCCCACAGCGCGCGGGTAGGCCGGTCGGGCGCCGAACGACTAGCAGCGGGGTTTGTAGAGGTCACGGGAATCACGACCTCTATTTTCCATCTTCATCATTGTCACCACATTTCAATTCCATTGTTATGTCGCCATCGATCCAAGGTTCCAAAACCATAAAGCTTGCGGAGGGGCCGGGCCGTGTTCGTGCAGCCCGAACCCTCCATGTTAGAACGATAGCAAGCGGATCAAGAAGTTGATTTAATGAGAGATGATTAAGTGTTAAACAACTTAAAACACACCCTTTCCTCTTTAATTATCTGGTGTTCATTCTTCACGAGGGAAGATGATGTTTCCACTATTCATCGTACGTTTCTACTTCCGAGCTCATGCCTCGGTCCGTTGACGACGAAGAGGAAGGAAGAATGGTCGACGGAGAGGTCTCGCATCCAAAAGGGGTTCTGATGAAGAAGCAGAGGAAGTAGCGTCGTCGGTGGTGTCTTCGCGTTCATCATTAGAGAAGATAAGTTTCTCCAAGTGTTGGGAATCACGATACTTTACGAGCGCTTCGTTTCTTGATGAATCCGTCCCAAAACCATCTCCCAAGCTCCCTATATATAGGAGATGGGGAGAGGTTTGTAACCATTGTGGAATTTTTTACGGTTCAATTATTAGGATCCCTCCTAAATTACAATGATGCAGTTACTTAATTAAAAATGGGGGGGGGTCAGGCGAATTAAATTGCATTGGCACAATTTAAGAGGTGCGTTGGCATAATAAAAAAGGGGAGGATGCCAAGAAGTTTCCCCCACCTAGCCTACATCAAAACAAAAGAAACGAATTAATTTTATGTTGACACATATAATTAATTGAAAACAATTAATTTTTATGTTGACACAGAAAATTAATTGAGAGCAATTAATTTCATGTCAACACATAAAATTAATTGACAGCAATTAATTTCTCGTCGACACATAAAATTAATTGACAACAATTAATTTTACATCATCACATAAGATTAATTGACATCAATCAATTTTCCGTCGACACAAAAAATTAATTGATGGGGGGGTTGAGAGGTTTCTTCTCCCTCCCCATTAAATGGGGGGTTAAGCCACATGTGGACCCCACGCCAAAAGATCTCGTGGGAGGTTATGTTGTTCGGGTGGTCTCCACCCCAATTATCCACCCATGGGAGGTTAGGGTGTAGTGGTCCCACCACAAACTCCCAAGTGGAGATTTTATCCAACTAACCGCACACATAACACATGAAAAATAAATAATAAAATAATGTTTTCTACTATATTTTTTTATTATTTTTTTTACTAAAAATCCAAAAATAACTTCCAAAATCGTCAGAAAACAACTACGGTGAAGGGCTCACTAAGTAATTATCGATGCTTTGAGTTCAACAGTGCTCTCATATTTCAATTCCGAGCACTGGTTCAAAAGATATAAAATCCCGAACGTACGTTTACTGAACGTACCCGAAAAAAAGTTTGGAAAATTATTATCAGTCACCCTCGACTCATGCTAGTCGAGGGTAGGCTCTTCCTGGGTGAAACACGCCCCTAAGAACCCAATGGTACTCTCTTATTTTTAATCCAACTCACTGTTTATAAGATAGGAATTTTATAATAAAATAATTGTCACTTAATTATTTTATTTGCGGCAAAAACTAACTTTTTCTACTAGCCCTCACCGGCCAAAGTTAGTATCTTCTTAAATAAAGCATGCCCTCAGGAGTTCAGCGGTGGTCTCGGATTTTTAATCTGAGCTACTGTTTGTGAGTTATAAGCAGTTGAAAAATAAAATAATTTATTTAATTATTTTATTTACGGTTATGCCATTTTTGGGATTTTTCATAGGATGCCCACATCGACTAAACATAAGTCACACCTAGGGTAAACCCGCCAACCTGAGCGTAATGGTGCCCTCATATTTTTTATCTGAGTTACCATTTAAGAGTTATTACACTTTTTCAGGAAAACTACTTATGCACGTTAATTTAAGCTTAGTAAAAATTTGATGAATCCTTCCTGGCACTCCGGGCCACGAAATCAAGCGCCATCAAAAACTATAGGCTCGTAAAATTCTATAGAATTTATGAAAAAATTTCCTTGAAATTTATGGGTGTTTACATTACCCCCACATCCGGTCTTTACGTCCCGGTAAAGCTGCAACACACACTAGGGAAACAAAAAGGAGGTATTGAGCACGCATATGAGCCTCCCACTCCCATGTGCTCTCCTAGAGGTTACTGTGATGCCAGCGAATGCGCACCAAGGGAATCAATCATCCATGCAGAACCCGCTCCTGTCAATCCTCAATCTCCACTGGAACCTCCGTGAAAGTCACCCCTTCATCGATGTCCAACTCCCTGTAGTCGATGATGTGTGATGGGTCGTACACACATCTCCTATACTGATATACATGGAAGACGTCGTGCACCCAGTGAAACTGAGGTAGAAGGGCTAGGCAGAAAGACACCCCTCCTACTATGCCGAAGAAGAAGGAGTGACTGCAAGAGACTATAGATAGGATGCACCATCTCTATCCACAAAGGATAAATTAAAGGCAGCCAGCTGCTCTGTCGCCTCTGCTAGCATCTGGATACTAGATCTCTTTCTGAGCGCATCTGTTACTATGTTCCCCTTTCCATAAGTATAGCCTATCTCGATGTCATAGTCCCATAGGAACTCAAGTCATCGCTCTTGTCTCAGGTTCAGATCCTTCTAGAAGAAGACACACCTTAGACTATTGAGATTAGAGTAAATCATAAACCATTCTATCTCGAACTATGGGTGAGACTAGCCAATTGTAAGAACTCAACTTCACCCTTCTTCGCCTATGTTCTATAAAAGATTCTAAGATTTCTACTTTGCTGGAAAGGGAAATCCAGTCTCATCCCCTGGATGAACCATATTCTTTGCCTAATACAGTCAATCCTTACATGAACAGTGCAATCCATATCATGGATGATGTTGTAAGGCCTCGATGATACTACCAAGATATCCAACCGTTACTCTCTCTTCCAAGGGTCGAGTCACACGGTCGGTATCAGTGTCTGGTCACTAGGTCTCCTCCTGTAGGAATCTCTAAAGTGAGGGTCAAGCCAAGAGTTTAAACCAGAACCTCTTAGTACACAAAAAGAAAAGAAAGAAAAAGTCACAAGGACAAGTGTCTTTTATTACTATAGAACAAAGTACAAAGACAAAAATGAACCACAAAAAACGAGATTTAAAAAGCTAGAAGCATCATGAACAAAGGCCTCTATGACTAGAACTAGTCCCGCTCTTGTCTACCTATATCCGGAGCTCCATGGTCGTATACTTTAGCTACCTAAAGCTGTGTTCTCCCCTGTCCACCCATTCCCTACGATCGGGGTGGACCTCTTGGTGGTGGTGGTGGAAACACCTCGATGCGTCGTCCACCACCAGATGCACGACCAGCTACCCTTCCATGTCTGCCTTCGCCCTACGAACCGTCTTGATAGAACAACTGCCTCTGCCTGGGAGGTACTTCATCTATCTGCTGGTCATATGCAAGGTGGGTTGGACAGTCACTTGCCATCTGACCAAACCCTCCACAGGAGTAACACTTCCCGTTCCTGGTATGCCTAGATCTATCTCTACCCTGGGTTCCCCGCACTACCAATCCTAAGTCGTGCAGTTGACCACCTGTAGGTCTGGTCCACTTGGACCTCTGCGTCATCTGTCTACTGCCAGCTGCAGAAGACTCCACTGCATGTCGACTAGTGGTGGGTCCCACTGTTGGAGTTTTCTCATCAAGGAAACTCTCCACTTGGAGGGCTCAGTACAACACCCATGTCTGCTTTGGGATGCTGTGAGAAACAACTGAGGCTCTAATATCTCACCTGAGCCCCTGTTCAAAGGTTCGGACCCTGAAGAACGGGTCCCAGACCATATCTGAAGAGTAGGGCGATAGGTCTATGAACCTCGCTGAGTACTGCACCACCGTTATGCTACCCTACTGAATATTATGTATCTCTGGTATCCGCACCGTTCTAAGGGTGGATGGTATAAACTCCTCCCGGAATAGGCTCTCAAAGTCTGCCTATAGAAGTTTCGCCTCATCGTGCATCTGGAGCATCAGGCTTCACCACCTGCCTTCTACTTCCTGAAGGAGGCTGGCATCAAGGATCACCATGAAGTCTGATGGTGTCCCTAGTAGCCTAAAGACTCTCACTATAGCCTCCAACCAATCCTCATCCGCCTGTGGGTCCATCTCCCCCTAGAACCTGGGTGGCCTCGGGCGCTGGAACTCATGCAACTGAAGCGATGTGCATCACCTGGTGCTGGGGCTGGTGCCATCGGTGACCCAATGGGTGGTAGTACTGCTGGTGCCTCCACTAGTGCCTCCACTAAAAGAGGGCCCTGTACTAAGGCCTCGCCGCTCGATGGGATGTTAGTACGTACAACTCTCGGATATGTGTTGGTTTTTGGATATGTGTTGGTTTTTACATTTTTTGTATATTTTTTGTACAATAATATTTAAGTGTTTCATGTCCTCTTAAAATTGAATTTTTGAAATAATTATTTGAGTTATCTTATAAAAAAATTATTGTTTCATTTTTTTAACTAAAATATCATGTTTTTAATTTATTTAATTATTCAATGGAATTTAGTTAGGAAGATATGTTTAGAGATATTTTACCATTATTGAATGGTCAGAAAAATTATCTTAGATATTGCCTATTTAGGAAATAATTATTGGGTTTTCAGGTAGTATGTTTTCCATATTCCCCTACATTCCATGGGGGGCCTGAGTTTCCTTTATTTATTATTTAGTTATAGGATGATTGAAATTCATGGTAATTTATAGGTTCATGCATTCCATGCAAGAAGAAATTGATAAGGATGTTATGTAAGGATATTTACATTAAACTAAAAAAACATTTAACTATATATTTTCCCTCTCAAAAATTGTGTGATGTTATCCTTAATTTATAGAGTAATTTCAACTACACATTTATATAATAATAATTGATATTTAGCCTAAATTGAAGGATTTATATATATCCTCATATATGATAATGAAACTATTTCTATTGAATATATTCATTATTTTTTATATCCAATACATAAATGAAAATTTGATATTTATTTTTCAACATTATTGGAATATAGATTATTAGTCACCACTATATGTATTTTTCAAGAACTAGCTTGGGTACCCAAGTAACCTAATAACCAATCCAGCCCTGATATTTTTGAGAAAGGTGTTCCCGATCCCCATGGGTCAGAAACTAGCACCATTAATTGTACAATATTCACAAGGGAATAAAATGTTCCACAAAATATAGTGGAAGAAAAAGAAACCATAAAGTATACATACCAAAGGAATATTCACTAGGAATAATGTTCCAGAAAAAAACAGGGAATAAAGATCCTAAAATAACTACATCCCAAGTAACAAAAAGAATGTAAAAAAACCTAATGTCAATAAGTACACCAATCACCAAGTCTATGCTCAACTGTTGGATCAAACTCCAAAAGAACGATTGAATTTTCTTGAACCTAAAAGAATAAATCCTAAAAACACCTGAAGGAAAAAGTAGGGTGTGGGCCTAAGACCAATATTATACCACAAAATATTCTATAACATATTATAAATATATATTATCTAAATAAATACTTTTAACTTTCAAAATAAAAAAGTTTGTAAATCTAAAATAATATTTAAACAAAACATGCTATGTAGTTCCAAAATGATGGAATATACTTTTAAAGAAATGTATTTACTATACAAGAGATGGAATATTTTTTAAATAATGCATTAAATATAATAGTTAAACACAATTTATGTAAATCTAGATAATTAATGTATTGAAGTTTTAAAATATTTTAATACATTTATATTTCATATATAAATAAACAAATGATCAACATGGTCATCTTCCAAGTGAATAAGATAGTATTAATATGCTATAGTATTCCACACTCTCTAGGTGATCAGAAAAAATGAATTTTCTCCTTTCCCCTAACACTGGATAGATGCGAATCATCACCCAACCATTAGGTATGTGACCCACCATTGGTATGTTTTAGAAGGTTGTACCTGAATAAAGTATATCTAAATAACTCACTAACTACCTAAGTAGTGCATGTGATTTTACATATTCAATGATGGGAAATTTATTTTAATATTATATAAAATACAATTAAATCCCATTTTCACATTTAAAAATGCCAATTTTTCTTTTTATGAACAAAAATAGGTTTTAATAAAAAAATATTCATATTTATAATATAAAACCACTGGGTTTCTATCAAAACATTTTCATCCTTTTTCACATGTTTGAAATCCATTAAAAACACATTCCATAATTTTCACAATTAATTTTCACAATTAAATAAAATATTTAAATTGTAAACATTTCCATCAAATCCAAAATTTAAATTAAATAATTTAAATTAGCCAATTTCCATAAACACACCCCAATTCAATAGAATTGGGGGTTTTCAAAATTTCCATGAAAAAACTATTTCAAAAATCTTGATTCAATGGAGTATGTTTTTATAAACATAATTGAAAGAAAATGTTATCAATTGAATTGTAATCAATAATTTGATAAATTAAGAAATTTAGGAATAATCTATTTGGAAAATTGGGATGGAACCACATACCTTTTTTTCATGAAACCTGACCCTCGCAATAGCACCCATTAATGAGAAAGATGGTGTATAAGATCTAAAAAATCAACCTAAAAGTGATATCTAACATCTTAGTGAATAGATCCATCAAATATATGATGATAAATATAAAGTTAGAAATTGGATAAGGAGAGATAGATGAAGAACGATGAAGAACACTTACCCGGATATAACCCGGTAAAGCATTGACGATCGAACACCAAAAAAATGGATACAGAAGGGTTGAAAGGAACCTAAAATGCATGGAGAAGGATGTGGATTGAGATAATTGGAATCATATAGGAGTGAATGAAGAAATAACTAAGGGTTTCCACCCATTTATGGTAGCTATTGGAGAGTTACACATTGCGGAATCCAGTTACACACTTTGAGTGTTTAAATTTACATTATAGAGAAGACACACTAATTCCATAACACCCATTTAATATTAGGATATTATATGAAGTTTAACCCATATTCACATTTTGATACTCATGTGATTCTTAATGGTCGAAACCCCCATTGTTACAGATTAAAAACCGATCTGAATGATCTTCATGTCGTGTAAATGGAATTCAAGTCTTATAGTCGTCACACCATGAACCAAATTTTGTGGCCTTCACATGGAATCCGTTTAACAGTGTGTAACCAAGTTACATGGTCTGTAATATCCTAGAAGATTACATAAACACCATATTTAAAGCTAAAAAAACTAACATTTGTCAGACATTACCATTATAAGAATCCTCCCAATAGAAACTTAACCCTTACCCAAACAATGAAAAGGAAAACTAGGAAAAGGTTTTTGATGTACATATATGTTCGGTAACAGGATGTTATAACCTCCCCACAATAAGAACTATATGTCCCCAAAAATCTTATTAAGAATCTTTCATTCCAAAACTATATAGACACTTCTCTCTCATCATTGCCTTTTTTTTCCATGTATCGTGACTGCCAGAACCATGATGACATAGCACTCAAAACATAGTTATAGTCTTCCCAGGAAGTACATTGGCCTCAGAATCAACTATCTAGATTGGCCTCTCAGTCGAAGATAAATTAGGCTCAAACTAAAGATCAATTCAACTTAAAATATGATATGGATCAGATAGATACGTTCTCAGCTTAGATACATGAAAAATTTTATGTATCAATGTCAACTACATTGGTAGCGTTTAATGGTAAGAAACATTCCCCACCCGATCAACAACTTCAAAAGGTCCCAAAAAATGAGGACCAAGATCCCCTTTCCTCCTAAGATGTCGATGAACCAACTATTGTAAAGCCTTCAAGAATACATGTTCACCTGTGGAAAATTATAAAGGACTACATCGAAGATAAGATTATGATTTATTTAGGATCTGTGATGTCAATATTCATATATGAATAATTTTAATCTTTGATGTCATCTCTTTCCCCAAACGTGGTCCATCAAAGAATCTTTTACCAATATCCAACCAACATGTCACGAACCAGTCTGAGTCAACCCTGAACCGGTCACCCGGTCCGCTCCGTCATAAGTCCCAAGAGGTATTCCTTGTCCTCACGATATGGAGAGGAGTACTGAGGGCCTCATTAGAGTGAAAGTGAAATTATTTATCCCTCATATAAAAAATTAATCAAAGAGAAGAAATAAATGGACAACCAAATTCCCATTTATATATAAAAGTTGAACTGAACATTATTTGTACATTAAAGTGAAAGAGAAACTGAACCAAACAACTCAACAAACATAAATTGAAAACCTACTAATTCCATGTGAACCCACTGGTCACTCTCCAACATAATGATCATACATCACCCAAAGTGATCAGACTCAATATGAAACCTACACAAGTGCTAAAAATAGAAGAAGACTACATGCGTGAGTATTAAAACTCAGTAGGATAGCCTCATATTTTATTCCCAATTTAATTCCATTAAAATAAATGAAAAATCAATTTCATGTTTTAAATATAGTATATAAAGGTTTTTTGCAAACTAGGTTCCATGATATAAACATTAAAAAATAAAATGCTAAAAAGTTTTAATAAACAGAAAATGATAGTAACCAATTTCAAAGAGTGGATACATCAAAATGGTAATAGTTTTTAGGAGGGATGCTTTAAAGAATGTAAAATTTTAAACAATACACCCACACTGCAGAATTTACCAACCAAACGCATAGTATGACGATGGGGAGTAGAAAATATCCAATGAGAACTAGTCACAAGAATAACCCTAGGCACTAGCTCATTGTGGGGATATAGGATCATTGTATATCTATATAAAAGTAAGGATACCACATATCCCTCTTGTGATCAAGAAACTATTACAGAACATACCAATAACCTAGTGGTACCTAACATCATTATCAATGTTTAGTATGTGTTTTAATCATCAAACATGCTATGTGTAACAAGGACGAAACCACTCCAGATCACTAGCATACTAGTCCTAGTCTTCCCACTTAGATACCCGGTTTTCCCTCTTTGTTATTAATCAATTTATATATGTTATAAAATACACATTTAAAATGAAAATCCATTTCCAAGTCATACACACATAATGAATACTACAAGCATGTTTCAGATTTCATTAACAGATCAACAAACCATTTAAAATTTTCATAAAATAATTTCCAGAAGTATAACAAGGATTTTCCAATAAAATCAATTCAAAAATGGTATTTTAAGTATAAAACCCCCAATAAAATATAAAAATAGATTTTGAAGCCCCAAAACCAATTGATAAATCAATTTAATGAATCATAAAATGATCCCACATGTTGGAACATGGAACACACATAAAATACATTTTCTTATTAAAAATACCAAATGGGCCTTTAAGAATTTTACCCAACCAACATATAACAAAAGCAAAAATTTAAACCTTCATAAATAGGTGTAGAAAAACCATTATTAGTAGAAAACAATTTATCTAAACCCTTTAAAACATTTAGGTTACACATTTTATTATCCACTATTTTCATAAATTTGCTGAACACGCCACTTACCGACAACTCGTGCCAAAAAATGTCAAAAACCAACAAATATATCTTTATAAAACTAAAAAAACCTTTGAAAATCCAATAAATGACCCAAAAATATCACTTTTCATGCTTCCCACACTTTAATAAATTTAAAAAAGTTAGTTTATATCACATTTTTAACATAGAATCCAACTTGGAACTTTCCAAAAAGTAGACATGCAACATTTATGAAAACAACACCTATTTAACACCCAAAGGGGTAAAAACTCAAATTTTCATTCCAAAAATTTATTATAGTAGTTAAAATATATTGTAAAAATTAATATCCGTATGATTAAACTAGTGGGACATTTATATAAACATGTTTTTTGCACCTTAATAACGAAACAACTCCATTTAACACAAATCAGGGCATAAATAACCATTTTCCTCACTAAATAGATCATAAAAAGGTTTCAAAACAATAATAAAAATTTATATAAGGTGAGAAAAAAAAATAATCGATGAAAATAAAATAATAAAGGAAAGCTATTTGGATATCCTACCTCAAAACCAAGGTGGAATGGAACTGATTACGCGATATCACCTTCCAAGTGTTTATAAACCCTAAACCTATGAAGAACAACCCCAAACAAAAGAAACCACAAAAAATCATTAGAAAACCTTACCCTAGGTCTATAATGAATAAGGGAGAAGGGAGAAAAAAGAGAAAATGTGAAAATAAGGATGAGGGAGGAGAAGGGAGAAGAGAAATTCACCTTGGAAACTAGCAAACTCTTCATTTTCCCTTACATCTACACCCTTATAGGAGATGGAATGTCTTGGAACTCAAAGGAGAGGATCCTTAGGTTTAGAAGAACCAGGGGAGGACGATATGGGCATATTTGAATATAAAATACATGAGGGAGAAAACCTAGAAAATAAAGTTTTTTATTCTTGGAAGACCACACAATTCGGTTACACAGTTTAGTAAACTCTTCACCCAAACCATGTTGAGGCCAAATTCTTACCAAAAATTTACATTTTATCAAAAAACTCTACAAAAATATAGGTTTCAACCAAGGTCGGTTGATTAGAAATATATGTAACTTCAAAACTCAACAATCATACACCCGAAACCCATGAAAATGATCAATATTCCCAACAAACTAGGTCACATCCAAGACACAAAAAACCAGGTTTGACAATTATCTCAATAATTAATGATTTCCACCCCGAGAAATCCATAACAGATTCCATCTGAAATATAAACACCTAAATATTCCTAATCATCATGATCCAGCCTCTTAATCCATGGATTTCTCATTTACCATTAATGAAACTTAATCCTCTTTCCCAAATTAACACCAACTCACAACCACCTACCATGAATCTACAGAATGATCAATCCACTACCTTCACAAGCAAGACATGAATCAGATTGTTGGGTCTTCTACCAATGAATCCAATTATCACCCCAACTAAATAGAACTCACGACATCCAATATTTTTAAGGAGACTTGAATGAACTCTCCACTATTAAAACACAACTATCATCAGAAATATCCATAAAATGAAGTTCTTTGAGACCCGTGGTGGGTCTCCCCACCATTAGAAACTAACTATAAATGAAAAATAGGAATTAAAAATGAACGAAAATCAAAACACACCCACATATGCGCACCAAAACTCTCCCATAGAAACCTACCAACCCATGTTTAGAGAAACCCAACTAGAACATTTAAACCACCCACTCATGAACTAAGGGGGAAAAACTAGGTCAACACTTTGTGTACAGACCGAGAAACAAACCACTAATCCAGATAGTGAGGGAAGGGGACCCAATTATTGGACTAATGAGACCACAACCAACAACAACCCAACACTCTCTAAAAAAATAAGTAAAACCAAGACCACTCCTGATGCACAACGGCGGTCCACACAAGGACATTGATCAAAATCCCACAACCAAGAAGGCATAACCACAAACATTGTGTGAAGAGTAAATCCACCACACTCTTTGTGACAAGGAGAATTTCACAATTATGAGAAACAATAATAAAATCAAATAAACTATCTTATAAAAATGGTGAAGGTAGGATCTTGGTGGATCTCCCCACACCTCTAGCAATTTCTTAAGCATGTGAAAATATTTACTCTGAGGTCTATGGTTGGATCCCAGATGATTGAAGCAACTGATACACCACATCTAAGAGTTAAGGATCACAAACCCCCTGAAACTCACTTTCTCAACAAAACACATTCATCTATATAGAATCTCAAAGATACATAACACCATACTCTCTCACTCAGAACATAGAGTAGAATGGAAAAGGAATACAATGAAACACATCAACATCCCAATACATAACTACTATATTCAAAAGAATTATCAAAATATAGAAACACATTAAACCATTCCCAAATAGCGCTTTAATCCATCAAATGAGTTGAGGAATCATCCAAATAGGTGGATTTAATGTTTAAAATGTAATTTTAGGCTGATAAACTGAAAGTATTTCCAATAGAGAACCATCCGCGGCCACATCACAACATCTAACATATCTTTGGAAACTCACAGAACATTGCTCAATGATCGAGCCACCAACAAGTTCCCATATCAAGACACAAAAATATTATAACTTCTATATCACAAGAATGCATAAAGAATAAAACACCCTTCTAAGAAATAGGAAAAACTAGCCACATAAACATCAGTTTATAAACAATCTCCAGAACTTTTCATCTCAAAACACGTTTTAAAAACAATCTAACATGGTGGATTTTCTAATTAACCAATGGTGTTTCATCAATTATCACTCACATTAACATTTTTGTTCTGCCCCGAGCACCCAAGGACTATGCTATACCAAGAATCCATCAACATATCTATACAAAACCATGCATGTGAGAGCCAATGAAAACACCACTGGATTAAACAAACAACAAAATTCCAAAAATCAGGTACCGTCCAAAGGGAGACTATCCAGCAAGTCAAAAAATATTTTCTGATTTTTCATCCCCTTTTCAATCATCTCAAAAAATCATAAATCATCAAGGTCCATTTGATTTAAAATTCATTCCGTTTCATTTAATAAAACTTCTAAACAAAGATTATATTCCAAAAATCCCTTTCCCATTCAAAAAATCTACGTGGTCTCTTTTATTAATCCAACAACAATAGACAAAAAACCTTTTTTAGAAAAACCCCAACTGCTCAACTTTGATTCAAAAAACCAATTCATTAGATTTAAAACCTTTTAAATATCCCAATAAATCACATATAGAACAATGTTTTAGAATCAATTTTAAAAAATCCCACCTTTATGAACATTTTTTTTAACAAGCCATAAGTTTAGATTGAGGGAATTCAATCCCATTAAATCATTTCCACTTCATTCCAATTTTTATTTACAAAAACCCACCTTTATGAAAAACATTGTTATATTATTCATTGAAAACCTAATTCCACAATTTTCAGACAAGGATTTTCAAAAAAAAAATAATGAATTCAAGAAAGGTCTAAGAGACCCACAAATTTGAACTAGTGTCAGTGGGTGACTTGAACATATGGTTGGTGACCATTTGTCAAACACACCACCAACATAGAGAGACTTCTTAAGACCATGAACTGGCTACACATGGCTTGATATGACCTACTATCTTAGGGAATCCATTATTCAAACTCCCCTAGTTGTATCCCAATCACCATAAAATCCCTAAGAACCAAAGAAACTAATAAAACCATACATCCCATAGACACCTGAGGATTGGAATGAGAAATAGTTCATGATTATATTCCTGAACCTACCCCTCAATTCAAAAGAATACTACTTCATCTACCTTCACATCACATAAATAACAACAGAACTCTGAATGTCAAGGTCTAATAAGAGCTAACATGCTATGATACCATTTTGATTAACGAACCATCCCGAGTCGACCCTAAACCGGTCAACCGACATGCACTATGAAAAGTCTTGGGAGGTTTTTTCCGATCCTCTTGGGATAGAAATTTGTACTGAGGGAATTAATAGAGTGAAAATGGAATGATCTCTCCCTCAATTAAACAGTCAAAAAAATAGATAAAAAACATATTTCCCAGTACAAATTTATATATAAAATTCAAACTGAACATTTTTTGTACATTAAAGTGAAAGGAAAACTGAACCAAACATTCCAACTGACTAAACATGAAAACCAAATAAATCCACGTGACCTTTTTGATCACATTACAAAATAATGATCACACATCATCCAATGTGATTAGACTCAAGGTGAAACTTTTAGAAGGGATAAAAATAGAGGAAGTTTATATGTGTGAGTATTAAAACTCAGTAGGCTAACCTGATATTCTATTCCTAATGCACATATTTAAAAAAAAGAATCACCAATTTTTTCTTTGAAATACAATATATGAAGGTAGGTTTTCCGAACAAGCTTCCATGCTATGGACATTATAAAATAAAATGCTTTCATGTTTTAATAAATAACAAATTCTAGTAACAAATTTAAAAGAGATAAAACATCAATATGAAAACAGTTTTCAAGAGGGATACATCAAATAATGTACAATTTTAAATAAAACACACACACTACTAAATTTAACAACCAAACCCACCATATGACAATGATGAGTACAAAGTATCCAATTATCACTAGTCATGAGAACTCCCCTAGTCATTAGCTCATTGTATGGCTCTAGAAACGTCATATATCATTGTAAAAGTAACAATAACACATATACTTATCATCCACAATCCACTAGTAGGGAAAAGATCCATAAAATAGTGGTCCCCAACATCATCATCACAATTTAGTTAGTGTTTTCTTCATTAAACTCACTACATGAAATAGGGACCAAACAACACTGGATTCAGAGCATAATAGTCCTAGTCCACCCACCTAGATACCAGAGTTTTTCTATTTGTTCTCAATAAAGTTCCACATGTTATACAATATAATTTTAATAGGTAAATTATATTTCTAAATCATAAAAACTCTAAATTACCTGAAAACATGTTTCACATTTCATTCATAGATCAATAAACCACTTACAATTTTCATAAAACAATTTCATGAATTATAATGAAGCTTTGCACATAAAATCCATTAAAAAATGTTTTTTAAGGACAGAAACCCACCAATAACATATAAAACAGGATTTGGAATCCCCAATACCATTTAATAAATCAATTTCACGAATCATAATATGACCGCACATGGTGAAACACAGAACTCACCTGAAAATTCTTTTCTTATGAAAAATGCCAAACGACCCTTTATGAATTTTACCTAGACAATCTATAACAAAGGTAAAAATTTCACCATTCATAAATAGGTGTAAAAAACCATTATAAGAAGAAACATATTTACATAAAACCTTTAAAACATTTAGGTAACACATTCAATGCCCAAATATTTTCATAAAAATGCCGAACAAGCCACTTACCCACAACTCCTGTCATAACATGTCAAAAACCAATTACCATCGCTTTATAAAACCACAATAACTTGGGAAAGTTATAAAAGTACCCCAAAATATCAATTTTATTGCTTAATATACTTTAATATACTCAAAGAAGTAATTTTCTATCACATTGAGCACTCAAAAGGCAACTATACCCTTTTTAAAAAACTAGGGATGCAACATTTTTCAAAATAACTTCTATATAACTAAAAAATGAATAAACCAAATTTTCATGAAAGAAATTTATTAAAGTAGTCAAAACTTGTCATAAACATCAAAATACATATATAAAAACCGTCATGAAATTTATTTGAAGAAGTAGTATGCACCTTTATGACGAAACAACCCCATTTTACACACAACAAGGTATAAATAACTACTTTTCACACCAAATAGATCATAAAAATGTTGAAAATAAATACTAAAAATTTATTTAAGGTGATAAATATAAGAAAAATAGGAAAAAAAATAATAAATCCATGTTCATGGGAGATCCTACCTCAAAACCAAGGCGAAATGGAAACGCACACTCGATGTCACATTTCGAGGGTTTATAAACCCTTAACCTATGAATACCAGCCCTAAAAAAAACAAAAATTCCCTAAAAAATCATGGTATAACCTAACCCTTAGTCTATAATGACTAAGGGATAAGATATATGGATGTGAAAAATTCAAAAATAAGGATGAGGTAGGAGAAGGGATAAGAGAAACTCACTTTGGAAAATAGTCAACTCTTCATATTCCCTTATATCTACAACCTTAGTTGATAGGGAATGTATTGGAACTCAATGGAGAGGATATTTAGTTCTATAATAAATAGGGGAATAAAATTTTTGCACATTTGAGTTTAAAAAAATGATGGGGAAAACCTAGAAAATTAAGTTTTTTTTTTCATTCTCGGCAGGCCACATAGTTTCATTGCACAATTCAATAAACTGTGCACCCAAACCATGAACATTCCAAATTCATGATAAAAATTTCAATTTTCCCCAAAAACATCCAAAAACGATAGGGTTAAACCATGGTAAGATTTTTATATTGAGATTTCACTTCACAACTCAACAATCATCACAACCAAAACTCAAGAAAAAGATCAGTATTCCCAATGAACTGGGTCACAACCAAGACATGAAAAACTTGGTGCGACACATCACAATAGAGATTTAAAAAACCTACCATACAAGGCCTAAAAATGTGCCATTATGATCTTAGATTGGTAACTATTATAATATGAGAACTCGACCTATCCCATGTGATCATCAGAAGCCCCACCAAAGTTGAGAATAAAAGCATGATGGATATCCTCACGAATCTGTATAATTCTCTCAGTCAGGCCATCTGAATATGGATGGTAGGTCATGCTAAAAAAACTGAGATAATTTTAAATTCAAAAGGAATTTTAAAATGTGAGTAAACCTAGTATTCCTATTAGATACTATAGATGATAATTTTTTTATAAAAAACAATATCATTCACATACATATTTCCCAACTTCTCAACTTTAGCTGTGTCTCAAATGGGTATAAAGTAAGCTGACATGGTCACCATGTTGATCACAACCCATATTTCATTATTCTTCATTTAGGTATAAGTAAAACCAAAAAAACAGTCCATATAAATTAAATCCCACTTTAATGTAGGGACCAAAAGAGGTTGAAGAACACTCGAAGGTTTCTGTGGCTCAGCTTTCACCTGCTGCAACATATAGCAATGAGAAACAAAATCTGCAATTTCTAGTCTCATTAATAGATTCCAGAACATCCACCTCATATCATAGAACATATTAGTGGTTCCTAGGAACACAATCCACTAGGAATTATGGAAATCCAATATTACATTCTTCCTTTCCCCTAACGGAAAAATGTAACTATTTTGATAACACGTAACACCCTCTTTGGAGAAAGAGCTATAATAATTGGTCTCCCCATCATAAAGAGAGTCTCTCATGATACTAAATTAATCATCATGATATTGTTCCTTAAAAATCATATCAAGAAGAACAAATGTTAAATGAACACTAGTTAAATAATCTTCATCCCATTTCTTATGAAAACCAATATGCAACTGTGTAAAAAAGAGCCATCAAACTCCACTCCTCTGAAGATTCATTCAAAACATGGATTGTAAGTGTCTTTCTCAATTTATCTATAACAACAGTCCATTTCATGGAGGTATATGTAACATTAATGTCAAATGACTATAGGTACTCTACCAAATGCATTTGGATAAGGTTCAAATATTTTTGAGAGAAGATATAACTCAAAATTTTGTGGAATGAAAATAGGGTAAACATTTCCCTATAAAAGGTAATTCCATTAAATTTTAATTTCATGCATCACAGCCTCATTTTCAAGATCATGTAAAGGATAATTCTACTCATTTTTCCTATTTTTATGAGATGAATAAGAAACTAAATGACTGACTTTAATAAGAACAAATCCCAAACCTAAACCTGATGCATCAAAAAAGACCACATAACCATACCCATCCATTGGAAGAGTCAACAAAAACAGTGTAGTCAAATAAATTGCTACTCGACAAAATAATTTTGACATTTATCATCTAGGAAAACATCAAAACCTTATAAGTTGGAGAAATCATTAGAGAATAAAACTTTGAGATATTCTTCATGATCTGTGATAGTATCCGACTAAGCCTAAGAAGCATCAAATTTCAAAGAAATTTTATGGATTCTCCCATGTCATAAAAACCATTACCTTCACATGGTCAAGTGATATTACCTCTTTAGACCCCATTTTTTCCTCAAATTTCACTTCCTGAATCTAGAAATCACACTTAAAATGATTGGCATAATGTTAGTGATATAATAGTAGGCTCCAAACTATTTTCATATGTTTTATATGATCCTTATCAGATTTACAGTAATCAAGAATGTAATCCAAAAATAATACAACAGAGGTATCCAAATATTCATTGAAAATATTGTTCATCAATTTCATGAAAACTACATGAGAATTTCATAGGACAAAGGGAATAATAAGGTACTCAAAATGGCCATACCAGCTCCAAAATGTAATTTTCTAAATATTATATTACATTATCCATAACTAATGGTAACTAGATCGAAGGTAGGTTATTGAACACCACTTCAAAACTTTCAACTTTTCAAAGAGGTCATCAATCATTTGCAACAAATAATTTTTCTTTACCGTAACTCAATTAAACATTCAATAATCAACAAATAAGAAAAGATAAATATCATATTTATTATTGAAGAGAACTGGAACAATCTAGGGAGACACACATGGGTATATGGAACCTCTTTTAAGATTATTTTTCCAATAGGACTTTAACTCTTTTAGTTCAAATATTTCCATGTGGTAAGATGGAATTGAAACTGTTTTAGTACCAGTAATTAAATGAATATAAAACTCAACCTCCCTCACTAGTGGAAAACCAGATAAATTCGAAGGAAACATGAAGGTAAACTCAATGAAGACTAGAGGGATATCCCCAATCACTTAATCTCACTCCAGACCAAAAGAAAACACTAATACCACTTTCTCTAACCATGGATTAGAAGGTCTGCCACTTCTTGACCTTGGGACCCATGCTTCTTGAAAGACAATAGGCACACCACTGGGTATTGTAAGTTACACCTATCGAGGATAATAATCAATTTTGTATTTATTGAAAATGAGATAATCCACCCTGAATATGACCTCAAGTGATTTCATGTCGAGAATTATAAAACTCCAAGAAATTATGATCTCTGGTAGAGAGAATCCACAAGCGGGACTACAGAGACCCTACTATATCTTCATACCAAGAGGTGTAGTAATATCAATTTCATAAGATAAAAGATCCATATGATGATTTACAAGATTAAAAATATGGCTTGAAATGAATAAGTGAGATACACCATTATAAAAAATAGAAGTCACCAATGATGATTCTATATTGATGGTACCTCTCATAATTGTTGGACTCATGTCAGCTTCCTCTAGAGACTATTGCACTGCGTGAAGAATCATTGTTATTGAATCATGTGGAAGGAACTATTTTAAATGTGATTTATTTTATATCCCCTTAATTTTTTCAGGTGTTAATGATCACGTGAAACTACATGGACTAGTGATGTGATGGAAGAATCTCTGTGAGTTCCCTAAACATCTTCACGAGCTACATATCATGGGTGCCTTAGTGAAAAACCTATTAGAATTTCATGGATTTCCACACTCCTAGAAAATGAAGGAATATAATCTACATGATATAGGTGGTTTGGATTGACCCCAACATAATGAAATGCAATGAGAATCATCCCACTTCTGTTTTTTATGAAGTAACCAATACTTCCACTAGGAGAAAAAGAAACTCCTGATAACCATGAATCACCTACCAGGTCCATCTAAACCGTCATTTCCCTATCCATAACATATGCATAAGTGGGTATCGTAAGTAATAAAAATTGAGAATGGATGTATGATCTATGTCCCAACTAAAATTATTGATCCTTAAAAATATCATTAGATATAATATTAGGAGAAAATTGCACTATCTCCACAAAATGATTTGAATATTTAGTAACGGTTTTATCAGCCTGATCAAGCTTGACAAAATCCATAGCCTTAGACAATATCCTTAAATATGGATAAAACTTTTTATTGAAATGAACCTTGATGTATTTCTACTCAAATCCCTCATGTTACTTTGCAATCACCATCAAGTTCCACCATATCCTACTTTGTCCCTCAAGAATGAAGGTGGTACAGATCACCTTGATCATGTATAGTGTCCCCAAGAACTGAAACTAATGTTATATCATTCCAAACCAATACGTCGTAAGTTGAGGATCAATTGATCCCTTGAAAATTTTGGCTTTTAGAGAAGGAAATCTTGATATACATTTCAAATATATTCCCCATAAGGATCCATAACTAGAGCCTAAATGAGGATTAATGTTGGTACCTATCCCAGATCATGGACTGTGCACATGATCACCTAAACTAGATTTAGTTCCACTTGAAAATTCAATTTCTGTTTTAAGGAGAAGCCTCCTCCTAGACATGATTCATAGATACGTCAATATGATTTTTATTTCAACAGATAAACATTAGGGAATTCTCAAATAGAGAAAAAAGGGAAACATAAATACCATAGATACGTCAATATGATTTTTATTTCACTCTATCCAAATCTAAAATATGGAATGTAATAGATCTAGTCCACAAGACACCTTTCCCTAAATACCCTGGTGATTTAAGGTAAATTGTGGTGGGTTCTAGCCAGACCCTTAATCCAACTACCTCATAAGTCATGAAAAGAATAATCAAATTCATACTATCATAAAGGAAAGATGATTAATAACATCCATTTGATACCACATTGTCAAATACCGTACAAGGTATCCTTTAAACCCAATAATGGAGTAGACCCTAACATAGCCCAATGGGTGTTCTCGATCCCCACAGGTCAACAACTAACACTTTGAATCGTACAACATGAAAGTGGGAATGAATTCTTTAGAAAATATTATGGAATCAAATGAATAAAGAAATTATTCATATCAAAGGAATATCTATTAGGAGTAAATTACTAGAGTAAAACAAGACATAAAGGGCCTAAAACCACTACAATCAAAGTATGAAATGCAAGGAAATCAACCCCAAGGTCCCTAAGGACACAACTCGAAAAGTTTAAGATTAACAGGTAGATCCACCAATAATATATCCCTTACCTAAGAAAAGATTCCATAATAGATACCAAATTTAGATTATCCAAATAAAGGATTTCAATTTTCAAAATGAAAACTTTTGGATATTTAAAATCATATTTAAACAAAACAAGCTATACAATTTCATAATTATGGAAAATAATTTTAAAGGACATGGTTTACTTTACAAAAGATATAATATTTCCAAAATAATTTCTTAAATAAAAATGTGACATAAAATAGTTTATGTAAATATATTAATGTAATGTAAATATGTTTTGCAACATTGACATGCATTTATATTTGATATATAAATAAACATGATAGAAACATTATATTATGACGATTGAGTACAATAATATTAACCATCTATTGGATTATTCACTCTCTATGTGGTCACAAAAAAATGATTATACCCGTGTCACCATGAAACTAGATAGAGGAGACTATTCACCCTCTCATTAGAGATGTGACCTACTAAAGGAATGTTTTAGAACACTGTAGTAGCTTAGAGTTCATGCCAATAACATACCAACATTATAAGGCTTCTATTTTATCTTGCATAATCTGTGATGGGAAATTTTATATCAGACTACTTAAAATACAATTAAATCCTATTCTCCAATTTCAAAATTTCTATTTTCTATTTAAAACAAAAAAAAGGGTTTTAATAAAAAAACATACCTCTTTCCTAGATAAAATGATTGGGTTTCTATCAAAACATTTTTAATTCATTTTCATAAGTTTTATATCCATTGAAAACTAATTTCATCCTTTTAAAAATATATTTCCACAATTAAATTCAATAAATCAATTGAATACATTTCCAACATGTCTACAATTTAAATTCAACAATTTCAATCCTGTCATTTCTATAAACCCACCACAATTCAATGGAATTGTGGGTTTTCCAATTTATTGTGAAAAAAAATTAAAATATCCGTATTCACTAGAACTAGGTTTTTTTCAATTTGATTTAATGAAACTATGAGAAATTTAATTCAAACCAATAATTGAAATAAATCAATCCATTTAGGAATAGTCTATTTGGTTGATCTAGATGGAACCACTCAACTTTCTTCCCAAAACCTAAAACTCTCAATGAGACCCATAAATGAGAATGAAAGGGTAGAAGATCTCAAAACTCATCCTAGAAGTGAGATATATCATCTTGGATAATAGATCATTCAACATTGGGATGATTAATATATGTCCCATTAGAGGAGAAAAAGATATTGATGAAGACCAATGAACAATTCTTACCTAGATATCCCCCGCCAACGAAATGTTGATCAAACACCATATGCATAGATATGGAAGGGTTGGACATCTCAATAAAAATGCATGCGAGGGGGGGGGTTGTTCAAGATAATGGTAATCAGAGAGGAGTGAGTGAAGAAATAAAAAAGCACTACCTCGCTTTTATAGTGGCCTTCAGGGTGTTACACGACGTGAAATCCAGTTACGTGACCTGAATGTTTTAATTTATATAATGTTGGAGATGCATGGAATTGATAAATCCATTATAAAATCCTTGTATTACATGGTGTGTAACCCCTATTCACATCATGAAACTCTTAAGATTCATAATAGTGAAAACCTCCATCGTTACACATTAAAAATCGATCTGAGACTACCTTATGTCATGTAAAGGGCATTCATGGTGTGTACCCATAAAACTATGAACTAAATTTCATGGTATGCAACCAACAGTTGGTATATGGAATGTAACCTAGTTAAACGGTTTGTAACCTATTTACATGGAATGTAATATCGTAGAAGTTTACCAAAAACCCATTTTAGTTCTGAAAAAACAAAAAAGTGTTGGACTATAACATTATAGGAATCCTTGAAATCAAAACTCAACCCTTACCAAAACAGTGAAAAGGAAAACCACAGTAAGGATTATGATTTACCAGTCAGTTCAGTAATGGGATGTTATACTATTTGTGTCCATCAATTTATTATAATAATGTGGAAATAAAATTAATGAATTTCAACATAATGCATCAGATTAAGTGTTCATAGTTATTTTCTATAATGATATCTATTTTTTATTCTTATTTTTAGTATTATTATTGAATAATTATTTGAATTAATTTTTTTATGATGAATATATTTTTTATAAGAATGTTTCCAAAATTTTTATTTCATCCCAATATAGGTTTTTATAACCATATTTAATTAAAATTATAAAAAATAATTTTGAATGAAATTGACTTTAAGTAGATAATTATTGGATTCTAAAATTTATTTTTATTATATAATGAATATTTCACAAAAAAACTATTTTTTTAATGTAATTTGTTTTTCTGAATAACTGTTAGAAAATTGAGGATCAAGAACAAATACATTTGGTGTTATTGAGTAGAAATTTGCACATAGATGTGTCAGAAAATGAAAAAAATGGACTTTCAATTAAAATTTAACCATATAATATTTTTATATTGTATTGGTGATATATATATTGGTTAAAAAAAGAGATAATTTTTCATTTTGATATGGTTTTATATGGTTACCTGATTTCAAGAGTATTGGATGTGTAAATAAATATTTTACATGACCCAAATATTGGACCCATGAAATTTGATGATTTTTATTGAATAACTAACTGGTTATTAAATATTTACTCATTAGATACTATTGACTAAAAATTTTATTAGTGTATTTTCGGTCCATGATTCTTCTAATGGAAATTTTGAATAACATGGAGATTCATAAAAAAATTTACTAAGGGGAAAAATTGGATAACCTACTGATAAAAAATTGTTTGATTTGATGTTTTTACCTTAAAAATAATACTTAAAAATAAATTATTTTTTTAATTTATATATTGGGTTTTAAATGGTTTTTTGATAAATTAATTTTTTATAATAAAATATTTTTAATTAACTATATTTTTTTGGTATTTCATTCTTATGATTTTATTTCATGGAAAAATATAATGAAATAATTTAGAGAGTCTTATTTAGTTTAAAATAAAATCATATATTCATAGTTAAATGGAATTTTATAAATTATTATAGAAAATTATTTAATGGGAATTATTTTATTCATTAACTATAATAATTCAATGATCCGTCTCAAGGATAAGGAAGGGGTGGGTTTTTTCATTTGGCATGATTAACATTTTCTAATTATTCCATACTATGACCATTTTCATTTTTATTTGATATTAGCTTATAACTTAAATATTTTTACCTTGTTAATATCTATATTAATATTTTAAAATTTCTCCATAAAGGAAATTTTAATAGGTTAACATTGTGGAGTTAGTTAATGATGAAGGTGTTATAATGAAAAACTGGTGGTGATTTATCACTTTCTATTGATATCCCCCATCAATGTGGTTGTGAAAATATTATTTCAAAATATTGATAAACCATATACATTATCTAGATTTATATGTCTATTTTAAGAAAAAATTATCACAATATTTTTAATAATTATTTTGTTATATTTTATTGGTGTTTCAAGACTCTTTAGCCATCAAATTTATACTTTTGGTGTTTGTAAAACTCAACTACACACACCATTAAAACTAATCTATAATGAAACCATATAAATTAATTGGTTTTTTAGGTGTTGTGGTAATATTTATTGATGATTCCCACTTGATATTTAATTATCATTATAAAGAATCATATTATCACCTTTGGATTAAATTCCCTTGGTGTTTCATTGTTTATTAAGAAATTTCTGAAGTTCTTTATATATTATTACATTTTATTTGTCTCGTACATCACCCAAATATGTGTATTGAATCCAATATTTATAGTTAATAATTTTGATGTGTCATCATTTTATGTTATTTTATGAGTTTATTTGAAAATGATCATGATTGATTATGTAACATATAATAGTTGTAAACCATCTATTGAAAACATTTTTCTCGAACATGATGTGTTAATGATTTTATCCAACCACATTTAGATAATTAGTATATAAAAAATATTAACTTAATATGATATTTATGATAATACTCCTTCTTATTAAATCCATTTTAATTATCTAGGAAACAATACATGGTCGTTTCATTCAGGAGATGATGGAATAATGGAAGAGTACAACTCTTTTAATCTAGTTGGGAAGAATCGATGGTTTCTTTCATTTACCATGGATTTCTCTGTTTGAAGATCTATACAATATAAGGTAGGGAAAATATAAAAATGTATAGAATAATTATTATATAATAATATATTTTATTTTTTTTGGAATGAGTTAGTGTCAAAGAAGGGTAAGTTTCTCTCTGGTCTAGGGGAATCCTCATCACATGGGGTTAGGTAGTATCTGTTTTCTTAGATACTTTATATCATTCAATTATTATTTTCTATGAGTAGGGACACAATGGTGAAGTGGTAGTCGATCATATCATTGAAGACTATATTAAAATATATTTCAATTTATATAATTATTTTCATAATGAGGATGCAGATGTTTTCTATGGGGACAATCAAATTACAACAATTTATATTCATAATTTATATTTCAATATTAGTAATTATTAGATTAATTTTACTATGACCCAAAAGAGGAATGAGGTTTTATATATTTCGTAATCTTTGTGTTTTTCAGATGCATCCTTTTCTTATTGTGGTTTACTTCCATATTCAATTACATACCTTATTGATGATGTTATTACATTTAATATCTTCAAAATGAAATTTTTTTCTGTAGATGATTCAAAAATTATATGACACATTTTCTTTAGAAGAGTGAATAATTGAAATATTGGAGGAATAAAAACTGATTTATCTTAATGAATTATCTCTTGTGGATTAAGTTCATATTGATTAAATAGGGGTTGAAATCCTACTTCAATGCAATTGTATCAATGTTGAAAATTTTTATTGATAAAATATAAAAAATAGGTAAACTACCACAGTTGATTTTGAGGGATTTTAAATTTAACAAAAAAATTAAATGATACAAAAAAATCATTTGATTATGAAATACTAAGGGGTCACTATTTCCATCAATAAAAATCTTGAAAAATTATATTTTGGAAGGATATAAAATTATAAATCATAGGTGAATACTTCATCTGAAGATTAATTTATCACATTGATTGACTATTATGTGGAATTAAAGGGCATAGTTAGTTTTTAGGTATCGTTAAAATAAAATTAATTTTAGGAATACTCTAAATGATTTAAAATGATTAAAATAACCTATATTTGTCTTATATTAAAAAAAATGATTATCATAAAATTGTTTTTATCAAATTTAATTAGATTATATATTTTCATGGAATTTAGGTTAAGGAATATTCAAGGTCAATTTTTTTCTCTCATTTTGGTTAGCTTAAATATTTTCCTAGATAAATTTTATCATAAAAACTATTATATTATCAAGATAAAGTGATTTTTTTTGTGGGAGTATGTCAAATGTTTGTAAATTTTTATATTATTTTAATCATTTTTTTGTAAAAGATCTTCTGAATTGTAATTATATTCCATCACAGGATATGTTTTTTTTATTTTCCCTAATTAAATAATTATATTTAAAAGTGAAATTTATATCAATATATAAAACATGTATTTTTATTTAAGGTTTAAATTAATCTAATTTTTTTCGACCTTCATATATTTTTATCTGGTTATATTATCCGAATATTAGATACTGAGTTTTTTAATATTGATAGAACATTTGTTATGTTGTTTTGTTAATTCCTAAATGGATTTAAATCCATTTTCCAATGAATTTTATTTCATAAATGGAAACAATTTACTGTAATTACTTAAATTCATATATTTATCTTAATAAATGTATAACATGATATTCATCTTGATATTATTTCACTATAAAAATATATACAGAAAAGAAAATTTACCAGTAGATCACTTTATGTCAAACAAGAAAACACAATAATTGATTTCAAAATAGACAAAATAATCATATAATTATAATTTAGTGTAAATTAAAACTATATCCAATGTGATCCAAATGTATTTAAAAAATTTTATCTTCAACATGGTTTGTTTATTTAGGGTATTATTAAAATATATAACATATAAAAACATTAAACATATTACACATTTCCAAAAAATAATTTATTGATATATTATAATCATAAATAGATAATTAGTTTATTCAACTTTCCTTTCAATTTTATTCATTATGAATTTAATGAAAATATTCAAAATACCATCAATTCCCATAACTTAATCTCTATACAAAGATAATTTTTTTTATAAAAAAAGGAGACCCGGGAACCAAAATGTATCATAGGAAGATTTAATTTAATAGTCCCAAAAAAAATTCCTTATAGGTACACTGAAGTTTAACATAATCTTGGAAGAGTTAAATGTATAATGAAATTTAGTGACTTCTGGGATATTGAGTTGGGTAATGTTGGGGTTAAATTCACCTATAAATAAATATGGTTATCATTTGGATTATGTTTATAATAAAATAAATATGAAAATAATATAATTTTATGTTATCCTGGAAGGTTAATTTTATTGGGCATGTGTTCCTGGAAGACCATAATGATATAAATTTATATTGAGTATTAGGTCAACCAATAATACTAAAGTGTTCATTAGAATTTATAGTTTTCTATAAGATGAATTAGGATTCACAATAGTATATTTTCTTCAATGAATAATAATAGATTACATTAGAATTTTATTCCTTATATAAAGAATAACTATTTGAGATGTGTTGGAAGAAGCCTCATTGATGAGATAAAACCTAAAAAATATTTTTTATTTTTTACATAATCTGTAATAATAATCCTTATAGTTGAATATAATAGTCTAATTAATACAACATTTTGTGATACTAATTATTTTAGTGATAGGGGTAGAAATTTCAATATATAAAAAAAGGAATAAAACATTATTTACCACCTTATAACTAAGGAGTTTAATACCGTTTACTATCTTCAGGCCAAGAAATATGTGGCATGGATTATAGTTTATTGAGTTGATGGAAAATTTTGTTGCATTTAATATATGGGGAAAAAATATTTATCTTCCTTTCAAATTATGGTCACTTCAGTTGGACCCCTAAAAAATGATACTAAGAGATTCCTTAGCATGATATCTAATCATGTGAACTCAAATGAACATTCATAAAAATACATATGAGATGGGGTAGAAGGAAACCCCAAATAGAGGGTGTATCCCTTTATAAATGTGGTTTTGGGAAAGTTATTACAATTGAAATCATTTAATTAAAGTTGGAATTATCTCATTGGAAACCCATAATACACACTAGCCTATTAGAGAAGGTAATATATATAATTAAATCCATATTGGTGGATTATGACATTGTAAAATGTTTTTAATTAAGATATTTATTTTTATATCTGTTCATGCATGTAACAACTCATACATGGGAATCCCTAAATGACCCTTTTATTATTAGATATTGGAAATAGGTAATGGAAACATCAGGTAAGGGGAATATCCTTTCATCAAAGGGTTTTAGTGAGTATGTATAAAGTTTGATCATTGTCTAAAATATAATCCATATATATAGTTTCTTATTAATTTACCCATGAAAAATATATTTTGGAAATGTTATATGGAAGCTACATTTAGTTTTATAATCCTATCATAATGGATTTTTAATATTTGTGTAATTTTTATATCATAAAATTAATTTCAGAACTTATAAATTGGAATTATTTCATACACCTTGTCCAATTTATGATTTTAAATGGTGGAAGGGCACCCCTTATTGGGGGGGTATACATTATTAATGGGTTATACAAAAATTTAAATTTTTTCAGATCATTCTATGAAGGTTTGTATATAAACATGCATAATATAGTCTTTATCTAATCCAATTACTGATGGGAATGAGTATAATAAAACCCCACAAAAGAGGAATATCATTTTTAATGGGCATTTCATGAATGTGTGGAATTTTCACTTCATTTCAACATTAGTTGATATAATACATGGTCATAATTTCTAAATAATTACATATAATTCCCAGAAATTTTAATGATTGAACTATATGCATATATATGGGGGGCTCTATTTTTCATGGGACTTATGCTCACAAAAACCGTTCTACTTTGACATCCCCTGGTAAGAGGGATCACTAATTTTTATATGGTATTATATCCCCTTTATATGTGGATAATTGACTATCAGTATGTGTATGTCTAAAATTTCAACTAATTTTAGAGGAATCATGAATATGTAAAATGATTGAAACATACACATACCATTATATATATATATATATATATATCTTTTTTTCTTTAAATATGTTATAACCCTAATAAATTTGGTTTTTTAGTTATTCATATATCAGACCATGAATTCTTATGTGTAAATGTTTAGGTTTTCATTGTTTTGGAGAATTTATCAAATATCCAATTGGACAAACCATGACAAAAAATCCACTATAAGGTATTTAAAGAAAAATTCATATCTTGCATTAATATCATATGAAATTGAAGGAAATAAGTTAATATTTTGTTGAATTTTGTTTGTGATTTATGGAGTCATATAAACATTAATTCATGGTTAAATTTACAGAAGTGATTTTTATATCTTTTATAGATATGGGCATGAATTAATTTTTTCTTACGTAAATCAAGACGGAAAATTTACACCATTAAATAATTTTTTTAGTCATATAAATCATTTCTCTAGGAACAATGAGGAAACAAATTATTCAAAAAATGTATTTTTTATTTATTTATGAATTCCATCAATGAATGAAAAATATATGTATCCAAATTATAATAGATTGTACTCACTACCAAATCCCCATACCTAATAGAATATATCATGAATCATTAGCCCTCCGTGATTGAGAAATCATGCAACACATAGAGATACCATTGTTCTTTATTTATATAGTGAGTAACTCTATGTATACCATATCATACATGTGAGTATCATATCAAAATAATCTAATTATCGTTCATGTTACATCTTGATTTTCGAGAAAACCCCAAATTAATATTGGATTCTTATGGAATGAAATTAATTAAATTTTGAGGATATGAAAAATAATGATGAAATTATTTTAGGCATTAAAATAGCTTCACAGATATGCATATACATGAGTAGGATCTCTAAGGGTAGGATATCAACTCGAGAAATTTTACTTTTTAATAACATTTTGAATGGATGATGTTAACATGAGGCTTTTTTCAATATAATAAAACTCCTAGAAGAGTTTTTGAAAATAGGGATTTAATATAAAATTTTTAATTATTCTCACATATAAGATGTTATAAGAGTGACATTTCAAAATTTTTATTTTATAAATTTAAAAGATGAAAGAATATGAAACATCAGGTGTTTTTAATGTACGAATCATTGGGGATCATTATAACACCCATAAAATCTAATTTGAAACTTTGAATTTGATAGCATGCATAACATTTATCAACTAAAACATAAGGGAAAATAATATCTCAAGACTATAATATATCATTAGTATTTTAAATATACTAAATAAATTATATTTCTTGTAATTAACAAAACTCTGAGCTATCTTTCATTGCACAAAAAAGTAAACATCCTCGATAGCTTGCGTTACATGCAAGACAATGTTTCTCCAAATAATAATGTATTATTAAAATGTTTCTATTTAATTTAATATGATATATAGTATCCATTATTTTAGAAGTTATTAATCGTGTTAAATAACTTATGAAAATTTATGAATTCATTGGTTACCAACTAATGATAAATGAAAATAAAAACCAATTTGATATAAAATGAAATAATATTATTTACATGCTTCCAAATGAGTTTTTTCCTAATAGACATAGTTAATTACAATTACTGAATGATTTTAATGAAATATATATAACTTTTTATATTAAATAAATTATTTTTTCTATTGTTACATTATTTTTTATATGCATAAGATAGGAAGAAACCCTATTTTACACATATAAACCTATATTTTTATAAAGGCAATTTTACAACGTTTTAATGGAGAACCCTTTTTAAGTATGAATTTTGTCACTTTAATTGATATATTATTTTAAAATAAACTTCATAATTGAAATAGAAATATAATAAACAGTTTAAAGGGAATTCATAATATTTTTTACAAACATTTCATTTTTTAGTGAATATGTAAAAATAATGAATTTTAGTTCAAACATGTTTTTTAAACTTATTTATTTATAAGGATAAATTATATTTAAAATTTGTTATGAAGTTTAATTGTATAATATTTATATCAACTAATAAAATTAATATCATTAGGATGAATTTTGATTTGAAATTTTCTATAAAAACATAGTAAACATTTGGAAATGTTTACCTTAAAACCCACATTGCAATCCCATATGAGAGATTAAATTTAATGTAATATTTCCACTTCTATGAATTGAATATTGATAAATGGATTAATGATTTGTAATCATTATAATTTATTATTTTTAGAAGTTCATATTAATTTATTACCTATAATAATAGTGAAATTGATTAAAATTAATTTTAATTAATTTGGTAAAATTAAGATTTGTATAGGAATAATCATTTAACATCAGGGAAAAAATAACCAAGAAGCATTTCTAACACCTATTGAATCAAAATATCTCATCTATAAACCTTCCATTAATGAGTTAGGTTTTTTTGGTATGAATTTTGTTTGGTAATAAAATGTGTACACCAAACTTGTTTTCAAAAATTTCAAGTGAGTCCATTACCTTCTGTATATAGGGCCACCGACTCTCCCAATAAATAAAAAATCTCAAAATTCTCTTAATCAGCCAATATCCTCCCAAATAGGTTCCAAAAAATCATAAATTTTACCTTTAAGATTCTTTTTTTTCATAAATCCTTCTAAGTAATCATTTTTGTACAAAAAAAGTTACCCTATTAAGAGGTAATGTCATATCCAAGGATTTATAGTTTTATTTTCATTATACACTCCATATAATATTATTGTTATATTTATAAAAGAACATTATAATAAATATACTAAGATTTTGTGATGTTATTTTTCTGACATAATCTTAGACACAACTCCTTCTAATGGGTAACTGACAAACTGCTTTTGTGTACGGTGAACTACTTCTTCACAAAATATTGATTATTCAGTCTCCCCTTACCACATATCACGCTGAACATTATGATGGAATAAAATTAAATAATATATATAAAGGATATTTATTATCTATTTATACTTATGTAATACTTTTATAACACATACCATTACAACATCTATTTTTGCATTAATATGATACCATATTTGAGGATGTATGGACTATTATCCCCTCGAAATGATGTGATTAATTCACACTATACATGGAACATATTAAGGATTAATTTAATAAACCTAATTAATTTATGTAACATAGATATTATATCAGAATTATAATATATATATTTTTCATTTATTTTTCATTCTTTTAATACAATAATGAAATTAGAGTACCGTTCATGAAAAAGTATGACCTACCATATCCGTGAACGGTGCACTTCATTTATTATATCTAGATAAAATGGAATATTATACATACATATTTAATGAATATGTAATACCAATAAGTCATGGATTACATTTTGGAGATGATCAAATCATGCTCTATGTAGTATGAATAAAATGAAACTAGTGAAAATGTATATGAGAAAACTAGTGAATTAACATCTAAAATAAAAAATAATGAATGATTATTAATGAAAGGGTAGTAACATATTATAAGAAGTTATTATATGATATCGTAAACATGAGTATGGTTCTAGTATAAGATAGTAAAATATTTTAAACCACAATACAGTAATATAAATACCAAACACAAAAGGATAGATAAGGTAAGGGGTTTCGTCTCAATTTACATTCCGTTAAGACTTATTTTTATTATGCACCAATTCACTTTTATCTGGTGTATATAATGACCTTTGACATGACATATCATGAATTTACTTATTCTCATTATATTATAATTTCATTTAATTCATGTGGAATTATTATTTTAATGTTTCAAGTTGTATGGGACACTATATAATGTTTAATGTTTATTTTTCATCAAGAATGTTTTTGTGTCAACAGCCCTTATTATTGATTATTCTCTATTGAGGTTTCATTTATAAATCCATATTAAATATTCAATATAGATATTTTGAAAGCCACATTTTTATTAAATATAAGATGAATTATTTGTACATCTAATACATGGGTTGGGGGATATTTATGGAAACTCATATGGGATGGGGACTAGTAATTGCAAGCCCCTAAATGCATTAGTAGTCTCATGAGGAGAATTAGATTTTAAATAGTTTGAACTATATCTTGAGAGTAAATGTATCATGTTCATGGGAAACCTGATGTCTGATAATTATGAAATTCATTTATTGATAATTTAGTTAATATTTATCCATGATATATTGTGTCAATATATCGATGGATGCATTTCATTTTCAGTTTATTGATTTAATGTAACATGTTTTCAGTTTCATAACTCTCTATATTGATAACTCCTTATCTAGTAATTTTAATGGAATTTGATAAAATATATTTACATTTCCATGTTAATGTATTTTAATTGAGTCATTATTGCTTCTGATTAATAAATCCTTATAGAGAATTTGAGATCACTCTTATTATGTTTCATTTCTCTATGTAATGATTAAGAAATAATAAAATAAGACTTCATGGATGTAGTTTATTTCATTTTATTTTGTATAATGTTTTTAATGTATATTTATCAATGTACTATGGGTACCATGTATGTAATATGGATTTCCAAGAATACTAAACATCTTGGTCCTTTTGAATTTGATTACTCATAATCATTGTAATATAAAAAATAATGAACCTACTCCTGGTTTATGTGGTTAGACTATTAATGTTTGTATCAAAGGATATTTAATATAATATTAGTATGATTGATCTATAAAACATAGATTAGTTAGAAATAACCTAATATATACATCAAGGATATGTATACAAGAACATTTTATAATTTTGGTAAGGTAGTGATTATGTGAGTATTATTACCAGTATATCCTAATTTGAATACTACAAGTGGATGTCGTTTTGGAACAAAGGTACCTAAGAGAAATAACTCCAACAAGGTGTTCTTGGCCTGACTCAAGGAAACCATGAACAAAACAAAAATACTCACTGTGCACCTGGGTTGAAACTCTTTGGGAATACATGTAGGATATCACCCATTTTCATTACCTACCATTATAAATGATATAGATGTTATGATTTACCCAAAGTATACAATGTTTATGTTTATAGGATTCCTGATGCATAACATTATGTTATGTATTATACTATTAGATTTGTTCATAGGTTACGACATTATGAAATAATTTAGTGTATTACATTTTTTAGAAATGGTTTTTGGAAGGAATAATGTTATCAGTACTGGTATAAATTGTAGATATTTCCCTACTAAGGGAAAAAATACATCTAGTTTTGGAACTGAGAATGTTACGGATTTATTAGGAATCTTAGTCAGGTTTTGAAAAATAACCATGCCTAAATGGAGAAACCTGTTCCAGGGAGAGAATATTTTATACTGGATCATTTTATGCCTAAGAATCCAACATCGTTTAGTGGCACAAAAAATCCAATTGTAGCTGAGTAATGGACTAAGTCTCTAGAAAAGATAATTACAACCATAGAATGCAGAAAAAAAATAAAAGGATACACTTTCAATATGTTGTCTCGAATGGTACACTAACTTGTTGTGGTATCAGATCCAGAATATAAGGGAAGAAGAAGAAATTAAACTCATGGAATGGAGAACATTTATAGAGAAATTATTCAATAAATACCACCCTCATGATCAATGAATTGAGATGATGATGAAGTTCATTATCTTAAAGTATAAGGAAAGAAAATAGTGATGCAGATTATGAATCTACCATTAAAATTTTATACCTCTATTCTATAAATTATATATGAAACATCATGTGAACGATATACCACTTATTTAAAGGCATTAATACAAATATTCTAAGGGAATTTGTTTTTTAATAATTTTCATTATACGAATATATAGTTTTATGTTCCATGAAAATAGATAAAGAATTATTGAGATCCTACATAATCAAAGTATACCAAGATAAGAATAGGTCATATAACCACCATGAAAAAGGGAATGAATCCATAATGATGAAGGGAAAGAAGGATTTTAAATCTTATGATAAATGTAGAAGGAATAATTTAGGTAAATTCTTTAAAGTATTGGGATATTGTCGTCTATGAAGTAAAAAGGTAAAAAAGAAATATAATGAAAAGTAATGATGAAACATATAGATATTCAATATTATAACCTCAAGGATATAGAGAACTATGAAAAATAATTCCCAATGTGTCAAGAAAATATACCTCAAAATAATCTAACTTATTAATATCAAGAATATTTTATTGAAAAAAAGAAGTGGAATTATTAATTTACTTCTATTTTTGGATCTAATAAATATGTTTTAATTATTTTATGATGTTCTCATCATATGATTTATAAAATGTGTAATCATAATACTAAATTACATTTTTTGGTTAAGGAATTGAGATCATATAATGAATGGTATCATTAAAAGTTATTCAGTAGAATGTTAATTTTTTTAGAAAACACATGATCAAGGGAAATTAAAACATTAATTTCTTTAAAATGTTGAGATTATGATGAAGAAATGATTTATTTTGAAAAGTGAATACAACCTTGCAATTGATTAATGACTTTTTGACAAGTGTTTTATGATATAGTTTATGCAGTTTACAAAACATTTAGATTTAAAGAATATATCCAATAACATGTGTCTTACATAAAGAATGATGATGAATGCTTGATCCCAATAATGTTTTATGGTGATTTAGTTGTTACCATATTTCAAGAGGATACATATTAGGGGCGTTCACAAATTTGGTACATGATGACTATAGAGCTACATCATGTTCATTAAAGGCTAATGATAATTTAAATTTGTCAATTCAGTGAGAATACTTGAGAAGTGATTGGATCATAATCTATTTGTAAAGATAACCATTTATAAAAACGTTTGATATGATCACTGTATAAAATTTTGGAGGTTAATGTATTACTTCTCCTTGTGATGCATGATGTGTTATGAGATGAAGTATAAATAGTTCAAGGCATAATAAAAGTAAAATATTGTGTTTACAGATACATATATTTATTTACATTCTTATTCAGTGAAAGGATTCCTTAACTATTAAAAAATGGGATTGAAATAAGAATAGTATCCTATTATCATCGTTTATTATGATATAAATTACTAATACTCAAAAAAATGGTTTATGGATTTGTGGTAAAAAACATTCATCTCAACATATTCTCTATCACTCTCTATTAGAACTTGATTGTTGAAATTTTTCTTTTAATATCCATGTTTCCATTTCCAACATATGTTCTCATACTAGGGAACCTAGTTATAAGACCATTGTAATTTCATTTCTCTCATATTAAGAATATGTTATATTAACTATTATTAGATGTGGTTCGTTAAAAAATAGTTTATTTTCAATCCCTATATTACCGAGGATAGGTTTAAATTGCAAGGATGCAATGTAGTTCTTGTGTGGATAATGTAACACCCTAAAATTATAATATACAACATTGTATTCGACAGAATTCATGAAATGAATCACAAATAATGTTAGGGAAAATAAACTCCTAAGTCTCTACTCTATATTTACTTCTCTAAATATATTCAATACTTGATATATCTTGTTATAAACAGAACACTGTGTTAGCTTGTGTTTCAAGCAAGAGTGATCTTCCTCAATAGCTTGAATTACATACAAACCATGTTTAAACAAAGAACAATGTATTATTAAATTATTATTATTTAATATAATATGATATTTAATATCCCTTATATTATTGGTTTTGAATTTTATTATCTAACTTAAGAGAATTTATTAATTCATTGAATACTAACTAATGAGAAATGGAAATAAGAACTAATTGGATATAATAAGAAATATTATTATTTATGTTCTTCCAAGTGAGTTTTTTCTTAATAAAAAAAGTTAATTATAATAAAATAATGATTTTAATAAAATATATATTTTATATATTAAAGAATATATTTTTTTATATTCATCCATTATGTTTGATATGCATAATATTATAATAAAGCCTATTTTACACATAAAACTATGATTTTTATAAATAGAATTTTATTACCTTTTAATGGAGAAATCATTTTAAATATAAATTTTGATTATTAAATTTATTTAATATTTAAAAATAAAAATCATTTTTATTATAGAAACATATGAACTAGGATAGGGAAATTTTTTATATTTTTCTGAATCATTCCAATTTTTAATGAATGGTTAAAATACTAAATTTTAGTTCAAAAATGTTGTTCAAAATAATTTATTTATAAAATTAAATTAAAATGTAATTTTAAAAATGTTTAAATAGATAAAATATTTATAAATTTAGACAATTTAATTCATTGAGATTAATTCAACTTTGAAATTGAGTAAAAAACTTAGCACACTTTTGGACGTATTTTTGTTAAAACCCTCATTATCGTCCCATCTATGAGATTAAATTTAAATTAATTTCTTCAGTTCAAAGATTTTAGTTTTAAAAATTGTATTGAAAATTTTATGTTACCATAATTTATTATGCCTAATAATTCCTACATAGTATTTTTACAAAAAAATATTAGTGAAATTCCTTAAAAATAAAAAAGATAGATCCAAAATTAAGCTTAATAAAGGGATAAACCATTAACATAAGAGAAAAAATGACCTAGATAATTATAACAATACTATTTTATATCCTTATCTCGGCCATAAAAGTTCCATTATTGTTTTATTTTGGTTTGATATGACTTTTTTTAGGTAAGAACATGTGTACGACAAACTTGTTTCCAAAAAATCAAAGTGAGTCATTTTCATTCCCTATAAAAGGCCACCACCTCTCCCTCCTCTACACAACTCTCAAACCTCATAGGATCAACCAAGATATTATATAATAGATTTCAAACATCCTTTCACTATACCTCTATTCCCCAATTTTGTAATAAATCATTCCATGGAAACTTTTTTGTATAAACCAAAAGGAGTTACCTAATTAAGAGGTAACATCTTCTCACAATATTTTTATTTTCATTTCCATTATCCACTCCCTATACTATTCTTTTTTAATATTAAATAAGAAAAAAGTATACTTAATATACTAGTATGTTTATATTTTTTGTATTTTTACCAATAATAACACATAAATCAATATAATGGGTAATAGACATATTGTTTCTGTGTACGACGAACGACCACCTCAAGAAATGATGGTTGTTAATTTTTAAATTACCACCAATCATGGTAGCCATTATGATGAAAAATATGTTTATATATGATATATATGATATTTTTTATGTATTTATACTTTTAAAATCCTATTATATCACATAACTATAGAACTTATAATTTTTTGTTAATATAATAACATCATTTGATGAAATGTGGACTACTTCCCCTGAAAGCGATGTGATTAATTTAGACTATACATGGAACATATTAAGGATAGTTTTAATGAACCTATTTAATTTATATAAAATATATATTTTATTGGAATTATAATTTAAATATTTTTCCTTTATTTTCTATTCTTTTAATACTACAAAGAAATGAAAGTATCGTTCATGCGTACGTACAACCTACAGTCCCCATGAAAGGTGAACATCATTTATTATCTCTAGATATTTTGAACTATTATAAATAAATATGTATTTAATATATAAGATAATTATTTCTAGTTTAAATTCCTGATATGATGAAATATTTATCTATGAAATATGAACAATAAGTAAGATGTCAAAATATACTTGAGATAACTAGGCAATTAACACCTAAAAGAGTTAAAATAATCAAAGGGTATTAAGAAAATGGTTATAAAATATTAAAAGAAGTTAATATATGATATTATAAACATGATTAATGTTCTATTATATGTTTATAACATACTTTAAACCATTATATAAGAGGATAAGATCCATAAAACAAAAGAAAGTTTAAGGTAATGGATTTCCTCTAAATTTAGATTCCATTAAGACTTATTTTTGATATGTACCAATTTGATTTTATTTTTTGTATATAGTACCATTTTACATGATATATGAGGAATCCAATTATTAACATAAAATTATATGTATCATTTAATTCATAGGGGATTTTAATTTAAAATTTTCAAGTTGTATGGGACACTTTGGAATGGTTAAAGTTTATTTTTCCTCAATAATGTTTTAATTTCAACAACCCTTGCTGTTACTTATTCCCCTTTTATCTATTATTTATAAATCCATATTCTTTATTCAATATGGATATTTGATAAGGAAAATTATTAATTCAGTATATGAAGAATTATTTAGACATGAAATACATGGGTTGGGGACGGATTAAGGCTATCCATACGGGTTGCGTACAAGTTAATGAAATCCCCTCGATGAATCAGTAGTCTAATGAGGGAAATTAGTTGAAAAAAAGTTAAATAATCTGTTGATGGTAAAGGTATCATTTTCTTGGGAAACATGAAATATAATAATAATTCATTTGATTTATTTGTAATTCATTTATTATTTGTGCATGATATTTTACGTCAATATATTTATGGACTCATTTCATTTTTCATTCCTCGATTTAATGGAATGTGTTTTCTATTTCTTACCATGTCACATTGACATTTCCTTATCTAGTTATATCAATGGAATGTGTTATTATCTATTTACCCTTCCATGATAATTTATTTATATTTATTCATTATTTATTTCAGTATACAAGCCCTTACTTAGCATTGAAGCTTACCCTAATGATATTATATTTTATAGGCAATGAAGAAGAACTCATTGAATAAGGTTTGAAGGATGAAATTTATTTCCTTTTATTATGTATCATTTTTGTAATTTCTATTTTCTAATATATTATTTGTTTCATGTATCTAATATGGATTTCCAATATTTGTAAACTAATCGGTCTTTCATGATTTGATTCCTTGTAATCATGAATATGTAATAAAATAATTCCTAGACTCCGGGTTTCTAGGGTCAGGGTATTACAATCATAATAATTGCATATCCTTGTGATGAAATCACCTACCGAGGACCCACCAAGGTTAGCTATTAAGATATTTTTTCACCTAAGGACCAACTCTAAAAGGTCACATCTTGGTGAAAAAAATAATACATTAAAATATATGGAATTAAATCACAAATAACACCCATTAAAGGACATACATATCAAAAAATAAAAATAAAATGGAACATTAATAATATATATATGAATAATTGAACATAATAAGATTTAGGAATGAGACATAACATGTTTTTTAAATAATAATAATGAAATAACTAAGAGGATATATTCATATTGTTATATTAATCTACCTAAAAAATAAGAAATAATCGAATGTTCTCCCTTTACATTAATAATCATGGAAACTGTCAAAATATGTAAATTACATCCACCCAATGAAATAATCCATTATCTCTCAAAATATCTCATATATCCATGTTTATGATGACCATTTCAATAATATAAAAAAAACATGTGTAATCACAAATATTGTATATGTGTGATTATAAAAACACTATTTTTAAATCCCTAAATCCAGAAAGGAAATACAATAAAACATAGATTATTAATCTCAAGAATATTTTATTAATACACTAAATGATAATGAATTAAAATAATCACGATTACTATAAGTCTCAATGATATAGGGTTGTAACTATCATCCAAGATTCACTCCATGAATATTATACCCTCACTATTATTTTCATGAGATAAATCTATTATTATTTGTTTATTTCTTTAGTATTCATTTCCTTTTCCAATTATACTGAATTTTTTCATGATTCCAGAAATAATAATGTGGGAACATTTATTGATAACTAAGAACTATAAACATGTATAAGGAATGGAATATTTCAATAAAAGAATGAGTAATTAGGGAATAATTTCCAAAATCACATATGCATTCATCCTATATAGGTGTAAATCCATAGGTTTTGTCCATTAATGGTATGTTCCCATTATAAACCATATACAATATACATTAATCGGTTGAAATATACTATATATTATAATGTATTTAATTTTCATCTCATATTTAATGTAAACTATACAGATTTCCCATATATAAAGTACATATTGGATGTATTACTGTTAGAGCATCATTTTTTAAAATGTGTGGTAAATATATATATATATTATCATAACAATTGAGGATGAGGATCCCCTAAAAGTGTGAACAACAAGGTTTCCTAAAAATTGTGGGCAAACTGTATAACCTACCAAAAACATTATTAATTCTAAAATTAATAATTTTTAATAAACATCATTTTCTAATTATTTTAGCCATATTTTATCATACTTGAGCCTTTTGTGTTCGATACTATAGTCCTCCTACAGTAATTATTTATAATAGATTTTCAACATAATTATTTATGAAATAACATGTGAAATTAATTTCATTCATCTCATATGTTCTTTTCCCTTTCCATATTATTGTTTTCATTCTCACCTAGGATCATCATCTCACAGGGATTATGTTAACTAATTGTAATGATGATTTTTAATATTTTTTATTTGGTTTAGCTTATAAGGATTATTAATTATATTTTATTTTTATATCACAATGTTCTCCTACAATATCATTGATCCATGTTAGTGGTTTTGGACTACAATTTTTTGATGAACCATAAGTTCATGACTTATAAAAATGATCTTTCCAAACAGATAAAATGTATTTTTCTACTATTGATGTATTATTTATTTATATTATTTATTCATCCAGTAAATATCTTCTGAGATTACTAATATTTTTTTATTTAAAAGGCATGTTATATAAATATATATTATTGATGATTCTAATTACATGATTGATGAAATCATTCAGTTGGTATATATGAATGTGAAATGGATATAAATCAAGGGAACCACTGTTTTTATGTTAAGAAAGGAGGAAAAATATATATTCATCCTTAGTTACACTTTATTTAAACAATGAATAAATATCACTTTATAATGAATTTCTAACTTGTATATTATTTTATTTTCAATTGTGGGAAAAAAATTACCGAGCATCCTGAATACAGTTGGATTTGATATTTTCTGAATATATGATCTTATGAGGATCATAGTGCAACATGAAATTTTTTACACCTATATTTATCACATAAATATTGTTTTTAAAGGTTTTTAAAATTTAGTAATACTTTTAGTGTCTACTATTAGATATTTCTTATCATGTTACTTTTCATAAAAATGTTAAATAGTTGTTTTCATGTGTTTTATTATGAATAAATCTCTAATGAATTATAGAATAAATATGGATCATGGAATATTTATTAGGATATTTATTGGGTAGTAATTTTCAAACTCTATATATACCCTTAGTATAAATATAGTGTTTTTTTGAAAGATAAAATAAAAAATAATGGTCCACTTAAGTCTTAATATTCATGCTTGCTAGGATTGGATCGGTGGTGATGGAATTGTGTTAATTTCTCTATCAAAACCCATGAGAATTAAATATTGAATGTAATATTTTCATTCCAAAATATATAATTTAATTCAAAAATTAATATTATTGAATTTTATTGAAACCAATATTGAAAATTTTTCATAAATTGGTTATGATGAATTTAATTTGACCATTAAATTTATCCTATCAAAATTATCTAAGGGTTAATTATTTAGAATTTTTTATAAGTAGAATGTTTTTTGGTGATTAGGGGATAATACATATTTTTTGAAAACTTTCACTTCTATGAAATTATATTTTCATAATTTTGTCATATATTTCTATGAAACCTTTTTTCTAGACTAAATATATATATATATATATATATTATGTAATCTATTTTATAAAACATATAACTTTTTAAAAATAAAAACATGCTTAACCTTTAATAAATCTATATAATATTTTTATTTTACTGAACTAAGTTTTTAGTTTCCCCCTAATGAAATATATATAATGTATCGATTAGTTTTTTGTTGTTTGTTATATATTTTTCTCTGTTGATTTTACATAATCAAATTATTCCCATTTATATCAACAATATATTTGAATTTTATAAAATATAATTTTTTATGATTAAGACTTAAATTTTATAAAAAAAAATTTCAATCGATTTTCAAATATTTTATTAAGTATAATAGGTAATACTTATAAGATTTTACAATGAATAATTGATTATATTTTTTGAATAAAAATATTTAACTTTATGTAAAAATTTCAAATTAATATTTTATCATATTAAATAATGACCATAGTGATTTTTTATGACCTAGGATAATTGTAATATGAGTTGAAATGGTAAAAAATAATTAGATGATGCATCAAGATAAAACAAAACACACACAAAAACCTAATTATTTGGTTTTATTTAGACCCTAAAATCATCATATATGAATATATTACAATTTTTATTTACTTGAATTTTCTACAAAATATAATTAATAATAATGTCTATTGAATTTACAACTTTTCCACACTCTATGATAGTAATTGGGAACCCCTATCCTTACTACATGAAACTATTTGATCCATGTAGAATCATAGATATCTAAGAAAATACCCCCAGAAAAAAACATCATATTTCCTATAAGTTCTTTATCACCATGATACCGTCAAGAATATTGAATGTGTAATCCATAGAGGTTACCAAAAGAAGTGGTATATATAACTAATAATATTTTCAAGAACCATTCCTCACTAACCACATATAAGAAATAAATATCCATAATATCATAATTAAATAATCAATTTATTCATAATTATATGATTATATATTAATTTTATAAAAATTTTCTATATCATTTTCTCTAATGGGAAATGGAAACATAAATCAAAAGTATGTATGAACTACAATGACCATATAGAAGTGTAATTTGTTTTTCATCAATACATTAAATTAATTTTTTATATAGATGAAATTATTGAATATAAATTATTTTTATTAAATAAATATGATTAAATAAATATAAAATATCATTTACATTCTTACCCATCCATCATTTGGAAAATGACGACATAACTTCAGCATATGTGTGGCCTACCCCCACCATGATGCGATGAAGTTAATTTTTATCTAATTACCATGAATGAATGAATATAAAAATAAATATAATTATTAATATATATATTCATTATATTATTTAATTTTTTTTGATAATGTAATCATATCATTACACTGTTAATCACATATAATATACCAAAGTAATTTTTATGAAATTGATCATAAAACCCTAACTAGTCAACCTAAGGAATAACTATTCGATGAATGGATTTAAAATTATTATAAAATGAAATTATTAAACATTAAATTAAATGAAAATATTTTCATTTTGGCATTTATTAATTTTAAATTCATTATACAACACGATAAAACACATACATCTTAAAAGAGACCCTTGGTAAGCGATTTCTATTATAAAATCCCACTTTACATCAACATAGTTGATACTCATACTACCATTGAAATAATTATATAATAATAATGTCTTAAAAAAATAATTATTATCATATTTTTTTTAATTTTTATTTCTAATGTCTTATTTTATTAGATCAATGAATCAACAAGTAGCATTTTGGTATTTTATCAGAATAATTTAATTTTTAATGTCTTTCACCCAACTGATTTTCTTATATTAATACATTCTAAAAAATAGTTAAAAATATAAGTTTTTATTTTAAATTGATCATCTGAAGTTATTTTAGACCATATTATATTTTCTTTAAATAATTTCAACATGAAACTTCTTGTCCATTAAAAAATGTAATGTTAGAGTTTTTAACAGTAGTGTTAAAGGAATATTTGTTTTGATAATTAGTGAATGAACAGAATTTATAAGAATTATTTAATTCAATGATTTAATTATAGGTTTCCATGTATATTTTTTATGTTAATCACTTACTTAATATTTAATAAATTATAATTAAAATTATTAAAAAATAAAATGACATTATTTTCATAAAATAATGATAATAATTATGAATGTTATTTATCAAATATTTGTTATACAATGTTACTGGGAATTTATTTTTAATGATTTTCCTTCACATTGTCTTCTATTACAAATATATTTTTGAATATTAGAAGCACATAATTTATAATGAATTGATGGTCATATTTTATCTATAAATGAAATATGGGTTTCTCCATTAATATTTTCATGATTACATTAACTATCACAATCTATAATTTTATTAGACATGATTCTATCCTCTATTTCTATATTTTAGGAATCATAAATATATGTGGCATAATTTCTAACACATTGATATTGTTTGAGTTGTATTCCATTTCTATTTATGTTACTAGTTGAATTTAGTTTAATTTTTATGTTATTTCATTAACTTGGATAATTTTATATGATTTATGGAATTTCTGGAATAAATTGAATTGATCATTAAATGTATGAGGGACTAATATGACATGAGTATCACTGGTGGGGACTAGTTATAAATAGACCATTTATGAATCGACAAAAATCAGGATAAAAACATATTTTCCCCCTAATGGGGAATTTATTATGTACTTACCCATATAATTAATGTGTCTTACTCGTGTCCATGATAGTAATAATAAAAATATACTAGTTATATCCTTGATTCATTCATCATTAATTTTTCTATTTATTCATTTTCTTTATAATGAGTTTATTTTCAATTATCCATGAGATTACTATGTTGATATTCTCTATGTCAGTACATTGAACAAAACATGTTGATTGAATGGAATGTGTTTTTATTATCCCATATTCCTTAATTTTATGAATAATTTACTAATGATTTCTACTATAGTATGTAACCCTCATTTAGAAATAATTCTCAACCATAGACTATTTTTCCTTCCCATGCGATTTTAAGAATAATATTTTTAATCATTTAAGTAAAATTTTAATGTCAATTATGATAATTTATTTAATTATAATGTTATTCGGAAATCGTACATGTATCTCATTCTTCAAGACAACTAATTTTATTAATCTTTTTTGTGGTGATCTATTGTTTGTTGTAATAATGTTGTAAATTAAACATTGACTCTATGTTATTGGAGTCAAATTCATTATAGTTGGTATTATGTAAATATTAGTAGTAACCCTAAGAAATATATTTAAAATGAACATTGATAACATGAGACTAATGATAATCCATTTGTGTAGTTAAAAACATTTACCATCATAGGTATTTTTGTTTTACAACTCAATATTCCTGATCACTATGAGGTGACTAAGTGTGTTCCATGGTATAAAGGTTTTTTTAAAGGGAATGAAGTGAATTGAGAGCAATATTGAATTAGACATTTACCATTTGACAAATAAAATATTACTAGAATCATTTGGGTAGATCAGGTCCATATTAGAGCATCATACTATGGTTAGAAATAATAACATTCCCCATATGAAGTACCTATCATTACATTGTTTGATACACATTTGTGTGATCACATTATGTGGTAGAATCCTAAATATTATATTGTATGTAATAACACATTTATAATTTAACAAATTTTTATTCCATTTAAAATTATATTTTTTTCATTGGCATGTAATGAAATGAAAAAGATTATTCTGGAAGTGTATTATATGAAGAGTGATTCTGATCAATGGTGGTTATTGAATCATAACACTAAATAGGTTGAAGAAATAGAAATTATAGAATAAATTAAATTTTATGTAATATTCTTTGAGAAAAGAATCCCTCATACACATTGATTTTAATTGGAGAATATGTCCATCATATTAAAGAATAATAAGAAAGAATGTGTTGCATAGTATGAGGGAATCCTAACACAATTAGATAGATATGTTAAAGATTACACCCATAATAGGGAAATAAATATTAAATCTTTCTTTTAGGGAATAATTCCATGTCATCGATGCATGATGGTTATTTTTAAAATATTAATAATATAATAGTATAGTATAATGTTTCAACTAAATAGAAGTTAAATCCCATTGATCATTTTTTTCATGGGAAATTTATAATTTAATAGGAGTTCTGTGTAAAAAAATTAATTGCCTCAAATTATAAGAATGGGAAGATTGGATTTCCAAAATGAATCAATTATTGATTGAAACAAAATGGTACTAACATTTTTTGAACATGAGTCTTTTTTTGAGAATAAAAAGTGGATATAAGGATCATGAATATAAGGGAAAGAATGACACCACCATTTTCATCATATTTGGCTGTAATGTGATGGGAAATTATTAATGAAATTTATAAATAATCAAGGGAACCTCCCATAGAAGAGGATGAGGGGATAAGGACATTCTTATGAAATTACTAAATCTAATGTTGAAGTTTCTATGTATGTGGTGACTGATACATCGATCATAAACTCAAAATAATCTTATGATTTATTAGTTTTGGATCTTTTCACTCATTTATATCTTATCTGGTTATGAAGAAAAGTAGATATTTACCTAGAAACTCATTAAATGGTTTTTAATTAATAAAACCTAGGTAAATAATATTGAAAAAGATGAATTTTTCAGTTTCAATTATTAAACATAGTGTAATAACCAATATTTCTCTAGGTCAGCCCTTTTTGAAAAACTAGTGTTTAGGGTGTTCTGGGAGGCAGTGGTGTCTCATTTCAAGAGTTTTCCAAATTTCTAGTTTTTTAATCAGTGACTCAGGGTGTCAACATCAGTATGTCAGTGCGTTAGTGTTTCAGTGCATCGTCATGTCGGCATGTTGGAATGTCAGTGTGTCGGCATGACAATGCAATAGTGAGTCATGGGCGTTGGAATCAGTGAGTAGAGAGCATCGACGTTGGTAGGTCAGGGTTTTAGTAGGTCAGGGAATCGGTAGGCCATGGTGTTGGTAGGTTATGGAATCAATAGGTCATTGTGTTAGTAGGTAATTGTGTCTATATCTCACCCGTTGATGGTTCATAGCCGGTACATCATGTCGGTAGCTCACCTGTCGCTGGCTCCACGTCGACGACTCACCCATCAGTGACTTACTTCAAGTTTTCCCAATTTCTCCCCTCTTATATCTTCTTTGATGAAAATTGAGTTTAAAGCCTTGTTTGGGAATTTTTATGATAATTTAAAAGATATTAATTATATCTCTAATATTTTAATCCTTGGAGGACTTTGAGATATTCAATCAATGTAATCTTGACCATGATCCCACAATTAATGAATTTTGAAACTCATCCTCCTTCAATAAAGTATCTGGATCTTCAAATCTAGGATATTACCTTTCCAGTGTGTTTTACATTCCCTCTTTAAGAGCCTAGAGACATCCTCCCTAAACGAGTCATGTACTTATTATAGATCCCCTCCCACTCAATTTCCTTGGAGTTCTTCCATACCGATCACACGATCCTCTCTTCTTTACGCAATGATGAAATTTAATCCTTTGATCAATCGGTAAGGATTCCTTCTATCTATCATCAATTTTCAATCATGAAGGGTGGGTGTACTAATGATTAAATTTGAAGAATGAGTGAATAATTTCATAAAGAATTAAATAAATAAGAAGTGAATATAATCCAATGATAATGTGGAAATGAAATAACAGGCTGAGATTAGATTTATGTTTGACCACCTATTTTATTTTTATTATCATTATTTCTTCATGGATTTATTATGGATGTATTCCTTCTGAAAATCATGTCCATTGGTGGTATTTTATTGCACACTAGTGGTTTCCCATTTTTTGTTATGTTGTTTGATAATCGGCCATGACATGAAAACTACATAAACATTTACACTTGGTTAATTGAAAATGATTCCCCAATATGAAATCCATTGTATTATCTCCCATGATTATCAAGTGGATAAAATAATGTTTTTACAAAATATGAATATATAAACACACCCCATTAATAGGTGTGAATGATTTTTGTGTTCAATTGGGTTTTGTGACATTGAGTGAGTTGTGTGGTGTTGCTATTGGGAGCATGATTGCGGGTACATGGCTGGACAGAGGAGTTGGTTACATGAGAAGAGGGTGGTATGTATATACAATAAGGTGGTTGGATAATAGTAGTTTCTATGTCCCATGTGTGTGGTGAATTACAGGTTGTGTGTTGGTATCCCAGTTTTAGAGACTTACTGATCACCTAATGGATGGAATTGTAGGCAGCTGAACTTCCTTTGTCTATGTCCTGGCCATCGAACGACATTGGGAAGTCTAACCATGGTGTGGTTATAAATTTTTATAAAGTGGGATTTCATTTGGGAATTTTTGGGCAGTGGGGATGTGGAGCGAGGTTGTGAGAGAAGGATTTTTTGGTATAACTTTGAATAATTATACATGGCAGTGGTTAAACGGGGGTGTGCAGTGGGACTACAAATCAAGCTTAGTTTGTTTCTTTGATATGGTTTTCTGTGGTAGTTTTCTGGAAGTGATGGAATGAATTAATTTAAATCCATAAATTAATAAATGTGATGTGTTTTAATGAAAAATGGGTTGTGTTATGCTTTGGAAGTGGTTTTTGTGTGGCTGTGCATATAGGGGTAATAGAAAATGTTGTTTTATATGACTTGGTCATCTTCTTTGGGGACCCATAGCTTCGAATAAGTGTTTTCTCACCTATACATATATTAATTGTAGTTCTTTGTGATTTTTAAATTAACCCCACCTTAATTGAGCACTATGTGACGACCACATCCTTTTCATGGAAGAGGGTGTCTTCCCAACATCTTAGTGGAAGGATGGTTGGGTGGTTACTAACTTTCCTCCTTGCACCCTCTTCCAGTTTTTACCACTCAAGAATACCTGAGAAGTCTGTAATGGATTAAGTCTTACCATAGTCCCAGAAACTTTTGGAAGGTTTTTCTTGTATTAGAGGCCTAGGTGTTTAGGGATATGATTTTTTCCCAATTGTCTTCGAGATGAGGCTTAAGTTTCTCTGAAGAAGAGGTGTGTTTATTGTGGCCCATGTGTCTACGAGTGGGATTGTGTGTGGTTTGCAGCCTAGTTGTGTGTGGGTGGGTTGTGGTAATAGGACTTCATATGGGAGGATTGGTAGCATCAATACGTTCACCATTACCGATGAGAAGATAACTAGTGGGAAAGTGGGACAGGGTACCCAAATATCAATGTTTATATACTACTACATTATATGTATTGCATTATTTGGTGAGTGTGACTTGGTGAGGCTGGACTGGTTAGTATTCTATGGTAGGTTATTTTAGGTTCTACAATTTTCTCATAGGGGCATTTGTATGTTCTGTCACTTGTGCATGGGTGACATTCTTTTTCTTATTGGGTATATTTGTACACTCACCCTATGTCTATAACCTTGTCATCAGGTTTCTGAGAGGAATTCAAGGACAGTGATGGACATTAATAGATCATGTTTTAGGATTAGTTATTGTTTCTGAATTTTCTATTTTATTTTGGTAAATTGCATTATAATTTTCTGTACCTTGTACCAGCTTTACTTTTGAACATGCATGTGGGAAGGGATTTGGGATTTACTTTTACTTTTTAGTATTTGGAGTTTCTAGGGCTATACCATCTTATCTCTTGATTGTGTATTAATGAAAAAGGGTAATAACTTCCATATTATGTGAGATCCTATAACCTTGGCTCTATTTTTCGCTTAATGTCTTATTTAAGGTGAGACTCGAGGGGTCATTAACCATCCTTCATCTTGAGGAAGGAAGGGTGTGGCATATTTTTTGTCCCTTCCCTCATCTTTAAGAAGGAGTGTCGTGGAAAAATAGTACCAGAGTGGAGGTTTTGGGAGTTTAAGTGGTAGGATAGAGTTTGGAGTTAGGAATAGTGGGGATTTCATTGAATGGTTGGTAAATAGTGTAAATAAATATTGGTGGGTGAGATTGGATAGGGAAAACTGGTGAGGAAACAAGATTTTAGGGCCCCCGTGATCTGATGCGAGGACTTTGGTCATACTGAATGACCAAGAAAGTCTACATTTCTTTTAGGGTAGAGAATCTAGGAAAGGTACAAGCATCATAATAACTTGTATTCTTTTGTGTCTTTGGTGCTATGAGAATTTTAAATAAATTAAGACTTAAAAAATCAAAAAGAAAATTTCCACACTACTAAGGCATAAGAGCTCCTTATTTAATTACTTAGTTATGACACTCAGGCATCAACCGCATGTGGTAAGAGTATTTGATGCCTGATAGTTCGACCCAGTATATCAATGGAGGCCTGATAGATAAGAGAAATATGTACAGTGGTAGGAGATGCTTCATCCCTTCCAGCGATAGACTCTAGGGAAGTACAAGGTAAGTGTCTCAGACATGAAAATGGAGTGTTGTATCCAGGATATGGTGATCAATTTTAGCTTGATCTGGAGTCCAACATAGTACTGGGTTCCTCTGAAATTGAAATAGATACGAGGAGCAGTGCATCAGGGATGGACAGTTTACCTAGGAGAGAGGATGGAAACTGAGGTTTCCTGGGCTGAATTTGAGAAGAAGTTCTAGGGGAAATTCCTTACTTATGTGATGAAGGATGAGAAGATGAAGGAGATACTCTCCCTCCAGCATGGGAGTATGTTGTTAGGGAACTATGGATCAAGTTCAAATATCTATTTCACTTTACACATGATCTCCATCCAGATGAGTTGTCCGAAGTAAGATGTTTATAGGAGGAACTCCGACATTCTCTTTAGTATGTTGTTACTCCATTAAATACACCAAAATACATATATGATTAGAAGAAGGATGAGGTAGTTGAAAGGATGCACATGTAGGGAGGTGTTTCATGATAGGGGAGAAAACTGAGTTTTTTAAAGGGTAAAGCTGTCAGAAGCAGGTCTCCTACGTCAGGGACATCTAGGTTTCAGCTATTGTGATGTAGGCTCCAAAAGTTCAAATTTCATTCTCCTGGTCCTCATCTTTTCCCCATTATCCCGGGACCAAGGTTAATTGTCTATGGATGACTTTGAAATCATAAGAACTAGTGCCCAGTTTGAGTTCCCTATATTAGTGGTGGGTGGATTTAGTGCCCACCTCTGCAGTAGAAGTTTCCAGTCAGGCCCTTCTAGAAGTTGGGGCAGCAAGATCCCACTCCACCTAGTATAGATGGTGCTAGGGGAGGCCAACCTCATGGTTATCCTCATAGACATAGACCTGGCCATGATCAAGGATTTAGTTGATAATAGATAGTTAGAGGAGTTGGGTATGGGTAGTTTCACACCAAAAATGTTGCAGTTTTGGTGGGGACAGAGGTTTTTTGAGGTAAAATCCATCCATTTAGTTCAATTGTGTGATTTGTTTTATTCAGGATCTTCACACTCTTTGTTTCACCCACCCTAGACCATACTTTGGGTCTAGAAATAGATATACATTCCATTCTGTTGGTGTTGAGTACCCTAGTTGGAGGTTAAACCAATATATTTGATGTTATTCATGGATTAATACTGATCTTGGGGTTGCATCAGTCTTGTAGGTATCTTATTATACTGTAGAAGAAGTCATATGATGTCATAATAGGCATCAAAAAGTTATTTTCTATGTATGTTGTTATCAAATTCTTTTAAATAATGGTCGTGTTCTCTGATATTGACAGCCAATGGATAGCTTTTGTTGGTGAGAAGAGTTTTCATGAGAGAAGCCGGTGTGTGGAGCCTCTTCTTCCTTTTTTATCCAAGATGTCAGTAGAATCATTAGATAAAGAGATGGTGGATGTTCCGAGGGTTGTCAGTGATTTCCAAGTTTTCTTCCATGAAGAGGATGTGACTCTACGCCCTCCAAGCAACATTGAGTTCGGAATAGACTTGTGACCTGGTTCACATTTGATTTTGATTGATCCCTATAATATAGTGCCTTTTGAGTTGTGGCAATTTCTGATTCAGGTTGACCACCTGATAAAGAAGGGGTTTATCCAGCCAAATGTGTCACTCTAGGGTGCACCAGTCTTGATAACTAATAAGGCAGATGGTGGTCTATAACTATGTATAGACTATTGGATACTGAATCAGGTGACAGTTATGAACTGTTACAACCTTTCGAGGATCAATGATATTTTAGACCAGGTAAAAGGATTAAGTTGTTTCTCTAAGATCAACCTGTATTATGGATATCACCAACTGTGGGTAATGGATGGTGACATCTCAAATACTACTTTTAGGTACAAGTATGGGAACTTCTAGTTTTTTTATTCCCTTCAATGTCACGAAAGAACCAGCTGTGTTCATGGGACTCATGAACTCTATTTTTTGTGAGTTCCTGGATTGGTTCGTAATCATGTTCATCGACGACATCTTGGTCTACTCATGTCAGAAGAGAAGCACATCGGGCTTCTGAGAACTGTCTTGGAGGTCCTCTGACACCGCAATCTCTACAAAAAATTTTCCAAGTGAAAGTTCTAGACATGAGAAGTGCACTTCCTTGGACACATGGGGTATCAACAAGGGACAATAGTTGACCTACAAAAGGTTGAATTAGTTGTTTCTCAAGAAGAACCAACCAATGTGCTGGAGGTTCATAGTTTACTATGTCTAGATGGATATTATAAGATGTTCCTACCTAAATTCTCTCAAGTAGAAACTACATTGACATCTTTGACTAGAATAGACTAGGCCTTCATATAGAGTGAGTAGTGTCTAGAAGATTTCAGTTATCTGAATGGGAAGCTGGTCAGTCCCCAGTGCTTATGTTTCCATAGGAAGGGGTGATGTTCAAGGTGCTCTATGATGCTTTCACATTAGGCTTGGGATGTGTGTTGATGGAATAGTGAGGAGTAATCTATTATGGGTCTAGGAAGTTATGTCTTCAGGAACATAACTATTACAATCATGAAATAGAGTTTTAAAAGGTTGTGTTCGCGCAAATGTTGTGGTTGAATTACCTCATCATGGAGTGCTTTGTGGTCCTCACAGATCAAAAAAGCATGAGGTGTAAATTTTCCCAATGAGACCTAAACATTTAGTAGTGAAGGTTGATGGAGTTGATCCAAGATTATGACACTGAAATATCTTACACTATAGGGTAGGGAAATGTGGTGGCAGATACCTTGAGTAGGAAGTCAGAGAAGGAGGAAGTTCAAGAATCCACAAATATTTTGACTGCACTGGAAGAGTTGGCTAATTTGTGTCTGGAAGTTGGGTGGATAGTGATAGAGGCTATCTATTTTAGATCATAGTACACCCTTTCTTAATGTGGATGGTGGAGAAGTTTTAGTGGGGAGACTTAGAGAATAATGTAAAGCATGATCACACTTCCCATAGTGATACTTTAGAGGGATGGTCAAAGGATAGAAATAATTGGATTTTGTTCTATGGGAAACTATTTTTCCTATTAGAAATGAATGAGGGAGTTATCCGTGACTTCCATATATCACCCCAAGTGGTGCATCCAGGAGTCTCTAAGATGTTCCAAGGATTGAGGGAATAGTTTTGGTGGATCTGGATGTGTAGGGAAGTGGTGGATTTTATGGAAAAGTTCCTAGTGTGTCACCATGTGAAGGCTGATCATCATTTTCCTTGAGTTCTATTGTAGCCCTTAGATATTACTGTGTGGAAGTGGGTTGACATATCTATGGATTTATTCTCAGGATTACCCATCTCTCAGGGAGGATTTGATGGTCTTTGAGTATTGGTGCACCAGTTGATGAACTCGGCTCACTTTTTAGTGATCGGGGAGTTATGTGCAGTTGGTTCCTTAGTGCAGAGGTATGTGGATGAGATGTTATGGCTTCATGGAATTCCAAGACCCATTATATTGAATTGGAATATAAGTTTTATGTCTTGAGTATGGAGGGGATTGCATCATTCCTTTGGAACCCAGTTATTCCTTATCATTTCTTTCCACCAACATATGGATGGGAAAATCGAGAGGAGCATACAAACGTTGGAGGATATGCTACGAGAATGTGTTATGGACTTTAGAGGATCATGGGTATGAAACTTTTCCTTGGTATAGTTTTCCTTAAATAATAGTAATCACTCTACCATTGGAATGGAAAAATTCAAAGCCCTGTACGGAAGACCGGGTTGCTCACCTGTATACTATAAAAGGGTCGGGGAAGCATCCCATATTGGACTAGAGGTACTACAGATCACAATGAAGATGGTTCATCTTGTGCGTGAGAGGATGAAGGTGGCTTAATAACTTTAGAAGTCATATTCTAATCACAAGGGGAGGCCCTTGGATTTCAAGGTTGGAGACCATGTGATCTTAAAGTTCTCCCCTTGGCATGGAAAGTAGAGGTTTAGAAGAGGAAGAAATCTTTCTCTGGAGATTATTAGAACTTTTGAGGTTTTTTCACAACATGCAAAGGTAGAATATTACCTATCATTTCCACCACAGTTGGATATGATCCACGACCTCTTTCATGTCACTTAGGTTCTTCGGTATCTACACAATTACTCTCATGTCCTAGATTGGGGAGAGTTAGATGTCGATGATGATGTGACGTCCATAGAGCGACTGGTATGAATCAATGATTGTAAGGAGAAGGTGCTTCATGGGTGGACCATTAATTTGTTTTGTGTGTTATAGAGTCATGGTGGACTAAAGGAGAATATTTTGAAGCAAAAAGTATAGATGTGTGCCCAGTATTGTGATATTTTCTGAGTTTTCTCTTATGTTTTCATTAATAACTTTCTTGTGATGTAATGTTTGACCTCACTTAATATATAATAATTTGTTTCACTATTGCCTAATTTTGTGTGAAATTTACTAACTATGGGGAGGGGAGAACCTTATCCCTAAACAAGATTCATAAGTTCAGATGTGATTAAACCTATGCAGGAAAGATAGTTCCCCCAAAGAGGATAGTATCTTGACATGGATGAAGGAGCAAACTAATCCATGAATCTAGATGGTGTGAAATCTAGTGTTTTCATGGTTGTTTAGGGTAGTGTGGGGCCTTGGTGTTTGTGTAGTTTGTTAGGAGATAGACGACAAGGATTTTTTCATGGATTTCATGGTATTCACTCTAGCTTTAGAATAACACAAGGTGGTTTTATCTTGAGATGTATCATAAGGGGTGGTTATTTATACCCTATCTCTTATAGTTCTGTTTTGAATTCTTGAGGAAGAGAATATTTTGAGAGGTATCTGATGTAATAACCTAGATTTCCATAGGCCCTCATTTTGTGAGAAACTGGTGTTTAGGGTTTTCTTGGTGGCAATAGTGGTTCATTTCATGACTTATCCAAATTTCATATTTTTTCATCGGTGAATCAAGGTGTCAGCATCGGAATGTTAGTGTGTCAGAATGTCATCATCTCAATATGTTAGTGCATCAGAATGACAGTGTATTAGTGATTCAAGGGTGTCAACATCAATGAGTTGAGTGCGTCAGCATCGGTAGGTATGGGCGTTGGTAGGTCAGTGCATTGGTAGGTTAGGAAATCAGTAGGTCATGGTGCCAGTAGGTTACTATGTCAAAAGTTTTTCAAGTTGGTAGCTCAACCCTTGATGGCTCAGTGTTGGTAGGTTGTGTTGGTATCTCACCTATCAGTGGGTCCGCATCTGTGACTTACCCATCTATGACTAATTTCTATATTTTTATTTTTCACCCCTCTTATGTCTTATTTGTTGTAAACTGAATTTCAATCCTTCTTTGAGAATTTTAAGGGGAATTTTAAAGGATATTAAGTATAAATTTAATTCACTAATACTTGGGGGACTTTGAGATATTCAATCATCGTAATCATGACCACAACCCCATGATTAATGACTTTCAAATCCATTCCTCCTACTTTATTGGATTTGGCTCTTCAAAGCCTGGATCATCCCTTTATAGTGTGTTTTTGTCCCTTATTGGTGTGCTTAGAAAATTTCTCCCTAGATGAGTCATTCACCTATACTAGATACCCTCCTGCTCAGTTTCTTTGGAGTTCTTCCCCACTGTCCACGCCATCCCCTGTTATAGGCATAAGGAGGAATTTTTCTCCTTTGATCATCTAGTAGGGATTCCATCTATGTCTCTTTAACTGTGAATAAAGTGGGGTTGGTGTACTAATGATTAATTGTAAAGAACAAGTGAATATGTTCATAAATCAAGAAATAAATAAGAAGGGAATATGATCAAAAGATTATGGGGTAATGAAATAACATGCCAAGAGTGGATTTATGTTTGATAACCCATTTTAATTTTGAAATTTTTGATTTTATATGGATTTATTGTGGTTTTATGCCTTCTAAAAATCATGGTTATTGGTAGTCCTTTCTTGCACCATGGTGGTACCCTATTTTTCTTGATATGATGTTTGATAATTGGCCATAACATGAAAACAACTAAAACATGTAAACTTAGTATATTGACATGAATTCCCCATGATGAAAACCCTTATATGATAACCCCTATTTATCCAGTGGATTAGAGAATGGTGTTTACAAATCTGAATATATATACATATCCTATTGGTAGGTGTGGATGAGTGCTGTGTTCTATTGAGTTTTGTGAGTTTGTGTGAGTTGTATGGTGTTTCTGTTGGGATCATGATTATGGGTACATGGTTGGAAAGAGGAGTTAGTTTCATGATAAGGGTGTGTTATGTGTGTATAGTGGGGATGTGGGTTAATATTAGTTGTTGTGGGACTTGTGTGTTGGGTATTACATGGGGTTTATTGGTTTCTCAATTTGAGAGACTAATTGATTACGGAATGGATGGTCATGTAGGCAGCTAAACTACATTTGTTTATGTCATGGCCATTGAATGAAATTAGGAAGTGGGATTTAAATCTTGATATGAACTTATATACAGTGGGACTACATCTATGAATTTTTGTGCAGTGGGGATATATATTTGGGTTATGAGAGAAGGATTGTGTGGTATAACATTGAAGAATAACAGTAGGCAGTGGTTGAATGGGAGTGTGTAGTGGGACTACAAATCTATTTTTGTTTGTTTCTTTGATATGGTTGAGGTTGGTAGTTTTTCAATAGTGCTAAAATAAAATAATGTGAATCCATAAATTAATAAATGAAAAGTATTTAAATGACAATAGGTTGGGTTGTTATTTTAAAGTTTCTATTGTGTAGTTGTCCATATAGGGAGAGAAAAAACTATGGTTATGTATGATTTGGTCATCTGTTGTGGGGACCTATAGGATGGTATGGGTGTTTTCTTACCTATACTTATATAAATTTTTGTTTCTTTTGATTTATAAATGAACCCCCCCCCCCTTGTTGAGAACTATGTGCTGAACACCTCCATTTCATGGGAGATGGAGTCTTTCCCAACATCCCAGTGGGAGGATAGATGGATGGTTATTGACTTTCTTCGATGAACCCACTTCTAGATCTTACTTTCTGAGCATATCTGGGAAGGCTTTAATGGTTTGAGGGTTACTATAGTCCGAGATCCTTCACGTAGGTTTGTTATGGATGATGGGACTATGAGTTTTCAGGTCAGGATTGTTTTCCCAAGTGTCTTCAGGATGAGACCTAGGTGGCTTAGGGAAAGAGGCACGGTTTATGAGGCCCATGTGTCTATGGGAATGATTGTGTGTAGATTTAGGCCCAGGTGTGTGTGGGAAGGTTATAGAATTTATTATACATATGGGAAGTATGGTCGCATCAAGATGTTTGCTGTTAGGGTTGATCAGTTAACTAGTGGGAAGGTGGTGTAGGGTACCCAAATATCGATGTGCATATACTACTACTTAACTTGACTTGTGTTATTTAGTGAGTGTGTCTTATTGAGGTTGGGATGGTTAGTATTCCTTGTTAGGTTCTTTGAGGTTCTTCCATTTTCTCATAGGGATGATAGTATATTCCCTCACTTGTGCATGGGTGGATTATGTTTGCCTGCTATGTATACAAGTATAATCACCCTACATTTGTAACGCTATTTTTAGGTTTCTGAGAGGACTTTGAGGACTATAATGGACATTACTAGCTTAGGTGTTGAGATTAGTTTTCGTTTCTTCTTAGTCTCTTTTCTTTTGGAACATTACGTTGGATATTTTATGTACATTGTATCATCTTTACATTAGCGCATGCATGTGGGGGGGGGGGATTTGGGATTTACTTTTACTTCTAATATTTAGAGTTTCATGGGATTTACCATCTTCTCTCCCAATCTTATTTTAATGAAAAGGGAAATTCCTTCCATATTATGTGAGATCCTAAACCCCTGGTGCTAGTCCACTCTTGGGCCTATTTAAGGAAGGTCTCAGAGGACATTATTCATTCTTCATCTTGAGGAAGGAAGGGTGTGACACTTTTCATGTCCCTTCCCTCATCTTGAAGAAGGTGGTTCATGACACATAGATATACTCTATTTTTAAATGTTACTATTATACATATGGTTTTATTAAATATAATCCATAGTATATATTGGATATATTATTATAACTTATAGTATTTATAGATGAGAGATGAATATGTTTTTGTGATGGAGATATAAAATCTCATTTACTTATCTGGGAAACTAAATATTCTTAATCATGTCATGATCCAACTCTAGAATCTCTATGTAATGAAAATATTATAGAATAAGAGAAAACTAATCTAATGAATGGGATGTTCACCCTTAAAATAAACTGTCTAAGTATTGGGAATGAATACATTGATGGGTTTCATATATAACTAATTGGAAATTCACCAGAGTGCAAGGGTGAGTTTCCATTATACAATCCTTGATACAAAGATTATATCATTAATTTTTTTTTTGAAAAAACATGTTCTAATTAGTGTAATTAAATAAAAAACTATAGAATATTTGTGATATGACATTTCTACTTCCTAGTATTTCAAAATGGGGATCCCATGGTAATTGTTTTGATGAATGATTGGACTATGTGGTATTGCATCGATTTTAGGGAAATTAATTAAATTACTATAATGAAAAAATATCCTCTACTGACTATTTATTTCTTATTTGATAAAATATAATGAGGTCATAAAATTTCATAGATTTGTCTTTATTTTCTATATAATCAACTATGACTAAAAAATAATGATATATTGATGAAATAATTTAGTATAAGGGATCAATGTTATAAATGTATAAAAATTCAATTTGGGATGAATAATTCACCTTTGTTGTTATGGATTTGGATGATATAGAATTCAATTATTATCTCAATAATATATATTTTTTATTTACTTATGATATACTAATATAGTCCATATCATGTGATGACCATAAGAGTAAAATATATAATTATTTGTAAGACTCAAGTGAAAATGAGTTACAAGGAAAATTATGGAAAGGCCAATTCTATCATCATTCTAATTCTATTGTTGGACATGTTATATCCATGTAAGGCATATCATTTGATACTATATTGAAAACGGTAGTGATGGGTTTTCCAATTCCAAAAAATATAACTAGGATACATAGTTTCATTGGCTTATTGTTTTCTATCAAAAATATATTTTATTTTTTTCTCAAATAGATGAACCATTATCAAAGTTGATAGGTAAAGGGGATAATAACACATGGTCAGAGGATTTTAATCAATATATTTAATTAGTTAACAATATTTGTTTAATTCCTTGTTTTTTACATTACATTTTAGTTGCATTGAATTGTGATTTATAGTTATGCATCAATGATGGGACATGTATTTGTACTGATATAAAAAGAACATGTTGTTTCGTATGAATCAAATTAGTTAATTATTCGTGAAGAGAATAATTAGTGAAATTATCATGAGTTGGAATTTTCTATATTTTAATTGATGATATAGGGGTATTAACATTGTGGTGGAAATAAATAAATACAAACAAATACAAAAAGTTTTAAATACACATTATGACAAAAAAGGGACCAAGATGGGGTAATTAATATTATTAGAACTGCTCAAGGATTATGAATACCAAATATAATACAACCATCAGAAGGAAAATAAGGTTTCATATGAATTGAGTATGAATAATCATAGGGGTCTGACTAAAATGAGGAATTATAAATACTCTATGTACATTGATTTAGAAATGTTTGATATAGGAATCCTTATGAAATGGGAAACATCACATAAATAAAAAATAATTTCCAAAATATCTTTATTATAAAAAATAAACACTTCAAAAACTGATGAAAATGATACTATAATTAAAATAGAAGTTTTAAATAATGAATTTATTTGGACATCATTTATGAAAATGGTGTGTTTATATTTAAAATTAAGCTATATTATCCACCCACTCCTTTTCTAAAAAAATTGTTAGAAGAATATATTCTACCATATAACTATATATTCCATGGTAGAACCATGATTTATATGGATTTTATGGAATATTATTGTTGGGGTAATATGAAATTTGATATTACAGACTATGTTTGAAGATAATATACTTTTCTAATAGGTAATGGATAGAAGTAACATCATAAAGGAATCATTAAACATCTATTTATTTCTAAGTTTAAATGGGATTGTAAAACTATGTACATTTAAAATGTATTTCCAAATAATACAATAATGAGTAACTCCCCTGGGTTATGTTTATCACCTTAACATATATACACACTTCTATTCTATAAGGTATGATATACCAATTGAAAACCTCAAAAATAATTTTATTAATGATTTTAAAAGACCTCACCATGAAATACATTTGATTATATATGATTGGGAACCATATATTTCCTTGATATTATAGAAAAGTATTCATAATTCTTCTTAAAGAAATATACTTCTATAAACTACTCTTCATCCTCATAGAAATGGACAGTTTGAAAGGAATACTCATGGTATATAAGATATGTTGACCGTATTGTCACATGGAATTCGTGCTATGTATAATTATTATTTTCATTTGGTATAATTTACTAATAATAATATATTTTTTTATAAAATTAATCTTGATCAATATGATGTTTTTTTAAAAGAGATGATATCTTACAACAAATTTCTATCACTATGACAGTGATATGATATTTTTTGTACTAGAAAATATTTTTGGAGACAATAAAAAACAAATAATTTTTCGAAATCTTGTTACGAAAGATCACATTAGAAAACAGTGATTTTTAAATATCCAAAAGGATAAGTATTGAATTTCAAGTGGGCTGTAACGACCCGAAATGATGAATAAATCTTGTTTCCTAATTTTGGGGGTTATTTTTTTCCTACTCAACAAAACTGTTTCATATGATAACATGAGTATAATAAAAATGAGACTGTTCGGTTTTTACTATTATATAACCGTTAGTCAGTATGACCGTTGCAAACTGAATGTTTAGACTTTTGTCTCTAAATACAAGTGACCTTGGTTAATAAATATAGAAAGGAGATTCGATGGCCTCATCCAGTAGTCTCGGGCCAATCGAAGCCCATCTAACAGAAATTGGGAAGGAGGTAGCACCACAGGGATTTGCTCTCGACCAAACCCAAGCCGAACTTCATCATGTGATGCTATAACGGAATCGCCTTCTCAAGAAGTTCAAACTGATAGAAATTACTACTCGTGCTATGTTGGCCGAGCCTCCATCGGATTCTCTCACCTTAGCACACATTACACTTAGGTCCTATGCTGGTGTGATAAGGGGATATGTAAGGAGACTGTAACTGCCTTGTGTAATCCTTTGTCTTAAATAAAAATTTTGATTTCTTCTTATGATGAAGTTTATGAATTTTCAAATGTCCGGATAAATATAGTATGCATATTTTTGATGAATTTTAGAGAAAGGATATTTTAAAAATATTTATGAAAACCTTAAATAATTAAAAATGTGTAATCATTTTTTAAAAATAGTCTTCTACAATTATGTTCAGTACGAAATCTAGAGTCTAATAAAATCAACATAATTTTTGATGAATAGTAAATTATGAATACTGATTTTATGCTTAGAATTAGTAATGTGACCAAATGGATTAATAATCTCACTTAAAGAAAGTATTAATATAATCTAGGCACCTTGATTATGTAATGTGATTCAAAAATAATGGTTAAATAATGGTTCCATAAATTATTAGTCAAGTATTAGTTTTTTCGGGTGAATAGTGTTTTTTAATTAAAAATTAAATTAAAAATATTTAGAAAAATATTTTTGTTAAATGGATTTCATTTTTGAACTAAGATCATCGATATTATGTTAAGGTAATTTTTGGGGATTTTTCTGAAAAAATGAATTTTCTGTGAATAGTGTATTTATTTAAAAATTAAATTAAGAATATTTAGAAAATTATTTTTATAAAATAATGTTTATTTTTGAAATTAGAGCATCGATATTTGGTTAAGGTGAAATTTTGGGGATTTTTCTGAGAAAAATGAATTTTCGGTGAATAGTGTATTTATTTAAAAATTAAATTAAAAATATTTAGAAAATTATTTTTATAAAATGGTATTCATTTTTGAAATCAGAGAATCGATATTTGGTTAAGGTGAGATTTTTGGATTTTTCTGAGAAAGTTGAATTTTTGATGAATAGTGAAAATACAGTTTTAGGGTTTCAGTATGTTTAATTACATCATAACTGTGTCATGATGATTTCATGAGATATTTTAAGGGTTGGCCGACCAAAGGTGATGGATTATTGTATGGGGGACCCATGTGGCCAATACCATGGGCAAATACCATGGCCAACCCCATGGTTTTGCCAAAACCACCAATAAGGTGTCCCTTGGTCATTAATGCCTTGTCCCCTCAATTTCCTGATAAATACCAAGCCATCCTATCATCCATTCGACTCCCAAATCTCCCCAAACAAAGCTCTGGTCTCATTACCTCCCAAGGAGTCCTCCCAAGGTGCCCCCAATCCCTCAAGGTCCCAACCATTGAGTTTTAAGAGTTACGTATTAAGGTAAGGTATCCAGCCTCTCTCTTTCTTTTCAAGTAATCTCTTTTATTTCATTTCTTTTATGCTCCATGATCCTATGTTGAAGGTTGTTATTTTATATTCATCTTAATTCCCTTTTCATGTTCATATGATGAGATACCCCCTCTTTATCTCATCATTTCATTTTAATAATGTTAAAGTTGCGCCATTAGCCTGGAGAATTTTTAAGGGATTCTTTCACCCTTCTCGTTTTCAAGATCTATTTTCATGTCAAGTATTTCATGTTCCTTTTTATTCTGTTGGGGTATGATCTCTAAATATATCACGATGATATTTTATGTTCATATGATGAGATGCCCTATTTTATCTCGTCAATTCATTTTTGGTGAAGTTTATGTGGCGCCTTTAGGCTGCCGAAATTTTAAGGGATTCTTTCACCCTTCTCGTTTTCAAGATCTATTTTCATGTCAAGTCTTTCATATTATTTTTATTATTTTGGGGTATGATCTCTAAATCTATCATACATATAATTTATGTTCATATTATTAGAGACTCTATTTTATCTCATCAATTCATTTTTGTTGATGTTTAAGTGACGCCATTAGGTTGCCGAATTTTCAGAAGACAAATCTTATTTTTGTCTTCCTTTCATATTCTTCATTTCATATGGTATTTCTTTCAAATTTCATTAACATGTTTTTAAATCCTTTATATTCTGTTCCCCTACTATTTTAAGGATCATTTATGAGTGGGTGACCCATGTCCCCTCTCTTTTCAATGTTTTCTAAATCCTCGTAACATAGCCTTTATGCGGCAGAATTTCTGTCTCAAAATGTCTCTCTCTTATTCTCAAATTTGTTTATTTTATTAAGTGAATACTCAAAGAACTTTATTATAAAGGGGTATTTACATATATACCAAAATTTTCTAATTTCAATTCTTGGATTTACATACATGAGACCCCCTTTCCCTTTCTGTGGGTTTAAAGTGTCATAAAGATCATGTCTTTAAAGCCGTATTTAAAAAGTTATGATTATGAAATGAAACCCCTTTATTTTATGCTCTATGGGTTTTTTATGAAATTATTTATGATGATATATGTGGATCACATGATAATAAAGGAGAATTTAAGGGTGCGCCCTGATAGCTCTCTAATGCATTGGGTAAAGACTCAATCTCTAGAGATGACCTTTTAGATGGATACCTTGGTGAATAACCTTGGTAATTTTTATTGACACCTTGGGGATGGACCTTGGTGAAACAGAAATGATTTTCTTTGTTAAATGTTGTAGCCACATCTTCAAGTTATGAAATATGGTATTTTTATTATGATATGCCTCATGATTTCATTCTCATGCCTTAAAGTTCTTTTCATGACTTTATTTATGTATCTCAAGTTCACATGTATAATGTTTCCCTTGTTTCCCTTACTGGGCCTTCTGCTCACCATTTCTTTTGATGTATGTCCATAGGTTATGATATGCAGTAATGAACCTAGGATGAACATGAGGAGTAGCCTTTCAAGGGTTTAAGAAGAATGTTTTATGTTTTCATGTTTTAAGTTCCTGATTTCCAAGACAGTAAACCTTAAAGATTCTCGGTTTTGTAAAATGTAATGAAAGTTTATCTGCTAAAAAGGCGGGATGCTATAGTTGGTATCAAAAGATGGTTACGTAATTTGTAGAAATTTGGATATGAAATCTCTAGGATTAACCCTATAGAAATGTTTAAATATCGGAAATCTTCCTGGTATTTTGGTGAGTATTGAGTAAATGGTTGCCAAGAAAATACATCCCTGTCTGGATACGAGTAGGTAGAGGTGGCTCTGGCACAGATATACATAGGGGTAAAACCCGAAAACACCGCTTTGAGCTATACTCGAACGGGAACTGGTACAGGACATTTGGTTGTGCTGCACTCTTGGTTACGACACTCCCGGGGGATATGCTTTTGTAAATTAATAAGCTTAGTATGAACCATTATTAAAGGAACAAAGATAAAATAAAATAAAGATTCACATAAGAATATATGATCATGGATAACCTAGTTTAAAACCTATGGGATCACAAGTTAGTGTATACTTTTCTTCTACAAGTTATCCTTATATTCTTTAAGTTACTTTTCATGATTATTGGCTAAGTATTTAGGCCCTTAATTATACATTCTCTTCTTAGTTAATGGTGGGAAATGGAAGAACATGTCCGAACAACCAATGTGATAGGAAATGTGACGATTTCCATATTAATATGACAGAGATGATTAGGGTATTAAAATATGATTATTATTTTGGAAGACGTTCACTATTTTGGGGACCCTATATGATCGAGGTAAATAGATTACTATGGTATTTTCATTGAGGAGTAAGGATAACTTATATTTTGAAGAATCGATGAATTTAAGGTGGACTTATTGTAATTTAGGTTAATTATGGAAATGATTAACCTATCTTGGGTAAAATATGTTTAGGTTAGCTTCTTTTGTTATAAGATGTTAGGAGTGGTTGATGTTGTTTGGAGATGAACAATGAAATTTATTTTGGAAGATAGTGTTATCAAATCCTTCTTGTATTTGTGTTTCAATCTTAGTTTGGTTTATTTTGAGGAATTTTAAGGACCATTATTTATGGAATGGTCTATGATGAACTTTGGGTAGTACCCTGGAACTTTGAATATTTAAAATTAGTTTCCATTCCTATGAGATTCTTTCTTTTTAAAGAGTTTATTTACCTTACCCTTTCTATTTTTGGGATAATTTTTAATGATAGAAGAAATAGGTAGTTAATATTTTTTTGGAATATGTGATTCTCTAGAAGATGATTCTTGTGATTTTGACGAGACCAAGTGTCTTTGAATTCTCATTGTTTGGAGAAAATATTAGTTTTGGTAGAGACTTATTAACGGATGAAACTCTACTTGTAGGTAGGTATATTTCCTTATGTTTTTGTTCTATATAGTAAATGAATTCCTCAAAATTATGAAAAGGAACATAAAAAAAATGTTGTTGGTTTACGTTTCCTACTAGGTAATCAAAGATCGTTTACACACATCATAATCTTGTGATTTTATTGTGTTTAGATTTCTCCTAATCAATTTTTCTATCATTCTCCTTCAGAACATGACCCTTTGTTTTCCTTCCATATCCACGTTTTCTGACATGGAATCCTAGTATGGGTTAACTTGGGTGGCCTTGGTACATCCTTTTATTTCATTTAAAGTAATAGTGTTACTGACTCTTTTTCCGATGTGGGACTTTCAATGAAATTTCAAAACCCAATTTTAAAAATTGCGAGTACGCAATTTCTTAAGAAGGGAAGATTGTAACGACCCAAAATTTTGAATAAATCTTGTTTCCTAATTTTGTGTGTTGTTTTAATTTTTTTCATACTCAACAAAACTGTTTCATTTGATAACATGAGTATAATAAAAATGAGACTGTTGGGTTTTCACTATTATATGACCGTTAGTCTATATGACCATTGTAAACTGAATGTTGCGACTTTTGTCTCTAAATACAAGTGACCTTGGTTAATTAAGAGAGAAAGGAGATTTGATGGCCTCATCCAGTAGTCTCGGGCCAATTGAAGCCCATCTAATGGAACATGGTAAGGAGGTAGCACCACTAGGTGTTGCTCTGGACCAAACCCAAGCCGAACATCATCGTGTGAAGCTAGAACGGAATCTCTTTCACAAGAAGTTCAAACTGATAGAAATTACTACTCGTGCGATGTTAGCCGAGCCTCCCTCAGATTCTCTAACCTTAGCACACCTTACACTTAGGTCCTATTCTAGTGTGATAAGGGGCTATGTAAGGAGACCATAACTGTCTTGTGTAATCCTTTATTTTAAATAAAAAAAATTTATTTCTTCTTATTATAACGTTTATGAATTTTCAAATGTCTAGATAAATATAGTATTCATATTTTTGATGAATTTTAGAGCAAGTATATTTTAAAAATGTTTATGTAAACCTTAAATAATTAAAAACGTGTAATGATTTTCAAAAAATGGTCTTCTATAATTATGTTCAGTATGAAATTTAGATTCTAATAAGATCAAATTAATTTTTGATGAATATTAAATTATGAATAGTGTTTTTTTGCTTAGGATTAGTAATGTGACCAAATGGATTAGTAATCTCACTTAAAATAAGTATTAATATAATCTAGGCACCTTGATTAAGTAATGTGATTCAATAAAATGGTTAAATAACAGTTTCATAAATTATTAGTCAAGTATTAGTTTTTTCTGGTGAATAATGTTTTTTAATTAAAAATTAAATTATAAATATTTAGAAAATTATTTTTATAAAACGGATTTCATTTTTGAACTTAGAGCATCGATATTATGTTAAGGTAATTTTTGGGGATTTTTCTGAGAAAAATGAATTTTCAGTGAATAGTGTATTTATTTAAACATTAAATTAAAAATATTTAGAAAATTATCTTTATAAAATGGAGTTCATTTTTGAAATCATAGTATCGATATTTGGTTAAGGTGAAATTTTGGGGATTTTTATGAGAAAATTGAATTTTCAGTGAATAGTGTATTTATATAAAAATTAAATTAAAAATATTTAGAAAATTATTTTTATAAAATGGAGTTCATTTTTGAAATTAGGGCCTTGATATTTGGTTAAGGTGAAATTTTGGGATTTTTCTGAGAAAGTTGAATTTTCAATGAATAGTGAAAATACAGTTTTAGGGTTTCGATATGTTTAATGACATCATAACTATGTCATGATGATTTCATGGGATATTTTAAGGGTTAGACGAACAAAGGTGATGGATTATTGTATTGGGGGATCCATGTGGCCAATATCATGGGCAAATACCATGGGCAAGCCCATGGTTTTGCTAAAACCACCAATGAGGTGTCCCTTGGCCATTAATGCCTTGTCCTCTCACTTTCTCTATAAATACCAAGAAATACCCTCATCAATTTGACTACCAAATCTCCCCCAACGAAGCTCTGGTCTCATTACCTCCCAAGGAGTCCTCCCATGGTGCCCCCAAGCCCTCAAGGTCCCAACCTTTGAGTTTTAAGAGTTACGTTTTAAGGTAAGGGATCCGACTCTCTCTTTCTTTTCAAGTGATCTCTTTTGTGTCATTTATTTTATGCTCCATGAACTTATGTTTAAGGATGTTCTTTTATATTCATCTTACTACCCATTTAATTTTCATATGATGAGATACCCCTTCTTGATCTCATCATTTCATTTTAAGAATGTTAAAGTTGCGCCGTTAGGCTGCTGAATGTTTAAGGGATTCTTTCACCCTTTTCATTTTCAAGATCTATTTTCATGTCAAGTCTTTCATTTCCTTTTTATTATGTTTGGGTATGATCTCTAAATCTATAATTCTGATATTTTATGTTCATATTATGTGAGACCCTATTTGATCTCGTCAATTTATTTTTGTTGGAGTTTAAGTGGCGCCGTTAGGCTGCCTAATTTTTAAGGGATTCTTTCACCCTTCTCGTTTTCAAGATCTATTTTCATGTAAAGTATTTCATGTTACTTTTTATTATGTTGGGGTATGATCTCTAAATATATCATACTGATATTTTATGTTCATATGATGAGAGACCCTATTTGATCTCGTCAATTCATTTTTTCTGAAGTTTAAGTGACGTTGTTAGGCTGCCGAATTTTCATAAGAGAAATCTTATTTTTGTCTTTCTTTCATGTTCTTCATTTCATACGGTATGTCTTTCAAATTTCATTAACATGTTCTTAAATCCTTTATATTCTGTTCCCCTATGATTTTATGGATCATTTATTAGTGGGTGACCCATGTCCCCTCTCTTTTCAATGTTTTTTAAAACCTCATAACATAGCCTTTATGCTGCAGAATTTCCATCTCAAAATGTATCTCTCTTATTCTCAAATTCATTTTTTATATTAAGTGAATACTCAAACCCCTTTATTCTAAAGGGGTATTCACATATATACCAAAATTTTCTATTTTAAATTCTTGAATTACATACATGAGACCCGCTTTCCCTTTCTGTGCGTTTAAAGTGACATAAAGATCATGTCTTTAAAGTAGTCTTTAAAACGTTATGATTATGAAATGAAACCCATTTCTATTATCTTATATGGGTTGTTTATGAAATGGTTGATGATGATATATGTGGATCACATGATAATAAAGGAGAATTTAAGGGTACACCATGATAGCGCCCCAATGCATTGGGTAAAGACTTAATCTCTAGAGATGACCTTTTAGACTAATACCTTGGTGAATGACATTGGTAATTTTTATTAACACCTTGGGGATGAACCATGGTGAAATGGAAATGAATTTCTTTGTTAAATGTTGTAGCTACATATTAAAGTTATGAAATAAATTATTTTTATTATGATATTCCTCATTATTTCATTCTCATGCCTCAATGTTTTTTTCATGACTTTATTGATGTATCTCAACTTCACATGTTAAATGTTTCCCTTGTTTCCCTTACTGGGCTTTCTGCTCACCCTTTATTTTGATGTATGTCCCCAGGTTATGAGATGTAGTAATTAACCTAGGATTAACATGAGGAGAAGCCTTTCAAGTGTTTAAGAATAATGTTTTATGTTTTAATGTTTTAAGTTCCTGGTTTCCAAGACACTAAACCTTAAAGATCCTCAGTTTTGTAAAATGTAATGAAAGGTTATGTGAGAAAAAAGCGAGATGATATATGGGCAGTTAACTGTTCCTGATGGTAAAAATATGGAAGGGTGTTATATTTATTATAATGAAACATAATCTAAGGTCTAGGTGCATTTATAATTTTGAAATTCTTGTAGTAATTAGAGATGTGGCTTACTATTTTCCAATACCCCTAGCCTCTCTAAAGGTCTTGATGTGTAAAATATATGATTTTTGAAGAAGTTAATTCCATAACCATTCTATTCACTTTACTCTATGGAAATATAATTAAAAACTCATATATATAATTATGATGTTCCAATGACGATTATTTCTTGTAGATAACAACAGTTATAGAATCAGAAAAACCTTTTTGTTAACGTACAATGTAGAAATCATAAAATTGAGAAAACAACCTGCAAGCCTGATGAATTTATGATGAACAAATACCCAATTCCATTCATGATATGGAATAATTTATATTTAATGGAAGAATGTTTTTACAAAAGGAATAATTTAACACCCTAATATCTATTATTTTAAGCAACCACTTCATACTAATGAAATAATTACATAATTTAAATATCATTAATAAAAAATTGGATTAAAACCAAAAATTATATATTTCATAAAACCTATTTTTTATAATTAATTAAATTTTTGAATTCATCATATCAAAAATATGTTTTTGTTATTTTTATATATTTAATAGAAATTGTTGATTTTAGGGTTAATATTGGAAGATATTGATTCTAAAAAAACATAGACTTTTATGAATTTATAATGATATAAAAATAAAATTAAATTCAATGAAATTTTTTAATAGAATAAATATTTATTTACTATAAAATGTAATACATTTGGAAAAATAATTTTTAACAATTAAATATATTCTAATTATTTTACAAATCGAAGTAATTTTTTTCCACATAAAAATTATTATTTTTTTCTATTATTCCTCAATTTTTAGAGTTTATTTGTGTTTGTACTTTTTTGATAGATAATTAAGAATTATTTTATTTAATATAATATAGTAAATTACATTAAAATCATCATTATAATTATATATATATATATAAATTTATATTAAAATATATATTTTTGTTCAAAATTGGGATCCTTTAATTTTTAAAAACTAATATTAAATTATATTTTCAGAATTTCAAGGAATTTATTATTTTAAAATTTATTCCATAATTATAATAATAATCATTAATATAAGGTATCATTCTCAATTCATTTTATAATGAATATTAATAATGGAAAATATGTATCACCTTTATTGTGGTAGAAAGTGGTAAAAGGGTTTAAAATAAAGCAATGAGGATTAATGATAACCAAAAAATTACTATACCTCATTTTATGGTTACATTTATACAATAGTGATATCATATTGTAATCTATGACAACATTTAGTGACATGAATTCCGTAAGTCATTTATTATTTAATAATATTTCAACTATTTATATGTTTGATGCATACCTCACTTATAAAATGAACCCTCCCACCCACTTTATCGCACTATTAGATCCAAATATGTCAACCCACACCTATAAAAATATATTACAATAACACATACCAATTTTTTAACGATCTTGATCTCACAAAAATAATTATTCATTAAGGCCTAATTGATAATCCAAAGGAGATTACGAAAAGATCATGGGTAAGTTATTAGTGATATTTTTGAGGTTCTTTTCCTATTAACCCTCCAATATATATTTAATAACAATATTAAAATAATATCATTATTATATTACACATATATTGATGTTTTCATATTATTGTTGAATCCTTTTCTATCATCCTTCCAAACTATTATAAATGAAAACATCACTCTTGCATATATACTTCCAACCTTCACTAAATAGAAGTGAAATTTATTTCTCATAAAATATTTTCATAGATTTTAATAAAGATGAAATTAGTAAAAACATATGGTAATAATTGAATAATTAATATTCTTAATTTATAATATATCATCTAACTTCTTAATCATCCATAAGATGGAAATTGAAAATGTCACTGGTGAGTATGTGTGGGCTACCGCCTTCACGAATCAATGTGATTATTGTTTCTATAAGAATAATGAATTGACGATTATAAAATATTATATAAAAATAAAAACTATATTCATGATATTATTAACAATGTTGATATTTTGGAAGCAATATATAAATTTTTAACAATGGGAACTGTACTGATGTAATTTTTGAGAAATTTACTAAAGACTTATAAATGGCCAACTTATTAAATAACCATTCAATGAATTCATTTCAAATGGTTATATATTTATGTAAAAATTTTATACAAAAGGAATTGTTTATATAAAATTATTTAATTAATTTAAATTCATTATATTAATGGGTCAACAAAATAGGGCTTAGTGGAGACATAGTATAAGAAATTTTATTTTCATTCTCAATTTGTTTTAGGATTGTTTTGTTCAAATTTAATTTTTAAAAAATTATATCATCCCAATCAAAAAAAACATAAATTATGTTCCCATTTTCTTTGGTGTTTTCATGTTTTGTCTAATTTATACCATTTTCTGATCAATAATCAACAATTATGTAACTCTAAATGGATTTTCATTTAAAAAATGTTATTTTATGTTTTTCCATCAAAGTATTTTTACCCATAAATGGTTCTTATAATTAGTTATAGAATATTATTATTAATATAAAATTGATTATTTAAAGTCACATTCAATCAAATTTCACATTATATGAAAAAAATAAATGAATTTCCATTTCATTTTCTGAAAATTATACTCTCAGATGTTTTACTAAAACTGTCAAATGAGTCCTTATTTTATCATTTCTTCTGGAACACAATTTCTCAGCATCATTATAGTTTTTTATATTAAATATTATTCTATGATATTCATGGGATATTTCAAATGAAATTATTTCTAATAATAATATAGAAATTTATATATATATTAATATCAATAGAAAGGGGAATTATTTTCTATAAGGAATGAAAATAATTTTCAAATCTATTTCTATCTTTATTATCGTACTACAGTACTATTTTATTTTTTCTACTATTTGGATTCTAAATTATTTTATTTTATTAAATGGGTTGGATTTAATAGAAAACCATTATTTTTTATGAAATTTTATTTTTATTTAAATCTTCACATTTCTTGAACCATCTAGAATATAACAAAATCATGAAGGTAATAAAAATAGAAAATAGTAAAACCTAAATTTACCCAATATATCTAAAGATAAAAGATCCTTCACATCCCATATAATAGGTAGATAATATCTCTTGTAACAACCTCTCTTACTTTTTGTCACAAGGATCTAGAACATACAACACCACTATGTGGTTCTTTCACTTTTCATTGACCTCAAATAAAATAATATAAAAACAACCGATGTCAATTGTAGCATATGAGCTGTACATCCTAGTTTTTTGAGAACTTGTATTGAATAAAAAATATCATAACAATACCTCATATATTTATTCTTTTTAAATGAAATAAATTATGTGTTTAAATTCACATTTTTTCAATAAAACATTCATTCATGTCAAAAAGATATAAGTAACATTAAAAGACGATCCAATGAAAATATTATATAAAAAATTTATATAATCAATTGGCATGAATAGAAAATTTATATTTAATGTAATGTAACCATCAAATCAAAACAATAGAGAACTGTGTTCAAAATCCATGTGGTAGATTAGTTTCTAACAATAGGTTCTTTTCACTTCTCATTAAAAAAAAATTAAGATATGTGTGCACCCTCGAGTCAACACTGCATCCGTCGAGTCAATTATTGGAAATAAATATAGACTCTATTAGGGGGCCCATTATGGGAAATCATTCCAAACATGGTTAATATATATTTATAGGACATCTATTTATAGGGGGTCATATCCAATATTTCTTTTATTAATTTTCCACTAATTATCTAGGATCAAATTAATTTCAATCAATCTGTTAGTCAATAATTTTATAATCAACCATAAAAAATAAAGTTAGTATACAATTTTCTAATTTCACTTTTGGACATGGCTTTCTCAATTTGAAATCAAAATCATCGGTTTTCATCGATACATTCCTTTTGAAAAAAATATTTCAATTAAATAAATTTATCTCAAGGTAAAACATCAAATCATTTAAATGAATCAATGTACAAACCAATCAATTAATTTTTCTCAAGTCATCCCAACAATTTAAATTTCCTTGAATTTTTTTTGGTATCCCAAATTTCAATGAACATTTTAAAATAAAACCTCAATCACCTCAAATATTAGTTTTTAATATATTAAAACCCCATATAAAATCAACCAACAAAATAAGTATTTGAATTGATGGTTAAATATTTATAGAACCACATACAATTAATAATGTTATCAAAACAACACCCACAGTAGGAACAATAACTATGAGTGAAGGACACATAGATCAAGAAATGAACCTAAAATAAAAAAAACAAAAAATATCATATCCATCAAAAACATGATGGTCAAAAAATCTATATGTAGAATTTATTTTGAGATTGTGATAAACCAAATGGGAGGGGATCCAAATACCAAGATTTGATTGAATTCAATCAATAGAGATTCGATTCAAATGGTAAATGGGTTGGAGGAGTCAGTTTCTATTATATAGAGCCTCAATGGACCGTGAAGTTTTATTATTATAAAACTATCAAGACTATGGATTTAAACATGTTGTCCTAATATGTTATACTAATTTTCAAGGGATTAATTTCCCAACCACATGATTTCATGGATAAGATACCACCATTAAAAAAATAGAGCATCCTAACCGAATGAAATTATTATATAGGGTCAATGGTTTACCCATGGTCAGAACATGGTTTTGGATATCAGGTACCAACCTTAAAGAAGATACTATTTTGGGTGAATAGGTTTCTTGTGGGGATGTAAATTTTGGGGAACTTGCAGTATAACCATTCATTTACACAAAATATCGCAAATTTTTCAAAATTTCATCTTAAACACCCTGATATATGACCCTAGAAAGGGAGAATAAAAGCATGGGTTAATAATTAATTGAACATTGGAAACTAAATGAAACAACCTACCCACCATAAAAACATTTTTTTACCCAAAAATAAAATCAAGAAAACTAATTTTCAGAGGGATGATTCCATTACTCCCTCACCAGTGTCTCACTCTCCAAATACCCATGTGAATATTGACCATTATTCAGTAGAACATTGATCAATAGTATCTTATTCAGATGTAGTACATTTTTCTTAGAACCAATAGTCCTAACCGTTTTCTCCATCAAATATAAATCAGGTTCGACATTAATATAATCATAGATCAGAACATTAGAAGTGTCCAAATCATACTTCTTGAGCTAGGATACATAAAACACATTATTTTTAGAATTCATATGTGATGTATGTAGAAAATGGTAAGACACATTACCCACAAGGTCAAAAATATCAAAAGGTCCCATAATCCTCAACATAATTATTACTTGTTTCCCAAGATGTCGATGACCTATCCATGGAGAGACTCTCAGGAACACTTAGTCTCCAACTATAGAATCCAATGGTCATAAAGTATTATAAAAATGTTATTTATAATAGATCTTATAAATGATTATTTAATGAAGAATCAATTTAATGATTCATGTTTTATCTTGAAACAAAATTCATATAAAAATGGTTGATTCACTAGTAATCATATAACACTGCAAAAATTTATATGGTTATCCATATAAGGCTTTAAAAGGATCAATCTCACTGGTGTATTAGTTAATGTTGTATTAGGAATTCTTAACCAATTTAAAATGATAATCATAAGCTCCACCAATTTCATGGAAATAAGGAAATACAATTTCCCAATAAATATTTATATCTTATTAATGGAAATCCATTTATAGATGGTATTAACAGATCAAATGTACTGGAGATCCCAATTACACCTTGATGCCTTTCCATAATTGTTAAGTAAAATTTGGATCCCAATTAGAGAATATAATAGAAGGAACTTGATGAAGACAAAAATATCCTTAATATATAGGCATCCCATATACTAAAAATTGTTTCTATCTATAATGGGTAAAAATTTAGGTAATTTAATCATTATATTTATCAAATTCCATAAAAAATTCTTCCATTAATAGGTATGATGATTCCTATAAAATTATTGTATAGGAATATCGTACCACTTCCATGTTGGTAGTGGAAGTGGATGATGTAAACCCAATGGAATTTGTTACTCATCTTTGACCTATTGGATGGTATAACAACAGGAAAAAATGTAAGCTATTACTAGTATGACACACATACACTAGAATCCAAAAAATATATCATGTGAAAAATATGGGTAAACAACTAATTGGTAATTATGTTAATCTCCCGCAACAAATTTTCACACTGGAAATATAAGGAGATACCAATTCCAAAAAATATATGATTCCATCAAAATTTAATAACCAAATCACTAATGGTCTACCCACCATAATGAGAGTCCCATATGATATAGAATTCATCGTCACATTTCTAATTCATAAGAATCATCATGATAAGAGTGGAGGTAAATTTTATTCTTATCAATACATCCTCAGTCACACCCTCTCAGATGACCCAACTACATTTGAGAAAATAATACCATTGGGTGATAATATTCTAGTGATTATTTTACATATTAGTTCACAAAATTCATGATCAAGTCATTAATAACAAAACCACCCTTCACAGATATATATTAAACATTTAATTCATAATAATATATTAATTCCACAAAATTCCTCTATCATAGCTTCAAATATTTGTTAGTGAAGATACAACTCATGATTTTTCTGGCTTAATAAAAATTAAAACATTCAGTGATATTTTTTGGCTAATCTATAGAGTATGAATCAGAGCTATTATTTCAAGATCATTAGTCAAATATCTCTTATCATGATTCCAATGAATTCTATATCCATGCTCTACCATGTGATCACCATATATAAGAACACTACCCAATCCCAAACTCGATTCATCACAAAAGACCACATATCCCTTCCAATCCTCTGAGAGAGACCACACTGAAATAAAAGAAAAAAAATTGTTTTAAATAATCCAAATAACTTTTATATTTCTCTTCCATAAAAAAAAATCTCCTTTATAGGTGAGATTAGACAATATAGAACCAAACATTGATAATCTCCAGAAATCCTTTAGTAATACCCCACAAACACAAAGAAGTTCCATATCATGAAAATAATGAATAGTTGTTCTCATGTTGTAATAACTCTCAAATTCTCCTGATCTACTAAAATTATAGGTTATCATATTTCATAGACCAATAAATTTGGTTCTGGAATTCATAAATTACATTTTATATTAATTCATGTAATGTATGTGATTTATCAAAATATCCAAAACTTCTTTTAGATGATGAACATCATCCTCTTACGATTTGGAGTAAACCAAGATGTTTTCCTAAAATAATAAAACAAATGAATCTAGGTACTCACGGAATATCATGTTCAGTAGTTCCAAAAATAATTTAATATCAACCATTAGACCAAATGGAATAACAGTATACACATTATTGGCATAACTAATTTGAAAGGTTGAATTTTTAATGTAATATTTTTTAATTATTATCCATTGATAAACAAATTGAAGATCAATCTATGTGAACCACCTCAATGATTTTAAATTGTCGATGTGATCCTCAATCTATTACAACTAATAGTTGTTCATTACAATAAATCAATTTATTTTTCAATAAAAAATACTTAGGAAAAATCATTCCATCATCTTTATTTTCAATGAGAACAATTGAAACTATATGTGATGGTGCCCGAAATTTGAAACATTTATATTGAAGGTCATCCAAAAAATATTTCAAGTCTTTCAAAAAATACTGGTTTCATATGGTAACATTTAATAGAAATTTGATAAGTACTAGATAATAAGTCAATTGGTAAATCCTTCTATTATACCATTATAAAGTATGAAAAATTAGAATGAGAGCGTTGATAAACTAAATAAATACTTCCTATATATCTTGAAAAAAATATTCTTACTCCAAATAAAAAATAAAACATCGATATTACACTGCCAAAATATATAATATATGATCTGTCTCTACTCAACCATATATTCTATTCTCTCTAAAAACATGACACACCCTATTAGGCATAACAATGGAGATCCACTAAATATAACATTGAATTTGGGTCTTATGAGAAATTATCCAATCCCTCATGACAATTATGATAAGATTATTTATATCAAGAACTAGAAAATTCTTGGTATGCATAATCTTACATATAATAAGAGAACAAAATACACACTAAAAACCATTATCTCTCTTCATTCCCAAGGAGGTAGTAATATAAATAACGAAAGGAAAAAAGATAAATTGGACGTCTTAGTAGGTTTAAAATTTGATTTATTAGAATTGGTTGACATAAAACATTTTTGAATAATGTTTTCAAAAATGATTATTTTATAGTTAGTGTTCCTCTTATAGAAATGAAGCCCACATCAAATTCCCTTGGAGACTCATCCACTACATGAAAAAAATTGTTTTAGGGTCCAATGGATAGAACCCATTAGTCCATGAATTATATTATTTCAATATAGAAATTTTAGGATTTTATGATCCCATGATACGTAATAAAGTATAAAGTATAAGGAATAATACATGTACTTCAACATTATGGACAAACGAACTACCAAAATCATGTGACTTTGGGAATTACAATTTGGAATATAGAACCTTGCCACACTTGAAGCAAGATGAAGTCCATATTCTAGGATCATTAAGAGGTATACATGATATATAATATAGTGATCCACACTCTGACACAAGATTTTATCTCTTTCCATTAATAATTTATAATAACATCCACTAGGAGAAAACAGAACTCTTATTATCCCGAACATACCTCATAGAACAAGTTCATTAATCAAATATCTTTCCATAACATCATCATAAGATATAAAATTCATCATTAAAATATTGGATGAAAAATATGATCTAAGAAACATCTGAAAACATTGAGCACCTAGTTTATCAATTGTAACATCCCTAGTTCCGAAAGACACCCAGAGGCGCCCCGTACCCGGTTGGTCACATGGCCTCAAGCGCATTTCACAAACACAAGATGTTACTGACTAGTAGCAGGAGCCTTGGGTATGATAGTGGAGAAACTATTCCCTCATTTTAGAGTACACAGTGGATGTAAACAACACAAAATAGCGGAAGAAGTAAATATCCAAAAATAGTTAAAAACAAAAGATTGATAAAGAAACAACTGGAGCATAAATATATGTAAATGATCCATGATACATATATTTATAGGAAAGAATCCAAACAAGTCACAATATAGAATACAATACTAAACAAAAGTACTAAAGGAAAATAGATGAGAAACTCCTCAGAATCGCAAGACTCGGTGTGGTCCCATCCTCTCCAACTCCAATGCAATCAAGTACCTGAAGTCGAAGGGCGCTTTCCCTTGTCTATAGCTGTGGCAATATAATCTGGTTGGGCCCAAAAGTATGACCCAAACAGGGTGTGAGACTAAATCCTAATAGGAAACCACCCGAAGATCTTTGCCTAACAGTCAGTGAGTATATGTCAGGGTAAATGTATAGGAAGTAGTAAATAGGAATCACTCAACAGAAAAATACAATCCATAGTTTCAATATCAAGAAACAGATAAGCAAGTAGCTATCACAACTAGTAACCCTCTAGGAAGTACTCACATCCTAACCCTTATGGTTCAACCCCACAATTATAAGAATCCATCTTAGAAGCACACATAGTCTCACCCCTCTGGTTCAGCAAATGTATAGACTCTCTGAGGATGCACTCACCGTCAATTCACCCTATAGTCTCGTATCATACTAAAGGCGCTCTGGGGAAGCACTCAAAATCAATTTCCCATGTGGCCTGCATCGATGAACTACATAAACTCTAGGGAAGCACTCAACGTATACTCCCCCTATGGTCTCACATCATATAAATATAAAGACACTCTGGAGAACACCTCAACGTCAATTATCCCTATGGTCTATACACCAGGTTCTCATTGCCCAGTGTAAGTCAAGAAAGTGTAGTTGCACATAACATTCAAGGTAAACCTCATGAACTACTTTTCTAGCATTCTACATCACAACTGTATAATAGTAAAACAATCACACCATCCTATAACACTAGGAATGGGAAAATAAATAGTCGCCTAATAGGAAAACAAGACCCAAAGGTCAAAATATGAAAAAACATTCATGGATATACATCCAAAGCATGGAAATCAACCCTATTCATATCAAAATTACCTCTACATAAGCATACAATCATGTCAAGAAAATAATAGGGGTAAAACAGTAAACACACAATACCCCGTTTAAGGGTATTGGTGAAAGTTTCACATAATACTCAAAGACTTTGATCGGAAAGTCATAAACCACCTACCACGGGGTTAGGAGATCAATATACTTGAACGTTGAAGATTTAATATCCTTAAAACACCATAGATCTAATAAAACATCTAAAACGTTCAACCCCCAATAACATGGAAAATATGAGGAATCATGAAACGAGGTTCCAGAAAAAGAGAGAACTCACCGATGCGATTCCAACGTAATCAACGATGTTCAAATCAGAGGATGGAAAAAGGATCAGGGGCTCATCGAAGATCCACAGCTTCTTGGCACTCTCAGACGAACAAAACCTAGAGGAGGTTTGATCTGTCCATCTGATGTGACCCCAGTGTGTTTAATGAAAAAAACAAAGTACACAGTGTGTACTTTTGGAGTACACGGGGAGTTCTTTTGGGGTACACGATGTGTAATTTCTATTTCCGTACTCCACATTAGAAAAAATCTAGTATATCACACATGGCCACGTGCAAGGAAACTACATGGCCAGTAGACAGCTACCCACCGTAACCGAGTACTTGGTGTGTAATTCAAAAATTTCCAGAAACTCCTCTTTTTTCAAAAACTCCTGGAAGAAATATACCTGAAATGAAGTTCTGAGTTCTTACAAACATTACCCCTTAAGCAAATTCATCCTCGAATTTCTCTATTATGGTGTAGAATAAGAAACCCCAAACAGGTCCGGCCACTGCGCTCGTACATCATCCTCCCTCTCCCAAGACACATCCTGCACCCGCCTGTGATGCCACATCAATTGTACCAAGGGAACAGACCAGACACAAAGAACATTTGTACTGCGATCAACAATCCGGATAGGATGATCCTCGAATGATGCATCCACTCCCAACTCAACCTCCTAGGGTTGGAAAACATGAGACGAGTCTGAGAAGTAATGTCTATGTTGAGAAATGTGGAAAACGTCGTGCAAAGCCCGATACCTCTAAGGTAATTGAAACTGATAGGCAACCAGACAAACTCCCTCCAACACCTCAAATGGCTCGATGTACCTTAGTGAAAGCTTAAACTATCTCATAATCCTCTTGTGTCTCAACCTTGGTGTGCACATCGGAAAACCTGATCCCTGACCTTGAACTCCAAAGGTCGTCTCTGCTAATCAGCATAAGACTTCTATCGAGGCTGTATAGTAGCCATCCTCTTTCAAATCAAATCTATGTGCTTTTTGGTATCCTGAACAAGATGAGGTCCTAGAAAAGCTACCTCTTCTGCCTCCAACCAACAAAAAGGTTTTCAGCATGGCCTACCATAAAAATCTTCAAGGTTTCATCTGAATAGTTACATGAAAACTATTATTGTAGGAAAACTCCAAAATAGGTTTATGCTTCTCCCAAGATCCTCCAAAATCCAGAATTCATGCTTGGAGCATATCCTCAAGCACCTGAATCGTACCTCGGACTAGCCATCTGTCTAGGGATGGTAACCTGTATTCAAAAGTACCTATGTGCCCAAAGCCTTCTGAAGCCTTTCCCAGACCCAAGAAGTAAAACGTGCATCCCTATCTGAATCAATGGAGTGTGGAACTCCACACAGACGAACAATCTCTCGGATTTACAACTGCCCTTCTCATCAACAATGAACGTCTCCTTGATTTGGAAGAAGTGAGAAACATTCGTGAGTCTATCAATGACGACCCAAAATGCATCATTCCCATGCAGTGGCCTCGACAAAATCGTCACGAAGTCCATCGCGATGTCATTCCACTTCCACTCAAGAATAGGTAACTACTGCAAAAATCATGCTAGTCGTTGATGCTTCACCTTCACCTAATGATATGTGGAACACCTCATGCCAAAACCTACAACATCCCTCTTCATTCATGACCACCAATACTGATGTTGTAGATCACGATACAACATGGTGACACTAGGATGAACAGCCCAAACTATGAAATGAATGCCCCGCATCAGCTCCTCACATATATCTACGTGTCCTTGGAAACGCAAGATCTCATCCTTGCCTATGGTTCCCCGAGGAATAGGGTCCTATCATGAAAAACATTCCTATAGGACTAGGCCTTCCTAATCTGATTGATTCCTCATTCTTACTCCATCAAGAAGTGTAGAGGTAATAGCTACAGAAGATAGAAAAGTTTACCTCTGTCTGTCGTGCACCTCCAACTACATCTCATAGAATAGATCCATAAGCTTCCAATCACTGCCTTCCTCTAGAACTGCCTATATCTCAGTTTTCATGATCAACGCATCAGCAACTGCGTTACCCTTCCCAGGCGTATAGGTAAGATCATAGTCAAAGGACTATATGTACTCAACCCACCTGTGCTTTCTCCAATTCGGATCATGCTGAGTGAAGATGTACATGAAACTCTTGTGGTCAGTGAAAACCATAATGTTCTCTCCCAGAAGACAATATCTCTAGTAGCGTAGGGCATGAACAAAAACTTCCAAATCTAGATCATGCATCAGAGAATTCTTCTCATGTGGCCTTAACTGTCAAGACCTGTATGCAATGACTCCATCACCCTGCATAAGAACAACTTCTATCCAGATACCTGAAGTATCACAACACATAGTATATATCATTCCCGGCACTGGCTAGACTAGTACCAGTGATGAATTCAACCTCCCTTTCACCATCTGATAGACTGACTCACAAGAATCTGACCACAGGAACCCTTCTTAGTCCGGCTTATCAGCGGAGCTGTTAAGCATGAAAAGTCCTGTATGAAATGCTTGTAGTATCCAGACCGCCCTAGAAAAATCGACATCTCAAATATGTTCTTCGGCTTCTCCCAGGAAACTACAACCCTCACTTTCTATAGGTCTACTGATACACCTGTCTCTGAGATAACATGACCCAAGAAGTGAATCTGGTCCACCCAAAAGTGGAATTTTGAGAGCTTAGATTATAACTGATGCTCTCTCTATGTACTCAAAACAATCCCAAGATGGGTACCATGCTTGTGTTGAGTGTGAGAGTACACCAAGTAATCGTTCATTGAAACAACCCTGATGGAATCCACGTATGAATGGAACACTCAGATCATTAGTTCCATGAAACCGCAGGTGCATTTGTGAGACCGAACGACATAACCATAAACTCGTATAGACAATACCTACATCAGAAGGCTGTAAGAGGTATATCAGATGGTCTAACACACAAATGATGATAACTGGACCTCAATTCAATTTTCAAGAACACCCGGGCCCCTCAAAGCTGGTCAAAGTGATCATGGATCCTTGGTAAGGGATATTGGTTCTTGACCATCAAGTGGTTCAACTTCCGATAGTCCACACAAAGCCTGAGGGTACCTTCTGCCTTCTTCACAAATAGGACAGGCGAACCAAAAGGAGAAGTAGTGGGTCGGATAAAACCCTATGCCTGTAACTCCAATTGTTTCTTGATCTCCTGCAACTCTGGTGTAGCCATCCTATAAAGAGGAATGAACACCAGTGCCACCCCTAGCACAAGCTCAATAGAAAAGTATACCTCACGATCAAGAGTCAAACATGAAAAGTCCTCCAAAAAGACATCTCTAAAATGATCCACCACTAGAGGAAAGCATAACTGTGAAGTCCCCTTGTCATCCAGATAAAGACTAGCAATCTGGGCTGTAACTGCTTTCAAACCATGATGCTTTGGACCCGCTCAGCTCAATTGAACATCCCACTCACCCTTATTAAGTAAATATCCACACTCTAGTGATATTAAAATCACCATGTGGTGATAATAATCAATGACTTCCTGGATGGGAACTAACCAGTCCATTCCAAGAATGACATCATAGCCCGTCATCTCTAGAAAATAAAGATCCCAAAGGAAGATACACCAACTAAATTCCAGAGGGAAACTCCTTGGACTGACATACACTCGATGTTCTTGTCCCCAATGGAGTTTCTAGTGTTAGAACATCGGTAGACGAAAATCTATAGACCCCAAGGCTCTTAACAACAACGACAAATATAAAGATATTCATATCAACAGTATCAAAAGAAGATGATGATAAAACTGAGGCAACTAGGATCGTACCTTGAACTGTAGAGGGGATGAGATCCTTCTCTTGATGGGTCTTCTCTACTACAAAATTCTAGCCAGCTCCGTAGCCCTGTCACCATACCTAACTACTCTGAGCTGCTCCACCCTACTGTTGCTGGAAGCCTGGTGACTGACCACTGCGGCCACGACCTCCACCTCGGCCTGAACGGCTAGAAGAACTTCAGTTCCTAGACTGCTGAGAAACTGGTGGAGCTGCTCTTGTACGAGGGGTCATAAATGAACCTCGTTCACCAACTGCTAGTGAGAAGACACGACAACAGCGCTGAAGGTATCCCAACTTGTAGCAAGATCAGCACTCCACCAGGTATCTCTGGCATTGCAGCCTCATATGCACGCTTCTCCTGCACTGGTAGCACACCACATGGATACCAAAAGATGCATCCCACCTACTCGAATCTCCCTATGTAGGCTTCATGCAGCCCTTCCTGCTATCAACTGGTGGATCACTAAATCTGGTTGTTGATCCTCCCTAGTTTACAACTTCATATTCCCTCAGATTCCACTCTGTGATTATTGCCTGGTGGATGATGGAAGTTATGGTAGTCAACATGAAGATATTCACTTGAGAGTAGATGTCATGTCTAATTCCATCATCAAACATCCATGCCATAAATAACCCATCTCCTCCCAGAAAGGGTGTAAAACACTGAAGGTTGGTAAAATGTGAGGAATACTCCATAACTAATTGGGTACCCTACTCAAGGCTCATAATATCCTGGGCTCAGTCAGCCCTTTGGGTCTCTGGATAGAAGTTGTCATAAAATATTCTCTAGAAATCCTCCCAGGACATAACCTATTGATGACCCACCAGTAAGATTACATCCCACCATCTCTTGGAAAAATCCCATAGCATATATATAGTGAGTTTGAATATCCTCTCCAGGGGAATCTCCAGATGCTCAAAGATCGTCAACATGGCTTCAAGCCATGACTCTGTAGCCTGAGGTTCTCCTTCCCCTAAGAAAGTGGGAGTATGGTGCTGCTGGAATACCCACATCAAATCAGACATCGACGGGGTAGGAGGCATCACTCCCTAAAAAGTCTCCATCATCCTCATGAATCCTTCCTGGAACTGTGCATCAGCACCAGTAACAGGTATAACTACTTGTGCCAACACTAGAACAAAAAAAAGATCTGCAGGAAGTACCTGATTATCCATATATGGTATTTGATCACTACCCTGTAACTGGAAGACAGCCAGAGGATGTATCGGTGGGATGACTCTACAAGGTCAAATGCACATCTTAGATCAGAATTATCAAGGACTGAAAACTAGGAGTGTAAGAAAAGAACAATTGGATGAAAGCATTCATGTTTTACGAAACATGATTACATGATGTGTACACTCCCAACATGGTGTGTTCCCTGTAGTCATTCACATGGGCATGTACGTTTGCCTAAACTAGCCATGTAATTCCCCAAACACACGACGTGTTCTCATGAACACATGGTATGTACTTGAATCCTCCACCACTTCCCAGGTCATTCTACATAGTTAAGAAACACGGATCTCCTAAGACAAGACTACATGACTTGTTCAAGGTGGAAACTGTCACATCAATGACATATTTTAAATGTATATTTCATTTAATTTCTATTCTTTCATTGTTTTGGGGGGTTTTCCATTCATTTTGGTGGAAATGGAGGGTTTTAAAAATTTGGGCCAAACCGTGAGCCCAATTCCAAATTTAAAAATAAATGTTATTTCTTTTAAAAATCATTCATTTGTTAATATTTTTCTTCCATTCCACTTCACACTTTTCTTCCTATGACCTATCCAAATCACCATGTCCATTCGGACCCTTTTTGAACCCATTAGAATTTTGGGTTTGAGTGAATTAATTTGGAATTAGGCCAACCCGTTATCCATTTCTAGTTTTAAATTGTTTTTTAATTCTTTAATAACATACTCAATTTTTAATATATTCACGTGATTCCACCACCCACATGAATCCAATATCCGAGCCTCATCCCCATTATTCATTTTTATACTTTGGACATCATTTGCCTCGCGGAGGAGGGAAAACCTTCTTAGGATTCCTCAAATCGCCCAGATTTGAGAAGGTAAGTTAATTATTTCATAAATCTTTTAATTATCACACTTTTCCCCCATTTATGACCCCACATGACCTTTTCAACTTTATTAGAGTCTCCATATTAGGTTTGGTTGCATGGAGATTCAAATTTTGGTGTATTTGGTTTGTTTGATTCAAGATGTTTCATGTATGTGTTTCTTTCCTTGATTTCTTCCCATTCCTTTAGGTTCCTTTCACCCTTTCCTGAAGTTCCTTATGTCCAGAAGTTGTGGTTCAAACCTAGGGTTGTATTCGGTGTCCTTTTGGTCAAATATTTTGGTCTAGGGCTTGATTTATCTTCCTTGAGGTGCGGCGGTGGTGCGGTAGATATTTCGCACCCTGTTTTGTGGGTTTCGACAAAAAAGGTGGGTGATTCCATGTGTAATCATTTCTAGATGAGTTATTTTTCTTGAATTACTTATTATGAATGTTCCTATTATTCTTTTTTTGTGTGAAAATTGTTTATGATGGATTTGGTTAAGAATTTATTTTTATAGTTTCATTTTAGCTTAAAATTGGGTGTTTTCATGTGTAACCCTTTGGGTATTGTTTGGGTGAGTTTTATAACATATGAAATTGGTTTAATAAATCTTGATTGGGCCAAAAATTATTATTTGGTAGGGTATTGGTGTGCCATTAGGATTTAAAGAGGTTTTTATGGGTTTAAGGTGTAAAACCTTATTATACTTCTTGAAAGTGATTTTGAAAACTAGTTCCTTTCATGTGGATCTTTTTTGGTATTGTTTGTGGTGTTCGTATAACAATTGGGGGTAGTTTAATAAATGTTTATGGGGATGAAAATACTTTTTTGAGTTTTCATTGGTTTGATTTTGTACTTGAAATACGGTTTTGAAATGGGTTTTATGTGAATAGCTTTGGTACACTATTTAGAATTGTTTTCTGAATGTTTTGAATAGTTTAATGATTTATGTAAGAGGTGAAACCATATTGGGAAACTGTTTTGGATTTTTTATACTTTCAAATTGACCATTTTAAATGTGAATAGGTCTTTCATGTGATGTGTATCCTCTTGGAAATGTTTTATAAAAATGTTTAATGGATTTACTGAAATGTGAAAGAGGTGTGAACGTGATGTGGGCTGTTTGTGTGAGTGTGATGTGAAAAATAGATTTTGTTTATAAAAAGGGTTTTATGAAACATGTGAGTGGCCTGTTATGTGATTTTTAGCATATTTGGAGGGAATTTATAAAATTTTTAAAGGATGTTCTAGATTGTGAAATTTATGCAAAAAGTGTTGTGGGGTATTTTGGTGTGAGTTTGATTTCAAAATTCATTTGAATGAAAAGTGTAATTTGTGACTTGTGTGATGTACAAGGGGCTGTTTGGTTAATGTGTGATGTGGACGTTATATTTTCATGTGAAAACTATATTTCATGGCTTATTTAACTTGTTTGAGCACAAAGGGAAAACCCGAGTATCTATGTGGGTGGACGTGTACTAGTATGCTAGTGAATCCGTGGGTTTGGCCTCAGTTTCACATAGAAAGATTGACGCTTACAACTCTAACTAAACTAAGATGATGATGATTGGGGACCACTAGGTTATGGGTATGTTCCCTACTAGTGGCTCGTGCATGAGAACATATATTTTTTTGTGGTTACTCTCACCGAGATACAAGGTACATGGGACCCACATCTAGCTAGTTCCTAGGGGTTATTTTCTATTGCTTGTAGTCATTAGACCCCTTATACTTACCGTTGACATACATTATATTTGGCTGGAAAAATTCAGTAGATTTTGAATTTATTTTATAGGTGTTGATTCTTTGAATTGTCCCACTTGAAAACTGATTTTTGTTGTTGCATCTTTTAGAAATTGTAACTAGAAATTACATGCTTTTGAAAACTTGCATTCTTTTCATCTTTGAATGTTTATCACATGGAATATCTTAGTGGTTTTATCCTACTAGGCTTTGTCTCACACCCTACTTACACCCTTGGGTGTAAGTAGTATTTTTTATTTTTTATGTCGCAGGTTTGGGTAGAACTTTTGTGCCAATAGTTTGGGTTTTCACCGGTCATTCATGATGTGGTGTTGTGGAGATGGCTTGGGGGCAATGACTCATTCCATGTTGAGGTTCTCAGGATGTTAATTTATGGTTTTTTTACCATTTTTATAGTCCTGGTGAGTTTTTTAGACTGTGTAATTCAGTTCTGTTTTTTTGTAAAACATTGTTTGGTTTGAAAAATCGAGATTTGTTTTATTTGATTCATTTGTTGTTTTATGTTTATAAACTTGGGTAAATTATTCCCAATTCTCTTTTTATGATACCCAGAACTTGTGCCAGACCATGGAGATCGGGAACGCCCTTCGAGCCTTGTCATGAGCTGGGTTTGGTATGGGGTTCGGTGGTGATCAGATTCGGTTTTTGACAAAATGGTATCATAGGAGGTTCGCTCTCTTTGGGTCTTGTTCTTTAGGGAACAGTCGGGATAGTCTGGAGTTAGGATTTTTCGGACATGGAATTTCGGTTATGATTAGTGTGGCTGATCACCACACCTCTTGATAGGATTCAAGTCTCCAGGGGATGTTGGGACCTTTCGGAGTCCTTTGCTTTTCTTGGTTAATGATGATTAGGGGAAATTAAAGAGAGTTGGGTTAATGGTCTCTATGAAATCACAGGGCCTAGAAATCCATGTGGGGCCGAGGATATTCTCTAAAACACTCTCTATGACAGTGATGTGATTGGAATATGGCCAACAACCATATGTCCAAGTCACGCACTAAAACTTGTTTCTTCTCGCATTGTCTTCTGTTCTTTATTTTTGAAATCATGGAACTTTGATATTAAAGTGACTTGGTTTTAAGAAGAAAAAAGTTGTTGTGAAATGATTTTCAAATAAAGAGGGAATGGTTTGATTTATGAAATTGGCGAACTAAGTTTTCAGAATTATTTTGAAATGAAAAATGATGTTCTTATACCTATTTTGAAATCAGGAACTATATTGAAGTTGTTTTTGAAAAAGTGTTTCCAATAGATTTTTATAAACAATCAAAGGGTGTTTTAATGGGATGATATTTTTTGAAATTTATGTGAATAACATGAAAGTGAGTTATCTTCTAAATGTTTTTGTCTTTCTAAAATTTTCTGTAAGATGTGAATTTTCATTTTTATCTTGTGGTTAGTGGGTTTGAGAAAAAGGATGTGTTGGTTAACCATTTTGGTTTTGAAAAGTGGAATGAATATTTATTTTATCCTCTCGTATTTTAATGAGAGACCAAATGCATGGGGTTATATGTGATGATGGATGGTTTATGGGATGAATAGATGAGTTCCAATATGGATATGAGGAGGTTTCTTGGTGTGGCATTAAAAAATGCATGTGTGAGACCCATGGGGTACCATTGGTGGATACACTAACCGCAGAACTGTTTGTTTTCAAAGAGATGTTTTTAAAGAAAAACATGATGTATTATTGAATTGTTTGGGATGGTTTATATTATGTGTTTTTGGGAAATGTTGATGTCGTGGGATGTTTTGAGTCCACGAACCCCTCTTGTTCGAACCGTGTTTTGGATTTGTGTTTGGACGACAAGTTGGGTAGAAGGACCGGTTAGTACTCTCTTCTGAGATATTTTTTGGGACACATTTTTGGTGGTTCCCTACATGTGTTTGGATATGGTTTGTGGCATGTTTTTACCAATGTACCAGCTTTTTTGGGTCTTTGGGTTCTCTCATTGGATAAGGTACGCCCCCATTAATGGTTAAGGGACAACTGAAGTGAAACCCGTATTGTTTCGCCATTGTAAAATCCTCCATTTGATCAATATAAAGAATATTTTATCGATCTTTGTTGATTACATCTACACCAATTCATTTAGTTGATTTTTGGATACTATTGTAGTGGGATAGTGCTTGTGGAAGGTTCAAAGAGACCTTAGTTTCTTAAGTTTCCTGATTCATCGAAGGTGGAAGTGTTTTGGGGTTATTAGTGTGGATGAGTGTATCGATGGTGTCTAAGAGGGCCTCTGGGATATTTGTAGTTTCTTTAAAGAAAGAGTTCTTGTTAAGCCACCAATTTTGGGATTTTGGTCATGAGAGGCTATTGTGTCCACTTTTTGTACTCTTCTGTTGTTTAAGGACTTGGAATAAGGTCTTGTTCCATGTATTGTTTCTCTCAATCGCAAAGGTCACATTCGATGACGCGTTGTGATGTTGTGTTCTCATTTAACTATAAAGGTGAAGGTCATGCAATCCTTTGAGGTTCTCTACTATGTTGGGAGTATGTATCCCTTGGAAAAAATTTCAAATCCTCTATCTTAGAGGAAGGTGTTTATACGTGTCCTGTCCTTCTTTGTTTCTCGCCCAAAGAAACAAGGTGCAATATTTTTGAATCTCCTAATCCCTTGTTTCAGTGAAATGTAAGGTTTCGATAAAGTGAGTTATGGAGTGTGTTATGTCTTGGTGAACCCATTGGGTTATACTGTGTAGTTCTTTGTGGCAACGAAAGAAGAATTTCCACATAGGGGTTTCCACAGCCTAACTCGGAGGCCGAATATGCTTCAATATTTTGAGCTCTAGCCATAGGTCTCGGAGAGAAGCTAACGCATAGTCAGGGGAAAACAAACTATTGTTTAAACCCTTGTACAAAGTCCTATCCTCAATATAAAAGTTAATAAGAGTTTAAACCTATGGTGTCATCATCTTTCTTCTATTGTTATTGTTCAGTGGAAATAGGTGGAGGGCCTTGTAACCATGTCATCACCCAATATCTTCCCCCCATTGGATTCTATTGAGTCTTTAGAGAATGGATTGAAATTTGGCTAGACAGGCTGGGAACGGGGTTTGTGCATGATTAGTAGTGAACACATGCCAAGAAGCCATGTGGAAAAAGTGATCTACACAGTTAGTGCACGGTTTCCCAAACCATGTGGACTAACTGTGAATCCTTCCCAAATCATTAATTTTTTGGGGTCTTTTCATGTTGACCCGCACCGGTCGGTTAAGATCGTTGGTTCTTTTGGTGGGGATTCTTACCGTGGGTATCATAAATATTATTTTGTAAATTTATAATGGATGTATACACCTTGTACTAGAGAGTTTGTTCGGGACTCCCCTTGTTAGTGTCGTGATTCTATCTTGGGAAAAATTTTAGTTGTCTCTTATGGTGGGGAACCCATTTGTGTCTCTTCATACGAGTAATTCAGATTTTTTCCTTGGTCTTTTCTTGGAAGTAAGTATTATCATTCAGATATATCTAACTACCTACATCTTCCTTGGGTAAACATTGAGATTGGAGAGTTCCCAACGGTGTGGTTATAGTAGTGATAGTGTAACTTTGTTCGATGTTGTTGTTTGTTTAGGTAAATTGATTGAGTATTGTTCAGATTGTGTTTGAAGAGTTTTAATTTAGGATAAAGCTTGAATGTGCTTTATTATTTTAGGAAAGTGGTGTATGTTTTGGTTGTGAGAGTAATCCTTCCTTAAATGGTCACTGGAGGTGTTTTGGCCTTTGGGGGAGAATCTTGCCAAAGAATTATTTCTTAGTTTATCAGTTGGGTTGGGTTTTTGTATTTGGCATTATTGTGGCTTTCGAGGGATGGAATGTTTTATGGTGGGGATTATTTTCATATCCATGACTTCTTTTAAAGGTATTTTAATTTTAATTTATATTCTTTCTTTATTTTGGGGGTTTTCCATTCATTTTGGTGGAAATGGAGGGTTTTCAAAATTTGTGCCAAACCGTGAGCCCAATTCTAGATTTAAAATAAATTTTATTTCTTTAATAACACATTAATTTTTTACATTTTTCTTCCATTTTACTTCCCACTTTTCCTCCTATGACCTATCCAAATCACCATTTCGATTCAGACCCATTTTTAACCTATTTGCATTTTGAGTTTGAGTTAATTACTTTGGAATTCGCCCAACCCGTGAGCCATTTCCAGTTTTAAATTGTTTTTTTAATTCTTTAATAACATACTCATTGTTTACTGTATTCTCGTGATTCCACCTCCCAAATGAAGACAAAATCCAGAGCCTCATTCCCATTATTCATTTTTTTCCACTTTGGACCTCATTTTCCTCGCGAAGTAGGGAAAAACTTCATAGGATTCCTCAAATCGTTCAGATATAAGAAGGAAAGTTAATTCTTTCAAAAAAAAATTAATTTTCACTCGTTTTCCACCATTTTAGTCCCCACATGGCCTTATCATACCCATTAGAACCTCCATATCTGGTTTGGTTACTTGGAGATTCAAATTTTGGTGTATTTGGATAGTTTGAGTCAACATGTTTCAAGTAAGTGTTTCTTTCCTTGATTTCTTCCCACTCCTTAGGGTTTCATTCACCCTTTCCTAAAGTTACTCAAGTATAGATGTTGTGGTTAGATCCTATTATTTTATTTGGTGTCTTTTTGGTTAAATATTGTGGTCTAGGTCTTGATTTATCTTCCTTGAGGTGCGGTGGTGGTACGGTTGATGTTTCACACCATTTTTAAGGATTTCGACATAAAAGGTAGGTGATTCCATGAGTAATAATTTCTAGATGAGTTAGTTTGATTGAATTAATTATTATGAATGTTCCTAATATGATGTTTGTTGTGCGAAAATCATTCATGTTGGATTTGGTTAAGCATTTATTTTTATAGTTTCATTTTAGCTTAAAATTGGGTGTTTTTCATGTGTAACCCTTTGGGTATTGTTTGGGTGTGTTCTATAACTTATGAAATTGGTTCAATAAATCTTTTTTAGGATAAAAATTCTGATTTGGTAGGGTATCAGTGTTCCATTAGGTTTTAAAGAGGTTTTTATGGGTTTAATGTGTAAAACCTTATTGTACTTCTTGAAAGTGATTTCAGAAACATGTTCTTTTCATGTGGATATTTTGTGGTATTGTTTGAGGTGTTTGTATAACACTTGGGGGTAGTTTAATAAATGTTTTATGGGGGTGCCAATTATATTTTGAATTTTCATTGGTGTGATTTAGTCCTTGAAAAACGGGTTTGAAATGGGTTTTATGTGAATAGCTTTGGTACACTATTTAGAATTGTTTTATGAAAGTTTTGAATGGTTTAATGATTTATGCAATAGGTGAAACCATATTGGAATACTATTTTGGATTGTTTATAATTTCAAATGGACCATTTTAAATGTGAATAGGTCTGTCATGTGATGTGTATCCCCTTGTAAATGTTTTATAATAATGTTTAATGGATTTACTTAAATGTGAAAGATGTGTGAACGTGATGTGGGCTGTTTGTGTGAGTGTGATGTGAAAAATGGATTTTTTTTTATAAAAAGGGTTTTATGAAACAAGTGAGTGGGTTGTTATGTGATGTTAGAATATTTTTGGGGAATATATATAATTTTTAAAGGATGTGTTGGATTGTGAAATTTATGAAAAAAGTGTTGTGGTCTATTTTAGTGTGAGTTTGATTTCAAAATGCATTTGAATAAAAATTGGAACCTGTGACTTGTGTGATTTAAATGGGGATTTTTGGTTAACGTGTGATGTGGAAGTGAAATTTTCATGTGAAAACTATATTTCTTGTCTTGTTGATCTTGTTTGAGCACAAAGGGAAAACCCGAGTATCTAGGTGGGTGGACGTGTACTAGTATGCTAGTGAATCCGTGGGGTTTGGCCTCAGTTTCACTTAGCAAGATTGATGCTTGCAACTCTAACTAAACTATTAAGATGATGATTGGGGAACACTAGGTTATGGGTATGTTCCCTACTAGTGGCTCATGCATGAGAACATATACTTTTTTGTGGTTACTCTCACCGAGATACGAGGTACCTGGGACCCAGAGCTAGCAAGTGACAAAGGGTTATTTCCTCTTTCATGTGCTCATTAGACCCTTTATACTTATTGTCGGCATATGATATATTTTTCTGGAAAAATTCAGTAGCTTTTGAATTTATTTTAAAGGTGTTTATTTTTTAAATTATCCCACTTGAAAACAGATTTTTTGTTAAATCTTTTAGAAATTGTAACTAGAAATTACATGTTTTTGAAAACATGGTTGCTTTTCGTCTTTGAATGTTTATCACATGGAATCTCTTAGTGGTTGTATCCTACTAGGCTTTGTATCACACCCTACTAACATACTTGGGAGTAAGTAGAAATTGTTATTTTTTTTTATCGCAGGTTTGGGTATAACATTTGTGCCAACAGTTCAGGTTTTCACTGGTTATTCATGATGTGGTGTTGTGGAGACGGCTTGAGGGTGATTTCTCTGGCCATGTTGAGGTTCTTGGGATGTTAATATTTGGTTTTCTACCTTTTTTATAGTATTGGTGAGTTGTTTTAGACTATGTAATTCAGTTCTGAATTTTTGTAAAACATTGTTTGGTTTGAAAAATCCAGATTCATTTTATTGGATTCATTTGTTGTTTTATGTTTATAAACTTGGATAAATCATTCCCAAATCTCATTTTATGATACCCATGAAATTGATCCAGTCTATGGGGATCGGGAATTCCCTTAGGGCCTTGTCACAGGCCGGGTTTGGTACCAGTTTCACGGGCGATCCGATTTGGTTCATGACAGACACGGTGTGTATAGGACAAGCTTCCCCTATCCCGTGCTATTAGTGACACGGTCAGACACATGACTCCAACTACACAGTGTGTTCTTGAAAAAAACGACATGTACGTGAAAGGATAACACCAATCCTTGTCGTTCATGACATGGAAGGGTACCTGGGTCAGACTACATGGCATGTTCAAGGTGGACACGGCGTGTATAAGAAGAGAATCCACTAAATCGTGTTGTTAGCCACACAGCCGGGTTCCTAGGATTATACTACATGGCATGTTCAATGCAGACATGGCGTGTTTCTACTAGATTTTTCTTATCCCGTGTCTCTGCCCACATAACCTATGACACGGTCATAGATTACATGGCGTGTACTTAAGAAAAACTACTTCTTCTTGGACATAAGAAGACATGGGATGTACTTAATATTACATGGCATGTATTCTAGGTTTTTTTGGATAGTAAGCCTCAAAAACTACTCTAGAACCCAGAAAACACTGAAAAAAGCATTGAGAGTGCCAGATTTCGATCAGTGAGGGCCCATACTCCCCACGAATCAAATTTTGACATCCTATACAAGTTATAAACAATAAAATAGTGCAATGATCCACCAAATTCTAGTCCATGAGGGCCCATTAAACCTCAAGAACCAAAGTTTGATGTTCATCCAAACAATAACTTACACACACTATCATATCATAAAACATGTATTTCTAACAAGGTATCTATCACAACAACATGCATATTCTACACAACATCTATCAAAACAACATGGAGTTACTAATGCATCTTAAATGGAACGGAAAGAATGCATGGCATGTGATTTCTAACAAGTGCCTATATGATCCATGAGATGGAATATCCTCATCCCATCAGGTTGCGATAGAAATATAACCTCAATAACATCGTCAGTAATAACAAAACACATGTGAGTCACCCATCAGTGAAAATCAGATCAACCGTAAACTTGAAAAACCAGAATAAAATGCAATAAATGAGGTAGATTGGATTTTCCTTGTACACGGGATAGCTACTCTCGAAAAAAACTTATTACCAAGCACCTATTCCTTCCTATCGCTAGCTAAGGGTTCCGAATAGTAAATCAAGAGAAAATACTCCCTCTGATAGCACTTTGTAATGTCCCAGTTCCGAAATCCACCCAGAGACACCCCGTACCCGGTTGGTCACATGGCCTCAAGCATATTTCCCCAAACACTAGAGGCTTCCGACTAGAAGCAAGGGCCTTGGGTGTGATTGTGTGGAAACTATTCCCTCATTGGTATAGTAAACAACAGAAGTAAACAACACACAATAGAGGAAGCAATAAATATCCAACAATAGTAAATAATGGAAGAATGATAAAGAAACAACTGAAGCATAAATATATATAAATTATGCATGATACATATATGTCTAGGAAAGTAGCCAAAATAGTCACAATGCTAAATATAGTACTAAAGCCAAGTACAAAAGGAAAATAGAAGAGAAAATCCTCAGCATAGGAAGCATTTTCTTGGTCTCATGCTCTCATGATCTAATGCAATAAATTACCTGAAATCGAAGGGATCTTTACCATGTTTATACCTGGAGCAATATAATCCATTTGGGCCCAAAAGGATGACCCAAATTGGGTGTGAGACTAAATCCCAGTAGGCTACCTCCCGATGATCTGTGCCTAACAATCAGTGATTATATGGCAGGGTAAAAGTTCAAGAATAAGTAAGCAGGAAGAACTCAATAGAAAAATACAACACACAGTCTCAATATCAAGCAGTAGCAAAGAACGTAGCTATCACAACAAGTAACCCTCTAGGAAGTACTCACAGCCTAACCCCTATGGTTTAACCCCACAAGTACAAGAAACCCACTGGGAAGCACTCATAGTCTCACCCCTCTGGTTCAGCTAAAGTATAGACTCTCTGAGTAAGCACTCACCGTCAATTCCCCTTGTAGTTTCATATCGTACTACAGGCGCTCTGGGGAAGCACTCAAAATCAATTCCCCCTAGGTCCCATATTAAAGAACTATAGAAACTCTGGGGAAGAACTAAATATCAATTCCCTCTGTGGTCTCACATCATCTAATTAGAAAGAAACTCTGGAGAAGCCCTCAACATCAATTCTCCCTATGGTCTATACACCAGGTTCACACGGTCCTGTGTAAGTCAAGCAAGTGTAGCAGCATGTAATTGACATGGTAAACCTCATGAACTACTTGGTTAGAATTCTACAGCACAATGACATAACAGAACAATATTCAAACCATCCTACAATACTAGGCCTGGGAATGTAAACAGTAGCCTAATAGGAAAACAAGGCCCAATGGTCAAAATAGGGAAAAAAAGTATGAAAATACATCCATATCATAACAATCAACCCTATTCATATCCAAATTACCTCTACACAGGCATACAAGCATTGGAGAAAAATAGTAGCGGTAAAACGGTAAACACACAGTACCCCGTTCAAGGGTATTGGTGGAATTTGCACATAATACTCGAAGACATTGAATTGAAAGGCACAAACCACCTACCTCGAGGTTAGGAGATTAATATACTTGAACCTCTAAGTTTGAATATCCTTAGAACGCCATTGATCTTAAATAATGTCAAAAACGTTCAACCCACGATAACATGGAAAAGAAGAGGAATCGTGAAACGAGGTTCCAATAGAAGAGAGAACTCTCTGATGCGATTCCAACGAAATCAAAAGTGTTCGAATCGGAGGATGGATGGAGACTTGGGGGATCATAAAATATTCATGAATTTTTGGTGCTCTCGGACAAACGAAGCATATAGGAGGTGTGTTCTGTCTATCAGACATGACCCCGATGCGTTTAATGAAGAAAAAAAAACTACATGGCGTATACTTTTGTAGTACACATCATTCACTTTCTGTTTTTGTAATACGCATTTGGTGGCCTCCAGGTCATCACACATGGCTGTGTGCAAGGCTGCTACACGACCATCACACGACTACCTGCGGTAACCAAGTACACGACATGTACTAATAAAGTACACAACGTATAATTCAAAAATTTCCAGAAACTAATCTTATCTAAAAAACTCTTGGGAAAAGAAAAACATACCGGAAGAGAAGGTTCATGTTCTTACATCAGTAGTCACCACCTTAAGAGAAAACTAATAAACCAGAAAAAATGGATTTCATACATTGTCACTATTTTATCACCATATTGGAGTTTATGAATTTCAAAGGATATCATGAAGAGAACTGAATCTAGATACAACTAATTAGTGAAATTTATAAAAAATTAATTTCAGACCAATTCCTGATACTTAATAACTATAACCAACAAATCCCAAAATTTCCTATTAGGTCCCTCAATCATGATAATATCAAAACTTAAATTAACTGAATATCAAATTTTCGTGCGCTAAAAAATATAATATATATATTTTAACCAATACAGAACCTAATGTGGATCATTATATCCAAGGAAAATGGTGGTTTTTGATATATAATCTATCAGTCACAAGAAATTTATTCATCCCATTGAGGCTACATTACTAGATCTAGAATTGGAATGGGTGAAGGTCATTATCGTAGAGCCTGGAAAACATGAAACAATATATCATGTTCATTTTTATCAACTAATTAATTTCCTCTATGTGAAAAAACATGTCCCTCTAATTACTAATTCAAACATGTTCTCTTAGGCATCATGATATAAAAGATAAATATAAAACACTGAAACACTATTATGGATACTCATATAAAAAACTCAATCAATTTATACTATGATGTAAAATCACTTAGATCAACTATTAATTTACTATAATATAATAATAATATTCCTTATGGGATACCATTATATGAAATAAATCTACAACCCTTTATGTGATCCTATTACTATAAATCAATTTGAACATTGTTTCATTTGTGTAATCATATTCATTATAAATAAAGGGGATAAACAATATTTTTCTTTTAGTAATTACCTACCAACTACCAAATATGAAATTTTATTCATTAAATCAAAAAATAATTCAAAAATAAATCATTTCAAATTAATTCAATAAATAATTACTTAATTTCAATTTGGAAAAATATTTTCTCATTTTAAAAAAACTATATATTTTCATAAATTCATTTCTTTTTAAATCATCTATCAATTTAATACTTTTCTCTATATAATCAACATCAAAAAAATTTATCATATCTATTTTCACATCAATCCCTTATATTTCCTCAAATCCACCCAAAAAATTTAAATTTTATTCAAATTATAGGGATTTAGCAATTCCATGCCCTTTTCTAAATTATAAATCAATAATATCAATTTTAGGATTTTATATAATTTAAAACTCATTTCAAATAAATCAATAAAATAATGGATTTATTTGAATTGAAATTATTTATGGAACTACATAAATTTAATTGTTAAATCCAAACTATGTCATAAACATGTATGCCACTAATGAATAATGGAAAATGATAACCAAAATTAAAAATAGAAAAATATCCATAAAATATAGATTATATTCATCAGCAAAATTAAGATCTATCAATATATAAGGAATAGATAAAGGTAAATCAAAAGAAACCAAATGATAGTAGATCCAATTACATATATGTGATCAAATACAATAATTAGTGCTTTTATCAGAAAGTAAAACGGGTTGTATGAGTTTATTCCACCTCTATACTGACTTCAATAATAATGAAATTAGAATAGGGATGATACGATGTTACATTAGGTTTAATTTTTTTGGTGAAATATTTGAAAATAATTTTTAAGGAATTATATTAAAGTGTGCACAGTTTGCTGGAAGGTGTATATGAATAAACAGATCAAGAACTATAATCATACACTCCTATTTATATTTCTATCCTTACCTTGTATTGGATGATAGATTATGAAATAATTAAGAAACCATTATCCACTACTGTTTGGAGTTCACAGTTTGTAAAAATCTCGCACCTACTATTAACTATATAAAAAGATTCCAAAATTTTCAAATATTCACCCAAAAAACCCAAACACCAAACCAAAAAAAATAGAAAAAAATAAGGTTCATGGGGTTCTTGAAATATGGTAATGGTATAATTCCATAATAATTTATTGTTTAATATTAATTGACATTATCATAGTCATATTCCCTATCACACTCCATTATTTTATTACACAATATTTTATTCTCTATGTTGCAAACGAGACATTACCCTAGTGGTACATGCTCCTGCATGGAATCCAAATGACCCAGGATCAAATCCGGGTAGGGGCGAATTTCTGGAGTGCTATAGAAGTGGCGGAACTGTAGGAGAGGTGGAACTGTAGTGGCATCTGTACTATAGCAATGACTGTAGGACCGTGGGTATTGTAGCAGTACTGTTCACCAAAGGGTCCTTTGGGCCAAATAATGGGATTTCAAGACTTGTATTCAGGACACTTAGCCTTGGGCCTTCAGGCTATGTAATGGGTCCCCTAGTACCTACTCTAAAGGGGTCTTCTCTTTAAATAATAAATTGAGGCTTCAGACACAACCTTTAAAAAAAAATTTCTATGAAGACATTATAATGAACGTGGTCTTTTATGATATCATTTCCAACACATAATTTTTTTTATCAAAATTATAAATTTTCTATATTTTTTTATAAAATTTATGATTACTAATATGAATATGATTTAATTTACTGTCGATAAATTATCTCATATTGGATTAATATTGACACTGAATTATAAATATCTTTTAGAAAGAATGGGTTTTTACATTTAATTTTGATGGAATATGTAGGCCGTAAATATGATTGGTCTGGACATGTTATAAATATCCTCTTGATCAATATATAGGTTTCCTAAGAAAATACAGAAGGCCAAATTTCTTAGAAAATTATTTTATCCCAACAGATATAAGAAATGAATCTAGGAAGGTATTAAAAGTAATATTCATGATATCTTTATTGATTCCTTATTATAATGATCATTATTATTATGATTAATTAATTTTAGTTATTAATAATTCATTTTATATTTTACATGCCTTTTATGTGAATTTTTTATCTACGAATATAATTTGGGATCTTTTTGATTACTAAATAGAATTTTTTTAATACGTTTTCTTCTAAACATTTTATACATTTTTTAAAGATGATATTTTCTATTGTACATTTCCGATAATTAGTATCTATGGAAAATAGCTATTTTATTTCCTTTCCCTATGATATAAACAATTAAATTTTGAATTATTTCATTGATTAAGTAATCATTTTTATTCTGTGTTTCTCAATATCCAACTTAATTTGGGAATCAGATATGTATCCAATTTTCAATGACTGGTATATATTTTTGATGTACTATAGTGTGATACATTGTTTCTTGTACTAGGGTTTTAATTTTGACTATATCCCTAGGTTATTATACGTGGTGTTTTTATAAATTTTGAGGTCTTACTATGTTCATAGTTAGAAGCTTCTTGGTATTTGATCAATATTTTTGGGAAACTATTCCCAATGGCGTGTCATTGATTCTTTTTAACTAGTTACCTACCCAGGTGGATCTTGAATTCCCTTCATGGATTTCCATATAATGCATTAGGTACTCATTATGGGATATCCCATTATTGTTTTCCATTTTTTATTATCAAATAATTGTTTTGTTTTATATATTTTTGGTATTTAGTGTGAAACATGTGATAGGATAATTGGGACTAGTCAGGTAGGTTTTGAATGATTATTCATCCCAAAATCACTATTACAATGTATAAGATACCATTTCTTGTTGTAAAATGAGATGTTTTGATGTTTTTTATTATGACTTTCGATTTCATGTAATTTAAAGTTTCATAATGCATGTTTTGAAGGAATTTATATATAAAATAATTATTGTACCCAAAATAGACTCAACATAAATTTATTTTCAAGCAATTTAAAAATTATTGATGTAGTATTATAAAAATAACTATTAATATGTTTTGAAAATAAATTTTCATAGTAATATAGAAAAATATCATCCATCCAGTTATTCCCACACTTTTATTGCATGGTTAGATAATCCATTCGACCAAACCATGAATTTTTGGAATTTTAATGAAATATACTTTTTACAAAATATTAAGGCCTAACACACACTGTTTTCAAGGCATGGCCAAAGAAAATTACATTCCTACAGTTTTTAAGTGGATGTCTAGGGATATCTAAAATGATGATCTTATCAATTTGTTTACCTAATTTATCTTATCTTGTAAAGCTAATTGTTTATTTTGTATTCATTTATTTTAAGAAAAAAATTATCAAAATGTTTGGTCTTTTTATATTTATTTTATAAAATATTGAAACAACATGAAAAATGAAAATTTATGTTTAAACTAAAATGGAAATCTAAACAGAATGAAATTTGAATTAAAAAACAAGGTTCAGTGTTTGGATTTGGTATTTTCTTATTTTTATCCTTTATTTTTATTATTTTAGTTTGGTAATACATTCCTGAATTATCATGATGAATTTTTATCATTTTATTTATAAATTTTTTAAACTCAAAATAATTATTCAATCAAAATAAAAACTCCACATGTAATCAAGGATCGTTGCACATCTTGGCTGATTGTGTGACATATTCCCAGACCTAGCTCTACTAATGTCATTTCATCCACTAATATTCTCAACTCCATGATATGAAGAGCTAACAAATGGAACTAGGGAAAAGATAATAAAAAAGGAATTTAAATATATTGAGTTTCATTTCATGAGGACTCTCTTCACAGCCATGCATGATATTAAATGCTATCACAAACTCAAAATAATATAAAAGAAAAATTAAAGAACACACTATCCTCATTTAGGCCATACATTGGTTTATCCCTTCACTTTTATAGTAATATATCACATTTGTGGATAGAATGAAGAGAAGAATAAATAAAATAAAATTGAATAATAAAATGAATAAAAGAAGAAGAAGAAGAATAAAAAATAAAAATGCAAGAATTGGGTTGAGAAGGGAGAGAGTGATAGAGAGAATAATAATAATAAAAATAAAATATTGAGAAGGAAAAATAATATAAACTAATATTAAAATATTAAAAATAAATGATATTATAATTATAAAATATACATTAAAATAAAAAAAGAATATAAATAATTAAAGGATGAAGAATAAGAGTAAGAGGATTGAGAAGAAAGAAGAAGGAGAATAAGAATAATAAGGAGAAGAAAAATTGGGTGGTTGGAAAAACATTAAGAATAAAATGCAAGAATTTTATGTATTTAAACTGAAAGAAAAAAAATAAAAAATAAATGATAATAAATGAAAAATTGAAAAATAAAAACATTACTGGAAAATAGTTGCACTAGCTTGGACATGGTGGAGAATCCTCCTCCTCGACGTGTTGAATACCTCTACAGGATGTCATTGCATATTATTATAGTCCATGTAAGTGCCTCAAAATATTTATTCTGATTAAAATAACCATGAGAATTAGGATGAATATTTAATGAAGATGTTAAAATAACCTCATTTAAAACCGCAATATCATGGGTTTTTTAAAATTTTAATATGGAGAATATCCACTCAGGGTTGTGTGGCTTCATATATTTTTTAGTAGTGCATGGTTTGTATGGTGGATGTGGTAGTACCTCTTATTGGATGTGGAAATTGAGAGGTTTAGACTACATATAGGTGGGTCCTCTTTAATCCCTCCCGACCTTCGATGTAGTTGGAGGGAGCTTGAAATAATCATCATGGAGGTTTGTTGAGGTTCAAAAGATAATAAAAGGTTCAAGAAGTGATAATTGGGTCAATACTATGGTTTCCAAGTGGCAATAATCGATGATTCTAGGTGATTCAGGTTATGGTTAGATGAGTGTTGAAGGTGGAGTGTGAAAGTGATGGGTAGGGGCATGTATATGAGGTGAGGCATCCTGAAATAAAATGAACGACCCATTTTTTTAAATATTTTAAAAGATAACTCTTATATTGGAATCCCAAATAAAATAATATGTATGGATAGTTCTTCCTTATAATTCAAGGTTTGAGATAACTATCAAGAGCACTAGTAGCGATTATGGGCTCTCGAACTCACATGCACATGCTAACATGGTCATGCCATACAACTTGGCTGCACATGCCTTCATCCCACTGTTACTCCCAAAATTGGTCACCACCCCACATACCACATATTAATGGGTCATGATCACCCATACCCTTTCAATTAGTTTATACAAGCTCTATTTTGTCCTTGCATGGCTAACTAGTCCCTAGTGGCATGATAATCTGGTTGCTTGTTTGTGGTTGAGGTTTTCCTAGCATAGACCATGAATTTTTTTAATGTCTTGAAATGAATAATTGATATAAGAAATAAAATTATTCATTATTATAATATATGTAATACTAAAATACATAAACTTTTTACTCATTTATTTCCATATTCATTTTATCCATTAAAATTTCCAAAATCTAAATAAAACATATAAATATATGAATTTACTCATTAAAATTATACAAAAATAATTGAAATTTTATTAAGAATACACACCAAATTAATGAATTTTAAATAAACTAAGGGAAAAATCATGCATGACCTCATGCATACAATCTCATAACCAAATTCAATTGGGCACCAATGTTTTCAATATTCGAATTTTGGGTATTAATAGAATGAAATTTACAATTTCAAATAAAATATTCCAAGATAATACTAAAATATCAATTTTACTGATAAATTATTTGTGAACCAATAAAGTCATAAATTTATATTCTTTCCTATTGAAATTAATGGAACCACTCTTCTAATGCATTCATTTTCCTCAAATCATTACTATGATTTATGAAAATGCATAATTTTCTTTTCTTTGGTATCTTTTTCAGTCATCACTCCTGATAAAAATTCCTGTAGAGTAATGATCATATCATGAGAACATGATCCTTATCAGTATTCATATAAATTGATGGATATATACATTATGTAATGAAAAAATGAAAATAAAATAATAATGGATTTCATTTAAGTTTTGAATTACTCTCCAGCATACGGTTGGTATGAAATATAGATTTAAAATTTAAGGGGTAGGGAGGAGGTTTATATCTTAAATCATAAATCATGATCTTAAAAGTAAAATTTTAATGAAATTATATACATACAATTGTAACAACTCCCAAATTATTCCAAAACTAAAAAATGTGATCATGATCTAAATATATAATAATGAATGACTTTTCACCCTCATCATATTATCACTAATTGTATACCTGTTTTATTTTTCAAATAAAATTTTCATTTTTATCAATAGTTATTCTTGTAATTTTTCTCAAATACACCACCTAAAAACATATGATAAAAATTATAGGTCTATTAATAGTGATTTTGGGTTTTATAAAATCTGATCCCATTATGTTCATTTTTAGGTTCTTTTTATCATTGTATTCTATTTTTTACTCAAGAGTGGAAAATAATTAGGTATCATGATAGAATAAAAAAATAACTTTATTACCAAAATATCTCCCCAAACTTATTCATTGAAATATAATTTATCTTAACATCCATGATTCCCTTCACCCCACACATCAACATAAATATATCATGATAATAATAAGAGGAGGGTAGCAAGGAAGAGTAATGGATTGAAACATGGATCATTCCTAACATAGTAATTCGTGGTTTGTATAGTTTAAACAAATATTTATTTAAGGTGGTATTCTATAGATAATAAATTTGAAAAATATTTCTCAATCATTTTAAATGTGAATTTTTACAGTCATATATTTGAAATGATCAATTGAATTTTTTGGTCCGTGACATGTCCCAATATCACTCAAGAAATATACTAAAGAATAATTTGGAAGTACATGGTCAAGAAGTCATCTAGGGAATGTAGATTATGGTATTGGAAATCACTCAAGGAATTACTTATAATAAAAAATAAATACACAAAAAATACATAAATTCATAACATGAAATATGTTTTGTATGTTTAATTTATATTGAATCAATCAATTCTCCTGAATAATGAGTCCACATTTTAATATTCATGTTTCAACTTAATTATATAATTATACATGTTAATAATTCAATTTAGGTAATATTAAAATATAAAACAATGAATTAAATTATTCTTAGGAAACACATGTCTTTTATAAATTTCAATTAAGGAATGAATTCATGAATGGGCATGCAATTCCAGTTTAAATCTCAATACATGTTATTTGAAAAAAAAATGAATGGAGTTTTTAAATAAGAAATAAAAGTTAACTCACTTTTTTATGATGATTAAACATCATTCTTCCTTCTCTGTTAGGGATTCCATATTCTATCATAGTCCAATAAAAGTAAATTACTCAATTATGAAGATGTTTCATGCCATTTATGTTCACAAATATAACATAGAGAGGGGATTTTATGTGGACTAATTCTTAAGAAATGAAATTGAAATATAAATTCCAATAATGTATGTAAATAAATAAGTATGGGTATTATCACCCATATTAACCATGAATTATTACATCCTCTAGTGGGAAGTACCAGATGATTTCCATAGTATAATGGTGGTTGGAGTTTATTTTATTTTATCCACTATAAGTGGTTTTTCACATCATGTGATTCTTTGATAGGGGTGAGGAAAGATCCATGGATAGAGTACTCATGATCAATCTCCATAAAAGTTAAATATATCTTTCATGGTTGGGGAAGGATCAAGTATGGATCATCTTCCTTATTGGTTACTACTTGTGTAACACCCTTTTTTTATTCCAATGTTATCTCAATCGTGGATGCAATAATTTATTATTTAACGGAAAAGTAAACACATATTTTTACTTGAATAAAAAATTAATTTGAAATTTAATATGTAATATATCCCATTAAATATGATAATCCTTTTCCATTATTTCTATACGATTATATAAATTTATTTATTCATATTCCTACACAAATGTATATTCATCAATGTTGGGGAGATCTTTGTGTTCTTTAATAGGTACGTGTTGAATTTCATCATATTCTTCTATGTAATTGAAATGATTTTCTGAATCATAAAATTCAAAGAATTGAGAATTAATACTCAATTCATATTAAATAAAATAAAATAAAGTTGAGGTTGATATACGATCAACTATATGAATTGGTTCAGTTTTAACATCTTTTTCAGTGGTGAGATCCTCTTGGAGTTAGATGGTGGAAAGTGGAGGTAAGTAGTAAATATCCTCCATATTTACAAATAATTACACCACTTTAGTAGTGTATTTATTAAATGGTGATATATCTTTTAAATTTAAAGGTATGTTGAGATCATGTAGTTCTATACATTAATTAAAACAATTTTCCACATATTTTGGATCTCCTACACGTTGCTTCACAATCCATTCTTCCTTCTTGACCTCATATGGTAAATCAGTAAAGTTAAGTACCTCATCAACTTGTTGTTGTTCAGATTGAATCATAGATACATTGATGTTCACTATTATCGAGTACATTTTTTATTTATAAAAATGTATTATCTATTACAGATTTTGAATATCATTTTTGGGCTTCTGTTTACCCACATGATTGTTTAATTATTATTGGGAAAAATCATAAAATGTGAAGGGATAAAATAAGAAGAACTCTATGGGTGTATTTACCATTTATGGATAAAATTATAGTATATACTTCAACCATTAATTTATCTCACTACACAATCCTTCAACCACTAGTTGTAAGATTCCCTATTTGAAATGCTCAATGATGCCCCTGAATTCCAAATCAATTTTTATTTGTATATGGGATTTGTAATCTATCTAGTCTATACTGAAATACAATATTCTATAAACTGGGTTCTTTAGGTACTAGATGTTTCAGTTATGAGTAATCATTCCTTGAAAAATATTTAACATTTCAACACCTGAAAGAAGAAGAATTATTTTATGGGGTTTTTGTTTTTGTAATGAAATTAAAGCTATCAAAATTGTAAAAATAGAAAAGTTTAATGGGATAATGATCAAATATTTATAAATAGCACCATTTTTTATTCATATCCATCATGGTGTATAGTTAAAGAAAATAATTTTTTTGTGTACCTTGGTGGTTGGTCAGGGTCGTCTCACTTGAGAAGAATCTTAATTTTTTCACCTAAATTATCCAATAAATCTAATATAATTTTTTTAATATTTTTTTATGAAAATAATGAAAATAAATTTTTTATAGTGTTTTTTTCTAAAGCCTTAATGTGGAAATATAAAGTTAAAAATAATATCTCAATTCTATACATAACGAAATTTGAATGAAGGAACATAGTTCTGAGTTTTTGGTATTATATCAATATTTTTCTCTTTTTTCTTAATGTATATTTTATATTGAATTCATGTAATCTCAAGATAAATTTCAATCCTTTTATTTAGAAATTTTGAAAAATAAAAATCATTATGCCATCTAAATTTCACATCCTATTGTAAACATAGATTATGAAAGACCTTGGTAAAGTGGGTGAAATAATCCAAAATCTGACTCTATATATTTTGTTTCATCCATTGATTCACTCAACTAAATCATATGAATAGATATATAATGGAGATAGATATGTTATATTGAAAAAAGGAATAGAAATAGATTTTTTTTCATATCATGGGGGACATTTTAAACACCCATGTATAAAACTTACATCTGTCACAAAATCATAATACACTTTTTAAAAATTTCAACAATACCATAAACTCCCTCAACCCAAGCCTCATGTTATCCCATCATTTTCAAGGGTAATAGATCACTTTGGTGAATTAGGATAATACAGGAAGAATAAAAGTATAATAATAATAATAATAAAATAATATGAAAAATAAAAAATGCAATAACATTGTATTATAAGAGTGAGAGAGAGACAAGAATAAAATAATAATAGAAGATGGAGAAGGAAGAATAAAATAAATTTTAATATGAAATAAACATAAAAAAATCTCAATTATAGCATAACTAATAAAATAAAAACAAGAAGAATAAAAATTAATAGAAAATACAATGAAGAAGACAAGATCGGGAAGTAGAAGAAGAATTGGGTGGTGGAAAATGCATTAATAAGACAATAAATGAATTTTATTTATTAAAATAAAATAAAAATTCCTATTTAAAAAATAAATCAATAGAAAAAAGAAAAAAAAAGAAATGCAAATAGTGCTAGTTTCTCGGCATCAGTCAAGAATCCTCCTCCTCAGGGTGTCAAATCCACCTGCTATTAGTGGATCCATTCTTTTATAGGCCATGTAAGAGAGTTGAAAGTTTCCTCCTCATTTATATCACCCCAATACTCAGGATGAATCATTAATGTGAATATTAAAATATCAATATTTTGAACCCATGTATTTTCCATTTTTTGAATATTTTTTCATGGAGAAGATAGACATGGGGTAGCATGATTCAACCTATTTTTTCCATAGATTTCTTGGTGGAGTTGGAAAAATATCATAAAGGATCATATAATAGATCATTAAATACGATAGATATTTTGGTCCTCCTTATTATCCTATAACTATTGATGTTGATAGATAAATCATGAAATACTTATCCTAAAAGTTAACCAAGTGTTTTTGGGTGATCAGAGGTGGCGATAGTGGTTATAAACTCAAGGAATTGGTTTTTATGGGGTGGCCGTGGAGAATTTTGGGTGATTTAGGAAGTGGTACATTAAGTGTCAAAGTTGTAGTTGGGTGAATATGGGAGGAGGATTTCAACTGAGATGAGGCATGCCAAATTCAAACTGGAGGAAATTGGTTTTCTAAAATTTAAACAGTAACAACTAATTTTGACATCTCTATTAGAATCAGATATACATTAAGTGCACCATTATTATTTTATGTATGGGATCACCATAAAAATAACTGACTATGGGTATGTGGTCCCACACACACATGCACACACTGATATGGTTGTTCCACATCAATCATTTTCTTGGGCCTTCTGTCGACCATTACTCCCCATGGTATTCACCACCCATGGCCCACTAATGAATGACACTATATCACTATTTCCATTCTAGTTATCTAATTTTAGCTCTGCTATGGTCATGCTTGGATAGCCATACAATAGTGGATTGGACCTGTGGCTACTGGGTTGTGGTTGAGGGATGGCTAGGTTGGCCCCCACATTTTTTTCATGTCATGACAAGAAGAATTCAAATCATTATTCAAAATATTCATTAAAAAGTTATATGTAAAATTCAAATCCAATTAAAAAAAATATTATACTCATTTCTTACCACTTTCATTCTTTCTATTAATACAACCAAATTTTAAATGAAACATTGAAATATATGCAATTAGTCATTAAAACCCATTAAAAATAATTGAAATTTAGTTAAAAATTTTCACTAATTTTTTGAATTTTAATATACAATTATTATATATATAAATATAACGATGGATTTAATTTATACAATTGGTCACAATATTCTTCGTTTTTAAAAAAATATTACCATTCCCCCTTGAATTCCCCCATTGAACCCTCATGAAGGATATATGGATAATTTTACATAATAAAAAACTATAAGGATGATAATTTTATTGAGATCATGTTATTGAATATTGAATATATAGTTCAATGTAAAAACCTATCCAAAATTAGGAGAGAGTGTTATGTACGAGATTCAGTACCAATATTGAAATGGACAAAACATTTCCACGCCAATTTACTATATCAATTTTATGAATAAAAACTATCAAGAGGTAACAAAAATTAGGGGAGACTACAAGGATAATTCCATTCCAAAAACTATAGAGTCCAATAAAGTTAAATGTTCAACTTTTATTCTTGATGTTACATGATTGTAATGGTTGGAGTCCTTGTTTATTCATATTAATATGATAACATCGAATTAAAATAATTAAATATTATTCTCAATCAGATGTAATTTGAAGACACAATGGATTTGGAGATATCTAGGGTTTTTCTATTCCATCAGAAAAAATACTATTCTATCCTGGAGTATATAAAGCTATTTCATTAAATTGTTCATTTTTATCTTGAGATATTTTTCATCAATAAATTAAATCCCATTGGTTTTATGTGGACCAATAAATTGATATTCAACCTATATATTTTTATTGATTATTTTTACCGATGTGGATGAGGTGGACTATGATCTGAGGGTGGAGATATCCCAGGCTTGTATTGTAAAAATGACTGATTTAGTACTAATTCGATGTGGTTGTGTGTGTTTCTTTTATGACAATTAAATTAATTGTGAAATATCTAATATAGTGGTGTTAATATATTAATAAAAACATCATAATCAGTATCTTTCATTCAAAGAATAAAACAATATATTTCATTAATCTAGTGTGGCATGTTTTGGAAATTGAAACTATCTCTACCAAATTCACCAAATAATTTTCATTCCTAGGGGTGTGTGGGATAACTCTATTGGTTTTTTACAGAAATGTTTAAATTAGAATTGGTGCTAGTTTTTCATCCCATAAGGGATCTCACATGGATTCAACTAAGACTAAAGAAACTGGATCTTGAAAACATAGTCATGTTGGTAGATGTGTCTAATCGTATTTCTATAGTAAACTGAGTGTTCATTCATATGGTGTTATTTGGATTCAGTCCAACCCATATATGTAGAATATAGCTGAAGTGGTGTAAGTACCAACTGAACTGGTTAGTTAACTAAAAACTGTGTAAGGTAAAATTATTATTGTATCATATATGGATAAATATATATTTGATAATGATTACCATTATTAAAAAATTCACATCATGCTAGAATCATCAATAGGAGATTATTCCATGTATTGTTAAAATATAATCTACTCATAAATAAAAAAAAATCATATATGACATTAATTAAGTATTTAATTTGTATCTATAGTGGAAAATCTTATTATTTTATCATTTTTATATGAATCTTATTTATATAATTATCAAGATATATTAGATGACTAATTTTACATCTCTTATTTGATTATTTTGATTAGAGGGTGATCATAAAACCCCTGAATTGGAAGTCATGGATTATTAATTGTGAGTGGTACTCATGTTCTAGTAAGGCTAGACCAACTATTCCTATGTTTCGTACATTGACATGATAGGTATTATATATTTTAGCAGTTGTATATAAATGGAATATATAGTGTGACATTCCTCTCTATTTTAGGTAGTTCTCCTATGTTGTCTTGAATTACATATTGGGGATATCACTTAAGTGGTAAGTATGTTTTAATATTAACTTCATTTTCGAGACATAACTGTTATAACTTCATTCATATTTTATGATTCCTAATAATTTGATATATTTTTAATTTATAATTTGATCAATTACAATCCATGTTCATTATTCTTCCTAATGTATGTTCATTGTGTTTTATTGTAGTTTTTGATGAGGATATTTCACTTATGCATTGGATATTATAAGTTGAATCATGCAAAAAACTAGAATAAATGACTATTGAATTGAATTATTTATATTAACAATCAATTAGAGGGAAAACACAGTTGTTGATGATTAATCATTAGAAAATTTATCATCAACTTATTATATAGAAACTTATATTACAAATATTATTTTTAAAATATGGTATTGTAATGAATAATAATAATTTATCACATTAGATTTAACTTATAATCCAATGAAATTCATATCCATTATGAACTAGATTTTTTATTGATACATTGAATCATACATCATGTAATTTATGAATGATATCTATTTTTACTACAAAACTGATCCAAATCATGATAAACACATAAAAATTAATTTGGTAACACTAAATGACCATTTCATCTAAATAATTGAATGTGTATCCTATATATCAAAGAGATTATGTTCATGAGACCTTTAGATTTAGAATGAGTCATTTTATTTGATCAGGTATTAGTGATGGCTATTATGTCTTATTGAAAATAGAGAACTATCATTTAGATTTAATTATTATTATGTATTTTCTGATAATACTAGAGACTAATATTGGTCATATCTAGGGTTGCATGGATTTTAACAACCCTCACATAGAATGTATTGTTGTCTCTTCATTTCCTTCTATACCATGTATCTTTTGATAGGTTAATGTGGTTCTTGATGTATTCCATGATATTATTTTTTCATTTTATTAGTAATTAATAAATTTTATATTGTTTTGAATATGTTATTGGAATGGGTTGTGTTATTTTTCAAGGTCATCATATAATGTCATATGGTCCTGAACAATCTCATCCATGTTAACCTAATTACATTTCTGATGGACCATAGATCAAGAATATTATTCACTCCACTATATATGGTAATGAAAACCAATTTGGGGAGAAATTAATAGTTTTTAATAATAATTAAATATGGTGTTATATCTTCTATTAGAAGGAATTAAATCTTTTGGAAACATTAACAGGTTAGATACCTTTATAAAATTTTCTTTGACTTCACCTATACATTGGGTAAAATAAATATATTCAGTGAATATCATAATTGTATTATTAAATCTTAATATAGGAATGAATGTAGTGTTATATAGAAAATGATGACCTGCAATTCTAAAATGGACAAAGATGTGATATAATATTAGGATAAAATATTTTTAAACTATTCACTTCTAAATATCTATCTTCATTACCTAATCTATCAATATAAAAATGGGGTAATATAATTCTAGAATATAAAATTGATCATAAATTTTAGGAAGACTACTAGTGAGTTTATCTGTCATTCCATATAATTTATTATTTTAGGATTCATTATTTTATTCCTATATCCATGAGGATGCATTGATGAATGATTTCGACCAGTATTATTAGGTCAATAATGGGGGTATATAATTATTTTCCTTGATAGGAGATGACTATATTGGTGGCCATCATTGATATGTTACATATCAGTTTTAATATGGCGATAAAATAACTAATATCTTATAATTATTGATAATAATAGGTTTTTTTTCTTTTTCTTATTCTGGTACCTAACATGAAATTGAATAAGTATACATATAATTAATTACGTGGTTAAATCATATCCCTCAGTAGAAGAAAAATATCATAGATGTGATTGATTAGTTGACAAAGCCATCTCATTTCATTCTAATTATGGAAAAAAATCAATGTATATGATCATGAGTCGTGGTATATGTAGGTAATTATAAGGATTGATGGTGTACATTTTTTCTATCATCGATTAATGATATATTCATTTAATATATAAATGATAGAAACTTTCTAAAGAGGTTAGGATGCCAAATGTTATTTTTATCAAAAGATATCATATAAAATAGTGAGTAGATGGAGTGGGTGATCTAGATTATCGATGATATGTTCAAGGATTATGTATTGGGTTTTTTTTGAATTATGGTATGCCCAAAATGAAGTGGATGATTTTTCGAATAATAAGAGTTATTATTACCCTATCAAGATAGAGCCTTTTTCAATACTTATATGGTTATCCATGTTGGACTCCGCATTATTGGTATGAGGTGTGGGAGACCTCTGTAATGGGTTAAAGAAAAATTTTAACGAATATGAGTAATAAATAATTCATTAAATAATGAAAAGTTATTTCATCAAGACACTGTACAACATATTTTCAACATTTTCATTATTTTAAGGATTTCTTAGCTAGTAAATATGTGTTTTTATGGTCATTCAAAAATGATTGACACTGAATTCTTGTTATATAGAATAATCTCACTATATATTTTATAAAACTTTTTTATATCACAAAATGGATTAAAATTGTTTCATATCTATATTTAATTCCCCCTAAGAAGAAATTAGTTAATAAAATAATCAATTTATCTTAGTTAATAAACTCTTATCGTAATCCATAGCATGTGTTTATCTAGGATGTGGAGGAAATATAACTGACTTAATAAATCATTGAGAAACCAATTTAGGATATCAATTTATGATATAGTTTTTTGATGTATAAATTTATTCAATCTGTTTAAGAGTTATATATTCACATGGGATATTCTCATTAATTAAAGGAATGAATCCACTAAAAAGGATAAATTTCTTAACTTTTAATTGGTAAATTTTTTTGGTAGACACTACTATGGTAGAATGTGATATGGTGGGATTAATTATCACACCCATATTGTTATATTCAGTAATGAATTTTAATATATATTTTATATTATTTTTTCTCTATTTTTAGGAAAATGTCAATTTATTTTCTTATGATTGGGGAATCAAGATAGGATACATGTTGAGCACACTTTTTGTACTAACCATGAAACAAAACATTTCATAAATGGGGGGATATTTGTATTATAGTATAAATGGTTATAGAAAGGTTGTCCAAAATATTTGTCCATTTTTTCATGTAAGTGGAATAATAATGGTTTATTATTTTCTATTATTCACCAAAATATTTTTTTCACTTCTATATTTAGGTAGAGTAATATATTACAATATAGTGGGTTGTGTATAAATTTAATTATAAGGGGAATCCATATATATTTTTCCAATGAATGGTTAATTTTTTTTTATCAATGGCTAGTTGGATGTTTCAAAAACTATTGGCCAAACATGGTAAATTGAGTGTATGTGTAAGATGGGGAGGCTCTCCTTTATAATGGTTACCACATGGTTAGTGAATGGTATACTAAACCATGAGAAAAAAGTTTTTTCTTACATATAATATTGTAATGGATGAAATGTATCATTTAAATATACTAAATTAAACCAAAATTATCCCTATTTTCTCCAAATTTTATTGATCTATGGCCTTATGTATCGACTACCTTTCCCATTCCCTGCCACTCTTGAATTAAATTATATTTTGTCCTAGATTCATTAAGAAATAATATGATAATATGATTCCCTTAGTCACACTTATCCTTTTAACATTTATTATAATGTATTCTTCATCCTATATAGAAATGATGTTCTAGGGTTTATGATGGAATATTTTACTTATAATGGATTGAATTTTAAGGATTCACGGTACCATTTAAGTATATTTATTCTTTTTTAATTTTTCTTTCACTCCATTTTCTAATGGTCTCAAATTTATATGGTTGGTGTTTATGTACACATAATTTTTTTGGTTACAATATATTCATCCCTCATGAAATAGATTTGTTAAAATATTTTCAATGACTCATATGCTAGTATTTTGGACTTATTTATTTGTGATATCCATATTGTAAATCGTTCTCATATAATATATCTAAATTTTGTGATTTTTTAGAAAATGTTTATTTATTTAATTAATGTTTTCCATTATAAGATTTATTCATTTACTCTCTGTGTAAATGAAAATTTGATATTATTAAAGATCAAAGGAACCGTGGTCGTTGTTTAAAAAAACTATAATAATTATCTTTAAGGTATTTATGTTAGTATCCCTAATATATGGATTAATCATTTTTTATGTTTCAACTCTAACAATGATGTCACATTGTCCATTAGTATGGTGACCTAATTGGATAGAGTCCTACCCATAGTTAGATATGATTCTATTTGAACATAAGATATTATGAGGATATTATTGGTTTTGATCATAGCCACCACAAGAAACATCCCATGATGATTCATTTTTAATATTTGAATACATGTATATTTTATTCATGGTTAAACTATTAATAAAATTAATGATTCATACATTTAAAATGTTTCATGGTTAATTTTTTTTAAATGAACACACCAAGATTATCTTAGAAAATATTGTCATGGAATATGTGGTGATATACTACAATGATATTTATCATTTCAAAATATATACACCCATTAAGTATATTTAGAAATTAGATTGACTCTTAATTGAAAAGGATATTAAATTCTTAGTGGGGACAGATAATCATGGTAGTTGGTTTTATGTTGGTGGTGATTATAGTGTGGGTATTTATCCATCATGTTATAGGATAAGTGTATTTGTTTTTTTGGTTCTTTTTTTTGGTTTATATAGTAAGATAAAACTCAAATATTTCCTTTTAACCATAAATCTTGTATTCCACTCTCACATTATTTTTGGATTACCATTTTTTATATGATTGGTTGAAAATTATATTCAATCATTGAGGATGTATTTAATTAATTATCATAAAAAATTCTTTAAATTTCATTAATGCCATGAATTTTGTGGTTTGTTTTTATGTGATATTATATATTTGAATTCATGGATGTCCTATATAAGGAGAGTCTATATAAGGTACATATATTTAAACCTCTTAGTGTAGAATATTTTAGTTCTAAAAAAATTCCATAATGTGTGTACTTGATATCTATTTATAATTTTCTAGTCCCTGTAAATTGAGATTAAAATTATCCCTTTTGGTGTGAGATAAAGTAACTTTTATGGGTTTTCGTATGATTTTTTATAGAAATTAATGCTTGATTCCTATGGGAAAAATTATTTGATCAAACTAACAAAGGAAAATACAATCTATAGTAATCAATCCCTACTAAATGTTACATCACCATTGTTTATTTAAATTAATGGTGTTTCATAAGACCTATAATATCAATACTATTCTTCAATTTTCTAATGATTATCTAATTTTCATTGGGGAACCTTTACCTCAATATGTTATTTTACTAGTCAATGGAGTTTTGAACAATATTACACTAAAATAACATGTCAAAAATCAACAAAAAGAATGAAAGATAAAATATTTACATTAATTGATTCACATGAGGGTTTACTGACCCCAATATTCCATAACTGCCCATTAATATTAAAATATATTTGTAACATCCTAGATCAGGTGACACATGTTGGTCCCCCGAGCCGATCAGTCAAATGACCTAAGGTGGGAATAACCTTTTCCAAAGGTTGCTGACTAGATATGAGGGTTTAATATTAATCATGGGGAGACTATACCCTCATAATCATAGTAATACACTAGTGGAAAATAAATAAGCAATAAATACTATTACATCTATTATAAAAATTATACCAATATCAACAGATGATGAAAAATTTAAATATAATATAAAACTGAACATTATATATGTCATTATAAGGTATGTTTCATGTTTAAAAATGAAAACCCAAAATTAAATACACTAATAATTTCTAAGCAGGTCTTGAACCATATTTGGCCCCCTTAACCATGCTCCTCCCAAAATCATCAATCAAACACCATGAATTTTACTTTTCCTTTTTTTTTCTGAAAACAAGAAGTCTATTCAGTTACCGATCATCCAAACCGAGTAGTGTGCAATTAAAACTCATTCGACCACCACCAAGGAAGTATAAAACAATATCAAGTCAAAATAATCTATGATGATTTATAAAGAAAATATAAATTAAAAAAATTATTAACATTAAATTTATTCAACAACTCTTTATTTAACCACATAACCACCCGGTTCTTGAGGAAACTCAATCTCTCATGTCATGTATGAATTCAATTTCTTACATTTATCATTTAAATTCACATATAAATTTAATTGTTACCATTCATCATTTCAAGTCACATATGAATACCATTATTACCATTCATCATTTTAGGTCACATGTGAATGTCAAGGTTACCAACCACCATTTCAATTCACACGTGAAGGATAGTGTTATCATTCACCATTTCAGGTCATATATGATTTCCATTTTTACCATTCACTATTTAAAGTCACACATGAATTCCATTCTTACCATTCACTATTTCAAGTCATGTGTGAATTCCATTTTTTCCATTCACTATTTCAAGTGATGTGTAAATGACATTATTACCATTCACCCTTTCAAGTAACATACAAATTACATTGATATCATTGAAAATATACTGTAACATGTGAATTCCATTACAACAATTCCCCTTTTCAAGTAACTTATATTACAAAATGTCCTTAAATAATTTAAAAATTAATTAAGAAAACTAAAAAATTTCACATTCACGTAATTCACTTAATTAATTCAATAATTAATTAACTAAATAAATTTTATTACTATGTTAACAATTAGTTTATTACTTCAATCCCATTAAGTTATTCACAAATTAATTAATCCTATCATTCCTTTTTATTAATTCAATAACTAACTATTCTAATTAATATTATCAAATCTAATAATTAGTTTAATAATTAATTATTTAATTCATAAACCCAATATCACATAATTAATTCAAGTAATATTTTTTATATTCACAATCCCAATATCCCCAATTTCAAAATACCTCAATTAATTAAATCTCTAATCTAATTATTTTAATATAAGAAACTGAATTGTTAATCACCTAATAGAAATTCTATAATTACATACAAGTAATTGATGTCAAAAAATTTGGATTTGAATTATAGACCACAAACTATATGATTAATGATAAATGACTACCAATAGAAAACCAAAATTTCTGAGAAATAACTTTGTAGTATGGGATGTTGATTCCATTACTTGATAATTTATTTAATTGAAAAAATATTTAAAAACCAATATCTATATTTAGATCCAATAGCGGATAAACATCTATCATTTTTCTAGGATGAACAATGATAGAGGTATATAGGGAGAGATCTTTTTAGGATGAAAACACATACCTAAGGAAGTGGAGATCTTTATTCCACCCTTCAATTCATCATTAATGGAGGTATATTTTCCATGGAATCCATTTGAGACCATCCAAAATTGATAAAAATTATTAAGGGTCAACTGGGGGTTGATTATTGGTAAATTTGGGTGTTAATGTATTATTACAACACATCTATTAGCTTATCCTCAAATGTCATATAATTATCTAGATCAACATAATTCATAATGTTCAAATGAAAAAGTTTGTATAAATACATCCAATGTTATGAAAAGTGAAAAAAACCATGCACAACAATGTAACACTATGGATGCGCCAATAGGTACATCATCAGTCCAATTCCCTCCACAACCTCAAACGGTCGAATAAACCTGGTTTCCAGCTTTCCCTATCTCTATATCCTGTGGTGACCAAGTCAATTTGGAACACAAAGGAATACATGATAAACCTATATAAGCACTAGGGGTCATCAATTTCTATTGAAAAAATACTCCATTCTACTCTGAGCCATATCCATTTAATTTTTAATCAACTGAACTGGCTCTAACATCTCTTACACGAGAGTCTGTCGCTAAAAATCTAACATAATTACCTCCATCCATCATTGCGGTTATCTACATAGAATATTAAAAATATCCTTGTATTCTTTCCATATATATCTTGACCTAATAAATTTTTTTATAGGGAAACATTAAAAGTTCCAGGTGGTACTCCCAAAACCCAAATAATTATAGAACACATGGTCGTAAAAAATCATCAATAACCTAAATAGTACATTCCCACTACCCATCAGTATGTGGGTGTAATATCCTACTAAAAAAACATATGTAACATGAAGATTATATAATTCATTCATGGTATGAAACAATAGTATGTGTCACCCCAAGCTTGTGGACTATTTTTCGAACATTCAACTCCCTAAACTGCTCCACGAAGATGATCTCCTGATTAAGTTATAAATGAAATAACTTCATTAGTTTGTCCATGATCACCATATAGATTTTTTATTTTAAGGTGTTCTTAGGAGACCCACCACATAGTCTAAATTCACATTTTCTCACATCCATTCTATAATGAGAAACAATTTCAACAATCACCCAAGTGGTTAAATATGGGTATTCACCTATTGGTAGTTGTATCATAGTGTTATGAATCCTTCTACCTCCCTTTCCATGCTTGGAAACCAAAAACACTATTACAGGTCAATGTATTCTTTGTTCACACCAGGATGTTCCACAAACATTGAGTCATGAAACTCATGCATCGACTCCCCTTGCATACTCATGGGTATGACAACCCAATTCCCATAAAATATAATCCCATCCTCATATATGGTATAATTAATATATGACTACCTATGTTAAAGGATTTAAATCAAGGTCAAGGAATCAAGATCCTCATTTAATATATACCTAATACACATAAAATGTGTAGACTCTACTAAAAATGATATAATAAGCATCTTCTCTGGGATCTCTAGAACCACAACATGTATCTTAGGTTGCAATGTAATAGTCTTCCACAATGAAAAATAATGTTAAACTTCATGAGTATGTTTTTTATTTCTCAGTGCATCAATAAAACAATTTCCCTTCCTATTCATATATTCTATCTTGAAATCAAATGACTACATATAGTCAACCCATCTCAACATTTGATGATTCAAATATTGATGTGAAAAGATATTGTTTAATAACTTGTGGTTAGTATATAGAGTAAAAATTTCATCCAATAGATAATGAGAACAACACTTCAACACATTAACCACTGAATCCAACTCTAGATCATGCATAGGTAAATTCAATTCAGGTAGCCTCAACTATCAAGACACGTACACCATAACTCGATCTCCCGACATCAACACTATGCCACACCCTATCCCATAAAAATAAAAATAAACTGTAAAATCCTCATCCTAATCATTTATTAAAATGATTGGGCTTTATTTCAAGTGATTCTTTAATTCTTGGGAAGTATTCTCACATGTCTCCAACCATTCAGTTTATATCTCCTTTTTTGGGAAGGCCCAAAAAAAGTGTTTCTAATCCAGAAAAGTATTTTATAAACCTCCATTAATATAAATATTATCCAAGAAAGTTAAATATATCTAAAAATTTATTCATATGATCCTGATATAGAACATTCACAACCATATATGGGTCCCCTTACACACCATCATACGATATGATGGACCTAATAAGGGTACCTGATCAATCCAAAACTCACACTTATATAGGTCAGAGTATATACTATTCCATATCATAGTACTTTGGATGATGTCAAGATGGTGGGTATTGTCATCATGAGATTTGGAGTACAAAAATATTTCATCCACAAACACTACAAAAAAATAATCAATGTATGAATGGATGATTCTGATCATCAAAGAAATAAACACTAATGGTGAATTTTTCAACCCAAAAAACAACCTGAGGAAATCAAAAATTCCATAACTTTATTTGAAAGTAATCCTTCATATATTATATGGTCGAACCATCAACTAAAAATTCCCTGATATCAAGTAAATATTTGAGAATACACAATTTTACCCTTAGTTAGTCAAAAATATTATCAATAAATGTAAGTGGATATTGATTATTCATACTCATCTGATTCAACATACGATAGTCAGCACACAAGTAAATAGTTTTGGCAGACTTCATTGAAAACAAGACTAGATAACTCCATGGAAATGTACTCGGATGGATAAAATCCTTATTATAAAACTCCTCCAACTGATTATTGAGCTCTTTAAGCTATAATGGTGACATTATTCATATTGTAATAGAATCTCTCTCATCCCCCAACATCATCTCAATTAAAAATTTCAAACATTTCTCAGGAGAAATCCATGGGATGTATTCTGTAAATGCATTATGAAACCTTTCAACTATAGGTAGAAAGAAATAATTTTTCACACCCCCATCATCTCATAATAAACTTTCTACCTAGATGGTAATATCCAACAATTGATTGTGTACTATCCCTGAACAACCTACCTTAATATCCCAGTATCACATTTGAATATAATTTTCACCCTCAAGATACACAAAAGTCACCTTTCACCTATAATAATATTTGTGGGTTCAACATTATAATAACATGTCCACACACATAATTAGATCAATGCTTGGTATGTCAAGGATATAAGGATCTAAAAGAAAATGGTACTCCCCAAACATGATAGAACGCCCCTTTTATAAGAAATTGTCTCTCAACCATATTCCAAAAGGTGTATTTATCATCAAAACCCAACTAATGAACACCACTACCAAGACCAATCCAACAAAATGTATTGTAGAAATAAAGGAATGAGATGAAACACAATCAAATATAGAACTAGTAAATATAAAATCCACCATAATAGTACTTCTCGCAATTGATGGTCTACCTTATATATCCAAATGTGTATACAAATATATATTTAACAATCATTATGCTATTACCTGATATATATTATGAGTTCTTAGAGCTGATCCACTATACTAATACTAGCAATATTTACCATAAGTACCACATCCACTGCCTCTACCACCATAATCAGTATAAGTCAAACTACCAACCTGATATGGTGGAGAAGATTCCCTTCCAAAAAATCTATTTTTTCTATACCCCCATCAATACCAATATATCATCAGTTCCTTCCAAGATTTTGTAGTTTTAAATTTCTATTACATTATTGGATCTCTACTAGTGGTCCGTAATAGTTTATATTATAGTTTCCTTACCTACTATACTAGAGAAAGTTCACTCAAGTAAGATCATGTGTAACTAATCCCTCTGTATGGACAATTTTTCTACTATTCACTTGACTAACAGCATAACAGAGACACTAAAATTTCACGTAATATGTACATATTTACCATCTAAAAGAAACCCCATTCATTTTAATGGAATCATTATTTAGGATCCTATCAACAATGATATCTTAATCGACCACTTCAGTAATTTTTTTAACCTAAATTGGTTAACATGGGTTATAAACTCACAATGATGTCCATCTTGGAAACACCATGATGCAAATTTCTAGTCCCATTACACCATTGGATAACAGTTCTGAAAGTCTATAAATCATTAAAAAAAGAAAATTATAGGTAAACTCCAATGTGTCAACATCATGAACTCAACTTCCTTTTAATTCATTATCACCACTTGATAGAAGTTATTCAGGATCTTATCCAAAAAGTCCTTCCATAACATAACATCAACCTGTCAATACTAAGCCTAAGTGTCACATCTATGTGTTTTCCTTCCTCATAGCATATAAGATGCCAAATCAATTCTTTTCCCAAATTGACTCACTAAATTTTCATGTATAGTATGGATATACTAAATCCATATACTAGCTCCCTTATGTCCACCATGTCATGTAAAATACTAAGGATGTAGAAAATAAATCCCGCCGTATCAAATTAACTGTGCTTTTTACAACCCAATATGGGTCTATTTATATAAATTTTATGAATAGATAAATGTTCCCTCAAAACTGATCCCGTACGTCCTCACCCAGTAGTACTGGTGCCTTAGGTTCTACTACTAGTGGATAATTTCTAGCCATTCCCTCCTATCATCCTCTTAATAAGAGTCGTCATCAATGAAAGTCACTAGAATGAAAAAACATGTTAATAAGGTCACGTAAAACCACTTTTACACAATTATGAGAATTCCCAAAAATCCATATAATTCATTTACCCTTTCCCCCCCCCCCCACAGTCAATACTAAGGCACTATCTCAACCCTTGACCATTTTACACCTAGGTCACAATTAATTGGAGTAAATACAATATCAAACACATGTTTCTAAATTTAAAACCCATTTATCTGACCTTTTCATCACTTCAAAATTCCCAAAATCATATTTGGAAACAATTCCAGTTAAATATCACAAGATAAATTAAAAAATCATGTTCAACTACTTACCCAAAACCGATCTTCTAATGTGTGTCTAAAATAATGTATGTCACAAAATAATCCCGAGTTCATAAAATGAATCCTCCATACTCAAATATCATTCCATAGTGTTGTAGAATTAAAATATATGAAAATATCATAAAAATTATCACATCACACCACATGTTAATCACCCAAGTGAAAATAACATTAAACTGTAATAGAAAATACCAATAATAGAAATCCCACTATGAGTACGTGGGTTATCCCCCATACATGGGGTATCTACTCCCACAAACGAGATCAAAAACAAGGCCGGAAGATTCCTAGTCCCCGTTATATCATTTTTAAATATTAATACAAATGAAATTAAAGGAAAAATAGTCAATGATTACACTTTGTAACATCCCAACCTAGGTACCACATGTTAGTTCCTAGATTTGGTTGGTCACATGAACTTTGGTGTGCCTCCCTATATACTAGAGTCTACCAACTAACAATGAGGGTCTAATATCAATCGTGTAGAGATTATACCTTATTAATCATAGAAAAAACAGGTGGAAAATAAATAAAAAATAAACAATAATATAACCATACCTAAAGAATACCAATATCACAAGATGACCAAAACTATAAGTACAATATCATAGTGAATAAGAGACATGTCATGTTAAATTATATTCCATGTGTCAAAATGAACTCCAAAAAGTGATGAAAATAACAACGCCCCAGAGGGTACCAAACCACGTCTAGTACCATCACCTGTGATTCATACCAAATATTCATTCAAACATAGGTCCTTCTCCCTTATCCTTTCATGAAAACAAGATATATATCTTGGAATTGATCAGGAAGCTTGAGTATGGTGTGATTAAAACTTAGTAGTCCACCACGAATGAAATATAAAACAATATCCAGTCAAAACATTATAATCAATTTAATAATTAATTGATAAAAGAAATAATGTAAACAACATAAATTTATTCAAATACTCATTATTTAATCACATAACCCTTGGGATCTCAAGGAATCATGAACTCTCAATTAATATTTTAATTCAATTTTTAGTAATCCCCATTTCATGTCACCTATGAATGTTATTGTTTCTATTCATTATTACAAGCCACTAGTGAATTATATTATTACCATTTATCATTTCAATTCACATTTGAATTCCATTATTACCATTAACCATAATAATTCATGTGTGAATGTCATTGTTTCCATTCACCATTTTAGTTCACATGTTAATGACATTGTTATGATCCACCATTTGAAGACAAATGTTAATTAAATTTTACCATTCACCATTTCAATTCATGTGTGAATTTCATTGTTACCATTCACCATTTCAAGTCACATGTGAATGACATTTTTACTATTGACCAATTTATGTTACATGTGAATTCCATTACTACGATTCACCATTTCAAGTCACGTGTTAATTTTATTTTCACCTTTCACTATTTCAATTCATGTATATCACAAAATCACATTAATTAATTTACAAATAAATTAATCAAACTCCAAAATTGCAAGAACACAACATTCTATTATATAATTAAAAAATAATTACGTACAAAAATTTCATTGATAAATAAATAATTATTTTATCACATCAATCCTATTAATTAATTCCCCAATTAAATAAACTCCTTAATCTTGTTAATTAATTCACCATTTAATTAATCCCATTGATCATGTTAATTAGTTAACAAATTAATTTATAAAAATCACAATATAAAAACTAACAATTAATTCAATAATTATTTATTCAATTCAAAAGCATATTATCACATTATTAATTTAATAATTATTTACTAGATTCAAAATGGGAATATCCCCCAATTTGTCCGTCCCTCAATTAATTAAATCAATAATTTAATTAATTCAATTTTAAAAACTTAATTTATAATCATCTAATATAAATTCTATAATTAAATAAACATAAATGAAATCATGACTTTGGGATTTAAATATTATACCACCTACTTTATGGTGGGCAGTAAATTGTCACTAGATGAAATCCCTGATTTTAGCAGAACATTGACGTAGAAAAAGTTCTTGATTTAATTTCGACATCTAATGTTTAAATGAATCATGATATTAAAAACCAAGATACCGAACTTGATAAAACAATGGATAAACATTCATATTTTATCCATGAGGAGGAGGAGGAGAAATATTTCTATATTGGAAGAAAATACATAGTCAGGGAGGAGATTATCTCTAATGTTACATTTAATTAACCAATAATGGAGGTCATGAGGGCTGGTAATCTGTCTAGAAGCCTCTAAAATTAAAAGAAAAATTTTTGGGTTGAGTTGGGGTTAAATTTGGGGTTTAATCATTTTTAAAACTAATTTTCATGTTAACATAAACCCTTAACTAATTTACTAGGGATGGGTGCATGGTTTCCCAAAATTTGCACCTTGACTATGTGCCTCTTTATGGGGGTGCTTGTATTTTAATATTAGGGTTTATAATTTTAAAAATAATGTTCTAACCACATGAATCCATTATTTTTAGGTTCACACATTTTTTTGGGTTGGGGAACACGGGTTGGGAAAATAGTGCCCCAACCGTTCAATTCCCAATTTCCTTCCAAAATATCAATATTTCACTCTAAAACAACCGAATAAATAACCATAACCAAATATTTCTTAAAACTATGAAAAATATTACATAAAAATAATATTGATAAATATCTAGAAAATTTCAAGATCATACAGATTGCACCTCTCAAAATTCATAGTAGGGGGAATGTTCCTCACCAAAGTATATGAGTCCGTCATGGGTGTACAGAACATTGATGGAGGACTCATAATTTATAGATTCATAAATGTTAGATTATTTATTACTTGGATCAATTAATAGAGGACCAATTTAATTTTAATGTTATTGTTATTCTCTCAATATTTTCTAGGGATGATCCACATGTTTTCATTTTCAAGGTCAAATGATGACTTTACCAATCTAGAGGATTCATTCCTTAAATATGTAGAGGAGTGATGAAATACTTTGAGAAGATGGGGGGCCAATCCATTTCACATTCATGTCTACGTGGGTGTACCTGAGCCCATATCAATTGTGGTCATATCACCCAATCCAAGTCATCATCACTATAATGCTAAAATATTCAAAATAACTAATACAATGTGAAAATAGACACTTATTTCCAAGAGAATCATAAATAATTAATGTGAAAAATTTATTATAATGGAGTATTTACTTAACTAATTATAATATATAAATTTGAAATTTTGGGAAACACAAATCTCTAAAAATAAAATGACATGTACATTTTGAGGATCTGGAGTTAGCCGCTGGGAAGTGGATAGGTTTTATAATATAATGATTCATGTATAAATTAATTTAATTAAATTCCAATAGAGAAAATTATTTGAAAACGATGGTAGTTAATGTATATAAACATTTTATTTTTTAGTTTTGAATGATTAATTTCATTTCATTTTGGGATTTAGTTTTGGATTTTGACATTTTTGGATCAAATAATTATTGTTTTCAGGTGTGTTATGGTTCATGATGTGATAAATGACATTAAAGAAAATTATAGAGGTGGTTCCACATATAGTATAAGTCATTATATGTCAGAGGTTACTTAATGTTTGGTATAATGTACCCATTACACCATGTAGATGTGGGATTATTCTGGGGGTGCTACAAGGTAACACATGGAATAGTATCAGTTACTCAATAACACTAGTCTAGATTATTCATAAAAAATAATAATTTTAGTTTCAATTTAAATCATGTAAAACCTTATTCCATACATTCAATACCAATTTTACCTAACCATACAAGACTCCCTCATGGGTTCACCCTATTCCTCCTCATCCTCTCATTCTTACTATAGGGATATGATTTGATTTATTTGAAATTTTAAATCTAAATTTATGGTAAACCTAATATATTTACCCATTAGGATCCCTTATACATTAAATTATTTTACCCGTTATATTTTGTGGATTTGATGTTGATATTTCACCAAATAATCTAAGACTAGAACATAGGATGAGGTAATCTTGTTCCCTTTACTAGATGAAATCATAGTGAGTCATTTTCCATTTTTATTTGTACAATTTAGATATTATGAAGAAACTACTACGGTAATAATTAGTTATTTTTGGGTTAGGGGTGAAATTTAATGATGTTTAGTCTATATAAAATTTATATTTATGATATATTTATTTTTAATGTATTTAACCCCTCCAAATGGATTGAAGGCCTTAGTTTTTATTGATTTTTTGACAAGCCACCTTTCATGGGATAAGGGGGAACCATTACAAGGTCCATAGGCTCAGAGATTACATGTCCAGTAGGCACAAAAGATTACATGACCCAATGGTCTTAGGGAATTCAACCAGACTATCTACAATGAATGACCCCTCCCCAGAATCTTCATCAAGATACTAGCTCTCCAACTTCGCATGGCCATCTGTCTAGGCTTCTCATGCATGTACTGGCTGATCTCGATGAAATATCCATACCATCAACTTTGGAAAAATACATTTGGAACTACTCTGGTGAGTGGACCTACTCTAAATCCTCTTTTGAGGCTGTTCCTTTTTTTGTAGAGTCTTTCTGGGGAAACTACATGTGGCCCAAAGGCCTTGAGGTGGACCGAAGGCCTTAAAGGTGGCCCAAAATCCCTACTAACCCAAAAGACGGGGTGGAACGAATGCCTTAAGGACTCCAAGCCCAAACTGGTGGCCCAAGGTGAATAGTTCCACCTGCTATAGTACCGAACTGTAACTGCTACAATACATGCTACAATGCCCACAATGTGTACACTCTGCTACAGTACTGATATAGTACTGGTACAGTACCGCCAGAAATATTCCTCTTCCTAGTTTTGAACCTGGGTCTCATGGATGCACTTAAGGATACCTCACCAACTGGGCTAAGGCTCATGTGAGTTTTAATGTATTTAAGAAGATTGTTGACTATGTATGTATTATGGTTATTTATTTTCAAATGGTGAATGATTTACTTTAGATAAATGACTATAGATTCATGATTTTTTTATTTTTAATGAGAGTCATAGATTAATATAATTAAATAGATCATTTTTGGTAATGATATGGGTCCCAAACCAACCATTGAATTTCCAAGATATTCAGATGACATTTTTGGGTTAGGATTTCCAAATTATCCATAAAATGATATATTTTTCAATCAAAATATCCAATGGAATGTTTTAAATAACATTTCTATGTAACAAATATAAACATTTTAAAAGGATTTTCACATAACACATTTAATGGAATTAATTAATCAATTCCTTATCATATATATATATATATTGGATATTTTAATGAAAAATAATTATAAATACCATTTAAAAAAATAGATGATTAATGGATTTCCTGAAAATCTATTTTAATAAATACCTTATATGAGAATTATTAAATATAGTTAATGTAATTTTTTAAAAAATTGTATAAATAATTTAATATTATTTCTTATTATTTCATTACTTTTTATATATTTGATATGATTTTTGTTTCGAGTATGATTAATACAGGTTATGTTCATATAACGTGATATTTATTCTATTTTATTTGATTATATTTTTATATATTATTATATTAAAAATGTTATAATGTTTATTGGATTGAGGATATTTTATTCTTTCATTATTCAATGAAATCCACTCCTTTATTTATGTCAATTACTTATTTTTTAATGTTTGTTGGTATATAAGTAATGATTTATAAATTAAATGTTAAAATGTTGAGATAGTATTATATAAAAACTCTCTTTTTACCTTAATCATCCATTACTAAGACAATAATTTCCTCTCACATTGAATCATCTGAGTCATTATTCAATGATCTATACATAACCCCATCTAATATTTTGTTTTATAGGATATATGATGGTTAGATTATTTTATGTATTCATTTATTAAATAGATTTTTAACTAGATGGTCAAATACATATGATATAAAAACACGAATTATTATATTAAGAATTTATATAAATTTAATGAGTAAAATTTTTTATTAATAAATTATGATTTATATATGGATTTTATGAAATTAGTTCCATTATATAATTTTTCCTTTATCACATTTCATGTTAATGAACTAATTTGAAGTTAAACCAATATAAATTGATTTTAAATGTAATTTTTTTTTAAAGAAAGTAATTTTATTATGTTGATTTCTCTTTTTCTTTTATTAAAGGAATTCTAATTTAAAAGAACATAATTTGAAAAACATTTTCAAAGTGGACACTTTTAATTAAATATAGTTTATCATAGAATGTACTATTCAAATATGAAGCGATAACTCTAAAAGAACTTTACCATTTGTGTAGCAACGACGAGCACTGTAGCGGCGGCAGGACACTATAGCGGCGGCAGAGTACTGTAGCGGAGGCGGGTATTGTGTAATACTGTAGCAGTGCAGGTACTGTAGCAGTACTATTCACAAAATGGGCTTCGGGCCAAAAAAATGGGTCTACGGGCCATGTTATGGGTTAAATGCCCACTGGGCCTTCGGGCTATGTAATGGGTCTCCCTCTACCCAGTTAAAAGAGGTCTTTTCTTTCCTTTAATAATAAATGAGGCTTCGGCCCCAAAATTTTAAAAAAAATATATTATTTTCAATATAATGTTAAATTTTTTGGTAATAAAGACTATAGGAATCAAATAAATTACAAACAAATTTCCAAGAAATATTAAATATATCTATTTTTTTAAAAGTTTGGGGCTGAAATCTCAATATATTATTTAAAGAAAAGACCTCTTTTAAGACTGGGTAGAGGGAGACCCATTACATAGCCTAAAGGCCCAAGGCCAAGTGGCCTGAATAAAAGGCTTGAAAGCCCATTTTTGGTCCAAAGGACCCCTCGGTGAATAGTACTGCTACAGTACCACACTGCTATGGTCCCTTCTATAGTACTACCACCACTACAGTTCCAGATATAATACCTCCACCACTACTGTACCATCACTGCTACATTTCCACCACTACTACAGTACTGCTACAGCCCCGGAAATTCATCCCTGTCAGGATTTGATCCTGGGTTTTTTGGATGCCAAGAAAGAGCATCTACAACTTGGGTATATACTTGTTGGAATTAAATATATCTAAGATTATTCGATGAATGACTCTATCATTATATTATTAGTTTTTATAATGTTATATTTTCATGTAGGATTAGTTTACAAATATTTCATATAATATGTTTTTAGGACTATCAAAAATTGATTATTATTGTTGTTTATATTAGAAATATATTTCAATATGGTTTGAACTAAAGTGATTAATGTTGTTTATTGTTTCATAAGAATTGTTATTATTTAAATATATCCTAAAAATGAATGTTGTATTATGATACTAATTACTAAATTGTTCCATGTTTAATATGAATTTGTAATTGTGAATAAATATTTTTTGATTTTATAGTTATTTTCACATATATATTCTTATATTTTTTTATTACTCAACAATTGAAATTTGTTTTACTATTTTTATTTTGAATTCATAATATATTTTTGAATCATCCATGTTTCATATTAGTTTGTGATCATGGATTGAATTTTAATTCAATGTGGTATAAGCAATATTAAATTTTAAATAAAGACCTATGACAAAAGTTCTTAAAAATAGGGATGTAGGAATATTCATAGGAATAATGATATTTTAACTTTTTATTAACATTTTAGGAAAAACATATTGGTCATCCCAAAATGAAATTAGAGATTACCAAAGGGTTTAGAGCATGTGATAATGAATATCTATGATTGATAATGTAGAGAGAAGTATATATCAAATTAATTTTCAAGTATTGTATTTAATATTATGGATGGTCAAGGATTATATGTTTTTATAAGATTTCTCTTGGAACCATTCATGTGTGTGAGTTATTATGTAGAGTCTCTAGAAATGAAATTTACATAAAAATTTGATTGATGGTCGTGTCCTAAAGAAATTCCATTTTGTATTAATATTGGAATGTTTTATATATACATTGACATAGTGTCATTTTAAGGTTTTTATTGGATAATTTTATTACTTTTAGAGGGTTTCATGGTTATTTGAATAGTTTGAAAAATAGTGAAATATATCCCATGTAGAATTTTTAGTTTTTAAATTTGGTGATCACATAGTTACCGAAGAATTTGGTAAGTCGACTCTTTAAACCATAAGAATAAATTGATTTTGGAATTTTTTTATTTTATTCTTTTTTGGGGTTATTGGATAGTACACACTCATTATATACCTTCATCATTGGAAACATCCAATGCTTCAAACTACCCTTCCATTAGATATTTTATGTGAATTTGAAGTGGTTTATTATCGAGAGTGAATGGTTAAGGCCTCTCCTTTATTATTGTCTTTAATTTACCATATTTATCCCATTTTATCTAACCCTATTGGACATAATGAAATATTTCTATTGATAACATTTTTTTTTGATTTACATGGCATATAAGACCCTCTTCAGACAAAATCATGTGATGTTTACTAATGGAAATTTAAATCATTTGAGTTTGGTGTATCAATTTTGATTCATTTTATTAAATATACCATGGATAAATTTTTTTAATAGTGTTTCTGAACTACTATAACAATATTTTTAATATCTAGATTGATTTTGTGAGATTTTTTCTCTGTATTATTGTTTTTTCCAGTAGAAGAAATGGGTTAACTTCATAATTTAAAATAACTTTGATTTTTGAAATTATTATATGAATTCTATGTGTTTATATAAACTCCATTGATGGTTACCACTAAGAAGATTAATCATTTATCATTATGTTTTAGGATATGGGATATTTATACATAGTGTGATTCCTTATATAAATGGGTTTCTATTTTATGAAATTCTGAGATTCATTTTTGATTTAAAATTTTTGATTTTTTTATTTTTTATAATTATATATTTGTTTTGGTTATGATTTTCCATTGATGTATGTTTTTTTATCAAAAGGATTTTGAACATGGATTACCAATACTAGGATTATTTTTGTATAATTCAACAGCTTGATTGGAACCATTTCAGAATGTTTTTTTATGATTGACTATTACAAGATTTTTGAGCACCATAAATACCAGTTGTTTATGATTATAAAAATATGACAATGATTTATTTAATTTTGAAATCCGGTTCTGTATGTTTGATGGGGTATCATTGTTCAAATGGGTGTGTTGGGGGTGGGTGGTATATGATTATTATGATTTTATTTACTATGGTATTTTTGGTAGTAATTTGACTAAAACTATATATATTTTGGCCCACCCCCATTAGATATTGCATGTGGAATCTTTTGATAATATATTGTAGATAAAGGGTTGTTTCCCATACTATTTTAGAGGTATTAATGGTCTAGTATACCGTAATTTAATGTTATAACCTATATAATGGATGTTTTCCCAATAAGACTAGTGAGAGTGATTTAGTTTATAAGTAGTTTGACCATTAGCCTTCCAATAGTAAGTTATTTCAATGCATGTTGAGAATTATTAAATTATCCCCTATGGGGTTTCTTCATCATATTTATCATATATTATGAACAAATTTTTTATTAGCATGTATGTTTCATATTTCTTAGATAGGAAGTATTTTGATTCCCTCAATTATTTTTTGGTTTCTTTTATATGTTCAATTGTTTTGATCCATCATATTATTATCATTTTTTATTAATTTTAGTGGAATAACAGACTACTATGGTTCACAATTTTTCCTTATAATAATTAATGGAGTGTCTCTAATGATATAATGGGAAGCATGATTATATTTAATACATTGAACATTATCAGAATAACTTTTATGTCTTTCTAAAAAATGGGGTATGTTCATTTTCAATTGTTTTGTATTAATAATAAGTTTAATGGTTAGTATTAATATGATAATTCTAATATAAGTTATCTTTGAGGATTTAGTTATAAATGGACCATTTTAGTGAATGAAAATGATTTTTTTTTACTTGTTTCAATATTACGTAATGTAAATGGAAACCTATTTCCTATTATTTATTTCAAACTTTAATTAATTATATCATTAATAAATGTTATGAAATTAACACTTATTATATCATATTTTGAATTAGTTCATAACATAATTATTCATGAATTTGGGTATATAGACTTCCTCTATTATGTAGATTTTTAGGTTAAGGATTTTCCCTATGGGTTTACCACTCTCATTTGGGAAGGAGATGATGTTTTATTTATGGTGATGGTTTTAATGTCACATGGGGATAATGAGGTTTTACTTTGAGGTTCATTCATATTATTTGGGACATTTGGTGAATCAAAATATGTGACCTCATGTTCATATAGAGTTTTTTACCATTTATATAATTTAATATATATATATATATATTAGTTTAAATAATGTATTAAAATGTATTATAAAACATTCTTTGTTTGAATAATTTTTATTAAAAAATGTTTGGATTTTTTAATTTATATTTACTTTGGAATTGGTTTCCTATAAATCAATAGATATTGTTGGATTCTAGGTTAGACCATTATGTTTTTATTAATTTCCTTGATGGTGAAATCAATCCATTGTTTTACCTCAAATATCCAAGGTTTTTTCACCTACCCGAGTTAATGAAGAACAAAACACATACATTATAGTGTTTCATGTCAACTACCTATTTATGTGGTATTAATTTTTGTTTCATTACAAAATGGGAACAAACCCCTATTGTTATTTTTTGGTTGAAATTAATTTTATTTTAGAATCATTATATCATGATTGATGTGTGTGGATTATATCATTCTGAGATCATCCATGTACTAATATTCTTATTTCCAAGGAAAATCATTTGTGGTTTATGAATTTAGTTTTTAGGGTTGTTTATTATTTATATAGTTTGACATAGTTTTATAATAATTTGATTTATGGTTAGATCCTAGATGAATCCTTCATAATTTTATTATTTTTGAGTAAAATTAGTCCTTTATAGCAGGATCTGGTAAAAGTGATATAATTTTTAAAACTATGAATATTATTTTTGAAACATTTTTTGAAAAAAATAAGTGGAAAATATAAGGTTATTTCATGGTATAAAAAACCATGCTAATCCACGAGAAGTGGAGAAAGTTCAGTACGTTTATTTCTTAATCTCATATTCTAATGTAAATTAGTTTCATGATGGATGGGGAATGTTTTTCCATTGTTTCAAAATTTTATATATATTTTTATTTTTTGGGAGCCATATGAATGTTCTATATTATTTTTATCATTCTGATGAAGTTATATTCTCAAATGATTTTTGTTGGAATGTGGTTTTGATTCTGGTTCCCATTCCCTCATATGTTTTGACATTTTTTGTTTGGTTTGGATATTTAGTTTCATTCAGTTTTGATGATAGACTTATGAGTTGTGATATTTGTGTAAATTGGATTTTTTAATTTTAAACTAATCAATTTACACATCATCACGATTAATTATTCTATTATCCCCCCTATAATCTATAAGGGAGGAATCTACTTCTAGTATTTCTTGTTATTATCTGTCTATAAGATTTACAATCATTTAAGAATAATATAATGAAGCAAGTGGTTTCACATATCCCATGTTCTTAGATCTAGATTCTTGTTAATATCATTTTTATTGCGTCCTTCAATTTACTAGGATTATTATCATGTTCCCCATAACTTATGTTATCAGTGTCATTATAGGTGAATAAAGTGGTATGATTAAGAGAATTATGAAACCCTAACATGCTATTTTCTTATTTTTATTTCTAAGGATAATTTATCCCTTTATTTCAAACTGGTGGTGATATTTTTTGGGATTTTATATTGATCCATATTTAAGAGAATTGTTTTGGAAACCATATAGTATGGAAAATACACCATATGTTGTTTTTTATTGTGGTTGTCAGACATTTACCACACTTTTTAGAATAAAATTCATGCTATCCATGTGATATACTCATTTTTTTGTATTTTGGTATTGTTGTATATTTCTTTTATTTGGGTAATCTCCCATTCTCATTCATTATACAAAACCTAGGAACATAAATCAATCCATGTATTGTCTCTACCATATTAAGTCCATCTGTGGTGGTTTTTTCCTGAATATTGGTAGTTTTTAAAAAGATTGAATAGTTAATTCTTCACCTTCAATAAATTCTTTATTGAAAAATATTTCACCCAACATCCCTACTTTGAGTATCCATTTAAGGTGATTTGTATTTCTAGGGTAGGGATAATTTTTGTGTTCTGTGTTCTATGGTTTGGTGACCCCTCTATTGAAACATAATTTGTTAATAGCTACTAAATGCAATATAATTACACCCGTTGGGGTTGGTTTTCCCATTTCATTTTATTGTATTAATGATTTTCCAAGATTCATGATGTTTTAAAAGTGTTTTTCAATGAGTGTAATGACATATAGTATTCTGTATTATGGTTTTCAATGATATTCCCTACATTATTCAGTTTATCATTTTCAAAAATCATTGAATTCCATAGTTTGAAAGAATAATTATTTTTAAAGGTATTTAATGAGTTCAATGTGTTTTTTAAAATTCCGCTATTTGTTTTATCTAATAAATTTTTTTATTCATGATGTTTTGTGTAAACTATCATTTCAATATAGGATGCATGCTATTTTTAATTGGGTATTATAATTTTATTAAGTGATATATTTGATTTTGGTATGTTCATCTAGAATTTTCTCATTATAATGAATATAAATTTGCATCAGTTATGATTTCACAGGGAAAAAACATTGTCTTAAAATGAATATGAATTTTTTTATCAAAATGTATAATTATTTATTTAAATGAAAACTATCATTTTGAACCTTTTTAAAAGGATCTTTTTGGATTGTTGGTGACATCATTATGGTTCCCCATTATTTCCCATAGTTTGGTATTATACATATATGGTAATGGTGAAATGAATTTTGATTTAATGTAATGTGTTTAATATGGGGAATTTTATTTGAAAGGGGTTAGTTATAGGTGTCATGTATATTATTATTGCATTTTTATTGGCAAACGTGCTAGAATTTTGTTGGTTGGATGAAATTATAATGATAATGGTCCACATTAATTAGCTATTTGATAGGGAATCATATGATGATATATTGTAGATTTAGGGACATTTATCTTAATATTTGTGCTTTATGAATTTTATAGTATCCCTTTGAAAAATTATATTACTTGGTTAGTTGATGTGTTATATAAAATTTTATTTATAGTGATTTAGTTGATGGCTTAAATAACGAATGACAACAAGAAGTAGTTTCCCCATGTTTATGCTGGGTAATGTAATATTAATCCTAATATTGTTTCATCTTCATATTAATAATATGTTATTTTTATTTTTTTATTTTCACATGACTTTTTTGTTTCAGGTATTGAGCAGACATTTATTTCATTATTTCATTTATTTTTAAGTCATGTTGTGGAATAGTTTTTATAAATTTTATTATTTTAAAATATTTATCCCATTAAATAGATTCAATTTCAATTATGTTCTATCAGAATTATTTAATTTTTATTTTGTAGTGCGCCTAATGAATTAAAATATAACAGAGGAAGTGTTTCTCAAGAGATCCAGTTTTAGAAAATAATATAAATATTTATTAAAACATGTGATTGTTTATTTTTAAAATGTATTCTTTAATATAAAAATGTAAATGATGTATTAAAAATGATAATTCATTTATAACCGCTCTTTATGGAACATGTTTTGGGAATAATTTTTAATAAATGATATAATTTTATTCTTACATATTCCCATATTGTGTAAAGGAATTAAAAAAATCATAAATACTATTGCTAAATTTTAATCTAGAAATATAGGTATCAAAAATAATAATTAAATGGAATATTATTTATATCTTATATTGTTAGATCATATGCAACACACTCATGATAGTGGGTATGTGGTTGTCATTAATTTTATTTGTTTTAATGTTTTATATTGAGATTTTATGGGTTACCCATATAATATGGGAATAAGGTTTTGTTAGATTAGTGGCGGTGTCTTAAGAGTCACCTAGAGATGGATGGGTTTGACACTAAGGTTTATTGGATTAGTTTGGGTCATGTGGTGTATCATCGTACCTATGCTCCTTTTCTTATTTATATTTGAACAAAATTTTAGAATTTAATAAATTTATATTAAATAGATTAATAATTGAATATAAAATATTTGGTAAAATAATTTTTGAGTATTTATTATTATTATTATAGAATGTCGGGTTTTCTTGTTTTATTACCCATTATTTACATTTTATTTATTATCCAATCCATGCAGAAATTTTATCATGTCCCTGATAGGTGATAAATATTAATTTATATTTCCTTGTGGGTTATATTATTCCCAAAAAATAACTTGTGAATCAATTGTGCTTCATTATAAACCATAGTGATCGAGAATGAAACTTGGATCTTTTGTTATGTTTGGTTAACTGCCTGATTAGAGTGAAGCCTTGGATAGTTCATCATAATAGTATAGGGGTTAAACTGCATCCACTCCATTTATTTGGATTTTATTGTGTTTTAGAACATTTATATATTATTGTTTGTAAAATTGAATATTAATATGACATGTGAATGAACTTCGTAATTTAATAACATTTTAAAAACAAATCATTATTTTCTTGAAGTCGTTTTTAGGTTTCATATAATTCATTAATGTAAAAAACATGTATAATTTTGATGAAATAGATTATACATAATATTTATCGTTATGTATTTCTATATTTCATCATTAGCCTAAATTATTTATCAATATAATTATTTATAATTTAGTCTGGGTAGTAGAATTGCTAAAAAATTATTATAGAATGATGTTTTAGTTATATTGTACTTTAGAAAGTTCGGTACATTTATTTCTCAATCTCATCTTCTAATGTAAATTAGTTTCATGATGGATAGGGCATGTTTTTCCATTGTTTTAAAATTATATATATTTTTTTATTTTTTTGGATCCATATGTATGTTCTATATTATTATTATAATTCTAATGAATTTATATTCTCAAATTATTTATTTTGGGATGTGGTTTTGATTCTGGTTCCCATTACCTCAGATGTTTTGGTGTTGTTTGTTTGGTTTGGATATTTAGTTTCATTCAGTTTTGAGGATAGACTTATGAGTTGTGATATGTGTGTAAATTGGATTTTTTAATTTTAAACTAATCAATTTACGCATCATAACTATTAATTATTCTATTATCCCCCCTATAATTATAAGGGAGGAATATACTTCTAGTATTTCTAGTTATTATTTGTCAATAATAATTACAATCATTTAAGAATAATGTATTGAAGCAAGTTGTTTCACATATCCCAAGTTATTATATCATGTTTCTTGTTAATAACCATTTTATTAGGTCCTTCCATTTACTAGGATGATTATCATGTTCTCCATGACCTATGTTATCAATTTCATTCTAGGTGAATAATGTAATATAATTTGGAGAATTATGAAACCCTGACATGCTATTTTATTATTTTCATTTCTAAGGATAATTTCTCCCTTTATTTCAAACTTATGGTGATATTTTTGGGGATTTTATATAGATCCATAGTTAAGAGAATGGTTTTGGAAACCATATAGTATGGAAAATGCAACATATGTTGTTTTGGATAGTGGGTATCATACATTTACCACACTTTCTAGTATAAAATTAATGCTATCCATGTGATATACTTATTTTTTTGTATTTTGGTATTGTAGTATATTTGTTTTATTTGGGTCATCTCCCATTCTCAATCCCTATACAAAACCTAGGAACATAAATCAATCTATGTGTTATCTCTACCCTATTAAGTCCATCCGCGACGGTTTTTTTCTTGTATATCGGTAGTTTTTCAAAATATTAAATAGTTAATGCTTCCCCTTCAATAAACTCTTTATTTAACAATATTTCACCCAACATCCCTACTTTGAGTATCCATTTTAGGTGACATTTATTGCCAGGGATGTGATATTTTTGGGGTTCTGTTTTTCATGGTTTGGTGACGCCTCTATTGAAACATAATTTTTTAGTAGCCACTGAATGCGATATAATTACACCCGTTGAGGTCAGTTTTCCAATTTCATTTTATTGAATTAATGATTTTATAAGATTCATGATGTTTTAAAAGTGTTTTTAAATGAGTGTAATGACATATAGTATTCTTTATTAATGTTTTCAATGATATTCCATACATTATTCAGTTTATCATTTTAAAAAATCATTGAATTCCACAATTTGAATGAATAATGATTTTAAAGGTATTTAATGAGTTCAATGTGTTTTTTAAAATTCTGCTATTTATTTTAGCAAATTAAAATTTTTATTCTTGATGTTTTTTGTAAACAATCATTTCAATATAGGATGCATGCTATTTTTAATTGGGTTTTATAATTTTATGAAGTGATATATTTGATTTTGGTATCTTCATCTAGAATTTCTCCACAATAATGATTATAAATTTTTGTCACTTATGATCTTACAGGGAAAAAAATTATTTAAAAATGAATATGATTTTTTTTCCAAATGTATGATTCTATATTTAAAAGGAAACTCTCATTTTAAACCTTTTGAAAAGGATTATTTTCGGATTGTTGGTGACATAATTATGGTTCTCCATTATTTCCCATACTTTGTGATTATACATATATGGTCATGGTGTAATGAATTTTAATTTAATGTAATGTGTTTTATATGGGGAATTTTATTTGAAAGAGGTTAGTTATAGGTTTCATGTATATTATTGTTGCATTTTTATTGGAAAAAGGGATAGAATTTTATTGGTTGGATGAAATTAGAATGATAATGGTCCACTTTAATTAGTTATTTGATAGGGAATCCTATGATGATATGTTGTATATTTAGGGACATTTATCTTACTATTTATGATTTTTGAATTTTATAGTATCCCTTAGAAGAATTATATTACTTGGTTAGTTGATGTGTTATATAAAATTTTATTTATCGTGATTTAGTTGATAGCTTAAACAACCGTTGAAAATAAGAAATAGTTTCCCCATGTTTATTCTGGGTAATGTAATATTAATCCTAATATTGTTTCATCTTGATATTAATAATATTTTATTCTTATTTTCTTATTTTCACGTGACTTTTTTGTTTCAGGTATTGAGTAGACATTGATTCCTTTATTTCATTTATTGTTAATTCATGTTGTTGAATAGTTTTTCTAAATTTTATTATTGTAAAATATTTATCCCATTAAATGGATTCAATTTAAATTATGTTCTACTATTATTCCTTAATTTTTATTGTGTAGTGTGCCTAGTGAGTTAAAATATAAAAGAGGAAGTGTTTTTCAACAGATGAGGTTTATAGAAAATAATATAAATTTTTATTAAAACATGTGATTGTTTATTTTTAAAATGTATTATTTAATATAAAAATGTAAAGGATGTATTTCAAATGATAATTCGTTTATAAAACCTCTTTATGAAACATGTTTTGGGAATAATTTTTAATAAATGATATAATTTTATTTTTACATATTCCCATATTATGTAAAGGAATTATAAAATCCAAAATAATATTGCTAATTTTTAGTCTAGAAATATAGGTATCAAAAAAACTAATTAAATGGAATATTATTTATATCTTATAGAGTTAGATCATATCCAACACACTCATGATAGTGGGTATGTGGTTTTCATTAATTTTATAGGTTTTAATGTTTTATATTGAGATTTGATGTGCTACCCTTATAATTTGGGAAGAAGGTTTTGTTAGATTAGTAGTGGTGTCTTGAGAGTCACCTGGAGATGGATGGGTTTGACAGTAAGGTTCATTGGACTAGTTTTGGTCATGTGGTGTATCATCGTACCAAGGATCCTTTTCTTATTTATATTTTAACAAAATTTTATAATGTAACAAATTTATATTTAATGGTTTTATAATTGAATATTAATTATTTGGGAAATCATTTTATGACTATTTATTATTATTATTATAGAATATCATTTTTTCTCATTTTATTACCCGTTATTTACATTTTATTTATTATCCAATCCATGAAGAAATTATACCATGTCCCTAATAAGTGATAAATATTAATTTATATTTCCTTGTGGGTGATATTATTCCCACAAAATCACTTGTGAGTCAATCACGCTTTATTATACACCATAGTGATCGGGAATGAAACTTGGATGTTTTGTTAAGTTTGGTTAAGTGCCAGATTAGAGTAAAACCTAGGATAGTTTATTATAATAGTATAGGGGTCAAAATTCATCCACTCCATTTATTTGTTTTTTGTTGTGTTGTGGAACATATATAAATTATTGTTTGGAAAATTGAATATTAATATGACATGTGAATGAACTTCGTAATTTAATAACATTTTAAAAACAAATGACTATTTTCTTGAAGTCCTTTTTATGTTTCATATAATTGATTAATGTAAAAAACATGTATAATTTTTATGAAATAGATTATAAATAATATTTATAGTTATGTATTTATATATTTCATCATTAGCATAAATTATTTATTAATATAATTATTTATAATTTATTCTGGGTCATAGAATTGCTAAAAAATTAGAATAGAATGATTTTTTATATGTTGTTTTAGTTATATTGTACTTTATAATGTATTATAATTTATAATCCTATGTATTTTTTCTATTCACGTATAGTATTGTTAAATAAAATATCTAGTAAAACATTATTTCATGTAATAATTTCTATAAATTACACTAGTTATTGTTTTCACTTATTAACGTGTGATAGAAAAATATTAAGATATTACAATTTAAGCATATTGTGTGTTCTTTGATCCATGATTTAGAAATATTTGAAATAATTATTTTTGAAATTTTAGAGGTAAATGAAAAATATAATAAAAAATTTATTTTAGTGGGACATGGCCTTGATACAAAATAGTCGATCAAAAATATATTTCTATTATAAAGTAAAATGTAAATTCAATCTTCCCAATTTTAATTTAATTTTTTTTTAATTTAAAAATAATAATTTTTGACAATGTAATTTATTAATATAATTTCTTTTTTCATTAAATTTTTTTGAATATGAGAGTGTTTTTTATAAACATTTTACTATGGATGGTGTTTTTTGGGTGATCTATATAACTATTTTTCTATGGATTTTCGTAGAGATAATATTTTAATTTATTTGTCGAAATTTTGGGAATATAAAATAGATATTATTTCATTAGAGTATTATACTCATTAAATATATATTTTATTTATGATATATAAGAATATCATATAGGTGTTGGAATTTTCATTTAATTTTATTTTTATACATTCATAGAATCTTTAATTGGTGATGTTCTAATGAACCTAGAATTATATTTATGTTCTAGTTATTGAATAGATTCCTCAATATTATAATTTTATGATTTTTGATGATTTGAGTTAGCTTTTTGAGGTTTATATTAGATATTTGTTCTGAAATTTTGTTTATATACTAGATCTTATATTATAAAATTTTCATCATATGGGATATCAGTTTTTTGAATGGATGTTCAGTTCTAATTTTTTGGGATAAAAAGTTTTATAATGGGGAGTTCATAGTATCTAATGCCAAAATTCAATTAATTAAGGTTTTATTAGTGAAATTACATTGTAATAATTGTAGTCTAATGCACAGGCCTATTTTATTTTTTTCCTAGAGAGGATAAAATTCATTATGGGAATCTTTAATGATCTTTGATTCTGGGGGATCCATCGTTAGGTATTTTTTGTAAATTTTATTATTTTTGTCAGTATTATGATATTAGAGAATGGATATGAGGACATATCATCTATTTTATAATATTTTTTCAGTATCAGGTACATATTATGATGTACTAGGTACCCCATGGAAGTGAAAGAAGTCGGCGTATTCTGGAGGCGACACTTAGTATGAAGATTAAATGTAATTTGTGCCTTATAGATAGAGAACAAACATTTAATAGAATTTTCATTTTTAAGTTACCATAAAACCATTTCATTCCCATATTTATGTCATTTTATCCTCATGTTCTCTATCTATCTATGAGACCTTCATCGGTTACTCATTACCCTCCTCATCTAATTTTTCTTTCTCTACGTATAATAATAAAATCAATTGAGTTTTTCTATCCAAAAATGACGTCTACAACATTTTTTTTCTTTCAAAACAAATAAAATATTTATTTATCATTATTAAATATTTTTTGGATAGTTTCTTTTGAATTTATCAAAAATTATATATTCGTCTTCTTTATTAGGGTTTTCTTCTTTTTGATGAATGAATATCCCATTGAGTTTTTCTACAATTCATTCATTTTTATTATGATATGTAGAAACCAAGTTGTAGTTTTAAAAATATATTTTAATTTTTGGAAGAAATTTCTTATGGGTTTTATGTTATACTAAGTACTGTATTAGGTTTCATTGACTTTTGGAATATTTTTTGAGTTTTCAATGTTGGTAAATCTTATTTTTTGGATTACTTTAGATATGATGAATGATACATTAGTGTTAAATGGTATTTATTATTTATTTAACAAACTTCATTGGTTTTATAATGATTTAATGAACTGTAAATTATCTTCAATAGTTAAGGGATTGGGTCTCAAATCATAAAATTGATTTCTATGATATTCCATGGGTATTACTTCTAATAGTTTTCCAAGTGAATAATAAATATAAAACATTATTTTTCACTATTAAAATAGATGAATTTAAAAATATGTTGATATAATTAATTACAATGTAATAAATGTTATTTAATTTAATATATAACAGATTTAATTTTTCAATTCATTCCTCAATTCCCCATTATTTATTGACTTTTGTAAATTAAATTTTAATTAGACCCTTCACTTTTTTAGATAAATATTATTATGTTAAGTTAAAAATAATGATTTTATTTTTTTATTTATTAAATCTATATATATATATATATTAATTTTGAAATTTAATTTTGTAGTAATATAATTATCAACAATGATATTTTATTAATTTTACATTGACTTAGGTTCCATCTATAAATTTTATAAAGAATGTTAAATGTGTAATATTATAATGTTTTATGTCTTAATGATAGTTAAGGATTATATTAGTCATTAATATATAAAAATACAAATATGTTATATACATGATTTATTACTTCATTGGGAATATATAAAATTCTATTCTAAATAAATTATATTGTGGTGTTACAATATTTTATAAAAAAATATTTTCACCATTAAAATTCCATAAAAATTATGTCTTATCATAGAGTCCTACATGATTTAATAAGCCTTTTATCAAAACATAACCTCAATTAATAATAATAATTCAACATGAAATGAAATATATGTTAGTTTATGTTTAATTTAATGATGTGATTCATGAACACATTTTTTTTGTTAGATTATTATATAAATTTTTCATAATTGCATGAAACCTTAAACAATGTCCATAAATATGTACAATAACAGATTTTAATATAAAATTAAAATATCTTATTTTTAAAATGGCTTTATGAAACTACATCATTTCAACAATATAACCTTTATAGTTCTTTCATTGATTTTTATTTTCTAGGTAAACAAATTAAAATTATTTTTTAAAAAAATGTGAATTGTAAAACCGTCATTTATTAAGAATTAATTTATTTTAGTAATTTTTTTCTTGGATGTATTATTCTATTAATATAATATATTAAAAAAATTATTTCATTGATAGATATTTTTTTATCCGTTCTCTTAAAAATTATTTTATAAATATAAAAAGTTGACACTTAACAATAAGAATCATTAGTGAAAATTTGTTTTTTTCTAAATCCTCCCTTTGTACAATGTTTTTTAAGTAAAAATTTAGTTGAAATATTCAATCATGGAATAAACTGCAGATCTCTTAAATTAATTCTAATATTATTTGAATTAGTACATATATCATATTTTTTTTGTTTGATTGGATATTAATAAGATTAATTTTAATTTTTTGTAACATCACTAGAGAATAGTACCAATTTATATCATGTTACACTGGACTATATTTGTCATTAATCATTATTTCATATTAATAGTTTTGAATATATTTATGTTGATTAATTTTTTCGTCAGGTACGTTAATTTTTTGGATTTTTTTTAAATTATTTATATTTATAGTATGAAAGTATTTTGTTCTAGTCATTAGTGGTATAATGAATCTATATAAATGAAACTAGTGATTTTAAATTATATGGCATAATTAATGGGATTTCTAGAAATACCAAACATTAGTGTAAAAAATCTACATACCCATGAGACAGGATAGTAGTGACATGACCTAATATTGACCTTCCCGATCACATGGGATAATATTAGTTACCTTATCTTTTAAATACTATCCTATAGAGTAAATGGCCCATAATAATTCTCCTCATTCATTTTTTTGACCTCAGTTTGGATATGAATCATGTGAGTGTAGTCATAAACCCCTCTCTTTAGAATTATTTTTCATATAACCATTATATCATATTACCACTACTTGTATTTTATTAATTATGTGTTTGATTATTTTTTTTAAAAATTATATATTTGAAATTGTCTTAAAAAAATCACAGATACACCTACTTATACATATTTATATTAGAATTATTTTATTTCCATAATATTTATTTTTTTAATCACAAAATTTATATACTATTTAGTGAACATGAAAAGTGACATGTCTAAACTAATTTGTGATAAAGTATCAAACTTGTAAAATTTTGGGTTTGAATCTTCTATGAGAGGATTGAGTTAGATTCATTACATATAAGGGCCAGTTTCAACATATTTTCTTCATCATGTGGTTATATTGGGAATGTGATGGTGAATATGAATTTATATTTAGGTCTACATGGTGAATAATTGTATTGTTCACATACTCATTTATATAGTGATATCATTATTTTACAATTATTATTCACAAATTTTTTAAGATTTTTTATATACCCTAGGAATTTATAATATAAAGATGGATCAAACTGGTTTCCTGGGAGTATCAAACATCAAATTAAAATTTAAACCAATCATTTTAAACCTTTTTAAAAGTATATACCAATTTATGTCACTATTTATCAACCCTCGGAGATCATGGAATACCCTTGGGGTCTTACATGGATGAAATTTTTTATTGCAAGTAACTCGGTCAGATTCATTACACCTATTTCCAATATATTTCTATTTTTTTGTCAAAATACATAACATATATATGATAAGAACATGATGCATATGAACTATTTTCTACATGGGTCTACCCTCCAAACACATGATGAGTTGGGTGGTCATGATCTACTTCATGTGTTTTCTATATGTACAAAACATGTAAGACTATTGGGACTATTCAACCTACACTAAATCAAGATATTAATCTAGTTCTTGAAAGAATTTAAGATATGTACTCTATCTAATGTGTCATGTGTGGTCGGGTAGGAAAAATGACCGTGTACTCTAATGAAAGTATATATATATATAATTTGGATTTATATAGGGTCTATAACTCAAATACACATTATGTTATAATTAATTTGATTTGAATCCCTATGTGTTTCTGGATGCTTGATATATGGTGTGAGGTTTATATTCACACATCTTGTGATATAAAGATATACTATTAGTTAATAATGAATTTACACAACCATCTAAAACTAAAAACAGACTAAAAATTATTCCATGATATTCTTTCATCGCCAATGCACCACTAGGGGTAAACATCATCATCCATACATGCCTAGAAAATTGTACTATTTTGAAAATATTCTCCAAACCCCCACCCCCGATGACATAAAACAACAAATACCTCAAAATATTCTTCCATAAAAACTGCTTATAACCCATATCCACCAATAAAACATCTTTACCCCACCTTATTCAAATCCATTTTTGATTCATCTCTTCATAAATCTTGATACCACACATAAACTTTTTTTTATAAACTTTTATGGATCCTCTTACCATGGACATGTTCAATAGTGAATATTTGAAGAAAATTGGTTTTTCCTTTGCGATGAAAGGTATATTTGGTTGTTATTTACATGGTTCATCCATTATACATCATCAGAAAATCCAAATAAATTTAATAACATGAGATATACCTCAAATTTCTAGAATAATACATGGGAATGAAAATTGAATGAATTTATAATCCAATAATAATTTATAGAATATTAATTGGAATAGAATTTAAATCTCTAGAAAGATAAAAATCCCAAAAAATTTGAGATATAGTGATTTATGATCTCAAACTTATAAAGATTAAATATTAACCATATCCTCACTATTCATCCATCATGTAATGAAAAAAAATCTATATCTCTAATTCTCTAGACAACATTCTCTCTCTCAGTCACTAGAATCTGGGTTAATGATGAAAAATATGACTCACTCTAAATATTGGAGTAAAATGATAAAATATTTTAAAAAAATGTTTCATAATTATATTCCATTTGATAATTGAATTATTATTGTTTTATAAAAAATTTAGGGTGGATCTAATTCTCTAAATTTGAAATAATGTCACACAACCCCAAGATTAAATTCATTATTCATTGTCTTACCATGATGAAAATATTCCAATATACCTATTTTTATGGTGAAAATGGTTATTTCTTATGAATACACCCAATCAAAATTAATAAATTATATATTTATTATATTATATTTTTTCATCCATGTTATTGATATAATAGAAATGAATCATTTATTGGGTGATGAAATGTTTCAAATAATATTAGAAGGGTTCAAAATAAAAAAATATTATTCACTACATCCTTCCAATAATAAATACTTTTCATATGAGATTTGGGAATATCAACTGATTTTAAATAAGTAGTATAAGAAACCACATATAGATATGTAATCCACATTCACACTCACTTCCATTAACATTTATGTTCTATGTTCTAAGAGAAAGTATCAAACTATCTAATAAACAAGGAACATACCATAGTCCTAATACCCATCTAAAAATATTCCTTATACTTCTGTTATTTATTTCTATTTCACATTCTTTCATTCATGAAAATTATATGTGGCAGAAACATGTGAATAATTAATCTATTTAGAAGAACAAAATTGAACTTGTTAGTATAGATTTTCATGAACATGAGATAATATCTAAGATAATATAATCATAAATTTATTCATAAACATTCCATCAACCCATAAAAATATTGATTATATGGAACTATTTATAGAATAATGAATATGATGATAAACATATCAAATTGATTAAATATTCCATGAAAATTAATATGAACCTAAATTTTGGACATTGTTATAAAAAAATACAACATCTATCAATATATGAACATTGTTTCATTATATTTCATACTCTCATGAAAGTATTATCAAGAAGATCAAGGAATGATTGAAACTGCCTGTAATTAACTAGAAATATAATATTTTTTTTGATGAGTATTTCTACAAAAATATGAAGTCAAATATCCACACTACTCATAAGAAACTATATTTTTATAATTTATTATAATTAATACACCTCCTAGAACTCATGAAACAAAACAAGAAACATTTAATGAAACCCAATCCATTATATATTAATTTTTATATAAAATGTGGTTATCTGAACAAATTATAAGATATACCCCACCGTGGACCTAGTTTCATTATGGAAATTATTACTATATGCATACATCAAAATGTTCTACCAGAACATAATGTGAGAACAAATATCTTCATGGTGTAAGTGATTATGTGCTCCCAATATTCATAAAATAATTTGTTTATATCTCTTTAGAAAATGGTTCCATTCAAGACAACATGGTCAATATTACTACATTTTTCCTCTTTCCCATTATCTTTGGAAGAATGTAATACCACCACCAAAAATATAATTTCAGTAACATCTCCATATTCTACACAGTGTAAATCAAATCATGTTCATTTGATAAATATCATCTACTCTAAACTTAAAATGGAATTACATGTGAAACTTTTCACCCAGAAAAACAATATTTTCTCAAATATAATCTGTTTAAACACATCTTTCATAATTTTTATAGATTCTAATGAACACATTATTTACATATTCAATATGAATTGGTGAGAATAATCCCCTTTTAATTAAAATAATTTACCAGAGTTTCCAAAATGATGGGTAATATTATTTTAATACCCACATAATCCCAAAATTCTTAATACGATCTACCATATCGTAGAAGAATTTTATGTTACCTTTAAATCCACCTACTATGAAATAGAATAATACAATGTTAAATCCATGAATCTATATAATATAAAAATGGATTTTATATTTTTGTAAATAAATATAAAAATAATTATCCATAATAAAATTTGAATAAAAATACTAAAAGGAAGTCCTAATCATATACAGACCTCCTATTAAGGGATAATATTATTCCACACGCCAAAAATTACATGTTCATTACTTTAAAATAATGTTAATTTTGACTTATAATACCGCTATTACACATGTATCCCTACAATCCATCTTATTTTTGGTTAGGATATGACCTCATGATGATAGGCATTACCTAAGAAACTATGGGTCCCACAAAAAACTAAACAAGAGACACACATTATCTTATCCCATAAATTTTAAATTAGAATTTTTTAATGGAATAGTAAATATATATTAAGGATTATACCACAATTATTATCTTTACATGGATGAAATTCTAAAAATTGATCCTTTATATCATGAAGATAAAACAACATCATCAATCAATGTAACTTAATGGTGATAACCATCAATGGGAATTACCTAACTGATAAAGGTCTAGATACGGGATCCAATGGAATATTCATATCATCACTACTCATTATAGGAATATTATCGTAAACCTAAATTTTACTGTTACAATGGTATACGAAGTGAGTAAAAATTTCATAATTTAAACCATATGATATATCACCTAAACATAGCTATTTGTTTCATTATTGAATCCACATATATAAGTATCAACACTAAAATCATCATATGAATTTATTGAATTTATTTATTGTAGTATTGTATTGAAATATTTTTTTACCTCTTATCAGTCATCCACCACCAGTTCCTCCACTAAAAAATACTCTTGATTTGTAAACATTTTATTTTTTGAAACATATTTTGACATAATTTTATTATCAACATTATATCTATCCGTAATAGGGCTTTAGATGTTCATAAAGAAAAAACAATCTAATATAAAAACCAAGGTGTATTTATGAATTGTTAATATATAAATTCCATGGAAGGGAATGTTTTGTAGGTAGTGATTTTTAATATTAAAACCATGACTAGAATTACAAATAAATAATACTGCCTATAACATATCATAATAATGAATTACATCACAACCCATGTCAATACAATGCATAATCATTTTTTCATCCTCAACATGTACTCATACATTGTATTTCCATCTTATGAAATGAGTCAACATCTATGAAACATGAACTAAACTTGTATCTTTTGTCATTAATCCATCATAAAAAAGATATCAAAATACAACCAAGGTAGAGCTATCCAATCATTTTTTCAATAAAAAATCATCTATAATTTTATTTTGTAATATTTTATGTATCTTAATTAAAATATTTCACTAGATTTTTTGGTTTACTCACTAGAATAATTAAGAGACTTCATAACTATAATCCAACAAAAACTATATAACGATTTTTTGTCACCTATGAATCCTCGAAACCTCTACTTATGAATTGACACAACATACTCACTCTATGGTTATCGCTCTATATATTTTTTATTATGACCATTTAAAATATGTGATTGTATGTACTATGAATAATGGGGTATATTATTATTTTTCTCAAAATATATAGATATAACTTAATAAATTTTGTTAATAAATATATATGCTCTCAAATTGTAATTTTTGAGATGTTCAACCAATATCATCATAATTTTAGGATCATGAATGTTAATAAAATCTATATATTTTATGGATGTATCAATAATTTAGTCATATATACCAATAGATATTATTTAATATTTGGAGAAAATAAAATAAGAAGGATATGAAATATCATAATTGAAAACTATATGATGTATAAAGGATCATTACTACATTAAATATCATATTTGTTAGTGTTTAATGTGATTCAAAGTATATTTAGAGTCAAGGTAAATTTATATAAGGAAATTTATATCATCATTAGGTTACATGGGCTTAAAACCAAACTAAAATATATTTACCATAATTTACCAAAATTCCAAAACCAATCTATATAATACTACTAAACCCAAACATTATACATATGAATCATCTGATCTGTTTGAACTCTTACACATCCTAACTCATTGAGGCCTCTACTAGGCTAATGTAAAGATGATTATTCCGTACAAAGGACACGTCAAAATATTATAGGGGATAAATACTAAAATATAAAAGTAATAAACATACAATATATAAATTAGTCTATATCAACCTCTATTATTAATATATATTTTAGATAAAAAATAACCTAACAATCGATAATTATATATAAAAATAAATTAATGTCAATGAATGAATAAGGAACCATATGATATATACATCTCAACATTAGAATACACTATAATAATTTATCTTTTGATAAAATATCTAATTATGATGAACATGAAACAATGGAATGCTCTACCACCCTACAACAACTCTTGGAAATAACACCTGCTATTATCCCTAAAACATCATCATATCTATATCCAAAAAATCTTCAATTTTTTCATGTTCAATAGAAAACAAACAATATTTCTAAAAAACTCATATGCATGTGTGTCTAATCATGCTCAATTGAATACCTAAATACTATGATTTTATGACATATGAAAACATTATCGAAAAATGTAAAATGTGTTTCAGATATTAAGGATTAAAAATAAGTAATATATGTCATATGACTATAGTCATTTAAGACATAATAAAGTCTCTATTATTATAGATTTACTATATAAAGGACAAATTATTCTATGTGACTACATTTTCCTAGAATTCATAATTGATCAAAATATTACTACCTATAAAACATACCATCAAGTCACACATCAAAGGTAAGTAAAATCTTGAGGATTCATATGTTTATTAAGATAAATTATTTTTAGTATTTTTATGCCACAAACAAAATCCATAGTTGGTAATCCATTATTCACTAAGGTATGTGTGTATGTTAAGGGACTATAACAACCCTTGATTCAAAACTTCCATGTCACCATTCTGATAATATATTTGAGAACCCACAAAATCTTCAATAATATTTAGCTATAATGTTTGTATTGATCTCTATGTTACATATCTACCCAACCATGAACAAACCCATACAACTCAAAAAAATATAGTAAGGGAACATTGCATTGAATGTGATTTCATATCGATCCTATAAAATTAATTGATGGAGGAACAATGGCTTTCTGAATAAATATTCTTATATGTGGTATAAAGTTAATCAATATAAAGAGGAACCACACCATACGAGTGGGGGAGTTTCAAGATATGTCCATCATTTGTGGCATCCACATCTTATGAGTTCCAAGGGAATACCAACAACATGAATTATTTAGGGGACAAATTATCTATATAGATGTGGGGTGTATGACTAATTGGATAGAATATAAGTGACCTAAAACCCCTCAAAAATATATTTCCAAGAGTTTCAACTACCCCATGTCCCCTAAAATCATCTCAACATATCTCAATTTTCATCTCCATAGTGGTAAAATCCTAAAACTATATAATAAATGTCATATGTTATGAGTAGGGGTTATTGTAATAAATAACCCCATTATACATGGAATATCACTGAGAATAAATTTTTTATTTTTTCACTTGTGATACAATTTAATTAATATTCCAAAACCACAAATTTATGAAAACTGCCTACAATTTAATTTCAGAAAAATGGTTTGCATCCCCTTGTTACTGGTAAAATAAAATGCATCCACAAGCTTTTATATGAAAGTTTACCATCATATAATGTTTATTTTTGGAAGAAAAATTTTTTTATCCTTACCCAAATTTATTATATACTCTCATTTCATTATTGGTGGATTTTACCTCAAGTATAGTACATTTTTTTGTTTTTTTAAATAAAAATTCTATCTCAAGGGGATAGTCAACTTGAACATAGTCTAGATCTAATCATGTTTATTAAAAATATAATCAACATGTACTATGAAATACATGGATTATGTGGACAAGGGGAAATTTTATACTTTACATTAGAGCATTCATATCATGTTTCCTAGAAATTCATGGAAATTACAAATAATTAAACACCGTGTTATATTTAACTCATTCTAAAACTTATCCACTATTAGTGGAATAATTAAACATGACATGTAGATAATATTCACACATAATGTGAATCAATTACATATTTTGTCATTATAAGTTTCTTGTTTATCACTATTTTCATCCATAATAACACCTAAAGTGAAACCATAGGTATCCTACAATATTATTTCAACTCTACGTTCAATATCAACCTCTATTAAATCATAATAAATTATTTATATCTAGAAATTTAACTAGAAACATATTTATAATGAAATAAAATACTACTTCCCTATATATATATATATATATATTAAAACATCATAAATCTCAATGACCTAAAATTACATACTTAAACTCATTAACAATTCAATATATTTTTCATTCCAATATAGCCCGTCATAAGACTAAATAAAGCATATGATCTATTTCAGAACATGTTATTTGAATTAGCGGCCATGAAAAATAATGATATTGATTGTGTAATGAAAATTAGTGATTGAATGAAAAAATATATGCTTTTATGGTTGATGTGTTGTTTTATCAACCATCCATCATCCACAAATACATCAACTATGAAGAATATTGGCCAAATACTAAATTTTATGACAAACACAAATAAATAAATTTAAAAAGTGTTGAAAATTTTGAAACCATATATAAATATGGTATTGAAAATATAATTTACATTATATTAACTAAAATTGAGAAATAAATTCTTAATAATTATTCCTATAACAATTTAGGGTCGCTAATTATTGAAAATTATAGCTTCAATGAGGCTCTATTGCTGATATAGTTAAGAATGTCACAATTTAAATCAATGATTTCAAAAACACAAAATAATTAAGAAATTGATTTAATAAGGGAATTGATTAATAAATTTGGATTAATTATTTTGTATATTTTATCATAAATAAGTAGGATGAGAGTCTATTTGTCGATGGATATATTTCACGTGATAATTTTTTAATAGCACACCTATGATAGTTGTACCTAGAGAACTTTATTTCAACCAATGTATCATTACACATATATAAAAAATTCCATTATAAATATAAATTTTGTGATTACTATCCTATATGGGGATCTATATTAAATATAATGTAAATTTCATATGGATTTTGGTATATACTATAGAATCTTTTTAATATTTGTTATATAATATCTTTGAATTTTTTATGGAGATCTAGTAAAAATGGATCATTGATTGAATCATGATATATTATTTGAAATATTATAATTTTTCATAAAATGGTATATAAATCATATTATATGATTTAAAAATGATAAATTTTAAGATTTATTATAGGTAGAATATGTTAACCATTTCTAATTGTGAGACTAACAACATAACACTATAATTTATTTTATTAAATTAGGGGAATATTGTTTCAAAAACATCAAAATATATATAATATTTACTTAAATAATTAAATGTAGAAATTCACATCACAATAGTTAGGTGGCCTATTTAGAAGATTCAATAAAACTATTACCACTTTTCATTGGAGGGGTTTTGTTTATGAAGATAGAAAATGGTGTAAAACATTATAAGAACATTATTTTGTGTTTATGAGAACAATTTAGTGAATTAAATATAGTTTATAAAAAATTCTTCATTTAAAATTATCAAGGGATCCCTTTTATATGAGTTACTAAAACTATTAATAACTAAAATGAATTTTTAGTAATGATGGCATAATTATTTATGAATAGAATAATCTATAGAGAAAAAATAATAATTTTGAATAAAATATTTTGAACCATAAGGGATACACCATCATGAATTGAACACATTATCAAGGTGAACTATTAAAATAATGGATACATAGTATTGAAAAGAATCCAAAAAAAAAATATTGGACTGTATAACATTATAAAGTGGGGAAAATAATTAATATATTTGATCATGATGCTATATTTTTTATTAGGTTGATTGGAATAGTTTAGGTATATGAAAAAAAAATTGAGGGGGAATTACTCTAATTTTTTTATATAATGGATTGTATAGTGAGAATAATATATTGTTTTCTAGTTTTATTGGAAAATATCACTACCTTTTTACCCCAGTTTCAATATTTATATTTACTTTAAATAATGCATGTGATGGTATTTTTATAAGAAGATGAATTTTTTTTATATTACTCTCATTATTTATTTTTAGTATTATAAATTTCATTTATATTTAAATTTTTATTTTGATATTATAATTTGGAATGAAATTATTTTATTCGATTTTTTTGGAATGTTAGACCAAAATTCAAAGGTTCAAAGTTTATATTTATTATGATTTGACTAAATATGTACTATTTCTAAGTAATGGAATCAAATAAAATATTATAGTACATTATTTTTAACATTATAAAAAATATTTTTAATTATGTATCTCTGATTAATGTTTTGATTTGTAGACAAAAATTGGATCACTTGAACAATAAAAATAGCATTTCAACTAACATCAAATGATAAAGTAAACATAATTATTTAAAATTTAAAGAATGGGGAAATTTTTGGGATTTTTTATAACATATTTAAAAGAAAAAATATTATTAAGAGTCTAAGGACCAAAATAACTCACAAATATTGATTCATGAAATTTAAGGTCATACAATAATTAAAAAACCTAATCTTATTTTTATCTATAAATTTTGATCTTGTAATGATTTATTGAATTTGATATGAGATTAATGACCACATAGGATTTATATCTATATCTTTTTTTCTAAAACATATCCACGGTTCTGTGAAATGTTTGGGTATGTTATTATATGTACTAATATCTATATACTCTCCCCTTTATGTGTTTTTAACCTAAATATTATTGTATATCTTTCATTATTATTTATATTTTTTTTATTTTCCATTATGTATTTCTATATTTAAAAAATGGGGTTCACCAAAATTTAAGGTCATTAGTAAGAATATATATGTTTTTTGGGAAGATAGTAACAACACCTTGAAAAAAATATATCTTATAGGTATATGGCATATATCATAGAACAATATCATGTAATTAATAATATTGTGACATATGGTATTTTACATTATAAAGTTATCTATCTTAAATTAATTTTCTCTCTATCCTCATGAGATTAATTAAAAAAATTGAATATAGGGGTGACTCAAACATCAAGTAATGAACAAAGTAGTGAAAATGGTGGAATAAACCCATCTTTCTGAAATTTGTCACATTTTTCAATAACTAAATACCTATTAAGAATGACTCAAATTCTAAAAGGATTAAATAAAATTCCCAATGAATTTATTCAATGTCTACTAATTACCCAAAAATAATTTCTAATATGATTCATATATAAAATAATACATGCCTATATGATTTCAATTTAGTTCATCCGCAAGTCATTTTTTGACTAAAAATAGTTACACCTATTTTTTGGTACTTTCGGATATGTCATTTTGGATTGAATTGATGATCATAATATATGGTTATACATGAAGAACCAATTGAATTATTCACATCTTTAGATCTAATATAATGGACCAATGTATTATGTAGTTATTACTTTTATGATGAGGAGTGGGATTCTATAAGGAAACATTACATGGTAAATAGTGAAATATATACCACTATGAAAAAAGATTTATTTAAGCATCATTTGAATGATAATCACAAATATATATATAAAACGAATAATATAAACTCCAATAAACTAATGTGGGTCCCTAGTGAGTCCTGATATTAAATAATGAAAATTTTCATTAATAGTTCAAATAATATACGAGAGTATATTATATATATATATATAAATATATTAACACAATGATATAGTAAATGGTAAATCATGAAATTAAATTTCTAAATAAGGTATAATGGAATGGTGATAAGGGGAAATATTTTTTCCATTACAAATAGTGATGTCATTATTGATATAATAATTACTGTATGTAATTAATTAAACTATAGTCCGAGGTCCTTAAGATTCAATAAGTTGTCAAATAATGGATCATAAGATTTTATTCATTTCACCACATCATTGAATGTGTATATATAATATTTTATGGATCTATTTTTAATTTCTATTAAGGATTATTATTGATTCAAACATTCAAAACATGGATTAGGTTAAATGGAACTAAAAATGTATTAGAGGGTTTTATGATAATTTGATGATAAACCATTGTGTATTTAGTAAACTATTTATTAAAAAACTGATAGAATAAAATATATTTTTTTGAATTATATTAACTATGTTTGAGATAATATTAAATTATTCCCATGATTAATAAAAATATGGCTGAATTTAGTAGAAGGTCATATTAATATTGTGATCATTTAACTATTTATATGAAAGAGTGGGTACCCTTGTGTTAACTATGTTTAATGTGAATTTATTTGATTAAAATAAAAGAATAAGGTGCTATGAAATACAGTAACTATTCTTATTAATAATATTGATTACAAAGTCATCATTAAATAATCATTTAAAATTTGTTTTGAGACAATAATTTTTAATGTAATGGATGTTATTTATCATAAATTAGATTAGGGTTGATACTTTTTACATTGATGAATGGTACCAACAGGGATAAAAAATTTCCTAAATGAAAATAATATAAATATTAATCTCATATAGAGAGAGTGGTGTATAATTTAATTTACTGGTGGAAGGATTATTAGTCATGTAGTTCTAGGACGTACGATAAGAACCACAATTATTGTTATATTTTATCGATACATTGATTTGGAAAAGAAAACATGTAGTTTATACTCATATTATTTGAATTAATTTAATATAGTTTTTCATCTTAAAAATAGGATGATGAAACCGCATATAAAATCAATAATACGGTACCACATGATTTTTCCCAAAAAGAATTTATCCTAGAGAGAAAGTATCAACATTTAATGGTGCTAAATGGAAGGGTGTATTTGATTTGTGACTCCTTCAATTTATGATAATTCATTTTCTTACGAAATGAAAAAACATTATAATAAATAGCTTATGTTTTAATAATGATTTTTGTTAAGGTTTTCCAAACTAAAACATTTTGTTCCCCCTTTATTACTCATTGAATGGGACATAAAGGAATATGGGAGTTATATAATTTATGGTTATTTTACATAATCTATATGATGAAAAAAAACATTAAGGTTATTTTTCTTGATACTGTTTACAAATGTTTGTGATATTATAGACTCTAAGAATATAAATGAAGTGGTAATTTAAATGAAAACTACTCATAATGATAGTAACTAATAAAGAGTTGTCTATTGATTTTTTAAAATGGAAAATTTATAATAATGTGTCGTTTGAAAGGGGAAATTAATGAAAATTTATTTTTCTAAAAGGATAATATAAATATCCCAACCATAATAGCATAGAATAAATGGTTAATATATTAAATTTTCACATGATATAAGTTGTTACATTATAATATGATGAACAATTTTCATACCTTAAAAAAGTAGAATCATTCGTGAATCTGACATTTAAAATGGAAAGAAATTATAAAAATATATTCCTTGAGAAAATCATCATTCTTTATATAATTTCAATTAATATCACCCATAGTATAGATCTTTTTATCATGTCTAATGGAAACATAAAAAAGGGTTATCTCCGAAGCTTTATGAGGGAATCCATATATTAGAAGTTGTCGAAGAATATAAATGGAAGAACTAATAAATAAATAATAAATAATGAAAAAATAATTTCATGTTAATAATATAACGAGATTGATAATTTTCCATTGATGATATAACTTTTCATAAAATCACTGGGACATCAATAACTGATTCTGTAATAATATAATACATAATGAAGAGAGTCTCAAACTTACTATCATAACATCATGAGACATCATCATACATAAATTGGAAATTCCTCATTAAATAACAAATCTATTTTAACTTTTGATAAATTTTGATGCATTGGGGGATACTTAATTTTTCCCACCGCCATCCTCTTAATGTGTCCAATGTATTAATCATATGAGTAAAAAATAAATCGTAATCAACACGAATTAATATTCAATTAGTTTCAATATTGGAAGAAATATCCGAATTATTGTAAATAGTATCCCAATATAAATATTCATAAACTTATAGAGTATAATTTTACATCATATAATTAGAATATATCCTTATTACATCATAATATTCACTAAAGATGTTGAAATTTTTGATAATTTATTCAGAATATCACAAGTAAACTTTATTAGGAAAACACCACTTTCATATATAAATATGTTTTTCAAAATCAAAAAATCTATAATATATTGAGAAACATACTTCATTGTAATTTAAAATGGAAAATTTTAATGGAATCTTTCAAATATTGTGGATTAATGGTGGAATGAAATTACATTCCTGCCATGTGTTTTTTAAAAATTGTTTCAATTAACATTTTTTGAAAAAAGATAAACATGCCACAATAATCAAATGAATAGACAATATCATTGAATTCATTTCAGAGAATGAAAAAAAATTTATCAATGACATTGAAAATCATTTTATAATATAATTAAATTTAAGAAATATTTTGAAAGATTACATGGTCATGGGAAAATAATATTCACATGTGAAAGAATAAAAAAGTTCATTTTTTATAAAAACATAAATTCAGTATCATGTGTACATAATGGTAGGTAAATTAAAGGATGTATTTTAATTTCCCAAAATAATTAGAGGATATGATTTTTTTGTGACATATCGAAATTTCAATCCATTCTCCATTTGGAGACTCATATATAATAAATCCCCAATAATGTCGATATTGTGAAATAAACATTTACATTAGGTATGGATTTATTCATATTTGATTTTACCTTATTTTATGATAAATTTAAAATATTTATTCCATTATAAATATATAAGAAAAATAAATATAATATCAAATATTATCACCTATATCATTTCAACACCAATTTATTTATAATTCTTTTCTAAAATCATTGTTTAAGCGTGTTAATATCCACTTTTTTTCATGTATTATTCGATTCAACAGTATGAGTTCATTTATGATTATCATGGATAACTTTTTTATATAATGATAATATTAATGTAAATATCATTTATTTTTTTTTATATAATCAATTATAATTACATACAAAATATATTGATGTAAAAAAAATCATTACACCATACATAGAGATGGTAGGATATGCATGCACATTAACATTATTAACAATTTTTTATTGATATAAGGAAAGAAAGAAAAATAATAAATAAAAATTTATATTAATTATTTAATAAACTATATTTTATAGGTTTATTAAATTTATTTATATTCAGTTCTACATAAAATAAAAATGAATATGTAATCACATCACTTCATGGACGTGGTTATCCTCACACACACACAAGCAACATTATCATTTTCAAATAGATCGAAAGGTAAAATTGAAGATATGATATTATAAATATAGAAGAATAATTGTATCATAAATATCATATATTAACATTACAATCATCATAATAAATGTCAATGATATAAGGTGATGGAAAATGAATTTTATTATTACATAGAGATGATGGTAAACACATACACATGATCAATACATTCACTTCCTATTCGATGAAAAGGAGGGTGTATAATAGCTGTAACATTATAATGATAACATTAAATTTAATTTATGATATTTAATTTATTATTATATGATGAATAAGAGATTTTTTAAGGAGGTAAATAATGAAATAAAGTGAAATTGGTGGGGTCATATGATTTAATTTTCTGCACCAGGCCTCCAATAGATTGCTTATTATGCACCATTTTGAGTGTATTTTTAGAAGATAAACACATATAATTAATATATATTTAATTTTATTTAATAATTGGATATGTTTTTATTGACATATATGGATCAATTTGGTTCAATTAACAGAGAATTGGGCTGTCCTTTTATACGTTGGGGAGTGGACACTAGTAAAATTTATTAAAATAAAAATATATAATGATACCAAAATTAATCCAAATAAATCAAAAATATCCATTGGATATATTATTTAATAGTTTTAAGTCAAAATACTTCTATATAATATTATTTGTATATTTTTTACATACTAAACTACAACTATCTATTTATTTAACCATCCCATTAAACTCGATTCTTCATTAACCACATTGATTTTTTTGGTTCCTACAATTCATTATGGACACAAAGGAATGAGGATTTATTTTCAAATTTTTACATGGACATTACGAATATTGGAACCATTTTATGAAACTCCCTTCAAAATAGTGTAATTTTTTTATTTTTTATTAAATACACATTACGTGATGAAAAATAATTTTCTAGAAAAAATTATTTTCATAGGTATAATCAACTATTATAGAAAAATCATAAATAAAGTTAATTAAAATGAAAATAATTTTATTATTAATAATATATTAACTAATTTTACATTAAAATAATTTTAAAAAAAAAATTAAATAAATTAACATACTTGAGAAAAATACATCTTTAAATATAATATAATATCTTTCATGCACATTAAAAATGAATATTTTTAGGAAATTTAGAAAATAACATTCTAGTTATTACAATATTATTTTCAAAGTGATGTTAATTTATTATCAAATAAATTTTCTATAATTATTATAAATTAATTAATGTATTTTCTAAAAATGTAAATAAAAATTATTTTGATTAGAAATATATTTTTGAAAGTTATAATGACTATGAAAAAAAATTATTAATATATATATACATATTTTCATTAACATAAACCATTCAAAATAGTTTTTTATGATTTATTTATTCCATTTGACATTACAAATTTAACAACTATTCTATAATATTAAAATTTCAATAATAACACTATTTTAGTATAATGACATTCAAATAAATAATCATGTTGCATGTTAACGAAGATATTAACAACATAAAATTATTTAATGATATATATATATATATATATATATATATTTAAATATTTAGTTTTACATCTTACCCCCACATAATAATTACTTCATCAATGATTGATCACTCTTATACAAATAATATAGGTAACTTCTCCCTCATCACATCCTCATGTTCCCACATTGCTTACTCAAATTTAGGTTTTGGAAACAAAAAATTTACAATATTAGTGGGATTATTTCATTCCAAATCCTATATATAATATTGAATCTCTAGTGGTTTAACATATTAGAGATATATTGATCTAGTTCTATGACCTATCATTTCAGTACACGTAAATGATCAGGTTAGCACATTCATAGGAGATATACATAGTACACATCAAGATCATTAGATACTTTTTTGGAATCACCAATTTATTTGATACCATCCCAATGGGGTCTTAAATATTTATTGGAGTTATATATCATTGTCTTATCATGCCCTTACTTCCAATTATCATTTACTTCTCTAGGTAAATATTTTTAGGAGTTCATTTTCATTGAAATCAAATGATAAATTATACCATCAATTTTCAACATAACTTTTTTGTCGAACTTGACATTCCATTATTTTTTGTTTAAAGGATGTAAAACAATTCATAATTTCATAATCTATATATTTATCTAATAAAAATAATTCTCTAACTTATTTTATTAAAGTTTTAAATCTTATATTTCTATAATATAGGGATTTATAATGATCCATCTAAATTCTTAAGAGAATGTAATTTTTCAACTAATATTCCCCCATAGGACATTATTAATACCAAACTAATTTTAAATCCGAATATGAAGAACTAAAATTTCAATTATAGTTGGCCCGATCAGAAAAAACATCTATCTATAGATGATAAGTAGTTATAAAAAACATCTCCATATCCATACCTATAAGGACCCATCCTTAAACCTTACATAATCGTGAGTTATTACAAGATTACACATTGAGGATCATTTCAGTTTTAGAGTTTTAGAGAATTAGATCATAAAACTTGCATTACGTTCCATATTTAAAAAAAGTGGTTACATAAAAGATAGTATTCATTTTTTACATCAATGGAAACATATTTAAAATAAAACATGGATTATTTCTTAACACTTCTTTGACACTATCATCACATCATGTACCATTCCCTTGACCTACGAAAATCATTTCAAAAACTTGGGATGAGCATAAAAACCTTAGTAAGGGTTATAAAAATATAGAAAGGAAACATGATTTCATATATACATAAGAATGAAATCATACATTACCCATAAAACATAAGCACTTTAACTCCTTCATGTTACCCAATGAATTGGAGAGCTATATCGGGCTCACCTGCCCTTAGTTTATCACCGAACCACCCGTCTTCATAACAATTCCCAAGAATCATAACCTAATCGTATCACATAAAACATGCATAAATGAAACATAACATTTCCACTTTTAAATAAAAAGATATCAATACAACAAATTGATATAAAAACATTATGAAAACCATTTCCAACAACAAAATAAATGAAAAGTAAAACATGGTATTTATTTTTCATTTTAAAAAAGTTATGGATTGTAGAGGAATCCGAAACTCAAATAATGGTCATAGCGGTGGAGAAGATGTTGTCGCCGCATACGTACGATGAAAACATTCCCTTTTTTCATTTAGTAAAATGCTTTGTATAAAAATATTCCTTTTGTATAAACATAAAATTCAAAGTGATTTATACACCATATAAAATAAGGTTGTGTATAAAACAAAATATGCCTCAATGAAAGGAGATTGAGACGATGTCCCATACCTCGGGTCCGACTTGACTTGATCGTTCTTTAACGTCCTGAATCATAAACTTGAGTTAATTTATACTTGATTAAGAACCTTTTTCAAGTTCATTATTCCTTTTATATCACTTATTACCATGTTATGAACACTATATAATTATTTAAGTTAATAATGGTCATTTTGTCGATCATTGGTACTTGAGTCAAAATTAAAACTCTTTATAATTACAAGTTGTTCATGTGGTAAAATAGCCATTATATATAGAATTATATTCATGATTTAAATATCATATATATCATATATATCCAGTATATAAATGCATTTATAATATTACATAATCATTTAGATGAAAGAAATGAAATGCACCATTCATGGAGACAGTAAGCCGTACGTACGCATGAACGCTACTTTCATTTCTATGTCATATTAATGGAACTAGAACTAAATGAGAGATATGTATATTTTAATTCCAAAATTATATTCATCATTTAGATGTAACAAACATCATATATATCCATTATATATATGTACTTATAATAGTACATTACATTTGGGGATAAGAAATGAAATGCACCATTCATGGAGACTGTAAGCTGTGCGTACGCATGAACACTACTTTCATTTCTATCTCATACTTTAATGGAATTAAAACATAATGATACATAATAGTATTATAATTCAAGTGTGGTATCATATATAATATCATTAAATATACCCTTTATACATACCACATATGGTATTAACAAATCAAATCACTTTGAGGGGGCGGTAGTCTGCACTTCCTAAAATGAAGATATTGCGTTTACCCATAATGGAAACCGTAAAGGTATGAAATAAATGAAAAATCCAGAAGATTAAGGAAATAATAAAAATATTATATATCATATATAAATATAGTTACATATTAATGGCCACCTTTGAAGGTGTTAAAATAATATTGAACAATCCATATTTCGTGAGGCAGAAATTCACCATCCACAGAAACAGTATGTTCTTTATCCATTAGATGTAAGTGTGTGTAAGTGTAGCTCGAATAATTCATATAAAAACATCCTAGTATATTTAAAATATTGTATCTGTTAAAAAAGAAATTAATAAAAAGAATTTAGGGGGTTGGACAAGCAAAATAAAACAAAAGAACACAAGTGAAGACATTACCTTAAAATCGGGTAACTCTCTTTGATTTGAGCTCAAAGGCTTCCGTTGGAAAACTTTTTCCCAAAGTGAGGATTATAGGAGTAATGTAGGGATGTGGAGATACAAGATGGGAAGGGTTTGGATGAGAAAAATTCTTGAGAGGTGTGGGTAAGGTGGTAGAGGTGGGGGCCTTTTATAAGAGGAGTGGAGGGGCACTCTTGGAAAGGTATAAAATGTTACTTTATTTTCAAATGCGTTTCTGATTTTAAAGGTCCCAAATTGATTTATTTTTAGTATAAGGTGATAAGGGTTAGAAATATACTAATCTAATAGGTCTTTGACAAGTTTAAGTTATAGTTTTAACAATATCATTTCATTTTATTTAAATCCTTTATTAATGAGGTAATCGCTGCATCATCATGATGTCATAAATAATTTAATTTATTTAATGTCTAAAAATTACAAAAAAAATATTATGATGTAGTAAATATTTTTATCTTTACAATGACTATTTATAGTCTAATATATCATTTATGTAGTCAAAATAAAAAATGTTTTTCTCAGGTGATACATTCTTTGTTATATTTAATTTTCTTTAAAAATAAAAAGATAAAAAGTCATTATCACACAAAAGTGATTCCATGGGGTCCCCATGTTTGGAAAAAGGCATACCATGGTCGGCCATTACAAAACCAGTAGTATTAGGACACATGTTGGGGTAATTTTTTATTATTATGATATTATTTTATTATCCTTAACTACCTGATTACTAATTAATCAAGATAATTAAAGATAATTATCGTCGTTACTATTCATAATGTCCAAAAACAAAAAAGTCTTGATTTCATAATTTGGAACTTATGATTACAAATATGTAATCCATTTTACCAAATTACAAACATAGAAATTGCAATAATTAATTTAAAAATAATTTCCGTTGTCAAAACAAATAGCGGGTTTTTTTTGAAACAATATCTATGAAAAGTTTGGCATTAGTTTATGCCCAATTACAAAGTGAAATTAATACTAATGACCACCATTAGATTAAATGGTAAGAATATAACCAAATTACACTTTAAGAACAATTAAAAAATATAATATAACCATATAATTAAATTAGATGAAAAAGTAGTTTTGATGTAAAATGCAGTATTTTTCACTATTCATTAAAAAATGAACATTGTCAGAAAAATACCAAAAATTTAACCAATGTAAATTTAAATTTCCAAATCATAAATAATATGTCTATTTTGTCAAATAGATCTTATAAAATTTTCAAAATTTTGATTTAAAAATGGTTTTCCATCAAAAGGCAGTAAAACAATATTTTAAAAAATATTAGTGTATTCCATGCTTAAGATTGGATTTATTCTCATTTTAAGCCTCTAAAACACTATATTATTCATAAATAGACATACATAAACATATCTATTATTCATTACTTACTTGATATGTTACAAACTTCCCCCCTTTAGAAAAATTGCATCCCCGTAATTTATTTACTTATCGAATAAGTAGGGGTATTTATCCCTCATTGCATTTTCAGATTCCCATGTTGCCTCTTCACTAATGTGGTTCTTCCACAAAACCTTTACTTGATGAATCACCTTATTCCTAAACACCTTCTCCCTATGGTCAAGAATTTGGACCAGTTTTTCCTCATAAGATAGATTCTCTTCCAGCTAAACTACCTCTAGACTCAAAACATGTGATGGATCTGTCATATACATTCTCAACATCGAAACATGAAAACCAATGTGTACCTGAGATAAAATCGGAGGTAATTCCACTTGGTAAGCAACTGATCCAACTCTCTCCAGAATTTAATATGGTCCAATGAACCCTGGGCTCATGTTTCCTTTCTTACCAAATCGCATCACACTTTTCCATGGTGATACTTTGAAAAAAACATGACCACCTACCTCAAAAGAGAGATCCTTCCTCCTGTTATTCTCATAACTCTTCTACCTGCTTTGAGCTGTTCTCATGTGATTCTGTATCAGCTAAAATTTTTCTGCCAACTCTTCTACCAATTCCTATCCCATCAACTTCCTTTGACACACTTTATCCAAGAAAGCTGGAGTTCGACACTGCTTCCCATATAGTTCCTCAAATAGTGCCATCTGTATACTGGAATGAAAACTGTTATTATATGAAAATTGAACCAAAGAAAGATGTTGGTCCCAACTTCCCTGATAATCCATCAAACAAGCACGTAGCATATCTTCCAAAGTCTGAATCGTTCTTTATGACTTCCCATCTGATTTAGGATGAAAAGATGTACTAAAATTTAATTCAGTACCCAACGACTTCTGAAGGCCTTTCCAAAAGTTATAAGTGAAGATGGGATCATGATTATATACTATTGAGAGAGGAACTCCATGTAACCTGACAATCTCTTTAAGATACAAATGAGAAAGTTGATCTAGGGGAAAAGTATCTCGAATAGGAAGGAAATGAGCAGATTTATTCAAGCGATCAACAATAACCCATATTGCATTATTACCTCAAGATGTCTTCGGTAATCCCACAACAAATTCCATGGATATATTTTCCTATTTACACTCTGGCACTGGTAAAGGCTGAAGTATCCTTTTCAGTAACTGCCGCTCTTCTTTAACCTGCTTACAATTCAAACACTTCATAGTAAAATAAACAATATCTCTTTTCATTCAATCCCACCAGTAATACTCCCGCAGATCATTGTACATTTTAGTACTGCCAGGATGAACTGAAAATGGGGAACTATGAGCTTCACATAACATCTCTCTATTAAACTGTGAATCACAAGGCACACACAATCTCTTCCAAAATCTCAAAACACAATCACTCTCAATGTTTAATTAAGGAAACTTACCCTTCTGAACTAGCTCTACCATTTTCTAAAACTAACTGTCTTGCTTCTGTGCTTGCTTGATTCTGTCTGATAGAGAAGATTTCACTGATACATGAAACAAAACAAAAGAACATCCTGCACCAACTACCTTTATTCCAAAGTTCATCAAATCCTTAACCAAAGGATCACATTCCAAATGCATCATTGTTAATGAAGCATTACTTTTTCGACTCAATGCATCAGCCACTTTATTTGCTTTTCCCGGATGGTAATGAATCGTACAATCATAATCCTTGATTAATTATAGACATCTCCTCTGTCTCATGTTAAATTCTTCTTGAGTGAATATTCATTTTAAAATTTTTTTATCGGTATATATTTCACACTTTACTCCATACAAATGATGCCTCCAAATTTATAAAGAAAAAGAAATAGATGCTAATTCCAAATCATGTGTAGGGTAATTTACCTAATGAGTTTTCAACTTTCGTGAAGCATAAGAAATTACCTGATCATTCTGCATTAGGACGCAACCAATTCCTTTCAATGAGGCATCACTGTAGATAACAAACTCACCATTCCTAGAAGGTAGTTCCAAAATTGGAGCATTCAACAATCTTCTTTTCAGTTCCTAAAAACAATCATCACATTCTTTTGTCCAGATAAACTTAACACCCTTCTGAATTAGCTTAGTCATTGGAATAGATAACCATGAGAAATTTATAACAAACCTTCAGTAGTAACATGCCAAACCAAGAAAACTATAGATCTCAGTTACATTTTTGGTTCTTGGGCATTCTTCAACAACTTTTGTTTTTGCAGGATCCACAGTTATTCCATCTGTAGAAACAATATGACCATGGAAAGAAATTTGTTGCAACCAAAACTCACACTTGCCAAATATCCCATACAATTTATTTTCTTTTAAGGTTTGAAAAATACCCCTTAAATGACTTTAATGCTTCTATTTAATTTTAGAAAACACCAAAATATCATCAATAAAAATAGCCAACATTTTTCACCTGAGTCAACTGAGCCATCAATGCAACAAACTGTTTAGTTCTGATTCTGACCATCTTAGGATACAGATTTGAAAGGTCATTTCCCTCTGTATGGCTTCCCAAAAAATATGTTATGTTTCCTCTAGGAAAAACCATTCTTAACACAGAAATATATTAGGAGAAGCAACATGGTAATCTTTAAATGCTATATCATTTCAATCATACCATAAATTAATTTATAATTTAATAATTTTCTAACTCCTAAAGTTGTCTAAACCAACCTCTGATACCAACTATAAGGCCCCAGCCATAAACCGTACTTAATCTTGAGTTATTACAAGATTACACATTCAGGATCTTTTCAGGTTTAGAGTTTTAGAGAATTAGATCACAAAACTTGCAATACATTCCTCATTTAAACAAAGTGGTTACATAAAAGATAGTATTCATTTTCCCCATCAATGGAAACATATTTAAAATAAAATATGGATTCTTTCTTGACACTTCCTTGAAACTATCATCACATCATGTACCATTCCCTTGACCAGTGAAAATCATTTCAAAAACTTGGGATGAGTATAAAAAGCTCAGTAAGGCTTATAAAAATATGGAAAGGAAACATGAGTTCATATAATCATAAGAATGAAATCACAATTTACCCATAAAACATAAGAACTTTAAAATACCTCATCAAATCATGAATAAATCATAGAAATCATAAGACATAAAGGTAACTTGAGGCATTCATAACATTCTTACGCAGGGAGAAACCCTCTTGGTTACGTTTGGAATACCCATCGTAGTATATTACCTAAATGTCTTTGGAGAAACCTTAACCTTTAACTCCTTTGTGTTACCCAATGCATTGGAGAGCTATATAGGTCTCACCTTTCCTTAGTTTATCACATAACCACCCGTCTTCATAACAATTCCCAAGAACCATAACATAATCGTATCACATAAAACATGCATAAATGCAACATAACATTTCCACTTTTCAATCACAAGATATCAATACAACAAATTGATATAAAAACACTATGAAAACCATTTTCAACACCAAAATAATTGAAAAGTAAAACATGGTATTTATTTTTCATTTTAAAAAAGGCATGTCTTGTAGAGGAAGCCGAAACTCATATAATGGTCACGACGGCGGAGAAGACGTTGTCGCCGCATACGTACGACAAAAACATTCCCTTTTGTCGTTTAGTAAAAAGCTTCGTATAAAAAGATTCTTTTTGGATAAAAATAAAAGTCAAAGGGGTTTATACACCGTATAAAATATGGTTTTTTATAAAAAAATATGCCTCAATGGAAGGAGATTGAGACGATGTCCTATACCTCGGGTCCGACTTGACTCGATCGTTCTTTAACGTCCAGAATCATAAACTTGAGTTATTTTATACTTGGTTAAGAACCTTTTTCAAGTTCATTATTCCTTTTATATCACATATTACTATTTTATGAACACTATATAATTATTTAAGTTAATAATGGTTGTTTTTTCGATCATTGGTACTGGAGTCGAAAATAAACTCTTTATAATTACAAGTTGATCATGTGGTAAAATATCCATTATATAAAGAATTGTATTAATGATTTTGATATCATATATATCATATATATCCAGTATATACATGCATTTATAATATTACATAATCATTTAGAGGTAAGAAATGAAATGCACCATTCATGGAGATGGTAAGTCGTACGTACGCATGAACGCTACTTTCATTTCTTTGTCATATTAATGGAACTAGAACTAAATGAGAGATATGCATATTTTAATTCCAGAATTATATTCATCATTTATATGTAACATAAATCATATATATCCATTATATATATATGTACTTACAATATTACATTACATTTGGGGATAAGAAATGAAATTCACCGTTCATGGAGACGGTAAGCCGTACGTACGCATGAACGCTACTTTCATTTCTATCTTATACTTTAATGGAATTAAAACATAATGATACATAATAGTATTATAATCACAGTATGTTATCATATATAATATCATTAAATTTATCCTTTATACGTAGCACATATGGTATTAACGAATCAAATCACTTTGAGGGGGTGGTAGTCCCCACTTCCTAAAATGAAGATATCGTGTTTACCCATAATGGAAACAATAAAGGTATTCAATAAAAGAAAAATACGGAAGCTTAAGGAAAAAATAAACATATTATATATCATATATAAATATATTGACATCTTAATGGCCACCTTTTAAGGTGTTAAAAGAATATCAAACAATCATCGTTTCGTGAGGCAGAAATTCACCATCCACAGAAACAGTATGTTCTTTAACCATTATATGTAGGTGTGTGTAAGTGTAGCTAGAATCCTTATTATAAAAAAATCTTATTATATTTATGATACTAGAGTTTTCAATAAATAAATGAATAAAAAGAGTTTAGGGGGTTGGAGAAGCAAAATAAAAGAAAAGAAAACAAATGAAGACATTACCTTAAAATCGGGTAACTCTCTTTGATTTGAGCTCAAAGGATTCCTTGGGAAGACTTATACCCAAAGTGAGGCTACTAGGAGTAAGGGAGGGATGTGTAGAGAGAAAATGGGCAGGGTGTGGTCAAGCCAATGTCTTGAGAGTCGTGGGTAAGGTGGTAGAGGCGGGGGCCTTTTATAAGAGGAGAGGAGGGGCACTCTTGGAAAGGTATAAAAGGTTACTTTATTTTCAAATGAGTTTCGGATTTTAAAGGTCCCACATTGATATATTTTTAGGATAAGGTGATAAGGGTTCGAAATATACTCATCCAATAGGTCTTTTACAAGTGTAAGATATAGTTTTAACATTATCTTTTCATTTTATTTAAATCCTTTATTAATGAGGTAATTACTGCATCATCATGATGTCATAAATAATTTAATTTATTTAATGTCTAAAAATTACAAAACAAATACTATGATGTAGGAAATATTTTTAGCTTTTCAATGACTATTTATAGTCCAATATATCATTTATGTATAAAATATTAAAAATGTTTTACTAAGGTGATATATTCTTTGTTATATTTAACTTTCTTTAAAAATAAAAAGATAAAAAGCCATTATCACACAAAAGTGATTCCATGGGGTCCCAAAGTATGGCACAAGGCATCCCATGGTCGTCCATGACACAACCAGTAGTATTAGAATACATTTTGGGGTCATTTGTTATTATTATGATATTATTTTATTATCCTTAACTACCCGATTACTAATTAATCAAGATAATTAAAGATAATTACCGTCGTTACTATTCATAATGTCCAAAAACAAAAGTGTCTTGATTAAATAATTTGGTCCTTATGATTCCAAATATGTAATCTATTTTACCAAATTCCAAACACAGAAATTGCAATAATTAATTTAAAAATAATTTCCGTTGTCAAAACAAATCGCGGGTTTTTTTTGAAACAATATCTATGAAATGTTTGGCATTAGTTTATGCCCAATTCCATAGTGAAAATAATCCTAATTACCAAAATTGGATTAAATGGTAAAAATATATTCAAATTACACTTTAATACCAATTAAAAAGATAATCTAACTATATAATTAAATTAGATGAAAAAGCAGTATTGATGTAAAATACAGTGTTTTTCACTATTCATTATAAAATGAACATTGTCAAAAAAACACCAAAAATTTTTCAAATGTAAATTTCAATGTCCCAATAATAATGAATATGTTTATTTTGAAAAATAGAGCTGATAAAATTGTCAAAAGTTTGATTTAAAAAAGTTTTTCCATAAAAAGGCATTAAAACAATCTTTTAAATAATATTAGTGTATTCCATGCTTAAGATTGGATTTATTCTCATTTTAAGCCTCTAAAACACTATATTATTCATAAATAGACATAGATAAAAATATCTATTATTCATTACTTACTTGGGATGTTACAATACCTCTATAAAGATTGCATCAGAATGTTATGGTAAAACATTGATACAAATGTCATATAATTGGGAGTAATATGACAAGAAATACGATTAATTATTTAATTAATAACAGAGTTTTTAACTCAAGATTGAAATCTGATTGAATTGATATAATATTCATTGATTTTAGAATGCAATCAACTAAAACCCATATAGTGTGGCAAATATTTGATGTTTTGGGGAATTAGTTGATGATTTCTATTTTAATGTTTTCCATTTCCATTATAATGTGTATAATAGTTTTCACATTCTATTATATATATATATATATATTAACCAATTTTTTTTTGAAATACTCATCATTTGTACATATACACTATAATATCCATTTGCATGTTATCCCAACAAAAATTCCCTTTTCAATATCTATTCATCATCTAACATCCATGATGAAAAATAATGAGAACTATGAGATTCACCCATTAGCTCAATATTTATAAATGGTATTTAAATTAAAAAAACTAGGTTTCTTAATCTTATTATTTCTTCATGATCATGTTTGATCATAAGAACATATATCCCATTTTTATGTAATTCCCCATCTTCTTTTTTCTCATAATTATTCATCTAATGAATGGATGGTTAATATTAATATGATAATCCTAATATATATCCTTTTCGAAATTAATTTAGATATCCAAAATTGAAAATTAGGTAATAATTGATCTACATTAATCCTAATTATAAAAAAATATAATTTTTTATACTATGAGAATCATCCACCTTATTACACTTCATACACTGATATTATAATGTGAATTCATAATCATTTATCAAATTCACCCATATTCTCTTGTTCATATTGAAATATTTCTTTCTATGTATATATATATATATTTATTTGTGATCAGTATATACATGGCATAATTATTCATACTAAAAATTACTATGTATATTAAATTAAAAAAACCCCACTACCATAATCATCTATGAGAAAATTTACTAGACTAAAAAAAGTATAAAATATTTAGAAACATATTTCATTGTAATTAAAAATGGAATATTTTAATATAATCTTCCAAATATTGTGGATTAATGGTTGAAGGAAATTACATTCATTCCATGTGTTTTTCAAAAAAAAATCAATTAACATTTTTAGAAAAAAGATAAACATACCTCAATAATCAAATGAATAGGAGATTTCATTGAATACATTTCAGTGAAAAAAAATTATCAATGAAATTGAAAATAATTTTATAATATAATTAAATTTAAGAAATATTTTTAATTATTACATTGTCATGGGAAAATAATATTCATAGGTGAAAGAATAAAAAATTTCATTTTTTATAAAAACATAAATTCAGTATCATGTATACTTAATGGTAGGTAAATAAAAACAAGTATTTTTATAAGGCCCCAGCATTAAACCTTACTTAATCTTGAGTTATTACATGATTATACATTGAGGATCTTTTCAGGTTTAGAGTTTTAGAGAATTAGATCATGAAACTTGCATTATATTCCACATTTAAACAAAGTGGTTACATAAAAGAAAGTATTCATTCTTCCCATCAACGGAAACATATTTAAAATAAAACATGGATTATTTCTTGACACATCCTTGACACTATCATCACATCATGTACCTTTCCCTTGACCTATGAAAAACATTTCAAAAACTTGGGATGAGCAAAAAAATCTCAGTAAGGGTTATAAAAAAAATATGGAAAGGAAACATGAGTTCATATGTACATAAGAATGAAATCATACTTTACCCATAAAACATAAGAACTTTAACATACCTCATAAAATCATAGATATCATATGACATAAAGGTAACTTGAGGAATTCATAACATTCTTACGTAGGGAGTAACCCTCTTGGTTACGTTTGGAATACCCATCATAGTATATTCCCTAAATCTCTTCGGAGAAACCTTAACGTTTCACTACTTCGCGTTACCCGATGCATTAGAGAGTTATATCAGGCCCACCCACCCTTAGTTTATCACATAATCACCCGTCTTCATAATAATGCCCATGAACCTCAACATAATCGTATCACATAAAACATGCATAAAGGAAACATAACATTTCCACATTTCAATCATAAGATATCAATACAACACATTGATATAAAAACATTATGAAAACCATTTTCAATACCAAAATAAATGAAAATTAAAACATGGTATTTATTTTTCTTTTAAAAAAAGGTATGGCTTGTAGAGGAAGTCGAAACTCAAATAATGGTCACGGCGGCGGAGAAGTCGTTTTCGCCGCATACGTACGACAAATACATTCCCTTTTTTCGTTTAGTAAACGCTTCTTATAAAAAGGATTCCTTTTGAATAAACGTAAAATTCAAAGGGGTTTATACACCGTATAAAAGAAGGTTGTGTATAAAACAAAATATGACTCAATGAATGGAGATTGAGACGAAGTCCCATACAAAGACGGTATCCTTGGATTAAGGATAAATCTGTTACATAACTAGGTGTGAAAAACGAATACACGAAATATAAGTGGGTATTAATTGTAAAACAATCATAGGAAATTCACACACAATCATAGAACTACATATTCAAGGTGTACAAGTTTATCCCAAAGAATCAAAATTGGGTTAAGAAGTTCCCTTGCAATAATTAGACAGCCTAACAGCGTCACTTCAAAATTCAGAAAGAGAGTTGATGAGAGATAAAAAGGGTATCTCATCACTTGGACATAAAATTCACATCAATAAGGATATAGAAGAACATATCCCAAAATAATATTATGTGAATTAAAATACATAACAAAATAAGTCTTTTAAAATGAGGAAGGTGAAAGGTTCCCTTACCGACATGGGTATCATTCGAAACATACACCTCGTGAATGAAGGACAATACAACATTGATGTGAATACTCATAAAAGAATTTATATTACACAATGAGTAAAATAATGGGCAGTACATACACCACTCAAAGGAAATTGTGGAAAATTTAGCATAAATCTCAGGGGTATAAAAGTGAGATGAAAAATCCCTTATGAAAACTCGGCAGCCTAACGGCACCACTTAAAACTTCCAAAAATGGATTGATGAGATCAAATAGGGTATCTCATCACATTACAATAAAATTTACAGAAAGAAGAATAGAAAAGAACATCCCCCATCATAACAAAGAGGAGCTTAAAATAAGTGACATAAAGGAGAGTACTTAAAAATAAAGAGAGAGGTTAGATCTCTTACGAAAATTCGGCAGCCTAACAGCGCCACTTAAAACTTTAAAAATGGATTGATGAGAGAGATTAGGGTCTCTCATCACATGAACATAAAAATTAAATTAATATTAATATAAAATAACATCCCAATAAAAATAAAGATGTGCTTTAAAAGGAATTACATAAAGAGTGTACTTAAAAAGAAAGAGTGGAGTAGGATCCCTTACCTCGGGTCCGACTTGACTCGATCATTCTCTAACATCCTGAATAATAAACTTGAGTTAATCTAAACTTTATTAATAACCTTTTTCTAGTTCATTATTTTTTTTAGATCACTTATTTCAATGTTATAAACATTATTTAATCATTTAAGTTAATAATGTTTGTTTTGTCGATATTTGGTTCTTATGTCGAAAGTGGAGTTCTTACATGTTGTTCGTGTGGTCAAATTTTCATTATATCCAGAATTATATTCATGATTTGGATATCATATATATCATATATGTCAAGAATATACATGTATTTATAATATTACATAATCATTTAGAGGTAATAAATGAAATGCACCGTTCATGGAGACGGTAAGCCGTACGTACGCATGAACGCTACTTTCATTTCTATGTCATATTAATTGAATTAAAACTAAATGAGAGGTATGTATATATTAATTCCAGAATTATATTAATCATTTAGATGTATCATTAATCATATATATCCATTATATACATGTACTTATAATAGTACATTACATTTTGGGATAAGAAATGAAATGCACCGTTCATGGAGATGGTAAGCCGTACGTACGCATGAACGCTACATTCATTTCTATTTCATATTTTTATGGAATGGAATAATAATTATATAGAGGTATATTATAATTCCAATATAACATAATATATAATAACTTTAAATCCATCCTTTATACATCCCATATATGGAATTAACGAATCACATCACTTTGAGGGGGCGGTAGTCCGCACTTCCTTAAGTGAAGATATCGCGTTTACCCATAATGGAAACCATAAAGGTATTCCCAAAAAGAAAAATACAGAAGTTTAAGTAAAACATAAACATATTATATATCATATATAAATATGGTGTCATCTTAATGGCCACCTTTAAAGGTTTTAAAAGAATGTTGAACAATCATCGTTTCGGGAGGCCGAAATTCGTCATCCACGGAAACAGTATGTTCTTTAACCATTACATGTTGGTGTGTGAATATGTAGCTCGAATAATTCTTATAAAAACATCCTAGTATATTTATTATACTGGATTTGTTACAAAAGAAATGAATAAAAAGAGTTTAGGGGGATGGAGAAGCAAAATAAAACAAAAGGACTCAAGTGAAGACATTACCTTAAAATCGGGTAACTCCCTTTGGTTTGAGCTCAAAGGCTTCCTTGGGAAGACTTCTGCCCAAAGTGAGGCTTCAAGGAGTTATAGAGGGATGTGGAGGGAAAAAATGGGCAGGGGTTGGCCGAGCCAAACGGCTTTGGGAGTGTGGGTAAGGAGGTAGAGGTGTGGGCCTTTTATAAGAGGAGAGGAGGGGCACTCTTGGAAAATAAAGATAAGTTACTTTATTTTAAAATGAGTTTCGGATTCAAAAGGTACCACATTGATATAATTCAAGGATAAGGTGATAAGGGTTCTAAATCCACTCATCCAATTGGTTTTGGACATGTGTAGGTATTATATTTTACATTATCTTTCCATTTTTTTAAATCCCTTATTAATGAGGTAATCGTTGCATCATCATGATGTCATAAATAATTTAATTTATTTAAAGTCTAAAAATTATAAAAAAATACTATGATGTAGGAAATTGTTTTATCTTTACAAGAAAATTTATAATCAAAAATCTGACTTGTATAACCCCATGTAAAAATTGTTTTAGTAAAACATCTCATGTGTGTGTCATTTTTACTTTAACATTAAATAAAAAGTTATTTATGTCATTTCCCAACCAAAGTGGCTCCATGGGGTCCCCAAGTTGACCCATGGCTTGTATTGTTCGTCCAAGACATATAAAATGAGGTTAGGACATGTGTCATGTTCATTTCATATTATTAATACATTATTTTTACCTTAAACTACACTAATTACCTCTAATCGTGATTAAAAACTTAATAAGTTACTATTCACCAAAAAATTATTTTAATCCTATTGAACCAAATTTTACTTCTTAATGACAAACATGTATGTATGATTTTTGAAATTCAAAACAAAAAGGTGGAAAAATTTCATTTAAACGAAAATCAGTTTTTATAAGTACCACTTAGTGGTTTCACTATTCATCAAAAAATTGATGTTTTTCAGAAAATTACCAAAAATTCACCCTAAGCTATATTTGATATTCCGAATTCAAAAATGAAGTATATTTTAAAAAATTCACAACATATAAGTTACATTAATTAATTTAATAATTAATTCCCGATGTCAGAGCAAATAGCGTGTTTTTATGAAACAATAAGTATCAGAAGATTGACACTAGTTTAAGTCTGATTTCAAAGTGAAATTAATTCCAAAGACCACTATTGGATTTAATGGTAAAAATATATTTTAATTTTACTTTAAAACCAATTCAAAAGATAATCTAATAATATAAATAAATTAGATTAAAAAGTGGTTTTGAATTAAAATACAACATTTTACACTATTCATTAAAAAAATGAACTTTATCGGAAAGATACCAAAAATTTACACAAAGTTAATTTTGATATCCCAATTATTAAGAAGAGTTTTATTTTGTCCAAAAGGATTTATAAGAGTGAACAAAACTATATTTAATGACGGTTCTCCATCAAAAGGCAATAAGTGAACCTTTAGTGAAAACTAGGGCATATACGCCTAAAATTGAATTCTTTCCGTATTTTATGCCTTTATCTTTTATTGGATAAATGTAAAAACATTCAAAAACATATATAATCATATTTTAGTTATTTCTATCCATTCCCACCAATACAAAGGCTACTTGTTAACTACCATTTAAAATAATATTATTTTATTATTAGAGTGCAACGCAAGATTCCCAAGAAACTCGTTGTTGCGTGTTGGGTACGCCATCGAGCATAGCGTCCCCTTTAAAGTCATATTAATATTTTATTCACAATTCTGGATAAATATGAAATTTCATATTCTTAATTTACCTGGGGTGTTACATCCTTCCCCCCTTTTGAGAATTGCGTCCTCTCAATTTTTAAAATTGAGCTTGGAAACATCCTTGAAAGTCCCACATCGGAACAAGAGTTGGTAAAACAATCACTTTAAAATAAAGAAAGATAAGTACAAAGGTCACCTGAGTTAACCCATACTAGGATTACATGTAGAAAATTATGGGCATGGAGGAGAAAACATAGGGTCATGTTCTGATGGAGAGTGATAGAAAACATGTTTAGGAGAAAGTTAACCACAAGAAAATCACAAACTTGTTATGGGTTAAATGGTATTCAATTCCCCAGTAGGAAAAGTTAAAAGACAACATTTTTGTTTTAAGTTACTTTTTATTGAGGAATTTATTCATAAGGAAACATAATCACTTATCATGTTGAATTTCGTCTTTTACTAGATTCCTTAATCAAACTCATATTTTTTTCCAAAAGACGAGTATTTAGGGAGACTTGTTTGCATTAAGAGTACTATAATCAACTTCTAGAGAATCACCTAATCCACCAAAGAGAACTATATAATTCCCATATCTTTAGACCATAACCAAAACCAAAACCAAAAAGGTTAGTACAAGGTCAGATAATCCAGAAAAGGATAACCCTTTAAAAAGAAAATCTATGCTTAATCTCCAAAATTTGTCCAACAAAACCCAAAGTTCAACGAAGACCATCCGATAAACAATTTGTCCAAAAAAATTCTTCAAAGTAAACCAATCTAATATTTAAACCCAAATATTTGAAGGATTTAGTCACATAGTCTTCCATGTTAAATCGTAACATTTATCTCCAAACAACATCAGTTGCTCCTAAAGTCTTGTATTGAAAAGTACTTAACCTAATCAAATATCCTCCATGATAGGTTAAAAATTTCATAAATAACCCAAAATCAACTTACTCTTAATTCATAAAATCATCTAAATAAAAATAACTAGTCAAACTAACCAGGGACTTCATGTAGTCCAGTGGTAGGGGATAAATACCAGTTGCACATTGGTTGTGGGTTCGATTCCCGCAGCTTTGTCCGACGTGACAGGCTGTCACACGGTCTGCGTGTTGTCCTTTATCCAAAACTATATAATTCTTAAAACATTCCCCAAAAAGAGATAAAATCATCAAAAATAACCATAAAATATTTTAACCTCAAGTTTATCTCATGCCTTTCATTTTCCATCATAACATATAATAACCCATAATTACCTCAAAAGTAAGGATCATATAAACTCTAATGGTTACCTTTATAATTATTACCTGAACATCCACATCGATTGGTCATCTCTTAAATGATGCATTAAAGATCATACCAAGGTTAAAGTGGTTGATCATGACTCCTTGATAGTTTGTTTAGAACAACCACGAGTTTCCTCATTGAATCCCCCATTTTATCTAGTATCTTAATCATAGAACCACCACAGTTTCCTTCAAACCTGTTGTCTCTTTGGTGCCTGCTAGATCCATCCATTCACTAAAAACAGAAATGTCAGTGTGAGTATATCAACAAAACCATCATGTACTAATGAGGAAGGTAAACACTAAGATATACTTACTCATTCACTTTATTTAAAACTAGGACTCTTTCTGAAATCCTAACCATTATGGTAATGTCACTTATGCTTAAAAAATACCCTAACCTCTAAAGTTATCTAAACCGAAATCTGATTCCAACTATAAGGCCCCAGCCTTAAACCTTACTTAATCTTGAGTTATTACAAGATTACACATTTAGGATCTTTTCAGGTTTAGATTTTTAGAGAATTAGATCATGAAACTTGCATTACATTCCACATTTAAAAAAAGTGGTAACATAAAAGACAGTATTCATTCTTCCCATCAACGGAAACATATTTAAAATAAAACATGTTTTATTTCTTGACCCATCCTTGACACTATCATCACATCATGTACCTTTCCCTTGACCTGTGAAAAACATTTCAAAAACTTGGGATGAGCATAAAAATCTCAGTAAGGGTTATAAAAAATATATGGAATGGAAACATGAGTTCATATATACATAAGAATGAAATCATAATTTACCCATAAAACATAAGCAGTTTAACATACCTCCTAAAATCATAGAAATCATATGACATAAAGGTAACTTGAGGCATTCATAACATTCTTACGTCGGGAGTAACCCTCTTGGTTTCGTTTAGAATACCCATAACAGTATATTCCCTAAATCTATTTGGAGAAACCTTAACGTTTCACTCCTTCGCGTTACCCAATGCATTGCAGAGCTATATCGGGCTCACCCGCCCTTAGTTTATCACGGAACCACCCATCTTCATAATAATGCCCAAGAACCTCAACATAATCGTATCACATAAAACATGCATAAAGGAAACATAACATTTCCACCTTTCAATCACAAGATATCAATACAACACATTGATATAAAAACATTATGAAAACTATTTTCAATACCAAAATAAAAGAAAATTAAAACATGGTATTTATTTTTCTTTTAAAAAAAGGTATGGCTTGTAGAGGAAGCCGAAACTCAAATAATGGTCACGGCGACAGAGAAGTCATTGTCGCCGCATACGTACGACAAAAACAGTCCCTTTTGTCGTTTAGTAAACGCTTCATATAAAAAAGTTTCCTTTTGAATAAACGTAAAATTAAAATGGATTTATACACCGTATAAAAAAAGGTTGTGTATAAAACAAAATATGCCTCAATGAAAAGAGATTGAGATGAAGTCCCATACAAAGACGGTATCCTTGGATTAAGGATAAATATGTTACATAACTATGTGTGACAAATGAATACACGAAATATAAGTGGGTATTAAGTGTAAAACAATAATAGGACATTCACACGTAATCATAGAACGACATATTCAAGGTGTACAAGTTTATCCCAAAGAATCAAAATTGGGTTAAGAAGTTCCCTTGCAATAATTAGACAGCCTAACAGCGTCACTTAAAAATTCAGAAAAAGAGTTGATGAGAGATAAAAAGGGTATCTCATCCCTTGGACATAAAATTCACATCAATAAGGATATATAAGAACATATCCCAAAATAATATTATGTGAATTTAAAGACATAACAAAAAAGTCTTTTAAAAAGAGGAGGGTGAAAGGTTCCCTTACCGACATGGGTATCTTTCGAAACATACACCTCGTGAAAGAAGGACAATAACACATTGATGTAAATACTCATAAAAGATAGTATATTAAAAAATGAGTAAAATAATGGGCAGTACATACACCACTCAAAGGAAATTTTGGCAAATGTAGCATAAATCTCACGGGTATAAAAGTGAGATGAAAAATCCCTTACGAAAACTCGGCAGCCTAACGACGCCACTTAAAACTTCCAAAAATGGATTGATGAGATCAAATAGGGTATCTCATCACATTACAATAAAATGTACAGTAAGAGGAATATAAAAGAACATCCCCCATCATAAGAAAGAGGAGCTTAAAAGAAGTGACATAAAGGAGAGTACATAAAAAAAAGAGAGAGGTTAGATCTCTTACGAAAATTCGGCAGCCTAACGGCGCCACTTAAAACATCCAAAATGGATTGATAAGAGAGAATAGGGTCTCTCATCACATTAACATAAAAATTACAGTAATATTAATATAAAATAACATCCCAATAACAAGAAATATGAGATTTAAAAGGAATGACAAAAAAGAGTGTACTTAAAAAGAAAGAGTGGAGTAGGATCCCTTACCTCGGGTCCGACTTGACTCGATCGTTCTTTAACGTACGGAATAATAAACTTGAGTTAATTTCAACATTATTAAGAACCTTTTTCTAGTTCATTATTCCTTTTTTATCACTTATTTAAATGTTATAACCATTTTTTAATCATTTAAGTTAATAATGTTTGTTTTGTCGATATTTGGTTCTTAAGTCGAAAGTGGACTTCTTACATGTTGTTCTTGTGGTCAAATGTTCATTATATCCAGAATTATATCCATGATTTGGATATCATATATATCATATATATTTAGAATATACATGTATTTATAATATTACATAATCATTTAGAGGTAAGAAATGAAATGCACTGTTCATGGAGACGGTAAGCCGTACGTACGCATGAACGCTACTTTCATTTCTATGTCATATTAATGGAATTAAAACTAAATGAGATGTATGTATATTTTAATTCCAGAATTATATGGATCATTTAGATATATCATTCATCATATATATCAATTATATACATGTACTTGTAATAGTACATTACATTTGGGGATAAGAAATGAAATGCACCGTTCATGGAGACGGTAAGCCGTACGTACGCATGGACGCTACTTTCATTTCTATTTCATATTTTTATGGAATGGAATAATAATGATATAGAGGTATATTATAATTCCATTATAACATAATATATAATAACTTTAAATCCATCCTTTATACGTCCCACATATGGAATTAACGAATCACATCACTTTGAGGGGGCGGTAGTCCGCACTTCCTTAAATGAAGATATCGCGTTTACCCATAATGGAAGCCATAAAGGTATGACCAAAAAGAAAAATACATAAGATTAAGTAAAAAATAAACATATTATATATCATATATAAATATAGTGTCATATTAATGGCTACCTTTGAAGGGGTTAAAAGAATGTTGAACAATCATCGTTTCGGGAGGCCGAAATTCGCCATCCACGGAAATAGTATGTTCTTTAACCATTATATGTAGGTGTGTAAATGTGTAGCTCGAATAAATATTATGAAAACATCCTAGTATATTGATGATACTGTATTTGTTACAAAAGAAATGAATAAAAATAGTTTAGGGGGTTGGAGAATCAAAATAAATCAAAAGGACTCAAGTGAAGACATTACATTAAAATCGGGTAACTCCCTTTGGTTTGAGCTCAAAGGCTTCCTTGGGAAGACTTCTGCTCACAGTGAGGCTTCAAGGAGTTATAGAGGGATGTGGAGAGACAAAATTAGATGGGGTTGGCTGAGCCAAAAGGCTTTGGGAGTGTGGGTAAGGAGGTAGAGGTGGGGGCCTTTATAAGAGGAGAGGAGGGGCCCTCTTGGAAAGTAAAGATAAGTTACTTTATTTTAAAATGTTTTTCGGATTCAAAAGGTCCCACATTGATATAATTCGAGGATAAGGTGATAAGAGTTCGAAATCCAATCATCCAATTGGTTTTGGCCATGTGTAGGGCTTAGATTTTACATTATCATTCCATTTTATTTAAATCCTTTATTAATGAGGTAATCACTGCATCATCATGATGTCATAAATAATTTAATTTATTTAAAGTCTAAAAATTATAAAAAAATAATATGATGTAGGAAATCTTTTTAGATTTCCAATTAATATTTATAATCAAAAATATCACTTTTATAACCCCATGTATATATTATTTTAGTAAAACATTTCATGTGTGTGTCATTTTTACTTTAACATTAAATAAAAGGTTATTTATGTAATTTCCCAACCAAAGTGGCTCTATGGGGTCCCCAAGTTAACCCATGGCTTGTATTGGTCGGCCATGACACATCCAATGAGGTTAGGACATGTGTCAAGTTCATTTCATATTATTAAAACATTATTTTTACCTTAAACTACACTAAATACCTCTAATCGTGATTAAAAACATAATAAGTTACTATTCACCAAAAATTTATTTTAATCACATTGAACAACATTTTACTTATTAATGACAATCATGTATGTCATATTTTTGAAATTCAAAACAAAAAGGTGGAAAATTTTCATTTAAACAGAAAATCAGTTTTTATAAGTACCACTTAGTGGTTTCACTATTCATCAAAAAATTGAAGTTTTTCAGAAAATTACCAAAAATTCACCCTAAGCTATATTTGATATTCCGAATTCAAAAATGAAGTCTATTTTAAAAAATTCAAAACATATAAGTCGCATTAATTAATTTAATAATTAATTCCCGTTGTCAGAGCAAATAGCGTGTTTTTATGAAATAATAAGTATCAAACGATTGACACTAGTTTAAGTTTGATTTCAAAGTGAAATTAATTCCAACGACCACTATTGGATTTAATGGTAAAAATATATTCTAATTTTACTTTAAAACCAATTCAAAAGATAATGTAATCATATAAATCAATTATATTAAAAAGTGGTTTTGAATTAAAATACAACATTTTACACTATTCATTAAAAAATGAACTTTATCGGAAAGATACCAAAAATTTACACAAAGTTAATTTTGATGTTCCAATTCTTAATAAGAGTTTTATTGGGTCCAAAAGGATGTATAAGAGTGAACAAAACTATATTTAATGACGGTTCTCCATCAAAAGGCGATAAGTGAACCTTTAATGAAAACTAGGGCATATATGCCTAAAATTGAATTCTTTCCGTATTTTATGCCATTATCTTTTATTGGATAAATTTAAAAACATTTAAAAACATATATAATCATATTTTAGTTATTTCTATCCATTCCCACCTATACAACGGCTACTTGTTAACTACCATTTAAAATAATATTATTTTATTATTAGAGTGCAACGTAAGATTCCCAAGAAACTCGTTGTTGCGTGTTGGGTACGCCATAGAGCATAGCGTCCCCTTTAAAGTCATATTAATATTTTATTCACAATTATGGATAAATATGAAAATTTCATATTCTTTATTTACATGGGGAGTTACATCCTTCACCCCTTTTGTGAATTGCGTCCTCGCAATTTTTAAAATTGAGCTTGGAAACATCCTTGATAGTCCCACATAGGAACAAGAGTTGGTAAAACAATCACTTAAAAATAAAGAAAGATAAGTACAAAGGTCACCCAAGTTAACCCATACTAGGATTACATGTAGAAAAATATGGACATGGAGGAGAAAACATAGGGTCATGTTCTGATGGAGAGTGATAGAAAACATGTTTAGGAGAACATTAACCACAAGAAAATTACAAACTTGTTATGGGTAAAACGGTATTCAATTCCACAGTAGGAAAATTTAATAGAAAACATTTTTGTTTTAAGTTACTTTTTATTAAGGAATTTATTCATAAGGAAACATAATCACTTATCATGTTGACTTTCAACTTTTACTAGATTCCTTAATCAAACTCATATTTTTTTCCAAAAGACGAGTATTTAGGGAGACTTGTTCGCATTAAGAGTACTATAATCAACTTCTAGAGAATCACCTAATCCACCAAAGAGAACTATATACTTCTCATATCTTTAGACCTTAACCAAAACCAAAACCAAAAAGGTTAGTACAAGGTCAGATAATCCAGAAAAGGATAACTCTTTAAAAAGAAAATCTATGATTAATCTCCAAAATTTGTCCAACAAAACCCAAAGTTCAACGAGGACCATCCGATAAACAATTTGTCCAAAAAAATTATTCAAAGTAAACCAATCTATGATTGAAACCCAAATATTTGAAGGATTTAGTCACATAGTCTTCCAAGTTAAATCGTAACATTTATCTCCAAACAACATCAGTTGCTCCTAAAGTCTTGTATTGAAAAGAACTTAACCTAATCACATATCCTCAATGATAGGTTAATCATTTTCATAAATAACCCAAAATCAACTTACTCTTAATTCATAAAATCATCTAACTAAAAAGAATCAGTCAAACTAACCAGGGACTTCACGTAGTCCAGTGGTAGGTGATAAATACCAGTTGCACTTTGGTTGTGGGTTCGATTCCTACAGCTTTGTCTGACGCGACGGGTTGTCACACGGTCTGCATTTTGTCCTTTTTCTAAAACTATATAATTCTTAAAACATTCCACAAAAAGAGGAAAAATAATTAAAAATAAACATAACATATTTTAACCTCAAGTTTATCTTATGCCTTTCATTTTCCATCATAACATATCATAACCCATAATTACCTCAAAAGTAAGGATCATATAAACTATAATGGTTACTTTTATAATTATTACCCGAACTTCCGCATAGATTGGTCATCTCGTACATGATGCATTAAAGATCATACCAAGGTTCAAGTGGTTGATCATGACTCCTTGATAGTTGGTTTAGAACAACCATGAGTTTCCTCATTGAATCCCCCATTTTATCTAGTATCTTAATCATAGAACCACCACAGTTTCTTTCAAACCTGTTTTCTCTTTGGTGCCTGCTAGATCCATCCATTCACTAAAAACAGAAATCTCAGTGTGAGTATATCAACAAAACCATCATGTACTAATGAGGAAGGTAAACACTAAGATATACTTACTCATTCACTTTATTTAAAACTAGGACTCTTTCTGAAATCCTAACAATTATGGTAATGTCACTTATGCTTAAAGAATACCCTAACCTCTAAATTTATCTAAACCGACCTCTGATACCAACTATAAGGCCCCAGCCTTAAACCTTACTTAATCTTTAGTTATTACAAGATTACACATTGAGGATCTTTTCAGGTTTAGAGTTTTAGAGAATTAGATCATGAAACTTGCATTAAATTCCACATTTAAACAAAGTGGTTACATAAAAGACAATATTCATTCTTCCCATCAACGGAAATATATTTAAAATAAAACATGGATTCTTTCTTGACACATCCTTGACACTATCATCACATCATGTACCTTTCCCTTGACCTATGAAAAACATTTCAAAAACATGGCATGAGAATAAAAAGATCAGTAAGGGTTATAAAACAAATATGGAAAGGAAACATGAGTTCATATATACATAATAATGAAATCATACTTTACCCATAAAACATAAGCACTTTAACATACCTCATAAAATCATAGAAATCATATGACATAAAGGTAACTTGAGGCATTCATAACATTCTTACGTAGGGAGTAACCCTCTTGGTTACGTTTGGAATACCCATCACAATATATTCCCTAAATCTCTTCGGAGAAACCTCAATGTTTCACTCCTTCGCGTTACCCAAAGCATTGGAGAGCTATATTGGGCTCACCCACCATTAGTTTATCACTAAACCACCCATCTTCATAATAATTCCCAAGAACCTCAACATAATCGTATCACATAAAACATGCATAAAGGAAACATAACATCTCCACCTTTCGCTCACAAGATATCAATACAACACATTGATATAAAAACATTATGAAAACCATTTTCAATACCAAAATAAAAGAAAATTAAAACATGGTATTTATTTTTCTTTTAAAAAAAGGTATGTCTTGTAGAGGAATCCGAAACTCAAATAATGATCACGGCGGTGGAGAAGTCGTTGTCGCCGCATACGTACGACAAAAACATTCCCTTTTGTCGTTTAGTAAATGCTTCTTATAAAAAAGATTCCTTTTGAATACATGTAAAAGTAAAATGGGTTTATACACCGTATAAAATAAGGTTGTGTATAAAACAAAATATGCCTCAATGAAAGGAGATTGAGACGAAGTCCCATAAAAAGACGGTATCCTTGGATTAAGGATAAATCTGTTACATAACTATGTGTGAAAAACGAATACATGAAATATAAGTGGGTATTAAGTGTAAAAAAATCATAGGACATTCACACATAATCATAGAACGACATATTCAAGGTGTACAAGTTTATCCTAAATAATCGAAATTGGGTTAAGAAGTTCCCTTGCAATAATTAGACAGCCAAACGGCGTCACTTCAAAATTCAGAAAAAGAGTTGATGAGAGATAAAAAGGGAATCTCATCACTTGGACATAAAATTCACCTCAATAATGATATAGAAGAACATATCCCAAAATAATATTATGTGAATTAAAATACATAACAAAATAAGTCTTTTAAAAAGAGGAGGGTGAAAGGTTCTTTTACCGACATGGGTATCTTTCAAAACATACACCTCGTGAAAGAATGAAAATACAACATTGATGTAAATACTGATAAAAGAGATTATATTACACAATGAGTAAAATAATGGGCAGTACATACACCACTCAAAGGAAATTGTGGCAAATGTAGCATAAATCTCATGGGTATAAATGTGAGATGAAAAATCCCTTATGAAAACATGGCAGCCTAACATCGCCACTTAAAACTTCCAAAAATGGATTTATGAGATCAAATAGGGTATCTCATCACATTAAAATAAAATTTACATCAAGAGGAATATAAAAGAACATCCCCCATCATAACAAAGAGGAGATTAAATGAAGTGACATAAAGGAGAGTACTTAAAAAGAATGAGAGAGGTTATATCTCTTATGAAAATTCGACAGCCTAACGGCGCCACTTAAAACTTACAAAATGGATTGATGAGAGAGAATAGGGTCTCTCATCACATGAACATAAAAATTACAGTAGGATTAATATAAAATATCATCCCAATAACAAGAAATATGAGCTTTAAAAGGAATGACATAAAAGAGTGTACTTAAAAAGAAAGAGTGGAGTATGATCCCTTACCTCGGGTCCGACTTGACTCGATCGTTCTTTAACGTCCTGAATAATAAACTTGAGTTAATTTCCACTTTATTAAGAACCTTTTTCTAGTTCATTATTCCTTTTATATCACTTATTTCAATTTTATAAACATTATTTAATCATTTAAGTTAATAATGTTTGTTTTGTCGATATTTTGTTCTTATGTCGAAAGTAGACTTCTTACATGTTGTTCATGTGGTCAAATGCTCATTATATCCAGAATTATATTCATGATTTGTATATCATATATATCATATATATCTATAATATGCATGTATTTATAATATTACATAATCATTTAGAGGTAAGAAATTAAATGCACCGTTCATGGAGACGGTAAGCCGTACGTACGCATGAACGCTACTTTCATTTCTATGTCATATTAATGGAATTAAAACTAAATGAGAGGTATGTATATTTTAATTCCAGAATTATATTAATCATTTAGACGTATCATTCATCATATATATCCATTATATACATGTACTTATAATAGTATATTACATTTGGGGATAAGAAATGACATGCACCGTTCATGGAGACGGTAAGCCGTACGTATGCATGAACTCTATTTTCATTTCTATTTCATATTTTTATGGAATGGAATAATAATTATATATAGGTATATTATAATTCCAGTATAACATAATATATAATAACTTTAAATACATGCTTTAGATGTCCTGCATATGGAATTAACGAATCACATCACTTTGAGGGGGCGGTAGTCCGCACTTCCTTAGAAGAAGATATCGCGTTTATCCATAATGGAAACCATAAAATTATGCCCAAAAAGAAAAATACAGAAGCTTAAGTAAAAAATAAACATATTATATATCATATATAAATATAGTGTCATCTTAATGGTGACCTTTTAAGGTGTTAAAATAATGTTGAACAATCATCGTTTCGGGAGGCCGAAATTCTCCATCCACGGAAACAGTATGTTCTTTAACCATTAGATGTAGGTGTGTGAATGTGTAGCTCGAATAATTTTTATAACAACATCCTAGTATATTTATGATACTGTATTTGTTACAAAAGAAATGAATAAAAAGAGTTTATGGGGTTGGAGAAGCAAAATAAAACAAAAGGACTCAAGTGAAGACATTACCTTAAAATCGGGTAACTCCCTTTGGTTTGAGCTCAAAGGCTTCCATGGGAAGACTTATTCCCAATGTGAGGCTTCAAGCAGTTATAGAGGGATGTGGAGAGACAAAATGGGAAGGGTTTGGCCGAGCCAAAAGGCTTTTGGAGTGTGGGTAAGGAGGTAGAGGTGTGGGCCTTTTATAAGAGGAGAGGAGGGGCACTCTTGGAAAGTAAAGATAAGTTACTTTATTTTAAAATGCATTTCGGATTCAAAAGGTACCAAATTGATATAATTTTAGGATAAGGTGATAATTGTTTGAAATCCACTCATCCAATTGGTTTCGGCCATGTGTAGGTCTTAGATTTTACATTATCTTTCCATTTTATTTAAATCCTTTATTAATGTGGTAATCGCTGCAACATCATAATGTCATAAATAATTTAATTTATTTAAAGTCTAAAAATTATAAAAAAAATACTATGATTTAGTAAATATTTTTATGTTTCCAATGACTATTTATAATCAAAAATAAGACTTGTATAACCCCATGTAAAAATTGTTTTAGTAAAACATCTCATGTGTCTGTCATATTTACTTTAAAATTAAATAAAAAGTTATTTATGTCATTTCCCAACCAAAGTGGCTCCATAGGGTCCCAAAGTTGACCCATGGATTTTCTTGGTCGGCCATGACACATCCAATGATGTTAGGACATGTGTAAAGTTCATTTCATATTATTAAAACATTATTTTTACCTTAAACTACACTAATTACCTCTAATCGCGATTAAAAACATAATAATTTACTATTCACCAAAAATATTATTTTAATCCCATTGAACCACATTTTACTTCTTAATGACAACCATGTATGTCGGATTTTTGAAATTCAAAACAAAAAGGTGGAAAAATTTCATTTAAACGGAAAATCAGTTTTTATAAGTACCACTTAGTGGTTTCACTATTCATCAAAAAATTGAAGTTTTTCAGAAACTTACCAAAAATTCACCCAAACTATATTTGATATTCCGAATTCAAAAATGAAGTCTATTTTAAAAAATTCAAAACATAAAAGTCACATTAATTTATTTAATAATTAATTCCCGATGTCAGAGCAAATAGCGTGTTTTTATGAAACAATAAGTATCAAAAGATTGACACTAGTTTAAGTCTGATTTCAAAGTGAAATTAATTTCAATGACCAATATTGGATTTAATGGTAAAAATATATTCTAATTTTACTTTAAAACCAATTCAAAATATAATCTAATCATATAAATAAATTAGATTAAAAAGTGGTTTTGAATTAAAATACAACATTTTACACTATTCATTAAAAAAATGAACTTTATCGGAAAGATGCCAAAAATTTACACAAAGTTAATTTTGATGTCCCAATTCATAAGAAGATATTTATTTGGTCCAAAATGATGTATAAGAGTGAACAAAACTATATTTAATGACGGTTCTCCATCAAAAGGCGATAAGTGAACCTTTAGTGAAAACTAGGGCATATACACCTAAAATTGAATTCATTCCGTATTTTATGCCTTTCTCTTTTATTGGATAAATGTAAAAACATTTAAAAACATATATAATCATATTTTAGTTATTTCTATCCATTCCCTCTAATACAACGGCTACTTGTTAACTACCATTTAAAATAATATTATTTTATTATTAGAGTGCAACGTAAGATTTCCAAGAAACTCGTTGTTGCATGTTGGGTACGCCATCCAGCATAGCGTCCCCTTTAAAGTCATATTAATATTTTATTCTCAATTATGGATAAATATGAAAATGCCATATTCTTTTTTTACCTGGGGTGTTACAATTTTAATTTCCCAAAACAACTAGAGGATATGAATTTTTTTTGTGACATATAGAAATTTAAAACCATTCACCATTTGGAGACTCATATATAATAAATCCCAAATAATGTTGATATTGTGAAATAAAAACTTACAATAGGTATGGATTTATTCATATTTGATTTTACACTATTTTTTGATAAATTTAAAATATTTATTCCATTATAAATAGATAATAAGAATAAATATAATATCAAATACTATCCACCTGTATCATTTCAACATAAATTTATTTATAATTCTTTTCTTAAATCATTGTTTCAACGTATTGATATCCTCTTTTTTCATGTATTATTCGATTCAATAGTATTAGTTCATTTATGATTATCATGGATAAAATTTTTATATAATGTTAATATTAATGTAAATATCATTTGTATTTTTTATATAAACAATTATAAGTGTATACAGAATATATAGATGTAAAAAAAATCATTACACTGTACATAGGGATGGTAGGATATGCATACACGTGAACATTATTAACACTTTTTATTGATATAAAGAATGAATAATAATAATAAATAAAAATTTAAATTTATTATTTAATAAAATATATTATATATGTTTATTAAATTTATTTATATTGAGTTCTGTGTAAAATAGAAATGAAAATGTAATCACATCACTTCATGGAGGTGGTTGTCCACACACATAGACAAGAAACATTATCATTTACAAATAGATTGAAAGTTAAAATTGAAGATATGATATTATAAATATAGTTGAATAATTTTATCATAAATATCATATATTAACATTTCAATCATCATAATAAATGTCAGTGAGATAAGGTGATGGAAAATAAATTTTATTATTACATGGAGATGACGGTCAACACATATGCATGAGCAATACATTCACTTCCTACTTGATGAAAAGGAGGGTATATAATTGTTGTTACATTATTATGATAACATTAAATTTAATTTATTATATTGAATTTATTATTATACGATGAATAAGAAATATTGTAAGGATGTAAATGATGAAATAATGTGAAATATGCGGGGTCGTATGATTTAATATTCTTCACCAGGCCTCCAATAGACCGATTATTAAGGACCATTTACAGTGCATTTTTGGATGATAAACACATATAAATAATATATATTTATGTTTATTTAGTAATTGGATATGTTTTTATTGACATATATGGCTCAATTTTGTTCAAATAACAGAGAAGTGGGATTCCCTTTTATACGTTGGGGAGAGGACACTAGGAAAATTTCTTAAAATATAATAATATAATGTTACCAAAATTAATCCAAATAAATCAAAAATAGGAATTGGATTGATGATTTAATAATTTTAAGTCAAAATACATCCATATAATATTATTTGTATATTCTTTATATACCAAAATACCACTGTATATTTATTTAACCATCCCATTAAACTCGATTCTTCATTAACCATATTGAATTTATTTGGTTGCTACATTTTATTATGGACACAAAGGAATGTGGAGTAATTGTCAAATTTGAACATGGAAATTAAAAATATTTGAACCATTTTATCAAACTCACTTCAAAATAGTGTGAATTTTTTATTTTTAATTAAATACACATTACGTGATGAAAAATAAGTCTCTAGAAAAAATTATTTTCATAGGTATAAAAAACATTTATAGAAAAATCATTCATAAAGTTAATTAAAAAGAAAATAATTTTATTATTAATAATATTGATTAACCAATTTACAGTAACATAATTTTCAAACAAAATTATATAAATTAAAATACTTGAGAAAAATACAACATTAAATAAAATATAATATTTTTCATACACATTAAAAATTAATATTTTTTTTGGAAATTTAAAAAATAACATTCTAGTTTTGACAATATTTTTTCAAAGTTTTGTTAATTGATTATAAAATAAATTTTATATAATGATTTTAAATTAATTAATGTATTTTCTAAAATATTAAATAAAAACCATTTTGATTAGAAATGTATTTTTGAATGTTATAATGATGATGAAAAAAAATTATTAATATATTTACATATTTTCATTAACATAAACCATTCAAAATAGTTTCTTATTATTTATTTATTCCATTTCAAATTACCAATTTAGCAACTATTCTATAATAGTAAAATTTCAATAATAATATTATTTTAGTATAACAACATTCAAATAAACAATCATGTTTCATGCTAATGAAGATATTAAAGACATAAAATAATTTAATTATATATATATATTTAAATATCTACTTTTACATCATAACCCCCACATAAGAATTACTTAATCAATGATTCATAACTCTTATAAAAATAATATAGGTAACTTCTCCCTCATCACATCCTCAAGTTCCCACATTTCTTACTCAAATTTAGGTTTTGGAAACAAAAAAATTGACAATATTAGTGGGATTATTTCATTCCAAATCCTATATATAATATGGAATCTCTAGTGGTTTAACATATAAGAGACATATTTATCTAGTTGTATGACCTATCAGTTCAGTACATGTAAGTGATCCGGTTAGCACATACATAAGACAGATACATAGTACACATCAAGATCATTAGATATTCTTTTTTGGAATCACCAATTTATGTGATACCTTCCCAATTGGGTCTTAAATTTTTATTGGAGTGATATATCACTATCTTATCATTCCCTTACTTCCAATTACAATTTCCTTCTTCTAGGGAAATATTTTTAGGAATTCATTTTCATTGAAATCAAATGATATATTATACCATCAATTGTCAACATAATTTTTTTTGAACATGAAATTCCCTTATTTTTTGTTTAAAGGATGTAAAACTATTCTTAATTTCATTATCTAGATATTTATCTAATAAAATTCATTCTCTAACTTCATTTATTCAAGTTGTAAATATTATCTTCCTATAATTTTGGGATTTATAATGATCTATCTACATTTTTAAGATAATGTAATTTTCAACTAATATTCCCCCATATGACATTAGTAATACCAAAAAAATTTTAAATCCCAATATGATGATCTAAAATTTCAATTATAGTTGGCCCGATTAGAAAAAACTTCTATCTATAGATGATAAGTAGTTATAAGACACATATCCATATCCATACCTTAGTAAATATTACATCAGAATGTTATGGTAAAACATTGATACAAATGACATATAATTCAGAGTAATATTACATGAAATACTATTAATTATTTAATTAATAACAGAGTTTTTTCACTCAAGATTGAAATCTAATTGAATTGATATAATATTCATTTATTTTAGAAGGCGATCAACTACAACCCATATAGTGTGACACACATTTGATGTTTTGGGGAATCGGATGATGATTTCTATTTTAATGTTTTCCATTTCCATTATAATGTGTATAATAGTATTCACATCCTATTATACATATATATATTAACCACATTTTTTGGACATACTCATCATTTGTACATATACACAATAATATCCATTTGCATGTTATCCCACCAAAAATACCCTTTTCAATCTATATTCATCATCTAACATCCATGATGAAAAATAATGAGAACTATGAGATTCATCCATTAGCTCAATCTTTAGAAATGGTATTTAAATTAAAAAAACTAGGTTTCTTGATCTTATTATTTCTTCATGATCATGTTTGATCATAAAAACATATATCCCATTTTTCTGTAATTCCCTATCTTCGTTTTTCTCATAATTATTCATATAATGAATGGATGGTTGATTAATAATATGATAATCCTAATATATATCAATTTCAAAATTAATTTGGATATCAACAATTTAAAATTAGGTAAATTTTTTATTTACATTAATCCTAATTATAGAAAAATATCATTTTTTATACTATGAGAACCATCTACCTTATTACACTTCATACACTGATATTATAATGAGAATTCATAATCATTTATCAAATTTGACCATATTCTCTTATTCATATTGAAAAATTTATTTCACTATATATATTTATTTATTTGTGACCAATATATACGTAGAATCAGTATTCATACTAAAAATTACTATGTATCTTAAAATCAAATAACCCCACTACCATAATCATCCATGAGAAAATTTACTGGACTCAAAATTAAAAAATCTATAAAATATTTAGAAAAATATTTCATTGTAATTAAAAATCGAATATTTTAATGGAATCCACCAAATATTGTGGAATAATGGTGGAAGAAAATTACATTCATTCCATGTGTTTTTTAAAAATTGTTTCAATTAAAATTTGTATAAAAAAGATAAACATACCGCAATAATCAAATTAATAGACGATTTCATTGAATACATTTCAGAGAATGAAAAAAAAATTTCCATGATATTGAAAATCATTTTATAATATAATTATATTTAATAAATATTTTTAATTATTACATGGTCATTGGAAAATAATATTCATAGGTGAAATAATAAAAAAGTTCATTTTTTTATAAAAACATAAATTCAGTATCATGTATACTTTATGGTAGGTAAATAAAAGGAAGTATTTTAATTTCCCAAAATAACTAGAGGATATGATTTTTTGGGACATATAGAAATTTCAAACCATTCACCATTTGGAGACTCATAAATAATAAATCCCCAATAATGTTGATATTGTGAAATAAACACTTACATTAGGTATGGATTTATTCATATTCGATTTTACACTATTTTATGATAAATTTAAAATATTTATTCCATTATAAAGAGATAATAAAAATAAATATAATATTAAATACTATCCACCTATATCATTTCAACACCAATTTTTTTATAATTCTTTTCAAAAATAATTGTTTCAACATGTTAATATCCTCTTTTTCTATATATTATTCGATTCAACAGTATTAGTTTATTTATGATTATCGTGGATAACATTTTTATATAATGTTAATATTAATGTAAATATCATTTTTTTATATAAACAATTAAAATTTTATAAAAAATATATAGATATCAAAAAAATCTTTACACCGTACACAGAGATGGTATGATATGCATACACGTGAACATTATTAACACTTTCTATTGATATACAGAAAGAAAAAAAATAATAAATAAGAATTTATATTAATTATTTAATAAAATATATTATATATGTTTATTAAATTTAGTTATATTAAGCTCTGTGTAAAATAGAAATAAAAATGTAATCACATCACTTCATGGAGGTGGTTGTCCACACACAAAGACAAGCAACATTATCATTTACAAATAGATCGAAAGTTAAAATTGAAGATTTGATATTATAAATATAGTTGAATAATTGTATCATAAATATCATATATTAACCTTACAATCATCATAATAAATGTTTTTGATATAAGGTGATGGAAAATAAATTTTATTGTTACATAGATATGATGGTCAACACATACACATGAGCAATACATTCACTTCCTACTCGATAAAAATGAGGGTGCATAATAGTTGTTACATTATTATGATAAAATTTAATTTAATTTATGATACTTAATTTATTATTATATGATGAATAAGACATATTATAAGGAGGTAAATAATGAAATAAAGTGAAATAGGTGGGGTCGTATGATTTAATATTCTTCACCAGGCGTCCAATAGATCGATTATTAAGGACCATTTACAGTGCATTTTTGGACGATAAGAACATATAATTAATATATATTTATGTTTATTTAGTAATTGGATATGTTTTTATTGACATATATGGCTCAATTTTTTTCAAATAACAGAGAAGTGGGATGTCCTTTTATATTGTCATAGATTCAAGGAACAAAATACCTAAAAAAAGATATTTTTTTAGTTTTTTAGATCTAGATATATATCTGATACATGTTTTATATGAGGAATAATTAATAGAATATATAATGAGATAATGGTCCACATCCTTGAAACTCATTCAATGAAATCATCTTCATATCCCAATGAATGGAAACATACTAATGTGTATCTAAAATCCTCTAAAAGGGTTAAATATTGAGGAAACAATCGTCAATCAATAATGAATAATAAATATGTTAATATTGATATCTAAACATGAATTTCATTTATTCAGTAGCTTATATTTCATGATTTGATATTGAATAATCCACATGGTATAGTAAATAATATAAAATTCATGAAAAAAAATAAATGAGATATTGTCATAGATTATAATAATAACTGAATTAACAATGAAATAAATAATTAATTACATGAATTCATAATACCAGGCTACATTAAACCTCTATACCCAATAGCTTTCACTAAGTTTTATAAAACTCTAGGTAAAACCACATTTAACATGGACATCTTATTTGTCTCATGAGACCAATTGATGAATCAATGGGACATATAATTCTATTACAATCCTTAATAAATCATTTTTATTTATAAATATCCATTTTTAAAACAATTTTTGAAAACATTTATATGGAATAATATTATATCTGATTTCATGGAATTATAAATTTTATTCTCTTAAACAATTCAATTCTTGATCCATTTTCTAAAGAGGGGAATGATTGGAATGAAATTTATAAACACATTTAATAGACATTATATAATAAAATTATTGGAAATTATTAATGGTTATAAAAATATTCATTCAATAAGAGTAAATGTAATCACTATTGATGGTGAGATTTTGTAATAGATTGTTACCCCTTTGGTAACCTTTAAATTACAACTCATCAGATGGAAAAAAAATTATTTAAACATTTAACATATTTAATAAGTTTTTTATTCATGTTAAATACATAAAAATAGAATTATATAAAACACAAAAAATGTAAATAGACGAAAGTAAAAAATATTTCACAATGAAATGGACATTGTGTAAAAATCCACTACTTCACGTTGTCCAGTAGCTGAGCTATTTTAAACTGCATATACGAAGGTTTAATATTTTTTCATTTTTATAAAAAAACAATATTAATATTAATAATATCATAAATTATCATTTAAAATAATTTAATCTTCTTTTTTATAAAAATATTTAATTATGACTAATGTTTCGACTATTAATTGCCTAATTTTCTCATGCATGCATTTTCAAGAATGTTTTGGATAATGAAAAATGATATAGTTCCATCAACTCCATAATTATATTAGTTTTATTAAAATTATTTTTTCTTTCAATATATACTTATATATACATATATCCATTCAATATATTTCATATTGAAAGTAAATTCAACCACTTCATGGAGATGATCAAATGTACATACACACGAACAAATATGTCATTTCATATTTGGGGGAAGGGTAGGGATGTGAATGATTTATTAATTTTTAGAATAAATATGATTTAAAAAATATCACTTATATTCATTAAATATATCCTTCTTATGTTATATGTAATACATACGTGAAAAATGAGAAACGTCCCTTCACAATGAGGTAGTCCTCCAAAGGCATGAACAAATTTTTCATATTTTAAACCGAATGGAAATTAAGAAGGTATATTAGATATTAATTTTAAAAAAATTAATAAAATTTATTATATATATTATTTATATAAATTTAATCCATCCTTATGTACATATTTTAGAGACATTAATGGAAAATAAGATATATGAGTTCATAAGGTGGTAGTCTGTCATACACATGAGTGACACTTTCACAACACATTTGATTGAAGAGGAGAAAGAAATAGGTTGTTCTATTAAAATAATTAAAATTAATAATATGGTATATTATCATGTATTTATATTTTAAATGTTATGTTATAACTAATGTTTGTGAAATAATAAATAAGAAGAAAGATATTCATAATGACAATAACCTTCTATTAGAGAAACCTTTTTTATAACTTCTATTAATGACCAAAGGGTTGGTCATTTTTGAAGAAATTATTCATAAAAATTATTTATAAGGTTGATTTGGATATATTATTATATGAATTATTTAATCCATGTTTAGTGATAGGTGTGAAAAATCAGTGTGGGGTGGAGGTGCTACATTATAATTAGGGAGGAGTGGCATTTTAAATAATACCCAAAACAACACAATAATGGAAATTAAATCTTACCCAGTTAGACTAAAATTGATAAATAATAAACTATAGGGATGGTGATATTAATAAACACCACCAAAAAATAAATATAAAAATGTCTTAAACAATTAATTTCATTATCCTCTATGTTTACTTACTTAGGCCAATGTAATTTTCACAACTTTAAATAGTTTTTTACCATTTTAATATATCCATTAATATTAAAATAAAATGATCTATAATTGAAAATTTCCCCTAAATATAAATATAAAATTAAATCTTACAAAAAAATAATCTATTTGTGCGGAAAATGAATTTTAGCACTGTTTCTCTTATGGCACAAAACCTTTTTTCAACCATAATGACAACAATTTTGTTATTACTATTTTTAGTATTTATTATGAAAAATAATTAAGTAAAATTTATTAGATATATTGAATATCTTTTTTATAAATATATAATATATTTACCAAAATTTGACTCAAAAAATTGAAAAATTTCTATTTAAAATAAACTTCTCAAACAGGTCGAAAAATGATTTTTTCAACAAATTCATGTTTCATGCATTAGATGGCCTTATATTTACTATATACGTAGTAATAATAATTATATGGGATTGAATCGATATAATTTTATATATAATATATTAATTTACTTTATAAAATTCATTATAAAATATTATTTTAATTAATTTAAATGGATACCCATTATATATTCTTAATCAAAAAACAGTTTATTGAAAAATAATCATTTTCATAAAAAATATACCATTAACTCCAAATGTTATTATATATATTTTTATAAATTATATAATCAATAAATTTATTTAAAAATATTATAATATATTATTATAATATAAATTTCGTATTTTTCTATACTATATTTTCAAATACTCATAAAAGATCATTTATGAGGGAGATGTACACAAATACATTGTATCATTAATTTGACCAAATAAGCACAAAATGGATATGAATCCAATTTGATTAAAAATTTTGTTCAATTAAATATTAAGATGTGAATTTTATAATAATTTAATTAGAATATAATGTTTAGCAACTATAATTTAAGTATGGGGTTGTGTGCATCACAAGCTATCAAAGAGATTGAATTTATTTAAAAGGGAATATATCGAAAAGTGATTGTGTGTCACATTATGGCCTCCTATAAATATTTCATCATCTAATTTTTTGGATGTTACCATCTATGTAAATAAGGTTATTTCATCTTCATGACAATCTCTGGTTCCCATGTGGCTTCCTACATTTTTTGATTTCTCTAATGTAACATTACTAGTAGCGTCATATAATTAGTCAATACTTTTTCCTTCTTATCAATAATTTTTATGCGCTCTTAAAAACAAGATATTTAATGTTACAATAATATTTCAATATATGTGATGAAATTAAATGTTTATGGTATGTACTTATTAAACAATGACATAGGAAACATATTTAGTAATTTATATATGGTCGACGAAATTTCCATATGGTATTCCATTGCTCCAAAACATTCCAAAATTTCAAAGTTTCTGACGTACGTTGGGCTACGTTTTCCTTTGTTACCAAAAATTATAACACTCTTTCATAGAGGTAGTTTTCAAGAAATATTATCTTCCACTTGAAATTCCAAAATCATCTTATTATTTTAAACACAATAGTTTTCGTGCTTCGAAATTCATTAAAATGAGTCTGAATAGAAATTATTATAGTTCTTCTCTCTTCAACGAGATCAAGGAAAATAAGTTTCTTCTCAAAAATATCATGCAAACAAATTTTAGTTTGACATACCTTTTTATATAATGCTTCATAAGGTTCCATTTTAATAATTTATCAAAAATGTTTTTCTGTAGGAAAACTCTACCAAAGGAAAACACTCATCCTAAATACCAAGAATGTATAGTGCGCATGACCTGAAATCCTATTCTAATGATTGAATTGTTATTTTTGGATGTCTATTAGTTTGATGATGGTAGTAAGGGCTTAAATATAGATTAGTATCAAGATCCTTCTAATCAAAATTTCAAAAAAATTCAATGTAAATTGAAGATAATGATAACACACAACTGAAATAGGTGCTCCATAAAGTCATAAAACACCATTAATATTGATCCAATGAAGGGAATCAAAAGGATAATATCATATTATATCAACGATATGTGTAGATTTTGTAAGTCAATTGATAGTAACCCTAATTGCATTATTCTTTTTGTGAGTATTTGGTGATATTTTTATGAATATCATAGTATTTTTATCCCATTTCTACATATAATTATGAATAGATTTGTGGAATAATCTATGGTGATAACTCTAGAGATTATACTATAGAAAAGCAAAGAATCATGATAAATAATCATCATTTTTCTACTCCATGTTGTCAGAACAAAAATGTTCTCTAAAATACCAATATATCATGGTGATAAAAGGTTTTAAAGAGAAATTAAAACCATGAGTGTCATACATTAATTCCATATTATACCTAGGTATATATGTAATGGACATTATTATTTATGTTTTTAGAATAAAACATTCAAAAAAACTGCTAATTTTCCATCATTTATTGATTCAATTATCTCCTACATATTTTCATCATTAGACCGAGAACATTTTATTTATTATAATATATATTGTATTAATATTTAAATAAAATGCAGTGATTTATTCCTTTCCTTAATAATCCAAAGTTTGATATTTATAAAATCCATAAATATAAGATTTCATTCAAATAAAATTTTAGCATAGACTCTGTGATCATTCCGAATCAATGCATCTACTACTTTAATTATTTTTCATGGTTAATAATATCTTCCAAAATATTAATCATTGAGTATCTTGATTCATTAGCTTTTACAAATTTTTATCCCTATCTATTATAAGATATATTTTAGTCTCAAATGATCCATGGCAATCTAAAAAATAACAAAATAGATATAATGTATCCATATCTTTAAAGAAACATTCACTATTACAAACTAATGATCATTCCTTGGTAATATCTATTAATGATTATTTAACATCATTGATTCATATGAAAAAACATTATAATTACTTAAAATGACACAACCATGTATCCTATATGATGCATCACTATATAAAAAAATAAATCACATCTGAGGGAAGATTCAGTATCATTGTATTCACTAATCTACTCTTCAAATAATCAAATCATTTTAACAGACCATTTTCAATTAGAACAGGCACATTTATTTGTATTATTAGTTAATAGGATAGTAAATTAGGAAAAATATTTAATAATTCCCCAATATTATCTTGATAATCAAAAAAACTATGTACCTCAGTAATTTTGTTTCTATATGCTATTTAGGGACAACAATTTCCATCACAGGGCAAACTGGGATATCATCCATAGAGAGAATATGACAATGAATAAAATATTCTTCAATATAGAATTCATTGTAAATAAATTTAGCATATAATGATTTTTTTTATAAGTGATTCAAGAATTATCAGGTAGTGATTCTCATGGTCCTCAATGTTTTAATAATACACCATGATTTCATCATGATTTAACATAAAAAATTCATTAAGAAGTTCTTTGAATACATAATTCATTAGATCTGTAAAACCATATGGTTTATTTTTTCATTTGAAATTAAATTACTATAAAATCATAGTTTCTATACCATATTAATAATATTTCCACAAAAATGTATTTCATCATTTTCTGGAATTGGAAATTCCTATGACAAAGTAAAATCACTGAAAAATACTAAACTCCATTAATTTTAATTAATAATTCATCAATTTGAGGAATAATATATGTTTTCAAAATAATAATTTCATTGATTTCTATAAAATAACTGTACATCCTCATCAATCCTACTTTATTATAATCAAATATTACAAGGTCTCCCTATGGTTTAATAATAGAAAAAATAAATCTATTTTCATAAAAAATCACTATTTATTTCATCAAATCTAGTAATACTATTGTGGAAACACCATATATGTAATTTGAAATTTTTTTCTTCATTTATTAAATCAATAAAAATCATTACTTTACTCTATTGTTTATTTATATACAATTTAAAATGAAATAAATCAAAATTTACTTATATAATATTAACATTATGACTTTGAATATTACCATATATACCCGTATAATCTGATTTTTATAATCCAAAATAATACCATTCAGTAGAGAAACTAGGTTAGATCTTGAAAACTCAGAGATATAGATGTTTCTAGTCTAATTATACATAATTCATCATCACTATCGTTTAGATTAATTTTCTATGTTTTTTAATAATTTTTATGACATATTTAGAAATAATATCCATACATTAATTTCAATAAATTACAACCATATTTATGGTAATGATGTCCACAAATAAATTTTTCTTATGAGTTATATTGGGGACTTCGTGGAATATTTTTCTTGTAGTGAGAATTCCACTAGGATTTGGACTGATAAGTACCTTTTATTTAATCTAGGGGAACATATAATATTCATTAAATATATAGATGACATAAAAATGTTTCATTTTCCATCATAAAATTAATTTTTTCTCAAATATTTGTATAAGATGAAAGTACCTTATACTGCATCATTAGGTACTTCCACCTAAGTTGTAGTGATTTCATATGCATAACATTTTACCATAATACTCTTTTATGATATGTTCCCTTCATGATTAAGAAAATTATTTGAATAAATAACCATATATTTAATATTATACTATAGGATAACAATGTTTAATTTTTTAAATATTCATTCCTTATCTTGATGAATCTTTTCTCCAACCTTATAATGAACTATGATTATATTAATGAATTTCCAAGCATGATTCATTCCACATTTTTTATAATATGTAAATCTCATCACTCTATTATTATTATGTTAATTATTAATTTTTTATAGTGCTCAGTAGAAGAATTATTTTTAATATTTACAAGAAACAAATTTAATATAGAAAATAAATATTATTTTTTATGTCAAATAAATTTATTTTAGTGTGTGACAAAAATGTGTTAGAAACAACTGATCTTTTGATACATTCGATTATACTATCAAATTAATGGTTAATCATGAGCTCTATAATATTTTTGTAATATTTATCGTGCTTTTATATCCTTGTAAAAGAACCCTCATTCTTAGAAACACATTCATGTTCATTTTTCTTTATGATGAGTAACCTCCTCTTCATTTCTGTCCATTATTCAATAGGGAAATATATTTTCAATAAATCCTCTTAAAATCTATTCATTCCACCTATTTTTTTTCTTCTTATTCATTAGTATTTTGGATTAATGAACCATTGGTATATATAATCCATTAGATTGTATACTACCATTATAACATTTTTTAATTTTATTACATACTAAGGATAGAAATGTATTCTAATGTGACTTAATCCATTATTCAACTTCCAAGAGATTAGAAAACCCCCTAAATGATGAGGCATCTATCATATATAATGATCCATTATATTGGAATCTAGATAGTAAAAATATATTTACTCTATTTAGGAAATGATATTTTGTAACCTTATTAAACTTCCCTAATATAACATAGATCGACTCATTTCCAATTTTAGTTGTATCAAGTTTCTCAAGTAGGAAATATCTTTATTGTACATTAGAATTTATTCTATTATTTATTTCATGAATAATTTCTATAAAATGGAATATACTATATGAGATCATAAAAGTATTAATTTAAAATCCTAATGTATAATTATAAATCTTCTAAAATGCATAATATAAATGAAAAAGTAATTATATTTTATTCTAAGACTCTCAATCAATGTTTATTTTGGTGTATTATTATTTTAAAATCATTAAATATCATTTTTAATGAAAATGTGAATTTCCATATGAATATCCTCCAGTATTTTAAAACTAGTTATGCTATATGGCCCTTTTTTGTGCCCTAGGTGATGATCGAGCCATATAACAATGTGCCCGTATCACAGTCATTATCTATAGGTATAATTTTCATAGAACCAGGTCCACTTGTAGTATACAAATAAAGAGAAAATTCTAGGAAAACTAACATAATATCTTCCATTCCAAAATATTAGGTTTTTTTTATATACAAATTCTCAAAGTCTAACATTGGGTTATGTTCCTTAATATTTATTTTTCATAATATATTTCCAAATATTTATAATAATTTTTATAATATTAAATATAATGATCTTGACTCTATTTACTAAGATCCATTGTATACTTTATTACAATGGAATAAATACTAGGGGAAAATCCTAATGGTCTAATAATTTTATAATTTTTTGGGGAACAAAATACATAGTTGACAAAAAATTTACATTAGAACTAATCCTTATATTATAAAAATAGAAATTGTTTCCCCTTGAAAGTAATTCAATGAAATAATATTCTAGGGAAAATAACTATTAGGGTGAGATCAAATGATTAGTAAAGTGTACATACAATGGATTATATCATGAATCAATAAGGAATAATGAATACAGTAAGGTAAATAACTAAATAAATTCTGTGTAGTTAATAAAATAAATATCATGATTAGATAAGGAATAATTTATATTTCGTAGTAAATAACTGAATTCACATTCCATATTATCTATAAAATTATAATAAACTGAATTCATGTATAATATCAGTGAATTAATCTCATTGTAAACATTAACAATTTAATTATAAATGCATGAAATGGTTAATTATTGTATGTTAGGATCTCATGAATCATGATAACTCAAATTTCAATATGTTTCATATAAAAATTGTAATCTATCAGTAAAACACAATTTAATTTTTGCATATGATTTTCATCATTTGTTATGTCTATCAATCAATGGGATTTATAATTTTAGTCCTGAACCAACACAACATGTACAATGAATTTCACTAATATCATATAATTGATTGAATTCAGGTATAATATTCATTAACATCATATATTCTAATTTATTAAAGACAAATATTTATCAATATTTCCATTGTTAGTCAAATAATAGTCAATATATACATTTTTTAAATAGTATATTGTTTATATAATATTCAAATCTTTGGGATAATAAATATGGTTTTTATGTGATATTTAATTTCTAATAAAAAATAATCCAAATAATGATATTGTCTCAAGAGGATATTAGTAGTAAAAAAATAAATAATGAAATTAGAGGTGTCTATCAGGTCATTATGAATATAGGTTTTTAAAAAAAAAATAATGTCCTTTTGGATGAATATTGGGAATAGAAATGAGATATTAAATTTATCTTTATTGAAATTCTTTTATTTTCTAGAAAGTTAATAATTTTTGGGGGAAGATACATTTTTGAAAATGGATTTTTCAATGGGGTTGTATATTGTCCTCATATATAATAAAAAACATTACATTTTTTTTAAATTTCCATTTTTAACTGCATAATAAATTTTCCATTCATACAATTTATAAATGCATTTTATAAAATAAACTGCCAATATTATATAATTTTCTTAAATAAAATGATTTTTTAGAGTAGTTTGGGAACTAATTCATATTAAAGAATAATATATCGTATTTAAAGGTAAATATAATAAATTTTCATTTAAACGTTATTTAAAATATGAAGAAAAAAATAGAGGAATATATTTAAGTAAATACATAAATTCATTAAATATACTATAGAGAAGATAATTATTGGGTCTTAGGAATGATAAATGACGATACTCCTTTAATAAGTATAAACACAATCCAAAATGAAAAAGAATTTGTATTATTCATTCATACATCTTTGGTGTCATTCAAATTATAACGCATTTTAGATGAAACATGTATTGGAACATTTAAAATCATTAATAAATATATCTTCACATTATATACATAAACATGGATGTATATACATAAAATAAAATTAAATAGGTGTATGTTAACAGATATATCTCAATGAAATGGAAATTGAGATGAATGATCTCACCTCACCTATCCATTTTTTTGATTGCTCGTTATCCTCATGTATAGTGGATTAAATCATGATAATTAATTATAAAACTAATTTATTAATATTGTTAATATCTTAAAAGATCCTTTTATAACACTTTGTCACCTATTCATTAAAAATATTTCGTTATCACCAACGTTTCGAGTGTTAATCTCCCCGTTTTCTCATTTTTGTATGGATACCCACAATTAGTAACATTGGATATAGTCACATCATATAAATAATTATAATAATTTAATAAATATTTTTTCACTGTATTCATATATATAAGCATTAATGAATTTTGTATGTACAAAATGAATTGTATCTCTTTTGTTTGATGGTATGTTTTATGTACACAAGAGGGATGATATCATTTCATAATGGGTGGAATGGTTAGGAATTGGGTGATATAATAATTTTTATGAATAATATAATGTTATATATGTCAAATATATAAATTTTATTTATTTTTGTTACCATCCATTTAAATCATAAATGGAAAAAAAGGCACATCCCTTATAGAGGTAGTATTCTGACATATAAATGAGAGATATTTTCATATTTTATACGGAATGGACGATAAGAAGGTAAGTAAAATATATTAATTCCCTAATTATAATTAAATTGAAATATTCATTATATAAATTAGATTATTCAATATATCAAATTAATATATGTGTTGATGGAAATATATTTACATCGGTTCGTGATGTGGTAGTCTATCATACACATGATCGATGATTTCAATACCCATTTCAGGGAATATGGGATGGATATATGTTATTTAAAAAAATTAATGATTTATTGTTTTTTGGTATAATGTGGTGTTATTATAAAAGATGTGTTATGTTGTAATCGATGGTTTTTAAAATAATAAGGAAAAAAGTTAGGTGTTCATGAAGATGATTAACATCTCTTAGAGAATCATCTATCAAATCTCCTCTTAAGGACCTTAAAAATATACTTATGGAATGACTAGATCCTCATTAATGTGTATAATGGTGTTTGGAAGATATTTTAGAAGATATTTGTTAATAAAAAGTTATTTTTATTTGTAAATATGTGAGTAGATGGAGTTTTGTTTTATAATTGAGGAGGAGTTTAATTTTTTGTAAATACAGAAAACTATTAAATAATAGGATGTTAATGTCACACCATGTGCCAAAAAACTTCTACATAAGGGAGTTGAGGGATTTTTATATAAACCCACACCTCTATTAGAAAAATATAAATAGTATTTAGATATGTTATTAACTTTTCCTCAATGTTTACATACTGATACCTTATTAGTTTCCACCATGATAGGTAGTTTTATTACCCTGGGAAATTTATCGATTTATCCAAAAAACATTATTGTTATTTAATTAGATATAATAAATTATTTTATATATTAAATCAAATTTATAAAATTAAAATTATATATGTTCAAAAAATTAATTCTAACACAACAACTTATATTGTAGAAACCGTAGTTTTAACAAGAAATGTGTTAATTATTTTATTATAGTATTTAGTAATTATTATGGAAAAAAATAATGTTATCATTATTATCATAGATGAATAATGATGATTCCTAATATGTATTAAATCATTTTAAATTCAACAAACTTAACTTGAAAAAATATAATTTAATATAATCCCACAAAATGTCCCAAAATATTGTTTTTTCATGAACTACATTTTTAAGAATAAGAATCCCATATATAAACTATATGACTAGTAATAATAATTAAATGAATTTTAATTAAAATATTTATCAGTAAAATATATTATATTAACTTATATTATACATTATTATATATTATTTTATTTAATTATAATGCATATGAACTATACCTTTTCAAACGAAAAATATTTTTCGAAAAAATTCATATTTATGTAAAATATCCATTTACCTTCAAATGATGTCACAATTATTCATGTAAATTTAGTATTTAAATTTTTTTTAATTTAAATTACTATAGGAAGAACATTATAACGAAATTTAAGAATCATTTAATATAGTAGTTTTGATTATTCATAAAATATTATTTGTAAGGGAATGTTTTAAAAAATCATTATATGTTTAGGTTGACCAAGTATGTTAAAAATTGACATTATTCATATAAAAGTAATCATTATTCCATTAAACATTAATATGTGAATTTTATCATATTTTTATTATAATGAACTGTTCACTTATTATATGGGAGGGTCTGGGTTTCATGTATCACAAGCAATCAAAGTGATTGAAGTTATTTGAAAAGAAATATATCTTAATGCCTTAAGCAGTTACAAAATACATGAAAAAAATTACATCATATTAAACTATATGATTAACATCATGATTTTAATGAATTACTATCCCACAAAATTATATCATAGAGAACTACTGTACATAACAAGATAACATCCAACAATTATGGGTTCCCACTACCAAGTCAACATATAACCATTAATATAATGAATGAGAATACCTACAGATGATTCCATTATATAAATAAATTCGTATGAATTTAATAAAATAAAAATCATCAATATATTATCATTACTAACAAAAAATCAACATCATCATTCTATCTTTAACCCCTATCTAAAATAATAAAGGTCTGAAAGAGAATCAAAAATAAAATTGAGTAATCATATAATCATTAAAATAATTCATAGTATGTATAAATCATGACACCATTTATAAATCTATGAAATATCATCTCTATATTAGTTTATCTGTGGACACCATCTATTCATATTATTTATAATGGTTCATATGTAAAATTTCCTTTGACCTTGGCATCCCCCCATCATTATCAAACCTAATGCATTGAAATAGAACATTCACAGTGCATAAGAATTACAGTTGAGATATAGTAAAACTACACTTTCATAGGTTATTAAACATCAGTACATATGATTTTAAATCACAAACACTTATAGTATCCTTGTAGGGATGAAACACAAGGAAAATGAATTTATATATACCTTACTAAAAATAAGAGGATTTTATTATATAATTAGACATATAATCAAATTATGTCACATGTTCCTTGTACCTAATATATGTTTTCCTATATCAAATAAGAATTATTTTTACAAAAAAGATTAATAGAACATTATAAAAAGACATTGACCCTAGAATCCAACATCTAATGGTTACTTTAATTCATTGGAATGAGATTCAATAAATAAAATCCCAAATAAAATAATATTTTTGAAGAGTTGGTAAAATATATACTAATTAAATCTCATATTACATTTGGAAGGGTAAAATAAAATACACTACTTTCATTGATAACAAAATTATTCTTTATTTCATCTAATTTAATGTCAATAATTTTAGATATCCTAGTTTCTTATGGAAATAAATAATAAGAAATCATTGATCTCAATTTATATTTAATGTATTGTGTAAAGTTTAGTCTAGAAAAAAATAGATAAGGAGTGAATATTATCTAATTAATAATTAATAATGATATAATTTCATGAAAATGATAATAAGATAATTCAATTTACCCATGTATATTATAGTTTTTTTGAATAATCACAAGTATTTCTAAAAAATTATTTCATATTAATTTAATTTATTATTCCAACCAGGTTAGTCATACCATCAATTTTTTATTCCAGGAATAATTACATAAGTGGCGGTGGACTCAACCAAATACATATCATTTTTTTCTCATGAGTCCAACTAATGCATTGATTGGATCTGAAATCCTAGGACCCACACATCATATTAAAAGTAAAATGCATTAATTATATGAATAAAATTTAAAATATATTCAGTATTCCTTATTATTAAATAAATGTATGTATTAGTATAACATGAAACAAATTCAATACATTCCCTAATCAATCTGAGTTGTGGAAAAAAGATAAAATTCATGGAATATATTATTGTAATATATCATTTTAAATGAATAATATTTAATAAATTACATTGATATTGATGAAATTAAATCAAAAACTTCACTAAATAATTTCAACTGGAAATTGTTATTTTCTTTTTGAAATCACATAATAAAAATAAATAAATTATAAATTATGAGTTTAATTTTTTTCTATTCAATTAATAATTAAAATGTTTCATGGAATTATAATAATTTATAGTTCATGATGACTAGACTTATTTTGTTGAAAGAACATTAAAATAATGATTTCTTTCACATTTTTGTTAAAATTCCAAAAGTTCCCCATTAATAATATTAAAATAATATTCCATAGAAATAATTTTATTTTATATAATGAATTTATAAAAATTAAATTAAAAAAAATCATAAAACAATATTAAAAATTGTCATCGTAACATTTTATATAAAATATGGACAAGGGATAACAATATTCATGGACTAAACAAAGACAGAGTTAGTTTTCCAACAAAAACATTATTTTAGTCCATTAAGAGCCTAACGATAGAAAAATTAATGTGAAATATGTAATTTAATGAAAAAAATTTAGGGTAATAAAATAATTTTGGTTTAATATAATACTGTTAATTAATTCCCCCAATGTATAATTAAACATAAAAAATCAATCATAATAATGATATTAGGAAATAAACACTTACCACAGGCCCAAACAAAATCATTAATGATATTAAATCCCAATATAATAAATATAAATTATATATATATATATATCACAACCATATAAAAATTTATAATATCATATATAATCTATTTATGAAATTTTTGATTCCTTATAATAAAAATTATTTATCGAAATCATTATTTTTGAGTGTTAACTCTATAATGTAACCTATTTTTTTCAATTTGTATGAATCATTCCCTTCATATTTTTCAAGGTTTAATCATATTAAAAATTATAATAATCATAGAAATATAATATATATTCATTATATAAAAATTTATATTCATAGATGATGGGTATATATATATATATGAAAATTAACCACATCATTCATCGAGATGGTAAAATGAATGTATACATGAACACTATTTCCAATTTTTGATGGATGAAATGAATGAAGATAAATTGTAACTCACTATTATGTAATAATTATTATATCACGTATATCACATATATTCATTAAATATATCCTTATTATGATCCATTTAACGCATAAATTAAAAATGTATCACATCGATTCATAGAGGATGTAGTCTACATGTACACATGGGAGATGCCATCATTCTCCAATGGGGAGAAATTTCAATGAAAATATATGATATTATAATTACATATGTATAATTATTTCACAAATATAATACATAATAATAAAACCCATTACAGGTAGCATCCATGAATTATTTTTGTGTATAATAAATTGTATCACAATGTGGACACGATTGTATACACATACACACAAATGGTACTTTCAAATCCCACTCCAAGGAATATCTAGTGGATAATGGTTTTATAATAATGAATATAATATTTTTTATAATTTTAATAATGAATTTATTATTTTAAAATGAATAAAAATTATTTAATTGTAGTGGAAGAAGATAAAAATTGATGAAAATTGTGTATGACAATAACCTCTTCTTTTACTGGATATCAATAGATCTCATTTTAAGAACACATAAAATAGAATTTTAAGAATAAAATAACCCCTAATTAATTAATATTTATGTTTAAAGGAATATTTTTTTTTGAGAAACATGGCTGAAATTGGTGTAATGAATAGAGAATTTGGGTGTCTATTTATTATTTGATGAAAGGATAGAGAATAAAGTTTCAAAATAAATTAATATTTAATAATTTTTTACTCAATAATAATTTGTATAAATTTATAGAGGCTATAATATGGGATAATGGGAGTTAAAAATATTTTCATCTAAGGGGATTTAAATATTTTTAATTCTAATATATGCACTTATCTCTTGGTTTATCCCTCACCCCCAGTAATAATCTTATAACATTAACAACAGTAAAAACCCTACTGTTTCAACTATTCATTGTAAAAAAGGATGGATTTTTCTTAAAAATATTTTTGCATTGTTATTCCAAATATTTAATCCATTCTATAAAATTCAATTTACTAAATTTTTAGAATTTAATAAAAAAACCCACAAATCATGATAAAAATAATATTTTTGATAAATTTTTTCACATGTATAAAATATTTTTATACCAAAACATAACAATTGTTTTTTTGATTTTCATTAATTAGATTATTTATGACCAAAATAAACTAATTTCACTTTTAAATGGATTAATGTTTTTCATGAATTGAAATAGAATATTGAAATATTTATTTAAAATATTCATTAAAGAAAATAAATATATAAGGAAAATATTGAAAACTTCACTATAAACAAATAGGATTTTTTTAATTTAAAAAATAATGTCAATTTTTGGAAATAAATTTTCTAATATTGGTAGAAATATAAAAAAAATCAAATAAATAAATAAAAACCATTTTATAGAAAATTTTATCATTGTAGTATATGATAACATTACTAAAAATTTATTACATATTTTTCAATATTTTTTTTATTTTCTAATCCTTTATATATATGTTTAAAAACATTATTCTTAATAATACATTTGATATGATAGCTACATTATAATAGACACATTTAAATACCCTTATTTTAATATTATAACATAATTATCTTATATAATGGTGTTATGTGTTAAAGAAGTTATTGGACACATTAAATTATTTAATGTAAATTATATCTTATAGTATATATGTATTATATCAAAGAATAATAGATCCAAAAATTTGAAAATATGTTTTGAAAATTGGAATCAATCCACATGTAGTTCTTTCAATGGGGGTTTTCATAAATGTGTTGGAAATGTAAATAAAAACTCTCTATGAATTATAAATCACACATATCAAGATTACATGAATAATGGAATGTTCCTACATTATCCTATATAATGTGAATCAATTTTATTTTCAATAAATAGAGTACAACTTATAATATAATAAATATTTTTCATTTTTATAAAAATAGGTTAATAAAGTTGATCATCAATTTATATCTTATGGGAACATGAATAAATACACATGTAGTATATATATATATATATAGTTTACAGTCATGGAATTATAATATTTAACAATGATATTTTTGGTATTTTGATATGGATTTTACCATACACAATAACATTTAACATGAAAATGTATAAGATCTATAGATGAATATATTTGGACAAGAACTAGTTCCCACTATTAATGTTTAAAAGAAATGACAATGTACATATAACTTTTGTGTCATGACCCCCTCACCACAAGGTGTAACTCTCCAGGGCCTGTAATTTTGGAAGAGAGATAACGACCTCCAAGTCCCACATCTAGTAGGACCCTGGTTGTTGTCTAGCACTAAGGGTATAGTGAACATAGAAATAGGAGGCATTACCCTCTAAGAGAAAAAATGTGAAAGAGAGAGATAAGATAGACACCAAATAACTCTAACTCAGACAACTATATAAAATAAATTCCATGTACACATATTCAATTTCATGAAAAACTACGACACCTAAAGGGGGGAAACTGCAAGTACCAAAGGAAAGTAACAACAACGAAAACCACGGAGTCCAAATAGATCATGAAACCCCAAGCTAGTAGAAACCATCTTGATCTCCAACCTAGTCCAAGTGACCTGAAAACAGTTTATATATACATAGGGTGAGTATAACAGTATACTCAGTAGGATCCTCCACTGATCCTCTTGTAAAAAAGTAATGATAACATGCTAAAGCACAATGAACAAAAAGTGAAACTAACTCATCACCTAAATAGGTATACTATGTTTCCAGCATCGCTAAGGATTCTCTCACCAAGTATTGTATACAAGAGTATATAATATAATAATGAATTTCAAGGGTACCCAGCTACTACTTCCCCAGTTTTTTACCGCTTTTCCCCAACGTTTAATGTCCTAAGCCATCTCTCTCTAAAAAAAGGCTTACCCACAGACACCTTGGTGAAGCACCATGACATTCAACTCCTGAAAAAAACCACCACATCAACATAATAAATGTAACCTCCTAGATTCCAGGTTCCACCAGAACTCACATAATGTGTATCGTACGTCAGAAATTATACCTCAAGCCACTACAACCCACACACCAATTATGGATCCTCAAGCCATAATAGCCTATTAATGTTACACCTATAGTAGTCCATATAGAAATATATCCAGAATATATGTGTGTGAATAACCATAAGCCATTACAACCCTCTACACACATATATGGGGAAAACTTACCATTGTGCCTAACCGCACAAGTAACTACCAAGAGAACATAGAGGGGCCAAAGGGGGTAGTCAGCCATCCATCATCCCTCTGGAATGTTGGGAAAAACACCCCTTGGGATCAAAATCCATGGGGTGTCAATTTTTCTTATTGGTGGGGCAGAGGAGCGTATGGAAACACAAGAAGTACAAAATATACTATAGCTCACAGCCACACTATGGGCATAACCTTGTCATTGAATCAACCACAGCTAACATCTCTCAGACTCCTGGCTTCCACTTTAAAGACTGGGTGTCCTATAAGAACAATACCATTTAATGATCTTGATTACATTACTTCTTTCCAATTTTATTAGTTGCAGTTTATGTTCATTAATTCTTTAAACATTAATAATCTATTAACTATTTTCACATTATATTTCATTAGAATCACATAGAAAGTCCATTGTTCTTTTAAATTTCAACCTCAACATTGCGTACCTACAAGATCCAAACCCATGGGTTTACATCATTTATTCATTCATTTGTTAACAACATTATTACTTTCCCATATTCACATGAAATATAGTACAACATTCTATGATACTAAACACAAGGTACTCTACATGGTGAGTAAATGAACTACCCATCATGTATTTTATGCCTATAGAAAACAGTGTAGACCCGTCATCCCCTAGAAAGAGAAACATGAAAATCATGTGGCATATCGTAAGCATTTTCTCCCTTTTTGGAATGAGGGTAAGAAAACCAGCTACCTTGAGAAGTGGGATGAGTAAGAAAGATAAACAACCAACCTGAAACAAAAAGCATCCAAATATTCACATCCAACCTGTTCCATCATCTATGGTGCCCTCCCTGACACCCACATGCATAAACCGATGCATCTTTCCACTCTAGGTGTCAACTACTGCCACAACCAGTTGGCCTCCCTACCACCACATATCACAAAAAAAAGTAGCAGGAAAACAAACATCATATCAACTGGGCACTTAGCCCTTAAACATGCAAGAGGGTAACTCAAAACCCTATGAGAAATTATATTTTATCAAACAACAAGTTATTTAATCTATATTGGAATAAAAATTTACTATTTTTAGGTTCCAACTATGGGTAACCTAAACATCAAGCTATTATAGCTATCAAAAATTGATTAAACATGCTTACTCCATCAATTTTACAAACATGAAGTTACAACAACATGAACCCGATTCATTTACATGCCTCTTTATCTTTGTAAATTAATTTACAATTAATCCTAGTTAACATTTATTAATAATTTTCATCAAGAATGTAATTCCAAACAAGGAAAACATAAATATAACACTATAAAACAAAATAATAGGTAATAACATACTATCAATATCAATTCATTTATCCGGTCCAAATATTTATTATGTTAATTACATTGTGATCTAGTGGATAAAAAATGCTAACTCTATAGTTTCAAATAATATAATAGAGAATAAATTATTCCCAAACCAAAAAATGGTTCTTGAAATTCTTAATACGAGAATTATCTACACAATAGTTTACGATCTCCTCCCCCGTGATAAATGTATCCACCCAAGGACACTGTGGCATGACTACACGGTCCGAAATCCAATAAAACTCCATTAGAAAAATGGAGATCACATGCCAAAGCTTGGTAAATAGAAACTGTAGCATATTGATTGAAGAAAACACAAGAATATAGGTAGATAACATCTTATATCAAAGATTGACCAATACTACTTGGTTACACCAACAAAATAGAGGGTGTACATGAAGAAAGAAGAAATTAAAGGGGAATCACTCCATGGGGTAAATATTGATAACACAACTCCTATAAGAAAGAAGTAAAGGATCGAGAATCTTGCACCAGAGAACAAGGAGGAAGATTAAGGGAGGAATATATCTCGTCCCTTTAGAATATTTTATGGAGAAATGGATTATGATACACTCGATTTTCCATTAAAACTGTATCTTATTAAACCACACGGTTTGAACAAGTATTGACATCCCGAGCAAAAAGAAAAATTTTAATAGGAGTCATGGAATTTGAATCGGTCATAGATTTCTTAAAGAGAGTAATTAAAGGTATATTATGTCAAAGGAATCATCAAAGAGGAAAAATTATAGGAAGGTGGAAACATTGTTCATGAACTATAAATTGGGAAAATGAAAAAAAGGATTCTTTTTTTTGAAGGATGATATTGGAAGGATGCTGTTGGAAGGCTACTGTTGGAAGGTAGTTGTTGGAAGGTAGATGTTGGAAGGATTCTATTGGATGGATAATGTTGGAAGGGTGACATTGGGAGGCTGTTGTTGAAATAGACTACTATTTTTGAAAGCTTTTGTTGGAAGGATGCTATTTAAAGGCTTCTGTTGGATGGTCACTATGGTAAGGTGGGTGTTGAAAGGTTGCTATTAAAAATATCCAACTATTTGGAAACTCTGTTCATGAACTAGAAATTTGGATGTATTGGGAATAAATTACCATGATCTTCTGAAACACCTCTAACACTAAATTTCAACAAAGTAATAGACCAGAGAGGTCCTAGGGATTAAATTATATACCTCTCAAAACATTCTGGTCCCCAAGAATTCAAAACCAACCCAGACAAAAATAGGGGTATGAACAACTGCCTCGTAAGATACATCTTAGAGGAAAACTACCCAGAGTTGTTTGAAAGCTATAAAAAGACCTCAACATCCAATAACAAGGGAATAAAAAATACATATCAAAAGAGTTCAAGCATAGCCTCACATCAAACTTACTGAAATGAACACCTCAAAGAATAACCCAGAACCACACCATAAAAACGATCTATGTACTAGAAATTCATTTGGGACTCCCACCCCTATGTAATCTCCTTTAGGGTACTGTGTCTCCACAAGATGCGAACTAAGGGAACGAAAATCCCTTGAAACACCTTCTCCTTACAGTCCTGGATCTCTACTAGATGCTCTTTGAAGGTCACAACATCACTATCATCGATCTCGCTCCATTCGATGACATGTGTGTCATCACGAAGATAACGACATAGCTGTGAATCATGAGAAACATCATGCATCTGGATCATCTGTAGGGTAAGTGATACTCGATACGCTATAGATCCAACACGAGCCAATACCTCGAAAGACCCAACAAACAGGGGAGGAAGCTTACTCCATCGACCAAATATTCGATCCCCACAAAGTGGAGTCTTCTTTAGAAACATGTGATCCCCAACATCAAAATCCAAAGGTCTCGTCCTTTGATTTGAATATGATTTTTGACAACCCTTCACTTTCTTCATCCTCTTAAGAATCACTTAAACCATCTATTTTGTATTATGCACTAGTTCCGGTCTGAGAATTGCTGACCCTCCGACCCCTGTCCCTAAAAATGGAGAATGACAAGGTCGTCCATACACGGCTTCAAAAATCACCATACCAATGGGGGATTGAAAACTATTGTTGTAAGGGAAATCAAACAAGGGTAAGTGCCTCATCCATGAACATTCAAAATCCATGACATAAGAACATAACATATCTTCAAGTGCCTGGATAGTCATCTTTGTCTGACTGTCCGTCTGCAGATGGAAACTAGTGGAAAGGCATAGCTGAGAACCAAAAGCATGATGGAGTCCTCTCCACACCCATTGAGGTAATACGAGGATCTCAATCATAAATAATCAACCTTGTGACTCCGTGGAGTCCCACCACCTCATCCAGGTACACCCTGGACAAAAATTCCACTGAGATCAACTCCTTGATAGCTACAAAGTGGGAAGATATTTTTAAATGGTCCACTACCACCCAAATAGCATCATTTCCTCCCGGAGCTCGAGGTTAACCCGTAAAAAAGTCCATTGAGTTGTCCTCCCACTTAAACTAAGGAATATCTAATGGCTGGAGAAAATCACTAGGGACACTATGCTAAGCCATGACCTTCTAGCTGACCAAACATCAAGAAACAAACTCCACAACTACACGCTTCAACCTAGGCCACCAAAACAAACTCTTCAAGGCTCGGTACATATTTTTCAATCCAGGATGAACTGATAATGGAGAACTATAGAAATCTTTGAAAACCCTCTCACACCTCTCCAAATGAACAAATATCCGCCCGTGATACAAAACTCATGGTTGTTTATCTTCAGACTGACAATTAAGGGCCTCACCACAAAAAAACTCTGTCTCTCCAAAAATCCACCTCTAGATCTCACAATTGGGACTATTACTCTTATTGAACCAGAGATGTCTACACCATCATCTTAAAAATAAAACCTCTACACCCAAATTCTCCCATATCAAGATGTAATGTAGACAGTTCTTCCATTACTCTCAAGGATTCACTAGATTCATGCACTGCATCACTACGTGACATCTGACTCAACAAATCACCTATAACATTACCCAATCAAGGTGTATGAAATATTATGAAGTCGTATTTCTATAATAACTCCATCCACCGATGCTACCACAAGTTTAAGTCACACTAGGAGAAAACATACCTTAGGCTATTATGATCGGTGAAAATCACAAAGAACTCGCCAATGAGGTAATGTCTCCACAACATTAGAGAAAAAACCACAACATGAAACACAAGATCATGGGTGGAATAGTTATTATCATGGGGAAAAAACTGAAAAAACCCATAAGAAACAACTAATCTCTACTGCATTAGAACACAGCCTAACCAAAAATGTGAAGAATCATAAAAAACATCAAACTGAACTCCCTCCGTGGGAAGACAATGAACTGGAGAATTTACTAAATTCTCTTTCAGATAATTGAAGGTTTCATAACACTGATTATTCCACATGAACGCATGATCCTTCTCGGTCAATATAGTCATAGTAATCGCCACCCGAGATAAATAGGTTATTAATATCATGTAGTAGCCTACAAGTCCAAGGAAACTTCACACCTCTTCCACTATCTTGGGGTATTCCCAACACACAACAGCTTATTTCATCGATGGATCCATAGATACATCCTACTGGGATAAAACATTCCCTATGAAATGGACTTCCCATGCCCAAAACTCACACTTTGACAACTACCCAAATAGCTGATGTTGACGAAGAACTCCCAAAATGGTGTATAGATGCTCTGCATGCTCCTCATCAGACATGGAGTACACAAGGTTGTTATTGATGAAAACCACTATGAACTTATCCAAGAACTCATAGAACACTAAATTCATATATCCCATGAAAACAACTAGATAATTATTCACAATGAATAGAATTACAACAAACTCATAATTCCCATGACAACAATGGAAAGCAGTCTTTGGGATATCCTCATCCTTCACAGGCATCTGATGATATCCTGACTATAAGTCAATCATTGAGATATAAATTTCACATCTCAGTTGATCATATAAATCATAATTCCATTTAAGAGGGTAGAAAATATTCACTATCACTTTGTTTAAGAAATGATAATTGATATGCAACTGCAATATTCCATAATCCTTGTTCAAGAAAAAAAGTGGTTCACCCATGAGGTGACACACTCAGCCGAACACAACCACACTATAACAGACCATAATGCTATTTTCATAGATCTCATAACTCAAAAGGGTCCATCCTATATGGATACATAGAGACAAGAGATGCACCTAGTTGTAGCATGATCCCAAACATGATCTCTCATCGAGAGGGTAATACTACTACCTCATCGGAAAAAACATTAGGGTACTCTTCTACGTCCCTAGAAAATGACAACCGATGAACTTATGAAGACCTCAACATTAGCTCATCCATCATGGATAATAAAGACTGAACATGCCTCTAACCCATCTGAGTGTCTATCTCACCAGAAAACAACACTGGCTATCCATCTGCGTCGATGAACACCCTTTCCTCATGAAGAAATCTATGATATAATACACCAAATACAAACAATGCATTCTGAGGATGAAATCACATGGTTATATCAATAAAAATAGAAAATATCCCAAAGAGCGGTGTTTCCCCAAAACTATAGAGACCCGTATCTTGACGTACATGGACATTACATTACTTTTGCGGAATACTTAGTACATAAAAAAAAGACACACACAAGGATCGTAATAGTTTAGTGTCTTTGGAAACTCGGAACGTAGTCTTCTAATCGTGGTGAAAGATCTTCAATATATCCCATAAAGATCTTCCCTTTTTTTACCTAAAACCTTTCTTTATATCCTGGGGAAAAGAAAACATAAAAGGGTGAGCTCAAATGCTCAGTAAGGGTATACAAAAGAAAAATCAATCACATCATATTCATAAGAACATAACTTTTTGGAAATCTTAACCTGCAAAAGAGAGCATAATATCTTAACATGGAACAAATCATAGAAGTGAAAATGAGATCCCCATAATCATATCATAAAACTTGAAACTTTTTGCCATGCACACATAATCATGGAAAATCATTTCTTGTTAGTCATGACTCATTGCCAAGACTATCTTAGTGGACAAAGTCCCTTTTTGAACCGAGTTCACTCCTCGTTTCAGTCTTGTATCACTGAACCGAAATAACCTTCCGTTCCAGCCATGTCTATCTCATGAGATATAAAATCTTTACCCAATGCATTGGAGGGAGATATAGCTCCCACCCATCTTATAATGAACCCTTTCTTATGTGTGCCACATAATCATAAACCATACATCATAGCGTAACCCATGTAATAAAAATGGGATTCTTAAACAACATGACATCATAAAACAATTAATATAAGATAAAGGAGTTCATAAAAATATTTCCATCACAACATAATCAAATCCATGTAACAATAGGGATAAAAACAGAACCCTTTTATTATCTTAGATGGAAAATAATTTTGATAAAACACTTGAACTCCATTCTTGAGGAAAATATCCTTTCTTCTTCAAAATCAATTTCTTTTCACAAAACATCATGAAATTTTAAAAGAAAGAGATTTTATTGAAAACAGCCATGAAATATTTTGGAGGAAGATTCATGAAAATAAGGCTTTATAAAACCGTAAAAATCCGTTCGTGCCGTTTAAGTTAAAAAAACATTCTTCTCGTACTTTTGTCGGAAAAGTCAAAAAGTACCTCGTACGAAAAACGACAAAAGATTCCTTTCATTTCTTTTACTAAAAACTCACCGAAGGGTAAAAATGGGTTTAAACAATTGTAGGTGGATGGAAATAATATTACATATTTATGAAACATGGATGTGGATGATAAAATACACCCCAGTAAATACTTACGAATAAACAACCTCGGATAAAAATGAGATTGTGATATTTCCCTTACCTTAGGTCCGATTTGCTTCGTATGTGTCCGAACCTCCTGTATAATGATTTAAATAATGTCATTGACTTATTAGAAAATCATATTCATTGTTATTATATCATATATGGTTCACTTATGACATTATATTACCCGTTCTTTTGTAAATTCCATGTTAAAGAAGCGTTTTGGGTAAAATCGTTTCATTTATCGTAGGTGTTTTGACTTGCTGTTCTTGACATTATTATTACTTATATCATGATTTACTTACTTCCAGAATATAAAATTTGATTTATATATCATATATATTCAGTATATATATATATAATAGATAGATAAAATGAAAAACACCGTTCATGGAGACGGTAGTCCGTACGTACGCATGAACGTTGTCTTCCATTCCTTATTGTCTTGAAATGGAAGTAAGTAGATGACATAAATATATATATATACATAATCCAGTAGCTTTATAATGTCATATATTTCATTATTATTTCTTATATATACTTTATAATCATTCTTAAATGGTTAACATGGAGAATGAATCTCATCGCGTCGTGGAGACGGTAGTCCGTACGTACGCACGAGCGATGTTATCATTTTCATTAATATTGAATTGAATCGGAGTGGATTATAAAATATATCAGAATCAATATGATTTTGTAATAACTATGTATATTTATTCTTTACACCATTATACCCATCCATGTAAGGTGGTGGTGGAAAATAGATTACACCACGGCGTGGAGACGGTATTCCGTACGTACGCACGCGTGGTGATTTCTTTTTCCGTATGATGGATAGATGGTGAAATAGGGTTGTTTCATACTTAAAATAACATATCAGTATATGAGTGATACTGATGTCATTACTTTGTTATGAAACAACTAAAGAAGAAGAAGTTGAAGAAAAAAGAAATTGAAAAGATCGGTAATGGATATTACCTCTTCTTTGGAACGCTTCTTTGAATCCTCCACTTAGGGAACTATGATTGGTCTTTGAAGAAGACCAGGACCTCTAGGATTATTCTAGGGAAGTGGAGAGGAGAAAATGGAAGGGTTTGGCCGATCTTGAGTGCTCAAATTGGTGTGAGGAGGAGGGGGAGGAGGTGCCCTTTTATAAGGGAGGAGAGGGGCACCTTAGGAATATCTCAAAATATTATTTTATATTAAAGTCAAAATCAGTTAATAATGGTTCCAAAGGGTCTTATTTCGAAGATAAAGTGGGGAAGGGTCGAAATCCTATCAACCAATAGGATTTAGACAAGTTTAGGGTGTTATTTTAACCTTATCAATTAGATTTAACTTTTACCGTGTCTTTTTGTTTTCTTTCACTATATGGTTAATACACTTACTATAACATGCCAAAAGAACCCCAAATTTTTTATTATTAATATATATATCCTTGTCTAAGTCATTTGGCCGAACCTTAGATTTTTAGGAATATAATAACAATTAATAATATAATATTTTATTTAAAAACAATTTTGTGTCAATTTTGACACTATTTGATATATGATTTTTGTGAAAGTCATAACAGAATTATATGTTCAAACCAAGTTGATTAAATCAACATTAATATACTATAGTAACCTAAAAAATTAGTGGAATTCATAAAAAGTCTTAAATTACATTTATATTGGTATTTATATTATCAATTATGTCAATATTTCATTAATAAGATAATTAATGCATCATCTTTGTGTCATATATAAATTAACTTATTTGATGTCTAAAAATTACAAATAAAGTACCATCATGTAGGAAATATTTTTATCTTTCTAATGCATATTTACAATAGAATTTATCTTATGTATAACCCCATATTAAAAATGATTTACTTATTAAACTTTGATTTTAACTATTTTAACCCTTCTTTAAATAAATTAATAATAAATGTCCTAATCTAATCCAAGTGGGCCTAAATGGTCATATTTTATTCCTAAGTTTGTTTTTGGTCGAATTACACTTGTCTAATAGAATTAGGACATGTGTTAGGGTAATATTAATATCATATTTACCCTTAGTTACCCTATTTACTATTAACCGCCGTAAAAATAGTAAAAAGTTACTATTCACCAAAAAATTATTTTTATCTCATTGAACCACATTTTACTTACTGATATCAACTGTGTCTATCGGATTTTTGAAATTACTTTCACAGAAGCGGTAAAATTAAGTTTTATGCAAAATTCAGTTTTTTACCTACCACTTAGTGGTTTCACTATTCATCAAAAATTGAATGTTTTCAGAAAAATACCAAAATTTCATCCTAAGCTATATTTCATATTCCGAATTCAAAAATGAAGTCTATTTTACCAAATTCATAACATAGAAGTTGCATTAATTAATTTTATAATTAAATCCCGTTGTTAAAACAAATAGCGTGTTTTTAAGAAACAATATCTATCAAAAGATTGACACTTGTTTATGTCTGGTTTAAATGTGAAATTACATCCAATGAACAACATTGTATTAAATTGTAAAAATATATTCTAAATATACTTTAAAACTACTCCAATTAATAATTTATCACTATTAATTATTTCGATTAAAAAAGTTGTTTTTTAATTATAATTTAGTAATTTTCACTATTCATCAGAATATGAAAGTTATCCGAAATGTACCAAAATTTCACCTTAGGCTAAATTCGATACTCCGAATCCAAAAATGAAGTTCATTTTGAAAAATAAGATTTACAGAATTTTAAAAAGTGGTTATTACTATTCATACCGGCTAGTTTTAATAATATTTTAATAGCATATCGTTGTTTAGTGAAACTCGGTATTGCGTATTACACACGCTATCGAGGAAGGTCGCGATTGAGTGTAATTCAAGCCAAGTCAGAGATGTGTGTTGTGAAAGCTCCTTTTGGTGTAGCGTATAACACAAGACATTAATGAAATTATAAAGAATATTTTTCATAAAATCTCGGGGTGTTACATTCTACCCCCCTTAAAATGAATTTCTCCCTCGAAATTCGTCGGGGTTATAAATGGTTTACTATTCGAAAGTTTCTTTAATCGAAACCCACATCGTAAAAAGGAATACCAAAACCAATCTTTAAAAATAAAAGTATGAAATGTAACGATTACCCAAATAAACTAATCACTGGGTTTCCACATAGGTGAAAATATGGATATGGAAGAGAAATCTAACCATCATGTTCTGATGGAGAGTGGTAGAGAACATGGCTATGGAAAAGCTAGCAATCACAAATCCATAAATTTGTGACGATCTAAGGTACCATCTGATTAATCAGATATAAGAGCACTAGGACAACATTTTTGGTTTTCAAGATCGTTTCCCTAAAGTTGAAGAATTTGAATTAGAATAAATACTTACTTTATTTTGGTAAAATCTCACTATTGTTCGTGCCTTGAACAATTTCTACTTCATCTCTTAAATAAATGAAGTTGAATTTGTTATTCGTGAAGTGTTAGCAGATCATGTGATAGAATGACGGGTCATTCCATCTGTCTCAAACAAAATGTTAGCAAAAGTTATTAAATATACATAAGTCATTCTATAGTGAGATTATTCATATATGGTTCCTAAAATGGACTTATACTTCATATATCATACTGCATAATATAATAAAACTAGTTTCTAATAAACAGGGACTTCTTGTAGGCCAGTGGTAGGGGATAAAGGCCAGTCACACTTCAGTTGTGGGTTCGATTCCCACATCCTTGTCCGACGCGATGGGCTGTCTCCCGTCCTACAGGTTTTCCTTTTTCTAAAACTATATTACTATAACATCCCATCAATAATATCGAGAAAACTTCGATCCTTAAACAATACTAACTTATGTCCAACATAATCCATTCCAATCTTTAGGCTTATCCATAATACTGCAGTCCACTCTCATAACATAGTGAAAACGATTACCAGAGATTTAATACCATCGTTGATCCCCATATATCATAAGATATATTTTTTGGTCACATTCCAAACATTCAAAGTCCTTAATCATGTATTCTCTTGAATACCTTAGTGAAAACATGAATGCAGTTAAAATTTAACACTTTCCACATACCAAAATCCTCAAAATTCTATATACTCAAACCATGATATCACTTAGTCCTTATATCAATCATGAGCTCATGAATACTGTCAAACATTTCATTTTCTCCTTATCTCTTCATTATGCGCATATTATCTACTTTCCAGAATATTTGAATAACTATTCATGGTTACCGGTACCTTAAAATTATTGAAAACCACAATAGACCAATACATAAATATTTCAATACACCATAAAAGTACCTCAACAACATTATTCCTGAATACCAATACATAAACACATCAGTCTATCCACTTCAATGATTGTCCTGGAATAAGTCCTTCCTTGATTTAGAAGTAACTTTTTAAGTCAGGGCATTGAGTTGGGTAATGCCCATGTTCTCCACAAATAAGACATTGAAATCCATAACAGTCTGTCACTCTATGACCCTTTTCTCCACACAGATAACATCGGTCCCTCAATTTGAGGTATTCCTCAAGGTTCTTCTTCCCTTCTTTAGAAATCTCAATCTTCCTTTCTTTATTCTCCTCAACATGTGAACATGCAAAATAGTTTATCTTCCTCTTCTTTGATGAATTAGGCATACCACTAAATTTCACCTTGTTAATCATATATTGCGATGACTGATTTGGAATAATCAGAAGATCTTTCTCTCTAGGAATTACACAATTTTGTTGCTCATATTCACCAATTTGTCCATTGGATTCAATGTTAATCGAATTCCTTCTAGTTCCCTCCATTAACTAAAACACAAAAAGAATCTTGTGAAAGGAAAAAATCATGCTAGGGAAAACTACATAGTAAAGGGGGAGTACCCTTAATATCTAACATCTTAGGTTAAATTCTATGATCGTTTCCGTAGTTCTAGGACTCTATCCTATACGTATACTTATCCTTAGAGACATCCCTAGACAAACCTTATAAATATCTCTAGGGATCTCACTAAAGTTCTCGCATCCTAGTTTCCAAAGGTTGACTAAACCTTTCCTCTGATACCAACTGTAGAGACCCGAAGCCTAACGTACATGGACATTACATTACTTTTGCGGAATACTTAGTACATAACAAAAACACACACACAAGGATCGTAATAGTTTAGTGTATTTGGAAACTCGGAACGTAGTCTTCTAATCGTGGTGAAAGATCTTCAATATCTCCCATAAAGATCTTCCCTTTTTTTTACCTAAAACCTTTCTTTATATCCTGGGGAAAAGAAAACATAAAAGGGTGAGCTCAAATGCTCAGTAAGGGTATACAAAAGAAAAATCAATCACATCATATTCATAAGAACATAACTTTTTGGAAATCTTAACCTGCAAAAGAGAGCATAATATCTTAACATGGAACAAATCATAGAAGTGAAAATGAGATCCCCATAATCATATCATAAAACTTTAAACTTTTTTGCATGCACACATAATCATGGAAAATCATTTCTTGTTAGTCATGACTCATTTCCAAGACTATCTTAGTGGACAAAGTCCCTTTCTGAACCGAGTTCACTCCTCGTTTCAGTCCTGTATCACTGAACCGAAATAACCTTCCGTTCCAGCCATGTCTATCTCATGAGATATAAAATTTTTACCCAATGCATTGGAGGGAGATATAGGTCCCACCCATCTTATAATGAACCCTTTCTTATGTGTGCCACATAATCATAAACCATACATCATAGCGTAACCCATGTAATAAAAATGGGATTCTTAAACAACATGACATCATAAAACAATTAATATAAGATAAAGGAGTTCATAAAAATATTTCCATCACAACATAATCAAATCCATGTAACAATAGGGATAAAAACAGAACCCTTTTATTATCTTAGATGGAAAATAATTTTGATAAAACACTTGAACTCCATTCTTGAGGAAAATATCCTTTCTTCTTCAAATTCAATTTCTTTTCACAAAACATCATGCAATTTTAAAAGAAAGAGATTTTATTGAAAATAGCCATGAAATATTTTGGAGGAATCTTCATGAAAATAAGGCTTTATAAAACCGTAAAAATTCGTTCGTGCCGTTTAAGTTAAAAAAACATTCTTCTCGTACTTTTGTCGGAAAAGTCAAAAAGTACCTCGTACGAAAAACGACAAAAGATTCCTTTCATTTCTTTTACTAAAAACTCACCGAAGGGTAAAAATGTGTTTAAACAATTGTAGGTGGATGGAAATAATATTACATATTTATGAAACATGGATGTGGATGATAAAATACACCCCAGTAAATACTTACGAATAAACAATCTCGGATAAAAATGAGATTGTGATATTTCCCTTACCTTAGGTCCGATTTGCTTCGTATGTGTCCGAACCTCCTGTATAATGATTTAAATAATGTCATTGACTTATTATAGAATCATATTCATTGTTATGATGTCATATATGGTTCACTTATGACATTATATTACCCGTTCTTTTGTAAATTCCATGTTAAAGAAGCATTTTGGGTAAAATCGTTTCATTTATCGTAGGTGTTTTGACTTGTTGTTCTTGACATTATTATTACTTATATCATGATTTACTTACTTCCAGAATATAAAATTTGATTTATATATCATATATATTCAGTATATATATATATATAATAGATAGATAAAATGAAAAACACCGTTCATGGAGACGGTAGTCCGTACGTACGCATGAACGCTGTCTTCCATTCCTTATTGTCTTGAAATGGAAGTAAGTAGATGACATACATATATATATATACATAATCCAGTAGCTTTATAATGTCATATATTTCATTATTATTTCTTATATATACTTTATAATCATTCTTAAATGGTTAACATGGAGAATGAATCTCATCGTGTCGTGGAGACGGTAGTCCGTACGTACGCACGAGCGATGATATCATTTTCATTAATATTGAATTGAATCGGAGTGGATTATACAATATATCAGAATCAATATGATTTTGTAATAACTATGTATATTTATTCTTTACACCATTATACCCATCCATGTAAGGTGGTGGTGGAAAATAGATTACACCACGGCGTGGAGACGGTATTCCGTACGTACGCACGCGTGGTGATTTCTTTTTCCGTAGGATGGATAGATGGTGAAATAGGGTTGTTTCATACTTAAAATAACATATCAGTAAATGAGTAATACTGATGTCATTACTTTGTTATGAAACAACTAAAGAAGAAGAAGTTGAAGAAAAAAGAAATTGAAAAGATCGGTAATGGATATTACCTCTTCTTTGGAACGCTTCTTTGAATCCTCCACTTAGGGAACTATGATTGGTCTTTGAAGAAGACCAGGACCTCTATGATTATTCTAGGGAAGTGGAGAGGAGAAAATGGCAGGGGTTGGCCGAGCTTGAGTGCTCAAATTGGTGTGAGGAGGAGGGGGAGGAGGTGCCCTTTTATAAGGGAGGAGAGGGGCACCTTTGGAATATCTCAAAATATTATTTTATATTAAAGTCAAAATAGGTTTATAATGGTTCCAAAGGGTCTTATTTCGAAGATAAAGTGGGGAAGGGTCTAAATCCTATCAACCAATAGGATTTAGACAAGTTTAGGGTGTTATTTTAACCTTATCAATTAGATTTAACTCTAAGTTAAATAATTTAACTTTTACCGTGTCTTTTTGTTTTCTTTCACTATATGGTTAATACACTTACTATAACATGCCAAAAGAACCCCAAATTTTTTATTATTAATATATATATCCTTATCTAAGTCATTTGGCCTAACCTTAGATTTTTAGGAATATAATAACAATTAATAATATAATATTTGATTTAAAAACTATTTTGTGTCAATTTTGACACTATTTGATATATGATTTTTGTGAAAGTCATAACAGAATTATATGTTCGAACCAAGTTGATTAAATCAACATTAATATATCATAGTAACCTAGAAAATTAGTGGAATTCATAAAAAGGCTTAAATTACATTTATTTTGGTATTTATATTATCAATTATGTCAATATTTCATTAATAAGATAATTACTCCATCATCTTTCTGTCATATATAAATTAACTTATTTGATGTCTAAAAATTACAAATAAAATACCATCATGTAGGAAATATTTTTATCTTTCTAATGCATATTTACAATAGAATTTATCTTATGTATAACCCCATATTAAAAATGATTTACTTATTAAACTTTGATTTTAACTATTTTAACCCTTCTTTAAATAAATTAATAATAAATGTCCTAATCTAATCCAAGTGGGCCTAAATGGTCATATTTTATTCCTAAGTTTGTTTTTGGTCGCATTACACTTGTCTAATAGAATTAGGACATGTGTTAGTGTAATATTAATATCATATTTACCCTTAGTTACCCTATTTACTATTAACCGCGGTAAAAATAGTAAAAAGTTACTATTCACCAAAAAATTATTTTTATCTCATTGAACCACATTTTACTTACTGATATCAACCGTGTCTGTCGGATTTTTGAAATTCCATTCACAGAAGCGGTAAAATTATGTTTTATGCAAAATTCAGTTTTTTACCTACCACTTAGTGGTTTCACTATTCATCAAAAATTGAATGTTTTCAGAAAAATACAAAAATTTCATCCTAAGCTATATTTCATATTCCGAATTCAAAAATGAAGTCTATTTTACCAAATTCATAACATAGAAGTTGCATTAATTAATTTTATAATTAAATCCCGCTGTTAAAACAAATAGCGTGTTTTTAAGAAACAATATCTATCAAAAGATTGACACTTGTTTATGTCTGGTTTAAATGTGAAATTACATCCAATGACCAACATTGTATTAAATTGTAAAAATATATTCTAAATATACTTTAAAACTACTCCAATTAATAATTTATCACTATTAATTATTTCGATTAAAAAAGTTGTTTTTTAATTATAATTTAGTAATTTTCACTATTCATCAAAATATGAAAGTTATCCGAAATGTACCAAAATTTCACCTTAGGCTAAATTCGATACTCCGAATCCAAAAATGAAGTTCATTTTGAAAAATAAGATTTACAGAATTTTAAAAAGTGGTTATTACTATTCATACCAGCTAGTTTTAATAATATTTTAATAGCATATCGTTGTTTAGTGAAACTCGGTATTGCGTATTACACACGCTATCGAGGAAGGTCGCGATTGAGTGTAATTCAAGCCAAGTCAGAGATGTGTGTTATGAAAGCTCCTTTTGGTGTAGCGTATAACACAAGATATTAATGAAATTATAAAGAATATTTTTCATAAAATCTCGGGGTGTTACAAAAACTTTCTCATAGTCTCTAAACACATCAAAAAAGTCAGCTCGACCTCCAACTGGCATAGTCAATGCCAGGGGCCCTGGAATCCTCTCTACCTCAAGACCCAAAGCATGGAAAATAGTAGGTTATATGAAGTAGCGTGTTTCTCCTAAATCAAACAAGTCATAACCCCATGAAGGAAACAATCAAAGGGTACCTTGAATGACATCTGGATCACCTGACGCTGGAAACGTTAAAGCATGAAGTTGACCATGACCTCCTCCACAACCTATCTGGACTTGATGATGACCACCACCTAGGCCATTCTCTACTCTCTAAGGAAGGGGTGCATCAGAGTGTTGTCCTCTACTTGCCCCATCTACCCTCTACAGATCCAAAGCTGGTGCGACCTGCTGTTGCTGCCTCGGCTGGAACTGCCTCAACATAGGAACATGGAGAAGAACACCTCATGTAAGATGACTGATCTAAAAGGTCAGCCACCCATGTTTCTGATGAACCTTCCCTCCATGAGAAAAACAAGTGCTTGATCCCTTGCCAATGGCCTGAGAGCCGACACCCCTGGAGAAATGAGATGTTGAGGGATGGGACCTACCCCAGGATGACCGAAAACTCTTCTACCCTAAATACTAGGAACCCCAAACCACAAATATGCTTCACAAGGAATCATAACAATTACCCTATCATGATGATCTAGTTCTTCCAATTTCCTCTCGACTACCTCTTCCCTCGCGAGAACCTCAACATATGTCTTCAGCATAAATGGCATGACCTGCCACTTGATATCTGGACACAAAGCCTCCTCGAAATAGCTCACCCTAGCCTCCTCATCTTGCAATAGGTATGAAGCATATCATAAAATTTTGCTGAAACAGATTCCAAACTACCACACACTAGAGCTCCCCAATCAAAGGGTAAGAATCTCATGGTGACTAGACACTTTCACAGTTGATGAAAGAAATTTAACTCTAAACTTGTTTCGGAACTCCTACCATGAGATCATTGAATCATTGCGATCCCTGAGGAACAAGATCCACCACTACCTTACACCTCCATGGAGCATAATACCTATAAAAGACACCCAATGCTCCTTTCGAGCATAGATCCAAATGAATCCTATATTGACCTCCTTCAAACAATCTTCTGTGACTGCATCTGAAATAGAGCCCTTATACTTCTGCCAGCTATGGCGCTACAACTCCCAGAGTGTCATAATCCATGTGTATTTATCATCAACAATTACCCTATGATGATCATCTAGCATAGCCTGATAGACATCTTATGCACGAACCTGAGGAGGATGCCGATTTGGAGCAATACCTGAAAAATAAAAATAGTTAAAACTCCTAAACCTAGAATATGAAAGGATCAACATTAAATAATTAATTGTTTTCATTTATTCATTGTATGTGATCCTATTCCAAGTTAGACCCATTAAAACATAGGCACGAATAAGAATGATGAATAATTATTTCCCAGGTCTTTATCCTGAAACTAGTATCAACTCATTTTGTAGAAATTGTAAACTTAAAGGTCCATGAATCAGATCAAAGGGGGCCCTAAACGCCTATGTCTTAGCTGGTCTCCAGTTTTTACATCACTTGATAAACATGGATGACACTGTTTCCCTACCATACATTGGAATCTCACATATTCCTAACACCAAAATCCTTCATATCCCTCCACCAGAGATTTGATACCACTCCATCATGACCCCCTCCCCACAAGGTGTACCGCTTCTGGGATGGAAATGTGAAAAGAGAGATAAGGACCCCTGAGTCCTACCTATAGTATGCCCTGGGTTGGCGACTACCATTGAGTGTATAGTGAACACAAAAATGGGAGGCATTACCCTCTAAGAGAACACATACAGAAGATAGAGATAATACGTCCACCAACCCACTCCTACTCAGAAAACAATATAAAATAAATCCCAAGTACACAAATGAAATGTCATGAAAAAATAATACAATAGAATGAGGAAAACTGCAAGTACCGAAGGAAAGTAAAAAAAGTAGCAACCAAGAAGCCCAAACAGCTCCTTCAACCCCAAGCTACTAGAATCCAGCCTAATCTCCAACCATCTCCAAGTAAACTAAAAAATAGTTTATATATACATAGGGTGAGTATAATAGTATACTCAGTAGGATCCTTCCTGGAGACTCTCTTTCAAAATTAAAGAAATCATATTAAGGCACAGTGAAAAACAAGTGAAACTAAATCATCACCTAAATAGGTATACTAAGTTTCCACCCCAACCAAGGATACTCTCACCAAGTATCGCATACAGGAGTATATAATATAATAAATAATATCAAGGGTACCCTTCTACTACTTCACTATTTTTTCCGCTTTTCCTCAATGTCACACGCCCTAATGCATTTCTCTTCAAAAAATGATTTCTTGGAGACACCTGGACGAGGCACCACAACATGAAACATGTGCGAAAAAACCACCACATCCATGTAAGCAAAGTGACCTGGTATTTTCTTAGATCCACCACAGCTTGCATAATATGTATCATATGTCAACCATTATACCTCAAGCAACTACGACCCACACACAAAGTAAGGATCCTCAAGACATCACAAACTATACACATTACACCTATATTAGTCCATAGGAAACTATAACTAGAATATATGTGTATGAATAACCACAAGACATTACAACCCTCTAAACACATATATGAGGAAAACTATCCATTGTGCCTACCAGAACAAGTAACTACCAAGAGAAGAGGGAGGGGCCAAATGGGGTAGTTATCCATCCATCCTCCAACCAAAATGTTGGGGAAAACACCCCCTCAAGGGATCAGAATCCCTAGAGTGTCAGTTTCCATAACTAAAAAGGTGGATTAGCATATATAAACATAAAAAGTACAAAATATATATAGCTCACAACAACACAATGGGAATAACCTAGTCTTATATTCAACTGTAGCTCACATCTTTCAGACTCTCAGCTGCCACTTATAACACTATGTATCTTATAAGAAAAAAAAACAATTTAAATAGATTGATTACATTCCATAATTACCTTTTTATCAATTTCACATTGTGTTCATTAATTCTTTAAACAATAATTAACTATTAAAAATTTCCATATTATATTTCATTAGCATCACACCCAACGTCTAATGTTCATTTAAATTGGAACATCATCATTGTGTCCCAGTAATCTCCAACCCCATGGATTAATATCATTTATTCAGTAATTTATTAACAAAATGTTTAATTTCCTATATCCCTAGGCATTCTAGAAAAACATTCTAAGCTACTAAACACAAGTGGGATCAACATGATTAGTATATGAACTACTTGTCATGTCTTTTCCACCTATAGTAAGAGCATAAACCCATCCTCTCTTAGGATTCTAAACATGGAAAACACATGGCATACCCCATGCATATTCTCCCCTTTTGGGATGGAGGGTAAGAAAACCAGCAACCTTGAGCAGTGGGGAATGTAAGGAAGATAAATAACCAACATGAAACACCAAAGCATCCAAACATTCACATCCAACCCATTCCATCATCTCTGGTGTCCTCCCTGACACCAACATACATAAACTAATGCATCATGCCACTCTCAGCATCAACTTATGCCACAACCAATGGGACTCCTAACCCCCACATATCACAACATAAGTAGTAAGAAAACAAACATCATATCAACTGGGATCTAAGACCTTAAACAAGAAAGAGGGTATCTTAGAACCATACGGGGAATTATCTTTTATCAAAAAACCAGTTCTATAATCCATATTGGGTTAATCAATAAAAAATTTTAGGATCCAAATATGGGTAACCTAAACAAAAATCTATAATAGCTATAAAAAACTGATTAAAAATGCATACTGATTCAATTTTATTAACACCAAATTACCACAACATGAACCAGATTCATTTACATGCCTCATTATCTTTGAAAATTAATTTACAATTAATCTTAGTTGACATTATTTAACAATTTCCCTCAATAATAAAAATATAAAAAATAAAACATTGATATCACACTATCTAGAATAACAAGAGGCAATAACATACGATCAATATCAATTTATTTATCCAATCCAAATATTTATTATGTCAATTCCTTTGTGATATAGTGTCTAAATCATGATAACACTACAGTTGCATGTAAAAGAATAGAGACGAAATGAATCCCATACCTCAAATAGTTCTTGACGTTATTTATATGATAATGAGCCACACAACTGATTATGATATCCTCCCCTGTGAGAGTTATATCCACCTAAGGATGCCATGACACGACCACACCATCCGATAGCCAAGAAAACTCCATTAGAATCATGGAGATCACAAGCCATATCATGGTAAGGAGAAACAAGAGGAGAAAGATTGATTAAAACAAATGAACATAGGTATATCATAACTTATATCCAAAATTGATCGATACTACTTTTTTTCACTAAAAAATAGAGGGTGCACTTGCAGGGAGAAGAAACTCAAGGGGAAATAATCCAAGGAGTAAAGTATGATCGCAAAAATCATATGGGAAGGAAGGAAAGGATGGGGTGTCACTCACTAGAGAACAACAAGGAAAAAAATGGAGGAAGATATCATGTCCCTTTAGAAGATTTTAGGGAGAAATAGTGTAAGATACACATACTTTTCCATTAAATATAGATCACATTAAACCACATGGTTTAACCAAGTAAAGACATCCCATGTCTTAGGAAAAATTAAAATAGGAGTTATGGTCTTAGAATCGGCCTTAGAGTCCTTAAAAATTGGCTTAAAATTACTTTAATGTCAAAGGAAACATCAAAGGGGAGAAACTATAGGAATTTGGAAACACGTTTGATGAACTATAAATTTGGAAAATGAAAAAGGTTGATTTTGAAAGGCTATAGTTGTAAGGAATATTTTGGAAGGATGTTGTAGGAAGGATTATGTTGGAAGGCTACTGTTTGAAGTCTGATATTGGAAGGCAGCTATTGGATGGTTGCTGTTGGAAGGCTGTAGTTGGAAGGTAGCTGTTGGAAGCCTGTATTTGGAAGGCTATTGCTGTAAATAGCCTAATGTTTTGGAAAGATTCTATCGGAAGGCTTCTATTAGATGGTTAATGTTAGAAGGCTTATGTTTGATGGTTGTTGTTGGATATAGCCTACTATTCTGGAAGCACTGTTCATGAGATAGAAATTTGAAAATGTATTGGTAATAAGTCACATTAATCTCCCAAAACACCTCTAACACCGTATTTCAGTAAAGTAAGGGACTAGAGAGGTCCATGCCATTAAATTATGGTTATCGGAAATGAAGATATCTATTTTATCTTAAATTCTTTTGTTGAAGACCTCTAAATATGATTTTAATTGTTAAATAAGACTATTTTATTTTATATTGATGATGAAGTTCACATATGAAAAATGGATCTTCTGACACTAATACTATTTTAATAAATCATTTATTTGCATAAAAACAATATTTTTAATGAATAATCACTCCAATATTTTAGAAATTAATGTATTTTAAAAGGAAAATAATTTTGGAAACCATTAATGTTAACTCATTTAGTCGTTTTATGACTTGAAGATTAAAAAAATTATTCTCTAATGAATATCGAAAATACCTGAGAATCATATTAGATCTATAATTTGAGGATTTTTTATTATATAATTTATTAATGTTTGTATTGACTCCTTATGTAATCCATGCATTTTCTTCTCCAATTATACTTGTGATTAAAGTTGATTTATGAACATCCCTTACTAGTTTTGGTCATCGATTATTTACTTTTGAAGTTAATCCTTAATTAGACAGCACTCCTAGAGCTTTTTTCAAAAAAATAATGTAAGCGTATTACATAGAGACATTATCCAGACATTATTCTTTATGATTTGTGACTCTTGAAATCTAAATCATTACATAGTACTTGTAAAATTATGATCACCCAAGAAAATTCCCAAATATATGTTACAATCATTGTTTATATTTTAAAATTTATTTCTATAATTACTATGTTAGAATAATATTAATTTTAAATGGAGTTCCAATGTATGATATTGATATATCAATACCTTCACCAAAAACATAATAGTAAAAAAGTGAAAATATTAGATCCCTAATAATTATTAAATCAATAAAGATACCCAATATTATTAATGATTTATTTTCATATGGTATGAATGGAATTTATTATGGACGGTTGTTAATGAATAATCAATATAGGAAGTGGTTGTGATGTAAATATATTGTATCATTATGGGATTGGGTATCTCAACACAATGAGGATTAATATAATGGAATATTCTACTTTAATAAATTTTCTTTGTGGGGATGAAAAATAATAATTCATTATCAGGTAGGATACTCAATGTTTCACTACAAAGATGAAAAATTTAAAAGGTTGTGATTTTCTAGAACATCTCAGTTGGGTGGGTCATTCCTTTGAATATTTCATTAAATCATCATTCTGAGGTGGGCCATCTTGTGGAGGGTGATACATAAATCTAATATCCTTATAATTTTTGAAATCATAGAAATTTAACATTAACATATTAATGGTTTAAAATCAAAGAGTTTAATTGGAAATTTAAATCATTAAAATAATTGTGTTTAGTAAATTTAGGTGGTAGTGGGTTCTAGAATTAGATAGTTTCTTTACCTTGTAATTATTAATGACTCTATAATATATTGGTATTGATAGTTTAATATTTTTTCCTTATTCCTGGGGCTTCCTATGACATCAACTTCATACAACATTTTCATAAAATTCATTTAGAGGTAACTTTTACAATGATGGGTCATCACTATGTTGTTTCTTTTCCATCCCATGTGTTGCGGAAATAAATATATCATTTATAAAAATGTTTACAAAACTATACATAATATGGATAAACTCATAATATATGTCTATATTGTAAAGGGATTAACTATATTTGGAATACTCATCACATATATAATTATTATCCAATATAGTTACATATTTATTATAGAGATTAAAAATTTATAGATATTATGAAGCATTTCCATTTTAATTTGATAATTTTCTATAAAAAATGAGAATTTTAATATAGTATCTGATCATTAAGATGTGTCCCAAAACATATATTAATAATAGACAGAGAGGTATGACCATATCTCTTAGTATTTGTGGGGATTCCAGATGCATTCTATTCACTATATACCATTGGATGAAAAATTACTATTAGGAATATATGTTTTTACAACTATACATCATGGGAGATATGGATTGAGATAAAAATTACCCAATAATTATCCTCTATGTTGTTCGATTATATGTAATTATGTAATTAGTAACTTATCTTATATCTCAATAAAGTATTCAATCAATGAATGTATGTTGATTAGGTTTTGTTTTTTTATCACCCATGATTGGGAAAATATTTCTCGGGGTGTGATGTCTATAGGGGTGGAATAGCCTTAATGAGTTTTAAACATATATAATTCTATGTATACATTTAGGAATTTCTGAATTTATCCATAAAACTATTTATCTCTTTATACTATTGAGAACATCACATATAGGTTTTATATAAAGTTTTTTGTAGATTCTATTTTTTTCATTACTAATGTGTTGAAGGAATTAAAAAAATTGTAAATATTGAATTCACCATCAATACATTGATATTTTTAAAAATAGGGTAAATTGTAAAATTTCGGACTACAAGTTATTGTGTGAGTAGGTGATTTTTTTTTGTGATTTTTTCCATTAATCATATGATGTCTAGAAGGGGGACGCTTCATTGAAAATTTGACACAATTCTCTGAGGCTATAAATGGAATATAGTTAATGGTGATCACATTGTTCGTTATAATTTTTCATTAAATTACTAGCATAAAAACAAAATTTAATAAATGGAATGTATCATTTAGGAACTCAATTTGATCTTAATATTTTTCATATATAATTTCATAAAAAATTAAATTTATCAAACAAATTAATTTATAATAAAGTTAATGAAATTATGTTGGAGAGATGTTTTATAGTATATTATAATGTAAATAGTTATAGAATATTGATCGATGGAGATATTCAAGTATGTTACTTGTATTTTATCCCCAATATGTTCATCCATCTTTTTATTTGAGTTAACATTATATCTGTTATATCAATCACTAGTTTAATATTCCAATAAAATACATATAACATCCATAGGTGAAAACAATACAAATAAAATCATGGGGATTAATTAAATTTCCCACAATATTATTTATAATTTTATTTGACTATGAATTACCAATGACTTTATGTGTTTGAAAATTTCATCAAACCAACAATATACAATGGATATGAATCTAATGAAGGTATCCTATAACATTTTGGAATGTAATTTTTGGAGGGTATTTTCACAATAAATAATGCATCCTTTAGTTTATGGGAACATAATTATTATTTCATCGACTCTAATTATTATAGACAACATGGATATAATGTAGATTTCCGAATAGATTACCATGGTACAACATATTTATGAAGGAACTCTATGATAACATGAATACACTCCCTCAGTATGTCTGGGCTCAAAAATCATAGTCTAAGCTCAAATTCCATCGATATCAAAAATTCAAATGTGACAAGTTAACATTATATGGATGAAATATCAGTGAATTTAGAGTAACCTAAAAAAGTACATATAATGATGTTATCTATGTTTAAGGTAATTATTCCGAGTTTATGTACAGAGGCACATGATACTCATAAATGGATATGACATCTTTTTAAATTCATATTCATTACATTAAATAAACATATATCTAAGGACAATGATATTTTACTATCTTATAAAACATGGAATAAAATTTTCATCATTCATGAATTATCATTAGTTACTCTCGTAATGGTATTCTAATATAGTAATTCAACATAAAACCCATTATTCATATCCTGGAGAAAAAGAACATATAAACGGGTGATATTATAATCTCATGAAGGTCAAAGAAATGAAATAAATAACCATAACATGAACATAATATTATTATAATGTGATTAGAACATTTAAAAAAGGAACCCTACAAATAAAAGATGTTAATATTGAGTCATGGGATAATGATATAATTTGTATAAGACATGGTTGAGAAGGGAAATCAGTTAACACGAGCCACGAGAGCATAAAATTTTCAAAAGACATATTATTGTGTCATAAAAAACAAATTATAACATTGTGAAGATGTGTAAATTGTAACAGGTTCACTCATTATATATTGGAAAAGAATTTAGGACATTGTTTAAACTTATGAAAATGAAACTTAGTCAAAAGATAACACTATGGGAATGAAAATTTTGGTCCATGTATAATATTGAAAATAATTATCAAATTGATTCATGACACATTGATCACGTAACAAGGGTCATACATAAAATTATCAACATTTAATTAGGTACTTACTTAACATTGTGATAATTTAATCAGGTTCATGCATAAACTATTAGATATGAGTTAGTAAAATTCTCAAAATTCAACGTTGAGAGATATAGGTCTCGCCTGTCACATAATGAAAATCATAGACATGTGTGTCACAAAATCATGAGAAATTCAATATATCATAATTCATGGAATGAAATTATTTAAAAAATAATTTCATCATATTATATCTTTCGGATAATATAAAGGATTTTAAATTGACTTATAATTACACAAAGTAATAACTTGTGAAAAAAGAAGTGGGTATCATAATAATTATATCACGGTATAACATGTGGAATTATAATGGATCCCATAAACAATATTTCATGTAAATACATTCAAGGAAATGATATACTTTGTTTATATCCCCATAAGAACAAAATATACACCAAAGTATATAATAATTGATTGATAATTAGATTGAAATATCACTTGTAATGTTTCTTGGGGATAATAACATGTCATTGAAATTAGTTTTTATAAAATATAAAAACAATCAAAAATCCATTACCTAAAAATAAAATATATAATTTTTAAAGTATCAAATATAAATAATTTTAAAAAAAATTTATGAGGAAATAATCTATATGTTTTTGAAAACACATGTAAAAAAATAAAACATTTTGTAATATTTTTTAGAAAACATGATTTTGGTAGAAAAAAGGTTTTCGGTTGAAAACATTATTTTCCATAAAAAAATATAAAATTTGAACTTGTTAGTACATAAATATTGGACAATGAAGGGAGATAATTTATTCTCCTTATTTTTATGGAGTACGATAAAATTCATGAGTTTATCGAGTGATGGATCATATGATTTTAGCATTATAATCATAGTAAATAACATTCCCAATATATGAAAATATTATAAGACTAAAAAATTTACACTTTCGTAAATTTTAATTTTAATCGACATGAAGGAATAAAATTAAATAAGACATAATATATAATTAAAATAAAAAAATCATTGTATATTATTTCAATGGGTATGTATATGCACCTCATAAAATAATATATGTTCAAAAATTACATAACCCTCATTCTGGGAAAATTGTTACAAAAATACATTAATGATCCAATATTATTTTCAATCATAATCCCAAATAAGAAATAACTAAAAATGAAACATTAAAATTCATGAAAATAATTTTATTTTTAAAATAACATGTTAAATGGAATTAATATAAACCACACAAAGGAAATGAGTGGGAAATTTTAATATGTCATAAAAAAAATAATGTGATAATGAATACCAAACATTTTGTCTAGAATTTCAATGTATACATTAAAACATCATTTATAATAAATATAATTTTATTTTACATCTATTATAGAAATAATTTTATGTATATCATACAATATAATATTTTTATAATTCATTTTTACCCATTTTTTTACAAATTATATTTTAATATTACATTTTGTGTTATAACTATTTTTAATATAGGTTTAGATTTGTTATTTTAGGTGCTCTTAATTTTATCATGAAATATATATCTATAAAATGATAAAAAATTTGTAAATATAATACATATTAAATATATATTTTCTTTATATTAAAAAATAATATGTTTTGAAAGAAATTGAAATACACCATTCAGGGAGACCATAAGCCATATGTACACATGAACGATATTTCTATTTTCATATATCATTCAATGAAAGAAATATATCATATATCTAATAATTTAATAATAAATCTTATATAATATTTATAATATATGATAATTTAACCCATTCTTATTTCTTTCATGTATAAAGGGAACAAATCACATAACGTAATGAGGAAGTATGTCGCTATACAATCTAGCAATGTTATTGTATTCCCATAATATAGAGAGTATGAAAGTATGAATAATATATTTAACACCCCGAGATTTTTTGAGAAGTATTATTTTTATTTATTTGATGTCTTGTGTTGTATGCTACACCAAGACTATCTTGTTCTATACACAACAACATATTAGCTTGCAGTATATGCAACACTATTCTTGTATAGTGTTACACAAAATTTCATGTTCTTTTGATTGAAGTTATTCTACGCAACATTGAGTGTATATATTAAATATATAAATGAAATATGGTTGGATTCTATAATACACAACAAAAAAGGAATCTTTCACTACACGCAACCTTGACATAGCTTGCTTTACACTAAATCATGACCTTCCACGATAGCGTGTGTTGTACGCAACACTGAGTTTCACTAAACAACGATGTGTTATTAAAATATAATATAAACTCGCCGTTATGAATAGTAATACCTACTTTTTGAAATTTTAAAAATTTTATCTTTCAAAATGGACTTCATTTTTGGATTCTGAATATCGAAATTAGCCTAGGGTGAATTTTTGGTATTTTTCTGAAAACTTTCAATTTTTGATGAATAGTGAAAACACTAGGTTACAATTTAAAAACCGACTTTTTATTTAAATAATTATTTATTTATTTTTAATTTATTTTAGGTCAAAATTGATACATAATACCTATATAAGTTCAATTCAATTCATTGGAGTCATTTTAGAATAATTTTAGATATATAAAATTTTTATTGAACTTTTTACCATCATTTACCCACCTCCAAAGAGAATTTGAAAAATTACATAAAATATAATTTTACCTCTTCTATGAGTGGAACTTTGAAAATCTGAGAGACACGGTTAATATCAAGGAGTACAATGTGGTTCAATAAGATAAAAATATTTTTTGGTGAATAGTAACTTTTTTACTTTTATTTACCATAGTTAAAAGTAAATAGGGTAATTAAGTGTAAAAAAGATATTATTATTACCCTAACACATGTCCTATTTATATTGGATATGTTTTATTCAACAAAAAAAACCTTTGGAAAAACAATATGAACATTTAGGTCCACATGGATTAGATTAGGACACTTATTATTATTTTATTTAAAGAAGAGTTAAAAGAGTTAAAATCAAAGTTTAATAACTAAAACATTTTTAATATAGGGTTATACATAAGATAAATTTGACTATAAATATTCATTATAAATATAAAAAGTGTTACTACATATTTTTATTTTATTTTTTATTTTTATACATTAAAAAATGTAATTTATTTATGACACAATAATGATGCAATAATTACCTTATTAATGAAATATTAACATAATTGATGTTATAAAAACCCAAATAACTTAATTTGAGACTTTTTATAGATTCCACTGTGTTTTTTGGTTAATATGACTTGTTAGTATTGATTTAATTAACTTTTTTCGAACTAATCATGCTGTTATGATTTTCAAAAAAATCAATTACCAAATAGTGTCAAAATTGACATAAAATAGTTTTTAAAACAAATATTATATTATTAATTGTTATTTTATTCCTAAAAATATATGGTTCAGCCAAATGACTTATATAATGTAATTTATATTAATAATGAACCACTTGGGGTTCGTTTATCTTGTTATAGTAAGTTTATTAACCATATAGTGTAAGAAAACAAGAAGACACGATAAAATTTATATTATTTAACTTAGAGTTAAATCTAAACGATAAGGTTAAAATAGTAACCTAAACTTGTCTAAAACCTATTGGTTGAGAGTATTTTGACCCATACCCACCTTATGCTTGAAATAAATCAATTTGGAGATATTAAAAACAAAATATGACTATATTATAAAATAATATTTTAAGTTTTTTCTAAGGTGTCCCTCTTCTCCCTTTTAAAAGGGAACCTCCTCCCTCTTCTATTTACACAATTTTGAGGTTTCATGCTCCGAAAAACCCTGTCCATTTACCTTCTCAACTTCCCTAGAAACATTATAGAGGTTCTGGTCTCCTCAAAAGACCAACTCTAATACTTTAAGAGGAAGCTTAAAAGAGGTGCGTCGAAGAAGATGTAATCTCTTCTACTGATTCTTTCAAGTTATCTTTCTTCTTTAACTTCTTCTTATTTAGTTGTCTCATTATAAATTTAAAAAATAAGTATCACTAATAAACTGATATGTTATTATAAATTTTAAATAACCCCATTTCACCTTCTATCCATCCTAGGGAAAAAGAAATCACCGCGTGTGCGTACGTACGGAATACCGTCTCCACGCCATGGTGTAATCTGTTTTTCCACCACCACCTTACTTGGATGGGTATAATAGTTTAAATAGTAGATATATATGGTTATTATAACATCATACTGATTCTTAGATATAATATCATCCACTCATATTCCATTCAATAATTATGGGAATGTCATCATCGCTTGTACGTACGTACGGATTACCGTCTCCACGAGGTGATGAGATTCATTATCCATGTTAACCACTAAAGAATGATATTAAGTATATATAATGAATAATAATGAAATATATGACATGATAATGCTAATGGATTTATGTATATATATATATATATATGTCATCTACTTACTTTCATTCAAGTCAATACAGAAAGGAAAACAACGTTCATGCGTACGTACGGCCTACCGTCTCCATTAACGGTGTATTTCATTTCATTTATCTATTTATTATATATATATATATATATACTAAATATTTATGACATATAAAGAAACAATTAAATTCTGGAATTATATAAATCATGATATAATTAATAATAATTTCAAGAACAACAATTCCAAATACGTACAACAAATAAAACGATTTTACCCAAAATGCTGCTTTAACATGGAATTTAAAAAAGAACGGGTAATATAAAGTAATAAGTGAACCATATATTATATCATAAAAATGAATATGATTCTTTAATAAGTCAATTAAATTATTTAAATAATTATATAAGAGGTTCAGATACGTATAAATCATATCGGACCTAAGGTAAGGGATAACTCTTCCAATCTCGTTCTTATCTGAGATTGATTATTTGTAAATATTTACTGGGGTTATATTTATCATCCATGACCATGTTTTATAAAAATGTTATTATAAAGTATTTACTATTCTTCCATGTATGCTTAAAGTCATGTTTACCCCTATTGTGATTTTACATTATGTTATGGAAGGAATCTTTCTTTTGTTTACCATACAAGGTACTTTTTTACTTTTTCGACAAAAGTATGAGGAGAATGTTTTTTTAACATATACGGCATGAACAAATTTTTATGGTTTCATAAAGCCTTATTTTTATGAAGTTTACACTAAAATATTTCATGACTATTTTCAAAAAAAAATCATTTTATTTTAAAATTTAATGGGATTTTTTAAAAGAAAATGATTTTGAAGAAGAATGGATATTTTTTTCAAGAATTCATTTCATGTGTTTTATCAAAACCATTTTCCATCCAAGATGACATTATTTCATATATCTATGTTTCAAGTATTAGATGTGTGGGACATATATCTCCCTCCAATGCATTGGGTAAAGATTTATATCTCATGATACAGACATGGCTGGAACGGTAAGTTAATTTGGTTCGGTGATACAAGACTAGAACGAAGAGTGAACTCAATCCAGAAAGGGACTTTGTCCACTATGATAGTCTTGGTAGCAATGAGTTGGCTACAATGGAAATCATATCATGTGTTTAATTTTTTTCCACAATTACATGTTTTATTCCCATGATATTTTATGATGATTGATGTTCCTTTATGATATATGCCTTATGTACTTCCAAGATTTATGGCATTGCTCAAGATTTTGATGTTTAGATTTTATGTTCAAGTTTTTCATTCAAATGTTTATGGGTTGTTTTATGTTCTCAATGTTTACCCTTACTGATCATTTGAGCTCAACCTTTTTATGTTTTCTTTTCCTACGATATAGAGAAATGTTTTAGGTAAGAAAACAAAAGGGGAATATCTCTATGGGAGATGTTGAAGATCTTTCCCCATGATTAGATGATTATTTTCCAGAGTTTCCAAAGACACTAAACTATTACGATCCTTCTGTGTTTATTTGTTATGTATTAAGTATTTCAAAAAAGTAATGTAATTTCTATGTACGTCAATCTATGGGTCTCTAATGTTGGTCTCATAGGGAACGTTTAGTTAACCTTTGGAAACTAGGCTGCGAAAACTTTAGTGAGACCCCTAGAGATATTTCTAAGGTATGTCTATGGATGTCCCTAAGGTTAAGTATAAGTATAGGTTATAGTCCTAGAATTATGATAACGATATTATAATTAAACCTAAGATGTTAGATATTGAAGTTGCTCCCCCTTTATTATGTAGTTTTCCTATCATAATATTTCCTCTCACACTATTCTTTTTGGGTTTTAGATGATGGCCGGAACCCGAAGGAACCGTGTTGATCATTATAATGGACGATGAAATGATTTTCCTCCTGAAAAAACCAACGTAATGGGAGATAGAGTGTAAAATCTTATTACTATACTTACACAATCTTTGAATCATTCTAGACTTTCAAATGAGCAGAAAAGAGAACAATATTCTATTGAGTCCTTCATGATGTAACACCCACCTTCTATCAGTGGGTCTTCTGATCGACTTTTTACTGAACAAAGGACCAGTACCATTGAAAAGACATTTTCCATACCTCGCTGTTCAGAACATAAAAAAGTAATTTTAGCTTTTTACCATTTAGAAGGTGAACTAGACTATTGGTTGGCTCTAATTAAGAATACAAGGCCCCAAGATGAAATTGAATCCATGGAATGGAAGGAGTTCAATAACTTGTTTTTCAATAAGTACTTCTCTTGTATTATTTGAACAAAAATGGACAAAGAGTTCATTGATCTTAAGAAAAAGAATGATGAATCTATTGGAATATACGAAGAGAGTTTTACAAGGCTTTTAAGGTATGCATATGGATTTATCATCCAACCAAAAAGTAATGTTGATCGATTATTCAGTGGCTTAAAACATAGTCTTTGAAGGGCATTATCTATAGGAGACTTTAGTAGCTATGAAGAAATTTTGCGTTGTGCTATCAAGGTAGTACTGGAAGTTGGTGTTACATATCCATCTCATCGTTTTAATAAGAAATGAAAGATGGAGTTGAAGGAGAAATCTCAGAACAACGCTGAAAAGAAGATGAATGTTTCTTTATTCTCAAAGTGTGAAAAGAAGCGTGGTGGAGATTGTCTAAAAGGTACTAGAAAATTTTTTAAGTTTTGAAAAGAAGGTCATCGAGCAACTGAGTGTCGAAGTAATGGAAAAAATGTAGCTAATGATATTAATAGAGAAAAGATTATAGAGAACGCTCCACCAACACATTAATGGTACAATTTTAAGTAAATGAGGCATTATACTAACCAATGCCCTAATCCAAGGGTTAATGATGATCGATATCAACAAACTCTTACGGAAAAGGACAACGAGAATTAACATTAGATCACTATTGGCGATGTTGAGTATGAAAATGATGTAGTGGAATGATTATGATTTTATGTAACGGGATTCCGAAATAATGTTGTGGAATATCAATTATAGTATGGTGGAATGTTGGAATATTAATGTATTTGTTTATTGTGGTTTTCAATAATTATATGGAACCTATAACCATGAAAAATGATTCAAATATTTTGGAAAGAAGATGATATGCACATAATGAAGGGATAACGAGAAAATGAAAGGTTTGATAGTATTCATGAGCTCATGACTGATATAAGGACAATGTAATATCATGGTTTGAGTATATAGAAATTTTGGGATTTTGGTATGTGGAAAGATTTAACTTTTTCAGAACTCATGTTTACACTAAGGTTCTATGGTAATACATGATTAAGGTATTCATATTTTTGGAATGTGACCAACAAGATATATCTTATGATATATGGGAGATAAATGATGGTATTCACATTCTTGTTATGTGACCTTTCAAGTAATCGTTTTCTTTATACTATGAGATTGGACATATGTATTTTGGATAATCCTAAATATTGGAATGGATTATGTTGTACATTAGATAGTATTTTTTAAGGATATATCTTTTTTTCGATTTTATTTCTGGAATGTTATAATAGTGTACTTTTAGAAAAAGGGACAACTTGTAGGACGAGCGACAACCCGTCGCGTCGGACAAGGTTGCGGGATCGAACCCACAACTGAAGTGAGACATGCCTTTATCACCTACCTCTGGCCTACTGGAAGTCCCTGTTTAGTATAAAGTAGTTTTATTTTATTAATAGCTATGATAGATGAATTATAAGTCCATTTTAGTAACCATATACGATTAATCTCAAAATAGATGGACTTATGTATATTTAATAAATTATGCTAAACATTTTGCGATAAAAACAGATGGAATGACCTGTCATTCTATAGCATGATCTACTGACACTTCACAGAAGACAAATTCAACTTCATTTCTTTAAGATATGATGTGGAAATTGTCCAAGGCACAAACAAAAGTGAGATTGTTCCAAAATCATGTAAGTATTTCTTTTAATTCAAAAATTATTTAACATTAGAGAAATGATCTTGAAAACCAAAAATGTTGTCCTAGTGCCCTCATATATGATAAATTAGATGGTACCTTAGATCATTAAATTTTTTTGGCTTTGTGATTGTTCTCTTTTTTATAGACATGTTCTCTACCACTCTCCATCAGAACATGATGGTTAGATTTCTCTTCCATATCCATATTTCCACGTATTTTATCCTATGTGGAAACCCAGTGATGAGTTACTTTGGGTATTCGTTATGTTTCTAACATTCCTTTTTAAAATGATGATTTATTATTCCTTTCTATGATGTGTGTTTCTAAGAAAGAAAATTTCATATAGTAAACCATTTATAACCCCGATGAATTTCGAGGGTGAAATTCATTTTATGGGGGGTAGAATGTAACACTCCGAGATTTTATGTGAAGTATTATTTTTAATTTATTTGATGTCTTGTGTTGTATGCTACACCAAGATTATCTTTCTATATAATCAACACTGTATTAGCTTGCAGTATATGCAACACTATTCTTGGATCGTATTACACAAAATTACAAGTTCGTTTGATAGAAGTTATTCTACGCAACATTGAGTGTATATATTCAATGTATAAATGAAATATGGTTGGATTCTATTATACAAAACAAAAAAGGAATCTTGAACTACACAAAAACTTGAATTGGCTTGCTTTACACGCAATCACGACCTTCCACGATAGCGTGTGTTGTACGCAACACCGAGTTTCACTAAACAACGATATATTATCAAAATATTATATAAACTAGCCGTTATGAATAGTAATACTCACTTTTTGAAATTTTATAAATTTTATCTTTCAAAATGGACTTCACTTTTGGATTCGAATATCGAAATTATCCTAGGGCGAATTTTTTGTATTTTTCTCAAAACTTTTAATTTTTGATGAATAGTGAAAACACTCGGTTACTATTTAAAATCTGAATTTTTATTTAAATAATTATTTATTTTATTTAAATTTATTTTTGGTAAAAATTGGTACATAATACCTATATAAGTTCAATGTAATTCATTGGAGTAATTTTATAATAATTTTAGATATATAAATATTTTATCGAACTTTTCACCGTCTTTTACCCACCTCCTAGAAGAATTCGAAAATTTTCCTAAAACATAATTTTACCGCTTCTGTGAGTGGAATTTCGAAAATCTGAGAGACACTGTTAATATCAAGGAGTAAAATGTGGTTCAATAAGATAAAAATATTTTTTTGTAAATAGTAATTTTTTACTTTTATTTAACACAGTTAAAAGTAAATAAGGTAATTAAGGGTAAAAATGATATTATTATTACCCAACACATGTCATAATTCTATTGAATAAGTAAAATTCGACCAAAAAACCGTAGGAATAAAATATGACCATTTAGGTCCACTTGGATTAGATTAGGACACCTATTATGATTTTATTTAAAGAAAAATTAAAAGAAATAAAATAAATGTTTAAAAACTAAAACATTTTCAATATAGTGTTATACAAAAGATAAATTAAACTATAAATATTCATTAGAAATATAAAATGATTTTCTACATAATTTTATTTTATTTATAATTTTTATACATTAAATAATTTAATTTATTTATGAGACAATGATGATGTAGTAATTAACTTATTAATGAAATATTAAAACAATTGATGTTATAAATACCCAAATAAATGTAATTTGAGATTTTTATAAATTAAACTAATTTTTTTAGATAATATGACATAGTAGTATTGATTTTATTATCTTTTTTATAACTAATCATGCTGTTATGATTTTCAAAAAAATCAATTACCAAATAGTGAAATATTGACATAAAATTGTTTTTAAAACAAATATTATATTATTAATTGTTATTTTATTCCTAAACATCTGAGATTCATCCAAATGACTTATATAAGGTTATATATATTAATAATGAACCACTTGGATTTCGTTTTACTTATTATAGTAAGTTTATTAACCATATAGTGTAAGAAAACAAGAAGATACGGTAAAAGTTAAATTATTTATCTTAGAGTTAAATATAAATGATAAGGTTAAAATAGCAACGTAAACTTCTATAAAACCTATTTTTTTGAGATTATTTATACCCATACCTACCTTAGATTCGAAATAAATCAATTTTTAGCTATTAAAAACCGAATATAATTTTATTATAAAATAATATTTTATGTTTTTTCTAAGGTGCCCCTCTCCACCCTTATAAATGGGGACCTCCTCTCACTTCTATTTAAAAAATTTTGAGCTTTCATGCTCGGACAAACCCTTCCCATTTCCCTTCTCAACTTCCCTAGAATAATTATAGAGGTTTTGGTCTTCTCAAAAGACCAAATCTAGTTCTTTAATAGGATTCTTAAAAGAGGTGGGTCGAAGAAGAGGTAATCTCTTCTACCGATTCCTTCAAGTTTTCTTTCTTCTTCAACTTCTTCTTCTTTAGTTGTTTCATTCTAAAGTAATAACATCACTATCAATAATATAATGATTTGTTATTATAAATATAAAACAACCCCATTTCACCTTCTATCCATCCTACGGAAAACGAAATCACCGCGTGTGCGTACGTATGTATAGAATTCTGTCTCCACGCCGTGGTGTAATCTATTTTTCCACCGCCACATTACATGGATGGGTATAATGGTGTAAATAATAACTCTATATGGTTATTATAACATCATATTGATTCTGAGGTATTATATCATCCACTCAAATTCCATTCAATAATTATGGGAACGATATAATCACTCGTGTGTACGTACGGATTACCTTCTCCACGACGCGATGAGATTCATTCTCATTGTTAACCACTCAAGATTGATTATAAAGGATATATAATGAATAATAATGAAATACCTGAAATGATAAATCTAATTTATTTTTAATATATATATATGTCATCTACTTACTTCCATTCAAGTCAATAAGGAAAGGAAAACTGCATTCACGCATACATACGACCTACCATCTCCATGAACGTTGTATTTCATTTCATTTATCTATTTATTATATATATATACTGAATATATAAGATATATAAATCATTATTTACCTTCTGGAATTATGTAAATCATGATATATGTAATAATAATATCAATAAAAACAAGTCCAAACACGTACGATAAATAAAATGATTTTACCCAAAATGCTGCTTTAACATGGAATTTATAAAAGAACGAGTAATATAAATTCATAAGTGAACAATATATGATATCATAACATTGAATATGATTCTTTAATAAGTAAATGATATTATTTAAATAATTATATAGGAGCATCCGATACATACAATGCTTATCGAACCTATGTTAATGGATAACTATTTTGATCTCATTCTTATCCGAGATTGTTTATTCGTAAGTATTTACTGTGGTTATATTTATCATCCATGTCCGTGATTTATAAAAATGTTTTCTTAAAGTATTTAATATTTTTCCATGTATGTTTAATTTCTTGTTTACCCCTATTGTACTTTAACATTGTGTTATGGAAGGAATCATTCTTTTGTTTATCAAATGAGGTACTTTTTGACTTTTTCGACAAAAGTACGAGGAGAATGTGTTTTAACTTATACAGCATGAACAGATTTTTATGGTTTCATAATAGCTTATTTTCATTAAGTTTACTATATAGTATTTAATGTCTACTTTAAAAAAATGCTTTTATTTAAAAATTTCATGAAATTTTGCGAAAAAAAATCATTTTGATGAAGAAATGATATTTTCCTCAAGAATTCATTTCATGTGTTTTATCAAAACCATTTTCCATCCAAGATGAAATTATTTCATATATGTATGTTTCAGGTATAATTTACCTATTATTTAAATGGTTCTACATTTCTTATGATGAAATGATATCCATTTTTTTTATATGGATTATGTTATGATGGGATGATGTTTATGAAATATATTTTATTGTTTGGTTTATAAATTATGTTTATTTTGTGGCACAAGTAAGAATGTTTTCATTATGTGATGGGTGGTACCTATATCTCCCTCCAATGCATTGGGTAAAAATTTATATTTCATTATATAGAAATGGCTAGAATGGTATGTTAATCTGGTTCAGTGATACCTTTAAGGAACCAGCCTTAAAATATTACATAATCATGAATTAAATGAATAATTCACATAGAGGATCTTTTCAGGTTTAGAGTTTTAGAGAATTAGGTCATAACTATTACAACTGAAAGATTACAAGGTAGAAACATCTACTCAGTTTCCATTTTTTTCACAAAATATAAACTCTTGAACAAAAGAGTCATGTATATTTCCATGTTTTAGACATCAATACATTTCCTTGATCCCATCCGTGACCGTATTCCACTTGAAGTCCAGTGGAAAACATTTCAAAAACATGGGATGAGCACAAAAATCTCAGTAAGGGTTATAACAATACGGATAGAAAACATCAGTCCATGTATACATGTGAATCAATGAAATCATACTTTACTCATAAAACATAATCACTTTAACATACCTCATGAAATCATAAGATTTATGAATAAATCATAGAAATAATAAGACATAAAGGTAACTTGAGGCATTAATAACATTCTTACATAGGGAGTAACCCTCATGGTTATGTTTGGAATACCCATCATAGTATATTTCCTAAATATCTTCGGAGAAAGCTTAGCGTTTAACCCCTTCACGTTACCCAATGCATTGGAGAGATATATTGGGCTCACCCACCCTTAGTTTATCACGGAACCACCCATATTCATAAAAAATGCCCAAGAACCATAAATTATTCATAGAACATAAAACAAGAATAAAGGAATGATTAAATTTCCACCTTACAATCACAATATAACATTACAAGATATTTATAAAATCAATGCTTTATCAAAACATTTTCAAAAAAACATTTAATGAGAGATTTTTGAATCAAAGTGTCCCATACCACTTTGAAGATTTTAAAGGAATTAAAATTGTAAAACAATAATGGCAATATATATAAATCCTAAAACCAATTTGAAAACATGGACATTAAGGAGAAATATTTATAAGCATAAATCATTAAAACATTTAAAACGATATTTTAGTTAAAAAGTTTTTAACAAAATGAGAGACAATTGAATACAAATAATTGAGGAATAACAATTAATCAGAACTTCATAATATCATGATAATAAAGGGATTCATGATATAATATTCCAAAGGATAGTATATACATCATATAAGAGTGAATTGGTGCATAACAACAATGATGTCTCAATAGAAATGTAAAATGATATGAAATCCCTTATAAAGAAGGTATTCTTAAATTAAGGATACTTCAATCTCATAATTATATGTGAAAAATATAAATACAACCAATATAAGTGGATATTAAGTGTAAAACAACCAGATTTCATTCACACATATTCATAGGATGACATATTAAATAACTACAAGTTGAACCCAAAGAAATCTAAATTGGGTTAAGAAGTTCCCTTGTAAAAATTTGACAGCCTAACAACATCACTAAAGAATTTAGAAAAAGAGTTGATGAGAAAAAAATGGTATCTCATCACATGGAAATATGTTTTACATAAATAAGGATATAGAATAAAATATCCCAAAATAATAATATGTAAATAAAAAGACCCAACAAAAGAAGTGTTTTAAAAAGAGGAGGGTGAAAGGTTCGCTTACCGACTTGGGTAACCTTCGAAACGTACACCACATGAAAGATGGACTATAAAAAATTGATTTAAATACTAATAAACAAAATTATATTACACAAAGAGTAGAATAATGGGCAGTACATACACCACTCAAAGGAAATGGTGGAAAATGTAGCATAGATCCCATGGGAATAAAAGTGAGATGAAAAATCTCTTACGAAAACTCGGTAGCCTAACATCCCCACTTAAAACATCCAAAAAATGGATTTATGAGGTCATATAGGGTCTCTCATAATATTAACATAAAAATTACATAATGAGTAATATAAAATAACATCCCCAAACATAAGAAATATGAGCTTTAAATAAATGACATAAAAGAGAGTACTTGTAAAGAAAGAGAGAGGTAGGATCCCTTACCTCAAGTCCGACTTGTCTTGTTCATTTCTTCATATTCCGGAATAATAAACTTGAGTTAATTTAGACTTTCATAAGAAAATATTTCAATTTAATTATTCCTTTTATATCACTTATTACCATGTTATGAACATTATGTAATTATTTATGTTAATAACGGTTGTTTTGTCGATCATTGATACTTGAGTCAAAAATAAATTTCATATAATTACAAGTTGTTCATGTTGTAAAATATCCATTATATACTGAATTATATTCATGATTTAGATATCATATATATAATATATATCCAGTATATAATTTAATTTATAATATTACATATCATTTAATGGTAAAAAATGAAATGCACCGTTCATGGAGACGGTAAGCCGTATGTACCCATGAACGCTACTTTCATTTATATTTCATATTTAATGGAATTAAAACTAAATGAGAGAGAGATATATATATAATATAATTACATTATAATATATATTTTATATTGGTCACATATGTTCATTAATTTTATTCTTTATACATTCCATGTATTGCATGAACGAGTCACATCACTTGAGGGGGCGGTAGTCCACAGTTCCTCGAATGAAATTATCGCATTTTCACAACATGCATAGAATAAAGGTATGTTTTAAATGTAAAATATAGAATCATATCGATAAAATAAATATAATATATATCATAAATAAATATATTGCCATCATAATGGACACCATGAGAGGTGGTAAGAGAAGATAGAACAATCATCGTTTCGTGAGGCAGTAATTCACCATCCACAGAAACAGTATGTTCATTAACCATTATACGGAGGTGTGTGTAAGTGTACCTAGAATAATTCTCATAAAAATATCATAGTATATTGAAGATACGGGTTCTGTTACAAAATAAAAGAATAAAAATAGTTTAGGGGGTTGGAAAAGAAAAATAAATCAAAAGAACATTAGAGAAGACATCAGCTTAAAATCGAGTAACTCTTTTTGATTTGAGCCAAAGGCTTCCTTGGAAAGGCTTCTGCCCAAAGTGAGGCATCTAGGAGTAAGATATGGAAGTTGAGAGACTATTTGTGTAGATGTTGGATGAGAAAAATGTCTTTGAAGGTGTGAATAACGTGGTAGAGGTGGAGGCCTTTTATAAGTGGAGAGGAGGGGCACTCTTGGAATGTTATAAAATGTTACTTTATTTTAAAATGAGTTTCCGATTTTAAAGGTCCCAAGTTGATATATTTCAAGGTTAAGGTGATAAGGGTTAGAAATCCACCCATTAAATAGGTTTTGTACAAGTTTAATTCATAGATTTTACCTTATCTTTTCATTTTACTTAATTCATTAATTTATGAGGTAATCACTGCATCAACATGGTGTCATAAATAAATTTATTTATTTAATGTCTAAAAATTATAAAAAAAATCACGATGTATGAAATATTTTAAGATTTATAATGAATATTTATAGTCAAACATATGACTTGTATAACCCCATGTAAAAATTGTTTTAGTAAAACAAAACATGTTAGTGACATTTTTATTTTAACATTATATAAAAAGTTTTTAATGTCATTTTCCTACCAAAGTAGCTCCATGGGGTCCCCAAGTTGACCCATGTATTTTTCAGGTCGTCCATGAAACATAAAATAAGGGTAGGATAAGTTTCAAGGTCATTTCATATTTTTATAATATTATCTTTACCTTAAATTACACTAATTACCTTTAATCGTGATTAATAAAACATAAAAGTTACTATTCACCAAAAATTATTTTAATACCATTGAACCACATTTTACATCCTAAAGAGAACCATGTATGTTAGATATTTAATATTATAATCATAGAGGTTGTAAAATTTCATTTAAACAAAAAAAATCAGTTTTTTACTTACCACTTTGTGGTTTGACTATTCATAAAAAATTGACATTTTTCTGAAAAATACCAAAAAATCACCCTAAGCTATATTTGATATTCCGAATTCAAAAATGATGTCTATTTTACAAAATTCAAATCATATAAGTTGCATTAATCAATTTAATAATTAATTTTAGTCGTCAAAACAAATAGCGTGTTTTTAAGAAACAAAATATATTAAAAGATTGAGACTAGTTTAAGTCCAATTTCAAAGTAAAATTAATTTCAATGACAACCATTGGATTAAATGGTAAAAATGTATTCTAATTGAACTTTAAAACCATTTAAAAATATTATCTAATCATATAAATAAATTATATTAAGAATATGTTTTGAATTAAAATACATCATTTTTCACTTATTCATTAAAAATGAACTTTATCGAAAAAAATAACAAAAACATACTCAAAGTAAATTTTGATGTCTTGATTCTAAAGAAGGATTTTATTTGGTCCAATATAACATATAAAATTGTCAATAAATTGATTTAAAAAGGGTTCTCCATCAAAAGGTGGTTAATCGACCTTTCAAAGAATATTACAATATTTATGCTTAAAATAGGATTTATTCGCATTCTAATCCTCTAACATTTATTGTAAAAAAATTAAAAATATTTTACAAAAAAATATATTCATTTTTTAGTTAGTTCTGTTCATTCCCTCTATTAGAACAGTTTTGCGTTAACTACCATTTAAAATGATATTATTTTATTATTACAGTGCAATGTTAGATTTCAAAGAAACTCATTGTTGCGTATTGGGTACGCTATCGAGCATAGTGTTCCCTTTAACGTAATATTAATATTTTATTCAAAAATATTAATAAATACGGAAAAGTAATATTCTTTATTTAGTTGGGATGTTACATCCTTCCCCCCTTTTGGGAAATACATCCTCAAAATTTTAAAATTGGGCTTGGAAACCTTATTGAATATCCCACATCGGAACACGAGTCAGTAAAAACATCACATTAAAATAAAGAAAGAGAAGTACAAAGGTCACCTGAGTTAACCCATACCAAGATTCCATGAAAAAATGGATATGGAGGAAATAACAAAGGGTCATGTTCTGATGGAGAGTGATGGAAAACACGATTAGGAGAAAGTTAACCACAAGAAAATCACAAACATGTGATTGGTTAAACGGTATTTGATTCCCTATTAGAAATAGTAAATAGGCAACATTTTTGTTTTAAGTTACTTTTCATTGAAGAATTTATTTATGAGCTTAACAAAATCCTTAGGAAACATACTTACTTGTTATGTATACTTTCATCTCTAACTAGATTTCTTACACAAACTCATATTTTCTCCAAAAGACGAGTATTTAGGATGACTTGTTCACATTAAGAGAACTTTAATCAACTTCTAGAGAATCACCTAACCCACAAAAGATGAACTGTATATTTCCCATGACTTTAAACCTTAACCAAAACCAAAAATTGATAGTACCAGATCAGATAATACCTAAAAGGATAATCCTTTATAAAATGAAATATTGCTCTTAATCTCCAAAAATTTTCCAACAAAACCCAAAGTTCATCAAAGACCATTCAATAAACATTTATCCATAAAATTATTCAAACTAATAAAAACTAAGATTGAAACCCAAATCTTTGAATGATTTAATCACATAGTCTTCTAATATAAACCTTAACATTTATCTCCAAATAACATCAGTTACTCTTAAAGTCTCATACTGAAAAGTAATTAACCTAATCACATATCCTCCATGATAGGTTAATAATTTCCATAGATAACCCAAAATCAACTTATTATAGATTCATAAGATCATATAACTAAAAATAATTATTCAAACTATCTAGGGACTTCATATAGTCCTGTGGTAGGAGATAAATACCAATCAAACTTTGGTTGTGGGTTCGATTCCCGCCGCTTCATCCGACGTGATAGGTTTTCACACGATCTACGTGGTGTCCTTTTTACAAAACTACATAATTATTAAAAAATTTCCCAAAAAACGATAAAATCTTCAAAATTAACTGATATATAATTTAACCTCAAGTTTTTCTCATGCCTTTCATTTTCCATCATAACATATAGTAACCCATAATTACCTCAAAAGTAAGGATCATATAAACCCAAATGGTTACCTTTATAATTATTACCTAAACATCCACATCTAGTTGGTTCTCTCGTACATGATGCATTAGAGAACTCACCAAGGTTCAAGTGGTTGATCATGACTCCTGATAGTTGGTTTAGAATAACCACGAGATTTCTCATTGAATCCCCCATTTCATCCAGTCTCTTAATCCGAGAACCACCACAGTTTCCTTCAAACCCATTGTCACTTTGGTGGCTTCTAGATTCATCCATTTACTAAAACCAAAAAGGTTAGTGTGAGTATATCAACAAAATTATCATGTACTAATGAGGAAGATAAACACTAAGATATAATTACTCATTCACTTTATCAAAAAACTATGAATTTTTTCGAAATCCTAGCCATTATGGTAATGCCACTTATGCTTAAAGAATACCATAACCTCTAAAGTTATCTAAACTGACCTCTGATACCAAAGTCAAGTTAGCAACGTATTTGCTCGAGGATCTTGAGCATCAATGGTGGGATTTATCAGGGCATGAAATATTGGATGAAGCCCTTACATGGGAGTATTTTGAATAATTGTTCAACAAAAAATTATATCCTTAAACGTTCAGGATCAAGAAAATGATGGACTTATTCAACTTGAAACAAGAGACTCTCTCTATCACAGAGTATGTTGCTAAATTTATGAATTTAGTACATTTTCCACTAGAGGTCATGACAAGTGTGTCGTTGAAGGCACGAATCTTAGAATCGGGGCTAAGGCTAAGGTAGGAGATTCAAACGAAGATTGTAGTGCTCTGTATTACAGATTATATAGAGATGGTGAACAGAGTGACTTCTGTTGAACGTGATATCTTAGGATCGATAGGAGGGGGTATGATGATACCTATGGAAAACAGTGGGAACTAAACCTATAGGAACAAGAGGAAAAGGGACACCTAATTCCATGGTGCAAGTGGAAATCAGTATCAGACAGCAGGATCATTTAACCTTCCTCCACGACCCCAGAGCAAAGTAGGTTGTTTTCAATGTGGTTGACATGACCAAAAAAGGAGAGATTGTATGACACAATCTAGATCATGTCTTAATTTCAAGAAGATGGGGCATCTACAGTGCTATTGAAGGAATTCACCAAGTTCGGGTGTGTGTGAGACCCCTCAAGCATCGCAATAATCATATGCTTCGATAGGATGTGGACAACAGAATCAGTCTTGTAAGCATAACATAGCTGGACATGGTGATTCTCGAAATACCATGAATCATGAACTAGGGAAATCTCAGCAAGGAAACAAGGAGAATAGTGCATCGACAAAGAAATTGTATGGAGCAGAGCAGATGATGTTCGATGATTAATATGAACCATCTACATTGAGAGGTATTATTCTTTTGATTTGTACCCTTGTGCAAGTGCTCTTCGATATTGGTGCATCACATTCCTTCATTGCTTCTCATGCAGTTGACTTTCTATGTTTAAAACTGGAAATGTTGCCTTTTGTTTTGAAATTGAAAACTCCTCTAGGTGAAAGAGAATTTCAAGCCTTTGTGTGTAGAGCATGTGCTATAAATATTGATGGAGTTGAGTTAAAATGGGAATTCTCGATGTTGAACATGGATGTCTATTACGTAATCCTAGGTATGGATTGGATGGCAATTTTTAATGCTCGCATCGACTATTATAAGAGAACAGTTAGTTTCACGACTGAGGACAACATCGACCATCTCTTTAGAGGACAGAGGATGATAAAGAAAGGTGCAAAGATATTGTTGGCACCAATTGTGGGAACAATATATTACCAATTGGAAGTGTTGACATTATCATCAATGGAAGAGATAGATGAAAATAGTTTTCCATGTATTTTGGATCAATTTCCATATGTCTTTCCCAAGAACTTCTTAGGGTTACCACCTTTAAGGAAAGTGGAGTTTACAATTTATCTCCTTCAGAGGACCAGTCCTATTTCCCTTCCATCTTATAGGATTGCTCCAATAGTGTTATAAGAATTTAAAGTGCTATTAGAGGAGATGGAAAGTAATGTTTTCATTTGTCCAAGTACTTCTCTGTTGGAAGCACTTGTGTTGTTTGTGAAGAAGGTAGATGGAACTCTTCGAATATGTTTTGATTATCGTAAGCTAAATCGTGTTACGATAAAGAATAGATATCCACTTCCATGCATATATTATATATTTGATCAATTTAGGGGATCTTAGTGGTTCCCCAAGATTGAATTGCGATCAGGATATCCCCAACTGCTAGTTCAGAAGAACGATATTCCAAAGATAGATTTTAGAAGTAGATATAGCCACTACAAATATGTAGTCATGCCTTTTGGTCTCACGAATGAACCACCGGTCTTCATGGATTTGATGAATCAGATATTTTAACAAAATCTAGATTTTTTTGTTGTGGTGTTCATGGATGACATTTTAATGTATTCAAAGACAATGGTTCACCATGAAGTGCACCGGGGAACATTGTTTCAAATATTAAGATAGCATCGTTTGTATGCCAAATTTACAAAGTGTGATATTTGGATACGGGAAGTATGTTTCCTTGGCCATGTTATTTATAAGAAGGGTGTTTCTATTGATCCTAAAAAGATAGAAGACATTATCTCATGGAAACCACCGAATAATGTGTTCGAGATACAATGTTTTCTTGGTCTATCTAGTTACTACCGACACTTTGTGCATGATTTCTCATGACTAGCTTCACCAATGACAGCCCATATTAAGAAAAATGATCTCTTCTAATGGACAAAAGATTTTCAGAAATCCTTTCAAGGACTGAATGTTCGGCTTACATCATCACCTATCTTGATCTTCCCAGAATCAGGAAAGGGGTATGTGGTGTATTGTGAGGCTTCAAGATCAAGATTGGTTTTGTTCTGATGAAAATAGATCATTTGGTTTCTTATGGATCTAGGTAGTTGGGAGTGCATGTGGAGAAGTACCCAACACATGATTTGGAGTTAGCTGTAGTCGTCCATGCGTTGAAAATAGGGACACATTATCTATTTGGTGAGAAATTCACTATGTTTATAGATCACAAAATATTGAAACACAATTTCTCACAACATGATTTGAACCTGAGGAAAAAGAGGTGGATAAAGTATGCTCAGATGTTACACTTAGACTTTATGTACACACCTGGGAAAGGAAATTTGGTGGCGGATGCATTGAGTAAAATGTTATATGCTCAATTAGAAAAAGAAGATTCAGATGAATTTCGGTTGATGTCGGTCTTAGCCGACATGCATGTGGAATGTGAAGACTGTGGTGCTGTTGATATTTTATTTTCAGCTACATTTGTTCCTAACTTAGTAAATATGATCAAAGAAGCACAAACATCTAATGAATAATGTATAGTTGTATGATCAAAACTCAATGGTGGGGAGACCATTGATGGATGGAAACTTAATGGGGGTTCCAATTTGTGTTTCAATGATTGGATGATTGTACGTATGGTTTTTTAGGAAAACTCCTTCATGCTTACTACTATTCAAGATGGGTTGTACACCCAGGTACACATGAGATGTATAAGATGTTGAAGGAGTAGTTTTGGTGGAGTGACATGAAAAGGATGGTGGCTGAGTTTATTTCACAGTGCTTAACTAGTCAGCAGGTTAAAGCAGATCACCATACAGCAGCTGGTATATTACAATGTTTTCCCATCCTAGTGTGGAAATGAGATTAGTTAGAAATGTATTTTGTTACTGGTCTACCAAGAAATGTTCGGAAACATGATTCCATTTGGGTGATAGTGCATCGTCATACCAAGTCGGATCATTTCATCCATTTTCACGAAACTCATTCCGTGTAAGATCTTTAAAAAATCTATATCTGAGAAGTGGTACAGATTCATGGTGTACTAGTTTCTATAGTCTGAGATTGAGATATGAGATTGACCTCTCATTTCTGTAAATCATTACAGCATGCCCTTGAAACTAAGTTGACAATGAGCAAGACATATCATCCTTAGACAGATAGTCAATCTGAGTGAACGATAAAAAATTTAGAAGATATGTTTTCAGCTTATGTAATGGATTTTGGTGGCTCATGGGAGGAGCATATAACCTGAGGTGGAGTTATCATACAATAACAGCTATCAAGCCTCGATACACATGGCACTTTTTGAACCATTGTATGGGTGTCCTTGTCGTTCTCTGCTATGATAGGTAGAAACAGGTGAAACTTTACTAGTCAGACCAAAACTTGTCCGAGAAACAATAGAGAAGATCCAGTTGATTAGAAGAAGGATTGAGATAGCTCAAAGTTGTAATAAATCTTATACAGATCGCTGTAGAAGACCGTTGTCATTCATTGTGGGTGATCATGTCTTCTTAAGGATCTCTATAAGTCGTTGGAAATCATCATTTTGGGAAGCACAGAAAGTTATCTCCTAGATACATTGGACCTTTTGAGATACTGGAATGGGTTGGAGAGGTGGAATATTAGTTGGCCTTGCCACCATGGTTCAGTTTGGTGCATAATGTATTCCATGTAACTCAGTTGAAAAAGTATCATCCTAATCCTGACCATGTGATCTGACTGGATCATGTTGACCTAGAGATGGATGCATTGTTGATACATGTCCCAGTCCAGATTTGGGATAGGCAAGAGATAGTCTTGTGGGAAAAAATCATTGGTCTAGTTTGGGTTTTATGGAAGCATGGTCAGATTGAAGAAGAGACTTGGGAACGTGAGCAGGAAATGAAAGAGTAGTGGCTGGAACTTTTTTAGTTGGGTGAATGTTTTCTAATTTCCAAGGACAGAAAGACCAATGGTGGGGAGAATGTAGTATCACAATTTTATGGTCTGTAAGACTTTCTTGATGATTTTAATGGTTTTAAAGTTAAGAGTGATGAATGGAAGAGTTGGGAGAACATTAAATGATGTTTGAGGTAAAGGAGAAGTCGCACGGGCCACACATGGGTTGTCTAAACCATGCGGCCAAGCCGTGCATAGTTGGACCCTGAGACAGTAGCTTCCACATTGGTGGTACATGGTTTGTCTAAGAGTGCGAACAAACCATGTGTGGAGTGTCTACGGAGGAAGTGGCTAATGTATGGTTAGCGCATGGCTTGTCTAACCATGCAAGAAAACAGTGCGACCAGTTAAATGAGATCCAATAAAGGAGGATCTCACGCATTTTTTCCTCTAAGTGGCTCGTTTTTCCTCCTATGCATCCCTAACTCATATTTTTTCTTCTCATTTGGTTAGAGAAGGTTCTCCCATCGTTCCGGAGGTGATTCTAAGGCACCTATTTCCAAATTGATGCTGGTTTCTTGAGGTATGTGATCTTTATACATCGTTCTTGATTGGTTTCTTAGATCTACTTAGATCTACTTCTCCTCGTATCCCAGTTTCTTATATCTATGATAGTTATGGGTAGATCTAAGTGTGTGGATACCAAATATTATGATATTTGGTCTTGGTTTTGATAAGAGAAAATATCTAAGGCATGTTCTTAGATAATCAACCCGGTTTTCTTGTGCGTTCTCCGTTTATAGGGGTTTTCATCATATAATTTGAGGTATGTGGTTTCACTATTGACACCTATTGATAGAATTTATTGTCCAAGTTTCAAATTGGTTTATTTGAATGTATTTTATTGTGAGAATCATTGAATAAATATTTTTATTGATGATTTATGGTTTTGATGAAATGGTGAAATCTTGGTGAATTTTGGTGCAATGTGATTTGGCTACTTGATTTTAAAATGTTGATTTAAGATTATGATTGCAGAAAATGTAAATGGATTGATTAAAATGGTTTTTCAATAAACAGGGTTTTTTTATTGAAATGGTTTGAGATTGAAATGACGTTGATGGATTTGGTTTTCAATAAAAAGGGAGTTTTATTGTAATGATTTGGAATTGAAATGGATAAGCATTTAAATGTATTCAATTGGTTGAACACACTTGGTTTTTGTCATGATGGTTGTGTGTGTTCACGGGAATGTGGGACAGATAAGGGTTAGGGTTATCCCCTATTAGTGTTGGGATGGATAAGGGTTAGGGAACTCCCCTGTCAAACCATTATATTGTATTCAGGGCAGATATAGGTTAAGAGTATCTCCCATCAGTGTTGGCATGGATAAGGGTTAGGGATCTCCCCCTTCAAACAATCATGTGAATTTGGGTTGGATAAGTGTAATAAGTCTCCCACATCATGGTTTGGATGGATAAGGGTTAAGGCGTCTCCCCTTTTCAAGGTATCATGCATGGTTGGTTGCATGGGTCTGTGGAATGGTTGGGTTTGACAAAATGGAATCTTATGAAATGGTTCTAAATATTGTTTGGATATTTTTCTGGAAGAATAACTTGCTGGAAAATTGCTTTAAATTTTTCTTAGAATGATTTTGGTTATGAATGGTTTTGGGAAAATTGTTTATATTTACTTATAAATTGATTTTGAGAATTTTTTTATATAAACTGTTCTTTATATAAATTTTTATGACCTTTCTTTCTAAGTGGAATGAGTAGGGAAGTCAATGGGGAAAACCTGCAGTGTTTTATACTCACCCCTGCTTTGGAACATTGGTACAATTGTAGTTGTTGTATCCTGATACACTGGTAATGGTTACTCATCTTGTTGCTAGTGGATCATGGTGATGCTAGGGAGAGGTTGTGGAGCTTGGAGCTTGTGGAGAATGAATTCATGGTGTCCTTTAAGAGTCTTTAGTTGTTCATCCGCTGTGTACTTTGATGCTTAGTTTGGTCTTCCGCTATTGTGTACATGATGTGGTTTGACAGAAATGAAGTTGTTTATTGGTCATTCATTTGTTCATGCATCATATAGTGAATGTTTGGTTATGATTGGTTGGTTTATGGGTTATTTATTAATGGGTAAATCGTCCCCCAAACTTGTATTTGAATCCTTCAACATTTATTTCTAGCCTTTAGCATCTTGGGGATGTCAGATAAGGCCTAGTAATGACTTATTGAGCTCTCAAGCCAATGAGAATTGGCAGGTCATTACATTTCAAGTAAGTTTAACTCCTTATAATCTTGTACTGTTTATTAATTACAAAAAATTTGGGAAAAATATATTTAAACAAAATTTTTATACTATTAAATTTTTATCTTATGAATAATATGGTCTTTGAAAACATCATAGATTTCTGTTTTTAAGGTCCTTAAAATTCGATTGATCATTCAATATCTATTGATTAGTTTCCTATATAACTATCAATAATTATTTATGATTTTTCTATGTACATATATTTACATTAAACTAATATTATCTTAATTAAAAAATAGTTCTTTGTCACTCTATATGACCCTTGTATTTCACTTTCCATCCTATTAAGAGGATATTTTTTCTCAATTTATTATGTGCTTTTTTAATAAAATAATTTTTAAAATTGATAAACATGATTGCAATTAAAAATATAAAATTATGAAGAAGAAACTTATTGGGTTGGGTTAATGTTGACACCCCATGATTTTAAAAGACAATCTTCATTAGTGATATTATATGTGACATACAACATCAGATATAAAAAACAAAAATTTAGAATTATTTAATTTTAAACTATTTTGATGGCTTGCAAAACACACAACCCCATGTGGAATGTAACAATAAAATATTATAAAAATATATCAGAGTCTTTAAAATATGTGGTAGTTATATTAATAACTAAATTAAGAAAATACTGGTTATCTATTGATTATATCTAAAATTAAAATCATTTAAGAAATTTATATTTTATAAAAAATATATTCTATTAAAGTTGTTTTAGTTATTTGAAAACACAATTTTAAATTAAACATTAAAAATATTAATAAATTTTTTGAAAAAATGAACACAAATATTTCAATCTTATAGACAAAATTATAATAGGATTAATAATTATGTGTTTTCAGGAATGAAACATTTTTCGACTAATATTGAAAAATACAGAATTTTATTTGAAAACTACCAATTCATTTAGATAATTTAAAAAGATACATAAAATATTTAAATTGGTATTACAATAAAATTAGTTCAATTTTATATTTATAAACCCAATTTAATTCATGGGAATCATTTTAATATTCAATTTTGACAAAAAAAACATTGTATCATTTTTATCATTATTTGTTAAAAACATGATTTCATATCACATCTCTGGGATTTATTTTAAATTATCAATTTTTAATTATTTTAATATAATTTTGAATATTGGATACCATATTTATAATCTAAAAAATATATGTTATATGATAAGGTAATATTTTTAATAATAATTAATAGTTAATATAGTAATAATTATTTATGTTGTTTATGATAAAAAATAGAATTAGAAGAGGGTTAAACTAAAAAATAAAGTGTTAAAATAACATTAAAACCATTATAAGAATAATTTTATGGATATATTTCTTTCATATCTGGTCTAAGTCTAAAATATAATCTTTTTTGGACCTATTTTGCATTAAAAAATGTGGTTAAACCTTTTTCTTTTAGAAATTACAAGTCTACCACTCACCTTACTTATAAAAGCCACACCCTCTCCTCTCAACATCACACATTCATACCCTTTTATCAGAAAATAAATTACAGAATAATATCCCAAAATCCATAACCTACTATAATAAGACATATATTTCCAATTTATCCCACATAGTATAGATATTGGTGCAATCATAATATGTTTACACAAAGAACATGCAACATTCATTAATGAGTGTTTTTTATTTAATATTCCCCTATTTAAAATATTATTAAACCATGATGATATAACATTCATATATATTTTAAATAAATACCAGTTTTTATGTTACTTTAATTACCTAAAAACATCCCTAATTCCATAATTTGGGTTACAAAATCATCATTCATTTTTATGGTGGACTATCGCATCGCGATATGATTTTATTCATTTTTTCCATCCCAATATCTCATGGTTGGGTATGATGATGCTTATAATTTATATATATGATTTTTATAACATAATTATTACTATAGGTACATTATATCTTATATTTATTTTTTTAATTTCTATTTCATATGGTATATGATAACATCACTCGTCTGCACGACAAACTAACGCTTCAAAAACCGATGTAATTAATATTTCAATAATGGTTTAAATAGATGATATTAAGTATATTTTAATTTATAATATTTGATATAGATGAAATAATTATGATATTAATGATATAATTATCATTCCTAAATGATAATATATCATTTTATTTTTTAACTTTTTATTCACTCGATGACGATAACGTGGATCGTGTACATGTGGACTTCCACCTTCACAAAGAAATGCGACCCTATGTTCATAACCACCCCACATTTATGATAATATATATATATGTTTATTTAAATAAATAATATGAAAAAATTATAAATTTATAATATTAAATATTACTTAACATCTTTTAATAATTATTGTTTTGAAATTGAATTATTACCTATGCATGTGTACGACATACTGCCACCATCATTGTAACATACTTCATGTATAGACATCTTAATTCATATTTGGTTTTATAGGTATCATTTGTATTTAAATATGATAGTTTATTTCATTATTATTTATCCTGAGATGATTATACTATTAATTATTTCTATGAACCATAAATTTCACGACCAACCTCGAATGAGAAAAAAGGAAATTAACAACAAAAAATGAAAATAATGATTTATTTTTAATGAATGTGTGATAATATATTATAAACGGATCATATATGATATTATAAATATTAATGTCTTTATTTTATAAGTTAATATCATTAATGAATACATTATACTAGAGGTAAAATAATTCTTATCCAATATGAAGTGTGAGGTGAGGGTCATTGTCTAAATTTATCTTTATTGAGGCATATTTTATTAACATACTCCTAATTTATTTTATTTTGTATGTATATATCCAATTGACTTATAATATAATTATTTATTAATAACTCACTTTATTCTATGTTTCAATTTTAATTATTTCATCAAATTTTATTTGACGTAAAACATTCCAACTAGTAAATGATTTCATAACATAATTTCATTTAAATTGTATATATTACTTAGTCATAATATTTGATTTTCTTAATTTAAATATAATATTAATTATAATTTTTCTAAGTTTTGTTTTCACTTATTTTATGATGAATTACATTTTATACACATAATTTATTCATATATTAATTATCATAAGAAAATTTTGATAATTTTAAGGGTATATTTTTTAATATCTTTCATAATAGATATTATTTATTTTTAATTTTATATTATTGGAAATAATTTTATCATTTTCTAGTATAATAATTTAATAATTGTATCTTCTATTTATTTTTTGATATTTTCAAGTAATAGTACCATTTTTCCATTATTTTATGAATGAAATAATTAGAAATATATCTGGAAGAAAATCTCACTTCATTTCACTGTTCGATTGATTATAAATTTACTTGAAAAACTATGTATTCAAAATATGATTGCAGAAAATTTTTTTACCTTTTAAAATTGATTTATTAATAGAAATTTTGACAAATGTAGTTTAAAAAAAATAAAATAAATCATCATTCCATTTTCAAAACCGAGAATGTCTAGATTTTACCAAAAATATTTAAAAATCATTTGGTTCAATGCACATATGCGGTACAATATTTCCTTCTATGATGAACAATAAATTTCTTAAATCATAATATATTATATAGAAAAAAATTTAATGAAAATTATTTTAAAATTATTTTTATGACTTTGAGTTTTGAGTATTTATTTTCAAAATAAAAATGATATTTTCTTCAGAATTCCTAAATAGTTTCTTTTATTGTAATTGTATTCAAAAATGAAAAAAAATCCATTTTTATATTCTTATGGGTAAATGTATTATTAATATTATCCAAATTCATTATATGTATGGTTTTTGATAATTCTAATCATGTAATGTATTTTCACTCACTTTTTTGATTTAGTATTGTAGTCATTAACATTATCATGAATTATTCTCTTTATTGTGATCATTAAACATTAAAATATTCTAAAAATTTATTTTATCATGAATAAAATTACTAATTAAATAATATATAATTTCTATATATGGTGTTATACATTTAATGTTATTTTTTATCTGGAAATATATTGATATTGTTTTTTTCTATATAGATATTTTATGATAAGGAACATTTTTAAATAATTAAATATATTATTTGTTATATGAGGAATTATTTTTCCATTAAGTGATATTAGGGGCCTTGTATTATGAATCCATATGATTAATTAGTTTTTGTAAGAGGAAAATCACTAAGCTAGCATTAAAATGATTTTTACCTATAGTTTCAAATTCCCGTGTTAATGGTCTTCATGGTAGAGGTATCATGATTCATGATATCATGAAATATAATAATTAAGAATTTTTTCATTAATATTTTACATATTATTCTCTGAGATATTTTCATAAAGATATTTTCCCTGAATGAATTTCATTTTTTTGTTGACATCTTAAATGGAATTTTTATTTTTTTATTACACCACACTGATTATTCATTGTCTATTTATGAAATCCAATTTATTTCTTTAATGGAATGTATATTAAATTATTTATCTTACCATATTAATTTATATCTATTGATTCATAATGTCATTCAGTATACATAACCCTCATGGATAATTTTATCTCACCAATATTTTTTTCCTTTTTTAGGAATCGATGAAAAATTCTATGACTAATATGAAATGATTATCTAAATTTTATAATGATATTATTTAAAAAATAATTTTGTACTTTCTATTTTGAAATTTAATTCAAGATTTATGTATGTATTTAGTTTAACTAAACTACTAAATTATTTGGTCCTTCTAGATTTGGATCCCCACATATTATTAAAATATAATAAATCAGAAATCAAATTTAGGCTATTGTTGTCAGGTAAGCTACATGAGACATGTGGAGGGTTTTGTGATAATAAATACTTATATGTTTCTTATTGATTTTTGAGATTCTTTTTGATCTATGATAACTTCATTTATTTTCATACCCTTTAAGGACTATACTCATTCAAATGTATTCTTTATAATACTGTTAAAATAGATTCCAATTCAAAAACATCTCTTAATTTCTCTATAAAGGGGATATAATTTGTTAAAATCACAATATCGAACATCGGTACTATGTTTTCTATGAAAATGATGTTTTGAAGGGTCTTTTTATGAATGGTAATTATAACTACCCACTATAACAAATAATACATTTATATTATTTCATCCATATAGATGGTACCACCGTCCCTTCACCAAACTATATTCATCGATATCATTTTTCATCATATTCTCTCAAATATAATAAAATGGAAATTTTTTAAGAAGGAAATTTGGTTATAGAACCACAAAAATATATATAATATGTTTTTGAACTTCCTTGAGGGTCCAAATAATTTTAATATTTAATATCCTACAATTTTTGAAAATTATTCAAGGATACTTGGGACTTTATTAAATAATATGGGATGTGGTTAGTAGTCAGTTTGTGACATATGACATGGAGGCAACTTATCTGATGAATGGGAATAGATATTTTGACAAAGAAAAAATTCTTAGACTTTCCAAATCAGTAACCCACAATACATATCTTTTAGCTCCCATTGACATTGTAGTTTTTCTTATAAAATCAATCAGATCACTTTAGAGATATCATTATCCCTTATTATCTGGAGAGTAACTTGTTTCATCTATCTAGGGAAAATGATGGTTTCAACACCCGAGATATTATCCAGTTTGGTGGAATTCCTCCTCATGGGGACATGCCAGATAAATTCCTTCCCACTATGGATGTTTGGGATGACCCCACCCAATCTATAACCATCGTAACAGAAATTCTTAACCATTATGACATAGAAGTTAGAGAATGAGCTAAACATATGATCACTTTTTCCTTTCATTTATTGGTTTATAACCTTACTTTCTCATAGGGGGACTCAACCAACTACTATATTCCCTCATAGATTTCCCTATCGATAATATTGAGATAGTGTAGGATCTTATTAGTATATTCTGGAAAATAGAGAGAATACTTCTTGGGGATACTAGGTGGCAATAGATTAAACCCAAAGTATTTAGTTAGTGGGTTTTTTGTAACAACCAAATTAATTATAGAAATATACCTTTTAACATCTATTAATATATACTAATTAGATATTACTTTTATTTTAAAAAGAACTCTTTTTACGATATCATACATTACATGAAACAATGGGTTTCTCTGAAAGTATACATTTCACACTAGATAGAGTAATACCGAAAAATAATACATTCTTAATATTATTTTTTGAAATGGTTGTCATCATCTAGGAATTATATTGAAAATATTAAAAATAAATAACTATATTATATTTAAAAAAATTATTAAATGTTTTTAATTTCCTAGGATAAATCTTATGGGCTTAAAATAAGAATAAATCCAATTTTAATCACAAAAAGTTCTAATATTTTTTAAATATATTTTTATTGCCTATTGATGGTGAAAAATTTTTATTTATAAATTTTTATTATTTTAGAAATTTTATCTAAAATAATAACCATCTTATTTTTATGAGGGACATCAAAATTAAATTTTCTTTAATTTATATAAATTTTTTGATAATATAAATTTTTTAAAGAATATTGAAAAATTATGCATTTTATTTCATAACTAGTTTTTTGTTGAATTTATTTATTTAGTTAGGTTATAATTTTATGTGGTTCTTGGTATAATTGGATTATGTTTCTATTAGATATTACACTTTAGTTTGTTGGAGGAAATTTTAATTGAAAATATAGAGAAAAACTATGTGAACTTTGGAACATTTTAATTGAAAAACATTTTTCATGATATATCAACAGGATTAGGGTTTATCCTAATTTAAGCACATCTGGGAAATTATTTTTAAAAAATGTTCATTAATAGTTATAATCAGTATGGTAAATTTTGTCTAATATAGTCAATATAATTTTTGGTTAATAGTTACTTTAATATTTTATTTACCACACTTAAAGGTAAATAAGGTAATTAATGGTAAAAATAATATTATAAAATTATAAATTGCCCTTGAACTTATAATAATCTAGTTGTATTAGTTATTATCTACCATGACATTCCTTTTCATAAATTTTAATATTTTTAAGCAACTTGGGTGTTATTAGGAAAGTCATAACAATTAATTTAAAGTAATGGCAAAAACCTAATAAATATGTCTCTCATTTCAAAAAAAATTCTAACATTAGGTTATATAAGTGATATCCTCGACTATGAATAGCCATAAAAAATATAAATATATGACATATATAATGGTAATTTATAAATAATCTTTAGGAAATACATAATTAAATTAAATAGTGCAAGACTGGTGATGCAGTAATTGATTTATTAATGATACATTAAAATAAATTTTATTAATTATATTAAAATAAATATATTTATAAATATTTTATGTTATACATGATTTTTTGTATGACTATTATATGTTAGTATTGATGTAATTTAGTATTTTTTAAGGAATCATGTAGTTGTGATTTTTTAAAAAATACAAGTATTGAATTTTTTCAAAAATTGACATAATTAATTTTTAAAAATATAATATACATAGTTAAATGATATTAATTTCAAAAATAAAAAATATTCTACCAAAATTTTGATATAAGTATGAATCTTTTATAAATGAACCATTAATTTATTATTGGGAATGATTTGGTAATTATTTTAACTCTCAAAGTATAAATTACATGATTAAATGTTAAGAGTTAAGAAATATATAACAAAATGATAAAGAGTTAAAATTATTCTTAATATATTTAATTCTCATTTTAAAATTATATTTAAACTCATACTAATACTATAATATAATTAAATCATTATTGACCCATTTGTAATAAAAATTGAATTTATATTTATTTAATACATTTAACACTTCCTAGGGTGCCCCTCCCCTCTCCTATAAAAAGGCACACATTCTTCTTTATTACTCACAGATTGAAAAACAATTTGTTTCATTCAATATGTCTCCAATAACCTTCTTATAATCTATCCAATATTTTTTTAGGCCTTATTTTTTCCATTACATCTTTCTTAGAAGTGTTATGGTGTTATGAATGGGGATCATCCGAATGAAAGGTAATGTTTTTATTTAAGTGCTTCTATTTTATTTATTGTTAAACTTACATTAAATCTTCTTTATCTATGGTAAACCAATATCTCATGTATCTTTAATAAAAAATATGTTATTATTTTAAAATCATCACCAAAATCCATCTCCTCTAACATTAAATGGGAAATGATATAAGCATTCGTGCGTATGTGTGAACTATCACCTCCACAAACTGATCTACTTTGTTCTTCATAACCATCTGTCATGATTGGTTGTAATAATGGAATTAATGTTTTCATGTAATTCTCTTGAAATATTAAACATTCAATAATATTAATATATATTTTATGTTTTTACATTCCATGCACATAAAAATGATAACATCGTTTGTGTGTACGTGTGATCTAGAACCTCCACGAAGCAATGTGGATCATTTTTGTTAATTATATAAATTTTATAATATATATAATAATACATAAATTATTAATATTATAATTATGATGTTATTATAATATTGGAAATATAAAATAACACTTAAACTATTTCCATAACAATCAATGAAAAAATGGAAAATGTTACTCATGTGTATGTATGGCATACAATCTTCATAATGATAATATTGTTCATTTTTTATTACCATACTTCGTGATGTTATTTAAAGGAATAATTAATTTATAAAAATAATAATAATTCATGAATAATATTTTGGATATGAATGAATTCTGACCAAAGGGACAATTGACATCAAACCATGTTCTATTTCGACTCATGTACCGAAAATTGAAAAAATACCCCATACGAACATAAATCATTATGTAATGTTTATAACATGGTAATAAGTGATATAAAAGAAATAATAATGATGAAAAAAGTTTTCAGTAAAGTTTTAATTTACTAATTTTTATTATTCCGCAATATAAACATTGTACATGACGATTCATAATCACAATAAAGGACTTCCTCTAAATCTCCTTTCATTGATGCATATTTCAATAATATACACCACCTTATTTTATACGGTGTCTAATTGACCCCTTTTAAACTTAATTTCATCCAATGGGGTTTTAAATATATTTTTTCTTTTAGGTATTTTATTAATCGAAAAGTGGAATACTTTTTAACGTATGTGGTGATAACCAGTTTTCTGTCACCGAAACCATTATTTGATATTTGGAATGCTCTATAAGACTTAATGTTTGTATAAAGAAAATATATACCCTATTCACTTTTCATATATTCTATAAATGAAAATGGTTTTGAGAAGGTTTTTATTATATCAATATCTTGAAATTATATCTTGTGATTGCAATGTGGAAATTTTATTTTTCGTTTATGCATGTTAATGTGTTATGAATATGTTATGGTTCATAAAAATTGCTTATATATAAGGGTGTTTTAGTGATAAATTGAGAGACAATGACCACATGATAGCTTCCCAATTCATTGGGTAATGATAAAGTGGTAAACGATAATGTTTCTTATAAGTGATTTATAGAAAATACTATGATAGGTATTCCAAACATAACCACAAAGGTTACTCCTTATATAGCTGTGAAAGATACAATGTATGTATTATTAGGATTCCCATTGGTACCTTAATTATTTATGATTTCTATGATGTTTTCATGAATCATGTAATTTTATGAGGTATGTTAAAGAACTTATGTTTTATAAGTGAAAATTATGATTTTTTGATATTTTTTTCACAAGTTTTAAATATTCATGTACTAATGGTTTCATTGCATATTTATACCCCTTACTGAGGATTTTGAGCTCATCCCATGTTTTTTTAAATTTTTTCTATAGGTTATAAGTATGTTGAAGATAAATTAATAAGACAAGATGAATTTTATGAAGAAATTTATCAAGAAAAATAATTCATGTTTTATTTAAAATGTATTATATTGCAAAAAAAGGACAACATGTGGACTTCTCTAATTTTTAATAATTTATATGTTATGTAATATTTATGGCCTAATTTTCTAAAAAAACTTAATATATGATCAATGTGAATTAATGTAAATTATTTAATTAACATAAGATTATTTAATGTTCATGGTTGTGGTATTATATATTGTATTCTAGGTTGGATTAGATAACTATAGGGGTTAAGAGATTGTTAATAGAATATCCATAAATGATTTATACTTTATGGTAAAATTGAAATGATATAACATTTGAAGGTAACCATGTTGTATCATCTAAGTTATGTTTGTTTCATATTGTTTTTTGTAGGAGGATATATGGAATTTGTTTTGGGATGACATCCACAGGAAAGAAACCTTTAAATCAGCAACCTGAGATCGTTGAAAACAGAACTAAACAATTTTTTGTAGTGATGGTGTAGTTGACTCCGGCTATAAATAGAAGTGGTTTCCATCCATGAGATCATCCATATCAATCACATAAGAACAAGTTAGTAATGTATCATTTCATGATGGAATATCTACTATCATTCATAGGATCATATGCCCTCATTCTAGGTGATGGTTGAATTAATGTCTTAGGGAAGATTTCTGATGTCACGGTTGTGTTTAGAATATCAAAAGGTTAGTCTTTCAATTTACTATTTGGAAGGTGTAGATGATTAGTGGTGGTATATGTTTAAGAATATATGGGACAATAATGATATTTATGATCATTAGTGGGTTAAATAAATAAATATGTTTCCTAGAAAAATATTTTCCATTGGTGATTAGAAATAAGATTGAAAATAAATTCTTTTAATTGAGGCATGATGAATATTTAGTTGGTGTATAAAAAGAAAAATTTACTCTACTGGAAATTTACACTCCAAATTTAAACTATGTTCTTGATTGTAAAATCAATAATTTTTACTAAGGATTAAATCCAGTGTATCGAATGGCGTTGGCTTATCATGTGTTAAAAAGTTATGAAAAACTTGTTCGATGTGTAGAGAATGTGGAAATAGAGTTATTATATGATCATTTGTTATTTTAAAATCAGATTAATAAGATGTCTATGTGGAATTTAAAATGGTTTAAATCTTTAAAAAATTATGATGTTAAGAAAATTAAGTTTATAGTTTTTTAATTTTTTTTAAAAAAAACATAGTATAATACCTTATGAATTCTAGTTAGGGAATCTGATATGGTAAAATGGGATAGATGACTCAAAATTTTACTGGAAAATATCAAGTTAGTTGCTGGACAAAATATTATCTACATTCAGTAAAATATTTTTATTTAAATGAGATGGTTCTATATGAAAATGAGTGTCTGATAAAAATATTGAATGTTTGGATGCATCGAATCTATAAGTAGAAATGTGTGGTGAAATCCTTTGAAACTACTTCAGTAGATGTTGGTCCATAAAATTAAGTTGTATCAGATATATTTTTTGTTTATTCCAATAATGATTATTTTTTTATTGATTCTAGTTCTACACATTATTTCATTAATGAGAAATTCTCTTGTAAATTGGAAATTCCTACCTAAGAAATGAATCCAGAACATATGGTAAAAACACATGGAAGAAATGTTGAGGATAAAAGAAATTATAAGATTATTCCTTTCCTAATTTGTCAAAATAATTTACCTACAAACCTTATTTTTTCCCTAATAGAGTTTGAGGTTTTTTTGGGTATATATTGGATTTCTGTTTACCATTCTATGATAGAATGTATAACGAATGATGTTATTTATTATAAACAGTTTAATTTTTTATTCAGTAATTAACCCTTACCATTGGTAAAATATTAGGAACCTAAGGAATAATTAAAAATAGAAAATAATGCTACCTGTCCTATATTGTTAAAAACAAAGGAACTATTTAGATTAAAGATGTGCCAGTTGTAAATGAGTATATTGTTGTTTTTTCTATTGAGTTTCCTGGTATTATACCTAATTAAGAAGTTGAATTTACTGTTTACTTAGTTCCTGAGAGTAAGATAATTTCAAAAACCCCTTATCGAATGGATAAAGTTGAAATTGTAGAGTTGAAGAAGAAAATTCAAAACATTATAGATCAAGGTTTCGTTCAACCTATTATATGAACATTGGGTTCCCCAATATTTTTTTTTAAAATAATGATTGTTAAATGAGGATTTTGATTTATTATATGTTTTTCATTAATGTCATTATTAAGAAACATTATCTATTTTCTCATATCAATGATCTGTTTGATCATATATAGGGAGAAAAATATTTTTAAACGGTTTACTTGAGGTTGGGGAACCATCATTTTTATGTAAAATAACTATACATTCTGAAGACAATCTTCTGTACTAGATATGGTGATTATGAATTTTTTGTTATTCTACATGGATTAACTATTTCACCTGCTATATTCATGAATATTATTAATAAAAAATCCCATGAGTTCTTGGATATGTTTTTGGTTGTGTTTATTGATGAAATTTTTTATATTCTAAAAGTAAAATAGAGCATGAAAGTCCTCTAAGGGTAATTTTTCAATTGTTAGAAGAAAATAAATTAACTGGGGAATTTAAAAACGTTAAATTCTGGTTGAAAAAAATTTCTTTTTTTGTCACATTATTTCTAAAAATAGAATAAATTTTCATCATGATAAAATAAATTTTTTTGAAGAGTGGCTAGGACCATTAAATATAATAGGGATTCATAGTTTTCAAGTTTTAAAAGGCTATTACCAAAGGTTTTTCAATCATTTTCAGGGATATCTGACCCACTCACATAGTTAACTCTAAAAGGTATTATTTTTCATCTTGAAAAATGAATGTGAGGATTATTTTTAATAATTTAATAGAATATTGGTTAATGATCTAGTTTTGGTCCACCCTTCCATAAATGATGATTTTTTTTTCTTCAATTATGCTTCATTGAATGTACTTGGTTATGTCATAATTCAGAACAACCTGGTAATTTCTTAAGCTTTACGTCATTTGAAGCCTCATAAGAAAAATAACCATACTCATGATTTGGAATTACTTCTTATTTTTTTCTTTAAATATTTCGAGGCATCATCTCTGTGGAATAGTATTTAAAATATATATGGAACAAAAATATTTTAATTATGTACACATTAAAAAATAATTGAAAATGAGGTAGATAAGATGGTTGTAACTAATCAATTATTATGATAACATGATTCATTACCATTCTAGAAAAAACAAATAAGGATTCAAATGATTATATTCAAAAAATTAATGCTACATTTACCATGTTACATTTGGAACCTTATTGTTTAGTTAATTATTTGATGAAAATTGGATTGGAATATGATGGTGTAAGAAATTCCTCTATTTTGATTCTTGTTTCACTGCAACCATCTCTATCAGATAAAATTATGTAAGCTTATATGTAAGACACTTAGTTATTGAAAAAACATATGATTGTTTCATAGGGGTATGTTTCCTGAATTTAACGTTGATAATGTTTTTTTTATATTGGGAAGAGATAATGTTTGCCTTTGGATTAAAATTTGATGAATGATTTGATATTTTAAGAACATAGTTCTCCGTTTTCAGTTCATCTAGGCAGTACTAAGTTGAATATAGACCATCAAAAGTATTATAGGTGGGATTTATTTAAAAATGATGTTGGTTATTTCACTGTGAAGCGTTTGAATTTATAGTAGGTTAAAGAATAGTGGTAGTTACCAAAGGGTATTCTTCCACCCTTTCCCATATCATAGTGAAAATGAGAAAATATATCCTTGGATATTTTAGAGGGATAAGAAAATAATTCTTGATTTAACAATGTGATTTGGGTTATTGTAGATATATTGACTAAATCATATCATTTTCATTGAATTCAGGATACAATGTCTCAAGATCAACATTACTGATGGTATCATAATGAGATAGTTAGGTTACATATCCTTACACTCTCTATAGTATCTGATTGTGATCCTAGGATTAGTTATAAATTATGGAATTGCCTTTACATGTTGTTGGGTACTAAATTAAATTTGAGTACATCTTTTAATCCACATTCATATAAGAAGACTAAATGAAAAATTCAAATAGTGAAGGATATGATACATACTTGTTAAATGGATTATAATGTAATATGCGATGAACATAATTCATTGGTTGAGTTTTCCTATAATAAAAATTTTAATTTCATTATACAGATGGAACCATTTGAGGTATTATATGGAAAGAGGTGTCGAATAATAGATTTTTGGGATTATGTTAGATAATGGAAGATGATGGGACTAGAGTTGGTAATATAGATGGTAGAAAGACTTAAACAAATTCAGAGATACATGAGGACAACTCTGAGCATGATGAAATTTTACGTGGATAACTGGAGGTGGGATCTTTCTTTTGAATTTTGTGCTCATCTATTTCTCAATGTTTCTCCCTGGAAAAGTGTGATGTGTCTTGGTAAGAGGGGGAAGCTGAGACCCTGGTTCATTGGATCCAATGAAATTATGGAGAAATTTGGATCGGTTTTCTATAAAACTTATTTACCTTAGAGTTTTTCCCAAGTACACAATTTTTTTTTCCATTTATCAATGTTAAGAATGTTTATTCTGGATCCATCTCATGTCTTGAGTCTAGAATTAGTTTAGTTGGAAGGGAATATTTCATATGAAGAATAGCTGGTCTAGATTCATGACAATTTAGGGAAAGTGTTTTGGAATAAGGTGATTAATCATGTTATGATTTTGTGGAAAAATACTATGGTTGAATTGGAAACATGGTAATATGATGATTATACTTTGGAGAAATTCCTCCACTTATTTGGTAATTGAATAAAAATGTTAGAACAAAATTTCTAAAATGGGTGATGGATGTAACATTCCACATAATTATAGAATATGACTTATTAATATCTATTAATATTTATGAGTTATATAATTATTTTACTTTAAAAGGTAAAAATTGCATGATAGTGTTCCCAACAAAAAATAATGGGTTTCTCTTAGATTATACATTGCACACATGATTGTACCAAAAAATAATACACTATTAATATTATTATTTTAAATGGTATTTATTGCCTAGTCATTTTATTATAGGTAATGAAAATAACTAACTATATTTGTTTTACACATGTTCATTATAAGTTTTTTCTTTCTTATGATAATTTTTTGGGCTTAAAATAAGAATAAATCAAATTTTAAGCATAAAAAGATCTAATATTTTTTAATTGTTGGTTTACCACCTATTGATAGAGAACCCTTTTTAATTATAAATTCTGATAGATTTAAATTATTTATATAAAAAATTAATCTTTTTATTTTGAAGTAGGTCATCAAAATTTACTTTGATTGAATTATTAGTTTTTTAGATAAAAATCATTTTTAATGAATAGTGAAAAATACAACATTTTAATTCAAAATGTCGTATTCATTGAATTTATTTATATTGTAATATTATCCCTTTATAATGTTTTATGGTATAATTGGATGAGTTTTTTTCCAGTTAATCAATTTTATTTCATTGGACACAATTTCACTTAAAATTGAATAGAAAAACAATGTAAACATTTGAACGATTTTCTTAAAAAACCATTTTCTTGATCCATCAATGAAATTATTGTTAAACATACTTTAAACACTTATATGAATTGAACTAAAAGAAAATATATACATGTTTGTAATCAAAATGAAATTTTTTCTAGTATGATCCAAATAATTTTTGGTGAATATTAACATTACTATTTTAATTACAACAATTAATTGTATATATGGTAATAAAAAGTAAAATTAATATTATAAAATTATAAAATTACACAAACACATTTCGTAATATGTTGTATGAGTTATTATCAACCATGAAAAACCATTTACCAATATTGTTACCTTTTTAACACACTTGGGTGTGATTATGACATTTATAACATTTAATTTAAAGTAATAAAAAATATGTTATAAATATAACTCTTCTTACTAAAAAATTATAATTTGGTTTTGTATAAGGGATAATTTTGACTAAAAATATGGAATATAAATCAAAAAATATTCTAAATATCATGGTAATTTATTTATATTTTTTAGGAAAAAAATAATTAATTTAAACAGTTACATAATGAATATGAAATAATTGATTTTTAATGAATGAATCAAATAAATTACAATACTAATATTAAAATAAAAATAATTAAAAAAAATTGATGCCATAAACTAATTTTCTATATTAAAATGACATGTTTGGATTTAGTAAATGTATATTTTTAAGAAACCAAGATATTATGACTTTTTAAAAAACTCATATAATCAATAGTGTCGAAATTGACATAATTCATTAAAAATTTATAAAATATATAATTAAATGATATAAATTTATAAAAATACATTAGTTGATGAATAATTTGAGATAACTCTACAAATTTCATTAATTACTCATTCATTTGTCGTTTGGTATTATTTAGTAATAATTATAACTCTCAATGTGTAAATTACATGATAACATGGTAAGAATTAAAAAGGTTGAAAAAGATAGGGACAAAAAAATCATACAAACATATATAATTATCAATGGATGATTACATTATGACCCCTAATAGTTATATATTATAACAATATCAATTTGGATCCATTTGGAATCTAAAAAAAATTATATTAATTTAATTACATTTAATAATTCCAAGGGTTCCACTCCCCTCTCCAATAAAAAGACACACATTATTCTCTATTGATAAAACTTCAAAAACCCATTTTTTTGGCCACGATCGTCAAAAAACCCTTTTTATAATATCTATAAACATTATTGTGTCATTATTTAAGATAAATTGCCCTTATTATAGATGTTAAGGTGTTATTAAAGGTGATCATCCGAAGGAAAGATAATGTTTTAGTATAAGTGTTACTATTTTATTTCTTCATCCTCATTCATTTAATTTCTTTCAACAATGAGGAACTAATCACTACAATATCCTAAATAATATTGAGATGTTATTATGCTAATATAATCACATAAATCCATATCCACTGCCATTAAATGGGAAATGAATTAATCATTTGTGCGTACATGTGAGCAATCTCCTCTACAGACCGATCTATTAATTTTCCATAACCATCAGTTTTGAATTGTTATAATAATTGAATTAATGTTCATATGTGATATTAAAGAAATATCAATAATTATATGATAATAATATATCAATTATGTTCATACTTTCTATGCCTATAAAAATGATGACATCATTTGTGCATATGTATAAATTATCCCCTCAATGAATAGATGTGATTAGTTTTTATTCATAAAATTTATTTCATGATATATATAAGTATAAATAATTGAATAGTATTATATTAATTATGTTATGATATATCTGTAAAGGCAAAATAATACTTTAATTAATCACATAACAACCAATGATAAAATAAAAAATGTTACTCATGCGCACGTAAGCCTACCATTTCCATGATTATAACGATGTTAATTTTACATAACCAAACTTCATGGTTTGATATAATGTTATAATTATTTTATAACAACTATAATAATTTTTTGAATATTATTCTCGATATGAACGGACTTATGACCACATGGACTAGTGACCTAAAACCACTTTAATTTTCGACTCATTAACTGTATATAGACAAAACATCTAATATGAACATAAATAATTATCTAATTTTTATAACCTAATAATATGTGATATAAAGAAATTATCAAAATTGAATAAAATTCTCATTCAAGTAAAAATTAACCTAATTTTATTATTCAGTAATATACACACTATACATGATGAGTCAGAATCGCAGTAAGGGACTTCTTATCAATCTCCTTTCATTGAAGCATATTCCGATAATATACACCAACTTATTCTATAAGGCATATAGTTAAACCCTTTAAAATTTAATTTTATTCAATGTATTTCAAAAGGAATATTGTTCATTGAATTTTTTACTAATCGACAAAATGAATGCCTTTTTTAACGTATGAGATGAAAAAAAAATTTCTTCCATTGTGACCATTATATTGTATTTGGATACCTCACTAAGACATAATTTTTTTAAAAGTTTATTATATAATATATTACATTTTCATGTATTTTGGTATTAAAAATTGTTTTTATAAAGTATTTATTATGTTAATTTTTTTAAATGATATCTTGTGTTGATTAGGTTGTGGTTAATAGAAAATTAACATTTTCTATTATTTCTCAACACTGTGTTGTGTAATGAGACGGAGTTAAACAATAAGGTTTCTCCTCTTTGATTTAGGGAAAATAACATGATGTGTATTCCAAACATAACCATGAATGTGACTCCCTATGAAGCCATGAAAGATATAATGTAAGTATGATATGGATGCCACAAGTAATGTTTTTGATTTATTATTTCATTGATTTTTTTCAAAAATATTATGATTTCATGAGGTATGTTAAAGAACATATGTTTTATGGGTTAAAAATATGATTTTTTGAAAATGTTTTTATGAGATTAAATATTCATTTACAAATAGTTACATTCCTTATTTATATCACTTACTGAGCTTTTTGTGATCATCTTATATTTTTTAAATGTTTTCCACGGGGTAGAAGGATAGTTAAGATAAAAGAATAAAGCAAGATTAATGTTTTGATTAATTGTATTAAGAAAAATAAACCATATTTTATATTAGGAAGAATGGGTCGTAGGTAATCTTATATACTTTGTAATATTTGAGATGTTATGCCATATTTATGTCCTAATTCTCTAAAAAACTATAATTGAAAATATCCTTAATGTGAATGAATCTATATTATTGACTTATCTCAAGATTATTTAATGTTTATGTCTAGGGCATAATATTTTTTACCATGTTTTGGAATGTTTGGATTTTCCAAGTCTGGAATAAATACTTGGGAATTTAACTAGGTAAATTTCTGATGGAAGCCCGTTTAGAAGATGGGAATCCTCTAAATTTTGTTATGATGACTCATTAACATCATTATCGGATTAGTGGTTATAATAAACATATAAATATTCCCTACCAAATTGTATCCCCAATCTAATTATTATTCATATGGATATGAAATTATTTCTATATTTAATAATATTAAAATAATAAAAATATTACAAATTATAAATTTTATCCCATGTTATTGAAAATATATAGAGTCGATGTGATCCCATCAGTTACTGATAAGGATATCAATATATTGATCCATTTGTAATGATTAAAATTTATGATATATTCAATGTATAATAGTGAAATTTTTTATAGTGAATGTTTATCTATAGAAAAATTTTTATATAAAATATTTCTTTAAGATGGGGTTATTATAATTCATGTAGAAAATATGATTATAGATGATCTATATACCCATTACCAATTTAATCACATGTTTCTTCAATATTTATAAGGCTTCCACTATTTACTAACATTTAATTTTGGGAGAACGATATCTTGGGATAATTTCGAAATTTTCGATCATGATTTTCTGTGATTATAGAAATGATGAGATTATCCTTATGGTTGTTTATTCCACTTTCTACCAATCTTATGACCACACCGAGCCTCTGGTCAGTGCTCACCCATTTGGCATATTGAATTGACAGATCCTTCAAGTGGAAAATCATTTTCCTTCCTTAATATGTTTGTCTCTAGTAGAAATAAATTTGAATCAATTATCGGGATAGCCTAAAAGGATGTTTTTACATAAAAGTGATGAATATACCATTATCATCATAGGGTATGTCAATAAGGAAAAAATTATGTTCCACTAATAGATGATGCCTTGTTTAGAGGAGAAATTCTGTATACTCTTCATCATGATTTAACTTGATCTCTTATAATAACTTATTTAGTAAAATTTATTCCATGATGGATAATTTGGAATTTAATCCACATTATAATTATGGATCACCCTTAGAAAACATTCATATCCAAGAAGTATATCTTTTTATTTACATTCATGAATTTGTAGGGGGTGGATATGAATTTTGATACATGTATGATATTAGGATATATATTATCCTAATATAGAAAAAATGTTCATTAATGGGGTGTACATGTTCAATTTTGATGACAAGACTTCATTGTTTTAATTAATTACATAATATTCATTTGTTCTTAAACAAGTACACCAAAATGACTCTCACCATCATGTCTATATGGATGAGATGACTATGGAAAAAGAAAAAGGGAAGCAGTCCTAGCTCAAAAAAGGTAAGTTAATTTGACTTTAACAAACTAAACAATAACTAATAAAAAATAGTTGATGATTTTTCTTCATTGATCAAGACTCTAAATCCTTAGGTGGAAGATGAAGAAATAGAGTGTGTCACACATTGTTGAACAATCAACACGTGTATGAAGAACTTGGAAGATTAATTACTCTCAACCGATACAATGTTATTATAATTTGGTAAAAAATCATTTCATTTGGATAGAGTATTAGAGAGACTCCAAAATATAGAGATTCAAATCAATAAAGCACAATATTTATGAATAATCATTTTCAAATGTTTAACTTCACAGTTAGGATTTCCATTATTCACGGAAGGCCTAAAATTTTATTCAGTTGATATCATATAGATCAAAAATGGTACCCATTGATTTTGTAATACCATATAAATGAAAATACCAAAATTTTAACATATAAATCCAAATATAATTCTCATTATAATTTCTCATTATTTACTACTGACTTGAGATTCCTAGTTTATGTATCTAGTCCAATTTTCCTAGGATCACTTATTTTAAAATTATAACATGGGTAAACATATCCTGGACTAAGGGTGATATATTTTTTTATTATAGGGAACAAAAATAGTATAAATTTATTTTTTTAGGAAAAAAATAGTTATCCTAACCAGATTTGTATCATTTTTTTACTAAAGTAACTTTTTTCATAATTTTCATACAGTGAAACCTAGTGGTATGGAAATAAATTTTCAATAGAATACGTATTTACAAGTTCTCAGGGTGACATGTTTTATGCCATTCCATTTTATAAGTAATCAAAATTACCTTGATTATAAAAATTTTATTCGAAAAAATGTAAATACTTGAAATTTTTTTGGGGTTCCCTTTTTCAAGATTTAACCTAGAGATAACTTTTTCACATCATTTTATTATGGAATTATAAACAAGAAAATTGTAATGTTGTAGTTTAGTTTATTCCAACGCAAGTATTGTTATTCTATAGTATAATATCTTATAGGTCAGATAATTTATGGATTTAGTATAATTAATTTTTGAATATACCATTTATTTATGCAGTTTAAGGACTGTTTGCTTTGACCATATATAGTTTTAGTTTAGGTACATCAATCAGTGACCAGATATTGTTGTTGTTTGATGTCTTCTATCTCATAATGATTATTATAAATATTTAATACAGTTTTTCGTGTACCAGGTTTTGATGTAGATTTTGGTTTTTAGCACAAATCATTAATTACAACAGTTTATTCGCTTTTAGTTGAGACCTTCTTTTTATGTAGATTAATGTATTTTATCAAAGACCATATATTACTATTTTATAAGATAATTTTTTAGATATTATTTCGTTTTTTATTAAGGAAATTTATTTTGGACCATAAATTGCTATACTTTAGGGTCCTTTAGACCAAAAATTCTATTGATTTAGATTTACGTCTTTTAGATCATAGTATATATTATGATAGTTTACTGTATTTTTTTATATCTTTTATCTTAAGCCATTTTTTACAATAGTTTAGTGAATTTTATCTAGGATATTCTAGGAGTGAATTTTAATTAATTTTATCTCATACCATTAATTAATGTAGTTTAATGTCTTTTATATTGGACAATCATTTAATTTATATTATAGTTTTTTAGAACATATCTTCTGTTGATGTGGATTATTTTATTATCTCATACTTGTAATTTATGGTGTTTCATGTCTTTTATCTTAGTCTATATACAGGTGTACATTAGAGTCTATTATATTGCACATTATCTTATTGTAATTTATTTTATTTTAGCATGTCCAAATTTTTCTATAGTTTCAGATCTTTTAGATCATGCATTCTTTTAATGTAGTTTAAGCTATGTTAAGATAGAATTTTTTTATGGTATTGAAGGATTTTTATTCATGAAGGGTTTTAGGACCCATCATTCAAGTTGGGATTATGATGAATGACTGTTTATGAAGGGTTATAATATAATTTATTTTCAATTTATATTTTTAGGAATTAATGTTTAGGATGTTCATTAACACCTCATGTTCACATTGAAATCATTAAGAATAAATGTAAATGATGGGTTGTGAAACTCCTCATCCTCATTAAGATTTTTTATGTATGGAGAAATATTTTTAATGTCAATTCCCCTTTGATAGATCGAATATGAATGCTGTAAATCATAAAAAAAATAGTGACATTATGAATATGGAATGTTATAGAAATGCCAGGGATGACTAGAAAACACCCTAAGGTACTGAGTTAATCGATGATCTCACATGGGATCTTGAGTATTGGAGGTCCCTTTATATAATGTATATATGGACTTCCTTGGGGGGGGGGGGGGGGGTTCATAGGCCCTTATTAATGATTCAATAGGGTTTATGTTCATTTTAATGCAATGGTGGTCGCTGAGATTTTCCATGGGACATGAATTATTTAGTAAGATTTAATCTTTTGTACAATGATGTGGGATATGGAGAAAAGAACTATGTGATATGGTTTCATTAAATCTAGTGTCGTTTAGTTCCTTCTTATGAGGATCGATCACTACACTAAGTGGGTAAGATTTGGTTTGTGTGGACCATCAATTTTGTTAATTATAGAATACGTCATTTCTATTTTGATAAGGGGTATAATACATTTGGATGTAATGTTGAGGATTTTGAATCTACATGGATTGTATTGTTTTGGGGATTATAGATCATGGTATAAGAATATATGAGATAATTAATTGTTCAAATCAATGGGTTCTATATAATCATTATAATGGAGTGAGCCCATATTCCATGAAGATAGGAAAATAACTCCATGATTTAAGGGGGCCTCTTATATAAGACCAAACGCCCTCTTGGAATAAAATCTTTGGTGGGGTTTCAATTCTCTAATGAATCCTATAGGATTCCTCTTATAATATCTAGTCACCCTTACTATTTTTCTTCAAGGAATTGCCAGGTTAATGGGAACCCAAGGTCCACAGGGTTCCAAGTGAAGAATGTAAAATTAATGAATTTTTTGGTCTCATCTCATACTTTAGTGAAATTAAAGATGAATTGGGAAAATATAATATTCAGTAATATTAATTTCCCCGTAAATTTAGGTATCTTCCTTGCGATGAAATTATCTATCACAACCCATTCTAAAGGGCCCATGTCATGACTACCCCAATCCTGCCATCGATAGGCTAGGGGATGAAAACAGGCACTAAGTATGAATATCCTACAAATGGGATAAATTTTCCAATGAAACATTACATACACACATAACTCCAAGCCAAATATTACGGAGAGTAAAAATACTCGATAATGAAATTTAATGTATACCACTAAAATCCAACTACAGTGTATAACAGAAAGTAATGAATTAATGTAGAACTGAGCCATAATGCATGCCCAATTGAAAGAAGAGTCTATAAAACATGTACTAAAGCTCATATGTGGATCCCATACCTAGTCAAACATCATGGTACGACACTAGACTACTGTCTCTAAGCCAATAGAACACAACTCGGTGTGTATGATCAAAATAGCCTCCACTTTGTCCTCATCTTCTTGGAACACTAAAAAGGAGTTGTATGTCTTCTCAAGACATGATACATGCAAGAAAATACTATGTTGGGTTGAGTAAAACAATACTTATTAGGGATCCCCATGACATAATGTAGAATACCCCAAAGGTAACCCCACTAAAAATAAACACTAGGATCAAGACATGTCTGTGTAAAAAAAACATATAACTAGAACATCCCAGTATACTCGTAAAGGATTCCAATATTCAAGGTCACATCTAATTCCATACATATGATTCGGCTCATAGCATGCATGATTCTAAGAGTTCTCACTCCTCTTCCATGTCAACCATCTTGCAGATCTATATGTTCCTATGACTTTCTCTACATTTGTGGCCCATCAAAAATTTCAATATCAGTAGAATTATGAGATGAAGAATCTCTAGCGATAGGTCCCCCTCCATCTCATGAAAATCATTTCTTCTCTATAGGCTGACTGGACTCACCCTATGAGCCATGAGCTATAGTTAACCAATCCTGGGATCTCCTATCGTAATGTCTCACACATCTATGTCTCAGAGATTGATGTTAGATTCCTGCTGCCAAGGTATCTTCTCTTTCTTTCCCACTTCTAACATCCACTGGTTGTATACACTCAGCCAATTGAAATTCAACAATAATGGATTACTCTAGAACCATAACATAGGTTGGAATACATATAGGAATAACTCTAGATCGAATGTTCCTAAGTACACCATTGTCAATGGATTGATCCCTGAAACACTAGTCTTGTATCATATCCATTTAGTACCTAGGATGGTTGGCATTCCTTGATGAATACTCAGATACCGACATGTCATCATACCAAAGATATAGAAGCTCTAGGGCATGCATAGACCTTATGTTTTAGGGTGACATCCCCTTATCTAATAGAGTTTATTGACTTTTTTCATGGAAGAGTCACATCATCATAAGATATGGATACATATAACCCACCTCCACCCTTACAAGACACATAGATGGCTCCCCACCCAAACAACCATCAGATCTGCTAGTTCCTTGACTGGATGGAAAACTTGTTCATTGCCTCAATCTAGTCCTCAACCACATGGGAGTAAGCCTTTAACTTGAACCTAAGGGGTACTAGTCACTGAAACTTGTGATGTGAACTCATCCTGCACATCTCATCCACTGGTGCTACGGGTACCACATACTAGTCAACTGGTGGTAATATAGCTGGTAAACCACAAAAAGGTCCTGCCTTTGTTACAGATGTTTTGTAATAATATCTCATTACCCCATGGATCATTCTCTTGATCACACGATGGAATACTGGCTAACGATCTATGTGGAAGAATCCTAAAGAAAAAAAAGTGTACCATGATCAATAATGTATACTAGGTGAGCTAACTCAATAAATAAATAAAAATCAATACCATTCCTTTAGTATGCATGTACCATCATTTTTTCCTGAAACTAGTGTTTTCATGTACCATGTAAAACTGTAAAATTCAGTGTCCTAGTATATAGATATGTCAGCTATGACACCAACAACAGATTCCTTGGCCTGAAAACCGAACTCGAAACAGATAACACTATTTCCCCAAACCAAACTCAGAGACTTTAAGTTATTATGGTAGAACTGACCTCCTCTGATACCATAATGTCATGACCCGTCCCTCAGGGCCCATTCTGTGACTACCCCAAGCCCACCTCTAATATTCCACGAGCTAGTGACAAGCACTAAGTTGTAATATACCACAAATGGGGGTAATTTTCCTAAGAACCAATACGTAAACACATAACACCAAATCCAAATATGATGGAAAGTAAAAAACAACAAGTTAATAAAAATCATGCATACCACTACAACCGAACAACAGATAATGAAATAATGTAATGATATAATCTAAATCTAGGCCAAAATACAAGCCAAAAATAAATGAAAGTTTTATTAACACATGAACAGAAGCTTATCCACAGAAAACCTAATCTAATCCAAAAGAAAGGCATGACACTAGTCTGTTATCTATAATCCACCAGAAAAGACCATGGTCTTTCTGATCGCACTAGTCCCCACTTGGTCCTTGTTTTCTTGGATCACCAACAAAGAATAAACCGTATCTAAAAGAAATGACACATGCAGGAAAATCCCATGTCGGGGTGAGAAAAATAATACTCAATATGGAACCACGAAACAAAACGAAATAGTCCTCAAATGGAAACCCACTAAGAAGATATAGTCATCTCAACAAAGGTGTATATCAACAATACATATATCAATAACATCTAGGTATACTCTTAAATTATTCCAATATTCATGGTGTCATCCACTTCCATCCATATGGTTCTTCTCGTAGCATGCCCAACTATGAGAGATCTCACTCCTCAATCTGTCTGTAATTAATCATGTATAACTAGCCTACCAAGAGAATCTGAGATAAAATATGGTGTCGATAAGTCCTGGAGATTCTCTGAGACACCCGATTTGGCTAACAGAAGAAGTATCAATATCACAAAAAATATGTGGTCAAACGATTCTGATCATGGAACACTAATTCAAGGAGAACTCGGTCATAGAGATATGAAGTCATAAGATAACTTCTCTAAGAAGTTATAATAGAACAAACTGAGAACTACCCGAAGCACACTAGTCAGGTCACGTCAAGGGGAAAGGAATTTGATCTCGATACAATGATATGAGGTCTGGCACCCAAGACTCTGTGGGGGACTCATGGACCAACTAGAAACATCAATATAGATTGGGGATATGTGCCCGTATAAATATTATTGACATTATCTCCACAAACCCTATCTAAGGTACCATGAAGAGAAGTGAGGATAGACTAGGCCTCTCGGTGAGATAAACGCACCATCCCGCTGAGTCACTATCAAAGCCGGACTAAGACTAATCACATTGGAACAGAAGTTATCTTTTATGATAGAAATGGAATCCTCTAATGAACCTTCATATGAAATACAAAGGTAATTGTATTAATCTATATTTTCACCCTCTATGAAATGATCAGAATCCTATATTGATCCCTCATTTGAAATAAAAAAAACACTACCATATGCTACTTGTCCAACTAAAAACCCACAATGTCCTTTTAATCAACCTCCTCATCACAAGGGTTGAAATACCACATACATCTCATCAAACAAATGCACTATAAGAAAGATATGTCCATTTATATAAAAAATTCTAATATGGGTTAGGTCTGGGTCTAACCTGACCCGAACCAACCCTATCTGGCCAACTTTTCTAGGTCTGATGTCATCTATTGGGACTAGCCCATATGGAAAACTGAGTGATAGCATGTAGGGCCATTGGACCCAGCCCACCAGGTGACATGGTGGTCCAGTTCTACTGATCTGACCCACTTCATGCACTAACCTCCTCCAACATGTGACCCATCCACATGCCATGTCACCCTGAGCATTGGGGTACACCACCACTATCCAGCATGGTCCCCTAACACGGACAAGCATTCCCGCACATGGCTTGGACACATTTGGCTAGTCTATGTGGGAGTCTCCACGTTGAATGCGGAGGATTGTTGTATCCTCTCATCCTAGTGACATCTGAAGTGGGATCCCACCACCGTATCCATGGGAGACCATCCCTCATATCATTGGAACGCAGCGTCCAGCTACTGTCACTGCCAGTCTCTTATGTCCCCTTATGTGGGCCACTAAATTCCCTTCGGTGCTCCGATTTTTTTATCGAAAAGATGTTATGTGATCCTCATTTCACGAACTTCACTATTTTGTGCTCAAATCCTTTCATCGATCCATCCCAGTGTAGTTCCATTTGAGAGAAAATAACTCCCATGCAACATCAATCCATCTTCCACCATCGTCATCACACCTCCTTTGTCCACCATCCATCCCAAGTTTGTGATATCAAATCTTTTCACCATGAATTGGCCGTGCAATGATCGATTGATTGCAAATTGTCGAGTCACAGGAAAAACAAAGAAAACACGTGATGAACAAATAATGTAGGAAGAAACTAATGAAATAACAGAAATTAAGGAACCTAAATCAATTTTTGTGTCGATCATGGTTTGTTTCCATGAGAACGGATAATTAAAATCCATAATAAAGGATAATAAATATCAGATAAACAATCCCCAATATACTCCACAAGGTAAAACCCAGCCTGCAATATACATGACTCGAGGATTAATTTTTTGGTTGATTAATCCACATTCATCATAAGGAAAAATAATTGGGATGGAAAATTCCAATAATTAACAAAAACCCTACCTAGAATTTGGATCGGTCAACTTTGTGGTTTGATTTTCATTATAGATTCATTGAGAGTTGACAAGATAAGTCATCTCATTGATCCTCGATCCTCGATCTCTGATCTTCGATCTAACAACATTCATCATTTTTTTCCTTCAACAAATGGGAGGGAACCTCCAACACCTTTCTCTACTTGTTCTAGTGAATTATAGGGTTATGTGTTAACCATAAATTTCTTTTTAATTTTGTAGGGAAAAAACACCTCACAATGTTGCGTCATTTCAGCATCATTATGCTGTTTCATTCATGAAATGAGATGGGCTCACTCTTCACTATGTCGCATTGTTTCTATGAAAGGTATAGAAATAAATGAAATAAAATTCTTTAATATTATTTTTTTTTATATATAATGTCTAAAAATTAACATTCTCATTTGAAAAATAACATTCAATGTTAGGCCCTACCTAAGGAAGACTCCACATTATGAACTCAATAGTGGTATATGATATCAAATATGAGTCATCACTCATTATATATTATGTTTTAAAACTAAAATAATTTTATTTAATTATCTTATACACTATTATATCATTTTCTTGTTTTCTCACGAATGACCTACATTGATTAATCTTATATTGTTCCTAGGGTAAACCGGCCATCATTAAATCAACGGTTCCCCCATATTTATGATATGTGTAGCCGTTGAAGAATTATTACACTTCTTCTGGAAAACCACTCATACACACTATTAAAAACATAACATTATTCATTGAACCAGCCTCGGAACAGTGGTCCTCGGAATCCCACACCATCTTAGTTCCTGGTCACAGAAATTTCCTAGAAAGTTTCTAAAAATAAAACATTGAAAATCCGAGTCATTTAATTATTATTGATGGGATATTTCTTGAATAGTCTTATAGGGGGTCATGTCATGACTATTCCAATCCCACCAATGATAGGTTTATGAATAGGGACTAGAACTAGATAGGCATATTACATAAATGGGATGAATTTTACTAAGTACTTGTACAAATGAACACATCTCCATGCCAAAAGTTCTGAAAAGTAAAAAAAACTATGTAGACAAAGAATGCATATGCCAGGATACCAACCAGAGAGTATGCCATTCAGAAAACTAGAATGTAAAATGGGTAAGAATACACAACCACCCAAAAATGTGTCTATGATGTGAATATAGAAGTTCCTAAAAATAATTTGTAGAAAACTCTACCTGAATTGTAGTTGTAGGATAACTGCCTAGAGTCAGTGGAGCACACCTCCTATGTCTGATATGTCTATAAACAACAATTTCTTTGTCAACATAGGAATCCTTCAATGCTTCGATCCTCTACAAAAAACATGACATGTGTGGGAAAATCCATTGAATGTGTAAGTTATACAATACTTAGTAGGACACCTTGAAACTAAAATGGAATCACATGAAGTATAGCACAAAAAAACACATGAAGTTTAGTAAATACGGTCTAATCACATTATTATAAGTCTAAATTAATGAAGAGATGTATTTTACATTTTTTCCATAGATCACCCAGTTCCATGAAACCCAGAGTGTCGATTACACATGGATCATCGATGGTGCATGGATTCATGATGTCACATGTAGAATCAATGGAACCTGGAGTTGTGATAGAACTTATAGTGTCGATGGTGCACTGAGCATCGATGGTTCATGGAGTGTTGATGACAAATGGAGCTTTGATGGTGTGCATAGAATCGATCTAACACAGAGCGTCAATGGCGCACAAAGCATTGATGGTGCTCGGAGAGTTGATGGCACTTAGAGCATCGATAGAAGTTGGAGCATCATGGCATATAAAGCATCGATGGAGAACATAATTTCGAGGGAACACATAACGTCGATGATCCATATATCCCCTAAGTCGCATTGTCACCAAGTTATAGCCAGCTACATAATTTTACACATATAATTATTGTTCCAGAAGAAGATACTTCTCAAACCATTAGGTCATATTAAAATTTAAACAAAACCTAAATTATAGTTTCTCAAAAGAATCCTCTCATCGCTAGTGTCCCAATGCCAAAAATTGAATCATCAAATGGACACAATGTTTGACTATTATGACCATTTTCCAAAAAAGGCTACACCCTAATCTGATATGACCCACCAGACCAGACCCAAAATGACCTGTTGGTCAACCTAAAATGATCCAGCTATCCCAACCCAACCTAGTTCTTCCAGTCTAAAACCAAAAAGCCCACTAGATTGGTCCATCTTATCCAGTCTGAACCACATTGTGGGCCGGTTTACTTTGTGGACACAACTCTCCTTGGCAGTGCCCCTAGTCCATGAGGTCCACCTTGAATGTGTGGCTACCACGTCACAGCCTGTGGGCTCATGGGCCACCAAATGCTCTCCGCCTCAATTCCACAGAGCTCTGAGCTACGTCCCACTATCTTCGGTGGGCTGTCCTACCATTCTCTATCTGAACTGGCCTCACCTACCAGGCCAGTGCTGCTTCTACCATAGGCTACCAAGTCGACCACCTTTCCCTGCTACGATCCACCAAAGCTAGCTAGAACTGTAACCTAGTGCTAACACAACCTTGCACTATGGTCATAACTACATTGTGTCATCATGCGATAAGATCACAATATTGATTTACCAATGTTTTTGAAAAGGTTTGAGAAAATAAGAACTCCTGAAGAACATGAATGACATAGGGGAGAGATATATCAAATGAATACCCCAAGAAGGGATCTTGGAGTTTTTCTTATCGACCTTGATTCATTCACATTACCTATATCATGAATAAACAGTAGTAGATAAACACCAAGATCTATGGTCCATTTAAACATGCAATAATTATCTATTCTATAACATAGATCGAGCTGTAGATCATCCTATTAGTGGGTTGGTCCATGTTCATCATTTGATTCTATAAAGGGAAAATAAATTACCAAGAGATCAACACCATTCTATGTGGTTGGACTTGTGTTTAATGAAGAATAGAGGTATTTTTTATCATTGATCCTTGATCCATCGATGTTAATCATCGAGAGAGTTTCCTTACATGCCTCAGAAATATTTCAGGGTTTTGGTGATAAACCCAAATTTTTTAAAAATGTCTCATTAAAAATAACAATTTTGTTGCATCCAATATTTTTTTAAAATATTTAAACGAATGTTACACCCAAATTCAAATATTCATATTTGATCAATGTCAATTGATGTTAGGCCCAACCTAATGTAATGTATCTTCTCTGAACACAATGATTCCAAAAGATTTTACATATAAGAAACTATTTAGATGTTACTCCTGTTTGAAGAAGAAACCTCCCACATACTTTTTTAATAACTTAATATTTTTTCAGTATCATTTTGAAAATAATGGGCCCTAGAATATCACAGTATCTCAGTTTCTAGTATGGGAATTTTCCAAATTTGTTTATAAAAATAAAACTAGAGAAAATATGAGCAAATACTTTCTCCCCATCATAGTTCTTTACATCGCCAAAATCCAAAACATGGGTATGTAAACAAAAAGATGAGGGCACTGAGCCTGAATATAACCCTTATTCCCATAGGTAGTCTCTGATAGATTCACATGTTTCCACTAAATGTGCACTAGAAGAATATATTTTCCACAAATAATCATCCCCTATCAATCCTCGATCTCGAACATGAAATCCAGAAAAGTCTCCCCATCATCAATGTCCATATCTCCCTAGTCAATGATTTGTGATGGATCATGAAGATACCTCCTCAAATATGACACGTAAATGAAATCATCCACCTAGTGAAACCACAGGGGTGGATCTAGGAAGTATTGAACCTCCCTAAATCTAATTAGAATATGAAAAGGTCGATGTATCTCAGAGAAAATATGGCTCCCTTGCTAAATCTTTATAATACCCATTGAGTTGATACCTAGAAGAAGACATGGTCTCCATCCTCGAACACTATAGGCCTCTGCCTACTATCAATATATGACGTCTACTGGCTATGTACAATCCTCATCTGCTCCTGGATGATCGACACCATCTCAATGGTATCCTGCATAAACTCTAGCCCCATGAGTGTTGACTCCATTAGTTTTTTCCAACATAGTGATGACCTGTATGGTTTCCTATACAAGTCGTTGAAAGGTTCCATACCAATGATGGAGTTAAAAATGTTGTTGTACGCATACTCCACCTATAGTAGATGATCCTCCCAAATACGACCAAAGTCAAAATAATATGCACATAGCATTTCCTCAAGAACATAGATGGTCATCTTCGTATGGCCATCCCTTTGGGGACAAAACTCCATGCTCAATCACAAATATGTCCCAAATGCCTCTGTAATCCCATCCACTACCAGGATGTGAAACACACATCACGATCTAAGAGGATCGTTTATGGAACTTCATGGAGCAGAACTACCCCCTACAAGTAGAGGCATACCAAGCTCTCTAGTGAACTCTGATAATGGATTGTTAGGAAGTTATATTACTTGGTGAGTCAGTAAATAATCACCTAGGTGGTATTTTGTCCCTTAGGAATTCATGGTAAACTAGTAATACCGCCAATTTTATCCCATCCGACTTCCACTCTATCACTACAAGTGGTTGTGTCAAGCACTCTAAAACATGGTGGTCAACCTTCACTTTCTGGTATGTGATATATCAAGAAATGAATTCTACCAATTCATTATTCATTCCTGGCCACCAGAAATAATGTTATAGGTTTTGATATATCCATTCCACTCATGGATATACCCCCAAATGGTATGTATGTAACTCATTCAAATCCTTATCCTACAATATTACTTGTACTACAGTTCATATCGGAAAAAAATGATGTGCTCCCCACCAATTTAATATCTATTAGAGGAATTCCCCATGGACAACTGAGCACATCCTGTCTTATAGTCAATATCCACAAACTGTGCATCCATGACTCGTTATATGAGGGAAGGGGATACAACCATCGACTGGAGGTAAGTGGCTCCATCCCTATCCACAAATTATATCTATAACATGACCAACTTCACTAATGTCTCACTCATCACATGCATGATGAATGTCCTATTGAGGGAATCAACCACTACATTCTACTTCCCAAGATTATATACAATATTAAAGTTATAGTCCTAGAAGAATTATACCCATCATGTCTTTCTCTAGTTCATATCCATAATGGAAAAGATATACATGAATTTATTATGGTAATAGTAGATGGTACACCTCTCACTAATCGGGTAGTGTTTCCACATCTTCAATGTGAAGACAACCACTACTAGCTCAATACCATTCATCACATAGTTATGCTCATGCTGCCTCAATTAAATAAACCATAGGTAATGACTACATTCCAATGGATTAGGACACAACCAATCCTAGTCTCTGATGCATCACAAAACACCTCGTACTAAACACTATCCTCCAATAATCTCGAGATTGGAGCACTCGTCAACCTCTTCCTCATCTTGGGAAAGAACATCTGGAACATCTATTTCTACTTGAAATAATTTACATTCCATTTCAGGGACATCATGGGTGTTACTACTATAGAAATTTTGGGTAAAAACTATTATAATACAAATCCAAAACTTGGGAACTCCACAACTTGGTAACACTCTTCTATGGCTCCTAAGAGAGCAATGATTCAATCTTTCCTAGATCCACTATATCTTCTTCCTCTAAAATATAGTGTCCCAAAAAGTAGGCATTCCAAATCCAGAACTAACACTTCAAGAGCATTACCTAATGTTGGTTCCCATAGAGTATGTTTAGGACCATACTCCAGTGTATCACATGCTCTTTCTTGGATGTCGAGTAAACTAGGATGTCATCATTAAAGACAATGAAGAACCGGTCTATGTAAGGCTAGAAGATTCTATTCATTATTTCCATGAATACTGATGGTGTCTTAGTCATGAAAAATGACATCACTAATTATTCATAGTGGATATAGAGAAATTTGAAAGCAATATTCATGATTTCCATATTTGGTACTCGAAGATTGTGATATCCAAAGTTGAGGTCTATCTTCAAAAACCACCTCGCTTACTTCAAATGATCGATGAGTTTTTTAATACTCATTTGTGGATTAATGTTCTTTATAATCACCTAATTTAGGTGTACAATGTCCAAACATGATGTTAAAATCCCTTACTTCTCATTGTCAAAAAAATCAGGGCTTCATAGGGTGAAACCATAAGTCTAACGAAGCCCTTCCTTTACAAGTCTTCCAACTATAATATCAGATCCCGAAGTTCTATTGAATCTATATGACGTGTTGGTGTAGATATTTTTTCCATATTTGGGTATAGGTCAATATAGATGTCTACCAACCTATATGGAGGTAATATAGGTACAACCTTAGGAATGTCGTCCTCATACACTGCCTCCAATGCAAGAAACTGTGGACACATCTTTTCTACTAAGCCTATGGCCGGGCTACATAACATATGTGTGATTGGTAGACACATAATATATGTGGTTCTGTCTTCCACTACATGTGTTTCCGTTTCACAATAAATCCTGGTCCCATCACTACAGACACACCAAACTATGTTCCTAAAATTGTAAATATGGGCATGAACTACAAAAAACTAATCCCTACCAAGAATGATATCATAAGTCCTCAACGCCGCCAACAAGAGATCCAAACCAAATATGTCACCCCAAAGAGTAATAGAGAACTAATGGAAATAATGTATGATATTAGAATCTCCCACTATAATGGTCTCTAAGAATAGGGATTCATTCAACAGTTCCACTAGAATATTTAGGTCTCGAACAAGGGTCATGGTGAGAAAAGAGTGATTGGAACCTGTATCCATAAAAACATTAGAATGGGTGGAAAAGACACAAATCATACCAAAAAATATCTATGGAGTAGTAGGTTCATAAGACTTCATTTCATCAATCTGGCCTCATTCCTATACACTAAATCCCTGAGCTCATGGTGTACAAACTGGTGGTGGTGGGGGTAGTATGTTGAACCTACTACCATTGTTTTCTTCACTTATTTCTCCTTGTAAATACTCTCTAACCTACATATAAATCTTATACTACCTCATCCTATGCCTTGTCGGTCCCTTTAATATCTCATTATTGATCATACGATGGGTCAGGAAATCCCTAGAGACTAACACCCTGAGGTCATAGTGTACAAATTGGGGGTGGTGGGGGTAGTATGTCGAACCTCCTCCCATTGCCTAATTAACTTCATTCTCCTCTTCCATACTCACCAACTTAAATTTCAATCTTCTTCTACATCGTCCTCTTCCTCACTGGTCCTTTGAATATCTCATGATTGATCGTACGATGGTTCAAGAAATCCCTAATTAGATTCCCCCGACCGTTGTACAAGTAACTCATCTTTTACATTTCTGAATTTCCTTACCCCAGGTGCCCTGCACTACTAATACCATGTCATGGGGTCATCCTATAGAGTTATTGACCCTCTTAAGTCCCTAATTATATTGTCATATACCCACCACCAATGAATCTACTACTTGTGCATGTTGGTAGATCCTACTGCAAGTGTCTTCTTGTCTAGAAATCTATCTATGAATAAATATTGCTTCAGTACCCCATCACATGTAGGGATGCTAAGGTATATCATGAATTCGAAGATATCTCGATGCATCCCTTGATTATTTGTCAAGGAACTAAATAATGGGTCTCGTAACATATCTGTGCAATAGGGATAATGATTTTTAAATCTTTCCTTGTACTCGGCTATAATATAACTACCCTACCGTAGATGCAGGATCTCCTGTCTGTACACTGAGCATAACATCTCCAAAAAGATCTGCCACATGAAGAGGTGATCAATGTCTTCCCAATATAGAGTTTTCTATTTATGCATATTGAACACTAAGCTCCATCATCTCACCACTGAGGCCCTAAAAAAGACTCATGGCTAGAACTACCATATGGCCAAGAATGAATTTTAACAACGATGAAGACATCTGTAACTTCCACTATCCAATCCTATGATATAAGATGGTCTACCTCACCCATGGTTGTTAGAGGACTCTACCTTTGGAACACATGAAATGCACACATCTTTCTTGCATCCTCTACCAGTTGATCTGGTTATAACTACTACTCTCTGTGTGGTGCTATCAATGGTACACCAAACAATAGTGATATCTCTAGTATTGGTCTTTGAATAGATGACTCATTTCATGTAATATCATACTTAAGATTACACTTTAGAATCCATGATGGCTATTATCATTGAGGCATCCAGAAATAGATATTGTTTTACCATAATCAATAGAGTATGACGAAAGAAGGACTTGATTACCCACTCAAAATCTAATATAATTCATGAAGAATTTATTTTCAATGCAACTACTGTTTTCATTCACCGTGTCAAAAATCTAAATTCAGAGTCCCTCTATATAGATATTTTTACTACCACACCAAAACTAGAGCCCCTGGTCTAAAATTTAAACTCGAAACACATAATATTGTTTCCCCAATCCAATCTAATAAACTCATGGTTCTTTAGGTAGAACAGAAAAACTATTATACCACTCTTTCACGACCCATCCAAGATGGTCTAGTGTATTGAATACCGCATGACCACCTCTAATAGGCCATGGGATACATAAAATAACTGAGTAGGCATGTCCCACAAATGGGAGGCATTTTCTTATGAACATCTACACATTCACACATCTCCAAGACCGAACGTCTAAAATGTAAAAACTCAAAGTAGAAAAGCATTCACATTCTAGGATACCAACCATAGAGTATGGATATTGGGAAACTAGAAATTAAATGGAGATAGAATATATGAGCTCACAAAAATATTCATCCATGTGTATGAAAAATTTCTAGAAACTCATATGTAGAAAACCCTACCCGAATGGTAGGTGTTGGAAATATTCATGAATTCGTAGGAGCACACATCATCTGTCTGATCACTCTGAGAACCAAATGCTCTTGGTCCACTAGGGACTCTATCAAATCATTGATCATCATCTCATGACATTAAAAATGTGTGAAAAACCTGTGTAGGGGTGATTAAAACAATATTCAGTTTGACACCCAAAAACCACAATGGAAACACATGAAGATCACCACAAAGGAAAAAAAATTAAGTACATCATAAATGAAACACATGAATTAAACCAAAAAAATACATAAAGTACAGTAAATATGGCCATCTCACATATTTATAAGTCTAATTCACGAATAGGGAGATTTTCCTTTGTAGTCCACCAACCTCCCAGTTTCCATGATACCTAGAGGGTCGATGAAGCAAGGAGAATTGATGGCACACAGAGAAAAGATGGTGCATTGAGGGTCAATGGCGCATAGAGAATCAATGGTGCTAGTTAGGATGATGGTTCCTAGAGTGGTGATGGTTCATGAAGTCCTGATGGGGCATGGAGAATCGATGAAGCAAAGAGCATCGATGGAACACATAGTTTTGATGGCCCATGGGGCGTCGATGGAGTACATAGAGTCGATGGTGTAGGGAGCGTCGAGGGAGCATAGAGCATAAATGTTTCATGATTCATGTATGGCACGAAAATCACTGACAAACCATGTATCCCCAAGTCACATAGTCCCCATGTCATAGCCAACCACATGAGTCCACTCGTAGTACTCTTGTTACGAGAGAACGTGCATCCCAACAAATTAGGTAGCATGCCAAATTCCAAAACAAAACTCAAATAGAGTATCTCAAAAGTTCATTCTCGTTATTAGGGTCCCATCACGTCAAATGGATCATCAAACAAACACACATTTTGAAGGTTATAGATTTTTTTTAAAATGCCTAAACTGTGTCAGGAACAGTTAGGCCTAGCCTACCTAAGACTATTTGGATGAACCGACCTAGACTAACATGGTTCGGCTAGGCTTGAACTGGCTCTGGCTGTAGGGACTACTGGACCTAGCTCACTAGGAAACTGGGCTGCTAGAGTGAAAAATCTTATTTGGTTCAGCCCGCACTACTATCCGGATTACTGTACCAGATGTGGGCCACCCTTGTAGTGCCTCTGGTCGATGTGGTATGCCTTGACCACATGGCTACCACATTGCACCCTGCAAGACTAAAACCCCCAAATAGTCACCACCTCTTTTCTATGAGGCTCTAAGATGCGTCCCACTTCCACCACTACGACCTCCTTCCATGGCCCTTAGTCACCGCCCATGGCATCCCCCACTGTGGGATCCCTTCAATGTGGTCCCACATGGAATACATCCCCCCCCCCAGAGGCCTATGCTACAATGCTCCACATGGCCCAGCATCCCCTATCAGGCTGGTGATTCCTCCAATACTGGTCGTACCACTAATGTCCTTGCCCTACCGCTCTCCCCATGAACTAGCCGAGGCTTCCAAATCCAGCCAGCACTGCCTTCCTCTGACGCCATACCATCATGGTGCAACGCGGGATTAGATCATGATTTTGATTTTAAAATGGGTTTAAAATTTCTAGGTAGAATGTGAAGAACACTTGAAGAACATGAGAGTTTGAGGTGAGAGATAGGGCACAACAACACCCCAATAATGGATCATGGTTTTGTTCATGTCGGTATTGATCCATTCATGTTAATAGGATCATGAAGAAACAATAGCAGATAAACACCAAGCCCAATTCTCCCTTTAAGCCCCAAAAAATTATATATCCTTCGAGAAAGATAAAACCACAGGCCATCTTGTTTATGGGTTGGTCTGCATTCTTTGTTCAAATTATAGAATGGAAAACAAACCACAATGAGATCAACACCCTACCTCAGGTTTGGATTAGTCATTGATGATGTATGGATGTCTGTGTCATTTTCAGTCCTCGATCATTCAGTGTTCTTCATTGAGGGAGTTTCCTCCACACCTCTGAGTAATTATACGGTTACGGTGATAATCCAAAATTCATAATAAATGATTCATTAAAAAAAACTCTATTGTGTCCAAAAAAATATTTTTATTAAAATATTTTAATGATGGTTACATCCAAATTCTAACATTTACAGTGAACAACACCAGTCAATTTGAGTCCCCACCTATGGTAAAGTCACTACTCTAAACACAATAATGTGATCATATTTCTGATCAAGGGACCAATTTATAAGTTATTCCAATTTGAATAATAATCCTCTTGCATGATTTATTAAAAACCTAACATTTTTCACCATAACTTTCTAGGAATACTAGGCCTTGGAATCTCTTGATGCCTTAGTTCTTGGTTTTTTAATGATCCCATTTAATTTATAAAAATATATCTGATGAATATATGAGTCATTACATGATATTTGTCAAATCATTTCTCTATAATTTTCATTATATTTGGTCTTATAGTGAGAATATATCATTTTTTAGTGACACATTATCTATTACATGAGATTTATTAATTTTTTAGTTTAACTCAAATGTTATCCTAATCCCTATATATGAAAATTTTGGTGATAATATATTTGAAATTTTCTCATTTCTCCCATTATGGGGTTTCAAATAGACATGTTTTAAGTATATTTCATTAGAATTTTATATACCGTAAATTTGGAACATCAAATTATAATATTTATATTCATTTATAATTGAAACAAATGTATGAAATATATGGTCACGATACATGGGGACTTATTTTGAGGTCTATTTTTGACAAAACCTAATTTGGATACTGAAGGTGTATAGTAATCGATCATCCTTTTGAGAAGAATATGATAGTCTTATTAATCCTGGATTACGGTTCTTGAATAATGTGTCGTTGTTTGGTACAATAATACTAAGGATGATCTTGAATCCCATTTTAGTGACGAAATCCACTGTGATGATGTCAGGGATCCCAGGGATTATTATCCATTTGTAATGTTAAATACACATGTTATTAATGACCGAGAGAACATATGTAAGAACCATGGGTGGACATGAATTTTAAAATAATGGGCCTTATGAGGCCATTTTTTCCCAAAGGCCAGGGATAGTGCCTAAAAATTCATGAAACTGAAAAAATGATGCGTGGTTTAATGATTGAGGTTCTCGACAGGATAATGGAAGAGCACTAACATTTTATGATTGATATCTAACACATATTGACCTCTTATAATGAATTATAATGGGAGATGGTATGAAAATTTTGACAATAAGTAGGAAGTATGTGACTTCCAATTATTTTACCAGCATGTTCCATGGATGTAATCAGTATAGTTAAACATAAAGATGACTGTTTGTTGGAAATAATGTGAAATTGTGAAAGATATCACTGTGGAAAAAAATTTACTTGTCAGTATAATTTAGAGTTTGGAAACACCTTATATCCCGGTATGATATTATTGATGGTTATCTATACAGTGGAAAACTTATTGTGAAAGACTATATCATGTGGATGCAATCCATTGGTATAACTGAATTGTAAAAAATATGAGTTAGAATAAATGAATTGGACCATTTTAAGAATAGTTATGTGAAATGTTTAGGGCTGGAATCCTTGGGATTCACTAACCATATTGTATCTGATGGAATCATTACATAATCATCCCCTTTATGGATATATCTCTACACATATATGAGTCATATATATGGGAGATTTTTATACTATTTTAATTCCATACTGGGTCTCTACCTCATTGATGGATAAGGTCTCATGTACATAGATTGATATCCTATGTCGGTACATATATTTTTTAAATTCATTCTTGTATAGAGGCGAATCAGTCACCCCTCCAGAAATTCATTGTTATTATGTAATTTTATAAGAAATTTCATGTATTTACGGAGTGAACAAATGTAATTTAGTATTCTATTATGTTATGATGATGGTTCCATGACGTTTAAAGTCATGTGATAAGGATATGTCACCGACATGAATATCCAATTTAAGTAAATTAGGTCTTCATGAAAGATGCATTCTCAAAATGGAAGAGTAAAAGAATATGATTTCAAAATAATACATTGAAAATGGTTATGATGTATAGAATTATAATATTTACTATATCCAATTACACTTGAAAAATTTTTATATGGAATTTGTAATTAATAAACCATCAATATCTATGTTAACTTGTAGATGAATTTGGTGTGTATAGGTCAACCATTGATTATGGTGGAAGCCAATTTTCCTTGTTGTCGTGATTTTTTTTAAATAAGGGGGGAATATCCTCTAAGACTAAACATCCTATATGAATTTTCTCTTTGGTAGTATTTAAATTAAATTGTGAGTCCAATTAGTATACCTTTGGATAATCAATTACCTATGACCACTTTTCCACAAGGATGAACAAGGAGAAATGGAGGCTAATGTCCATGGGATTATATTAGAAGAAAATCAACTTCTATAATTGGTTGGTTTTATCTTGTATATCAATTATATAATGTCGATTTATATAGAATTTAATATTCATGAATTGTTTATTTACCATAATGGACATGCAAACACATATAGAAAAAATCTCAAGGATAAGGCATAAAAACATAATTCATTAGTACACAATCATCTAGGGGAGTGATCTATTCAACATGAATAAGTCTTATCATGTACTTAAATTTAATGCAATTGTGATGTTGTGGTGTAGTATAGTTCCCTTTTAATAGTAAATTATTATGCATTTTAACATCATTCCAAGAGGATATATCACCTAGAGGAACAACCCAGTAAAAAAATGGGTCTTTAAAAAAGTTTTTTAATGACCAGTCCAGAATTTTATCGAAAGAATTTCCCCTCACATAATTATGTAACATAGTATTAAAAATAAATCACATAGAGATCCCAATAATTACATCATAATAATAAATAAATAATTAAATAGATGGTATTTACTAAAACTAAAGAACACATACATGTTGAATATTAATCAGACCACTGGACTATTGATATGACAGATATGAATAATAATCATTCCAATAGAATAATAACATCACCTATGCAGGTATAAAAAATTATTTCATCTTATAAATGGAAATGTGCTATAACTATATCATATTTTATGTAAATTAATTTTTTAAAAAATAAAAACTAATTGATTATATATATGTATAGAATACATGTTTATTTATAATTATATAATAAATATAATGATTTAAAAGGAAATTTATCTTCAAAAAAAATATTCATAAATCAAAATTTTGAGATATTATAATCATATTTAAATTTTATGACACTATAATTAATTTTTCATAGTTTCATAAAAGTGGTTATAAAAATAAAATATATTTTCTTCAAATGAATAATAATTGTATTTAAAAATATAATTTATCATATTTGGGAAATTATTTGCATATAAAAATGTTAATTTTCTAAATATATGCATCAAAAAATGATGAGGGTGTTTTACTTGGTATTTTTAAAAATTTATAATTGTTTTGGTGAATAATGAAATTCAATAATTTAAGTTATTGAACATTATAAGTTAAATAAATAATTTTTTGTGTCATTTTTATGTAATATACAAATGTATGTAACTCTATAGAGTGATTAAATTAATTTATCAATGGTAATAAACACTATTTATTTCCATGACCCAAAATAATATACAAATGAATATAATAAAAAACACCCCTCTCTACCCATATACTGACCACCAATGAACACCTCATCTCCTCAATCTTCTATTTATTGAATCTTATCTAAATTCTAACAAACATCCTTACCTTGACTATTCCATAGATCCAATAGATTATAGACTCAACAAAATATCATCCCCAAGTACCTTAAGGATGTTTTCTAGGAGACATCATTCAATATTTAATATTGTTAATATTTTATCTTTTAATTTCTTTTCATATAATATCCTCTAATCACCTACCCTGTCAATAGTTGAATGAAAAGTCATTATAACAAATATACTAGAATTTTGTTTAAAATTATTATCCATCAAAATATAAATTATCCTCTTTTTTATTCTAAAAAATGAATTAATTGTTGGTGATGTATCGATTCACTGCCGTTGTGGAAGACATGTATTCTTTTTTCATTACTGCCTTTAATGATGCTGATAGAACCATTATGAGGGTGAAAACATATATTAATGTTTGAAATAATTGTTTTACATTGTTTAAATAATATATATATTTATATATAATATTATATAAAATGAAAATCTTTTGTGGCGGTCAGAAAAAACTCCAAAAATAAATAAAAAATTTATCATTATTGTATTATCTAATGAACCAGTTTTATATCAGAAAGCCAAATGATATATGGGAGAATATAAAATTATAGGAATATATTAATGCCCTTTCATTCCACTTTTGTATTTGTTTCAATTTGATAAAAACTCTAATAGTTATACTCATATGAACAGACCATACAAACATGAATTGAACATTCCTAGAATGATGAAATTAAAGACTATAACTCATCAAAATGGCTCTAAATAATGATAATAATATTATAATAAATAAATTAAATTTATAATAGGTTTTATATATATCGAAAAATGAATCTAATTAAATTATTCCGGACATTATATGAAAGGGAATAACACATATGGATATAAGGTATGGTGATTCTCAATACCAATTCCATTTCTTTGGGTTATTCCCCTTTCTTTCTAAATATCATTGTTCATATTATTTTAATATTAAACAATATAAATTAGTTTTTTATTCATTAATTTATGGTGATACACATGTTTCTAGTATGATTATCTATTAAATAAAATGGTTTTTCATAATAACTCTTCTTCCCAAAAAAAATTGTAACTCTTCTTGAGTTGTTTCTTCCTCGTTCAATAATATTGAATCTTATACCAAATATTTCATTGAATTTTTCATTTAGGAAAGTTTTTTATTCACAATTGATGAAATCCTTGTGAAGTTTATTCATTTACATGGTTTAATCCTTAATTTTCTTTGATATATGTTATATGTGTCATGAATGATTATTTAAATGTTATGATGTGATAGGTGGGTCCAGAATTATATGGCCCACAAATGAATTGGGTAATGTGATGTATCTCATGAGGAGATGTGTATTAAGTGTTATAAAAGATTCTATATTTTTACACAATGATGATTTATGATTATAAATTATTATTATAGATGAACATGATTTAATATTTTTTACAACTAGGTGTGGTAATTAACCACTTTGACATGTTGTTTAATTTTTATTCACTGATTGATTTAATGCATTTATATATTGTTTCCTATCCAAATTACAATTTTGACCCAATTCTTTTGTTATGATGATGATTGTTATTCTCATCTTTCTTATATTGATTCGTGTGAATATATATACTTTTATTGGTATATTAATCCATCCCATTCCTTGATTTATATCCAAAGGTGATTAATTTTAATAAAGAAAACTAAAGGGACTCTATTTACATAGACAAGAAGGGTTTAAATTTATATTATGATTTATTATGTAAATTTGTGGTATAATCCTACTATTCCAAAGACACTAATATGTTTTATCCTGTATTTGTATCTCTATTTCGTATTTATATTAAAAATTATGCAACTATAAAAGAAAAATATGGTTTCTATAGTTTGTATCAAAGCATAGATTAGTTAAATTTGGAATTATGATTATAGAATTTTAGTGGTAATATTTACGATAAGAAAAATTAAATGCATACTTTTTATAAAAATATCTTTACATTGGGATCCCATAAGATATAATTATAGTGATAATTTCATAATGGGATATATTTTTCATTATGTGTTTGATTATTTTTATGTTAAAGAATTTCCAATTTTAAAATATAGTGGAAACCAGGATAAACCATGACAAAAACCTTATGAGGGAAAATACAATAATTTTCAAAAGAATATCGCCATTTCTATGGTAGATGGAGTTAAAATGTGTATATCGATGCCTAGTGAGATGTCTTAGAAAATTATAAACACCATGAACCACTTGGAATGCCTTAATTTTCCAAAAAAGTTTTATCTAGACATTGATCCATTAATAGGAATTCACCGCTGTGATTAAGTGGATATTATTATCCACTCATTGGTGAATAATGGGTCAAATTAATGGATATTATATTTTTAATTTATTATTTTTTTCCATAATGATATGGTGTCTCTTACAGTATATTTTCTAATTTTATAGGTTGATCAATGGTTGGAGTTAATTAACAACATCAATATAAAGTGAGGAATATATGAGATGTAGGAGGAATATATTAACAAAATATTTCTGAACTAAGACTTCAATCAAACACTTCATAAAAATATGGATATTAAATTCAATTAGATAAAGCAAAAAGAGGTTGAATGTATCATGGCTTATGAAGACAACATAAAAATGATTAGAATTTATTCCTAGGGTTTTTTAATCAACCATGATTGATGAATTTATATATTGATTAGATGTTTAAAATCAAACTTTGAAATTATGGATCTAACCAAGACATTGGGATTTATGGATATGTGGTATGATGTTCCATCACTGGGGAGATATAGTTTAGTGAATTTTCCTATGAATTTGGAGATAAGAAGAGAAGAATGGAGATTCATGATGGTTGGTCAAATGATATAGGAGGAATGAGGACCCAACCAATAATGTATCAATAATTTAGTAAGAAACATCATGGTAATTGCATTGATGTGATTTGGAAATCATTTAAGTGTGGGAGAGAAGTTCACAAAGCTATGGAATGAATGAGATACATGGAGAATTTGGACAATATGATGGAAGAAAAAATGAAATCACCCTTGGTTCAATTATTCCACTATATCAAGTAGGGGAATTATGAAATCCAATTAAGTAAACTTTTTTTCATTAAAAATAACCAAACTAACAAAAAAAATCCAAAAGGTCAAGGGAATGATTATTACATTAGTACAACTAGAGTGCTGTAAGAAACAAAGGTTAAAAAGATACACCTCATATTCACTCAAGAGTAGGAAATTTATTATTTGATTCTGGTTCAATTAATTTAATTATATAATGCATGATTGATAAAATAATTGTATAAGTTCATCGATATCATTATGTAGAGATAACCACAAAAACAACTACTGGTGAGATCATATAACCAAAGTGTTGGACTGTTCTCTTATTAGTGTATGTGTCGACATTCTTCTATAAAATATTGTAATACATCCCTTGATGGAATTTGACACTATATTGGGTTTGTATTGCCTTTCAGTTTATAGAACACACATAAAATATTGGGAAATGGATATATTTCTATTTATTCATAATAATTTCATTATCCTAAAAAAATTCATGGAGGATCATTAATGTCAGTAAAATTCATTAATAGTGTGGTTACTGATACCCTATGAAGAATCATACCTAGATGAAATGGTTACATCAAAGGAAATCATCAAATATAAGTAAATTCCAATTATTAGGGAACATACTAACATATTTTTATAATAATTTTCTTTAATACCCCAAAATAATAAGGTAGATTTATCAATAAAGATCATCCCTATAGTCAGTCATATCCTAAAATGACCCAATAGGATGGATCTGGTCAAATTGGAAATGTTAATGTATAATATGTATGATAATTTGGATAACAATTCATACTCCCTAATGCATCACGTTGGGTTTAACCAGTTCTATTTATGAAGACTATGGATTGAGGAATGAGGCAGTGTATCTATTATTTCAAAATCAATAAGATCTCTATAAAGAACAAGAATCACCTTCCAAGGATTGCTGAATTGATCAATTGACTATGAGGATCTCAATACATCTCAACGATGGATATTTTTTTGGATAACGTCAACTAATCAAGACTGTGTAATATATTCAGTAGATTAGTTCCCATATATTGTATGGGCACTGTGAAATTCTAGGGATACCCCTCAAACATATTAATTTCCTTTAAATGTTCTTTGATTTGATGAATAAGGTCATTAGAAACTACCATGAAAATTTTTTGGCTAATTTTATTGATGATATTACCATCTAAACCTAGATAAGGGATGCAAACAAATAACATCAATAAATTAAATTTCAGAAATTAAAGAATGGGAAATTGTATGCTTTGTTCAACAAGTGTGTATTTTGGATACAACAAGACATGTTCTTGGGGAATGTGATCACAAGTGATGGAAATTATGTAGACCCCTAAGAAAGGAAATTACGTAAGATATGAGACACCCTAGTGTCACATTAATCCATATTTACCATGATTTAGGTGGTATGATGAGATTTTTGTGTGTAATTTATTATGATTGTGTAACCTGACAACTATGTTAACATAAAAGGTGGTAATTTTTTTCTGGATAGAAGAATATGCAGAAATATTAATGGATATAAAGAAGATGATAATTACTAGACCTGTACTCACATGACTAAGATGTGGAGAATATTTTGTGATATACACTGATGCTTCTGAGAATGGATTGGGTTGTGTACTCATGTAGAATAAAAATTTAATAGGCAACACCACTTGGGAATTGATGATCATTGAGAAGAACTACACAAAAAATAATCATGAGATAGTAGTTATGTTCATCACCTGGATGAGTTGTTAGAACTACCACTTTGGTTAGAATTAATATATATATATATATATATATATATATATATATCAGTCACCACTCTCTAATATATATATTTACATAGAAGATACTCAACATGAATCAATGATGATGGTTAGATATAATCATGTACAATGATTTGTCTATTCATTTCCATATAGGAAAGGCCAACACGGTAGACAATGATCTTAAGAGAAAATACTATACTACCCTATCCAGGATACAAATTCTGAAAAACCAAAACTTATTGAAATGAAAAGGATTGATTTTGTAATCATAATGGCATGGATTAAATACTACCACTCCCAAATTATTTCCTAACCATTTATCCTATATAAGATCAAGGAGGAACAAAGGGATTTATTGGAAGTTCAATAGATGTTTAAAGAAGTAATGGAAGGGAAGTTACATGATTTCCACATTTACGATGTTGGTGGGATCTGATTTTTAACTAGTCATGGTGTTCCTTCATCATCTAAGCTAAAGATGGAGCTACTAGATAATGCATGTACCTCAACATTGTCTATCCATCACAGAAGAACCCAAATGTAATGTGATATTTGAAAAGACGTGTGGTTTGAAATTATGAAGAAAGATATTGAAAATCATATCTTGATATGATTAGTATGTGAGTAATTTAATTCATATAAAATTATGTATAAATAGTGGATGAAACCATTTCCTATAACAAAATTGAAATAGGGGAATCCCACTAAGGAATTTTTCAATGGTATCTACAAATAATCCAGAGGAAACAATGTGATATGGGTTGTAGTGGATGTACTCACCATGAAAACCAACTTCATTTATATTCTAGAATGGTTCTTTCTTCAACAACATTCCATAAGATATGTGAAAGAAGTTGAGAGGATACATTGGGCACCACATTCAACTGTATCTTATCATGATCCATGATTAACATCTAAAATCAAGAGAATTATTCAAAATGAATTATGTACTGAATTTACTTTTAGCATGACCTATCACCTCCAAACTAATGGCAAATAAAAAATAAATTTTTAGAAACTCAATGAAATATTGATATTCTTCTCAATGGAATACAAAGGGTTATGGTATCATCATCTCACATTGGTTGAGTTATCATAAAACATAGTTTCCATGTGACTATTTAGATAGTAATATATAAATCTCAATATGGAAAACCTTTCAATAATCTATCATGTTTGGAGGAAGTTGGTGAATGAAAGGTTAATGGAATTGATCATTTGAAAGATATGACAGAGAAGGTTCATTCCATCCATTAAAGTATAATAGAAGTTCATTGATGGAAAAATATTTCTACAGATAACTTTTGAAAGGAATTAGAGTTTGAAGTAGGACAAATTTTTTCATTCGAGTATCACAATATAATAAATTCATACCATTTGGAAAGAGTTCCCTTTTTAGGTCAATATGTATTAAAAGCTTAGAAAATATTTATTAAATAGAATAAGTGTCTTATCTTCTTGAATATCCCAAAAATACGGCTCAAATCCATGAAGACTTCCATGTGTCTCCCCAGTGGAAATAAATACCTAACCCATCACATTAACTATTTCTAGGGGTGGCATAACTAGAAAATGATCACTCTTATAACGTGTTCTTGGTGATGATCTTGGACCGTGGAGACAATTTTCTATTTAACAAGATGAATCACCTTGTAAAAGTGTTATGGAGGGACTATAATTATTATTAAGTGTCATGGGAATTATAGGACTTTAAAAGGAGAAATGTTATCTTCTATCGCACCTTAGTATGTATAACATAATATTTATTAAAAAATTTCAAAAGGGGGGTGATGTAATTACCAAAATTTTAGAAGTGGAGATTATCTTTATATAGTTATGTTATATAGCATAAAACAGATACCTCATGTAGAGAACACAATAAAACATCATTATAATAAATAAAGAATGAAATATATGGAATTTATAGAAAAAAAAACATGTACCATTAAAATACTAACATGGCTATTGGAATTGTAATATGACTATTATGAATAGTAATCTGGACAATTGAATAGAAATATAAATAATGAAAGTGTAAATAAAAATTAGTCAAATTATATTTGGAAATATGATATAATTATATAATTGTTGAAGAATTGTTTTTAAATTTATTTTTTAATAGTTAAAATTTGTGTAAAAGATAATTATATATTTTGAATTCAATAATTACTATAATTATTTCAATGAAAATTTATTACCATAAAATAGATTCATAAACCTATATTTTATATATTATAAGCATAACATAATTTTATGAGATCATAACTAATTTTTCAAAGTCTTATAAAATCAATTAAAATATTAATATATGTACTTTTCTTAAAAATTGAAGAATTTTTTCAGAAAAAAATCGCTTATATTTGGAAAATCATTTTCAAAAAATTGGGACAATTTATAAAATTTTACAGTAAATGTTTATTTGGTTATTTTCTTTATTTTTCTAAAAGAGAATAATTTTTTGTATAGTGAACTAAGATAATTGACAGTATACATCATTATAAATTAAATACATGAGTCTAATAATATCAATACTATATAAATTCTAAATTCAAAATAATAAACTAATGAATATATTAAAAAAAATACCATTGTACTCCCCTATAAATACAACACTTCATAAAATATTCTCCTCACACCATATAAGCTAGGAAACATTTTTAAATTTAGTAGAATTTGCTTCCCAAGCCTCAACCCCACTTCCAATGGATTCTTGTATAAAAAAAATACCAAAACCATTTTCCTTCATTATTTTATCAAGGAGAAAACATTCCAAAGGTAATATCATTAATTTTTCCTCGTTTATTTTATTTTCTTTTCTTATACTCTCTTCAAATCCACCAACCAAATTACAAGGAAGAGTTAAATTTCATATATATTGTTTAATTTTATTGTGTTATTATAATATCTATCATTAGATCTATTATCCTCTTCATTTATTCAATAAAACACATAGAATCGCCTATGATGTTTCGATTCACTACCATTGTGGATGATGTTTTTTCGGTTTCCATTACTACCTTAATGGGTGGAAATAAAGAAATGTTATGTTTAAAATAGATAGTAATATTTGTATTATATATTTTTTAATGTTCTAAAACTAATTTATAGACATAATATTAAATAAAAAAACTAGTTTTTGATGGTCATAAAAACCACCAAAAATAAACCAAAGCATTTTAATTAATATTTAATCTAATGAATCAATATCATATTATAAATCCAAATTATATATGGGATCATTTTAAATTAAGGAAGTATATTAATAACATTTCACTCCACATATGGTGTTTTTATTCTATTTTACATGATCTATCATAATCATATTCAAGGGAGAAAACTATAAAACCCTGAAACAAAAACAGAAAAATTAAAGAGAATTGAACTCTATAACTCGATGAAATATCCAAAAAATTAATAAAGTTATGATAAATCATGTAAATATTGAATGTATTTTTGATTTAGTAATTAATTAATCTAATTTTACTATTTATTATATCATGTTCAATAGTAGAATGCACCCATACATAAGGTTAAGGGATTTGTGAACCCAATTCACTTTATTTTTGTTAATCCTCATTAATGCCAAATTTCAAAATCAATTTATGTAATATTAATAAAAATAAATTTCTATGTTCTTATGTTTTTTCCAAGGATACACATGTTTCCAATCTCATTTTATGAAAAATAAAATAATTTCAAAAAAAGAAATATTCTTTCCAAAACATAATTTGGATCATTTTGAATTGTTTCTACTTTTCTCAATAACGATGAATCTTATACCGAATTTATTATCTCATTTTTCATTTGGGAACCAGATGATTATTCACGATTGATCAATTACTTATTAAACCCATACCTTTAAATGGTTTACTACATTAAATTCAATTATATATGTTCTATGTGGCATGAATTATGATGTAAATTTTATGATATGATGGTTGAACCCAAAATAATATATCTATCCAAGTATTTAGATAATGTAATTTACCTGATGAGATGATGTGTATTATGCATGAACATTCTGCTTCATATAATCACAGTGAGGATGCTATTATTATTAAAAAATATTTATGTTTAGAAATGAAGATAGCTTTGTTCAGAAGTAAATTAGGTATTTTACAACTAAGAAATGATGTTTCATTTTTATGAATTTCCACATTCAATGCAATTATAAAATTCTTTCTAACATGATTATGATAATGATACTATGATTACATTCTGATGATAATTATTTTTATTCTTAAAATTTTTATAATAATTCTTGATCGTATTAATCCACTTACAAAGTTATTAGCAAATCCATTTAATTGATATACATCCTAAAGTGATTATTAACACTAAAGAGAATGTAAATTGTACTATGAAGTTTGAGAAGATGGAATTATATAATGATTATTTTTTTAATGTAAATGTTACATGTGTGCATAATTTTCCAAAAACACTAAACCTTTTGATCCTGGATTTGTATCTCCATTTTATATGTTGTTTAAAAAAATGTAATATTCATGTATGTAAATGTAGTTTGGTTTTATAATAACTAAAATATAAGGGTAAAAAATATGATCACACAAAATTTATTTGATATTTGGTATGATATATAGTCTTGTGACATTTTTATTATAAAAATATATGTTAATATTGATGGTTAAAATCATAACCAAATAATATATGATATTGCTTTTGGTGGAAACAAGTTGGTGTATTTAAACCATTATAAATGGCAGAATCCCAGATTCCATGTCTTTAGTAAAATATTTCCTATGTTTAATGGGTAACTCTTCTCTTGGACCAGGTATCATCTTAGCATAACATATTTGGGTATCATTACATTCAATAGTGAATTATATCATGGCCCCTTTAGATTATCCAATTCTTATATCAAGTTTTATTTAGGGAATAAATAGATCAAACGGTACCCAATTCCCTGGGGTTCCATTTGAAGAGCATCAACTCAAAGCGTTGGTTTTTATCATCTCATATTTTAATGATACAATTTTTTTCATATATAATTAAACATTCATTATCTGATTGAGCACCCTAGAGGATATGAATTCATGCATTGACAAGATCTCATGTGTAGAGAATAAAAAATTTAAATCTAGATTACAAAATCATCTGCTTCAATGATATGTTCAATGTGAAGACCTTTTATCATTCATTTTAACATCTTATGACTAGAATATTGTTGTGCTGTTTGACATCACACGAAAAATCCATGGTTCAATATAAAAAGTATACAACAATAAATCTGGATATAGTAGCCTCCCATGATCCTTAAGCTCACGTGTGCAATGTTTGGTGTTAGAAATTGAGAATTAATGAACTGTGGATTATGCAAGGTTAGGGTACATGAAGAAGAGTATGCGGTGGTTTCCATTACATATTGTGTAATATATATTTTATACATATATTAATCTTAGCAATGGATATGATTTTGAATGATGATAACTCATAGTTTGGCCCAAAATAGAGAATTCTAGTGACACTGCGTATCTTTTGATTACAGTAATCACGTCACACAATGTGTACATAAGGTTTTTGCATAGGTTTGTCCCATATAGATTCAAGGGTGAATTTTTTATACATATTAAAGTATGAACTAAAATTTTAGATATCAGTGTCACTATACTATGAATTTATGAATCCAACCTCAAATAGTTATTGAATGTAAAACACACTATCTAGGTCTAGACCATCTGTATAGGTGGAGGACTTCTATTGATATTGTGGATGGACATCATATTTTAGATCTTTTCATCAGTACGTAACTTTTGGTGAAATGAATCAAGTGATATTTAGTTACTAAATGGAAAACTATCCACAAAGGTTTGGCCCATGTGTAGGGGGAATTTCATCTGTTTATATTGTTTTTGTACCCATGATTTGAAAATGTGGTGTCACTATGTATCCAATGATGGAAGGAATCAATCTGCATCCAGTTCTTGAATGGAAATATCTCCATGAATGTCTAACCCAAATCTTGACATGGGTTATTTTATCATTTTCATTTGTTGATGGACTAAGTATTTGTGATATTGGAATCACAATATATATCTATATAGTAGGAATGAAGACATATGTAGTACTTTTATGGAAAAATATTCATATATATCTAAACCATTTTTATAGGTGGGTATTTTTTTATGATTAATAGGTAGTTGGACCAATGATTTGGGATATTGTAATCACTATATATCAAGTGACTTTAGGAGTCATAACACATGAAATTATTTAATGGAAAAACTCCACATAGGTATGACCCATATGTATTGGTTTGTTTCATTTATATTGCAGATCAACCTTGTATTTGAGATATGGGTTTCCATATGTTTCCTATGATGGATGGAATCAAGCCACATGTCATTCTTGAACAGAAAACATTCAATATAGGTCTAACCCATATACAGTGAGGGTATTTTTTCTATTTTTTTCACTTGAACCTAGGAATTGTCATATATGATTCTCTATGTATCCTAGGATGGAATGAACCTGGATTTTTAAATTTCATGAATAGAAATATATCTACATAGGGATGACCCATATATAGAGAGGGTAATTTTATATTTCTGTTAGGTATGGACCCATGATTTGAGATTGGTATGAAGCTATGTATCCTATCATTACAAGAGTCAAGCATCGTGTAGTTTATTAATGGAATACACTACATATATAGTGACCCATTATTTACAAACATAGTAAATACATAAAATTTTTGGAATAATTAAACATTATACAAAAAGGAGACCAAGGAATGTTGTTGTTACAATACATTTGTAATCATGAAACCTAAACAAAGATACATAAGTGAGCTACACTATCTCCCTCTTGGATCATCGTGATTAGAACCATTCATAAAAACATCAAACATAAAACATATATTCATAACATGTGGAAGAAAATATATAAATGGGTGAGATCAAATGCTCAGTAAGGGTAAACAAGAGATACATATTTGAATAAACATGGTCATAAGGTTATGAGAACATGATCATGATAATAAAAGATCATAACCTGTATAACCAAGATCATATACATGAATCATGGAATAAAAGATGTCAGTTAATAAGACATGAATCACATAGAAGTATCGGAAAAAATCCCTAAAAGAATAACATAGGAGTAAGACTGTAATGGCCCGGGGTTTGGGGTCTATTAGATATGATGTTTGAGGTGTTCTGGGTGGTCTGGAAGGCCATCCAAGCTTCTCTGTGACTCCTAGCAGTAGCCTTGGCCTACCGTTAGCCTCAACCTACTAGTAGACCTAGCCTACTGGTGACCTAGGGTTACCGATAGCCCTCAGCTACCGGTCACTCTCGGTTACTATTAAATCTCGGCCATCAGTAGCTCTCGGCGACCGGTAGCTCCCAGATACCGATAGCTCTCGGCTACTGGTTGTTGTCGCCAACCAGTAGCTCTCGGCTACCGGTAGCTGTCGCCAACAGGTAGCTCTCGACTACCCCCCACGGGTTTTCCAATAGCGCCACCTTTTGGCGCAAATTGGTTTTTAAACCATGTTTTAACCCCTTTAAGTCTGTTTTAAATCCCATTAATTCCCAGAGTTTAATTAAATGATTGGTCAGGTACCCTCTTTAACTGAAAATCCAAGCGTTTTGGTCATGACTCTAACTGTGTTTTTATGGTGTGTGTCAGTTTTAACCGCCCCAAAGGGCGGGGACCTTTTATGTCGGGCGTGTGTGGGGTGGCTCAGCCGTGTGGTCAACCAACAATCCCGCTTCTTCCACAGTTTGGAGTTTTTCTCTCCGTATCTTAACCCTCTTGAGAACGCGGTATCTCAGTCCTTATAAACTAAATACTTCAATTCTCCCAGAGTTTCTTGTTTCCTATCACCTTCCACTCGGAGTACCATTCCTTTCGACGAGTCATACCCATGTTGCATATTTTTATTTGATCACGATCCATGGAGTTCATGATACTCCTAATTTACAGTTTCCACGCGAGGAATTAACGTCGATCCTTGATCAATAAGGTAGGGATTTTACCTTCTTCTCTTCTTTCAGTGTATCGTGCGGGGTGGCGATGCTTTTGCCTCTATGGAAATTGATGAAACTGAACATAATGAAGATTATGAACGGACTTTCAACGAATGAATGTGGGGGGGGGGGTGTGATCAATATCTTACTAGGCTCTTTATGTTGTTATGTGTTGTGAATATTACGAGCCTATGCTCACTGAAAATCATGGCCGTTGGTGGTCTTTCTATGTGCACTAATGATCCTCGGTGCTCCTTGATGTTGGAATAACCGTAGCATGGATTTTGATAATTATGTATACTCAGTTAAATAAATTTAATGCACAGGGATTAATCCTTTTCTGTGATAACCCTAGTTAAAGCACAGTGGAATTGAAACCATGGAGTGTGTTAAATATTTTAAATATAAAATTACCTATGTGGGCCTACATTGTGTTGGTTGTAGTGGGTTGGTTTTTTTTCCTTCACGGGATGATTACAGGTGACTTTATTGTTTTCATGGATGGGATCACCTGTTGTTATACGTTCGCTAGTTGTGAATCTGAGGATGTGGGTGGGTTACTCTGCTTATATCACGAATTGGGGTGGAATCCCCTGTTATTGAGAGACCATTGGCTTTTGGATTTTGGGGTCATGTGGCTGTTTCTCACAGTTTTTCTCTAGTTCCTGTACTTCGATTTATCCCACTTATCATTTTGTTGATGTTTCCTCTTTGTTGTGCCTATTAGTTGCCCAGTAGTAAAGGGTTTAACTCATACTGAACTGTTATAAAATGTTAACTTGAATGGGGAAACGAGGAACTATTTGTTGCGTGCATGTTTTCAGAGGCAGTAGGGCTTGTATCTATTTGAGGAGCCATAGGTTGGGCTATGTGTTGGTATATATGTATAACTGTATATTTTGTTCTTAATCGCACCCCACCCACGTTAGGTACTTAGTGTCGTACACCCCCTCTCATGGGGGAGGGTTTCCCCATAGATTACTCTTCTTCCTACTCCCTCTTCCCTTAGATGTGATGGCTGGAGGTGACATTACACCCAAGATTCGTCGGTTAGGTTTTGATTGGTGTGTTGTTAGCCCAGGACTCTTCGGGCAGGTTGTTTTTACCAAGAATCTTTGGGATGAGGAACAAGTGTTATCGGGAAGGGGTTCTGGTTATAGTTTATTTTCCAAGGGGTCTTCGGGATGAGGCGCAGGTGTGTGCGGGTAAGGATGGATAATTGCGAGGCCCAGGTGTGTGCGGGTAGGGATGTGTGGTTGCGAGGCCCAGGTGTGTGCGGGCAGGGATGTGTGGATGTGAGGCCCAGGTGTGTGTGGGTAGGAAGAGCTGGTAGCGTCAGGACGTTTTCCGTTAGGGAGGAGCAGCAAGCTAGTGGGGGAAATGGTGGTGCGGGGTACCCAAACAGTTTTGTGCTTTACTATTACCTTTCTTATTGTGTTATCTGGTGATCATTTCTGGTGAGTATGGATTAATAGTTTCCTTGATAGGTGATGTTTCTTTTGTTTCTCCGGGGACTTTAGGACGCCCCCCCATTTTGTGCACGAGAGCTTTAGGTTTCCCTACTAAGTATACTTTGTGTGCTCACCCTAAGTTTACTTTCAGGTTTCCAGAAGGGCTTCGGAGGCCGTGCGTGACCTTACTAGCCTAGACATTGGAGTTTCTGTTGGACGCAGTTGGTTTCTGCTTCTCCTTTTCCTTCTTGTTGGTTTTGTACTTTGGAGTTCTTGTACTTTGATCAGTTTTATTATTTAAAAAAATCTTGTAGTTTGGTTTTACATTGTGTTTTATATACATGGAGTTGTTTGGTGTTGACTCATTATTTCTCCCAATCCCCATTAACAACAAAAAATCCTAATCCCTTCCATTTGGTGTGAGATTCTATACCCTTGGTTCTAGTCACCACTTCGGGACCTTTTGAAGGTGGGTCTCAGGGGCCATTATCTCTCCTTCATCATAAATAAGGAAGGGTCTGGGAACCTGATATCCCTTCCCTCCTTTTGGTGATGGCAGGTCATGACAGAATTGTATCACAGGGAGGTTTGAGAGATTGGATGGTGTCTGGAGTTTGGAATAGTGAGTATTGCATGGGATGTTAGGGAAACAATGTTAGGTGATCTTGGTTCGTGAAATAGAACAGAGAGGACCATCTAGGACATGAGATTATAGGGCCCCCCATGATCCGATGAAAGGACTCTAAGCCTATCAAATGACCAAGTGAGAATACATTTATTGAAGGGTAGAGACCCTAGGAAAGGTACATGAATCATAATGACTTGTGTTCTTATGTTTCATGGGTGTCTTTGGGGTTCAAAATAAATAAAGGAGACTATGAAAATTTAAGAACAATATTTTTCACTACTTGGGCTTAGGCATTCTTTTTCTACTATGCAACTATGGCACCCGGACGTTATCCATGAGTGACTCGGGCTGTTGAGGCCCAGTGGATTGAGGCAGTTGACCTACAGAGGTTTGACTGAGATGAGGAGGGTGACTTGTGGTAGAGTAATATGCGCTCCTTCCAGCGACAAACCCTCGAGAAGTACGAGGGAAACATTTCTAACTCTATAACCGAGGGGTGGCTCGAGAAGCTATACATAAAATTATCTTTCATCCATGCTTTGAGGGAGTACTGGGTTCTGTTGGCCGTTAGTCAGCTGAGAGGAGCAGCGCATCAGTGGTGGATGCTTTTCCTGGGAGAGAAGACAGAGGCCTAGGTTTCTTGGGCCAGTTTCGAGAAGGAATTTCATGAGGAGTTCCTCTCATCTACGGTGAAGGCTGAGAAGAGATAGGAGTTTCTCTCCCTTCATCCGGGAAACATGACAGTGAGGGAGTTGGAGATCATGTTCAATGATCTATTGCGCTTTTCCCCAGATCTCTTTTAAGATGAGGTGTCTCAGAAAAGACGATTAGAGGAGGCACTGCATCCTTATCTTCAATATGTCATCACTCCCTTCACTCTACCGACGTACCTAGAAGTACAGAAGAAGTCCAAGATAGTAGAGAGGATGCAATCGAAGGGAGGAACACCACATGAAAGCAACCAAGTGAGTTCATCAAAGGGGAAGGTGGTCAGTAGAAGGTCTCCAGCGATAGGTCCTTCCAGGTTTCGACCAATAGGGTTTAGGCCTCATCAGTTCTAGTCCTGAGCTTCTAGCCCTCACCCCTTTTCTGTAGGGATAGGACCAAAGTGTTTCTATTGTAGAGTTTTCAGGCACGTAAAGAGTAGGTGTCTAACTCGAGCTCCACATGGTGGAGGTGGGTAGTTTCAACACCCACCTCAGCAGCATCTGTTGCCGGTGTGTCCTTTCAAGTAGTAGCAACAGGCCCCTGGCCCTCTGAGGGATGACTTTGCGGAAGGGGAACAACACCAGGGTGCTCCTTAGGGACCTCAACCAGGGCTTGGTCGGGGAGGTGGTCGACAGTAGCGAGGCAGAGGAGCTGGGCGTGGACAGTTTCACACCGTAGAGTTAGTAGCTCCGATAGGACAAGAGGTCATTCCAGGTACGATCAGTTTATTAAGCACTATTTTTTCTTGCCTTGTTTGATTCAGGAGCTGCACACTCCTTTTTTACGCCTGAGTTAGCCCATGATCTAGGTCTGGACGCCGAGAGACATTTTTGTGCCCCTAGTGTTGAGAACACTGGTTGGGGGTCAGAACAGTGTATCTTACTTTTCCCGTGGATGCAGACTGATGTTGGGACCACATCAGTCCACTGGGGACCTTTTTTCTTTTCTAATGCAGCAATACGATGTTATTCTAGGCATCAACTAGTTATTCTCTGTGCATGCCACCATCAACTTCTTTTGAAGAAGGATTGAATTCTCCAACGAGGATGGACGATGTGTGGATTTATTTAGGGATTAGAGTCATTAGGTGGTGAGTATTCATGTGGATCCACTCATTTCTATACTGAATGGGGTGTCAATGTAGTTGGTGGATGCCGGAATGACGGATGTCCCTGAGGTCAAAAGCGAATTCCCAGATGTCTTTCCCGATGATGTTGTGACTCTACCCCCTCGATGTGACGTTGATTTTGGGATAGACTTACAACCTGGTGCCCACCCAATCTCGATGGATCCTTATCGGATGGAACCTTATGAGTTTGCGGGAGTTGCAGATTCGGATTGACGATCTGATGGAGAAGGGGTTTGTTCAACCCAGTGTGTCGCCATGGGGTGCTCCAGTTTGGTTTTTAAAGAAGGCAGATGGTGGTCTACGACTGTGCATAGACTACAAGAGGTTGAATCAGGTGATGGTTAAGAACCGTTACCACCTCTCGAGGATAGATGATCTTTTCGACCAATTGAGGGGATCAGGTTGGTTCTCTAAGATTTATCTGCGGTCTGGATACCACCATTTGAGAGTCAAGGAAGGTGATATCCCGAAGATAGCTTTCAGATGCAGATACGGCCACTTTGAGTTCATGGTCATGCCTTTTGGCATTAAAAACGCACCAGCTATGTTCATGAACCTCATGAACTCTATCTTTTGAGAGTTTATGGACCATCTCATTGTGGTGTTCATCGACAACACCCTTATCTACTCAAGATTAGAGGAAGAGCACGTTGAGCATCTTAGGGCTATTTTTGGAGTCCTTCGACAACACCATCTTTATGGGAAACTATCTATGTGAAAGTTATTAATGTGAGAAGTACATTTCCTTGGACACATAGTGTCTTAGAAGGGAATTGAAGTAGACCCATCGATGGTCAAGGAAGTCGTTTCATGGTCACCACCCAATAATGTGGTTGATATTGGTAGTTTCTTGGGTTTGGAAGGCTATTGTCGGAGGATTTTCCCGAATTCTCTCGAGTTGCGGCTCTGTTGACATATTTTACTTGGAAGGACCAAGTCTTCGTGTGGAGAGAAAAGTTCCAGACAACTTTTGGGTACCTAAAGGAGAAGCTGGTTAGTTTTCCAGTACTCAGAGAACTAGAGGAAGGGGTGTCGTTTGAAGTGTTCTGTGTTTCTTCATGCCTTGGGTGGTATGTGTACTGATGCAGCAGTGAGGAGTGATCTCATATGGGTCTAGGAAGTTACATCCTCATGAACGTAACTATGATACCCAAGATCTAGAACTTTCGGTCGTGGTGTTCACATTGATGTTATTGTGATATTATCTCATCCGAGATCACTTTGTGGTCTTCTCAGATCACTAGAGCTTGTGTTTTGTCTTTTCCCAACAGGATATGAACTTGTGGCATCTGAGATGGGTTGAGTTCCTCCAAGACTATGACTTTTAGATCTCTTATACTAAGGGAAAGTGTAATGTTGTGGCTGATTCCCTGAGCAGAAAATCACAAAAGAAAGTAGTTTGGGAATCTGCAGATGCTTAGAGAGTGATGGAAGTGCTATAGGCCTTGCATTTGGATGAATGGGTGGAAGGTGGAAGAGGATTTCTGTTTTATATAACTATAGTTTCCACTTTAGTGGTGCAAGTGGAGGAGTCTCTGTGGGGGGACTCATAGGTGGAAGTGATGTGAGATCGTTTTTATTAGGGGAATGCTCCTGAGGGATGTTCGGAGGATGGTCAACATCAAATGCTCTTCCATGGAAGGCTTTTTGGTTCAGAGATGATGTGAAAAGAAGTACTCTATGAGTTATATGGATCAGCTTTAGTGGTACATCCTAGGGTCTCAAAGATGTACCAAGGCCTGAGGGGATAGTTTTGGTGGCCCAGGGTAAAGTGGGCAGTGGAAGAGTTCATGGCTAAGTGCCTAGTGTGTCAGCAAGTGATGGCTGAACACCGTTTTCCTGGAGGGTTGTTACAACCTCTAGATATTCTAGAGTGGAAGTGGGATGACATCTTGATGGACTTCATGACAGGGCTACCTAGGGCTCCGGGAGGGTATGATGCCATCTGGGTAGTGGTGGATCAGTTGAAAAAATCGGCTCACTTCTTCGAGAATAAGGAGTCGAGCCTGGTGAGAACCTTAGCCCAGAGGTAAGTCGATTAGGTGGTGCTGTTGCATGGGATTTCGAGATCTATTGTCTCTGATTGGGACACGCGGTTTACCTCACGAGTCTGGAGGGGATTAAAGAATGCCTTTGGCACCCAGCTACACCTTAGCACTACTTTCCACCCTCAGACAGATGGGAAAATAGAACGAATGATCTAGACATTGTAATACATGCTGCGGGCATGTGTTATGGGTTTTGGGGGATCATGGGTACGACACTTGCTTCTTTTGGTGTTTTCTTATAACAATAGCTTCCACTCCACTATTGGCATGACACCGTTTGAGGCCTTCTATGGAAGGCTGTGTCGTTCAACCATTTGTTGGACAGAGATTGGGGAAGCAGTTGTTCTTGGGCCAGAAGTGGTGTAGGGCACCACTGAGAAGGTTCAGCTCATTCGTGAGAGTATGAAGGTATCCCAAGACCGATAGAAGTCTTATTATGATCATAGGAGGAGGCCCTTGGGGTTCGAGGTTGGAAATAACATGTTCTTGAAGGTTTCCCCTCAACGTCGGCAGCGAAGGTTTGGTAAGGGGAGTATGCTCTCCCCAATGTTTGTTGGACCTTTCAAGGTACTAGGACGAGTTGGTGATGTGGTGTATCAGTTGGCATTGCCACCTCAGTTGGAGAATGTTCACAACGTCTTTCACATTTCCCAACTTCATCGATATCTACACGACGACTCCCACATTATTGATTGGGGATGATTAGATGTCAAAAACGATGCAACCATCATAGAGAGACCGATCAGGATTGAGGATCGTAAATAGAATGTGCTTCGTGGGCGAACCATCTCCTTGGTTCTTGTGTTGTGGAGGCATGGTGGCCTCGAGGAGAGAACTTCGGAGAGGGAGGCCCAGTTGCGCGTTCAGTACCCAGAGCTGTTTTTACTTTTTGTTGTTTTTGTTCTATGTTTTGTTGATACGTTTAACCCCATGCTTTAATATATGAAATGTTTGTTTATCTTAGCTATTAGATGATTTTTTCCCTATTCTCTGTGTTTCTGAATGTCTGATGATGGAAAAACCTGAATGCTAATCAGGATGCATTAATGTGGATGTGATTAAACAAGTGCGGTTGAGTCTGTGATTCCCAAATTAGATAGTATCCTAACAGGTATGAAAGGACTCCCTGACTCAGGTGTGGGACAGTGTGATTGTTGTGCTTGTTGTGAATGTTTGTGGTTGATAACTCTGGGGGTGGGGGGTTCTATTCTAGCTTTCGAACAACTCAGGGGTTTTCCCCTGAGAAGTATCTTTAGAGGGTAGTTGTTTGGACCCCAATTTCTCTTTTGTTCTTATATTCTCGGGTATGAGAATAGTTTTAGAAGAATCTGATATAATTTATTGGGGTTTGGGGTCCATTACATTGTAGAAATATGATATTTGTGGTGTTCTGGGTTGTCTGGAAGGCCATCCTAGCTTCTCGGAAACTCCTACAGTAGCCTTGGCCTACGGATAGCCACAGCCTACTGGTAGACCTAGCCTACCGTTGACCTTGGGGTACTGGTAGCCCTCAGCTACCTGTAGCTATAACCAACCGATAGCTATTGCTAACAGGTAGCTGTTTCTAATCGGTATCTCTCGGCTACCGGTAGCAGTCGCCAACTGGTAGCTCTCGCCTACCCCACACGAGCTTTCCAGTAGTGCCCCCTTTTTGTGAAAATTGGTTTTTAAACCATGTTTTGACCCCTTTAAGCTTGTTTTAATGTCCATTAATGCCCAGTGTTTAATTAAATGATGGGTCAGGTACCCTCCTTAATTAAAAAATCATGTGTTTTGGTTATGACTCTAACTGCGTTTTTAAGGTGTGCGTCTATTTTAACCGCCCCGAAGGGCGGGGACCTTTTAAGTCGGACGTTTGTGGGGTGGTCCAGCCTCGTGGTCAACCCAGGATGATACTTGTTTCGCAGTTTTTAGTTTTTCTCTAGGTATCTTAACCGTCCTGAGAACACTGTATCTCTGTTCTTATAACCTAAAGACTTCTCCTCTCCCTAAGTTTCTTGTTTCTTATCACCATACGCTCGGAGTACCGTTCCATGTAATGAGTTTTACCCATGTTGTGAGGTTTTATTTTATCATGATCTATGGAGTTCCTACTACTCCAAATTTCCAGTTTCCACGCGAGGAATTCAGGTCGATCCATGATCAATCAGGTGGGGATTTTTACCTTCGTCTCTCCTTTATGTGTCTCATGCGGGGTGGGTATGCTTTTGCCTCTGTGGAAATTGATGAAACCAGACATAACGAAGATAATAAACGGAAATTTAAATAATTAATGGGGGGTGTGATCGATGTCAAGCTATGCTATTTATGTTGTTATGCGTTTTGAATTGTACAAGCCTTTTCTCACTGAAAATCGTGGTCGTTGGTGGTCTTTCTCTATGTACTAATGAACCTCGGTGCTCTTGGATGTTTGAATAACTGTAGCATGGAATTGGTTAATTATATATACTTAATTAAATAAATTTTAAGCACTAGGATTAACCCTTTTCTGTGATAACCCTAGTTAATGTACAGTGGAATTGAAACCATGGAGTGTGTTAAATCATTTAAATATGAAATTACATGTGTGGGACTACATTGTGTTGGTGGTAGTGGGTTGGTTGTTTTTACTTAACGGGATGATTATGGGATACATTATGGTATTCTTGGATGGGAACCCATATTGTTATACTTTCGTGGGTTTTGAATCTGAGGTTGTGGGGGGTTACTCTACTTATATCACGAATTGGGGTGGAATACTCTGTTGTTAAGAAACCATTGTCTTCTGGAGTTTGGGGACACAAGGCTATGTCTCGGGGTTTTTCTCTGGTGTCAGTACTTCGAGGGATATCACTTATCCCTTTGTTGATGTTTTATCATTGTTGTGCCTATTAGTTGCCCAGTTTTGAAGGGTTTAACTCATACTGAGCTATTATGAAATGATAACTTGAATGGGGAAACGGGGAACTGTTTGTTGCGTGGCTGTTTTCAGAGGCAGTAGTGCTTGTATCTATTTGAGGAGCCATAGGTTGGGATATGTGTTGGTATATATGTATAACTGTTTTTTTGTTTAATCTCATCCCACCCGTGTTAGGAACTTGGTGTCGGACACCCCATCTCATGGGGGAGGGTTTCCCCATTAATTACTCTCCTTCTTGCTCCCTCTTCCCTTGGCTATGATGGCTCGAGGCGACCTTAACCCCAAGATTCTTTGGGTAGGTTTTTATTGGTGGGTTTTTCTCCCAGGACTCTTTGGGTAGGCTGTTTTCCAATGAATATTCAGGATGAGGCCCAGGTCATTCCGGGCAGGGGTTTTGGTTATAGTTTGTTTTCCCAGGTGTCTTCGGGATGAGGCCCAAGTGTGTGCAGGCAAGGATGGATGGTTGTGAGGCCCAGGTGTGTGCGGTTAGGGATGTGTGGTTGTGAGTCCCAGGTGTGTGCGAGCGGGGATGTGTGGATGTGAGGCCCAGGTGTGTGCGGGCAAGAAGAACGTGGTAGCGTCAAGACGTTTTCCGTTAGGGAGGAGCAGCTATCTAGTGGGGGAAATGGTGGTGTGGGGTACCCAAACAGTTTTTTCATTACTATTACCTTACTGATTTTGTTATTTGGTGGGTGTGTCCAGTGAGGAGGGACGGATAGTTTCCTTGATAGATGATGTTTCTTTTTTTTTTCTCACGGGACTTTAGGACGTCCCCCCCCCTTTTGTGCAAGAGAGCTTTAGGTTTCCCTACTGAGTATACTTTGTGTGCTAACCCTACGTTTACTTTCAAGTTTCCAGGAGGGATTCAGAGGCCGTGTGGGACCTTACTAGCCTATACACTGGAGTTTCTGTTGGACGTAGTTGGTTTCTTCTTCGCCATTTCCTTCTTGTTGGATTTGTACTTTGGAGTTCTTGTACTTGGATCAGTTTTATTATTTAAAACATGCATGTAGTTTGGTTATACATTGAGTTTTATATACTTGGTGGTGTTTGGTGTTGACTCATTCTTTCTTCCAATCCTCGTTAAAAAACTTAAAGGGTAATTCCTTCCATTTGGTGTGAGATTCTATACCCTTGGTGATAGTCTCCACTCCGGGACCTATTGAAGGCGGGTCTCGGGGGTCATTATCTCTCCTTGAACATAAAGAAGGAAGGTTCTGGCAATCTTTTGTCCCATCCCTCCTTTTGGTGAAGGCGGGTCATGAAAAAGTCATTGAATTGTAGAAATACATAAGCATGTAATGATTCCCATAGTTTCCAATGGATAAATTCCAATAATATATTATTGGACAATTCCTTTAATAAACAGGTTGAACCCCAATTCCATCCATGTATTACTAAATGAAGTAAACACTCAATCTAATCATGTATTACTGAACTTAGTAAACCTTCATTCCATTATTTTATTACTAAACAAATTAAACCCTTATCCCTATATTATTGAATAGATTAAACCCTCATTCTATCCCTATATCACGGAATCGAATAAAACCCCCTTCGAGCCTTATATTACTTATCTATGTTAAGCCTTGTTCCAACCCTAAATTATTGATCTTAGTAAACCCTCTTTCTAAAAATATATTACTGAACTGAGTAAACACTCATTCTAGCCCTGTCTATCTCATGAGATATGAATTTATACCCAATACATTGGAGGGAGATATGGGTCCCACCCATTACATAATGAAATCACACAAACGTGTTCCATAAGATCAAAAATAAACATATCATAAACCCTAAAAATAAATGGGTATCATATAAATTTAAACATATACTAACCTATGGAAATAGTCAAGTGTCACAATCATTTCATCGTAAACATTACTCATGGAGAGAAGTGGGTTTCATTAAAAAATAACCCATGAAAAATAAACTTATTTCATAAAGACCATGACATTAAGAATAACCCATTAATAGAAAGGATATAGATGTATCCATTAGATCATTTACTAGAAAGTAATGAGTATCACCAATAAATGTAATATTATATGTAAAGTAATTTTTAAATATCATTTAGAAACTTTTCTCGAGGAAAATATCCTTTCTTATTTGAAAAATAATTTTTAATACATAAAACCATTTGAAAATAATTTTCTTAGAAAATACCTTGAAAACATATATAGAATACATGAAATCATTTTGAAATCCTTTTTCATTGAAATTTTTTCAAATACTCCTCAAAACATTTTAAAAATCATTTTCTTTGAAAACACGTGAAAACATTTAATGAAATAATGAAATGGTTTTGAAAACCATTTATTGGAAAAAAATTTAAAACATATAAATAAATCTTAAAAACTTTTTGAAAATCATTTTTATTGAAAACATATAATGAATGTTGAAATGGTTTTAATACCATTTCGTTGAATTCACTTTGAAAAAATTTAAATAAAACATTTAATCATTTTGAAATCATGTTTCCATAAAAAAAGAAATGATGTTTGAAACCATTTTGAAAACAATTTTCCTTCAAAATTACTTTTTGAGATCATTTTTTAAAAAATTAACATTTTTGACAGTTTAATGTGTGATTCGAATAAATGACTTTAGGTAAATCCATACATGTTGTATAAGGTCAACAAATATTCCTTTTTTACAGAAAAAAAGATAGAATGGTGTCTTGTTTGGAAAGTGATAATAATATTCACTTAAAGGGAAAGTTAAAATATAAAATGGATAAAAATTTAATTTAGATATTATAGAGGTATTATATAATATTATTTGAAACCCTTCTTAGAAACCATAGATTTCCTACTGATGAGAGGGTAAGGCCATGTTTTCCTAAAAACAACTTCTTAACTATCTTTTGACCTATAGAGTAGAAAATTTTAACAATAAATGTGTATATGATGAAATAACATAAGAAAAGACAACTCATGAATATTATTGAGGTATTTATCAAAATATTTTTTCAAAGTAAGCATAAACATAAACAATCTCAAAAAAAATGAGTTTGTCTCAATAAAATCATAGTACATGGTATCTTTGGATCATGATTTCTATGCAAGTAAAGGTAAATACATGAATCATATAATATCATGGTAAGATTAATATTCAAGATATTTCATGTAAAATGGATTTATATTTACCCCAATAAAATGGTTTACGTGAATAACAAAACAAGAGTCTCGAAGATAGAAAATTGAGACGATTTTTTTTTACCAATTTGAAAACATCGAAAAATTAAACACCCTAAAAGAAGGACCATATAATGGATATGTGAATACCCATAAATTTACATATATAATATATAAAATAAAATCATGGTCAGTAGATACACTCTACCAAATGATAGAGTGGAGAACATAGCTTGTATCTCACAAAAATTAAAGGTGATTTGAAATCCAAATACATTATGTCTTAACTCTCTTTGTGCTCATAAAATATTACTATATAATAAAGATAAATTTATAATATATATTTTATAGAATAATATTATTATATATAATACCATATATGGTTTTATAATTAACTTATATCACTTTATTTCTAATGATCCAATGTTAAATTTTCACTTCGAGAAGTATTCACATTGTTTTTCACACGTGTCTTAATTTGTTCTATCAGATGTCCTTATACAAGTATCATTAATAAATAATTTATATAATAAAATAAACATTAGGTATATCTATTATATTAATATTATAATAATTTATATCATACAGAAGTACGAAATGTAATACACCGTTCATGGAGACGGTAAGCCGTACTTATGCATGAATGATGTTTCTGTTTTTATTATCACAATGAAACTAAGTATCTAAATGAAATATAAATATATAAATATAAATATATTTATATATATGAATAATTATTGAATTAGAATTAATATATCATATATATTATATAATTTCATTAAAACCATCCTTAATACATTTCATGTGGTGTGTGAATGAATCACATCGCTTTGAGGGGACAGTAGTCCACACTTCCTCATATGAGATTATCGTAGTAACAAAAATTTTAAGGTAAAAATATGTGCGTTATAAAATGAATAAATAATATTTTATACATAATATGTTTAATATATTTCATATATAAATATATTCTCCATAATAATTTACACCATGATTTGTGGGAAATTGGAAATGAACAATAATTGTTTCGTGAGGCAGTAGATCACTGTACACAGAAACAATATGTTCAACATCTATTAAATGGAGGTTTTTGAATGTGTAGGTTAGACCATATTCATATAAAAATCATACTATATGTTTTATAATGGTTTTTTTACAAAATAATTTAACAAAGATGTTTAAGGGGTGGAGGAAGAAAATAATGGATGGAGTTTGAGAGAAGACATTTCCTCTTAATCAGGTATCTCTTTTTGGATTATGCCAAAGGCTTCCATGATAGGGTTTATTCCAAAAGGAAGGATTAATGGTATAATGGAGTTTTCATGAAAATATAATTTGTTATATATGTCACAAAATTAAAAAAATTTATATGTTTTAGTAATGGGTAGAGGTGGCGGCCTTTTTAGTGAAGGAAAATGACTCACATGGAATTTTTAGAAAACAATTAGGTATTTACATGTTATTACTTGAAAAAATATTGAAAACCTATAAAAATAAATAATTTAACTTTTATGGACTATATATTTATTGAGAATTGTTTTTGAAAAAGTGAATAGGTAATTTGGGTCCTTAATTTTAGGTTTAGTCCTTAATTCAAATTAATTTGTCCTTAATTGCTGTGATTAATTTTATTCACTTTTACTAATCATTTTTTGTCAAAAAATTGAATGGTCTTATTAGAATCTGAATATTAGAATGAATAAATTGGTTTATATTAGATCTTTTAAATTCCAATAATATAAGAAAAAACAAATATTAGTGCTAATCCCGTAGACAGTACGAAATAACAACGTTTTAAAGTAGGAAAAACATCAAAAGTTTGTTAAGATTTTTATTCAATTTCAATGCGAAGTATTTCCTAACGAATTTAAATTTATTAGTATATATAATATTAAATTAATGTTTGTTTAAATCATATTTATAATATCTTTTTTAATAATAATTAATTAGACAAAATGGCAGTTTTTAACTAAAAAGAAGTATTTTTCACTATTCATCATAAAATTATGTTTCCCAGAAAAATCCCAAAAATTCACCTGAACATAATTTTGATGTTTTGATTTAAAAAATTAATCTTATCTTATCATATTCAATTTCAATATTTTTAAAAAAATTATTTTATTATTAAAAGCGAATCATTCAAGAAACAAATATTTTTAACAAAAAAAGACTTCACCAGAGATATTATCTAGCATTATCAATATGTTTTATTTATATAAAAAATTATAAAAAATATTTTTAAACAAGATTTTACTATTCATATTACTTATTTTAATTTCAAGTTTATAATTATCTTTTTTAAATAAATAAAAATAGATTTTCGCTAGAAACACAGTGTTGCATGCATCGTTCGCCAAGTCGGGGTTGCTTGTAGTGAAATTGATGTTGGTATTTCCTATAGCGCACGCAAAGAGTGTATTTCATATGAAAATATTTTTTGAATTAGTGTTTCAATAAATATATATATGTATATAAATAAAAAATTTTATTGACATGAGGAATTGAAAATATTGAAAAGTTAAATTAATTCAAAAAAATAATAATTCCTATAATATAGGGGTCTTACATTATACGCCACATAAAATGAAACTCTCCCTCAAAATTAGTCTAGGTTATAAAATGATTATTCCTTGAATGTTTCATTCATAAAACCCCACATCATACAAATTTATAACAAAAATTCCCTTAAAAGGGAAATATAGAACCACAACTATTACCCAATGTAAGATATTACTAGGTTTACACATAAGAGAACATAGGTTTTGAGTAAAGGTAGGAAATGAAGGAAAAGAGTAAATATTTATAGGAAGTGATGGAGTCAAAAATTAAGAACAATTGAATCATCAAAGGAATGTTTAGTGTCTGAATTAAAAAAATTTGTGATGATTCAAGAATCCATTGGTTTAACAAAATTTAAAGTATTAGGACATCATTTTTTTGTATCACTTTCAGAATGTTGAGTAGTTATGAATAAATTTTATAAAATAATTAATTCATGGGTTGTTCTTTAAAATAGTTTCTAATTCATCTATTACCTCCTGGAATGAATTTCCAGAAATTAACATTGATGAATAATACACTAAAACACGCTTCTAATGGATCTAAAGGGACATAAAAGAATGAAATGTTTAACCATTTTTCACTCTAAAAAACATGTATTAATTTATAAAAATAAAAAGTAACACTAATAGTTCATCATAAATATTTATTCATTAAAAATACATACACATTAACCTAGACATAACATAGGCCAGTTGTAGGTGTGAAACCCTTATCGTCCTTCGGTCATGGGTTCAAGACCCACAGACTTTTCAAAATTCATTTGTTGTCACCAAATATACATGATGTCATTTTCATAAAAATATGAAATATATAAATCCTTAAAATAAGTTTAATCACTGATTAGACTTTTAAGGAGGTGTTTTAATAAAACATAGTGCACCAATACTTTATCTTAATCATAACTTGAAATTTTTATGAATGTTTAACCTTATAACCCTTCTCAAAGGTGAGAATTGATAACATTAGAATGAGAGTAATGAAATCAGATTAACATTAATTCCCCTATACATCATGAAGTATATATTTCTTTTCAAATTCCACACATGTGTATACCATCATCATATATTCACATGAAACATATAAAAAACCTAAATTACCATAAATCCTTATGGAAAACATTCATTCTTCCTTAATAAATAGTGTATTGTATCTATCCAAAAATGTTGTAAACATCATTAGAGGTGTCAGAAACCAGCTATAAACTTGTCCTTTCTTTGTTACATGGTAATCAATACTATCCAATTTACTTCTTCAAATCCCACATATCTTTTTCCATACAACGTTATCTTATCATCAACAACATATTAAGGGTTACCTTCCCTTATTTAGATTATCATCTTGTCATGAAATAACTTAACCAGACCATATAGAACATTCATCATAAACACGTAAATGCAGTGTGAAAACATAAGCCATGAAAACATAGTATATTTCATCATTCATAACATTTGAATAAAAATACATAAATACTTCTATTACACCATCCTTAATACATTAACAATAATACATATTTCCTTTCACATTTCATCTATAGTCTTTTCATCATCAAAATGTATCCAGTACTCTCACCACCATTGTGATTCTCTTTAGGAACATTCCTCTTGGTACATTGGGTTGCATAATGACCATTTTCTCCACACATAAAACACTTAACCATAGAATAAGGCTTAGGGAGGCCAAAATTCCCATTAATTTTATAAAATAAACTCTTAATTTTTCACTTACAGTCACTTGATTTGTGTCATTTTCATCTATATTTAAAACACCTTATTTTCCCTCTAAGACATTTACTCAGGTCATTATTTCCACATTCCTGACACAAATGAAACAAAATCTTCTTTCTTCCAGGGTCTCTATTACCCTAAATATCAGAAAACTCCCTTCTTTATCTTGCTTGGTGAGTCGAAGAGTTGGTTATGGTAAACATTGTAAATCATGTTCAACGAAAAGTAATTTGTAATGATCACACAGTCCTTCACTCTAGTGATCATCCCACTAGACTGCCCATTAAAAAATCTTCTATCACATTTACCATTAATCTAGTTCCTGCTAGTTCTTGCCAGTAACTAAAACAAGAAGCACTTTGGGATCATTACTTATCAAATAATTAAACCATATATTCATGAAAATACTTACTTATAAGATTTATAAATCATGAGACCTTTTATAATCTATGAAACCTTAGGTTTTTCATAGATTATTCATATCTAACATATATCTAAATCCTTCATGATGGTTCATAAAGAGTTTATCAATTCAAAAATAATATCTCCTTGGAGTGTCAAACCAAGTGTGCATCATGAACCATTATTGTGTAATATATTACCCGAGTCAATCCTGAAATGTCTTATCAGGGTTGTTTCCCCTAGGTACATCTGTGCTAGATCCACATCCACTTGTAGTATCTAGTTAGGTTTGTATTTCCTTGAAATAACTCACATTATACTTTACCAAAATTCAATTAAATTCACCAAGATGTTTACCCATCCTTATATTTATCATTAGTGACATTCCTAGAATATACATTTAAATATACCATGGGTTCTCACTAATGTTTTCTCATCCTTGTTTCTAATGATTAACTATACCGTTTATCTAATAAAACTGTAGTGGACCTCACTTTACAAAAATAAACATTACATAAATTTTTTGGAATACTTAAACATTATAAAAAAATATTCCCAATGACCATAGTTAGTATTGTGCCTTTGGAAACATAGAAAAATAGAAATTGGTAAAAAAGTGAGCAAAATTATCTTCCACTAGATTCTTCACGACTAGATCCATTCCTAGAAACCTCAAACAAAATACATATCTTCATGACCTAGGGAAGGAAACATAAAAAAGGGCGAGAAAAAATGATTAGTAAGGGTAAAAAAGGGATACATGTATGTATAAACAAGAGAATACGGGTATGAGAAGATGATCATGAAAATATAATATCATACCCTGTATATCAAAGATCATATAAAAGAATCATGTCATAATGCTTGTAAGTTCATATGTAATTAATCAAAAGTAAGTAAAGCACATAAGCCATGAAAGCATCACATTGGGGTAAGGCATAAATTTGTTTCAACACATAAGAATATATTGATTTCAATAGTATCTATGGAATCAATGCCTAGACTATCTTAGCAAACCAATTCCATTATTTAATTGGGTGAACCCCTATTCTAGCCATATTTTATTAAACTGAGTAATCCCTCATTATAGCCATTTATTACTGAACTATGTAAACCATAATTACATACTTGTATTATTGACATAAATAAACCCTCATTCTATAAATGTATTACTAAATCGATTAAACCCTCATTCAAGTAATGTATTACTGAACTATGTAAACCATTTTTCCAGCCCAGTGTTACTTAACCGAGTAAACCCTCATTCTAGCCTTATATTACTGAACTGAGTTCACCCTCATTCCATCCCTATATTACTGAAATGAGTAAAACCACATTCCATCCTTGTCTATCTCATGAGATAAAAATCATTAACCGATACATTGGTGGGTGATATAGGTCTCACCTATCACATAATGAAATCACACATAATTTTTCCACAAGATCATAAATATATATATCATAACTCATGAAATGAAATGGGTATCATAAACATGTAAACATATCATAACTTGTGGAAAGAAATAGGATTCATAATTATTTTATTTTAAACATAACTGGTGAAAAGAAGTCGGTTTCATAGACAAATAACTCATGAAAGAGAAACATATTTCCTAAAGATTGTGGAATTAAGAATAACCCATTCATAGAAAGGATATTAAGGGAACCCTTAGATCACTTCCTATAAAGGAATTATTAACATCAATAAGTATCATCTCAGATTGAAAATAATTTTGAAATATCATTTAGAAACAATTATGGAGGAAAATAACCATTCTTGTTAGAAAAAGGCTTTTTAATACATAAGACCATTTGAAAATCATTTTTATAGAAAATACCTTGAAAAAATATAAAAAAAACATGAAATCATTTTGAGAACCTTTTTCCATGAAAACTTTTAAAATATGCTTCCAAAAATTTTAATAATATTTTACATTGAAAATAATTTATAAATTTTAAATAAATATTTATAAACTTGTGAAAACAATTTCATTTAAAATACTTTGAAAAATTATAAAAAATATTGAAAACGTTTTGAAAATCAATTTTATTGAAAAATTATAATCAATGTTGAAAACTTTTTGAAAAACCATTTCGTTGAAAGAACATTTCAAACATGTAAATAAGACTTCAAACCATTTGGAAAATAGTTTTCTATGAGAATACATAAAATAATTATGAAACCATTTGAAAGATAATTTTCCTTGATAATTATTTTTAAAAAAAATTCCTAAAAATTTTCCCTTTTAACAATTCAAGGTGTGCTCTGAATAAATAATGGTGGGTAAATCCATATATTTCATATGAGGTCAAAATAACATTCCTTTAATAGGGGTATGGTATTATTTTCTTGGATTTCATTTTTATAAAACATATATTTCTGACCAAAGATAGTGTAATGTCGTGTTTTACTAAAAACACATTCTTAATTAACATAGTTACAATAGAGAAGGAAGGTTTAACAATAGATGAGTATATCATGAATTAATAGAGGATAAGGAAACTCATGAATAATCTTAAGATATGGATTATAATATTTTATTAATGTAAGCATAAACATTAAAAATATCTAAAAACAATGAGATTGTATCAATAAACTCTTATAACTTGGTATCTTGGGATAATGCACCCCATCTAAAGAAAAATAAATTAATTATGGATATAATATAAAAACATTTTATATTAATAATATTTCATAAAAAATGGGAGTATATTCACCACAAAAAAGTGTTTAGGTGCATAACAAAATATGAGTCTCAAAAAGGCAACTCTGAGAAAAAATCATTTTTACCAATTTGGTAACATTGGAAACATAATCCCCATGAATGAAGGATCAAATAATGGATATGTGAATACACATAAATTTATTTGTAGGATATATATAATTCAATCATGGGATTTACATACACCACATAAGTGGAAAAAGTGGTGATCATAGCTTGTATCTCACAGAAATTAAATGTGAGATGAAATCCCCTTACTTTATGTCTTCAATCTTACCAAACTCATAAAAAATCATGTATAATAAATATATGTATACTATAAATATATTAAAGTAGAATTTTTATATCCATAATACCTTATATGGTTTTATTACGACCTTATATCACCCACTTTTTAATGATCCTATGTTAAAGTTTCACTTCAGATAATATTCTCTTTTTTCTTCACATGTGTCTTAATTTGTCATATCATTGGTTATTATACTTATATAATGATTCCAGAATTTAGATCATGACATAAATATCAGTGATATAAATTATATTCATATCAGAAAAAATTATATCATATAGAAGTACTAAAGAGAATACAATATTCATGGTGACAGAAAGTTATATGTATGCATGACCGTTGTTTTCATTTTTATTATCGTATTTAAAGAGAGTATACAAATAAAATAAGTATATATATGAATGTATATATAAATAATTATTAATTTAGAAATAATATATTATATTTATCATAAATGTTCATTAATCCCATTCTTAATATATTCCATGTGGTGTGTGAACGAATCACATCGTTTTGAGGGGATTATAGTACACATTTCCTCAAACGAGATTATCATACTAATACCAAATGGAAGGTAAACAGATCTGTGCTTCAAAATGATTACATAAGCCTAAAGATATATTAAATATAATATATAACATATATAAATATGTTTTTTATCATAATGGTCACCATGGATAGTGGTCAATCTGAAATGAACAATCATTGTTTCGTGAGGTAGTAGTTCTCCAAACACAAAAACTATATATTCGACATCCATTAAATGGATGTCCTTGTAATTATATATTATACCCATTTCATTACAAAATCATATTATATGGAGGATACTTATTTCCACACGAGAATTGAATAATTAGATTGTAGGATGTGGAGAAGGAAAATAAAGGAAATGAGGTTCAGAGAATATGTTACTACTTAATCGGGTAACTCCTTTTGGTTTGTGGGAAACAGCTTCCATGACAGTGTTTCTAAATAAATTAAGGATTCAAAGTATAATAGAGTATTTTTGAGTTCCGAATTACCAGATGATGGACTAACAAAAAAGGTTTTGTTGGTGTGAGGAATGGGTAGAGGTGGTGGCCTTTTATAGGTATGGAAAAGGACTCCCAAGGAATTTTTACAAACATATTAGGTGTTCCCTTGTTCATTACATAAAGAATTATTAAAAAATAAAAAAATAATTGATGTTTTATTAAAAATATATTTACATAAAATGGGTGTTATATAAGTTTATAGGTCATTTGGGCCCTTAATTGTATGGTTTAGTCCCTAATTAAGCATAATTTGGCCTTAGTTGCTGTGACTAATTTTAATCACTTTTAAAAATAATTTTGGTTAAAAAGTAATATAGTATTATTAGAATATATATATTAGATTGAATATAATTTTTTATTTCAGATTTTTTAAATTACTAACATAGAAATGACCGTCAAAATATTCGTGCAAATCCTATAGACATGCAGAAATAACGGGGTTTTAAAGTAGAAAATTGTTCAAAAGTTTGTTAAGGTTTTTTAATCTATTTAAAATTGATGTTAATATTAATGAATTTTATTATATTTAAAGATGAAATATAAAATTTATGGTACCTTAAAACAAATTTATAATATCATTTATAATTAATAATTAATTTTAAAAAAGTAAGTTTTTAACTTAAAAGCTATATTTTTCAATATTCAAAAAAATGATGTTTCTTAGAAAAATTCCAAAAAATCAAAATAATATAATTTCAATGTTTTTAATTGAAAAAAAAAGTTTTTATCATATTAAATCATTAAATATGTCTAAAATTACTTTTATTATTAAAATTTATTTATTTAAGGAAAAATCATTTTTAACATAAAAGGAATCTACAAAGGATATTATTTTTCATTATCAATATGTTTTATTTATAGTAAAAAATTTAAAAAAAATAGATAGAAAGTAGTTATTAATATTAATATTAATGATTTTTAAAACTAGTTTGTAATTATCATATTTAATTAAAAAAAGATATTTTTCGTTGAAACTCAGTGTTGCGTGCATCGTACCCCAAGTTAGTGTTGCTTAGAGTGTGTGCCAAGTTGGTCTTTTGTGTAGTCCATGAAAAGTTGGTATTGTGGTTGAATGTAATGATTGAATTTATGTTTTAATATATATATATATATAAAGAAATATTTACATTATAATGCGAAAGGGAAAATATATGAAAGATAAATTATTTCAATAAAAAATTCTCAAAATCACATGGTGTTTCAAGATATAGGTATAACCCATATGTAGAGGATAATTAACTTCATTTATTTTGTTTTTAGACCAAGTATTTGAGATCTGAGTGTCCCTACATATCCCTTTATGGAAGAAATAAATCCACACATAGGTCTTTAATGGATTTATTTGCTATGTTGATCTAACTAAAATAAATGGATTGGGTTACATCAATTTTCAATCACATTGGTGTATCTCACAACCAGTGAACCATCTATGATGTAAACTTCTCTATGTTGTTTTACATCATTCCGTGAGGATGTATTTCAGTTATTCTGATGTCATGCAGTGGGGATAAATGATGTTATGTAGTATATAGTCTCTCTAATAGGACATAAGATAACAAGAAGTTTAATGTATTTCATCTAGGTCAGAAGATTCCCAACTGACGCTAAGAAAAGTAGTTTTTGAGAAAGTATCAATTAGTGTGGAGAATAATTCCTTCCCAGTCCAATTTTACCAATGATTATTATCCACAGTGATAGACCTTATGTATGATGTAAGGCCCTTCCCACATGGGTTATTTATGTAGATGTTTCTTTCCAGGTAGAATAGTAGTTTTTTAGACTAATGCCAGTGAACCTTGTAGTTATGGAAGGATATAAACCTTTTTATGAATGGTTCATGTGATCCAATTGTAAATAATTATTAGGTTATGTAGGGTGAATAACCATTTCCAATATTGTTGTTCTATCCCATCTACACTCTTTTGTGATTACTCATAATATATGATATTTCCAAAGATATATATTCAAAGTTAGGGTAACTGGACTACTATGGGAAATACTACCTCTCATACATACACTAATAAATATGGGTTTTCTGTTGTGGACGTTCATGTTTTGGTATGTTAGGCCCTTAAATCTTGAGCCAACATTTTTTGGCTTGGAATTCTTGTCTTTTCCACCATTTTATGAAGTGTATTTTATATATTCTTATTTAAGTCATTTACCATTCCATATGATAGTTCATGATAATTTTATCAATGGTTGGGTTTTTATGTTGTACTCATGGTAAATTTTATTCAATTGAGTTGAACAATGTTGAGGTTGTTTTCTATCAATATCATTTCAGTGACATTGAATATGATAAAGATATTTGAATTTACAATCTAAATGTAATTCTTCATCTGAAATCTCTGGAATGTTATTTCCTCATCCCATTTGGAAAATAATTTGATAGTAGTAATGATTTTATTAAACATCATAGCTATCATTGGGAGATATTTCCCCACATCCTCTATTCCAAATATGAAAAAAATATTGAAATATTAAGCTATACATGGAAAAAAATAAGGTTGATAGATGATTTATTCATGAATATCGAATGAATGAAATTTATTAGTGAATCCCATACTATCTAATATCATTTTTCCCTATAATAACCAATAATACTAATTAGAATGGATAGTCAAGTCTCAGACTGAAGAATGTGATAGGAGCATGTATGAATTTTTTCCATGAAACTGAGAGTCTATCCATAAACAATAAATCTAAGAAATATTTCATTGATGCCTCATTTTTAGAGGGCCTTATTATTATCTAGACAATCCATAAGGGTAATTTTTACTGCTCATCATAAAATATGATCCCATCTAGGTTATTCAAGAAAAAGATGCTCATTTTTAGGTAATCAACGATAAGATCCATCCTTCTAGTGGGTGAAATGATTCTATCATGACATGGGGTAGTTATTTCATAATTTAATTTCATTAGGTCACAAATGCTGACTGATAAGACAATCATTTAGTGCGTAACACCATAAATAACTTCATCAATATTGAGGACAGCAAGTACTATGGCTACAATATTTAGTGAACCAGTATTCTCATAATGTGGTTGAGGTACATAGTGAAATGTTGATTAAAAAGAGAAATTTTCTATCAATCCTCTAACATATAAGATGAGAGGGGAAAATTATTCAATATATATTTTATAATCACTTATGATTGGTTTTCTCCCTAGATTTGAAAATCCAATAATGATCATGTTTGATATCTATGGTTGTAGGGATTGTTCAATGGTAACAATGAGGTCTTGGTATTGTACCTCATTATTATTTTTATATTTTGATAATGATAAATAGAAAGGAAAAAAATTTTATTTTATAATGGAAAATAAACAATAAACTAACCTAATTAAGTTGTAGTTTTTTCAAATTCTTTCTAATAGTACTTCTGGATATACCATACTAATACATATCTATCAATCATTTAGTTTCATAGAAAAACTCTTTTTCTAAATTTATTGTGTCTAGTGGTGTGATTTTCAGGTTGGGATGTTTTATAATAAAATCTATAAGGGACTACACATTAACTAATTTATATGAAACAAATGACATGAGTAGTTATTTTAAAATAATGTCCCATCATTTGAAATTCTCAGTTTTCATAGGATGATGAAGGATATACTTGAGCAGGAAAATACTAGAGACCCAATGGATCTCAATATAGTTCATGTAATAAATCATATTTTTCACTAAAAACATGAGTTTTAGTTATTATTCTTGATATTAAAATAACGTGTCTTAGAACATAGAATTTCATGACTATGATAATAGTGGTTTTTTCATTCCCTACAACATTTTTTATACATGGAGAGTATCGGGAGATAATTCCATAGTGACTAATAATTGAACCTTTAATTTTTTTCCACTAGAGGAATCATTACTAGTGGGTGTAGTATGAACTATTTGAGACACTCAAATGATTCTTGGTAGTCCTCATTATATTATTAGGAAACACAGTTTATCATTAACATAATGGAGGGAAAATACATTCAATCCTTGTTTGCTATAAAATGATCAATGTAAGAATGGTTTCCATAGAGTCCCAAGCTGTATTAATATTATAGGGCTGTGACACTACATTTATTTCAATGATCCTTTCCTGATAGACAACAATTTGGATTTGGCATACTAAAAAACTATAAAATCACTAAATTACTATAATGGATGATATATATAGATTTATATTCAATGTATGCCTCTGCAACTTTCTGAATATTTTTTGAAGATATATGAGTTTATTACATCATTGTAGATATTTGAAAATATAGTCACAGACATAACATTTAGATATTCATCCCAAAAAATGATTTACTATTTAATGTACTGTGAATTGGTATGTAGTTATGACCTACTTTATTTGAAATAGAATCTCTTGATAGAAAAATATCCCAAAATGAATTATACCCAACATAGCCATTCATTTGGGAATATGATTGGAACCTATTTGTTTGATTGATAAAAAGACAAATTACTACCTATTATAAATTATTTGATGATCCAACCTAAATACCATCCAAAACTAGTACCTAAGAAGGTAATCTATACACCTAAAGAGAAATCAGAATCCCCGTGGGATGGAAAATAGAACCTATGAAACTGATCAGAAATATAGGGAATTATTTCTCCCAATATAAAGCATCAAGAAGGAAAATATAGACACAATATATAAAGCATAAGATATGATAAATATATTCCATAACTGAAACAAACAACAGAATGAAAAAAAATGTGAGGGAAGAAACAATATCCACATCTTGGTCTAACCACATATGAATTCTAAAATCGGAAAAACCAACTAATCAATGTAAATGTGAGGGAAGATTCCCAACATCTCACCACAAGCTACCCAACTTATCTGACAGAAAACCTTATTGCCTCATTATGGTACCAATCTTGTACCTCCATCGAAAAGAATATATGGTATATACATCACTCAAAGGGTATTAAAGGTGTAAATAATCATGATATATATGGAGTCACCTAGGTGTTCCATTTGAGTTATATGAATAAATATCCATTTATAAGAAAAATTAATGAGAAAAATATATGGGAAAATGTTTCCCATTTTTCTATCAAAAACATCAAAAAATATATTAATTTATAATTTTTTCCACATTTCAAATTAATGATGGTAAATTAGTTTCAATGAATTTAATATCCATATATTACTATAGATTTATCAATTAAAAAATTAAAATCATTATCATGTCTCGTTTATAATTCATGGTAGTAAAATTAAAACAGAACAAACAAAAATACCCTATATAGGTTAAAAAGCACATGCCCCATCATTCTAGGAATTAAATTGGGTCAAATTTTCTATAACACCCATACCTACCATAGATAATCATGTATATATAAATACACTTGAAAAATAAATTTATTATATATATTATATGAAAACTCTATAATGTTATCCCTCAATAGGTCTAACAATTCCCCTTAAAAACAAGCATTGGGAGAAGATGAAATTCATATGAGACTCCCCTAAAAATGTATGAGACTTATTAATATACCTTTAACCTAGCTATCCAAGGCATCCCATGTTTTCTATTTACAAAATCAATTCATAAAACCATTTTGAACATAATGTTCATTGAAATCTATTTCAAAAAAACATTAAATAATTCTTTGAAAATATATTTCCATTTACCAAAACAATATTCTAAAACCACATATAAAAAAATATATGTTCCAAAAATATAAAAAATAATTCATATAACTCAGTTTAATTTATGAGAACAATTTCAAAAAACTGAAGAAAATGATATTCACTACAAAGGTTATAGAAAAAACTAGCTGCCGGAAAAATTGCTTCCCACATGCCCACATAATAATCCACCAACACAGAGGACCCAAAAATAATAAAAAATACCCTAGAACAAATATAATAAACTAATAATTGATTTTATTTTTCTAATTATGTTGATGGAATAGATGATACATCAAATACATCCCAAACACACACCCATCACAGCACAACTGACAAAACAATGACCTGTGAAATTGATCACATAGTACTTATAGAAAAAAAAAGAAACACCTACACATGTCAACATGTTTGATAATGAAACAAAAAAACACATCCAAAATAAAATTCAATAATAATGGAAAAATTATTACACACCTAAAGAGATGATATCCAATATCCATGAAGACGAAATGCTGAATAAATTGATCCAGACTAAGTGGAGACTCCCAAAATCATCTGAAATTCTTTCTCGGTCAATATCCAAATGATCTATGAATGAATATAAACAAAAATCAACTGAAACACTCCCTAAAAACACTGATCATTATAATTAAATGGAATATAATTCCTTCACACATAGTGTAATCCATGGGGATCATATACACTGAAAAACCCATATCCTTAAAAAAAATTCATAATATTATATAGTGGGTAACCTAAACACATTGTGTAATCCATTCAATATGTATACTAGGTTAAAAAAATGATTCTCCCGAAAATTAAACATAATTTACTTCAATTACCCAACATGTAAATTTCCTATCAATACCCTAAATTTATATTTTCACAAGAAAACAGTGAACCACCACTTTCATTCTCTTAACATGGGGAGAATCCCACAATTCCATCAGGACATTTATACATAGACATCCTTAATTAAAACAAACATACATTCATTATAATTAGTTCATTTTTCATATAAAATATTTTCATCTTTAGGAGTCTGCAGATGAACAACAATTAAAGGGAAAGATATGTAATTTGAATGGTTTTACCTTAATTTGGGTAAAAAGATGTTACAGACTCTCCACCATAAGGAATTCCATCCATAGGAGATTATGTTGAATAATGAATTATGTTAAAGCGGTGAGGATAGATCACTATAATAAATTAATCGTGCTCCTGTATCTTATGAGGATCCAATCTACACCCCTATATAAACTTTCAAACTGAATCAAATTACCATGAAAAAAAATCACCTGAAATTCCATGATTTTAACTAGCTACTCAACAATAGAAACATGTAGCATGAAATAATTAATTTTTATACTGAGAACATGGGAGTGGACATAGTGGTATTTCTAAGTAATGATATGTGGAAAACATCAAAAATTCATGTGAATTAAAACATTAATTATAAATGATAATAAACATTCCAAATCTACATTGTAATCACAAATTCTCCAACATAAATCTGAGCCATATTACCCGATATCCCATGATGTTAGTGACCCAAATAATGAGAAACAATAAAAAACCCAGTCTCCAACCAAAAGATACAAAAGGATAATTCCATTGATCTAAATCATATTTTCAAACTCTTCATTGTAAATATACGTTGACATAAATCATGAATCTTCCATGTCATCTCATGGTCAAAAACATGGTCCCGCCAATGAATATTATCCAACAACATCCCAATAATGAGGTGACCTTCATGAGAGACCATACAAATCCTCTAAATGATCCATTATAATTGATGAATGATAACTTATACAATAAGTAATCACAACCAGTCATATATGTTTAACCAATGATTCACCAAATCTATGTCACAAGCATGAAACATATCATTCAAAATCTAAATATCATGCACTTTTTGACCGTCTATCTATGGATGGTAATATATTCTTAGACTGACCTAATACCCCATCACCACATGGAGTCTCCATCATATCCTTCAAGTGAAATTGTGATCCATTTTTGATGCAAAGACAATATAGACTCCATGAAACCTCACACCTTCATGAACATACATCATACATAGATATTCATTTTTTGATGTGTCTTATCATAATGAAATAAGGTGGCCCTGTCAACTGATCAATCACCACCATCATACATAGATATTCTTTTTTCATGAACGTACATCATACATAGATATTCCACCCTTCACCTATTTCTAATAAAAATATATTTCTAAGAAAAGATATAAATATAATTCTTATGGTCAGAGAAGTCTGAGAACATTTTTCCAAAAAGATAATAAAACCAATATTTAAGCGCATTAATAAATATGTAATGATATATATATAGAGTGAGTTAATTATTCTCATGTGGTAGAAGATGAAAACAACTGTAATCCACCACATGACCATCTTTCACAATCACACAACCCAAAATAATGCTCGAATAATTAAAAAATAACAAATAACCTTTCCTTATATCAGGTAATATTAGAGTAGGATATAATTTCAAAAGTTATTGTAGTGTTTTTAGTGATGAATCTCACATTACATCCAATGTGAATTTCAGTCCTTCATGGAAATAGTAGTGAAATGGGACATGAATTTTGAGAAGCCCGTAATGATATATTTATAGAATCATGTAAGACCAAAGACTCTCCGAATATCATAGAAATTATTAGGATCCTCCCACAATAATAAAAACATTACCTTATCATTTTAAAAAGATAAACCATTTTATGAAATCACGTTCCATTTGAAAATCAGTTATTGGATTGAAATGTTTTAATTATAAATATTTTCATCCAAATGGCGTTTCCTTGACATTAACAAAACTAAACACATGTTGCCCTCCTTATTACGAAGGTATTTCATGTACATAAAATTTTCATCCAAGAAAACGACCACACATGTGTTGAGATAATTAAGGAATATTAAATTAATCAAATTCTAGGAATCCATAAGTGTGTTAGTTAGAAAGAAACATCAATTGATTATAATAATGTCTATATATTTTCATGAAATTTTTCTTCGATATATCACACTCTTGAAACCTAAGTGGGTAATAACCATACTGAATATCAATTTCTAAAATACTGTTTACCCCATTATAATATCATAAAATCATATCCATGAGGCAAAGGTTACTTGTTCATAACTGTTATTTGGATCAAATTTTTCTACATCACATACATTTAGAGGGAAATGCCTTCCTTCATGTAAATGAGAACTAGGGATTCCCAATGAGAAAAACTAGGGTGAAAAAAACCCTTAGTCACTAGAACATCCAACTAAATCTTAAGATATTTCATATCTGTTAGTCCCAAACATTAATAAGGTATTGATATCAGCTAAATCCATTGAACTCATTCATATGTGAACTACATATCCATCTCTAGAGGAAGACTGAATAAATCATCTAGAAAAATATCATGAAAGTCCCGAACAACAATTTTAAGATCAAAAATAACAAAAAAATCATTGGACATGACTACTACAGAATACAAAAATCACTTGATCTCTATGAAGGAAGGTCATGTATGAAGATACTTCATACTCATCTCTCCTTGGAACACATGTGACCATCCAAGAGCTACTTGAAGTGAAAAGTTATAATTATTAATGAAAACCTCCTCATGATGATAAAATATCCAATCTATACTAATTTTGACGTTAAAAAAATCAAGTTCAAGAACTATAAAAGCCTAGTCCAATCTTGCATCAGCTTTTAATAGTTCACAAGAAGGAAACTAAAACTCCTTCTTTATCCTCTTTCTAAGAGTTGTCTCTAACTCTATAAAGATGGAATGAGCTCCAACATAAGTTAACTAAAATCAAAATATTATATAGATACAAACAAAATGGATGAACGCATATCAAATAATGAAATCACTAGGTAGGATGAAAGTAAAAATTGTACCACTCACTGTCACTAGAAACGTGTCTACCTCTGTTGGATACTCATATAATTTATCATGTTATTTCACATATAAGAACAATGTATAGAGCATCAAAGTATTTGAATAATTTTACTATTCCATAGTATCGTTTGGAACATACGATCCCTAAACATGATAAGCAGTATACATAACATGATTGAGATTCTACAGTTATTCAAACAATGAAAACTATTATACATCATTGTAGGTAAACTAAATTGAAACAATCTATATCTGAACATTACACACTAATAGAAAGTTATAGGAATACCACTATCTATAACTGGGGTCTTTGAAAAGTCCTACTATCCAAAAAAATGTCGTTTACTCCTATGATGATCCATTCTCTTTCTATTTTTACATAGCATGCCATGGATTCTTCCACTAGCTATAAGATAAGGGGAAGAACATCAGAAATTTCTTGCCTTATTAATCTCTTCCACTATCCCAAAAATAATTTTTTCCACATAGGTGAATTGAATTATCATAAAAACCTATGATATAATATACAGTTAAAACCTACGGGTACTTATGATCCTTAATCTGTATATTCATTATTACATATAGTAAAAAATTAACACGCTTAGAAAAATAATTATTGTACAGTAACACTATGTTCTCTCCATAATAAAATGTTAATAAATCCATAAAAATTTAAATCATCATCTACTATTAAAAATATTAAAAGAAAAAGGGATTCTTTAAACCCTTAAAGACCAATACAACATGCATATATGAATATCTGATTGAATCCAAACCAATTTTTGTTGGAAGATATGTTTTGAAAGCTTCACACTTCACAGTGATGCACTTAGGTGTACCTAGGAAGTAAAATATTAGATCGCCTCTGTAATGTTATTCTTTATCTTATTGAGATTCATTGAGACCATTAATTGACAGTGGTTTCTCCCACAATAAATCCCATGAATATTTCATTCTCAGATAATTCCTAGTTGTACCCCAACAACTGTGTTCTATGGGTGTGGTGGATTTTGGTCAATATCAAACGCTTCCCACACAATCACCTAGAGAATATGCTGATCAACATGATGATTCCACTATAGAGAATTAGATACACCTTCACAAGGAACTCACCAAACCTGTCGTAGAGGCATATTACTACACACTAAAACAATGTAAATGATCATAGGTAATAAAAATATTAGTTAAAAAATCCCATAACCAAAAACCAAGATTATCATCAAAAATCAAAACATTAGACCCATATCCAAAATCCCAAATTAACATGAGTCTCATCATGACCAGAGGTAGTTAATATATATCAAAAATATACTTATCAATTCTTGAAATCTATATATCATATATACCAAACATCCCATGATAACAGATATAGTGTACAGACCACCATTGATACCAAAATGTGGTGAACCAAACCAAATACCTTATACACCTGGTACATTACATGATATTCCATATAACCACTGTGAATTCATGATCCCCATGGGCTAGAGGCTATTACCCAAGAAAATAATCACAAATAGAGGAGATTATTTCAACCAATATGAAGAAGAAATATGGAATATACAGATTCATCAAATAAAATACCAGGAAGATAAAATAGATCCTATAACTAAAAAAACATGGGAAATAAAACAACTCAATAGTAGAAATAATATGTAAGTTTCTGTAAAACCACATTAGTCTACCCAAATAAGAAGACCCAACTACTCCATGTAAATCTGTGGCAAGACTCTCACCATCTCATCATCATCTACCCAAATCATCAAACAAAAAACCTCACCACCTCTCTATGGTGCCTTTCATTTAACTTCATTGAAAGACACAATAAATTCTACAAACAAAAAAATTGGATATGAAGGTTTTGATCTAACTTTCTCAATAGGGTCTCACATAGGTTTTCCATATCAAATATTGGAATAGTAATTCATGTATTATAAAAATCAATTAAAATAAGGAATGATAATTGTTCAACATTTCTTATATCAAAATCGTGGACATTTCAATAATTTCATCATTTTCAAGTAAAGTAGGTTAATTAGTTTCCATTAATTTTATATCCATATATAACAATAGATATATAATATTCAATTATAGAAAATCGTGTATTATATCTCACATAAAATCCATGTAAATAAAATAAAAACAATACAAAAATCCAAAAAATGGGGACAAAACAGGTCAAATCACACTAGGGATGACACTTGGTCTATATAGATTTGAAAAATGAACGTGAAAAATAAATTTGTGTATGTGTAAAGCCACAAGATAGGTGTTTCATATCTATAAATTTTAGTATCACCCTATAATGATCACCCCGCCAATAAGACTAATAATTACCAAGAACAATAGGCATTGGGTGTAGAGGAAAGTACCCTGATAGTCCCATCCCAATAGTAGAGGAGACATCATAATACAACTTCCAAATAAGTACACAACACATCCCATGTGATCTATTTTTAGAATCAATTCATTAATACATTTTCATCAGATCGTGATATTAAATCCATTAAAAAACCATTAAATTGTTATTTAGAAACAATTTTCCATTTAACAACAATAGGTGAATACTATCATTTATAAAAACCCACTTCCACAAAAAAATCACATCATTTGATTTAATTTAATAATAAAATTCCAAATATTAGGAACACAATCATTTCATTAACATAGACTAGAGATGGAACCACCTAACTCACAACTCAGTTCACAGATACCATATCAGAATCCACAAATGATGAACAATCAATGAAAATAGAGGCTCTATGACCAATATACACATCTCATAATTGATTTAATTTTACAAAGGCGATCAGTAGAGAAGATGAAACATAACATACCTAAATAATTATCACCTAGAAAACCACAACCAACAATGATATGTCCCGATGAACAAGATATTAGAATGAATGTAAAGAGAAACATTCTGAAACATCACCAATTGTCATCAAATTTGATAATGCAACACAATGGAAGTAAATATATTAATGAAAATGAACAAATAGAATGGATTAAACACCAAAAAATAAAAAATAAAACAACAACAGTGAAACATTGTTGATGGAATTGGTCTAGTCTGAGCAGATAATCCCAAATTTCCCAGAGAATTCATCACAGTCAAGATCCAAAGGATCTATCATAGAAGGAAATGAAAAATAAATATATAATCAACCTAAAATACGTGATTTTTAAATATACATACCATATAATACCATTACACCTTGTTAATCCATGGGGAAAACATATATGAATTTATTTTATCATTTTCATAAAAAAATGGTTTTTATCATTACAAGGTGTGCAGAATCTACATAACTTGTTCTCCTTTTAAACAATATTCTAGGTTCACAGAATATTCTATTCAAAAATTAGAGATAATTTACTACCAATATAATTTTCTAAAATTTATTCCATAGTATATAACTCAATATTATTATAAGAAAACAATATTCCACCTCAATAATTCTACGAACATGTGAAGATTCCCACAAATCCATCAAAGAACTTATATGTGGACTCACTTAATTAAATCAAACATGAATCACCTGGCATCAGGTAATTTTAACCAACCAATTATATTGATCATTAGGTGTCCCAGTAAACACATTAATTATAGAGAAGATATGTAATGAGAAGGGAGTTACCTGAATGAAGGTAATGATTTATTATAGATAAGTTTTTATTAAGTGATGGTTATGGCCTCTAAAATCAATATATAACATGATAATATGGAAATTTCTACTGATGTTTATGATGTTAGGTAGCCATTTAGGATACTTTAGTTCCATTATAGTCATGTATTTGATAAATTTTTCAATTTTACAATCTATATTAATGGAGAAATATAATTTTATACTCCCATCAAACTGTATCAAACATCAATGGTGATTAGGTAAGAGTATGTAGTGTATAGACACATCAGGGTTCAACCAAATAATTTCTATATAATTCATTGGTGATATCTATCAATTGTTTTTGAAAATGTCATGTAAATTTCATTCTTATCAAGATTCATGATAGAACTAATCAACATTTCCCACAAGTCTTTTTCCCTATATTCACATGACTTATGTCAAATAAAGAGGTAGATATTCCTTTAATGCGGGAGGAGAGATATTAATTATATGCTATTATTAATCAACCTTTGATTTTGTGAATATATTATTCATTCATGATTTAAAATTTTAGGGGATCTCAATATTTACCATGGAAATAGATTCCATGGGAAGATATATTGGTATCTAGTAGTAAAAAGTAATGAAAATGAGATTCTCATGATGATTTTTTTCTTTTAAACATCCACTGGGGGAAGGAGGAGTCATTGCGTCTTGAGTTTGTGAGAATTCATGGGGAATAATCGATTTTTTCAAGTGATATGAGGGAATTATCAGACCCCAATAGATAATTATAAAGATCGAATTTCATTGAAAAAACACCAATTAAGATGAATACCCTCACATGTACATGAGATAATACTATATTCATCTCAAGATTATAGACATGAAATAATACAACAACCTCAATTAGCATTATAAGAATAACATTATCAGTATAAGGAATGCTACTAGGATTCCCAGATGCAATCCCCAATCCATTTCTTTCAGTAACCAACTTATCATTATCCACCTTTTGTGGATTTTATTACTTCTTGTAGAAACCCGTCACAACATATATGGCTTCATAATGCATAAGTATGACACCAACAACATGAAGTATTTTGACTATCCTATCGATGGGGGATTTCAATCACTAAGGAATTTTTGATGGTATGACCACATTACTATGAATACCATGTATTACAAAAAATAAATTATATTTTATAATTCATGATAACTATATTTATTATGTGATATCCCCATACATATACATTGGATTTGTCTTCCCAGTATGAATTCTCTCACTCTGATCATGCCCTCTATTGGTAATTATTGAGTAAGATTAAACCTCCTCACTATATCATATAAGATGGAGGTTCTAAATTATTATGAGGTTGATACTATTTCAATTCTCAACTAGAGCCGTTTGTATAATGAAATTTTCATGTTTTACTGAATGACATACGAGTATTTTATATTTCTTGAAAAATAAAACATTTAATGTTCTATAAAAGTGATAATGAAATGATATTCTGGTGGCATGGTCTACACTCAACAAACCTTGGATGAAATTACATATTTCATCAAAAATTGTAGCATATAAAAGTATTAAATGACAGAATATTTGAGTTCAATTAAATTATATGTAGAATCCAAGATTGGTATTTTTTCTAAAGAATAACCAATTGTTTCAGAATGTATTATTTGTGTGATAATGTATGATATTCCCCATATGTGGTCACTATTTATTCTGTTACTGATTATTTCTAGTGTTATAGTTATACATGCATAGTTATTGAGTTGATGTTGGAGGAGACACTAAAAATGGTGTAGGTTGCACCATCCTTCCCCTTTTTCTGGGATGATCAGATAATCACAGCCCTACTAGTCTTTCACGTGAAATGAATATCCTTGAACAAGTTATGGAGGAATATTGAGAAAATATATGGTTCAATTTGGTTTTATGTAGTCATATACCATGGATCATGACATAATATATTGATTCAATTTGGATTTGACCAAAAAATTGGGTTTAAAGATGCTCAGGTCATCCCCAATATAATCATCCTCTACAACCTCTACCTCCAAATCTATGATATTTTATGAGGAAATCATGCTAGGGGGCATCATAATCATTTGAAAAATGATATTTTAGGTAAAATATGTTGAAATTATCTATTCAACTAATATGGTTCATGTTTGGTGTGGTGATTACAATTCACAAGATATTGAAGAAATTTAGAACTTCTGAGTTAGAGATATTGAGGGAGATGGATATGTCTCATTCTACATTGACTTTTAATGATTATAATGATTATATATACCTATGGGGGTTTATTAAATTTTTCATTACATGATTACAAGATCATTTTCGACATAAAAATATATTATCTCAAGGTGAAGTGAAATTGGTCAGGTATATTTATAGTAATATTGTTATCATACTTATTTAGACACCTTGAAGAAAAATCATTCCAGTAACCCTCATATTTTGGTGGAGTAATGGTTTCACTTGTCACCTTGGATGAGTCAATCTCTAGGACCACATTTACAGAATCAATAAAAATATATAGGAATTATTTGAAGAAAAATTGGAATTGGATCATGTGACATAAACACTTATAAAAAACTAAATTGAAAAAACAATCATTGTGGTGTACATATTCAGGTTTCCATAGATATAGAAGTTTGAGTTCATTATTTTTCATAGATGTATGGAAATAACCAGTAACCTAATTATTTTTAATGGGGTAAACTTTTTTAATCCATTCATAAATTAATGGAAGACCATAATATATTCTTATTTTAGGATGAGGTTATTTTTTTCCACTGTTTCTCTATGATAGATATGGATAGTTCGATGCCTATATTTGTGCTTGAACACGAACTGTGAAATGATTGTGGGTAAAAATAGTTATATTAGAAAAATCATGGAATATTCAAGGATAGATAATCTATGTTAAAGGTGTCTCTATCTCATCCCAAATATTTTCAACATCAATTTCTTGAAATTCATATTGTCGGAGAGGGATACTAAGTGAATATTTTAAACCTTACATATGGAGACAAAGAAACAAGGCCTCTAGTTTTCATGTTTTTTTTGTAATTTGTGTGGATTAAAATTTTTTATTTCATTAATGTTGTGCTGAAATGATAATAGAATTATTGATAGTGGTCTTCCCATCCCACAACAGATCCTATTGGAATGATCTTTTACCAATTGAAAGATCTCCCTATCAGTGTCTATACAAACCATCTTAGTTTTGATACATCATACTGATCTCAAGGGCCAATCCTTAGGCTACGTCAGTGCATGAAGTCGTGATATGATTTCTTATATCACACACGTCATCAAAATTTATGAAAATAGGATTTCCAAATTTTGTTGGGAAGTGGAATATACTAATTAATGATATAGATTCCTATCAAAACGAATAGGTTCATGTTTCACATGAATTCATTCCATTTGATTTACAATATATTCAATATTGTTGATGATTTATAAAGGTACTATTTTCAGGTCCACCTACACTCTAATGGAAGTGGGTGAGGATTGAGGTGGAATACCGCGTTCCATATCCCTCTTATTCAATAACCATACTATGACTGAATGATCGCCTATATTAAGATGATTCCAAGGGGGAATATTTACAATAATTATTTCTATATTATGTTGTCTGAAATTTTTTATATCTTTCATATACTATGTTATACATTTATATCTGGAGGTATTTTCAGATATTATTTTTGGTGAGTGGGATATAAGAACACTTTCCCCTTTATCATTGATAGTGTTCCACTATATAGGTTTCATTTCATCATTGAAATGTTCATATTTCTATCTCTTTCATTGATTCTCTGTATGTGAATCCTCAAATTATACATCTAGATCGCATACCTCTTCAGGAAAATATTTTCTGTAGAAACATTATGTGTTTATGTATTAATAAGGATCATATAATGAGTTTATAGGGATGAAATTGATTGTGGTATATCATGATATAATGTTTTTTCTAGTATTTTCCATGTAATACGGCTATTATGCACCAGTTACTCCTCCTTTGGGGTTACATTAGAGTTGTTTCTCTGACACCAGACCATACTGTGCCATTTTGGCTAACAACCCTTCAAGTATTTGACTTACTTTTCTATACATTCCAACTCTCTTGTTCAATGAATAATTATATTAATGGTGTATATGGCCATTCTTCCTAGTATGACAAGAAATAGTAAATTTATTTCTTGAAGTGACAGGAATGGATGGGAAACCCACTTTAAATATTTTCCTCCCATATTGAATTTTTTTTTCATTATGTGGTGATGATAATGATGAAAATAAATCCATCCACAACAATTGGGGAAGTTTTTTGGCCACTATTATAACATTATAGTCATGTTGTTGAGGATTATTTGATTCTAGTCAAGGATTTAATAGGTTCTGGGAAACATTTTGTAACATAAATACCCACACCTATATGAGATGGGGTAGATCTATAACCGATTTTGGTTTATCCAAAATCGTATGGTGTTGTTAGGATCCAACAGATTGATATTTAGATAAAATTGACTATATACTCTTGTTTTATGGGTTTCTATATTTCATTCATTATTATTTTTGATATCCTTTTATAGTTTTATGACCCGATGGGTGGAGGTCATTGTAAAAATTCCTCCTGAAATTATGGGATGTGTTTTCTTCTAGATTGATTCTATAGTGGATTCTATTATAATCCATTTTATTTTTTATAATTCTACGCATGAATGATCCAAAAAACATGCCAATATATGATTGAAGTATATTTCGTTGATAACATGTAATGTAGTCCACAACATTGGCTTTTATGTCAGAATTTGGATTCCATTTTGTTGAGGTGACTAACTCATAAGTATTTTTGTATCCAACTCCATCTTTTTTCAATATCATTAAATCAACAATGTGATGGATTCTCTTTGTATTTAATAGTTAACCATTGTGTTACCTGACCCCTGATTTCTCTTTCAAATATGATATTAAAGGATGAAATTCTTGGGGAGTTCTTTTTTTATGAAGAAAAGATAAAGTTAATAACTCCATAAATTCTCCATGCTTGAATAAAAAAATTGTTTCAGGCCAAATTGATTATTTTAGGTAGTGTTTTTTTGAAATCATGGTAAGCTTTGTGTAGATTGTCACTATAATTTTATGATATTTGGTCTTAGTCTGTAATGATACCATCCTGTTCTATTTAGAAATAGATAATTTGTATAGTTTGAATTTGACCCTATTACCCTATATTTTATTGGTTTATAGATTTTAACTAGCAATGATTATCCCACATGTTTAGGCATATGTAAATCTTCATGTCCCCTAGATAATTTATAATATCCCAGAAAAAAGTTATGATTGAAATAAAATGTTAGGATGTTATTTGGAAATAAATATTTCCATATATCAATGTTGTAATAATCTTCATAAAATTTATATGACTACACTTTTTCAGACCATAGAGGATGCTTCCCTATGTATCCTGCTGACCGTGATGAAATGATGATGATAGTTGATGATATATAATGTATTGTTAACCTCTTTGTTTACATAAACTACCTATATTAATGTGTATGAGTATTGAACACCTCTCTCTATGATGGTTCCTAGGAAAGTGGAGAATTTTCATATCTAATAGATATATCATTTTTTGGAGGTTCCCCATGGAGGATTTTAGGAGTATAGACTTTTTGATCCATATCTATAGTTCCATGAGGAGGACTATTGATGAAATGATTACTTAGTGCATTATTTTAAGAGTGTAAGGACCCTAGAGGGGTTTTTAGATATTTTTATAACATACAATAGGAAACTATAATAGATAAGATTAGGAATATGATCCTCACACTTATTTATGGATGGAATATGCTAACATTCCTTTTTTTGGGATGAGTTGGAATATGAACATGATACAAGGTGGTTTCTAGAAAATATTAATTACAATTTTATATTTAGGGGATATGATCTCCCATGTTGTATGTTGATGGATTATATCACTAATGTTATGTATCATGAGAAGGAATATGAGCCACCGTATAAGAGGTTGTTGGAATATGTCAGTCAATCATGGATGAATTATGGGTATGATCCCATATTTAATAAGGGCCCCAGTTAGAATATTATGATATACATCAATAATGGTAGAAAGGATATGATAATTCTCTTATATAGCCATTTAAGGATGATATTTCAATCATTTATTTGAATATATATCAATATGATCCTAGATTTTTAGAGCTTTAGTAATATTCCATATAAATTTATTAGTAAGAATAAGAGACTTCTCTATGACTATTAACAAATTATTTTGAAAAATCATTGTTAAAGAGGGGATACAAGATAGATCTCATTCCTTTGGAGTATTACTTTGATATTTTCCTATAGGATTGTGTGACTTTCAAGGGGTATATACAAAACAATGTTGCCGATCTACTGTCCAAAACATTATATGAACATAGACCAAATGCATTAGAGTATTCTTCCTATATTTATCGATATGAATGTTCACCTATCTAGGTGAATGACCCAAATTAAGGTGGTGATCCCAATTCCCATTGAGGATATTGGTTTGGAATGTTCGCATTCCTTTATCAGGATATTCCAATAATACTCATGGATTGGAAAATACTATGTGGTTTCTTTGGAGTAGCCACTAGTCACTACTGATCATGGTGATATGATGTGATAGCTATTGTGATATGAATATTTTCATGTCCATGTATCTTTACTAATGGTCAAATACACTGAGGATGATCTAATATTATTTCTATAATGAACTAATAATTTTCTAATTTGGTTGTAGGAATGTAGGCGTACTCATTAATAGTCTCCATGTTATATGGAATGATGTCATATATTGATGTGTTGGTATAATACTTATCCTTTCCTCCCTGGGAAATCATAATATATATTCTTATTGGATTCCAACATTGGGGAAGGGATATGTGCCTCGCCCATGCTTGCTAGTGGAATATGCACACAAACCTAATCCAGGTGAGTAGGGATATGAGCCTCCTAGCTAGATATAGGTGGTATATACCAACATTATATATAATTGGTATTGTGGATATGATATTAGTCCGAGTTTTCCCTGACGTTATGTTCCATATGATACATCCTAGGTAGTATTGGATGAATGTTCATGGTGAAAACATGTCAGGAGGAGCCATATGTTGTAGAATGAGGGGATCCTATTGAATGAAAATTGTTATAGAAGTTGATAGAAGCTATACTAGAAATATCATAAATATGATCGATTCATAGTTTACTATATAAAGAACCATCATATGATATGAAGAGTTATAATTGTCGATCTCTGAAGATAATCATATGAATTGATTTGTTGTAGCCACATGAGACATTGGAGTCATTGAAGCTTTCCCTTAATGATATAGAGCTACTAGAATTAGTGGATTGAGACCTCTATATGTATCTGTTATAGTTGTAATTTCACAATGTTTTTGGTATCCCCAAACCATCATGATTGACCCCTGAAGAAGAAGTCATGGGGTGGTTGATGTTTTCTTAACATGCATAGGTTACTACCGTAACTTATGTTCATGAACATTTACATGATGAAGACATGATCTTGGGTAAATATGTTTATGATGGAGGATCTATAGACACAAAGATTATTTTGAATATGTTAATTGATCTATTAATCATTTCATGTGCAAAAAATGCATAATAAAATGTGCATGTGTAAAAAAATGTCTTTTATTATTCTTGGGTGATCCATTTTTCTCACATAGAATTTGAATGTTGATAGTGAAATTATTTTATGGGAACCTTGATTACATTTTATTATTGAAGTATTTCACATCCAGATTATAATTTTACTTTTTATAGAATATTATAAACAAAATGGACCAACACATGGTCAACCGATTGTATTTATTGTTTAGGAGACTCATATGATGTTAAATTTTTTTGTTACATCAAAAATGTGTTTTTGTTCCCCAAGAGTAGGATACATGATGTATGATGCATATAATTATTATTTAACTGAATCATTTCAGTCTTTTACACATGAATCACCATTTATCCTTTCATCATATATATATGGTATCTAATGACTAATTTTTGGGTTTCGTGTATAGTGGTTAAATCATTCACATCAGGATTACAATTTTCATCTTTTATAAAAACACTATACATATTCCAAATACCTAACAAGCCACATAACCCATTTCTTAAGGTAGTTGGTCATTCAGTGATTCAAACAAGACTATTTGTAGGAACACACATTGGTTGAGTGGATGGGAGGAGGGGTTCATTTCACGCTTTACATGGTGAGTTATAACATATTCCAAGACACAGTTACTATTTAAATATATGAACCTAAATCACTTCCAAATAATGATGTTGGATTGCTACTCTATGCCAATGATCTGGTGTCAGATCCTTTCACATGTAAAGGAGGTTCTAATTATGATACCATATGTATGTTTTTTATTTTTTATATCTTTCCCTTTATTTCTTATTAATGTAATCATGTTAATATTTTGAATCCATATTAAAAGACAATCTAGAGTTTACAACCATCCAAGTAGGTGATTGGTGTTTTGAGGATGGTGTTGACCTTTTATGAGGCATCATATGTATCCTATTTATTATTGAATTCAAAAACAATTTTTATCATTCCATACCATGATATATAGTTTAACATCATGTCGGGACGAAATATACTATGAAATTTTGTAAAATATTATGTAATTTTACTGTGATGAATGATTCCTACAAATCCAGTATATATCCAGAATCAAATTCATTATATATCTATTTCCCCTCAACCCAGTAAGAGGGGATTATAGATCATTAATTACAGTGATTTTTATTTCCAAAGGGTATAACAATATGGTAATTTCTTCCAAACATTAAATTAAGTGGATTACATTGTATGGGGGATGTTGAATCATGATGCTAAACAAAAATTACTCACTTAGGATACCCTGACTAGTGTAAATTAATGATCATAGGGATATGATAGTTTCACATCCCTAAGCCCTTATGAGTAATTCTTGTTGTGGGAAACATGATATATTATGTCATTAGACTCACAGCATATTCATATGGGCCTTATGCACTGGGGAGTTCTTAAGGGGGTATTTAATATGAAGATTGAAAATTTTATAGTTACCCTATGTATATATCACAGATATTACAATGATTTGTATTTTTCATGTATTATTTTGGATATTTTATAGATTATTTTTTAGAATAATATATGAGATAGAATGTTCTTTCAATGTTCTCTGTTCCTAGAATAAATGTTTTAAATATATTAATTATATTAAATTTCATGTGGATGTAGTTTTATAGAAAAAGTGGTATAAAATATACATGGGGAACTAGAATAGAACTATAAGGGAAATGTTGGGTTTAGTACATGATTTTTACCATAGGTTTGACTCAACCTTGGTCAATGTAGGGAGTTTGTTACAAATTCATCATTGGAGGAGAAAATAATAAAATAATAAAATAAATTATTTTAATTTTTTCCATTGAATCAGTGATTGGATATTAATTTAATAGACAATTATGTTAAATTTCTAAGGTAATCATCATACCCCTGCTCTATTGGAGAACCATTGTATAGTGTGTTGGAGAATCCCTTAGGTTAATGGAAATCACATCATGGATCGATGATAGACACAAAATAAATTCAAATGATTCCACCAACGATCATAGAACAACCCCATTTTTTATCTTTGATTGATCTAAACCGATGTAGGACAATTATTTATTGGGATTCATTCCCCATTTCCCAATTCTATGATGAATCAAAATCAATTAACTAACCTATTTATTTTCATATTATTCATATTGTGATATGGGTCTATATTAATGGTTTTTATTAAGATAAATTCTTTAATAATATTTATTTGTAGAGTTTCATTCTAATATAAATAATCATAAATTGATAAAAATCGATCTTGGTATATTCTTCATGTTTTTTCTTAGGATTTTCATCTTTAATGTATTCATTCACTATGAGAATTCATACATTTCTCACGATTTGGTAGTTATTTGATATTCCAAACTCGTACACTAGATTCAGGGAAAACATAAAGGAAATTGAAAATATTGGCTCAGAACAACATAATAGAGGTGCAATGGTGGTAGCTAAAATATATCAAATGAAGGAGATACCCAAATTTTGTGTTCTGGGGTTCACAACAACGGACGATGAATGTAAACATTTTTAGATCAAATCATATAGACAAATATTATAGTTCTAAGATGGAAATATTCACTATGGTTTAATTCATGATTTTCCATAAAGGTGTTCATTATATCTAATTCAGGGTTTAAAAAAAATCATTACAGATTATTGATATGTATTTTTGGGGAAATATTCAATACATGATGTGTAATGTAGTGACACATGTCGTGTTTCCCCCTATTTGGTGGCTAGATATTTGGTAATAGTTACGCATCACATGGAGTGTGACCCTATAACTTGGTGTGTAACGTCTCAATGAATAATTGTTGTGTACCATGGAGTTTAAATGGACATGGGCTTGTGTACTTAGATCAGACCATTCCTTGTAGTCTACTACACACATAGGTACATACGATAATTCATGCTGTAGAACATGAGCAGAGTACATGGGATGAAGACACTATGTGTACTTCTATATTGACACATACAAGGTAGTGACAAGGTTCATTTACCCAGGAAGGACCCAGAGTGAAGGGACATGACTTATTTCCCTACTACATTCCGTTTACTCCATAAAAATTGAATGTGATCTATTTTAACCCATATCTTGGAAAATATTTGTTAGGTTGTATCCCCCATATCTATTCCCTGATGGTTACTATAGAATTATCTCCTACTCCTTGGAAAAATAAACCTTCAAAAATAAATCTTATATTGATTCATTTGAATCCCTCATTAGGACTAGAGTGAGATCTTCTATTCATCTTAGTGACCTAGGTGGAGTTGTTTGTATCATCAGGACCAATACTACATGGATGTTGATCCTCTACATTGTGTGTTAATCTAGATTGAATTTTTGGTACTAACCTATATCCTTGGGTGTCCTCATCATATATGTGTCGTATGTATTTACATTATAAGCATGTGCTTCTTATGTAAATACATGATGAGAATTACCTATCAAAAGGGTGTCATCAGTATAATCAGATTGATAAGTGTGTTCTCTGGGAAGAGTCTTTTGTGGAATATTTGAGCTAGAATCCTAGGCTGGAAAACATCTATTGTGAAATACATTTAGATTGTGTTTCTTTTTTTATTGCATATGGATATTATTGTTATATGTGTTTTAGACATATACCTATGTAGAGATTACTATGCATCCATTATTGTATTATTTGTGGGTTTAGGGTGTCTTACTAGGTATTTTTATACTCAATAACCCTGGTAAACATATTTAATTTTAAGATTCCACCATAGATCATGACATCTAGTGTTAAACATCATGATCGCAATGATGATACCATTAGTGATGAGACACTAATCCAGGGACAAGTTTCATTAGGGATACCTCTAGGTGGGCAAATAGTCATACCACCAACTATTGAGTCACTAATGGTACCCACAGTAGTAAATGATTTGGTGAACATGATGGGAATACATCAATATATTCAGTGATAGAGATCCTTTAGGTTCGGAGGAGACCAAAACCCATAGGTGGCTTAGTATTTTCTTGAGTTGACTACACAAGTATTTATTCATGTTAGGATACCTACAAATCAGATGGTGGTAATTACATTGATCCTTATCTATGGATCAACAGGGCGATGGTGGGCATTAGTGATACAAGAATATGATGATGAGACCACAAAATGGGAATATATTTAGTGAATTTTCATATATGATTTCTTCCTAGCTACAGGGAGGGATGCACCTATCATGGAGATTTTTCACCACCACTAGGTAGTCATGATAGTCATTGAGTATTTGTCGGGGTTTACCAACCGTTATATGTTCTCAATTTATACGATTCAAGAACAATACATCATGTATTAGTCCTTCGAGTGAAGTTTTTGTAGTTTCATATTTCCCAGGGTTATCCCTTTATGCATTAATCCCTATTATGGGGTTATAGATAAAACATTGGGGATTGAGTATTTATTTGATGAGTAGATATGGCCCGCGATTACTGGTAGTAGGAATACATGAGAATATACATCAGTATTAGCTATCCAAAATATGTCCCAAGGACCTTGAAATGATAGATGTTTTAGGAGGAGTTCTAAGTATATAGGTTCTCCACTTTAGGGATATCTTGATGGTCTAGTCACCCCAATGAGAGGTGGTTCTACTAATGTGACTGTAGAGGACATCATGCTCAATATTGACCAACCCACCGTATATCTGACAAATTATCCATAGATGGTCCATTGAGGTAGATACAATAACAGGAGTAGGAAGGTACACATTTTGTGGATGCTAAAGAAAATATGGGAGAGAAGTAGTATGTAGAAGACACTTTTTCTTATTACCGCCACCAACCCTGGTGGTCAAAGAATACTCAAAGAGATGGAGTATACTGTATGATACAGCTGCCAAAAGTCAAAGCATACAACCCAGAGGCTCTAGTAATTATTCTTGGTACCATATGTGTCTTTTATACTATAGATTCAGTAATCATAGATTGGGATTATAGTCATTCATTTCTTATCACATATCTTGTTCAATCCGGAGAGACATCGGTTGATCCTTATTATTGACTTTTACACTTCTAAACTCCTACTGGAGAATACTTATTGATAACACACTTGGACCAACCATGTGACCTGAATCATGGAGGTGATAATTCTTGTTGGGATCTTCATGTAGCAGTGATGTGGCCTTATTATGTCATCTTAGGTATGGATGGGTTATTTACAAGTAATTCCAAAATTTATTATTACATGTGGAGGATGTGTTGTTTCCCTAGTCACGAAACTCAAAACTCCATTTTTAGTTTAATGGAAACACATAAGACACATGATGGACTCATGCATAGGAGTGAAAAACCGATTAATCCTTAGTCAGATTGCGTAACCCTTGGTGTAGTGGATGTTAAGAGTTTCTAGTTTCCTAAATTGGTTTTTGAGTATAATGATGTCTTCTCTAAGGCTGTTACATGCTTACCTACCCACCATGAATATTGACATCTGCATTTATCTACACCCCATGAGATCACTAATATTTTTTCAATCATATTTGACTTCTCATTAAGTGCATCGCGAGATAAGAGTCTAGTTGGAGGACTTCTAGAGAAAGTGATTTTTTAGACCCATCGTTTCACAATAGGTAACCATAGTTTTGATCCCTAATATAGCATAAGAGTGGCTGGTGTTTTAGGTGGACTAATGATGATTGAATTAGTTGTCTATGAAGAAAACCTATACAATACCAAGGGTTGATGAATGTTTTGATCAGATGAGAGGGGAATGATGATTCTTAAAGTATGTCCTAATGTCAGGGTATCAAAATCTATGAATATAGAATGAATATATAAAGAAGAAAATATTTAGATGTCTTTATAGTCACTATGAGTACATGGTGATTCCCTTTGAAATTAAAAACTCCCATCTGTTTTCATGGGATGATCGCACAACAATTCACTGTTTCATTTTCACCCTCACAACACTAGGATAAACATGTGTTATATTGAAAATTATAATTAAAAATAAAAAAATTTATTCCATTTTTGGAAAATTTATTTGTTTTTATTACTGTTAAAAATGGTAATGTTACTAGTTTTGATGATTCCATTGCAGGAGGAGGTGAGTTGGCAGACCCGTGATGATGTCCAAGAAAAATGGGCCAAACTACACTAGATCCATGCACACCAGTGGACCCATCAGTGCATTTATCTTGAACTATGAATCCAAATTGGGTGAAATATTTTGGGCCAGCCTAGAATTCATTAGGATACATTTAGTTTGAAGGAATCCAAGACCCATTCGTCCATATGGTTGTCCAATAGAATTGATTTATCCCACACACCCAATCCGCACAAAGTCAAAATTAGAGTTCTATGATCATTCCATATCTCTGGATCTTTTTTTCCAAATTGTTTTACAATTTCAGTGGAGACATCCAATCGGCAGGGACACAACATTTTTTTCAATGTGAGATAAGGTTTTATGGATGTTGAAACCTATGTGACAAGTTTTTGTAAGAAACTTGTGTGCTCAAAACCACCTTCCAATTTTCTTATAAAATGGAACCTTGGGATCCCTATTTGTATGTTTGGACAAGGAGTGAAATTCTTCCAATTTTGAGTACCATAGGAGTACTCTACTCATATTTTATTTTCAAGAGGCCCCTATACTAGTATGGTGGTTGATAATGAAGAAGGAGTTCCATCCTATCTTCCTTATCCTCTCGATGTCGAGCTAAATGGTGGGCGTTAGTTATGAGGGGGCTACACACATGTCAAGGGAGTTTTGATGCATATATTAGCTACTTGTTTGGAGTAATTTTTATTTTGAAACATTTCATTCAATGTACCATATATTATTTAATATTTGAATTCTTGTTTTGATACATGTGAATGTTATGATCTTAATTTCTAACTGATCAGTCTGAGGTTTTGAGTGCATGACTTGTGTTGTTCTGATTGGAAAACACCAGAATCCATTCCTTAACCACTTACTTGAGATTTCATTCAAATTTGGAAGATCTTATTCCATGAATATGTTCTAGACCATTTCAATACGATTGTTATGTCATGGTTTTGTTCTTCAAGAAATGAAATAAAGGCATAGGTATTAATCGGGATTATAATTAATTTCAACCAATGAATTACTCAAAACCTAAATTAATCTATAAGAACAATGAACATGAAATGTGTGTAGGGAAATAAAAATTACCCCATTACCTCATAATCCATAATCAACACCTTTATCTATCAACTATTATGCTCTTTAAATAATGTTATTTTCATAAAATTGTTTTCAAAATCACCCCCATTTTTAGTACTTTTTTTATTAAAAATTTATACTCTAGACCTATTAATTATCTTTGAGAGACAACATAGGTTCTTCACTAGACTTCAAATCAACCTTAAAAACATAATCAATTTGTCTTTTCATGACAACGCATTAAAATTTTAGCAACGTTTATGGGGAGCGCTTCGGTTTTAGTTTGTGTTTTTGATAAAATTTTTGTATCTTTTGAAAATATCTATTTTTTTTATTATCTACATTTTTGTAATTTGTGTAAATATCTATTTTGTTTATCATATAAGATTGTGTTATGATTTATTTCTTCTATAGGTTCTTTTCATGAGGTGTTGTACTCCGAGAGACTTACCACCTTTCAAACCCAAATAGGGGAGGATCTTACGTTAGTGACCTCGAGATGCCCAAGACAACCCTTTGAAGGAGGATACACCACAACTTGAAATATTTTGGAACCCATCGGATTCTGGAACAAGATTAGAACATGAAATTAATGTGTTTAAAATTTCTAAAAAAATAGAACAATAAAAGAATTAACCACACCAGATATTGATATCAAACCCAATTATATTTAAATTCAAGATGAGGCACCCAATTTTGACCTTAAATCTAGTTTAATTCATTTATTACCAAGATTCCATGGACTTGATAGTGAAGATATACACAAGAATCTTGAACAATTTTATACCATGTTTTTTACATTAAAACCTACAAATTTGGATGAAGAACAAGTAAAGATTAGAGAATTACCATTTTCATTAGAAGACACTGCAAAAAATGGTTTTACTATTTTAATTAACTAATTCGATGCTAGGAAGACTTGAAATGCCTTTTTCTTGAAAAATATTTCCCAGCCTCTTGAACTATATCTGTAAGGAATGAAATATGTGGTATAAGGAAATATGAAGGGGAAACATTACATGAATATTTGGAATGCTTTAAAATGAAATGTTCAAGCTTTATACACCACCAAATAAGTGATCAACTTTTAATTTAGGCGGTGTGCTAGTAGATAAACCCCCTATCTCTACAAGGAAGTTAATTGGGAACAGGGCATAGAATAATAAACATTTTGGTTCAAGGTCTAATGTACCCATTTGAGGTGTATATGAGGTAAAAGTACCAAATTTTCTAGGAAGGTGGACATGTTTCTTGAATAGATAAGTACCCTTCTTGGACAACATTCCATTTCCGAAAGGAAATCCCAATCTCCTCCTCCCATCCATTGTGGTATATGTTCTTTTGACGCACACTACACATATCAATACTTCCAACTAAGAGAAACTTCTATAATTTGTGAGGAAATCTTTCCATGATGGCCCTATAACCAACCCTTTAGGAAAAATCCATACTATCTATCCAATCTTGGGTGGAAAGGAAACTAATCCGATAGGAAAGGGGGTATTCAAACCAAACTCAACAACCATGGAACCAACCGGGGTAGAGTAGTCAACCACCACAACACAGAAATCCTCAACCAAAAAAAAGTTCATTCCAACAAAACTCTCTAAAACCTGATCCTAGATTAGAAGACATGAGGAAATAAATGGTTTCTAACAATATCCAATTCCAACAAACCACCCCAGCTACCATACAAGACCTAAAAACCCAATTAGGAAAACTTCCCAACTCTGTGGGTAAAATCCAGAGCCATGGGTTGGGTAAACTACCTTCTCAACTAGTAGTTAACCCTAGAGATAAATTAAATGTCAGTTACATCACCCTAAAAAGTGAAAAAACTAAAAATCCAAATGATAACTCCATTAGAGTCATCCCCTCCTAATGAAACCACCATCCCAACTACTAAAAATACTCTGAATGATGTAGAACCATATCTTGATAGAATCTTCTCCAAAGGAAAAAATATGCCTTTTGATGAGTCACCAAGCCCAACATTCCCTCTCCCAGTTACACAAAGGGCCACCCAACTTTGAAATAAAAAGGAAACTGATCTCTATAAAGAAATTTTAGAGATTTTCAAAAAGTGCAGGTAAACATTCCCTTGATTGTTGTTGTGAAACAAATTCAATGTAATGATAGGTTTCTAAAAGATATGTGTACAAACTGAATAAGTCTTCTAGGTGATGATAAGGCAAGCTTGGGAAGGAATATTTAGGCATTGATAGAGCCATCACTTCCCACCAAGTGCAATGATCCTGAAATATTCTCAATTCTGTGCACCATATAGGAGTATTCTTTTTCTAATGTTATGATTCATTTAGTTGCTTCTATAAATTTTATGCCTCACTCCATTTACACAACATTTCATGTCAGGAAACTGAATCCCATGTGAATTATTGTTCAACTAGGTAACCAGAGTACCACACACCCCTCTGGTGTGTTATATGTTGTTCTTGTGAGGGTTCAAAATTTAATTTTTCCTATTGAGTTAAATTTGCATAAAATGGTGGATTATAGCATGAATGGACATGCCCCGATTATATTGGGGAGACCCTTATTAAAACTAAAAAATCATAATTAATGTCCATAATGGTACATTATCTATAGAGTTTTGTGGTGACATTTTCTACTCCAATATCCAGGATGCCATGAAGCACTCCTCATAAGAACATTTCTCTATCACCGTTAATTAGATAGATGTAACCCCTTCCTTTAAAAACATCATTTCATTCCCATGATCACTTTTCTGATTTTTCATCATTGACAGAAATGATATCAAATAATTCATACATTTATTGTTTTAGTGGTCTAGAAAAGTGCCATGCATGTCCATTGATTGACGATTTCTTGAACACTGAGGATCCAATGACCTTAGATGATACTTCTAGTCTTGTAAAATCTCATTCCTCATCTGAGGATGATACCATTGAGAAGTTAAATCAGATCAATGAACTATCACTTTCACACACACTCTGATAAATCCAAAATACCCCAGAACTATAATTAAAGAAACTACCTAAAGATTTAAAAAAATAATATCTTGATAATGGAAACAAGCTGCATGTACTCGTTGCTAGTTCACTCCATCCTGAGCATGAATTGTGACTTCTTGAACTTTTGAGAGAGTATAAACAATATTTGGTATTGACACTTTCTAACATTCCTGGTATTATCCCATCAATTATTTCACATCATATTTTATTAACTGATTAGGAAAAATCAACAAGGTAGGCACAATGTCGACTTAACCCAAACCTACTAGAAGTAGTGAAAAAAGAGGAAACTAAATTCTTGGCTTCTAGAATCATTTACCCCATTTCTGACAGCCAATGGGCCAGTCTCATTTATGAAGATAAAAACACAGGCCTTACAATAATTGAAAATGAAAACAATGAATTTGTTCCAACTTGTGTGCAGATTAGATGGCCTTGATACATAGTCTATCACCAACAAAACCAACACACTAGGAAGGGATATTTACCTTTTTCATTCATTGACCAAATTATAGAGAGGCTAGCGGGTAAGTTCCATTACTGTTTCATTCATGGGTATTCTTGGATACTTTCATATCCATATTTCATCTGAGGATCATGAAAAGACAACCTTCAATTGTCCCTTTGACACATTTCCATATAAGAGGATGATATTTGGTCTATGAAATCCTCTAGGTACTTTCTAGAGATATATGATTTGCTTTTTTTGGATTTCCTGGAGAATTTAATATATGTTTTCATGGATGATTTCCCTATTTATGGATCATCTTTTGATGAATTTGTTAGTAGTCTTGGTTTAATCCTACGTCACTGTATTGAAAACAATATTGTATTAAAGTACGAGAAATTCCATTTTATGGTGCGATAAGGTATTGTTTTGGGGAATTTCATTTCTGGGGATGGTATCAAAGTAGATAAATCAAAATTGGATGTCATTTCTTCCTTACTATTCCCCAAAAATTTATGGTATGTGTTAGGTCCACAAGGTTGAATAGCCTGAGGGGGGGGGGGGGGTGAATCAGGGTATGACTAATTTAAAATTAAAACTCATTCTGATCATGTTTTTCTGTTAAGAAAAACACTCTTCTCTCTCTTTCCCGTTTCATAATATAAACATAAATTAAAGCATGGACATGACACAACAATTTTTACTTGGTTCACCCTCACAGGGCTAAATCCAAGGATCACACACCAGCAATGTGTCGATGTAACAAATCCACTATAAGCACACTGCTATTTACAAGGTTTGGGATATATCACTTCTATTCCTAGGCTCACTACCTTTACAACGTTTTGGGTCAGCTTACTGCTTTCCCATGGGTCACTCCCTATTTCTCTCTCTCTGGCTCACTACTGGTGGAGAGGATCACCTTCTTCCTCTTCCATTATTCACTACTCTGGAAAGGATCCACTCACAGTTTATACACATGTAGGTCTCTTCATTATAACTAATGAATACATCCTCTATTTTATGTAGATTATATATTGAAGTCCAGCTTTAACCCATAGATGAATCTCTCTTTGCACCAAGGGTATCATGCAATCTTCTATCTTCCACGTAGCCCTGAACTACTATCGTGAAACAACCTTACATGGCACCCTTCTCTAAGCTGGCATGCAAGTCTCGGCATGCAAGTCAGAACTAGTGTGCAATTATTGCACAACCACTTACACGACCTAAGATTCCACTACTCAAAAAATAAACGAAACACACCCTTTTATGCCCAAACCAATATTGGCATGCAACCAACAACTTTAGAGCTTCTTCAAAATATGGCGTGCAAGTGTCACCATACAAATTGGTTGATGCCTTCTTCTACAAATCAAAACATGTGAGACTCACTTTTTTTCTCACCCAAACCACCTTAGGTGCACTACTATCACCTAGAACACAACATATACTTGTGCGACCACACACCACTTGCTCGACCACCACACCTGCACGACGAGAGCTCTAATTTTTCTATGTTTTGAACTCTTTACCAAATGAGGATGGGTCCACCTGTATTTATAGGCATTTGGCCACCATGCACGATGGAGCACAATCCTCCCCAAGGCGTGCAACTTTCGGAGCACAAGTCTCTACTATGCGAATCACTTGCATGTCCAACTCTAAAACATTAGCGCCCCTTTTACCATTGCCATATTTTGATATTCTGATCTTGGAAAACATTAGGCACACAATTTTACTCTCCTTCAAGTACACGGTTCACAAGTCCATTTTCCCAAAACCACATTTCATCATTTGTCTATTTTCAGGCCCAAAAATATGGTGAACACTGGAAAATGGAACCACCATGTATCTGCTCTTTTTATAACACCTCCAGATAATCCATTCCTCTATAGACGTTCTTGAATAAAACATTGATCGTTAACCATAGATCTTGAACTCTACATGCCACCAGGAAATCCCCTTTTTCAACAAATTTGTATGTCATGGTTTTCTTTTTCAACAATCACAACACAAATTTCCACTTTGACAAAAAACAAAATCACCTAAAAAATGCTTCAATGATACCTTGAGGTATTTTTTCCCAACATTATGTGTAGTATTTCCTAGGTCATGTGGGATTTTACTGTCATTTAATATGTGAATTTATTAATATTTCACTCCCACTCTCTTGGTTACTCCAAAAAGAAAATTAATTTTTTTGATAATGAATGTGAGGAAGCATTTAATAAGTTAAATTGGTGTCTCACGTCACCCCTGGTAATCCAACCACCTCGGTGGGATTTACTATTTGAGTTCATGTGTGATGCCTCTAACTATTCCGTTGGGGTAGTCTTGTCACAAAGGGTCGATCGACGTCCACATGTCATTGCCAATGCCCCACGTACTTTGGAACCTTCCCAAGCAAACTAAACCACCACTGAAAAATAATTCCTCACCATTTTGTTTTCTTTGAATAAATTTAGATCATATATTTTAGGGTCCAAAGACATTGTATTCTAGGACCATGGTGCCCTCTGTTATCTCCTTAAAAAATTATAATCCAATCCACACCTCATTCGCTGGATTCTCCTTCTTCATAAATTCAAACTAGAAATTAGAGAAAAAAACTGTAGAGAATGTGGTGGAAGACCATATCTATAGGATCTACCCATCCTCAGACATTGAATCATATCCATATATTCCTATAAATGAAATGTTTCTGATAATAAACTGTACCAAGTGCAAGATGTTATTACTTGGTATTTTGAAATTGTAAATTATTAGGTAGCATCATGCATTCCTATTGATTTCATCAAAAACATGGCTTATCATCTAAAACATGAGTCTCATTGGTACAGTTGGGATGTCCGCAACCTCTGGCGCACATGCAGTGATCATGTCCATAGGAATTGTGTCTCTGATAGAGTATCAGTCTGTCCTTAAATTCTACCACACTATTTCTTGTGGGTCCATGATTTTTGAAAATATTTTCCTCATTGTAAAAAAATTAGTAATGACTCTAAAATAATTGAAGTTCCCCAACAACCATTTCTCTTCCATGACATTTTTGATTTTTGGGGTATTGAATTTATGGGGCCATTTCCCAATTAATTTGGCAACTTGTACATTTTTCGGGAAGTTGATTATGTTTTAAAAATGGAGGAGGAATGAACTATAGGGATAGATGATTCTAAGGTTTTTGTAGAATGTTTGAGAAACCAAATCTTGTGTATGTTTGGATTACCTAGGTTCATCATCAGTAACTAGGTTTCTAATTTCTACAACCGAACAATGCAATCACTTTTGTGTTGGTATGGGGTCATTCCTCGAGTGTCTACTACATATCTTCCATAGAACAATGGTCAAGATGAGTTATCAAATAGATAGGTAAAACAAATTCTTTAAAATCGGTTCAACCCAACAGAAAATATTAGGGTCATAGACATGATGATTCAATATGGGCTTACCACACTACCTTTAAGACTCCCATTAGCATGTCACCATATCAGCTGGTGTTTTGAAAGAGTTTTCATCTCCCTGTTGAGATTAAGCAATGAGACTACTGGGCCATCATACAATGAAACTCTAATCTCTATATTGTAGGTCCTCATAAGATGTTACAGATTCAGGAGCTATAAAAAATGAAAAGATATGCATATGAGAACTCCATGATTTTTAAATATTGTAACAAGGTTTCCCACTACTGTCTCATCCTTCATCATCAGTTCCACATTGGGAATAAGGTCCTCCTCAATAATGTAAGGCTGAATTTTCATCTAGGTAAGATTCGTTCCCGCTGTTTTGGACCATACAATGTTACTAATGTATCTATATTTGGTGATGTTTAGGTTCTAAATGAATAAACCAAGAAAATATTTGTAGTTAATGGGCATCCAATAAAGAACATCCACAAACCCTTCTAAAGTCCCTGATGGAGGAACTCCAAGTTCAAGAACCATTCTCTGAATGACACCAACTGGGTTTTATCCTTCCTTCCTATATTCTATTTTTACAATGAGGAAACTACACACTCTAGGTGTGGGTGTGAGTCTATTCCGGGGTTAGTTAGGAATTTTCATCATCTTTATTCTTTTTCTCTTTTTATTTTTCTAACTAGTATTGTTACATTACCTCTTTCTCTTCCATTTACCTTGGTAAAGGAATATTATTTTTTTTATTCCTAGTTCATTATGGAAAATTATTCCTGTTAATAATGGAAGTTATTGAAAATGCATGAGGAATGTCTCTATTTCATGTCGTTTTAACATTTAACTAAAACAAATCAGATGAAATTTTAATTTCAGCAAGAATTCAATACTATGGTGTGATTTTATTTTGAAATTTAGTTCTTTTATGATGATATAAATGGTTGTATCATTTTGAACCCTTGGGATGAATAATACCCTTTTCTGAATAGATTAATGGAAAATTGTGTCACATAATCTCTCCACACATTTTTTTCAGCCAACCATGATGTGTGATTATTTCTTACATAAAGGAAGGTAAATATAAGTTATGCTTATTTTCCCCTACTTTCCAAAATTGATTTTCCATTCGTTAATTCATTATCATATTCATTTCATTACTATACCAGATTGACCTATGCAAGGGTACCTATTATCCTACTGTTTTACACCCTCCAAAAAAATAAAAATAAAATAAAACCAGGGTTGTATATTGGTCAGGTAAAAAACCACCTTTCCTCGACCTTTGATCTTTTTATAACTATTAAATTTAGTGTCCTGAAGAGATCAAACATGGGTTAGGAAAAGATTGTGAGATTTTTTCAAACTGCAACATTTGAAAAATTCATATATTAGGGGAGTGAATAATTGTAAAACATATGGGGATATCTAGGTCGAGAGGTTATGGATTGAATTCAAAGAATTATTTAGTGCATGGGTCTTGATATTTGATTTCAAAGGTTGTGGGGAATGTTCGGTGGAAAGGATCTTATAAGTAGAAAATTATTAAAATAACTTATATTTACTCGATAAAAATAGGAAAAAATGAAATGAAATGGTCTTCACAAACACATGAGGATGATGAGTGAAATGTTTAACTTTTGTATTATTATTTTTATTGATATCATGCATCTCTTGGAATTTCATTTGGATATAATTTTTAGACGTCCTTTTCAATGATCATTGAGAATAACTCCTCAGTGTGATTTTTTCATTGATCACATTTCTTTAATGAATTAAATTTTCATTGAATGATAAATCTTTATGAAGTTGGAAATATCTACATGAATAATTTTTTGAATTCTAACTTTTCAAGGAGTGAAAATGTTTAGTTATGGGGGTGTGATCACACAACAATTCATTGTTTCAATTTCACCCTTAAAAAACTACGCTAATCATATTTTATATTGAAAATTATAAATACAATAATAAATGTTATTCCATGTTTGAATAATTTTTTTATTACTATTAAAAAATGAAATGTTACTTGTTTTGATGATTCCATTGCATGAGGAGGCGATTTGGAGGACCCCAGTTTTTGTTCAAGAAAAATGGGACAAACTCCACATGATCTATGCACACAAGTCGACTCATTCGTGCACTGATTCTGAACCATGCATCCAATTGGTCTAAACTATTGTGGGTGGGTCCAGAGTTTGTTGGGTGGAACTTCATCTGAAGGAAAAAAAGACTCATTCTGTCATATGCTGGCCCAATATTCCTGATCTATCCAGCACACAGAATCTGCACGATGTCAAAAGTGGTGTGTTGTGATCTATCAATATCTGTGGCTCTAGTTGTCCAAATTGTGACAAAAATTAGTTGGAGACATCCAATAAAAGGGGTTAAAACATTTCGTTTTTATCCAAAGAGAGATAAGGCTATATAGAGGTCTAAAACCATGTGACAATTGGTTTTAAGAAATTTGTGTTCTCAAAACCACCTTCCCATTTTCCTATAAAATCACACCAAGACATCCCTATTTTAATGTTCTGAGAAATAGTGATTTGCTGCCAATTTTTAGTTTCATAGGATTTCTCTAATAATCTTTGATGTTTTTTAGGTCCATATCCTCATAGGGGGATCATGAATGAAGAAGGAGTTCCACCCAAGCTTCCTCCTCCTCCCGATGTCGAGAAAAATAGTGGGTGTTCGTTGTGAGGGATATACAAACATTTCAAAGAAGTTTCGACACATATATTAGATAATGGATTGGATTAATTTATTTTTTTAAGAATTTCATTCCATGTATCATACATTATTTTATATTTTAATGCTTCTTTTAATACATGTGAATGTTATGCTCTTAATTTCTAACCGATCAGTGTGTGGTTTTGAGTGTGTGACTTGTGTAGTTCTGATTGGACAAAAAAAGAATCATTTTCTTACCCAATACATAGGATTTAATTTTTATATGAATGATCTTATTCGATGAACCTATTGTGGACCTTAAATACATGATTGGTATGTTAAGGTTTGGTGCTTCAAACAATGAAATAAAGAATATAAATTCATTGGGTTTCCTATTAATTTCAACCGAAAAATTACTCCAAACCTAAATGAATATATAAGAACAATGAACATAAAATATGTGTAGTGAAATCCAAATGACACACTTCTCTCACAATCCTTAAATCAGTACCTTTATCTATCAACTATTATGCCCTTTAAATCAAGTTATTTTCTTAAAACTGTTTTCAAAATCACCCTCATTTTTAGTACTTTTTATTAAAAAACCATACTCTAAATATATTAATGCTCCTTAGATATGAAATAGGGTATTCCGTAGACTATAAATAAACCTTAAAAAAATCAATTTGACGTATGTCGACAATGTGTTCATGGGACTCATGAATCAGATAGTTCATCCATTAATAGACTAGTTTTTGGTAGTCCTCATCGATGATATCCTAGTGTACTAAGCCTCAGAGTAGGAGAACAAGAGACACATAAGGATACGTTTAGATATAATCTCATATAGTGAAATTTACAGAATGATATCTATGATTCAGTTCATGATTTATCCATGTTACTTTATGGGAAATGTTATATTAGTAGATAGAGTGGTAGTGTACCCAACCATGGATGAGGTAGTGTTAACTTGGGAGCCACATAAGAACGTGGAACATGTATGTAGATTTCATGGTTTTATAGGTTATTACAAGATATTCACACTTGATTCATATAGGATATGATCACTCATGAAATCTTTAACACTGAAGGAGAATCCTTTCATGAGGGTAGAAAGGTGATCACATGATTTTATGTAGTTGAGACCGAGATTGAAGGAAACTCCCATCTTGAGATTTACAAAGGTTATTGAGTACTTAGTGTTTTGTGTTTCCTCATGAAGCATGTTTTGTTAGGTTATGATATAGAAAGATATGGTAATTGTATATGGTTCATAGTTGTTTGGAATATAATAGTATAAATATGAGACCCATGATCTTGACTAGTCAGTGGTAGTCATTGCACTAAATATGTTGTGACACTACATGATGGAAGAGATATATATTTTCTCTTAAAATAAAAAGAATATAAGTATATATTTTTCCATAAATATATTAATATGAGATATAGGTGAAATATATAGATCTTATAGGATTATAACTTTTAAATTTTCTACACTCATGGAAATGGGAATGTGGTTTCATATTCTCTCAATAGGATATCTTGTTTTCATTTGCTGAACAAGGGGTCGGAGTAGTTGGCCTCTTTATAGTTATCCAATGTTTATGGAGAGAGTTAATCTTACAACTAGTTAGTGGTTGTCACATCTCTGCTATTATATTGATTCATGTAAGGGAAACTAAGGGATGATTATAGTGAGATCATATGCACTCATATATCCACAAGACATAATCATGATGGATTTCTTATAGGTAGGGAATGTGGAGTTCTTTTTAGGGTAGTCATGCTGTTACATGTGATGTTTTAGGAGGAGGTTTTGGGATAATTTTATAAAAATATTTTGGAGGTATATCCAAGTGTGGAAAATATGTTCTAGTAAAGTCAACATCATCTGTGGTGGAAGGAGATGAAGAATGGAGTTAAAGAGTATGTATATAGATGCCTTACTTTTTAGCATGTGAAGGCTGGTCACCCTCTTCTAACAGGTTTATCTCAACCCTTAGAGGTTCTAGAGTTGATGTGGGATGAGATATCCATTGAAATCATGAAATTATTTCTATGTATTCCTAGTGGATATGATTCCATTTTCATAGTCATATAATAACTCACCATGTAGATTAACATCATAGATATTCGAGAGGTGAGTTCAATAGGGATCTTGTAAAACATTTATATTTAGTAGATAGTGCGACCACATAGAGTTACATTGATGATATATTATGACTATAATTCTGGACTCATATAATTGTGGTTGAAGGGATTATAAGAGGACTTTCTGAATCATAAACTTTTTAGCACAACACTCCACCCCCAAAATTATAGCTATAATGAGCATAATATTTATATTCAAGATGAAATGTTTTGGAATTCAGTTCAGACAGTCCATAATTTGGGTAATCACCTTCAAATTGTAGATTTTTATTATAACAACACCTACCATTCCACCATTGGTATGGAACAATCTGAGGTTTTGTATAGGCGACCCCACCGTTCACCAATTTTCTAGATTGGCCCATGAGAATTTGTACTCAAGGCCCCAGACTTGGTGTGAGAAATAACCTAGATGGTTTAAAAAATCTAGGGGTGGATGAGGTTTTTACATATCTATTATATGTCTTATTATAATAGATGATGTGGTCGTCTTGTATTTGATGTAGGAGAATATGTGTTCCTATCAGTTTCATCTCAATGGGGATTACATTGATTTTTTTTGGGTGGTAAGATATCTCTGATGTCCAATGTCCATTTATAGATACTTTATAGTGTTGTAAAGGTGGTGTAATCCTTATCTCTACCTCAAAAGTTAGACTAGGTACATGTTGTCATCTATATATAACAACTAAGGTTGTAAGTGTATGACCCGTCACAAGTTCTGGAATGGTTTGATCTAGACATTGAGGATGGATTGGCCTCTATTAAATACCCATTAGAGGTCTAGGATCTGTATAAGAGTACAAATTGATTCAAATTCATTACATTACATTCTTTCGGGTTGCATCATGAGAATCATTAAGAGAGAACATATAAGTGGGAGGCCCAAATTCATCCTTAGTACCCACATCATTTTGGGTAACCATTATTTTTGATTTGTTGGGATGTAAATTATTAAGGTTAGGAGAATGTATTGAGAGAAATTTTCTATATATTAATTAATTTATATTTTATGGATTATTTTTAAGCCCTATTGTTGAGATGATGTGTGATTATAATGTATAATGGGCCTTAAATAAATTTTTGAAATATATGAAATAACTTTTGAACATATTTTTCCCTAAAAAGATGAATAATAACAAAATGGGATCATGTATTACAAACATGAGGGAATTTTTGAGATTAAAATGATGGTTTTACCCATTGGAATGACTAACCATTGGTTGTCACGTGGTCTATATAGGAAATTAATCTTGGAAATGGAAATGAATAATATATTTAAATATATAATTTTAATTCATTTTATTGGAACAATGATCAAGGATTCTATAAATAGACTATTAGGTTAGAATTTTGGGTTAGCCACATAACCCTGGAGCTATTGGAGATCCCATGGAAAGAGCATTGGAGAATCTCTCAGCCGATTAGAAACTGGATCACATATAGATGATCAACACAGAATGGATGCAATGGATCCACCCAATGGTCACATCAACACCCCATTATTTTTTAGTGATCAATCTGAATTAAGTTATGAATTTTTTTATTGAGAATCATTCCTTATTATTAATTTATATGACTAACTAAAATCAATTGGAAAACTTATTGATTTATGGATCATGATTATTATGGTATGATTTTATTTTAGAGGTTTTGATTTGGAGAATTTCTTTATGATGATTGATATTTTTATTTTCAATTGAATGGAAATGAACTGAAATTGACACGAAAATTTGAGGTTTGATCCCCTTGATTATTTATATGCTATTATCCCATGATTTCTTCATTCACTCAGAGAGTTATTCATTGGAATATTATTAGAGTTTAACCAGATATTAAAACATTGTGAACCAAATTATTGGTGAAAAAGATCAACTTTATTGATCTAGGAATTGAAAAATGAATCAGATCTATAATAGTGGTAGCAACAACAGGTCATATGATAGACGTACATGGTTTTTATATCATTTAGAACACAATGATGTAAGATAAGAATAGATGTTTTTCAAAATAATTTAAGGGAGTAATATTCTATTTTGATGATGGAGCGTTTTTTGGGGATTGATTCACGATTTTCTAGAATGGTAATCCCCGAATCGAAGGTTGGTTGAACTATAGGGAACATGGATTCTAGATATGGAGTTTTAGAAAACTTCACTCAACATATCTTGTAATATAAATCCACACACAACGTGGTACCCCACCTATGTGTTCAAAATGGATTCCGAGAATTTTTAAGTTTCACACTGTGTGTGACCCAGTCACAGTACGTGTGAACTCTACATGGGGGCTCTCCATGTTCGTTGGATAGAACACCAACACGGTTTTGAGTACACATATTGGTTCATGAGTTTTACTCTCCTAAACAAACATAACCTGGACCCATGTATATAGGACAAGCCATGTACTGGAGCATGGGATAAGACATGTAATGGAACGTGGGTAGATTACAAGGTAAGTTGGCATGTCCTATACTTCTACACACACACATAGACATGACATCATAAATGGGTTGTTTACATAAGTATGACTTGATGTTAAGGGAAATGATGTGTAACCAAACTATACATATTTACTCCTTAAATTTGGCCTTCAACCTTATTTCCTTTATATCAAGTATAATTATAGTTGGGGTTCATATCCCTTATCATTTCCTTTAGGTTTAGTATGGAATCATGTCTTACTCATAGGAAAATGATCATGTTAGCATGAATTGTTAGAAAGATTTATTATAATCCCTTGATGATGGTAAGAGTGATATCCTATGTTATTCATCAATCCATTGGTATAGTTCTTTGTATCATTAAGAGTAACCCTATATGGGTTTCTATATTATACATAGTGGATTAATCCAGATTAATTTTTTTATGGTACTTCATGGATTTGGGTGTGATCCTTATCTATTCATCATATCTCTTTAGACATTCAACGTGATCATAGAATTTTATGACTCAACAAGCCCTACCTCTCTGTTATATGTCATCACTAATATTGTACTCAATAGTTGTTTCTCCAAAATAAGTTATTTATGGATCCCTTGAGCTGGAATCCAAGGATAGCATACTATAGATATAAAAATATTTAGAATATGTGTATTTTTTGAGTATATACATATATTCTAGTGATTTTTATTATAGAAATATATCCATTCATAGAAAATTGTGTTTTCATGACAGACCAGGACCATATTTTTCTTAGTTAGACTGGACAGACCGAGGTGTGTTCCTGCATTACCTAGACTGCAATCCTTTTAATTTGACATTTGATGTCTTTTCAGACATTAGTGGGTGATTTTATTTTTCCCCTCTAACATTCCATGAATTCTTATTATACTCAAATGATGTGATTTAATTGTATGCAAGAATGGTTTGTTAGTTTTTTTACATTTCAGTATTGTATAAGCTTGGAGATGTCTCTGTGTGTGTGTATGTACTTATGATAAGGCATCCCATGATAGTGATATTCCAACTTAGTACTACTCACTGACCCCTAGACTTCTGTAAGTGGGATTGGGATGTAGTGTAATGGTCCCCACTGTGATGAGTCATGATAGGCAAGAATTAGAGTCATCATTGAACAATTAGATTCTCAATCTACTAATGGATGGGGAATAAAAATACACTCACATGATATTTTGCGTCTCATGGGTTTGAGTGTCTAATATATGGATGACCATAAAATACATTGGATTTCAAATTGGAGATCAGGCCTTTGGAATTGTTCCTAATTAACATATTTTAATAGAAATTATATTCTTTATACTTCAATATGGTTTATTTATTAATATGTCTCCTGAAAAATATTATAATGTCCTATGGAAACTTCTTGACACACTTTTTGTGTTATAGATGTCTTTTAGAAATGTCTTGGTTGGCTTTTTGATATGTATGAGGATGTCAAGACCTATCATGGAGTGTCTTCTAAATGCTCTATCTAACCTATTTGAATGCTGCTAAATGATAAGTATGATATTTTCATGGGTGTAATACCCAAATGTTATTATGAAATATTTTATTTAAATAATTTTAATTCTTAAATAGCCTACATTGCATGAAATCACGAGTTTAAACGAACCATGAATCTGCATTAGTATAAAATGACCATTTTAAACTATCCGTTAGGTTAAAAGAAATAAATATAAATAACATATGAAAATTTACTGTACAGTCATTAGATACTAGTTATTTCTGAATAATATAATACAATTATATATTTGTATTTTTGAATTAATACATAGGGTAAATTACTATTAGTAAAATAATTTAATCAAATATATATGTCATATAATTAATAAAATATCTTTTATATTCATCTAATATATATTTTGTTCATATGCTATGAATGAACCATATTTGATGTATAAAAACATTTATTTTTCAAAAGGGTAATTTTCCACTTTCTAATAGAGAACCCCTTTTAAATTATGATTTGGACACATCAATAATTTTTATATAACAAAATAAACTATTCATTTAGAATAGGGATATAGGAAATTACATTGGATGAAACTTTACTACTTTTCTGATAAATTTCATATTTTGGTGAATATTAAAAATATAGTAAATTTTAATTGAAAAAATGTATCAAAATAATATATTTTGTTAAATTATAATATTTTATTTCTTTTAATTGTAAATGTAATATATTTTAATCATTTAATAAAATTTATGTCATTATTATAATATTTAAATTGAATTCATATGTCAAAACATTTCAATCCTTTGTAATGTTTTATCTTTAAAAACTTATTATCTCTTTTCAACAATAGAATTAGTTTTAAATTAATTACATAATCTTCTATGATTTGAATTTCTAAAAAATGAATTCCATTTTTGGATTTAGAATGTTCAAATTATGTAAATAGATTTATTTTATTCTCCAGAATTAGGAATATTGACATCGGTAATATTTATTAATATAATTAAAGGGTATATCATGTAATTAAGGGCAATAATACTACTATAAAGTTACCTTAACACCTGTCTTAATATCATTGGAATAGTTTTTTGGACCTAAGTAAAACTTTGAACAAAATTTTCTCTACTAGAAGCCACTTGGATGAGATTGGAACAATTAATTTACTTTCATAGTTAGATTTTATAAAGGATAAATTTGACTTATCATATTCTTATGAAATATAGCAGATTTATCTTCATCATAGTATTTTATTTTAAATTTTTATTTAAAGTATAGGTAAATTAAATAATTACTCAAAATTTAATTAGTAACTATTGTATTAATATAGATAAGTAATAAATGTTATTAAAAATATTAAAATAAATATATTTTGGGCTAATTAATATATATAATGAATTTTTTAGGTTACCTTTACCTCTTAGGAATATAATTAAATTTTTTATTGAAGTTAAATTATTATTATAATAATTTAAAAAAATGAAATGAATACTGTCAAAAATGACACATTTAAATATTTATGAAAATAATGTTTTATTAAATTATTTAAAATCATAATACATTTTGTTAAAAAATATAATACTAATTATATGGTAGAAATTTTTTGTTATATTTATTTATTTTTGAAATGACATGAAATATGTAAATATTTCACTCTTTAAAAATTGAAATATTTTGTAGTCTAGTTAAAAATTTAAAAGAATAACAATGTGTTAGTTAAATTTGTATGGTATGAAATTAAAAATAAAAATTGACTAAAATTTATTGGATGATTATATTACAATTCTATCTCATATCATATTCTAAATTGGGACATTTTGAAGGTTTTTGGATGAGGTTAGATTTTATTATAAATTAATATTTTTAGAGATCCCAAAAGTGCCACTCACCTCAATTATAGAAGGGCACCTTTTCTCTCACCTCTCCAGTTAACATTGACCCAGAAAGATTTTAAATTTCCTAAATTTACTCCTTCTCAAATTCCCTAGTAAGATTATATATGTCTTGGTCTTATACAATGACCAATTCTAGTGCACTAAGAGAATATTTAGAGGATTGGCGTCGAAGAAGATGTAATGTCCATTACCGATTCATTCAAAGTACATTATTCTTCTACATACTATTCATGCGATTTTACATTTAAAAAGTAATGACACATGGATAAATTATATAAAAAGATGATATTATGATTATAGAACAACAATATTCTAGTTTTTATCTATCATATGAAAAATGAAATCACCACGCATGCTTATGTATGACTTAACATCTCCACCCCATGGTGTAATCTTATTGTCACCACCACATTACTTGGGTGTGTATAATGATGGAAATAATAACTATATATTATTATTATAACATTATATTGATTCATTATTATTATACACAATTTTATTCAATACCATTCTACAATTATAGGAATGATTTTATCGCTTGTGTGTACGTACGATCTACTGTCTTTATAATGCGATGTGATTCATTCTATATGATCATCCTTAAAATGTGATTATATAAACTTATATAATTAACAAATAAGATATATATAATTTTAAAGTCATATTTTAATGATATAAATATTACCGATAAAGAGAATTATAACTTATTCATCAAAACATGTATAAGAAAATAAAGCAATAAATAACTGAATAACAAGTAATAATGAAATGTTATTAAGCAACAGATGATAATAAGATCATATATAATATCATAAAAAACAATGATTCTGAAATAAGTCAATGAAATTATATAAATCATTATACAAGAGGTTCATATACATACAATGTGAATCAGATCTTGGGTAAGGGATAATTTCACAATCTCAATATTATCGAAGATTGTTTATATCTATAAATTTTTTTGGGTATATTTATCATCCACATCCATGTTTCCAAAATATTTAATATTATTTCAATTATTATAATTTTTTTAAAATTCCATTTTACCCATTGGTGAATTTTTATAAAATAGTGTGAATTGAATCTATTTTCATTATTCGATATGAGGTATTTTTTACTCTTACAGAAAAATTATGAGGAGAATATTTTTTTAACTAATATAGAATGATTTTTTTATATTTTCACAACCCTTATTTCTATTAAGCTTCCTCTATATGATTTCATTTTTATTTTCATATAAATTCTTTTCTCTTAAAATTGTGCAGCAAGAAAACATTTTTTCAATAAGAAATGATATTTTCCCCATGAACTAAATTCATGTGTTATATAAAAATTATTCTACACATCAGATGGAATTATTTAATTAGGTTATGATTTAAGTATAATATCATTATTTTTCCATTGATTTTATTGTTTTTATTATGAAATTCTATTTATAAAATCATTTTGTTTTACATGGATTATGTTATAGTGGAGTTATATTTAATGAAACACATTTTATTCCTTGGGCTATGAAGAATGATTTATGTTGTTGGGTAACTCATAAAAATGATTCAATTATGATAATTGGGGAAACTATTTCTCCTTCCAATGAATTGGGTAATGATTTATGTATCATGATATTGAATTGTTTAGAATGGGTAAATAAATATGTTCAGTAATACATGGGTGGAACAAGGAGTCAAATCAATTTAGTAATGGACTTTGTTCTATATGACTGCCATGGAAATAAGACATGAATAATATGAAATGATTTTATATTCTTATGTTTTTTCCACAAAACATCATGTAATTTTTTATGACTTTTGAAATTAAGCTCATTTATTCTTATGATGTTTTATGATTTATCCCATGGCATGATATCATGATCATTTATTTCGAGTATAATATTTTTAAAATGTTATGTTATTATTTTATATGATTATGATTTGATTGATATATACCTTGTTTAACCTTAATGTGTATCTGATCTACCCTTTCTTATGTTTCTTTTCCACAGGTCATAAAGATGGGTATTATGTAAGATATATCAAAAAGGGGTCTAGTAATGATGAAATAAGTGGGAGACAATAAATATGTTTTAAGAACAATATGTTTATATATCCTTATTTCTAAAGATACTATATCAATATAGTCATTTTAGGGCAATTTTCTAATTTTTAATGAATATTATTCAACTTTTAAGAAATATAAATTTATGTGAATTATGGGTCGTTATAGTTGGTTCCAGAAGAATGGTATAGATAAACATTGGAATATAGGATGAAAAAACCTTAATAAGAACCCAAAGGATATTTCTATGTATATGTTAATATCCTAGAGTATTAGAAATGATCATTAATAAGCTAGTATAAAATTTAATGAGTCTTAAAATTGATATTTTACTCATGATTATGTTGTTTTCAAATTATTATTAGTGTTTCTCACACTCTACTTCTTGGTTTTAGTCAATGGATTGAAATCAAAGGTTCTGCATTAATACTAATAGGATGGTCAATGGAATGATTTTTCACATGAAAAACAAAATTTCATGGGAGAAGGAATGAAAAAAAGTGTTGATATGTTCACACTACATTCTCAAGCAATGAATCATGGACGAGTTCCAAAATAGAAAAAGAGAGAACACAATTATGTTGAGTCCATCATGAGGCAGTGTCCAACTTCTTTCAACAGGTCCTCTGACCCATTAGATGCTAAAAATGAATCATTACTCCTAAAATGATATTTTTAGTTCACCAATCACTAGAACATGATAAATTCATCTTAGCAGTTTATAGGTTGAAATTTGAAGCCTGCCAATGATGGAACCAAATCAGTAATATGAGGGAAAAAATATGAAATTGAATCCGTGGAATGGGATGTGTTCAATAACTTATCATACTATATGTACATTCCTTGTATTTTTCAAAAAAATATAGAGAAGGATTTCATTAAACCTAATAAAAGGAAGATGAATCCATTTCTACATACGAAGAATATATTACAAGACATGAATGGAATGCTTCTTGAATTATTATAGAACCTAAAAATAAAATTGATCGATTATTTAGTGGCATAAAATAGTTCCTATGAGGGGAATTATCCATAAGGGACTTCAAAAACTACGAAGAAATAATTTGACGTGATCACAATGTTTAGATGGGGAATTGAGTAACTCATCATTAATATGTGTTTGACAAGAACAAAATAATGTAATTCAACAGAAAATATAAATACTACACTAAAAAGAATATGATTTTACATTACTATCAATGTGTGGAAGGAAAAATGGATGAAAATGTCTTAAAGGGACTAGTAAATTTTATATCTGTTGAGAATATGTTCATCGGGCAGTTTCATTTATAAGTAATGGGAAAACGTTTTCTAATAATGTGAATATAGAAAAGATACATAGAATGCACCTCCTAAAATTAAATGATACAAGTGTGATAAAATGTCGATTTATTCTAATAAATGACCTAATCCAATGGTTATTGATGATGATCAGTGTCAGTACACACTTAAGGCCAATGAAAAATGAAAGTAACATTTGATCACTATCGGCGATGTAGAGTACAATAATGAATTGGTGAAAGGATCATTTTCTATCCACTCTATATAAGGAAATGTTATATTTTATTTTGGATCCACCAACTCTTTTATTTCTGATGATTTTGTTAATGGTATCATCATATTACCTAAAAAAATTAGATTTTATGTCAACTGTGACATCTCTTATTGGTACAATGGTCACAACAGAGGTTTATACTTCTTGTATGGTTTCTATTTATGATAATGTGCTTCCTAAAAATATTATGATCCTTCATATAGTTGAATTTTACGTGAGTCTTGGAATGGATTGGATTTCACTATACAGAGCTCATATTAATTTCCATGTAAGGGAAGAAATATTTCACCTTCCAGACCAATCTATTATCATCTATCGATACAAGGATGAATATAACCTTCTAGTATAAATTTATTTTTTTATATGGGTCCTGATCTATATAAATTAAGGCTATGTATCTAAAATAGATGGGTAAATACTTAAAAATAAGAATACACCCATTGTATGGGAGTTTAATTATGTTTTTTTCAGAAGAATTACCAGGTCTTCCATCAAATTATGAAGTTATGTTTTCAATTGAACTCAAACTAGGTTCTATTCTTATAGAAATGAGACCATATAGAATGGCCCAAATTGAGTTGTATGAATTTAATATAAAACTATAATAGAATAATGAGAAGGTATTGGTACTCAGTAGTGTATCACCATGGGGAGCGGCTATCTATTTTTTTAGAATAAATATGGATCAATGATACTTTTCATTTATTATCATGAACATAACAAGATAACTATAAAATAAAAATACCCTTTTCCCTGAATTGATGTAATTTTCAACCAAATTTTTGGGGCTCAATACTTTTCATTGATCGATATCCATTCAATATATCATCAATTAAGGTTCGAGAAATTGGATATACCAAATATGGAATTACATACAATATAAGGACACTATGAATTTACACTGATTTCTTTTGGTCTTAATAAAGACCCCTCTATCTTCATAGATCTAATTAATTGACATTCGAGACTATATTGATCAATTTGTGGTAGTATTTATAGATGGTATTCCTGTCCATTATAAAATCAAGGTTGATCATAAATATCAACTTAGAATTGTACTAAAAACCCTAATAAAGGATAAGCTTTATGAAAAATCTACCAAGTGTGATTTTTAGCAATAAAAATTATTATTTTTGGGCCACATAATCTAAAGATAGGGGATGTCTATAGATTAAAAAAATAAATATTATTGAAATATGAACGAGAACAACAAATGTAACTAAGATATGATGTTTTCATGGGTTTGATGGATATTTTTGACCTTTTCTGAATGATTTTTCGGGATAATATAATTTACTCACCAAATTGACTCAAAATAGAGTAAAGTTAATGTGTTTGAAAAAATAAAAAGATAATATAAAATAGATAAAAAGGAGGTTACCTAGTGCTTTTGTACTCACACCTTCTCGTAGAGGATAATTTCTTTATCTATAATGATGCATCAAAGAAGGGATTTGGTTGTATTTGATTGAAAAATGATACGGTGTTTGCTAATACCTCATGAAAATAGATAACCCATGAAAAAATTGGTCTACTCATGATTTGGAGTTAGATGTGGAAATAATTGCATTATATATATGGATGCATTGTTTTTAGGGTGAATGAATCATTTCACTAAAGATATGGAGGAATTATTTTTATTGTGAAAGGTGTGATATTTATAGTGATCATGAAAATTTAATGTATGTTTTCACACAAAAAAATCTAAATATGAATCAAATAAGATGTTTGGAGTTGATTAAACATTATAACGTTTCAATATACTACTAGAATGGGAAAGAGAAAAAGGTGGACGATTCCATAATTCTAAATTACCATGCTAGCCTATCCATGATGTCAATCACAAAATATCCAATATTTAATGATTTGTAAAGGATTTATCTTAAAATTTTAAAGGAAGGGTAGAAATTGTATCTTTCTTAATTGAATTTTCAACCATCATTATAAGTGAAGATTAAAGATGTGTAGAAGGAATATGTAGAGCTACAAAATAAGGTGATAAATGATCATGAATTAAATATTAAATGTGATAGAATAATATGGTTCTTGAACCAGGCTTCTATTCCTCCCTTTCCAGAAGTAAAGAACGAGCTATTGGATGAGGCTCATAGTGATTCATTATCTATTCCTCTTGGATGAAAAAATATGTACATGGTCATGAATGTGTATTTTTTGTGGGATGAAATTAAATGTGATGTTGTCGAATATGGATCTCAGTGCTTGGTTTGTCAGCAATTTAAGGCTGAGAGACTGATTTCTATAGGGTTGTTATAAAAATTACCCATACGAGAATAGAAATGTGAAAACATAACTATGGAATTTTTCATCAAACGTTTGAAAAAAACTAATGGCCATAATGCTATACGGGTTATACTTGATTGCATTATGATGTTAGAACATTTCATTTAATATTAAAGAGGATTCCTCTCTTGATCATCTTTCCAAGATATATGTAAAGGATGAGGTATGATTTCATGGAGTCCAATTTACATTATATTTGATTGGGATCTGAGGATTATATTGATGTTCAGGAGAAGTATTTAGTAGCCTCTTGATACAGAGTTAATTTTCATTACATCTAATCATTATCAGATTGATTGTTAGTAAGATAGGAACATTCAAACTCCGAAATAAAACATGAGAGATTTCTCTATGGATTTGAATTTTTTTTGGGAACAACACATACCATTTGTGGAATTTTCATACAACAATATATTTCACTTCAGAATATAGATGATTCCTTATAAGGTCGTCAATGGAATGAAATTTGGAACACACACTTTATGGGTTGAATTTGGGGAATGAAATTTATTAAGAAATGATATTCTTGATTAAATATCATAAAAGGTAAGATATATTCAAAAACAAATAAGAACATCTCATAGCCGAAGAAGAAGTTACGCTGAAAACCAAATAAAATACCTACAGTTTGATGGGGGTGAATATGTGTTTCTAATAATATATCCTTGGATGAGAGTAATGAGGTTTAGAATTAAATTAAAACTGATACCTAAGTACATTGGTCCATTAGAAATTCTGGATTGTGTTGAGATGGTCACCTACCAATGAGCACTTATACTGAATTTCTCTTAAGATAATTATATGTTCAATGTATATATACTAAGAAAGAACATACCTGATCCATCACATGTAATTAAATAAGAATGTTGTTCTGGTAGAGCATGATCATTGTTATAAATAATGACCGATAGAGATTCTGGATCATAACATAGAATTTTTTTCAATACAAGACCACTCAATTGGTTAATGTTTTGTTGCAGAAACACCAGTTTGAGGATTATATGTGGGAAAATGAGGATATGATGAGGGATAAATACCATAATATATTATTATCCAAATTATGAATTTATAAGGAGAAATCTAGTTGGGGGGGGGGGGGTAGAATGTAACACCCATCTATTTCTATGAAATATTTTCTATAACTTATTTTAAATCGTTAAAAGCTTATATTTCACAGAGTCATGAGTTTAAATTATCAATAATATTCTCCAAGTATAAAATGACCATTTTAACTTAGATGTTAGGTTATCATATGAAAAAACAACTAAATTATGAAAATGTATGGTTTATTCATTAACATCCAATTATATTTGTAAAATATAAATTAATTATATTTTTTTATTTTTTTCATAATAAATTAAGTGAATTTATTTTGTAAAAATAAATTATTGAAATATATATTCTATATAATTAATAAAATATTTCTTAGTCAACCAATAGATATTTTTTTCATAGGGTATGAATTAACATTATTGGATGTATAAAAACCTATATTTTTCAAATGGGTACTTTTTAACCTTCTAATGGAAAACAATTTTAAATTAATATTTTGACTCATTAATTATTTTTATATAGAAATACTAAAAATCTATTTTTAATAGGGACATATAAATTTACTTTGGATGAAATTTTAATATATTTTTTTATAATATTGCGATTTTTATGAATAGTAAAAATACAATAAATTTTAATTGAAAAAAAACATCTTCAAAATAATTAATATGGTTAAATTATATTATATAATGGTTTTTTATAAAAATATAATATATTTTTATAATTAAATATAATTTTTGTCATTTTCATTAATTTTACATTGATATCAGTTGTAAAAACATTTTAATCTTTTGCAATGTTTAACCTTCGAAAACTCTTTTTAACTTTCTAACAACATGATTAATTTTAAATTTACTAATGAAACATCTATGAATTTAATATGGAAAAATGGATTTAATATTTAGAATCATTTGGTCCAAATTATGTAAATATCATTTTTTTCAATTTTTTGGTATTACGAATATCAACTTCGGTGATTTTTATTAATACGGTAAAAGGGTAAACGGAGTAATTATGAGTAAAAAAACTATTATAAAATTACCATAACACTTGTATTAATATCATTAGGTGAGTGTTTTCAACCTAAAAAATCCTTTGGTATAAATGGTGTCCATTGGAATCTACTTGGGCTAGATAAGGAGATATAATTTATTATTATTTAATTGAAGTTATGTATGTATCAGTGAAATTGTAATACCAAAATTATTTTTTATATAAGGTTATAAAAAATATAAATTAGATTATAATTAATAATTGTAACGATAAAATGTTTTTATTTAAAATGGTAATTTATTTTTAATTTATTAGAAATAAATAATTACCTTAAAGGATTATATTTTGAAAATGTAAAATTTAATTAATTGAAGAGAAATCAATAACTGTTTTAATTAAAATTATAATAACAATCAAAATACCCAAAGACTAGACCAATTATTATTGGTAAAATATATCTACAACATAACCATCCGAGGTTCCTGTTAATGACCATTAGGATCTTTATAGAAGAGATTGTAATAATTGTATTATTATAATTATAGTGATTTTAAAGTTGTCACATTCTTTTTTAATAAGTATAACATTTTAAATATTGGATTATCCAGTAGATAAATTTTTTTAACAATATTTAATGTAATCTAGTAAATTTATCTTCATTATTGAATATTATTTTTATTTTTTATTTAAAAAATAATATTAAAAAGTAATTACCCAAAATTGATGTAGTAATCATTTTTTTAATCGAGATAACAAATAAATATTATTAAAAATATTTTTATATATATAATATGTGATAATTAATATGTCTAATGGATTTTATAAATGACACTAACACTTTAGTAATATAATAAATTTTTTATTTCTATGTTAACTTGTTTTCTTAATATTTTTAAATATCAATAAATTGAATAGTGTCAAAATTAAAAACATTCATTGTTTATTAAAATAATGAAATATTAAAATAATTAAAATTCATAAATTAATTTTCTAAAAATTAAAATAATTATTATATGGTAGAAGCTGTTCTATGGTATTTATTTATGGTCTAAATTAAAACAAATAAGTATATATTTCACCCTTTTAATATTGAATTATTTGGTATCTAAGTTAATAATTAAATAGAATTACTAATTGTTAATTATACTTACAAGGTTTTAATTTTTAATAATCCTTGTATAAAATATATTTTTTTATTATTTTACAACCCTATCTTATCACATCATCCATATATAGTATTTTATTGTTTTTATATTATGTGTTTATTTTACTATAAATTACTATTTGTTGAGATCCAAAAAGTTCCCTGAGCTCAATTATAAAAGAGAACCACCTCCCTCATCTCTTCACGTCACATTAAGCCTCAAGGTTTGGTTATCACCTATCATATTCCATTATAAACTTCCCTTTTTTACATTATATAGGTTTTTTTCTTCTTCAATGTTCAACTATTGTGTTGTATGATGATATTTAGTGGAAGCACGTCGATGAAGAGGCGATCTCCTATACCAATTATTTAAAACATCATTTTTTTATGCTTCATATTCAATAGTTGTTTCATTATAAAGTATTATCTATATTATCAATTATATAATCATATTTTATTATGATAATGGAACTAAAATATTCCACTTTTGATCAATTCTACAAAATATGTAACCACACGTATGACTTACCGTCTCCACGCCATGGTGTAATTTTTTTTCACCACCACCTTAATTGGATGGGTATAATGATGAAAATAATAACTATAACTATAATTATTATAATATGTTATTTATTCTGAAATAATATACACAGTTTCCATCAATACCATTCAAAAAATAAGGGAATGATATCATCACTTATGCGTACATATGACCTAGCATCTCTATGATGCGAAGAGATTCATTCTACATGATCTTCATTAAAGAAAGATTATATAAATGTATAAAATTATTTAATAAGATATATATAATTTTAATATCATTTTGGAATGATATTACTATTACATAATAAGGATAACCTAAACGTATTCGATAAAATATGCATAAGAAAATGAAGTTGTTAATATCGGAATAAAAATTAATAAAAAAAGCTATTAACAAACAGATAATAATATAATCAAATATGATATCATAAAAATGACTAAGGTTAGGAAATATATGAATTCCATTATTTAAATCAATATAATGGATGATTAAATACATAAAAAGAAAACCAGACCTATGGTAAGTGATAATTTCTCAATCTTAGAATCATTTGAGATTTTTTATATGTATGTGTTTACTTTGGTATATTTATTATCCAAGTCCATTTATTTAAAATATGTAATTTTATATCTATTATAAAAAAAATTATTGTCATTTTGACCCATTTATGAATTCTAACTTAATGTTATTATTAGAATCTTTTGTTATAATTCTATACGAGGTATTTTTTTACTTTTCATCCTAATATACGAGGAGATTTTATTATCTTATACATGATAAAAATATTATTACTTTTTAATGATGCCTGATTTCCAAGAATCATACACTTCAATATTTCAATTATATTTTTAAATGAATTATTTTTATTTAAAATTGTGTGTTAAGAAAATATTTTTGAAGAAGAAATGATATTGTCCTCAAGAATTAATCTCTAGTGTTTTATCAAAATTATTTTCCATGTAGTATGGGATTTTTTAATATATTTATCTTTCAAGTATAATAGATTATAATTGGTATTTTTTTATTGTGTTTAATATGTAATTATTTTAATTAAATCCATTTGTTTCACATTTATTATGGTATGGTGGAATTATTTTTAAGGATTCCAATTTAATTCCTTGGGTTATGATTAATTTTTATGTTATTGTGGAACACTTAAGAATGATTTCATTATGATTTTGTAAAACTTATATCTCCCTTAAATTCATTGTGTAAAAATTTTCATCTCATGAGATAGACCTGACTTGAATGAGAAGTGATCTTCGTTTAGTTGTTCAGGGATGGAGGAAGGTGTGAACTCTGTTATATAATAGACTTTTTTAACTATGACGGTCTTGTAAATGATTGTTGGATAATAGGAAATTATTATGCATTCTTATGTGTATTCCATAAAACAAAATGTCTTATGTTATGACTTTAGGCATTATGTTCATTGATTCTTATGAACTTTTATGATTTATCCCATGGTTTGATATCTCGATCTTTCATATACAATATATTATTTTCAAATGACATGTTATTATGTCTTACTATTATGATTTGATTTATAAATACCTTGTTTACCCTTTATGATCATATAATATCATATTTTCATATGTTTCTTTTCCCAAGGGCATTAAGAAGGTTATTAAATAAGATATGTCAAAAAGGGATCTAGTTATGACGAAATAATTGGGTGACAATGAAGATGTTTTATGAACAAGTGGTTTTTGTTTCCCAATTTCTAAATAAATTATTCTAACACATCCCTTTCATGGATTTTATATCATATATAATGAATATTCATCAACATTTATGTAATATTAACGTATGTAATGTATGGGTCATTATTATGGGGCATTAAAATATTGATGAATATATTTTAAGGGATAACGTGTAATTAAAATAACATGATCATGAGGCCACCATATGATCAATGTAGATACATTCATGGTTATTTTGTTTTATGGTTAGACAAGTGATAGGGATGTGACATGATTGACATAGAAACATCATGGGGTATCATGTTATCAGGACTGACATGTCTGTGGGATACCATGTTGTTTGGATGAAATGTATGAAAGACTTCATGTGAAATAGGTAATAAGAATAGGTTATGTAATATTATTTTGATGAGTCACTCAATTTTCATGACACATTCATATTAAAATCAATGTTTCCATCATCAAAATCTAAGGATTAAATATCTTTCATAAAATGTTTCTTATATTCCTTTGTATTTTTCTTTTGGATGTTTCATGTGATCAAGATGAAAAATGTAAAATCATTCTCATGGTATGGATGACACAGTTTATGTTCTATGATTAACCAATAGGGATATCACATGATTTTAATATACATTTCATGCAACCCATAAGTCATCCCCTCAGTTTACACAATATAACACTCTTGTAATTATATGTCTTTTAGCTTCAATATGCCCTATATCACTATTACACACTCATTTTTTTCTCATGATCTATTTGTTTATTTTTGAGGGGATGATGTTATAGGAACTCTATAAAAGTTTTAAACTACTATTATTGTCATGTATATCAATTTTATGTGCTTCAGTCAGAGTACTAGCAAACATGTTCAATGAAATATCCATGAGTCATCCATGACATTATTCTTTTGTCATATAATAAACACCATCTACAGGATCACTCCATCATGATCATATTTATAGAACCCATGTGTTTACAAATATATTTCACATAACCAAATTTCAATTTCAATGATGCTTCACCGGTCATGGTTAAATGTCAAGGAGTCTTCAAAAGACCAAATGCTTATTGAACAGTCTTTCATGTGATCTAGTGAGACTTGTATGATTATCATCATGAGATCAAACTATCTTTTTAAAGTGACCTTTTAAATTTTTCATGGAATCCCCTAAATTATTTTATATGAATGGTTCATGGAAAATATTTTATTAAATATAATTTCATTTGAAATTTATTTTTTAAAGTGTCATTTTTTTATTTTTCTATTTTTTCTTGATGAGAGTATGTTATTGATAAATTCTTTATAATGATTTTGAAAAACCAAAACTATTATCCACATTTTTTTCATCTCTTTTTGTGAAATCAATAGATTTTATGACCCAAAATATGGTAGTGGTAATTATTTATTGAAAGTATCCATGACTAGTTTTCATTTTTTTAGTTAATTTATCTGTTTCATATAGTATATGTTAATTTTAAAAAATAGAGATGCCATGGAATATGTCTCCATAATATTTTAAAATAGTTTTAATATACATTAATAGATTGCTAAAAAAATATTACATAATTTTACTATATTAAACATTAAAAATAACAAGGAAAGCACACACCCATAACTCAATGGTTTAGTTTTATTTATAATAAATAAATAAAAATTAAAAAAATTCATAATTCTTAAATGTATTTAATAATATTCATGAAAATGATTCCTTCATAGGTATATCATGTGTAACATTATCCATAATTTTTAGGGAAATTAGGAACATAGGAAAGGATTAGTTTATATGATCAATATAAAAAATCATATAAAAAATAAATCTATAAAATAGTAGCAATAATATATAATAATTTAGCGGACTGAGAATAAAATAATAATATAGTTATTTAAATATAATTCGGATATATAATAAAATAATATCCAAAGGATTAAATATAATGTAACATAAACCCAAACCATGATATAATAATGGGAATAATATAGAAATATAGAATTTTTTAGGATCATCGAACATATATATATGCAGAAATTGAAATCATACTTTAATTTTAATTTTCAATGCCATCATAAAAAATTCATATTAATTTACCATTTTTGTCCCTTAAAATATTAGACTATAATCACACCCCATTTCCTTGTAAAAAATTATCTCATAAAATATGATTCTATACACAATTAAATAAACAAACAGATAAATATTGTCTCATAAAAACACAAATATATCCTTGTATATGGGTAACACTTGATGATGAAACCCTCAGAAATCCATAATAATTACATTATTTACTACTGAAATAACATTTTTAAATAATATTAAATAATGTAAAAGAATTATTCAACTATATACATAATGTGGATGGTACCATAAATGTGAATCATTAGTGAAACAATTGAAATTTTAAATATGTATAATATAATTGTATAATGATTTAAAATATAATTCATTCAATGTCAGATAAATTATGTTATATAAATTTCAAATAAGTATTGATATTGTTTTTGTGATATTGGTCAAAACCCATGAATTTTTGGGTTATACATTTTTTGGGAATATTTAATATTTTCTTCTGAAGTATAATTTACTTGAGAAAATATCCTCATATTGGGAATATATTATTTTATACAACTCAAGGAGGTGTTTTGGATAGCTTTGAGTGGTTTTTGGGGGACTGGGAGTTCGTTTAGGTGTTTAGGTATGGAAGAATGGTACAAATAACTAAAAACCTTTTAGTCTCCACTTCATACATAACAAAGGTTAATTGAATATTTGTGGAAATGGTGAGTCGTAATGTTGGGCATGTATAACCACCGAATAACTTGTGGGGGTACACTAGGTGATTGGTGGAACACCGGTTCCACAATAGTAGTTGGAAATGTACCCAAGAAGTTTTATTTAGTTTTTTAGTCGGATAAAAGGTGTCTTTTCCAGAAATTTATTTTTGAACCAAGTAAATAAGCATTTACCATACTAATGAACCATCAAGTAAGAATAGCATTACCAACTTTTCCAACAATATTTATTCCCTCAATCATAGGTATTTTGGGATGGATCTCAATGAAAATTGGTTAATAAATCATTCTTCTTCAAATATTCATCTATTTTCTGATTTACGTTGTATATAATTATTTTTTTTGGTTTGAGTGATGATTTCTCCATAGGGTTGTGGAATCATGTTAATCAATTAGGTTATATCAAGAGTTTTATTGGTTATTTCATTGGATGGTTAATAGAAACCTATTCTCATCATTTCCATGATGGTATATAACATTACGAATTAATTTAATTAAATTGTTTTAAACGGTATGAATTTTATTCTTATGTGGTGGGGAATGAGCTAATTTTTACTTATTTCGATGGAATGCAAGATCCATGAACCTTTACCATTCCCTTAGTCATTGTTGTGGTATAGTATGGTGTCTTGGTGTTTTTTTGAAAATTTTACAACATATAATTAATTTGATTTATTAATTAAAGACTACTATAAATATTTAATTGATCATTATTCCATGACATATGGTTTGGAATATTGGCATGTATTTGATTGAGAATAGATTGGAATGTTGTTTTTTAATTAATAACTGTAAATCCAATATTTTTTTGTGATCATTATAATATTTTAACATATTCATGTTTATTCTTTTTTAACATTAATTTCATAGTTTTTTAGTGTGAATATAATTTAAATGTATTATGATTTGCTATTTTGGGGAAATGCAGTGGAATTAATCTTTAAAGAGTTGGAGAATTTACTCCTTTCAATATTTACTATTTCTTTTGTTCCTGGAAAATTGCCTCAAATTGGTTGGAAATGTTGATTTTATTTTATATAAATCATTTATAGTCTATAAAACATGAGATTTATTTCAATAGCATACAATTTTTATTCATATGAATAGATAGTTGGAATAGGTGCTTTTATCATAGGGTTGGGGGATTATAAGGCCATAAAAAATATATATGGCCATGAATACCCTATTAATAATGGATTACTAATTTGATGAGTTCAAGATTAGGAGATTTCCAGTGGCATTCAATATAGGGTGAAATAGATTATTTTGTCAATTGATGGTCTTGAGAACACTCAGATGGGATATTTAGAATGATAATTGAGTATGGGTTGTGATAATTTTGGTGGAGGAATATAAAAGGGGTTTTAAATGGATGTTTAGTGTTTTACATAGTAAGACCATGGTGTCTGGTTTGGGATTGTTAATTAATTTAAAAACAAGGGTGACCACTAATATATCACATTGAGGGTCAAGGAAAGGCTATTGAGACTATGGAAATATTTGGACGATGAGTGTGGGATTCATTGATTAGAGATTAATTTTATGGATATTGTAGGACCCCGGGACACCCTGAGAGGGGAGGGGTGAATTAGGGTGTCAACTTTTTCTTCTTAATGTTATGGATCTTGCTCCCACGTTGGTAGGAACTACTTGAATCTGTATGATGGATATGATCAGCAATGAAACATTCACAAGCAGAGAGTTGACACAACAATTTTTACTTGGTTCACCACTAAGGGCTACGTCCAAGGAGCATACGCCGACCGGTTGTCGGTCGTATCTAAATCCACTATTCTTTACTAGCTATAGATTACAATGGTTCGGGTACAGTCACTATGTCCCAGGATCACAGCCTTTACAAAGGTTCAGGGATAGCTCACTGCTTCCCTCGGGTCACTCCCATTGATTCCCCCTGGCTCACTGCCCTTGGTGAAGTCTCACTCTGTTTATAGACTTGAAGGTATCTTCAATAGATTTTCATTGAAGTCTTTGCCTCTACTCAGCACGAGACTCTTCTTGCATAGAAGTATGAAATAGATGCACTGGAACGCACAAAACCACTGAACCGGATAACCAGAACGTGTTGACAAACCTTACTAACAATTGGGCGCAACACCAACCCTTTGTGTGCAAAACATTCCTATTGCATGCAAAATTTACTTTTCGCGCGGAAAAATATTTCGCGCAAAAATCCCCTTTTTCGCGCAACTCCAAATATGTTGTGCAACCCCCTTTACACTATCCTTTTTCACGCATTAGACCTCAGATCTTCTCTAAGTCTTCCACACACACAAATGAAGGGGGTCACCTCATTTTTATAGGTCACTGAGACCCCTGCACGCAAAATCCCCTTTGGCGTGGAAAACCTCTCATCTGGCGCGTAATATTTCGCGCAGGTATTGTTTTCCGCGCACCTCTCCAGATATTTCGCGCAATCCATGCCTTTTCCATTTTTCGACGGTGTGATTCCGAAACACTATTTGTGCGAAAAACTTCGCTCTGCTATTTCACGCACCACGCTATTTTTCGCACCCATCTCAAGTATTTCACGCACAGCCCTTATTTTCCGCGCAGCCCATGCCTTTGTCATTTTTCACCAATCTGATTTCGAAAAACTATTTGAGAGAAAAACATTGATCCACTATTTCACACATCCTGCTGTTTTCTGCGCCCAACTTAAGTATTTCGCGCAAGCCTCTTATATTTTGCGCACCACTTACTTTTTGTGCGAACCTCCTTTTGCAGACAATCCATATCTTCATTTTCCGATTTTGAGGCCCAAAAAATTGGCAAACACTGGGAAACAGCGCCACCTTCAATACTATTGTCTGCTTGAACTATATGATCACATTGCTAGAACACATTCGGAACATCCACTAAAGATTGACAACAAACACAAACCAAACTACAATTCCTGTATAGAACAACCATGGGTCCAATAATCTCCCTCTTTGGGTTTGTTGGAAATCACCAAATAAAATCAATATATCACCATCCACATGCATACCAAAAATGCAAGGATCAACTTAGCCAGCACTCTAAGACTACGTGAGCAATGCTCGGTGTAGAGAACAAGAGAGGAAGCTTGAATTGGGTTCCCATGTTCTGGAATGCTAAAAGACGCTCAAGATGTTTTCTTACACTGAACTCTCATCATGTCACAGAAGCATTACATGTCCACAGACAATCCTGAATTCCTGAAATTATATAATTCCTTTCCTTTCTCCCCCATTGAAAATAAACCCAAAGGCCGGTAAATTAATCAATGTTCCACTCAAACCATACTCCCCCGGGATAGTATCTCCCCCATAAACCTACATCACAACCATAAACAGATAGAAAGAATTACCATAAATGGGAAAAGGGGATTTTGGAATTTCTTTATGTGGTAGGACGTGGTTGAACACCGAGGTTCAACCGATGCTTTTCAAACACAACTACTGACAGTGGTTTTGTCAAGATATCAGCTACTTGATCATTAGTTCCCATGTGATCCATTTTAATCACCCCACGCTCAACGTTTTCTTTGATAAAGTGATACCTGATTTCAATATGTTTTGTACGAGAATGCTGAACCAAATTCGTCGTGAGATCAATTGCACTCTTTTTATCACAGTAAATTACCATTGGTTGATTCACCTCATCACCAATGTCTGTTAGTTGTTGCTTCATCCATAGCAGTTGAGTGCATGCCTTTGTGGAAGATATATACTCAGCTTCAGCAGTACAAGGAGAAGTACTTTATTGTTTCTTGCTCAACCAGCCGACACCGTTATTTCCAATAAAGAATGCTCCACTACTGGTGGACTTTCTGTCCACAACAGCGCCAGCCCAGTCAGCATCTAAAAATGCTGATAATTCATAGTCTGTTCCTGCAGAAAAGTATAATCCATAATTGTGAGTACCTTGAATATACCTCATGATTATTTTTACTACTGCCAAATGTTCCTCCATTGAATTACTCTGAAAGCGGGCTGCAGGACATGTGGCAAAGACAATATCTGTCCATGTTGCTGTCAGGTACAATAGGATCACAATGATCCTCCTGTACATGGTGGGATCTACAGATTTCTCATTCTCATGCTTTCCATGTTTCGTTCCAACTGCAATCGGAGTTGACATTGGTTTAGAGTCTTGTATATTAAACTTCTTCAGTAGCTCTCTTGTATTATTTTCCTGAGAGATGAAAGTGTATTCTTTCCTTTGAGTCACCTACAGTCCCAAGAAATATGTGAGCTCCCCAATCATTGACATTTCAAATTCGGATTTGATATGATTGTAAAATTCATCCACTGATTTCTGCCTGCTGCCACCAAATATAATGTCATCGACGTAAACGAGAACCTTGAACTAATCATTTGGAGAATTATTCACATAGAGATTGTGATCTACTCCTCCTCTTTTTAATTCCAGCTTCTTGAGATAAGAATCTAGTCTGGAATACCACGCCCGGGGTTCCTGTTTCAAGCCATAAAGTGATTTATTTAGCTTGCAGACCTTTGATTCATCAGCACCAAAGAGAAAACCCACTGGTTGTTCAATGTAGACTTCTTCTTCGAGTACACCATTTAAAAATGATGTCTTGACATCCATTTTATATACTTTATTTCCTCTCTGGAGAGCCATGGAAAGGAACAGCCTGATTGAATCAAATATAGCCACTGGAGAAAAGGATTCTTCAACATCAACACCTTCAATCTGAGAATACCCTTTACATACCAGTTGAGCCTTGTTTCTGGTAACACTTACATGCTCATCAAACTTGTTCTTGAATATCCATTTTGTTCCAAACACATTGTGACCATTGGGTCTCTGGACAAGATCCCAAGTTTTATTTTTGTCAATCTAATCTAACTCTTCATTCATGGCTTTCACCCAGGATTTATCCTTTGAAGCTTCTTCAAATGAGGATGGTTCCACAACTGACCGAAATGCAGAAGGTGTGTTATTCCTCATCCTTCTTTTCTGTGTGGGTGCATTCTTGTCTCCCATTATGTTAGACGGGTCAATCTATGCTCTTCGATTTCTCCTGTGAGGCTCAGTCGTACTCTCACCATCCAATATTTCCTCTTCAGATTCTTCATATGAGTCAACATCATGATGTGACCCCTGAGTGTTTTGTACACCTTCCTATATTTCTGTATTTGTATTTATTCCATTTTCATATTCATTCTCATATTCTATCTCATCAGCATAGGTAATATTTTAAACATTTGGGGTTTTTCCTTCAATGATTTTTACATCGTTTCTTTCCACAATCCTCCCCAATCATTTATTGAAATACTTGTAAGCTTTTCTGTTCAGTGGATACCCACGAAAAATTCCTTCATCAGCATTGTCAACAAACATTCTTTGGTTTCATTCTTTATTCTGAATGAAACATTTTCTTCTGAAAACATGAAAGTATTTCAAAGAAGGCTTCCTTCCACGCCACAATTCGTATGGTGTCTTCGTTTCTCCCATATAAGGCCCTGTTCAATTCTGAATGTGCACTGCAGCTTCAACAGCCTCCTTCTAGTAATGGTGAGAGATACCACTCTCAATCAACATAGTCCTGGCCATATTGTTGACCTGTCGATTCCGACACTCAACAACTCTATTTTGTTGTGGAGTTCTCACAGCAGCTACCTCATGTTGTATTCCATGTTTTTCTAGGTAATTTTCAAACTCTATGGATGTGTATTCCCCTCCATTGTCAGATCGTAGGACTTTTCTTGTCCGTCCAGTATCATTCTCGGTAATCCGTTGATAAGTTTTCATACAATCAAGTACTTGTCGCTTCCTGTGGATCACCATTACACAAGCCATTATGCTATAATCATCAATGAAAAGGACGAAGTACCTTTCTACATAGGTTCCGACAACATTTATTGGGCCACATACATCTGTATGAATGAGATCAAGAAGATGCGATGCCCTTTTCTTCTTTGGCTGATATAAACTACAAACCAGTTTCCCACGAATACAAGCATTACAAGACTTTTCCCTTTCACATTTTAGAATGGGAATATCCATGACTATCTTCATCTTAGATATCTTTTCCATGTTATGTTGGTTGATGTTCCCCAGCCTTCAATGCCATAAATTTTTTTCTTCTTCAACATACAAATAGCAAGAGCTCACTTTGCTGTCAACCTGATATAAGTTTCCATCTGTTCTACATCCTTTCATAAGAGAATTTCCTGTCTTTCCTTTTATAGTGCAGCCTTTTTGATTGAAGGTTACAATGAGCCCTGAGTCACAGAGTTGAATTACGCTAAGGAGATTGTGGCATAGACCGTCCACGTAAATAACTTCAGTCTTCTTCAGCTCCCCGTTGGCGAGAGTAGTATTCCCACTGCCTTTAATCTTCAAAGCACCATCATTACCAAACCGTACTGTTCCATCAACCTTCTTTTCAATGTTCATCAAGAGGTCACCATTTCCCATCATATGGGATGAACATCCACTATCAAGGATCCAGGTGCTGCTGCTTTTTGTAGCTTTGAGTGCTACCTCTGCAAGATTGGATTTCTCGATATTAATCTTCTCTTTCCATGAGATTTTGGATTGAGCATAGAATACTGGTGGACTTTTCATACTTTCTTCCACATAATCTGATTCTTCATACCCATAATCTTCTTCCAGAGGGGAAAACTATTTGTGAGAACAACACCATCAATGGGATGAACACTGTCCCGTCTTTGAGTGTTGTATGAATTTCTCCGGTCGTACTTCTTCCATCAATACATAGCTTTATGGCCAAAGTTAGATCAATTAAAATAGTAACCATAGAATCTATTTCTTCTATAAGATGGAGGATATGAAATCAGTCTCCTTTGTTGACTTCCCAGATCTTATCCATTCATGTAGCTCCTTGCCTCTTTGCAATATGACATGGTATGGCCCAGATAGCCACAGAACTGACACCTCATGAGAGGGAATGTCTTGTCACCTGAACTTCTCCTCATACCTTCATCCTTGGGAGAATAGTTGAACTGCCTATCATTTCTGAATGTTTGAGGATAATTGTCAGTTCTCCTTCTAGTTTGGACTGAGGGTTTCTTTTTCAGCACTTCAGGCAATGTTTCAACATGTTAAACCTTCGTTTTTTCTTTCGTTTGGCTCTCTTTATTTCCATCAATTGATGTCTCAGCTTCACAACCAATTCCACTCTTTCCCATGCAAGTGGATCTTTGAACACTAAAGATTTTTTCAACCACATCAGAACCACACTTGGCTCTTCCTAGTAATTCTGTATCTGAGAATCTTCTGAACGGTATTTTCGTCCTTGATTCTTTTGAAAATGATTCAGTCTGAAGTTTACTCCTAAGAGTAACAACTTCCTCTTCAAGACCCTCAGTAGTCTTGGACTTTTCATCCAGTCTTGATGTGAGGTCATTGATGACCTTTCCCTGCTCTTCAATTCTCAGCTTTAGATCCACTACATCATCATTGCTTTCATGGATTTTAGACTGAACATTCACAAATTCTTCTAGATGTTCAATTTCAGCTTTATGTTCATCAACATATTCTGATGATTCTTCCACCATCTCCTTCCACTTATTACATCTCTTACATTTACTCTCAAGCATGTAGAAAGAATAATTATATTGAATCATTGGATTACCAATAGTAGTAGTCAGATTATCTCTGCCTTTATTGATTGAGGATTCTGATATTTCAGTGGTATCCATCATGGAAGCATGGTTTCCAGTTTTAAATTCTGGATCTTCTTCCTCACAAAATTCAATATCATCATCATCTTCTTCATAGACAAAACTCTTTCTCTACATTTTCTTTCTAGATTTGAAGTCACCATTTTTAAAAACCTTTTCTGAGGATTCTCAATATCTTCAACTTCACTCTCATCATCATCTAACTTTCTTTGGCACTCAGAGGAAATGTGCCCAACTCTTCCACAACGGAAACATGCAAGAGGTAGCTTACCTCTAAATTTACGTTTTCCCTTTTTCAACCTCTTGGAAATGAGGGAAAGAATCTCTTTTTCGTCATCATCTTCACCACCACTGTCTTCTGAAATCTTCAGTTTGTCCATGGATTTGAATGCCATTTCCTTGCTCACACGATTCGTGGAATCTTCGGGTTTGACTCTCATCTCATATTCCACTAAACTACTTAACAAATCATCCAGAGAAAGATTAGATAGATCTCTTTCTTCAAGGGCTGACACCTTTGCATTGTACATGGGAGGAATTTTTCTCATGATTTTCTTTACGATATCAATGTCTTTGATTTCTTCTCCAAGACCTCGAATTTCTCCCACTACTTCAGTAATTCGATTAAAAAAAGAATCTTCATTCTCATTAGGATGAATCTTTAGGTCGTCAAACCTGTTGTGTAAAACTTGAATTTTTGCCTCCTTTACCTTGTTATCTCCTTCATAAATGTTTTCAAGTTTATCCCACATAGACTTTGCTGAAGTGCAACTCATCACCTTTAGATAGATCTGATCAGAAAGAGCTGCGGTGAGTACATTTTGTGCTTTAGCATCTGCATCAAGAATTTTCCTATCTGTGTCAGTCATAGCTAGGCCTGTTGGATTAGTGACGTGTATTCCTTGCACAATAAAAAACAAAACATCCATTACAATATATTTTAGATGTGATCTCATCCCGTTCTTCCATATCTGAAAATTATTTCCATCAAAGAGAGGGAATCCCATAACATTGAATGCATTCTCCATGGAGACAAAGAACAGATTCAACGACAACAACCTTTACCCTCTGATACAACTTGTAGGACCCTGAGACACCCTGAGAGGGGAGGGGTGAATCAGGGTGTCAACTTTTTCTTCTTAATGTTATGGATCTTGTTCCCACGTTGGTAGGAACTACTTGAATCTGTTTGATGGATATGATCAGCAATGAAGCATTCACATGCAGAGAGTTGACACATCAATTTTTACTTGGTTCACCACTAAGGGCTACGTCTAAGGAGCATATGCCGACAGGTTGTCAGTCATATCTAAATCCACTATGCTTCACTAGCTGTAGATTACAAAGGTTTGGGTACAGTCACTCTCTCCCAGGCTCACTGCCTTTACAAAGGTTCAGGGATAGCTCACTACTTCCCTCGGGTCACTCCCGTTGACTCCCCCTGGCTCACTTCCCTTGGTGAAGTCTCACTCAGTTTATAGACGTGATGGTCTCTTCAATATATTTGCATTGAAGTCTTTGCCTCTGCTCAGCATGAGACTCTTATTGCATCGAAGTCCGAAATAGATGCACTAGAATGCACAGAACCACAGAACCGGATAACCAGAACATGCAGACAAACCTTACTAACAATTGCGCGCAACACCAACCCTTTGCGTGCAAAACCTTCCTATTGCGCGCAAAATTTAATTTTCTCACGGAAAAATATTTCACTCAAAAATCCCCTTTTTCGCGCAACTTTGAATATATCGCGCAAGCCCCTTTAAGCTATCCTTTTTCGCGCATCAGACCTCAGATCTTCTCTATGTCTTCCACACACACGAACGAAGGGGGTCACCTCATATTTATAGGCAACTGAGACCCCTGCATGAAAAATCCCCTTCAGCGTAGAAAACCTCTCATCTGGCGCGTAATATTTCACGCAGGTATCATTTTCCGCGCACCTCTCCAGATATTTCATGAAATCCATGCCTTTTCCATTTTTCGACGGTGTGATTCCAAAACACTATTTGCGTAAAAAAATTCTCTCCGCTATTTTGCACACCACGCTATTTTTCGCGCCCAGCTCAAGTATTTCGCGCACATCCCTTATTTTCCGCACATCCCATGCCTTTTCCATTTTTCACCAATCTGATTTCAAAAAACTATTTGCGCAAAAAAACTCTATCCACTATTTCACGCATCCCGTTGTTTTCCGTGCCCAACTTAAGTATTTCGCGCAAGCCTCTTATATTTCGCGCACCACTTCCTTTTTGTGCGAACCTCCTATTGCAGACAATCCATGTCTTCATTTTCTGATTTTGAGGCCAAAAAATTTGGCAAACACTGGGAAACAGCACCACCTTCAATACTGTTGTTTGCTTGAACTGTATGATCACTTTGCTAGAACACATTCAGAACTTCCACTGAGGATTGATAACAAACACAAACCCAACTACGATTCCTGCATAGAACAACCATGTGTCCAACAGATATGTGGATATTTGTGGATTCACATATAGAACATAACACATTTTTAATGGGTTTATCTATTCAAGATTTCTTATTTGACTTTGTTCTTCTATTTGGGATTGTGGAATGTGGGTGGGATAAGAGGATAATAAGGATCTACAACCTACACATATAATAAAATGTCGTGAATTTTAGATATGATATAATTTCATCAATTTTTTCTATGTGTATTGCTATGATCTAGTTATTAATTATAATAGTAAATGTGAGTAATCTTCATTATTGAAAGGGTACACGTGTAAACCACCTTCAGTGAGAGGGTTTTATTAAGGGTTGTGATGTTTTAAATCACACTAATTGAGATCCTACTAGAATATTTAAATATGTGTGTGGTTTTTTTTATACATGAGATGATGATTTTCTTTTGATAAAGTGAGAATATTCTTGTATAAATCATACTAATGTGGTTTTTTTGTCTGGGGTGTGATGCCATGAATATCATCCAATGATAAGTACATTAGTGAAGCATCCTAAGTCATAGGGAATTTATTTGGGATGTGATATAATAATAAAAGTAAAATTAGTGGGTGTTTTCATAGACGTCATTTTTTGAGAGGGTTTTTATCTGGGATCTGATCTTCGGATTTGTATTTTGTGAGAGAGTTATTTCAATACTATGCTATGTGAGAGGGTATTGGTCCATAATGGGTTTATGGGACCCCACTTAAGTGACACAATTGAGATCCTAGAATATTATGAAACCCAACCTTATTTAATAAGTTATAGGATAAAGATTTATCATGATGTGACTTCATATATATATATATATATATATATTTATCATACTAGGTTCATGTGTCAGGGTGACCTTGTATACTCATGATTATATGAAAAAAATATTATATGTCAAATTTTTTATTTTTTCCTTTTCATACACATGTATATGACATAATATGTTTTTGAAATACTTTGATACCAAAATAAAATATATTTCCCACAAAGTACATAAGAACCCTTTCATGCATGAAAATACTATGATATAATTTTTGGGTTGATTATTGAATTATTGATTTGGTTGGAGTCTCTCATTGAGTTTTAGATATGGTTTGTGGTATTTTTTATTGTTGTAGTAGATCCACATTATAAATTACTGTTTTATTTCTTATATTATACATATGATATCCCCATTTAGTAATTAGCTTGGGTGTATGTTTATACAATTTTATGGTTTATTATTTGTGATACGAATGTAATTTTATTGTTATTTTTTTATTTGGATGTTTCAATAGAAACGATTAATATGATTATCATCTATAGACTTTGTTATGTTTTTTATTTTTATTGAAAACACTAATATATAGAGTATAGTGTCTATAATTATTTTATAAACTCTCATTTTCCATAATAAGACTCTAGAATAAGAGGATTCTTTCCCGATGTCATATAGTAACCCTAGAGAGAATGTAATAAAGAAGATTTTTTCTATGGAAATATAATATGTAAATTGAGTGTTTCATTAAATGTCATACTATTTACATATAGGTAGATTTATATATAAATATGATATAGAAAATAATGGAAGACAAGTTAGTGACTAATAATCCCTTATTCATTGGGAATTCAATTCTACCAGGGATATATAATTTTAATTCCTGGTTTATGTTGTTAAAAGTAAAAAATTTATTTATTTACTTATCTTCTTATTGAATGTTGATTTTTTTATTTTTTACATTTAATGGTGTGGAAGGAGGAATATTTTCATGATCACATCTCACACATATGATTGACATGTCATATATTTGTTAGGATGTGGATTATTTTCTTTTTTGATAAGGGGTTTTTATTGATTTATGTTTTAAAAATAACATCTATAATATTTTATTATAAAACTAATTTGTTGATTTTTAATCAAATATCGCCTGATATATTCTTAAAAAAATGAATTTCAATATTATTATAGTATTTAGTCCAATGATTGTTATACTATCATATGGGGAATGTGATATATTTTAACACCTTGGAAAAGGTTCATACATTGGATTCCATGGTGATTCTTTTAGGTATGTGAAGTACAACTAATGTGGATTATAATGGGAATCAGTTACATTAATGGGTTTGAAACACATTAGGGGTGTTATAAATTCATATTTATGGCCATCATCTTTTGATATGCTATGTGTTGTGATAAATATTTGTATCATTATATATCCCTAAAATTTTGGTATTTATTATCCTTTAATTAATAATTTATCTGAATAGATTTTTTACATGAACCAAACAAATTAAATAACCATTATCTATTTTATTGAGATAAGATATTTCAATTTAAAGGAAAATATTAATACATGATGAAATTATAATATTAAATAGAGTTAATAAAGTGAAACTTGAATAAATATTATGGAAAAAATATAAAAAACATGAAATCTAAATAATTAGGATTTTTATTTTTGATAAACATACACTAATATCTATTTAATGATAAAAAAACATATGAAATGTAATAGATATTTGGATAATTATGTAGAAAAATAAAAAAAATTATATTTAATGTTTGTAAATATATATTATGGAATGCAATATGACCTTTATATATATTGTCTTTCAATATTTGGTTTTCGAATATATGGTTGTTTTATAAATCAGAATATAATTGGTGCATATATGTTTTGAAATTTCAAGTAACAAATTAATTTAAATATAATTAAAAAAGAAAAATTTGAGAAAAATTAATGAAAATATATTAATTATGTTTAAATAATTATAAACGAATACTATTAATATTAATTAATAATTTTATATCCTGAAAATAATAAAATTACTCTAATAAAAAATGTATTGATATGATTGAATGTTTATAAGACAACTTATTTTAATGGGCAGTGATTAAAATAATTGAATTCTAAGTTCCATATTTTTATAAATGAATTTGTTTTCCTACATGTTGTGTTTTTTTGTATAAATAATATATATTAAAAAAATATAGGAAGATTCAAGTAAAATTATATATATATATATATAAATTAGTTTATAAATGATTAATTAGTAATTGAGTGAAAATAATATATAGAAAAATTAACATTTATTAAGCCACTTTTTTTACAAATAATATTTATTTATTACAAAGAAAAATTTCCCAATTTATGAATTTGATTTGATTAAATAGAGTTAAATATTAGATTCATCAGATAAATATTTGGAAATGTTTTACATATTATATTTTTACTAAAAAATAAAACCACCATGATAAATAAACAAGTTAAAAATGTTACAGAATCATAAAATCAAGATAAATTAAAATTTATTGAATTTTAGGAAATTTTATTGGTATTTACATAATAAATAAATAAATTCTTATTTACTTAGTAAATAATACATGTTTCACCAGTAATTATTTGTAAAAATAATCTATCAGCAATGTGATTCAATCTTCACAAATCAATTATCATAATATTCGATAGAAATTTTCATCATTTTCAACTATGAAACGAGATCTCATGCACCCAATTCAATCCACTAATATCCTTTGGATTTATATTAAATCTCTACCTCTTTTTCATATTTTAGTTTATTATTATATTTTGGGCTTATTCATGTATCATTAATGATGTTGAAATTCTTCATTCAAATTTATCCCATTTTCAGAAGGATCAAATTCATCATGTATGTATCTAAGCTAAACTATAATAACTTTATTTACATTTTGATCTCAAATATTTTTAAATCCCATTATACAAAATAATTATTTTCTCTTAAAATAAATACAATTCAAACAAAAAAATACTAATTTTTTATATCTCTTAATAGTAGCTCATTTAAATAGCATAACATTGTCTTTTTTGGTTCGTTTCAACCACAAACATGAATGACTGTATAAAAACATCATCATATTAATCATGAGTATGTATAAGAAATAAATAATTTTAATATATTCTATAAGAGATTAATTTTTTTGTTGAATAATTTTTTGGATGCGTGACAAAAAAATATCCGCTCTATTGTAATGTAACATGTTCTTATAAAAAAATACCTTCAACTTGCTCATTATGGTTATGATTAAAATGTACCATACCAGTACCATCAATAAAATTAACATGAGAATAGGAACGTATTTGGAAAAAATTATCTCTGCATCCATGCATATAAATTTATTGATTTACATGAGATCAATGAAGTAGTATCAACATCATCATTACAAAACATGTTTGAATAATTCAAAATTAGTAACATATGTTTATGAGATTATTCAACAAGTACATGATATTTATATAATTAAATATCATAATTTATGAGAATAAATGATTCTATAGTTTTATTAGGTTTTTGAATAATATATTAATATTTTCATCCTTATTATAAAAGAAATTAAATCACCTTTTTTGATGTTATGAGGGAAGGTAATGGCTTATTATCTCAATTTTCTATTGATTGATATATTCTCCTTTTTTAATTTTTCTATTATTTAGTGTATATATAGAAAAATAGGAATGGATATTTCTAATAATTTTTATTAAATTAAATTAATTTTTAAACCCATCTTTTTTTAGATTAATGGTATTCTAATTAAGGATTTCTCAATATTTATTAGGAATTCATTTGAATCTCAGTTTGAAATGGATATTGTTAATGAAAAAACTATTAATTTGGGGAAATATTATGTTATGTATATATAAATACCATATATTTTATTTTACAATAGTCATTTAAGGATTTCACATGTCTTTATCAATTTCAACTCACTTTTTATCACAATTCATCCCAAGTAATTGCTTTATATTTACTAAAACATTTATCAGTATTTGAGATGATAACTCTTATCCTCAATGTTCAAATTTTTTATATTAATTTATTAATTTCCATCTGAATAGTTTTATGATTTTTATGGTCATCTTTAACATATTATTTAATTATTTGTTGATTTTTAAAGTTATATTTTTTAAATTTATTTTTATGTATGTGTTTCTATTTAAATTGAATATTTTTGAAAAATACTCAAAGGGATATTTTACTGCGGTCAACATTAAAATCGTTTCTCATTACCATTTTTAGTATTCATTACGATGTTGCCAATATATGTTTTAATGTTTTGTGAATTTAATTTTAATTATTATTTTTTATTAATTATTTATATAGAAATAAATTTTATTAAAATGTAAATGATATTTCTACATAGAAAGATAAAGGATAAAGGGATTTACTTTATATCCCCTTATCCACTAAAATTGACCACCAGAATATTCCATTGGTTTCCAACCAACATGAACTTATCCCTCACGACCCAAGTAATGTATTCGATCATATTTGGGAAGTTATTATGGGCAAGGTATATATCCATGGTCCCATATAATAGTTCTCTTTATTATTATATGATGTAATATTTAGGAAATATTGGTAATATATAATCACTTCAACTAAAATCACCAACCATTATTTCCTTGAAATAGAGAACATTCATGCTAATATCCTTGAACATTCTCTTATGAAATTCAAATTCACTTCAACATAAATGGATTAGCTTCCATAATATATTCTAGTTATGATATAGGGGAAGACACTCATTTATATCCCAATATCCATATTAGAATATTTTTATTCCCAACATGATAATATAGATACTATATTGAAATCACATATTCTTTCTCACATATAACCTGTTCATTGGAAATTTTTGATAATGAAAAATATATAAAACATGTATTATACCCTAAATCAATCTATGGTTCATAAAATTAGTTTGGAAATCACCTTAGGGATGGTTCAAATTCATATCAAAGAATGATAGTATCATTAACCAAAGGTTAAATAGGATTGGAATGATACGACTATTATTACTGGATTTTGAAAAATTAGTTTGGTGATCACCTCATTAGAGGAGTAAAATCCAATTTTTTTAAGGAATATTACAATTTACAATACTAATATTAGAATACCATTACTACTGATGAATTTCTATTTTTAAGCCTTAAAATACCACACAATAGGATACCCACATCAATTATCCCATATAAAATTTTCACATGAATGTTCTAGTGATGAATGAATAGTTGATCCACACTTATACCATCACATAAACTATGGATGACTGAAATATACAAGTACACACATAATGGATGGCTCATAACCCCATGAACAATTTATATTTTCACTAAAATACTACATTTTCTTTTTAGAAATGGTCTCACATTCCCATTTTGACATAGAGTCCTTATCATAGTTCAGATCCTTCCATGCATCATGAAAACATTCCTTTTATAACACATTAAAGATGTTATATTCCATCTATAATTCTAGATGAGACCTATATTCATACAGTTCTCAATTAAAGTTTCCTCGATGATGTCTGGTATATATCTATAACAATTTGAGCTACCCTTGACTCTTCTATCGAAGTGTATGGGTAATACTACAATAATAGTCCTCCTTTAGGAACATTAAAAATGGATAATGTGAACCTTATTATGAACATCCACCATTAAAATATCCCTATAGTGATTTTTTTGTAGACAATGAAATCCTTCCACATTAAAGACTCATTTATATAGAGAGGTTCTCAAAACAGAGTGTTTACCCATATATAATCTCATATCAACCACCTACATTGAATCATAATAATCATTATGTGACTCAGAGAAGTGAATTTTGTTGCCTGACCAGATGAAGGTGTATATTGACCAAGTCCCAGTTATATGACATTACTTTGTATAACATCATTGGCCCCAGTCAAAATACAATTAATTGTAGGAAAATGGTATATCTTACAGGTCTTCTCTCTCTTATTACGTGTGAGCTTGATCATCATAAAAGGTATCTAATGTATGTTTTCACCAACTATTCCAAAGATTAATCCCATAGAGCCACAAGAAGAAAATGGGGTCCCACATGATACTAAATTTGTGACTTCATAAATGAATGAATTTAGTTATTCTCATACCACGATATCTCATAATTATAAATTCACTATACATGAGCTAGATAATAATATAAAATTTTGAAGTGCCTCATCCATGTAAGAGAGTCAGTTACCCACATGGTGTTTTATATTCATGAACAACATATAGACTGTTTCCTAAAATTTGGGGATATTGATAGAACATGATATTTTAGCTATGGAATATTCATTAAATATAATAAAAACCAATCATGACCCTCATTGAAAATAATAATTACTTCATGATTTTAAAACACAATAAAATGTGATCATCCCTAGAATATTCCATATCATACAATATTTTACTCTTTTATCAACATCATATTCAACTATTTTTTCACACATAGAGAATGAATTATGAGAGAATAGAGAACCTAGTAAGCAGTTATAATAATAATGATTGAGATTGATTTTACTCTAATGATAGAAAATCATGTAAAAATCACAAGATTCTAAAATAAAATGTAAGGGAATTTTTGGTTAATAATCAACCCTAAAATGTATGTGTACTCATGAGGGAAATGTTTTATCCATTTACCTTAAAATTTGTTTGATACCTGATGGAGAAGCATTTAGGTTTTTCAAGCAATTCATGAATCTAACATCCATCATGGACAAAATTAATATCTTTGATATCCTAATTACTGATAACCAATTCCTTATGGAGATACAATTCTCTTGGATCTCACCGGGCCTCGTGATTATGTGATCATGGTTATCCCATCTATAAAACTCATAAAACATAAATCGTTTTGAAGGGACCCCTGTATGATTTTATAATGATTATTAAAAAACAATGTTGTTTCTCCTAGAGGATAATTTATTCCTAGAGTATAGACCCCCTTAAATAACTGATATATTATCCTGATTAAGTATGATATGGACATCCACCCTTATAATTCGATGTCCTATACCCACTGGTCTCTACATATAGTTTACTCAGACATTATTATGTTATGAGATTCAATACCCATCACCAACCTATTCATGTGAATTTAAATACCCTCGAAGCTACTCCACTATGAATCACAAACATTATGGATGAAATTTTATATGTTTTAATTGTTATACAATTTCATTATAAAATATGTATCTATAATTAATACTAAACTTTGTTGATTTTCTAAATCTCTTTAGACACTAATTTTCCACTAATAAATATTTATTACACTTTTAAGAATAAATCACCAAATTTCATGAATACATTTTTTCTTGGAATACCAACGACCATGATACCATGTACAACAACAATATGACATAAGGATTTTATATTTAAAAGGTCATTCTCAATTATTATTATGTACAAGGAATCACATGTTTTATTTCTTAGCCTAAAAATGTTTTTGATACATATTGGAATGGCATTTTGGGTTCTCAAACCCAAATTGAATCATATGTTCCCCATAAAACAAAATTAAATCATTGCTGTATAAGATAAAAGTTACCAATTCCTAATATTTATTCACTTCCCTTGGAACCTCATGGACCTCGATCCTACATGATCTTTTTAACCCATTTATACATCTTCTAATAGGGATGGATGGTTATAATGGCGCCCAACTAGGATTCATTGATAAAATAAAAAATGAATTAGAGTATGGTTCAAAGGGATTTTTGTTCTTAGAGGAGAGGTCACACCTAAATTCAAGTGGTATTTCCTTGACTGAATTATATTTTTTCATGAAATATTCGGAATATTCAACTGTTACCCATAAAAATCCACTTCCACTTTACTATGATATTCCAGGTTTATTGTTTAAACTTCCCATAACCAAAATATTCATGATTAGTAAAAAATATTGATGTTACTAATGTATTATTCAAACATGTTATCAATAAATGTATAAGGCCCCAGCCTTAAACCTTACTTAATATTTAGTTATTACAATATTACACATTGAGGATCTTTTCAAGTTTAGAGTTTTAGAGAATTAGATCATGAAACATGCATTACATTCCACATTTAAACAAAGTGGTTACAGAAAAGATAGTATTCATTCTTCCCATCAACAGAAACATATTGAAAATAAAACATGTATTATTTCTTGAGACATCCTTGACACTATCATCACATCATGTACCTTTCCCTTGACCTGTGAAAAACATTTCAAAAACATGGGATGAGCATAAAAATCCCAGTAAGGGTTATAAAAATATGGAAATGAAACATGAGTTCATATATACATAAGAATTAAATCATACTTTACCCATAAAAAAAGGCACTTTCATACCTCATCAACCCATGAATAAATCATAGAGATCATAAGACATGAAGGTAACTTGAGGCATTCATAACATTCTTGCGTAGGGAGTAACCCTCTTGGTTATGTTTGGAATACCCCTCACAGTATATTCCCTAAATCTCTTCGGAGAAACCTTAACGTTTCACTCCTTCGCGTTACCCAATGCATTGGAGAGCTATATCGGGCTCACCTGCCCTTAGTTTATCACGGAACCACCCGTTTTCATAATAATTCCCAAGAACCATAACATAAATGTATCACATAAAACATGCATAAAGTAAACATAACATTTCCACATTTCAATCACAATATAACATTTTAGTATATTGAAATAATGAATCCATTCAAAAAGAAACCATTTCCAAAACCATTCAAAACATTTAATAAAGAGATTTTTGAATCAAAGTGTCCCATACCACCTTGAATATTAAAATTTTATACCATTAATATCCATATAAATAAATCTTTAAAACCATTTTGAAAACATGGATATTAATAAGAACAAATAATTAAAACATTTAAAACGATATTTTAGTTAATGGGGTTTTACCAAAATTAGAGACACTTGAATACAATAATTGAGGAATAAAATTTAGTCAGAACTTTATAATATCACGAGAATAAATGGATTCATGATATAATACTCCAAAGGACAGTATATACACCATATAAGAGTCAATTGGTGCATAACAATAATGAACCCTCAATAGAAATGTCAAATGTGATGACATCCCTTATAAAGAAGGTATCCTTAAATTAAGGACAAATCAATCTCAAAAATATGTGTGGCAAATATAAATACACCAAATATAATTGGATATTATGTGTAAACAATAAAAGGTCATTCACAAATATTCAATGGATGACATATTCAATGACTACATGTTGAACCCAAAGAAATCGAAATTGGGTTAAAAAGTTCCCTTGATAGCCTAATGGCATCACATAAAAATGAGTTGATGAGAGATAAAAAGTGTATCTCATCACTTGGACATAAAATTTACATCAATAAGGATATATGAGAACATATACCAACATAACAATATGTAAATTAAAAGACCCAAAAGAAGAAGTCTTTTAAAAAAGAGGAGGGTGAAAGGTTCCCTTACCGACTTGGGTATCTTTCAAAATATACACCCTGTGAAAGAAGGACAATAGATCATTGATGTAAATACTCAAAAACGAATGTATATTACACAAAGAGTAGAATAATGGGCAGTACATACACCACTCAATGGAATTTGTGGCAAATGTAGCATAAATCTCACGGGAATAAAAGTGAGATGAAAAATCCCTTACGAAAACTCGGCAGCCTAACGGCGCCACATAAAACTTCCGAATATGGATTGATGAGATCAAATAGGGTATCTCATCACATTACAATAAAATTTACAGAAATAGGAATATAAACGAACATCCCCCAACATTACAAAGAGGAGCTTAAAAGAAGTGACATAAAGGAGAGTACTTAAAAAGAAAGAGATAGGTTAGATCTCTTACGAAAGTTCGACAGCCTAACGGCGCCACTCAAAACATCCAAAATGGATTGATGAGAGAGAATATGGTCTCTCATCACATGAACATAAAAATTACAGTAAGTTTAATATAAAAGATCATCCCAATAACAAGAAAGATTAGCTTTAAAAGGAATGACATAAAAGTGTGTACTTAAAAAGAAAGAGAGAAGTATGATCCCTTACCTCGGGTCCGACTTGACTCGATCGTTCTTTAATCTCCTGAATAATAAACTTGAGTTAATTTATACTTCCTTAAGAACCCTTTTTCAAGTTCATTATTCCTTTTATATCACTTATTACCATGTCATAAACATTATGTAATCATTTAAGTTAATAATATTTGTTTTGCCGATATTTGGTTCTTAAGTCGAAAGTGAACTTCTTACAATTACATGTTGTTCGTGTGGCCAAATGTTTATTACATCCAGAATTGTATTCAAGATGTAGATATCATATATGTCATATATATCCATTACATTCATTCATTTATAACATTACATAATCATTTAGAGGTAAGAAATGAAATGCACTGTTCATGGAGACGGTAAGCCTTACGTACGCATGAACGCTACATTCATTTATATTTCATATTTTATAGAATAAAATAATAATTATATAAAGGTATATTATAATTCTAGTATAATATCATATATAATATCATAGTTCCATCCTTTATACGTCCCACATATTGTATTTAACGAATCAAATCACTTTGAGGGGGCGGTAGTCCGCACTTCTTTAAATGAAGATATCACGTTTACCCATAATGGAAACCATAAAGGTATGCCCATTATGAAAAAAACAGAAGCTTAAGGAAAACATAAACATATTATATATCATATATAAAAATAGTGACATTATAATTTCCACCTTTGAAGGTGTTAAATGAGTATTGAACAATCATCGTTTCGGGAGGCAGAATTTCGCCATCCACGGAAACCGTATGTTCTTTAACCATTTGATGTAGTTTTGTGAGAGTGAATCTCGAATAAATCTTATAAAAACATCCTAGTATATTGTAGATACTGGTGTTGTTACAAAAGAAGTAAATAAAAAGAGTTTATGGGGTTGGAGAAGAAAAATAAAACAAATGAATATGATAGAATGAATTACCTTTAAAAGTGTAACTCCTTTTGATTTGAGCCTAAAGGATTCCTTTGAAATGATTATGCCCAAAGGGAATCCTCTAGGATGAGGATAGGGATGTGGAGAGTGTAAATGGTCAGGGGTTGGCCGAGCCAAAGGCTTGAGGAGTGTGTGAAATGAGGTAGAGGTGGGGGCCTTTTGTAAGAGGAGAGGAGGGGCACTTTTGGAAAGTAAGAATTATTACTTTATTTGAAAATGTGTTTCGGTTTTAAAAGGTCCCACATTGATATAATTCGTGGATAAGGTGATAAGTGTTCTAAATCCACCCATACAATAAGTTTTGGACATGTGTAGGTCATAGAGTTTACATTATCTTTTCATTTTATTTAAATCGTCAGATAATGATGTCATCACTGCATCATTATGATGTCATAAATAATTTAAATTATTTAATGTCTAAAAATTATAAACAAATAACTATGATGTAGTAAATCTTCTTATCTTTCCAATTACTATTTATAATAAAAAATCTGACTTTTATAACCCCACTTAAAAATAGTTTTAGTGAAACATATCATGTTTGTTTCATTTTTACTTTTACATTAAATAAAAAGTTATTTATGTCATTTCCCAACCAAAGTGTCTCCATGGGGTCCCCAAGTTGACCCATGGCTTGTCTTGGTCTACCATTACACATCCAATGAGGTTAGGATATGTTTCAAGTTCATTTCATATTATTAAAACATTATTTGTTCCTTAAACGACACTAATTATCTCGAATCGCGATTAAAAACTTAATAAGTTACTATTCACCAGAAAAAATATTTTTATCCCATTGAACCACATTTTACTTCTTAATGAAAACCATGTAAGTCGGATTTTTGAAATTCAAAACACAAAGATGGCAAAATTTCATTTAAATGGAAAAATCAGTTTTTATAAGTACCACTTAGTGGTGTCACTATTCATCAAAAAATTGATGTTTTTCAGAAAAATCCCAAAAATTCACCCTAAGCTATATTTGATATTCCGAATTAAAAAATGAATTATATTTTAAAAAATTCAAAACATAGAAGTCAAATTAATTAATTTAATAATTAATTCCCGCTGTCAGAGCAATGAGTGTGTTTTTATGAAATAATAAGTATCAAAAGATTGACACTGGTTTAAGTCTGATTTCAAAGTGAAATTAATTCCAACGACCACTATTGGATTTAATGGTAAAAATATATTCTAATTTCAATTTAAAACCAATTCAAAAGATAATCTAATCATATTAATAAATTATATTAAAAATAGGGTTTGAATTAAAATACAACATTTTACACTATTCATTAAAAAATGAACTTTATCGGAAAGATAACAAAAATTTACACAAAGAAAATTTTGATGTCCCGATTCTTAATAAGAGTTTTATTTGGTCCAGAAGAATGTTTAAGAGTGAAAAAAACTATATTTAATGATGGTTCAACATCAAAAGGTTATAAGTGAACCTTTAGTGAAAATTAGGGCATATACGCCTAAAATTGAATTCTTTCCGTATTTTATGCCTCTATCCTCTATTGGATAAATGTAAAAACATTTAAAAACCTATATAATAATATTTTAGTTATTTCTATCCATTCCCACCAATACAATGACTACATGTTAACTTCCATTTAAAATAATATTATTTTATTATTAGAGTGCAACGTAAGATTCCCAAGAAACTCGTTGTTGCGTGTTGGGTATGCCATCGAGCATAGCGTCCCCTTTAAAGTCATATAAATATTTTATTCACAAATATGGATAAATATGAAAATGTCATATTCATTATTTACCTGGGGTGTTACATCCTTCCCCCCTTTTGGGAATCGCATCCTCACAATTTTTAAAATTGAGCTTGGAAACATCCTTGAAAGTCCCACATCAGAACAAGAGTCGGTAAAACAATCACTTTAAAATAAAGAAAGATAAGCACAGAGGTCACCCGAGTTAACCCATACTAGGATTCCATGTAGGAAAATATGGACATGGAGGAGAAAACATAGGGTCATGTTCTGATGGAGAGTGATAGAAAACATGTATAGAAGAAAGTTAACAATAAGAAAATCACAAACTTGTGATGGGTTAAACGGTATTCGATTCCCCAGAAGGAAAAGTTAATAGACAACATTTTTGTTTTAAGTTAGTTTTTATTGAGTAATTTATTCATAGGGAAACATAATCACTTATCATGATGACTTTCAACTTTTACACAAACTCATATTTTCTCCAAAAGATGTGTATTTAGGAAGACTTGTTCACATTAAGAGTACTATAATCAACTTCTAGAGAATCACCTAATCCACCAAAGAGAACTATATACATCCCTTGTCTTTAGGCTTTAACCAAAACCAAAACCAAAAAGGTTAGTACAAGGTCAGATAATCCAGAAAATGATAACCCATTAAAAATAAAATCTATGCTTAATCTCCATATTTTTTTCCAACAAAACCCAAAGTTCAACGAGGACCATCCGATAAACAATTTTTCCATAAAATTCTTCAAAGTAAACCAATCTAAGATTGAAACCCAAATATTTGAAGGATTTAGTGACAGAGTCTTCCAAGTTAAATCGTAACATTTATCTCTAAACAACATCAGTTGCTCCTAAAGTCTCGTATTGAAAAGTAATTAACCTAATCACATATCCTCCATGATAGGTTAATCATTTTCATAAATAACCCAAAATCAACTTTCTCTTAATTCATAAAATCATATAACTAAAAAGAATCCATCAAACTAACCAGGGACTTCACGTAGTCTAGTGGTAGGCGATAAATAACAGTTGCACTTTGATTGTGGGTTCGATTCCCGCAGCTTTGTCCAACGCGACGGGTTGTCACACGGTCTGCGTGTTGTCCTTTTTCCAAAACTATATAATTCTTAAAACATTCCCCAAAATGAGATAAAATATTCAGAAATAATCATAACATATTTTAACCTCAAGGTTATCTCATTCATTTCATTTTCCATCATATCATAGAGAAACCCATAATTACCTAAAAAGTAAGGATCATATAAACCCTAATGGTTACCTTTATAATTATTACCTAAACATCCACATCGATTGGTCATCTCGTACAAGATGCATTATAGAACATACCAAGGTTCACGTGGTTGATCATGACTCCTTGATAGTTGGTTTAGAACAACCACAAGTTTCCTCATTGAGTGCCCCATTTCATCGAGTCTCTTAATCAGAGAACCACCACAGTTTCCTTCAAACCAATTGTCACTTTGGTGCCTACTAGATCCATCCATTCACTAAGAACATAAATGTCAGTGTGAGTATATCAACAAAACCATCATGTACTAATGAGGAAGGTAAACACTAAGATATACTTACTCATTCACTTTATCTAAAACTAGGACTCTTTCTGAAATCCTAACCATTATGGTAATGTCACTTATGCTTAGAGAATACCCTAACCTCTAAAGTTATCTAAACCGACCTTTGATACCAACTATAAGGCCCCAGCCTTAAACCTTACTTAATCTTGAGTTATTACAAGATTACACATTGAGGATCTTTTCAGGTTTAGAGTTTTAGAGAATTAGATCATGAAACTTGCATTACATTCCACATTTAAACAAAGTGGTTACATAAAAGACAGTATTCATTCTTCCCATTAATGGAAACATATTGAAAATAAAACATGAGTTCTTTCTTGACACATCCTTGACACTATCATCACATCATGTAACTTTACCTTGACCTGTGAAAAACATTTCAAAAACATGGGATGAGTATAAAAAGCTCAGTAAGGGTTATAAAAATATGGAAAGGAAACATGAGTTCATATATACATAAGAATGAAATCATACTTTACCCATAAAACAAAGGCACTTTCATACCTCATCAAACCATGAATAAATCATAGAAATCCTAAGACATAAAGGTAACTTGAGCCATTCATAACATTCATACATAGGGAGTTACCCTCTTGGTTACGTTTGGAATACCCCTCACAGTATATTCACTAAATCTCTTCGGAGAAACCTTAACGTTTTACTCCTTCGCGTTACCCAATGCTTTGGAGAGCTATATCAGGATCACCCGCCCTTAGTTTATCATGGAACCACCCGTTTTCATAACAATTCCCAAGAACCATAACATAAATTTATCACATAAAACACGAATAAAGGAAACATAACATTTCCACGTTTCAATCACAATATAACATTTTAGTATATTGAAATAATGAATCCATTCAAAAAGAAACCATTTCCAAAACCAGTCAAAACATTTAATAAAGAGATTTTTGAATCAAAGTTTCCCATACCACCTTGAAGATTAATATTTTAAACCATTAATATCCATATAAAAAAATCCTTAAAACCATTTTGAAAACATGGATATTAATAAGAACAAATAATTAAAACATTTAAAACGAAATTTTGGTTAAAGGGGTTTTACCAAAATTAGAGACACTTGAATACAATAATTGAGGAATAAAATTTAGTCAGAACATTATAATATCATGAGAATAAACGGATTCATGATATAATACTCCAATGGACAGTATATACACCATATAAGAGTGAATTGGTGCATAACTATAATGAACCCTCAATAGAAATGTCAAATGTGATGAAATCCCTTATAAAGAAGGTATCCTTAAAATAAGGACAAATCAATCTCAAAAATATGTGTGACAAATATAAATACACCAAATATAAGTGGATATTAAGTGTAAACAATAAAAGTTCATTCACACATATTCAATGGATTACATATTCAATGACTACATGTTGATCCCAAAGAAATCAAAATTGGGTTAAAAAGTTCCCTTGACAGCCTAACAGCATCACATCAAAATGAGTTGATGAGAGATAAAAAGTGTATCTCATCACTTGAAAATAAAATTTACATCAATAAGGATATATGAGAACATATCCCAACATAACAATATGTAAATTAAAAGACCCAACAAAAGAAGTCTTTTAAAAAAGAGGGTGAAAGGTTCCTTTACCAACTGAGGTATCATTCAAAACATACACCCCATGAAAGAAGGACAATAGATCATTGATGTAAATACTCATAAACGAAAGTATATTACACAATGATTAGAATAATGGGCAGTACATACACCACTCAATGGAATTTGTGGCAAATGTATCATAAATCTCACGAGAATAAAAGTGAGATGAAAAATCCCTTACAAAAACTCGGCAGCCTAACGACGCCACATAAAACATCCGAATATGGATTGATGAGATAAAATAGGGTATCTCATCACATTACAATTAAATTTACAGAAAGATGAATCTAAAAGAACATCCCCCAACATTACAAAGATGAGCTTAAAAGAAGTGACCTAAAGGAGAGTACTTAAAAAGAAAGAGAGAGGTTAGATCTCTTACGAATGATCGGCAGCCTAACGGCGCCACTCAAAACTACCAAAATGGATTGATGAGAGGGAATAAGGTCTCTAATCACATGAACATAAAAATTACAGTATGTGTAATATAAAATATCATCCCAATAACAAGAAAGATGAGCTTTAAAAGGAATGACATAAAAGTGTGTACTTAAAAAGAAAGAGAGGAGTAGGATCCCTTACCTCGGGTCCGACATGACTCGATCGTTCTTTAATCTCCTGAATAATAAACTTGAGTTAATTTATACTTCCTTAAGAACCATTTTTCAAGTTCATTATTCCTTTTATATCACTTATTACCATGTCATAAACATTATGTAATCATTTAAGTTAATAATATTTGGCTTGCCGATATTTGGTTCTTAAGTCGAAAGTGGACTTCTTACAATTACATGTTGTTCGTGTGGCCAAATTTTTATTATATCCAGAATTGTATTAATGATTTAGATATCATATATGTCATATATATCCAGTACATTCATTCATTTATAACATTACATAATCATTTAGAGGTAAGAAATGAAATGCACCGTTCATGGAGACGGTAAGCCGTACGTACGTATGAACGCTACTTTCATTTCTATTTCGTATTTTACAGAATGGAATAATAATGATATAATGGTATATTATAATTCCAGTATAATATAATATATAATATCATAGTTCCATCTTTTATACGTCCCACATATGGTATTTAACGAATCAAATCACTTTGAGGGGGCGGTAGTCCGCACTTCCTTAAATGAAGATATCGCGTTTACCCATAATGGAAACCATAAAGGTATGCCCAAAATGAAAAAAAACAGAAGCTTAAGGAAAACATAAACATATTATATATCATATATAAAAATAGTGACATCATAATGGCCACCTTTGAAAGTGTTAAATGAGCATTGAACAATCATCGTTTCGGGAGGTAGAATTTCGCCATCCACGGAAACCGTATGTTCTTTAACCATTTAATGTTGTTTTGTGAGAGTGTAGCTCGAATAAATATTATAACAACATCCTAGTATATTTAAGATACTTGTGTTGTTATAAAATAAGTAAATAAAAAGAGTTTAGGGGGTTGGAGAAGAAAAATAAAACAAATGAATATGATAGAATGAATTACCTTTAAAAGTGTAACTCCTTTTGATTTGAGCCTAAAGGCTTCCTTTGAAAGGATTCTGCCCAAAGGGAATCCTATAGGATGAGGATAGGGATGTGGAGAGAGTAAATGGGCAGGGGTTGGCTGAGCCAAAGGCTTGATGAGTGTGTGAAATGAGGTAGAGGTGGGGGCCTTTTATAAGAGGAGAGGAGGGGCACTTTTGGAAAGTAAGAAATATTACTTTATTTGAAAATGTGTTTCGGTTTTAAAAGGTCCCACATTGATATAATTCGTGGATAAGTTGATAAGGGTTCGAAATCCACCCATCCAATATGTTTTGGACATGTGTAGGTCATAGAGTTTACATAATCTTCCCATTTTATTTAAATTGTCAGATAATGATGACATCGCTGCATCATTATGATGTCATAATTAATTTAATTTATTTAATGTATAAAAATTATAAATAAATTACTATGATGTATGAAATCTTTTTAGATTTCTAATTACTATTTATAATAAAAAATCTGACTTGTATAACCCAACTTAAAAATTGTTTTAGTAAAACATATCATGTTTGTGTCATTTTTACTTTTACATTAAACAAAAAGTTATTTATGTCATTTCCCAACCGATGTGGCTCCATGGGGTCCCCAAGTTGACCCATGACTTGTCTTGGTCGGCCATTACACATCCAATGAGGTTAGGACATGTGTCAAGTTCATTTCATATTATTAAAACATTATTTTTACCTTAAACTACAATAATTACCTCTAATCGCGATTAAAAACTTAATAAGTTACTATTCACCAAAAAATTATTCTTATCCCATTGAACCGCATTTTACTTCTTAATGAAAACCATGTATGTCGGATTTTTGAAATTCAAAACACAAAGATGGCAAAATTTCATTTAAACGGAAAAATCAGTTTTTATAAGTACCACTTAGCGGTGTCACTATTCATCAAAAATTGATGTTTTTCAGAAAAATCCCAAAACTTCACCCTAAGATATATTTGATATTCCGAATTCAAAAATGAAGTCTATTTTAAAAAAGTCAAAACATATAAGTCACATTAATTAATTTAATAATTAATTCCCGCTATCAGAGCAAATAGCGTGTTTTTATGAATCAATAAGTATCAAAAGATTGACACTGGTTTAAGTCTGATTTTAAAGTGAAATTAATTCCAATGACCACTATTGGATTTAATGGTAAAAATATATTATAATTTTACTTTAAAACCAATTCAAATGATAATATAATCATATAAATAAATTATATTAAAAAGAGGTTTTGAATTAAAATACAACATTTTACACTATTCATTAAAAAATGAACTTTATCGAAAAGATACCAAAAATTTACAGAAAGTAAATTTTGATGTCCCGATTCTTAATAAGAGTTTTATTTGGTCCAAAAGAATGTTTAAGAGTGAACAAAACTATATTTAATTATGGTTCAACATCAAAAGGTGATAAGTGAACCTTTAGTGAAAACTAGGGCATATACGCCTAAAATTGAATTCTTTCCGTATTTTAAGCCTCTATCCTCTATGGATAAATGTAAAAACATTTAAAAACATAAATAATAATATTTTAGTTATTTATATCCATTCCCTCTAATACAAAGACTACATGTTAACTACCATTTAAAATAATATTATTTTATTATTAGAGTGCAACGTAAGATTCCCAAGAAACTCATTGTTGCGTGTTGGGTACGCCATCGAGCATAGCGTCCCCTTTAAAGTCATATAAATATTTTATTCACAAATATGGATAAATATGAAAATGTCATATTATTTATTTACCTGGGGTGTTACAAAATGATTATGAAATCATATTCTTTTATATGTTCATTTGAGCTTAAGGATCTCATAAAAGGAACCAAATTCTTTGAGAACATTCATGAATCATGAAAATTAAATTGTTCATTGTTGAATAAACATAATATGCCATCCTTAATTAATTATATAAATTTGATAGTAAACAACATAAGAAATTATCCACCTTAGAATACATAAAAAATCACAGGGTTTGTTATGAAATGGAACCTAGTGCCTATCCTATATTTATACCCATTGATAGATATGATGATATATATATCCCCATGATTCTGTGACTGGGTTGTGTGATTCATCCACATATCATAATTAAATTTGGGTAGGACTGTTCTATATGTATGATATCACTCTATATAGAGGACCCCTTATTATATTATGATATCATGTATCAATAAGTGATAAAAAAAATCCCCAGGTTCTATTTCTCTAAAAAAATACGTGTGGCATGATTGTAATTACATTCAGATACATAGTGATGCCTAGATCCCACATCCAAGACCTATTAGTAATGATTAAAAGTTTCCTCTCCTTTTATAAATGGAAGACATGTGTAGGAATTTTGTTTATAAAAAATTCGCATGACTTAATCCCTGACCTATCAGGATACATATTGACACCCGAGTATATTTTTCAGAACAATAATATAGTTTTTTACCATCGTAACCTTCCCCATGTAATAATATATATTGAAAGAAGTGAAAATGTTTTGGCATAAGAATGAGAATATACCCCCACTAGAAGAATACTCTCTAATTAAGAGATACATATTCATATATTCTATCACTAATAGAAAGATATCATACAAACATGTGATAGTGGCCACTTCTTTTTTTTGGGGAATATGAAACTAGCATCAGAATGTGATTATGATTTATTTAATGTGACTATTAAAACCTTAAAAACAATCTATGACAATATTTTTATATCTATAAAATGCAATTCAATTATTTGATAACAGGTCTCTAAGCCTATCCATGAATGTAGAAAATGAAATTCCTCCTTCCCAAATATGAATTTGATTTATGTAGGGATCTATATAGGGAAAAATGATTCAGGATTTATATTGTCACATGATATATAGTGATTCCCAATATATTTTAAATATTGAACTACTTAAAAAATAATTAAAATTCCCTTATAAAAATTACTAATTAGATAAATCGTTATTGGGGATATCTTCATTGGATCTTCCGGTGATATGATCCATTACCTTACATAATGCATAGGGAATTCCATGGACTACAACTATAGAAATTGAATGTTCCTATGGGATATGATCAACCATAGAAGACAAGAAGAACCTTAGTGATCATATGTTTATAAATTATCAGCTCACATATTTATCAATCAATCCAGAATATGAATTTTTTTAAAAGAATCATATGTATGAAAAATAGACTCAAGTATGTTTATACCTATCATTGAGCCTATAAATGTTTAGAAACCCCCCTACTATATCTAAATACCTTTAACCATAATAGGTTGTAAAAAACAATACGTCATATTATTTCACATTATCTCTCTCATATATACTGCATAATGTTAACATTCAATAATTATTTACCATTTTCATGATTTTAAAAAGTAAAATGATTACATCCAGGTTTGATGATGTAAAACATATGAAAATGTCCATATTTGTTGAGTGAAATTGAACTATGTTGATCATTATCCAAGATCATTATTTATAAATGTTCCATATGACCCTAGACCTATTCATCCAATGTGCACGAGTTTTCTATCTTATTTATCAGCATCATAATCCATAAAAAACACATTTTTCTAGGGAATATCAAATTTTAGAAAAAAAAAATCATGGACCTTGTGAATGAGTGGGGATCCCTATATTTCACCATGAATTATTAAGATATTATTAATATCCATTAACCCATATCCTAGAACTATCTATTCCTTGTATGAAAGGACCCCCAATACCCATGATAAAAGATAACATATCAATGTAACTCAAAAAAAATGTGTAATTTATGGTCATCATATACAAACCTTTCAAATACAATTAATAATTACTTTAGAACCATAATACATGATTTAGAACATTTCCATGTCCTTATAAAAAGGTAGTTTGAGTACGATGGTCTTTTGGAACCCTAATAAGGTTTGTTCGAAGAACCATCCAAATAATTGGTCAATATCCATCACATCCTTATACTATATTCAAGTTGGTCTATTTTTTACAATAATAAACATTTTCAATCATTATTGAAATTAAAAAGATCATAATAACTATTTATGAAACATGGAACTAAAAATTTTGAAAACATAAAAATGGGGATATATGAAAATATGAATTCTCCAATTGTGAATTTCTTCATTATGTTAGTTTAGGAAAAAACATTATGTAAACTAAAATAGAAAAATTCTCATAGGGCCCCCATAATGTGACCCTAGTAAAATTTAATGCATTTTTACTGGACACCTCTAGTCTTGAAAATATATATTTTATTAATTTATCTTATCCCATCATAATAATAACATGTTTAGTATATGGAGAAATAACATTAATGGTTCTCAATCATCATTAAAAAATATGTTTTCCCAAAAAAAACCATTATATATTTTATGTATGAGTTAATAAACACTAGTGATTTTTGATGTTAAACAAATCATGGGACCCCATAACCATAAATTACATCACTTGTTAATTATCTAATGTGAATTTGTAACAAGGATAAGATGATATTAATGAAACCTTAAATTATTTTCTTGTGTAGAGAATAGTCCTTAAGATCATGGGTCTATAGGATGTGTTGGTCCTAAAGGAATGGTCAACCTTCAAATATAAGAGTTATTATCCTAACTATGTGTGATATGATCTTATATCATCATTAATATATTATGATTATACACTAGTCCTCCCCTAATTTGGGCTCAAAAATTTTGAGGTTATGATTTTCAATTCCAAAATATAAACTATTCATGTGGATTCAACATCCTCAATGTTACATCACAATTTATTATACCTCATCTAAAATTATAAATGTGGTGCATAATTATTCATAATTTTTGATATTATCACTATGTCACCCTAAATAAAATTATATATGGGTTATAATATACAATACCACAAAAAAACTACACCAGAGGGTTTATAACCCTCCACGGAATGCCTTCTTTTCATAACCAATGATACTGGGCAAGTGTTGTTATTTTCTAAAATCATTTGCAAAACTTGGAAAATAATGGGTACCCTATCTACATGAAAATACACGTTCATGACCTGCATAAGTTACCAATAGATATTTTCTAGAGGCATATCTCCTTATAAAAAAGGACCCCAATCCTTGTGATCCATAGAGACATCAAAGATGAACTTGAGACCATAAGTTTTTGCCGATCTTCCCTTATGTTTCATCCCCATTTAGTCATACTAAATAGAATAAACTTCATGGTTGATTTAAACATTCCATAATTGGAAAATTCATTACATCTGACATCCCTTCCATTATTTAACTATATATCATACTCTATCACTTAAATAATGATGTGTTCTCAGAATCTTTATAAATATCCATTATTCAAAATTTCTGTAATGTTGTAGGATTTCATAACCCTTAATGAATATCCATCCATCTAAACCCACACCATGAATTATCCATAAAAATAAAAAAAGTTCTAATATACAAGTCCATTATCTTCATGAAAGAATGTTCGAGATAAAAGACGTCAGAATTATAAAAAAATATTCTATGTTGTAAAATACCGAGAACTACAAGAATAAATAGTCTGACCTATAAGAACATATACTACTATAGAATAATTTTTGAGGTATAAGAACTTAATGTTAAAAATATTTATAGCTAGAAATTGAAAACATAAAATATAGACTAATTATTTCTAAGCTATAAGACCCTAATACTTTGAAATAGACGGCCTCAGGTATAACACATCAAACTATATAAATATAATGTCTAATATATTCATCTTGAAACAATATTACTTAATTGGTTTAGTTTGAAAGGACATAAAATAACAACTACAGGAGAAACAACCCTCTCTAGGTTGATAAACTTTAAATATAACCCTTGTAAAGAGCTGAGCCCCTACTCACTTGACACAAACACAATATGATCCAAGAATTATTGAGAACATTTGAAATTGAGGAGGTATAAAACATGACATCCTTAAATAAAATATAATAATCCGAATATAAATATGACATAATTCCCTTTACTCCTCATCCTCAAAGACATTGGAAAATAAGGGGGATAAATTTAATAGGTATAAATCTAATAAGTTCCATTAAATAGCCTTATCAAAAATAATGTTCTGTGTGATAGGTCCACTGACAGGTGAAAAATATATATTATATATGTTTTCATGGTGACCCATATAGGGGTATGTAGTCCACTATTTTCTCAAGAAATACAAGAGACTTTGTAAATATTACAAGACCATAAACAATGTATATTTTAAAACTCTTTATAGTCATAGATGAGGAAAAAATCCAGATTGATGAAACAACCAACTTATTCATGGGTCCGTACCTATGATTCCATCTTAATGTAATAAAATACCATTTACATCATATGAGGTGGATATGTATTGGGTATTTATTCTTAAATTTATTCATCCATGATCATAAGTACCCTATTTATAAGAATCATCTAAAAAGTTTTCCCGCATCAGAGAAATACATTTAGCATGATTCATTTTCCATTGGGATACATAGTGATGTCTGAGTTCTATATATTAGACCTAGACACAAATTATATTCCATCTTAATTCATTTTACATCAAATAATTTATTATTTTCTAAATTTAAGATGTATATTATTCAAAAAAGGATTATTTTTATATGAAACCCCATTACTGAAGAAGATTATTCATCATGGAAATCCAAAGGTCATCCAAATCTCCATCACCCACCACATGAGTCAAGATTCTTACCCTGGTGCATCTCAAAATCCCACTCTTGTCACAAAAATATAGTTTAATCATATCATAGGAGTCAATATCAATGATCTCCATATGTTCATAGAAGTGGAAAATAAATCTACATTAAAATTAGAGTAATATAGAATTTTTTTATTAATGAATTTAATTCTAGGAGGGTTTTTTTGTAACCACTGATTGTGTACAAGACACTTTTCCATCATATTATTGAGATGTTTCAAGACCACATTAATTACTATGATATATATATAATGATTTTCAATTTATCCAATCTTGTAATGAATACTATGATTGAGAATGAGATTCAATTTTTAAGGGATCAAAATATGGTTTTTATTTATCCCGTTATCATAGACATTATTATAAGTATTTTATGTATTCCCATAGATAAAAATTTTCTAGCCATGGTTCTTTATATAGCTAGCCTAGCCATAGTTTATGTTAGAGTCTCCTCAACAACACCCTAGAGAATGCATGGATTGAAATCCAAATAGATTGATGTTAGAAGAGGATAATGCTCATTGGGTTTGAATGAGGTTCCTATATAGGTTTTATAAAGGTGTTCAATAGAAGTATATGGGGTGTGTTTTTTAGGTTTCCTAACCCCAATGCCTGTGTAATGAATTGAAGGCATGAAACTCTTATTATGGATATCCAAAAAACATGAAAGACTGGTGCAGGAAAAAGGCATGACCTGATACACTATTAATCCCTTAAAAACAAATAGATTAAATTTGTTCTATTCAATGTTTTTCATTTTCACCATATATTCACTACCTTTTCCCATAAAACCCTAGAATATTTCATTTTGGTACTCCACTGATTGAAATCCTCAATATAGACCATCACCCGGGATAGACCACATACAATAATGGATTTTTGATTATCCAAAACCCATGAGGGTAATCTTTATATTGAATTAATATGGTATTTATAAAAATATAAGAAATAAAAATATGATAAATGGATCATGTGGATAAATTCTGGATAATCAAAAATAATATAGATAATTTAGAAAGTTGATCATGCAAGCTTTATGGATCAATAATTTAAATAAAATATGACTCTATGAATGAAAGGAAACAATCGATTAAATATTAATGCAAGATGGTAATAATATATTCAAGAACATGTCAAAAGGCCATACCAATCACAATAAGTTACCTTGTGGAGCCTTAGATGGTTGTTGAGAATTCTTCGTTCAACTACAGGCCACTCCACCATATGAATGATATTAATACCTATTCATCAAATAAAGATCATCAATTAAATGAAATATCAAGTATCACATGCTCATGTATCCATCGATCCCTATAATCATTTTATGTTGTTTGGATCACACAAACTATTAGAAAAATAATAACAAGTATTAAAGGTCACACAATCATGTGATTATTATTAAGAAATCCACGTTGAATTTATCATGGAAATAGATAAAAAGGAACATTTCTTCCATTTTTTGAGATGACTCAATAATTTACATTTTCCAACCACATAATTCCTAATATTATTGTAATTAATTTATCCAAAATCATGACACATTATCAAACGAAGCTATCAAAGTGATCATGTGAGTCCCCTAATGGGTTTCAATGGTTTTTCCATCAACAAAAAAAGATAAAAATTACATGAGGCTATCATGAAAAATCTTACACATGGTGATATGTTTCACACATCCATAATTCCATGCCATTAAATTATTGTGAGTCCCACATATTCTCAACAGAATGAGGAATACTAAGAGCATCCCATCCCGGGAGATAAAACCCCCACTACCTCAATCAGGAACACGTGAAAAATCCCCATGAATAGTGGAAGAAATATATGATTAATTCTTCTATATATCCCATTGTATCCACATTCAACACAATGAAGATCACTTGGTGATAAAGGGAACAAACAAGAAGATAATTGGGGAGAAAAAAAAATAAAATTATGGGGATTGTATTTGTGGATAGATGTAATCATTAAAAACTATCATTGGTCTCTCACAAGATAATTCGATTTCATGATCAATAGAACACAATGTGATGCCCCATATGAACCTGTGGTCTATTTAATACCTCCTTACCCCCATCAGGATTTGAAAATGTGAAATGTCACTTTGACATACTTATGAACCCATGGACACACACATCCCTTATCATTAAACCCCATGGTTGTGTTTCCTTGGAAATAACCATTGGATATGAAACTCAACAAACTATAAATGCAACCTTTATCTGACACATCATCCAAAATATATTATTGATACCCAAATTTATGACTCCATTAATACCACAAGATCCTATGTTTCCCAATCTGTCTCTAAATTCCCTCAATCACCCTTGGTCATGCCACCCTGATCATCTGAATTCCGTTGGACATGGAAGATGGATTAGTAAAAATACCTTAGTCATGTCATCATGATACTGTTAAGAACATATTGACATGTATAAAATTATGAAAATATCCCCATGGATTTATCAACCCTTACTAGTTGAAGAACCATGGGGTTGTCATCAATATCAGGTAGTATCCCTCAGACATGTTATCATGGACATCTGAGTCCCATGTAAATATTATCTTTATCATGAATGATCTGTCAAAATTTTCAGCATTATCATGTGACATAAATTTGGAATATTTGGATTGTTTTGTAGGATCCCATTAACATGTAGAATGTGAACCTCTGGCCATGATCCCACAGTTCAGAAACCCCTTTATAGTGGTTTTTTTTCAAATGAAATAGGGGTGTGTAGTTATGTAAGCATACCCATGACACACTCTCCAAAGGGCCTCTATTTCATATATTTATATTCTAAACCCATTCATTTCCTTAATCCCTCTTCAACCATCAATGGATGAGAATGAATATGTGACATAGGAATCCAACGTACTATATGTTTATGAACATTCGAATTATCCCATCTAAAGGGAGAAAATACTCGAAGGAGACTATCAACCTTCATCATCTATAAGTGGATGATAAATTGGTTGAAATATATTAATCTAAAATGATGTAAGTTTATATGACATTCCTTTATTTCTAAATACTATAAAAAAAATCCTTACAAAAATTAATTGAACGTCCTCACCCGTTCACATGTTACAGACAAGAGAAACCATAAATAACCTGATTTCTATTAAAAATAGGGTTCATATGAAACCATCATAAGTTTTGAGATTTATATAATATTATCCACTAAATATTTAATAATTTACTAAGGAAACATCTATTCTTAATCCCTATACAAATTTCCATTTAGACGATGGGTCCAATCATTCACTATCACTTGTTTCTGAAAAATATCATGACCCACATGTTCTTAATGACCGAATATGGTTATACTAATAGAATGATATGTATTCCCCCAATATCATCATCCATTATAATTATTTTATTATTAAATACCTTTTTCACTCAAATGTACATACATTTGATAAGGTGGTTTAGGGTATCCATACATGAATAATTTGTATCAGTACCTCTAATATCACACCATTAGGAAGAACACTCCCATAAAATGTATTCTGTGATATTTTATTCTTGTTATCTCAGAATAAATAGGATTCCTCATTTAATTTAAATTCAAATTTTAAAACACTAATAATATACCTTGTTGATTTATTGAACCTGGGTTTCGAGTCATATGGAATCAAATTATAAGTAGATCCCATTTTTATGAAATAATGGATAACATGGTTGAGAAAATTTGATAACTATAGATGGTATCATTAGTAGAATCCTCACTAGTATGTATAGTTGAATGATAGAAAATAAATTTTTAGGGTAGTAAGTCACATATTAGGGTTTGGGAGTGATTAAAAAATATATTTTAATTATATAAGATAGTTCTGGAGTATTATAAATACCCCCAAGGGTGAAATTATCCTTAACTCCCAAACTCATAACCAATGTGAATTAACAAGAATAGTTAGAATAGATAAAAGACAACATTAGGCCTTTTGAATGTAGTTTTATTTCTTGTTACAGATGTGGGGGCTTCTAGGGAGTTTCAATTAGTGATATAAAAATGGTGAGCATAAGAATAATATCATAACAACACTAGTTACCACCAATTTCTCTTGAAACATTGTCATTTTAATCATACATAGATAAATCCCCATTAATATAACATTGTCGTAATTTATTAAGGAATATTGTCAATGAAATCACTGAGAAGTTGGTGATTTCATGATATATCAATGTCATGTTTTCCCATTATAAACAATAATCAGTGGTGATAGTGAAATTATTTTTTGTCTTACAATACAAATGGAAACACTGACCAATAAAAATATACTTACAAGGTTTACTAATCAATACAAGTAGTTATTAATTTGAAATATATAGTCAAAATTGTTGTATCAAAACCCTTGACTAAAATACTTTGAGACAGTATAGGTTGAGAAAATACTTAGAACTCTATTTAATAGTCAATAGACTGTTATGATGATCCCATAAAACTAATGAATCCTACCCTTGTAATTAAATAATATGAAACCAACTATGAAGTCTCCTACTAATGGATTATATCATGTTTTGTAATTCATTAAAAAATATTTGTCTTCAATTCCGATGAAGATGTATGACATTACTTAAATTTAAATGAAAATTTCTACATGTAGCAACTAAACTAGTTTGTTTCATCTTTATCATGAAAATTTTATTTAGAATATGAAAACTGTATAAGATACTTATTATTCCTTAAAAAATTATATAAACATCACATCCAACACACCTAATATTATTCAATGTTTAATACACCATTTTTCATCTTATTTGATGAATATTTATATTCAGAAGCTATAGAGTGAAATAAAAATATTGAAACCCCATTACATTTATAAAATTATTACTATTAAAAAATGTTTTTTTAATCTGAATTGATATAATTAGTTAGATCAATGAATTAACCATCTCACTCTAAACTGTTTTCATATTTGAATTAATTAGGAATGTAATTAAGGTCACAAAATTGAGAAATTATTGAAAATAGAATTGTGCGACCATAATTTCCCTATCATACAAAAATTTAAATTAATTCTTGATTTATCAATATTTATAATCACCTTTAAATAAAAAAATTCACCTTCTGTGGTAACATCCATTGGAATTATTATTTATAACTCGTTAATGGATTTCTACCTCAATAATCTATTAGAAATTCATTGCATTATCTCCACAATTTTCATGGAATTTAGAATCACAGTGTACACATTAATTAAAAATGTTATTATCACTACCATCATATTTTACAAAATATAATTATTATTAATTCATAAAAATATTCTCCTGAATGAAACTTCCACCATAGAATCATCATTTGGGAATAAAATCTTCCCAGAAATTCACTTTCATCATTTATTAAAACACGATTCATTATATAATTAATGGTGACATATTTGATGAATTGATGAATATATTACCTAGAATCAAATGAGTTATCCCATTCATCCAAATATACAATTGATATTAATATCCTATTTTGACCTCACCATTCCAAATATAAAGATAATATCTCAATGAATCAAATATTTTTTGATATAAAATTTGTAATATTTTAATAGTTACTATATTTTAAGAGCATCATCTCTTAAATTTTCACATAAAAAATTCATATCTCTAAAAAATAGTTTTTATCCCAATATTTTATAAGAAATAATAAATTTATAGATCAATATTATAAATAATTTTCAAGGGATTGATATTATGAACCAAACCAACTGACCATAGCCATTTGAAAAATTTTATGTTTTAGATACCTGTATTAATTAATAAACAATCCCTGTTTTATTAATTAGGAGGATTTAATTCATATATAATTGAATTACCTTATAGATGGAAAAAACAAAATTTAAGAAAACAACCATCTTTGTTTTTATTAATCACTAATATAACCAAGAAATCATTAATGTATCGATCATAATAACAAATAATTGGCCATTCAAAAATAATATTCCTAGAAAGAATGATTGAAGAAATTAAAAATGGTATAAATCGATGCTAATGTAGTCATGTGATGGTGAATTTTCCATTGTCTGAATTTCCAAAACATGATTCAACCCATATAAGGGCCACCTAAAACCACTATCATAATTCCTTGAGAAAATGAAAACCTATTTCATTGGGTTATAGATAGTCTCTCCACATCCACCGTATCATTCTATTTACTTCCTTTAATAATAATTACACAATTATTGGATTTATTTTTAAAATGATTTTTATGTTAATAAAATAATTCCACTTGAATTTCATCCAATTCATCCTGATAAAATAATTATTCTCCAGATAAAAATCCAATCATAGTGTAACATCTTCAATCCAATGATTTTTTATCATTAATTTTTCCTTTTGGAATTAATTTAAAATAATTGAAAATAAATAACTTCCATTCTTATCACACTTATAAATGTGTCTTCATTCAATCATTGTAATCATATGTTGGGTAATTCATTGGATTCTTCAAAAATATGGAGTAATAAAATCATATTTTCTTTTGGAAAACATTTATTTATATTCAAATGCAAATAACCATAAAAATATTTCATCTTTTCATATAATATATAAAACTAAAATTCTTTTATACAATTAAATAATCTATTAAAATAGTTTTCACATGAAACAAATGTTGAAGTCACACCATAACACTTTTCCAAAAATATCTTCTTATTACTTCACCTTTAGATAAATAAATATTAATGGATAATATTACATTGTATATTATCCATATTTAACAAACGTAATAGATATAAATATATAGAGTGATCAATGTTACCTTTTAATTTTCTCTATCTATTAAAATAATAATCATATATTAGAAAATTGTGAGGGAGAGGAAAAAATTCCAAACAATCGCCCTAAGATGGGTGATGATAAACAACTAAATTGAACTGAAAATTATTAAAATATTTCTTAAATAATAATTTTTTTAGAATTTCCAACATTGTATCCAATATACAATCATATTATAATACAAATTCATTTATTCTTAGAGTATCCTCAATAAATAGATAATTAATTTCAATGTAAATTCATCTAAAATAGTGATCAATATTATTAGACATGTTTATAACACATTCAATATTTTATCAATGAAGATATTCCAACATCACCAGAACCATTATATTTTTTGATTAAAACTACATATACATTATCTAATTTATAGGATCAATTATATCCTAATTTTCTATCTCAAATTCACTTTATGTCCCAAACCCCTACTTCTTTGTGTTCTTATAAACACTCCCATTTCCAATGATGGAAACATTACCATATGTGGATCTTTTTTCCTCAATATAGACCACACAACCTATATCAGTATAACCACACAAATAAAATTTTCCTTTTGTATTATATTTTAACATAAAAACTATTGTACCATTTTATATAATGACCCATGCTTTTAATTCATAGATATTACATCTGTTTAATGAAACATTACAAAAAATATTCAATCACAAACCAAATGACATTATTAATTTTTTAACTATGTAATATTGAATAAAAAACATCTAGTATAGTATAAAATCATCAATGTTTTCCAAAAATATCATTCCATTTATTACTCCTTTTTAAAAACTTCCCTTATATCTTCAGGAAAGGAAACTTAAGAAAGGGTGAGCTCATGTGATAAGTATTGGTAAATAAGGGAAATATAAATCAAAACATAATAATAAAAATATGTACCTAAATAAAACATTCAAAAATCATATCATTTATATCGAATATCGTAACATAATGTCATGTAATAAATCTTATATTATTATATAAAATCATAGAACATATTTTTTGAGAGAAAAACCAACATCTAGTAAATGTGGCAATCACCAAAAAATATAATGATATCCATAGTACTCATGTAATCACTAAAAATTTTATATTTATATTTTGAGATCACTCCACATACTATATAGGTATTCATTCTTCATGTCCACAACAATTTAGTGGTCAGTGTTCACAACCAAGACCAAAATAGTGAAAAAAATAATTTATATAAATAAGTTCCATCACAGTTCTAGAAATTTCTATATGATAAATAATAGATAATTAACCAAATATATATAGGGAGATATAGGTCCCACCCATCACTTAACTAATTCGATACATATGTGTTCCAAATGGCCATAAATCATTCATCGCATCAGAACCCATGTAAACAAATGACTTTTATAAACATCATACAATCATAAATAACCCATGAAAAGACACGGGATTCAAAAATACAATTCCATAAAAAATATAAATAAACCATTGGAATAATAAATATAATAACATTTATAAGCATCTCCATTAATGTATAAGTAACATCAAATAATGTTATTTTAGATGGAAAATAATTTCGAGTGATAACATGAAAATAATTTATTAGGAATTATAATTTCCACATTAACAAAATATTATTAAATAAAAAAAATTATAATGTCCTTTTAATTGAAAATATATGTTAAAATTTAAAATTAAATATTTGAAAACCATTTTAAATATCTTTAAAATCCATTTTCTTAAAAAAAATTAAATGGACATTTAAAAAATTATTTAGTCATTTTTAAAAAAACAATGTTCTGGTGGAACAATGATTTATGATCAATGTTATAAAGACACTATGTGAAGTATAAAATTAAAATAATTAGATTTATGATACAACATTTCATAATTAATTACATACACATTGTAAAATAATATAGGTGCATAATATAACATTTCCCTCAAAGAATGAAAATTATTACTGAATTATCATACTAATTATGTAATAGTTGAACTGTATAACCCATGACAGATTGATCATCTAATGGATATTTAAATAATCATTATTTTTTATAGGTATAATATATTAAATTAAATAGATGTATATAGACCACCGAAAATATATTTGTGTTGAATATGGCATACGTCTCATAGAAATTAAACTGAAGATAGAAATCACTTTACTACTTGGGAAACATTAGAATCGTGAAACCTATACAATAATGAAATAAATTAAATATTTTAATATCATTAAATAAGTTGAATTAACTATATTAAATGACACATGCTACTATATACACACACCATAGAATGAGTGAGTGGTGAATCTAACATGTCTCTTATAGAAATAAAATGTGAGATGAAATTCCTTACCATATGTATTAACTCCCATAATACTCATAAAAATATTACATATAATAAATATAACATAATTATAAATATTTTAATTAGTCATATTAAGTTATATCGTAACATATATTATTCAATTATGAATTTATATTACTCAAATATTAATAGTTCTACCTTAAAGAAATGTTTTGTGAAATGACAACTTAGTTTGTCATTCATATCTTGAATTTTAATTGTTGATCCTATAAAATACATCACAATATATTTATTTCCATATTAAAAACCTGATTTATATATTAAATATATTTATTATATGAATATTTATATATTATTGATATACGAAATGAATATATCATTCATGGAGACGGTACGTCATATATACAACTTAATGGTGATTATATTTTCTTATCATATTATAAGATAGAAAATTATATATTTTAATTATATAATAATTATTATATTGTATATATAATATACATTAATAAAATTCATCATTATTAAAATACATGTGAAATATAGATGTAAAATAAATCACATCGCATCATTGATATGGTAAGCCACACATACATACAAGCCACATTTTCATTTCACAAATTATTATATGGTAAAAAGTAAGACATGGTATTATCCTTAAATAAGAATAATTATTTCATAAATTCCATTAATATCATAAAAATAAGTGTGTCAATCATTATTCTCACCATGAAAGGTAGTAAAGAAAAAATAAACAATTATCATCTCGCGAGTTGGTAGTCTGCCAAAAATAAGAACAGTATGATCATTACCCAGTAGATGGAATAGTTTAAAACTGGTGTCCTAACCATTAATATAACAACATATCAATATATTTATAATAATTATGTTATTATATAATCATTAAATAATTTTTTTTGTGTTTTATGGATGAAATAAAACAAAAATGTTCAGTGAAGAATATTACCTCTTTAGTGGGCATCTTCTTGTGATTTTCCTGAAAGGACATATTTGGTCGGATTTTTACACAATAGAAGGATTATTAGATTAATGAAATGAATTTTGGAGTATATTTTTGAGTAATTTGGTTGACAAAAATTGTTAATGATGTTTGACTAATATAGAATAATATGATCTCTTTTATAAGAGTATAGAGGGGAACTTTTGGAATTTATCCAAATATTAATTTATAATAAATAAAAATACATTACAAATAACCTCAAAATGTCATATATTAGTATTTAATATTTGATATGGTATTAATATGATAAACAAAAATAATTTTATTTGTCTTTATATAATTTTAAATCTTATATTTTGTATAAACCCTATGTTCATCCATTTTAATTTTAACTATGGTAATAACAATTTAAATATTAAGAGGTTGTAAAATTTATATATAATGTTTTTATTTGACCATAAATAGAGAATTTAGGACATTTAATACCATATATAACACCCTTTTTATTATTTAATATTTTTATGATTTTTAAATAGTTTAATAGAAAATTATTTTAAAAAATTATCATAATTGTAAATTTTGGCACCATTCATGATATTAACAAAAAAAAGATAAATAAGGAAATATAAATTTAAAGTAATTAATTCAAAACACCCCTAATATGTCATATTCATGAATAACATTCGTGAATTCCATTAATTTAGTAAAATTATATTTCTTTCAATATTTCTAAAATCATTTTATTGATTGTTTCATTAATTTAGTATTTAGAGCATCATCATTTTTTAAAATTTTATGACAATTCTATATTCACTACAAAATAAAAATAAATTTATATGATTTATATAAAATTTTATTTTCCTAAATAATATATATAGTCGATGTTATCTTCTATTTAACCCCACATTAAAAGTCTTAAACATATGAAATGTTTTATTGTGACATTTGGTCACCCCATCTGAGTTTAATAATAGATTAGTCATTTTTTAATAAATGGTGTCCACTTGGTAATTAAACATATATAAATATTTTTTATTTATGGACGTAAATTTTTATGGAAAAAAATTCAAGTTTTGTGGTAGTTTTTGAATATTTATAATATTATTTTTAGCCTTAATTACGTGATTTAACTTAAACCGTGGTAATAAAAATTAATAAATTTTCTATTCATTTTGTAAAAAAATAAAAGGGACATATTAAAAAAATTACTTTTGTTCTTAGAAATATAGAATCCATTTATAATTGTTAAAAACACATAATTTTAATTACTAAATTAAAAATTATTCTCGTTTATGGATTGAGAAAACTTATTTCAAAAATAATAACATAAAAAATATTGACATGATTTAATATCCCAATTAAATTTGAAATTTATTCCAATTAAATAAATTGGGCTATGTAATTTTGTTTATCTAATTGTACATAAAATATAAAATTTTTAATTAATCTTTTTAATTTAATTCTACGAAAAATATTTTTTTCATTTAATGTTTATTATTTTTAAGTATTCACGAAAACATGAAACTTTTTTGAAAATTACCAAAAAGTAAATATAAATAAAATTTGATACAATGATTTAAAATAAGAAGTTTATTTTTACATATTAGAGTTATAAATGTTTCATATATTATATTGAAAAAGGGTTCACTATTAAAAGGTGCGAAAATATTTTTTTTTGAAAAATAATATTTTATCCATCAAATTCGATTTCTTCATATAGATTGTATAGAAAATAAATAAGAATAATGATAAAAATTAAATTAAATATATTATAAATATATTTCATTAATATAATTGGACAAGTATTTTTTTTATTTATTGTTATAATTTTGTTTCATATTAATATAATTACTTGTGAAACATTTCATGTTATTTAAATAAAGTTATGTGGTCTTTAAAAACTAATTGTTCAATTATATATATATATATATATATATATGTAAAACATAATTTTATAATTAGTTTAATAAATTTCATAACAACCATTGTAATTGTTAGGTTATATATTTCTTGTTTAAATAATTACAATAATACAAATATTATTCATAAAAATTTAGTGATGTGTGTAACACAAGTTAATTCGGTGTTTTTTTTAGTGAAAATTTACATTGGTTCTTCATATAACACAATCCAAACATAGATTATGTATAAAAAAAATAAAAATTTGGGGTTATGTGGAATAAAAATTATTTATAAGATTAAACTAATTAAAAAACTATTTTAAAAAATTCATGGGTCTTAAATTCTACCCCCATGAAAATTAATCTCTCCCTTGAAATTAATTGGGTTATAAAAGGATTAATTATTTAAAGATCCTTCCATTGAATGCCACATCAAAAAATGAATATTGAAACTAATTTTTGAAATGGTGAGTTGGAATCCTAAAAGAAACCAAATGTATCTCATAACTAGGTTTCCTCATAGGAGAACAAAGGTGGAAAGTGAATAAATGGGCATGGAAGTGAAATAAAACTATTTAATTCTAGTCGAGAGTGATAGTGAACAATGTTAGGAAAAACGTAATGATCAAAATTACATTACAGAAAATGTCTTGAATTGGGTCATTGATATCATCACGAATAATGATTACCGAAAATCTTTTTATTTCAAGACATTTTCCCCAAAATTTGTGGAATTTTTATTGAGAATATATATTTCAGAAAAATCTCACCCTTTTTGCTCCCTGGTCAATTTCCACATTATCTATCATTCCATGAAATATCGGGTAATATTTAGTCCCTAAAGAATTATCTCATCATGAATATCCATAAATATATTGTCAGGTCATCCCATCATTCTTTATAACAATAATATGGAAATCACAAATAATTCAATATGCTAAAATCCTCACATGGTGACATAATACTTTAATCACTATAAACGTCATCCAAATTTTAAAATAAATAATTCCATAACTTATTAGCCTTATTTCCATTATGAAATGTGAATTTCATAAAACATTATTAATATGATCACTAAATTCCTGAAAACCCACTTATCATTGATCCCCGGTATATAATAAATTAACTTCTATTTTTCACATAAAAACTTATGAATACCTTCATTATGTATTTTCATAAAACACATTATTTAACCTGAATCCTTTTTTAAAATATGATTCATTGTTACTCATAATATTATTGGATATAATTCTTATGTCCATAAATGTGATAAATTCTAAACATGATAACATATAGATCATTTTCAAAAAATTCCTTAACTAGTTACAATGTAATCAGTACTTATGAATTTAAATATTTATATCCAGCATATCTTTTTCCAAAATCCATTACGTCGTCATTAGGAACATATTAAGCGATATATTTTTCTTAATATTTTTCCCTTTTATGTAACCTATTTAATAAATCACTTTCCTAAGTCTTCTGCACCATTCAACATGTCCTTTTCAATTATTATCGAATCAATTACACTGATAATACTTTAATATCTCATATTATTTCAATTCCAAAAAATATACACAAAAATTATCCATATTTATTCATAAACAATTACTCCAGCTTCATAATTTTATTTCTTACTATAATATAAAATATGAATCATGTCTTATGGTTCCTCAACCTCAATATTAACATGTCGTTTATGTTAACTATAATGAATACTATTTAAAAATCCCGTATGTTTTTCATGTATTTTGCATTATCTTTATTCAAAGTAGTAGAACCAATACTCATAAAACCTTCCTAATTCTATTGAAGAGATTTCCACTTCAGGTGTAAATTTTTATAATTCCTATACTCTCCACATCTGAAATACTCAATCTTAACCTAGTTTTATATAGTAACTACAATTGACTAGGTCGATAATTCATATTTTGAAAAACTCTCATCATATAAGAAAAAATTATAATCCCCAATAATTACATATAAGATGACTAAATTAATAAATATATATTTAAATTTAAGAATAAAATTTCTTATCCTATGATAAATCATTAGAAATATTCTTATAAATATCCCATGGGATCTAACTAAAGTTTTCATATCATCATTAAGAAAGGGTGAATAAACAATTTCTTTGATACCAACTATAATGACTAAGTATTTACGTACAAGGATATTATATAATATTTGCTACAATTTTCATTCATTATATTTTCACATGCCCAAATATTGTAATAGTTTAGTTCCTTTGGAATCTTGTATCACAAACCTATAGTATAATGGAATATTATCAATGTCTCCCCAGAAGCGTATTTCCTTTAGTACTTCTACATAAACCCATTATTTATTTTCTAGGGAAAGAATACATAAGAAATGGTCATCTTAGATGTATAGTAACGATAAAAATGGGAGAGAATTAATCATAACATAATTATAAATAATATTTTCTTAAAAAAAATATTTTAAAATTATATAATATGTTTAAATGGTCATGATAATAAGTCACGAAATAAATCATATATGTTCATAAGCAATCAAAGATTATATTATATTATAGCATAACATATGACATGTTATTGTAGAGTAAACATAAGTATTTAAATGATTTCCATATTAGTCAAGGTATAACATCAACTTCAATATTAGTAATATTATATCAATACCAATACCATATTGAAATCTAGGGTTCACTACCAAGATCATGTTAGTAGTCAAGTTTCACTCCCAATACCATATTCGCGTAAAATTCTTTTACTAAACTAAGTTCACTCCGCATTCTAGCCATTCCATTATGAGGATATATTAAATATTTACCCAATTAATTGGAGGGATATATATGTACCACCTATCAATTAATAAAATCTATACTTATGTGTGCCATATGACCATAAATCATTCATCAAATCAGAAGCCATGAAATGGAATGATATTCATAAACATAATTCAATCATACATAACTCAGGAGAATAAATGTGTTTCAAAAATATCATTCCATCATACTCCTAAACCAAAATTATGAATAATAGTGATAGTATCAATAATAAACATCCCCAATAAAGCATAAGTAACGAAAAATAAAATTATCATAGATGAGATATAATTTTGAGAGATGACATTAAAATAATTATTCAAGAATTATCCTTTCCCCTTTGAGAAATATGTATAAAAAATAACACATTTATCAAGAAATATTAATTAAAAATATTCTTTAATATATATTTTGTATTCTTTAATCCACAATTTTATCATTGGTCAAATCCATTCCCATGAATATACTTAAATGATCATGTAAAACAAATTGAAAACATTTTTAAAGAACATTATTTTGGAGGAACAATGAATTCCAACCAAAGGGAGATTCAAATTACATGAATTATAAAATGAATATAATTATATTTTTGATACAAAATATCTTATTTCAGAACATAAACATCATAAAATAATATATTTTCATAACATAACATTATTCTCAAAGAAGGAAAATTTAGTCAAAATTATCAAACATATTTGGTAACTTTTTCACCTTATTCCCCATGATAGTGAGATTACCAAATTTATATGTAAATATACATTTATTTAAGGAACATAATAAAATAATACATTATTTCATAGTACATTAACTAAACAAATGAAATGTGTTGTGAGTATTGAATATGTCTGGTATAAAAAAAGTGAGACTAGAAATCCACTTACATCTTCAGTAACATTAGAATAATGAACCCATAAAATAATACAATCAACAAAAGGTTTAAATATTATTAAATAAAGGATATTATTTATAGTAAAATTTATAGGTATGTATATTCACCAAAAAAAATAAGGAAGTGGTGAATATGTCATGTATCTCACAGAAATAAAATGTGAGTTAAAATTTACATTCATTATGTATTGAATCACATCATACACATAAAAAAATCTGTATAATAACTAAAAGTTTATTATAAATATATTAAAAACTCATATTTAGTTAGATCATACCATATATGATTATATTTTGACTTTATATTACCCTGTTATTAGCAGTTTCATGTTAATGTAATGTTTTGGGTAATAACTATTTTATTTATCAAATGTGTTTTTACATGTTATCTGTAGTCCAACTACCTATATAATGATTTAATAATTTCCATTATATATAAAATAATTTATGTATCATATAAATTATTTATATAAATTTATGTTAGATGTTGATATTAGAAATGGAATAAACAATTCAGGGAGATGGTATGTCGTACATACACATTAACATTGTATTTTCTTGTAATCATTTTAAATGAAATAAAAGTATGTATTATCATTATAAAATAATTATATTGTTATTTATATCATATATATTAATAATATGTATCATTATTACCATACACATGAAATATATATTAAAAAAATCACATTGCATGTGTGGATATGGTACGCCATATGTACGCACAAGCAACATTATAATTTCCCAAAAGTTTAGTTGTTAAAAATGTATATATTATATTTAGATTAAGGAAGTATAAATATTTTATTAATATCAAATATAAAATTTTAATTTTAATTCCATTATAATTTCTTCCATGATAGAAACTAATGTAAAAAGTGAACAATCATCGATTTGTGAAGCGGTTTTTTGCTGTACACATGATTGGAAACATCATTACCAATTTTATAGAAGTTTCTTAAGGTGTGGGTCAAAAAAATAACCTAAAAAAATTATTAGTATACTTAGGATATTCATGTAATTATATAAACATAAAAAAGTTGATAGGTTTAAATGAATAAATTAAACAAAAATTTTTGTCGATGAATGTTATCTCTCCTCTTGTTTTCAGCTTTTCATTTCCTCAAAAGGACTTTATTTTCAGGATTTTTAATCATACAATAGAATATGGGATGAAGGTATGTAATTTGGGAGGATATTTTAGTAGTGGTTGACTAAACAAATAGGTTATATATTATGAGTAAATGAGAATAAGAAGTTCCCTTATACATGAGAGGGGTAGGACACTTTTAGAATTTTTCAAAATATTAGTTCATAATAAATAAAAAATCAGTAAAAATATAATCAAATGGTAATATATAATAACATAAGTTGATAGATAGTTGTAATAAAATAAAAAATTGAATTTTTATATAATTTTTATGTAATTTTTAACCATATATTTTTATTAACCCTTAGTTAAGAGAATTTAATTTCAACACTGGTAACACTGTTTTTTATATTAAGAGGATGCAATTATTACATATAAATGTAAATTTGAAAATAAATTTAAAAGTTCAGATATATACGACTATATTTTATCCCATTTTCAGAATTTATTCTTTTTATGACTTAAAATGTTTTCATCATTTATTGTTTTTAAAAAATATCATTATTGTATGTTTTAAAACTTTTTATAACATTGGGTTTGATAAAATCAATCGTGAAAGAGTACTTCCAAAAAATTAATTTAATACACCCCTAATATGTCATATTCACCTATAAAATTCTATTATCATCAAAATTATGTAATATTATAATAGTTTTAATATTTTAAATATCCTTTTATTTATTGTTTCAATAAGTTAGTAATTATTGCGTCATCATTTTGTAATTATTTATGACAATTCTTTATTACCTAAAAACTAAAAAAAATCAATGATGTAGATAAAATATTTATACTCCAGAAAAATATATAAAGTAAATTATATCCTTTATTTATCTCCATATTAAAAATATTAAACATATTTAATGTATGAGTGACGTTTTGTTAGTACCCTTGACTTTAATTATATTTAAGTATTTGTTATGGATGATTGTCCCTTAAAATATTTATCAATGATCCTTATGTGTTTTGGATTGAAATATATTCATATAATAACATTCTGTAAAGTGTTAAGGTTGTTCTGTAATTTTTATAATATTATTTGTACCCTTAATGACATAATTTACCCTTAACCATGGTAATAAAAATTACAAAAGTTACTATTCAAGGTATCCAAAAATAAAAGAGACTAATTTAATAATTATATAAATTTTGATTCCAAATATGGAATCCATTTTTAATAATTAAAAACACATTATTTACAGTAATAAATTAACAATTATTCTCCTTGACAGATAGAGAAAAATGATTTTTAAAGTAAAAACTTCCATAAGAAAAACATATTTTTGGTATCAAAATTAAATTATAAATTAATTCCAATGACCAACATTAGATCAAATTATAAAACTTTTATCTAATTATTATTTTAATCTATTCATTTATTTTATAATACACTCTAAAATATTTCAACTAAATTTCAATATTCCATTAAAATTTATTATTTTTCACTATTTCTAAAAAGATGAAACTTATCAGAAAAAATACTATAAATTAATCCAAATTAATTTTTGATATCCCACTTTCATGTCAGAAGTTTTTCTGACCTATAAGAATTATAAAAGATTAAATGAAATGATTTAAAATCGGTTCCCCACTAAAAAGAGGTAAAAAAACTTTTCTAGAAAAACAATTCTTGTATGCATAAAATTTAATTTTTTCTAATATCATGAATAGAAAACACATAAGATGAATTTAAAAAATTAATTTGAATATTATATATATATATCATCAATATAATTCAACAAGGATGATTTATTATTTATTGGTATTAAGCTCACATCTACATGTTTAAATATTTTATTTGAAAATAATTTCCTTTTTTTCAAAAACATTTTATAATAATATATAATTAATTGGTAAAATAATTATATGGCTATGTTCAAAAAATAATTTTAAAATTATGTTATTCATTTTCATACATTCAATTTTTATTCCTAGGTTATAATATTATTGTTTAAATAATTAAAATAATAAGAACATGTTTTATAGAAACGCTATGTTCCACATAATGAAAGCATATCAAGTGTTGTGTCTAGAACACGATTATATTTTTTATGCCTATAGCAGAACCCAATATTAGTTATTTTTAATTAAAAAGATATATTTTGTGGATTCTGAAATTAAAAATATTTAAATGATTAAATTAATTCAAAAAAATATTTCACAAAATACAGGGTTGTTACAACGTATATTAATATGAATTAAATTTCTTACCAATAAATGTGATTCATTAGGATTATATTAATTCTTCATGAAAATAGTAACTACATATATTAATAATCAGCTAATATATATAATGTATAATAGGATTCTAATTAATATACCTAATTAATTGAGATCAATATATGTTCCTATCAATGTAATAAAATATTTCCTTCACTCTAAAATAATTGTGGAAATAGGCATTGAGCCTATTATTCCAAAAGAGTTTTATTATTTCAATTGTTTATTTATCTAGACAAATAATGTGGTTATCTTTATCTTCAGTTATTTTTTGTAAAAAATTTACCTCATCTCTTTAAATAGAGTCTGTTTCAATACTTTCTTCATATGAATAGTAATTTTCATAATTTTTTTTAAAAATTCTAACAAATGAATGGAACTTTATAAAAATAGTAACAAGAAGAAATACCTCTTAATCATAATTGATTAATATATTATTGTAAAATATTTCCTTTCTCAAATTAAATCACACACAACTATTGTGTACCTTATAATACTATGATCTTGGGGGCCATTGTAGTATATATAAATACATGGAAATATTTATAAAATAATTCTCTTACTTTAATTTTCGAAATAAAAGTCAATGAAAAATGTAAACGAGCTTCTCCAACTCACCTTTCAGGACTGATGACATGAAATCTCATTATAAAATCCATTATTTCAATTATATATTAATAAAGACAAAAATAAATTATTGAAATATGAAACTGGTGATTTTTTATCATCATTGTCTAATCATTGAACCTATATATATCCTTTAAATTCATTTCTTGAACTATTTCTCAACAGTTCTTTATTTTCATTCAACTTGTTTTAGAAAAAAAACATTGTTCCAAAAAATTATTTTCATTAGCATTCAGAACTAACTATCATTTATCATTCAACTTTATTTTGATAAATTATCTTTTTTATCTATTACTAAATATTCATAGTCAACTAATACTTAAAAATATTTTTTTTTCAAAATGATATAACAATTAATTATTTAATTTTTCATTTTATATTATCATTGAAGGTTTCGGGCACAGCGGAAGCGCATGTGTGGATGTTCCCACTTGGTTTTTTGGCATTAGCAATGATTAATCCAGGATCAATACGACGATAAACGCCAGTCACCACGGATCTAATGAAAGAAATAGACAAAAGAAATAGAAAGTCCTGGAACAACAAAGTAGGATCATTATAGGTTGATTATATTTAATTTAATCAATTGAAAAGAAATACCTTTTGGGTTGTCTTTCATCATTGATGTTCTTGACCACAGTCCGATGTGATTCGTCGTTGCATCACAGAAGTCAAGTGTAGGCTTCCTCTAGCGGTGATCCACACGTGTACCTTATATCACTGGACTTCGCCAAAGGATTCTCCAAGTTCTAGCATGGAGAAACCTTTGCTTGCATTGTCCTCCTTGGATAGTCTTGATCTGATGGAAGAGGATCTCTCTCGTTCTTCAGAGTGTTCTTGGAGGAAGAGGTTCTTTCGGACTTGAAAGAATTATCCAAAGATGTTGTGTGTCAGAAATGAGTTGGGGATGTGAGGATATTTATAATCAGGTGTGTGGGGTTATAGAGTTATGAAAATAAATAAATTCATTACACGTTTTATTTATTTCATTGACTCTTATTTAAAACAACATGTAGAATTATTAATTCCTTGACATGCGCCCATGCTGATTATAATAAATATCATTTAAAACAATATTATATCCTCAAAACCCTGACTGGACAAACTACCTGGCGTGTATTAATAAATACATGGCATTTACTTGTTTTTCATTGAAAACCACATGGCGTGTACATTCAATGTACACGGCATGTATATCTTGTTTTCATTTATTTAGTTCCTTTCTATAAAGATAACTACATGGTGTGAAATAATTAATACACGGCGTGTACATGTTTTGCATGAAAAACTACACGGCGTGTAATCTTTAATACACGGTGTGGATATCTTGTTTTTCATTTCCTTCTTCCTCCATCATTAAAACTATTTAGGCCTCCTTGAATAATTATTAAACCATGTACGTGAATAATCTTTTTTCTACTTGAGATACATGAATACACTTAGTGTGTGACCCTCTAGGCCTCTTTCTCATTGGCATTAGGAGAGCTTGCCTAAAGTACAAGATTACTTTCTAGTAACGGGTCAAGGCACCCAAGAGAAATAATATGATGCCGCATTGACATGTCACCTAATAAGAATGCTTACTATGTAATTTAATCCCTTTGTCTCAATATCTCATCAAGCACATTTCATGGCAGTGTCATAAACAGATATTCTTGATCCTTTGTTCTTTGACTACGTGAAATAAACTCATCGTTCACACCATGGCCATGAAATTTAATGTGATAGTTCTATTTCAATCAAAGGGCCGAGATATCAACTTCCATAAATGAAAGGTACAAATCCTTCCTTGACATATCCATTAACAACATTTCACTCGTGACGCACCCAACGTACCCTACTTCCCGCCAACTGTCTGCATGATGGTTTTCGTCAGTAAATCTAAGTGCGTGAGTCATGAAATGAGTTAATGATAATCTTCCAGTCTAAGGACCATTACACACACTCGTAGATAGAAATTTCTGATGACACCAATACATGCAGAATTTCTACTGGCAGGTCTATTCTCATAATCCCCCATCTTGGAGATTACGAAATGCGAATTCCATGAGAGAGCGTCTCGTCTTCTTACGAGTACTCACACATGATGGTCTGTATACTATGTGTCCTATCATAGTATGTCATCCAACTGTAGAACATTATTTAAGAATATTGTTATATCATTTCAAGTTTCTCATCATAGTGGGGATCTTCCATGACCTTATCAATGCAAACAATATTCCAGGACATTAATATATTATAGTCATGCATAACAATGAACAATATATAATAAGTGAACATTCATGTAATCAAAGTAAAAACAGTTGGTTCTCAGGAAAAAAACCCTTAAAAACTACAACTTGGACTAGATCCAACTGCCTATTACTTTTAGTCAGACAGACCTCACATGGTGATCATGTTTTTGCTGAGTCAAGGCTTTTGTCAAGGGGTCTTCCACGTTGTCTTCTGTGGAAATACTAATCACCGCAACTTCACCTCTATGAGAAAAATTCCTCAAGAGATGAAACTTTCAAATCTTGTGCTTTGTCCGATGATGTGACCTTGGCTATTTAGCAAGTTTCACTACTGCAGTATTATCACAATAGAGTCTGATAGGATCTTTACTACTCGGTACTACATCCCACTCTTGGAAGAAGCTTTGCATCCATTCTTCTTCTTTAGTTTCCACAGAAGATGTGATATACTCGGACTCCACTGTAGAATCTTCCACCACACTATGTTTTGAGCTCTTCCATCTCACTGCACCTCCATTCAAACAGAAGATGTATCCAGTCTGCGACTTCATGTCATCTTGATCAGTATGGAAACTAGCATCTACATGTCCTCTGATGACTAGTTCCTAATCTCCTCCATAAACCAGTAACATATCCTTAGTACGCCTCAGATACTTAAGGATAGTCTTGACTTCCATCCAATGGTGGTCTCCTAGATCAGCTTGATATCTGCCTACCACACTTAATGTGTAAGAAACATCTAGCCTCGTACATAGCATAACATACATGACTGACCCAATCGCGGATGCGTAAGGGATCCTTGACATTCTCTTTATATCCTTGTGTGTCTGAGCACAAATTTTCTTGGAAATATGAATGCCATGTGACATTGGAAACAATACCCTCTTGTACTATTCCATAATGAATCTCTTCAGTATCTTGTCATTATATGTACATCGACTCAGGGCCATAATTCTATTGGATCTATCATGGTGGATCTGGATCCCATGAATATATGCTACCTCTCCCAAGTCTTTCATGGAGAAGCATTTATGAAACCATGCCTTAACTGACTGTAAGATAGGTACTACATTTCCAATTAGTAATATGACATCAACATATACTATTAGGAAAACAACAACACTTCCAATAAACCTCTTGTAGACACAAGGATCACATTTGTTCTTAACAAAGCAAAATTCTATTACAGCTTCATCAAAATGAATGTTCCATGACCTTTATGCTAACTTTAATCCATAAATGGATTTATGAAACATTCATACCTTGTTGACATCCATTGGAGTCACAAACCCTTTAGGTTGTGTCATGTAGACATCTTCCTGGAGGTTCCCGTTAAGAAATGCTGTTTTGACATCCATTCTCTAAATTTCAAAGTCATGGTAAGCGGAAATGGACAATAAGATTCTGATGGATTTCAGCATCGCAACCGGTGAAAAAGATTAATCATAGTCATTTCATTGACGCTGTTTAAAACCTTTTGCAACCAGTCATGCCTTATGGGTGATGACTTGCCCCTCCATGTCCAGTTTCCTCTAGATTACCCATTTATTACCAATAGGCTTTACATCAACTGGAGGATCTACAAAAATCCATACTTGGTTTTGGTAGATGGAATCTATTTCAGAATTCACGACATCTTGCCACTTGGAAACGTTTGTGCCTTCAAATTTTTCCTTGTAGGTATGAGGATCTTAATTTTCAACCAATAATGAGTCACCATCCTTAGTGACCAGAAAACCATATCATTCTGGTTCTCTCACCTCTCTCATGCTCCTACACAGTTCTTGTGTCTGTGGAATAGATTTTTCTTCCACGGGGCTTTGTGGAATTTGTTCTTGTACCAACTCTTGTGTATCTTGAGCCTCGACTTCATCGATGTATATCTTGCTCCCAATTTATCTTTTGGAGATGTGATCCCTCTCAAGGAATATGGCGTGTCTTATCACTGTAACCTTTTTTTCTGAGGGGTTGTATAGGTAATATCCCATTGTTTCCTTGGTATATCCTATAAAGATACACTTTGTGCCTCGGGGTGTAATTTTGTTACCTGAAGAGGCCTTAACAAATGCTTCTCTACCCCCACACAGGTAAATTCAATAACATGGCTTTGCGTCCACTCCATAACTCGTATAGAATACCATTTTTCGATTTAGTTGGTACTTAGTTTAGTATTTGCGCTGCTGTTTGAAATGAATATCCCCAAAAGGATAATGGAAGACTCGCATGACTCATCATTTATCTCACCATATCCAACAGGGTGTGGTTCCTTCTTTCACTTACACCATTCCACTGTGGCGTGTAAGGAGGAGTGTGTTGAGATAGAATCCCAAACACCCGTAAGAAATCGATGAAGTCTGGATTAAGATATTCTTCTACTTTGTCTGAGAGGGGTTTCTTAATCTTCCTACCATTCTAGTTCTCAACTTCATTCTTGTATTCTTTGAACCGATCAAAAGAATCATCCTTATACCTCATTAAGTAGATATATCCATTCCTACTAAAATCATTAATAAAATTTGTGAAGTACGAGAACCCACCCCTTGATTCAACTGGAAATGGTCCACACACATATGTGTGAACTAATTCTAGAATCTCTTTTTCTCTTCCACCTTTCCCACTAAATGGGGCATTGGTCATTTTGCCTTGTAGACACACATGACATACACCTAATGGTTTTAGTTCTAAAGAATATAAATACCCATCTTGATGTAATTTTTTCAAACGTTTCTCATTGACATGACCTAGCTGGTGATTCCAAAGTTGGGTGTGGTATGAGTCATGTGAATTAACTTTGTTATTGATTTACATTACTTGGTTTGTGTAGTCTAACACATAAAGGTCGTTATATAAATGTTCCCTACCAAAACAAATGCTATCTTTATAAAAATAGAAACATCCACTTCCAAACGCGAAGATGAATCCATCAGTATCAAATCTGAATACTAAAATAATGTTTTTGGTTACAGAGGGTACATAATAACATCCTTTCAAAACCAAGACCATCCCCATAGGCAATGTGAGGTGGTAGTCCCCGACAGCTACAACAGCAAGTCTGGCTCTGTTGGCTGCTCATAGATCTAGCTCCCCTCGATCAATCTTCCTGAATATACTTGGTTCCTGTATTTGGATATAGATGTGAGAACCACAATCTGTATCTAATACCCAATTAGTATAAACATATAGATTTCATTCGATATCAAACGCACTTGAAGCTTCCCCTTGCTTCCTTGGCTGGGTGCAGTTTTTCTTCCAGTGGCCCTTCTTGCCACATGCGAAACAAATAGCATTATGTTCCTTTTTCTCCCCTTTCATTTTCCTTTTTCTTGGAAGGCCTTGAAGAAGAATTGGGATTAAAGATCACCGCCTTCCCTTTCCTTTTATTCACCATAAGGACCAAAGGCTTTTCACGCTTCTTGTCATTATGCAGTTGGCGAATAAGGATAAGAAGATCAGATAGAGACTTCTAAATGTTGTTCATATTGAAATTAACAACAATGTTTGAGAAGCTCTGGGGACAGTGATGCAAGAATGAGATCGGTACCCAGTTCTTCGGGGAGTTTAAACCCTAGAACCTCCAAGTGATTAATGTAGCCAATGAGCTTGACTACATGAGGCCCGTCTTGGGCACCCTCTCCAAGATTTCTCTGAAATATAGCCTTGGAGATCTCAAACCTTTCATGTCTTTCTCTCTACTGGTATAGATCATGGAGGTGCTTGAGCATTCTATAGGCATCCATGAGTTCATGAGACTTCATGAGATCACTAGACATTGATGATAGCATCAAACATTGACCGTCGAGAGCATCGTTCAAATGTTTATCATAGACCAGGAAATCTTCATCACTCTGACCTGGGGCAGGAGAATCAGGAAGCGAGGACTCCTGCACGTAAAACATTCGTTCATGGCTTAGGATAACCCGAAGGTGCCTAAACCATTCATGAAAGTTACTACCGGTGATGATATTGTCTTTATCCAGAATTGATCGTAGAGAAAAGGTGGTTGACGAGTTTGTCATATCGATTCTACAAATTAAAATAGCAGATTAATCAGTATATTCTTGATTACATTTTATGAGAAATAATAAATGAATTAATTAATTCTCCCACTATTTTATCAAGTCCCAATTTCCCTCACCATTGAACTCGGAATGTCCAATTGCTTTGAAATTCTTGTGGAAAGGATCCATATTCCTTTTCGCATAACCCCAAAAAGGGTTGGTCAAGATATTTGAAGGTTTTTAGGTAGGAAGGTCTTTGCCAACTGTGAGATTACAGTTCCTTGATCTGTTGAGTGGATTCCCCAATCCTGAAATCCTGACATGGATTTCCTCAACTCTTGCCTCCAATATTACATCAAGTATAGCAAGGGCTACTCCTCTTAATGTAATATGGTTAAGTCAACCCGAAACTTTTCATATAGTCTTCCTTTATAAAAGTAAGTTTCCCAACAAAGGGTTGGTCAAACACATAGTTTTATTGAGTCTTGCCCTTAATCAGGTAACGGAAAGCTAAGTCTGAATTAATATGGTATTGAGGGATTTTAGTCCTTTATGTGTAGTTTTGAATTATCACATGCTTGTTAATATTATGTGACGCTTCCTTAAGTGATTCACCATGTTCTGATAATGTTTACACATTGTCCAATTTTTATTTTATTCCATCATTGCATGCTTGTTCATTTTATTAACTATGTGATGACGACAACACATACATAATAAAAAAACCTTTCAATTTAGACAGAATTAAAATAAGATGGCATGATCATGATATTCTATTGGTTACCTTATAGAGCGGTTTTGATAAGCTAACCCTGACCTAGAGAAAACACCTTTAACCTGATGGTTCATGTTTTGCAGCTCCCACCTATCCACCTTTGTATCTTCTTGCATCGGTTTTGCCTCGTCTTCGGGATTTGAACTGTCTCCTTTGGATTGAGAGATCCTCCATTACAAGGGTTTACATTAATGAAACCATTGGCACGCATGCCCTACATTTTATTGAAAGAAGGCTCACAGGCCAAAAAATTTAAATTAAATAAATTTAAATGAAACCATACACATACAAAGGGGCTTTGGTCTAGCTCATGATCATCCATATCATGCAACGAAATTTACGAAAATTTAGAATTAAAATTCATTTAATCGTTTTTTCATTTAAGATAATTCGCGCTTGAATTCAATTAATTATAATCTTATAATTAATCAATTCTTTATCTTAAATTCATTTCTGAATTTCCTTGATATTATTCTCATCCATATTCCTTGTACGGGTCTTTGTACATTAGAGGAAACTTGGTGAAATTCCATTTCTGGAAAGTACACGGTGTGTAGTTTATAATTACATGGCATGTATTTCTTTTCACTCATTATCCAAAGTACATGTCGGGGGTATTTGGCATGTTTTCTATACTTTGGAGATTTTGGATTACACGACATGTAGATAAATCATACACAACGTGTAATTCCTTGTTACATGGTAACCAGCCTGGTGATCCCGTGTACGCGGTACGCGGCTTACCCTTGTACATGGTTTCACATGGGCCAGAATGGACTACATGGCGTGTTGATCAAACATACACGCCGTGTATTCCGATTTCCACATGCCAATTAGTTCTAGTCAACACGGTGTGATTAATACTTAGGCATATACAATTCACATGGTGTGTTTTGGCGGACCAGTGCCGGTTCGTTGAACCTAATTACACGATGTGTAGTTTTAATTACACGTTGTGTAATCCCGTATTATACAGAAAAAAGAGGGACTCCTCCTGATTAGTTCCTAGTTTTTATTTTAATCAAAATTAAAATTAAAGGGCCATTTTTGTGATGTGAATCGAGAATCAAAGGAGGAAGAACAGTTCTCGTTTATTCATATTTATAGAATGATTTATTTTGAATTGAATCAAATATAAATGCGTAAATTATCAATGAAAATTAAATAACTATAATCAATGTTGTAACCTCCCTCTAATACCATTTGAAGGTTCTGGGCACACCAGAAGCACGTGGGTGGATGTGCCCACATGGCTTTCTGTCATTAGCAATGATAAATCCGGGATCAATACGATGATAAAGGCCAGTCTCCACGGATCGAATCAAAGAAATAGACAAAAGAAATAGAAACTACCTGAACCACAAAGTAGTATTGTTACAGGTTGATTATAATTAATTTAATCAATTTAAAAGAAATACCTTTTTGGTGTTCTTTCGTCGTTGATTTTTTTGATCACGTTCCGATGTGATTCATCATTGCGTCGAAGAAGACAAGTATAGGCTTCCTCTAGAGGTGATCCACATGTGTACCTCGTCTCTCGGGACATCGCCAAAGGATTCTCCGAGTGCTAGTGTGGAGAAACCATTGCTTGCATTGTCCATCTTAGATCACCTTGATCTGATGGAAGAGGATCTCTCTCGGTCTTGAGAGAATTCTTTGAGGAATAGGTTCTTTCGGCCTTGAATGAATTCTCCAGAGATGTTGTGTGTCAGAATATAGTTGGGTTGTGAGGATATTTATAATCGGGTGTGTGGGGTTATAGAGTTATGACAATAAAAAAACGTGTTACACATTTTATTTATTTCATTGACTCTTATTTAAAACCACATGTAGAACAATTAATTCCTTGACATGCGCCCATGATGATTATAATAAATATTATTTAAATCAATATTATATCCTCAAAATCACGACTAGAAAAATACACGGTGTGTATTAATAAATACACGGCGTGTACTTGTTTTTCATTGAAAACTACACGGCATGTACATTCAATGTACATGCTGTGTATATCTTGTTTTCATTTATTCGTTTCCTTTCCATAAAGAAATCTACACGGTGTGTAATAATTAACACACGAAGTGTACTTGTTTTCCATGAAAAAATACATGGCGTGTAATATTTAATACACGGTGTGTATATCTTGTTTTTCATTTCCTTCTTCCTCCATCATTAAAACGATTTAAGATTCCTTGTATAATTATTCAACCGCGTATGGGAATAATATTTATTCTACTTGAGATACTTGAATACACTTAGTAGGTGACCCTCTAGGCTTATTTCTCGTTGGCATTAGGCGAGCTTGCCTAAAGTCCAATATTACTGTCTACCAATGGGTCAAGGAACCCAAGATAAAGAAGTTGACGCCGCATTGATGTGTCACCTCATACAAATGCTTACTATGTAATTTAATCCCTTATTCTCGATATCTCATCAAGCATGTTTCATGGAAGTGTCATAAACATATGTGCTTGATCCGTCGTTCTTTGACTACCTGAAATAAACTCATTGTTCACACCATGGCCATGGAATTTAATGCGACAGTTCCATTTCAATCAAAGGGCTGAGATATCAACTTCCATAAATGGAAGGGAAAAATCCTTCCTCGACGTATCCATTAAAAACATGTCACTTGTGACGCACCCAACATACTCTACTTCCCACCAACTGTCTGCCTGACGGTTTTCATCAGTAAATCCAAGTGCGCGAGTCAGGACATGAGTTAATGATAATCTTCTAGTCTAAGGACCATTACAGACGCTCGTAGATAGAAATGTCCGATGACACCAAGACATGCAGAATTACTACTGGAAGGTCTGTTCTCACAATCCCCCATCTTGGAGATTACCATGTGAAAACTCCATGAGAGAGAGTCTCGTCTTCTTACGAGTACTCGCACATGACGGTCTGTATGTTATGCATCCTATCATAGTATGTCATCCAACCGTAGAACTTTATTTAAGAATATTGTTATATAATTTCAAATTTCTCATCATATTAGGGATCTTCCATGACCTTATCAATGCAACAAATATTCCAGGAGATAATTATATTATAGTCATGCCGAACAATGGACAATATATAATAAGTGAACATTCATGTAATCATAGTACAAAACAGTTGGTTCTCAGGACACCAACCCTTAAAATCATAGTACCTAATAATTTTTATAAATGATATTTTGGATAGTCACATCCATTCATAGGAATTTATGAGATGAATTAGATTGGTCGTCATCATGTGAGATATTTGAATCATATTTTCAAACATGTACATCAATAAAATTTTATCTATGTCTAGAATTGATTCAAATGTTTTTTGAAAAATATCATCAAGGTCACTGCTTAAACTAGCTTCATTATATTCAATATAAAATATTTTATATTTTAGTGTATTTATATCACCAATATCATCAATTATTAATCCTCTAAATTATAATAGTGATATCCCCTTCTATTTAGAGGATAAAAAGGAAAAATTAAATAACTCACCTTATTTCAAATTTTTATATATTTTCACCTTATCTTTTGATGATATAGGGTCTTGTAAATTTTATATGATATTTAAAACATATAAAATTCATCTATTTAATGTCATAATTAGTATTATTAGAATTTGTTATATAAATGAATCAATTTGTATTTTCAATATTTTCTCCAATAACTTTTATCTTGAGATACTAACAGGTATTAATCTCTATCAACATCATCTGATCCTTATCTATCAAGATTTAATTTTTCTATTCAACCAAAACAAAATTAGAGTTGTGTATAGTGTAACATTGATTATTATAATGTAATTAATTGGAGGTAAATATTCAAAATTATTATCAGTGAACATATGACCATTATCTATCCATAATTTCTAGAGATAATAACCACACAATTATTAATCACTTCTAATGAAACTCTAATATATATATATATATATATAGTGTCTCAAATATATATTTCATAAAAATAATTAATTAAATATAATCAGTAAAATCAATACATGAAATAAAATACTACCCAATACACATTTTTATTAATATTATTGGATGAAATATGTCAAAATATATATTCTATTGGATGATATTGGGAAATATCATCCCATTTATGTGATAAATTAAAAATATTCCCCTTATAACATATATATAATAAAATATATATATATAATTCATCAATAATGTCATCATAAACACTTTTTCATTTATTACATTTTGTTTATTCATTTTCCCAATATGAATATGACTTATGTTCTGTTGTTTTTTTTTCAACTTTTCTATCCAAAGAGTGTGTATTCTAGGCACATGTAACCTGAAAAAAGATACATTCATTTCTAAAAAAATATCACTACATTATCATATTAAATACTAATAAATAATAATTTATATATTTTAAAACCAAATAATATTTTTATATTAGATCTGAGAAACAATAAATAATTTTTTTCTCAACTTTTTTATATAAAGGTTGTACTATGATTTCACATTTAATATTCCTTTTATAGTATAAATAGCCAATTATATCTTCAATGTCCAATCATTTACATTGGAAATAAATCTTTATTTATAATTTTTATTATTATTCAATAGCATCATGCCACCTATAATGTGGAAATAGATTAAATTATCATATTTCCATATATACTTAATTTAATTGAAAGTTTAATTAAAATTTAATTTTATTTAAATTTAAACTCCCACTTTTGAGACTCTATTACCTATTGGGATAGTGGAGTGGTGATATATCCCTTATTAGGATGAACGGACTGATTACATATTTTAAAATCTCCATCTAATAATGGAAATATGTTATTAACCTTTAAATAATTGTTTTTAATATTTTTTAATATATTTACTTATACTGGGATGACTCCACCATTTTCTATCTTCCAAGTATTATAGAGTCATTGTGAAATTGGTATTTAAATAATTAGATCATATCCAATTTCCAAAATATTAAAAAGTGAAAAAAGTATCCATAAATTAAATATTTAACACAAGAAACTACATGATTTCCAAATATATGTATGTGGATGTCATCCTTATTTTGACAATAAATCATAAATATATTTTGATATAAAACATTAATACCTTATCGAATTATTATTTCTTTTTTTAGAGTCACCACTTATTTTAATTTTTTAATCCATGTGTGAAATTTTTTTAAAAATTTAGTTTTTCAAGACAAGTCTTTTTTTGAGATAATAATTTTTCTACTTGGATATTTATTCTACATAGAAAAGTCAATAAACTTTTGAACATTAAACTTATTCTGGGATTATGAATTTTTGTATATTCATATAATACATTCTTAATTGAGTACTATATTGATTTTTAATATGTTTTTTAAAAATAATTATTTTTATGTCTTGATACTGAAGGAGTTATCATGAATATTTTTGAAAAAAATTAATAAATATATTTAAATTATATAGATTTTGCGCCTCTCTTATATATATATTTATAATATTTTTAGATTATTAATCGATCTTCAACTTTCTATTATCCATTCAAGATTTGTAATATTTTGGAGTCATTCCCACAAGTATCTATATTGTATAAATCACATTCTCGTTTAGATATTTTCATTTCCTGAAATGTTAATCCAATAACTATTGAAATAACCATAATTAACTATATCAATTATAATATTTTCTCAAATTTTATTTTCTATATAAATATCTTCTTTCACAACACTACATTATGTTTCCAAACAATTAGATAAAAAATCATCTTTATTATTTTAGAATTTATTACCATTACATATATAAATTAATTATAGTTTATATTCATTATTCTTTGTGGTTATTATAGATTGTTAAATGATTAATATGTGGCTTTAGATTCAACACCTTTTGAATAGACTACTGCAAAATGCACTATTGTCTCAAATTTAATAAATTATATTGAATTTTTCCTTTATAACATCAAGTCATGCTTCTCTAATTCATAGATATAAGACAAATCAATTTTTCAAACATCCTTCAAAAATCATATTTTAATTTAATTATTAGAAATTTTTTTTCCACAAATAACATTTTTAATCTTATATTATTTTGATTCTTGAAAGGAAATTCATTTTCCCACCATTTCATTTTTATGATATAATCATCATTCTTAATTTCATTTTATATAAAAATATTACAAAATCCATGAAGAGAAATAACACCAAAATATATATCTTATAATGTAATGTCTTTAAAATTAAACATATCTAGTATGATATGTAATATATTTTCAATAATATTATAATCTTAAATACTCTCACCATTGTTTTTATTAGTGAGCAGAAATTTGATAAATATCACGATGAAAATATCTATATCCTCACCATAAATCAACCACAGGTCTTCATACATAAATTGAACATACATCTAATAAATCCAAATTCACCTTAGTCAATCCTTTAGATATAATTATATTTTTAACCCACATATATTTTCTTGTGAGTCCCTTCAAATTTTAAATATATATCTGTAAAATTAAAAATTAAATAAATAGTATAATGGACATTACTTTAAAAATAAAGAATACCAACTATTTTGAATGAATAAAATTCATTAGAAGTATACAAAATAGATGTTTTTTCTTAGACCCCATCATAATAGATAGAAAATAATAATGAAACTATATTTTCCATCCAAATATAAAAATCATTCAAATAAAAAATTAGAATACTTTTTCTATGCTCTAAATATAAATTTACCATTATGTATAATATAAAATAGTGGGATCCTTAATTTTATAGTGACTTAGAAAATGAACATATTAAATATTAAATCAAAAATAAAATAAAATACTATCTGATAAATATATTAGTAGAAAAATAACTATGAAATTACTAATACACGGGGCTAGGAAGGGTGAGTTTGTAATTTTAAATGCTAATGTTTTCTCTTTAAAAAATTATCATTGAATATCATAATAAAATTAATGTTTTCCTTTCCTCATAAAAGTACACAATTAATGGGAAATATCGATTTATATTGTTTATTAATCAGTATGACCAGAAGGTGTATGAAATGGCATAGTAAATCCATAGGATGAATTATTCAACAATAAAATCCTATGAAACAATTAAAAAAATAATTTAGTTAAATAGTTATTTAAAATTATCCTATAAATTTTAGTTCATTCCACAATTTTAAAATAAAATTGAGCGGTTGAAATTTTTTTGTTCATCAAACAATGACTATTATCTTGTTGTTTTAGTGTTGAGATCCACATTATTTTATATTAATTGGAAAAATGAAGAAAATATTTCAATTATCATGCACAACATGATATTATAAAAATCATATAGCTAGAATTATGTCCATCATAGGAAAATTAAAAATAATACAAAAAAAGGTGAATTGAAATCTTCATAACAATCTTTTATAAATGATACTTCCAACTCAATAGATATTTATCTTGGTGCAAAAAATTGATTATCATTCTTCAATGAATATTTATATTCATGTATGCTAATGTAAAATAATATTCTATAAATCCATTTTAATTTTTGATCCCCTTACATCATTTAAAATAGTTATAGAAATTCTAAATTTAACTCCTCTAAGGACACAGATCCTCAAATTTAGAAATATAAATTCTTCTCTTTATAACAAATATAATGCCAACCTATATTAAATTTTAATTAATATTGTAATAAATGCACCTTAAAACATCTAACCAATATTTCGTCCATAATTTAGTGATTTTAATTAATTCATTCATGCACTGTATTTACATTCATATATATATATCAGTACTGCTCATGGTATAAAAAATCACATATTATTATTACTTCATCAATTTTTTCATTATTCCAATAATAAATATCCTTCTTCAAATAACATTCTATGAATTTATTATTACCATGAATGCATAAGAAATTAATATAAATATTTATTCTTCATTTTACTCTCTAGGATAAATCATCCAGATTATAGCTTTATGTAACTAAATAAAACTATATTAATTGAATCATACACTATGAAAAAAATATCTCCAAAAAAATTCATTAATTATTTAAAATAATAATGGTAAAACTGGCCAGGATGTTATTTTAAAAAAATTATATATTACATATAATTTAATTTATTATCTAACACATTATTGTATTAAAATTCTAAAAACATGGAATAAAATCATTTCTTGGTCTCCCCTCTCATAATATTAAAATGTTAACTTAGTAATAATGAGATTTTATCACATAAAATTTATTTTTATTTACTAATTATAATATAGAACAATAAAAATGTCATTGATTTTAATTTTAAATATTAATATAAATTAATGTTTTTACATTCACATTGAATTTAGATTAAATTTCACTATTTATAGATTAATCAAACGAACTGACTCCAAATTAATATATTGTATGAAGAAAATAAATAAATTATTTCTATCTAATTCATTTCAAGGAATAAAAACATTTGTTAGTTAATTGGTCATGAATGTTTATATAACTATTAGGATAAAAATATTTACAATTGATAGAAAATATTGATAAATTGTGAAAAATAGATCAATAAAAACTTATAGTCTACATCGACCACATAAAAACAAATCGAAATTGAATAATTCGTCACTAAGAAAAATTTACATAAAATTCATGAATAAATTAATATTTTATATATAAACTACATTAAAAAATGAAAAATTATATGGATCTACCATGTGGTAGTCTTGTGATCATGTATTTTCCTCATTTTATTTTTTTTGGATGTGCTATAGCTCAAAGAAAGGCTTTCTCAATCAATCGTAAAACATAATTTAAAGACTGAAATACACATATTATTTCTTATAAAATTGGTATATATCCACAGAAGAAATATATTTAATTATTTTAAAAACATCATCAAAATTTTCATAGTCTATTTGAATATTATTTTTGTGTTGAAAATAAAAATCACAAGAACCAAATCAACTTTAACCAACTCCTATTTTTTTTCATAGGATAAAAACTACAGACAATAGTAAATTACTAAATCCAATTCCACATACTCAATAAAATTTAAATATAAAAAATTGTAGTATCCATCCAGTAGTCTAATTTTTTGTTATTTTAGAACTTGAATTTCACATTCTATATAAATAACCTTTTAAATTCTAGGAAGGTTTTTTCACAATTCTTATCCAAAACAATACTATACTCATATATTATTTCATGGATAAAACCTAAAACTATATGTGATTTAATTCAGTTTTTTTGTGTATTAATACAATATCATTAGGGACATATAGCTCATTATATTCTATAGAAACTCAACATATTAAATTTTCTTCATTTTGGAATATATTAAGAAATATATCTATGAGTTTCTCTTTGTTCACATAGATTGTGAGGTTGATAATCAATATGATGTCATATAACATTCTATGAATTTATCACTATGTACTTATAAAATTTATTTACTTTAATTAGATTAATTGAATTGGAGGCTCTAAGAGAAACAATATAATGTTTTCTTACTCATATGTGTTTCATTATTGGTTTCTACAATCTATATTATTAAAATGTATGATGGATCAACGAATATATATCTTTTTTTAATTTAAACATAATAATACCTAGAACAATAAATGGTATTATTTAACCAATTTGGATTACTTGGTCAATAAAATATGAAAGGATCTATATTTATAAATGATTTAAATTCGAAAAAAATAAAATCAATTTAATTTTCTAATAGAGGATGTAACCATGATAACCTCTCATATAAGATATCGACAGAATGAATTAATAGTGTTTCCATTCATACATTTAAATTCCACTAATTTGTTCATGTATCTAATAAATAGAATCTTTATAGTTTAAATCAATCAATTATCAGAAGTATCTATAGACTACTTTCTATTATATTTTGATATTAATGTGAGTATTATTATATTTCAATGATTTTGATAAATACTTTTGTATTTCATAATGTGTGTAAAAAAATAAAAAAGTGTGAATTCTAAATATAAAATATTTTATAAATTTTCACATATTCACAGGCGATGGTATATCCATGGATCAATGAATTAAAATATAAATGATGGAATGTTATAGAATAAAAATAATTATAGGGATAAAACGTTTTCCTAGATTTTATGGATTTTATTTTTTGATTTTGATAAATTATTCTTCAATATAATTACCACTAAACATGTTTTCTAATAAAGGATTTTTTTTCATTTTACTTGAAAAAATATCAACACAATTTCAATGATATTATGTGATCATTTTTTAGTGTACCTATATTCACACTACCATATTGTGGAGATGGTTTTATGATATAAATTGATGATTCAAATATGGTACATGGAATTTTCCCAAGGATAAATGGCAAGGTTGTATAATATGTATCACCTCTACATAAGGTTCATGAGAAAAATTACCCAACATATGATATAAAGTTATTAGAAGTTGAATTTTCATTGTTGTAAAAAATAATTACCTTTATATAGAAATTTATGATATAAATACTAATAAAAGTTTTTTAATATACATATTCACATAAAAGGATTATAAAATAGAAAAAAATTTATGGTCGATGATGATCAATGACTACGTTTTCATAATATAATTCCGTAGTTAGATGGTAACCATGTTGGATTATACATTGAGCAGTAAAGATCATGATTTATTATAAATGATGAGTATTCAAAGAGACATAATATTCATGTACCTAAGCATGAAAAATTATAAATTTATAAATTTATGGGTAAATACTATATATATATAATGAGTACTCATCCATCCATCCCTGGAATGATCATACAATAATAGTAGGATGACATTAACAGACAAAAGATTCTATGGAATAAACTCTATTTCAAAAATAAAAATTGTGCAGCTATCAGATTTATGAGATTAATATTTTTTATATAAATTAATTAATTGATGAAAAAATTATTGGATGATGCAGATAAATTATTTATATATATCAATCCAGGAAGCACAATGTTTTATAAATAGATCAAGAAACATTTTTGTGTGGGATCAAAAGAAGAGGGAAAGTGTAATGTATATATATAATGATTTATATATTTCAAATAATTTATTTATCAATTTCAAATGTAAAAGTGGAAACCCATGATTCAAAAATCCAAATTTAATGCTCTTCCCAAGAAAATGTACCCTTCACCTTCATTGGTTCTACTGAAATACAATGATCTAAAATGACATTCCATAATTATATCTATTCATGTTCCTCAAAATTTCATTCTAATTTTTCTATTATATGTGATAAATACCTATGATTTACAAATCCAATTTTACATTGGGCTAATGATAATAATCAATCCTAAAAAAAGAAGGACACTTTCCTCAAACACCATTAAAATTGTGGCTTGATACACATGGAATATACGGTTCTTCAAATTCATATAACATGAGGGTCATTTTTCAGGAAATATAAATTATATGATATCCATATTTTCCACACATGATTTTAAAAATAATATGCATGATATCAAACTCATGTACACTAATCTTGTGATACATTGATTGTGGGTAAATCATAAAAAACCTAGTCTTCTCATATTAACTAATCAAAAAAGTCATGCATAGGGGTAATGGATATTTTTTATGATAGTCTCTAGGTTATAGATTCAATAGTATACATATAGATGAAAATAACCAAATCAATTTTGGAAAAAATATTTGGATACATCCTTCTAAAAACATCCGGATGATTAATGTTCTTCTCATTACAATCATCCAACTAAACCTAAAGCTCTTTAAGATCTGTACCTTTAATATGAAAAAAGTATATACATAGGACAAGTACCTGGTACTCAATAATTTATGAACGATACCTTCTTTAATATATATATTATAGGGAAGAAAATTAAAAAACATTAGGGAATTACTAAATAATAATGTGAAGATGAAAAAGATACGGGACATCATTAGTCTTAACATCTACAATAGACAGTAGACTGTGTATCCTAGAGGGGGGATTGTCCTAAATGAACAGAGTTGTGGTCCAACTCTCCCTATAAAACCCAAATTCTCATATAAGTATAGAATATAAAAAACCCAAAAAATGATAATAATAAATATAATCAAAATGAGAAACCATTAAATCCATCATAATGATGACATAGCATAATTCGTTATTAAGAACTAATCAGTCCTTTTCTAACTCTATTTTACCTATAGACAGAGAACACGAAATGTAATGAATCCCATTCTCATTCTTCTTTATAAGAGAAATTACCATATCTAAAAACATTCCTGAGATTATTTTGATGTTTCAATATCTATGAAATTTAATTATAAAAATTAATATGACAAAACATTATCAAAAAGATATGTTTCTGTAAATGTTGAAATACATTTGATACCCCTCACTAAAGTCATTCCCACATCATCTCCCATCATAAAAATATTTTATTCATGAAGGTGATTAATTCATATTACTGGTGGTTGGAACCCTATGTAATTCAATTATTTCTTCTATGTTATAGTGGATATTGTAGATAATTATTTTTGTAAATAATGGGTTATAAAAAAGATATCCAAGAACCCCTATAAACATCATTAGTTTCCAAAATAACCACAAATAAATCTGGGTATAGAATATTAATTTTTTTCTGTACATTTAAACTATGATAGCATGTTATGGGAACACTACTAGCTAATATTTATGGTGTAGATATGGCCCCTTACTAAAAACACCATAGTGATTATCTTGCAACTTCTTCATCTTTTCAATTGAAACACTAAAACTACCACCAGGAAAAATTGAATATCAAAAATTCTATTTTCCACCAATAGAAATCAACTTCATTATTTTCCTATTATCAATCTTCACATAAGTGGAAAAATAAAAAATATACAAATTTGATTGGATTTATTTTTCCAAACCTTGTGGGTGTATATGATATTTTATCTCAAAAACCATCGCCGCCTATAAGAAAAAAATGAACCATTTATTTAAAATTGTTTATTTACTAAAAATTAAATTATCTACCTACAATAATGTAAAAAAACTAAATAATTCTTCATAATAATATATATTTAGTAAAAAATTTCAATTATAAGGTTTATGTATCTCTTCCACTCTAAAATAACTTTCCAGTTTTCATTAATCATGAAATCCCAACACTACATACTTGGACCCTTGATATTGATCATTTTATAATTCTCATTTACAGACTCAGGTGGTTCCAAGATTTTCAATATTTCCTTACTATTTTACTATGATTTCACTTCATCTTCATTTTCATTTTTACACTTAATGGAAAATACATATAACATTGGAAGTATCACACTCCATATTTTCTTCATCAAGATCCTCATCATCCCTCAACAACATGGTTCTGAATAAACAATATGTTATGGTACATGGCATGAAATTATAATTTTATATACTCAATATTATTTTTACCCAAATGAGAATTACCATAAAGAGTACTTCTAACAAAAACATCTCAAGGAACCCCAAAAATATGTGTCAGTGTCAGGTATTATATATTAAAAAAAGAAAATGATATGAAACCAAGGTAATCATCATATAAAGAAGAAGGATAAAAGAAAAAACTATGAACAATGTAAACACCCAATATTGGAGACACACATCTTAACATCCTATTGACTTGCAAGGGATATCAAAAAAAGAGTTGTTTAAGAACTTACTGCTATGTACCCTTCAAGTATAAAATATCAAATTTCCTTTCAACCAAATCCTAATACAAAGAACAGACACCTTTAATAAAATATGTTAAGTTCCTAACCATGAAACCCCACCAAACTACTATCATAAATTGACCATTGAATGAGGAGAATGATTTTTACATTCCCAATATGATATTAAGTAGTACTCAATCATTACAAAAAAGTGTGATAAGTTTTGATGGTGTAAAAAAATATACATTTCATATATATATATATAACTATAGAAATATATTCCTAAATAATTATGTAAATATAAGCTATAAGGACCATGTTTTCAAGATACATACCTTGGTATGTTCCATAAAAATGGAAAAATAAAACATAATCTGAATCTAAAAACCCTTAATCAATGTGACATGTGGTACTGTCAAGCTATCCCACCCATATAAACCCTTACCCAATAGAATTATAAATCATCTTCTAGCTATTTCTCCAAACCCTTTACACCTTCATGAAAAATGTAATAGACACCCCCAATGGGGTGTGAAAGGTGTGAGTCAATGTTCATAGTATTATCCCCACACATCTTCCATATCATGTCTCTATATAATAATCACAATATTATAAAAACCAAAAAAATTAATGATAAATAGTTAAACCATTTTATATCAAATGTATGGAAAACTTTTCCATATTTCAAAATCATTAATAGAACCTGGTGAAAACATTTCAAAAATTATATCCACTAACCAGTTAGATCAATATGGAAAATTATCATCTTATATCAAAAAAATGTAGAAATTTCACAAATAAAGAAAAACAACCTAATGGAAAGATATATAATGTTATCTAGTTCACTCACACCTCAATTATAATAATTATTAGATGAAATATAATTTTATTTATCCCATGAATCTATGTATTTGAATCATTGAAACAAACATGGAAGTGAACACCATATAATATCAATAATTATTCTAGATCCAATGTATCTAGGATCATGGAATTTTGGAGCACCAACTAAGGGGTTGACATTGAGAAAAAAATTAATGAGTTATAATACAACATCATCTAACAATGTACCCAAAGATCCCATAAGAAGAATATATCAAACTAACTTCCAAATCATTTCAAATTTAAAAAAAATTCAAATCAACCCATTAATGATGAAATATATACTCAAAAACCCATTTTCACATTCCATTTTATAATTCATTGATAAATACATTTCTTTTATTAAATGTTGGGAAAATATATTCTCTCATTTTTATAGAAATAATTAAATATAAATAGATTCATATTGTATAATTTATATAATAGTTTTATAAAATAAATAAAAATCAGTGTTCGTTGAATACATACAAGAGATAAAACCACTTACCTTAGGAAAGGGTCACAGACAACCCAAAATGTTACCCCACATTGAAATTTGAATAGAATGAATGAAAAATAATGATGTACTTATCATTGATTCACATAATATAGAGCTCAATTCATTTTGAAATATGATATCCAAAAAATAAATATCAATACAAAACTAATGGATATCATGTGTTATAAAATGACAAAAATTAGATTTGACATTTAAAAGACAATCACACAAGGGATCTATATGAAATTGGATTAGAATCATAACATTAAAAATAGATCCTATATTAACATTAAAAAACCAATGGAAATTAAAAGAGTAATGAATATAAAAAAGAAGAGAATGATCACAAATACCAATAGAGGATTAAGAGACATACATGGGGAACAATGAACCAATTGTGGACTTCTCAAATATCAAGATTCACCAAAAATAAATTGGATAAGATATATGGTTTTATGGAGAAAGGTGTAAGGTGGATGCTGAATGAGTTTGATAGTAATCACATTTAATTATTTATAAAAATTATTTCATTGAAAGAATTTATACTTTGAGACATGAACCTTTTGAATGGTTGATATACTAAAAAACACATCCTCCCATGTAAAATCAAAAAATACCATTCATGATCTGAATAACAATTTAACAATAATAATTATTTCTCAAATTATGATCCTAAATTTTGGATTATTTCTAAAAGGCATTCAAATAATGAATTTAAATTTCATGATGTTAACCATCCCCTATTGATATCCTCTACCTGATTTCCTTTAGAAGAACCCTCCTATCACATCAAACACCATCCAGAAATGATTAATGGACTCTTAGAAATACAATTATATATACTATATTTAGGATTGTATAATGATCCCAATTAAAGGAAATTTGTTCCCCATAATTTCACACAGAATAATGATATTATGTATTGTGATGAGTCCATTGCTCCATCCCTAATGATTCATTCTCTAAAGCCTCATGAAAATTTAATATATGTCACCACAATACAATAAACAATTGAATATATATATCCTGAAAAAAAATTTATTTGAGGATAAAATATCTACAATGGTGTATCGACAAAATAATACTGTGGATCTAGCTCAATACGTTTCAAATATAGATCATTAGAAAGGTCTTGATGGAATATCTTTGACTAAGATATGTGAAAATCATCTTGAATACCCACAACTATGTCACTAATAAAAAATCATATGAAATGTATCCAACCTTATCATTGATATTAAAAGGTCCATCATATCTTGGAGGAATATTATCATATTTTCCAATATAATGATGAAAAAAATAATGATAAATAACACATATAACTTATTATTAAATAGAAATTAATAAATAATTGAAATTATGTTTTGTATTTTATTTATCCTTACTCCTAAATATTACCAATCATCGATGTATATCCTAAAACCACACTAACACCTCCTGAAAAAGACTCAATTCCATGAGACACATATTTACCTCATATGTATTTAAAGAGATGACCTACACAATTCACCAATGAATCTTGGAAAGGGTTATATTTTTATAAATGACTATTTAATATTATTATAGGAAAAAATTGTGTTTCCCTGAGGGTAATCCATCAATATAATAAAATTGGTTAATCATGAATAGAGAATATCCTCCAAAATATGAATAGTAATCTATATATTGTCATCCGTTTATCGATGGAATGTTTTGAAAAATACTTCCTATATTCCCATAAACTCATAGATATTATTCAAGAATATTTAATTGATCATGAGATTCGTGTCAGAGTTAATATCTTGGGGGGGAATGCAACTCATAATATCATGTATATACAACAGACCATTATCATGAAGCTTGTTATTGTGCTTCATCGTAATAATGGGATTTCATTACGTAAAATTACTAACCAACACCTAGATATAATTATTAACATGTGGTTTCCCTAGTTTCCAACAATATTGAAATGGTACACCATGGCCAATTTCCAAACTATAAGGACCCGACCGTAAAACATTACATAATCATGATTTAAATGAATAATTCACATAGAGGATCTTTTTAGGTTTAGAGTTTTAGAGACTTAGGACATAACTATTACATCTCAAAATATTACAAAGTAGGCACTTATACTATGTTTCCATAAAATAAAAACTCTTAAAAAGAAACAGGTATAGTTCCATGTTTTAGATAGCATGTCTTTCCTTGATCCCATCCTTGACCCTATTTATCTTTAAGTCCTATGGAGAACATTTCAAAAACATTGGATGAGCATAAGAAGCCCAGTATAGGATACACAAAGAAGGAAATCTGTAAGTTTTTCAAAACATCAAGTAAACCATTAATACTTTATCAAGGTAATACTTTTCACCTTTATGAAGTATTAAATACTCTTAACTGAATAAAAGTTCGCTACTTATCCTTTGTAACCAAAATATTACTATAAACCCATATAAAGGACATAACATATAAAGATAACATGGTACATAAACATACTTAAATTGATTATCCATACTATCGACTTCCACACTTATCACTTCCTGGAATAGCCATACGACCAACATCCATACCCAATGCATTGGAGGTTATAACGTAACCACCTGTCCTGGTATTCACGGATCCACCTGTCATTCAGTTTATCGTGTAACCACACGTCAAATGTACAAGTACCATTATAAAATCATAACACATTAAAAAATTATAAATGAAGAAAAAATTCACTCATTTCAATCATAAGATATCACTTAAATATATTGACATAACAAATCCATTATCAAATCCATTTTCAATACCAAAATACATAAAATATTATATGGTATTTATTTACTTTTAAAAACATTACGGCTTGTTGAGGAATCCAAAGATTAAATAATACTCGCGGCGGCGGAAAGGTCATTGTCACCGTGTACGTTAAAAAGAAACATACTTTTTGTCATTTAGTAAAACACATCGTATAGAAAATATTTCATTTGAATAAAAGTAAAATTCAAAGGATATTATACACCGTATAAAATAATGTTGTGTTTAAAATAAAATATACCTCAATGAAAGGAGATTGAGATGAAGACCCGTTCAAAGATGGTATCCTTAGATTAAGGATAAATAAATTATTTAATTATGTGTGACAAATATAAATACACCCAATATAAGTGGATATTAAGTGTAAAAAAATCAGATTAATTCACATATATTCATATAATGACATATTCAAGGAGTGAAATTTTAACCCAAAGAATTGAAATTGAGTTAAAAAGTTCCCTTGCAAAAATTCGGTTGCCTAACGACGTCACGTTAAAATTCATAAAATGAGTTGATGAGAGAGATAATGGTATCTCATCACTTGGAAATAAAATTTAAATCAATAAGAATATATAATAACATATCCCAATATAACAATATGTAAATTAAAAGACACAACAAAAAGAAGTCTTTTAAAAAGAGGAGGGTGAAAGGTTCCCTTACCGATTTGGGTAACTTTCAAGACGTGCACCCCATGAAAGAAGGGTCATACAATAAAGATGTAAATATCAATTAATTAAATTATATTACACAAATAATACCATCATGGGAATTACATACACAACACAAAAGGAAATAATGGCAAATGTAGAATGAATCTCACAGGAATAAAAAGTGAGATAAAAACCGCTTACGTCGTTGTGATCATTCAATTCGTATGACCAAAAGATAATAAACACCATATAGATAACATAATACCATGAATATAATTACAATCATGATAATATATATTAAATGGTAGTAAAAAATGCACCACATGAAACAAATAAGTGGAGAACAATGGAAATATCGCGGAATTAAAACTGAGATAAGAAATTCCCTTACAAAAATTCGCTAGCCTAACCGCACAACTCAAACATTCTTAAAAGGAATTGATGAGAGAAATAGGGGGTATCTCATCTTATGAACATGAAAAGGATATTTGGATGAAGATAATATAACATCCCCAACAAAAGATCATGGAGCTTAAAATAAATGATATAAAAGTGAGTACTTAAAAAGAAAGAGAGAGGTAGGATCCCTTAGCTCAAGTCCGACTTGTCTTGTTCGTTTCTTTATATTAATGAATATAAACGTTAGTCAATTTATAATTGATTAATTATCTCATTTAAATATTAGTATTCAGTTCATATCACATATTATAATGTTATAATAATTGGTAAAAAATGTGAGTTCATATCAGACGTTTTTGTCGATGTTCGGTACAAGAGTCAAAATTGAACTTGTTGGAAAAGAATTTTCCATGTAGTTATAGGTACATTATCTCTAGAATAGTATTAATGATTTAAATATAATATATATCTAGTATATATTAATTTTATACTATTCCATAAAATTTGGAGATAAAAAATGAAATTCACCGTTCATGGAGACGGTAGGCCATATGTATGCAGGAACGCTACATTCATTTCTTTGTCATATTATATGTAATTAAAACTAAATGAGAGATATATATTAGAACCAAATAATTATATCCATCATTTCGATGTAATATATGAAATATAAATACATTATATATATGTACTTATAATAGTATATAAAATTTGGAGATAAGAAATGAAATGTACTGTTCATGGAGACGGTAAGCCATACGTACGCATAAATGCTACTTTCATTTATATTTCATACATTAATGGAATGAAAAAAAAATAATGACACATAGGTGTATTATAATTAAATTATAATATATAACATCATTAAATCCATCCATTATACATCCCACATATGGTATTAACGATTCAAATCACTTTGTGGGGGCAGTAGTCTGCACTTCCTACAATGAAATTATCGCGTTCACCCATTATGGAAACGATAAAGGTATGGAATAAATGAAAAAATACAGAATCATAAGGAATAAATAAAAATAATTTATATATCACATATAATTACAGTGACATCTTAATGGCCACCATGAGAGGTGTTAAAAGAAGATTGACCAATCATCATTTCGTGAGGCAGTAATTCGCCACCCATAGAAACAGTATGTTCTTTAACCATTAGATGGAGGTGTGTATGAGTATAGCTAGAATATACCTCATAACATCATCCTAGTATATTTAATATTCTGGTTTTGTTACAAAAGAGAGTAATAAAAAGAGGTTAGGGGGTTGGAGAAGCAAAATAAACCAAAAGAACATAAGAGAAGACATTACCTTCAAATCAGATAACTCTTTTTGATTTGAGCTCAAAGGATTCCTTCAAAAGACTTCTGCCCAATGTGAGGGTTCTAAGAGTAAAATATGGACGTGGAGAGACAATATTAGTAGAGGATGGACGATATAAGGGCTTGAGAGGTGTGGGTAAGGAGGTATAGGGGGGCCTTTTATAAGAGGGAGGAGGGGCACTCTTGGAAAGTCTGTAAACATTACTTTATTATAAAATTATTTTCGGATATCAAAGGTCCCACAATTATTTATTTAAAATATAAGGTGATAAAGGTTTTAAATCCAACCTTATAATAGATTTTAGACAAGTGTATGTCTTGGATATTACATTATCTTTTCATTTTATTTAAGTCGTTCATTAATGAGGTAATCGCTGCATCATCATGTTGTCATAAATAAATTAATATATTTAATGTCTAAAAATTATAAAAAAATACTATGGTGTAGGAAATATTTTTATCATTCCAATGAAAATTTATATTAAAAAACATGACTTCTATAACCCCATTTAATAATTGTTTTAATAAAATAATAAATGTTTGTCACATTTTAATTTTAACTTTAAATAAAAAGTTAATATTGTCATTTTCTTACCCAAGTGGCTCCATGGGGTCCCCAAGTTGACCCATGTATTGTATTGGTCGGTCATGACTCATACAATAAGGGTACTACATGTTTCAAGTTCATTTAATATTATTATAACAATATCTTTACCTTAAATTACACTAATTACCTTTAATCACGATTAATAAAACTTAAAAGTTACCATTCACCAAACATTATTTTCATCCCATTGAACCACATTTTACATCCTAATAACGACCATGTATGTTGGATTGTTGAAATTAAAATCACAGAGGTGGAAAAATTTAATTTAAATTAAAAATCATATTTTTAACTACCACTTAGTGGTTTCACTATTCATCAAAAATTGAGGTTTTTCAAAAAAATACCAAAAATTCCCCCTAGGTTATATTTTATATTCTGAATTCAAAAATGATGTCTATTTTACAAAATTCATAACATATAAGTTGCATTAAAAAATTTAATAATTAATTCCTGTAGCCAAAACAAATAGTGTGTTTTTAAGAAATAAACTATATCAAATGATTGACACTAGTTTCAGTCCAATTTCAAAGTGAAATTAATTCCAAAGACCAAAAATGGATTAAATGGTAAAAATATATTCTAACTACACATTAAAACCAATTAAAAAGATAATCTATCCCTATAAATAAATCAGATTAAAAAAGGTTTTTAATTATAATACAACATTTTCACTAAAAATGATCTTTATCGGAAAAATAATAAAAATTTACATAAACTAAAATTTGATGTCCAGATTCTAAAGAAGGATTTTATTTGGTCCAATATAACATATAAAATTTTCATGGAGTGGAATTAAAAAGGGTTCTCCATCAAAAGGCGGTTAATCGACTTTTTAAAGAATATTCAAATATTTATGCTTAAAATTGGATTCATTTGCATTTTAAGCCTCTAACAAATATTGGATAAAAGTAAAAATATTTGACAAACAAATATAATCATTTTTTAGTTAGTTCTATTCATTCCTTCCATTACGACAACAAGGCATTAACTACCATTTTAAATAATATTATTTTATTTTTAGAGTGGATCGTAAGATTTCAAAGAAACTCGTTGTTGCGTATTGGGTAACCATCGAGCATAGCGTTCCCTTTAAAGTAATATAAATATTTTATTCACAAATATTAATAAATAAGAAAAGGTAATATTATTTATTTACCTCGGATGTTACATCCTTCCCCCCTTTTGGGAATTGCGTCCTCGCAATTTTAAAATTGGGCATCGAAACTTCATTGAAAGCCCAACATCAGAAAAGCAGTAAATTAAACTATCACATTAAAAAGAAAGAAAGAAAAGTAAAAAGTTCACCCGAGACAAGAAGTACTAGTATTCCATGAAAACATTTATATGGAAGAAAAAAAGGGTTAAGTTCTGATGGAGAGTTATAGAAACATGTTTAGGAGAAAGATAACCACTAGAAAATCAAAAACTTGTGATGGGTCAAAAGGTATTTGATTCCCCTGTAGGAAAGGTTAACAGAAAAAAATTTAGTTTTAAGTTACCTTTCATTGAGGAATTTATTTATGATCTTAACTAAATCACAAGTAAACAGACATTCTTGTCGTTTAGACTTTCATCTCTTACAAGATTTCTTACACATACTCATTTTTCCTCCAAAAGATGAGTATTTAGGATAACTTGTTCACATTAAGAGCACTATAATCAACTTTTAGAGAATAACCTAATCCAAAAAGGAGAACTATATATTTCCCATGTCTTTAGACCTGAACCAAAACCAAAATTGTTAGACAATATCAGATAATCCACAAAAGGATAACCCTTTATAAGAAGGAAATCTATTCTTAATCTCCAAAATTTGTCAAACAAAACCCAATGTTCAACGAAGACCATTCGATAAAACAAATTTCCATAAAATTCATCAATGTAAACCAAATAATGATTGAAAACCAAATATTTTAAGGATTTAATCATAGAGTATTCCTAGGAAAAAATTAACATATATCTCCAAATAACATTAGTTTCTCTTAAAGTCTCATATTGAAAAGTAATTAACCTAATCCTATATCCACCATGATAGGTCAATATTTCCCTTGAAAACCCAAAATCAACTTAATCTTAATTCATAATATTATATAACTAAAAATAATTTGTCATACTAACTAGGGACTTCACGTAGTCCAGTGGTTGGCGATATATACCAGTCGCACATTGGTTGTGGGTTCGATTCCCACAGCTTTGTCCGACGCAATGGGTTGTCACACGATCTACATGTTTTCCTTTTCCCAAAACTATATAATTCTAAAAATATTTTCCCAAAAGAGATAAAAACATACAAAATAACCATAACATAATTTAACATCAATTTTATCTCATGTCATTCATTTTCCATCATAACATATAGTAACCCATAATTACCTCAAAAGTAAGGATTATGTAAACACAAATGGTTTTTTATAACTATGTACACAAAATAACATATAACTATTCCTTGAATAAAATTTTCATATATCAAACATCAGGGTTACACATACTATAAAAAGTCTTCTAATGTAACCCCATCATCAAAGGAGACATAATACTTTTAAGAATTTCACCATCCTAAAATCTATTATAACTCTTGAATCCCTTATATGTTGACTTCTTACTCATTCAACATTATTCATGATCTATTAACCATTCCTTTCCAACTTATTTTGATATACTTATTTCCTACAAAAAAAATCATGAATCATATCCTAAGATCCCAAAATAAGAAAACATATTTTAAGAAATAATCCATACCTTTGATTGTTCATTGTCAGTTTCTTTATCCTTAATCATAATTTTATTATGTACTGGAAAATGAATATTTTTACGATCATGGTGATCCCATTCCGGAAACTTCTTCGTAGGACATGTGTTTGCATAATGACCATGCACACCACATTTAAAACATTCAATTGATCCCTCAAAAAGAACTTTTTTCCTTTCCTCGAGTCAACTGGATGCTTCCTTTTTCCATGGAAGGTTCTTGCTTTATAACCTTCATTTCCAAATCTATAGCATCTTTAATTCCCTTTGAATCATTTTCCTAGGTGTTTTTTTCTACATATTTGACACATTGGTTTTTGAACACACTTACCTTTATGATTATTATCTGAACATCCATAGGGATTTGTTTCTCGCATATATGATTCCTTATAATAATAAGCAAGGATTAGGTGGTCAATCATGACTCCAAATAGTTGGTTGAGGATAAACACAACAGTTCTCATTTCATCTCCCATATCATTCATTTGCTCGCAGAGAAAAATATCGTTGTTTCCTTCACATCCACTGTTACATTGATGCCTACAAGTTCCAACCATTTACTAAGACCAAAAAGGTCAGTGTGAACATATCAGTAAAATCATCATATAATAATGAGGAAGATAAACACTAAGATATAGTTATCCATGTTATCTCAAACGAATTCTAAATTTAAAAAAAACAAACACTCCATCTAATATACAACCCATTGTGGTTATACACAACTTGTCACTTATGCTTAAGCAACACTCTAACCTCTAAATTAATATAAACTGACCATTGATACCAACTGTAAGGACCCAACCTTAAAACATTACATAATCATCAATTAAAGTAATAATTCACATAGAGTATCCTTTCATGTTTAGTGTTTAAGATAATTAAGACTTAACTATTATATTTCCAAATATTACAAAGTATACACTTCAACTAAGTTTCCATAATATAAAAACTCTTAAAAAGAAACATGTCTAGTTCCATGTTTTAGATAGCATGTCTTTCCTTGATCCCATACATGACCCTATTCATCATTAAGTCCTGTGGAGAACATTTCAAAAACATGGTATGATCATAAAAATCCTAGTAAAGGATACACAAAGAAATAAAACTATTAGTTTTTCAAAACAACAAGTAAACCATGAATACATTATCAATGTAATACATTTCACCTTTATGAATTAGTAAATACTCTTGACTGAATAAAAGATCACTACTTATCCTTTGTAACCAAAAGATTACCATAAACCCATATAAAGAATACATAACATATAAAGATAACTTGCGACATACACATACTTAAATGGAATAACCCTACGGTCAACTTCCACACATGTCACTACATGGAATAGCCATACGACCGACATCCATACCCAATGCATTGGAGGTTAGAATGTAACCACCCGTCCTGGTATTCACAGCACCACCTGTCATTTGGTTTATCATGTAACCACCCGTCAAATTCCCAAGTACAATTATAAAAGCATAACACATAAAAAATTACAAAGGAAAGAAAAAATTCCCACATTTCAAGCATAATATATCACTTAAATATATTGAAATAACAAATCCATTATCAAAACCATTTTCAATACAAAAATACATTAAAGAGTATATGGTATTTATTTTCTTTTAAAAACAATATGGCTTATTGAGGAAGCCAAATATCAACTAATACTATTGGCGGCGAAAAGTTCATTGTCACCGCATACTTTAAAAAGAAACTTAATTTTTTTCATTTAGTAAAACACATTGTTTAAAAAACATTTCTTGTGAATAAAAGTAAAAGTCAAAGGCATTTATACACCGTATAAAAGAAAATTGTTTATAAAACAAGATATACCTCAATAAAAGGATATTGAGATGAAGTCACGTTCAAAGACGGTATCCTTAGATTAAGGATAAATCAATTGCTTAATTATGTGTGAAATATATAAATACACCCAATATAAGTGGATATTAAGTGTAAAACAATCATATTAAATCATACATATTCATAGAATGACATATTCAAGGATTAAAATTTTAACCCAAAGAATTGAAATTGAGTTAAGAAGTTCCCTTGCAAAAATTCGACAGCCTAACGACGTCCCTCTAAAATTAAAAAAAATGAGTTGATGAGAGAGAAAATGGTATCTCATCATATGGAAATAAAATATAAATAAATTAGGATATAGAAGAACATATCCCAACATAAAATTATGTAAATTAAAATACCCAACAAAAAGAAGTCTTTTAAAAAGAGGAGGGTGAAAGTTTCACTTACCGATTTGGGTATCATTCAAAACGTACACCCCATGAAAGAAGGGTCATACAATGAAGATGTAAATAACAATAAATTAAATTATATTACACAGAGAATATAATCATGGGTAGTACATACACCACACAAAAGGAAATACTGCAAATGTACCATGAATCTCCCGGGAATAAAAAGTGAGATAAAAACCCCTTACCTCTTAATCATTCGAGTCGTATGAACAAAAGATAAAAAAACACCAAATGAATCACATAATACCATGAATATAAATATAATCATGATAATATATATGAAATGTTAGTAAAAATGAACCACATGCAAATTATAAGTGGTGGACAATGGAAATATCACAGAATTAAATGTTAGATAAGAAAATTCCCTTACAAAAATTCGGCAGCCTAACGGCGCCACTCAAACATTCTTAAAATGAATTGATGAGAGCAAGAGGGGGAATATCATCTTATGAAAAGGAAAATTAATGTGGGTGAATATAAAATAACACCCCCAACATAAGAATATAGAGCTTGAAATAAATTATATAAAAAGAGTACTTAGAAATAAAGAAGGAGGTAGGATCCCTTACGGCAAGTCTGACTTGTAATGTTCTTTTCTTTATATTCCTGAATAATAAACTTTTCTCAATTTATAAATTTTTAATTATCTCATATAAAGATAATTATTCAGATCATATCACATATTATAATGTTATAATAATTGGTTAATAATGTGAGTTCATATCAGACATTTTTGTTGATGTTCGGTACATGAGTCAAAATTGAACTTGTTGAAAAAGAATTTTCCATGTAGATATAGGTACATCATATCCAGAATAGTATTAATGATATAAATTATCACATATATCCAGTATATATTCATTTTATACTATTCCATAACATTTGGAGATAAAAAATTAAATGCACCGTTCCTGGAGACGGTAGGTCGTACGTACGCATGAACTCTACATTCATTTATTTGTCATATTAATATAATGAATACTAAACGAGAGATATATATATTATATTTACAGAATTATATCCATAATTTAGATTTAATATATGAAATATATATCCATTATATATATGTACTTATAATAGTACATAACATTTGGAGATAAGAAATGAAATTTACCGTTCATGGAGACGGTAAGCCGTACGTACGCATGAACGCTACATTCATTTCAATTTCATACATTAATTGAATGAAACAAAAAATTATACATAGGTATATTATAATTATATTATAATATATAACATCATTAAATCCATCCTTCACACATCCAACATATGGTATTAACGATTCAAATCACTTTGAGGGGGCGGTAGTCCGCACTTCCTAAAATGAAATTATCGCGTTCACCCATTATGGAAACCATAAAGGTATGTCATAAATGAAAAAATACAGAAGCATAAGTAATAAATAAAAATAATTTATATATCATATATAAATACAGTGACATCTTAATGGCCACCATGAGAGGTGTTAAAAGAATATTGAACAATCATCGTTTCGTGAGGCAGTAATTCGCCACCCACAGAAAAAGTATGGCCTTTAACCATTAGATGGAGGTGTGTATTAGTGTAGATCTAATAATATTCATAAAAACATCCTATAATATTTATGATACTGTTTTTTTTACAAAATAAAAGAATAAAAAGTGTTTAGTGGGTTGGAGAAGCAAAATAAAACAAAATAACATAAGAGAAGACATTACCTTCAAATCGGATAACTCTTTTTGATTTGAGCTCAAAGGCATCCTTGGAAAGACTTATGCCCAACATGAGGTGTATAGGAGTAAGAGAGGGATTTGGAGAGACAATATGAGCAGAGTCTAGATAAGAAAAGGGCTTGAGAGGTGTGGGTAAGGAGGTAGAGGTGGGGGCCTTTTATACGAGGGAGGAGGGGCACTCTTGGAAAGTGGGGGAAAGTTACATTATTTCAAAATGATTTTCGGATATCAAATGTCCAAAAATTATATATTTCGGGGATAAGGTGATAATGGTTCTAAATCCATCCTTACAATAGGTTGTTGACAAGTGTATGTCTTAGATTTTACATTATCTTTTCATTTTATTTAAATCATTCTTTAATGAGGTAATCGCTGCATCATCATGGTTTCACAAATAAATTAATTTATTTACTATCTAAAGATTATAAAAAAATACTATGATGTAGGAAATATTTTTAGATTTACAATGAATATATATAGTCAATAATATTACTTGTATATCCCAATTTAATTTTTATTAGTAAAACAATTCATGTTTGTGACATTTTTATTTTAACTTTAAATAAAAAGTTAATAATGTAATTTTCCTACCCAAGTGGCTCCCTAGGGTCCCCAAGTTGACCCATGGACTTTCATGGTCGGCCATGACTCATCCAATAAGGGTAGGACATGTGTCAAGGTCATTTAACATTATTATAACATTATCTTTACCTTAAATTACACTAATTACCTTTAATCGCGATTAATAAAACTTAAAAGTTACTATGTACCAAAAATTATTTTAATCCCATTGAACCAAATTTTAAATGCTAATGACAACCATTTATGTTTGATTTATGAAATTAAAATCACAGAGGTTGTAAAATTTCATATAAACGAAAAATCATTTTTTAACTACCACTTAGTGGTTTCACTATTCATCAAAAATTAATGTTTTTCAGAAAAATACCAAAAATTCCCCCTAAGATATATTTGATATTCCAAATTCAAAAATGATGTCTATTTTAAAAAATTTAAAATATATATGTTTCATTAATCAATTTAATAATTAATATCCATTGTCAAAACAAATAGCGTGTTCTTAAGAAACAAAATATATCAAAAGATTGACACTAGTTTAAGTCCAATTTGAAAGTGAAATTAATTCCAATGACCAACATTGGATTAAATGGTTAAAATATATTCCAAACACACATTAAAAACAATTAAAAAGATAATATATCCATATAAATAAATTATATTAAAATGAGGTTTTTAATTAAAATACAACATTTTCACTAAAAATGATCTTCATTGGAAAAATAAAAAACAAATTTACACAAAGTAAATTTTGATGTCCATATTTTATAGAAGGATTTTATTTGGTCCAATATAACATATAAAATTGTCAAAAGTGGATTTAAAAAGTGTTCTCCATCAAAATATGGTTAATCGACCTTTTAAAGAATATTCGAATATTTACGCTTAAATTTGGATTCATTTTAATTTTAAGCCTCCAACATTTATTGGATAAAAGTTAAAATATTTTAAAAACATATATAATCATTTTTTAGTTAGTTCTGTTCATTCCCTCCATTACAATGGCTAGGCATTAACTACCATTTAATATAATATTATTTTATTATTAGAGTGCAACGAAAGATTTCAAAGATACTCATTGTTGCGTATTGGGTACACCATCGAGCATAGCGTTCCGCTTAAGGTAATATTAATATTTTATTCACAAATAATAATAAATATGGAGAAGTAATTATATTTATTTACCTGGGATGTTACCCAAACCAACATTAGATGTTGTAGGAGCATTACAAAATTCATTTGGTGATTTGAATTTATATGTTGGCATCTACAATAGTGAGACACAAAATAAAAATTCTCACATTATACCTGGCCAACTCCAAAAAAATAACATTTAAAAATACAGAGACATAGTGTTATGATTAATTTTCTACAATGAACATTAGTAATTGTGTAATTATTAATTCCACTTGGGTAATGGGACAAAAAATTAACGGATGAAGTGGAAAGTACCATTAAATGATATACACCGAAAATAAATGGTGTCTAAAAAATAAATTTTTTATCTAATTACACTAAAATCATCATCCTAAAATTATTTTAACAAAATATCCTCACGGAGGTACTATGTTAACTAATCACTATAAATATCCAAACATAAAACATCCTCATATATACCCAGATGAATGTTGGAAAATGTACCTACAATGTTACACTCCTCAATCGATTCCATGATATCCTAATATGATAATTTATTAATGCGATCATTTGTGAAGAAATTAACCATACCTAGGGAAATGGAGATTTAGAATATGATCATATAGACATATTAAACCAAAAAATACTTCATGATATTTAGTTCCATATAAGAATAAATATAACTCATAATGTTATCATTAGGAATAACTGTGAATCAATCCAAAAAATGATGATTTCCCAACACATAATAAACTTAATTATAGTGACCAGATCTAAATCATGAGTCATGTAATTTTTCTCTTGTTTATAAATGTAAAAAGGGATTTGTCTCACAACATTATCAATATGTATCACCGGTAAATATAGATACATACAAGAGGTATCACATTATTCCACTAACACATTATTGGGATGAGTAAGGATCAAAATATGATTAGAACCAATATTTTATTTCAATTCCTCAACTTTTTTCAAGCATTAAGATTGATAATGAAATTTCAACCCTACATGGTCATACTAGTAAAAGGATATTGTATCATTGAAAAACAATTGATGAACCATAAATTTTATCCAATAATACATAACAGGATTTGAATCTTATAAATGACTTGTGTTTCATTCCATCACAAGGTTACATTTAAAATTTCTAGTGTCAAAAGAAGGAAAAACTTATAAAATCACATTTCCAATGAACATCACTTATAGGATCGAAAAATTTCATTTTTATATATTCCCATATAAGTGATGACTATTCATGATTTCTAAAAATAGATTCTTATAGTGTTTTTTCTCTTGCTCAAATTTCAAATATACAGGGATAATATTCCTAAACCACATAATAAAGGTGTCATCAAATATATGGAATGCTTTTTACACCATATACATAAAAAATACAAGACTATTAGTCAGTTAAAAAGGCATTATAATATATTCAAAATGGTTATACCTTTTCCTGAATGTTGATATTGGGATATCTTACAACTAATTTGGAAGCTGGTGATGCCCTGAAAATTGTTCAATCTGAAGAAATAACTTTTCCATTTTATCTATGAAACCATGTAATTAATACTGGGAAAATTATTCCTTTAATAATAACAACCTAGTTAAAAGTTAAACATTTTATTCAGAGATATAATAAACAATTATCCTTATGACAGTGTGCATGGATCTTCCCATTATAAAAAATTGGGAAAACTAAATCCCTTCTCAAGTACATCATCCAAAAACCTTCATATATTTTAACATATTGATTCAATATATTAACAGTGTCTAGAAATGGACCAGGTTCCTAGTGCCAGACCAATCAAGAACATCAACCCCATCAATCGATTATGTGTAATGAAATTTTATAGAAAAATAGTGATTTCATAAAAAACCATGGGAAGATCCAAATGGATCAAACCACATTGGTCATGGGAAAAACAACAAAAAATAGACATAAAAACATTGTACTGGAGAGTAATGTAAAAATGATCCTAGGTAACCACTATCCATGGAACACTCTAAAAATCCTATTAGTTTAATATATTGAACTAGGTTAATGATAAAAATGAATCTCAATATGATGGGATGTTGTCCAATCCATATTAATGAGGACATAAAGTTGATGTATATTGTGAGCTATAAAATCTTATAATATCGTCATGACATCTATAAATAGAGAAATCATGGGGTAGTAACACCATATCTTCTTATCCATTCAATGAGGTGTTGATGTCTCCATAAATAAGGTCATGATCACCAATATAAGATTCCGCGTATCAAAAACATATACAGATATAAACAAATTTGACTTATGCATTTCAAATTTAGTGGTTTAAATATAAGATTTAAAATTTTATTAGACCTCTCACTATTGTTAGGATGACATAATATACCTCTATAATATCATCTATTTCATAATGGTGTTTCACTACTATGTCCAATAGAAAGGGCCCTATAGACATTATTACTTCTCACCACACCAAAATGGCCATTGAAGATGAAAAATCATTACCATAATGGAGAATAATGAATTCATATTAATACCCCATTTGATATCCTTGGTGGCCATAAGAACTGATAATCCATCGGGGTATGCAATATAAATTATGATTGTTCCAAACCTTAAAACCCTCATAACAGTTTATGGGAAAACTATTAGCTATTTAAAACGGTGTAAAGGAGTCCCACTGATGATAACCACCACCACCATACTTGAAATTATCATTCCACATCCAAATAATTCAATCTTATTTACCAAATAATCCACTTGATAGATTTGAATATCCATAATATAGAATGTTTCCCATCATTTAAAAATAATCCATAGTATTTCTTATAATAATCTCCACATAAGCTAAAAAATTTAACATATATACTTTAGATCAGATGAATAGCTTTAGACCCTAAAATTATTTGAATGATTTTAGATAATCCATCATAATCACCACATCGAAAAAAAATAACTTTCCCCACAAAATGGTTACTTCACATGGAAGTGAAATATTCTGTATCTTCAAAGGAGGTGAACTATTGAGACATTTCTATAATAACAACTAACATTAAAATTTAAAAAATTATTTCAAGAAAATTGGGGGAAAATGATGAATCAAAGGGATTTAATAAAACAACATGTTTTGGAACACATAACAAATTATCAATCTATTCCAAAAAGGATTTACCATATTTGGATTAATCTATTAGTGTAATTTCTATGTAATAGACATTTTATTTCTATATAGAACTTCTTTGATGTGATCCCTGATGTAATAGGCCTATAATACCCAGTAAATAATATATTCTTAGAGATTTATTTTTCCCCTATTGATTACACCAACCAATTTATGATCAGGTTCATTAGTCAAATCAATTTTCGCATCACTAATATCTTCAAAAATTGACATCTCAAAAAATATATATATGTATCATCCTTTAAAACATTTATATCATAATATTCCTCAAAAATATATTCCATAGAAAGTTGGTTAAGCTTCAGGTATAAATATTCCTTCCTTTACCAAATCTAAACACAATCATATGCCTCTTGTTCTAATAGATGATTAGTATCTTTTATCATTTTTAATTTTACACCTCAACCTTATCACTAAACACATCAAGCTCATCATATGGTGGTTTTATAGATACCACTACTATACAGTTTTCATGTAACATCAATTTAATAGTTTATTAATCTTCCTATATTATCTTTAGTTTACCAACTAATCTAGTGACCATGGGATTTGGATATATTTGGTAATTTCTAATTTTTGATGTTTTTTTGTTTTGGTTGAGAAGAAAATTTCTAGAAAAAATTTCCTACTTTACCATTCCTCAAACTAAACCCACCCTTGATAATTGTGTGATCATATCACTAAATCTCTAAAGATTATTGTCACTCTAAAACTATGATGTTCTGTTGGAGGTCCCATTGTGCTTAGATTCAACCATCTTATTCTTTTATATTGGGAAGATAGGATACCACCCTTTTGTATTAACATCCTCTTAATCCTTTCCATCAAGGTCACATCCTATTACATCAAATCCATAAAATTGATTACATAACAATAGAGAAAATTTGTTCCTTCATGGAACATACCTATTTGATTCATCCACCTTAACTTCACACAATGACATGGTGAATTGATTATAACATGAATTTTACATATACTTAATCAGATCATTTTCATCAAATATTGCATCCAATTCAAACCTAGAACCCTAAGAATTATCTCAGATGCAGGACTCCAGATTTCCCATTTTGAAAATCAATCATAATAGTTGTTGTTCATTTCTATTGCACCATGAAATGATGAGCTCTCTATTGTATCACACCATCAGTTGTGTGCACCAGAATCTCGTATGTTTTGTGTGATAATTGTCCAACTACCCCTCCCCTTAGACATGGAGCATCATAACCATTTTCAACCCAACTAGATTAATCTTATCTTGAGGGTAAGGAGGAAAAAACTCATAATACCTCATAGATTAAATGATTTTATCATCAAAATCACAAAAAAGATGATATGATGAAGTAGTATAATATTAATGCCTACCTATAATACACATATAGTCATATTGATTATGACCCCAAAGTCAAAAAGAGATTTAGAAATTCATCTAATATTTAAACCACACCACCAGTTTAATACAATATTAATTTTTAGTCTCAGTCCATAGAAACATAAGAAAAAATATAGAACCATAAAATTCAATACAAATTCGAGAGTAAATTGGATAAAAATTAGAATGAGATATACAATCAATTACCTGAAACCATCTTACTATTTTACCAAGCATCAAGAAGATTGAGAGGTTTTCATGTGGTAGATAGAACTATGAAACATTACCTAGATTGGAGATATTTTTCCATATTGACGTAAATGAAAATAAAATGGCCATCTAAAAAGGAATAACAAAAAACTGTTAATGGATCACAATTTCTGGTATGGGAAGTGATAATATCATCATTCATACTGAACCACATGATAAATTTTTGAGGGCCCAAAATCCAAATGATTTCATCTTATTGTTAAACCTATTTAACTGAGATAAAACTACCAATACATCACTAGATAGTCAATTAAGACCAAATTGATCAACCAGGTTGAGTCGATGAATGTATGATGCATATTTAAACTATTGTAATGAGATATAATGATTATAGAGTCACTAGTCAATAAAATGAACTTTTGAAAAAAACATTCTAGTATGGAATGAAGGACATGTAGATGGATCTATGAGAGGCATGGATAGAATAAGAAAACTTGAACTACCCCTCCACCTCATAATTGGGGGGGAGATGATCCCATATCGAATTTATTCAAAGTCATGTAACACCTATATTACAATGATTTAAATAGATGTGAGGGTTTTATATCATATGATATTTTTGGAATAATAACAAAAATAAATAGTTTGCGATGACCTTCTACTCCATACCAACATGGGAATTTTCTTATAACTTGTAATACCATAATTGCTTCCTAGGACCCTTAAACAAGAATCATTTTCCATTCAAAATTACATACTCAAGTGTCTCTTGGTATTTTAATTTCTAAGAAACTATTTCAATATGTTCCCCAATATTTGGGTGTTCTTTTATACCCTTAAAGGATAGGGGATTATAAGGTTTGGACTCTCAAATAAGATCTATGTCTCCAGAAACTATTAAATGTTCCACAATAGATTGGTTTTGATGTCATGTTAAAAAATTATCTATGAAATGAATGACCGATATGATAGAATATAAAATATTCTTATTTAGATGAGGATTCCACTAAGCATTATCTCCCATTGTACCCTATTGAGGAACCCATGAGAGACATCTCAGAGCCAAGTATTCTACATTCCAAAAACAAATGAGAAAGATCAAATAATATGATAATATCTATTTATAAAAGAAGGAATCAATAATAAATTGTTACCAAAGTCGAAAACCCACATAATGTAGACATATCCTAATATACAATGGTTACCTAACACTCGTTACAATAAAATATAACTGATAACTCATCACAATCTACCGCTCATGTCTCAAAAACCCTATATCATTTCTAAAAATACCCTTGGCTGAGCATAGCCTCCATTTATACTCTATTTTCATGAAATATAAAATATTCCCTTCCAAATTCTCATCGAGATTGAAGATGGTGACACATTAAGGGTGTTTCCAATTTCAACAAGATTGTGACATTTACCTAGAAATTAAATAATAAAATGGAAATATTACCCAAAATTGACACAATATACATGGTATGTATATATTTAATTTAATATATAGATTGAATATTCAAGATCAAAAGGGTGGTAATAGTAACATTTAATCCCAAGGTAGAAATGAAAAATTAAGGTATATATCCTCAAAAGATACAAATAAAAAGGACACACAAAATACAAATATCAACACCATGTGACATGAGGAAAAAATCCCACTATAACACAAACTAATTCTAATTCCAAACTGACCTAAACATCACTTCCTCACTACAACTCTGTGAAATTTCTTCAATTAGATAAAACTAGTACTACACAATGATAATTGAGTGTTAATGTTGAGAGTAAAAAAATAATAATAGATTCTGAACCATGTGTTTCATATCAAGTCTATTTATAATGATCCTAATATAAACAAATTTATAGAAAATAATGAATTATATATAGTTAAATAGATTACCAAAAAAAGAATTATAAATTGTTTCCCTAAACCAAATCATTCGAAATACATATTATACCAAATTAAATGAATAATATGAATAAACAATTATGTATATCAAGAATTTTCTTCTCAAATAAATCCATAGAGTTCAAACCCATCACACATGGGGAATCACACAACATAAAAAAATTTCATACTAGATAGGTCACTCACACCTCAATTAAAATAATGAAAATATCCCCTCATGCCCTAAAATACATGAATCAATGTCTAGGGAATAAAGTAACATCCCAGAAATTGAACTACCAATATTTTTAATCATGATCATAGAGAAAATGTGTCTATAATCATGGAATAGTGGAAAAACTGTGAAATTTATCATCCATATAATAACAATGGATGAGGCTACATACTACACATTCTAAATATGTACAAAATTCATCCATCGGTGGAAAATATAAAATCCATTTTCAATGTCTTTCACATTTCATAAAAAATAAATTAATACCCATTATTATTAAGAAACATGATTTGGAAACTTATTTCAAAATTCTTTTCTCAATACACAGAAAAACACAGTTCGATTAAAAAATCTTCGGGAAAAAAATAATTTATCTGAAAATAATTATATAAAAACAAATTAATTAATCATGAATCATAAATGATCATTAAAAACTCCATTTAATAAAAATTCTATTATTAATTACTCATAAAATCTGGGCAAGAGATGAATCTACCAACCCCAAGAATGTTTCTCACGCCACCCACAATCAGATCCACATTCCTAAAAGTAAATAGAAGAAAAGATAAACTAATATAGGACCTAAAAACATTTATGAAATCTTAATGTAATATATTTTAATAAAATGGCATGGAGGAGATTTTATATCAAAACATAAATCACGAATAACATATATAGGACTATAAAATAAAATGTGACCCTACATATGGAATATAATCAAGAAAAGATATAAAAATGATTGGACCATAATGATAACATGATCAATATATCCCATAATCATATCCCAACACCACTGAATATTCGATGCGGGAAAAAATAAATGGAGAATTGAATGACCATTGATAACAAAAAAGGATCAACCAACAACCCTAGAGACTATAACTGCAATTGGAGATTCATATGATAAATACACCCTCCTAGAATCATCTAGATCACTTATACGGTGTGTGTGAGAGAGTATGATGGTGAATGAGAATAGATTATATGATTTAATGGAATTGATTCATTATAATATAAATAATTCATTTTTATATTTTTAAATGATGACATAATCCTTATAAATAGATGATAAAACAAAAAATTTACAACCTCAATATTAAATTATTAAATTCATATTCATAGTGTGAATAACATTTTCACATCATCAATGTTATTCATATCTTGAAAATGAATAATGAATTACTCGAATAATTTATTCACATTGTAAATATATATTTCCCTACATGAACCTTATTCTATATTCATCTTGCATCCATATTTTTATAGAACAACCACTCGATCACCATTGATACAAATTAAAGCCAATTAACAATCAATTATGCATAAAACTGAACATACCTTAACCAAGATATTACACAATGTGTGAATTTAATATTTTTATTCATTATGCCCATTTTATTTTAAATATAATTTAGTGTTCATCAAAATAGTATAGAATGAAGATTTTTAAATCACAATTCTCATAAAATAATTTTCTACAATGTATTAAATTTTATTAAAATGATTACATTCTATTTTTTTATCATTTACTCACGAATATTCTCCAAATTTTTTTAAAAATTATTTCTTTTGATATAATTTTTTTTCAAATGTAATGAAAATTTACCCATATTTATCATATATGTTTTCTAATGGTAATAGAAATTTATTTTAATCCATATCAACATCCACTAAGGTTTATTATACTTCATTGGGTATACTCTCTAAAGAAAAAATTCACCCCTTTCAATGATTATAATTTAATTTCTTAATATAATTTTTCATGAAACCAAATTTATTCCCATGATATAATTTTCATTTGATGTAATTGTGAATTATTTAATTCGGAAAATATTTATATGGGTTTTCACAATTTTATGAGTGATCCAATAATTCTATAAATTTCTAATACAGTTGGAAAGGATTTATATCGCATGAGATTATACGTAACGTAATGTGAAACCAAACCCCAAAGGAACTCTATAAACTATGTGATGGGATGTCAATTAATTAACCAACTCTCAAATTAATTGGGTAAATCTATAAATTTCATGTGATAGAATGTTATTACCTAATGAAAAAATCAAACAATTATATGACATTGTTCTATTTGAGGATGTTTATGGTACTGAACCACAACATAAGGTATTATTTTCTATGATTATGTACAATTCATATAATTTTTCCAAATTTATTAATTACTTAGTATTCAAAGGTTATGCTTTTGTAGCTCATGATTATTGAATAACATTCAAACCCATATAGGACTCGTGTATTTTTTATTTTCAAATGTAAAAATTCATTAATCATTATTTATGGTATTTTTATTTTTTATGATTCTATTTTGTAATTATATTTACCAATGTTATTTTTAATATAAAATACGCTCATTTAAGTGTAAATTATTATCAATTTTTTTCTCTTACATTCACCCCATTATCAGTAAAAAAATATCATTAATTATTTTATTTATTTTCCACATGTTATGAAGAATAAAATTACATATTATTTTTATGCAATGGTTGTTTCTGAGGGAAATATGTTTTCGTTTGTGGATTGTAGTTAGAAGAGTTTTTTGAAATCATACACGTTGATTTATCAATCTCTCTACCTCTTCCAATAGGTTTTTAGAACAAGAACGACACAATCATTTTATATCTTTTAAGGGCCTTATTTCCATAGACATGTTCTTGTTGTGGAGTTAGGAAAAAAGTGATTAAGAACAATAATGTGTCTAGATTTTAGTAGGTTAATCTCATCACACTCTTTATGTAGAGACCCGAAGCTTGACGTAAATGGACATTACATTACTTTTTCGGAATACTTAGTACATAAAAAAAACACACACACAAGGATCGTAATAGTTTAGTGTCTTTGGAAATTCGGAACGTAATCCTCTAATCGTGGTGAAAGATCTCCAATATCTCCCATAAAGATCTTCCCTTTTTTTACCTAAAACCTTTCTTTATATCCTGGGGAATAGAAAACATAAACGGGTGAGCTCAAATGCTCAGTAAGGGTAAACAAAAGAGAAATCAATCACATCATATTCATAAGAACATAACTTTTGGAAATCTTAACCTGCAAAAGAGAGCATAATTTCATAACATGGGATAAATCATAGTAGTGAAATGAAATCCCAATAATCATAACTTAAAACATGAAACTTTGTGGCATACACACATAATCATGGAAAATCATTTCTTGTTAGTCATGACTCATTGCCAAGACTATCTTAGTGGACAAAGTCCCTTTCTGAACCGAGTTCACTCCTCATTTCAGTCCTGTATCACTGAACCGAAATAACCTTCCGTTCCATCCATGTCTATCTCATGAGATATAAATCTTTACCCAATGCATTGGAGGGAGATATATGTCCCACCCATCTTATAATGAATCATTTCTTATGTGTGCCACATAATCATAAACCATACATCATAGCGTAACCCATGTAATAAAAATGGGATTCTTAAAGAACATGACATCATAAAACAATCCATATAAGATAAAGGAATTCATAAAAATATTTCCATCACAACATAATCAAATCCATGTAATAATAGGGAAAAAACAGAACCCTTTTATTATCTTAGATGGAAAATAATTTTGATAAAATACTTGAACTCCATTCTTGAGGAAAATATCCTTTCTACTTCAAAAACATTTTTCCTTTCATAACATGTCACACGAATTTAAAATAAAAGAAGTTGATTAAAAATAAACATGAAAACATTTAAAGGAAGCTTCTTGGAAATAATGTTTTAAAAATCCATTCATGCCGTATAAGTTAAAAAAACATTCTTCGTACTTTTGTCGGAAAAGTCAAAAAGTACCTCGTACGAAAAAAAAAGATTCCTTTCATATTCTTTACTAAAAACTCACCTAAGGGTAAAATTGGATTTAATCTATTGTAAGTCTATGGAAACAATATTACATATTGAGGGAACATGGATGTGGATGATTAAATACACCCCAGTAAATACCAAAGTATAAACAATCTCGGATAAAAATGAGATTGTGATATTTCCCCTTACCTTAGGTCCGACTTGTTTTGTAAGTGTCCGAACCTCCTGTATAATGATTTAAATCATGTTATTGACTTATTCCAGAATCATATTCATTGTTATTATATCATATATGGTCCACTTATGACTTTATATCACCCGTTCTTTTGTAAATTCATGTTAATGTAGCGTTTTGGGTAAAATCGTCTCATTTGTCGTTTGTGTTTTTAACTTGTAATTATTGATATGATTAATTAGATAATGATTACTTAATTCCAGAATATAAAACATGATTTATATATATATATTAATAATATACATATATAATAAATCAGTAAATGGAAAGAAATACACCGTTCATGGAGACGGTAGTCCGTACGTACGCATGAACGCTGTTTTCGTTTCCTTATTGAATTGAATGGAATTAAGTAGATAAAATACATATAAATATAAATAATTCCAGTATAATTATTAGGTCATATATTTCATTAGTACTTATTATATATACTTTATAGTCATTCATGAATGGTTAATCATTGAGAATGAGTCTCATCGCATCGTGGAGACGGTAGTCCGTACGTACGCACGAGCGATGATATCGTTCCCATGGTCGTGGAATTGTGTTGAAGTGTATGTATACTATTTCAGTATCAATATCACATTATAATAATCATATATAGTTACTCATTACACCATTATACCCATCCTTGTAAGGTGATGGTGGAAAATAGATTACACCACGGCGTGGAGACGGTATTCCGTACGTACGCACGTGCGGTGATTTCATTTTTCCGTAGGATGGATAGAAGGTGAATTAGGGTTGTTTCATATTTATAATAACATATCAGTATGTAAGTAATACTTATGTTATTACTTTATCATGAAACAACTAAAGAAGAAGAAGTTGAAGAAGAAAGAAATTGAAAAGATCGTTAATGGATATTACCTCTTCTTTGGAACGCCTCTTTGAATCCTCCACTTAGGGAACTAAGATTGGTCTTTGAAGATGACCAGGACCTATAGGATTATTCTAGGGAAGTGGAGAAGGGATTTTGGTAGGGTTTGGCCGAGCTTGAGTGCTCAAATTGGTGTGAGGATGAGGGGGAGGAGGTGCCCTATTATAAGGGAGGAGAGGGGCACCTTAGGAATATCTCAAAATATTATTTATATTAAAGTCAAAATAGGTTAATAATGGTTCCAAAGGGTATTATTTCGAAGCTAAAGTGGGGATGGGTAGAAATCCTATCAACCAATAGGATTTAGACAAGTTTAGGGTATTATTTTAACCTTATCAATTAAATTTTAACTCTAAGTTAAATAATTTATCTTTTACAGTGTCTTTTTGTTTTCTTTCACTATATGGTTAATACACTTACTATAACATGCCAAACGAACCCCAAATTGTTTATTATTAATATATATATCCTTATCTATGTCATTTTTCCAATCCTTATATTTTTAAGAATAAAATAACAATTAATAATATATTATTTGATTTAAAAACTATTTTGTGGCAATTTTGACACTATTTGATATATGATTTTTGTGAAAGTCATAACAGAATAATATGTTCGAACCAAGTTGATTAAATCAACACTAATATAGCATAGTAACCTAGAAAATTAGTTTAATTCATAAAAAGTCTCAAATTACATTTATTTTGGTGTTTATAACATCAATTATGTCAATATTTCATAAATAAGATAATTACTTCATTATCGTTGTGTCATAATTAAATTAAATTATTTAATGTCGAAAAATTATAAATAAAATACCATTATGTAGTAAATATTTTTAGCTTTCTAATTAATATTTATTGTCGAATTTATCTTATGTATAACCCCATATTAAAAATGATTCACTTATTAAACTTTGATTTTAACTATTTTAACCCTTCTTTAAATAAATTAATAATAAATGTTCTAATCTAACTCAAGTGGGCCTAAATGGTCATATTTTATTCATAAGTTTTTTTTGGTCGAGATAAACTTGTCCAATTGGATTAGGACATGTGTTAGGGTAATATTAATATCATTTTTACCCTTAATTACCCTATTTACTTTTAACCGTGGTAAATAAAAGTAAAAAGTTACTATTCACCAAAAATTATTTTCATCTCATTGAACCACATTTTACTTACTGACATCAACCGTGTCTCTCGGATTTTTGAAATTCCATTCACAGAAGCGGTAAATTTAAGTTTTATGAAAAATTCAGTTTTTTAACTACCACTTAGTAATTTCACTATTCATCAAAAATTGATGTTTTTCAAAACAATGCCAAAATTTCATCCTAAGCAATATTTTATATTCTGAATTCAAAAATGAAGTATATTTTACCAAATTCATAACATATAAGTTGCATTAATTAATTTTACAATTAAATCCCGCTGTTAAAACAAATAGCGTGTTTTTAAGAAACAATATCTATCAAAAAATTTACACTTGTTTTTGTCTGGTTTAAATGTGAAATTACATCCAATGACCAACATTGTATTAAATTGTAAAAATATTTTCTAAATATACTTTAAAACCACTCAAATTAATAATTTATCACTATTAATTATTTCGATTGAAAAAGTAGTTTTTAATCAAAATTTAGTAATTTTCACTATTCATCAAAATATGAAGGTTATCTGAAAATCACCAAAATTTCACCGTAGGCTAAATTCGATACTCCAAATCCAAAAATTAAGTCCATTTTGAGAGCTAAAATTTCTAAAATTTTAAAAGGTGGTTATTACTATTCATAACGGCTAGTTATAATAATATTTTAATAGCATAATGTTGTTTAGTGAAACTCGGCATTGCGTACTACAGACGCTATCGAGGAAGGTCGTGATTGCGTGTAATTCAAGGCAATTCAAGGATGTGTGTTGTGCAAGCTCCTTTTGGTGTAGCGTACAACACAAGACATTAATGAAATTAAAAAGAATATTTTTCATAAAATCTCGGGGTGTTACATTCTACCCCCCTTAAAATGAATTTCGCCCTCGAAATTCGTCGGGGTTATAAATGGTTTACTACTCGAAATTTTCTTTAATAGAAACCCACATCGTAAAAAGGAATACCAAAACCAATCTTTAAAAACAAAAGTATGAAACGTAATGGTTACCCAAATAAACTAATCACTGGGTTTCCACATAGGTGAAAATATGGATATGGAAGAAAAATCTAACCATCATGTTCTGATGGAGAGTGGTAGAGAACATGGCTATAGAAAAGCCAACAATCACAAATCCATAAATTTGTGATGATCTAAGGTACCATCTGATTAATCAGATATAAGTGCACTAGGACAACATTTTTGGTTTTCAAGATCGTTTCCCTAAAGTTGAAGAATTTGAATTAGAATAAATACTTACTTTATTTTGGTAAAATCTCACTGTTGTTTGTGCCTTGAACAATTTCCACTTCATCTCTTAAATAAATGAATTTGAATTTGTTATTCGTGAAGTGTTAGCAGATCATGTGATAGAATGACGGGTCATTCCATCTGTCTCAAACAAAAGGTTAGAAAAAGTTATTAAATATACATAAGTCATTCTATAGTGAAATTAATCATATATGGTTCCTAAAATGGACTTATACTTCATATATCATACTTCTTAAAATAATAAAACTAGTTTCTACTAAACAGGGACTTCCTGTAGGCCAGTGGTAGGCGATAAAGGTCAGTCGCATTTCGGTTGTGGGTTCGATTCCCATAGCCTTGTCCGACGCGATGGGCTGTCGCCCGTCCTGCAGGTTGTCCTTTTTCTAAAGCTATATTACTATAACATCCCATCAATAATATCGAAAAAACTTCTATCATTAAACAATACTAACTTATGTCCAACATAATCCATTCCAATCTTTAGGTTTATCCATAATACTGCAGTCCACTCTCATAACATAGTGAAAACGATTAGCAGAGATTTAATACCATCATTGATCCCCATATATCATAAGATATGTTTTGTTGGTCACATTCAAAACATTCAAAGTCATTAATCATGTATTCTCTTGAATACCCATTGAGCCTTAGTGAAAACATGAATTCAGTTAAAAGTTAACACCTTCCACATACCAAAATCCTCAAAATTCTATATACTCAAACCATGATATCACTTAGTCCTTATATCAATCATGAGCTCATGAATACTGTCAAGCATTTCATTTTCTCTTTATCACTTCATTATGCGCATATCATCCACTTTCCAAAAAAATATCCGAATAACCTTTCATTGTTACTCATACCATTCATCATAAACTTCCAAAACATAAGGAAAGACAACAGTGTAACAATCCTTAGATGTCTTTTTATTCTATAGTACAACATTACACTTGATAAACATGTAATCATTCCACTACCTTCTTAAACCATTGACTGAGCTTCATCAATTCTTTCATCTCACATATCATTTGTAGTCTCTTCATCATCATCAACAAAAATACTACCCATACGACCATACCGATTCTATTCATGAGGCATTTCCTTAGGGCATTGGTTTGCATAATGCCCGTACATTCCACATTTAAAACATTTAACCATTGTTGATGTCGTAGCAATACCATTAACCTCATCCATGGTGTTAACTAAAACTTTTCCTTTGCACTTACTTGCTTTGTGTCCTTGTTTTCTACACCCAAAGCATCTTCCAGTTCCCTTGAAACATTCTCCTTGATGCCTCTACCCACATGATTTACATAGGGGAAATTGAACTTTCTTTCCTCTATGATCATCATGAAACTCCATCTTTCTCTTATTAGCCGAGTCAGGAAACTTAACAAATTTAACATTATTGATCATATTATGAGATTGCTGATTCGGAATAATAATGATGTTTGGACTTCCAAATCCCATTTCATTTGATTGCTTATGAAGAATATCATTCCACTGTCCATCATATCCTCCATTATCGTGAATCATCTTGTTTCCAGCCATTTTCTAAAACCCAAAAAGAATAGTGTTAGATGAAAAAATCATAATAAAGGGGGAGTAACTTCAATATCTAACATCTTAGGTTAAATTCTAAGATCGTTACCATAGTGCTAGAACTATATACAATATGTATACTTATCCTTAAGGACATCCCTAGACATACCTTAGAAATAACTCTTGGGATCTCACTAACGTTTTCGCGTCCTAGTTTCCAAATGTTGACTAAACCTTTCCTCTGATACCAACTGTAGAGACCCGAAGCTTGACGTACATGGACATTACATTACTTTTGCGGAATACTTAGTACATAAAAAAACACACACACACAAGTATCGTAATAGTTTAGTGTCTTTGGAAACTCGGAACGTAATCTTCTAATCGTGGTGAAAGATCTTCAATATCTCCCATAAAGATCTTCCCTTTTTTTACCTAAAACCTTTCGTTATATCCTGGTGAATAGAAAACATAAAAGGGTGAGCTCAAATGCTCAATAAGGGTAAACAAAAGAGAAATCAATCACATCATATTCATAAGAACATAACTTTTGGAAATCTTAACCTACAAAAGAGAGCATAATTTCATAACATGGGATAAATCATAGTAGTGAAATGAAATCCCAATAATCATAACTTAAAACATGAAACATTGTGGAATACACACATAATCATGGAAAATCATTTCTTGTTAGTCATGACTCATTGCCAAGACTATCTTAGTGGACAAAGTCCCTTTCTGAACCGAGTTCACTGCTCGTTTCAGTCCTGTATCACTGAACCGAAATAACCTTCCGTTCCAGCCATGTCTATATCATGAGATATAAATATTTACCCAATGCATTTAAGGGAGATATAGGTCCCACCCATCTTATAATGAATCCTTTCTTATGTGTGCCACATAATCATAAACCATACATCATAGCGTAACCCATGTAATAAGAATGGGATTCTTAAACAACATGACATCATAAAACAATCCATATAAGATAAAGGAATTCATAAAAATATTTCCATCAAAACATAATCAAATCCATGTAATAATAGGGATAAAAACAGAACCCTTTTATTATCTTATATGGAAAATAATTTTGATAAAATACTTGAACACTATTCTTGAAGAAAATATCCTTTCTACTTCAAAAACATTTTTCCTTTCATAACATGTCATACGACTTTAAAATAAAAGAAGTTTATTAAAATTAAACTTGAAAACATGTAAAGGAAGCTTCTTGGAAATAATGTTTTAAAAATCCATTCATGCCGTATAAGTTAAAAAAACATTCTTCGTACTTTTGTCGGAAAAGTCAAAAAGTACCTCGTACGAAAAAAAACAAAAGATTACTTTCATATTCTTTACTAAAAACTCACCTAAGGGTAAAATTGGATTTAAACTATTGTAAGTAGATGGAAAAAATATTACATATTGAGGAAACATGGATGTGGATGATAAAATACACCCCAGTAAATACCAAAGTAGAAACAATCTCGGATAAAAATGAGATTGTGATATTTCCCCTTACCTTAGGTCCGACTTGCTTTGTAAGTGTCCGAACCTCCTGTATAATGATTTAAATCATGTTATTGACTTATTCCAGAATCATATTCATTGTTATTATATCATATATGGTCCACTTATGACTTTATATCACCCGTTATTTTGTAAATTCATGTTAATGTAGCGTTTTGGGTAAAATCGTCTCATTTGTCGTTCGTGTTTTTAACTTGTAATTATTCATATGATTACTTAGATCATGATTACTTAATTCCAGAATATAAAACATGATTTATATATAAATATTCATAATATACATATATAATAAATCAGTAAATGGAAGGAAATACACCGTTCATGGAGATGGTAGTCTGTACGTACGCATGAACGTTGTTTTCGTTTCCTTATTGAATTGAATGGAATTAAGTAGATGAAATACATATAAATATAAATAATTCCAGTATAATTATTAGGTCATATATTTCATTAGTACTTATTATATATACTTTATAATCATTCATGAATGGTTAATCATTGAGAATGAGTCTCATCGCGTCGTGGAGACGGTTGTCCGTACGTACGCACGAGCGATGATATCGTTCCCATGGTCGTGGAATTGTGTTGAAGTGTATGTATACTATTTCAGTAACAATATAACTTTATAATAATCATATATAGTTACTCATTACACCATTATACCCATCCTAGTAAGGTGATGGTGGAAAAAAGATTACACCACGGCGTGGAGACGGCATTCCGTACGTACGCACGCGCGGTGATTTCATTTTTCTATAGGATGGAGAGAAGGTGAATTAGGGTTGTTTCATATTTATAATAACATATCAGTATTTAAGTAATACTGATGTTATTACTTTATCATGAAACAACTATAGAAGAAGAAGTTGAAGAAGAAAGAAATTGAAAAGATCGTTAATGGATATTACCTCTTCTTTGGAACGCCTCTTTGAATCCTCCACTTAGGGAACTATGATTGGACTTTGAAGAAGACCAGGACATCTAGGATTATTCTAGGGAAGTGGAGAAGGGATTTTGGCAGGGTTTGGCCGAGCTTGAGTGCTCAAATTGGTGTGAGGAGGAGGGGGAGGAGGTGCCCTTTTATAAGGGAGGAGAGGGGCACCTTAGGAATATCTCAAAATATTATTTTATTTTAAAGTCAAAATCGGTTTATAATGGTTCCAAAGGGTCTAATTTCGAAGCTAAAGTGGGGATGGGTCGAAATCCTATCAACAAATAGGATTTAGACAAGTTTAGGGTATTATTTTAACCTTATCAATTAGATTTTAACTTTAAGTTAAATAATTTATCTTTTACCGTGTCTTTTTGTTTTCTTTCACTATATGTTTAATACACTTACTATAACATGCCAAACGAACCCCAAATTGTTTATTATTAATATATATATCCTTATCTAAGTCATTTGGCCAAACCTTAGATTTTTAGGAATAAAATAACAATTAATAATATAATATTTGATTTAAAAACTATTTTGTGTCAATTTTGACACTATTTGATATATGATTTTTGTGAAAGTCATAACAGAATTATATGTTCGAAACAAGTTGATTAAATCAACACTAATATAGCATAGTAACCTAGAAAATTAGTGTAATTAATAAAAAGTCTCAAATTACATTTATTTTGGTGTTTATAACATCAATTATGTCAATATTTCATAAATATGATAATTACTGCATCATCGTTGTGTCATAATTAAATTAAATTATTTAATGTCTAAAAATTATAAATAAAATACCATTATGTAGAAAAAAAATTTAGCTTTCTAATGAATATTTATTGTCGAATTTAGCTTATGTATAACCCCATATTAAAAATGATTTACTTATTAAACTTTGATTTTAACTATTTTAACCCTTCTTTAAATAAATTAATAATAAATGTCCTAATCTAACTCAAGTGGGCCTAAATAGTCATATTTTATTCATAAGGTTGTTTTCGGTCGAGATACACTTGTCCAATAGGATTAGGACATGTGTTAGGGTAATATTAATATCATTTTTACCCTTAATTACCCTATTTACTTTTAACCGTGGTAAATAAAAGTAAAAAGTTACTATTCACCAAAAATTATTTTCATCTCATTGAACCACATTTTACTTACTGACATCAACCGTGTCTCTCGGATTTTTGAAATTCCATTCACAGAAGCGGTAAAATTAAGTTTTATGAAAAATTCAGTTTTTTAACTACCACTTAGTAATTTCACTATTCATCAAAAATTGATGTTTTTCAGAACAATGCCAAAATTTCATCCTAAACTATATTTCATATTCCGAATTCAAAAATGAAGTCTATTTTACCAAATTCATAACATAGAAGTTTCATTAATTAATTTTATAATTAAATCCCGCTGTTAAAACAAATAGCGTGTTTTTAAGAAACAATATCTATCAAAATATTTACACTTGTTTATGTCTGGTTTAAATGTGAAATTACATCCAATGACCAACATTGTATTAAATTGTAAAAATATATTCTAAATATACTTTAAAACCACTCAATTTAATAATTTATCACTATTAATTATTTCGATTGAAAAAGTTGTTTTTAATCAAAATTTAGTAATTTTCACTATTCATCAAAATATGAAGGTTATCCGAAAATCACCAAAATTTCACCTTAGGCTAAATTCGATACTCCGAATCCAAAAATGAAGTCCATTTTGAGAGCTAAAATTTCTAAAATTTTAAAAGGTGGTTATTACTATTCATAACGGCTAGTTATAATAATATTTTAATAGCATAACGTTGTTTAGTGAAACTCGGCATTGCGTACTACACACGCTATCGAGGAAGGTCGCGATTGCGTGTAATGCAAGGCAATTCAAGGATGTGTGTTGTGCAAGATCCTTTTGGTGTAGCGTACAACAAAAGAAATTAATGAAATTAAAAAGAATATTTTTCATAAAATCTCGGGGTGTTACACTTTACTAGGGTATTTTAATATGGAAGTATTTTTTATACATTTAAGATATTTCAATGAATCCTTAATTAATTTACAAGTATGTTATGGGTAACCCTCTAATTCACAATCAATTATTTGCATAGATATTATTTATAATTTTATATATGTATTTGATGTTCCCCATCTATGGAGATATTAGTATGTTTCTGAGGTTCTCCATCAATGGTATCCTCTTATGTACTGATTAGATATTATTTTGTCGTTATTAAAAATAAGAATTTATTTCTATTTATTAAAGATAAACTCATGATTTATTTACTAAAAATACACATAATACAACCCCAATGAGAAGTAATTATATATTTTTTGGAATTATGTAAAATAAAAAACGACTAAAAATAAAAAATATATCGTATTTTTTGAGAACATAATTAAGAATGTCATATTATCCATTATTAATAAATATACATGAGATAACTTGGGGACATACAAAAGAAAGGGGTGACTTATAGATCCCACTAAGGCAATAAAAATGGATTTAAATGAAGAAATAATACATGTTAGACAATAGAAATATTATTGTATCCCAAAATAGGTGAGAATCATAAACCTGAACAATGATAAATGATATAACATGACAAAAAGGAAACAATAAATATTCAAAATAACATAAAACAATGCATTAAAACCGAGGTCAAGGTCAAATACCAATACCTGATGATAGACAATGTTCCATAATGGAATAAGGTCTTTCCCAACACAAAGTATCCCGAGGGTAATATTTACCCAATTATTTGGAGTGCTAAATAATTATGGTCGCATTCGTTATATTCATTTCATTCTCATGATTAAGTGGTCATTAGAAGTCATAAAATACTTATTCATTAATAATAATAATTTATTCCTTGATCTAGAAGTGTGGAATAAATACTTGTAATTACCTAATAAATTATTCATAATTTCATAATGTTTAATATCATTTATTAAAATTGGGTATGAATATTCACTAATCATATTTCTGAGTCAAGGAACACACATGGAAATTGAATCAACATTATGGGGACACATAAATGTTCACGGGAGGTCTCAATGAAATTAAAATAAGTATATAATCATTTATACATCATAACAAAAGTATGCTTCATTTGAATTGACACACCCCAAAATTAGGAATATGAAATAAAGTGGCATAAAATGAAAATATTATTGAATAAATGGGTGACAGAGAGGATTTCGTAATTGTGTGTGTGACTCCAAATTCTTGGGAGGAGCATCTTGATAGCTTAGGCAGACCTTGGGAGGAATTTTGAGATTGGAGGATAGAGTGAGGATATTATCCTAGGATTTTGTTCTTTGTTATATGTGATATAGGGTGGGTTTACATATAAAATGAGAGGTTAATTCTTTATTATTTCCCAACCATAGGTTTTTGACTCTATATAATAAAATAAATTGGACCAACAACCATTCCTGGGGTTTTGAACGTGGTTTATTATAAAGGGGATTGGTAATAATTTTTTGATGAATGCATGGCCCTATATTAATAAAATAATACCCTAGAAAATTTAGAAGTGAGTAATATTCTTAAATAAATGATTATAAAAACATAATATATATTGATTGTTTTTTTGGATTCAAAAAGGCCTTATAAAATTATACAAATAATATCCAAATAACAATATTTTCAAGGTAAAAAATATATTTTTTAATTAGGGAATTTAATTGTATTTATTACCTCACCTTCGGGTCATTATGATGTCATAATATACAATGTATATTCATAATGAATTTTATTTTTACCCGAATATTTGACTATTTCAAAAAATTATGGAATGTAAATATTTGATAATTTCAAAATTATGTTTTTAAAAGTATATTAATTTTTTCAATAACAATTTATTAATAAATTTATTTTATCTTTTTGATTAATAAATAAAATTTATTGAAAAATTATGTATTTCTGATAATAAAACATTTCAAACACTTATAAAATTTACATATGAGTTCTAGAAATTATATGATCATTTATATTAAATAAAAATTATTTAATTAAAATATTATTAATTTCATGAATACATTAATAAATCCAAATAAACATCTTAATTTAACTTGAATTGAAACTAAAAATAATTGTTTATTTATTTTAAAATAAAAATTATTTAAAATAATAATAATAATTTGATGAAAATATATTCCTTGTTATATATAAAATAATATATATACTCATATTTCAAGGTTCATTATTAATATCCCATTAATACGCTAACAACATTCCTTACAGTAAGGTGAACGATAGTGAGAATTTAATGTGCTGGTTAAGAGTACATGGTTTTGGTAGTGATCTAGATTATCATGAACTTATCCCATTAATGGATTCTATTATGATTATATTTCTAGATCTCTTCTTGGCCATGATACTAATGAAATCCATGTGATTCTATCTTCATCAAAATCATTTATAAAATGGATTCATTGGGTATGATCCTAGTAGTTAATCCTTACTATTCCTTTTTCTATGTCAATTTAATTTTTTAAAATCCTAAATTTATACTAATAATGTGATGATTGTTCATTTTCTATATTATCAATGGCAATGAGTCATAAAAATCCATTAAATTTGATAGGATATAATAAAACAAAACAATTTCATGTTTTTTCTATAATGTTATCACATAATCATACAACTAATTAAATGAAAAGGGGAATGTTATTTATAATATTTGAGTTCAGTATAATATTCCCCACATCTAAAATATAATCATCAGAAAATTCATTTACCATACATAAATAGATAAACATTACACGATTTCATCACCTCCTCTGTTTCACACATCACTTATTCAAACTAGTGGTTTCTTCATATCTCATTCACCATGTATATTTTCTAATTCCATATAACTATTTCGCTATGATATATGATCTTCATCGGCTACCCCACAATTGTTAGATCATACACCAATGACCCAAAGTCTATATTTACTACATTTCAGGGGTTAGGTATATACAATTTCAAGATAGATACATGGAATAGATCATGTAATTGATATGTGATTTGTGGGAGTGATAGTAGATAGGTCAATGTACTAATGCGATAATTGATATGAAAGGGGATGATGCATCTTGGGCCTATCATTCCATTCATCCAAAATATAATTTCTATCTACCATATATATATGAGGAGGAATACCATATCCCCATCATTAAATTACATTTCTTGTTGATCATTTTAATAATAGCTATTTTTTGACTCTGACCAGCCTTGATGTGATGTTGAATGGTCTTGAATATTTCCAACAATTCCATAACCATTTCATCACATAGTAGTTTACATCACCCAACATCATACTTGCATAGAGGTATTCTACACCACTTCACATAAATGCAATATTAGGGTTCCATTTGGATTCTTGCGTGTAAATTGTTGTTTTATAATAACTATATCATGGTAAAATGACTATCCCATCATCATTTGATGTTATTCGAGAATGCTCTCAAAATATCACCAGGTGTATGGATAGTTCGCTCAGATTAGACATTAGTTTGAGGGTGATAATCTATGACGAATTTGAACATAACATTTATTTAATTTTGAACAATCATATAGATCTTATAGGTATATATTTGGTCACAGTAATATATAATTTATTGTGGTATTCCTTGCAACCTCACCAATTCAATAATTTATAACCTCAATAGTTGATCATGTTTTAAATTCTCTAAATTCACAAGGAAGTGTGAATTCTTTGTATGATGATCCACCAAAACCCATATATTATTATTTAATCTTGATTTTCTAGGAAACCTCATGATAAAATAAATGGTTATGTTATCCCATTTACATGAAGGTGTGGGAAATGGTTTCATCAACCCCTTGGATTTTTCCTTTCATATTTCACATGATTACAAACAAGACATCTTGATGTATATTATCTGATATCCTTCTTTATATTGTCTCAATAATGGTACTATAATAGATATATATATACATATTTGTGATTATTATATGTATGGATAAAGTCAAACTATGTAGGTAATCCAACTTAACTTTATTTAAAAGTGCATAGGATGTAATACATAATTATGACCAATATATCAAAAATCATTCTTCATGAACATTATACTCTTAGGATTTTATTTTTATTACAGATTTAACTTTCATGTAAATTTCCACATCATTCATTAAGCATTTGATATCTACTCTATATGGGATGATTGAGATAGAATTTGTGAATGGTTTGATGATGTTCCTACCTTTATGATTCCCATGCCAATACATTTCAATTATATGAATATTGGGTCACTCTAAGTTCCCATTAATGGTATAATTTCTTGATCCTTTCTAATGACATAACTTTTACCATTATTCTCTTTCCCAGTATTGTAGTGAATTGATCAGTCATATTCTATGATCATCTCTAACCATCTTTGTTGGTTCACATTCTTCACTTTATATAGGAATATATAATAGCGTAATTAATGATCCTTATATATTTCAAACATCTCCAAAAAGGGATAATGTATCAATATTTTTAAATAAAGGATGACATTATCCAACTCTATATCATGTGGTTGGTAGTTATATTCATTAACATTCAACTTCCTAAATTAATAGGCTATCACATTTTCATTTTCCATTAACAAACAACCCCATCCCTTCTTAAAGAATCATTGAAAACTAAAAAAATTCACTATTGGCGGGTAGTGTGAGTAATGTTATAATGAGATTCATCATTTTCAACTCCTTGAAGATATATTAAAATTTATAATTCCAAGATAACTGGACTCTCTATTGAGTTATATTTTTACTAGGTTTGATACTTGTGAGAAATTTCTCACAAATCAATGACAGTACCCAGATAATCCAAGAAAACATTTGATATCTATCATAGATGATATACTCTACCATCCTACAATTTTATTATTTTTTGATGGGTCTACTGAAATCCAATTTATTTTGATGATATACCACAATATTGAGATTTCCATTTGGGGGAAATCTCATTTTTTAATTGTAACAAATATAATCCTTTGATGTGGACTTTAGAAATGTTCTTAGATTATCCGCATTATCCTCATTTTTTAGAGTATATTAGAATATAATATATATATATATATAAGTCCCAAATTTTTTAGGTAATATCTAAATACACCATTCATCAATTTCATAATAATTTCTGGAGGATTAGTGTGTTTGAATTTCATTACCAGAGACAAAGAGTGACCATAACTTGTTTGAAAAATATTCTTATGGATACCCTCCATCTTCACCATAAAATGGTAATATCCTGGTCACATATGCACCTTGGAAAAATATTGTGCTCTATGTATCTGATTGAATACATAATAAATCCATTTAAGAGGATATTAGTTCCTCATCATGATCTTGTTGAGATTATGATAATCAATTAAAAGGTTCATTGACCCATCCTTCTTGATGAAGTGGACAAGTGAATCCCATTTTGATGCACGAGAGTGTATGAGACCTTTATCATAATACTCTATTAGTTGTTTATTTAAATCATCATCTTCCAAAACTACCATTACATATTGATTCATGGATATTTTTAATTCCACAGGTACAAGATCGATTGTAAATGCAACCTCTCTACTGGGAATAACACCATGATTTTTTTTTGTGAAACACATCAGGGCATTCCCTATCCATGGGAATGCCATCATGGTTGAAATTTTCCTTAGAATCAATCATTTGATCTATGTATTCTATCTCAAATGGAAATAATACCCATTATTAAGGAGTTGTTCTTCAATAAAATTCAGCCACCTCCTTCCAATTGTATAGAATAAAACTGTGATCCAAATATAGAGTGTGATTTTATTCTCTTGGAAATTTATATTGTATCTATATATGTAAATCCATTCCATACCCATAATTTCATCAAACTCCACCAATCTGCGTGTGAAAATGTTATGTGGGAATTTAAACCCTCAAATTTTGACATATGTGGATTCATATAATAAGGATTCAATAATTTCTTAATTTTCCATTTTCACCAATACCTCTTCTTCCATGAATTATGTTGGTGTTTTAATGGTTCAACTATTTTTTTGATTTAAATGAATGTGTAGAATAGGAATAAAAAATTACATTCATTATTCTTGAATGAATAACTAGTATACCAATCACCACTACATTGTCAGGATCCACCTTAGTTTTTTTTCAAGGAAAATGATCTCCCTTACTACATTGTAGGTTGTCGCTCATCTCCAAATACCCATGATTTTGTGCATTGGTTTTCAATGTTCCCTCATTCCATTCACATTAATAAATGAAAATTTCACCAAGGGTAAAATGGATCATTCATATATTCTATCTTATTAGTGGATTCTCCTATTTGAATTATCTTTCTTTGTGTCCTTCCTTCCCACACCGAATGAATTTTTGTGTCCTATTAGGAAATTTTTATGGAGCATATTTCCTCACCTTTGAAATGTGGGATGTCGAAATTTCTTGGCACCATTATATTTCTCCATTAGACCACACAAATTATACTCCACTTTATGATTCTTATCTCCATGATACCCATGACATTAACTGATATAAATTTTGAAATTAATGATAAATCATACAATTTACTCATACCTTTCAATATCTCGGATCATCAGGTCTTTTCAAAGTCTAGATTTTATCCCACCAAAGAAGCAATAAACCTTTAATTCATGGGCAATGACAAATGTAGACGAATATCTTGAATATATTGGTATTTTTTCCTCATTTGACCAGATTGATTTATTATATTATTCAATGAGGTAATGAATTATACCTTTCCATTTTAATTTATATTTTTTGAGTAAAATATTATTGAAAACGATTTTCCAGAATTACATCCACACCATCACATCGATTTCTTCCTTATGCCTCGTAATATTTATCAACACAAATCAGTAATTGAAATATCTATCCATATAGTAAATATATTGTTGAAACATGTTTTTCTTTGGAAATTTTATGATGTAGAAGATCATATCAATGGAGTAGACCCTTTATTCCATGGTTAAGAGATGATGTTATCCATTTAATATCAGATGAATTTTTCATATAAAGGATTTAATTTCCATTTTCTCTTTCTTAATGGTATTCGGGCACTCCTATGGATCCATTTTTAAATCACACCCTTAGTTATAAAGGAATATAATGTCACAAATATTGTGATTCCTACTCCCAAGGGGTTGGGCATCTCATTGGGGTAGTTCTCACATTGCATGTTTTATTGTTTGTTTACCTAATTCCTCACATTTTAGGCCATTGAATCGAATAAATAGAAAATGAAGGATGACTATTTTTAAAATATTAAACACATAAACATTAATCCAATGAAATTAAATAGATAAAATATAAATTACATTTATTTCTTTAACATATGAATTTCTTGTCTTAAACATAAATTATCCATGATCTATTTCCTAATATATATTCATATTCATTTTTTAATTCTAAAAATAGAGGTTCATATTGACCTTATGAATTCAACCAAGAATATCTCTTGGGAGTTTCAAACCAGGTATGATGAAAGGATTGTTATCCTACATTAGTTTTATTTTTTAGCTCAATGCATCATTTTTAGGTCATACAACTATTTATATTAGTTTGAAAGTCATATCCACTTCTTTTTTATAGACATGGATACATTTTAATGATAAAAACATAATATATAATTATAAAAATTAGTAGTTTTTTTTATAATTATTTTTATCCCTAAATATTTCTATATGGTTTTTAATCATAATCCCAAAAATCAATAAAATTTTATTTTGATATCATCTATGATAAACCATCCCTTTTTTACATTTTAATTAATTATTTTTGAGTAAAAGTAAAAATAATAGAACTAGGAATATACAAAATTCTAATTTCGTTGGTAATTAGTTATATTATATAAAAATAATAGGGAAACACCATATTTATTGAAAACATCATTAAAAAGATCATATTAGTCGTGCGTACTTGACACTGCATGTGATATCATAGGGACATGCATAAGAATGTTGTGAACTATAAATACTAGTAAGGGAATAAATATTAAATAATACAAATAATTAATACATGTTATGACATATTCATATCTATAGATATACTGGTGGGATTCATAAACATTAATAATGAGGAATGATATAACACGATAACATAAAGGTAACACTAAAAATGTGAGAAAAACATAAAACAATGCATCCTAAAAATAAAATCATAGATAAATACAAAGAAATAATTACGGAAAATGTCCCATAAGAGAATTAGGTTTTATCCCAGTCACATAAAGATTTCTGATTAGACTATACATTACCCAATACATTGGATCTCTATATAATTACGGTTAAAACTATGACATTCATTTCATTATCAGGCTTATGTGTTCCACATAAATCAAAAAACATGGATTCATTTCATCATAATTTTTTAATCCAGGATCTAATACTATGTAATACATACATGTAATTACCAAATAAAATATGTATATGTTCATAACTATGAACACCTTTGATAGTAATTGGGTACGGGTAATCAGTACACATTTTTTGGTATGGAATCTCACAAGGAAATTTAGGCGTCAAAATGGGGAAACGTAAATGTTTATTAGAGATACTAATAGGAGGTAAATGGGTATCACATGATTCATACAGCACTAGGAAATTATGGTAAATGTGAAAAAACACATAAAATGTAAATAATTGAAAATAATGGGTCATTAAATGATGAAGAATCATGAATAATTGGAAGAAACATAGGATTCCTTAATTGAGTGTGTGACTCCAAATGCATGGGGTGATTCTGGAGAGCCTATGTGTACCCTTTTAGGACTCTAAATAGGGTAAGGATGAGTAAGGTCATGCCCAAATGATTTTCAGTGATGTTAAATGGATTATTGGGTGGGATTATAGGGGAAATGATTTGGGAATTGTTGATCATTTTTAAATATATGTTTTGGACAATATATAATAAATATTCGAAACAAACAAACATCCCATAGTTTTATAAAATGGTACTTGAAAATGGGTTTGGTTTTCATATTTTATAAGTACAAGGTCTGAACATAATAAAATAATATCCTTCCTTATTTGGAAGGGAGACATACTATTAAGAAATGATTTTAAACCCTTTAAAATATATTAATTGTTTTGGATGATTCTTAAAGGCTTTATAAAAATAATAAAATATACATAAAATAGAATTATGTTTAAGGTAAAACATATATTTGGTCATGGATTCATTTAATAATACTTATTACGTCAATTTTATGTCATTATAATGTCAGAATATAGACAATATATTTATAATGTTTTTAATTATTACACATAAATTCGAATGTGTACGAAAATTAAAAAAAAATTCACCTGTTGTTAATTTTGACATTTTGATTCCTAAATAAAAAAAATATTTTATCATAATTATTTTCGGAATAGGTTTATTTTAACTGTTAAAATTTGAATTGACATTTATTTAGAAGTATTGGGTTTTTACATTAAATGTTTTCGAACCCTTATAAAAATTACATTTGACTTCATCACAATTAAATGATAAATTATATTTAATAAAAATTATACCAAATTTTTTTTATTTCTTTCAAACATAACATAATTCATAAAATATGAACACCTTAACTGATATTTAATTCTATTGGAGAGTCATATTATGGATTCATGAAAATTAAAAATCATTTATAAAGTACAATAATTGGATGAAAATATATTCATTATTTTATAAAAAATAATGCACATACTCATATTTCTATGGTCTTGATACATATACCTTTAATACACCATCAAACTTCTTATGTGTAAGGATTGAGAATTTGAGACATTCATGGGGTGGTTCAATGTACATGGTATGGTATTTGATCTCAGTCAGCATGAATTTATACTGTCAATAGTTTCTCTCATTCATAAGTTATTGGATCTTGTCATGTGTTTCATTAAGGGAAAATCCAAATGATTATTACTACATTAAAAAATATAATAAATGGGATTCATAGGGTGCGATCCTACTGGACAGGTCCATCACTCCCTTTATAATTTTCAATTGGATTGGTTAAAACCCTATATTTGAACCAAACCTATGATCATTGTTCAACAACTATATTATCAATGTTAATTATTTTTATTATTATTTAATATATGATATGATACAATAAAACCTATGAATTGAAAAATTATTCGAAAACCATATTAAAAAAGAACACATTATATTAAATCAAAATGGAAATTTAATTTACTATTGTTCAGGTCCTTACACCCACAATACAGGTTTTCATCCCTATAGTGAGGAACTATAGACTACATCATCATATATAAAAATAATATTAGTTTTGATGATGGGATAAAACCCATGATGCGGGCTTCCTACACATCCATGTGAATGGAATTATAACCAAAATTTTTTGGTGCTACATAATTGGGAACATCATACCTTTTATGCTCATGTGATTAGGACCTTACCATACAATTCAACATCACATGGAAAAGATATTTAGGGGGAAGGTTTCTAGTCAAAGATTAGTTTCTAACTTATTCCGAACTGGATTTAGGAATATTTAAGTTATAAAATACAAGGATTATTAAAAACCTATTTTGTTTGTTTCACAATGGGAAAATGGTTTACTTTTTGTTTGGGATTTGAACCATAAATAGGATTCCTACACATCCAATTTAGATTGGAATCAAATCTCTTATAGTTCAGTTGCATGTTCCACCACCTATAAAAATCATCAAAAGGATTGTGTCCTAGTAGAGTATGGTCATTTAAAAGTACTCCATTTTGTATTATTCATAAAAATGATTCACAATGAAAGAGTGTATGAGGTATGTTCAACTCCAAGTGATTTAGAGGTTTTTTGGGGATTAAACCTAAGGAATAGACCTATGGAAGAGTATGGTGATATGGTTGGAAGTTTTCATAAAGTGGAAACCAATGACTTGATTTTAGGTACACTCCTACGTTGGATTTCCTAATCAATAGAGTTTGTGATTGGGGATTACTCCCGAGTAGGATGACCAGGGGTAACGTTTGTAATTATACTAGTTTCGAGGCCTAGGGGATTTGATGTTATTTACTTATGGAATGATGCCAAAAATGTTCTGGATAATATTGATATCATGAACAACTTCAAACTCTATTCACAAATGATTCTTTACCTATATGATAAAAAATAGGAAGTGGATGATTTGTTATACAACACAACATGATTTTCCCTATGATTGGAGGCATGGGATTGGGGACCCTTTCCTATGGTGGAACATTGAACGATAGTTAGAGGGAGTTATGAAGGGATATTTTCATAAGAAACCTGCATAAAATAAAGTTGTGGATGTGATCATGGATATCCTCTAATACCATATTAGTCATGATGAGTAATGGATGAACATCAGAAAGAGGAAGCAGGTGATCTAGAAAACCACAAGATCTCTAGTCTGCTAGTGGAATAATCCATGTGTATGTGGAATCCCTCCCATTGTCATACTATAGTTCCAATGTGAGAGAGAAAGAGATTTTAAATTCCCAAATACTTTCCATTTTGCTAATGAATAATGGAATATTATGGAACGATGTAGGAGAGGTCCTTCACGAATGAAATGGGTTTTAATATAGGATAGATACCCTAAAATTTGTTCTATAGTTGGAGATGAGGATCTCATTCCATGGTTAATGTGAAATCATGTGTGAACCTCACCCTCCCATTATGAAACAGAAGGCCATATATCAAAGGGATGTCTAGGGAAGAACATGGTTATACCATTATAATCAAATACCTATAACTCCACTACATCATCCCAAGGGCAGGGATTCTCATTTCATTCGGAATGAACACAAAGGTGCACCCAGAATCCCCAAACCATCTTGATGGACATGTGAGGGAAAACTCACATATTTGGAATGCATATCCATCTGGGAGACATGACGGTGTTCCCCTTCCAAGGGTTTATTATGTAAAGAGGATACAATGGAGGTTTCATCTTTTTCCCTTTCAGATACAGGATCCAATGGATGAGGAGCCTTTCCATATGTGGCTTGGATGGGGACTCAAAGAAGGCATGTTCAAGTAATGACTTGGAGGTTGAAAGTTCCTCGTGTAGGGCTTGAGAGGAACTAGAAGATATACACATATTAGGGTATATGCTGATATAAGATATATATTACATGGGAAATGGAACATGTGGGAAACAAAACTTGGTTTAGGATTTCACCTAGGCACCATGGGTCTCTATTGGTGTCCCTAAATAGGTCTCTCACAAGTACCTAATTAAGGATTGTTCTTAGAACATTTGTTTTTTAATTATGAGATAAGGGGTTATAGAAGGATTTATTGAATTTTATCCCCCGAAAAAACTTTTATCACACTTAACCCCCTTAATTTTGTAATCTCTTTTGTTTTGATAAGAATCCGAATGATTTTTTGGGGAGTTGGGAGGTGGAGCTGCATGACCAGATATTGGGGTCCTCTTTAAATTTATAATTAATGAAAATGAAAATCCCATGTATCCTATTTATAAGAAATTATATTACCCTGTTTAGTGGTGGTATTCTGCAAAGATACAATGCATAGGTCTTCAGTGAATGTACCACCTGAAAGGGTGTCTTGCCTTCGTATGGGGGGGGGGCTTCTAATTTAGTGATGTGTGTATGAAATCTGATTTCTTAAAGTCCCATTTATTATTCTTGGTGCACTACACTTTTTAAATACTCTTGTGGTGTTCTTCATAATCTTTTCATCCACCCTGAAAATACTACGGGTTAATAAAATCCCCCCATCAATATTGGACTTCATTAAAAGTCGAGGGTGTAATCGTAATGTATAAATAGAAATAGATTATAATGGTGAATATAATAACCATTTAGTGCATTCATGAAGGTTTTAGGGTGGATCCCCATTGTGAATAACAACATCATAGATCCCCGATAGATGTCTGGTTCACAATCCACTAGAATCTAAAAATATTATTTATCCCGTTTTCATATTTTTTTCTCATATTCTAGTTTTTGTATTTTTTTCTCTCATCATGTGGGTCAACTATTTAGCTCTTCCATGATTCACTTTACGTGATGGTATCTTGAAGAATTTCATAAGGTAAAAATACATGAGGGATAGTGTTGTGCATAGTAACCTTGATATGTAGCATAGTATAGGTATCAAATTAATGAGAATTGTGAGAGGTACGTTGTTTAGATGGTTGTGCAAGGAAATTTGTAGAAGGGAATTTGTGAGTACATTCCTTTTCGATAATTTTTAATTTCCAATTCCAAAATTATGTTTTCTTTGTTAACTTTTTAACTTAATGGAATAAATAATTTCTTTTTGTAGTTTCTCAATGGTTTCTTTGGTGACTTCTACTAAACAAGATACTATATGTTCCTCTAAGATGATCAAATCTATGAGGCTAAATTGATTAGATAGGGTTTTATCAACATTTTTGTATATAGAAAAATTATTAGCACCATATCATCATGAGTACTCAGGAAGTGATCAAATTCCATTGTGTAACAACATACATTTAAGGTATTCTTTCATTCATGGGTTTCAGAGTTACATCTAGATGTCTTGTTTTGTAAAACACACCAAATTCCCTTCCACCAATATTTCATCTAAGTGTGTTTATATTAATGAAGGAGTATTTCCAATTGGCTGTATAATGCACCACATCACCTAATCATTGGATCTGATTCCCCGTATCCAAGAATCTAATCCCCTTTTTATTACTCATCATTTTTTACTTCATTGATAGATCATACACAATGAAAGAAGCTATAATGATATTTTCCTTATAGAGGGGGAGTCATGGAAGAGTGAATTTTGTTGTATGAGGTGTTCCAAACATGTGAATAATCTAACAGGGAGCTACAATACATCCATATATATGATGTTTTTATGCATGGAAAACAAATGTTTACATAAACTCAGTTATCATACTTGAACTACTCAACTGATGGAGTCATGTGATGAATTACATCCATTCAACACATTGGGAAGTATCCATTAGCCAGTGGGATGTCTACAAAAATTATATATATCCCACAAATGATGAAATGTATGGTGAGGTTATTTCAATTAATAATATGTGGGATATCTCTAAATGGACACCTCCCTTAACCCGTGATATTTTAATGGTGGAAAAGAAATTGGAAAAAAATGATCAGTGCCCAAAAGGTGGAATCCATCCATGAACATGGATATATGAATTTATAAAACATGAAGAAGAAGGTCCCACTTAATAGAACCATACATTACGTCATAATACAGAGAATATTTGTTCTCCTGGATCATTATAGCATGAATTTGAGAGGGGTCAATATTCCCATTGGGGTTATAAGGTAAATCCCAAGGATGGTGTGATGACTCATATGGATTGATTCCTTGCTATGTGGTTAAGAATTTATATTCATTGAGTCTATGAATCCAATGACGGTGTGAGGACTTGTACTATTATTACCATGGATAAATTATCATAAAGTTAGTATATAATTTTATTATCCAGTGATCTGGAAGTAACATAGTATTATTATCTTCATACAAAAAATGCAATTTCCCTATCTAGAATTTTACGTCCGCTTGAAGTGTTGTGGGGATGGATCGTAGAACATCACAATTTATAAGTGGTGTATATCCTAGTTAAATTCATTGATAATAAATTTTAATCATTTCTTCATTATATTATTTGAATACAAACCTTGAACCTGATGTGTGATGAAGTTATGAGGATCAAACAATGTTGGTAGAAGTCGACTAATTTCTTCTGACTGCACTTTCCTATTATATGAATCATTTTCTCCCTTATGGGATCTAACACTAGTTCATCAAGGGTTGAGAAAGATACCCCAGGGGAAGTACATATCAAAGATGATTAATCTATCATTAAGGTAATTAAATAATCAAGACATGTATCCATGTCAGCAAACATTACTAAAGATAGTGGAGAGGGCCATAATAATGTTGTATGAACTCCATTAAGTGTCATGTGTTCATTTTAATTTTACTATTAGAAATCATAAATAGTCTGATGAAGGTGTTGATTCTATACATGATTCTATAGGTCCTGATGATGTCGATCTTATTGAGGATCCTACAGAGGGTATTGATGTAGGATCTAATTTGGTCCCCAAAAAAAAAATCTCAGATTCTTCTACTAGTGAGGATTCTATTATCCATGACACTATATATCAAGAAATAAGGGACATAATTAATCTACACATTGATATTCTTAAATCCAGTTTGGAGTTATAGGATTTCTATATGGAATTTTATGGATGTGATCTATAATAATCATCTTTTTTCAAATATTACTGATTTTATTTCATCTGATACTTCACATAAAAGATCATATTTTTCATATATGTCTATAGAGAACATCTACAAGGACCATAATATGGATTGAATCCATTTCCAACATACTCATATTTCAAAGGACGGATAGGTGAAAAATAAAATGTTGGAGATCCCATACTGCATCAGATACTTGTTTATAAGAAAAATCAAGTGGAAATTCTTTCCCATATAGATCATTACTGTAGGATTTGAGATTAAGAGGACTTGACAGGAATTGATCCCAAAAGTTGATCCAAATACAGATGAATGTTACTAATTTATTTGGTTATTTATCTACCTTTTTTTCTATTGAACTTATATTTTTGACAATAAGTTGTACCTACTATTCAATGCCATCAACTTGAATGATTGGTCTAGTGATTGAGCCACTACGCTAGTTCCACCAAAATCAGTAGGTGGGGATGAGGATTTTTTAGAGTGAGGGGAAAAATTTCCTCTTTGAGTGAACAGAACTCATATCACGTCTTTCCATCTCAGAGGTGATTTTAGATTGATGCAAAAACATAAGATTATTTTGTAATCTATAATCATTTTTGTGTAGTGGGATATCTAGAATATAATCATGAAGATTCATCTTAAAAAAATGTATTCATGGATTCACTGACATCCATTCAAGATTTCCATATTTCGATATATTGGATTTAATTATTGGTTATCAAATATGTGGTGAAGTATATCATCATCCAAATTGATTTGGGGTAAAGAATGTATAAATATGTTGAGAAAATCATGGGTCAATTTGATGAACTTAAGACTATTGTAATCCAGGATGAGATCAGGCACTCCATATAGGTGGCTGAGTACCATGATATAATTAATGGTAGGTCTCTCTAATAAATATGACTTGAATAAGAATTAAATTCAATCAATGTTGAGGTAATAAAACTCCAAAAATCCCAAAAGGTGGATTTTAAACAACGAAGCTATAACATTGGTGTTGAGAATGATAAGATCCAAAAGGATGAGGAAGATACTTCTATGAAAATTTATGAACATTAGAAAGCTGTATTAATTACCCTATGTATAGTTCATCATCTCAAATACTATAATGTGGAATAACAATAAAATTTTTAGATAGGCTCCAACAAGTGGAATTTCACCCATATTATGATACATAAATGAAAATGATTTTTTTCCAATCACCTCTTATTTAATATCTATCCATAATATAATTGTAATACAATAGATAAAAATGAATCATTTGATTGAATTTCTTAGTATTATAGTTACAATGACAAGAATTAAAGAGTGCTTTAATTTTTTATCTAATCTATGGGACCTAGAAAGAATGGATATAATGTTGCTATAGATTTATGAAAATATTTAAAAACCTTATTAATTTTTTATTATCAACCTCCATTTTTCCTAATCCCAATATTAATATGTCTTAGCACATAAGAATTGGATTTTTCAAGAATTCCATTTGTAGGGTTTCAATCCATCAAGTTATATGCCTATAAATTTTAATTGATTTCCTTTTTTCTAAATCATGTAGATTATAGATCTATCAATAATAGAATCAACAATATTCATAAGTAAATTTCGTTGGCTTTTAATCTAGAGAGTAATATCTATATTTAATGGAAGCCAATTGTCATTAAATTATGACTAATGATAATGATGTTTTATGTCTAGCATATCTAACCATAAGATCTGAAATGATGACCCAAGAAAGGCATTTTTCCAATAATTATTTGACATTATTCAGATATCTGATCAGAAATTTGAGAAATTATTTTTTGGTTCTATAATATAAAACATGATATTGGGGAACAGTGGTGGCCTCTCTTAGGTACCATACAACAACTAGTTAACAAAACCAATTTCTGGGAGGCTTTATGAAAATCCAATTGGGGCATGTTACCAAATAGTTAAATTGTGGAATATTTGGCAGAAAGGGCCAGTAATTTTTGAGAAACATATGAAATGAAAAATAGGGAATTTTATAGAAAAGTCATTAATATGGGTTTTTATGAATCCCAAAATTCTATTAATGAGGAATGAAGGATGATTATTGCGATTCAAAATTATAAAGATCATTATGAGTGGTGTTTCAAAGGGAATACAAATGAGAATGAATTGAGTATCTATATTGGTATTTTAGTTATTGGGAAACTGCTTCTACTTGAATTTGTATTGTGTGGAAGAGGGTGATTTTATTTATTACTAATTAGAGGGAGGGGAAATATTACTCATGAATATTGTATAAACATAATTCATTTTCATGTCATGCGATCATGACATTAACTATGCAGTTTTCCACTATACAATGAAGATATTGTTTTAATGATTAACGTCCTATTATTAGGATGTTATGTTATGCAATTTAAAGTAAAAAAATAATGTCATTTTACTATGTAGTACAAATTCATATAATAATGACATTATGAGGGATATACTTTAAGGTCATTATATTAGATTAAAGGGTTGATAGTTTTCCCCTTTCATTGAAATTTATATAAAAATGTGATATCAATTTTAGGTATTGGGGGGAATTTTGTATGTAATATTATATGGGTTTGTTGATTACAATAGTGTCATGGAGGAGGGGAATATGGAGATAAAGGAGTTAACTCGTTAGGGTGATGTTTCCACCAGTTGACGAATATTTTTTCCCAATTTTATGAGAAACCAACTAGGGAATGATATAACATAGTCAATTATGGAATTATATTTTAGAAAAACCCCTTTTTCTTGATATTTTAGGAAAAACCATCGAGGGTGTGTTACAACATTATTAGAAAAAGTTCTCAGTAATTATGACATTTTATTTCCAATTTACGAAGCAAGCTTATAAGGATTAAGATTTCCCTAGACACAACGTCGAGCATCATGGTAGGTTTTTACTTGAATATAGACGATTATGTTCATGTGAAAATTTCTAGAGAAATGGTAAAGGGTTCCCTATGATGTTCTGACCAAAGAATGGGACATATATTGAATGTAGTTTTATGTCATATGGCTATGACCATAGAATTATGGAAATGATAAGTAATGTATGGCCTATCTGACCATGGACATTCTATAATACTATTTAAATTTTAATGGGTATTGAAAAAAACATTTTTAGTGTTCTCATATTAATAGAAATTATATGGGGCATGTTTGGGATTGATGATCGTGAACTAATTTTAATTATAGTTTCAATATAATGTCATCAAAGATTATGTGGAAAAAAGAGGATTCTCTTAACATAGAAGTTAGAGACATTTACATAATTTTTGGGATAATATATGAAAATAAAAATATCATGGTTTATATCATAGTCAAATAATGGAATCCTACAACCGAGGGTCCCATTTTATGTGTGACTTATGCAAATCCAATTAGGGAGTTTTACACGAAAGGAATGAAAAGGTGTACTCACGTATCATAAATTCTAACATTGTATGCTAATTAATGATTATGAAGATATGAAAGTGTCCATGATTATGTGAATTCCATGTGGAGGGGTTATGTATGCACATAAATGATGTGTTTGGAACCTTATTGGCTATAAATCATAGAGTCCCTTACGTATATTTTACCAATATGTTGAGGGAGGGTATCTTTGATTCCTTTGTGGTTCCCCTATTAAGGGGTCCCAAATTGAGATATCCGAATTTGATATTTGTTTTTTTCTATAAAATTGGTGATCTTTTTCTTTTCTCTATGGTCGATACTAGGTCATGATGCCAATGTGTTAAAAAATATCTCAGTGGAATGGCAATTAATATGTGCATAGTTCAAAAGGTACCATGCATTTTAAAGTAGATATAATATAAAGTTTTCCATATAGTTTAATTTCATTCAGTAAGGACTATATCCTTGTATTATAATATCATGAAATTATGATGAATCTAATTATATGTGAAAAATAAAGAATTTCTGCTATTAGACTAGGGTATTGAAAATGTGAGTCACTAAGAATCTTGTTGAAAAAATAATCAGGCCACATATAGTTTTAAAAAGTATCCCCCATACAAATTCTATTCATGTATGGAGAAAAAGTGTGTTTTTTATCAAGGGTCCAAAAATGGGATGAGACCCCATATAGAATGCTCTCTTGTTGACCTTAATCATATATTAGAGTGTGGGGGAATTTATTATGTCATGGTGAGACTAGTTCCAAGTTTGATGATCTAGATGACACCATCTATCACATTATAAGGAGAATCATTCCACCCATTGTTCTTGTTAAGATCATGTATTTTGTTTTCATATGATAAAAAAAATGTTATTCTGTTTATGGTCATGAATCCTAAACCATGATATCCCCAATGTGAATTAACATTCCTTACGTTTGTGGGAAAATCCTTAAAAAACACATAAGCCAATGAGACCAATACCCATTGTCAGAAAGTAGTATTGGAATAGGTTTTTTTCACCTCCCAAATGCAATACAATGGTATGTTTTTCTAATTTATAATCTATGATCGCTACAATTGGATCTAAGAACTAGGTGTCGCTACACATCTCATCAAAATAAGAATCATTCATTATGTTGTTATGAAATCCAATTCATTTTAATTCTATTAAGTGACGACAAAGATGAACGAAAGTGAATAATATGAAATGAGGAAACTAGGTCCAATTATTGGAATATGAGTTTAACTACATATCATATTATAGCAGGAATCAATCCATACATTGTTCTCAAAAGGCACCCTATGATGCTCAAATTTGTAGACTGGGAGTTCGGGATTTTTTTTGTGGCAGGATCAGAGATTATAAATCTTACTAGTACTACATATCTAACTGTAATGAGAATCAATAAATATATATTAATTTAAGGTATCCTTGTGTAGGTTTGACTCTTGAACATTAAGAGTCCATTTTTTTATTTTTGTTGTGGATGGGCCCATGATTGGAGATATGATCACCACTACATAATACATTAGAATAATAATCAAGCCACATATTGTTCATGAAGAATAGTTCACCATATAAATCATACCTTGAATCATATAAAAGAGATTTGTTTATTTCCTATAATTTATCCTGGGTCCAATAAATGGGGACTAGTCATCAATACATCTCTCAATATAATGATAATTAATCCATAGAGAGTACCATAAAATGTTCCATGTTACATTCTCATTTGTACACATGATCAAGGGGGTTATATATTATTATTTGTGGTTGGGACCAAGATCCAAGATCCATCTCTCACTACGAATCCCATTGGAACTCAAATCAAGACTCATGTATTTCAGGAAAGGATCATTCATTTTACTATCATGCAATGAGGATGTTGGCCATGTAATTTAACATCTTGCAGTAAATACAAGATAATTTTGGAAATTATAACTATAAAGGGGGTCCAAGTGACACAATGGAAAGGAAATGTTGTGAGTGGGGAATACACTTGAGTTAGAGGCCCATATACAAGTGAAAAATGATTACTTCCTCAACTCATTTTACTTTTTTGTTGTTCTTAATGAAAAATAAGTTGAACATTAACCATGAAATTTACTATATTTCAATGTGGATGAATGATGTATAGTAGTTTAGGTTAAATTAATAGGACCATATGTTGTGGATTTTTTAATCTTATGAAAAAGATGATAATTCCCTAATGTTTAATGTTAGGAAAACAAATTTTATGTCTTACCATTTATTTTCATATGATAAATACAATCTTTTCACATTAATATCTTAAACAATATATAAGTTATTCATCTTATTTCATGAAATTTTTCATAAATAATGTTTTAATGGTTTGGTTTATAATTATATCTTCATCCATTGAGATCATGTAATAAGACATGTTAAAATGAACCTTCTGTATGGAGTAATATCCCTCCCACTTTGGTTCATGATTTGGAGGCCTTATTCTTATTATCAATAGTTTTTTTAAGACCAATAAAAGTTCCCCTCAGAGAAATAAATAGAGGTTAAACTTATTGGTAGATGATCGTGTAATCGAATTTTGATAGGCATTATAGTGATGCCAGCTATGATATATATTTTAATATTGTCTCTATAATTCATCAAGTCATTACCGGTATTTCTCATATATGGATGGCTGATCAATTATGGAAACACAATGTAATGATAATTGGACCTCAATGGGATGTACTACATATGTTATATACATGTGAGTACATGGTTTACCATTATAAGTATGTTTGATAGTCTTTGATTCCCATTAAGCATTAAACATCATTTCAGGACATCAAAATTTCAATTTATCCACCATCTTATAGAGTATTTATAACATTATCTTTTTGAAGGCCTTTATATATCTATTAGAAACATCATGATATGAAAATGAATGTTTCGATTTCATATTGTATTCCTAATATAGAATTTCCACCTAATAAGAAATAAATATTATAACATTTTTCTATAGTATTGTGTGGGGGAAACCAAATCTGATACTAAGGTTTGTTTCCATGAAGAAGACAATGATTTTGCCCACAAATTCGTTGAGGGGTATTACCTCATCCCATTTGGAGAATAATCATTTAGTATTAATGATGTCTTTAAACTACTTGGTTATAGACGAAGGGTATAGACAATCCAAATCCACCATGAATATAGAAAATGGATAGTATTATTTTGGTGTATAGAGAAACTCTAATGGTTTGTGGGTGAAACTGGAATTCAATTTGATGGAATGCCATCTCATGTAAAATTTGGTACAATCATATTTCAATGATGGTCATATGTATCCAACCGTTCGTATTTGTTGGGAATGATTATGACCTTAGTGGTGGGCTGTAAAGGATTCATTATGTTCTTAATTCCTGATTGTAGTGGTCTCTTCTTTGTTAATACATATAAGAAGTAGTGCACTAATGCCTTGTTTTTAGATGACTTAATAGGGATTTGGGACATCATAAAGGTTGAAGTTGTATACTCACCATTAGATTTTATCTTCCCTATATCTATTTGTTGAACTTACCACATCTTGAAGGTAACACCTTATTGGAATCATCCTCCTAGTGGTAGGAGCATACATTTTAGTTACATGTTTCACATCACTATAATTCCCAATTTGATTCTAAAAAATGTTGTGACCATTCAGCAATGGGAAATACTAATGACAGTTTCATCATGTTTTGGACATTTCAAATCCATATGATTGTTTTCCAAAGAATCTTCATATGAAATCTATGATCACAAGACTTGATTCGATGTTGGATTATAGGGTAATTCTTCTATTATCCCTAAGACACAGTCATTTAAGGGTATCATCTATTCTCTTATGATTTTATAATCCCCTTTGATATGTTTTATTACCAACTCTGAATTGACTTTCAAATCTAGGACATCCAATCGTATCTGATGTTCTATTTCTAGACCTTCTCTACGAGCATGATAATCAACCTAATTTTTAATATAGGAATATGATAACAGAATGGAAAAAGGAAAAATGTACATCTTTTGGGAGAAAATACTGATCATTTGCTGAATTTTTTGAGCATAGGTTCTTTAATTCACCACCATATTGGACTTCTAGTTGTGCCTCCAAAATATATTTCCCCCAAATGGGGGCCCCAATGAATAGTTAATATATCCTTGTTTTACAGTTAGTATTTAATGATGTTGTTTCTGAACTGCAAATATTAATACCAGGAACCTTCCCTAGATATATGATTAATGAGTGTCGACATTGAGAAAGTTTTGACTATAATAATAAAGGATGTTTTCATTAGGAGAACTATTATTTAGTGTCAGGAAGGTGATCAGTGACATCTATAGGTCAATCACATATATAATGGGAGGATTTCCCTCAACATGTGGCATTAATACTGGTGGTATAAAGATCTATTAGTAATAGTTGTCAAATTCATATAGACTGTCATTGTTCCACTTATATGTGACCACCTTTTCATCAGTTTAGTGAATGGGAAACACTTTACTACAAGAATTTATATGAATCACTAGATGTGGGATAAGTGTCCATGAAGTCTTTTCAACTCATTAAGGTTTTGAGGAGGTTACATGCTAAGGATGTATTTTTTATTCTTAGTGTAACAATTGATGCCACAATGGTATATAATTAAGGTGAGAAACAACCCTCAGGATACCTTGAAATCACATTTTATGGGTTTCATCTTCTTGATATAAAGTTATAGCTTATTAAATATTATATTCAATTCATACAGGTGGTTGAATGATTTTCGGGATTTAAAAACTAAACAACAATTAACCATTTAAAAAACATTCCCATGAAGGGTTTGAAGAATCTGTGCATGGAATGGCGGTATGAGAAAACATCATAGTTCAAGTAGTAGAGAAATACGTTATAGAAGTATACAACCTAGTGGTACTAATGTCAGTGGATTCTTTATTTTCAAGTTCCATATAATTGTGGTTGTATTCTTAATAGAAATCCCTAAATGAGAGGTCTTGGTAACTACCCATTTCACCATCATGGAGTTCTGTGATTTGAACTAGGATGTCAAATATTAGATAGTGATGTTTGAGATCTCTGAATTCCATGAAAAATTTGATTTTTCCATTATCTGTGTAAATAAATTAATTTTTTGTATCCATTTTGGATAATTTTCATCTTAGATGAATTCTTCCTTGATTAGCTTATCCATATCAACCTCATTTTTTGAGGTGTGTGTTGGGTGTGTCCATCGAGAATATTTTTTCTATACCTAATGGACTACTAGAAAATGTAATATATCATTGTCCAGCTCAGGGTTAAGGACTAGAATCTATGGGTAATTCCATAAAAACATATTCTAATGTTTCCTTAGCATGGACATATATACCACATGTTCTTTAGATGTCTTGGCCTCCCTCATTGAAGTTGGTCATGGGTCTTCATATGTACCCATATATATCTATATGATTTCATAAAAAAGGGTGAAAAAACCTTCGTACAATGTGTATAGGGGAATCTCTAGGATCTTTCTCATCTTTATCTTCCCCATAATTTTCCTCGCTTGTCTCTTCTTAGGAGATAGTTGATGAGGAATGTTACTTGAATTTGGGGGAGGGGTTAGCAAACTTACATTTTAAGGATAATTTTTTTTCTAGATTGATTATTCTTTTGGGGCATTCTGGGATATTAAAATTAATGAAAAGTGATTGAGAACAAGTGTCTTAATTTACTCTCATTATTAAAATAGATTCTTCAATATTAGAAGATGGAATAAGGTTTTGTTGGATCCTGTTAGATGAAACAAAAATATTTTTATCTAGGCTTTCATCACTGTTCAGAGAATTTGAAAAATATCTAGAAAATATGGACTCAATTTTCATGAATTTTATTATGAATGTTTCTGAATGTTTTCCAGAATAAGATATCTCCCAATATATATGATCTATAGATATCACTTACTCTACACTGAGTTTGTTTAATTAATTATCTAGTGTCATCTTTGAACCATTCAGGGATTTGAATCGAGTGACACCATCTGCCATGGTTCATGTCCCATCCCTCTAGACGAATCCCATTTCAGTATATTATGTTTCATTGGATTATAAGGTGTCATTATCACTATTTAATTTACCAATTATTCAAATTTCATGATATACTAAAAATTTGTGGTATGAAGAAGGGATAAAAACAAACTAATGTAAACAAGGTCTACCTAGAAGAACAATTAATGGTGTATCCTTCCTAACAACCTTGAATTATTGTTCAGACATGAGATCCCCTAATTGAGTCCTATGTTTTATATTACAATGAGTCATTTTCATACTCATTTCATAACCCTATAACATTTTTATAGAGTGAGAGAAGTGAGATTAATTTAAAATCACTTTTTGAAGTATTTATATTATAATTGGGTTTAATAATAAACTATTTTCAATGAAGGCCCATTGAATATCAATATCATTTATCCTACATGATATAAATGAGGGTCTGATGTGAACATGTGTTACCAAATCCATGTCTTTATTAGCAAAAGAGATGACTGTGTGGCATTTTTCAAGATCTTTATCCACATGATATTCTTCAATAAATGTATCTTCAACATTAAATTCTCGAGATCTTGATATGTTATGTAATGATCCATAATTCCTGTGGAATTTTTTTTAAAATACATGTGAATTTTACAAGTCCGCAGTTTCTTACGGAACCTGATTTCGAGGCCCGGTGTGCCCAGAATTAATTTATGTAGTTTTGTTTGGGTACGTTCAGTAAATGTACGTGATTGTTTTTATATATTATGAACCGGTGATTGGAATTGAATTATTAGGGCACCGTTGAACTCACAACATATGTATTCGCTTATGGAAACCTTTACTGTAATTGCGTTTTATTGAGGTTGGAAGTTAATTTTTGGGGTTTCTAAATAAATTAAATAAAAATATGTCTAACATATTTTTTTTGAAAGGTAGTTAAAACCTCTAAAGGGAGGTTGGAGGTGGGCCCACCTGCACATAACCTCCATTGGGAGATATTATGTGGTGGGGCCCACACGAGCTCAAACCCCCTTAACCCCCTTTAACCCTTGGAACTCCAAATTTATTTTGAAGTATTTCCCCTTTCCCTCATAATGGTGACAACAAACCTGTGGTTTAATGCCCCAGACCCAGTTACCCAGAGTCGGTGCATTATTACATAACATTAGAATGATCATAAGGAAATAATGTGTCAAACGACTGATCATTTTTGTTTTATTGGAAACAAGATTCATACATAAGTTCAACTTTACAACTTTAAAAGACATATAACACGAATTTATTCAATTGGAAACATCCAAGCCTCCTAAATAATGCCTGCAAGTCAATCATAACTAACTTTTTCATATCTTTGGAAAATGAAACATAAGAAAGGGGTGAGATCAATTCTCACTAAGGGTAATCAATACAGTGGAAGATAACATAAATATTAAGCATGGTGAATAATTGAAACCACATGCCTTCACCAATAATAAACATGGATAATTAAATGGCAGGAATATGAGCTGAGTAAATAATTCCATGACAAAACATAATAATTTGTATTCTACTAGTCGAATGACCACATGAACTATCAATATTATTTTCATAATGAGGAAATGTATAATGCCGGACATTCTGAAACATTTTGTCAAGGCCTCAGCCAAGAAGTCTAAAAAAGATTAAGGCCTCGACCAAAACCATATATCGAAATTGGGAAAGGGCCTCAACCAATTCCATGTCTAGTTGTCTCATGAGACCTACCGATGCATTGAGGAGCTATAGCGAGCTCCACCCGTTGCTTACTAAGTCTAATAAATTTCTTATATGAAAAGGATTAAACATATAATAAACATTCATATTAAAACTAGCATACGAAATGTCAATACATTAACCATAAACCATGAATGGTATAAAAATAGAACATCCGCAATAAAAAATATCACAAAACCATCAACAAAATATGAATGCTAATTATCATAACAAATAAATTTCAAATAAACATAAAATCCATCAAAAGATGTTGACATAGATGAAATCAAATCCCTTTTTAAAGAAATATCTCTTTCTTTTTTGAAATCCTTTAAGAGTCACATAAATATAAAGAAAAAATTTATTTTTAAAATATTCATAAAACCATGTAAGGGAAGCTTTGATGATGTTATAACGGTAGAAAATAGCCTCACCCACCGTATAATTTAAAAAAAGTCATTATTACCTTAATTTTTAAAAAAGGTTAAAAGGACTTTTTTTGGAAAACAATAGAATGATTCCTTTATAAACATCTTATAAAAAGTAAAAAAAGGGTATAAATGACTTTAAAACATAGTCTATAAAATAGTAATAATGTTTTGAAATACATTGTTAAGAAACATGGATGTGGATGATAAAGAGGTCCTAGTAGATAATTACGTATAAAAATTCTCGGATAATGAAGAGATTGTGAAATAAACCCTTAACTTGTACTTGTAATTGGTCGAGGGTCACTTAACCTCTTGTATAAAGGTGAAATAATTTTTCTTAAATTATACAATAATCATATACGTTAATTTGATATCACATATGATCTTGTAACATTTCTTTGTTAATAATTTCTTAGTATTATCGTCATTTCGGGTGTTAACTTACTCATTTTCTTTTATATGTTTTGTTACATAAGCCGTGATTTTTATGGATATGTTGTATCTAATTCATATCCAAAATTATATCATTTCCTTAAAAATTATTTTTAATCAACAAATGAGAATTAGACTTAAAGGTATATGATGGGGAATGAATCTAACCGCGTTTATAGAGACGGTCGTCCGTACGTACACTTGAGCGACAATATCATTATTTGGATATTAAAATAATATATAATTGGATGGTATATAATATATACGGATTCATTATAATGTTATATTTTTTATTTACTTCAATTACACATCATTATCATACCCATCCAAATAACAATTCTTTGAATAAAAACTACACCATGACGTGGAGACGGTAAGCCGTACGTACGCACGTATGGTGACATGTCATTCAATGGATAGACATAATACTAAATATGGTTGTAACATATTTATAATAAAATCACAGTATATATAATATACTGGAGTTATTATTTTAGAATTCAAATAACAAAGAAAGATGAATTGGAAGAAGAAGGGAACTTGAAAGCGGTGGTGAGATTTTTACCTATTCTTTGGGTTATTCCTTTTGATTTGATCAAAAGGGATCCTTAAGTTGGTTTTATGACTAAAGGATGGACTCTAGGATGAATTAAGGGATGTTGAGAGGATATTTTGTCAGGGATTTCACGATCTAAAAGGATTCAGGGTATGAATTTGAGAGTAGGGGGAGTACCCTTTTATAAGAGGGGTGAAGGGAACCATAAGAAAAGCTAGAAATATTATTTTATTATAAGTTCATATTCAGATTAAAATGGTTCCAAAGTGGATTATTTAAATTCTAAGGAGGGGATAGGTCGAAAACAACTCATCCAATTGGTTTTACACAGGTTTTGATCACTTTATTAGCCTTATATTTTAGTTTTAACTTCAGGTTTATTATTTTGACATTTACTATGTCACAATGTATTTTTATATTATATGGTTAATAGACATATTATATACTTCCAAGAGACCCCCAAGTAGTCCAATAATTGTACAACTATCATTATATAAGTACTTTGGATGATCCTTAGATTTTTAGGAATATAATATCAATTAATAATATAATATTTGTTTTAAAAATTCATTTATGTCTATTTTGACACTATTCAATATTTGATTTTTGTTAGTCTTAATTTTTTTTTAATTCAAAAAATATTTTTTCAAGCAATACTAACCTGTAATATTAACCAATAAAATTCTTTTATGGAATCAAAACTTTCAAATTATATTTATTTTAACATTTATAATACCAATTATTTGAATCATTCATTAATATGGAAAATACTGCATCCTTATTGTGTCATAAAAAATTAAGTTATTCAATGTCCTAAATTTATAAATAAAATATCATTATATTGGAAATATTTTTTATTTATAATTAATACTTTTAGTCGAAAATATAACATATATAACCCTATGTAAAAAATGATTTTATAAAAAATATAAGCTTATGTCATTTATATATTTACTTTAACTTAATTAATATAAGCAGTTATTATCACTTACAAGTGGCTCCATGGGGTCCCAAAATCGACCCAAAGATGAAAAAGGTATGACATATACACCCAATGGGTTTAGGACACGTTTTAGGGTAATTTAGTATTATAATAATATTATTTTTAACCCTTATTTACCAGATTAACCCTTTAACCATATTAAATAAAATATTTACCGAAGTAATTATTCAAAATGTCTAAAAATAAAAGTTACCTATTTAAAAAATTTAGAAATCATGATTCCAAATATGGAATACATTTTTCCAAATTCAATAAATAGAAGTGGAACAAATTATTTTAAAATTAATTCCTGTTGTCAAAACAAAAAGCGTGTTTTTAAGAAATAATAACTATCAAACGATTGACACTTGTTTATGTGTAGTTTAAAAGTGAAATTTCATCCAATGACCAAAATTGTATTAAATGATAAAAATTTATTCTAAATATATTTTAAAACCACTCAAATTAAAAATTTATCACTATTAATTATTTTGATTTAAAAATTTGTTTTTAATTAAAGTTTAGTAACTTTCACTATTGATCAAAATATGAAAGTTATCAGAAAAGTACAAAAAATTCACCGTAAGATAATTTAGATATTCATAATCCAAAAATTAAGTCCATTTTGAACGATAAAATGTATAAATTTTTAAAATGTGGGTATTAATATTCATAACGACTAGTTTGATTCGTTGTGGTGTGTGTTAGAACTCGAAATTGCGTACAACATATTCTATTGTATTATTCAAAGAGAAGCGTGCCATAGAAGAATGGGGTGTTAAATTATCCCCTCCTTAAAGAAATTGCATCCTCGTAATTTATGCTCGGTATTGGAATCTTGGGGTTGACATTTCAAAATATCTTAGTTGAAACCCCACATAAAAAAATGGATTAGGGAGGCCTCTATTTAAAATAAAGAGTGAAAAGTATGAAGGTTACCGAAAATAACACATAACAGAGTTCCATGTAGGAAAACATGGATATGGAAGAGAAATATCACCATCAATATCTGATGGAGAGTTGTAGAGAACATGGCTATAAAAAATCCAACAATCACAAAGCCATAAAATTTCGATGATCTAAGGTACCATTTAGGACAACGTTTTTGTTCTATGTTCCTTTTATTAATGTTAAGGAATTTATTTATAAGATTGGATAAGATCATAAGGATATATACTTACTTTATAATTATAGTTTTATCCTTTAATAAATTTATACCAAAAACTCATCTTTCTCTCCAAAACATAGTACAACTCAAAAATACTCTATTTATCCTAATTGTATAGGGTTCCAAAAATAAACATATACCATTTAAAAGATGAAAACTATTTTGTAACAACTAGAAACTTCTTGTAGGCTAGTGGAAGGTAATAAAGGCCTATTTCACCATGATTGTGGGCTCGATTCCTGCAGCTTTGTCTGACACGATGAGTTATCGCCCAACCCGCATGTTGTCCTTTTCCCAAGACTATATTATTATAATATTCCAAATATAATCATAAGAAATATTTTAAACATAAACAATAATATCCAAAGTTCAACATAATCCATTAAAAACATTATAGTTATCCAAAATACCTCTTTCTAAACTCTCTGTAAATTGTATCTAAATTCCAAATTCAATTGTAACATCAGATTCCCCAAACAAAGTAAATATTCTCGTATTGTCACATACTAAAAATATTATTACCTTAGTCATATTAAAACCTTAATGAAAACAACAAGTAATGCAGTATAATCCTTATAAATATCAAATTATTCTTATAAACAGAATATAGTTCTTGAATTCAAAAACACAAATACAATAATTATTCAACATCAACTATTTTAACATCATAATCTTGGACTTTCTCCCATGACCTTTTCTAAGGTATGTTTTCTTGGTTCTTAGTATATTAATTTTCATAATGCCCCAATTATCTACAATTATAGCATTCCACATCGACAGAAACTTTCTTTCCCTTTGAATCATGAGCTTGGTGGCCTTTTTCACCACACTTGTAACAAACTCCCATTTCGTTTAGGCAAGTACCGGGGTGTTTCTTCCAAAAATTATCAAATAATGAAAAATCCTTCATTCCCTATTTCCCACTACCTGTCTCTTGCTCCATTATTATATTTTTCTCCTACTTTACTTTACTGTCATAAGATTTAGAGAATTCCTTTTCTGTCTTGATAGAACATGAGACAATATCTTCATATGACGAGAAGGATTGTGATACTAAAGCTCGAAGAAGAAATAGTTTTAACCCATCAATGAAACGATTAATCTTACTTCATGGATTACGTATATAATCTGCAGCATGCCTTGATAACCTTGTAAAGTTAGCCTCAAACTTTGGGACATTCTCATCCTCCTTTTGCCTTAGACTCGGAAATTTTCTTTCCATATCTTCTCGATGGTCATGAGGAAAGTATTTTTCTATGAAAATTACTTTAAGCTACCTCCATTACATATTTTATACTTCATCGTCTTCTTTTGTCTTTTGAATCGATAAACACCATTGATCAGGATCTCCAGTGAGGCGGTAAAATTCCATGACAACCTTTTCCCTTTCATTCCACCCCAAAGAATGAAGTATTTTTTCTATGAAATTTATCCATTGCTCAGCCACTAACAGATTTTTACTCCCATTTAATGTTGGTGATTTTTTCCCCATGAAGCGATCCAACATTGATCCTCTGCATTGTGGATCAGGGTGCTCTATAGTTGTAAGGTTATTATTTATAACCTGAGTGAGTTGTCCCAGTATGGTGATAAGATGATCAGCACCAGTTGTATCATCATCTCCACTATAATTTTCCTGAGTAGAAGGGAAATCCCTACATGGAGTATGTGTGTTGATAAAATTTCCATTCCTTCCAATAGGTTCCATTTCTATACAATGGTATAAACTAGATTAGTTTATGAATTGATATACATAATTTCAAACTTGTAAAATATGTAACATAAATTGAACAGTTTATGGTTATAAACCATAATCAGAAAAAAAAATTCCTTTGAGTATGTATATACTCTTAATCCCCTCATAATGGTTTGTAAAGAAAATGAGAATTATCCTATGCATATCCCACAGCTGTGTCGAAACCAATATTTCAGCAAGGCCCGTTGTTGTGCACCAGTTCCCGTTCGATTCTAGCTCAAAGAGGTGTTTTTGGGTTTTACCCCTAGGTACATCTATGCCAGAGTCACCGCTACCTGCTCATATCCAGACATGAATGTATTGCTCGAAAAACTCACAAAATATGCATAATACCAAAATTTTAGGAAGTTCTTCTATACAAATCCTTAAATTCTATCTTTGGGCTATGTTCTATAATAAAAGTTTACATAAATCTAGTTTCCATGGTTTGTACTAAACATCCTCTGATACCACCTATAACGCCCCGACCACAGTTACCCAGAGTAGGTGCATTATTACATAACATTGGCATGATCACAAGGAAATCATGTGTCGAATGACAGATTAGTTTAGTATTATTGGAAAAAAGTTTCATACATAAGTTCAAATTTTATTCTTGAAAATAAATACATCACGAATTTACTCCATTAGAAGCATCCAAGCCTCCCAAATAATGCCTGATAGTCACTCATAACAAACTTCTTCATATCCTGGGAAAATGAACCATTAGAAAGGGGTGGTCACAAATGCTCAATAAGGGTAAAATATATAGCAGAAGATAACATAAATATTAATCATTGTGAATAATTTAAACCACATGCCTTCACCAATAATAAAAACAAATATTTTTATGAGAGGAATATGAGCTGAGTAAATAATGTCATAATAAAACATAATCATAGGTATTCTACTAGTCGAATGACCACATGAACCATCAATATTATTTTCATAATGAGAAAATGTATAATGCCGAAAATTCTGAAACATTTTGTCAAGGCCTCGACCAAGAAGTCTAAAAATGATTAAGGCCTCGACCAAAACCATATTTCAAAATTGGGAAAGTGCATCAGCCAATTCCACTTCTGTTTGTCTCATTAGACCTATCGATGCATCGAGAAGCTATAGCGGGCTCCACCCATTACATACTAAGTCAAATATATTCCTCATATGAAAAGATATAAACATATCATAAACATTCGTATTAAAACTATCATACGAAATGTCGATACATTAACAATAAACCATGAATATTATAAAAATAGAACATCCACAGTCAAACATATCACAAAAACATCAATATAATATGGATGTTCTGTATCATAATAAATCAATTTCAAATAAACATAAAATCCATCAAAAGATGTTGACATAGATTAAATCAAAACACTTTTTAGAGAAATATCTCTTTCTATTTTGAAATCATTTAAGAGTCACATAATTATAACGAAAAAAGTTATTTTGAAAATATTCTTATAAGCTTGTAAGGGAATCTTTTATGATGTTATAATGGAAGAAAATAGCCGCACCCGCTATATAAGTTAAAAAAGACATTCTTACCTTAATTTGTCGAAATGGTTAAAAAGGGCCTTGTTTGGAAAATGATGGAAAGATTCCTTTATAAACATCTTATGAAAAGTCAAACAAGGATATAAATGAATTTAACCCATAGTTTAAAAAATAGTATGAATGTTTTGAAATACATTTTTAAGAAACATGGATGTGGATGATAAAGAGGTCCTAGTAGATAATTACATATAAACAATCTCGGATAATGAAGAGATTGTGAAATAAACCCTTACCTTGTACTTTTCCTTTGTCGGGGGTATGTTAACCTCCTGTATAATGGTGAAATAATTGTTATTAAATTAAAAAATAATCATATACATTAATATGATATCATATATAATCTTTTAACATTTCTTTGTTAATAATATCTTAGTTTTATCTTCATTTTGGGTGTTAACATACTCGTTTTCTTTTATATGTTTTGTTACATAATACGTGTTTGTTAAAGATTGGTTCTGTCTTATTTATATCAAGAATGATATCATGTCCTTAAACATTATTTTTAATGTAACACCCTGAGATTTTATGAGAATTATTTTCTTTGATGTCTTTTTTTGTACGCTAAACCATGATTATCTTGCGCTATACACAACACCGTTTTAGCTTTCAGTATAGGAGACACTATTCATGGCTAGTGTTATACACAGTTTCATGTTTGGTTTATGGGAAGTATTCTACACAACATTAAGTATAGATTTTATTTAATGTGTAAATGAAATACGTTTTGATTATGTTATACACAACACCAAACAGAGCTTTCACTACTTGTATCCCTGACTTGGCTTGCATCACATGCAATCAAGACCTTTTTCGATAGTGTGTGTAGTACGCAATACCATGTTTCACTAAATGAGATATTATTATAATATTATTATAAAATAGCCATTATGAATAGTAATATCCACTTTTTGAAATTTAATAAATTTTATCTTTCAAAATGGAATTCATTTTGGGATTCGGAATATCGAAATTATCCTAGGGTGAATTTTTGGTATTTTTTTGAAAAGTTTCAATTTTTGATGCATAGTGAAAACACTTGGTTACTATTTAAAAAATGACTATTTATTTAAATAATTATTTATTTTATTTAAATTTATTTTGGTTCAAAATTTATACATAATAACTATATAAGTTAAATGTAATTCATTTGAGTCATTTTATAATAATTTTAGATATATAAACATTTTATTGAACTTTTCACCGTCTTTTACCCACCTCCTAGAAGAATTTGAAGATTTACATAAAAAATATTTTTACCACTTCTATGAGTGGAATTTTGAAAATATGAGAGGTATGGTTAATATCAAGGAGTAAAATTTGGTTATATAAGATAAAAGTAATTTTTGGTGAATAATAACTTTTTTACTTTTATTTACCACAGTTAAAAGTAAATAGGGTAATTAAGGGTAAAAATGATATTATTATTACCCTAACACATGTCCTAATTCTATTGGATAAGTGTAATTAGACCAAAAAAATCTTAGGAATAAAATATTACCCTTTAGGTCCACTTGGATTAGATTAGGACCTTTATTATTATAATATTTAATGAAGAGTTAAAATAGTTAAAATCAATGTTTAATAACTAATAAAATTTAATATAGGGAAATACATAAGATAAATTAAAATATAAGTATTCATTATAAAGATAAAAATATTTCTTACATAAAGGTATTTTATTAATAATTTTTAGACATTATATAATTTAATTTATTTATGACACAATGATGATGCACTAATTACCTTATTAATGAAATATTAACATAATTGATATTATAAATACCCAAATAAATGTAATTTGAGACTTTTTATGAATTACAATAATTTTATAGGTTAATATGACATGTTAGTATTGATTTAATTAACTTTTTTCGAACTAATCAAGCTGTTTTGATTTTCACAAAAATCAATTATCAAATAGTATCAAAATTGACAAAAAAATAGTTTTTAAAAAATATATTATATTATTAATTGTTATTTTATTCTTAGAAATCGAAGTTTCATCCAAATGACTAAGATAAAGATATATATATTAATAATGAACATATTGGGATTTTTTTGGCATGTTATAGTATGTTTATTAACCATATAGTGTAAGAAAACAAGAAGACATGGTAAAAGTAAAATTATTTAACTTAAAGTTAAATCTCAATGATAAGGTTAAAATAGTAACCTGACAATGTATAAATTCTATTGTATGAGATCATTTCGACCCATCCTCGCATTATCTTCTAAATAAATCAATTTGGAGATATTATAAACCAAATATGACTTTATTATAAAATAATATTTTATGTTTTCCGAAATGTTACCCTCTCCTCCAATATAAAAAGGGCACCCCTTCCCTCTACTCTTCACACCCTTTTGAGCCTTGAAGGTCGAAAAAAACCTGAAAATTCCTCTTTAAAACCGCTCTAGTTACATGATAGAGGTTCTGGTCTTCTCAAAAGTCAAAATCTAGTTCCCTAAGAAGAAGTTTAAAGGAGGTGCATCGAGGAAGAGGTAATCTCTTGTACCGACTCTTTCATGTTTCTTTCTTCTTCTACTTCCTCTTCTTTAGTTGTTTCATTATAAAGTAATATCATCAGTCTTATATATATACTAATTTGTTAATATAAATATGAAACAACCCAATTTCATCTTATATCCATCCTATGGATATGAAATCACTGTGCGTGCGTACATACATAATACTGTCTCCACGCCGTGGTGTAATCTATTTTCCACCACAACTTTACTTGGATGGGTATAATGGTGTAAATAAATAACTATATTTGATTATTGGAAAGTGATATTGATTCTGAAATATTATACATACACTTCAATACAATTCCACGATCATGGGAATGATATCATCGCTCGTGCGTACGTACGAACTATCGTTTCCACGAACGCAATGAGATTTATTTTCCATCATTAACCATTCAAGTATGATTATAAAGTATATATAATAAATAATCATGAAATATATTACATAATAATGATACTGGATTTATGTACATATATGTTTCATTTACTTAATTCCATTTAATTCAACACGAAAATGAAAACAGCATTCAATCGTACGTACAGCCAACCGTCTCCATGAACGGTGTATTTCATTTCATTTATATATCTTATATATATATATATATTGAATATATATGATATATAAATCATGATTTACATTCTGGATATAATTAAATCATGATATATGTAATAATAATATCAAGAACAACAGTCCAAACACATACGATAAATAAAACTATTTTACCCAAAATAATGCTTTAACATGGAATTTACTAATGAATAGGTAATATGAAGTCATAAATGAACCATATATGATATCATAAAAATGAATATGATTCTTTAATAAGTCAATGACATTATTTAAATCATTATACAGGAGGTTCATATAAGTAAGAAGCATATCAGACCGAAGGTAAGGGATAATTATTCAAATCTAATTTTTATCCGTGATTGTTTATTCGTATGTATTTACTGGGGTTATGTTTATTATCCATTCCCATATGTTTTCAAAATGTTTTAATAAAATGTTTAATATTATTCCATTCATTTTTAATGTCATTTTTACCCTTTTTACTTTTACTACATTGTATGGAAGGAATCTTTCTTTTATTTACCATACGATGTACTTTTTGACATTGCCGGCAAAAGTATGAGGAATTTTTTTATGTTATACGACATGAACAGATTTTTACAGTTTTATAACTCCTTTTCTTAATAAAGAATACTATACAATATTTCATGAATATTTTCAACAAAATCCTTTTCTTTTAAAATTTCATGGCATTTTGTGAAAAGAAAATTATTTTGAAGAAGAAATGATATTTTCCTGAAGAATTCATTTCAAGTGTTTTATGAAAACTATTTTCCATCTAAGATGACATTATTCAGTATGTTTATGTTTCAAGTATAATGTCTCTATTATTTAAGTGGTTTTATTATTATTATGATGAAATGATATCCTTTTTTTAATATGGATTATTTTATGATGGGATGATTTTTATGAAACCCATTTTATTCGTTGGGTTATGATGAATGATTTATGTTTATTTTGTGGAACAAGTAAGAATTATTTAATTATGAGATGGGTGGGACCTATATCTCCCTCAAATTCATTGGGTAAAGATTTATATCTCATGATATATACTTGGCCGGAATGTTAAGTTAATCCGGTTTAGTGTTAGAGGACTGAAACGAGGAGTGAACTCGATTTAGAATGGGACTTTGTCCACTAAGATGGTCTTGGCAGCAATGCCTTGGCTACTATGGAAATAATATCATATTCTTAATTGTTTTCCCCAATTAAATAATTTATTCACATGCTATTTTATCATTAGTAATGTTCCTTTATGAACTATTCCTTACGTACTGCCATGATTTATTTCACAACTCATGATTTTGATGTGTAAACATTATGTTCATGTTTGGAAGTTCAAATGTATGTGGTTTGTTTTATTTTCTCCATGCTTACCGTTACTGAGAAATTGATCTCACCATTTATATGTTTTATTTTCCCCAGGATATAATGAACGGTTTTAGGTAATAAACACAGGGGTAAGATCTTTATGGGATATGTTAAAGATCTTTCAACATGATTAGAAGATTATGTTCTGAGTTTCCAAATACACTAAACTATTACGGTCCTTGTCTGTCTGTTTTTGTTATGTATTAAGTATTACGAAAAAGTAATGTAATTTTTATATACTTCAAGCTTTGGTTCTCTACATTTAATCATCAAATGAGAATTATACTTGAATGGATATGATGGGGAATGAATCTCATCGTATTCATGGAGACGGTAGTCCGTACGTACGCATGAGAGACAATATCATTATTTTTATATTAAAATAATATATAAGTGGATGTTATATCATATATACAGAATCATTATAATGTTATATTTATTATTTACATCAATTAAACATAATTATAATACCCATCCAAATAATAATGTTTTGAATAACAATTACACCATGACGTGGAGACGGTAAGTCGTACGTACGCACCTATGGTGACATTTCATTCAAAGGATTGATATATTACTGAATATGGTTGTACCATATTTATTATAACATCACATTAAATGGAATATTAAGGAGTTATTATTTTAGAATTGAAATAACAAAGAAAGAAGAAGTGGAAGAAGAAGGGATCTTGAAAGAGGTGGTGAGATTTTTACCTCTTCTTCGGGTTCTTTCTTTTGATTTGATCAAACGGGATCCTTAAGTTGGATATATGTCTAAAGAACGGCCTCTAGGATAAATTAAGGGATGTTGGGAGTATATTTGGGTATGTTTTTCCCGAACCAGAAGTCTTTGAGGTATGAATTTGAGAGAAGAGGGATTGTCCTTCTATAAGAGGGGTGAGAGGCACCTTAGGAAAAGCTAGAAACATTATTTTATAATAAAATCATATTCGGTTTCTAATGGCTCCAAAGTGGATTATTTAAAGTATAAGGTGTGGATAGGTCTAAAACAAATCAACCAATGGGTTTTAGATAGGTTTGGGTCCCTTTATTAACCTTATTTTTTAGTTATAACTCTTAGTTTATTAGTTAGACATTTATCATGTCAATTTGTATTTTTATATTATATGGTTAATAAACATATTATATACTTCTAAGAGATCCCCATGTTTTCCATTAATGATACACCTATCATTATATATGTTCTTTGTTAGATCCTTATATTTTTAGTAATATAATATCAATTAATAATATAATATTTGTTTTAAAAACTCATTTACGTCAATTTTGACACTATTCATTAATTGATTTTTTTAAAGTCTTAACTAGTTTATTAATTCAAAAAAAATCATTTAAGAAATACTAAAATTTCATATTTACTAATAAAATTAGTTTAGGGAATCAAAAAATTCATATTATATTTATTTTAACATTTATAATACCAATAATTTGATTCACTCATTAATAAAGAAAATACTACATCATTATTGTGTCATAAATAAATTTAAATAGTAAATGTCCTAAAATTATAAATAAAATATCATTATTTAGGAAATATTATTTTATTTCTAAATAATATTATTACTTAAAAATATAACATATATAACCCTATATAAAAATTTTCTTTCTAAAAGATATATGCTTATGTCATTTTTGTATTTACTTTTACTTAATTAATATAAAGTGTCATTATCACTTACTAGTGGCTCAATGGGATCTCAAAATCGACCCAAATACACTCAGGGTCGGACATGTATCATCCAATAGGATTAGGACACGTTGTAAGGGTAATTTAGTATTATTATAATATTATTTTATTACCCTTATTTACTGGATTTACCCTTTAACCATGGTAAATAAAATATTTACAGAAGTAATTATTCAAAGTGTATAAAAATAAAATTTACCTATTTACACAATTTGGACATCTTGATTCCAAATATGTAATCCATTTTTACAAATTCAGAACACATAAGTGGTAGAAATTATTTTAAAATTAATTCCCACTATCAAAACAAAAAGCGTTTTTTTTAGAAATACTAACTATCAAAAGATAGAAACATGTTTATGTCCCGTTTAAATTTGAAATTATGTCCAATTACCAACATAGTATTAAATGATAAAAATATATTCTAAATATACTTTAAAACCACTAAAATTCATAATTTATCACTCTTAATTATTTTGATTAAAAATGTTGTTTTTATTTAAAGTTTAGTAATTTTCACCATTCATCAAAATATGAAAGTTATCAGAAAATTACCAAAAATTCACCCTAATCTAATTTAGATATTTCAAAATCAAAAATTAAGTCCATATAGAAATATAAAATGTATAAATTTTAAAAAAGTGGGTATTACTATTCATAATGGCTAGTTTCTTTGGTTGGGGTGTGTGTTAGAACTCAAAGTTTTGGACAACACATTCTATTGTATTATTCAAAGAGAAGAATACCGTGGAAGCTTGGGGTGTTACATAAGGATTAATTAATGCCTTAATTAATTTATTTGTAGAGATATGAATTCTTTTTAATTCTTTTTAAATGCATGGAAATATTAAAATAATAGAGAAGTTATTTTTTTTATTTTGGCTTGGAGGTTCTTCTCTGGGGAAGCTTTGGGAGAACTCTTGTATGAACGACATCCTCCCAATGAATAATGCTACTCATCTCCAAAGAACGAAGAATATCGTCCTCAATCATCAACCAAGCTAAAAAATAAGGAGCCGCTCGTGAAGAACGTCGATGAAGCCACTTCCTCGGACGCTCCATGACGTCAACGAAACTACGACGTCGTCATTGAACAATCGTCGAATCAAGGTAAGGGGATTTGATTATTTTAATGTATGAATCTTCCCATAGTTCTTCGACATTTATTTTGTTTCGCCGGTGGCCAATTGTTATCACATAAGGTGGAGGGTGCGGGCCAAACAAACACTGCCTGACGTCCCTCAGTTGGTTCTCGTATGGTTGACGTCAGAGGTGGAGGTAGAAGGGTGCGGTGCCATCACACCATGCCGGAGAAGAACCACGGCTGACAAAAGAGGTGTGGTGCCGTCATGCCGCGCCCGACTAGAGGTATGAAACCATGGAAAAGGCGAGCCGCGACAAAGGTGTGCGGTGCCATCACGCCACACCGGTGAGGATCTATGGCCTCGAGGGCTACGGCGGGTGGAGAAGCGTGGCGCTGTCACCCCGCGCGGCGGAGCCATCATGTCACACGGTAGAGCCGAAGGCCATAGCCAGGATGGGCCGCAGCGGCGGTGGCGCAGTTCTGTCGTGCTGCGCGGTGGGTAGGAGGACCGCGGTGCCATCGCACCGTAGGGGCATCCTTCCGGGCCTACCACTAAGGAGCCAGACCAGCGGGACCACCCGGGTCCCACAACTCCTGAACTAACGCAACACGCTGGTTCTGTTCGATGAAACCGAAAGGGGGGGGGGGGGGGGGCGACGCCCCCTCCCTTGTGTGGGAGGTTAGAACGCCCTTAGCCGGGCCGCCCAAGGCCGGGCCTCCCATGGCTGGGCCGCCCAAGGCCATGCTTCCCTCGGTCTGGCCACCCAAGGCCATGCCACCCTCGACTAGGCCACCCTCGGCTGGGCCGCCTTCAGCCGGGCGGCCCACATCATGGCCTCCCCTTGGCAAGGAAACCCTCGGGTCGGGACGCCTCTTCGGGCCAGCCCGTACCCTCGGATTGGGTCACTTCCTGAGACCGGGTTGGACCTGTAGACCGGGTCAGACCCAGGTTCAAACCGGGACCGGCCGGGTCAGTCTGATAAGGTCCTACTGGACCCAGTCCCACTATGGGTGTCCGATTGATGTAACTCCTGTGGCGATGTAATTCTTGGAGTGAGATGACTCTTTTGGAATACTCCACTTGAGTTATGGATGCAATTGGGCTATGGTCGGGTCAGTTTGAGACTGAAAACCAACCGGGCCCCTGGAACGGAAATGCCAATAACTCAGAGACATGGTGTCTGATTGACGCGTCATCTATCACGTTTGGTTTCTTTTGATGAGACAAAACTACAAGATACATTAACTCAAGACTTCGTGGTAGTTGGTGTATCGAAACATGGATCGAGGAGAGGACCCCCCCCCCCCCCCCCCCGGAATCCGGTGTGCTGTGTACAGGAACCCTAGGGCTGGGTGCGACGATACTATACCAGAATCCTCAATGGGTTTGACAATGATGTCTTCTGTACCAGAATCCTCCATGGGTTCGACAATGATCACTACTGTACCATAATCCTCTGTGGGATCAACAATGATGACTAATGTACCTAGATCCCTTGTGGGTCCGACAATTCTAAAATCTATTCCCGTATCCGTTGTGGGTCTGACAGAATAGATAGTCCTATATCCTGTGTGAGTCCAACAGCTTAGCTAGTCTGATATCCAATGTGTTCCTGATAGCATAGATGAATCAATGACTACATATGATCATCTCTATCACTCTACAAAATATGTATACCTGTGTAATCTGAGTTATGTCTTTCAAACATTATCATCATGGTGATTGACTTTAATTACTTTGTGTAATGGATTGTGATTGGGCTCGAGAGTTGGAGCCAGACTGGGATTGATTACTTTCCAATAAGTATGGGCATATACCTAAGTCGGGTTGGTTGATAATTCGTGATTGTGTCTTTCTACTATGGTTTATCCTTTGTCAATTTTGGGAGAACTTCATAGAACTCGGGGTCCCCTACTGAGTATTGTAATACTCACCCCTACATGGGCTTCACCCTCAAATTGGTGTGTTCTATGCATATGATAAATATTAGTGATCAAGGCTGAGGATGACAGATGTGACGCTTCTCAGAACTGGACTAGACATGACATACCATAGGGATGAGTTGTTCGAGTTCTGTACGTACCCTTCAGTAAGGATTACCCAGTGGATGATCCATGAGTTTTTTCCCTTTTTTACTTGTACTTGTTGATCAATTGTGTTTTTATACTGGCACACTTACTTTCAATACCCTTTTCTTTTATATTTTAGTTTTTGTTTCATCTACAGAATGTGTTCAGACAGTGTGTGTTACAGGTTTAAAGGAAATGCATTCCCTTTTATCATGATTACACCTTTGGTTCTAGTCTCTAACCCCTAGACTATGGATGGTGGTCTTGGGTTAGTCCCGAAATGGTCCCTGAGGATGGGTCATGACATGGTATCCATAAGTGCTTCATGAAGGTCTTTAGATAGTGTCATAGTGTACATGTTTGACAATTTGGATGAAAATAGGGAAAATTTTGGCAGAAAAATAAATCCATCTGTCTAATGATTTGATCTTATTATCATGGGTATACTCTTTTGAAAGTTATATTTGGAAAAAGTGTTTATTCTAGATGATTCACCCATTTACGTCAGTGATGGGGGTGTATTTGATTTTGGTGTACTATATTGTCTAGGTCCTCCTAAATGCTGATGTTGATTGGATGATCAAGTATCCTCAAGAAGTTATTATACAATTATAATTTCAAGTTATACCATGTCATTTATGAGGGGATATCGTTCTCCTATTGAGATCCCTATATAGCTCAACCACAAGATTCTGCTTGGTAGATAGTTTGAGTAAGGGTCTGGTTAATGTAGTGACTTTTAGAACGACCACGTCATCCCCTATATTTTCGACTCTAAATTCAACTTCAACCATTCCCAATAAATTTTAGTTTTTTTTGTTAATAATAACATACAAAATTTTATTAGGGGTCTATTTTGTTAATAATATTAATGGAATTGATGATCAAATCCTCATCTTATGGATATTCTGTCTAGTGGGCTGATTCTTATTGTACCATTTGGCAGGGTGGGGCATGTGTATCTGGGAATCTAGGTATGAAATAAAAGACAAAATCTTTTTTTGTATCATAATTCTATGTTCAATTCTTACACACAAATCCCTTCAAATTTTTGGAAGTAATGATTTTTGAGGATAGAGTTTATGATGAAGTTGGATGTGTTTTATAGGAAGAAGTTGAATGTATGACTAGGTGTTTCCACTATGTTCATTTGATAGAATATTTTCTCTTGATCATTTTTCAAACTATACAATTTATGAAATTATGTGTATGCTTTTTCTCTGTTCTATACATTAATTTTAGTCCTTTAGATTGGTCGTAAAAACACATGACACCTGAGTGGGTGGGCTCCCCAACATTAATTTTTTAAAAACCACCATAATTTTAATGATGTACTTGAAAACAATAACTCTGGGATTTTATTCCCCAATACATGATGGAAGGAGAAATAGTTTTGGATATCATCAACACATTACAGGTTGGAATACCATTTTTAGTGGGTGTTCCATATCAAATTGATTTGCTGCAATGAACCCTATCTTATGAAGAATTTAGTTGGGATTGAGATTTGAGGACCTTCATGCAGAGTATATATAGTCAGATGGATTCCATTTCATAGTTCTATATTTATTTCCCTTAATCAATTCATTTCATCATCCTTCATATAAATACATTCCTCATGTGAAAGTGAATTAAACTCTCAATGATGTAGTTGATGAACAATCATAAATTTATCCTTCTACTTGTTTGATGTCTTTTGAGGTGTTAATAGTCGAGTGATTGGGGGAATCACAGATTCATGGAAACATTATGTTTCTAGGTTTATACACCATATTTAATTGGTTCCTGGTGGACCACATTATGTAGTAAAACATCCTATTATTTTTCCTCTTTTGAATAGACCTAGTGTTCAATAGAATATACAAGGGTAGAATTGATGAAATTAAGCAATATTTAATGAATTTAATGGATTAAACCAATAAATTTATGGGACTACATGTTTCTATTCCATCCACTAGCCATTTTCCTATCATTTTAAATTTCCCTATGAGATCTCTAGTAGATTTTAATCCAAAGGGAATCTCTTGATTTTTTAGTCATGCATATCCATAATGAGGATAATAGATCATGTGATTGGATAAAATGGGAGAACTCAATTTTTGGGGTTTCTTATAACCATGAGAAAGCTAATATCTACTGAGGAGGGTGTGGTTGATGTGAAATAGAACCAAACAATAGGATATGGTGATATTATTGTTCCACATTCAATTATCTTTGGGCCTAGTTTTATGACCTCAATGATTGTGCTAAAATATTCCCCCATCCCTATAGGATGGATTGTCCCCCCATATACCATGGATGTTACTACTATGGCTACCCTTCCAATTATACAATGTTTTCTTCTAACATGTGTTATTTGAATCATTTAAAATGGACTTGGGTCACCCGATTATGAATAAAACTAAACTATTTCAGAAATTTGTTAAATCTGATCGATGGTTTCTTCTAAATGAATGGATTTAATGATATTTTCATATTTATGAAAAAATAGTATCACAAAATACTACTCTCTTCTCAACTGACGTCAAAGAGAGTTGGCCAGTATATTTTTTTCCCCAAAAAATCAGTTGTGGAAGGGATCCATTTCATGAATCCTTTTTTCCTATAGAGCTATTGATTTTGAACATCCATGAGAGATACCAAGTCAATTTGGTGTTCAATACCTTCTGTTAACATGGAGTTTATTTGGTACACATAATATGGTAATAACTTTTCTCTCAAAAGATGAAGTGTTTTCCATGGGTTGGGGTGCTTTTCAGACACACAATCTTCAGTAAATGTAACTAGAATGCAGTAATAATGGGTGGATAAAGGGCAAAACATGATAATTAGGTCATATTTAGAATATTCTTTCATCATTTTTAGCATGTAATTTATGTCTTTCACCAATGATTCTTGTACTTGGTTTGACAAGAGTGGATACTTATTGAAATCTTTATCAAAAGTAGTGAGATTGGTTGGGACATAATATATTATGTTAGAAAGAAGGTGATCCGAAAATCAGTTCAAATAATGACCATCACCTTCAGATATATTTTGGTTGAGAAGTATTTTCACAAGATAATGAAAATGAACAAGAAATTAATAGCTTTACTTTCTCAAGTGACACATAATAGGATAGATTTCCCATTAGTATATTTCTAGTTGGAGGACCCTTATAATGATGTGAAATACTAATACATAGAAATATTTTGTAGTGAGTTTCATCATGGGGATGATTACCATGGTGGATTAAAGAAAGTGGGAAAAACTCATTCATATAGATATTCTAGACACATAGTGATATTTTCTGACTCTCATTAGGAGATATTCCCTAAATATTGATTAGATAATGGTCATGAAGAATGTATTCAGGGTGACGTGACCAAGTAGGACCTTAGGAATTATCAATTCTAACCCTATAATTTTTTAATAGCCAAGGTAGGATCTTGAGTATTAATAGATAATCTTCTAATGCATTCAATAGCTCTATAATTGAAGAGAGATGGATCAGAAATCGGATATTCCTTTTTTTTCATTGGTGAGGATTAATTTTGGATTCCTTCTTTTGAAAAAATAGGAAAAAATTCTCGGGGAAGAGGATCTTAGATAGTGATTCTTATTTAACTAGATCCCACGTTTCATAAAAAAATTTCCTACTGACTTTTAAATTTTTATGGGGGGTTTTCTCTATCAATGGATAGGCCATAGAAGTTGGTGAATATTTCATATCATTTTTTCTACATATCATTGGGGATATTTTCACAAAACTCTCCTAGAGGGGAGAATATTTGTGTGGATATAATAGGGAGGCATGGTAATGATCCACCAAATTAATATGGATAGAGCTATGTGTCATCCCTTGTAGAAGTAATTTTCCATTTTTATGAATTTCTGGAAGATTTATAGCATGTGGGTCGGGATATTCATCTATCATTTCACTAGATTTAGAATTTATTTGGAATCCATAGATAATATAGAAAGGATATATGGCCATTATTTGTCTAGATTATGGTTATATTTCATCTCCAATCATCCCTTTCCATCCAGTGGATACTGACGGTACACATATGTCAAGATAGAGAGTTGGGTCTTCCCTATTATTGTAATTTTGAATTTACCAATGAATTCTCAATGTTTTTCTAGAAGAAAAAATTAGCAGGATTGATGAAGGTAGGTAGGAGTGTGTTCGTTCTTATGAATTTTCATAATATTCATTTAGATGGAATATTTGAATTCTTTAAAAAATGTTTAGTGATAGGCTTTATTAGTGAGCATATCTATGTGTTCTTGCAGACAGTTTTCCACCTAGTTTGAAAGATTATTTTCCTTGAGTTTAAATTATTCTATCCCATTAAATTGATGTGGGAGGTTATATATTTCCGCTTATATTTTAACATCAAAATGAGTTGATGGGATTCTCTAGAGGGGTTATAGGTGAGACCCTACTCTTTTTTAATTAGTTTTGGACATCCATATTCAATCTTGTGTGATTGGATCTGAGTGACCTGGGGCGAATCATAGTGGAAGACACCCTCATCATGTTGATGGTTCACTGCCATAAAAAAATTATGACAACAATTGTTTTATGGAGAGCTTTGGAAGGACCCCTGTGTTATCTGGATGATGTTATATGTGGAATATTGATCTATGTTCTAATGAAAAGTGGGTGATGGGTTTTAGTATTATGAGGATAAACACTCTAAATAGTTTTAGATGATGATCTGTTCAACCTTATTTGGAACCATCAGATGTTAATGGATTGGAAATTGGAGGAGCTTTGTGATATGGAGGGTCTATCAAGAATCTGTATGGGCTGGGATTGTAATGTTTGGTCATATCTCCTAGATCAGTGAATACAAGACCAAGTGTTGAAGGTGTTGGGGTTATGACGGTATCCGCTTCTTGGAAAATTAATCAGACTAAATAGTATTTGTGGTATAAATTTAATGAAAATTGAAGGATTCCATTGGATCAACGGTAGTTCTAAAACAATGTTTCTAAGAAAAACGAAACAAGAAAATCCCAACAAAGAAGCGTCGCATTTAAAAAAACATATGAATGATGGAATTTCATTCATTGACCTATTTTTTTGAGTTAAAGGTGAATGATAGATGGGTTAAACCATCATATTTCTTATATATTCACATCTGGTTCACCATATTTTTTTATAGGGAAATTTGTGTTCAATGATGGATTACATTGGGTTTTGTTTTGTGTAATCATTCACAAAAATTTTAGTATCTATGAATTTTTTACATTGGGTTTATTCATGGAAACCAAAACACCAAATGGTTCTAAATCCATGAAGAACCTTATTTCTAACTGAAGAACCTCATTAGGGAGTTTGAAAAATTATTGTTATGAAATCACATCGTTTGGGAGTATGGGAGCTCATTCTCATCAAACCCTTTTTCATGGATTTTTTTTCCAACTCTGGGTCTCTCTTATATATTAAATAAATTTTTTTGATTCCTTCATTGTCTTCAATGTATTATGTGGATAATCTAAAATTAACAATATGTTATTATCATGCATATAATTTAGAATTATTTGTATGAATTTGAGGTTCTACATAATTGTAGATTTATGTAAATATATGAGGATCTCCATCAACGATATCCTCTTAAGTTTTGACTATTGACTCTTTTGTAGTTATTGTAATTATGCTAATTTGTTCCCATACTATGGTGTGCTCTGATTTTTATCATCTACCGTATTGATGGGTGTTGGTTTAATGTTGGGATCGTAAACATGAGTCAGGATTTCAATGTATCCTTATTTAGGGACTCAGAATCCACATATTTCAGTTCCACTTAATGGGGAACATTATGCATTTTATTGGCTTCTGATAAGGAAATGAACCTATAGTTTAATGTCCAAATGAAATGAAATCCTGGTGGAAGGTGAAAAGTTTATGTGTGGTGTGGGAATTATGTTTATGTGGCCCGATGACCATAAAATTTATATAAATTACTAGTTTTAATATGATCTAACTGAGAATATTCCAAAATATAACAACATTGATTAGGGTTGTTGGGTTTGATTCTTAAAATACATCATAAGTATCCCATTTGGATTGTAATCAAATCCCTCAAACATTGGTTGTGATGGAAGATTCCTATGTAGACCCTTTGAAGGACTGTCTGACATGGGAGTATGGCTTAATGAGAGCTTTAAATCCAGGATTATTCTAGAAAATCATAAATAGTTAAAAAGGACATGAGAGATGTTTCAACTCACGGTGTATTACCGGATTGTTTTGGGATTACCCTTGAAGAGGTGACCCATGTTTGAGTATGTTAATGTGGTTTTGGCTTATTCATAAATAGAATACTGAAAGATGAATTTAGGGATTACAAATACAGAGGATTCCCTAGTGAATAGGTGTTGTGATTGGGGATTAATACAGAGTATGAATCACATGTGAAATGTTTAGTATCAACCATGTAGGAGTCCTAATGGTTTGGTTGGGACATACACATTGAATGACTCCCAAAAGGATCGAGATCATATGGATTTCATGACCATCATCAACATCTATGATTTCATGAGTCATTCTCATTGTGAGAAAAAAGAGGGAAAAAAATATCAATGAGACCACACTGTCTTCTTTTAATAGACCTTTGATGCATTGAATTAAGGACCCATACCTATGGTGACACTTTAAAGGATGGTGAGAGGTATATCTAAAATAATATTCTCTACCAGAACATGTATCTTATCATGTGGAGTCTATGATCATCGATATCCACTAATCCTATTTGAGTCATGATGAGGTGTGTATGAAAGGTATTAAGAGGAAGACAAAGATATGGAAAACCAGAAAAATATCACATTCATTGGTGGAAGATGCCAAGGGTATGGGATATCCCTCAAGTTGTTATACCCTAGACCCAATTGTATAGATAATAGTAACTGAAATTCCCATATCCCCTCCCATTTGGGTAATCAGGGTGGGAAGACGAAGGAATGATTCTGGGTAAGTACTACAAAAACATCCAGTGGATTACTCCATGATAAAATCCATAAAATTAGTTCCTCATTGGGAGAGGAGGATCTCATTCCATACTGAATAAAAAATCAAGCATAAGCCTCACCCTCCATCATGAACTTATAGACTCAAAATATAATAGACAACTTCGGAACGACATGGTTCTAACCCTAGTAACCATGAATGGGAACTCCTTAACATTATACCCATGGTCAGGGTCCTCGTGACCATATGAATGCACATCCACATGATTCTGGAGGACCCTAACCCTCTTTTTGGAAAAGTGGGGGAGCCCTATGGCCATAAAAATGCATATCCAAATGGAATACTAGTTGATACACAAATTCCCATGGGTTTTGAAGTTGGGATGCTTCAGTGGAGGTTTGTACTTGGTCCATTTTAGACTAGGGATAAAAATGAAGGGGATTCCTACCCTTGGTGGCTTGTAAGGGGGGAAAATATGGATTTCATAATAAATGTTTTAGAGGGATAGAATGCATTGTGTAGGTCAAGGGAGGAACATGATGTTCCTCACGCAGTGGTGGTATAGTCATGGGTGAGCTATACATGCCTTGGGAAGTGGACCATTAGGGAAACGACACCTATGTGTGGATTTATCCTATGCACCACTGGTATCCAAAAGTGTCCCTAAATGGATAAGATGTACGTCCTTTCTTTTGGAAGGGGTCTCACAGAATTGTTTGTTCAATTGGTGTGAATGGGTACTCATGTAGCTATCTTGAGTTTTAGACACTAAATGGAAGTTGATCATAATTATCCCCATAATTGTCTCATCTAAATGGTTTTAGAGAGACTAATGATTATTTTTTAGAGACCTAGGTGAAGGGTTTGTGTGACTAGATCATGGGGGATTCTTTTTTTCGGATGTGAAAATGAGGATCCAAATTGTCCTATTTGTAGTAAAGCAGGTTAACTGGGTCGAATGATCATATCTTCATAGATACCATGCACTATTTTTTTGAACATGTAAATCTGGTTGGGTTGGATTTTCTTTTGGTTCCATGTAGCAGGATTTTTGGATCATCAGAATTGTAGCGCTATGCACACTGGGTGGATTGGGAATGTCCTATTGATTCTTCATGGGGCTCATCACCACTTCATCACTCTTAAGGTTATCTTCATAGTCTTTTCATAACACTTTAGAAAATGGAGTGTTGGAAATTTTATAATGAGTGAGAATATATGTGGGATATACTAACGAATGTCTATGAAATATTTAATTTCTGAATATAACCTCAATTGATAATAAACATATATGTTATGAAGTGAAATTTATTTTCATATGTAAAATAATTATTGTAAATTTACCAAAAATGTTTGAATTTTATGTTATATTTTCATTATCCTTAAAATTTTGAAATGAGGAATCAGTTACGTTTTTTTAGCCTTATTAGTTTTGTGTGTAGTTTTTATGGGGTAATCAGTAGGAAATCATAAATGTCATATTAATACTGATTATAGAAATTATATAAATTAATCGTTTTCTCAAGAAATTACCAAAGAGAGGATTATTATTTTCTATAACATTACATGATAGATATTAAATGTGTTTATTAAGTAGAAAAAATATTTATATTTCTTGTTATATCCATATTTTACTATCAAAGGGTGGTTGTAAAGATGATTCAATGTATGAGCCTGCGTAGGATTAGATTTTACCCATTGGATAATGATCATGTATTTGTATTTAGGTGATATAGGATTTTATACATATTTGGTTATGATGATGTTGGAGTTGGTGCCATATAACCAAATTATTTATACGTTAGGATAAACACGTATTAAATTGATTGATATTAATAAACTCCTTATCATATCATGACTATTCTTTCTACATGGCATTGAATGAGATAATGTTGTAAAAGTAGCTGTCATAGTAAAAGTTCAAAGAGGATCCCTAATATGAAGGTAACCTGGAAGTTCCATTACACTATTTTTGAATATATGTTCTATAGACAGATGCTATCATTTCAGGGACACAAATAATGAAGGCTGTCTAGGGTGGATACTCATAGGTCATTGACACACTTTTTCATGGTGTACACCCTTGGAAATGTCCAAGAAGATATTATGAGAACGAGACCCGACTGTAGTGTTATCAGATGTTCTAATATGTGAACATTTTTATTGGTATTTAGACATTAATATTATTATTATTGGGTATTATGACTCGCATTGATATATGTATTGGTGAAAAATGTGACAACGTATATTCACGGTGAGGTAGGATATATTGGTTGCACCATGAGTAATACTGCATTAATGAATAATGAAAGAATATATTTTCCCTCCTATTACATAAAATATTTTGATCTATTATTCCATTTTATGTAAATTATATATCCTAAATAAATCAATATCCTTGGTGTTATATAATAAAGATCAATTTAAGTAAGTTAAAGAATGAGAAATTGGGAATAGCGGTTGATGGAACATGAATGTAACCTACTTTATGGGAGATATCAAGACAAAGTGATTATATAACATAATAAGAATTTTTATAAGGTGACATGTCATTGTGACATTAAATTATTTCTATATAGGTTCATTGGCATGTAGCTATATTCTAGCCTTGCTATTTAGTATGCTCCACTTAATGCCACTGTGAAAGGGTCCTAGAGGGCCACACACTATGTGTATCAAGTATCTCAGTTAAATAATAAATTAATAATTATTTAACAAATTGAATAAATATTATTCCCATTGCTGTTTTAATAGTTATTCATAGATTCATGATCACATTTATTTTTACAATAGTTATTCAATAAAATACAATGTGGTTGGAATAATTAATAAATATTTATTTTCTATTTGTTGAATATAATATTAATATATTTTTTTTAGAATAATGTAGTGATATAACTTTAATAAATAAATAGTTATTATTTAAGGATCAATAAATATGGCGGAGGATTGGAGAACCATGTTAAGGGTCTGGTAAGAAATAATAATATTGAATATTATTTTATTAAAAAGTACTTTTTTATAACTCACAGGTTTTGCGAATGTGGGGAAATAATAATGTTGTAGTGATTATTTAACATGTTTGTTTCACTAGTATTAATAAAACAATTATTGAAATTGTAAAAATTATTTGCTACTACCCTATTGAATTAAATTACTATTTATATTATTCTCTTATTTTCCAATTGATATCTAAGAGATGATTGTGGTTATGCAAAATAAATTAGAGAAAACGATTAACAAAATAAAATAACAATATATGTTCTAATAATATTTTTTCATAATTAATTTATATAATTATTTAATGCATAATTTTATCCATCGATGTTAAGTGGTGATGGAAAACTATTAACATAAAATCTTGGTGTGGTAGTTCACCATACACTCGATCGCCTATTTTGATTCACAGTTGATGGAAGAGGATTTAGATGTTGGATATACCATTAACAAAATAAAATAGCAATATATGTTCTAATCATATATTATTTTAATATTATATTCGATAACTATTTTTTGGAGGTAGAATAATAATAAATATAAAACAATGTGTATATATTTTACCTATTCTTAAGTGATCCTCTTTAGGTTCATACCTAAATCATTATAATGAGATATTTTAAAAATGAATAAATCCTGTATGATGTGGTTAAAGATTGAGGAAATATATTTTTGTATTTATTTCATCAATCAAATGATTTTGGATATATTGAGAGGAAAGAAGATGGGGTATCCTTTTATAAGTGGGGATGATGACACACATGGAATTATTGTAAAAAATTATGTGTACTAGACTTTTCTACATAAAAAAATCCAAAAATGTTCATTCACTAAATATATTGTCACATTTATCAAAAGGTGTCAAAATATGGGTTTAGATATGTATATAGGTCGTTTTACCACTTATCAGTTTATTTTAACCCCCGGGTAAACTCATTTTTATATTAACCATTATAATTATGTTTTACAAGTTTATCAATTTATTTTTACCAAAATAATATGTTTATATTTTAACATAATATTTTTTATTATGATTCTAATTATGTAATCCATTTTAAAAAAATTAATTTACATAAGTTGATATTTTTTATTCCAAAAAATAAAATCCCAAATGAGATGAAATTTTTTTTTCCAAAGAGAATATCTTCAAGCAATTAAAACATTTTTGACTCAAAAATATATATGTAATTGATTATAAAAATGTATTGTATTAATTAATATATACTTGATAAAATTATTATTTTAACCCAATTTAATGAAAATTCATCCATACAAATTCATTAAATGAAACTGAATAAGAAATCAAATTAATGTTTTTTTTCACTATTTATTGAAAAGATTAACCTAATTAGAAATAAAAATTGGCCATATGTTAACATTGAAAATTTTATTCAAAATAGAAATTTTCTATTTCAAAATAAAATTTATCAATTTGAAAAAAATTAATTTTAAATTAATTTTCACAAAACATCCATATAAATCATTTTATATTGAATGAAATTTTCCATCAATATATAGTTATTAAATAAATTTAATTAGTTTTTTATTTATATGTTTTAATAAACTTTAAACATTAATCATAATTATACAAATTTTTTTTATCATTATTCATAATAAAAAGTTTAATGACTAGGATAGTTTAGTCCTTTTTAAGAATAATATTTGTTTTATTATAATGTTTTGTTAAAACTCGGTTATGCGTCTAACAAAAACTATTGAAAAAAACTAAATTCATTTGAAAAAACGAAATTCTTAAAAACAAGAGGTCTTACAGACACATTATCAATTGGGAATTAACATTACATATGGGAGAGAAGTCTATCATACTCCAACCCTTGGTATAGTTCAATCATCATCATTGATACATTTCGTGTCTAGAACCCCTTAGAGGGTTATTCATACTTGATTATCTTTATGTCTAAAGCACTCTGGCAATACCACTAAAGGACATTGAAATAATAAATAGTCATATCATTGTAAATATAATCAATGTATTTCATCATGATAATATATTATAAATTTTTAAGAACAAGTGATCAACTTCAAGAATTGTAAAATCAACATTATAAATTCTAATGGAATAAAACATCATATATAGTATCATGTGATTCAAACACACCCAAATGAAAAAACCATAAATTAATGACTCAATAATTTCCTATAAAAATATTAAATCATTTTAAAAATAATATATAAGGTTTTAAAATTGTAAGGAACTTCCTAAATCATGCTAATTGATGATGAAATCGAATATTCACCAAAATACCATATCTTGGATCAGGTTGAACACCCATAGATAACTACCTCAAAGGTAAAGTAGATGTATATAAAGTTCAAATTTTTCTATATAATGGTTTATAGTATAGAAACAAGAGATTTACATGTCATATAATCTAGTTCAAGAATCCCATATCACATATATTCCATCAAAATATATTCATTCATGATATATATAAGGACAATAAATCAATTCACCAAATCCATTGCTGATTACATAATTGATCTTGAATTAATCATTATTTTATGAATACAATATCTAGTATTGCCAAAAAAATCATCAATACAAACTTAATGTATCATTTGAAAACATAAACAATGATAATATTCAAAAACGATAATCTCTCAAAATTATTGATATAACGTAACGTTCCTGAAAACAACCACCGTTCAGGATAAATATATATCTGGGGAAAGGGATGTTTTTGGTGTGATCAAAACCACCTATTATCTAGAATTTAACCATAAATTTACTATTAAATAGAATATGAAACCACATATTCTGAAATTAAATTTGGGACTATGATTACATTCATGGAAATGGGGTTAGATCAATAAGAAATCATTGAACATATGTTTTCTCATCAAATACCTTAATTGATAGTTTTTAAATCACCTGGATCTTTCCAAATAAATCTTTAGAGGATCATAAATCATTAATATTACCTGTATGATTCTTCAGATTCAAGGTAAATTCTTGTGAAATGAATAAAATGTCAAGACAAACTACAAACGAAAATTAAATTGGATTTTAGGATCCTTTGATTCATAAACATAAGGAATGGTCACATGGATTTCTATACCATGTCATAACCATGTGAGGATAAAAAATCTCCATGGAAACATAAAAAAATTGGTCATTAGATTTTTCAAAATATGTGGTATCCTAGATAATGGAACGATGTGTTATATATAGTTTGGTAGTCGACATTGTGTTATTTAAAAACTGTGGGAAATAACTGTGTGACAGTCTAAGTGATGTAACATGGGGTTTTAAGGGAAGAAAAGGATTTGATATACTTTACACATGAATCATGTAATACCCAATAAGTTAGTACAAAATGGTATATTGATTCTTAGCAATTTATTATGGGTTTTTAAAATTATTTTCAAACCAAAAACCCTAATAATTTAATCTGGAACACTCTGAAACTTACCCATAGCTCATAGAACTCATCCAAATTGATTAATATCACAATTAATTATTAATACATGATGAAGTTAAAAGAAAACCCACCTAAATAATATGAGGTTTTTAAATTTCATTTAATACTTACTAAACCTTGTATCTAATAATAAGAAATGAATTATTATTCCATAGACATTTGAATCACATATTAATAAATAAGTATCATTTTTGTCATTTATAATCATAACAATAAATTGAGATTTATTATCCCTATCTACATTTAATAATACAAGAATAATGAATAGGTATTTAATAAATATATCATTTTATTATTAATATATAAATATAATAAATATTATATACTCCAAACATTTCAAATGAATATTACTTTTTATTGTATTACTCACAAATTCATATGATTAACATGAGATGAAGTCTCTGAAATCAACTAATTTATAATAACCTACAACAAATTAAAATTAAATATAACCCCTTTATCATGAATTCTCAACATCATTATAGTTTTACACTTATATTTATTAAAAGATTTTCCAAATGACTCATTATTTTACTTTTTAGTAAATGAACTTGTTTATTGAACACAATGGTTCTGAATATATCTAAGAAGTTCAATTCTATTAAATTTTATTTAGATAATAACATAAGTTATTCAAAACAAGGTGTAAATCATTCCTCACATTATCCATTTATTTCATATCACTTATGAAATAGGAAAATTATTATACACCTCTTGAAGTATATACCATCCCATATTCCATAAATAGAGAAGGTATCCGTCCAATGGTATTCATAATTGACCATTTTAATTTCTATGTTTCTATATAGAAATTAACATATAGGATAATGATATTATATATATAACGTATGTTTTTTACCATCGGGTCTCATTCTCATAGAATCCTACTCCAAAAACTACTATTGGTTAAAACCGGGAAGGTGTTATTCAATGTCCTTTTAGTCTACCACTCTGAAAGCCTATATCATTTGTGTCGCATAAAATAGTATGATCCATATATAGTGAATTTATTCAATTATATTATATTTTCACCATGTGGGTCTCCTTATAGTGGGTAGTAATAATGACCCATTAGTTATACATATATTATTTGGAAATTATCCAAAATTATATCTTATATAGGATCAATCCTAATGTGATTGGGATAATTTTTTATATTCATTACAATGAAACCATATAACGTTGTACATTGAAGTTGGATTTTAGAAACCAAATAAAAATCTCTATGTGGCATGTCTATAAAATTATTAATTTCCTATAGCACTTACATCTCTATTTGATGTACCAATCTGAAACAAAATTAATTTCATGTTCTATATAATGTTCCTAATATCATGAAATCCTAATTTGATATAAATCCAAGGAAATATATTTTATTATAACACATGAAATTATTGAAAAGAAATTATTTTTCCTCCATTAAGGACACATTAAGAGACTCCAAAAATCCACAAAATATATATTTTTATAATAACATCAACATATTTAACAGAACTAAGATATTGATTCATTATATTTAATTTATAAACCTCTGATAATTATCATTTAGACATCATCCTATATAATCCAACCACTCTGTAGATTATAATTTAATAATAATCTAAAAATTCAATACTAAAATAATATTTTAAAAATAGATACTTTAAATATTTATAAATTACGAATGAAATTAAATTTTATCATCACTCAATCATTTTATTACAGTCTGAATTTAAAATAATGAACACAGTTTTCAAAAAGAGACTTATCTATTAAATCATAAAATGGTGAAACGCTATAATCTTCAACAACATGATTCTTTGGAATGTAAAAAATAATTTACCTGAAAAACAAAAAAAACATACCCAAATACCAAAAAAATGGGCCAGTTATATCCTTACCTTTATATAAATATTACTTATAACATTGAATTTCATATTTAACTATATAAGGAAATAAATATTCTAAGAAAACACAAAATATAATTTAAAAATTTATCAATAATTCTATACTAATAATAATATATATATTTTTTATTCCTTTCCCACAAAAAGCTAAAAAATAGAATGTACTATTCATACCCACCCACATGGTCAATCATCATTCAATAAAAAAAATATTTACTCATTAAAATACAAATAGAGTATTTCACATAAAATGGTTGTTGATATTTTTATTTAATTAATACTTCCAAAAAAAATTAATATATATTTTAATGTTATTTTTATTTGAATTAACTAATTATTCATCCAAATTTATTTAATAACATTATTTTCTAAATTAATATAATATATTTTAGAGAACTCATTTAAAATATTAGGAATTAAGAGACATGACATAATATTTCAAGCTTTATAAATTATACATGTACATGATTCCGACATCCACTCTATATTATTTGTAAAAGAAGAATTATCAAATCATGAAATAAAATGTTTTTTAAAATTTCTGTTGTAATAGTGAAAAATTTCAATCATCCTACATCTCCCAATTAACAAGGAAATTCAACAAATATTTTTCTATGAAGAACAAGAACAATTTTGATCTCATTTTATATAAATGTTTTCTCCAAATTTTATTACTGATAATTATAAATCAATTTTAAATAATATTATTATATAAATCATATTTTCATTTTCAAAATTTCCCCACAAGAACTATTAAAATTATGACCACTGGGGAACCTCATTGACCAGTAGAGTTTTATAATTATTATTTAAGGTCCATAAATAGAATTGAAAATTATATACCCTCAATATCAAATCAGTCAACTAAAAAACAAAAAAAATCCTCCATTAGAATATCAATCTTTATATATGAAATTATATTGAAAATTTAACGATAATGTTAAAAAATTATATTCTATAAAAATTTATATGTCAATATCAAATATTATGAATATATAAATAATTGTCTCCCCCAAGATTTGTTTAATAAATAAATATTTTATTAATTTGGATGCTTATTTATAAAAAATGAATCTTCATTTTAATCCCTTCTCTAAAACCTCAGCTATTGACTCCATCGTAATGACATCTGTTTTACTTATATGATATGGTAGATTATATTAACATTATATATATAACCATTGATATATAGTTACATGAAATCAACATAAAAATCAATAGAACATGAGTAATTGGGATCTAAATATTGATCCCAATATACAATGTGTATTTATTAGAATATTAGTGATATATAGCACACTTATAATATAATAATTCAACCTAATACATACGTATATGACTAGGATTTCATGACACGAGAACCAATGTACTTATTCATATCCATTTTAGTGACACATGATCTACTAGAAGAAAAACCAAATAGTTTACAAACAATATTTTATTATTTACATTAATTAAAAAGAACCTATGGGTAGTGGATCATGGAATATAATATAAAAGATACGATTCCAAAAATGATTTGATAACGAAACACCACACATTTTGAGTGAATATTTATATCATTTATCATGTAATATCCTAAAACATAGACCATGAAATAGAGGTGTGGATGAAAAATCTCTATAATCAGGGAGATAATATATATGTGATGGATTAAGAATCATCTTGGAAAAGAGAGCATCAATTTGTGCAGAATATCATGACACACCATAAATAATGGAAATAGTAAATTTTTTATAAAAATGGATATAACATCCCAATTAAATAATAGAATAAACTAGATAGGATCACGATTAATAGTAGTTATATTCCAGCATCATAAAAAAATTCAGGGGAGAAGTTTCACAGTAATAGTGTTTTCAATCAACCATTTTAATAAAAACATTAAAATGAAATACACAGCCAATTTCCAAGTTCTATAATAGTATCATGCATATTGAAACCAACCATTAATATTAAATTTATCAATTGATCTATAAATCCTTAAAATAATGCAATTAAATCATAACACAAATTAAAATCATTTAGTATCAATGCGTATTACCTCTTTAACATTTTTTAAATCATTGGTTATAGTATGATAAAAAAAATAAATTTTCCTTCACACACGAAGGAAACCACATCCACAAATTGTTTAACCTAAATTATTATTTTACAATGATTAAACTCAATTAAATCACCTATATGGTGATAAAATAAATCCAATATAAAAATATTATTCTATACCTTGTCTAAAAAATTCAAAATTTTTCTTAAAACCAAAAAGACCATCTAACATAAAAACCAATCATTAGTCATTTAGAATCCCTAACACTAATTGATCTAATAATATTACTATATGGAAATTTATTCACTCAACATCATAGAGAAATTGTAGGATTCAAATTAAATCATATTCCACAAAATGTTAAAATATCTCATAGAAATTATACCAATATCCATTAGTCACATTATAAGAACATACTCTTCATTCTACGTTTATGGAAAATAAATATAATGTAACTAACCAATAAAACACTCTAGATAAATGTCACCTAATAATATATATGACATTAAGGAATTAATATTATACTCAAAATAATTACCCAACTCTCTTGTATCTGTTAAAGATAGATTTATAATAACTATAATGACATTCAATCACCTAATAAAAAAAAATATATACCACTATAACTATTTTATTATGAAATGAGTGTTAATTTAATGATAAATGAAATATATCCCAAAAATAAATACCCATTTTTATTTAGTTTCATATAATTATGCTCCCAACATAATGGTTACATGGTCACTGAGAGATTTTAATATCAGTAAATATTGAGTGGAAGAACAATTTTTTTCAAAAGTAGACACAATAAAAGCAATATTTATATTTAAAACCCATTCAATCCTCATTAATATATCTGTTAGTCAAATTTAATTTATTGAATATGTATTAAAATATTAAACTTATGAGTTTGTTCGTCATAGATATATTGTCACTAAACATGTTATTATATCATTTATTAGATAAAAAATCTTTATTTGATTCAACCTCATTATATTGAAATTTAAAAATTATTCAAATGTTCTTAAAATGAGGGGTGGGGGGTTCAATTTCAAAATTTTATGAGGAAAAAATTATAGTTAGTTATTTGAGATTAACTTATCCCCTCCAATGGTATCCAAATTCCATTGAACCATAAAGAATTAGACCTTATTAATTAAATAAAATTTTAGTGGAGGGGGATAAAATTTATGGGGAGAAGTTCATCACTAATAAAATAAATGAAAATTAAAATGATAGTATAATTTGTAATAATTTTAATTTATTTTATATAAATTATCTTAACGTATATATATATCTGGGTGGTTTTCCATCGGACATGTCATTTGATTTAATCATATATATTTCAATATATTCCCAATCGAGGCTACACATAGAACCCCCCTCCTAATATATATATTTTTACTTCTTGAAAACAATAATTTTGGTTATATTACAATACTAATAAATATTTATCTATGATTAGTAATAAGAACAAAATCTGGATAAAAAAGGCCACTAAAAAATTCTCTAATTTATATTATGTATAGTAAATTTCGTAATTTTTAATAGGTATTATTGAATTCAAGGTAATTAAAAATTAATAGGTTGAATTATATGATAAATTTTATTAATTAATCAATGTTATGGTATTTTACAGTAGTGACACCATAGCTCCCTTATTCTGATGCTTACAAATTGTGTTTTAATTCAACCTATTTCTTTCTTCTATAATGAATAAGCCAACATGGGATGTTCAATTTTTTGAGTTTGGAATCCTATTCCTGGGATAGATAAAAAATAGTTATATAATAAAAAATTTTATCTTCAAAATATTATATAAGAAACATATCATAAATATGTTAACAAATTTCAATGAAATGAGCAGGGAATATAATATCAGGATGGAAATATTATTTGAAATCATTTATAATTGTGTTATTTTGATGATTACGAGGCTCATGGTATTCCAATGAAACCTTATAGGGATTTGTGAGTCCTTTATTTCGTAAAAAAGATAGTTTTGATATTTTTTCTAGACTCCATAAACCCAATCGCTTTTTATACCAAACACATCATAATTATTTTTTGATGATATGAATAGCCTTATTCTTCTTCAACGTTACTAATTAACATCAATTAAAAATACAACGATGCAATATTTTTTTATTGTTTTTACCAAAAATTGAAACAATGTACTCTTATCCCAATAAATCCATCAACTTATTTTTATATAACAATCCAACCCCTAATATATATCTTATATAAATGCATCATGTTTCCCATTCATTCTATACAATTTCCCAATTATGTTTTGAATTGATAAAATATCATTATATATTAAAACAATTCAGGTTCCACTAAACTATAAAAACTCGGAAATTTATTTTACTTTGGTAAATATTTTGTTTTTAAATTTATCACACATGATATCCTCTTTTAACTTTATATTAATCCCTTTAAATTTCTCACTTTTCATTAAAATTAAATATAACGTGAATAAGATTGACCATTATGAGGTGAAAAATAATCCATGGTGAGTCATGAATATTCATTACTAGTTTCATAACAAATATTTATTTTCCTATAGATAAAAAACGATGCAAGAACCCAATAAATATATATAAACAAAATCTAGTTTTTGGGAGTTTAAAACCAATTTAATTAGATTGAATTAAACACTATTATGTCCACAATTTTATAATAGATTATCCGATCTATTTTTTTTATTTTTGATTATGTAGATCCTTATGAAAACAAATATTATATATAATTTTATATCAATATGCGTTAATGTTTCTATGTATCTAATATAAGAGCCAAAATTAATTTTAAAGGAAGTTAAATGTAAAACATTTTTGGAACATAACAAAGTTAAACCGAATGTAAAAAAATACATTTCCTAATATAATTAAACACATATTACTATTATTAATATAAATCATCAATACACAACTAGTAAACATAATTTAGTAATTATTATAAAAATTAAATCAAATTGTGATTTGTAACAATTAAAAAGAAAATATTATAAATTTCAAAAAATTCAATAACGCATTCATTCAATAGGGAAATTATTTTTTTAGTTCATACATTCTCTATGTCTACCATCTCCACCATCACCCTTAACTATGATTTTGAAATTATGATTGATATAATACATCTATCATCAATGTACACTATAAACAGAAAATAATATTTTTTGTTGGGTTTCTAGAAGTTATCCAATCATAATAAAAAACATAGAAATCAATGTCTGTAAATATGATTTAGTGTATTATTGTGAACCAGAAATTACATAGACTCCCCATCATTATTAATTAACCTTTTTACTGAAAAAATATCATGAATGAATTCTATTAATAAAAAAAATAAAAAACATAATATAAAGATTAAAATATCCAGGATAATTAATGTTAATGATACTTATAATATTTATTCTTGTGCCATGAAACCCCATGATTTTAAATTAACACTATTTTTGATATTTTATATTACACATAACATTGAGACTAAACAAAAAATATATTATTATTTAAATATAATAGTTATAACCTATCTGTAAAATTTGAGATTATAAATATTATAATGTATATTATGATATATATATTTATAATGGACCTAAAATATAAAACATTATCGATTAATTATCATAGAACATGTAAAAAATTAATAAGGTTATTTTATTCTTTAGAAATACGTCTCATTCAAAAAGGTGTTTTCTTGATATTTACAAGTGAATATTATATTCTTTTTTGTAAAATATATAAACATAATCATGTAAAAATGATATTATTTTTATATAATCATAAAAATATATTTATATAAGTGGTTGAAATTTTGTGTCTCTTCTAAAAAAATTCATTTTTAGATCACAGTTAAAATTCTATATTTTTTGCAAATGATATTTTGGTTTCAACAACTTATGATGTTAATTTTTTTTAAAAAACATTGAAGATAAATTATATATATTATAATATTAAATATAAAATAAATTAATTCCAATAATTAGTTTAATGTAAATTATTATAAAAATAATTTTAAGCATATATATGAATTTTTAAGGTAAACTGTGTTTTTTCTCTAAAAAGTATGTTTTAACACGTTTTTACCCCTTTTTTGAAATTAATTTTTATAATTTAGATGAATTTAATTTAATGAAATTTATTTTATCTTTGAGTTAATAAATAATAACTTATTATTGGAAGATTTTCCACTGAACTTATTTTTAAAGAATAGTATAGAATATATTTTTAAGCAATAAGGTATATTTTATGACATCACAATACATAGAAACTATAAAAAATTTATGAATATTATTAAATAAATAAAAAAAGTATAAAATTCATGAAATATTATTTAAAATAATTTTATACATAGGTATTAGATTTTTCCCCATAATAAATATGAAAATTAATTTCAATGCTAAAAGAGAGCTTACACAATAATGGAAAAATAAATTTTTTAATAAAAAATATAATTGGGTAGAGATAATTCCTTGATCAATATAGATATTTAATTTTTTTTTACTATTTTAAGGTTTATTGATGAGTTTTATATTTATATATCAATTGGTATATCTTGATTCTTATATTATGCTTTTGTAAGGCTGTATGAGTGACAAATAACAAAATAAATATGTATTTGGGATTTATATGTGAGTTAAAATAAATATTCAAAAAATATAAATATGTTTTATGATAAAAATAATCTTATTTGTCTTTTTCTTTTTCTTTTTTTAGAAATTATATAATTAACTTATATATTTGTGCAATTCTAACAAAACATTAATTAAAATAGTAGAAAAATCAAAAACTAATATTAAATATATTATAAGTAATATAATTTTAGATATTTATAGTGATAGAGGAATTATATAAAATAAGAAAAAAAATTAAAGATATTATAAAATACTTTTTTCAAATTAGATTAATCATTTAGTTTCTTTTAATGTCAAAGTAACGAATATTATAAAATTAGAAATATTGACATTTTATGGGATTAATAATTTATAAAATTATCTAAAAATAAAAAAAAAATATGAAATATGGGTATAATATATGGTCTAAAATTTGATCCCTTTTACATTTATTAGATATTTATAGTACTTGTATCCAGAACTGTCCTAATATATATTAATTTTATTATAATTTTCTAAAGGAATCCTAAAAAAAATTTAAAAGTAACATCCTAAATCACTTATTGACACCATATTAAGGCATATATCTAAACCATTTCTAATAAATTCAACTTTCAAACATCCTTATCCATGTTCTCGAGGTACATGTGTCCTAAAAAGACTAACTTTATGTCCATAATGAAATCAATTAAAGATGGTACCCCAAATAAGAGGTATTTGTTTTACACAAATACATTAATTTTTTTCTTACACATTATATTATGGTGTTGTTTCGATCCTTCATTAATAAATATAGCATAATATATATAACTAGATTTATTATGACTAATATTAAACCACATTCAACATTTTATCAATCATATAAAATGTGAAAACATCAATCTTGTATATGTACAACATACTATTTTTACATAGTGGTGTAATTGGTTTTTCATCACTATTTGACATTGATGGAATTAAATTTTTTATTAATGAATATATATTATATTAATTAAATAATAAAAAATATTAGATCATTAATTATTCATTTAACTTATTTGTTCCATCCCTCAAAAATTAAAAAAAAATTATGTGTATATATGAACTTCTATATCTATGAAAAATATAATTAATTATTATATGTCTATATTTATTATTTTTTATAACTATATATAAATTTAATTTATATGATATTGAAAACATAAATAATATTATTTTAATTTTTTAGGAATTATAAAATTAGTATGATAAAGACATCGAAGTTCAACCATACCTTAAAATTGAATAAGTTACAAAAAAAAATAGTGATGTTTATAAAGAATTTATAATGCATCAGTGATAAAATGTTGTTATAAAATCATGTATGGTATGATATAAATTCTTATATATATAGAATATTTGTATTATATATATATATATTACATGAGGATCAAAATCATTCATTCGAAAGAGAATCTTATCTAAGGGTTTCTCACGTCAATTTTACTTCTGTTAGTGATGTTCCATATTCAACATTAATTTTAATTTGGTGGTGTATATACACCCTACTTGATATATTATATCTAAAATCTAGTTTTCTGCATTGTATCTAATGTTTCATTTGAGGTTTTTTTCATGTGGATTATGATAAAAAAATGTTTCTAAATTTGCGAGGGTAGATTTATCAATATCATAATTATTCAAGAATGTTTATGTTAATGTCTCCACAACTGAATTTTTTTCTTGAGAGAAAATTTCATTAAAAATTTATTTAACTATATTTTTTTAGAATTATATTTTTATTAATAAAATTCATTTTCCACTATTTATTTAATTTATAAATTCTTTTAAAATGAATAATTTTTTATTTTACAAATGAGATACTTTTTAACAATATGAAGGGAATGTTTTTAAAACTTATATAACATGAAAAAAAACATATCACCATCATGATTCGACATGGATACGTATAATCCTTTACATGGTTACGTGGATCATTTTAGTGAATTTTTTTCATTGATAAAATCATATTTTGTAAAAAATAATTGATTTTAATTTGAAAAATGGTATTTTCTCAAAAAAAATTACAATGGTATTATTTAATTATTTTCATCTATGTTAATATCATTTTGTGAGTATTATGATAAATATATTTTCAATTCTTATGATACAATATATAATATTTTATTCAATGTTTTTTGAAATTTCCCATGGTGATTTATTAATTCTATTCTATTCACCATGTTACTCTCGATAGTTTATGATTATGTTTGTTGATTGGGAATATTATTAAAATTCCATATACCAGTTTCATTATAAATATTTATCTTTATTATGATTCAAACATTTAATATGTGGAATCAATTAAACTTACTAATTCATGGTTAGATCCAAGTATATACCCTGAAATCATCAGTGAGAATCAAAATAAAAAATAGATTATGAATTGGTAGGGTCCTTTTCCAATTTTTGTATGATGTCATGACAAGAGGCCTCAATAGTATGTATATGTTGTATTTTGTTATAAATTCCATCATTATTAGTTATAAGTATATATTTTCATTTTTTTTCTCTTCGATCTCTACCTTCACATTATTAGAATTCCAAAATAGTTTTCAATCAATTAGTTGACAATTGTTATGTAATTTTTTTCATCCTTATCATCATTTTTAAATTATACCTCTATCTAAAATTTTATCATATTTTTGTCAAATTATTTTTAAATAATATTATAATTTTTAAATTAATATATAATGTAAATCGATGTACAACTATATTTTATGATTGAACTCATCATTAATCAAATGATCAACTGTGTCTTATATATCATATGTATAAATAATATTAATTTATTTATGATATAACTCATCATTTCATAAATTAAAAATATTTATTCATCATGTTTGTTTGAAATTATTTTTTTCAAATTATTTTTACATTTCATAAAATGTTTTATACATTTATTATTCCCTAAAAATAAAAAAATTGTATACAAAATGTCAATGGTTGTTCTTTAAAGATATGAATGCTTAAAATCATCATCACTAATAAATAATAAAATGGATTCTATATCATTAAATTTTCAATAATAAGTTCTAACTGTGGAATTTCATTAATCCCCTTATAAGAATATTTTTTCATGTATCTCTTTATTAACACACAAGATATAAAATTCATGTCCCTGTAAATTCATTTTATTCTTCATTTTCCATTGTTTTTAATTGGTTTTGTTGGGTTATGAATTAATATTGGAATATTTAATTAATATTTGAAAAAACATTTTGTAATAAATAAATATAAAATATATCTAAATTCAGGATATTTATTAATTAATCGATTCAAAGTACACCAAATCATTGTGAAGTTCAATATTCCATAATCATAATAACAGTATAATATGATTTATATTATAACTCATTCCTAATATAGAGTCCATCTACTGAATTACACCCTTATCTATTTAATAGTATGAGATAAACGTAATTTAATTTCAAATGATCCTTTTATAGTTATGAATGAATAAAAAGAAAATATAAAGGTTGATTAATTTTTATGTAGTATCCACTGTTATTACAAAATGTTTTAAAACAATTTATGCCTCTGAATATTTACTCAGTGCCGAAAAAGATGTCTACACCCATTGAAATGAGGGTGAGAATTTTATGTTGAACATGACAGATAGACTGAAAAAGTTATGAATCATTATTTCAATTATTATATTTGGAACCATATCTAAAATAACATGGATCAATGGAGTTCCTATCGTAGAATTGAAATATTCACATAACATATTAATATCAAAGTTGGAATGCCAATTGGTTTCTTGTCTTGTGGTGAATAATAACTGAATATGCAACCACTTATTTAGCAGGGTTCAATGTTTTAACCCCCATTGGCTCCATTTAGGGTTATTTTTTGATTACATAATCTTAGTAGGCATGGGTACATTGGTATTCAAATGAGGAGGCATAGTGTGGTCTATGTGTGGGAGACATCAATGTATTTTTTCGATATAAATAAAATTTGTGGAAGTGATGGGTGACTTCATGAGACAAAAAAATGAGGAAGATTTTCCACCTCATTTCAATGGTGGATGGTGGTGATCCTTGATGTGCATTTGATGAGTTGATGGAAAGAAAATCTTTTAGAAAAGGGGAAAAGGGATTCTGATGTGACAGACATGAGTCTATGAAAAATGAGATGATGGTGAGAGGGTCTATCGACAATGGTGTTGATGGTGAAGTGTTGATGAACCTAGTTTCATAGTTGTTTGATGGGTTGGTCATGTGGTGTGGGCCCTTTTGGAAATTGTATAATTGGTATGACACAATGTATAGGGGTTTAAAACCCATAGTTGTACTAGTTCATGTACTCGGATATCTCTTTAACCAGAATTGAAGGAGGGATTAGTTGGATTAATATAAATATTTTGGGGGATTCCACCTAGCTCTTAAAAAACCAAAGGTGGAAGGAATCATTTGGATGGTTCTTAATATTAGTTAACATGATTATATGAAAAAAATCTTATCTTATGTAGAGAATGAAGCATGTAATTTAGTTTCTATTCAGTAGTAATAAATTATAGGATGCTATGGGAAATATACTTTGGTGATATATTTTACTAACCTTGGAACAATGTTTCTCCAGATAAATGTAAATAATTGAATCTGAGTAAATTTTACTATATTTGGAATAATAAATAAATACATTAAGTAATTTAAAATGAGATAATCATAAAACATGATTAGTTTAATTAAAAATGATCAGTGTTTGAAAAAAATGAATTTTGTTATTATTTTTCAATTATATACATGATTATGTTTAATTTGAATATATTAATGACTATATAGGAAAAAAATTTGGTTGAGTTTTGAAAAAAAAAATGCATTATAAAATCATATTCTATATTGTTTTTTTGAAAAAGTATTATAATTGTTCATAGAATAATGATTCTATAATAATAACCTTAATTAATAAACTCATGATCTATGTTTTAAGAAGTATTAGATTAGAATTGTCTACCCAAATCAACCTAGAAGAAGGAAAAGATGCATTTAATTTAGACATTTTCATAAACTAAAATTATCATGTTGTGGTTTTTAATAAATCATGAAATCGTTTTTGTTTTAGAGGAATATTTTAGTGGTTACCATTAAACATGACATTGGGGATTTTAAAAATACCAAGAACATATTGGTGAAAGGGTAATATACCACAACTCCTCATTGGATTGCGAATTGATTTGTGTTACTGGACATAGGTGACATTACCCAGATAATAATGTCTGGAAATAAATTTCTAGGAACTTATAGCCATAAGTGAGATTATTTTTTTATTTATAAAAATTACAAACCAAGATAGAAATAATAATTAAAAATAAATTAATTGTGTGTATAAAAATACAAACAAAACAATTCCTAATCTAACCAAACCAGATCACAGTAAAAATATAATCCATGTTACATATCCAATGGAAAACCAAACTGAAAACAACCCCAATATTCCATATATATAATCCAACAACACCCAAAATTCTCCAAAATCAAACATTGAAAGCCACCACTAGTAGAAAAATGTCTTCGAAATCAAAAAAAATTACATATGTTTCTTATAAAATGATGTAAAATATGATTGACATCTGTTTTTGACATCTGTTATTGATGAAAAATAAGTTTTTTGTCAGTTTCATTTTGGAATTGGTTTAATTTCATTTCTGGTTTTAGATTATATACTAGGTTTCCATTTTCTTGGGTGTAGAGGTAAGATAGATTTATTGATTAATGGTTATGGATATCAGAAGTTGATCTTCCCTAACAAAAGTATTATGAAGCCCATATTTTAAAGGCCATAAAATTTAATTTTTAACTCTATTTTAGCACCATGAATACTCAAATCAATGATTAATAAATTATATAAAATATCGTAGAAACAAATTTAATTTTTTACATTTATTTTTATGAAAATGGGCACAAAATATATTTTTGTTTTACATTTTAGCAACAGTTTTAAAAGGAATGAATTTTTTTATGTTTTAGCATTGTTTTATTTAAAAAATGAAGTCGTTTGTTTAATTTATTCTACTGTGTTTTGATGTTTTTGATGTGAAATTTGTGTTAACATTTTAAAAATGGTTTATTTATAAACCGACAGAACAAATGATATCGATTTTCATTTTTTTTCATTAATTTTTTAAAAGAACGATGTCAATGACTACTCAAAAATTCATAAGATTGGTATTATAATTTTTTTCATCGTGAATTTTTAACATTTTAAAATCCCAATTACATTTTCATACAACACAATGTAAAATATTTTCTCTTACTATATATAAATCTGTTTTCTCTTTCATTTATCATTTTTAACCCCTTTGGTTTAATCAGGTTTTCAATGTGGCTTCAGTCAATGAATTGAACGCAATATCTATTTAATCATTTTTTTCATTACAACATGATCCATTAATTTATAAAAACATAGGTTTCATGAATATAAATGTGAATTATTCTAATGACTGAGTTAAAAATATAAAACATTTGGATGGTATTTACCAATATTGTTAGAATTTTTTATATCTGTCACTGTTTTCATTTCTATATGAGTTCTACCTAAATATAAGAGATACGATTATAAGAAACATATAATTTTGATTGAAACTATAAAAAAATTAATATATATTCCAAATATTATATTTATTATATTTTATTTTGTGTATGTGAGTTTCATTTATGTTTCTCAGGTTATATTTGAAATGAGTTGTACTAATCTAAACATTGATAAGTTCAATTTCTAATAGCCATAAATTTTTATTGGTAACCTTGTGTTAGATCCAAATATAGTCAAATTGAAGCTCAGAAAATTCTCTAAAAACATAGAAGAAAAAATTAGCTTATTGTCGTCATTTTTTGTAAAAATGGACAGCAAATTTTTAGCATTAACAACTTCAGTTTTTTTAAAACCCATTCCAATATATTTTTTTTCGCTTTTTGACATCGGGTTTTAAGGAAATTAATGCTAAAAATGCTATTGGTGGGTATTTTTGGAATTATTTTTTACTAATACTTCACAAATAACACTCTTAGGATAATAAATAGTTTTTACGACTATAATAATAGAACACAATGTAAGTCAAAATAGGTCACAATAGTTTATATAAAAAATAAACACATATTACCTAGAATATAAATGAATAATTCATTAAAATATCACATATTAAATTTCTCATGCTCATCATATGATTCCACACACCCCAATATAGTCATGTATATTTGAAGGTCCCATACTCCTGATTTGTCTCTTATCCATCCTCTATGTCATTACTATGAGGCAAATCTATTGGTTACCCAATGGAACATGCCCCATATATTGGGTCATGTCACTTTTACTGAAATAGAAAACATATTTATTCATTTTTGTATTTAATGTATGAACTCACAAAAAAATTCATTACAAACTCCATGAAAATCCAATCATATAAAGATCATTTAATAAAATATTTATGTTTTAAAAAAAATTATAAACAACATTTTTCTTTGTTTAAAAATTACCAAAATTCTAAAATATGAATTATAAAATTAACTTAAAATTGGATTTCCAAAAAAAATATCAAATTTTCCAAAATTTCCCGAATCCATCAGTAAAGAGGGATTCCTACAATAAGTACACTTGCATTTATCAATCAAGTCATGAAAAATATTCATTTTAAACTTATCATTCATGTTGTAATCATGAATAATTGAAATAGAAGAAACCTATTTCACAAACATAATATATTAACAATAACAAAAAAATAGGTCACTATATCTAATAATGATACACCATTCCATCTATCAATTCTGTGATAAAAAATAAAAAATCTCATCAACGAATATGGATCTATACATATCAGATTAGATATATGGTCAATGAAATATAATTATATAGAACAGAAATAGAACAACCAAGAATGAAGATTTTCCATTGAATATGGGCCTCCATCATTTGTTTATTACAATAAATATCATTCATGAAAAAAATGATATGAATCCAACACTATTAAAAAAATGATATGTATTATGGAAGGATTATGGGATAATTAGTTCCTATGGGTTTATGTAAAAGTAATTTCGAAAATTTCAATGGATGATTTTATATCGCACAGTTAGGCCAAACAATTTAGAAAATTTTTCCCCAACCATGTGAGTGCTAACATCTAAATCTAGCCCCTAACATGGTTGTATCACATGGTTAGAAATAAAATGACTAATTACTTGATTTAAATTATCTCCAATGACTATTGTCTTGGACAGTTTGTCATTATATCATTATCATGATTTTTTCCAATTGTTTGTCAATCGTGTTCATGCATAGTTATAATTTTTTCCCATTAATGATTTCATGAAGGTATGTCATTGGCTTTAATAACCATTATTATATTGTAAACCTCCAAAAAATCCACCAAAACGTGCCAAAACACTTATCAACATTATAGAAACAAAACATGAACATTATATATTCCTAAAATACCAAAACAAAGTGCAATTTTCATGAAACTTCCATGAATTATTTTCACCATAGTTCATACCATCATCAAAAAAATTGAAAATCAGTGTTTTCCTTAATCAGTTGGTATATTTCTCTAAAATTTAATTTTCACTCTCACCTTTTCTCCACAATATTCTCATGTTTCCGTAAAACCCACACAAGATCGACGCTTTTCTCATGAAATACTATTTATTAACTATACAAAAATTTATACATTTACATGAAAAAAATATGATATATCACTTGGTTAATTTGATCCCATTGAATCTCATGGTCTCGATTATGGTTTTAATTATGCAATTGATAATGATAAAACACATTGATCACGGAACTTATCCTTTGTAAAAAATTAAACTGATATTCCACCTCACAAATTCATTTATCAATCTCGAAAGGGCCAATATACGAAGAAGAAAAAATTATTAGATTTATAAAATAATTCCCATTACTTATTTAGAGTGAAAAATAAACCATAAACCCACATATCAAATGAAAATTGTCATTGATGTTGACCTAAATACGAATTTCGATGAATTTGTGTCATCTCTATTATCTTTCTGATCTTTTGAGTCTTTTTTGTTATCACTATCCCATGAGTTGGTCAATCAATTGAGTTCCTCTACTTTTACATCCAACAATGTTGATAATGAAAATGATATTCATACAATGAATCAAAAAGGGCCATATGTATTGAGGCATGATAAGAACATTTTTATTAGAACTCCACTAATGGTATGTTCTCTAACCATGGGCCACAAAAATTCATTACATAATCCCCATGAATGCCATGGATTTTTTGGATCATTATTTCATATTTTAAATACATTTGTGGATGATATTCCATGCTTATAGTCAAATTATTGATAATTAATTACATTAAGGACTTCAAAAAACTAGTTGTAAAACTGGAGACATTGTCCATTAAACCATGTTCATAATTCTATTCCTCCTTACAAGATATTATGTATTATCCTAAACATTATAGAGCTATGTATATATTCAAATTTGTATGTTTATATCTTATTATGGGATAATGATATATTCGATGGTATTATCAAGGGCCTTAGTTGTGTTTCGGGGGTTTGGGACATGAATGGATAGAAAATCTGTATAAATTTTGAAAGGAGTATGGTTGGTGGATGGTTAAGTAAATTGTACAACCTACCCATGAAAATAGCACAACCATAGATTTTTTCTTATCGCATGGATGACTCATGTTTTTTCTATCTTTACGACCTACCTTGGTAACCATAAAATCAATAATCCCATAGAAAGTGGCTCGTGTATGGTCTTGATAAGGTTTTTCAAATTTTTTAGGTATATTGTGCATCCTGGTATTGCTGGAAAAAATTACAACATTACCACCTCGTATTTTTTTGTTCTAACTAGTATTATATGAAATTTCACCACATGAAACCCAACGGATGAACCCCATCAACCCACACATCAATGAGTTTATTTTCCTCAGATCTTGTGACATTTAGAGTACTGTTGGTTGTGGATTGATGCTATAGACAGGTTTAATCCCTCTTTTGATTCTATTTTATGTTTAGGGTTTTCTTATTTCACTTATATTCATCTAAAGAACTGAATCTACATTTTTTTACTGAGATCTAGGTTGAGGCTTCATATGGTGTTTTAATTGTGATAATGGGGAACTATTAAGAGTGAGTGTATCAACAGATTCATGTTAGGTGGTATATATGATACATCATATAGTTTTATTATAGATTTTTGGTTGTTAGATATTGTTCTCGTTCACTTGTTGTTGGGATTTGGATCCCATTTGTGATGTTTGGAATAATGGGTGTTAAAATAATTAATAGAAACCCTCATAGTCATCATGGGAGACATCACGGATTACCAAACCAATTTTTTACCAACCATGGGGTACGCTCATGTTCACGGGCCTAGAAATAAGTTAAATAAGTGCATGGTAGTTGTGTGGTAGTGTTGGAAGCATTTTATTTATATAGATGTGTTTATTGTAAGTGAAAATGGAATATTATTAGTGTTTCTATATTTTTTAGTGGAATGAAGGGCCACTTGAAATGACATAGATATGGGTTTATTTCCTTTATTGGGATTTTTACATTTGTCTTATGAATTATATTAGAAATTCCTAATTGAGGTTTTTTAGATGGAATGTTGAATAGGTAAATTAGTAATGGTATGTTAAATTAAAAACATTTTAAATAGGTTCTTATATAGGATTGTATTAATATGTAAAATATGAACACATTAATAGAAATATTGATTGTGTTTAGTTAGATAGCCATGAGAATGGGGATCGTGTTATGACATGTAAATGGAAAATGTGTCACAAGGTTATGGAATATTATTATTTCTCATATTTATTTTAAGGATTATTATTTTTGTATGTATTTTTTATACGATTTATGTATTATAAATCAATTAATAAGCATGTGATCATGGATTGATTTGTGGGATAAAGGACTGAGGCTCATCCCATTGGCTCAAGTTGGGATGATGCTCTAACTCCACCCACAATGCATGCGTTTGGGAAGAAGTTTTATATATATTCCCCTAATGGTTTCATTCCACCCCAACTGGGGTTTTTAGGCGGCAACATTGTGATGTATTATCCCTAGTGGGATAGTTACATGACTTACTCCATTATACAGAATGATAAACTCCATGAACATTGTGTGTGTAATTACCTGACTAGTTATGATGTAAAGTACCATTTTTATTTATATTAATTATCATATGATTGTAGAATAAAAATGAAATTTATTTGGTGTATTATATTCAATTGGACTTAAATGAATGTTAGGTATCTTTATCTTTAATAATATTTTGTTTGAAAAGTGGTCACATGAATTTTAAAAATATAAAGTCTTGAAAAATCCATTTTACAAAGACAATGGTTGGGATGGCATAAACTAGTATGATTGAACCATATAAAGCCAATTTTAAGATCTTATAATAGAGATAACATTTCAGGGATTTTCCCTATACCATCCCAATATGATGTCCCACAACTTAATCATGAGTGAAACCATTTATGGGAGAAGTTCAAGCTCATTGAGATCACATCCCAAAACATGTTCTCTAAATGGCCCCCTGATTGCCCAACCATTTCATACCATACTCTTAGGGTGTATGGTAGTATATTTAATCTAAATGTATCACTACTATAGTAATATTAATTTATAAATTATTGTTTATAATGTAATGATTACATTTCCATCATATTATTGTTACTTTGTAAATTAGTTTTTATATCACAAATACAAATTTTGGTTAGAATTCATATTCAATTAAGAAATCACTTATTATGAATTAATTTATATTTGAAATAAATAATATTTTAATAAAATTTCATTATAACTTTAATTTTATTAACTATAAAAAATCATATAATTTTGATAATGTCAAATGTAATTTTTATTTGTATATAAAAATTGTTATTCTGAAAAACCCGTCATTTTCAATAAATATTGGTTCCTTTTTAAAATTGATAATTATCATGTTATAAAAATTATATAGATAAAATTGATATAATTTTTGGATTCAAAATTTAAAAATTATCCACTGGTGAATTTCTCATAATTTTCTATGAAAACCTAATTTTCCAGTAAAAAATTAATATTGTATAATTATATATTATGTTTTATGACTTCTAAATGACAAAAAAAATTAATAAGTAATGTAAATATGATCTATGAAAAAATATAAGTTTTTTAATTAAAATAATGTGATTTTAGTTTTCTTTGATTTGTTTTCTAAATCCATTATGAATCTTACACAATATACAATCTATTTTATGATTTTAAAATCATTTCCTTAAGAGTATCACTCACCACCAAATTAGTAATGGAAATATATTAATATGGTCAAATTATAGAATTATAAAATAATGTAAACCAGTCTTATTTGGTAAAAACCATGGGAAAATACTAGTGTATCTTTTGTGGTGTTGAATATTTTTTTATGTAGAGTCAAAAGCATAAAAAATAAAAAAACCACTCCTTTCATATAGAAAGACAAACAAGATCCCATTTCTCTCCACTAAAACTATTTGACCCATGTACACACCTTGACCTCTAATACATAAAGTACACCAAAGGCTACCCATTATTTCAAGAAGTCCCACCCTAGCCTTTGGAGTCCCACAGTGAATTAAGGTTTTCCTCTCATAACATTCAATTCAAGAACTTCCTTGGAAATTAGTCCTTTTAATTTCAATTGATTATATTTACATTGAAATATTAATATTCCCTTAATGTAAAATTGTTGTTATATTAATGATGGATCATTTATCCTCTCTCATTTTTAGCATTCCCTAATCCATTACTATGCCAAAATTCTATAAAGTATATTATACTCAACTCTTTTATGAAGATCTCCTTTTTCGTCATCTATTTTAATTTAAATTAACTTATTATGGGAATATGTTCTTCCATATCCCCATTTAATCCCATTTGATGTATATGTTATTAGAGACCCCTTTCTATCTCATCGACCATTTTTTATTAAATTCTCTGTGATGTTTTTATACTACCAAAATTTAACACCAATTTTCCTTGCCAAACCAATTGTGTAGTAAATATAAATCCCATTTATATTTAGTTTATTCACTTTTATGATAATAAAATTATTTATTGGGTACTTACAAGTATGGATTCCACCCACCTCATTCATGGTGAAAATTCTTTGTCTGAATAAATCAATGTTGTGTGATCTATTTTTCCCAAATAAGCAAGATAATTAAATGATTAGGATGTGTTTTCCAAGATATCACTATAGTGAATTGGGTAATGTTTAGTATCCTGATACATCATGTGAAATGGTTTTGAATGAAATCCATGACACAAGATCCTCCATGTTAAATGAGAATTGAGTCATGTTTATATATGTGTAGTGAGTCATTACACATGAACAGTCTATGTTGTATGTTGTTTCCACATTTCACATGACATGATTATCATCTAATATCTCATATCATTTTTCATATTAATGATTCATAAAATTTTTAGGACACATTAATATTTTTATTGTCTAAAATGTATCTTCTTATTCCATGTTTATATCTATACTATTCTTTATATATCACCCCTTACATATGTTTTTCCATAGAATATCCCATTCTGTTTTTAGTACGAAGGAATATGATGAACAATTTAAGGATGTACCTAGGTGTATCAATACAGAAAAGGCGTTTTGAGCCTCACTTGGGGTAATATCACAAATGATAATGGGCCATACTACGCACTACATTTTACACTCTTGGGGGATATGCTTCGGAAAATTCATAAAATCATTATGAAAGATTTGTAAGGGAACATGAACATTCCAATAATTCATTATATTACCATTAATGGGTTTAATTATTTAATATAATCATCACTAATTTTCATTTCATTCATTATAATAGTAAAAAATAATAGGACTCATTGTAACAACATATGGGAAGGGTTGTGTGATGATTTCTCGAATGAGATGCCCAACCCTATCCGAGCAGGAATCGAGAACATTGTAATGATGTAATCTCAACTAAATCATGTTGTGAATAAAATCATAGATCAAGAGGAGCAACCAAACAGTAAAAAAAGAGAACACCTAGTAATCGAGAGCCTCATATAAAAAATGACTTCTATATTAAATAGATCATTTGATCCCTTAATCTCTAAACAATGGATCAACACCATTGATATTATATTCTCCATCCTTCAATGTTTTAACAAGAGATTGTTCTACAAGATATCTATCATATGGGAGGAGATTATGGATGGAATTTTACCTTTATCCGGAATATGATGTCTGAGGATGAGATTAAACCAATGGAGTGTATGGAATTCCAGAAAATGTTTTTCAATAAATATTTTCATTGCACACTCTTTCATAATATAGAAATAAATTTACCTAAACACAAAAATAGATGAAACATCTAATGGTGAGTATGAGGAAAAAATCACATGACAATCATGATGCACCACCAATTTTATCCTAATCCCAAAATGCAATGTTCGTTTCTTCTATGTTAGGCTAAATCCTCGTCTACCAAAAGCCTTGGTGATCCATTAAATTGGTTGTTATGAAAAATTTGAACAATATGACCTCAAATTCAAAATAGAGATCAGGGAATCTCAAGTGTATCATGGGGATATGATGCAGAAAGTGATGTTTAATTTTCATAGTATGATAGAGATTTCTAATGGATCGATGAAATATAAAAAAACCACTTATCAAGGTTGTGGAGAAGAACCCCTAAAATTGCCTAACAGTAAAAATGAATATATTTAGGTGTGGGAATGAAGGATATATTTCTAGATATATTTTTAGGAGAAATACAATATTGAGATGGTTGAAAAGAATGCTCTAGTCAACCCTCAGTGCATTTTTCACAGCTACAAATTCAGATTACTGTGGAACATTGAGAATCAGTACCCTTTTCCAATGGTTTTTGGAGGAAACCAACCACATCCATGGTATATATATATATATATATATATCCATCAATACCACCAATGTTAATCCTAACAACGAAGTAGTGGCATGTAATATACCTATTCACTCAAGAGTAGAAAAAATACTCATTGATTTTTCTTATACTCTTCCCTTATATCATGGAAAGATTATTATAATAATCCAAACAGCACTAGAAAGAATAGAAGAATAGATGTTGGAGAAAAAGGAAAGTGATGCAATTTTTTACTCCCAAGTATATAACTCATTCTCGGTAACAATATGTTTTCTAATATATGGAAACCATCATCCTAGAAAAACACTCTACATATAGAGAATTGACCTGTCATTCAATAAATGTGCATGGAGGAGGGTGAATTTCCTTCAAATCCATCACCATAATACTGGATATAACGCTACATTGAGTAATATTATCTTTCTAGAATTATTTAGTATAAAGAAATTATCATCCACTGAACCATGACAATTGTGATGGAATTCACTAGAGTGTCTCTCGAGGAATTTTCATGTCTTCCTCCTATCATGGATGTTGAATTTTAAATCAAGGTTATATTTCAAGTTCTTCCAATTTCCAAGACTCTATATAGAATTAATGTTAAGGAACATCATGGATTAATGAAAAAAATTGCACGATAATTAGGATAAAGGGTTTCTACAACACACTACATCACCCTGGCGTGCAAAAGTCCACTAGGTCATGAATAATTATGGGTTAATGTACCATTTCATTCACTGACATAATTTCAATAATATCATGATAAAGAACAAGTATCCTTCCCCGTGATTTTATTACTTGTTCGACCAGCTACATGGAGGATAATATTTTTCCTATGTGGTTTTGTTGTTGTGATATTACAATGTTAGGGTGAAGAGGGAGGATATACCCTAAATTACTTTTCAGACAAGGTACATGCACAATGAGTTCATATTCATTACATTTGGAATCACTAATATCCCATCATTATTCGTGGAAATTATGAATAATGTATTTAGATATTAACAGAAAAAAATTATAGTTGTCTATATAAAAAATATTCCAATATACTATAAAACCAAGGAAAAACATTGAGGATCATCATAGAACTGTTCTAGAGACCATGTGAAGGGATAAATATACAAAACAAAAAAAATGTGTGTTATGGTGGATAGATGTCTAATTTTGGGGTATATCATCAAAATAAGTGGGATATCACTGGATCCTACAATGAAAAATGCATTTTATGGAGGGTTGAGGCCAATAACCATGATGGATATCTATATATTCCTTAATATAGAAATATATTATCTCTGATTTGTGAAAACATTCTCACAATTATCAAACCATATTAACAAGATAACATAGAAGGGATTCATGTTTTATTGTAATGATGAATTTCAATAAAACTTCTTGGATTTGAAGAGTAGGCATATCACTTCCCCTATTCTCATAGTACACATAAGTGGGGAACTGTTTGTAATATTTAGCAATGCTTCAAAGAAGGGATTTGGATGTGCATTGATTAAAAATGAAAAATTTTATTATGTATACCTCAAGGAAGTTGAAAATTCAAGTGAAAAAATATACCATTTATGATCTGGAGTTAGAACCTACGATAATTGCAATGAAAATCAACTAGAATTACCTATATGGGGATATGTTTGACATATAAACTGATCACAAGATACTATAATATGTATTCATATAGAAATAGATTAATATACCCTATAGAAGATGATTATATCTAATCAAGGAATATGATTTCTCAATCAACTACTGTCTTAGTAATGAAAATAATGTGGTAGATTCTCTTAGTAGAAAGGACCCATCAATTCAATCATCGATGTGAATTGAAAATGAACCAATCTTATTGGATTTGAAGAGGATGAATGTGGATATTATAATGAAAGGAACATCATCAATCCTATAACAAATGATTGATCGAATGCCTTTTTTGGAATAGTTATATAATACTCAAAAATATGAAGTGGGAATTCAAAAGAGAGTGGAAAATATAATGAAAGGAAAATCCTTAGAGTTAAATATTAATGAATAATGAATTATGAGATTTTAGTCAAGACTATCGGTTCCATCAAATCTAAAGTTAACGATTTAACTATTGGTTGATTCACATAGTTGTACGTTATATATTCTCCCAATAAACATAAATTTGTATCGAGATATATGGGAGCTCCTTTCGCGAGGAAACATGAAAAAGTAGATCACTAAATATACATCAATGTGGATGGTACGTCAGATTCTGAATGATTAAAAGAAGTCTATATGGATGATCCAATCATTTACCATACCAACATTGAAATGGGAAAACATAACTATGGACTTTTTCAGCAGAATTCTGAAGATATCTAAATGGAACAATGCTATATAGGTTTTTGAAGATCAGGTTTTGAAGAATGCGCACTTCATTTCTATTAGTGATGATTTCTCTGTAGATCAACTTGCATGAATATACATCATAGTAGTGGTGAGGAAACATGGATTACCACTATTATTCTATCTGATCATGACCCAAGATTTACCAAAACATTATTGAAAAGTGTCCTTCATTCTCTAAACACCAAGTTGAATTTTAGTATATCCTCTCATACTAAAACTAATTGTTGATATGTGAACACTTTTCAAACACTGTATTATATATTAGGATCATGTCATATAGGATTCAATGGTGGAAGAGACGAATATATTCCTTTGGTTGAGTTCAAATACAACAAAAAAATTTCCCTAGAGCATCCAAATGGCTCCCTATGATCCCCTTTATTTTTATAGGTATAGAAAACCGACATGTTGGGAAGACGTTTTCGATTTAGAACTTCTACGAATGGATATGGTTAAGGAAATTGTGGATTTGGTTAAAATCATTCAGCAACAAATCAAAGCTACTCAGAGTTGATAGAAGTGTTATGCTAAAAATAATCAATAATACCTAGAGTATGATGTTTGATACATGGTATTCTCTGCATATCCCCATGGAAGGATGTGTTGTGATTTTGGATAATGTTAATTATTAGTTCAAGGTACATCAACCCTTTTGAGATCAATGATCGCATCATAACAGTGGTCTATCAACTAGCACTCCCACCAAACATGTCTCATGAACATGTTGTATTCCATGTGTCCCTATTGAGTAAGTACACATCAAGTTGTCACATGTAAACATTATTGAGGTTAAACCATTGGTGAATTATATTTTCATATAAAGTGTAGGCAGTGAGGATCATAGATCTATAGAAAAAATTATATGAAATATGAGAATGACAATCATCAATGTGTTGTATGTTAACCAAAAGTTCGAAAAAGTAATGTGAGAAATAGAATAAGTGATTATAAAGAGACACCTTCATCTGTTTGGGTGTGGGAAAATAAATATTTTAGGGATAAATTTAAAATGGGAGAAGATAGTAATGACCCGAACTATTATGAACAAAATTTTCCTTTCTCATTGATTTAAATGTCTTATAGTAATAGAAAATAGATGCATTTAATTTTTTGATTTTATGAAATTGGATTTAAATGACCAATAAGTATCATTTATGCTGATAATAGAGCCAGTGAGTAGTTATCACAAGACTAGTTTAAATATAGGGTTTTAACAAATCCATTTGACACATACAAATAAAGTGATTTCCTATACTTGCAGTATAATACACTGTGAAGACCATTTATCAGATCTTCTAAAGAGATAAAATTTATAAGATTTTCTATAGACCAAGACCAAGAAAATATCCAACAACTTATGCATGAAAGAAACCATTTATGGGATAAGTTCAATCTCATCGATATCATGACCAAAATAATGTTCATCGAACGACCCCATGAAAGCCCCACCATTGAAAATCTTACTCATAGGAATTATTCTGGTGTATTAATTGATAATGTTTCAAGACACTAGAAATATTAATATGTAAATTAATTTTTATTTTCTAATTATTTTTTTTATCCTATTATTGTTACATCATTATTATGTTTTAAATATCAAATAGTATATTTGGTGGATATTAAAATTCAACTATGAAATCTATTTTAATGAATTAACAGATTTTTAAAACAAATAATATTTAAATAAAATATTATATTGGAATTAAATTTATTAAATATAAATGTTCATATTACTTTTTATGTAGTCAAATGTAATTTTTATTAGTATTTTAATACTTTTATTGTAAAAAAACCCATCATGGTCAACAAATGTTGATTATTTTTCAGAAGTGAAAATTAAAATATTTTAAAAAATATTTTAAAAAAAGGGATATTGTTATTAGAATTAGGAGTTCAAAATTATCTAATGGTGTGATTTTCATAATTTCAGGAGACAGTTGAATTTTCCAATAAAAATTAAAAATCATATAATTATACATTGTATTTTCACAGTGAATAAAAAGTGATTTAATAAGTAAAAAAATGGGATCCATGAAAAAATATAAGTTTTTCCTTTAAAATAATTTTATTTTATGTGTATTTAATATGTAGTTTACATATATTATAAATCCTATGATACCTATAATATATTTTACGATTTGAAAAATCATTCTTTTATGTTTTTGACTCACCTCCACATCAGCAAGAGTAATATTTTAATAAAATCATATATATGACTTATAAAATAATTCAAAACATTGTATTTTGGTAGAAATCATGTAAATTACAATGAGATTGATTGTTTTTATTAATTGGTTTTTTGTAGTGTCCAAATCCTAAATAATAAAGAAACACATTACATTTTCAACATAAACCTACCCAAGAACCCATTTCTGTTCACTAAAACTCTTTTTAGCATGTTAAAACTCTTCCCTCTCCTCCCTCGATTCCTCCCACGACACCTAAAATATTTTAATAAGCTCCTACTAAGCTTATGGAGTGACAAAATCAACTAAGGGATTCCTCTCCTCTCATTTCAATTAAAGCACCTCCTTTGAAATCACTCCTTTTAATTTCAATTGATAATATTTTTAGTCATTTATTAATATTACTTTATTGTATAACGGTTTTTATTTTAATGACAAGTAATTTATCCTCTTTCATTTTTTCCATTTCATAAGCTGTTACTATGCATAAATTTCAAAATGGATATTCCACTCTCCTCTTTTATCAAGAACTCCATTTATGTAATGTCTTTTGAATTTAATTTATATGTGAAGGGATATGTTCATCTATATTCTTATTACTAGTAATATTTTTTATTTGTTATTAGATATCCCTTTCTCTATCATCAACCCATTTTTATTCATTTCTATTTCTGGTCATTATGATGTCAAAATTTTTCACAGATTTTTCATGCCAAACCAATTGTATAGTGAATATCGTACCCATTTATTATATAGGGTATTCACCAATTTTCATGTATAATTATTTATTAGGGGACATAAATATATTCCTTCAAACTCTATAATCATGGAATAAATTATGACATTTAATGAAACCGCATTCTATGATCTATTTGGAACACATAATCATGATAATGAAATTACTATTACGAGTGATCCCATATAATACTTCGATTCATTGGGTAATGTTTAGTATCATGATACATAAGGTGAAATGGTCTTGGAATATAGACATTCCTCATCATCCTCCAAATGATTAGTCTCTCACACTCCTCTATGTGGAATGATACTTAACGCATGCTTAGGTCATGTTGTATGTTGTTTCCACATTTCCCATTTCTAGGATTTCAATGTTTGTATTTATTTTTGTTTTTTTCACATATACCTATAGAATGAAATGACTTATTTACGATTGGTGGTGGTTTATATCATGATTTTGGAAATGGTTATTTATGAATATTCATTTCACATGCTATGTTGATTTGATTGATTATAATATTTTATATAATGATTGCTCATGAAAAAAGGGTATAATCAACCACATGACGTTTAGACCCTTTTTGTCAGTTGAAAAAATCTAGTTCATACAAAGGAAAACATGATGTCAAGTGGTAACCTGGGTCAGGGAAATGGTTTATTGGAACTCAGGTCACGAACAATAAAAATTTGAATCAAAATTATTCTTTTTGTGATTTACTATTTTTCGTTGGTAGATTGGAGGATGGGAAGTTTCTAATCCTTGGAAATGATCTTGTGTATGGTATTATCATACCCATGTATGAGGGAAAGACCAAGTAACCTAGGGTGGGAATTTTTGTTCTTGTTGTGTCTTATTTTATCTTAAGATATTTCACTATCAGATGATGCAGTTATTATGTGATGTGATAGTGTTATGATATTTCACATTATGACCAAAATGGGATCAATTTGTGAATTAATTCATCATTTTATGCACCTACATATATAAATGACATGACTCATAGTAGTCACAGGCATGAGATGGGGGTGTGGGACATAAAGGGTAGAATGAATATGATTTTGTTAAGGGTGATGAAACTATTCCATAATAAAATTATACAAATGTGTAAAAGTTGATATAAAATGTTAAATAATAATTAAGTAATTAAGATTGATAAGCGGTGGGACATTAATTAATGATATTTTATATGTAAGTTGTGATATTACATTTGTTTTGATATGATGAAGAATTTAAGACATGTAAGTATGTATTTTAGTTATCCGATGTTAACCATCTTCCATAGTAGTGATGGATAATAGTAGTGTTTAGGGTTTGATAAGACCTGTTTGGATGGAGTATGAAAAATTTATTGTTTGTTGGACCATCATATATATATTTTAAAATATTAATGGTCTGTGTTTGAGTGCTCATATTTGGAATTATAGGGAAATTCCACCATGAAGATGTGTGCTGGTTGGGTAAAAAGAGGTTGTTTATGTGAATTCCCCATAGGTAATGGAGAAAGAAAATATATCATGTCAAGATAATAGGTAAGATAAGATTCATGAAAACTTTTTTCATTCTAGGTATTTGATGGAATGGGATCTACGAAGGGTTATACCATTAATGTTCAAGATGTCTTGGGGATTTTAGCGGAAGCACCCCTAACCATTATCAGATATGGTGGGTTGAGGTATTAAAGTTCTATATAAAGTCTATCTAGAAAATTATTGCTCATATGGTGACCAATTCTGAGAAGCGACTCATGTTAGAGGCCTATATGTTTGGGGACAGGGCAAACATTTGTGGGACATTATGGTTTATAAATAACATGTTGAAGTAATGGAATGGATGGATTTTTATGAAATGTTTCTGGAAAATTACTATACTGAATCCTTTAGTTATGAGAAAGATATGGAGTTTATGAGTTTTACGATGGGGGATGTGTCAGTGATTGATTATGTTATTCATTTAACTAAATTACACTGTTTCATTATGATGTTGGATGGAGATGAGGTTACATTGTAGAAAAGATACAAGGATGTCCATAGGCACGAAATTAAGTCCCAGTTGAATTTCATCTATCTATGGAGGTTTAAAGAGGTAGTGGAAGAGGCCTATATCTTGTATGTGAACTCGATGGCAGTTTCAGGTGGTTGAATTGTGGTAAAATCTAGCAGGATGGGTTGTATACATTAAGACATTAGGAAGAATCATTTTGTGGATTTCCAATAAGGGGAATGTACCCTAAGTATTTAGAAGTTATGGAAAACCCCTCATGGTGGTAATCAGGTGTTTTGTTACTAATGTGTCAGTATAGGGAATAGGGAGGGTCAGTGTGCCTAATAACCAGTTGATTGTTGGTCATGGGGAATGATGGGACATATAAAGAGGTGTTGTAAGAACCCTTGATATCCAGAAATATATGGAGGTTAGAGAATGATGTCAAGTGTTGGTAGGGGTCGATCACCCCTTATCATGTCGGTATTTGGAGATCCACAGGTTGAACTAGTAGGGGTGGTGGATGAAGAACTTGGGGGAGAGATTGTCTTTACTTCTAGGGATGTTTTGTAATTAGTTTTTAGGATAGATCCCATGGTATATAGGTTTTTCATCTATAAAAAGTTCAGTATACTCATGGAGGAGAATATTATCAAATATCTACCATTAAATGAATGATTCTTGTAGATTCCATGATATCTAGTTCTTTACTTGACATAGATTCTGTGTATTATTTTTTTTTATATTTTATAGTTTCATTGGCCCTAACCGTGGAATGTGAAAGATGGTTTATGTATTAATACACAATTTGGGGTGAGAGGTGAGTATATTAGATATTGTAAGGGTTTTTATTTGGTGGTAGGTATATATCATTTCCTATGAAACCTATTTTTTTAGAGATTTCAGGTATTAACATGATTTTGGGTTGGATTGGTTGGTATTGTATTCAGCCCATATCAATTGTTACCAACAGTAGGTAACTTTTACATTTGTTAATGGATATTATTATTTTATTCTTCATTGTTGATAATTTATAGATGGTCGTTTAGGGAAAAATATTCAATAGTTGGGAGAACTCACTACCTATGTGTCTTGTCTTGTTCTAGATGAGGGAGGATTGTGAGAAACTGATTTTCCCTCACATTGACGATAAATTAAAGAATTCTTTTCCTGAGAACATCATCAGTCTTCCACAAGATATAGATGTTGATATTACCATTTAGTAACTCAAATAGGTAGAAGCAATTTCCAATATCCCATATTTGTGGTAACCGAAAGAAATAATTGAATTAAAGGTTCTACTAGAAGATTTGGAGAAAATGGGACTCATCCATCCTAGTATGTATCCATGGGGATCACCTATGCTATTTTCTGAGAATGTAGATAAATATTTGATGTCATTACTTATTATAAGATGTTTAATCAGATGAAAATATAGAAATGATACCCAATTTCTACAATTGATGACACATTTGACCAACTTAGGGGTGTATTAGTTTTATCCAAGATCTATTTGAGATCCGGATACCATCAGTTGAGTGTGAGATATTTGGTTGTAAAACAGATAGATTTCCTTTGATGTTATAGGTTATATGAAGTTGTCATGACACCATTTAGATTTACCAACACACCATCTATGTTCATGTATTTAATGAACTGAACATTTCACCTATTTGTGGATCAGTATGTTTCTATCTTTATTGATAAAATATTGGTGTACATAGTAACTCTTGACCATCAGTCCACACATCTTGACATTATTTTATGTACTCTATGAGGGAATATGTTTTATTCCAATCTATCAAAAATTCAATTATGGTTTTACATGGTTCATTTCTTGGGTCACATCATCTCTAAGTTTGGTATTTCGGTGGGTATAGATATTGTGTTTGTTGTTTTTTCTTGGGAGTTTACCAAAAATGTTTCTAATTTTTGTAGATTCCAAGGTTTTTTTATTATTTCCAATGGTTCATTTGGTATTTCTCCTATTTGGCAGTGAAAATATCTGGATTAACATTGAAGGGGTATCATTGAGTGGTCTGAGGAATTATAGAATTACTTTCAATATTTGATGAAGTGGTTGAGAACCTCACTGATTTTGATCTTAGATGAACCATAGAAGATTTAAACATTTTTATGTAATGCATATGGTGATGTAATTAGGGTAATGTTTCTGTTGGATTATTGAGATGTATTATATAGGTCAAGATAGTTGATATAAAATGAAATATATGACCTTACTCATGATATTGAGCTAACTTTTTTGGTTTATGCCTTGATTTTTTTGTGTAATTATTTTATGTGAGAGAGATTTAGGGTGATTTTTTATCATAAATTCCTTAGGTCCATCTTATCTCAGTGTGATTTGAATGATCAACATTAATGATGAGTTCAATACCTAAAATACATTGATTTTTAGAAGGTTTATACACCAACAAAAGGGAATAGTGTCTCAAATTCATTGTTCCATAGGACTAAGAATCTGTTGGTTTAGGAATCCGTATTTGGGTGGATATTGATATCCTTGGTTGATGAAATTATCCTAGATGTATAGGATTGTAACATCAATATGGCACGTATGTCTATATCAATTGATTCTGAGTTTTTGAGCCAAGTTATGGATATTCAACTGGTAGATCCAGAGTGTTTGTCTATGAAATAATGTCTTAAAGGATGGGAGTCACCTTCTAGTTGTGTTTTTGTTGATTATAGAGTTGTCTATATTATTGGATGATTTATGGTTCTAGTAGTTGTGAGATAGGAGTTGACTCATGAGATTCATGCATCAAATATGGAAATACAACATTTTTTTGAATAAAATGAATATTAATATTCATCTATAGTATTTAAGTCCAATACTATAGAAAGAGTTTTAGGATTTTTTGGTGTGATGATATACATATTCATGGTTGATGTCTGAACATTAGCACCCAGGTTGGTTGTTACAATCATTTCCAATTTTAGAGTATATGTTTAATGGAGTTACAATAAACATCATACTAGGTCATCTGAGGCTTCGTCATACGAATAATGTAGTTTGGGTAGTTTTGGATCAATAGATTAAGTTAGCCCATTTCTTGTGGATCCATGTGATTTTAAATGTTGTTCAGTTGGATAGATTATATGTTTGAGAGATAATATGGTATCATGGTGTGCTGAGAACCATTTTTTAAGACCATTAACTGAGTTTCGAATCACACTTCTGTCAGGGATTGCAAAAAAAATCTTGGTACCAAGGTGTTTTTTGAATGAGGATTATCACAAAAAGATAGATAAAAAGTCTGATCATTCAATCTTTGTATTAGTAGACAAGCTGAGAGATTAGGTTTTGGGTAGTTTTTTGGTAAAGGCACTTTTCATTCTATTATTTTTCAAAAAAAATATTTTTCATGGTGCGATTCAGATGATTATTGTCGAGGAACTATATGAGAGATCAAGTATATCTTCATTGTGTTGGTTAGAAGTTAGGGAGTTTGATCTATTAGGACTGAGCCTCATGCAAGAGATGTTGGAAGTTTTTTTATTTTTTCAGGATCACGTAGTAACAAATCATATTAGGAAAAAGTCGTATTCAGATTAGTGTTGTAGAACTCTTCCATTTACAGAGGGAGATAATGTGTTTCTTTGGGTACCTACAAGGATGGATCAATGTAAAATTCAGAAATACGGAAATATGTCACCCAAGTATATGGGTCCATTTTAAATCATGAAGAGGATGGAATTGGTGTCTTACAGATTGGATTTTCTAAAACCGAATATGAGAATGAACAATGATTTGAATGTTTCAAAACTCTTGAGGTATCAACTTGATCCATCTACTGTGATTGAATTTGAATATAATTGAGACTGAGACTGATGAATTCTTTAAGGATAGTCATGATTTTATTTTGGATCATATTGAGAACATTATTTGGGGAATGACTATTCCCATGAATCGAGTATAATGGAATGTTGGAAAAATTTGGGAAGAAAGAGGTGAAAGAGAATCTGATATGAAGGCCCTATGGACAAATATATTTTCATTAGAAAATTAAAAATGATTGAACAAACAGCTCAAGGATGAGTCATATTAATGCTGGGAGTTTATAAGATCGCAGACATCATGGATGTTTTTCATTATTTAAATATTGGATTAAATCAATTTTTTTGGTGAATGTTCTATTTTCCCATGACAATGAGCAGCCTTATTGGTGTTCCTGGGGTTCGGGACAAGAAATGAAGGAAAAACATGCCAAATTGTGAAAGGAGAATGGCTGGAATGTGGTTATGTAAACTGTGTGTCCAGTCAATGAAAAACATGGACCCTTAGACAACATCCTATTGCATATCTGGAACATGTATCTTCAAACCATATTACATGACCAGGTAACGGTGCAACACATCTTCCATTGGATAGCAGCTCTCACAATGTTTTTGTAACACCCTATGATTTTATGAGATATATTCATTTTAATTTCTTTGAGATCTTCTATTTTACGCTTCACTACGATTATCTTTCACTATACGCTACACCATATTAGCTTGTAGTATATGCAAACACAATTCTTGGCTTGTGTTGCACGCAAGAGAAATCTTCCATAATAGCGTATGTTGTACGCAATACCAAGTTTCACTAAACAATGATATATTGTTATAATATTATTATGAACTAGCCGTTATGAATAGTATTAATTGAATTTGTAATTTTATAACATTATAATTCATCTTACACATTTTCTAGAATGAGGTATGGGAACAAAATCAATTTATTAGATAAAAGATGTATTTTTAAAAAAATGAAGTTTTTCCGCCTTCAAATAGCACACCCACTATTAATTGAGTAATTTACATGTTTATAAGTTTTATTTTACAAAATAAATTTCTTCTTAAGAATCAGGATATATAAATTTATGTCGGATAATGTTTTAATATTTATCTGATAACATTCATATTTTGATGAATCGTAAAAATATGTTAAATTTTACTTAAAAACAAATTTTTTCATCGAGATAATTTATATGGTTAAATTATAATATTTAATAGTTTTAAAGTATTAATAGAATATATTATTACTATTTAATATAATTTAACTCATTAGAATTTATTTCACATTGAATTCATAGGTAAAAGCATTGCAATATTTTGCAAGGTTTTAACATCAAAACCTATTTTCTCAACAACAAGATTAATTTTAAATTAAATACTACATCTTTTGGGTTTTGAATTTGGATAAATGGATTCCATATTTGGAATTAGTAGGTACACATTATGTTAATAGAAAGCCTTTAATTTTTAGACATTAAGAATAATAAGTATGGTAAATTTTATTTTCTACAGTTAAAGGTAAATTAGGTAATTAAGGGTAAAAATGATATTATAAAATTACCCTAACACTTGTCTTAATATAATTGGATGATTTTATTTAGTCCTAAAATATAAATTGGTCGAAATGGTATCTATTGTAACCTAATTGTATGTGATTATGACCTTTTATTTATTTTATTTAAAGAAAATTGATATAAGTCTCACTCGAACATTAATAATTAGATTATTTTTAATATAAGGATATACGGAATATATATTCGATTATAAATACTCATATGAAATATAAAATGTTTTTATTTATCATAGTATTTTATTTGTAATTTTTAAGAAATGTTTAATTACCTTAATAGCTAATACATTATTGATGTAGATATTATTTATTTAGTGAAAAATCAATAATATTGTATTTATTAAAATCATAATGTACATCAAAATGCCCAAAACCTGACCAAAACATATTGGTCGTGTATATCTAAACCAAAATCATCAAATGGTCTAATTTTTGACCATTTGGAATCTTATAAAAGCGATTTGGACACTTATATTATTCTATATTAAATAATTTCAATGTTGTCACCTTCATAATATAAAAAATATAAATATTTAAATGTTGTGATTTTAAGATGATAAAATCTAGTAAAAGTATTATTACGAAATTTATTATATATATATATATATATTCATAATAGGATTTAATTTTTAATTTTTATTCAAAAATTAATTTTATTAAATAACTATACAAAAATGATGTAGTAATTATTTTATTAAGAGAAATATCAAATGAATGGTTTCAAAAATATTAAAATATATGTTATATGAACTAATTAATGTTCTCCACAAATTTTCTAGATGAATATGACGTGTTAGAAATATAATAAATATTTTTGTTAAAATATATCTTCTGTATGGATTTTATTTAAATTCAAATAAATGAATTTTGTCAAAATTGAAAATATTTATATTTTTTAAAAAAGAACATATTATTAAATTATTTAAAAATCACAAGAAAAAATTAAAATTATAAATTGAAATTTATATGGTCGAAAATTTTATAAAATATCCATTTATGGAAAATTCACAATACATAAGTATGTATTTATAATGAAAAAAAATTAGAATATTATTATCACAAATAAAATTAAATAGATTAAATAAGGATAAATCAAATTGAAAAGTTTTAAAATAAATTCCCAACATGTATAAATTTTATTCGCTGATGATATTAAAACCCAATATCATATCATCTTCAAATTTGAGCCATTAGATGTATATTTAGGTGGGGATTTAATTTATTATAAATTAATATTTTTGAAGATTCCAAAAGGGCCCCTCTCCTCCCTAATAAAAGGGAAACTCCTCCCTCTCCTTTTCGCAACATTTTGAGCCTTCATGCTTGGAAAAACCATGTCCATTTATCTTATAAACATCTATAGAAACATAATATATGTCCTAGTTTTCTTCAAAGTCCAACATTTTTCCCTAACAGGAGGTTTAGAAGAGGCGCGTCGATGAAGAAGAGGTTCAGATACATACGAAGCATATCAAACCTAAGGTAAGGGATTATTTCTTCTCAAATTTAATTCTGTGATACATATGCATTAATCACCAACTATTTATTTTGTATGGTGTTTATGATTACCTTGCATGTTTTAAGATTTTTATTATGAAGGTTATTATATTTTCTTATTTATATAACTTCCTTTATTTTATGTCATGTATGATTCCACAGATTATAACTGGAAAGGTCTCATTATTCCAATCTCATTATTATATGAGATTTTTTATTCGTAAGTATTTATTGGGGTTATGTTTATCATCCATGTCTATGTTTTCTTAAATTGTTTTCATAAAATGTTTACTATTCTTCCCTGTATGTTTGAACTCATTTTTACCCTTTGTTGACTTTTACCACAAGGTTTGCAAGGAATATTTATTTTGTTTACCATATCATGTACATTTTGACTTTTCTAGAAAAAGTACGAGGAGAATGTTTTTTTTAATTTATATAATGTGAATGAATTTTTATGGTTTCATAACTACTTATTTTCATGAAGCTTCATGTACAATATTTCATGATTGTTTTTAACAAAATACTTTTCTTTTAAAATTGCATGGAATTTTAGCAAAAGAAAATTATTTTGAAGAAGAAAGGATATTTTCCTCAAGGATTAATTTCAAGTGTTTTATCAAAACTAATTTCCATCAATGATGACATTATTTAGTATGTTTATGATTCAAGTATTTTTTCTATATTATTTACATGGTTCAATTATTCTTATGATGAAATGATATCCATTTTTTTATATGGATTATGTGTTGATTGCAGGATGTTTATGAAACCCATTTTATTCTTTAGGTTATGATGAATGATTTATTTTCATTTTGTGTCACACGTAAGAATGATTTCATTATGAGATGGGTGGGTCCTATATCTCCCTCCAATTCAATGGGTAAAGATTTATATCTTATGAGATATACATGGTTGGAACTACTAGTAAAATCCTGTTTACTAATACAGGGCTGGAATGACAAGTAAACTCAGTTCAGTAATGTACTTTGTCCATTATGATGGTCTTGAAAACAATTCATTGGATACTACGAAAATCATATCTTGTGCTTAAGGTTTTTCCACAATTCCACGTTTTATTCCCATGATATTTTATCATGATTAATGTTACTTTATGATATAAGCCTTATTTACAACCAAGATTTATGTCATTGCTCAATATTTTGAGGTTTTATGTTCATGTTTTTACATTCAAATGATTATGGATTGTTTTTATGTGCTACATGTTTACCCTTAATGAGAATTTGAGCTCAACCTTTTTATGTTTTCTTTTCCCCAAGATATAAAGAAAGGTTTGAGGTAAAAAAAGGGGGAAGATCTTTATCAGGGATGTTGAAGATCATTCACAATGATTAGAAGATTATGTTATGTGTTTTCAAAGACACTAATCTAATACGGTCTTTGGGCATCTATTTTTGTTATGTATTAATTATTCCACAAATGTAATGTAATTTCTATGTACGTCATGTTTGGATCTTTATAGTTGGTATCAGAGTGAATGTTTAGTCAACCTTTGGAAGTAGGTATGTGAAAACTTTAGTGAGATCCCTAGAGATATTTCTATGGTTTTTCTAGGGATGTCCCAAAGGATAGGTATACGTATAGGTTACAGTTCTATATTTAAGGTAATGATATTAGAATTAAACCTAAGATGTTAGATATTAAAGGTACTCCCCAATTATTATATGGTTTTCCTAGCATGATTTTTCCTCTCACACTAGTATTTTTGGGGTTTAGAAAAATGGCTAGAAACAAGAAGATTCATGATAATAGAGAATATAAGGGATAGTGGAATGATATTATTCATTGGGACCCAAATGAAATGGGATTTTTAATCCCATGTATTGTTATTATTCTTAGTCAGAAATCTCAAAATATGATCAATAATATCAACATTGTTATGTTTCATGACTCAGATAATAAGAGAATGGTGGAGTTTCATGATGAGCATAGAGGAAAGAAAGATCAATTTCCCTCATGTAAATCATGTGGGAAGAGGAATCAAGGATAATTTTTCAAAGGAACTGGAAGATTACTTGGGTGTGGAAAAGAAAGACACAAAGCCAATAATTTCAAAGAAAAAGTTTCATTTAACATAATGGACAAGGATAATGGTATTGCTAAGACATCAACAATGGTTAAATGTTTTAAATGTGGAATTCAAGGGAATTATGCAAACCAATGTCCTTAGGGAAAATCTCATGAAGAGAATTAGCATGGTCGTATGTGTAGTATTTATGTTGATGATGATGAAGAGACTAAAAATGTTATATGAAATGAAATAAGTATAGAGGAATAAAATGACGAATCTCAGTCCCTGTTTTATGAAAGTAGTATAATGATTGCATGATTATCAATCATAATGTATGGTACTATAGAATGATGAAAAATATAAGGATTGTTACACTATTTTTTTCCTTGAATATTTGAAAGTATATGTTGACTGGTTACAGTAACCATGAAAAGTGATTGAAATATTTTTGGAAAGTGGACGATTTGCGCATAATGAAGGGATAAAGAGAAAATAATTTGTTTGATATTGTTAATGAGATCATGACTGATATAAGGATAAACTGATATCATGGTTTGAGTATATAGATTTTTTGGGATTTTGGTATGTTGAAAGAGTTAACTTTTGACAGCATTCATGTTTTCACATAGGTTCTATGGAAACTCATGTTTCATGATAATAAGTGATTAAGGTATTCACATGTTTGGAATCTGACCAACAAGATATATATTATGATATATGGGGGATAAATGATGGAATTTACATGCTTGGTACATGAACACACTAGTAATCTTTTTCTTTATACTATGAGGTTAGTCAAACGAATTTTGGATAAGATAATAGATTTTAATGGATTAAGTTATACATTAGATATTATTTTTTAAGGCTATAACTTTTTTATTATTTCTTAAATGTTATAATATTATAGTTTCAGAAAAATGACAACCCGTAGGACGGGAGATAACCCATTGCGTCAGACAATGATGTAGGAATTAAACCCCCAACCAAAGTGTAGCGTGCCTTTATCACTAACCACTGGCATCCAGGAAGTCTATGGTTTGTATAAATTAGGTATATTATATTAAGTTTTATGATATTTGATGTACAAGGTCATTTTTGGATCCATATATGATTAATATCACCATATATGGACTTATGTATATTTAATAACATTAGCTAACCATTTGTTTGAGACAGATGGAATGACCCATAATTCAATCCCATGATCTGCTAACACCTCACTAATGAGAAGTTCAACTTCATTTCATTAAGACATGAAGTTGAAATTGTTCATGGAATGACCAATGGTGAGATTGTACCAAAATCAAGTAAGTATTTCTTCTAATTAAAATTTATCAAATTTATGGAAGGGATCTTGAAAACCAAAAATGTTTTCTTAGTGCCCTCATATCTGATGAATCAGATGATACCTTAGATAATCACAAATTTATTTCTTTGTGATTGTCTGATTTTTCATAGCCATGTTCTCTACCACTCTCCATCAGAAGTTGATGGTTATATTTCTCTTCCATATCCATGTTTTCACCTATGTTCTCTTATGTGGAAAACAATGGATGAATTAATTTTGGTAACCATTATTTTTTACATTAATTTTTAAAATAATGTTTTAGTATTCCTTTTTAATATAAGGGTTTCTATGAATTAATCTTTCAAGAGGTAAATGATTTATAACCCCGATGAATTTCGAGGGTGAAATTATTTTTAAGGGGGGTCAAATTTAACACCCCAAGATTTTATGAGATTTAATTTTTTTAATTTAATTGATATATTATATTGTACGATTCACTATGATTATCTTGTGCTATACACAACACCGTATTAGCTTGTAGTATACGCAAATACTATTCTTGTCTTGCGTTGCACGCAAGGGAATCCTACCTCAATAGTGTGTGTTGTACACAATAACGAGTTTCACTAAACAATGATATATTGTTATAATATTATTATGAAAGAGACATTATGAATAGTATTAATTGCATATTTAATTTTATAACATTATAATTCATCTTACACATTTTCTATAATGAGGTATGAGAAGAAAATCAAATTTTCGGATAAAAGAAGTATTTTTCAAAAAAAAGTTGTTATAACCACCTTTTGATAACGCACACACTGTAAATCTAGTAATTGACATGTTTATAAGTTCAATTTTAAAAAATAAACTTTTTCTTGTGAATCATGATATATAAATTTACGTTGGATAATGTTTTGATATTTTTCTGATAATGTTCATATTTTGATGAATAGTAAAAATAAGCTAAATATTACTTTAAAGAGATTTTTTCATGAAGACAATTCATAGGGTTAAATTATAATATTGAATGGTTTAAATATATAAATAGAATATATTTTTGCCATTTAATATAATTTAAGTCATTATCATTAATTTTATATTGAATTCATAGGTAAAAACATTTCTATCTTTTGCAATGTTTTATCGTTTAAAACCTGTTTTCTCAACAATGAGATTACTTTTAAATTAAATAATACAAATTATGTGTTTTGAATTTTTAAAAAAAATTATTCCATATTTGGAATTATTAGGTCCAAATTACGTTAATAGGATACTTTTTATTAATAGACATTATGAATATTAACTACGGTAAATTTTATTTACTATAGTTGAAGGTAAATCAGGTAATTAAGGGTAAAAATAATATTATAAAATTACCCAAACACTTTCTGTAATATAATTGGATGATTATATTTTGTCTTAAAATGTACTTGGGTCGAAATGGTATCTATTGGAACCCACTAGTATGAGATTAAGACCTTTTATTTATTTTATTAAAGGAAAGTGAAATGTGTCTCACTCAATCATTAGTAATTAGATTTATTTAATATAACGTTATACTGAATATGAATTTGATTATAAATACTCATTTAAAATCAAATTTTATTTCTATATCATAGTAATTTGTTTTTAATTTCTATGAAATATATAATTACCTTAATAGCTTATAAATTAATGATGTAGAAATTACTTATTTAGTGAAAATCAATAATATAGTTTTTATTAAAATAATAATACACATAAAAAGGCCCAAACACCTGACCAAAAATTATTTTTCGTGTATATATAAACTAAAATAATCCAATGGTCTATTTTTTGACCATTTACGTCCTTATAAAATTGATTATGACACTTATATTATATTATTTTAAATGATTCAAAGTTTTCACATTAATAATTTAATAAATATAACAATTTAAATTTTGTGATTTTAAGATGAAAATTTCGAGTAAAACTATTATTAAGAAAGGTATTAATTTTATCTTCATCATAGGATTTTATTTTTAATTTTTATGAAACAAATAAAAATATTAAATAATTATACAATAATGTTGTATTAATTTATTTATTAAATGAAATATCATATAAAATGTTTTATAAATATTCAAATAAATATTATATGAACTAATTAATGTCATACACTAATTTTCTAGATGAATATGACATGTTAGGAACTTATTAAATATTTTGGTTTGAATATATATTCTGTGAGTATTTTATTAAATTTAAAAAAATGAATAATGTTAGAATTGACACTATTGATATTTTATAAAAAGAACAGATTATTAAATTGTTTAAAAATACCAAAAATATTTAAAAATTATAAATTGAAATTTATGAGGTCTAAAATGTCATTAAATATCTAATTATATAAAATTCGCCACACATAAGTAATTATTTATAATGATTTTATATTTTGAATATTATTACAAAAAATAAAATTAAAAAGATTAAATAAGGATAAATAAAATTGATAACGTCTAAAATAAATTCCCAACATGGCTAAATATTATTGCCAGATGAGATTACCACACTCTCTCATAACATATTTGAATTTGGGTCATTTTGGAGATTTTTAGGTGGGGTTTGAATTTTTTATAAATTAATATTTTTGAGGTTTCCAAATGTTCCCCTCTCCACTATTATAAAAGGGAACCTCCACCCTCTCCTATTCACAAACATTTTGATCCTTCAAGCTCAGCCAAAACTTGTCCATTTCTTATATACTCTTTAATATAAACATACTATAGGTCCTAGTCATATTCAAAGACCAACATTAGTACCCTTAGAGGAGGTTTAGAAGAGGCGCATCGAAGAAGAGGATGTTCAAATACATACAAAGTAGATCAGACCGTATGTACGAGATTATTTTATCTCACTTTAACATCTGTGAGACATATGCCTTAATCACCAACTATATATTTTGTATGGTGTTTATTATTACCAAGCATGTTTTATTATTTTTATAATGAAGGATATTATATTTACATATTTATATAATTTTTATTATTTTATGACATGTATGATTCCACTAATTATAATTGGTATGGGATAATTATTCAAATATAATTCTTAACCATGATTGTTTATTTTTAAGTATTTATTGGGTTTATGTTTATCATCCATGTCCATGATTTCTCAAATTTTTTTCATAAAATGTTTACTATTCTTCCATGTATGTTTGAAGTCATTTTTACCCTTTTTTGACTTTTAGCACAAGGTATGGAAGGAATATTTATTTTGTTTACCATATGAGTTACTTTTCGACTTTTCCAGAAAAATTACGAGGAGAATGTTTTTTTATTTATATGGCATGAATGGATTTTTATGGTTTCATAACTAATTATTTTCATGAAGCTTCCTATAAAATAATTTCATGATTATTTTCCACAAAATCATTTTCATTTAAAATTTCATGGCATTTTGAGAAAAGAAAATGATTTTAAAGAAAAAGGATATTTTCCTCAATAATTCATTTCAAGTGTTTTATCAAAACTATTTTCCATCTATGAAGACATTATTTAGTATTTTTATCTTTCAAGTAAAATTTCTCTATTATTTACATGGTTTGATTCTTCTTATGATGAAATGATATAATTTTTTTATATGGATTATGTTATGATGGGATGATGTTTATGAAACCAATTTTATTCTTTGGGTTATGATGAATGATTTATTATTATTTTGTTTCACACGTAATAATGATTTCATTATTAAATGGGTGGGACCTATATCTCCTTCTAATGCATTGGGTAATGATTTATATCTCATGAGATATATATGGAATGAACGCAAAGTAAAATATGATACAGTAATAAATGGTAGGAACATCATGTTAACCCGGTTTAGTAATGGACATTGTCCACTATGATGGCTTCGAATCAATTACTTGGCTACTATGGAAATCATATCATGTGTTTAAGGGTTTTCCACAATTCCATGTTTTATTCCAATGCTATTTCATAGTGATTAATGTTCTTTTATGATCTATGCCTCATGTACTTCCATGATTTATGTCATTTCTCAAGATTTTGATGTTTTATGTTAATGTTTTTAGGTTCAAATGTTAATGGATTGTGTTTAATTTCTCCATTTTTTGCCTTACTATGCATTTGAGCTCACCCTTTTTATGTTTTCTTTTCTCAGGATATAAAGAAAGGATTTATGTCAGAAAACAAAAGGGGAAGACCTTTATGGGAGATGTTGAATATCTTTCACAATGATTAGAAGATTATGTTATGAGTTCCCAAAGTCACTAAACTAATACAGTATTTGGGCACATATTTTTGTTATATATTAAGTATTCCTCAAAAGTAATGTAATGTCTATGTACATTAAGTTTGCATCTCTATAGTTTTTGTATGGTTTGGAAATCCAATGGGGGTAAACCATGCAGCCCTGTAATGCTGGAAAATTTTAAAAACAATTCCACCTGAGGTTTTTATGTTATAACTATGGATTCATATCCACTTTACCTTTTGTAACTATGGATTCATCCACCATGGATTCATCCACCATGTGTGATACACCAAAATGGATAAAATGATCAAATATGTAGATTTGATCAACAATGAACAACATGAAATCATTATTCCTCACAATTAATGGTAAAATTTTCACAAAATACATCCTTTATTCTCCCATTTCTTCAAAGGAATCAGAAATAAGTAAAAAATTCTTATATTTCATTTCTGTTTCTACACGACGTAATGATATGTGAGGAATCTTGAAGAAAACTCAGCCACTCCATTTTCATGTCAATCCAAAAAAATTGTGCCTTCAGCTATCTATACATATTTTAAATTCATGGATGAAAATACCATTTTTAATTGTCGCAATCATAATGAATTCATTCATAACAACCAATAATTACAATTATACAAAAACCTAACAAAAAAACTAAACTCTTTTCCATCCAATATTGATAAATGTTATCCAAAACCTTCTGTTTTGACCTCATACTATGTCAATCAGAATAATATATCCAAGAAATAATATGTTTCTCAAACAAATCATATTGAAATGATACTATGAATGATAATATAAAATCAGCTAACAGTACAATCCTTATTCATATCTACTAAAACAAGAATCAAATTCCCATGATAAAAATGCTTTTTAGTTAACTGATAATATTAATTCTTTCCTAATGCATCCTCTATCAAATTACATTTATTTTGTTTATAAATAAAGTCAATGTCAAATAAGTGGAGATAAAAGATATATAAAAAACATCCTTATATTAAAATATCTCTATGAGAAAATGTGTTTCAAGCTCATTTGTATTATAAACACCAAAAATTTATTAACAAAAATATAAGGACCCCAAGAATTTAAATAATATACTTCAATAGCAAATTCCAAACCATGTATTTGGTGGTTCTTGTGCATAAATTGTTTCTTCCATGTTCCATATACCACCACATGATTTCCTTTAGGAGAACACATCAAACCAAATATCCTAATGAATCACATTTAATGAAATAAACCTATCTAAAATATAGAAACATTATGATAGGGTTTTATGTGTAAATATAAATATATGATAATGATAGTATTTATAGAATTTCTATTTCATATAAAATTGGATAAATTTCCCCATAAAATATTTTATTGGTGATTCCAAACATGAATAATCACTTAAAAAATGTTGGTAGTATCTGATCATGAATAGGAAACTACATATCTCAATTTAATTTTTTTTAGTTTTCAAAAGGATAACTACTTATAAATTTTTGGGTACCATAAAAACTATTTTTTCAGAAATTATATGTCTAATGAAAAATTTATACTATATCTAGAAATCACACATTGATATATTGGAATATAGAATATTCTCTTGCATGATACCCAACACTGTACACAATTGTTACTCCATAACCCAAATTTATCCTTGAATAGACAAGTTTATTATCAAAAAACTACACCATTATGGAATCATGATACCTTTGAATTATCTTATACAGTAATGATAAAAATACATATAGTGCATTCATAAGAAAAGTAGGATTATCAATGAACCCAAAATGACTATATATGATTTTAAAAGATATCTTTAGAATATAATCCATCCAAACCCCTAGTAGGTGATATCCTAAATGTATTTTAATTTTAGATAAAAATTTGAATCCACCAAAAAAATCAAATAGGTCATCAATGTCTAGATGAGGGAACTAATTTTTTATCGTAACTTGGTATAGTTTATGATAATCTATACAATGCCTAAGAGATACATCATCCTTCTTTATAAAATTAATGGTTTCTCCAACTAGATAAATTCTTCATAAAATGAACCATTATATTTAAACTCTTCTAAATTGTCCATAAATTCTCTAAATTATATTGGAGACATCCGATATGAACAATCCTTTTTTTATTAAAGAACTCACTTTAGGGATAAGTCGGAACCTACCAAAAATCTTGAAAATCCACAAAATATGCATTACATATTTCAAAATTAAAAATATCAAGCAGAAACATCATCATCATGCCATAATAATTCATTATACACCATGAATCAAAATTTAATCAAGATACACATCTGATATTACTTAATATAAATAGGACTTGTCCCGGATATGAGATCAATCATAATATTTACTTTTCTTTTATATGGAATTCATGAGAAATTTTTAGTAAAAAATGATGGAACAGATCAACTATAGTTTGAAAATATCAAATATCAGTCCCATGTATTGATTCCAATGAAACATATAATAAATAGTATGATATAGTTCAAGGCACAGGTACTAATGTTAATTATTTGATTTCATCTACTAGCCAATCTCATTTAGAGTCATTCCGTACACCATCTAATGATTTTGTTTTCACCTACCATGCATAATAATCGATATGGCCCTAAAAATTCCCCATTCAATATGTTCCTTAAATAACACCATATTTATCCATTCATATTAGTGTGAAATCATATACCAACATAGTCTTATCAATTTCTAAAAAAACATTATACATTTTAAGCCTCAACACTTTAATTTTCCCAAAAATACTGTGGTTTCAAAATAAAATTCATCACCTCAACATGTAAACCAATATGGTAGATGACATGACATGAAATAAAATAATGCCATGTGAAAATAAAATAAGATTACATAGGGGTAAAATTTAATATAAATGCATCTATCACCATCGAAAGCCCCGATTAATCATACATGATCACCATCACATCACACCAAAATTAAATACATGGTGAAATGTATCCTTTTTCTTCCTTTTTGAGATTATATATATAGATGTGTCATTATATTATAAAAAACACCATGTCATTCTCAGTTACATTATTTGTAGTTATTTTGATACACTCATTCCATATAAGCCTATGAAGCCTGATAATAATTAGACATCTACCTAGCACACAACCAAAGAACACTGTGATAATATTATTTACTATATCACATATTATTGAAATTGTAACATTACCTGGGTGGTGTTCTAGATTCGTACATTTTATGTTGAAAATAACCACATCAAAATATTCAATTCAGTCTATTTTTTATGGGGAAATTTTGGATGATTCCATAGTTGGATTCTAGAATATAGTTAACCCCATGATAATAAGAGTATATATACTTTTTTAGATCATTTAAATCACCACCGATTCCAATAAAATAATCATAATTCCTTAAACTATGTTTCCTAACGTATTCCATTATGTAACCATTGTTATATTGATGGTCACTATATAATATGTTTTATAAATTTAAACAATCATGGAGATTATTTCAGACCCCAAACATGAAAAAAATGTGTTCCTTCGATGGTAATCTTAAAATATATCTAGTTTAAAGTGTAATAAAATGAAAAATTTATTTTCATACTCTACTATATAGATATTCTCTTTTATCAACCAAAATAAAGAAATTTTTATAGAAATTCTATATTTGGGAGGATGGAATTGTTTGTTGAAAAATTCTTCAAAATCCCCCATGGTTTACAATGATCTAGTTCATCCTGAATATCTATATCCACCAACTAATATGCTGGATCATAAGACATATTTTCAACTAGTTCACATTCATATCATCTACTATTCCATGGAAATTGAATATTCAATTCATCAGATTCATATGTATTTATTCTATTTCCAGCTTCAAATCACACAGAGATATGGGTGGATTCTTATTTTGGAACTGAAAAAAATGATCCACATTCATTGGTTCATCCTTTCTAATCACACTATATGTGAATGAAAATTCCTAGAAAATAAATTGGACTAACTATTGGTTTACATATGTCGTTGGGGAAACAAGAATCCCAGTACCTTATTCTAGATGGATCACATAGTACCTTCCCATTTCCATTTTCAATAACCAAATCAAACTTAGTTGAGTCTAACCCTTATAATGATTAAGGCATATCTATTTTGAATAACTGTTTCAGAAAGGTTATGAAATCATATTTTCCAATCAAAACCACTTTAATCATTTTCAAAATAATGTTGTCAATCGTTCTTACAATTACCATTTTAAAACTTCTTCCACACTTTTGGAAATATGTCTTCTTAAGATTTTGAAATCATTAACTCAATAATGAAACATGAAGTGATAATGATAAGTCATATAGTTAATTCATAGAATGGTAATATTTTTAGCTAAACTCATGATGATGAGGTTATTATTCAATTATAATTTTATAAGAATAAACATTTTCCCAAACTCCCTTGTAACATTAAATTCAACCTGATTAGGCTAGTTACAAATTTTTTTGTTCTACATTTCATGTTTTGACTATCCTATCTCCTTTATATCAGACCATGATAAAGACAAACATACAAATATTAATACCTATGGATTGAAAAAAATGATTCCCTTTGTAACATTATACCCTTCTTTATTGTAATGGGATAAGAAATATTTTACATTCCATAGGTGACATCCACATGACACTATTTTTTGGAAATAAATTCCAAGGGACTTATAATAATTTTGGGTATTATTTTAACTTTAATGTTAATAAATCCAAATAAAAATAACTACAAAAACCAATATTATAAATGTTATATGATTACAAAAATAATAAAAAAATCTAAACCAAACCAAATCGTATCCTCGTATAAATAGAATCCATGTGACTTAATCACTAGAAAATAAAAGGATAAAACCCCATGTTTTTATAGAATCAAACAGAAACCCCCAAACAACAATAACATCAAATTAATCATGAAAGTTCAATGTTATCACAAAGTATTAGTAATTAAATATGATTACATTCCTTTACATGTGTCATGATAGATAACATCTACTAACATACATCAGTTCCCAAGTAGTGGTGTGTCTAAACTCAGTACGTATTCTTAAATACCATCCCATATAATTCCACAAGGAAAAAAATGGTCATAATAATTATAATAATAAAAGTTATAGTAGTTAATAATGGTTAAATATACTTTATATATAAAAAATAGATCTTATAAGAAATTAATAGAAAAGTTCCTTAACATTTCTCATTCGATTGGGCATCCTAATATAATGATTCCACAAAAACACATAATGGAATGACCATGTGAAATATCTATACTCATGAAGTGTATCTCATAAATCCAAAAAGAAATTAATAGGAGACCAATATCTGTTTCCCCTAATTTCACGCACCCCATATCCATGGTCATGCATCTTATACCCAATGGAACACACCACTTATTTAGGGACATGATGAAATAAAAAACTCGCACAAAAAATGTAATACAAATATCATTCTAAACTCACCATTCCAAGATAGTTTTAATAAATAATATTTTTGTTGTAAAAATTTCAAAAAAAACTCAATGTGAAAAAACATAATTTTAAATTTACCATATTAAAATTAACAATAAAGATGTTTTTCCACAAAACCATTCTATATTCGATTATTTAACAAAAGCATTATGATATGGGTTTTCAATCAATAATCACATATATTATTCTTAATAATTTCAAGTTAAGAAATCATTTTAAACTAATCCTACATAATATAATATATGTGAATTGAAGGGGAAACCACATATAAAATATAGTGTAAATGAAGAACACCAAATCATTTCTATAGATTTGATCGTAGAACACCAATCATTCTCTGGATCCCCTGATAAAACATAAAATATTCTACAAGGCATATGTATCTATCCCTAGTGGATTAGAAATATGGTTTTGAGAAAGACTATGAGAATGAATAATGGATGGATGACGAAGAATGGAGACTCACCAGTTAATTCGGGCCTACAATGCAGATTTATTCTTCTGGTGATCATTCCTAGATAAATGGGAGCCATCTCACTCTTCATAAGAGATAGTGGAATTTTTATTATTAAAGGATTCTGGAAAAATCATGTTCTTCAGTGGTTAAATTTAACTAGATACAAAAACATAGAATGGTTGACTATACATTAAATGTTCATGAATAACTATACAGAAAACCATGGACCACCCATGTAGTTTATAATACCTCAGGCTTACACCTCTAACAATTAGATCATTCGGTTAGGAAAATAGTGCACTAACCATGTGTTTCCCAGCCTCTCAAATTACATTAATCTCTCTTAAATTCTCTTGTTAAACTACATGGTTTGTCTATACCATGCGCGAACCATGTTCCACCTCAGTTCCCAATAATTTTCCTTTCGTGTTTTTATGTAGGTGATGCACAATTTTTACTAACCAAACTGTGCTCATCTATAAAGTCTTTTGAAAAATTCTAAAACTCCTTTAAACCTCCCGAAACATATAATTATAATTATATTATAGAAAATACAGTGCAAAAGGGTCCAATACATAAAATCAAGGATTCAAAAAATTTTAATATATGTTTAATAGGTAGTAAAATAAGTTATAAATATATAATTACTTTATAAATAAAAAATATAGTTTTAAAAGGGATGAATTTATCATGTGGTTGTTTCATAAAAATTAATATAAGATCTTCATATTAAATTTATTTATTAGAAATATATTTTTTAAATCATTCGATAATGTGTTTTAGTAGATTTTAAAAAGAAATAAATGAATTGAATTATATGATATTTCGATTATATAGAATGTATATATAAGATATGAATTGATATTTTTGAATATATATATTTTACCTTTTAAAAAATATAATATAAATGAAATATGTATAATTTTATATAAAATACTTGGTAAAATAAAAGTATGATAGAGTTTACATTGAAAATTTACTAAATTTTAATGTTTTACTATAAAGTGAGAAAAATATAATTAGTTATTTTTTAAAATCGTATAAATGTTTATTTCATGTCTATATTTATGAGTTTATTATACATTTAGTGTGTTTTGATATTAATATTTATGAATACAAATTATTATATTATATGTATTCCATCAATGAAACTATATTAAATGTATCTTGTAAATGTTATATCATGTATATAACAAGTCATGAATTAATTAAAAAATAATAATTTGTTACATTAAACCATGATAATTATTTTTTGTAGGATATGAACATGAAAGTATATTTTACTTATTAATTGTATGAATTAGATTCTATTATTATTCTGGTAACATGTTATATCTTCATTAAGGATCTATATTTAGGGGAAATTGGTTATGATTTCCCATTAACTTGTAGTCTTAGAATCATTATAAAAGTGTGTTGGAAGAATAAAAAACACTAAATTTTTTTGTGGGTATTTTGGTTTCATATTACATTATACCTATACATGAAAAAAAAATTTGTACATCATATAAATGATATATAATTTGATATATATGAACATAATTTTGTTTCAAATGTATATAAAAAATGATTAGATGTATAATTTTTTATAAATTAAAGTATTTTTGTTTTATTAATTAAATTTTCAGTACATGATAAAGATTTAAAATGACTACTACCATACATAAATGAATGTAATACGTTTGATAAAATTACAATATTTTAAAACCCTATAAAACCTTTGTGTTATATTCTATATAAATTGATGAAATTCTCATGATCATGATCAAAAAATTGTTTGATCATATAAAATATTTTTCCCCATTGTTTATCAATTATAATTAAGAAATAGTATAAATAATTTTATAAATCTATTATGAACATTGAATTACTCATATATGGGATAATCATAAAATTTATGATTCTAATGTAATAGTGATGGCATAATCCTTTTAATGAATTTGCAAATGGAATTTTCCTATTCTTATCCATTATAAAATTGTTGTGAGATTTGAATGATTATTTACCTATAAATCATTGTGATGCGATAGATTCAAAAAAACCAAACTCTTATTGAAATATGAAGCTTTTGTAACAATTGTATATGATATATATTTAATACTATTCATCACTATAAAGGGAGAAAATTTAATATATCATTATTAATTTATTTTCAATTCTAATATAAATATGATGAAATCAATTATTGCAGTTGGAAAATGAACAATTATTGAAATTGGATTTAAGATTAATTTCTGAAAATGTGATATCTAATAGAAAAAAATTATGAATTATTAAAAATAATATTAAATAATTAAATTATATAAATAAGGGTTTTTTGTAAAAAACATTTTTGAGATTACAACTAATATTTTATTTCACCAGAGAATATATATTGTTATCTAAATGATGAGAAAAAAATTTATTTCTATAAAATTATGAAAGTGTGTATAGGGATTGTGTTTCCAAAGATACATGATATCATGGAATCATTCAGGGTAATTAATAACACAAAAATGAAATATAGTGAATGAACTATTTATGAGACCATTGAGATCATAAATTAATCATTAATTTGATAAATAAACTAATATATAATTTTGATTACATGTATTCAATACATTATTCTATGCCTCTCACTTTTTGGGATTGATGTTTCCATCAGGAATGTATTTAACTAAAAATATAATTTTTCAATAATTTATAAAAAATCTACCAATATAGTATAATAAATAATTTAAATGTGTTTAATAATATTAATATTAATTTCCCCAATATAATAAAGATAGTTGTGTTCAAAATGGGATTATTAATTTTTAATGATTTGATGAAAATGTAATCTAATAAGATCTCATACCAAAATAAATATATTATTTGGTATAATAGTCCAATAATATCATTTATTCCTCTGTGAGATATCAAAATTGATAGGCGGTGGGTATATTGTGGAAATATTAGCCATTGGGGTCAAAATCGGGGAGAATACAGAAATGGATTCATGAAACTCATGAGAGATTACATATTAAGTAATAATGTTATACCAATTATTTCTTTAATTTTAATGTTATACTATTATAAATTTATATAATATATTTATATATATATATATTACTATTATATATAAAAAATATATTAAATTATTAGAATTCAAATAATGATGAATGGTATTATTCTATATACATTGATAAATAAAATGAAAACTACATAGATGAATGAATAAAAAGTTATAAATTTTTTTTTCCATCTCATTTAATTTTATTCAAAAAGTGTGTTTTTTTAATAAATTTGACGTTACATTTAATATAAATTAATGATAATAAAATCAGTTTTACCAAAATATTTTAAATAAAAAAATTTGAATGTTATTGGAAATTGAAAAATAGTTTAATGAAGGATATCTTTACTAAACGGATGGATTGTGTTCCCAATTCAAAAAGATTAGTTTGTTCTAATTTTTTTACCTAATTTTCCAAAAAATTATAAAATATAAGATATGTTTTTTACAATTTATTTTATTAATACACTCAATAAATAATTAAATGTAATTTTCAGAAAAATAAGTTCCCATATTTTGAAAATTACATATTTATGAAATAAAATTTAAAATATTTATAGAGGGTGTGTTTTTAAAATTATGAGATCTTAGTGTGATAAATAAATTATTACACTAGTTAAATTAATTGATAATTTTAGGTTATCTAAAAATGATTTTAGATATATTTGAAAAAAATGTTCTAAATGTTTTGAATTTCATTAATAAATTTCTAAAAAATAATAATAATGAAATTTTTGAGTTTAAACCATGTAAAAAAATATGATGGGATTATATAGATCCAAAAAATTTTTCCAGAAAGGATCTATTAATAAAATACAATTATTGATATTTTGGTATAAAGGTTTGAGTATTATGTTCAAAGAGTTGATCAGGAGGAGTACAATTACTAGTGCCACTATTACTAAAATATTGAATCTTCATAATGTGTATAGTGTGATGATGTATTATATATCCATATAATGTTGTGGAAGTAATTATTCAATGATTTTCTAAGATTAAAAACAATTAATATAATTTATCATATATGTCATATTCGGTGGTCTATAAATTTGGATATTATTATAATATCACATTTTATGGTTTTGTTAATATTTTTAATGTGTTTTATAGATACTTAATATTTAATATGTTATATAAAATGCAGTCTCCACAATATACTTCTTTCTATTTTTATTATATAAAATGATGTTAAATGGTACTTAACATCTCAATTTTTTAATTTTAGTTATCCTTAATTGATGGCCATCAATGAATATTATTGTATATGATAACATGTTATTATTACCATATGATTATATTATTATAGAGATGTCGGAATCACTGATAAGGGAAAATAAAAATTTTCTGTATTGGGTGAATCAAATATTATTCCACATGGAGGGGAATAAATAATGAATCTTTGTATTATAGATTTAAATTTCATATTAAACCCCCATTAAAAATGTTTTAAAATATAAAATGAATTTTTTTTTGTATAATATCTTTTATTGGTTAATAACGTAGTTGGGATCATTAGTGGAGGTTTTTTTATTAATCCTTTCGTCTGTTTATGTGTAGCTCATATGTCAAATTTCATCTTCTATAATGGGTAAGACACTAATTCCATGACCACAAAATATTGGAGACTATTAATTATTTTATTACAGTGGCATGATTACAAGGAATCAAATCCTTAAGTACCTATCAGTTTCTCAGTCCTAGAATACCATATTATATACATAATACCAATAATACATATGGTAATTGCATATATAAATATGATACTAAATAAAATAAATAAAATACATCCTTGAATTTTTATTTAATGATTTGTTCTTGATAACATGGGGAATGTTAACATAATAAGGATGAGATAAAATTCCCAATAATAATAAGTAAAGAGGAAGAAATAAATAATTATTAGGATAAATTAACATGAAAACGTAAATAAAAAATAATTCATTCTATTAAAATAACTACATAATTTAAAATGAATATGTAAATAATTGTATGTGAAATACATTCCACTAAGTTGATAAAATAAGAATAGAGTACATCCATAGATAAGTCGATGTAAAGTCACATGGATAAATAATAACAGAAAACTCTAGGAATGAAATGAATAATTATTGGATGTTATGTCTGAGGTGCATGAAATACAATTTGATCATGACCATTCCTATGATTATTAATATTACGGATAGAAACCCATTTAATGTGGCCATCTTATTTGTCTCATGAGAACCTATTTATTCATTTAGGGCTTATAAAGAGTATGGACCTAACTTGTTATTTCATGTCTAATTCATTCCTTATATCAATTAATCAAAATAAATAATATAACTAATATTATATAAATATTGAATAAATAATACATATTTATCAATAATTACCCAATTAATCAAATAAATGTTAAAGTGAACACCATATGGAATAATGATATATGGTTTGTGTATTACAAATATGAATTGTATGATAATATTGATATTCATGTAAATTTTCAATTCTAAATGACTAAAATAATTAAATTTTTTTAAAATAAACACATCAATAACAAAATGAAGATAGATTTCAATGATAATCATTTAAATACTTCTTTAGGGAAATAATCTTTAAACATTTATATGTGTCCCAATCCACATATAAACATTTAAGTCATAATAACTATGAAGGAATCATATTAACTATAACATATAATATAATTATAGTAATGAAATTCATTATAGTACATGTTAAAATGTAGTATATTGTCTCAATAAATGTGAATTGGTGAATAACAACAAAAAAGCCTCAATAGAATGTAAATTGAGACGAAATTCACTTACCTTAACCTTACATCTATCATGTGGTATTTATCCCCTTGTATAGTCATTTGAAAAATGGTTCTAGTTTATAAATGAGCCATTATATTGTTTATAATATCATATATCATATTTTTATAATATCTTATTAACTGTTTGTTACCAATCGTTCCTTATTTTCACGATTTTGTGTCTAACTACCTAGTTTCCTCAAGAATGTTTTGACTTGCTAATTTTTTCATACTAAATATATCATGATTTTACTATTTCCATTTTTAAACCATGATTTAATTATAATATATATATATATATACATATTCATTATATTGGTATCTATAATAATCCACAATATTTGGAGATAAGGAAGGGAGTGCATTGTTCTTAGGGACAGTAGGCCATCCGTATGCATGACCACTACACATAATTTTTTAGTATTTAAATAATGAAAAATAAATGATACATATGTATATAATAATTACATTATCATATATATTTCATTTATATTACATATTTTAATAAAATATTCCATTATGTGTTCCATATATATCATGAATGAATCACATCGCTTTGAGGAGGCGGTAGTCCACACTTCCACAAATTATGCTATCATATTTACAAGAAATAGAAAGTATATATGAATGTTTCATAAAATTACTATAAAGAAATAAATACATAATAAATTTCAAATATATCATATATAAATTGAGTGTCCATCATAATGACCCCTATTAGAGGTGGTAAGAGAAAAATGAAAAATAATTATTTCATGGGGTGGAATTTCACCGTATACATAAAAAATATATTTTTTACAAATTAGATATAAGTTTGTGTAATTTAATATTTAAAATTTCCAAAAAGTATCATATTATATTTAGGATACTGATATGGTTATATAAAATGTAATTATAATATTCGGGGTAGTTGATAATAAAAATAAAACTCCAGAGCTTGAGAAAAGATGTTAACTCTTAATCAGAGATCTCTGTTTGATTTGTTCCAAAAGGAATACATGGATTTATTACATTCCAAATGAAGATTCAATGATTTTGTTATGGATGTTGGAATGTTAAATGAGTACTTATTTTCTGATCAAATGTGGTTTTATAGGAGTGTTGATGTGGGTTGTGTGGTAGTCATTTATAAGGGAAAAACGTATTAAATTAGAATTTTTTAAAACAAGTTAGGTGTTCCCCTAGTATTAACATTAAAAATTCATAAAAACCCAACCAAATACAATAATGGAAGGTTCATGGATTATATTTTCCCAACCAATTTTTTTGACAAGTTTATAGGTAACATGAACCGTTATGATAAATGTTTAGTCCCATGTTAAGATTAATTTCACCTTAAATGTTTTAATTAATTTTAAACATTTCATGAATCTTATGGAGAAAAACTATGTATACATTGTTATAAATTATAAATAATTCAAGGCCCCATACATAAAAATTACTTAATATTGACTTAAATCAAGAAGTCACATTGATGATCTTTTCATGCATTGAGTATTTGAGAATTATTCCATAACTACTACATTACATATCAATTGTTACAAAGTATAAACTTCTACTAAATATCCATTTATTTCATAAAATAAACACTCTTATATGAAAACAAGAGTTATTTTCTTGATAAAAATATTTTTGAATTAGAAAATTTACATTACCCTTCCTTATATCCTATGAAAAACATTTCAAAAACATAGAATGAGCCAAAATATCTCAGTATGGTTTATACAACCAGGAAAGAAAACATTAGTCCATAAATACACACAAATCAAGGAAATAATACTTTTCAATCATTAACATACCACAAAAAATCATAAGATTTATGAATAACAAATTTAAATCATAAATCATAATGGTTGTTTGTGGAATTCATGACATACATTAATTTTTGATTTCAAATCAATGTAAGTAGTTACGTTAAGAATACCCATCACAGTATATTAACTAAATCTATGAGTATAATCACTAACATTTACCTCCATCATGTTACCCAATGCATGGGAGATATATCTCGGGTTCCCTAGCCATAGGATTATTTTGAAACCACCCGTTTTCATAAAAAATTACAAAGAACCACAAAATATTCATATCACATTAAACAAGAATAAAGTAAAATAACATTTCCACATCGAAATAAAAATATATAATTTCAAGGTATTGACATAATCAATGGTTTATCAAAATTATTTTTAAAACCATTTAGAACATTTAATAATGATATTTTTTAATCATTGTGTCCCATACCACTTTTATTATTTTAATGAAAATTTTAATTTCAAAACATTCACTTATATTTAGATAAATCCATAAAATAATTTTTAAACAATGGAAATTAATGAGAAAGGTTTAGAAGAATACATCATTAAAACAATGTTTTAGTTAAGGTGTTCTTAACCATATGAGAGATGCTTGAATTCAAATAATTGAGGAATAAAATTTAATCACAGATTTATAATATCATGAGAATAAAGGTATTCATGATATAATATGCCAAAGTATAGTATATACACCATATAAAATTTAATTGGAACATAACAACAAAAAAGTCTCAATCGAATGTAAATTAAAATGAAATCCCTTATAAAGACACCTTCCTTAAATTAAGGATAAATAAATTACATAATTATGTTTGAAAAATATAAATACACCCAATATAATTATATATTATTTTTAAAACAATCATAGTTTATTCAAACATATTCATAACATGATATAATCAATAATTAAAATATTAACCGAAAAAATGGATATTGGGTTAAAAGGTCCCTTACCTCATGTACGACATGACTCGTTTGTTCTATGTTCTTCTTGAATAATAAATATAAGATAATTTATACTTTATTTAGATACCTTTTCGTGTTTATTAATTCTGTTATGTCATTTATTACATTTCAAAAGCATATACTTAATTATTTGAGTTCTTATCAGACATTTTGTCAATGTTTGGAATTTGAGTTAAAAATGAACATGTTATAATTAAAAAATTTCCATTTGGTCAAAGGTAAATTATCTATAGAATTATATTCAGGATCTAGATATCAAATATATCATATATCTTCATTATTTATGTATTTATAGTATTCCATAAAATTTCGACATAATAAATAGAATGCCTCGTTTACGGAGATGGCAAGCCGTAAGTACGCATGAACGCTATGATCATTTTTTTTAATTTTTAAGAAATAAAAACAAAATGATACATAAGTATACTAAAATTATAGAATAATACAATATTTTATATATTTTAAATAATTTATTTAACACCATAATTTAGACGTTCCATGTATGGTATGAACGAGTCATATCAATTTGAGGGGGCACTAGTCTACACTTCCTCAAAAAACTATCGTATTTATCCATTATGGAAACAATAAATTTATGATACAAATTAAAAATAAGAAGAATAGAGTCAATATAAATATAATATATATCACATATAAATATACTTCCATCATAATGGCCACCTTCAATGGTGGTAGGATATTATCGAATAATCATTGTTTCGTGAGGCAGCTATTCGTTGTACCTAGAAACAGAAAGATCAAATCCATCAGATGGAGGTGTGTGGAAGTGTAGCTATAATTAATCTCATAAGAAACATATTAAATTAAGGATACTATTTTTTATATTGAACAAATTAATATTAAGTGTTAATGGGGTTGGATAATTAAAATAAATGAAAAGAATACAATAGAAGATGTTACCATTAAATCAGGTATATCCCTTTGCATGTAACCAAAAGGATTACATGAATTAGATTTTTCCTAATGGAAGACCTATAGATGGTAGAAAATGATGTATGAAGATTAATTAGGTGTGTATTGGGTGATCCAGGATTCTTGATATGTATGATTAATGGATTAGACTTGATGTATTTTTGTAAGGGGGAAGATGGACTCTTTATGAGAGTTTGAAAACATTATTTTATTATAAATTTATTTTCTATTTAAAAAGGTCCAAAACTGATTCAATTATAAGATAAGATGAATATTTTTATAAATAAAATCATACAATAAGAATTGGATATTTTTTCTTTAGTTTTTTTAATTTTATAATCTCATTTACTTAAATCATTTATTAATAAGGTAATCACTGCATTGTCATTGTGTCATAAAATGATTTATTTATTTGATAACTATATATTTAATATAAAATACCATGAAGTAGAAAATATTTCAATATTTAAATGTAATATTCATATTCTAATAGATAACTTATATAACTCCATGTAAAAATTTATTTTCTAAATGATATATGTTTATGTAATATTTTTCATTGCTTTAAATTAATTAATATAACGTGTCACTATCACATATTAGTGGCTCATTGGGGTCCCAAAATCAACCCACATATTTCTAGGGTTGGAAATGTATCAACCAATAGGATTATGACAACCCTATGGTAATTTTATATTGTTATATTATTATTTTGTTACCCCTATTTCCCATATTAACCTTTTGACAATGGTAAAAGAAATATGTAATAAATAAAATATTCATAATGTCTAAAATTAAAATTTACTATTAACACAATTTGGTCCTCCTGATTCCAAATATGGAATCAAATTTTCCATATTCAAAACATATGATTTATAGAAATTAATTTAAAATTAATTCTCATTATCAAAAAAAGAATGTTTTAAAAAAATAATAACAATCAAAATATTGACACATGTTTACATCCAATTTCAAAGTGAAATTACATCCAATGATAATCATTGGATTAAATCGTAAAAATATAATATAATTACACTTTAAACTCAATTAAAATGATAATATAACCGTATAAATAAATTAGACTAAAAGGTATTTTTAAATAAAAATATAGTATTTTCACTATTTGTTAAGAAAAGGACATTATTAGAAAAATCCGAAAATTTTATCCAAAGTAAATTTTGATGTCCTGATTCTGATGAAAAATATAATTTTGAAAATTAGAACATATAAATGTGAAAAAAATACTATATTTAAAAAGGTTTCTCTATCAAAAGGTTGTAAATTTTCCTTTTAATGAATATTAAAGTGTTTATGCATAAAATTAGATTTATTCACATTTTAAGATTCTAATATTTATTAGATTAATGTAAAACCATTTAACAAACATTTATAATTATACTATACATAGCCTTGTTAATTCCCACCAATAAAACTTCTATGTGTTAACTACCAATTAAAATAATAATACCAATATATTATTTATTGGTATAACCTAACATTGTGAGTAATGTATGTTTTCAATGAAACCCATTGTTGTGTATCAGTTAAACCATCGAACATGGAATATCCATTAATTTAATGTTAATATTTAATTCAAAAATATTAATAAATATGAAAATTCCATATTCTTTATTTACCTGGGATGTTACATCCTTCCCCCCTTTTGGGAATTGCGTCTTCAGAAATTTAAAATTGGGCATGAAACATTAATTAAATCCCCAAATCAAGAAAAATAGTCAATAAAAATATCATATTAAAAGAACGAAAGAGAAATGAAAAGGTCATCCGAGATAATACGTACGAGGATTAAATGAAAAAATGGATATGGAGGAGAAACTATATTTGAAGTTCAGATAGAGAGTGATAGAAAACATGATCGGGAGAATGCTAACAACCAGAAAACTAGAAACCTGTGATATGTTAAAGGACCTTTAATTTCCCAGTATGAATATAAAACGTACAAAAATTTTGCTTAAAGGTTTATTTAATAAAGATGTAGAATTTATTTATTAGATTGATTATGTACATAAGGATGTATACTTACTTTTCAAATAGAGATTCATCCATTAATAAATCCTAACAAAAAACTCATCTTTTCTCCAAACAATGAGTATTAAAATGACTTAGTCACACTTATTGCACTAGAACCAAATTCTAGAGAATCACATAATCCAAAAAAGATTAAATATATATTTCACCTAGCTTTAGACATTAACCAAATCCAAAACGGTTTGTTAGAGATCAGATAATCCCCAAAAAAGAATAATATTATATAAAAATAAATACTACCCTTAATCCACAAAATTCGTCAAACAATACCCAAAGTTATGAAAAGACCATTAAATAAACAAATGTCATTATAATTATTCAATGTAACCCAAACTATGATTGTAACCCAATACTCAAAAATATTTAATCACACAATCTTCCATAGTAAATGTTAACATTTATCACCAAATAATATTTACTATTCTTAAAGTCACATACTGAAGTGTAATTAAAAAAGTTACATATTCCTTATGATAGGTTAATCATTTCCATAAATATACCAAATTTCCATATGTCCATAATGAAAACCTATATTCTTCCAGAATAAAATTCCACCATTAATCTTCAATTTAAATCCAAAGGTATTCTGTATTCCATAGGTATATAGTTTCCCAAAAATAGAAAACATCTTCCAAAATAAACTTTATCACATAGTCCCCAAATAATTTTTCTATACTTAGGATATCTATTTAATAAAACATAATATCTAAAATCAAATTATTCTTGATCAATAAAATCAATTAACTAACAATTATAAGTCATACTAACTAGGGACATCACTTATTCCAATGGTAGGCGATAATTACCGATCTTACTTTGGTTGTGGGATCGATTTACGTAGCTTTGTCTGACGCAATGGGTTTCCACATGGTCGGTGTGTTGTCCTTTTTGAAAAACAATATAATTTTATAACTTTCCCAAAAATGAGATAAAATCATCAATGATTACCATAACTTTATTTGACCACAATAGTTTTCTTATGACTCTCATTTTCATCCCAACACATAATGACCAAGATATGTTAATTCCTGAAGTCTTATATATATTGATTTTTTTTACCTCTATGAAATAACATTATTCCCAAAGAAAGAACATTGTACATTGATCTTGGTGTTAACCGGGTTTCACCGTTTTCCTGTTCATGTAGATAGATGGTCCATGCATTTCAAAAATGATTTAAAGTTACTTAAAATCATCTTATTCATTTATCCAAATACACCTCATACAACATGGGTTATATGGGTGATCACAAGAAAACAGTTTTGGAAAAATAATCATTTATGACATATAATTTTAAAACGTCTAATAAATCTTTTTTTAATAGTTTTACTGAGATTGAGTTGAAACATTCAATCAATGGTCCTTTTAAAATTCCATTAGTATATGCTAAAACACTATAATATAAAGGAAAATATATATAGGTTGTACAAGGGTCACCTTCTTCAGTACCTTCTTCAGAATCAAAATACGCTTCAGAATCTTGTGATAAGGTAATATATTTGAAAATTCCTTCATAATTTTTACGTTTCTTGAAAATATGAGAAAATTAAGAAAATAAGATTTTATTAAATAAAACCCATGATACAATATGGTATAAGAGAATAACAAAGGAATTTGATTTCTCAAACAATTTTTTTCAAGTTAGTTGAGTGATAAAAATTGTTTTAGAGTTTTCTAGACATAACTTTGTAATGATTATTACAAGCAAGTCATCCGTAAGAGATAAGAATGTCGTTTGAGAACCTCATCCTTCCTTTTGTAACAATATTTACTTGATCTAAAGAATATACAAAATAAGGATATAACTTAAAGAATATACATATATACTAACCATATTCCTATAAAAAACTCATAACCCCAAAAGTTTTCTAAACTGACCTCTGATAACAACTATAATCCCCTAGCCATAAATATTACAAAATAATGAGTTAAATCAAGAATTCACATTAAGGTTCTTTTTAAGCTTATAGTATTAGAGAATTAGCCATAACTATTGCATTACTTCTAAATTGTTATAAAGTAGATAATTCTACTCAATGTCCATATTTTTCATAAAATAAATCTCTTAAAAGAAAAGAAGAGTTATTCTCTTGATAAAAATCATCTTGAATTCATCATTTCTTTCACCCTTCCTTATATCATGTGAAAAACATTTCAAAATCATTGAATGAACATAAAAATCATAGCAAGGGTTATAAAATAGTAAGATGAAACATTAGTCCATCAATTCATACAAATAAATGATATCACACTATTAAATATTTAACTTACCTCACAAAATCATAAGTTTTATGAATAAAAAATGGAAATAATAAATAAAAAATGAATCTTGTGGCATTGAAAACATACATACATTATAAAATTCACAGCTACCTAGGGAGTTAATTTTTGAATACCTATATTAGTATATTCCCTAATTTTCTTCTGAGAAACATTAACGTTTACCTCTGTCAGATTACCTAATTCATTGGAAAGCTATCTCATGCTCACCCACCCAAGGATTATTTCAGAAAAACTCATATACATAAACAGTTTCCATGAAGCATAACATATTCATAAAACATAAAATAAGATTAAAAGAAAATAAAATTTACACATTTCAATCACAATGTATCATTTCAAGATATTTACATAATCAATGCATTATCAAAAAAAATTAAAAACCATTTAAAACATTTAATAAAGAGATTTTTGAATAAAAGTGTCTAGTACCACATTGAATAATTTGAAAGAAAATTTAATTTCAAAAAATTCATGACCATATAAATAAATCATTAAAATAATTTTAAAATCATGGACATTATTGAGAATGATTTAGAAGAATAAATTGTTAAAATAATATTTTAGTTAATCATTACTTAATCAAATGAGAGATGCTTGAATACAAATAATTGAGAAGAAAAATTTAATCAAGTAATTGTAATATAAATATCATAAAGTTATTCATGATATAATATTCCAAATGATGGTATATACACCATATAAAAGTGAATTGGTTCATAACCACAGTGATGTCTCAATGGAATATGAATTGAGATGAAATACCTTATAAAAACAGTATCCATAGATTAAGTTCAAATAAATTACGTAATTATGGGTGAAAAATATAAATACACTCAATATAAGTAGATATTATGTGTAAAAAAATCAGAGTTCATTCACAGCATAACACAACATAATCAAGAAGTAGAAGATTAACACATATAATGGAAATTGGGTTAAGAAGTTCCCTTACCGCATGTCTGACTTGACTTGTTTGTTCATTGTCCTTTCTGAATAATAAAAATAAGTTAATTTATTATTTATTAGGAACCATATTCATGTTAATTATTACTTTTATATAACTTATTCATCTGCAATAACAGTGAGATAATTATTTGAGTTGTTATCAGACATTTTGTTGATGTTTGGAATTTGAGTTAAAATTGAACTTGTTATAATTACAATTTGTCCGTGTGGTCAAAAGTAAATTATCTACAGAATTATATTCAAGATTTATATATAATATATATCACATATATTCATTATATATATGTATTTATAATATTCAATAACATTTTTACGAAACAAGTGGAATGCACCATTCATGGAGATGGTAAGCCATACGTATACATAGATGCTACATTCATTTCTTTTTTTTATTTTTAATGAAATGAAATCATAATGATACATAGGTATATTATAATTCCACTATAATATAATATTTTATATATGTTACATAATTTCATTAAAACCATAATTTATAAGATCCATGTATTGTATAAACTAGTCATATCACTTTGTGGGGGTGGTACTAGTCTGCACTTCCTCAAAAGAAATTATCATATTTTACCATTATGGAAACAATAAAGGTATGATGTAAATGAAAAATAAAGAATTATAGAGACAATATAAATATAACATTTATCACATATAAATAAATTTCTATCATAATTACAACCTTGATAGGCGGTTGGAGATAATTGAACAATCATCGTTTCGTGAGGCAGCAGTTCGCCATACACAGAAATAGTGTGTTCATATCCATTAGATGGAAGTGTGTGGATGTGTAGCTAGAATAATTATCATAAAATCAACATATTATATTATGAATTAATGTGTTTTTATTTAATAAATGAATAAAAATAGATTATGGGTTTGGACAATTAAAATAATGGAAAATAACTTCATAGAAGACGTTACCTTTAAATCTGGTATATCCCTTTGTTTTTGACAAAAAGGCTTACCTAAATTACCTTAAGAATAAGTAAAGGATTATTGGAGGAAGAGAGGAATATAGGGAACTTAATTGGGCAGAGTTTTTCAATTCCAAAATCCTTGAGAGGAGTGAGTAATGGGATAGGGGTGATGGCTTTTTATAAGGGGGAAGAGTGGATTTTTAAGATAGTTTGAAAATATTATTTTATTATCAATTTATTTTCAATTTCAAAAGGTCCAAAACAAATTAAATTAGAAGATAATATGACCCTTCAATATCCAAATAAAATTTATTTCCATTTTCAAAAGGCCGATTTTAAGGCTAGCGGGAAACCTTACATTTCATAAGATCAAAAGCACTGCCAGTCCAAAAATTGAAATTTTTAATTTCAACTTTAAAGAAAAAAACCATACCCCACGTGAATCATGAGTCACGCGCCTTCCTTGAGTCGCACACATATCACCTCCAACATAATTTCCTTACACATACCCCATCATCACCACTTTATTGAGACCTATCAGAAGCCCCATCAATGTCATCTTCGTCTTCACCATTGTCTCAGAGTTCTACATTATCATGGTCAATATCATTGACACCAAACAAGTTCCTCTGTCGTCATCAACACCACATCGGTGAACTGGAAAACATCACAGATCATCCAGACATTAGGAATCATTGATACTTTCATGCATCCCTCATCATTGAACCACATAAATGACCAGAACGACAGCGTCGTGAACATCACACTCCTTAGAAAAATCCTAAAACATTCTTTGTATCTGGTGCACTCAACCGACCTGGAAGGAAGAAAAGGACCAGGAAGCAAGAGCAGGCAGGAGTGGAAGATAAGGGGAAAAAAATAAAAAACCAAAATGTAACCAGAGATATAAACACTGGTATTCAAACCTTATGGGAAAAGATAAATTGATTCCAACAACTAGAACAAATAGGATTGAAGAAGAGTGAACTGGGATTGAAACCCTAATAAGAAAATGGGATTGAAGCCCTAGTGATGATCCCAAAACATATCAATAGAAACTGAGGAATAATACATCAAATTGGAGGATACCTCATTACCCTTACCTCCACCACCACAGTCCCAAACCGATCTAAAAAACCAAAACACCCAACAATGATGGGGTGTATGTGCCAGAAAAGATCAGCAGAGTAGGGATAGAAGAGGGTAAAATAGGACAGCTCCATGGAACCCAAGGAAAACAAACATAAAACGATGAAGCCTGAAGAAGATGGAGGAGAAATGACCCATAGCCATGAAAGAGACAATCGAAATATGAAGAATCCGACAGAGGATGAGATTTTCATCGATTCAAGGAGAACCTGAACCCTAGGTGGAAGAGAATGACGCCGAGAGCAGATGTTGGAGTGGAGAGAAAAGTCGGGTCAGTGTGGTTCAATCTTCTATTTCCCCTAGGTACAAGTTGAACCTTGTTCGAAATAAAATCATTCAATAAGAATTGGATAGGTTATCTATTTTTTTCTACAATTTATAATCTCATTTATTTAAATTATTTGTTAATAATCTAATAAGTGAATCATCATTGTGTAATAAATAATTTTATTTATATGGTGTCTAAATTTTTTAAAGAAAATACAGTGAAATATGAATTATTTTTATATTTCACATTAATATTTATTGTTGAAGAGATAACTTATATAATCCCATGAAAAAATTGATTTACTAAAATCTATATGTTTATGTAATTTTTGTCTATACGTTAAATTAATTAATAGAATGTGTCATTATCACTCTTAAGTAGCTCTATAGGGTCCCGAAATCTACCCAAGGATACCCATGGTCCGACATGTATCATCCAATTAGATTAGGGCCCATGTAAGTGTAATTTAATATTATTATATTATTATTTTATTACCCTTATATAGCATATTTACTTATCAAACAAAGCTAATAAAATATTTACTGAAGTAAATATTCATAATGTCTTGAAATAAAAGTTATCTATTTACACAATTTGGTCCTCCTAATTCAAAATATAGAATCCATTTTTTCAAATACAAAACAAATAATTGGATGAAATTAATTTAAAATTAATTCCCATCATCAATTCAAAAAGTGTGTTTTTACAAAATAATAACTATTAGAATATTGACACTTGTTTATGTCCAATTTCAAAGTGTAATTAAATTCAATGACCAAGATTGTATTAAATGGTAAAAATAAAATCTAATTACACTGTAAATCATATTAAAAAATTAATCTTACAATATAAATAAATTATTTTAAAAATTAAATTATAAATTAAAATAGATTTTTTTTATTATTCATTAAAAAGTGAATATTATTAGAAAAATAACCAATTTTCATCCAAAGTAAATTTTGAGTTCCCAGTTATAAAGAAGAATATTATTTTGTCAAATAGAACATATAAAAGATAAAAAGAATTATATTTAAAAATCTTTCACCATCAAAAGGATGTAAATCAACATTTTAACGAATATTATAGTGTTTATGCTTCAAATTGGCTTCCTTTAGATTTTAAGATTATAACATTTACCAGATAAATGTGAAAACATTTAACAAATATGTATAATCATATTGTTGTTAGTCTTGATCATTACTACTAATAAAAAAAAATTGTTAACTACCATTTAAAATATTAATATTATTTTATTATTATTCATTATAACTTCACTTTGTGTGTAACATTAAATTTCAATGAAACCCATTGTTGTGTATAGAGTAATCCATTGAACATGGCATATCCTTTAATGATAAATTAATATTTAATTTAAAAATATTAATTAATATAAAAATTACATATTCTTTATTCACATGGGATGTTACAAATAATGAAAATTTCAAATATGGTATCCATTTTTCCAAATTCATATCAACTAATTTTCAAAATTTAATTTATATTTAATCATGTAGATAGGATTACAATATAAATATTTAAAGTAAAAATGCCCAAATGTTTACAATGTTTTTATAGATAATTTCATTGTCAAATTCATTCCAATGGAGTAAATTGAATTAAATTATAAAAATATGATCTTATAAGAATTTAAATCCAATTAAAAATATAATTTATCTATAAAAATAAATTATATGCAAAAAAAATTTAATTAAATTTTAATATTTTTCAATTTTTTTGAATAATATAACTTCAAAAAAATATAAAAAAATTCCCCTTAGATAATTTTTATGTGTTACAAACAAATATGAAGTTTATTTGTAACATTTTATATCTATTAATGGGTCAGAATTAGGATTTATAAATGTCTCTCTATAAAAATGTAGTACAACTACCCATACAAAAATGTAATAATATTTGTGTAATGTTGTTTTTCTTCTCATAATATGCCTAAAAATGATTTTTTTGAGTTTAAAAATATTTGATTCTATATATACTGTATAAATATACTATATAAACACTCTAAATGTGATATAATTTAAATTATTGTGATGAAAATGACAAAATAGTGTTTCTTTTAAATCCTGTGTTGTGCATATTTAAAAGATATTAAAAAATATAAATAATTTTATGGTAAATTATTTTTTTGATACATTCATCCCTCCAAAAAAATCTAGTCCTCAAAATTTTAGGGGTATTACATTCAAAAAAAATTTGGCATCTCTTCTTCATTGCATCTTTTGATTCCAAGGTTGCCTTCCTCATTTTGAGATTTCTCAAAAATACCTTTACTAGATGATTTGTCCAATTTCACCTTATATTCCCTCTAGTGTCAAGATTCTGGATGGGTTCTTCACACAATGAATGTTCAGGTTCCAATTATACAATATAATTGGTGATAACATGTGTTGGATCCGGTATATATTTCTTTAATTAGAAGTCATTTAACATTGATAGATTTGGAGGCATTTAAAAATTATAAGCAATGACACAAACTATATCATGAATTTAAAAGGGTATGATTTAATGTGGACTTACTTTCCCTTTATTATCGAATATGATAACACCCTCCCATGGAGATACATTCAATGAAACATGATCTCCCATTGGGAACACTAGATCTTTTCTCAAATTATGGGCATAACTCTTCTGCCAACATTGAGTTGATTAAATGTCATCTCTAATTACATTTACTTTTGTCATTGGGTCTATAATGTGATCTAGGCTTAGAAGTTTCCATTCACCAATATCATCCCAACAAGTTGGCAGGTGACATCTGTTTCCATCAATTTCTTCATATAGAAATATTTCAATATTCGAAGGGAAATATTTATTTTAGGAAAACCCTACCAATGGTTTTTACTACTCCCACATACCTCTAATGTTGAATGTGCATGACCTCAACAAGAACTTAATTTTATTAATTGTTCTTTCAGATTATCCATTAGTTTGAAGATGGTAAGATGTCATCAAATGAAGCGTAGTTTCAGATGACTTCTAACAAATTTTCTAAAAATTCTGATGATAAAGGGGTATCAACATTAGAAACAAACAATGTAGGTGTTCCATGAATTCTTAAAATGTCACTAATGTAGTTCCTTTCAAGGAGTACAAGAGCTAGGTATTCTATTATATCATAGAAATGTTTAAAATGGTTATTCAATCAATGAGAAAACAAATTTTATCCTTCCTTCATGGAGTATATGTTAGTGTTATGATTAGGTGAATATTAATTTATTCCTATTTCCACATAAAAATATGATGTGATTGTAAGATTACTTTTGGTTGAGGCCACATGGACTTCAGTTTTTGAAAAACAAAATATCTAGACACGTAATCAAAAATTTCTCATGTTATGTTATCCGTCAAAAAACATTCCTCCAAATATATACACATAATTATGCTAAAAATCCATATATAAAAATTTTATCGATGAGAATAATTGAGAAACTGCATATTATATCAATTGTAGATGGAAAATATAGAATCTTTCCAAATTTTAGAACACCATCTTTGAGAACAAAATTTTCAAATTTCCCATCGCTCACTTGTTTCATTTTCACCTAAAATCCCAGATTATCATAATGATAATTATTTTTATTTTATAATAAATAAAATTTTACAATCATTTGAAAAATGATTAACGTATTCACATCCTTAAAAATACCCATTTACATTTTTAATACCTCCATGATGATCAATTCCTTCTCAATCCTTATAAGGGTTTGAAATCCATGATTCTTCATACTCAATCCATCTTCTACCTTATTCACTTTAGCTGGGTGATAGTGTATTGATCAATTGAAATCGATCAGTAATTAATGACATCACTATTTTCCATTTTGAGATCATTCTTAGAGAAGATGTATTTCATGACATTATTATCCATCTATATGTCATATCATATAACATGGAGAAAATCTATCCTCATTTTCAATGTCAGGGTTATAGCCACTAACATAAGGTCAGGGGGTTGATAGTTCTATTCATGACTGTTTAATTATCTCTATTCGTCAGAATTAACATTATCATTTTTCATTATGACCCATCCAAGTAATGTTTTTGAAACATCGGTATATATTGAAAACTAATTACTCCCAGAATATACAATTATATTCAGAGCATTGAATATTCTTTTATTTTGTTCATCAAGTAATTATTCACATTCATATGACCATTCCAATATAACCACATTACATGTAAGCATGGATAATGACTAATGTAATCGATGAAAGTTCTGAATCTATCACCAATAGAAATATTCCAATCTAATGAAAAAATGTAAATTAGTTATGTTTATTGGTGTAATAAATTCTCCGACTTCCATTTTTTCATTATAATTAAATATTCCATTCTTCAAGAAAATATAGCCATGAAATTAGAATCCATGATGCAAAAAATCCAATTTGATGAATTCCCCATATAAGACATCCCTTATATGAGCAAAAATAATGATCTAAAAGTGTATTAAAAGGTCCTATTAGATTTCCAAATTCACAATAATATCATCAATTTATAACACAAATACACATTAGGATATTCCTCTGACACATCATATATTGAGTTACGTAGTTTCTCATTACCTTGCGGCTATAAAACTAAATAATTTCCATTTTAATTTTCCCTTTTCATTAATTATAATGATACCCTCATCTCCTCACTTATACTAATATCTTATTCCCTTCAATTATGTACCCTATTTATTAATTCCAAAATTTTCACACGTGGGAAAGTAATTCTTTCTCTTCTTCCCTCAATCGATATTTTTATCTTCAAACCTCTTGTTTTATTTCTTCCGTTCAACTCCATATGACATGGATAAATTTATACTTATCTCATTAGTGTATGATATTAATTCCACCAATTATAAGAATACATTTGATACTATTTCCTTTTGAAAGTATTCCTTAATTCTAGATATTATCCGATCCTTCACACTCTTTCGATCACATGCATTGGCGAAGTTCACATTCCTTTTTCCCGAAACCGTTTCTATACAATGGAATGTCCTAGATTAGATTTTATGATTACGTAAAATAATGTATAACACCACAAATAGTGAAATAATAATAAAAATTTTGATAAAAAATTCCATATCCATTCTTACAATAATTAATAGGGATTTATGGGGATGTAATTACTTTTATATCCTTTATAATAGTTTATAAATACAATTTCATCTACCTTATGTGTATCTCCTAAAAGGGTTATAACAGATGTGTATTGAGGAATGTTATTATGTACTTGATTACATTGAGTCAAACCCAGATCACCTTGATGATGTTGTTACTCCTATGTACACTTGTGCTAGAACCATGTACACTTGTAGTATCAATAATGGGATGATTTTTTAGGAATACCCACATAATATATACTGCATAAAAAACCTAGTCTGTTATTATATACATATATTTTATATCTATAATAGTTTTTTTAATAATCATTTTTATCTAAATCTAGCTTTCAAGGTTGTTGATTAAAATCATTTCACAACAACTGTAATTGTAATGGGCCGGACCTCTCCGGTCCTTTACGTTGTGAAAATGTGGTGTTGGAGGTGTTCTGGAAGGTCAACTTGGCTTGGGGGTGAATTTGGGTGGACTTTTCAGAAAATATAAAGGGTTATGGCCTTCGCACAGGAGGTGAACAGTTTGCCTAAATCGTGAAAGGCTGGTCTTGGAGGCAGTGCCTAACTCATGGTTTGTCTAATCGTGCGGACTAACCGTGTGAGGAGTGATTTTTGAGGCTGATTCTAACGCACGATTAGTGCACGGTTTGTTAAACCGTGCGGACTAACCATGGGGGCACAGAAATTTAGATTCTAAAATTGTGGATCTAACTTGTTTTACTTTTAATCACCTCATTTAAGCCCCTAATCGGCTATAACTTTGTATTACACTTCCTTGGAGGTGGAAGAACATCCCCCATACATTTTGGAGGTGATCTAGAGGATTCTCTTCGCGAATCAAAGACGGTTACTCGAGGTATGTGATCCTTTTGATAGGTTTCTTAGATCTACCTATATCTACTCCTCCTCTTCTCTCGGGATCGTAGATCTATACTTGTTATGGGTAGATCTAGGTTTGTAGATGTCGTTTGTGATGATATTTGGTATTGGTTGTGTTAGTAGAGGTGATATAAGGAGAATTCTTGGAGAATCGACTCGGTTTCTTGGACATTCATCGACCGCTGTGGTTTTCTTCGAAAAGCATTGAGATAGGGGATTCATGGCTTCTCTAATTGTTTTTGTGCAATCTTAGAGTTAGAATGATTTAGTCTTTTGGATCACAATGGAATTGACCTAATTAAATACTTGAACTGGATTAAAAGAATTGGTGATCTCATGTTGTTGCTTTGTAACGTGATAATGGTTCACCTCTTGATTTGCTAGATAGTGTGATATATATACCTTTCTTGTTAGCATGTTTCTCTTGATGAAATTGATAAATAACATAAAGCCAGAATTAATTGATAATTAATTGGCTAAAGATAAAGAGGAATGTATATGAATCTGGTTGTTGTTGTTGTGGATGTTATTCCAAATTGATGATAATAGAATTGATGCTGATGTATGTGATTAACTTACTTGGTTGGTAAATCTAAAATTTTGTGGTACATGTTGTTTGAAGGCTAGATGCCTTATTAAAGGTCCAAGAGACCAATTTGTTGTGCCGTTTTTTTGTACTTCTTGTGATGTGTTGTGACCCTAGAGGGGTGTTGTGATTTCTTGTTCAGTGTTGTGACCCTGGAGGGGTGTTTTGATATCTTGTGTTGTGATGTGACCCTGGAGGGGTGTTGTGATATCTTGTGTTGTGATGTGACCTTAGAGGGGTGTCGTGATATGTGGAGGTCAGGAGGCCTTATGGTTGTGGCAGCGGATGACGCCTAGAGTGGCGAGATGCATCGGTTTATGCATGTGGGTGTCGGGGAGGACACCAGAGATGATGGAATGGGATGGATGTGGTTGTTGGATGATTGTTGATTCCTGATTGTTTATCTACTTTAATTTTCCCCACTGCTCAAGGCATGTGGTCTTGCTTACCCTTTTTTCGAAGGAGGCGAAGACACACAGGGTATGCCACGTGCTTTCTGTGTTTAGCCTTTCAAGGGAGAATGGGTCTATGCTCTTTCTATATGCGGCAAAGACTCAACGGGTAGTAAGTCTACTCACCATGTTGAGCCCCCCTTGTGTTTAGTAGCATAGGTTGCTTTTCTAGAAAGCCTCAGAATATGGGAAAGTAATTATGTAATCAATGTTTGAATAAATGATGTTAACCCATGGGGTTGGAGTTTTTTGGAAGTTAATGATGAGGTTGAGAACTTTTGAAGGGACATTGGTTTTTGGATGTGATGCTAATGGGATTTAATGTGAAAAATTGTTCATGGATAATGAAAGTATAAAGAATTAATTAACGTACAGTGAAATTGATAAAAATGGTAGGAATTAATCTAATAAATCCCTTTAAATGGTTGTGTGCTTATAGGATACCTAGTCTTAGAAGTGGTGGCCTGGAGTCAGTGTAACACCCCGAGATTTTATGAAAAATATTCTTTTTAATTTCATTAATGTCTTGTGTTGTACGCTACACCAAAAAGAGCTTGCTCAACACGCATCCTTGACTTTCTTTGCATTACACCCAATCGTGACCTTCCTCGATAGCATGTGTAGTACGCAATACCGAGTATCACTAAACAACGATATGCTATTAAAATATTATTAAAACTAGCCGTTATGAATAGTAATAACCACCTTTTAAAATTTTAGAAATTTTATCTCTCAAAATGGACTTCATTTTTGGATTCAGAGTATCGAATTTATCCTAAGGTGAAATTTTGGTACTTTTCGGATAACTTTCATATTTTGATGAATAGTGAAAATTACTAAATTTTAATTAAAAACAACTTTTTCAATCGAAATAATTAATAGTGATAAATTATTAATTTTAGTGGTTTTAAAGTATATTGAGAATATATTTTTATAATTTAATACAATGTTGGTCATTGGATGTAATTTCACATTTAAACCAGTTATAAAAAAGTGTCAATCTTTTGATAGTTATTATCTCTTAAAAACATGCCTTTTGTTTTGACAACGGGAATTAATTTTTAAATTAATTAATGAAACTGATATGTTTTGAATTTGGTAAAATATAAATCATTTTTGAGTTCATAATATCAAATATAGCTTAGGCCTAATTTTTGGTATTTTTCTGAAAACTTTCAATTTTTGATGAATAGTGAAACCACTAAGTGGTAGTAAAAAAACCTGAATTTTTCATAAAACTTAATTTTACCACTTCTGTGAGTGGAATTTCAAAAATCCGAGAGACACGGTTGATGTCCGTAAGTAAAATGTGGTTCAATGAGATGAAAATAATTTTTGGTGAATAGTAACTTTTTAATTTTATTTACCACGGTTAAAAGTAAATATGGTAATTAAGGAAAGAAATGATATTATTATTACCCTAAAAAATGTCCTAATTCTATTGGACAAGTGTAATTAAACCAAAAACAAACTTATGAATAAAATATGACCATTTAGGCCCACTTGGATTAGATTAGGACATTTATTATTAATTTATTTAAAGAAGGGTTAAAAGAGTTAAAATAAAAGTTTATTTACCAAAACATTTTTAATATGGGGTTATACATACGATACATTAGACTATAAATATTCATTTAAAAGCTAAAAATAGTTCCTATATAATTTTATTTTATTTGTAATTTTTAGACATTATATAATTTAATTTATTTATGGCACAACGATGATGTAGTAATTATCTTATTAATAAAATATTGACATAATCGATGTTATAAATACCCAAATAAATATAATTTGAGTCTTATTATGAATTCCAATAATTTTATAGGTTAATATGACATGTTAGTATTTATTTAATTAACTTTTTTAGAACGTATCATTCTGTTATGATTTTCACAAAAACCAATTACTAAATAGTGTCAAAATTGACATAAAATAGTTTTTAAAACAAATATTATATTATTAATTCATAAAAATCTATGTTTCGGACAAATGACTTAGATATGGTTATATATATTAATAATAAACAACATGGGGTTCGTTTGGCTTCTTATAGTAAGTTTATTAACCATATAGTGTAAGAACACAAGAAGACACGGTAAAAGTAAAATTATTTAACTTAATGTTAAATCTAAATGATAAGGTTAAAATAGGAACCTAAACTTGTCTAAATTCTATCGGATGAGAGTATTTTGACCCATCCCCACCTTAGCATCGAAATAAATCAATTTGGAGCTATTTAAAACCGAACTTGACTTTATAATAAAATAAAATTTTTAGTTTTTCCAAAGGAGCCCCTCTCCTCCCTTATAAAAGTGCACCTCCTCCCTCTCTTCCTCACACAACTTTGAGCCTTCACGCTCGGACAACCCCTGCCAAATTCTCTTCTCCACTTCCCTAGAAACATCCTAGAGGTTCTGGTCTTCCTCAAAGACCAATTTTAGTGCCCTAAGAGGAGGTCTCAAAGAGGCGCTTCAAAGAAGAGTTAATTTTCGTTACCGATTCTTTCACCTTTATTTCTTCTTCCACTTCTTCTTCTTAGGTTGTTTCATTATGAAGTAATAACATCAGTATCACACATATACTGATATGTTATTATAAGTATTAAACAATACTATTTCACCATCTATCCATCCTACGTAAAACGAAATCACCACGCGTGCGTACGTACGGAATACAGTCTCCACGCCATGGTGAAATCTATTTTCCACCACCACCTTACTTGGATGGGTATAATGGTGTAAATAATAACTATATATTATTATTTTAAAGTGATATTGATTCTGAAATAGTATACATACACTCCAATACAGTCCCACGATCATGAGAATGATATCATCGCTCGTGCGTACGTACGGACTACCGTCTCCCCGACGCGATGAGATTCATTCTCCACTTTAACCATTCATGAATGATTATAAAGTATATATAATAAGTAATAATGAAATATATGACATAATAATGATACTGGATTTATGTGTATATATATGTATGTCATCTACTTAATTCCGTTCAACTCAATAAGGAAACGAAAACAGCGTTCATGCATACGTACGACCTACCGTCTCCATGAACGGTGTATTTATTTCCATTTACTGATTTATTATATATATGTATATTCTTAAAATATATATATAAATCATGTTTTATATTCTGGAATTAAGTAATCATGATCTAAGTAATCATATGAATAATTACAAGTCAAAACACGGACGACAAATGAAACAATTTTACCCAAAATGCTCTTTAACATGGAATTTACAAATGAATGGGTAATATAAAGTCATAAGTGAACCATATATTATATCATAACAATGAATATGATTCTGTAATAAGTCAATGACATTATTTAAATCATTATACAGGAGTTTCAGACACTTACGAAGCAAATCGGACCTAAGGTAAGGGAAATATCACAATCTCATTTTTATATGAGATGGTTTATAATTTAGTATTTACTAGGGTGTATTTTGTCATCCACATCCATGTTTCCTCAATATGTAATATTATTTCCATCCACCTAAAATTGTTTAAAACCTATTTTACCCTTTGGTGAGTTTTTAGTAAAATATATGAAAGGAATCTTTTGTCATTTTTTGTACGAGGTAATTTTTGTCTTTTCTGACAAAAGTATGAGAAGAATGTTTTTTTAACTTATATGACAAGAATGGATTTTTAAAACATTATTTCCAAGAAGCATCCTTTACAAGTTTTCAAGTTTATTTTTAATCAACTTCTTTTAGTTTATAATTTTACGACATGTTAAGAAAGGAAAAGTGTTTTTGAAGTAGAAAGGATATTTTCCTCAAGAATGAAGTTCAATTGTTATATTAAAATTATTTTCCTTCTAAGATAAAAAAGGGTTAGGTTTTTATCCCTATTATTACATTGATTTGATTATGTTTTGATGGAATTATTATTTATGAATTCCTTTATCTTATATGAATTGTTTTATGATGTCACGATGTTTAAGATTCCCATTTTTATTACATGGGTTATGCAATGATGTATGTTTTAAGATTTTGTGGAACACATAATAATGGTATCATTATGGGATGGGTGGGACCTATATCTCCCTCCAATTCATTGGGTAAAGATTTTATATCTAATGAGATAGACATGGATGGAACGGTAGGTTATACCGGTTCAGTGAAACAGGACTGAAATGAGGGTGAATCGGTTCAGAAAGGGACTTTGTCCACTAAGATAGTCTTGGCAATGAGTCTGGACTAACAAGAAATGATTCTCTATGATTATGTGTGTATTCCACAAAGTTTCATGTTTTAAGTTATGATTATTGGGATTACATTTCACTACTATGATTTATCCCATGTTATGAAATTATGATCTCTTTTGCAGGTTAAGATTTCCAAAAGATATGTTCTTATGAATATGATGTGATTGATATTTATTTTGTTTACCCTTACTGAGCATTTGAGATCACCCTTTTATGTTTTCTTTTCCCCAGGATATAAATAAAGGTTTTAGGTAAGAAAAAAATGGAAGATCTTTATGGGAGATGTTGAAGATCTTTCACCACGATTAGAAGATTATATTCCATGTTTCCAAAGACACTAAACTATTACGGTCCTTGTGTGTGTGTTTTTGTAATGTACTAAGTATTATGCAAATGTAATGTAATTTCCATGTATGTTAAGCTTCATGTCTCTACAGTTGGTATTAGAGGAAATGTTTAGTCAACCTTTGGAAACTAGGATGCGAGAACTTTAGTGAGATCCCTAGAGATATTTCTAAGGTATGTCTAGGGATGTCTCTAAGGTTAAGTATAGGTATAGGTTATAGTCCAAGAATTGCGCTAACGATCTTAGAATTTAACCTAAGATGTTAGTTATTGAGGGTACTCCCCCTTATTATGTTTTTTTCCCTAGCATGATTTTTTCCTCTCACACTATTCTTTTTGGGTTTTAGAAAATGGCTGGAAACAAGATGATTCACGATAATGGAGGATATGATGGAAAATGGAATGATATTCTTCATGAGCAACCAAATGAAATGGGATTTTGAAGTCCAAACATCATTATTATGACGAATCAACAATCTCATAATATGATCAATAAAGTAAAATTCGGTAAGTTTCCTGAATCATCTAATAAGAGAAAGATGGAGTTTCATGATGATCATAGAGGAAAGAAAGTTCAATTTCCCCTATGTAAATCATGTGGGAAGAGGCATCAAGGAGAATGTTTCAAAGGAATTGGAAGATGCTTTGGGTGTGGAAAAGAAGGACATAAAGCCAGTAATTGCAGAGGAAAAGGTTCAGTTAACACTAGGGATGAGGATAATGGTATTGCTACGACATCAACAATGGTTAAATGTTTTAAATGTGGAATGTAAGGGAATTATGCAAACCAATGCCCTAACGGAAAGTCTCATGAAGAGAATCAGTATGGTCGTATGGGTAGTATTTATGTTGATGATGATGAAGAGACTACAAATGATATGTGAGATGAAAGAATTGTTGAAGCTCGGTCAATGGTTTAAGAATGTAGTGGAATGATTACATGTTTATCATGTGTAATGTTGTATAAGTAATCTCATGGTACTATGGAATAAAGAGACATCTATGGATTGTTACACTGTTGCCTTTCCTTGAGTTTTGAAAGTGTATGATTAATGGTACCAGTATCCATGAAAGGTTATTCAGATATTTTTGGAATGTAGATGATATGCGCATAATGAAGGGATAAGACGATAATGAGATGTTTGATTGTATTCATGAGCTCATGATTGATATAAAGACTAAGTGATATAATGGTTTGAGTATAAATAATTTTGAGTATTTTGGTTTATGGAAAGTGTTAACTTTTAACTGCATTCATGTTTTCACTAAGGTTCAAGGGGTATTCAAGAGAATACATGATTATGGCCTTTGAATGTTTGGAATGTGACCAACAAAACATATCTTATGATATATGGGGATCAACGATGGTATTAAATCTATGGTAATCGTTTTCACTATATTATGAGAGTGGACTACAGTATTATGGATAAGACTAAAGATTAGAATGTATTATGTTGGACATAAGTTAGGATAAAAAGTTTGTCGATATTATTGATGGGATGTTATAGTAATATATCTTTAGAAAAAGGACAACCTGCAGGACGGGCGACAGCCCATCGCGTCGGACAAGGCTGTGGGAATCGAACCCACAACCGTAGTGCGACTGGCTTTTATTGCCTACCACTGGCCTACAGGAAGTCCCTGTTTATTAGAAACTAGTTTTATTATATTAAGCATTATGATATATGAAGTATAAGTCCATTTTAGGAACCATATATGATTAATCTCACTATAGAATTACTTATGTATATTTAATAACTTTTGCTAACCTTTTGTTTGAGATAGATGGAATGACCCGTCGTTCTATCACATGATCTTCTAACACTTCACGAATAATAAATTCAACTTCATTTATTTAAGAGATGAAGTGTAAATTGTTCAAGGCACAAATAACAGTGAGATTGTACCAAAATAAAGTAAATATTTTTTCTAATTCAAATTTTTCAACTTTAGGGAAACGATCTTGAAAACCAAAAATGCTGTCCTAGTGCTCTTATATCTGATTAATCAGATGGTACCATAGATCGTCACAAATTTATGTATTTATGATTTTTGGCTTTTCCATAGCCATGTTCTCTACTACTCTCCATCAGAACATGATGGTTATATTTCTCTTCCATATCCATATTTTCACCTATGTGGAAACCCAGTGATTAGTTTCTTGGGGTAACCGTTACAATTCATACTTTTGTTTTTAAAGATTTGTTTTGGTATTCCTTTTTACGATGTGGGTTTCTATTAAAGAAACTTTTTAATAGTAAACAATTTATAACCCTGATGAATTTCGAGGGCAAAATTCATTTTAAGGGGGGTAGAATGTAACACCCCGAGATTTTATGAAAAATATTATTTTTAATTTCATTAATGTCTTGTGTTGTACGCTACACCAAAAGGAGCTTGCTCAACATGCATCCTTGACTTTCTATGCATTACACGCAATCGCGACCTTCCTCGATAGCGTGTGTAGTACGCAATACCGAGTTTCACTAAACAACGATATGATATTAAAATATTATTAAAACTAGCCGTTATGAATAGTAATAACCAGCTTTTAAAATTTTATAAATTTTCTCTTTCAAAATGGACTTCATTTTTGGATTCGGAGTATCGAATTTAGCCTAAGGTGAAATTTTGGTATTTTTGGATAAGTTTCATATTCTGATGAATAGTGAAAATTACTAAATTTTAATTAAAAACAACTTTTTCAATCGAAATAATTAATAGTGATAAATTATTAATTTTAGTGGTTTTAAAGTATATTTATAATATATTTTTACAATTTAATACAATGTTGGTAATTGGATGTAATTTCACATTTAAACCAGTTATAAACAAGTGTCAATCTTTTGATAGTTATTATCTCTTAAAAACACGCCTTTTGTTTTGACAACGGGAATTAATTTTTAAATTACTTAATGCAACTGATATGTTTTGAAATTTGTAAAATAGAAATCATTTTTGAGTTTATAATATCAAATATAGCTTAGGCCTAATTTTTGGTATTTTTTCTGAAAACTTTCAATTTTTGATGAATAGTGAAACCACTAAGTGGTAGTTAAAAAAATGAATTTTTCATAAAACTTAATTTTACCGCTTCTGTGAGTGGAATTTCAAAATTCCGAGAGATACGGTTGATGTCAGTAAGTAAAATGTGGTTCAATGAGATAAAAATAATTTTTGGTGAATAGTAACGTTTTACTTTTATTTACCACGGTTAAAAGTAAATAGGGTAATTAAGGGTAGAAATGATATTATTATTACCCTAACACATGTCCTAATTCTATTTGACAAGTTTAATTCGACCAAAAAAAACATAGTAATAAAATATGACCATTTAGGCCCACTTGGATTAGATTAGGACATTTATTATTAATTTATTTAAAGAAGGGTTAAAAGAGTTAAAATCAAATTTTATTTACTAAAACATTTTTAATATGGGGTTATACATAAGATAAATTCCACTATAAATATTAATTTGAAATCTAAAAATCCTTCCTACATAATTGTATTTTATTTGTAATTTTTAGACAATAAATAATTTAATTTATTTATGACACAACGATGATGCAGTAATTATCTTATTAATGAAATATTGACATAATTGATGTTATAAATACCCAAATAAATATAATTTGAGACTTTTTATGAATTCCACTAATTTTCTAGGTTAATATGACATGTTAGTACTGATTTAATTAACTTTGTTCGAACTTATCATTCTATTATGATTTTCACAAAAATCAATTACTAAATAGTGTCAAAATTGACATAAAATAGTTTTTAAAAAATTTATTATATTATTAATTATTAAAAATCTATGTTTAGGCCAAACGACTTAGATAAGGTTATATATATTAATAATAAACAACTTGGGGTTCGTTTGGCTTCTTATAGTACGTTTATTAACCTTATAGTGTAAGAACATAAGAAGACACAGTATAAGTAAAATTATTTAACTTAATGTTAAATCTAAATGATATGGTTAGAATAGGAACCTAAACTTGTCTAAATTCTATTGTATGAGAGTATTTAGACCCATCCCCACCTTATCCTCGAAATAAATCAATTTGGAGCTATTTAAAACCGAACATGACTTTATAATAAAATAATATTTTTAGTTTTTCCAATGGAGCCCCTCTCCTCCCTTATAAAAGGGCACCTCCTCCCTCTCTTCCTCACACAACATTGAGCCTTCAAGCTCGGCCAACCCCTACCACATTATCTTCTACACTTCCCTAGAAACATCCTAGAGGTTCTGGTCTTCCTCAAAGACCAATTTTAGTGTCCTAAGAGGAGGTCTCAAAGAGGCGCTTCAAAGAAGAGGTAATTTCCGTTACCGATTCTTTCACCTTTATTTCTTCTTCCACTTCTTCTTCTTAGGTTGTTTCATTATGAAGTAATAACATCAGTATCACTCATATACTGATATGTTATTATAAGTATGAAACAATCCTTTTTCACCATCTATCCATCCTACGGAAAACGAAATCACCGCTCGTGCGTACGTACGAAATACCGTCTCCACGCCGTGGTGAAATCTATTTTCCACCACCACCTTACTTGGATGGGTATAATGGTGTAAATAATAACTATATATTATTATTTTAAAGTGATATTGATTCTGAAATAGTATACATACACTCCAATACAGTCCCACGATCATGAGAACGATATCATCGCTCGTGCGTACGTACGGACTACAGTCTCCACGACGCAATGAGATTCATTCTCCACTTTAACCATTCATGAATGATTATAAAGTATATATAATAAGTAATAATGAAATATATGACATAATAATGATACTGTATTTATTTGTATATATTTGTATGTCATCTACTTAATTTCGTTCAACTCAATAAGGAAACGAAAACAGCGTTCATGCGTACGTACGACCTACCGTCTCCATGAACGGTGTATTTCTTTCCATTTACTAATTTATTATATATATGTATATTCTGAATATATATATATATAAATAATATTTTATATTCTGTAATTAATTAATCATGATCTAAGTAATCATATGAATAATTACATGTCAAAACACGGACGACAAATGAAACAATTTTACCCAAAATGCTCTTTAACATGGAATTTACAAAAGAACGGGTAATATATAGTCATAAGTGAACCATATATGATATCATAACAATGAATATGATTCTGTAATAAGTCAATGACATTATTTAAATCATTATACAGGAGGTTCGGACACTTATGAAGCAAATCGGACCTAAGGTAAGGGAAATATCACAATCTCATTTTTTTCCGAGATTGTTTATACTTTAGTATTTACTGGGGTGTATTTTATCATCCACATCCATGTTTCCTCAATATGTAATATTATTTCCATCCACCTACAATTGTTTAAAACCTATTTTACCCATTGTTGAGTTTTTAGTAAAATATATGAAAGGAATCTTTTGTCATTTTTCGTACGAGGTAATTTTTGACTTTTCCGACAAAAGTATGAGAATAATGTTTTTTATAACTTATACGACATGAATGGATTTTTAAAAAATTATTTCCAAGAAGCATCCTTTACAAGTTTTCAAGTTTATTTTTAATCAAGTTCTTTTAGTTTATAATTTTACTACATGTTAAGAAAGGAAAAGTGTTTTTGAAGTAGAAAGGATATTTTCCTCAAGAATGAAGTTCAATTGTTATATCAAAATTATTTTCCATCTAAGATAATAAAGGGTTCTGTTTTTATCCCTATTATTACTTTGATTTGATTATGTTGTGATGGAATTATTTTTTATGAATTCCTTTATCTTATATGAATTGTTTTATGATGTCACGATGTTTAAGATTCCCATTTTTATTACATGTGTTATGCAATGATGTATGTTTTATGATTTTGTGGCACACATAAGAATGGTATCATTATGAGATGGGTGGGACCTATATCTCCCTCCAATGCATAGGGTAAAGATTTTATATATCATGAGATAGACAAGGCTGGAACGGTAGGTTATACCAGTTCAGTGAAACATGACTGAAACGAGGGTGACTCGGTTCAGAAAGGGACTTTGTCCACTAAGATAGTCTTGGCAATGAGTCTGGACTAACAAGAAATGATTCTCTATGATTATGTGTGTATGCCACAAAGTTTCATGTTTTAAGTTATGATTATTGGGATTACATTTCACTACTATGAATTATCCCATGTTATTAAATTATGATCTCTTTTGCAGGTTAAGATTTCCAAAAGATATGTTCTTATGAATATGAAGTCATTGATATTTATTTTGTTTACCCTTACTGAGCATTTGAGCTCACCCTTTTATGTTTTCTTTTCCCCAGGATATAAAGAAAGGTTTTAGGTAAGAAAAAAGGGAAGATCTTTATGGGAGATGTTCAAGATCTTTCACCACGATTAGAAGATTATATTCCGAGTTTCCAAAGACACTAAACTTTTACGGTCCTTGTGTGTGTGTTTTTGTATTGTACTAAGTATTACACAAAAGTATTGTAATGTCCACGTACGTTAAGCTTCGGGTCTCTACAGTCAGAGAGACGTTAGCTATAGTTATTTCTAAGACTAGGTTATGCCCATAGTGTGGTTGTGAGATATAATATATTATGTACTATTTGAGTTTCTATATGATACGCCACCCTGTTTATAAGGGAAACTGACACCCCTTGGATTCTGAGCCCTGGGGTGTTTTCCCCAACAATCTAGTGGGAGGATGAATGGATGACTACCCCCTTTGACCTCGTTCTCTTCTCTTGGTAGATACTAGTTCCATGAGGCACATAAGTTAGATTTCCCCATATATGTGTGTAGTGGACTGTAATGGCTTGTGGTTATTCACACACATATATTCGGGATATGGTATCTTATTGACTACTATAGGTGTAGCGTGTATAGGTTGTGATGGCTTGAGGATCCTTACTCAGTGTATGGGATGTAATGGCTTGAGGTATAATACCCGACATATGATACACGTAATGAGAGCTGTGGTGGCTCTCAAAAACTACCTGGTTACTTTTGGTTATGAGGATGGTGTGGAGCATCACCCAGGTGTCTGCGGGCAAGCCTTTGTGGTGCACGTGGTGCAGATAGTGGAGCTTGGCCCAAGTTTATACGGGCAAGCCTTTGGAGAGAGATGCACATGACGTACGTCGTTGGGGAAAAGAGGAAAACCAGTGGGGAAGTAGTAGAAGGGTACCCTTGATATTCATTACTATACGATATATTCATGAATGCGTTACATGGTGAGAGTAGCCATGGTGAGGTTGGGAACATAGTATACCTATTAGGTGACGAGTTAGTTTCATTATTGTTCACTGTGCTTTAGCATACTTTCTTTACTTTTTCACAAGAGGCTTCGGGGAGGATCATACTGAGTATACTGTTATACTCACACTATGTATTTATAATCTATATTTCAGGTCACATGGAGAAGGTTGGAGATCAAGATGGTTTCCACTATCTTGTGGTTGCAGGAGCTATTTGGGCATGTGGTCTCTGCTGTTTTTACTTTCTTTTGGGTACTTCTAATTTTCCCCTTTTAGTTTTAGTAATTTTTCATGACATTACATATGAACTGGTGTATTATTTTATACATTAGTTCTGAGTTGGAGTTGGTTGGTGTCTATCTTATCTCTCTCTTCTGCATGTGTTCTCTTATAGGGTAATGCCTCCCATTTGTGTGTTTATTATACCATCAGTGCAAGTTGCCAACCCGGGGCCTACTGATGGTGGTGCTCGGGGGTCATTATCTCCCTTTTCACATTGTCGGCCTAGGAGGGGTACACTTTTTGAGGAGGGTCATGACAGAGTGGTATCAAAGGTCTGGATGAGGAATAGGATGTAGTTTTCAGTTAGGCACAGGTGAGGTTGCATGGCATGGTAGGGAACCGATGTCATTCATGTTTAGTAAGTGAGGTAGACACTAGAGACGAGATAAGACATAGGCGTTTAGGCCCCCCTATGATCTCTTATACGGACCTTTTAGTTTACAATGGCTACTAAACAGGGTGATAATGGTTGCAGGGTAGAGACCTAGGAAAGGATCATGCATCATTCTTCTTTGTGCCTGTGTTTGAATGGGTAGACCTTGGGATAGGTTAACCTAAACCAAATGAAAGAAAACAATTGATTAATTAATGTTGAGTCTTCCATATTCCAGGCTCATGAGCTATATTTCTTTGTTATTTTTCATGTATGGATCCAGGCTGACGTCCTCGTCAGGTTTTCATAGAAGATGTCTAGCAGGCTATGCCGACAGAAAGTCATCGGATAGAGGTCAATGATGATGAAACTTGGAGGAAGAAACTCCGAGAGTTTCATCACCAGAGTCTGTAGAAGTATGAGGTCTCTTTTTCAGATGCAGTCACAGAAGACAGGTTATAGGAGGTCGAGATAGGCTTCAGTTTGATCTGTGCTCGGAAGGATCACTGGGTGTCCTCAGTTGTAACGATTCTGTGTGGAAAAGCAAGGTATTGGTTGTTGTTGTTCCTCGGGGATCGTGAGGAGTCAGAGATCTCATGGGAGGAGTTCCGAGTCAATTTCAGAGTTGAGTTCCTTTCCACGATGGAAACAGCTTCCAGTTGCCAGGAGATTCTTACCCTTCGATAGGGGAGCTCCACTATTCGATAGTTTGGAATCTGTTTCTAGAAACTTTTACGGTATTCTTCGGACCTGTTACCAGATGAGGAGGTCAGGGCGAGGCATTTCGAGGAGGATTTGTGTCCATAGATCCAACGCCAGGTCACCCAATTTATGTTAAACACATATCTTGAGGTGTTTTCCATGGAAGAGGTTGTTGAGAGGACTTTCTCCAGGACCAGATCATCACAAGATGGGGATCAAGAAGATTCCTCAAAAAGCAAGGATGCAGTCCAGGGTTCCCGGTATTTAGTCAGAAGAGTTTCCATTCAGCTGGGGGTAGGTCCAAGCCCTTCACATCGTGTTTCTCTAGAGGCAGTAACTCTCAGGCCTATGCCAAGGGATCAAGTGCTTTTTTTTCTTGTGGTGGTCATGGTCATCAGCAGCGGGAGTGCCCGACCTTTCAGAGCGGTCATCGTGCACCGGGAACTCCGATCTAGGTTCTGTCGTTGAGGCAGTTCCCGCCGAAGCAGGAGCAGTAGGTTGCACTAGCTTTTGATCAGTTGAGGGGAGATGGGGAGGGCAGAGGACAGCCCCATGACGCTCCCCATCCTTAGAGAGCAGAGCAAGGCCATGTTGGTGGTCGTCATCAGGGTCATAGAGGTCGTGGAGGAGTACATGGTTTGCATCATGCTCTAGCATTGCCAGCTCCAAATGAGCCTGACGTCGTTCGAGGTACCCTTTGCTTGTTTTCTACCTTTGTGTATGCCTTATTTGATTCAAGAGCGATGCACTCCTTCATATCACCTACCCTTGTTTGTGCCTTGGGACATGAGGTATAGAGGATTCCAGTGCCCTGGGCGTTGACTATGCCAGTTGGAGGCTGAGCTGACTTGTTTGACATATGTAGAGATTGTGAGCTAGTGTTGGGGGAGCCCCTCTCTTTGGGAGATATCCAATGTTTACGAATACAACCATATGATTTCATCCTCATCATGGATTGGTTGTATTCGATGCAGGATATTGTGGATTACTACAGGAAGAAGGTCATTTTCTTTGATGTAGATGGAGAGAAGGTGGTGTTTGTTGGTTAGCGAGATCCTCGGATGGGTCACAGGCGAGTTCCATCCTTATCCACTATGGTGGCTGAGATGATGCAGAGTTCTTCAGAGGTTCGATAGTTGGCGTTTTCTAGGGTTGTAGACGAGTACCCAGATGTTTTTCCAGAAGAGGTTGTAGCCTTACCCCCTTGATGAGAGATCGAGTTTGGGATCGAGCTATATTCAAGAGCGTCTCGTATATCTATGTCTCGTATAGGATGGCCCCTTTTTACTTATGAGAGATACGTATACAAATTGATGGTCTATTGCAGTGTGGTTTTGTTCGACCAAGTATGTCACCATGGGGTGCACCTGTTCTGTTCAGGAAGAAGGCCGACATCAGTTTGTGGTTGTGTATCAATTATCGTCAATTAAACAAAGTGACAATAAAAAATTGATATCCTATTCCACAGATTTATGACTTATTCAATCAACTGAAGGGTGCATGTTGGTTCTCAAAGATCGACTTGTGATCAGGATATCATCATATGTGTGTGAAGGATGAGGATATCCTGAATACTACATTATGTTTTCATCATGGGCATTATTAGTTCATTGTAATGTCGTTTGGTGTGACTAATGCTCCAGCTGTGTTCATGGGTTTGATGAATGCTGTGTTCCGTGAGTTCCTGGACACGTTAGTTGAATTTTTCATCGACAACATCTTTGTGTACTCCACATCTGAAGAGGAGCATTCAGAGCATCTAAAAGACATTTTGGTAGTTCTTCGTTTACATCAGCTGTTCAAAAAGTTGTTGAAGTGTGAGTTTTGGGCTCGAGATGTCCGTTTCATGGGGCATGTTGTGTCCCAACAAGGACAAGCTGTGTATCCATCGAAGATAGAAGCTGTTGTGTATTGGGAAACCCCTAAGACTATGTTAGAGGTGTGAAGTTTAATTGGTCTCACAGGCTACTACAGGTGGTTCTTAGCCAATTTCTCAAGGGTTGCGACTCCTCTGACAACTTTGATCAAGAAAGACCAGGCTTTCATATGGACTGATCAGTGTTAGGAAGCATTGGAGTATCTAAAAGAGAAGTTAGTAAGTGCTCCAATTGCTTGTCTTCCGGCTGAGGGAGTTCATTTTGATGTTTTCTGCGATGCTTCACATCTGGGGTTAGGGTGTGTCCTCATGCAGCAGAGGTCAGTTGTTTCTTATGGGTCTCGATAGTTGCGTCCCCTTGAACGCAACTACGCCACTCATGACATTGAGTTGGTAGTCATGGTGTTTTCTCTGATGTTGTGGATACATTACCTCATTGGTGAACTGTTTGTGGTTTTCACTAATCACAAGATTTTAAGGTATGTTTTCTCCCATCATGGCTTGAACATGCGACAACGTCAGTGGATGGAGTTCTTGTAGGAATAAGACTTAGAAATATCGTATACACCTTGAAAGGGGAATGTTGTGGCTGGTGCACTGAGCCGAAAGTCACGTAGTGATGCTGTGGGTGATTCCGATGATTCCTGGAGAGTAATATAAGAACATTCAGCATTAAATATTGATATGGGATAAGTTGGGGGTAGATGCTGTCTTTTTTAGATTATGGTACAGTCATCCCTCGTGTAGAAGGTGGAACAGTCCCAGTTGCGGGATCTTGAGGTGGAGGTCTGGAGAGACCAAGTTGTTTGTGGTGAGGCCCCTGATGTTTGGTCTGAGGATGAACAACATAGAGTGTTGTATCATGGAAGTCTTTTTATTACATGGGTGATGCATTAGATGGTCCTTAGAGAGTTCCATGGTTCTCCTTTAGTGGTGCATCCTGTTGTGACAAAGATGTACTGATCCTTAAGAAGCCATTTTTTGTGGCCTGGGCTGATGTGTGCGGTTTTGGAGTTTGTGTCTTGATGTTTACTCTACCAGAAGGTGAAGTCTAAACACCGTGTTCCTAGTGGACTTCTCCATCCATTAGAGATTCCTTAGTAGAAGTTGGAGGACATCTCAATGTACTTCCTTACCGGTTTACCTCGAGCTCCGGGAGTATATGATGCTATTTGGGTGGTAGTGGATTGTATAACTAAATCCTCCCACATTATAGCAATCAGGGAGTCAAGCTTAGTGGAAGTATTTTCGAGGTAGTATCTTGAGGAGGTTGTGAGACTTAATGGAGTCCCCAGGACGATCATTTCTGATCGAGACCCTCGTTTTACCTCCAGGGTTTAGAGAGGTCTCCAACGTGCTTTAGGTTCTCAACTGTCCCTTAGCACTGCTTTTCATCCTCAAATAGATGATCAGACAGAGCAAACCATCCAAAATCTTGAAGACATGTTGTGCTCTTTTATTCTTGATTTTGGAGGTTCATGGAGGAGGCAATTACCCTTGGTGGAGTTTGCCTAAAATAACAGTTTTCACTCCACCATTAGTATGGAGCCATTTGAAGACTTGTTTGGTCGGCCTTGTCGTTCTCCATTGTGCTGGATTGGGGTTAGAGAGTTACAATTCTCAGACCGGATCTAGTGTAGAATAAAATAGAGATGGTTTAGTTGATTCATGAGAGGATGAAGACTGTGTAAGATCGTTAGAAATCATATGCTGATCGAAGGAGGAGACCCTTAGAGTTTAATATTAGAGATCATGTGTTTTTGAAGGCGACCCCCCGTAGTGGGAAGCGAAGGTTTGGTCCTGGGAGTAATCTTTCTCCCTATTTTTTTGCGCCTTTCAAGGTGTTAGCTCGTGTTGGAGTTGTTGCGTACTGAGTGGAAATTCCCCCATAGATGATTCAGATACATGATGTTTCTCATGCATCAAAACTCTATCGTTATCTCCATGATGACTCTCACATCATCAAATGGGGATAGATCGATGTTTATGATGATGCCACCTTTGAGGAGCGACCTGTGGAGATCCAAGACCGTAAGGAGAAGGTGTTACAGGGGCGTTCCATCCCCTTAGTTCGTGTCTTTTGGTGACACGGTGGCATGGAGTAGAGTACTTTGGAATGTGAGTCACAGATACATGCTCAATACCCAGAGTTATCATATGTTTAACTCTTTTCATGTATCATTGTATCTTATCTGGTTTCGAAACCATTATATTTATGAGATGGATCCCTTTGTTGCTTTGGTGGATTTCTCTCTTTTGAGATGCATCTCGGTGGGTGGTTGTTCAGAACCAATTTCGTTTTCTCATTAGGTGGGTTTTGGATTTTCGAGGATGAGAAATGTTTTGAGAGGTATCCGATGTAATGGTCCAGAGCTCTCCAGTCCTTTCCTTTGTGAAAATGTGGTGGTGGAGGTGTTCTAGATGGTCAAGGTGCCTTGGGGGTTCATTTGGGTGGACTTTTAAGGAAATATAAAGGGTTATGGCCTTCGCACGGGAGGTGCATAGTTTGCCTAAACCTTCTGGCCAATCTATGGAAGGCTGGTCATGGAGGTAGTGGCTAACACATGGTGAGCACACGGTTTGTCTAACCATGTAGACTAACCCTGCGAGGAGTGATTGTCGAGGCATAAGCTAACGCACGGTTAGCGCACGGTTTTTTAAACCGTGCTGGAAGATAATGTTAGATCCAAAAATTGTGGATCTAATTCTTTTTTCCTATAATCACCTCATATAAGCCCCAAATCAGCCATAACTCGGGATTACCCTTCCTTGGAGGTGGAAGAACCTCTCCCAAATATTTTGGAGGTGATCTGGAGGATTATCTTCACGAATTGAAGCTAGTTTCTCGATGTATGTGATCCTTTTGTTTGGTTTCATAGATCTACGTAGATCTACTCCCCCTATTCTCTCAGGATCTCAGAACTACACATGTTATGGGTATATCTAGTTGTGTGGATGTCTTTTGTGATGAACTTTCGTCTGGTTGTGTTAGGAGAACAGATCTAAGGAGGATTCGTGGAGAATCGACCCGATTTCATGGGCGTTCATCGACCGTTGTGGTTTCCTCGAAAACCATTGAGGTAGGAGATTCATGGTTTCTTTAATTGTTTTTGTGCAATCGTAGAGTTAGCATGATTTAGTCCTTTGGATCACAATGGATTTGACCTAATTAAATACTTGAACTGGATAAAAATAATTGGTGATCGCATGTGGATTCTTTGTACCATGATAACGGTTCGTCTCCTGATTTTCTAGATAGTGTTATATATATGCCTTGATGGATAACATGTTTCTCTTGATGAAATTGATAAAGAAGGTAATGTCGGAATTAATTGATAATTAATTGGCTAAATATAAATAGTAATGTATATGAATCTGGTTGTTGTTTTTTTGGATGTTGTTCCAATTTGATGATAATCAAATTGATTCCGATGTATGTGATTAACTTAGTTGGTTATTAAACCTGAAATCTTTTGGTACTTGTTGTTTGAAGGCTAGATGCATTGTTAAAGGGCTAAGATCCCAATTTGTTGTGATGTTTGTTTTCATGCTGCTTGTGATGTGTTGTGACCCTGGAGGTGTGTTGTGATATCTTGTGGTGTGCTGTGACCCTGGAGGGGTGTTCTGATATCTTGTGTTGTGTTGTGACCCTGAAGGGGTGTTGTGATATCTTGTGTTGTGATGTGACCTGGAGGGGTGTTGTGATATGTGGAGGCAGGGAGACATTGTGGTAGTGGCAGCGGATGACACCTAGAGTGGCAATATGCATCGGTTTATGCATGTGGGTGTAGGGGAGGACACCGAGGATGATGGAATGGGATGGATGTGGTTGTTGGAAGTTTTTTGATTCTTGGTTGTTTATCTACTTTACTTTTCCCCACTGCTCAAGGCAGCTGGTCTTTCTTACCCTTCATCCGAAGGAGGCGAAGACACACGGGGTATTCCACATGCTTTCCGTGTTTATCCTTTCAAGGGATTATGGGTCTACGCTCTTGCTATAGGTGGAAAAGACTCAACGAGTAGTACGTCTACTCACCGTGTTGATCCCTCCTGTGTTTAGTAGCATAGGTTGCTTTTCTAGAATGCCTGGGAATATGGGAAAGTAATTCTGTATTGAATGTTTGAATAAATGATGTTATCCCATGGGGTTGGAGTTTGTTGGAACTTAATGATGAGGTTGAGAACTATTGAAGGGACAATGAATTTTGGATGTGATGTTAATGGGATTTAATTTGAAAAATTGTTCATGGTTAATTAATGTATAATGAATTAATTAACGTACAATGCAATTTATAGAAAGGGAAGGATGTAATCTAATAAAGCCCTTTAAATGGTTGTGTTCTTATAGGATACCTAGGGTTAGAAGTGGTAGCCTGGAGTCCGAGAGACGTTAGCTACAGTTGTGTCTAATACTAGGTTATTCCTATAGTGTGGTTGTGAGTTATAATATATTCTGTACTTTTTGTGTTTATATATGCTACTCCACCATGTCAGTAAGGGAAACTGCCACCCCTCGGGGATTCTAATCTGGGGGGGTGTGTTTTCCCCAACATTCTGGTGGGAGGATGAATGGATGACTACCCCCTTTGACCGTACTCTTTTTTCTTGGTAGATACTAGTTCCATGAGGCACAGTGGTTAGTTTACCCCACATATGTGTGTAGAGGGCTGCAAAGGATTGTGATTATTCAGACACATATATTCTAAATATAGTATCCTATGGACTACTATAGGTGTAACGTGTATAGGCTGTGGTGGCTTGAGGATCCTTACTCAGTGTATGGCCAGTAATGGCTTGAGGTATAATACCCAATGTATGATACACGTTATGCAAGATGTGGTGGCTCGCGGAAACTACCTGGTGACTTTGGGTTATGAGGATGGTGTGGTGCTTCACCTAGGTGTCTACGGGCAAGCCTTTGCGGTGCACGTCGGGCAGATTATGGATCTTGGCCCAAGTTTATACGGGCAAGCCTTTGGAGAGAGATGCACAGGATGTATGTCATTGGGGAAAAGCGGAAAACCCGTGGGGAAGTATTAGCAGGGTACCCTTGATATTCTTTACTATACGGTATATTCTTGTATGAGCTACTTGGTGAGAGTATCCATGGTGAGGTTGGGAACATAATATACTTGTTAGGTGATGAGTTAGTTTAACTGTTGTTCACTGTACTTTAGCATGCTTTATTTACTTTTGCATGAGAGGATTCGGGGAGGATCCTACTGAGTATACTATTATACTCACCCTACATATATATAAACTATTTTCAGGTCACTTGAAGCAAGTTGGAGATCAAGCTGGATTCTACTATCTTGTGGTTGCAGGAGCTATTTGGGCTTATGGTCGCTGCAGTTTTTACTTTCTTTTGGGTACTTACAGTTTTCCCCTTTTTAGTTGTAGTACTTTCTCATGACATTACATATGCACTTGGGTTTTCTTTTATACTTTAGTTATGAGTTGGAGTTGGTTGGTCTATATCAATTCTCTCTCTTCTGCAAGTGTTCTCTTTGAGGGTAATGTATCCTATTTGTCTGTTTATTATACCCTTGTTACTATTCACCAACCCGGGGCCTATAGGAGGTGGGACTCGAGGGGCCTTTATCTCTCTTTTCACATTGCTAGCCCACGAGGGGTACACATTGTGGGGAGGGGTCGTGACAGTAATTCTCCGAGCCTAGAAGTCTAGAGCTGGGGGATTATATTATTACATTGACATGATAACAAAGAATCAAATCCTTAAAGACTAATCAGTTCTGAATTATTTGAAAGGATTATCACATACATGATACCCATAATTCATTTGAAAATACACTATAAAAATATGATACATAATAAAATAAATAACCATTATCATTGAATTATTATTTTGAGACTTCTTCTTCATAAATTAGTGAAATGAAAAAAATAAGGCTGAACATAAATTCTCTTCAATTGTATGTAAACATTAATAAATAAAAGAATAAATATTAGTAAATTAAAATGGAAATGTAAATAAATAATAACAAATTACATTCATAAAACTAGATAAGAAAAAATCAATATGGTGAGGTGGAAATATAAAACACATGTCATTAAATCAATAAACTGGGATTATAATACATTCATAAATATGTCAAAGAAAGATATCATGTATAAATACAAATTTAAACATCTATGAATGAAAGAATAATTGTGTGACGTCATGTATATGAAACATAATAACATATACCATCAATACATTTCACAATATGGTTAGAACGTCAAATAGAAACGACATTAAATTTTCCAAATTATTTGTCTCGTGGGAACCTATCGGTTTATCAAGGGGATATATAATGTTTGGGAATAAACCATCATTACCAATCCAAATAACTCATATAAATTAATCCTTATAAATAATATTCCTTAGAAAATTTCTTTTTTAAAAAAATAATACAAATTTATCAATACTTCCTCTGCTAATCAAATAACTAACAATGTGAACACTGTATGTAAAAATGAAATATTCTTAAATATATAATAATATCCATTGAATAAGAATATGGATACTCGAGTAGATTTCAAATGAAAAATTACTAAAAAATTATCTTTTTCAAGAGAATGATGACAATCACAACATGAAGTTATATTGTAAACACAATCATGAAGAATATTAATTAGGATAATTATCATTAATCATTCCAAAGTTCCCCATAAATCATTGAATTAATTAATGAGTAATCCCAATAACCAGAAAATATTAGGTGAATCTTATAATATCTGGAGATTAAGAATATTTATGATATAACATGTCAAAAGGAAGTATATAAAAAAATACAAATCAATTGGTTCAAAATAAAATATATTTCTTAATAGAATATAAATTGAGATGAAATTTCCATACCTTAACCCCCTTTTGTTATGTGGTTTGTATCACCATCTATATTTTTTTAATATTTGTTACTAACTTATACCCGAATCATAATCATGTTTATAATGACATATATAAAACATTTATCATAACTCATTATACTTTTTTTAACAATCATTCATAATTCTAACTATTTTTATCCTAATTACTTAGTTTTCTAAATTATATTAGGACTTGTAATCATTTATTCATGCTTAATTGACCGTGATTTATTCATATCAAAATATAAATTATGATTTAATTATCATATATATTACTTATATATTTATTTATAATATTACATAATTTTGGAAGATTATAAATTAATTTCAGTGTTTGTGGAGATGATAGGTCGTACATACGCATGAATGCTAATTATATTTATAAACCCTATAAAAAGAATGAAAATTAACTAATATATATATATATATTGTAATTATATTATAATATATATGTCATATATGTTTCATAGTTGTGTTAAAATTATCAATAATATGTTTTACGTATAGTGTAAATGAATTACATCACTTTGAGGAGGTGGTAGTCCACACTTCCAGAGACTATACTATCATAATTACACAAAATGGAATATATAATGAACTATGTCATAAAATAATTAATGAGGTATAAAGATATAATAAATAATATATATTTATATCTTATATAAATATAGTTTTTTTCAGAATGTACACTATTATAGGTGGTAGCGGAAAAATTAACCAACCTTGTTTCATGAGGCTGTAGTTTGTTGTACATATAAACAGTATTCTTGTTACCTTTTAGATTGAGGTGTGTGTAATTATAGGTAGAAATACTAACATAAAAACATCATAATATATTGTGGATAATTTTTTATTATATAATCATGGGATATGATTATTTAAGGGAGTAGATAATGTAAATTAAACTAAATATCTTGTTAAATGATATTACCTCTTAATCAGGTAAATCCTTAAGGTTTGTACAAAAAGGATTCCATGGATTGAATCCATACCAAAGGTTGTATTCAAAGAAAATTGAGGGATTTTGGAAACTGAAATTATAATATCATGGATGAACCATGTTTTGTCAATAAGTTTCATTATGACTCTTCCATCCCTTTATGTTTTGAAAATATCATACTTGTTTCATAAGAAAAAAATATCTTTCTCTATAAATTATTTTCATAGGGAAAATTTTATTTCTCTATGAAATGTTTTACTGATACCATTGGTTTTAAATGTCTTATTTAATATTTTTTGAACCTTGTCTAGACATATTGGACTTATGTTAAAAAGTGGATCATTATCTAACTATGAATCTTACAGTTCTTTAGAATCCAATTTCCCCTAAATTGTGTCTCAGATTTCATTGGAAATTTGACTCTCATTTATTCTAAAATCAATCTCTGATTTCTTCAGAAATCAGTCACTGATTTCTTTCGAAATTAGAATAGGATTCCTTCAGAAATTAAACTCTAATATTTTATAAAATCAGACTTTGATTTCAACTAAAATCAGAGTTTGATTTCTTCTAAAATCAGACATCGATTTATTGTGAAATTGGGTTTGGATTTCTTCTGAAACCGAACTCTGATTTTTCCTGAAATCAGACAATGATTTCATTAAAAATAATAATCTTAATTCTCTAGATATAAAACTCTAAAATATCATTTTTTAAAACTCTAAAATCTTCATAAATCAGACACTAAATTTATCAAAATGTAGAATTAGATTCCCTTTTATTTTAGAATCTTATTGTCAATATGTATAGACTCTAATTCTCACATTTTTAAGAATATGATAAAATAAATTTCATAAAATTACTACATTTCCTTAATGTGATGTTTCATTTTATAAAATCTTAATCATGTTAATATCTATTATGCCTAATTTTTTCCTTACTTATTATTGTTTCTTAGACATGATAATGTTATCCATGATTTCATACATGAAACGATGCCGTAGAATCTGTTTTTAGAATAATTTTTGGATGAGACATGTGTATAGGTCCCTCAGAAATTTTAGGAAAAATATAACATTTAGAAGAGGATCTGACTTTTGGGATTTTTCCTATAAATTACCAGTCATTTGAATGATTCATATACACAATAAACATATAGAGATTACATATTGTGATGTTGTGAAGTGATTTTTAGAGAGAGAGAGAGACACTCAAGATTTCTGTGGTCTATGATAATCCTTTTCAGGCATGAACAACTTATTCAGTTTTATTAGTGTGATTTTAATTGGTTAATTAATGTATTTATTTCAGGAATAGAAAGAAACAGGGTCCATCTACATTAAGGTTCTAGGGCTTGTAGTGATAACATGATTGATTCCCGTACACTTTTCTAGGGATTACCCTGGTGTGGGTAAGATAGAATTTCTTGAAAGTATAAATCTAGGGTCATTTATCCATAGTTTTTGGAAACCCTCTTATTTTGTTTATGTTATTTATTATACATATTTACTTGTCTTTATAAAATGTTTTAATTAAACTTCATTTTGTTAATGAAATAAATATTAACATTATTATAAATTATAATTCATATATACTCTCATATAATAATATTCTATATGCTTTATAGTAGAATGTTTCCTTATGTAAACATGTTTTATGTTACTTTATTGGATCCATCTTATTAGATCCAAACAATGTTAGGTCATTAAGTTAGAACTTACGATGGTTTGTGAGTCTATCTTTTTAACTTTTTTTTTGAAAATATTTGTTTATTAAGGATAATTTTTTTTATAATCCTACCATTCACCTCTCTCTTATAATTGAGAATCTATATCTATATTTCAATCATACAAATAGTATCATAGAAGGTATCTGAAATACATATACTTTCCTATATGTTATCATGATCTACATTTATTTCTTAACATTACTTGTTTTATTTTTTTCTAATGATTTTATAAAACATTTGTTTATAATCTATTGTTAGTAATCATTTTTTTGGTAATATTTTCATTTTTCTTTTCTTATATAAGGGTAGGAGTGAACATTAGTTACTTTGGATATTTAAATCCTACCAGACCACCGATTTTTTATGGTAATGACAATGAGTATGGGATTGATTGGATGAACACCTTTGTTATATACACCAAAGTGGGAAATTTTTTCATGCTCTTTGGTGAATTCATGATTCCCAAAAAAAGAAATCATAACATTCACAATTTAGGAAAAACAATACTATCAACTAAACTACAAGGTACACAATACTCTTTAATGTTCTATGACTAGGAATATCTATAATCAAATATCCTCTTTTGAAACACCAAATAGAATTTGGATGAAAATTGAAGTTACACACATTATAACTTCAAAATATATATAAATGACAATAGTAAGGTTAAGATGTAAATATCATTGATTTTTATTTCCCTATGGGGAACTTGTTTGCAATGTGAAACAAAGATTTAGGTCTATTGACATTAGTCTTCAATATATGGGAGAGAAAAGACTTTTTGATTATGTTCTTGTGGGAAAAATAATTTATATCTTTCCCAATCATTGGGAATCTAAAATAATATATATTGATGAAAATATGAATGTATCTAAAATTACTCATGATGACTTATTTGGAACTCTTATTTAGAATGAAATAAGAATGAAGAGAGACGAAGACATTATTAAGATTAAGAGTGGTAATTTATCTGTTTATTTTAGTACTAAATATAAATAAAAGTCTCTAGAAAGGGTATGTATATCTATATCTAATAAAGATGTGGTAATATTTAAATCAAGGTTAAATGCTCAGTCTAAGAATGAACGAGCCATTCCTACTTGAAGGATGCACTTGATTGTGGGAATGAATGATTTTCAGTACATATATAAGAAGAATGATTGAAATGAATATAATGATTTAGAAGTAACCAGTTTTGAATGTTAATGGGTTGGATATATTAGATTCGACTGTCTTATTCTTGAGATAAAATACGGAAAGGATAATAATTCTAAAAATAAGAGAAATAAGTACTACAAATATAGGTATTATAACACTTGGAGTGCCAGTGGTGGTGACTTTTCAAATGAATCATCATAATATGAATCTTCTGGTATTCAGAATATATTTATAGTATCCAAATTACCTATTAATAATCATTATCTTATGGATAAGTTACAAAATTATGAATCTTTAACCAATAATTTTTTAATTTCTAATTATATTGTAAATAAAATTTATGAATCATTGAATGAAGAATCATCCTCATCAGAAGATAATATGTTACCTTCATTTGAAAAATACTCTATATTTTCTAAATTACTTGAGAATAAAGATTTTAAGATAAAAAAGAAGTTAGATAAATAACATTATACAATATATATTTTAATAGAAGAAGTATAAGATCTTTCTAATGATCTTGATTATAAAAATATTTATTTTTAAAAAGATTCAAAAAATCAGAAAGAAGTATATTCTGAGAAGAATAAACTTTCTAAAGATACATATAATTTTATTTCTATGAAAAATGTTTTAGTAGATAACTAAAAAAATATGAATAATGACCAAGAGGATAAAAATTTAGCCATTAGACTAAAATCCTAAATATTTTCCTTTAAAACAATTGTAAAATTTATCTTCTAAAAGGAACAAATTGGGAAAAGAATATTCACAACTACGAACTCTATGGAATAGTTCTGTATTTTGGTACACTCATTCAAAACTAGTTTTTATTCACATCTATTTTGTTCCCCAAAGAGATCATATTTTTACAAAGTTTCAATTTGGTGGACATTAAGATAAAAATAGTTCTTTAAAAACCCAATTCTTAGTTAATCATGAAGCATAATTTTCTATGAGAATGTGGCTACCTAATATTTTACTTTCCAAGAATTCTGGATCCAATTAATTATGGATTCTTAAATTCAATCAATTTTATTTTTAGGAATACAATGTTATATGAAAAAATAATACATTGTACATGGGAAGCAGATGTTCATGACACATGATTTGAAATAACAAACTCATTGAAAACATTATCAAGATGAAATGGGGAAAAGTAGCTATCAGAGATAATTCTCTAGGAGAAATTGTTGGTATATGTAACACTGTTCTTCTTATAAAATCTTTAATATCAAATGATATATATGTTAAAGGTATTATGTACTACCTTATAAGTGCAATCGAATTATGTGATTAATGTTACATTATGAATTTTAGGAAGGATAAATTTATAGTATATAACTATACGGAAATGTTTTTTTATCTCTACCCATAGGCATGATAATGTTTATACACTAAACATAAATGACCATAGAAGCCAAGACCAACCTTGACATAGTGTAATGGATGATCAATCATTGTTATAGAATTTAAGACTAGGACACTAAAACCTTATGAACCTGTGCATATTCTTAATAAAAAGACTTGTTAGGGATATATCGGTGCTTAGAATTTATTCTTCAATAGTTTTTTATCATTTTAAATATTGAAAGAAACATATGTCATGATTTAAATCAATCTAAGAGGTTTCTTCTTATGTTGAATCACATCTAGTTCATATGGATATTTTTTGGCCAACATTAACTATATATATGAAATAAATGTACTATGTGTTTCTTTTAGTTTATGATGACAATAGATTAATATAGGTCAATTATCTAGAAAATAAATATGAAGGGTTTTCTTATTTTAAATCATTTTCATCCAATGTTGAAAATAAGAAAAACTATCCATTGATAACTATTCATAGTGATCATTGGAGAGAATTTAATAATTAGTATTTTGAAACATTTTGAAGTAAGAAAGGCAGTACTCGTAATTTCTCAGCTCCAAAAACACCTCAAAATGGTGTTTTTGAATGAAGAATCTTTATTCTTCAAAAGATAACTTGAACTATGTTTAGTGAGTATTCTATTTCTAAGAAATTTTGGGATGAAGCTGTTAATATATCTTGTTATACTATAAAGCTTATTTTAATCAGACCTTTTCTTAATAAAACTCTTTAGGAATTGTTGACTAGAAGAAAACCAATAGTTTCATAGTTCAAAGTATTTAGATGAAAAGTAATTATCTTGAATACTAAAGATAAGTTACATAAATTTTCAAACAAATCTGATGAATAAATTTTCTTAGGATACTCCACTACCTCTATGTCTTATTGATGTTTTATCAAAAATACTTATACGGTTTAAGAAATAGTACATGTCAAATTTGATGAAACGAATCATTTTGTTTTTAAAAAACCCCAACCAATATTTTTAGGTGTGTTTTCAATAATTAATTTTCACCCTTAAAAGGAAGATTCTTTTAATAAGGAAAATAATTATGAAAATGTTTCTATAGTATTTACCCCATAATATTTTCTACCTTATGTTGATGAATATGTTTTAAAAAACCCAAATGAGTTTTTTCATAAGAATTATACAATTGATAGTATCATTGGAGAAGTAATTCAACCTATAAGGACTAGTAATTCATTATGAAATGATTTTGAACATCTTTCATTCCTTTCCCAATTAGAACATAAATGAACATATGAAGCTTTAGGTGAGTATTATTGGATTAAGGCTATGCAAGATAAACTAAAGGAATTAAAAAGGATCAAGTATGTATCATTGTTGAAAGACCTAATAAAATAGCTATAATTCGAGTGTTGTGCGTCTTCAGAAATAAACATGAAGAAAATGGAATCATTTTAAGAAATAAATCAAGATTAGTTTCTGAATCATATATTCAATAAGAAGGAATATACTATGAAGAATCATATACTATAGTTTCAAGATATAAATATATTCAAATTATTATATCCATTGCAGCATTTTTTTTAATTTCAAACACATTCCAATAGACCTGAATTGTTATTTCTGTAATAAATAAGTTCAAGAGGAAGTTTATGTTGAACAAACTCATAGTTCTGAAGACACCAAACACCCTTAAAATGTTTTCAAAAATAATAAAGATTTATATGGAATTAAACATGACAGTGGAGCCTCGTATGATAGACATACATTTTTTAATACAAAATAATTATGTTAAAGGAATAGTTAATCCAATCCTTTTTATAACGAAATATATGAATTTTTTTTTATTGTTTAAATTTATGTCGATAACATTATAATTATATCAAATAATCAATATTTTAATGATTTTTTTGAATCTTATGAAATATGTGTTTAAAATATGTATGATGTATGAGTTAATATTTACCCTTTGTTTTAAAATTTCTCAAAAACCACATGGAACATAAATATATCGAAATAAGTATATTGAATAACATTTTTAGAAGTATGGATTTGACAAAACTAAAAGTATAAATCATCCAATCGGTACCTCAAATTTTCTTCATCTTGATGAAGCTGGAAAACTAGTAGATCAACCATCTTTTAGAGGTATGGTAGGATGTTTATTATAATTAATATCTAGTTATAAAAAATTAATATTTCCATTATTCTTATGTAAAATATTTCAATATAATCCAAAATAATTTCATTGAAAAGTATTGAAAATAATTTCTCCATATTTTAAGGGAACCATGGATTTAGGACTTTTATATTCCATTGGAAATGATTTTGTTTTAAAAATATTTATGAAATATGATATTGGTGGATGTAGAATGGATTGTAAAAGTACATCCAAAAATTCCCATTTCATATGTGGTTTAATAGATTCTTTGTTATGAAAGAAGAAACACCTAGAAGCACATTCCACTATTGAAACTGAATATATAGCAGCTGGAACTTATTGTGCTTAAGTTTTGTTGATGCAACACATAGTCACAGACTATGAAATGTAATTTACCAATCCCTAGATAATGTGGTAAAATAAATATTCCATTGACCTCAGAAAAATCTATTCACATCACTCTCATGAAAAAAAACATTGATATTAGGAATCACTTTCTTAGTGATCAAAAATTTATGGAGATATTATTTCACAATTTTTTGAAATGCATTACAAACTTGATGACATTTTTACAAAATCATTAACGTTCGATATATTTGAGTACATTGAAAAAATGTTAAGAATCATAACCATAATGTAATCAATACATATTAACTTTTTGTTTACACTTATTTCTTTACATTAAGATACCCCTATTCATTGGAAGAGAAAATATGATTCCTATTTTATATTTCCTTATAAATTTTTTGGATCCTATGTTATTCAAGATGAACCTTGTCAATAATGAAAATTATTTCTACACAATTCAGAAGGTATATTTCGTTAATTAAATCTTCATAATTTCTTTTTTTAGTTGTTGGTATTTCTATCTTCTTTTATGAAAAAAATATCAGATTCACATTCGGTAAATTCTAATTTTCCTTTAAAACTAAAAAGATCAAAACCTATAAATCATTATTTGTTATTAAAATTTAACATCAGATCAGATCATGTAAATCTGGAATGTTGGATTTATTTGGAAATATGATTTTTCTCTGAAAAGCCTATATACAAGACCCCCTATTCATGTACCATATCGTTTGTATCAGGGATTATGCACAAAATACCTACTACCATTCAACGAAACCAGTCCGTTTTTATTATTTCCTTAAGCTCCGTGTGTTACTTGAAGTTCACCACAAAATTTTATGGCCTCCAACAAGGAAATCATTTATTACTTAATTTACCAATAATGGTTTGTGGAAAAAAAATTTATTTCTCATGTATGATTTTCTAATTATAAAAATCAGTTAGGATAATGGATTGGAATGCCTTTTCATTTCCAAGCCAAAATATCCAGATTAAGTTTATCATGATCAAAATATATAATTCTATGATACATTTTTTTATGAAAAATTAGGAAGATAAATGTTTCAATTCAATAGATATTGAAAGGCTTCTTATATATATTTCAACAAGGTTGCATGGATTCTCGATATACCTTAAAAAGAAGAGGATATCCTTTGTTCCCTCAAAATTCTAGACAAGGAAGGTACTTTTGAGAAGGTAAATGAAATAGAGTTCATTGGGCTTAAATGAATTAAGTCACAAAATATCAACAATATTTCAAACAACATTAGTTTACTAGCCCAGTGGATGCAAGGTTTTCTCATTCTGAGAAAGGGGACAAGAATTCCCTTAATAAATATGATATTCCCATGATGTATTTCATGGTGAATGTAAGGATGATAAATCTCATCATGTAAGTTATCTTGACCATTGTCAATATAAATATTTTCACCCTTAAGTCTCAGATAATAATGTATTTAGAAATCATGATGCAGATTATTCTCCTTTCCCTAGAATCAATTAAAATTCCATGCAGCTCAAAATCCATAGTTTTTATGATAATGTTCTTGATTGATGATACTCTATAAAAGATAAATGTTGGTTTTTGTATCATTATAAGAGAGTAATTTGATCTTTATGATAGAGATTTTCAAGATACTGGTAAGAAAGGGGAAGCAAGAGATTGATCCAAGAAAACCAAAAGGAAAAGAAAAGAAAAAGAACCTGATCATAAAGAGAATGTACATGCACCTTAATCGATATCTTCTCAACCCAAGACAAAATATAAAAAGAAATTTTATGATGAAGTGGTAGATAAATGGATAGTGAATAAAATTAAAAAAGAAATTGGGATATGAAATTCTTGTGTGAGACCTTACTAAGGCTAAGGTCATAAAGAATCAAGAAGCTGAAGATTTTGAGAAGAAAGATCAAGACATGAAGTAAATGAATATTATGTTAGAAGGTGAGTTTGTTCAAGATTTACTTATGTATACAAATAATGAATCTTAAGAATTTTGGGTACCATAATCCTTCTTACAAGAATCAGTGTAAAATGAAACATTGTGAACAAATAATTGAAATATAGATATTTCAATTTTAGAGCCCATTGTTGTAGAAAAAAACATGTAGTAATAAGAAGTTGAAGAATATGATGAATTAAGTGATAATGTAATTATAATTGTTATTGAATATTAATAGAAGTATAGAACATTTCATAAGTATTCAATTAGAAAAATATAATGTTGAATCAACCAAGATAATCTCATAAGGTCAAGCAGTTCTGAAGATGATGCTGATAAAGATGGTGTTGATAAAACTCCATATGATGAAATTATTAATCATGATATTATACATCCTAATGATGTTAAGGATGTTTCAAATGATGATGGTGAAAAAGTTAATGGTATTTATGATATAATAATTTATGTTTTTTAGTGAGCATGAGACTCTGAATGTTGAGAATGAAATCTAAAATGTATAGAAATTTAAGGAACTGTTTGCTGATTCACAAAAGAAAGATAAAGTTGAAAAATATGAGAATGATGTTCTTGGATCATCTAAGAGAAAATAATAAGATAAAGATAAATATCCCTCATAAATAAAATAATATGATTTAGAATCCTCATCTTCTTTAATATAATATTGTGTGGTTTGGTCCTCGAAGAAACATATGAATATTATTCCCTTAATTCCATGTGTTGATTCAAGTTTACAAATACTTCAACAAAAAATGAATCAGATTTTAGATTCAATGAAAATTATAATGGAAATATTTGTCAAACTTGATGCCAATTTTAAGACATTCAAACAAGGTTATGATGAAAAAATAAAATCATGAAAATAGATAACATCATTGTCTATGTTAGTGATTTATGATCTTAAAAACATGGATGTTTTCAATGATTCAGTAAAAAATGCATTTGTTGTGTTAGATAAAATTATCAAGAACTATACAAAAACTCTTTCAAAGAAGATAAATAATGGGAAAGCTACCCAGAACCAATAATATAACGACATGAATGTAAAGGTAAATTCTATTGTATTAAATCTTAAATGGGAAAGGGAACATAGTGAAGAGATACATAAAAATTTCAAAGAGTTAGAAAATATGATAAAATCATAGGAAGAAATGATCAAATATCTTGAAATTAAAAATAAAAATCAGGTTGGATTTTTTAAAATATATAAGGATGATTTTAAAGAGTGGAATATGTTGAAGGAATCCTTATAAAAGCCAAAACCAAATGTGAAAAATTAGGATGGATGATTTTTGCCTAAACCCCCAATATTTTGTTATATTCTATTTGTAACAAATTTTTCATTCCTAATGAATTATATTATCTTTACATAGTATGTTTTTTATATTCCTAACCTTTTAGGTACATTTTTTTTTTATTTCCTTCCAATCCTTTTTTAAAATCACAAAAGATTATATAATAAAGATCAAAAAGAATATTATGAAAGAATATTACAATGTAAGGGGGAGATTACATATGGAAGATATTCTTAATAAAGAAGAATAAATCTATCTATGAAAGAAATGAATACCATCTTTAAGGATACCAAAACCTAAAGATGAGATAGTCGTATTCACTATGATTCACAAAAAACAAATATAATTATTTCTTTTAATGTTCAAAAATGAAAACCTTATTCTTTATTTTTTTTGAAAGTCCCTTTGTTCTTTCCAAAAGGGGGAAATTTTTATGTCCAAAAGTATCCTTTTTAATTATCCATTACATTATTCTTGGAAAATCAAAAAAATATTTCTTAATGAAAATTATCATTCCCTAATAATTATTATCTTGAGTAAAATTTTCTTCCACAAAAAAATTTTTATCCTTACCTTTGGTTTTCAATGTATTATTTAATGTTTAATCAAACCATGTCTAATAATATTTTTCTTATGTATATAATAATATCCTTATATAACTCTTAATCTTTTAGTTCCATAGAATCTAATTTCCCAAGAATTGTGACTCTGATTCCATCTAATATAAGACACCAATTTATTTTGTAATCATACTCAGATTTCTTTTTAAATCTAACTCTGATATATTTTGAAATAAAACATGGATGTCTTTGGAAATTGGACTCTATATTTTACTAAAATTAAAATTAGATTTTTTTCTAAAATTAGCCTCTAATTTATTCTAAAATCGGACTCCGATTTCTTTTGAAATCAGACTCTGATTTTCCCATAGCTTGACTCATATTTATTAAAAAATCCAATTCTGAAATCTCTAAAAATCAAACCCCAAACTCTGATTTTTCCAGATTCCCAATCATTAGATAAAAGATTTCGAATTCACAATAATTCAGACTCCAATTATATTTTATTTTATAATATTATTATCAATATTTATCGATTCCATTTATCACTTTCATAAGAATCATATTAAATTCATTTCCTACAATTAACTCATGTCTTTAATGTAATGTTTCATTTTATCAGATCTTATACATGTTAATATTTTGTATGAATAAAAATTTTTCTATTACATATTATTTTTTCATACACATGACATAAAATTTATTATTTTTTACATAAAACAATGTCATAAAATAAGTTTTTAAACTTACTGTTGGTTGAGAGATAGGTGTACTGGTCCCTCAAATATTTATGAAATTTTTTTACCATTATAGGAGGAATTGACCATTTGGATATTTCTATTATAAATTCCCAGTCATTTAAACGAGATAAATACACAACTCACATATTAAATTACATGTTTCGATGTTGTGAATTGACTTCTAGAGAGATATACTCTCATGCTTTGTGAGATCTATGAACATCTTGTTTAGCCATGAAATACTGGTTTAGTCTTCATTGTGCTATTCCGATTAGCTGATCAAATGAGGGATTCTAAGGATAGAAAGACATATGTGCTTACTACCTTATAGTTATATCTATTGTAAGGATTGTAAGACCGAATTTGATACTATTATCGAGGGATTACTCTTGTGTGGGTAAGACATAAATTCTTGAAAGTATAAATAAAGGGACCTTTATCCAAGTATTTTGGAAACCCTATTCTTTGGGTTAAAATATTTTCTATATTTGTTTACTTTTCTTTGTTACAAGTTTTAATTTCATTTCATTTTTCTAAAGAAATAATTTATAACATACATATACATTCTTATTTATGTATACTCCAATATAATATGAATCTGTACACATTATTGTTGAATCATTCCCTATGTAAACTTATCTTATGTTTAATTATAGGATCTATCTAATCGATCCTAAGGAAGTTAGTTTATTAAGTAAGAAATAAATAGGTTTTGTGAATCAATATTATTTGACTTTACTAAACATTGATTTTTCTTAAGGATAAATTATTTTATTAAACATATAATTCAACCATGTCTTTTTATTGAGCCTATTCAACTATATTGTGATCCTACAAACCACCGTGATTTTAGAGGTGTCGTGATGTAGTATTTGTAGTGGCCATTTATGTTGGAGAAAAAGGACCCACTTTTTAATTTTGAAAAATGTACAGTGTACCCATGTTTTAACCTAAATAATGAATCAATAGACAACATAAAAAACAATGGAATCTTAATCGATGATTTATGGCCCACCAATGGATATTAAGCATTGGATAGTTCATTTGGACCATTAGTTTAATGGATTTTCTATTGATATTCCTACTTTCTCCTTATTTTTTTAAATAATTGTAATTTCCTTCACATATATTTTGGGTAAATAAAACTTGTTATACTTTATAAGTAATTAAATATAATTAATATTAATAATATGAAATCAAATTTTCTAAATTCCAATCACATTAGTGGTAGAAATTAGTTTAAATATAATCTTGAAGTTGGGATGACAATGTAGGTTTTTAATTTAAAAAACCCAACTGATATCTAGGGTTTAATAGGTATTTTCTATTTAAATTTGATTCAGATAACTTAAATTGGAATATTTTATAAAAATAAGATAAAATTAAAATTTAAGATAAATTAAAATTGTAATTTAGCATTATATATAAAATATATGTAAAATATGTTTTGAAATAAATTTCTCTATTTGTAACTATTCATTTTAAAATTTAAACTTTATAGAAAAATACCCGTAATTCACCGTAATCTAATTTTTATTTGATTCATCCAAATATTAAGTTTATATTGACATATTAAATTTAAAAATTGGTAAAAATTTTATTTGAAATAGTTTCTATATTATATTGCAGCAAAACTACCATTAGGAAAATATTGCATTCTTTTAGTAAAATTGGGTTCCTTCTTATGTAATGCATATAAAATGTATTGGATGAGTGTAAAAATAACTATTTTGATATATAATATATAAATATTATTTTTAAATCTTCTAATAGTATTATAATTTAATTTATTTGTAAAATTGTGACTAAATTGTGTTCTGTGTGAATTGGGAGTTGTGTGTATTGAGAAGATATCCCAAAAATATAATGGAAAATATGAAATGTTTTGTGGATCTAAAAAAACATAATATGATTATTTAAGTAAAATTTTGAATTGAATTTCAATAAATATATATCTTATAAGTTATGTACTTATGTAATTAAATTAGAGTTATGGTATGCTCTCATCCGTCTGAGTATGGAATATGAAATGTGGTGGTATATCAAGTTAAATTATACATGGAGAATAATTTTTATATAAGAATTATAAAATATATTGAAATATTCTGTGTCATCTGATAAAATTATGTTGTATAAAAATGGATTATATGATTATATATATTATATAAAAGGTAATTGGTGGATAAATTCCTGATTATACATGTGTTCAATTGAGGTAATATCTTATATACATTTAGACTAAGTATAACTTATATGTTTCATGAGCCCACTAATATATTATAATTATTGATTTTATAGTTTCTATTTAATTTCAAGGATATAACATATTATTGGTTGACACATTATTATCATTAGAATAGAAATAAAAATTTTGTTATAATTCTTATTACAAAACCATGGGAGATAATCCCATGGTGCTTTTAAAGATTATCAATCATATATTTAGATATATTATAAAATATAATAAGAGAATATGTAAAATATTATAGAAATTAATGATCAATTATTTAAACTATATTTCATATGAAATTTAAAAAATTAGATATCAATATTTTTGGTTTTTTATTTTTGAACATATAAAATGAGGAAGAGTACCAAATATTTGTGACATTATTATATATAAGAGATTGATATAAATATATTATAATTCAAATATAACAGTATTTTTGATTTAAAAACAACACATTGTTTACATTTTTTAAACCATGTCATAGTCAATATAATTACATTATTGTTTAATGAGTATATATATATATATATTTATATATTAAATGTAAAAAATATAACTCGTAGTTTTCACACATTTAATGAATGTATTATTGGATATGAATTATAATAAAACATTATATGAGTTCGCAATAAATATTACAAAGTTTTCAATGATTCAAATTTAAAAATACAAGGATGTGGGAAATTCATATAACATTATTCATTATTTGTGAAAAATGATGGAATATTTATATCATTCAGTAGTTTCCTTAATTAACAAAAATAAATTATATTTCCATTATAAAAGATTTTAGAGTTATATGGTTACCATGAAGGGTAAAAATTCATATACAAGAAATTATATTTCCTTCACTATATTATCCTAATGGCTTAGCAAACATTATTTTGAAGGAGATCCATCCTAAAAATTTAGAGATTAATTTATCTTGTGGTTACCATGGAGGAATATTTCCTTATGATAATTCTTCGTGACATTCATCATTTTTTTGTAAATAATTATAAGGTATCATTTTTCATCAGTGAAGGTTTTATTTCATTCAATTATGTTTTATTTCAATAGGGAAAATTGATGGATCACAAGAAAAAATGGTCTTACCAGATTTTTGGCACATGAAATTGAAATGTCCATTATTTTTTAAAACAATGTTTTAATAAAATTAATATCTTGTTTACCTTAATACTCCTAAATTATTCTTAAATTAAATAACACAAAAAACAATTAATGAACATAGAATTATATTATTCAAAAATATTTTTTGATAACAATATCAACAAGGTTAGTTAATTGATCACAAATAATTTAAAATAAATTAATTAATATATTTAAAAAATTATATTTTCAATAGTTAAATTTTTTTTATTAATGATATAAAGATACAATTATTAATAGTTTGACATATCCCCCATAATATAATTATAAAATACATAGTTAACTATAATTCAAAAAAATAAAATTTTAATCAAATTTACTCACACTAAATATTAAAACTACACCAAATGAAATACAAAATCATAGAAGAAGAAATTTTTATTAAATATTTTTTTAAAATTAATTATTTACAAAAAAAATCATTAAAATTGGTATAATATAAATGAAATAGTGTTAAAAATAAACAAACTCTGATTGAATGAATGATACACTGATATAAAAATATTAAAATGTTGAATTTTTATAGCTTCATGTCAACATTAGACAATAATAATTTCTTAATAAGTATAACTATGTAAAAAAATTTCTTATAAAAATATATAGATTAAAATAGATTTTATGATTCTACAAACTCTACAATTTTTAATTAAAAAATAAACACTATCCGTATTCTACATGAATAATCTGTTCAATAATTTTGTTGGGTAAAAATTATTAAAGTAATAAATTAGAAATGAGATATTAAAGGATAATATTATATATTATTTTTATATTATAAAATTTATCATGAAATTTATATATATTATTCTATGCACTTTAATATATAAATAGTAAAAATATATCAATACTATATATTTTTTTCTTGTGAAAATTATATTATATAATGAACCATTATGTATTGTTGACAAATTTTTAATTACCGAGGTGAATTCCAAGTAATAAAGATTATATTTAATGTTAAATAACTAATAATAAAATTACAAAAAATATTATTTATGTAATAAATTTTTTATAAATATATTAACGTTTTCCTCATACCCCTAATAATTTTCAAATGAATGAACTTTTCACATTAATATCTTTCAGCTATAAAAATTAATATTTGATAACCATTTATAAATGTGTGAAAAATTTCTAATAAAATATTTTAATGTAATATCTTTCTATTTTTCATTGATCATAGTATTTATGATAATTTTTTTAATATCTTCATTTATTTTAATTATACATTACAAATAATAAAAATAACAACTCTGGTTATATTGATGAACCCCTTATTAAAATTATATCTAATTCATAATTCATGATCCAATATATCTCTATCACACCAAAACATCATTAAATTTTCCAGCATTAAATTGGAACAAACTATAAATGGATTAAATAGAGTCAACATATCACAACCTGATTGAATACATATCTCTATAGATGAATAATAATTTGAAATTTTCTTCATGGGCATATCAATTTTAATAACTTAATCAACATTGTAAATATAAATTGTTAAGATAGATATACTCCCATATCATTCAAGTATGTCTACGAAATTCATAAATGGATTTATAGTCAACTTGTAACATCTAAATAGTTTAGCTTGATTACAAACTCTTCAAATGGTTACTGTTGAATCATTTTTTGTACAAATTATCAAATAAAATAACTTATTTTATATATATATAATCAAATTTAAAACATAATAAAAAAGAAATTTCGACACCAAAATGAATAATATATAATTTTTTTAAAATATATTAAAAAATTTTAACTATAAAATTAAATTTAAAATTTTAGTTTTTAATTTTAGTTTCCCATTCATAGAATAAAAACCCCATTATAATTAATTATGAAATGATTATATTTTTCAAAATATTTTATAATTTTTTTTATAGAATGAAATAATTTTATGTTTAAAGAAATACTTTATTTGTTTTTTTTTTTGTTTTTTATTTTTTGAAATGGTAATGGTTTTTTATGATGGCTATTTAAGATATATATTATTCATTATTGATAGTTCCAATATTAATATAGTTTATTATATAAATATTTATTTTTCTAGGACCTAATGTTACCGAAAGGTGATTAAAATAGGATACTATATTTAAATTTTTGTATTATTTATATGGATTGGGTAGTGTCCATACATCTCATTTTTAATGATTTATATCATTTTTTATTCAATATATTTTACCTCTAATATTTTTTAGGTTTTATACGGTTGGATTTTTTGGTGGATAGACATATATTTTATATTTTTCACCCTCTATGAGGATTTTAAACCAATAACCGAAGAATTTATTTCATTTACTCCCTATAAGTTTAATCTTCAATTAAAATCATATCATATAATATATCTAAATGTAGAATAAAATAATAAAACATAGTTATTTTTACATATGGAATGGATAATATTGATTATCATATTTTTAAAATATTATCAATCACAATCATTCTCTATGTATATAATTATAAATTAATATTATTAATTACTTATTTTATTTTTAATGTAACGTATAAAACATCATTCCAATGATCAAAAACCCAATTATTTTATTGAATTTAAATTTAGATTAAAATTTGTTACTTTATCTTTATCTTTTATTATTTTTAATAAAAAAAATTTACTACAAATATTCTATAATATTGATAGGTTAGAAATGGTTAAACCCTTATGAGGGTGTTTAAATTATTTTACAATTATGGATATTGGAATAAAAATTTAATATAAATTATGGTAAATAAGAAACATTCAGAATATCATATTAACAAAAATGAATATAAAATAAAAATAATTAATGTTTAATAAATTTCCAAAGTGAATATTCCATTTAGAATAAATAAATTTTTAAATGAAATGAAAATAATGGAATGATAATTTTTGGGTTAATTTTAAAATTTTATATTTAATAGTTGGGTAGGAAATATATATGAATATAAAAAACAATTTATCATAAAATAGAACCCAAGAAAAATATTTTAAAAAAATTAATAAAATAATATAAATAATAAATCATATATTCCTAAATTATAATAATAATGATTATATATAATTGGAATCCTGAAATTGTTTTGTTATTAGATATTTTGAATCTTTATAATTTTTTATTCAAGATATTTAGACCAGATATAGAAAATGTTTGTCATATTTTATATTTAATTGGAGGTTATTGTGGTGAATGTTTAGGGAAAATAAACCCCTAGGAGAACCTTAGAGTTCGAAAATATTTTATTCCATGATATGATATAAAAATATTTTCCAAATTCCTGGTAATATCCACCAAGAGTTCATGGTTTGATAAATGCAGCATTTTAACAACAATTACAAACAATAACCATATGCAATTACCCTAGTAACTTAGTATCCCACACAACATGTAGTGGGGTCGCACTAAAAGTCTAGTGCTAGACACTAAATCTTAATTTAACTAGGATAATTTTGTTAATTTATTAGGTTTTTCATATGAACATATTTATTGTTATATTGATCAGTTTTGAGAATGATATTTTGGTAATATATAATTGATTATATCATCCACCCTTTATTATTGTGGACATGATATTCTTTATGAGTGGTTATTTATGATGAATCATAAAAAATGTTATGCCCTTCCTCTTTATTCTTCATCTTCAACAAATTATCTATTATATAGGTGGTATATTTTGGTATATTTGTATAAATTCCATTAAAACATTGTTAAATCATAATGTGATGATAGGAATTCAAAATATAAATGTTATTGGATATTGGTTGATGATGAGAAAAAATAAAACCCATTGTACATTGATATTGGTGAAATATGTGGAGATTATTCCTTGATATTTTTTGTTTTTATTAAATTTTTTTATAATATAGTTTTGACTCACAAGTATTTTATTCTTATTAGTACAAATAGAATACCCTATAAAATTTACATGTCCATGGTTTTGGAGTCAATATATACATATTTAAAGTGGATTTATACATGTTTCGTTCTATCACAGATTAATGAGATGAATTAATTATAATTAATAATAAAATATATATATATAGGTATTATATCTTAAGAATGGGTATTCAATTCCTCATAACAAGGTGTCATTATTTTTTTCATCTTTAAATAAATTAATCTAAAGAGAAAATTTATAATTATTTTGGCGGTTCAAAAATTAGTAATCCATTGATATTTAATATTTCAATATGAAAATTTATATGATTATATGGTTAAATTTCTTTGGGTGGATAATGTTTGAACTGATAGTGATTGAATTATGTAATGAATAAGTAAAACCTAATGGTTATAGATTAAACAATTATCATATAAGGAATTGACATTAAATTTCTTGGATATCATTTCCTCTTATGATTCATAGTTTGGATTTTGTTAAATATACCAAATAGGTCCATGAATAGTGAATCATGTGAAAGGGGATTGGATGGACTCATTGGAACTTCATGGTTGTAGAAATATGAGAGTTCTCATTTATTTTTTGATAAAAATGGATCACTATGTTTCTTAATGATTGAAAATGGGTTGAATATTGGAGTTACGAATAACAGAAAATTAATATATTTGTGATTTGATATTTCTCTTCTAGATGTATTGGTAGAGGGTTGGTGAGGGTAACCAGTTTTTATATAGGTATTCTATGTTATAGGCCAAGGTGTAGTGAATAAGATTCTATAGTTTCACTAATAGTGTAATAGGCAGTGGAATCCAATAGAATTCCTTGATAAGGGGAATGTAGTAGATCTTCAAGTATAAAGGGTATTCTGAAACTGTTGGATATGGTATACATATATTAAGGTTTTTTAGTCATATATTAATCATTGTTTAGATTTATGGACATAGATTAAAATATAATTTTTATTTTTTGAGGGCTGGTTAGTTATCAGGAATATGATATTTAGATTGAAAAACTTCTTCCTTAGATGGAGGGATGATAGGATAATATTGTTGTTATACATGCTGAATAATGTAAAGGATAGAATTAGGTTATATAATTTGAGAGACACATCCATGTATAGAAGAGTAATAGTATAAAAATTTACAATGTTTTGGTTCTTTTTTACTTTTTTAATTGGAAATTATTAGGGTTTTTGAAGGATCTAGTAATTCATAACATTTACATATACCCCCAATGGTTCCTAATAAATCCAAGTACTCTAAATATTAAGATGATCCAATGGTGATTTCTGATATAGTTGAAATGAATTTTTAATTTAAATTGTCATATTCAATTATTGAGGGAGCTTATGAAACTCACTATTTGAATTTTTTTCATTGTAAAAATATTAGGATCATGTCCATTAACAAAACCATACAGATATGTTCTTATTGATTGAAACACATTATTATTAAAATTATCATTATTTAATTTTAATTATGATGATTATTTGGGTTTTAAAATAATTTTATTCCATTAATATTTTTAATAATTGAAAATTGTTTTATTAGGGGTTGAATAACATATATTTTACATGTACTAAATGAATTTTGATTTTGATCATTGACATATTATGTCTGATTTTATATATAGAACATGTTCAAAGAATATTTTTGGATATATTCATGGGATTCTTAGTATATGATATTATATGGTCATTACATTCCTAGATACATGGGAAATTATTAAAATGCATAAATTGAGGTATGTGTGGTTCTTAGGGTGTCATTAGGAATAGACTCAGAACATGTGCTTTATCGGATAATGGAAATTTACTATTTTCTGTGGGATCAGTTTGGTCTATATTTGGATGATTTTGATAGTGATACATGTATTATTTTAGAGGAATCATGGTATGATAGGCTTGTTATGATTTTTTATTGTAAAATTAATTTTGTAACATTAGAGTAAGTCCTATTTTCATGTAATTTGTATGGTTTAGTCTGTTTATGCATGATAATAGGAATTTAAATTTGGATTAGTTAGAATTATTAAATTTAGAGGGTAATTAATAGTATTTAATATTTTATTGTAGTATTGGATTATATATTTCATGGATTAAATATGTTCTATATCCCTATATCTTATAATTTAATGTGATATGTTATAGTTTAATAGTAAAAGGTAATGGTAAATGATTTGTCGTACCATATAGCAATAAGAGAATGTGGTTATGAAATAATGGTGATAAATTGGATATTTTTTATTAATATAAACATTGTGATTCTGTTATTAGTGATAGTCATGATATGTGACTGCTAAGGAATTTGAATAGAATCTTCAGATTTGGATTTTAATCATGGATTATAAATAAATGATAGGATATTAAATGACATGTGAACCTATATTTTTGGACATTAGTGATCGATCATTTTTAGTCATATGGGTATAATTGTAAAAGTATGTAATTTTATTGGATGTCTTGTTTGGGACCATTTTTGGATGTCTGGATAGAAATATATAGGGAAGCCTGGTATTTTTATCATTCAGGTTGAAAGAGATATTGGAAATATAATTTAGATGTAAATATATACATGCTTCATCATGTTTCTCTCTGATGTGTAAAATGTAACAAGAAAATTAAAACTATATATTCATAGAGATCATTAAAATTTACTTCTATAACTGTGAATATAAATTTCTAGATATATAGTTTGGAATCTCTGGATATATTATTATGGGCTTCATGAAAGGGGTGTATTGGTGGCAGATTTTAGTTAGGATTCCTTGTGTGTAATTATACCAATTACGTAAAATTATAAAATTTTTCTCAAGGATAGGTTTGATTAATTTATATATGGGTTAGATAATTTGTTATATATTATATATTGTTATGGTTTGTAATATTATAAAAATGATATTGTGTGACTATCACATAATGGAAGACCATTAAACTGAAATAGATTGTTAATGGGATATCTTAGTATGGGGATTTGGGATATTAGTTTGAATAATCTAAGCTTCTATAGGGTGGTGTAGTTTTTTTGTATTCCTTTCTCTAAAAAAAGTGGTATAAACTACATGAAAAAACATATGATTATATGAGAATATATGGTTAATATATGGTAAATATAAGGGGTTTTAATTAATTTTGATTTTAATATTCATTAAATTTTTTAGTGGTAGATACTAACTGTTTAGAATATATGTATGTCACAAGACTATGGAATAAAACTCATGGACTATAATTAGTATGTATTATCTTATATTTTTTATATATATTTGTCTTCGATCGATGTTGAGATTCAAGTGATGTGATAATATTAAGATAATGATGATTAAATTAATATGTTGGAGAGTTTTTTAGAAAGCACATTGATGGAGGACCTTGTAAAAGACTAGTATATATTATTGTAAAAATGTTGTTCCACCAAAAATGTTCTTATTTAGATCTAAGATTGAATGAAATTTTTTTAGGTTACCATGAACAACTCATTGGGAGAACAAAGAACAAGTCATAGATTAAGGTAAATTAATTTTTTGTAGGATGAGTTTAATTAAACTATAGGATAATATTAGAATTTTCACATTTTATATTATATGAAATGAGTTATTCAATCTATATTATTTCAAAACAGTAGTTATGTTATATTTATTAAGGATTTTGAGTGTGTAATTAGTAAATTAAACTACAAGGGAACATTATCAAAAGATTAATATGGGTGATCATTGAGAATGTATGTTCAAGTAGACTTATTAGGAGTATAAAAAAGGGATTCTAAATAGTCAAATTATAAAGTTAACTATTTCTTGATTGGGAGAATAGGGTAGATACTTAATTAATTATTGTTATATTGTGTAATTTTCATGGTAAGATCAGAGGAAATAAAAAAATTACCTAAAATAATGATGGATACCATTAAGTATTAGAGTCATGGATAGTCTGATATGATGTGAGATTATGATGTGGGGATTTTTTTGATATGGTAGGTATTGGTGATTAGTTCACCAATCAATGGATTATATGGATTTTTGACGAAATTTGTCCAATATTATATTCAGTGGCTCAATAAACCTAAAAAAATGCATGGAATAATAGAATTTATAGTGATTCTTACTTTTCATATATTAATATTTCTTAATATTTTGGGAATAAAAAAATCATTATACAAATAGACACCCAATGATTTTATTATTCTAGTACTGTTGGAAACATGGATACATAAACACTAATACATATGTGAGTTACATTATTATCCACATGGTTCTTTTTTACTAGAACCCTTCTTAGACACATTATACAATAAAAATATATTCTTAACATGAGGAAGGGAACATTAAATGGGGTGACCTCAAATGCCTAGTAAGGGTAATAAAGGGAGATATGTAAGAATAATCATGAGAATAAGTTTTTGAGAACAAGATCACGAATATCGAAGATCATACCCTGCATATCAAAGATCATATACAAGAATCAAGGAATAATGGTTGGAAGTTTATATGGCATGAATCATCTTTTTAATAAAGAACACTATATATGAAATCATAACATAATAATAAAAAAATGAATTATAGAAGAAACATAAGAATATATATTGATTTCCATAGTAGTCAAGGAATTTTTACTGAGACCATCATATTGGAGAAAGTCCTTTACTGAACTTGGTTCACACCACATTCCATCCATATACTAGTAAGCTGAGTTCATCCCTCATTCCAGCCCGGTATTACTAAACCAAGTTCTTTTAACTCGTTCTAGCCCTCTATTACATATAAAAGTTCATTTCCCATTCCATATTTATAATACTGATTCGAGTTTTGTTCTCATCTAAACCATGTCTATCTATTGATATATAAACATTTACCCTATGCATCGGAAGGAGATATAGGTCCCACCCATCTCATAATTAAATCACACATACATTTGTTATAATACAGGAAATAACATGATAATTACCAATGAAATGAAATGGGAGTTATAAAAATTTAATCATATCATAACATGTGGAATGATATAGGCTTCTTCATCATTTCCTCAAAAACATAACCCGTGAAATAAAGATAGTTTCCAAAGCACATAACCCATGAATGTGAAATGACTCACCCTATCATCATTTCATCCGAACATAATCCATTAAAAGAAATAATATTAATGGAAATATTAAAAAATTTCCCATAAAATTCAGGAGTATCCCTAATGGATGTTTTCATATATGGTAAATAATTTTGAATGAACTTTTAAAAAAAATTCTTGAGGAAAATATCATTTTTCAACTGAAAAAACCTATTTAAAGCATAAAATATTTTCGAAATATTTTTCTTTGACGATATATATTAAAACATAGAAATTAATCATTCAAATAAATAATGAAAAGATTAATTTTTTTCAATGATAATTGTCATCAATGGTCATTTGAAAACACTTTTGAAAACATTTTGGAAATCTTGGTTTGTGAAAGAAAGTATGTTTCCAATCGAAGAGTGAAATTCAATTATAATTTCTTAAAAACAATTTCTTAGTTATATTAATTAAAAAATAGTTGAAATTTCATAATAATAAATCGATATATCCTGAATAAACATAGGATAAATATACACATTAGGGTTCCTACGTGATGGATCATAATATTTCAACAAATAATCACATTCATTAACAATCTCGAAAACTGAAGATATTATTTCAATAGACACATAAAACATGGTTACATTGGATAATATGTTCAATGTAATAAAATTAATTTACATTAACCATAAAATTTAATTAAAAGAAATATATTCCTCTCATTTCATTTAAAATGGATGTATACACACCTTAAAAAAGAATTTAGGTACATAAAAAATAAGAGTCTCAAAGAAGAAAAATTGAGGCAAAACTATCTTACTTATTTTAAAGCATTAAAAAAATAAAACAAATTTAATAATAATTATTAAATTTATATTTAAATTAACATAAATTTAAGTACAAGAATCATTTAATACATCCATGAGATTTATAAACACCACACAAAAGGACTAGGTGTTGAATGAAGCATGTATCTCACAAACAAACGTGAGATGAAATCCCCTTACCTTGTGTCTTGATTCTGGTAGTACAAATTAAAACCACCTAGATAATAAATATAAATATTTTATATAAATATTACAAAACCATATTCTAATATCTAATATCATATATGTTTTTATTATATAATTATATTTTCGTCTTGTTAATAATCCTCTGATAATGTTTCACCTGGATATATTCACATTTATCTTCAAAGGTGTCCTAATTTGTTATATATTTAGTCATTATACATATATATTGAAAAAATAATGTAAACCATTTTTAAAAATAATTTAATTTCATTTTAGTTTTTTAATAATTAATTAAATATAGATGAATGAAATAGAATATAATATTCATGGAGATAGTACGTCGTACATACGCATGATCACTATCTCTAATTAATGGTATTGATTGAAGAATGAAAGAACTGTAAATATATGTATATATATAATTATTAATTTATATTAATTATATTATATTTAGTCTATATATTTACTAATACAATCCTCAATATAGTCTATGCAGTGTGTGTGTGAATCACATTGCTTTGAGGGGGTGGTAGTCCACACATTCTGGAAACAATTTCCATTTTCTATACAAAGTTGAATATCAAAAGATATGTTTTTAAAATAGAATAAATAATCTTAATGATAAAATAAATATAATATGTAATACATAAAAATATATCATCCAATAGAATGTTCACCAAGAGAGGCGGTAAAGGAAAAATGAACAATCATCGTTTAACGAGGCGGTAGTTCAATGTACATGTAAAAAATATGTCTGTTACGCATTAGATGAAGTTTTTTGTAGGTGTTGGTAAAAAAATAAGAATAAATACATCATATTATATTTAGGATACATGAAATTTTTTATCATAATTGAATAATGATAGTTTTTTGGATAAAGAAAGAAAATAAAAGATAAGATATTGAGAGATGGTGTTGGCAATTAATCGGGTAACTCCATTAGATTTGTGCTTAAAGGATTCCGTGGAAGTATTTCTAAAAAAATGGGTGCTTCAAGGCTTAAGGAAGGGATGTTTTATGTTAATTAGGAATATATTGGAATTAAATAAGTGGTTTTAGAGGAGTGATGAATAGGTAAAAGTGGTTCCCTTTCTTAGGGGAATGGAGAGACACAATGGGATTTTATTGAATACAAGTTAGTTGTAAAAACATTTTCCCAATAAAAAGTCATTAAAACTAGTAAAAATAAATAATATAATGTTAATTTTGGAAATATTTCCTTAACATGGGTGTTGGAAAAGAATATAAGTCGTTTTGGGTGTTAAATTTAATCTTCATTCCTTAGTTAAGCATATTTTTTCTTTAATCAACGTAATTAATTTCAATAAAATTAAATAATGTTTTTCATAAAAAATATGGTGAAAATATTATAAATTATAGATTATTAAGATTAAAAATATGTAATACATTTTTTAAATTTATTATCATAAGAGTGGTAGAAATTAATTTAAAATTAATTCTGCAGTCAGGAGGACAACAAATGTTTTTTAAAGTAAAAACGATCAATAGATTACTATGAATTTTATCAAATTTCAATGTGAAATAAGTTTCAATTTCCTAAATTGAATTAATTTATAAAAAATAATTTAATTAATCTCTTAATCTATATTAAAATATAATTTATCATTATAAATAAATTAGATGAAAAATTAGTTTGGAATTATAATTCTGAATTTATTAGTATTAATCAAAAAAAGAAGTTTCTCAGAAAAAAATAACCCTATGATAATTTCAAAACTATAATTTAAAAAAGATGATTATTTTATCAAATTAAATTCATAAATGGGTGTAGAAGTTTTTTAATTTATTCTATATAAGGATATTTAAATTTGTTCATTACAGAAAATATTTTTTAAAATATATAATGGATTTACAAAATATCATATCATTTATTATGAATTTCATGACCCATCCTAGAGGGGCCATTTCCATCACTACACTAAGCCCGCTTTGGATACTCTAGGGGATGGAGACTAGAACCAAATATTCATAACCCACATATGGGAGGAATTTTCCAACGTACAAGCACACACACCCACACACACATCTCTAAGCCCCAACTACTAAAATATAAAGACACCAAGTATACAATGAATGAATACACTAAGATAAAAACTAAAAATTATGAAAATTGTAAACTGATATGTAAATATATCTTTAATACAATCCCACCAAATTACAGAGTCTATAAAAGTGAAATCACATGTTCCTTATACACATCAATAGACAAACCCAACCTGAAGTGTAGGTGTTGGATAACTGTCAAAACCCATAGAAGCACACCATGTTTCTTGGATATGTCTATGTACCACCTTGTCCAGGTCCATCTAGGACTCCATGAAAGAATTTTTCATTTATAAAAGACATGGCACATGTTTTCAAAGCCCATGTAGGGGTGATTAGAAAAATACTCTGTAGGACACCACAGAACAAGAATGGAAAACCAATAAAGTAAATATTACAAGTGAATATAACATTCATATTAAAACATGTATAGTTATGTAACACATATACCAAGGATATACTGGTATAATCTTAAACATCCACAAGGTAAAGAGTTATGTAACAACCTATCACCACCCCATGATTCTCCTCGGGGTGCACTTGTTACGAGAGAACTCACTCCCCATGTCATAATATCATTGAAGGCTCTCGCGAAGTGGTCCCAAAAACTTAGTCCCTACCTAATGAGAAATAAAATGGTCAATGATGATAATATAAAGAGAGGGGATAATTCCAAAATAATACCAACCCAAGTTGTATTATCCTACAACATAATGGATGCTTCTCAGAGAATACCATGAAACCTATAGATGCGACCCATTGGTTGAAGGACTAACACCCTTTTATTAGAGGTCAAATCAATTCCCACAAAACTCCATTAGGGGTTATAGAGGATTACACCAATACCAAGGAGGGATAACATAACTCTATCTAGGACATTCCCTCAATATGGGACTACTATCCAATTATTTTTATGTAGTACCATATGGAAACCTCAAGGAACAAACCAAGGGAAGCAATCCATCTATAATGGTCCATAAAATAACCCACAAAGACATCAAAAATGTATATCCCCATAGAAAGTGTTCCTACACCATGGTAATCTTGTGAGATAGAACTTATTTTTGAAGCCTACAACCACTGTATAGAGAAGGTCAAAATTAGGTAGAGCTTGGGCCTGACCCAGCCAGATTGACCCGACCCGATCCGGTCTTCTTGGCCAATGGGATTCATTATACAAGGTCACAGTCCACCGGGATACTGTTTGCTGGGATACAATCCACTAGATCCACCCTGTCGTTCGAGCATATCCCACTGTATGCAGGCTGACCCCCTTATTCTACATGCATCATACCCATCTCATGATCTCATTCAATGTAGAGACACCACGGTCAATGCGGATGGGAACTAAATCTCAAGCCTCACATATGTCATTCCCCATCACGGGCTTAAGGAGGATCCATCTGCTTTTTCCATCTCCCTCATTTCACTACTCTGGCCATGAGCTCCCATGCGGTCTCTCCTAAACAACCACCTCAGGATCTTCCACTAGTCTCCACCCCCACCCTCGGCATCTTTTCCTCCTCTAGCTCTGCCTGGTCCGTCCCCCGCCGAGCTGTATGTTAGAATCACTATTTACTGCACTTTTTATTGAACAATTTCTGTCTCACACTCTGCCTGAACTGACTGAAGTATTTTCTCAAATCATCACATTTCCCCACCTATTTTTGCAACCACAAGTAGCTTTCATTCTTGATTTCACTCTTCCTTCATTATTGCACATTTGTGGTGTTGTTATAGTTTTGAATCGTTTTTCTTATAACGTATTGTCATGGATTTAAGGTACCCCGATCCTCGGTTCATATTTAACAATGAAAAGGAAGATGAAAAAGATTAGAGGAAGAGAAATTAAACAACATGAACACCTGAATAACAGATCTCTTCTATTGTTCATGTCATCCTTGATTCATTCTTGTTTGAAGGATCTCAAAGAATCAAGCAACACATAAATCTATATCCCATTTAATTCCATTCAATAATAAACCCATACCACAAGTGACTGAACCGCAAAACAACTTGCTCATGGGTTGATCCTTATTCATATTTAATGTTTATACTGGGGAAGGAATCTAAAAGATACAACACCCTAACTGATGTTTGGATTAGTCATGGATTATTGATGAAGATGTTTTGTATTCATTCATCGATCTGTCAATCTATGATCCAAGTTCTGATATATGATTTGTCGTCACCAGTAGTATATCCTCCTTATCTTTTTCTTAGGTAAAATCCATGGTTATGGTTATAATCATGGATCCCTGAAAAAAATTAATATAATGAAAAATATAGTTTCTACATTGAAATAAAATAATATTATCTAAAATTTTATTTTCAATACATCCAAAATCCATGTTTCACTTCCAGCCCAAACTGGTCGATGTTATGCCACGACTAAGGTAATGTCCTTATTTCAAATGTAATGGTGTATGTAAATATATGATTTTGGAAACCATTTAGATGTTATTAATGTTTTAAATAAAATATTCACACACACTTTATTAATAATAAAAAATAATTCCATAAATTGTTCTGGGTACCCCAGCATCAGAACAGCCCGTCGTCTCTAGACCTGGTCTTATAATTTTGCTAATTATTTTAAAAATATAAAACTATAGAAAATATGATTCATTAAAATGAATTTTTTATAAATATAAAATATTATAATATATATTTAATCAATATTTATTAATATTCATATTAAAATTATTAATGGACAAGTAATACTTATCTCATTTAAATAATAACAATAGTAAAATGATGATTCGTGGAAACATTGGTCCTGCGTGTAACAGATGTGAATTCATTGTTGTATGTAATGTACACCAAGTTGATGTTACATGCTTTGTAGGATGAGTTGATTCTATGTTACATACATCATGTCTGTTCCAGTTGAATGGAATGTTTGATATAGTTTATTGAATGACATAAATGTGAATTTATTTTATTCAAAAAAAAGATCCATAAAAACATGAGGTGTTACAGAATTGGGATATGAAAATTAATTATGGTGATATATTACATCATTAACAAATAAAAAATAATGTATTTAAAAAAGGTAGAGAAATAGGAATTAGTATACAGATAGGACACCCTTATCAATTGGGTACTCAAAAAAGTGATATACACATTGGGTATCATTTGATGGAGTGGTTTTTGGGAGAAATTTCATGATTTTTCCTTTATCATGAGAAGACATATATGTTTAAATTTTTAATAGTTGACCTTTTAATGGGTTGGTGGAATTATAACGAACATAGTTAAAAAAATTAAGAATCATGGAAATTTATAAATTTGGATATTTAATACATTTTAATGAAAATATTATAATATTTTTGTGTTTTATGAGACGGTTATGATTGTGCATCTTTAGATAAAATACACCGAATGTTAAATCTCAATGGTTATGTATGGATTTGGGACATTATAAACTTGAATATGACCTAACATATTCCTTATGTTATGTAAATAGGATTCTTGAACTCTATAGAGGAGTGAAATTCCTTTAGACTTGTAGTTGTAATCTTTAAGGCTTTCTAAAAAGAACCCTGTGTACTAACAAATTTCTTTTGAGGGTGAATGTGGTTTCTAGTTACTGCCCCTATCCCCAAAATTATGTGGTAACAATATTTTCATATATATATATTAATATAATTATATTCCCCGTTCTTTTGGTGTGGGATTATGTAGAGGATCATGACTTAGTATATTTTTTCTATATAACTATTACATGTCGATAAGGGTTTCATTAGGAGTATTTATTTGAAATGAATAATTAATGATCATATTATATTTGTCATATTTCATCCTCAACATTTATTCCATTGATTTTGGAACTATGGATTTAGTGATTGGAGTTATAATTCCATTATATCATTGAGGATTTTAATTTTTATGATTTATAGTCAATTTTCATGGGCTAAAGGAATTTATGTAATGATAAATACACTTGGTAACCATAATTTCAATAAAAATAAACCACTTAGTGTGTTTTTTGTGATTTTGGTTAATTCATTAAAAATTAAGGATTGATAAATTATTGATTCATCGGATTTTTATTGGAATAATATTAGAGCATGAATTTTATCATTTACAAATTATTTTTAATTGTTTTATTGTTTCAATATTTCCTAATGAGTCCTTCCATTTATTTATTTTATTATTATTTGGAGGAATTAATGATAATTTATTATAGAAACTATTTTGGCTTATATATTATGAGACAAGATACTGGGGTGTTATGAATTATATATTAGATCATTATTGGTTTTTTATAATTATGAATCTGAACATATGATTCTCAAATGATGTTGGTGGTAAATAAATTATAATTACAAGAATAATTTATGTTTTGTTTTTAATGTGATGTATGGTGAGTGAATATGATCCAGGGTGACTTGAGTTGGAATAAATAGGGTCTAATATTATTTAAGAAATAAGTAGAACCTATTATGAATTTTATCTTCATGTGAGACAATATTCATGTTTATTTTCAATGGTTATTTTTAAATAAATCAAATTTATATAGAAATAAAATTTTGAGTTAAAGGGGAATGAATAACCTCTTTGGGACACCACTATGGTTAAAAGTACAAATGGTATTGTATATAGCCCTAAATATTAAGACATTACCTAGTTCTTTGGTTGACATAAAAAGCCTAATAAATATCCATAAATGATGAAAAATTGTGGGGTGGAATAAAAAAATATTTTGTAATGATTTTCACATAAAATACAGAACATAGAGTGACTAACAGAGCATTTTTAATTTAAAATTATTTCTTTAAATCCTCTTTATTACTCAATGGTGTAAATAAAATGATATTTACAACATCTTAAGTATATATTAATGCAATTTATTTAAAATGATTGTATCTTAAATTACATAATGACACACAGATCGAAAAATCATTACACCTTAGTAACACATAATAGTAAATAGACAATGGAACGAACGTTGGGGGTTGGGAATAATTGTGTCTGAAGTAGTGATCACCAATTAAAATATATATCAAAGGAAATAAGTTTCATTCTAGTATCACGAATGACCTATCCCTATGTGATATTATAACAATTATATAATGAAAAAAATAAAATAATATGGTATATAATAAATTGTAAGAGGGGATAACGGTATTAAAATAGGTATTCCCATGTTAGAATATTCAATAACTATAAAAAATATATAATATTCTTAAAACAATGTATACATCAAATATAAAAATTTTGTTAGAGAAAAAAATTTACTAAGTTATAGAAATTTTCCTATTATAAATGAAACAACTATAAAATTTCATGAAGAACGTGGAATGTTCATTTGGATTGTACACTATAAAAAATGTTAAATAATTTCACCCATGCTCCATGGTGTAACATTAAAACTAGATCCCATATTCAGATTCCTCTTGATTACAATTGCAATTCCAAATTGAGTTTATATTCATCATGAGAGTGGAATGTCCATGTTCTGATTATAGAAACTCAGTAATTATTCACCAACCCACCTCAAAATTTTTTTATTCAAATACAGTGTATTCTAGAATATTTACAATGATTCAGGTTAAATAGAACAACCATTACATGGAAGGATCAAAAGATTAGGATTTTTTTTTGTATTGAAATCTATTGAATTGTGATGGAAGGGTCGATAAATGACTTCCTTCAACGATCCCCAACTCTTTCTTTGGGATGATAATAAAATGATATCTTATATTGGATGAAATTTTGACATTTGTAATTATCTCACAAATACACAAACATACACCTTCACATATGTGTAGATGAGTGAAAAACATGTCAAGGTATAAAGTTAGCCATTATATTGGATAATGAATCATGTACAATGGGTTGTGGGAATATTTCAACCCATCATTAGGAATAAGGAAGTTTAAATAACATGTCAATGAATTACAAGCTCATCCCAAACTATTATCCTAATTATTTTGTGACGGCATGTTGCCCGTTCCATTTGTTAAACTGATGTATTTTGAAGTTGGTATATGTTTAATTTATTATAAAATGATATATATATATATATATATATTCATTATGTGAGTCTAACAAGGTGGATAACTAAAACAGTATAAAACATTGGTGACCAAATATTGTGTAGAATAATGTACCAACAATAATCAACAATAATAAATAAAGGATTAAAGATTATGAAATTAATTAATACCATTTATTATTTATTAAAATTATTTTATCAAATTAAATTGAAAAAATAATAATAAAATTGAATCATGTTCTAAAATTACAATATAAAATAATTTAAACAAGTAATAACCATGAAAAACATAAAAAATTTCCACTAACTATCTTAAATTTAGTGATAAATTTAGTAATATTAAACACATTGTTTTAGTTAATTTATCTCACTCAAATTATTGTTTCAGGGTATTTATATATAAAATATAATTGAATGATGTGATGATCTTCTGATTTATTTTATACACAACCACTAAGGGTTGAAAGAACGAGAAGAAATTACCAAAACAATCAGATAATAGCCCCTACTAATGGTTTTGGATTATTTCATTAACAATTTGATTAAGGAACTAAATATCAAGAAATAGATAAAATGGAATTTCCTTCAATTCACAAAGGATAATATTTTACAGATAATAGCCCTTATGTAAATATAGAGATATTGATGACCTAAAAAACACTGCATTGAGATATTATGGATTTATAAAAAATTTCTCCAAGAATTTGAATATTTAACAAGGTTATATAGTTATATGAACATACCCCACCAACAAGATATCATTTATTAAATGAAATATAGAGAATATATTAAAGCTTCATAATCTCCAAAAATTGCATAAAAGTATAGTGCTAACTTGGGTGAAGGTCAGATTGGAGTTAAATGAGTTCTAATATTTTGTCCCATGATTATTGAGGACAATTTTTTTAAGAAAAAAAAATACCATTCTAAAATGGATTTCTGAAAGAAGTCGATTGGGTAAATAATAAAATTCCTCTAGGTACTAGGTGGATCAAATAAAAAAAACATAGTCACCTAGAGAACCCTTAATAGCTAATACTAGACAATTGGATTATTGATTCTTTTTAAATGACATTAATTTTTATTTTATCATCCAACTCATTCTAAAACCCTAAAATTATCCAATTTAACTCATTATATTCTTGAAAGGTAAATTTTTTTAAAAAATTATATTTTACAACATACTTATAAATAATAGGGATTTCAAAACATAGCCACCATTAGATTTCTAATCCACATAATTATTCATCCATCTTTCCAATGGAAAATTTCTGTCTATTTCACCATCATCAGAGACATATATTATTATGTTTATTTGTGGAAGTTATAATGGTCTGATTATTACAAAAAAAGTGGGATATAATTTTATGTACATCTTTTCTCTACTGCATGACTCTTAAACATCTCTATTTGTAGACAGTTGGGTGCCTCTAACATGATATAAGTGTGTAAAGTAAGACACAGTTCTATTTTTTCTATTTTCCCTTCAAATATGTGTAATATTAATGGATTTTATTGTCATCAATAGTGTTTAATCATGCATTGTCTACACCTATAAATGGTGAGGGATCATCACCTCCAAAATCTACAATGACACTATAAGGTTCTAGAAAGATAACAAGGATTCATCCACATGAAACTTGACTAAATCACCTTCACAATTTTTATGATTTTACAACCGATTAAGATGAGGGTCCACTGATAGTTAGTTGTTGGAAATTTATTGTATCCTCAGTAGAAATTTCATTATTTGATACTATTGTAGCCCACTAATTTATATCTATCCATTTTCTTGTTAAATATAACATTCCATCATATCTCATGTCCTTTAATATGTAGTTAGTGAAACAACATGGGAATAAAAACAAGTAGTGTCTTTTTTGTCCTACATTTATGCTATCGATAGCTGAGTTAGTCTTATTTTTTTATTTTATATTTTCTAATCAGGATTTTATTTATGTCATCATGTGGATGGATTTTCATGTTTCTCATGCAGATAAGGTTTATTGTTTTTATTGGAATGTGTCATTTCTATAATTTTATGGGAGATATCATGTGTTTTAGGGAGAGTAGAATCTATGATATAGAAATGAAGCAACATCATTCTTAGAGCTCGTGAGTTAGTTTTCTTCCATTATAGTTGCACCTGATGACGATTTTTCTACTATTGACCATCCCACAATTTTTTGTGATTTTTTTGAAATTCTCTAAGATGATTTCTAAGAGATTAATATATAGAAGTAAGTAGAGTATATAATATTACTATTTCAAGGTACACATAAAATATTAATACCATCATATTTTATGGAACCATCAGTGTTAAAAGGGATCAAGATTCAGTTGGATGATCTTATTGCGAGGGGTTTTATTCTCTCTATTCTTTCACCGTAGTAATTCTAGTTTTAGTATACCATGAAGGCTAATAGTTCATTTAGATTTTGAGTGATATTCTAGAAGTTTAACTAGATAATAGTTAATAAAATTATCCATTAGTCGATGATGATAATTTCTGTGAATACTTTATGGTGGAATAGTGATTTTTTATAATTTATCTCTGGTCATGTTATCATCAACTTAGGGTTATGGAGTCTGATATATTGAGGATGAAATTTAGGAGTAGGTATAGTCATTTAAAATATCTTAATATTTCTTTGGGTCTACCTATATCTTCTATATTGTTTATTCCATTGATGAATTAGATATTATATCATTATGTTGTAAATTTTATGGTAGTGTTCTTATATGATATTTTATGAGATCAGACCATGAGCACGAGTACCACTTTAGATGGGTTCTGGAAATACTAAACAAAAACTATATTGATAGAAATATTTAGAAATGAATCATATTGATTTAATTAGTGAAATTCATAGGAAATGTGACTTCTAGGAATCTCTTTTTTGTATATCCAAAAAATGTAATAGATTTTTTAAGGATAAAAAGGACAAAATGTTTTTATGATTCAGAGGTACCTTCGTTATACTAAATATACTGATGTTTCATCAAGGATTTATCTATGTTGGGTTAAATTGATTATGTTCTTCCTATGAAATGAATATAATTAATATGGGATACAGTGTTAAGATAATATTTTAATTAGGTGATATGACTTATGGAATTTTCTTATTTTTTGATATATTTTTATCCTTTAATGGGTATATGGTGTTCAATGATACTTTTTTTGTGATGGTTGTTGTGATTTACTCATACAGGATTAAAATGTTGTATATATTTCCTCTGTTAATCTTTGACCATAGTGGATGAATTTCCCTAATCCTGATTTTGAGCTTCTCATTGTTATGTAAGTGCATAACTATTCGAAGCTCTATCTCTTTGGGGATAAATTTGAGTCTTTGTAGAGTATTATTGTAGAGATATGTATTTTCTTGATATAGAATTGAATATCATATAGTATATTTTGATAGAATGCCTTAACATGATTGAATTTTATATCATCTAGATCCTAGTGAAAGGGAATATGTTCATAGTAGCTCATATAAGGAAAGCCCAATTTAAAGCTATTTTGGAATCTTTGAAAGTGTGAATTCTTATGCATCTTATTACTCATTTTCATTTGGTGAAATAGGAGGATGTTTTAGCTATGCAATTGAATAGTTATTAGTTATCATAGAATCTATATCATTCGATTCTAAATAGTCAGCAATAGGATAATGTGGATGGAGGAATTCAAGAAACCCCAAATAGATTGGATACCGTTTCTAAATGGATATTCTCTCTAGATGATATTATTAATTTTTGGGGATCGTTTTTCATTCCCAACATCAGTCAGGATATCATTATTCATTGACTATAAAATTTATTGTTTTTCCAATCACCATTGATATAAAAATATGTATTATTAAATGAGATGGTAATTCTAGGGTTCATGAATTATGTGTGACATTTCTAAATAGGTGTCTCATTGTTACCCCTTCAAGTAGAATAAGGAAGAGCATCTAAAAAATTATGGTCTTCTCTAGCATGTTCAGTTGGATGTTTATGTATTGGAAGACATATCTATTAATTTTATTTGATTGAAATGGACTCTCAGAGGAATTAATTCTTTATAGTGCGTTATTAATCATTTTAAAAATGAATATCATTTCAATATGACTAGGTACACTCCTAAATTTAATGATATGGGTATGTTGTATATAATAATTTTTGAAAAATAATGTGATTTCATCACCCAATTTATTTTATATGGTTTTATGGTTTTATTTGAGTAACTCTAGTGGTCTATAAGAGTTGATATGGAATGTGGTTCAATTGATTATATCATATCATCCATATAGATATTGTTAGATGGAGTGTTCTATTCCAATTTTGGAGGATATCATCTATGTTAGTGTCCTGGATTTCGACTAATCATGGGATAGTCATCCATGGAATGTTGAATTCTCTTATAACATTAGTTTTTAGTCATCAACTATTATGGAACATTTTGAGGATTCGTGTAGTCACAATTTTAGGTATCCATTTTGTTGGGTAGAGGTGGGTGAAGATACTATGGTGAGAATATATTTGTATCTAGAGTTGATTGTGAGGAATTAGGATAAACATAGTATTATAGTTATGGATTAGAGTTGAAATAATTCTTATTGGGATCAATAAATCCATCCATTCATATTTTTTGTATGTTACCAAAATTTTATTAATGTTTCACCCCAGTTAGATGACCAACATCGTGGAAAATAAGGAAAGATGGATTAGAGATATGTTAATCCATTTGATGTCAATTAGTTGATTGGGAATGTTCCTTATTAGCTTGAATAATAGATTTAGTTGATATGAATCTATTATTTTTTACACATATAATATTTCAATAATTATCATCCTAATACGACTAATTTTTTATGGTGTGAATAGATTGATTTAATGTAAAAAAAATTATTATTGAGAAACTAGTTTAGATTGACGATGTTCAAATGAATGGTCTACATGTGATGTTGTTTATGATGGTTATAGTGTTACGGTGTAATTTTTAGGATCCTCCCATTTATCTAGAGTGTGATACATTGATGAGGGAGAAATTTAATCACCTATTAATTAGAATACATTCCTCCACCTGGCTTCCCATGGTTAGAGAGTCTTGTGATGGGAAGTTTGTAACATCATGTTCTACACTTTTTTTATTCTTTTCTTATTTTCCAAATTAATTGGACTCATGTTAGGACTCCCAATAGTGGATAACATCTAATAATAATAATTAAATAATTTCTAGGGTTGTATTTCTGTTTTAATTAATTGAGTCTAGATATAAATATATAATAGACTTATATAGTTCCCCATGATTTTGGGGAATGCCTGAGTCATATTGGGGTTTTTTTAGGAAACTGGTGTTCTGTAGTCTATTGAAAAAATACATGTCATATAATGGAAATATACGACTGTTAATATACATTGGGAAGATTCAATAACCTGATAAGTAGCATGAAGGGATTATACAATGGTTAATGGTAAGATTTCATATAATGTAAATATATAATTATTTAACTAAAAAAGGAAACAATGTTTTCTTTATGATAGAGTAATAAGGAATACACGATGTTTAAAGGGATTAATAATCATATAAAAATAATTGAGATGGAATTTATGGAATTTTTTTGAGTAATATGTTAATTATTTCATCCTCATGTCTTGTATCAATTGATCTATAAGGGTTCTCAATAGATTCTGGTATCCTCTCTTTATTCCAAATTGATTCGTTCCTCAAATAATCACTGTTGGGGTTGGATATCATATATTTTAGAGAGTAATATATTATGATTCATCATTTTAAAAATCATGGTATCATAGTTCAATTGATCGATAGGTTATGTTGAACTATGGTGGTGATTCTCATGTTTCCTTTCTAGATCCTATGTGCAGTCTCATTCTGAGGGCCATTTATTTAGTCGGTTGTGGTGTGGAGGGTGCGCGTTCATGATGCATGTGATTTTTCCGATTTTTACATTGAAATATTATTAAATTTAACCGCTTAAAGATATATTGATTTTGTTTTGGGACACAATTTTTTAGTTTAATCCTTTTTTGATGAGGGTTCTGATGTGATCTTGTGCGAACTAAGTTCTAATATTGATATTTTTGTCTATATATTATGTTGATTAACTGAATTGTAACTTTTTTGGATATTTTTTTATAATATAAAATTGTATAATATGATTTATGTACTTGTGTGTCTGTAAATATGGTTTTTATAAATAATGGGTTTCCCCTTGTGTAACGTCCCAACCCGGAAGCCAGTAAAACAATGCTCCAAGTCGGTTGTCCACAAGGCCTCAAGCGCGCCTCCCCGTATGCCAGAGGCTGCCGACTATCAGCGAGGGCCTAGGGTGTGATAGTGGGCAGACTATTCCATCATACCAGAATATGAAAATAGCGGAAATAACTTTGTATCATACATAGTGGAAAGTAAACAGGGTGTGGATGAAATATAAAACTGAAATAGAACAAGTTGTAATAGTAAAATGTTGTAAAAGCCCGAAGAACTATGAAAAAAAGTACAACACTGGTCACCCACCAGGCTGACCATACAGATACATGTAGAAAATAAACTACAAGTAACAGTACATGGTTATACTACTAACTCCGAGCCAAACCACGTACCCGATCTCCAGACACTGCAGAACTACTGCAGTCTGATCAGTAGAACCACTCGAGCAGCTCTGATCGATCATGCAAGACTGCTCCCTAGCCCTATCAACCACAAAAATAATTCTCAACCTCAAAAGTAGACATATGGTCTACATGTAAACTGAGGTGCACATGCTGGGGTGAGGAATAATCTCTATAGGTCACCTCTACAAGAAACCTATAAATTTGCTCCTAAGTATATGCAGTAGCAATGTGCTTATCCTAGATGGAACGCAACAAAAGAAGTAAACCAAACATGCAACCACAGTTAAACCTTGGTTTTGTAAACCCTATCAACTGGGCATGTGCCACCATGGATGTGAATATCTATATACCTACACATGTATAGTCACATACCTATATACATATACATAAATTTGAATATTCATGATTAGTTGATTCAAAAAACCAGAAACCACATCAGCAGTCGATCATTGGAACTATAGGCTTGATCTCCTAGACATCCTCTGCAAGGGAATTGAGCTAGACATCATGCTACTCAAGCCATGTATCATTAAGTCAATCTTTGGGTCTGTAATCCCATCGACATATACCTACTTTGTCCAATTCTAGAAATATTTCTATGATCATGTTAACAAAAAACAAGTAACCAGTTCAATATAATTCAATTATGAGTTTCTCTAAGACTCGTCCTTGACCGTCCATCTTTTATACCAAAGACACAGTATAAACCACAACAGGCTATCAACAATTCAATGATAATAATAATAACAAGACCATGATGTAGCTTGGTAGGTTCAACAGAAGAAATCACAACAATGAATATAGAAAGTGACCAATGTCCTCAGACATGTGAATCATTTCCCTCAGGAGAATCGAAACAAAACCCTCATGTGACTGCCCCCAGACAAAACGAATACTACCCTCAGGCATAATAGATATTTCCCTCAGGCCCAGAATCTACTACCCTCAGGCATGAAAAAAGTTTCTCTCAGTCTAAACAACATTTCCATAAGGCTAAACAAGCACTGCCCTCAGGCATGGGAAACGTTGCCCTTAGGCTAAACAAACACTGCCCTCATGCTAAAAAGAATCTTTCCCTCAGGAGAAACAAAAGACTACCCTCAGGATAAATAAAATTATTCTATAAGGAATTACATAGGAAAACAATTAACCGAGATAAACCCAATATACAACAAGCATTTATATATGTTTCCCTCTCAATAAAACTCAAAACATGCTATCCTCACGGCATACCCACGGGTATCCTTGCCAGACAGCTAAATTAGGGATACACACCCACGTGGTGGCCCTGGATCCAAGGAAAGATCCCAAATAATAGTTTATATGTATCATTAGATTATCTATGAAATCCAAGATATCTTATCGGCTAAGGCCTCAGCCACACGGCACCTCGAACATGGGCTCGTGGCATAACAATACTCAAATTCAACTCAACTGTTGGAAATATACAGCAGACCACAAACAAATCAGACACACAAGACAAAGTAGGCATCCTAGCAAACAAGATGATGCCTCACGTCAGGCTGAACATCCAGCAACTAGGGAGCACCTCCGGTAACCACTACATCATCAACAACCCATGTCAGATATAAACAATCAAGTGTGGCTGGCCCGAACGCCCCACCCAAAAATCCATCGGAACCCCAACAGGATCACTTGTTTTGTAGGGGTTCTAGGTGACACCTGTTCACCATCTCTACCCAAACCTGACATAACAACTCATGGTCCGTCAAACAATTATCACCCACAGGGTCCCTCAAGTCAAAAACAGAGGAAGAATCATACTTGGGATTCTCCAGGTAAACACGAGCGAAGACATCCAACGTGAGATCCTTGGCGAAGAGTAAGGGAAGAATCCTACATGGATCCTCAAATGAATGGAAAAATAGGGATTACATAACATGGTTCTTGTCATTGGCAGAATAAGAGAGAGATCATAAAAGGGACTCCATAGGTCAACATACAAGTAAAGGCATCCCTCAGGGGATCCTTAGAAGTATCCTGTCTCACAGAATCATAGGACAGAAGGGAACGTCTCACAAGGGAAACATACTCTAAAGAATATGTTACAAAATATATCTCACTGCTCATCTCCACTTAATGTTCTCAACTAAGTTGGTCTGAACCCCCAACTTATCATAAACGCCAAGTCTCACTCTCAGGTGACAACATAACTCGATAACTGGAGGAAGAACCCCTAAATCTAGATAAAAACCACTAAAACCCCAAATTTACATGACCTATTAATATAAAAAGTATTCCACTATCATGATATATGCAAGAGAACATTCTGAATATACTACTCACACACCCATTTCTGACTTCTAGAGCCGAAGATATCCCCAAAACTACCAAACTAAATTAGTACATGGCCAGAGCACATTGGGCATGCCTGTGTAAATAGTACACGGTGTGTAATTTACATTACATGGTGTGTAATGTTCAAAAAAATTATCACTATGTGTGTTTTCACTAAAACACATGACCAAGTACCACTACATGGCGTGTACATTACTATACACAGCGTGTACTTCATAAAAACCACTATTTTGTGTTCTATTCCACATGGCTAGCCACACAGCCACCCACAATAGGGAATGTACCCAATTTACATGGCATGTACTTAAGAAAACATCTTCTTCCCTGAATGGGAAAAACACATGGCATGTTCCCCTGGAACACATGCTGTGTATACTGGGTTTTCCGATGGGAAGTCCCTAAAAATGACTGATTGACCCGTTTTCACCCCCGAAACAACATATTGAGCCCCATAGGCATACAAGCAAGAAATATACATCTTTAAAAACATAAAAAAACTTGTTTAAATAGGATCTATGGTGAAAAATTAAATGGCTCTACCTTTGGGCGGAAACCGTTGGAGGTTCGGTTGATTTCACGGCTCACGGTTTCCCTTCACTAAATCAGCGCATCGAGAGCTTCGAATCGATACCCTTCTCACCATACAACTCTCCCTATTTTGCAATACCAAAATCCTCCCAAAAGAGATGTCCAAGGAGGAGGCATATGATACGTGCGTAAGGAGGAGGATGAAGGGAGAGAAAGAAAAGAAAAGAAAACATGAAAAGAAAAGGAAGAAAAAGGGGCCTGGGCGGCCCCTGGTGCCCAACATGAGTTTATGCCTTCTCTATGATAAAATCTTCATTTCAGGATTAATGAAGTAGATAAAATCACAATAAGATTCTATGTTTAAATGTTATTTCCAAATGAAACTGTGTGAATAATTTAATATTCAATTAAATAATATTTAATTTTCAATATTCTTCTAAAATTCAAACAGCTCAGATTTTTACCATACTCATGTCCTAGGGTAAAAAACCTATTCTGGGGCCAACAGAGTTGTCATATAAATTATACAAGATCAGATAGTCGAGGAAAATGAAAAGTTTTCCCCTCATAAGCATCCAACAAAAAAATCAAATTTCCTCTCAAAACGATAGTCTGGAAAAATAGGGGTTATTACAAACACCCCACAATAAACCTTCTCATCCCCAAGAAGCCAATATAAATGGCCACCAGCCATTCTCTCCCCCTGAAAATCTGCAAAGCCAAGCTATCGGGGTTGTCCAATGACTATAATTGTATCATTAACAACTACCTTCTTCACAGAAGACATTCAACTATGACTGATCTAGTACTTCCCACCATAGGAATACCCTTATCATCATCTTAAAAGCCACTTCGACCCCCAAAGGCCACTGGAAAATATTGTTGTTCTACCGAAACATGGAAAACCACCCTCAAAGGCCAATGGTGCACTCACCACCATATAGAGATACTTACAACACTTCATGGTCGCATCCCAAAAAGGTTCCATCCACAATAGGGATGAACATTAGGAAATAAAAAGGATCTCAATGTAGGGTCGAAGCTCTCTCAGCAAACTCAAGATGAATCAAGATAGCAAATGATCATCTTTAACTGAATTACACTAGGATTTCACCAAAGCCATGTCCAGATCTCTCCGAGCCACACTGACATCCTACCAAAATCTGACCAGGATTCGATAATGGGTCAACCATTCTCACAGAAACCCGACATTTCAGAAAGTCACCTATAAAACATAGGGATATTCCAACACAAATTATGGGATCTGAGTTCACAGAAAGTCCTAAGTAATCGGTCCTCGGCTCACATCTAGCCACTCACCGATTTAGATTCAAACGATGCCCCCTATAATATAAACATCAAAACACTAGTTTACATGCCTCGGAACCCAAATAGTCTTTCCTGTCGAAGCGAGTCGCAAAAAACAAGCACCACCAAGAGGCATTGGAAAACACAGCCCAACCATTCTCACACAAGTTGTCCTAAAAAAGTACCGATAACTACCCACAAAGGATCTAGTAATAACCAAGGGTCTCTAGGTCCTTCACCTTGCCCTAAAGAAAAAGTCTCATATCCTACAAGGGCCCTAATCCTCCCCAAGAATCCTCAGAAGGATCTGCTCCCTTGAGTTTACAAACCAAGAAGAAGAGAAACTGAACTGATGCTCATCAGGTATCTGTATACAGCAATACCACAGGGAGGTACTGTTCAAAATAAAAGCATTGGTATCCATCTACATCATTCTCAATGATTTGACTAGATAACGACATACCCGAGAAACAAAACCTAATAAGGGTAGAACAGTAAGGCATCACGTGCCACATAGACAAACTGGGGTCACTTCACCACCTATGCACAAGGACTGAGTCATCATCCTCAACAAAAACACCTCAACGTAGATCCACATAACTTACCATTAGAGTAAAAAGTATGTGTAAGAAGACCCAAAGACTTTAGTCATCAGTAAAAACACACACTAGCAGTCCTATATGATATGAATCCTACGTACCTAGTATGATTCATGAGATGCCTCTTGCCTTTTCCAGCCAAGAGTCAAAATCCATCCCTGGAATCCTACCAATGGCCAAGAGCTAGAGATCCATAGTAAATAAAAACACCACACAACATGTGCGTCGCTCAAGGAAAAAATCATATACAATTGTAACATCACAAAACCAGAACAGTAATCCCAAACCCTAGTAACTAGGACTTCCTACTAGAACAACTGTTCTCGATGCACCAGCCTGATAACCAACACAGGTACCGACACTTTCCTAATACTCATGTCTACCATATCCCAAATAGTAAAGACAGGGAAATAAAAATCCTTTGATATCACTTTGTAACATCCTGACTCGGAACCCACTAAACTGGTGCCCCAAGACGATTTGCCACAAGTCTTCAAGCATGCCTCCATGTATGCCATAGTCTACCGACTAGTAGCGAGGGCCTAGGATGTGATATTGGGGAGACTATGCCCTCATAACAGAGTAAGAAAACTGCAAAAATATCTATGTATCATACACAGCAGAATGTAAATAGTGTGTGGAAGTAATAAACAACTGAAATAGAACAAGCTGTAATAGTAAAATGCTTTAAAAGCCCGAACAACTATGGAAAACAATACAACACTGGTGACCCACCAGGCCGACCATATAGATACAAGTTCAAAAGAAATTGAAAGTAAAATTATAATGCTCTGATACTTAATCTGAGACAAACCACGTACCAGATCTCAATACACTGTCAAACTACTACATTCTGATCAGTAGAACCACCCATGCTGCTTCGGTTGATCATGAAACATTGGGCCCCTACCCTATCAACCACACAACTCATACTCAACATGAAAAAGAAGACATATGGTCTACACATACACCAAGGTGTATGTGCAGGGGTGAGAAATAATCTCAGTAGGGCACCCGAGACAAGCAACCTATAATTGTGCTGCTATGTGTATGCAACAACAACTCTCTCAGCCTAGCTGAAACACAACAAAAAACGTAAACCAAACGTGCTACCAGAGTCAAACCTGGGGTGTGAAAAACCTGTCCACTGGGAAAGTGCCACCATGGATGTACACATCTATATACATACACATGTATAGTCCCATACCTATACACATATACATAAATATGAATATTCATGATTAGGTGATTCAAATAACAAGAAACCACATCAGCAGTTGATCATTGGAACCATAGGCCCGATCTCTTGGACACCTAGTGCAAGGGAATTGAGCTAGACATCGTGAAACTCAAGCTATGTATCATTAATTCGTTCTCTGGGTCTGTAATCCCATAGATATATACCTCCGTTATCCAAAGCTAGAAATATATCTATGAACAAGTTACCCAAAAATAAGTAACTGGTTCAATATAATTCAATTCTATGTTTCTCTGAGACTCAGCCTCGACCGACCATCTCTTATACCAAGGTCATAACAGAAACCACAACAGGCTATAAACAATTCAAAGATAATAACAATTCCAAGCCTTTAATGTATCTTGGTAGGATCAACAGAATAAATCACCATAGTGAATATACAAAGTAACCAATATCCTTAGACATGTGAATCCTTTCCCTCAGGAGAACATAAACAAAACCCTCAGGTGACTGCCCTCAGGTATAACGAATACTTCCCTCAGGTGTAAGAGATATTTCCCTCACACACAAGAGCTACTTCCCAAAGGACTGAGAAACATTTCCCTCAGGAAAAACAAGCATTACCCTCAGGCATGAGAATCATTTCCCACAGGCTAAAAAACATTGCCCTCAGGCTAAATAGAAACATTCCCTTAGGAAAAACAAAACACTACCCTCAGGATAAATAAAATACTTCCCTATGGTATTCCATAGAAAAAAAAGTAATCGGGTTGAGCCCAACATACAACAAGCATTTATATGTGTTTCCATCTCAAGAAAACTCAAAACATGATATCCTCATGGCAAACCCATGGGTATCCTGGAAAACACCTAAACAAGGGAAACACACCCACACAGTGGCCCTGGATCCTTGAAAGAATCCCAAAAAACAGTTTATATGTATCATTAGATATTCTATGCATTTCTTGATATCCTATCGGCTAATGCCTCGGCCACACGACACCTCGAACATGGGCTTGTGGAACAATAGTACACAAATTCAACTCAATAATTGGATATAAACACCAGACCACCTACCACTGAGGAAAACAAGGTATAATGACCCATAATTTACAAATATTGTTATTACATCAAAATTGAAGCATACTTATTAAAACATATAACAAAACCATGGTAGGACCGTATAGGTATAGTGTTCTAAGAAACTGGGAAACATAAACAACTTGTTCATAAAGCATTTACATTGTCTCCCATTTATATCATCATATCTAGAGTCCCTTTAGGATTATCCTACATAATAACCTTCTTCCTGACCTGGGGAAAGAAAAAATACAAAAGGGTGATCTCAAATGCTCAGTAAGGGTAATCAAATAAAATATCATATTCATAAGAACATATCATTTTGAAAATATTAACCTGAAAAAGAGATTATAATATCATAACATGGGATAAATCATGGTAGTGAAATGTAATCCACATAATCATAACATAATACATGAAACTTTGTGGAATACACACATAATCATAGATAATCATTTCTTAGTAGTCAAGACTCATTTCCAAGACTATCCTAGCGGAAAAAGTCCATTTCTGAACCGAGTTCACTCCTCATTTCAGTTCTGTATCACTGAACCAGATTCACTTAGAATTACAGCCATGTCTATCTCCTGAGATATAAATCTTTACCCAATGCATTGGATGGAGATATAGGTCCCACCCATATCATAATGAAACCATTATTATGTGTGCCACAAAATCAGAAATCATACATCATAGCATAACCCGTGAAAAAAATTGGATTCTTAAACATCATGACATCATAACACAATCCATATAAGATAAAAGGTCTTCATAAACAAAATTCCATCATAAAATAATAAAAAAAATATAAAAATAGGGATAGAAACAGAAACCTGTATTATCTTAGATGTAAAATAATTTTGATAAAACACTTGAACTTCATTATCAAGGAAAATATCCTTTCTACTTCGAAAACATTTTTCTTTTCGTAACATGTCATACAATTTTAAATGAAAAAAATTTGATTAAAAATAAAATTGAAAACAAGTAAAGGGAGATTCATGGAAATAATGTTCTAAAAATCCATTCAGGCCGTATAAGTTAAAAAAAACATTCTTCGTGTACTTTGGACAGAAAAGTAAAAAAGTATCTCATACTGAAAACGACAAAAGATTCCTTTAATATCGGTTTCTAAAAATTCCCTAATAGGTAAAATTGGATTTATACAATTATATGAGGATAGAAATTATATTACATGTTTAGGAAACATGGATGTTGATGATAAATATTCCCCAGTAAATTCTGAAGTATAAACAATCTCGGATAAAAATGAGATTTCGAGATTTTCCCTTAACTTAGGTCTGATATGCTTTGTATGTGTCTGAAACTCTTGTATAATGATTTTAATAATTTCATTTACTTAATAAGGAATCATATTAATTGTGATGATATAATACATAGTCATATTCTTATCACCTTATTTGTAATACTTGATCACTACTTGTTATTCGGGTGTTCATTGCTTTATGCATGTCTTGTCAAATAAATTCTTATTATTATTTTTAGGAAATAAATACCTCATTTAAAGAGTGTTATTAGTGTAACATATTTCATATTTATTCATTAAATTTATTTATATAATCATTATTCAACGAAGATCATGTAGAATGAGTCGCATCACATTGTGGAGACGGCCTACCGTACGTACGCACGAGCGATGATATCGTTCCCATGATCGTGGAATTGTATTGAAGTGTATGTATAATATTTCATAATAAAAATCAAATTAAAATAATCAAATATAGTTATTCTTTACACCATTATACCAATCCAAGTAAGGTGGTGGTGGAAAGCAGATTACACCACGGCATGGAGACAATATTCTGTATGTACGCACGCGTAGTGATTTCATTTTCTTTAGTATGGAAAGAATGTGAAATAATAAAATATCATAATATGAGTTATACTGATGTTATTACTTCATAATGAAACAAATAATGAAGAGGAAGTAGAAGAAGAAATAAATTTGAAATAATCGGTAACAGATATTATCTCTTCTTCGACACGCCTATTTGAAACCTCCTCTTAGTGCACAATAATTGGTCTTTCAAGAAGACCAAGACCTCTAGAATATTTCTAGAGAAGTTTAGAAGGGAAATGGTCAGGGTTTGGCCAATATTTAAGGCTCAAAGTTCTTTAAAGAAAATAGGGGGGAGGTTCCCTTTTATAAGGGAGGAGAGGGGCACCTAAGGAAAAACAGAAAATATTATTTTATATTAATGTCATATTCAGTTTATAATCCCTCAAAAGTGACTTATTTAGAAGATAAAGTGGTGATGGCTAGAAATCCTCTCAACCAATAGGTTTTAGTCAAGTTTAGGAAACTATTTTAACCTTATCATATAGATTTAACTCTCAGTTATATAATTTAACTTTTACCATGTCTTTTTGTATTCTTGCATTATATGGTTATCAAAATTACTATAACAAGCCAGAAGAACCCCAAGTGGTTCATTATTAATATATATAACCATATCTTAGTCATTTGGAAGAAACTTAGATTTTTAGGAATAGAATAAAAATTAATGATATAATATTTTTTTTAAAAACTATTTTATGTCAATTTTGACACTATTTGGTAATTTATTTTTGTGAAAATAATAACAGCATGATTAGTTCTAAAAAATTACTTAAATAAATAACAATATGTCATATTAACCTAAAAAATTAGTGTAATTTATAAAAAGTATCAAATTACATTTATTTGGGTATTTATAACATTAGTTATGTTAATATTTCATTAATAAGGTAATTAATGCATCATGATTGTGTCATAAATAAATAAAAATATTTAATGTTTAAAAATTATAAATAAAATACCATTATGTAGGAAATATATTTATATTTATAATTAATATTTATAGTTGAATTTATCTTATATATAACCCCATTTAAAAATGTTTTAGTTATTAAACTTTGATTTTAACTCTTTTAACTCTTCTTTAAATTAAAAAATTATAAGTTTCCTAATCTAATACAGGTGGAACTAAAGAGTAATATTTTAACCCTAAGGTTTTTTTTGGTCGAATTAAACTTATCCAATAGAATTAGGAAATGTTTTAATGTAATAATAATATCATTTTTACCCTTAATTACCCAATTTAATTTTAACCGTGGTAAATAAAACTAAAAAGTTACTATTCACCAAAAATCATTTTTATGTTTCTGAACCACATTTTAATATTTGATATTAACGGTGTCTCTCGGGTTATTAAATGACTCCAATGAATTACTTTGAGTTTATATTGGTATTATGTATCAATATTAACCTAAAATAAATTTAAATAAAATAACTTATTATTTAAATAAAAAATCTGTTTTAAATAGTAACCCAATGTTTTCACTTTTAATCAAAAATTGAATGTTTTGAGAAAAAATACCCAAATTTTACCCTAGGCTAATTTCGATATTATGAATCCAAAAATAAAGTCCATTTTGAATGATAAAAATTATAAAATTTCAAAAATTGGGTATTAATATTCATAATGGCTAGTTTATTTAATATTTTAAAAACATATCGTTGTTTAGTGAAACTCGGTATTGCGTACAATGCAAGCTATCGAGGAAGGTTTATATTGCGTGTAACGCAAGCCAAGACAGTGTTGTGTGTAATTAAAGATTCCTTTATATAACATTATACATAAAAACAAAATATTTCTCATAAAATCTTGGGTGTTACATTCTACCCCCCTTAAAATGTATTTCTCCCTCGAAATTCGTCACTTTGTAACAAACAGATGAGGATACCTCTCCCTCATCATATCCTCAATATCCCACGTAGCTTCTTCTAATTTTTGGTTCCTCCATGAAACTTTCACCAAGAGAGTGGGCTTGTTCCATATGACTTTTTCCGCTATGATCCATAATTTCTATCGGCTATTCTCATAAGAATAATCTTCCTCTAGCGGCACAACATCTGAGCTGAGTACATGTGAAGGATTGGGTATGTACTTTCTCTGGAGAGATATATAGAACACATCATTAACTTGAGAGAGATTCGGTGGAAGCACCAATCGATAAGCTACCTTCCCAACACGATCCAATATTTCAAAAAAACTAATATACCTAGGGCTCAGCTTGCCCTTCTTTCGAAATCTCATTACTCTCTTCCAAGGGGATATTCATAAGAAAAAGTTATCACCCACTTCAAACTGTAGGTCTTTTCTTCGATTGTAGGCATAACTTTTTTGTTGACTCTGAGTTTCTCTTATGTGTTGTTGAATAGATCAGACCTTTTCCGCCTTCTCATCAACAAGATCAGGTCCTAATAGCTTTCCTTCCCCAACTTCATCCCAACAAGTTGGATTTCAACATTTCATTCCATAGAGAGATTCATAAGGAGACATATGAATACTGGAGAGAATGCTATTATTATAAGAAATATATAAAAATGTTAGGTGTTGATCCCAACCACCTTTGAAATCCATTGAGCAAGCTCTCAACATATCTTCTAGAGTTTGAATTGTTCTCTCAGACTGACCGTCTGTCTGAGGATGATAAGTAGTGATGAAACACAATTCTGTATCTAAAGTATTCTTAAGACTTCGCCAAAACATCAAGGTAAATCTTAGATCCCGATCAAAGATAATGGAAAGTGGTACTCCATGCAATCTTACCACATCCATTACATATATCCTGGCAAGCTGATCAAGAGAGAAATCCTCCCTAACAACAATGAAGTGTGCCAACTTTGTAAGACGATCAACTATGACATAGATAGCATTATTGCCTTTGGATGTTTTAGGAAGTCCAGTGACAAATTCCATAGGGATTTTTCCAATTTCCATTCAGGTATTGGTAATGTTTGTAACTTCCCCTTAGACTTCTGTCTATTAGCTTTAACATGCTGACAAACCAAGCGTCGAGAGACATATTCAGCAACCTCTCTTTTCAAGCCATCCCACCAGAAGTACACTTTCATGTCCCTATACATCTTCGTGCTTCCAGGATTAATAGATAATGAAGAACTATTATCTTCATCCAATATTTCCTTCATTAATTCTGGGATTGGAGGAACACAAACCCAATTCCTGAACTTTATTATTTCATCACAATAAAATTGAAATTCAGGAACATTTCTCACCTTCTTTCGTAACTCTACATATTCTTTATGTCCCTCTTTAATCATCACATGTACAGATGGTTGAACATTCAATTGAGAAAGATAATATTTTTCCCCTTCCATTATAATTCCAAGATCAATCTTATGTAAATCCATAAATATTGGATCTTTTGAGATTCTAATCGTGGATAAGCTAGCATGTTCTTGTCAACATAATGCATCTGCCCCCTTGTTTGTTTTCCCATAGTGATAATTAATTGACTAGTCGTAATCCATAATCAGCTCCAACCATCTTCTTTGATGCATATTCAGATCCGTTTGTGTGAAAATATACATTAAACTTTTATGATCAGTATAAATATCACACCTTTCACCATAAAGATAATGCATCCAAATATTTAATGCAAATATTACCATTGCTAACTCCAACTCATGAGTTGGAAAATTTTTATCATGGGTTTTCAACTATTGTTAGGTATAAGCTATCACCATATCATTTTTCACGAGAACACACCCCAGTCCCTTCTTGGATGCATCATTGTAGATCACAATCCTTTCTCCACTACAAGGCAGTGTGAGCACAGGTTCACTGGATAATCTTCTTTTTAACTCCTTGAAATTCTCTTCACACTCCACCATCCAAATGAACTTAAATCCTTTGCGAGTCAACATGGTGAGTTGATTAGATAATCGTGAAAAATCATTCACAAAACGTTGATAATATCCATCCAATCCAAGAAATTTTTGGATCTTAATTACTATTTTTGGTCTCGACCATCTTTCGATAACCTCTGTTTTTGCTGGATCCACATATATCCCCTATTTTGAGATTATGTGACCCAAAAATACAACTTTTTGAAGCCAAAATTCACACTTGGTAAATTTATCATAAAGATTTTCCTTTCTCAGGGTCTTCAATACAATTCTCAAGTGATCTACATGTTCTTCATTACTTTTTTTAATATACAAGAATATCGTCTATAAAAACTACCACAAACTAATCAAGATTGTCTCTAAAGACTCTATTCATTAGATCCATGAATATAGCAGGGGCATTAGTAAGACCAAATGGCATCACTGTAAATTCATATTGTCCATACCTTGTACAGAAAGCCGTCTTTGGTATATCGTCCCTTTTTACCATTAATTTATGATACCGTGAACAAATATCTTTCTTGGAAAAGTATTGAGCTCCGCGTAGTTGGTGAAATAAGTCATCAATTCATGGGAGAGGATATTTGTTCTTGATAGTGAGATTGTTACGTTCATGATAATCAATGCATAATCTCATTGATCCATATTTCTTCTTAACAAAAAGAATATGTGCTATCCAAGGTGATGGAATAGGGAATATGAATCCCTTATCAAGATTGTCTTGGAGATGCTTCTTCAATTCCTGCAACTCAATTAGGGCCATTCTATAAGGTGTCATTAAAATAGGTAAATCACCCGGTATGAGTTCTATTGAAAACTCAACTTCACAATTTGGTGGAAGACCAGGAGATTCCTATGGAAAGACATCATCAAACTCTTGTAAAATGGGCATATTCTTAATTGTGAGTTTCACTCCAACCATTTGAGATAAATAACCTTCATTTAGTGGAATCAAGACCCATACTATGGATGAAATTTCCACTGGAAGGTTATGCTCATCCTTACATCGATAGATGATCATAGATTGATCTAGAATATGAAATGTGACCTCCCTTCTTTGAAAATCGATATGAGATCAATATAAGGAAAGAAAATCCATGACAAGAATCACATCAAATTCCACTATATCAAGGATCACAATATTTTCAGGACGCACTTTCCCACAAACATCAATCAGAGAAGAATTATAAACTTTTGATGTGACTGTTGTGCCATTAGGGGTTGTCACAGCTAAATCAACATCTAACTACTGAGGTAATATGGTGATACCCATAGAAAATTCTTCTGAAATAAAAGTGTGGGTTGATCGAAAATCAAATAAATCATTTTCTACTTTAGAGTGGATGGTAAGTGTACCATTCACCACTTTATTAGCATACTCCACATCACTGATAGAAATTCCATGTTACTTTCCTTTTTCTTCAGCCTTAAGATTTTGTTGATGTCGATCATCATCATCAACCCATGGATTAGGGAATTTATTTGCATAGTTCCCAATTTCCTTGCACTTGTAACATTGAAGTATTGGAGGTGCACTCTTTGTAGCCATTTCTTTTTTCGTATCACTAGACATCTTCTTCCCATCATTGCGGCATTCAAATGCCTGATGACCTTCTTTTCCATATTTGAAACATTTACTTGTACCTTTAAGAAAATTCCCTCCTTGTTACTTTCAACACTTTGAGAATAAGGGAAAACTAATCTTTTTTTCAGTGTGCTCTTTAGATTTTCCTTTGAATTCAAATTTCCTATTCTTATCAAACACATATGACTGATGGGTTACTCCAATATTCATCTCAGCCTTGAGAGCACATCGAACAATTTCCTCATATCTATTTAAATTCATTATGGATAACGCCCTTTGAAGACATGGTTTTAGGCCAATAAAGAATTGATCGATCTTACTCCCAGGTTAGATAATAATCCCAGAAGCGTACCTTGCAAGTCTTGTAAAATTTTCTTTGTAGGTACTGACAGATTCATCTTCCTTTTGCTTTAGTTCAAGAAACTCCTTCTCCATCTTTGTTTAAAGAATATGAGGGAAGTACTTATTTAAAAATATGTTCTTGAACTCATCCCATTCCATGGAATCAATTTCATCTATTTTCCACTTATTCTTAATAAAATTCCACCATTGATCATCTTCATATTCCAAACGATATACTGCTAGGATAACTTTTTCATGTTCAGAACATTGAAGAACTGAAAATATCTTTTCAGTAGTATTGATCCATTGTTCAGAAACTAATTGATCAGTATACCCACTGAATGAGGGTGGATGCTGCCTTATAAAGGATTCAACAGAATGTTTCTCCTTCCTTTTATCGTTTGGCAGTCCGTCATGATTCATAGCATGAGAATGTTGTGTGAGCCTGGCTAGAAGATTTTTCATTCCATCTCCAATAACGTTTGGTTGATTAGGGGGAGAATTATTGCATTTCCCGTCGCAATCAGCATTAACACGGTTCCTTTGGTTTCCAGCCATTGACTAAAACCAATAATCATAGTGTGAGAAACACTAATCATAATAGGAAAACGACATAATCATGAATAAAATTTGACACATAAGGTCTTATCATAGTTTATTCATGGCCATTTCTAAAACACTAATATTGTTTTCTATTCATAGACTTATCGTTAGGGTTCTTACTAAGTCTTTCACATCCTAGTTTCCAAAGGTTGACTATACATTTCCTCTGATGCCAACTATAATGACCCATAATTTACATACATTTTTATTACGTCAGAATTGAAGCATACTTATTACAACATAGAATAAAACCATTGTAGAACCGTATAGGTATAGTTTATTTAGAAACTAGGAAACATAGACAACTGGTTTATAAAGAATCTATAATGTCTCCCATTTATTTCATCATATCTAGAGTCCCTTTTGGCATATCCTACTTAATAACCCTCTTCCTGACCTGGGGAAAGAAAACATACAAAAGGGTGAGCTCAAATACTCATTATGGGTAAACAAAGGAAATATCATATTCATAAGAACATATCATTTCAAAAATCGTAACCTGCAAAATATATCATAATATCATAACATGGGAAAAGTCATGGTAGTGAAATTTAATCCACATAATAATAACTGAAAACATGAATCTTTGTGGAATACACACATAATCATTGAGAATCATTTCTTTGTAGTCAAGACTCATTCCCAAGACTATCTTAGTGGACAAAGTTCATTTTTGAACCGGGTTCACTCCTCATTTTAGTCATGTATCACTGAACCAGATTAACTTGCCATTCCAACCATGTCTATATCATGAGATATAAATATTTACCCAAAGCATTTGTGGGAGATATAGGTCCCACCCATCTCATTACGAAATCATTCTTATGTGGGCCACAAAATCATATATCATACATCATAGCATAACCCATGTAATAAAAATGGGATTCTTAAACATCATGTCATCATAACATTATCCATATTATATAAAAGGAATTCAAAAACACAATTACATCATAACATAATCAAATCAATGTAAAAATAGTGATATAAACAGAACCCAATATTATCTTAGATGGAAAATAATTTTGATAAAACACTTGACTTCATTCTTGAAGAAAATATCCTTTCTACTTCAATTTTTTCTCCTTAGTTAACATGTTATAGAATTTTAAATGAAAATAATTTTATTAAAAATAAACATGAAAACTTTTAACGGAAGATTAATGGAAAAAATGTTCTAAAAATCCATCCAGGCTTTATAAGTTAAAAAAATTCTTCTCGTACTTTGGCTAGAAAAGTCAAAAAGTATCTCGTACTGAAAACAACAAAGGATTCCTTTCATATCTTTTTCAAAAAATTCACCAATAGGTAAAATTGGATTTAAAAAAATTTAGAAGGATTGAAATAATATTAAATATTTAGGAAACATAGATGTGGATGATAAATATTCCCCAGTAAATTCTAAATTATAAAAAATCTCTGATAAAAAAAAGAGATGGCGAGATTTTCCTTTACATTAGGTCTGATATTCTTTGTACATGTCTGAACCTCTTGTATAATTATTTAAATAATGTCATTGAATTATTAATGAATCATATTCATTGTTATGATATCATACATGGTCATATTCTTATCACCTTATTAGTAATATTTGATTGCTACTTTTTATTCGGGTGTTCATTGTTGTATGCATGTCTTGTCGAATAAATTATTATTCTTATTTTTTAGGTTATAGATAACTCATTTACAAATTTTTATCAGTGTAAAAATTATCATAATTATTCATTCAATTTATTTATATAATCATTATTCAAGGAAGATCATGTAGAACAAGTCGCATCACATCGTGGAGACGGCAGGCCGTACATACGCACGAGTGATGATATTGTTCCCATGATCATGGAATTGTATTGAAGTTTATGTATAGTATTTCAGAATCAATACCACTTTACAATAACCATATATAGTTATTATTTATACCATTATTCCCATCCATGTAAGGTGGTGGTGGAAAATAGATTACACCACGGCGTGGAGACGATATTCTGTACGTATGCACACACGGTGATTTCATTTTTTGTAGTATGGATAGAAGGTGAAATAATAAAATATCATAATATGTGTGATACATATGATATTACATTATAATGAAACAACTATATAATTGGAATTAGAAGAAGAAATAAATTTGAAATAATCAGTTACAGATATTACCTCTTCTTCGACACGCCTCGTTGAAACCTCCTGTTAGGGCACAGAAATTGGTCTTTGAAGAATACCATGACCTATATTATGTTTCTAGGGAAGTTATAATGTAAATGGGTAGGTTTTGGATGAGAATTAAGGCTCAAAGTTGTGTAAAGAGGAGATGGAGGAGGTGCCCTTTTATAAGGGAGGAGAGGGGCACCTTAGGAAAAACTTAAAATGTTATTTTATAATAAAGTCGTATTCAGTTTATAATGGTTCCAATGTGACTTATTTTAAAGATAATGTGTGGATGGGTCGAAATCCTCTCAAACAATAGGTTTTAGACATGTTTAGGCTTCTATTTTAACCTTATCATTTATATTTACGTCTATGTTAAATAATTTAACTTTTACCGTGTCGTTTTGTTTTCTTACATTATATGGTTAATAAACTTACAATAACAAACCAAATAAACCCCAAGTGGTTCATTATAAATATATATAACCTTATCTTAGTAATTTTTCTGATCCTTATATTTTTATGAATAAAATAAAAATTAATAATATAATATATTTTTTTAAAACAATTTTATGTTAATTTTGACACTATTTGGTAATTGATTTTTTTGAAAATAATAACAGAATGATTAGTTCGAAAAAATTAAATTAAATAAATAAGAATATTTCATATTAACCTAAAAAATTAGTGGAATTTAAAAAAAATATCAAATTACTTTTATCTGGGTATTTATAACATTAATTATGTTAATATTTCATTAATAAGGTAATTACTGCATCATCATTGTGTCATAAATAAATTAAATTTTATAATGTTTAAAAATTATAATTAAAATACCATTATGTAGGAAATATTCTTAGCTTTCTAAGGAATATTTATAGTTGAATTTATCTTATATATAACCCTATTTAAAAATGATGTAGTTATAAAAATTTGATTTTAACTCTTTTAACTCTTCTTTAAATAAAATAATAAATAAGTTTCCTAATCTAATCCAAGTGGACCTAATGGGTAATATTTTATCCCTATGTTTTTTTGGTCGAATTAAACTTATCCAATAGAATTATGACATATGTTATGGTAATAATAATATCATTTTTACCCTTGCATACCCTATTAAATTTTAACCGTGGTAAATAAATGTAAAAAGTTACTATTCACTAAAAATTATTTTAATCTTATTGAACCACATTTTACTCCTTTATATTAAATTTGTCTCTCAGAGTTTCGAAATACAACTCACAGAAGTGGTAAAAATAAATTTTATGTAAATTTTCAAACTCTCATTGGAGGTGGGTAAAAAGACGGTGAAAAGTTCAATAAAATATTTATATATCTAAAATTATTATAAAATGACGCCAATGAATTACATTGAACTTATATAGGTATTATGTATCAATTTTGACCTAAAATAAATTAAAATAAAATAAATAATTATTTACATAAAAAGTCGGTTTTTAAATTGTAACCCATTGTTTTCCCTATTCATCAAAAATTTAATGTTTTCAGAAAAATACCAAAATTTCACCCAAGGCTAATTTCAATAGTCTGAATCCAAAAATGAAGTCCATTTTGAATGATAAAATTTATAAAATTTAAAAAATTGGGTATTACTATTCATAATAGCTAGTTTATATAATGTTTTAATAACATATTGTTGCTTAGTGAAACTCGGTATTGCATACAACGCAAGCTATTGAGGAAGGTTTCTCTTGCGTTTAACTCAAGCCAAGACAGTGTTGTGTGTAGTGAAAGATTCGTTTATATAACATTATACATAAAAACAAAATATTTCTCATAAAATATCTGGTGTTACTCAAGGTAAAGTACAAATCCTAACAAACAAGAAGATGCCTCATGTCATGCTCAACAGCCACCAACCAAGAAGCACCTCTGGTAAGCACTATAGCATCAACAACCCATGTTTGATATAAACAAACAAGTGTAGGTGGACCAAATGCCCAACCCAACAGTACATCCGAAGCCCAAAGGGATCAAAAGTTTTTCATGGGTTCTAGGTGACATCTTTTCACCATCTCTACCCAAACCCGATGTAAAAAATCAGGGTCAGTCAAACAATGATCTCCCATTGGGCCCCTCAAGTCAAACACATAGGAAGAATCATACTCGGGATTCTCCAGGTAAACACGAGCGAAGACATCCAATGTGAGATCCTTAGTGAAGATTAAGGGTGTAATAATACATGGATCCTGAAATGAAGGACAACATAGGAATTCCATAACACGATTCTTGTAAATGGATGAACAAGAAAGAGATCCTATAAGGGACTCCCTAGGACACCATATAAGCAAATTCATCCCTCAAGGGATCCTTGAAAGTATCCGATCTCACCGAATTATAGGCCAGAAGGGAACATCTCACAAGGGAAACATCCACTAAATAATAGGATACAGATGATAGCTCACAACTCATCTTCAATTAAAGGTATCAACTATGTTGGTCTGAACACCCAACTTATCATACACGCCAAGTCTTACTCTCAGGTAACAACTGAACTCGACAACTAGAGGAAGAACCCTTCCATTTAGATAAAAAGGACCAAAACCTATTTATATGACCTCTAAATGTCAAAAATATTCCACCATAGTGATCTACTTGGAAAAACACTTAGAATTGACTACTCACATGCACAATTCTGACTTCTAGATCCCATGATATACCAAAAACTACCAAACTGAAGTAGTACATAGCCAGAGCACATAGCCAGAGCACATTGGGCCTTCCTGTGTAATAGTTCACAATTTGTACGTTACTGTGCACAACGTGTACTTTTCAGAAAATTTCAAACCATTTTTTTCACTAAAACACACTCCCAAGTACCACTACATGGCATATACATTACTTTATATGGCGTGTACTTCAAAAAAACCACTATTTCGTGTTCTATTCAACATGTCCAGCCACACAGCCACCCACTAAATAGCGTGTACTCAAAGTACACGACATTTAAATAAGGGAACTTCATCTTCCCTGAATAGTAAGAACACATGGAGTGTTCCTCAGGAACACACGCCGTGTATACTGGGTTTTCTAACAGGAAATCCCAAAAAACGCCCGATTCGCCCGTTTTCACCCTCGAAACAACAGATCGATCCCCATGGGCATAAAAGAATGAAATATAAGGAATTAAAAACATAAAAATACTTGTTTAAAGAGGATCTATGTAAAAAACATAAAAGGCCCTACCTTTGGGAGGAAAACGTCGGAGCTTCGGTTGATTTAATGGCTCATGGTTACCATTCATGGAATCAGCGCGTGGAGAGATTCGAATCAGAAACTCTGCCGCCTTCCATCTCTCCCTATTTCTCAATACCCAAATCTTCAAAAAATTCATGAACAAGGAGGATGCATATGAGACATTATAAAGGAGGAGGAGGAAGGAAGAGAGAGAAAAGAAAAGAAAAGAAGAAAAGAAAAGGAAGAAAATTGGGTTTGGGACGGCCCTGGCGCCTGACATTAGTTTTTGACTTCTCTAGGAAAAAATCCACATTCTAGACTGAAAATCGCAAATGAAATCTCAATCTGATTCTCCATTTAAAATTTATTTCCAAATGAACCTACGTGAATATTTTAATATTCAACTAAATAATATTAAATATTAAATATTCGGCTAAAATTCGAACTGCTCAGATTTCCACCAAACTCCTGTCCTAGAGTAAACACCCTATTCTGGGATCAATAGAGTTGTCCAAAAAATTATCCGATATAATATTGTTGAGGAAAATTACCATTTTAACCCTCGCAAGCATCCAACAATAATAATTAAATTTTCTGCTCAAAACGACAGTCCTGAAAAACATGAGTTCTTACACCTAGTTTTGGTAAATGGAATAATTTTTTCAAAGTATTGTGAAATTGTTTTCTGAAATGTTCTTCAAATCATCATTTTATTAATATGGTATAATGAATTCAATTTGAATAGAGAGAACATTTTGAATCATTGGGTTATTAGGATAGAGGAATAGTAGTTGGTATCATCCAGTTTAGACGGGTTTTCTAATATGGCATTCCTATACTCATTAGGTATGTTTTTAAGGGACATGCTAGACCTATTAGGGGGTTCACATTCTAGGGTGTTACTTTGATCACTATAGTCGAGGAATATGAATTATATGTTGATTCATATATTATTATCATTTTTACCTATCAGTATCACAGATATCCAAACCATGTGTGATCCTTTGTGTGATTATACATATGTTTTTCGAAGTATTGGGATTCATTTGGAATATAAAATTTGATTTTAATGCCATGGATTTGACATGATATAAGATAAATTAATTTCTTGATTTTGATGTTTTTTTGATATAATTCTATGATATTCATTGATACTTATTTACTTAAATTATATGGAGAAATATTAAATGGGGAAATAATATTTTTTATCCAATATTTTGATATAAAATTTGTTAAACTATTATCATGAATTCTTTTCATTAAAGACAAGAAGACATCGATTATTGTATAGATAATTATTAATTAATAGCTATGTGAGACCATCTTGATCATGATATCTCAGAACTTATGAACCCCTTTGGTTGTTTATATACTAGGTTTTTATTTTGATATAGGGAATGGAAATGTTCCACAGATAGGTAGTGAGGAATCATAGAATATGGTTTATTTGTTATATGGTAGTGAGATGGTGGATGTTTTCCTATGCTATCACATGGAGCTGTTTGTGTAGAAATATAAATTTATAGATGTATTTGTTAAACTATTATATTAGAGATTTTATTGTTATACTATTCAATTTTACCCTTTCCATTATTCGTTATATGTAAAGGAATATATTTTTACTTATTGGTATTCCTCTATGTTATTTGTATATATATAGATATTCATTTTTTGGTGCTTAATATAGGGAGAAATCATTCCCTAATGTTTTTGACTGATTCCCAAGTGCTACATGACAGTCTATTTGGATCAAGAATGACCTTCTGGTATGTGTCATATTGGGTTTGGTTCTATTTTGAGAGGTTATCCGAGTTAGTTCAATACATGTGTCATTTCCCCTAGAACATGGATGATTTTTTCTAAATAACCATTAGTCTATGTATTATTATTAGAAAAAAATTTGAATTACAATCCAATTTAATTTATAATCCTTACTTGAGTTGTGAAATATGTTTAGATATATATCAATTTGATGTTAACGGGTACACTGTTATGTTATCTAATATCCATTACACATATCATTTTCTTATCATTATTTAAAGTGGTCTACTTTATTGATGTGAAGTAATCACATTGGTTAAAAAGTCCAAAATCCAATACAACACTTCATGTCACATTTTATTCTCAATGTATATTTACAAAATTATATTACATCATCATATTATTTTCATATCAATAGCAGAATATGTGAGGGGGATCCCACATGCAATCAGTTCTCTCACATTACCCAATGAAAAATGAGGCATCTATTGAACTGTCATGTGATTTACATTTTATTCCAATTCATTTGAACTAGATAAGAGTCTTCTAAAAAACATCCTTTCATTGGGAGAAAATCCCATCAAGTTTTTTTATTCATTTTCTCATTCATTAGGTCTAGTTGGGATTACTAGTCTCCAATGTTTTGATTTAAGGATGAATGCTTTTGAAACCATCCATTGAGGATCTACCAGGAAATGATGTTTTCTAGTATAATGGTTCAAACAGAATCAAATATTTATAAGTCTTAGACCTATTCAACAATATAGTATGTGGTTTTTTAATTTAGTAAGTTTATTCCATTAAATTCATCAACAATATCTACATGGATTCAAGCAATAAGATACTTAAAAATCCATTCATCTTTAACATCCATCAAATTTTAAGTCAAAATAGTAAATTAATATATATATATATATATATAATAACATTTCCCTTTCCATAAGTACATTAAATATCCTAAGATATTGAATTTAGTCATTTCACCCAATGAAACTTCTATATATTAACAGATATTGATAAAATTATGAATCTTAGAAAAATAGGTTCTATAAACACGAAAAAATTGATTCATGTATGTAGTGACTAATTTACTCCAGTGAAATATTTTTTTGGATAATTTCAAATAAGGGATATTATATTTCAATTTAAGAAGAAATTATTTTATAGAACCATACATTATTACATTATGTTGACAAATAAAAATTAATTTATGTTCTACAGATTATGGAACATAATACATCAAAATTCATACAATTGTACAAGGTAGAATAAGAACATGATTTATGATCAATTTATAACTAAAATCATTGAAATTTTTTTCACAGTAGTCCAATCATATAAACCCACATCCCATATTAATAATGACATATTGGTAGAGATCCTTGGACATTCATAAATGAATATTTTTTAATTCCAAATGGAGTCATTAAAATTGGAATCACAAAGGAATTTAATAGTGAATTGATGGAAAATTATGGCCCCATTATAAAAACATCTATTAAAATACTGACACCAAATACAGAATTCCTAAGAACATGTAATTCTAAAATATATAATAAAAATTTAAATAAATATGTATGGATATCATGATCTCTTTCAATGTTCATAGCATTATAGAGATAATAACAATTTTCATATAATGACATTGAATATATGTGTATATAATCTATCAATACATCAATAAAGGGGTCGAAAACTAGATGAAAAATATTATTCAAATAATCCATTGATATAATATGGCCATTATTCAAGAAAAATTTAACTAGTAGATATTCAAAATTCACACAGCATCTTGAAAATGTATTATTTTAAATATTCTCATGCCAAACCCAATGCTTTTTTGGAATGGATCCTTGTTTTTCATAATAACTCCCTAATATGTTAAATAAAAAATGTGATGAAATATTCATAGAAAAATGTATATATTTCTTAATTGTAACATAGCTAATATTCTAATAGTCCATATATAATAATTAACTAACATTATATTTCTTATCAAAATTTATCTAAATAACCCAAGGGGATATTATGTCTATAATGATTACATTTGAATAACGATCATAATATTGAAACATATATTACATCAATTTTTTGAATCCCTATGATATATGGGATCATTTTTCACATTCTTTTGTAACTCTATATATTCTTTCTGTGCCTCTTTAATCTTCACATGTATAGACTGTTGAACATTCATTTGATAAAGATAAGATTTTTTCCCTTGCATTATAATTCCAAGATCCATCTTTTGGAAATCCATAAATATTGGATCTTTTGTGATTCTCATCATGGATAAGGTAGCATGGTCTTATCAACATAATTCATATGCCCCCTTGTTTGATTTCCCAGGGAGATAATGAATTGAGTAGACGTAATCCTTAAACAGCTCCAACCATCTTCTTTGATGCATATTCAGATATGTTTGTGTGAAAATATAATTTAAACTTTTATGATCAGTATAAATATCACACCTTTAACCACAAAGATAATGTGTCCAAATCTTTAACGCAAAGATTAACATAGCTAACTCCAACTCATGAGTTGGGAAATTTTTCTCATGGGTTTTCAACTATTGTGAGGCATAAGCTCTCACCATATCATTTTACATGAGAACACACCCCAGTCCCTTCTTGGATGCATCATTGTAGATCACAAACATTTCTCCAATACAAGGCAGTGTGAGCACAGGTGCACTGAATAACCTTCTTTTTAACTCCTTGAAATTCTCTTCACACTCCACCATCCAAACGAACATAACTCCATCATGGGTCAACATGTGGAGTGGATTAGATAATCGTGAAAAATCTTTCAAAAACGTCGATAATATCCAGCCAATCCAATAAATCTTTTGATCTCAATTAATTTTGTTGGTCTCGACCATCTTTCGATAACCTCTGTTTTTGTCGGATCCACAGATATCCCCTCTTTTGAGATTTTGTGACCCAAAAATTCATCTTTTTTAATCCAAAATTCACACTTCATAAATTTGGCATAATGCGTTTCCTTTCTCAGGGTCTTCAATACAATTCTCAAGTGGTCAACATGTTCTTCCTTACTTTTTTAATAGACAAGAATATCATCTATAAAAACTACCACAAACTGATCAAGATTGTCTCTAAAGACTCTATTCATTAGATCCATGAATATAGTAGGGGCATTATTAAGACCAAATGGAATCACTATAAATTCATATTGTCCATACCTTGTACGGAAATCCGTCTTTGGTATATCCTCCCTTTTTAACCTTCATTTATGATACCTTGAACGAAGGTCAATCTTGGAAAAGTATTGAGCTCTGCGTAGTTGGTGAAATAATTCCTCAATTCATGGGAGAGGATATTTTTTCTTTATAGTGAGCTTGTTAAGTTCTCGATAATCAATTCATAGTCTCATTGATCCATATTTCTTCATAACAAACAGAATAAGTTCTCCCAAAGGTGATGAACTATGGCATATGAATACCTTATCAATATTCTCTTGGAGTTGCTTCTTCAATTCCTGCAACTCAATTAGTGAAATTCTATAAGGTGTCATTAAAATAGGTAAATAACCCGGTATGAGTTCTATTGAAAACTCAACTTCACAATTTTGTGGAAGACCAGTCAATTACTATGGAAATACATCATCAAACTCCTGTACAATGGGAATATTCCTAATTGATAGATAATTGTTAATTAATAGCTATCTGAGTCCCTCGTGATCATGATATCTCAAAACTTATAAACCCCTTTGGTTGTTCATATACTAGGTTTTTATTTTGATGTAGGGAATGGATATGTTCCACAGATTGGTAGTGAGGAATCATTGAATATGGTTAATTTGTTATATGGTAGTGAGATGGTGGATGTTTTCCCATGCTATCACGTGGAGCTGTTTGTGTAAAAATATAAATTTATAGATGTTTTTTGTTAAACTATTATATTAGAGATTGTATTGTTATACTATTCAATTTTACCCTTTCCATTATTCATTATATGTAATGGAATATATTTTTATCTATTGGTATTCCTCTATGTTATGTGTATATATATATATATATATATATATTCATTTTTTGGTGCTAAATATTTGGAGAAATAATTCCCTAATGTTTTTGAATGATTATTATGTGCTACATGGCAGTCTATTCGGATCAAGAATGACCTTCTGGTATGTGGAATATTGGGCTTGGTTCTATTTTGAGAGGTTATTTGGGTTAGTTCAATAAATGTGTAATTTCCCCCCGGAACATGGATGATTTTTTCTAATTAACCATCAGTCTATGTTTTATGATTAGAAAAAAAAATTAATTTACAATCCAATTTATTTTATAATCCTTACTAGATTTGTGATATGTGTTTAAATATATATCAATTTGATGTTAACGGGTACACTGTTATGTTATCTAATATCCATTACACATATCATTTTCTTACCATTATTTAAAGTGGTCTATTTTATTGATGTGAAGTAATCACATTGGTTAAAAATTCAAAAATCCAATACAACACTTCATGTCACATTTTATTCTGAATCTATATTTCCAAAATTCTACTACGTCATCATATTATTTTTATATCAACAGAAAAATTGGTGAGAGGGATCCCACATGAATTTAGTTCTCTCACATTACCCAATGAAAAATGAGGCATCTGTTGAACTGTCATGTGATTTACATTTTATTTCAATTCATTTTAACAAGATATGAGTCTTCTAAAAAACATCCTTTCATTGGGAGAAAATTCCATCAAGTTTTTTTATTCATTTTCTCATTCATTAAGTCTAGTTGGGATTAATAGTCTCCAATTTTTTGATTTAAGGATGAATACTTTTGAAACCATCCATTGAGGATCTACCATGCAATGATGTTTTCTAGTATAATGGTTCAAACAGAATCAAATATTTATAAGTCTTAGACCTATTCAAAAATATAGTATGTGTTTTTTTAATTTAGTAAGTTTATTCCATTAAATTAATCCACAATATCTACATGGATTTCAGCAATAAGATACTCAAAAATCCATTCATCTTTAACTTCCATTAAACTTTAAGTGAAAATTGTTAATTAATATATATATAATAACATTTCCCTTCCATAAGTATATTAAATATCCAAAGATATTGATTTCAGTCATTTCACCCAGTGAAACTTTTATATATTAACAGATATTGACAAAATTATGAATATTTGAATAATAGGTTCTATAAACATGGTAAAAAATGATTCATGTATGTAGTGACTAATGTAATCTAGTGAAATATTTTTTTGGGTAATTTAAAATAAGGTATATTATATTTCAATTTAAGAAGAAATTATTTTATGGAACCATACATTATTATATTATGTTGATAAATACAAATTAATTTATGTTCTACAGATGATGGAACATAATACATCAAAATTTATATAATTGTACAAGGTAGAATAAGAACATGATTTATGATCAATTTATAACTAAAATCAATGAAATTTTATTCGCATTAGTCCAATCATATAAACCCATGTCCCATATTAATAATGACATATTGGTAGAGATCATGGGACATTCAGAAATGAATATTTGTTAATTCCAAAGGGGGTCATTAAAATTGGAATCATAAAGGCATTTAAAAGGAAATTCATGGGAACTTATAGCCCCATTATAAAGAAATCTATTGAAATACCAACACCATATACAGAATTCCTAATAACTTGTAATTCTAAAATATATAATAAAAATTTCCATAAATATTTATGGATATCATGATCTCATTCAATGTTCATAGAATTATAGAGATAATAACAATTTTCATATAATGGCATTGAATATATGTGTATATAATCTATCAATACATCAATAAAGGGGTCGAAAACAAGATAAAAAATATTATTAAAAAAATCCATTGATATAATATGGCCATTATTTAAGAAAAATTTAACTAGTAGATATTCAAAATTCACACAACATCTTGAAAATGTATTATTTTAAATATTCTCATGCCAAACCCAATACTTTTTTGGAATGGATCCTTGTTTTTTATAATAACTCCCTAACATGTTAAATAAAAAATGTGATGAAATATTCACAGAAAAATGTATGGTTTTGTTAATTGTAACATAGCTGAGATTCTGATAGTCCATATATAAGAATTAAATAACATTATATTTATTATCAAAATTTATCTAAATAACCCAAGGGGATATTATGTCTATAATGATTACATTTGAATAATGATCATAATATTGAAACATATATTACATCAATTTGTTTGAAGCCCTATGATATATGGGAACATTTTTCACCTTCTTTCGTAACTCTACGTATTCTTTCTGTGCGTCATTAATCTTCACATGTATATATGGTTGAACATTAATTTGAGAAAGATAAGATTTTTCCCCTTCCATTATAATTCCAAGATCCATATTTTGTAAATCCATAAATATTGGATCTTTTGTGATTCTCATCATGGATAATCTAGCATGGTCTTGTCAACATAATGCATCTTCCCCCTTGTTTGCATTCCCAGGGTGATAATGAATTGAGTAGTAGTAATCCTTACTCATCTCCAACCATCTTCTTTGATGCATATTCAGATCCGTTTGTGTGAAAATATAATTTAAACTTTTATGATCTGTATAAATATCACACCTTTCACCAGAAAGATAATGCGTCCAAATATTTAATTCAAAGATTACCGTAGCTAACTCCAACTCATGAGTTGGGAAATTTTTCTCATGGGTTTTCAAATATTGTGAGGCATAAGCTATCACCATATCATTTTGCACAAGAACAAACCCCAGTCCCTTCTTGGATGCATCATTGTAGATAACAAATCGTTCGGTACTACAAGGTAGTGTGAGCACTGGTGCACTGGATAACCTTCTTTTTAACTCCTTGAAATTCTCTTCACACTGCACCATCCAAACGAACTTAACTCCTTCGCAAGTCAACATGGTGAGTGAATTAGATAATCGTGAAAAATCTTTCACAAAATGCCGATAATATCGAGCCAATCTAAGAAATCATTGGATCTCAATTAATTTTGTTGGTCTCGACCATCTTTCGATAACCTCTGTTTTTTCTTGATCCACAGATATCCCCTATTTTGAGATTTTGTGACCCAAAAATGCAACTTTTTTAAGCCAAAATTCACACTTGGTAAATTTGGCATAATGCTTTTCCTTTCTCAGGGTCTTAAATAAAATTCTCAAGTGATCTACATGTTCTTCCTTACTTTTTTAATAGACAAGAATATATTCTATAAAAACTACCACAAACTGATCATGATTGTCTCAAAAGACTCTTTTCATTAGATCCATGAATATAGCAGGGGCATTAGTAAAACCAAATGGAATCACTATAAATTCATATTGTCCATACCTTGAACAGAAATCCATCTTTTTCATATCCTACCTTTTACCCTTAATTTATGATACCCTGAACGAAGATCAATCATGGAAAAGTATTGATCTCCACATAGTTGGTGAAATAAGTAATCAATTCATGGGAGAGGATATTTGTTCTTGATAGTGAGATTGTTCAGTTCTCGATAATCAATGCATAGTCTCATTGATCCATATTTCTTCTTAACAAACGGAATAAGTGCTCCCCAAGGTGATGCACTTGGACATATGGATACCTTATCAAGATTCTCTTAGAGATTCTTCTTCAATTCCTACAAATCAATTAGGTCCATTCTATAAGGTGTCATTAGAATATGTAAATCACCCGGTGTGAGTTCTATTGAAAAATCAACATCACAATTTGGTGGAAGACTAGGAAATTTCTATGGAAAGACATCATCAAACTCCTGTCCAATGGGCATATTCTTAATTGTATGTTTCACTCCAACCATTTGAGATAAATAACCTTCATTTAGTGGAATCAAGACCCATAGGATGGATGAAATTTCCACTGGAAGGTTATGTTCATCCTTACATCGATATATGATCATAGATTGATCTAGAATATGAAATGTGACCTCCCTTCTTTGGAAATCGATATGAGCTAAATATAAGTAAATCCAATCCATGCCAAGAATCACATCAACTTCCACTATAGAAAATATCACAAGATTTTCAGGAATCACTTTCCCACAAACTTCATTCATAGAATAATTATAAAATTTTGATGCGACTTTTGTGCCCTTAGGGGTTGTCACAGATAACTCAACATATAACTACTGAGGTAATATGGTGATACCTCTATAATGTTCTTCAAAAATAAATGACTGGGTGGATCCAAAATCAAATAAAAGATTTTCTACTTTAGAGTGGATGGTAAGTGTACCATTCACCACTTCGTTAGCATACTCCACATCACTGATAAAAATTGCATGTTACATTCCTTTGTCTTCAGCCTTAAGATTTTCTTGACGTCGATCATAATCAACAACCATTGGATTAGGGAATTTATTAGAATAATGCACCATTTCCTTGCACTTGCAACATTTAAGTATAAGAGGTGCACTCTGTGAAGCCATTTCTTTTTTCGTATCACTAGACATATTCTTCCCATCATTGCGGCATTCAAATCCCTAATGACCTTCTTTTCCATATTTGAAACATTTACTTGTCCCTTTAAGAAAACCCCCCTCTTTTTTCCATACTTTGACAATAAGGGAAAACTAATCTTCTTTTCAGTGTGCTCTTTATATTTCCCATTGAATTCCATTTTCCTTTTCCTATCAAACACATATGACTGATGGGTTACTCCCATCTCCATCTCAACCTTGAGAGAACATCGAACGATTTACTCATAGATATTTAAATTTTTTTATGGCTATAGCCCTTCAAATACATGGTTTTAGGCCACTAAAGAATCGATCGATCTTACTCCCAGGTTGGATAATAATCCCAGAAGCGTACCTTTAAAGTCTTGTAAAATTTTCTTCGTAGGTACTAACAGATTCATCGTCCTTTTTCTTTAGTTCAAGAAACTCATTCTCCATATTTGTTCAAATAATACGAGGGAAGTATTTATTGAAAAATATTTTCTTGAACTCATCCCATTCCATGGAATAATTTTCATCTATTTGCCTCTTTTACATAATAAGATTCCACCATTTATCATCTTCACATTCCAAATGATATACTGCTAAGATAAATTTTTCAGGTTCAGAACATTGAAGAACTGAAAATATATTTTCAGTAGTACTGATCTATTGTTCAGAAACTAATTGATTAGTAGACCCGCTGAATTAGGGTGGATGCTGCCTCGTAATGGATTCAACATAATGTTGCTCCTTCCTTTTCTAGTTTGGAAGTATGGAATGATTCATAGCTTGAGAACGTTTTGTGAGCATGGATAGAAGATTTAGCATTCCAGCTCCCATAACGTTTGGTTGATCAGGGAGAGAATCATTGCATTGCCCATCACATTCATCATTAACACGGTTCCTTCGGGTTCTAGCCATTGACTAAAACCAATAAGAATAGTGTTATAAACACTAATCATAATAGGAAAACCACATAATCAAGAATAAAAGTTCACACATAAGGTCTTATCATAGTTTATTCATGGACATTTCTAAAACACTAATATTTTTTTCTATTCTTAGACTTATCCTTAGGGTTCTTACTAACTCTTTCACATCCTAGTTTCCTAAAGTTGACTATACCTTTCATCTGATACCAACTATAACGACCCATACTTTACATACATTTTTATTACTTCAGAATTGAAGCATACTTATTACAACATATAAGAAAACCATTGTAGGACCGTATAGGTATTGTGTCTTTAGAAACGGGGAAACGTAGACAACTGGTTTATAAAGAATATATAATTTCTCCCATTTATTTCTTCATATCTAGAGTCCCTTTTGGAAATACTACTTAATAACCCTCTTCCTGGCCCGGGGAAAGAAAACATACAAAAGGGTGACCTCAAATACTCAGTATGGGTAAACAAAGGAAATATCATATTCCTAAGAACATAGCATTTCAAAAATCTTAACCTGAAAAAGATATCATAATATCATAACATGGGATAAATTGTGGAAGTGAAATGTAATCCACATAATCATAACTTAAAACATTATTCTTTGTGGCATACACACATAATCATCAAGAATCATTTCTTAGTAGTCAAGACTCATTCCAAGACTATCTTGGTGGACAAAGTTCATTTCTGAACCGAGTTCACTCCTCATTTTAGTTCTCTATCACTGAACGATATTAACTTTCCATTCCAACCATTTCTATCTCATGAGATATAAATATTTACCCAATGAATTGGTGGGAGATATAGGTCCCACACATCTCATAATGAAACCATTCTTATGTGTGCCACAAAATCATAAATCATACATCATAGAATAACCCATGTAATAAAAATGGGATTCTTAAACATCATGCCATCATAACATTATACATATAAGATAAAAGGACTTCATAAACATAATTCCATAAAAACATAATCAAATCAATGTAAAAATAGGGATAGAAACAGAACCCAATACTATATTAGATGGAAAATAATTTTGATAAAACACTTGAACATCATTCTTGAGGAAAATATCCGTTCTACTTCAATAACATTTTTTCCTTCTTAACATATTATAGAATTTTAAATGAAAATAATTTGATTAAAAATAAACATGACAAATTTTAAAGGAAGTTTCATGGAATTTTTTTTTTCTAAAAATCCATTCTGGCTTTATAAGTTAAAAAAACATTCTTCATGTACTTTGGCCAGAAATGTCAAAAAGTATCTCGTACTGAAAATGAAAAACGATTCCATTCATATTTTTTTTCTAAAAATTTACCAATAGGTAAAATTGGATTAAAAATATTTTAGGAGGACAGAAATAATATTAAATATTGAGGAATCATGGATGTTGATGATAAATATTCCCCAGTAAATTCTAAAGTATAAAAAATCTATGATAAAAAAAGAGATGGTGAGATTTTCCTTTAACTTAGGTATGATATGCTTTGTACGTGTCCGAACCTCATGTATAATGATTTAAATAATGTCATTGAATTATTACAGAATCATATTCATTGTTATGATATCATACATGGTCATATTCTTATCTTTTTATTAGTAATATTTGATTGCTACTTTTTATTCGGGTGTTCATTTTTGTATGCATGTCTTGTCGAATGAATTCTTATTCTTATTTTTTAGTTTATAGATAACTCATTTACATATTGTTATTAGTGTAACATATATCATAATTATTCATTCAATTTATTTATATAATCATTATTCAAGGAATATCATGTAGAACGAGTCGCATCACATCGTGGAGACGTTAGGCCGTACATACGCTTAGTGATGATATTGTTCCCATGATCATGGAATTGTATTGAAGTGTATGTATAATATTTCAGAATCAATATCACTTTACAATAATCATATATAGTTATTATTTATACCTTTATGCCCATCCATGTAATGTGGTGGTTGAAAACAAATTACACCACGTCGTGGAGATGGTATTTCGTACGTACGCACACGCGGTGATTTCATTTTTCGTAGTATGGATAGAAGGTGAAATAATAACATATCAGTATATGTGTGATACTGATGTTATTACTTCATAATTAAAAATCTATAGAAGAGGAAGTAGAAGAAGAAATAAATTTGAAATAATCGGTTATAGATATTACCTCTTCTTCAACACGCCTCTTTGAAACCTCTTCTTAGGGCACAAAAATTGGCCTTTGAAGAAGAACATGACCTATAGTATGTTTATAGAAAATATATAATGGAAATGGGTAGGTTTTGGCTGGGAATGAAGGCTCAAATTTTTGTAAAGAGGAGACGTAGGAGGTGCCCTTTTATAATGGAGGAGAGGGGCACCTTAGGAAAAACTTAAAAGATTATTTTATAATAAAGTCATATTCGGTTTATAATGGATCTAATGTGACTTATTTCAAAGATAAAGTGGGGATGGGTAGAAATCCTCTCAAAAATAGGTTTTAGACATGTTTTGGCTCCTATTTTAACATTATCATTTTGATTTAAGTCTGTGTTAAATAATTTAACTTTTACCGTGTATTTTTGTTTAATTATATAATATGGTTAATAAACATACAATATCAAAATAAACGAACCAAAAGTGGTTCATTATAAATATATTTAACCTTATCTTAGTCATTTGTCTGATCATTATATTTTTACGAATATAATAACAATTAATAGTATAATATTTTTTTAAAAAACAATTTTATGTCAATTTTGACACTATTTGGTAATTGATTTTTGTGAAAACTATAAAAGCATGATTAGTTCTAAAAAGGTAATTAAATCAATACTAATAGGTCATATTAACCTAAAAAATTAGTGTAATTTATAAAAAGTCTCAAATTAATTTTATTTGGGTATTTATAACATTAATTATGTTAATATTTCATTAATAAGTTAATTACTGCATCATCATTGTGACATAAATAAATTAAATTATATAATTTTTAAAATTTATAAATAAAATACAATTATGTAGGAAATATTCTTATATTTATATTGAATATTTATAGTCAAATTTATCTTCTATATAACCCTATTTAAAAATGTTTTAGTTATTAAAATTTGATTTTAACTCTTTTAACTCTTCTTTAAATAAAACAATAATAAGTTTTCTAATCTAATCCAAGTGGACCTAAAGGGTAATATTTTATCCCTAAGGTTTATTTTGGTCGAATTTAACTTATCCAATAGAATTTGGACATATGTTAGTGTAATAATAATATAATTTTTACCCTTAATTACCCTATTTACTTTTATCCGTGGTAAATAAAAGTAAAGAGTTACTATTCACCAAAAATTATTTTTATCTTATTGAACCAAATATTACTTCTTTATATTAACTCTGTCTTTCAGAGTTTCGAAATACCACTCACAGAAGTGGTAAAAATAATTTTTACATAAATTTTCCAACTCTCATTGGAGGTGGGTAAAAAGACGGTGAAAAGTTCAATAAAATTTTTATATATCTAAAATTATTATAAAGTTAATCCAATGAATTAATTTGAACTTATATAGGTATTTTGTATCAATTTTGACCTGAAATAAATTTAAATAAAATAAATATTTATTTACATAAAAATTCAGTTTTTAAATTGTAACCTAATGTTTTCACTATTCATCAAAAATTGAATCTTTTCAGAAAATTACCAAAATTTAACCCAACGCTAATTTCGATAGTCCGAATCCAAAAATGAAGTCCATTTTGAAAGATAAAATTTATAAAATTTCAAAAATTGGGTCTTACTTTTCATAACATCTAGTTTATAAAATATTTTAATAACATATTGTTGTTTAGTGAAACTATGTATTGCGTACAACGCAAGCTATCGAGGAAGGTTTCTCTTGCGTGTAATGCAAGCCAAGACAGTTTTGTGTGTAGTGAAAGATTATTTTATATAACATTATACATAGAAACAAAATATTTCTCATAAAATCTCGGGTGTTACTCAAGGTAATGTAGGAATACCAACAAACAAGAAGAGCCTCATGTCATGCTCAACAACCACCAACCAAGAAGCACCTCTGTTAAGAACTATAGCATCAAAAACCCATGTTTGATATAAACAAACTAGTGCAAGTGGCCCAAACGCGCAACCCAACAGTACATCTGAAGCCCAAAGGGATCAAAAAAATTTCATGGGTTCTAAGTGACACCTGACCACCATCTCTACCCAAACCCGATGTACCATATCAGGGTCGGTCAAACAATGATCTCCCATTCTATCCATCAAGTCAAACATTGTGGAAGAATCATACTTGGGATTCTCCAGGTAAACACAAGCGAAGATATCCAATGCAGGATCCTTAGAGAAGAATATGGGAGGAATACTACATGGATCCTCAAATGAAGGACAACATTGGAATTCCATAAAATGGTTTCTGTAAAAGGAAGAACAATAAAGAGATCCTCTAAGGGACTCCATAGTTCAACATATAAGCAAATTCATCCCTTAGGGGATCCTTGAAAGTATCCCATCTCACAAGATGATAGGCCAGAAGGGAAAATATCACAAGGTAAACATAATCTAATGAATAGGTTATGGATGATAGCTCACAACTCATCTTCTATTAAAGGTCTCAACTAAGTTGGTCCGAACACCCAACTTATCATACATGCCAAGTCTCACTCTCAGGTGACAACTGAACTCGCTAACTGGAGGAAGAACCCTTCCATTTAGATAAAAACAACCAAAAACCAATATATATGACCTCTAAATGTCAAAAATATTCCACCATCGCGATCTACATGAAAAAACTCTCAGAATCGACTACTCACATGCACAATTCTGACTTCTAGATCCTATGATATCCCAAAAACTACCAAACTGAAGTAGTACATAGCCAGAGCACATGGCCAGAGCACATTGGGCCTTCCTATGTAATAGTACACGGTTTGTACGTTACAGTACACAGCGTGTACTTTTCACAAAATGTCACACCATATTTTTTTCACTAAAACACATTCCTATATACCACTAAACTGCATGTACTTTACTGTACATGGCGTGTACTTCAAAAAAACCACTATTTCGTGTTCTATTCCACATGGAGAGCCACACAGCCACCCAATACAATGCGTGTACTCAAAGTACACGACTTGTAAATAATAAAACAGCATCTTCCCTGAATAGGAAGAACACATGGTGTGTTCCCCTAGAACACACGCCGTGTATACTTGGTTTTCAGACAGGAAATCCCTAAAAACGCCCGATTCGCCCATTTTCACCCCCAAAACAACAGATCGATCACCATGGGCATAAAAGAGAGAAATATAAGGAATTAAATACGTAAAACAACTTTTTTAAATAGGATCTATGGAAAAAACATAAAAGGCCCTACCTTTGGGTGGACACCACTGGAGCTTCGGTAGATTTAATGGATCATGGTTGCCATTCATGGAATCAACGCATTGAGAGCTTCGAATTAGAAACCTTGTCTCCTTCCAACTCTCCCTATTTCTCAATACCCAAATCTTGCAAAAAGACACAGACAAGGAGGAGTCATACGAGACATGAAGAAGGAGGATTAGAAAGGAAGAGAGAGAAAATAAAAGAAAAGAAGAAAAGAAAATGAAGAAAAAGGGGTTTGGGCCGGGCCTAGTGCCCGACATGAGTTTTTGACTTCTCTAGAAAAAACTACTCATTATATACTTAACATAGAAAATGAAATCTCAATACTCTGCTCCATTTAATTTTTTTTTCCAAACGAACTTACACGAATAATTTAATATTCAACTAAATAATATTAAATTTTAAATATTGGGCTAAAATTCGAATATCTCAGATTTCCACCAATCTCCTGTCCTAGAGTAAAAACCCTATTCTGGGATCAACAATTTTGTCAGAAAAATTATCCAAGATAAGATTGTTGAGGAAAATGACCATTTTAACCCTCACAAGCATCGAACAACAATAATTAAATTTTCTGCTCAAAATGATAGTCCGGAAAAACATGAGTTATTACACCTAGTTTTCGTAAATGGATTAATTTTTTCAATGTATTGTGAAATTGTTTTTTGAAATGTTCGTCAAATCATCATTTGATTAAAATGGAATAAGGAATTCATTTTGAATAGATAGAACATTTTGAATCATTGGGTTCTCGGGATGGAGGAATAGTAATTTGTATCATCTAGTTTAGATAGGTTTTCTCATGTGGCATTTCTACACTCACTAGGTATGTGTTTATAGGGACATGGTAGACCTATTAGGGGGTTCACATTTTAGGGTGTTCCTTTGATCACTATAGTCGAGGCATATGACTTATTTATTGATTCATATATTATTATCATTTTTACCTATCAGTATCACAGATATCCAAACCATGTGTGATCATTTGTGTGATTCTACATATGTTTTTGGAACATTTGGGATTCTTTTGGAATATAATATTTGATTTTAATGCCATGGATTTGACATGAGATAAGATAAAATAATTTCTGGTTTTTTGATGTTTTTTTATATATGGATGTGATATTCATTGATACTTATTTACTTAAATTATATGGAGAAATGTTAAATGGGGAAATAATATTTTTTATACAATATTTTGATATAAAATTTGTTAAACTAGTATCATGAATTATTTTCATTAAAGACAAGAATACATTGATTATTGTATAGATAATTGTTAATTAATAGCTATGTGAGACCCTCTTGATCATGATATCTCACAACTTATGAAACCCTTTAGTTGTTCACATACTAGGTTTTTATTTTGATGTAGGGAATGGAAATGTTCCACAGATAGGTAGTGAGGAATCATAGAATATGGTTTATTTGTTATATGGTAGTGAGATGGTGGATGTTTTCCCATGCTATCACATGGAGCTGTTTGTGTAGAAATATAAATATTTAGATGTTTTTTGTTAAACTATTATATTAGAGATTTTATTGTTATACTATTCAATTTTTCCCTTTCCATTATACATTATATGTAATGGAATATATTTTTATCTATTGGTATTCCTCTATGTTATGTGTATATATATATATTCATTTTTTGGTGCTTAATATTGGGAGAAATCATTCCCTAAGGTTTTTGACTGATTCCCAAGTACTACATGACAGTCTATTCGGATCAAGAATGACCTTCTGGTATGTGGCATATTGGGTTTGGTTCTATTTTGAGAGGTTATTTGGGTTAGTTCAATACATGTGTAATTTCCTCTGGAACATGAATGATTTTTTTCTAATTAACCATCAGTCTATGTTTTATGATTAAAAAAAATTAATTTACAATCCAATTTAATTTATAATCCTTACTAGAATTGTGATATATGTTTAGATATATATCAATTTGATGTTAATGGGTACACTGTTATGTTATCTAATATCCATTACACATATCATTTTCGTATCATTATTTAAAGCACTCTATTTTATTGATGTGAAGTAATCACATTGCTTAAAAAGTCCAAAATCCAATACAACACTTCATGTCACATTTTATTCTCAATGTATATTTCCAAAATTCTACTACCCCATCATATTATTTTCAGATCAACAACAGAATTGGTGAGAGGGATCCCACATGCATTCAGTTCTCTCACATTACCCAATGAAAAAGGAGGCATCTATTGAACTGTCATGTGATTTACATTTTATTCCAATTCATTTTAACTAGATATGATTCTTCTAAAAAACATTCTCTCATTGGGAGAAAATTCCATCATGTTTTTATTATTAATTTTCTCATTCATTAAGTCTAGTTGGGATTACTAGTCTCCAATTTTTTGATTTAATGATGAATACTTTTGAAACCATCCATTGAGGATCTACCATACAATTAGGTTTTCTTGTATAATGGTTCAAACTGAATGAAATATTTATAATTCTTAGACCTATTCAACAATATAGTATGTGGTTTTTTAATTTAGTAATTTTATTCCATTGAATTCATTAACAATATCTACATGGATTACAGCTATAAGATACTCAAAAATCCATTCATCTTTAACTTCCATCAAATTTTAAGTGAAAATTGTAAATTAATATATATAAAATAACATTTCCCCTTCTATAATAATATTAAATATCCAAAGATATTTATTTAAGTCATTTCACCCAATGAAACTTTTATATATTAACATATATTGATAAAATTATGAATCATAGAATAATAGGTTCTATAAACACGGTAAAAAATGATTCATCTATGTAGTGACTAATGTAATCCAGTGAAAGATTGTTTTTGGATAATTTCAAATAAGGGATATTATATCTCAATTTGAGAAGAAATTATTTTATGGAAATATACATTATTACATTATGTTGATAAATACAAATTAATTTGTTCTACAGATGATGGAACATAATACAGCAAAATTCATACAATTGTAAAAGGTAGAATAAGAACATGATTTATGATCAATTTATAACTAAAATCATTGAAATTTTTTCACATTAGTCCAATCATATAATCCCATGTCCCATATTAATAATAACATATTGGTAGAGATCCTTCGACATTCATAAATGAATATTTGTTAATTCCAAAGGGGGTCATTAAAATTGTAATCATAAAATCTTTTAATAGGAAATTCATGGGAAATTATGGCCCCATTATAAAAACATCAATTAAAATACCAACACCAAATACAGAATTCCTAAGAACTTGTAATTATAAAATATATAATAAAAATTTAAATAAATATTTATGGATATCATTATCTCTTTCAATGTTCATAGATTTATAGAGATAATAACAATTTTCATATAATGACATTGAATATATGTGTATATAATCTATCAATACATCAATAAAGGGGTCAAAAACTAGATGAAAAATATTATTCAAATAAGCCATTGATATAATATGGCCATTATTCAAGAAAAATTTAAATATTAGATATTCAAAATTCACACAAAATATTGAAAATGTATTATTTTAAATATTCTCATTCCAAACCCAATGCATTTTTGGAATGGATCCTTGTTTTTTTATAATAACTCCCTAACATGTTAAATAAAAAATGTGATGAAATATTCACATAAAAATGTATCGATTTGTCAATTGTAACATAGCTAAGATTCTGATAGTCCATATATAATAATTAATTAACATTATATTTCTTATCAAAATTTATCTAAATAACCCAAAGGGATATTATGTCTATAATGATTAAATTTTAATAATGATCATAATATTGAAACATATATTACATAAATTTTTTAAATCCCTATGATATATGGGAATTGAGAAAATTTTTATTCTTGTAACTAAATCTGTGGTAAATTAAACATAATTCATAGGATGAAGTCAATTGCATCCATGTCCTAAAACGGGTATATTTGATCACATATTAAGACCATGTTTTCTAAATATTCTTAATGATCCATACCAATTTCACATAGAAAAATGCATATGAAGCCCCTTTATCAAATAGATCTCATGGAAAATAATAAGATATTATACATGTATATATTATTAAATGAGGATAAGATCTCAAGTTATCAATAAATATCTTCAAGAAATAAATATCAAAATAAAAACATTCATAACATGATATAAAAATCCCAAAAGAGGACACTAAAAAATTGACAATCATATATGAATACTTTGTTAGCCTCCTCGATTAGGTCATTCATACAATGGTCTAATTCATACAGTAGACCACAAAAATGTGTATTCTTATGATTCATGAGTTCACTAATTTCATTGAATAATAATTCATGATGTACCCAATTGATTAATAATTTAGACATGGACATACTACCAACAATAAATTCAGAATATTTCTGTGAATATAAAATTATGATTGATGTTTCGAGAACACCCACATTGATTACATTTTTATATTAAATAAATATATTGTTAGTAATAAATATAAAAAACAATGCCCTTCCATATCTAAGACACCTATAGTCACATCCAATAACCATGAATTTTTATTTTTTATTGATATATCACCTGATTCCCAATCATATTATAGAACCCCCTCTCTTAAACATCATTCTGTACCAATCCCATCAAAAAATGATTTTGTGAACACTTTTATGGGTTATAAACATTTATTTAGAATAAATTAGTTTTGAATAGTATCTTTAAACCTAATATCAAGGAAAACTTACAATTATTATTCACATATACTCTGATATTGAGAAATGTAGATAATATCCCTAATTTTGGAAATGCATTACCTTAATGAAATTAATCCACCATAAATTATTATAAATAAATTTTTTCCACTACCTAACATATGACATATGCTTAAATTTATGAAAGGATAGTTCATTAATAATTTATTAGGTAAGGCCTCAATCCTTCATTTCCCCCAATCAATAAATCCTTCCTTTGATTTGAGAGAACATTAAGAATCATAGTGGCTATCAAAATCCATCATTTCTCTTAGGTTTTGATATTCATAATGATATATTAGAGACGATTACCCCATTTACTAACATCTAGAAAAGATACGAGTCCTCAAAATGTTTTGAGACTGAAAAAAAAATCACATATAATATTAGAGGTTATAGGTTCCTTTCATAGTGATCTTTTTCTAACCTATAGAATAATTTATGCAACTCCCTTCGTGAAAAGATTGAAATAATTGGATTGAAATAATTATTCATTGTGAAAGACACATTATACCATTATTGGGTGTGATTAATTAGGTGATATATTCTATAATACATTATGTAATGATATCAACAAAGTCTTTCTAAAATTGATAAATCAACCTTTGATGTATAATATATTAGATAAAACAATCACCCATCCTCTATCACACCGATCTAATTATAAAAATTAAACTTCAATTTTAAAACCCATATATGAATCACTTTCAAAAATATTTTTCATTATCCTAAAACAACTAAATTGTGAATAAGGAATGTTTTTAATTTAACATGTCGTATAATTAAATTCAATATAAATTAAATTATTATTAAAATCATTTAATCTTTATAATTATTAATATTTATGTGGGAAAAAACATTTATTTATAATTAATTTTTTTCAAGTATGTTTCATTATCTAGTCCCACTTGTATTATAACATGAAAATATAGTCAAAGACATGAAATTTTAGAAGACATTAATTATTTATTTCAATTGATCTAGTGAATAAAACTATAACCCAGGGTTATATAATATACTTGATGGAAATAGATAAGAGGGGTCCCAATATACCCAATGTAACTCATGTTTGCACCCTAATTATGATATCTAGTCATATGAAAGGATTACATTATATTTCTTGATTGTCCATTGTTCTAGTTACTCATGAGTAACAAGACCTTGATCCCTTGACTTGGTAGCTAATACAATTTTAAAATTTCTACAACATGATTATTGAAATTGAATATTTATTAAGACATCCCAACAAATTTTTTACACCTCCTAGTTAATAGAGGAGGTCGTAAACCCATTAAAATGAGAATATAAGTATTGAAGGTATTTTTCACTAATTAAAATATAAATAATATTTTAAAAGGTATGAATATTATTGTGGGTATAAATTTCCATTTATATTGAGATACCCTTTATTTAATAGAAATAATGGATGCTGCTGGGGTACAAGACAATAAGGGGTAGCATTACAATATAAATATAATCATACTCATACCATAACAGTCTAGAATCAAAAACTATATAAAAATATAGTGAGAATGTTAAAAACTATATATTGGAAATTGGTGAATGTAAAAAAGGTCCTAGGATGTTGAGATTACACATATATGAAATCATTCACAACTAAATTTCATATAGGGAAACCAATATTCTATTGTAAAGTCAATATAAAAAACCATAAAATACATTACAAATTATGTGGATATCATGTGGGTGGAATGATCCCATATTCTACTTCCATTCCTATACCTACATCATGTATTATAGTGTCTTTATGTTTCATGAAAATTTCCCACATAGCGAATGAATTTAAAATTTCAATATGAGATCATTGTTTGATAGATTTTTTTGAACCATATCTCACTAATAGTTCTATATTTTTATACTCAAATATTCATAAATTGATTAACTAGTACGTTTTTCCATATATTTTAATGAAAACATCCCTTTTTTATTGAAACGTTATTACCTAGTTCAAATTATCTAGGTTTTGTCAAATAATTCCATACTAGACTTCTTTTACATGAAACAATCTCTCTCACATGCTTCGATTCCTCTTTCTCACTATGTAGTTCCCCGTATTAATGACTCATTAATTATGCTAAAATTTATTTTTTATTAAAAAAATCCTTATTATAAAATTATTTTATTTGTAAATAATCTAATGGTGTAATTTACTTTTCATTTGGATATGATTGGAACTCTTAATGTTAGATAAAATTAATATATTTATTTTATTTCCCATATACAAATCATGATATATTTTATGAGGGGGATCATAATGAGTAAATTATATTAAACCTTAAAATAGTAAAAATATTATAAATAAGGTATCTTATTTGAGAATATTTATCCAATAATTAAGTAATTATGTTATGGGAATAAAAAATGTAGATATTTAATCATGAATGAATCAAATTGAAATATAAAAAATTGATTTTTATCTTTATTAAGTGAAGTTATTTCTATTGTGAGATCTTTTGGAATTTCACAAGATTCTTTTATCTGTCTATATAAATTAGAAAACAGAAAATTAATTATAAATGGAAAACAAATTTCTTATTCCCATGAAAAGGAAATTATGAAATAATAACACTCTAAAAACCTATTATATCTACTTTTCATCATTTGGAGGAGAAAAACACATGATAATTATTTTATATCTACTACCGTATTAAAAAAGTAAAATGCATTAAAAATCAAGTAAATGGGCTCTCAAATATAAACCCTAATTTTTGTGTGAGTATTCTATTTTTCCAATTTTTTATAATCAATAGTTGTGAATGAAAAATATTTTATAATAAAATACTTATGTTATTTCAATGTCTATCTTGCTTAATCAATGAACTTTTTATGCAATTATGTGAATCTATTTAATTTCACTGGTTAATTGATCTTATTTTGCATAATTTATAACATAATCCATTTTACAAACAAATATAAATATATTCATTTCCTATATGTAACAATTAATATCATGAATTTTAATATACTAAGAATTTGGGTAGGTCACATGAACAATTAACATGGTTAAATGTAATTGAAATTTTTTACAAATTGATTATGTCTATCACATAGATTTATTTCCCCTGAAATATGGTTTTCATTGTGTAGAAAATGGTACATCTCCCCCCAAAAACACTAAAAATTGTGTTATATTTATTTACTCATAATTTTTATTTAAATTCATAATTTTTATATGAAAATATTGAAAAATATTAATTCATTGGATTTTTTGTGTTTTATGTGTAGGGAAATTTATGAGCTCAATACACCCCAAAACCATAGATTGATTTATAAACACCGATATAGGATTGAACTGGTATCAATGGTTATTATATTTATGTTCACAAATGTCAAAAACATTATTTAATTTATCCAAATGTAAAATTGGTAGATATGAATGAAATAATTTGTATGGTCAGAAAACCATATTTAAGTGGTCAGAATTACTGGTGATGGAAGGCTCATGTTATTTTTTTAAAAAATTATATTTGACTAAATATCTATATGATGGATTTTAATCCATGTGAATTAACCATAGTAATAAAATAATCATAAATTAGAGATTTACATCATATCTCTATATCCATGAATTCTAATATTTGGTAACTATGTTTTTAAGCATGCAGTTGAATATCTTTGTACAACACACAATAGGAAATGTGGAATACCAATAATTATTATGATGAATGAAATCAATATTTATAGTACTATATGTTCATTATAAAAAATTAATTTATTAATTAATAGGATTGGTATAAAGATAAATTATCCCATAATTAAATCTATGAATAACTGAGATTCAAAATAATGTAGCTAATTTTTGAATATTTATACTTGAATGTGATCACGTTCTAGATAATTTATGAATCCCACTATTAAAATGAATTTTAATCTCAATTATTTCATGTTAGTTGAAAACAATAATTATTATTAAAATAAATGATCTGGTATAGAAACTTTTGATTTATGGTCCTCAAAATCAAGTAGAGTCTCTTAGTTATAAGTTGATTTAAAAGTATAAAATACAATTAAAAATATCTACATTTAAATATTATTATATATTTATATTAAAATCATGGATCTAATAATTATATGAATGCTATTGATGATATACTCAATCTAAAGAATAAATTAAATAATTTTCAAGAAAGTATAAATTATTCTACAATAAATAGACATGTTTCAGAAAAAAACATGGTTATTTAGAAAAATAATGATGGAAAATAAAATTAGGTTTTATTTTATGAATGATGAAATCATGGACATATGAATACTACATTTATGCTAATACAAGACAATAAATTCTTTGAAAAATTCTCCCCATGAATGTTATTAATAATAAAAATGAAATGAAGGATATCAAATCGACTTATAATTCTATAGGTGAACCAAGGGGTTGTTAATATAATATTTCAAAATCTAAAAACATAATATAAAGGTTAATATTCCCATTATAACCCATAAAGATGTTGAAAATTCTATTTTTTCCCACTAAATCTAAATCTATTCTTAGGTCATTTATCTCTGTAAATATTTCTCATTGTCAGATTATAAAAATAAATAACCCTAAAATAAAAGTAAAGATCATAAAAATTAAATTCTTTCTTAAGTAGAAAAATATAATTTTTTTTATTTATAATTTTTTAATATAAATTCAATTTTCAAAAAATATATTTCAATATTTTTTATTTAATTAATATTAAATATCGTTTTTTTATAGATTTTGAACATGTTAAAAAATATGTCTCTTTGTTTACTATGTGACATGACTATTGATATAAAATAAACTATTTGGAAAATGAAAATAAATAATAATTTTGTATAGGATTTATTTTTAGGAGTCCCAAATTATATATAAATAGAAATTTTATTTAATAAATAATAAATTATGTTTTAGTATCACCATTTTTCATTATTTAATTTTTGGACATTATGTCAATATATTTAGTATTATAAATCCTCCAATATGTGGTGTACAATATGATCATATAAAGATAAAATTACACAATGATATATATGATGTTTCTTATAGATATTAAAAGATTTGGTTTTCTCAATCATTAATCATTATGAATTTCGGACCAAATAATCTTTGGGTATCAAGATATTACATTCAATACATTTTTTCAAGGAAAATTACACATGAAACACCATTGTAAATGGTAAATGTATTGTTTTAACTCAAGGAATATGGTATCTTTCCTATCTATGTTTTATTTACTTACTAATGTTTATGGAGGATATATCAATTTTAGTTGAAATACTAAAGGAAAAATCATTCTTTTTGGTATATTTATAGATCTAACAGAAAGCATTATGGTAAATGATCTTTATAATGAATGTTTGAAAAAAATTTATAATACCCATCATATTTTTATTTTGGTTATTCTATTCATTTTTTACAATAATCATTCTATTTGTAATGATAAATTGATTATGTTTAATGAAAAATGAAAAAAACTTGTAGACAAGTAATATTTATATTCCATTTGAAAAAATATAAACCAATTAAACATTGAAATGATTGAATATCATATATGAAATATTAGACTTGGAAATTGTAATTTTTTCTCTTTGATAATTATATCAATTGAAAATTTTATGCTTTATTTGATACTCAATATAGAATAAAAAATATAGTTTTGTGTTTCGTTCAAAAAGGGGATGAAACAAAAACCATATTATATTCAAATTAAAGATGTTTCCATTACTAGTCTTATAAAACATATAGACATGGATCTATTTGGATAATATTGAAGAACAAAAATATGTGTTGAATCATTTAATGATGTTTTTGTTAGTGGATATTCATGGTTTACATGGGATTATATTCATTTATATAAAAACGAAACGTATTCCATTTTTCATAACTATGGTAATCATTAAAAAATAAAAAATATTACAGAATTATGAAAATAAGATGTTACCATAGGTAGAATTTTAGAATCATTATCTAAATACTTTTTTCTTGAAAGAAGGCATTAAATATACCTTTTTCCCCCGAAACAATATTAATTAAATAGAGTTATTCAAAAGATTATTTGAAATTTGTATGAAATTTCTTGAACAATGTTATGTGAATAAATTACTCCAACTCACACCATGGATAAAAATATCAACAAAAAAAATATTATGTTATTAATATGGATTTAATACATCCCATATTAAAGAAAAAAACTAATTTTTATGGAATAACCTAATTCCCAGGGTTTGATAGATTAATGTTTCTGTCTCCAATATGAACATAATGAATAATAATGATATTCATGTACATTTCAAAAAAAATTATATGAAGGAATATTAAAATGATACAATAAAAATAAAAATTATTACAAAATTTCCAATAAGTATTCAAATTAATATGAAGGAAAAAATTATTTTATACTTCATTAAATTGATCCTTTTATCACAATAAGACTGGGCACTGTTAAAATAACTAATTCTAGTACAAAAATAGGACATGAACATCAATTTAATGAAAATGAGGATGATGATTAGCAATATATTGTTAAATAATATAGTTCTAAATAAATTTATTGTGATAATAAATGATAATTCTAAACCTTGATATCCAAGAACACCTAAAAACCATCCTATAGATTCAGTTAATGGGAACAAATATTTATGACTAGGGACATGAATATATAGAGAAATTTTTTCTTATTTTATCATCCATTCATTCTTATAATAACCCGATAATAATATAAAAATAAATTGAATATTATAATAGGGTAATTTTGATATGATAAGTGGCAGGACATTTCAATGGGTTATGCTTCCTACCCCTAGAAACCATGTACTGGGAAGGCCATACGTATAGATGAGTGATGTTCCAATTTTTCAGTGATCGATATGGAAATAAGTTCAATAAAAATATCCTTTCTGTAATTATCATTAAATCATTAATAACAAGTAATTTAATAATATATACTTATATATATTATTCTTGTAATGTAATGGAATCACATTGTTTCAAGGAGGCGGTAGTCCACACATCCACAAACGATGTTATCCCATTCTAAATATGGAAAAGTTTAATAATTAAAATGATATCTTATATTTCCATAAATATAATTATGTCATTATTATAACATATATATAGTATATATAAAATTTTATTAATTAAAACCATCCATTATTCATTCATTGTATAATGTGAACATATCATATAACTATTATGAGGGGATAGTCCACACTTTCACAAACGATGTTATCATATTTAAAAAAATGGAATGTAAAAGGGTAAGCACTGTAAAATAACTAAGGAAGAATAATGATCAAATAGTTATAATCTGTAACATAAGAAAACTATAGTCTCCATTATAATTCTTATCCATGGATGGTGGTAATGTAAAAACCCAAAATCATCATTTCGTGAGGCGATAGTTAGTTGTACACATAAATAGTATGTTCATTACAAACTAGATGGAAGTGTGTAAATGTTTAGGTAGAATAATTAGTATAATAAAATATTAATTTATTTAGGATATAGTTGTTTATATAATTATGGAAGAAGTATTTTTTAGTGGGTGCATTATGGTAATAAAACTAAAGATCACAGGGAAATATGTTACATATTCCTTGGGTAACCAATTTTGGTTTGAACTAAAGGATTCTTTATATTGTTTTATCCCAAATTAAATGAATTTATATTGAGATGTGAGAATTTAATAATCTTTTTTGGTAGTTCTTGTATAAATTATGTTACTTTAGAGGTCTGAGTAAGTGGGATGAGAGAAGGCCTCTTTATAGTGGATGATGTGTTCCATTCTTGTAAATAGTAGAAAAGGGAATTCCCCCAATATTTTATCAATTGAATGTGGATCCAATAAAAGACTAAATTCAATAAAATGGAATATAGGTCATAAATTTGAACATTCAACAGATTTTAGAAAAATTTCTAGGTAATTTGGACCCTTATGATTATTGTTTAGTCTCTTATTAAACATAATTTCAATTTAATCATTATAAATTATTTTAAATACATTGACTATTTTTTTTCAAAAACATTTTTTTATAATTTGAAATTATATGTTTTTATGATTCAAAATGTCAAATCCATTACTTCATATTATAATCAAATATGTGGCATGCATTAATTTTTGTTTTATCCCACCAACTGGAGGACAATGTAGGGTTTCAATGTAAAAAAAATATGCACATTGTTATATTTTAATATAAAATTTCAAATTGAAATTTATTTCAATGACCTAAATTGGGGTAATTGAAAAATAATTTATTTGATTTTTGATTAAATTTAAATTCAGATATATTTTAACACTATCATAAAATAATTTTAATAATGATTTTTACTTAGAATTCATTATTATTACAATTCTATAAAACTTAACGCTTCAAAAAAATACAAAACCAACCCCCAAAAGATTATTTTTTAGTTTCTCTTTGAAATATGAATTTTATTTTGACATATAAGAGTTATAAAGGATTAAAAAACAAGTTTTATAATAGGTTCTCCATTTAATCGTCATAAAATTACTTTTATTAATGTATTTATTTTCGTAAAAAAGGTTGTGTTTTTTCATATATTAAGATTATCCAATATATTGGATGAAATAAAATATATTTAATTTAATATTATATATATATATATTTCATTAATATCACTCAATAATTTTAATTAATTTCATTTATTAGGATCAATCATCTTTTTGAGCATGGAAATTGTTTTCTATAAAAAAAGACTCTTTATATTCAATTCGTTCTTATATTATTTTATATTGAATTTTTAACCAATGAATTCAACAATATATTATCATAATATAGCTACTCATAATTATAACTACAATTTAACTTCTATTTTAGGTCATGTTTTAATAAATAATAATATTTTAATAACATTATATAGAAGACTGATTTTTACCAAACAATAATATTTTAATAACATATTATTGTTAGGTAAAAATCAGTCTTCTCTATAACCCATGATATCAAAGAGAATCATTGTTGAGTTCAACAGATGCCAACTCAGTGTATGGTGAATTGAAAGCCATAAAATATATTTAAATTATTTTAAATAGAAAATATATTATAAATTATTGGGACCCAACATTCCCTTATGTGCTGGGTGATTCAAGTTATACATGCTACCAAATAAAATGTAACTACAATAATATTTCTGGGAATTAAGAATAGAATAAGGAATGGGTGTTAGTTGTTTGAACCTATTATTATCCATTTATAAGAAAAAATGGTATTTTGAAAAAAATAGGATTATGTAGAAGTAATATATTGCAATATATATATACTTGTTTCTTAAGGAAACAATTAAGAGTAAGGAACTGATTATGGGTAATCATTTTCCTTATTTCTATATTTCAGGAACTTTGAATGATTATGACATGTGATTTAGATATGAAATTGCTATTATTTTTAATGGATATTAAATGTAATATTTTAAATTTTTGTTTATTAGAGTACTATTATGTTGGACAACCTCTAGGAATTGAATAATCCCATTTTAAAATTTGATTTTAAAACATACTAAGACATTGTATGGTCTTAAAAAAACACCTAGAGCATTTTATGGATTTTTTATTTCATTAATATTATCAAATGGTATTAATTTGGATATGTAATTTTCATGAAATGTCCCCCAGGGCCCGTTCCATGACAACCCCAAGCCCGCCTTCCATAGGCCAGGGGCTGGCAACTAGCACCGAATGGTGTATCCCCTAACACTAGGAATACATTTCCTTTATAACCTGTAAACACACTCAACCAATCACATAAAAAGATATGAACACTAGTAAATGGTATTTGAAAATGAGTGCTTAAAGTAAATGTGGAAAAATAAAATCACAACAGTAAAGGTATAAGTACAACTAAAATACAATATAATTGAAGAAAGAGAATGATAGCTATTGGGTAGTCCACTGAGGTTCTTACCAGAAGGTAAGGTATTGATCGCCTCCTCAGTACTCAATGTACGCCCATCTCCTCTGTGTACTGACATATCGTATGGTCCACCTTCAGGCACCGTCCAGTCCTAGTACCCTCATCCTTAGTCAGTGATTTCCGTCGTCTGAACCAAACAATACAAGGTTCAGGTATAGCCCGCGCAGGGGTGAGTATAATGATACTCAGTAGGGACCCCAAGACCAACAAGGTCGCAAGAAATCCACAGAAGATAATCCACATAGCATGAAATAAACAGACAACCCTACATAGGTATATGCCCATACATATACCTATGTTATAAAGTATGCCAATCTCAATCATTAGGAATCACAGAGTCCAAATCATAAACCCAAGCTCAACTATTCAACAATGGATGGAGTACCATGAAGGTTTGTACCACACACATACACCACAATGAATAATACCACCAATGTATTACCATAAAGGAAAGTACCACATAGGTACAGACACAGATCACACTAGGTATATCATCGATACAATAGTAAATATAATTAAATGTAACTACTGAATTATATTACTCTATTAATAGGAATACCCATGAAGGATCCTAAATCGTCATCAGACCAACAAAAAATTGCAGTACATCACCAGACCCACACAAGATCCTAGCACCTAGTCAGACCCAATCAGGATCCTAGTACATCGTCAAACCCACACATGTCCTAGTAAATCGTGAAAACATTGTCAGACCCACACAAGATCCTTGTAAATAGTCATTACATCTTCATACCCACACAGCATCGAATTACATCATTAGTATGTCTTCATACCCACACATGATCCTAGTACATTGTCAGTACGTCGTCAGACCCACATACGATCCCAGTACATCTTCCGTACGTCATCAGACCCACACAGGATCCTAGTACATCTTCAGTACATCATCAGTCCCACACAGAATCCGATTACATCGTTCATACATCTTCATACCCACACATAATCCTAGTACATCGTCAGTACATCATAAGACCCACAATGTATCCTATAATATCGTCACAACCAGCTACAAGATTCCGAGACTAAGCCTGGTCATCTCTGGGAGGGTCCGCTCCTCAATCCCATGGTCGATACATAAACTACCACGATGTTCCCTGAATAATTATCCCAATGGACTGCCACGTCAAAGGGGTCTCAACACTACAGACTTTGCTTCAAACAGGCTCCTGGTTTGTAAGTTGTTAATATTTTAGTCCCGAAGGCTTGGTTATACTTTTTCTCGATCCAACCCGACGGTTCCCCAAATTTATCCAAATCTCTAGTGGGTTATAACAAATATACCACAACACTCCAAGGTTTCTAGCACCACAGACAGTTCTTCAAATGGACACTCGATTCCAATGTTATGGGAAAAAGAGCGGAAATGTGTCGATGCATGTCTGGGTCTAGTCTAACCTCGTCTGACCGGCCCACTGGATGGCCCGACCTAGCAGCAGGGCGGCCGCTGTGTATCTTGGGGTCCATGGGGTGTTGTGAGGGGCGTGAGGTGGCATAGGGTCTGTTGTGTGGTGGTTCGTTACAGCTGGCCTGATGGCCAGCCATCGCCTCCATGGGGCACGGTCCGGCGCCGCGCCTTCAGTGGTGGTCGGCTCGGCCAGCCATCCTCCATTAACCGTTGTGGTTCAAGCTGCAGTTCTATTTCATCGGGTGGCGTGGATGGGCCAACGCCTTTATCACGGACAACCATGGTTCCATCCGAAATTCTCATGCCCCACCGGTGTTGGATGTTATCCTCCTCCATCGCAAAGAATACAACAATTAATTACAAGAATTTCAGAGAGGTTGGGCCATGTTTTTTTGATTTTCAATCTCTGCATTTGAGCGGTAGCAAGCAGATATAATTTCTTCTAGATTTACGAATAATAGTCATGAATGGGTAAGGGAGAAAAATTCCAACAACAACCCTAGCTCATAGGTTTTTTGATGATGGCACAAGAAATAATTCAATGATGTCGATGTTCATCGCTACTTCCACATGCCTCCGATCCTGGGATCATTCATAGGTTTGTTGGATAATCACTCTTCGATAGAGGTTGATCTTTGTTGTAGAGTAGTTCTTCATGATCTCCCCTTATACTTTTCCATCCAATTCCTCTCAAAGGAAATAAGTTCCAATATAATTTAAATTTTCTGGATTAATTATGTTGGCATGTTGGCATAATTAATTGGATCAACTAATTGAATCAATTAAATGAAAAGTGTTGGAAAAATTAATGTGGGAGGGAGTCCTTGGGTTAAATATACATTAATGAGGGACTTCAAGGGGTTTCTCCCATTAAGAGTGTTCGGGTTGTCCCCAAAACTTGAAATTCAAAATAGGGGTTTTATGCTTGGTGGTCCCAACCTCCATAACATCTACATGGGTGGATTCAATAAATAAAAATGTTAAACATTTTTATTTTATTTGTTCACAAAAACACAAAATCTAACTTTCTCCAACGAACAACTACTGTCAAGGTTGAATTCTATTTAATAGAATATTGATGTTGTGAGTTCAATGGTGTCCTTAGATTTCAATTTCGAGCACCGTTTCAAAAGTTACAAAAACCCACTCACAAGATTACTGAACATACCTAAAAAAAATTTCATAAATTCTTTCCAGGAACACTGGAACTCATAATCACACACCGCCAGTTTTCACGGACTGATAAAATTACAACATAATTAAAAAAAATTACATTCAAATTCTGGGTCATTACATTCTCCCCACATCAGTGATTGTTTCCCCCATAAGGAACATCAAAAATCTTGGAAAAAAAGTTGGGTGTACTAGGAAAGAATCTGGTCCTCCAACTCCCGTATGCTCTCCTGGAGGTTTCTGTGTTGCCAGCAAAAGCATACCAGAGGTATCGACCACCCACAAGGGACCCAATTCTATAGATACACAATCTCCACTCGAACCTCTATAAACATCACCTCATCATCGACGTCTAGATCAACATGGTTGATGATGTGTGAAGGGTCTTGCAAGTATCTCCTTTGTGGAGAGACGTGGAAGACGTCATGCACCTAGTGCAACTGTGGTGGAAGAGCTATGTGGTAAGACACCTAAATAACCCTACTGAGGACCTGGAATGGTCTGATAACCCTCAGAGATAACTTTTCCCCCCAGCCAAATCATCACCAACCACATCGTGGAGAGACCCGTAGAAAAACGTGGTCTCCATCCTTCAACTCCAAAAGTCTCCGTATTTTTTCAGCATAAGTTTTCTGCCTGATTTGTGCCAGCTTCATCTTCTTATTTATGATATGAACTTTTTTGTGGTATCATGTACCATATGTGGTTCCACGAGTTCCAACTCCCCTCTGTAAGTCAAGAAAAATGTTGATCTGTAAGGTCAGCCAAACAATGCCTCAAATGGTGCCATCCCAATGCTGAAGTGATATCTGGTGTTGTATGAAAACTCCACCAAATGCAATTGATCCTCCCAGCCGCGACCAAATTTGTGGATGAAAAAATGTAGCATTTTCTCAAGATTCTGAATAGTCCACTTAGTCTATCCATCAATATGAGGATGGAAGGTGGTTCTCATGTGAACTGCGTCTTGAAAGGGTCCTGTAACCCTTTCCATAGATGTAAAGTGAAACGTGTATCACAATCAGAGACAATTGTTGAGGGTACTCCATGTAGCCACACAATCTTCGGCACATAGAGACATCCCAAGCTCTCTACTGGACCCTACTCTATGATCTGTAGGATGTGGGCTGAATTGGTGATTCGATCGACCATCACCAAGATAGAATCATGACCTATGGATGTTTGTGGAAGTCCTGCCACGAAGTCTATGGAAATCCCATCCCACTTCCACTCTGGGACCTCTAAAGGCTGAACCAATCCTGCTGGTACTTGATTATACACCTTCACTTACTGACAAGTGAGGCACCGAGAGACAAACTCTGCTACTTCTTTCTTCTTTCCCAGCCACCAGTGTTATCATCCGAGATCCTAGTACAACTTCACCACCCTTGGATGTACCGCTTGTGGGGATGTGTGAAACTCCCTCTACACTTCAACCCGAAGTGACATAGATACCATGGTTAGTCCTTCAAAAAGGATGACATGCTCCCCACCTTCATAAAATCCATCAGGTGCATGTCATGTGGATATATGATCATATTGAGCATCACAGTTATTGTCGTCCTGCTTCACCTCCCTAACTTGATGAAGAAGTTGGAGAGTGACTATATGAGATGGAAAAAAAACTACTCCATCACGATCCAAAATGGATATCTGCAAAGCTGCCAACAACTTCGTCACCTCACCAAGCAGCTGTATACTAGATCTCATGCTGAGTGCATCTGCTACAACTTCCCCCTTCCAAGGATTATAGACTATTTTGAAGTCAAAGTCCTGAAAAAACACAAGACAGCGTCACTGTCTTAGGTTCAGGTTTTTCTGAAAGAAGCTATACATGAGACTCCTATGATCAGAATTCACTATAAAACTCTCACCCATCATGTAATGTCGCCACGTCTCCAAGTAGAATACCACTGCTGCTAACACCAAGTCATGGGTTGCGTAGTTTTGTTCATGTTGTCTTAGATATTGAGAACCATATGTGATCACTGCTCGCTCCTGTATCAGGACACATTCGAGTCTGATCCCTGATGCATCACAGTAGACTACAAACCCTACACCCTCCTTCGAAAGCCTCAAGATGGGGGATGTAGTCAGCCTCTACCTCAGTACTTGAAAACTCCACTGGAATCTCTCCGACCACACTAAGGGTTTCCCTTTCTTTATCAAAGCTGATAATGGTGATGCAACTCTGGAGAAATCTGGTTCAAACCTTTGGTATTATTATGCCAAACCCAAGAAACTCCATACCTCTATCACACTCCTGTGTGGATCCCATGAATTTACAACCTCAATCATCGCTATATCCACTGCAACTCCAGCCTCCGAGATGACATGTCCTAGAATCTGAACCTCTCAGATCCTGAACTGGCACTTCGAGAGCTTACCATAAAGATGGTTCTCTTGGAGTTTTTCGAGTACTACCTACAAATGATTGGCATGCTCCTCCTCAATAGCCAAGTAGATCAGAATTTAATCAATTAAGACCACCACAAAGTGATCAATATATGGCTGAATGATCCTATTCATGAGTCCGATGAACACTGCTGGAGATTTGGTTATGCTAAATGGAATGACCAAAAACAAATAATGGACATACCGACATCTGAAATCCATGTTCTGTACATCCTCATCTCATACTCTAAGCTGGTGATAACCTGATCTATGGTCTATCTTCAAGAACCACTGTGCTCCCCTCTACTGATCAAAGAGGGCGTCAATCCTCGGGAGTGGGTACTGTCTCTTCCCGGTGACCTAGTTCGGGCGTTGATAGTCAACACATAGCCTCTAGCTCCCATCCACCTTCTTGGTGAACAAAATCAGGGATTACCTAGAAGAAGCATTGGGGTGAATGAATCCCTTCCCCTGTGAGTCCTCCAGCTATACCCACAGCTCACGAAGCTTCACAAAAGCCATCTGATACGCTGGAGTAGATATCAGTGTCATCTAGGGGTACAAGTCACTGTAAAAGACCACCTCTCTATGAGGAGGTAGACCTGAACATCATCAAGGAAAACATCCACATACTAGTCCACCACTACAGGATAGTTTAGACTCTCTACATCAACCGCTCCAAGGGTAAGGCTAGCCCACTAATTAGTGATCGGCTGCACTCTCTTATGAGTAAGTCCATCATGTTATACAAAGGCTCCCTTCTCACCGGTAAAGGTAAAACTGATCCAATCCATGAGGACACACTACACATTGTTTCTAATATAGTCAATCTTATCATAGACTATATATAACCAGTCCATAAAAAATATGACGTTGTAAGGCCTCAACGCTGCTACTAAGAGATCCCAACCGAAGCCCTTGACTCATAGAGTAAGCTCACATTGCCGGCACCAGTGGGTAATTATCGAATCCTCTCTCATAGGAGTCTCTAACCGTAAATATCGATTCAATGACTCTATAGGAATCTCCAGGATCTGAATGAGGGAATAGAAAATAAAATATTTACTGGAACATGTGTCTATAAGTACTGAAGCTATTGTGGATTAGACATAGATTGTACAACGTATCATATCTGGAGCACCGTGATCATAGGCCATAGCTGCATGGAGATGAGCTCGCCCATGTACTCTTGTACACTATGGTTGGGATGGACCACCTGATGGTGGTTGCAGTAACATCTCAAATCATCACCCACCACCAGCTGCATAGCCATCTCTTCTGCGACGTCCGCCTGCTCCCTACAGGCCTCCTCAATTAAACCTATTTCTATACCAGGGCAGTCCCTTGACCGTATGTTGATCATCCATATGGCAGGTCTGGCAGTCACAATCCATGTGACCCTGTCCGCTGCATGTGAAACACTGCATGTTCCTCACATGACGGGCTCTGTCTCTGGTACCACACAAAACTGATCCTAAGTCATATGGGAATCCCCTAGTATGTTTGGTCCTCTTTGACCTCTGTGACATTTTTCTTCTGTCAGTAGTATAGGACTCTTCTACGTGACGTCGGGTGGTGAGTCTCGTTGCTGGCGACTGCTCAGCAAGAACACTCTCTACTATGAGGGATCACTCTAACACCCCTACCTACATCAGGATACTGAGAGAAATCATCAAAGCCTTGATCTCTCACCTGAGTCCCTCATCAATTGTCTAGGCCTTGAAGAATGGGTCCCGCATCATATCGGTGGAGTATCATGAGAGGTCAGGGAACCTCGATGAGTACTGAGCCATAGTCACGCTGCTCTGATGTAGATGAAGAAGGTCCTGTATGCGCACAAAACGAAGTGTCTCTGGAAAAAACTCTTCCCAAAACAAGCTCTCAAAGTCTTCCAAAAGAAGTGTCATCTCATTATGAACTTGATGCATCAATCTCCACCATTTCCTAATGATGCATGTAGAAGAGTAGCAACAAGGATCATCATGGGATCAGCTGGTATCCCTACCATTCGAAAGACTCTCACCATGGCCTCCAGCCAATCCTCAACCTCTTGTGGGTCTATATCTACCCTAAACCTTGGCGGCCTTTGGCACAAGAACTCATGAAATGCGCAAAAATGATGTGCACTCTCTACTATTGGGGATCGTGGCATTAGTTTCCCAATGGGTAATGGTACCGCTTGTTCCTCCGCTGGTGCCTCTACTGAAAGAATGCCCTGCACCGAGGCCTCATCGCTTGGTGGGATATTAGTGTGTAGTATATTTAGAACCCTGGGTGGTTGTCTACATGGAGGCATCCTAAAAATAAAGAGGCGTTCCACGGTCAATAAGGTATACATGGTGATCTGACTCAGAGATTTCACAAAGATGACTCTTGAAAACGCACATGCAATTAGTGTTTTGTGAACTATGTCAGAAATCATAAGCCAGGGTCATGGTGTATGGATACGTCGACCACATCACAAAAACTAGATTCTCTAGACTAATAACCACACTCGCTACAATTAACACTATTTCTGTAAACAATATCAGAGTCCAATGTTCTATGGTATAACTCAATCCTCTGTTACCAATTTTTCATGACCCGTCCCACAGGGCCCATGTTGTGACTACCCCAAGCCCTCTTTCCATTGTCCAGTGGATAGAGACTAGCATTGAATGTCATATCCTCTAAAATTTGGAAGGCATTTCCTTTATAACCTGTAAACACAGTCTTTTAATCACTTAACAAGATACGAACCCAAGTAAACTCTATAAAAAAGAGTGTTGAATGTAAGAGGGGTCAAAATACATGCTCAATAGTAAAGGAACAAGTATAATTAAATTACAGGTACAACTGAAGAAAGAGAAATACAACTACTGGGTAATCCTTTGAGGTTCCTACCTAAAGGTAGGTACCGATCACCTCCTCATCACTTCACATTCATTCAGATCCTCTATGTACCGACATGCCATATGGTCCACCTTCGGGCACCATCAAGTCCTGTTACCCTCGTCATCAGTCAGCAATGTTCGTCGTCTACACCAAACACAACAAGATGCAATAATAGACCATGTAGGGGTGAGTATAACGATACTCAGTAGGGACCCTGAGACCCTCATGGTCACGAAAAACCCACAAAGGATAAACCACATAACATGAAATCAACTGACCACCCTACTTCAGTATATTCCCATACAGATACCTATGTTATCATGTGTTCCCATCTCAATCATGAGGAAACACAGAGTCCAACTCAAAAGCCCAAGCCCAACAGTTCCACAATGGATAGAGTACTGCGAATGTAAGTACCACATAGGTATGTAACATAGAAGAATAAAACAATGGTATATCCACAAAGAAAGTACCACATAGATACAGACTCAGATCACACGAATTATATCTTAGGTATAGTAATAAATATGAATAGATATAACTACTAAATCGTCTTATTCTTTTGAGAGGATGTCCCATTAATAATCCTAAATCATCATTAGACAGATATATTAACGTATTACATCTTCAGAACCACACATGATCCTAGTACCTCGTCAGACCCACACATGATCCTAATAAATCATCAGACCCACAGAGGATCCTAGTACATCTTCGGTACGTCGTCAAACCCACACAGAATCCTAGTACATCATCAGTACATTGTCAGACCCACACATGATCATATTATATCATCAGTACATCATTATACACAAACATGATCCTGATAAATCATCATTACATCAGTAGATATTCACATGATACTATTACATTGTTTGTACGTAATCAGACCCACACAGGATCCAAGTACATCGTCTGTACGTCGTGAGACCCACTAAGGATCCTAGTACATTGTCAGTACATCGTCAGAACAACACAAGATCCTACTACATCATCACTACATCTTCATACCCACACAAGATCCTAGTACATCGTCACAACCATCTACATGATTCCCTCTCTATGATTTATTATTTTAGGGGGGGATTTCTCATCAAGCCACTTTTTGATAGTCCAAATGAAATGAAGTACCGCGAAGAAGTATCCCAAAGGACCTCAACGTAATAGTGGTCTCAACACAATAGATGGTGAAACAAACAGATGCCCGATCTATATGTTCTTAACCATTTAGTCTCAAGGGCTTGATTAGACTTGTGCTCGATCCAACCCGATAGTTCCCCAACTTTATCCAAAACTCCACTGGAGCATACCAAAGGGACTATCTTGCTCCAAGGTTTCCATTACCATATATGGTTTGTCAAATGGACACTCGGTGCCAATGTTATGGCCAAAAGAGTGGAAATGGTTCGAAGTTGTTCTGGGTCCGGTCGGACTTTGCCCGCGCTGAACAACCGGGCGGGCCACCGATTGGCGTGGGGGACACAGGGCGGTGCAAGGGCCACCGTGCGGTGCTGGGGCCTTGGGGCAGCGAGATTGACACAGGGTGGTGCGGGGGCCATGTTGCGGTGGTCCACCGAGGTAGGCCAGATGGCCGGTCATCCCCTCCGCGCAGCGCAGGTGCACACGGCGCCATCGCTGATGGCCTTCTTGGGGAACTGTCCTCCCTTCGCCACCACAGAACAAGCCACATTTCTCTTTCCTCGGGCAGTGCAGTTGCACCAATGCCTTAGTCACATCCGAACATTGTGTTGGATACCGTTCTCGTTCCCCACCAGTGTTGGTATCCATCTTCCTCCTTCGTGAAGAACACAACAATTAATGAGAATAATTTCAGAGAGGTCAGGCCATGTTTGTTTGGCCCTCACTCTCCACGTTAGAGTGATAACAAGTGGCTATAATTTATTCTTTCTTTACGTTGAATTTTCAAGAACAAGTAAGGGGAAAAATTTAAAAAACCACCCTACATCAACGGTTCATTGATGTTAGCACAATATGGAATTTGAAGATGTTGACGTTCGTTGTGCCCGCCACACGCCCCTGATCCCTGGCTCGTTCGTCGGTTCGTTGGATAATCTCCCTTCTATTGAGGTTCTTCTTCATTGTAGAGTAGTTTTCCATGCTCTCTCCTTCTACTTCGCCAGCCAAATCCTCATAAAGGAAATAGGATCCAATATAATTTAAATTTCATAGATTAATTACATTTTCACATTGGCATAATTAATTGGTCCAATTAAATTACTCAATTAAATGTAAAGCGTTGTCATAATTAAAGATGGAGGGAGCCCATGGGTTAAATACTCATTAATGAGGGATTTCAAGGGGTTTCTCCCATTAAGAGGGTTTGGGTGGTCCCCACCACTATAAATTTCAAATTGGGGTTTTAGGCTCGGTGGTCCCCACCTCTATAACATCCACAAGGGAGATTTCAACAAATAAAAATGTTAAACATTTTTATTTAATTCTTTCACAAAAAAACAAAAAAACAATATTTCACCCTCGGCCAACTGCTGTTAGTCTCCATAAGTGAATATTGGCACTTCAAGTTCCACGGTGTCTTCGGATTTGAATTTCGAGCATAGTTCAAAAGTTATAAAAACCCACTCACATGTTTACTGAATGTACATGAAAAAAATATCAAAAATTCATTCTGGGCACAACATAACTCAGAATCAAGGGTCTTTATTTTAAACATACTCATAGAATTCCCATGTAATTAAAAAAATTAAATAGAAATTGCGGGTCTTTACAGTAACAACCATCAATTTTCAAGAAAATTTCATTAATGTATAATTCACTTGTATAAATTTATTTTCGTGAGGTAATTTTTTGTTCAAATAAATAAATGTGTCTAATGATTTTTTAAAACTCATGTAAAATTAGTTATAAAATTGTATGATGGGCGATTTAGAAATTTTTTTAGTTTTTGGATTTATAAGATGGATTTTGGAAATATTTTAACCTGATTTAAATATATACATAACATTATTCAAATATAAGGAAATAAAAATAATAATAGTTATTTATCTATATTGGGATAAAATTTTATGCATGATGTGAATAAATATTGAAAATTATTTATGCACATAGTATATAGTGGAGTAATTTGAGAATAAATTCAATTAGTACAAGTGGACCAAATATTACTTTTTCATTTTTTATTTTTTCATTTTTTAGTCAAATTCAACTGATTCCCATTTGACTAAGACAAAATAATTTAAAGGTATAAAAATTGAATAATATATTTATCAAGGGCTGTTATCAAAATATCTGATGTTAATTTAACATCTTATTTGGATGATGATTTTTATATAAATTATTATATATTAAGAGTTCCTTTCGAACCTACCAAATTGTTGGAAAATAATTTATTTCATGGTTAACTAATAACTAACACTATGATAAATTTTCAACTATAGAAGCTAAATACATTATTGTTGGTAGTTATTGTGAACATGTGTTCCCAATTAATCACACCATAATGAACTTTAGATTAAATAATGACCATAAATAAATAAAATATTATTGTATTAATTTTAACATCAATTCAAAAAATACAATAAATCATTTAAGAGAAATAACATAAATTTAAGGAATCATTTTTCTAGATTGTAAACATTAAGTGCACATATTTTTAAATTTTCATTTTAAAAAAATAATTTTGAAGATATATTTGTAAACAAATTGTCTAATGATAAATATGATATTATTAAATGTGTGATTGGTTACTTTGATTTAAATAAATTTCATTCTATTTGATAATTATTTATTATAGAACTAATTTTAATGTTATTTTATGTGTAAAAATTTATTATTATATTATATCTTGATAAAAAAATTAATTACATTCATTATGTTGAGTATTTTCTTATTAGAATGTAAATATGTGAAATGTTTTCCTCCATTTTTTTATTTCTAAAATTATTATTATGGTGTCTAATTAAATATCTCAAAATAGAGATATCATAATTCAGTTTCCTAGAAAAGACATGATCTATTTTATACCTAAATTTTCATCCACTGAACTCAAACCTAATTTTTTTTAAATATTTTAAACCTCAATTAATTTCTATTTCAATTTTTTTAATTATTATCCATTCAAAAAATACCATTACTAGTATTTCTATGAGACCAATAGTGATTAAGATGGCGGTTCGGAAAAAATTTATCATTTTGGTTTGTTGGAAAAACCAATTATGATTTTAATAAATTTTTTGAATCATGATGGAATGGTTATGTTTTTTATGAAATGTGAGTATTTTTATTTTATTATTAATGAATATTCAGAGTATAATCATCCTGATACTTTATATTTTATGGTAATGAATCCTTTTCCACCTCAACAGTCAACCATAATGATTTTTTGATATCATTTATTGAGATGGATGGAGTATTCTATTTCCCAATAAGTGTTCTCTGACATCATATCCTATATTTTTGAAATTGATGAGTATATCCTTATTAAAATCAACATTTCACTTCTTTTAGTATTTGGAATATTTGAGAAATCAATCAAGGAATATGAGTTGAATGGAATGATATTTTAATATTTATATATCTCAAATTTATTCGATAACCAGTGAGTATGGGATGATTTTTTGGGATATATATCTATAGAAACTATTATTAATAGAGAATAAATCCACTCCTCAGATATAAATTATGTGTTATATGTCTCATGTTAATGTTAATTTTATAAACATCTATCTATATAGAGGAAAAAGGATGCTCATAAATTTGTAATTTTTTGATGGGTTTTGTGATGTAATGACATACTAACGTGGAAATTTTAAAACAATTGAGGTGAGATTAGTCATGCATAATAGGTACTTCGAGATTTCTTCCTAGATTAATCTATTATTTATAAGAGATAAAATGGATGTCCATAAAAAACATGCTCTATATGTTGAGGATAATATCACAAAAATTTATGTTACATATAGAATAGAGCAAGTCTATCCCAAATATAAGTAGATGATCCTCTATATTATCATTACATTAATGTTAAAATAAGAGTCATATTTTTTATTTATTATGATATTATAAAAAGCACTATTGATTGGATATGTGAAAAAATTTAAATGGACCGGTCAGTCCAAAAGATAGATGTGGGTGAAGAAACATTGTTTTATTTTTTCTCCTTGAATCTTTAAAGATTATTACCATTAGAGAAAATTAATAGAGGATTTATTCTTGATTTCATTTACATGAGATGTATTGGTTGAATCCATTAATAAACATAGTTCTATTTGATAAGGATAAAAAAATTATTATAGGAACTGCTGAAAGACTTCATTGTTTTGAGGATTTTAGACCAACGTAAATTGATTTGATTATTCACAAAGAATGGATTAGATTTCTCAAAGGAGATTTACAAGTATACCTATAATGATAAGATGCTAGGGAGGATTTTATTTTAGTATTTTAGAGGAAAACTTTTTCTTCAAAACCATCTTTTCAAAAAATGAAATTGGAATATTATATCTTCTATTTGAGGAGTTGAGAAGACTATCAGTAATGTACAAATTAGTGATGTTCTATATATTATTATTAGATTTTTTCAATGACTGATGATATTTTAATTCAATTTATTTTTTTTGTAGGAATCATTTTTTTAATCCCAAATTGATGAATAAACTATTGCTGATAATTTAGTCTCATAATAATATTTAGACATATTAAACAAGATGATTGTTTTATAAATTGAGTAAATAAACATGATAACAATATCTCAATGAAGTCTGGACTCCATGATAAAATTTTATGTTTTAAAATTCATCATTTTATAATATTTTGATGCCTTTCAAGGATCTATTTATACTGGATAAAATAAGAAAGGATCCAATTCTCTTGTTCTAAGGGGGATATGATAGAATATGTTTCTCACACACATAATACTATAAATACATGTATTTAATATATGTTGTATTATTTCACCTAAGAAACAAATCTTAATGTTATCACGAGGGGTTTTTTAAAAAATAAAATATTCCATGTTTTTTGAATGATTATCTCCAAAATATAGGTATGAACATGAAAATTAATGGAAATTTTCTAGGAGATAACTAACGTTTTCAATGAAATATTATCCAAGACCCAAAATTACCTATGATTTATTTTGATAATCATTAGAAAATGAAAGGTACAAAGTCAAAAAAATTATCTTATATAGAGGACAATATCATGGAAATTGAGATGTTGGTATCACTGTATCTTCTTTCAAACTCTTTATCACCAAATTAAGATTCATTTCAGGTGATGATAATGTGATGTCCTACTTCAATTGTTAATGTTATTTTTGTGGATAAAACATCAGAATTTATTCCACTATTAACTACCAAAAAACTAAAATTTCTAGTCTCTTAGTGTATAGATGGTCATGTTAAAGTGGAACATCAAATTTTTTTATCAAGAGTATATTCCCCAGATTTACATAATCACCATTGGATATAAATTTTGGCATGTTTTTATATACATATGATAATTTTATTACAATTAATAAGTGAAATTAATCTATATGTGTGCTAACAAACTCTTTCATTAGAATAAATATTGTTATATTAGGTATTCCATTCCACATATACAAAGGAAATAAAAAGAACCCATTTTAAAGCCTCGTCTCCAGAACATAATCTTATCACATCATCAATAAAAGATTTCACTATTATGTGTATGTATAGAAGGGAAAATTACTAGAATAATATTCATGTAATTTTAGATAGTATTGTGAATAATATCTTATATGATACAATTTGAATTAGAAGATTCTTCAATTTATATTTTTATATCTATATTAAATAAAAGTGATTAATGAAACTCCTTTTCCAATATCAGCATTATAACATTAGGATCCTCAATATTTGATAAAACCCCCTAAGAAAAATCAGATTAGGATATCCATCCAAATAGAGAATGATGATTTATATGTTATTATATTGATAATTTTCTGATATATGATCTTATGAATTAAATTTCAGTTATATCATATGTTTTCATCATTTTGTTCCATGAATGTTTGTCATTGTGTTATGTCAGTGAAAACTATTATTTCATTAAATTAATTATAAAAACCTTTTTAATACCCAATAATGTGAAATAATTAGTATGTTTTCTCTATCATATTAGAATAATTTTTTATCACACAAAAAGATTTATTATTTGTAAAAGTATTCAAGAAAAAATGAAACATTTTCTATCAATCACATTCAATTTATCACTCTTATATTTTTTTATTTTTTTCATTTTTTTGATTTTTTATTCTAAAAATGGGGAATATTTTTAGATGGACTTGTGTTGTTCAACCATATCTCATAATATCATCTACATTTTTATTCCCATAGATTCATTATTTGTTTTACTAAAATTTTTATCATAAGTAGTTCAAGATTATATTCCATGATTATTAAAAAATTCTAACTCATTTGATGGATTTATGTTTTCCCTAAGAATTACTAAATGAATATCACTAACACACTTACGTATCCCTTTCACTCTTAAATTCATATTATGAATTAAGGAATTATCAAACGAACAATATCATAAAATTTGATAAATCACTATTTTTAATGGAATATAACTTCTTTATAGACAACATATGAAGATTATATTTTGGAATATAATAATTTTATTTTAGAATTTAGTAATTCAAATAAAGTTAATGAAAAATAATATAAATCTATTTTTTACTTATACATATCTCACATTAACTTTTTAAAATGAATGTTATATGTAAAAGGAAATAAAAGATGAAAAACAAAATAAGACGATTAATCAATTATCTAGTGGAAGTTAATTTATACTTTCTTGATGAAATTATCTTTTGAGAATAGTACATACATATCAATTGTAAAGACTCATAAAATTTAAGGGAAATTTTTTCTTATTTTTCTTTGGAATTTTACAAGAACGCGGTTTCTAACGGCACCTGATTCTAAGGCCCGGAGTGCCCGGAATCAATTTCTGATGTTTGGCTCGAGTATGTTCAGTGAACGAACGAGCGGGAAGTTTTATCTTTTGAACCGATTCCCGGAATCAAATTCCGAGGGCACCGATGAACTCGCAGCACCGATATTCGCTTAAGGAGACCTTTACTGAGGTTGCGTTTATTGAGGGTTGAGAGTTAGTTTTTGGGAATTTAGAATAAGTTAAATAAAATTGTGGAATACAAATTTTATTTTGACTTGTTGGTTAACTTCTCCCAAAGGGAGTTAGAGGTGGGACCCACATCCACTTAACCTCCCTTGGGAGGATTAAGTGTGGTGGGGCCCACACGAAGCATACCTCTTCACCTTCTTTTTAAACTCCCTTAAACTCCTCTTTTAATGAACATGACATCTTTGGTTATTAAATGGGTGGAGTTTTTTAATTTCAAACCTTTGAATTTCAAAATGTTTTAGTTGAGTAAATAAAATAAGACATTAGCTTATTTTATTTGGTTAGAATTATCTAGCCACCTTGAGAGAATTTGGAGCTTTCTTCTTCATCTTCAAACTTTGATGAAGAACGCAAAGAACCTTCGAACATCGACGAAGAACTCCACGTTCTCGGGAATCGTCTTCCGCGACGCCATACCCGCGACACCGATTACGTCTTCTTCCGTGTCATCTCTTCCACGATGATTTCCCACGACGAAATCATCGTCAAAAAACTTCGAATCCTCGCTTCATGACATCGAAGTCCTTCTTCCGTGACGCTGACCATCGCGACGCTCGTCTTCCGCAGGTCGTCGACGAACATTGTTCTTGAAACCGAGGTAGGGGTTTGTTGTTGATTAATTATTTATTCTCGTTCTTGCTTCTAGCATGAAAAACTTGAGGATACATGTTTATGTGTTATCGTCTAACGAGACGGGGGCTGGACCGCACAAACACGGCTGAATCCCCCCTCCTTTGTTCTTGAATATTATTATTTTTCTTGTGGATGAACGAGATGGCGTGGTTCCGTCGCACCACGCGGGAATCACATGGAAAATATTGTGTGGCGCCGTCGCGCCACGCCGTGGAAAGATTATCATTAACGCGACGCCGTCGCGCCGCGTCGAAGGAAACCAAAGGTGCCGCAGCCGGAGCGGGGCCGCGGTGGAAGGGCGCAGTTCCGTCGCACCGTGCCGGACGACGAAGGCCGTGGCCGGTTCTGGGCCGCGGCGGAACGAGAAGACCGGCGGCTAGCTGGCCCGCCAGTGACGGAAGCCGGAAGGGGGACCAGCCTTGCCGGTCCCGTTGAGGAAGGACCGGCCGGCCAGGTCGGGCCGGCTGGAAGGGAGAAGAACTGGGGGAATTAATTCCCCCGGTTGGCCAAAACCGGCCCCCCATAATGGGGGGGGGCGCGGTTACACCAAAGGGGGGCAGCGCCCCCCTTTTTCTCAAAGACAGGCCCCCACGAGGGGGGGTCGTTTGATCCATGGTGCGGCATCCAGCCGCACCGCCTGCAGGAAGGGCGGGGGCCTTGCCCCCCGCGCGTGGCACCCGAGCAGTGCACCGGTCGCGCCGCCGCGCCGGACCGCGCCGCCGGCCGGGCCGTGTCGGCCCGGACCCGGGCCCCCCGTTTTCGAATTGACTTCGGTATTTTGCCGATAACTTGAGCTATGGACCTCCGATTGACGAACGGTCATTGGAGATGCGATCCTTGGATCGAGGCGGTCGATTCGGTATATCACACTCAATGTTTCGGAATACTTTGAGATTGGTCGGGTTGGTTCGTATACGAAACCAACCGGGCCCTCGGAGCGGAAACGCTCATATCATGAGCTACGAACATCCGATTGACGTGCCGTCAGTTTTGTTGTGTTCCTCTTAGTGAGACGGATCTTTTGGCATACTCCTCCTGAGGTTTGGACGTAGGTGGAGTACGGACAGGTTGGTTTTTCCTTAAAAACCAACCCGGACCCTGGGACGAAAAAGCCAATAACTCTCAGACCGGGCGTCCGATCGACGCGCCGTCTATTGCGTTGAGTTCCTGTTGATGATACAGAACTTTTGGATACATCATCTCTGGGCTATGTGATAGTTGATGTATCAGCCTCTCGGCTCATGGAGCGGACCCTCCCGAATGAGCTTGCTGTGTGCGGGAACCCTAGTGATGGTTGCGACTGTGACTGCTACTGCTACTGTTACTGCTACTGTGACTGCGACGACGACAGTACAGAGATCCTTAGTGAATTCGACGACGACGACTACAACACTCAGCGATCCTACGTGGATCAGTGCTACATGTCCTGTGTGGGTCCGATCCTGTGTGGGTCCGATCCTGTGTGGGTTTTTGCGCTCAGCGGTCCTGTGTGAACCAGCGCCTACAGGTCCTGTGTGGGCCCGATCCTGTGTGGGTCTTTGCGGGGGTTAGTTACCTATCGATCCTTCGTGGGTTCGAAGACTTAGATGGATTAGAGATCATCTTTATCGTCTTTCGAAGAAGTATGCCTGTGTGAGCTGAATTCTGTTGCCTTCTTGTGTGGAATGAGTTGTGCTATCCTGTGTGGATTTCGTTTTGCTTTCCTGTGTGGAATACGTTTACTTTCCTGTGTGGACTGAGTTGTACTTTGGCTCGGAGGTTGGAGCGTTTTGGAATTGATGACTTAAGAATATGTATGGGCATATACCTAAGTAGTGTCGGTCGTTACTTCGTGTTTGTATCTCACTTTTGTGATTTATCCTTTGTGGATTTTGGGAGACCATCAGGGGTCTTGGGGTCCCTACTGAGTAGCTTATAATCACCCATGCGCGAGCTATGCCCGCACTACGTTGTGTTGGTTGCAGACGACGGACAGCGTTGATCGTAGTTGAGGCTTGCTAAGCAGGACGGTACCAGGAGGTGGACCACTGGGAGAGACGTGCTCGGAGCGGACGGTGGGACCCGAGGAGCAGTGGAGCTATCTGTACCCACCCTTCAGGTGGGATTTCCAGTGGACAGCTCAGTGTAGCGGCTTTTACTTTTCAGTTGTTGTTTTCCCTTTCCAGTTGTACTTTACTTTCAGTTTGGGTTTGTATACTGGCCCTTTTTCTTTTCCGCACTTCAATTGTACTCTGTTTTTACTCAGTGTTTACTTTTCTTCTTGCTTACTCTGTGGTGTTTTTTTAATTTTCAAAGGCAATGCCTTCCCTTTTTACCGGGTTTTACGCCTTGGTGCTAGTCTCCAGCCCCTGGCCTATGGAATGCGGGCTTGGGGTAGTCACGACACGGGCCCCGAGGGCAGGTTGTGACAAATTGGTATCAGAGGAGTTCGGTTCTACCGCGAACTCTGATCTTTTCTATGTGAAGCAATAATTTTTAGCGTATTGAGTGTGGTTATCAGTCCAGGGAGTCCAGTGTTGGTTCGGCGGCCGACGTATCCGTACACCAGGACCCTGACTACTGATTTCCGACATAATGCACGAAAACATTGATTGTGTGTGTGTTTCAAAGTTTTCTTTATGATTACTTTATATCAGCTCACCAGGTATACTGTTCTGACCGTGGCGCACCTGTTTCCATTTCAGGATGGCCCCACGATGGCAACCAGCTAGGGTTCCAAGAGTCGAGCGTGACGATATCCCACCGAGCGACGAGTCCTCGGTGTAGGTCCCTTTGTCAGCAGTGGCACCGGCTGTAGCTCTACCCGCCGAGCCACCGATGCTTCCAGAACCAGTCGCTGACGATGCACGTCACCTTGGAGCTCTGCATGAGTTCTAGCGCCAGCGACCTCCTAGGTTCCGTGGGGAGACGGACCCCCAGGCAGTAGAGGACTGGCTGGAGGCAGTGGTACGAGTTTTTAGGCTAGTGAGGACACCTGCAGACCTCATGGTGATCCTCGCTGCGAGCCTACTGCACGCAGCAGTGGGACGATGGTGGATCTTGATGCTCCAGGTGCACGATGAGGCATCTCTACTTTGGATGGACTTTGAGAGCCTCTTCCGCTCGGAGTTCATCCCAGCGACCCTCCGTGCGGTGCGTATCCAGGAGCTTCTTCAGCTGCTGCAGGGCAGCATGCCGGTCGCTCAGTACTCAGCGAGGTTTACCGATCTCTCGCGCTACCCGACCGACATGGTACGAGACCCATTCTTCTGGTCCCGGAACTTCGATCAGGGTTTGAGACACGAGATCAGGGCATCGCTGATCTCCCTCAGCATACCGACTCAGATAGGAGTACTGGAGCGGGCCCTTTTGATCAAGAGCTTCCTTGCTGAGTCTACACCAGCGCCGCGACCCACCGTAGAGCGGCACGTGGCAGAGTCATCTGTAGCAAACAGTCGACGGATGACTCAGGGGTTCAGGAAGACCAGACCTTCAGGCAGACGACCTCAGGACACTGGCTCAGCAGTGCGGGGCACACAGCGAGGAGCCAGTCTTTCGAGAGGCAGACAGTGCTACTCGTGCGGTGGGGAAGGCCACATGGCTCGTGACTGCCTAACCCGCCGTGCTGAGGAGAAGCAGACGGTTGAGGGACCACTGAGGCAGAGGCAGAGGGTCGACCATGGTGGTCCACAGGGAGGAGGCGGACGAGGCAGAGGAGCTAGCCGAGCAGCAGATGTTGGGTGACGCTTTGAGGCTCTGCCACCACTGCCACCAGGAGGTCCACCCCGACCACAGGGAGCAGGCAGGCAGAGACCAGCACAGCTCAAGGAAGCAGAAGCCTATGACCACGGTGCGCCAGAGATGATTCGAGACACTATTTGTGTCTATTCCACCATTTCTGCAGTACTTATAGACACAGGAGCGAGTCACTATTTCATAGCCGCTGCCCTTGTTCGGATCTCGGAGATTCTGACAGAGTCGTTGGCTCAATCCTTACGGCTAGAGACTCCTACAGGAGAAGACTCGACGATTACGCACTGGTGCCGGCAGTGTGATCTTACTCTAGGAGGTGAAAGATTCGGCTGGGATCTTCTTGTAGCAGCATCGAGGCCTTACGACATCATCTTGGGAATGGATTGGCTATCTACGGTCCATGCACAGATTGACTGTTTTAGGCGCAAGGTGCGATGTGTACGCACCGACGGGAGCAGGTTCACCTTCACCGGTGAGAAGGGAGCCTTTGCAGCACAGGATGGACTTCCGCGGAGGAGAGGAAAACCCATCACTCATTAGTTGGCTAGCCTCATCCTTGGAGAAATTGACGTGCGGAGTCATGGTTTTCCTGTAGTGGTGGATCAGTTTGTGGATGTTTTTCCCGACGATGTTCTAGGGCTACCTCCTCACAGAGAGGTAGACTTTTATATTGACATGTACCCCGGGACAGCCCTAATATCGACTCCAGCATATCAGATGGCCCCCGCCGAGCTTCGAGAGCTACGGGTACAGTTGGAGGACTTGCAGGGCAAGGGGTTCATCCGACCCAGTGTTTCACCCTGGGCTTCCCCGATATTGTTTGCCAAGAAGGCGGATGGGAGCTTGCGACTTTGTGTAGACTATCGTCGCCTGAACCAGGTGACAGTGAGGAACAAGTATCTGTTACCGAGGATTGATGACCTCTTTGATCAGCTCAAGGGAGCACGGTGGTTCTCGAAGATATACCTCAGGTCAGGCTATCATCAGCTCAGAGTCAGAGCGGAGGACGTGCAGGAGACGGCCTTCAGATGTCGGTATAGACACTATGAGTTCTTGGTTATGCCTTTTGGCGTAACCAATTCACCAGCAGTGTTCATGGCCCTCGTGAACAGGATCTTTCAGCCATACCTCGATCGATTTGTCGTCATCTTTATCGACGACATTCTGATTTACTCTACGACTGAGGAGGAGCACGCCTATCACTTGCGAGTTGTGCTTGACACACTCCGAGAGAACCAGCTTTATGGTAAGCTCTTGAAGTGCCAGTTCTGGATACGTGAGGTCCACTTCTTGGGACATGTCATCTCTGAGGCGGGAGTAGTAGTGGATCCTGCGAAGATAGAGGTTTTGTTAGCATGGGAGCCACCCAGGAGCGTGAATGAGGTTCGGAGTTTCTTGGGACTAGCTGGATACTATCGAAGATTCGTTCCAGAATTCTCTAGAGTTGCGGAACCACTCACAACTTTGACGAAGAAGGGGAAACCATTCGTTTGGTCAGATAGATGTCAGCAGAGCTTCCAGGAGCTGAGACATAGATTGACCAGCGCACATATCATGAGGTTGCCTGAGGAGGGAGTTGGATACGTAGTTTACTGCGATGCATCAGGGACCGGACTCGGATGAGTTCTGATGCAGGAGCGGGCAGTGATCGCCTATGTATCACATCAATTGAGGCTGCATGAGTAGAACTATGCTACCCATGACATAGAGTTAGCAGCAGTGGTCTTCGCTCTAAAGACATGGCGACATTACCTGATGGTCGAGCGCTTTACAGTCTTTTCTGATCATCAGAGTCTCATGTATATCTTCTCGCAGAAGGACATGAACCTGAGACAGCGGTGATGGCTCGAGTTCTTCCAGTACTATGACTTTGAGATAGTCTATACTCCAAGGAAGGGGAACATAGTAGCCTATGCCCTCAGTAGGAGGACGGTCATTCAGCTACTTGAGGAGGCGACGGAGCAGCTATCCTCTTTGCAGATATCCTTCGTGGATAGAGATGGAGCAGCCTTCCTCCAGTCTCTCACAGTCACCCCTCCACTACTGCAGCGGGTCAGAGAGGCACAGCGTGAGGACGCTGACTGTGAGACACGGCGTGCACATATATCCTCGGGACAGGCACCTAATGGTTTCTCCCTTGGAGCAGAGCACGACATCCTTTTCAGAGGACATACCATGGTACCGGTCGCTTTGCGAGAGGAGGTGCTGAGAGAGTTTCACATTTCTCCTTTGGCGGTACATCCAGGAGTGGCGAAGATGTACCAGGGTCTCAGACGACAGTACTGGTGGCCGGGCATGAAGAAGGCTGCAGCAGAGATCGTTTCTCGATGCCTCACCTGCCATCAGGTGAAGGCAGAGCATCAGGTACCAGCAGGCTTGGTACAGCCCTTGGAGGTCCCAGAGTGGAAGTGGGACGGGATATCTATGGACTTCGTGACTGGACTTCCACGCACTTCCAGAGGTCATGACTCCATCTGGGTGATTGTCGACCGACTCACCAAGTCGGCTCACTTCTTACCCATCAGAGAGAAGGGCTCAGTGGAGAGCGTGGGATGTCTCTACATTCAAGAGATTGTGCGGCTCCACGGTGTTCCATCATCTATCGTCTCCGATCGAGATGCTCTCTTTACTTCCCGGCTTTGGAAGGTGTTGGAGGAGGCATTCGGGACGCAGCTACGTCTGAGAACAACCTTTCACCCTCAGGCGAATGGTCAGACGGAGAGGACCATTCAGACTCTCGAGGACATGCTCCTCGCATGTGTTCTCGACTTTGGTCGTAGCTGGGAGGACCACCTACCCTTGGTGGAGTTTACGTACAACAACAGCTACCACTCCACCATCGGGATGGAACCATACGAGGCGTTGTACGGCCGACCTTGTAGATCTCCTTTGTGCTGGACAGACCCTGGGGAGTCAGCACTTGTGGGACCAGAGATGGTCCAGGCCATGAAAGAGAAGTTCCAGGTCATCCAGGAGCGAATGAGGACAGCTCAGAGCCGGCAGAATTCATACACTGACAGGAGGCGGAGGCCACTAGGTTTTGAGGATGGCGACCACGTCTTCTTGCGGGTCTCACCTCGACGTGGTATACGGAGATTCGGCCGAGGCGGCAAGTTATCTCCGCGCTTCATCGGACCCTTCCAGGTCCTCAGCAGGATTGGCGAGGTGGCTTATTGCCTAGCTCTACCACCTCAGTTGCACTAGGTGCACGACTTTTTCCACGTGTCTCAGATGAGGAGATATGTGCACAACCCAACGCACATCATTGACCATGGGGAGCTTGACGTCGACGATGGGGCGACTTTTACGGAGGTCCCGGTGGAGATAGAGGATCGACAGGAGAGGGTCCTACGTGGGCGATCGATTCCTCTTGTGTGCATCAGATGGAAGCACGGGATCCTCCAGTAGAGCACATGGGAGCGGGAGGCTCAGATGCGTGCTCAGTACCCTCATTTGTTTCCCTAGTTTTGATGTATCTTTACGGGGACGTAAATCCCTGAGGTGGGAGTAATGTAAAGACCTGTAAAATTCAAGGGAAATTTTTTTCTTAATTTTCTTTGAAATTTTACAAGAACGCGGTTTCTGACGGCACCTGATTCCGAGGCCCGGAGTGCCCGGAATTAATTTCCGTAGTTTGGCTCGGGTGTGTTCAGTGAACGAACGAGCGGGAATTTCTATCTTTTGAACCGGTGCCCGGAATCAATTTCTGAGGGCACCGATGAACTCTCAGCGCTGATATTCTCTTAAGGAGACCTTCTCTGAGGTTGCGTTTATTGCGGGTTGAGAGTTAGTTTTTGGGAATTTAGAATAAGTTAAATAAAATTGTGGAATACAAATTTTATTTTGACTTGTTGGTTAACTTCTCCCAAAGGGAGTTAGAGGTGGGACCCACATCCACTTAACCTCCCTTGGGAGGATTAAGTGTGGTGGGGCCCACACGAAGCATAACTCTTCACCTTCTTTTTTAACTCCCTTAAACTCCTCTTTTAATGAACATGACAACTTTGGTTATTAAATGGGTGGAGTTGTTTAATTTCAAACCTTTGAATGTCAAAATGTTTTAGTTGAGTAAATAAAATAAGACTTTACCTCATTTTATTTGGTTATAATTCTCTAGCCACCTTGAGAGAATTTGGAGCTTTCTTTTTCTTCTTCAAACTTTGAAGAAGAACGCGAAGAACCTTCGAACATCGAAGAAGATCGCCACATTCTCGGGATTCATCTTCTGCGACGCCATACCCGCGACACCGACGACGACTTCTTCCACGTCATCTCTTCTGCGACGATTTCCCGCGATGAAATCGTCGTCAAAGACCTTCGAATCCTCGCTTCATGACATCGACGTCCTTCTTCTGTGACGCCGACCACCGCGACACTCGTCTTCCGCAGGTCGTTGACGAACATCGTTCTTGAAACCGAGGTAGGGGTTTGTTGTTGATTAATTATTTATTCTCGTTCTTGGTTCTAGCATGACAAACTTGAGGTTAAATGTTTATGTGTTATCATCTAACGAGAGGGGGGTCGGACCGCACAAACATGGCCGAATCCCCCCTCCTTTGTTCTTGAATATTATTATTTTTCTTGTGGATGAATGAGATCGCGTGGTGTCGTCGCACCACGCGGGAATCACATGGCAAATATTGTGCGGCGCCGTCGCGCCGCGCCATGGAAATATTATCATGAACGCGACGCCGTCGCGCCTCGTCGAAGGAAACCAAAGGTGTCGCGGCCGGAGCGGGGCCGCGGCGGAGGGGCGCGGTGCCGTCGCACCGCGCCGGACGACGAAGGCTGCCGCCGGTTCTGGGCCACGGAGGAACGAGAAGACCGGCGGCTAGCCGGGCCACCGGTGTCGGAAGCCGGAAGGGGGACCGGCCTTGCCGGTCCCATTGAGGAAGGACCGGCCGGCCAGGTCGGGCCAGCCGAAAGGGAGAAGAACTGGGGGAATTAATTCCCCCGGCTGGCCAAAACCGGCCCCCCATAATGGGGTGGGGGGGGGGGGGTTACACCAAAGGGGGGCAGCTGCCCCCGTTTTTCTCAAAGAGATGCCCCCACGAGGGGGGCCGTTTGATCCAGGGCGCGACATCCATCCGCGCCGCCTGTAGGAAGGGCGGGGGCCTTGCCCCCCGCGCGTGGCAACCGAGCGGCGCACCGGTCGCGCCGCTGCGCCGGACCGCGCCGCCGTGCCGGGCCGCCGCGCCGGACCGCGCCGCCGTGCCGGGCGGCCGCGCCGGACCGCGCCGCCGTTCCGGGCCGCGCCGCCGCGCCGCCGGCCGGGCTGAGTCGGACCCGGGTCGGGTCGACCCGGTTCGGGCCGACCCAGGGGGGGTCGGGCCGGGTCGGCCCGGACCCGGACCCCTCGTTTTCGAATCGACTTCGGTCTTTTGCCCATAACATGAGCTACGGACCTCCGATTGATGAACCTTCAGCGGAGATGCGATCCTTGGATCTAGGCGGTCGATTCGGTATATCGCACTCAAAGTTTCAGAATGCTTTGAGTTCTGCTGGGTTGGTTCGTATACGAAACCAACCGGGCCCTCGGAGCAGAAACGCTCATATCTTGAGCTACAGACGTCTGATTGACGTGCCGTCAGTTTTGTTGTGTTCCTCTTAGTGAGACGGATCATTTGGAATACTCCGCCCGAGGTTTGGACGCAGGTGGAGTACGGTCGGGTTGGTTTTGCTTTAAAAACCAACCGGGCCCCTAGGACGAAAAAGCCAATAACTCTCAGACTGGGTGTCCGATCGACGCGCCATCTGTTGCGTTGAGTTCTAGTTGACGATACGGATCTTTTGGATACATCAACTCTGGGCTATGTGACAGTTGATGTATCATCCTCTCAGCTCGTGGAGCGGACCCTCCCGAACGAGCATGCTGTGTGCGGGAACCCTAGTGCTGGCTGCGACTGCGACTGCTACTGCTACTACTACTGCTACTGTGACTGCGACGACGACAGTACAGTGATCCTTAGTGGATTCGACGACGACGACTACAACACTCAGCGATCCTACGTTGATCAATGCTACAGGTCCTTTGTGGGACCGATCCTGTGTGGGTCCGATCCTGTGTGGGTCTTTGCGCTCAGCGGTCATGTGTGAACTAGCGCCTAGAGGTCCTGTGTGGGCCCGATCCTGTGTGGGTCTTTGCGGGGGTTAGTTACCTATCGATCCTTCGTGGGTCCGACGACTTAGATGGATCAGAGATCATCTTTATCGTCTTTCGAAGAAGTATACCTGTGTGAGCTGAATTCTGTTTCTTTCTTGTGTGGAATGGGTTGTGCTATCCTGTGTGGATTTCGTTTTGCTTTCCTGTGTGGAATACGTTTACTTTCCTGTTTGGACTGAGTTGTACTTGGGCTCGGTGGTTGGAGCGTTTTGGAATTGATGACTTAGGTATATGTATGGGAATATACCTAAGCAGTGTCGGTTGTTACTTTGTGTTTGTATCTCACTTTTGTGGTTTATCCTTTGTGGATTTTGGGAGACCTTCACGGGTCTCGGGGTCCCTACTGAGTAGCTTATACTCACCCCTGCACGGGCTATGCCCGCACTACGTTTTGTTGGTTGCAGATGATGGACAACATTGATCGTAGTTGAGGCTTGCTGAGCAGGACAGTACCAGGTGGTGGACCACTGGGCGAGACGTGTTCGGAGCGGACGGCGGGACCCGAGGAGCAGTAGAGCTATCTGTACCCACCCTTCATGTGGGATTTCCAGTGGACAACTCGGTGTAGCGGCTTTTACTTTACAGTTGTTATTTTTCCCTTTCGAGTTGTACTTTACTTTCAGTTTGGGTTTGTATACTGGCCCTTTTTCTTTTCCGAACTTCAATTGTACTCTGTTTTTACTCAGTGTTTACTTTTCCGCTTGCTTACTCTGTGGTGTTTGTTTACTTTTCAAAGGCAATGCCTTCCCTTTTTATTGGGGTTTACGCCTTGGTGCTAGTCGCCAACCCCTGGCCTATGGAAGGCGGGTTTGGGGTAGTCACGGCACGGGCCCCGAGGGCGGGTCGTGACATCAATAAACATAAATAGATTGTGTTTCCTTATAAAGAATATAATTTTTTTACATTCGGGAAAATAATTACTTTATTGTAAACTATAGAAATGTGAACTAATAATTTTATGTGGTACAAAAAAATAAGATGTCTAAATATGGAAATCGTAATTTAAATAGACAACGTTTTATAGGAATACTAAGTTCTGATGATTATGAAATCTTATAAAACCTAATAACGTTTTATTTATCTTATCTAGAAAAGATTGATATATGATAATTCCTTTCTATATAAATATTACAATTATTTTTTGGGTTGAGCATAAATTTTAAATAATTATCCCTAAAAGTGTAACACAAATATAAGCATGATTATCACTTTTTATTATTATTCAAGATCAATATTTTTTTCTGAACAATACTTGATCATATATAATTTTCTATAATATAAATAATTATATAACTTATTTGGGATTTTATATTATCAACATATGAAACTCATATTATTTTTGTAGTTTCTACATGAAATAATCTCAAAAATCTGCATCGTTGTGATATTTTTTTGGAAGTGTTTTCAATCATTTTTATATCTATATAAGGCTATAGATAGTTTTTTAAAGGTAGATAATATTAATAAAGTCTTTTAAATTTTTACCATGTGATATATACATTCATATAATTGGGATTCCATTGTATAAATATCTTGTTTAGTTATGATTACCGAATTAAAGAAGTAAAGTATTGGTAGAGAATATGTGGGGACTACTGTTCCTGGAACCACTATAAATACATTGTGTTTTTACATTAATATCAGTGTATCTCAATCATCTATTTATTTATTTTTATTTTATATGATCATATTATTTTATACATTGGTAGAGGGTAGTTAACTTTAGTGTAAATATTTCGATCCAAATTCACTCCAACCCGCTAGAGTAATTATATAGATCCTTTCTAGACAACAATCCCTACCTACCCGTTAAAAATATTTTAACCTAATATGTATACCAAAATAGTACAATGTTATAGGAAAATATGAATACTCAATACATGGAATATGAAACAGTATTGAATTATTCATTTTCCTTGGAATATAAATCTATTTTATGTGTTTTTCCATACCTATATACTTGGAGGGTGCCTAATATTGGGATTTGAAACAATAATCATAATCCCATTCCTAGTGGAAGAAAAAAAATGAACATTTAAGTTATTCTAACTTATGTTCATATGCACACACACATATGGAAAATTATCTTTAAAAGAATTGGGTGTAGTAGAAGCCCTGACCTTTGGAAAAATAATCATGTAGAAAGAGTCCTATAAATACTGCATCCAATCCCAGGGAATTTTGATATGTAAATAATAATTTATGGTGTTGTACGTCTATAAAAACCCATCATCATATATATATATGTATGTATGTATGTATTAATTAATATTATTGAAAACCTATCAATGAATGAAATTATATATTTTCTAATAAGTATCCTCTCAAGGTCATATAAAATATTATATACATACATCTCTTAAGAAAATCATTTATTATAATTGGAATAGATATCATTTATAATAGTCATAGAATGTACGGTGTGTTGTACCATATGAAATAAAAATTAATTAATAATAGATATTATTATGTGAATTTATGTGACCCCTATCGTATTTCACTAATCTAAATCTAATAATTTTACATTCTACGTTAAGCATAAAATGGAAAAAAATGAAAAATTTGAACATAGAATTACATTGACAAAATTAATCCAAAAATATGTTAACAGTTCCTTTTACACATACGAATATTTAAGAAATGATTTGTGAATATTATTCCCATAATTTTAATTATGAATAAACATCTTGAAAACATTATTTGGATAATGCTCTTTATTTTATAAAAATGGAAATTTGGTACACCTTGAAATTTAATTTAAATAATTACTATAGAGATCATGTTGAGGATGTCTGATACCGTAAAATAGATTACGTGTACCACATATCAATTCATAATTGATTAAAAAATAGTTCGCTGGTTTAGAAAATTCTTAACAGGGATGAATAACCATTTCATTTCATTCAAATTAAGTTGGATAATATTCTGTAGCTATGATCCTTGAAGGAATCCATGAAATTTGGAAGACCATATGATACCTGGATTGAAAGGTGAAGGATTTACATTTACTATTTTGAGGTATATAAATAGAGGGGATGAATATATGAATACTGAAACATACATTGATAAGATTTTATCCCATGACCATTTAGTGCCACATAAAAAATGAATATGAATAACCCCATCTGATAGATTGATAAAACAGTATATTATAATAGGTACTAAAAAAGAGTAAAATTCATTACAATAATGATCTAATACTTTTTTCAGATATGTTTTAGTTTTAATATGGAGAACTATCCACTCATAAAATGGATTTTTCCCATGAGACTTCTTAGTGATTGGTACAATTCCATTAGTTACCTATATAGTTTAGAAGAACCACCCCCTCACTGAGAGGCCCACCAATTATTCCATTCATGACCACCATGAACATGTTTCTTTCTATATCTCACCAAATTAATTTTTAACGCTACTTTCTTCCCAAATGATATAATAATCCAATTCAAATAAAAATACATAGGAAAACTAATAAAATTAACATAAATTAAGAATATTTACAAGACCAAAGGGATACATCATTGATAAATATTTAATCATGATAAATATGTTTCACTTATATCAAATCAATAAACATCTCCCTCTATGTATCAGCTGTATATCTATATTTCATTTTAGAATATATAAAAGAACATTCATTTAAATGTATCATGACAAATAATTTCCACATTCAAATTGAGGGGTGTATATAGGGTTTCTACAAACCCATTTGGATTTACACAACCCACAAATAAATTAAAATGTATTATTAAAGCATTAAAATTAAATTTTATCCAATAAAGATAAATTATAATATTTTCATATTTGAAATTCATTTGTTAAATGCATTTCAAAATCAAAATATCAAAATTAATGAAATTAAAAGAATTTTCTCCCAAGCCATCTTTTAATTAAAAAATTGAATTCATTCACTAATTTTGGAACACATTAAAAATATGTTTTTTGTTGTTATAGAGTTATTTTTGAAAGCACCATCCTTTCCGAATAAATAAACACCCTCTATTTCAAGGAAATATTCAAAATATATCATCCTATTAATAAATAACACATTTTTGGGAATTAATTATAATAGTTAATAAAATTTTTAATAATACATATCACTATTTATCATCTATAAACATATTCATCACCAGTTCCAACTTTTACCTCTAAATACACAACTTTACCATGATACAAAATCTATTTTTCAACCTATTCATTTCTCCCCCTGGAAAAATATTTGTATATTTCCCACTATACCATGGAATTATATTTGAGGTTTCAAAATGATTAATAAAAAAATTAGTGTTACAAAAAGACACAAACAATGAAGTAATAGTTAATAAACTATGTAAAAATAATTTCATACCTGAAACCCATTCACTTTGTATTTTTATAAAATATTTTTAAAAAATCATTCATAAAAAGAATCATCCTTTAAAAAAAGTTGAAATAATAAAATTATTTCATGATCACAATTTATCAATTAAAATTATAGTAATTTTACATCACATATTTATTAATAATTACACCTAAAGATAAATTGTCTTAATTGTCCTCTAAAAATTCTTAAATATATTATTTTCTCAAGAAATACCTTCTAAAAAGACCCTAAGGTTTTTAATAATTCCTATTTAATTAATAATAGGTTTCATAAATCTATTTCATAAAAAAAAATCATGGATAAATCCATTTTTCAATGAACCTATGATACCATTACTTAATGTGTAACTATTGCCCAGTATTTTTCACAACCATAACACCCTTTTGGCATAGATAAATGCGACTCATGGGTTTGTAAATCATGAATATTTTTTCTAAAAAATAAACATGTTTTTGTGAGTGGCATGACCCAAATAAAATATTTTTATTCACCTTTCCTAATATCATAATACTGAATGTTTTTTCCCCTTTCAAAAAAATATAAATTTAGTTGTTTCATGGTATTTAAATACCAAAATAATATTGATAAGTTAAATGAAAATATTCATAATATCATATTCCAAATAAAAATATTATAGAACAAATTATCATAAATAAAAAACCATTATGCAACCTAGGCATCTAAATTTCACTAGAATTTCAAATTATATAATCGTATCCTATCATAGAGAAAATAGAATTGACACCCCACCTATTTTTAATTTTTTAATGAAATTTTATAAATTCATCTAGGAAAATATTATTAATTAATTAAAATAACAAAATATTATCTCTTGTTTTATATGTAACACACCAATATCAATTCAACATATTTTTTGACAAAAAATTATGTCTTATATTTATTTCTCTATAAACTATCCCTTTGAAAGACTTAATTTAATGTCTCAAAGGTATATTTGTTTCTCATGACACATTAATACATAAAATTGTGTTATTTAACACAAATTATATAGAATATTTTTATTAGGAAACATAATTTACATAATATAATAAAATATTGAATAAATAATAAATCCCCTTAATTATAAAAATTTATTCTATTAAATTATTATATTAGAAATAATTATCTAACTCCCATGAAATGACCAAATAAAAAATTACACATGTTACATACATCAATATAACTCCTTAATATTGTAAATTTCAAATATAAATTTAATAACATCATCTAATAGATGATGAAAAAAAATATTATATATATATATACACACATAAAATTTTAATAACAATGTCATTTAAAATGTACTTACAAAATTCAACAACATTTAAAATATGCATAATTAAATAATGTTAAACCTGAGTGTAAGTAGTATTCAAAAAATATGACATTTCACCTCCAATAATTCACTGGTTGGGTTCAAAAGATTAAATGTTATATCTACTAAATCAATATAAGAGCTACTTTTATCATATTTACATAAAATTTTATCTTTTATACACAAAAATTAATAAAACAATGTATACTGATACATATTATAACAAATTTTATTCATTACACATTTATAATTTTCTTTTCCACCTAGAAAATGTCATGTTTAGCTAAACCACTTTCCAATTAAAACCATGTTATGTTTAAGACATGTACATTATTAATTATGTGTCACATAATGTGTTACCAATAAAAATAATTTTTTTTTGTAATATTAAAAAATATGAAAATCTAAATATTAATTATATGATTTTAGTGGGTCCCATTATTTTGATTCGAGAATGTAAATTCAATGAAAATATGGGTGGGTGATTTATGTCTTTTAAAATAAAAAAAAATTAATAATTTAAAATATAATCTTGAATATAATTTCTATTTAAAGAAACTATTCAAGTAAAATTAATCAGTAAATAAAATAAATTGTACCGTATAATATACACAATAATATTACCAAAAATTTTAATCAATATTATGATGGAAATATTTTTTTCAAAAACTATTATAACATTAAAATGAGAATGTTTTATTTATAAAAAAACAAAGAGAGAAATATAGCAACAAAAAATCTCTCCTAATTTCAAAATTAAAAATAAACCATTTATTAAAAATTTAATCATATTTTTAAAATAAAATGTTTTAATAGAATAATTTTTTTAATAAATATAAAATTCTTTATGTAATGTTCAAAAATTTAAGATACTAAATAAATTCCTAAATATAATCATTTAAAAATTCTCCACCCAAAAAAATATATCTAAATACATAGAATATTTAAAAAACTTATTTTTTCTAAAAAATAATGTTTTAAATAATTAAAATTCTCCCCAATTCCATATAACAAATTAAAACATATTATAATTTCATATATATCCACAAATTTTAAAACACTAAACCAAATCATACATTCCTAAAAAAGTTAATGATTTTTCTTTTAAATTATTAAATTAAGGACCCTACATTAAAAAATATTAAACTAGAAAGTAGAAATCCTATATAAGATTAAATAAAAGACTATAATTTTATAAATTTATGAAAATAAATATATCCACTTAATAGGAAAACCACAAGACTAGTGTAAAAAATGTATTCCTAGACTATTGTAAATCTTAATTCTTAGTAGAATGCATGAAACGAGTAAAAAATTATAGTTGATTTATGTATTATTTAAAAAATTAAAATTTTAATCATATATAAAAATTAATAGACTATATTTTAAAAATAAATATTTATACCAAAAAAATATTTTTGAAAATTGTAAATCTCAAATTAAATTATAGAATCATAATTTTTAAATAATAATAACTTTGTTATATATATATTGAAACACTACTAACCAAATATTGAGAACCCCTCATGTATAAAAACAACAATATGAACAATGTTAAATTTAATATACATCAAAAATATACATGTATTTTAATATTTATTTATAAATAATTAATTTGTAATTAATTTTCTTGTTACTTTAAAGTAACATAAATATTAAAAGAATATTACTACAATATATGATACAATAAATTAGAAGTTAAATCAAATTGAAATTATAAATAATAGAAATACAAAAGAATGAATATTTGGGATAATATAAATACATTACCTGGTTATGTAAATATGATTAGGATGCATTGGATTACTCATGGTAGTTTTCTAAATCAAATGTAAAGGAATTTAAATAACATGGATATTCATCCTCGATGTAGAATAAAAACTTGTTACATCTTATAGGTCAACTAATAGATGATGGAAATAAAGACTATATAGGAAATGTAAATAAGATTTATCATAATAAATTTAAAAATATGATATATTTCTATTACTTATATTTTAATTATTTTTAAAATATTTTTTCCCATTTTTATCATTTCAAAAAGATATTCTATCATTATTTTTATTAACTATTTTATTATTTTAATATTTTATCTAGATTGTTTTTGGACATTATATTGTTTTTATTATTCAATTTTTAATCATTATAAACATTTCGTATGAGTTTTATATTTTTAGTTTCATATTGTATTATTTTCTTATTCCGATACGACAAATTATTATCAAAAGATAGATATATCATCCAATAAAAAAATTATTTCTTTCATCACATAAATTATTTTAATAAATTGTATTTCAATGTTAATATTCTTTTACCACAAAGATAAAAAAATTCATAATTTGAATTACATAACTTTTTTATATCAAAGTAATGTTAATTTTTCTCATTATTAAATTTTTTATATTTTTTGTTAAGTGAATTTATTATATAATTCATTCCTTATATACGTATTTCATAAGAATATAATATTTCATTAAATTTTTTAATATTATAAATTTATTTTAAGATTTATATTTTCATTTCGAATAATAATTTGAAATTCACAAATATGATATATATTAAATATATATGTATATAGTTATATGTAGTCTCACATAGATCAATTTAAAAATAGGATTTAGATATTGAATATTTTAACATAGAAAATTTATATATGTTATAAATGATACTAGTTTTCTTCAGGATTCTTAATTAAATATTTAAATTTAAACTTTTTGAATCTCATTCAATATCATAATCCTTATTCAATTTATCCCTGAATATGATATAATTATTCTGTGTTTTGAATCTTTTGAAATTATATTTCGTGATCCCTTCTATATAAAATCCATAAAATATATTATTTTAATGATTTAGATTTAAATTTAGAATACCATCTTATTATAAAACATAGTTTATATCGGATTTTATTTCCATTAGATTTTGATTCAATTAACTACACATATTTAGAGTCAATTATCCTTAAATATACATTTCCAATAAAATAAAATAAGTTTTATAGCATTTAATTTTTAAAAGTGGTTTTGTCAAGATCATTCAAGATCAAATGATTAATACATGATCTAAGAATATTTTCAAAAACATTTGAAACAAAATAGGGTTAATTTATATTTATAACATCAAAATTTATCTCATAATAAAAATATAATGAATATATAAAATACTCTAAATCAAATTCATGCAAAACATACGATTTTTTCATAATATCCCTATAAAAATATCAATTCATTTATTATAATAGTTAGTTAATAATTTTTTTAGATTATATATACTATTGAAATATGTTGGAAGCATATGATTCATAATATAATCATTTCTGAATAAATCCATCACTAAAAAATTAATTTCCCCTTTGCCATTTAAAGATAAATGGAAAATGTTACCTAAAATAATATTAAAATCCATATTTTGTGAATGAAATTTGAATCCTAATAATACCCTCCATTGATACAAATTTTTATGTTCTAATATGGAAATATCAATAAAAATAGGAGTGGGTTTGAATAATCATGTATGAAAATTATGAAAATATTAATAAAAGAGTTTAACATAAAATGAATTCTAGTTTATCTCTAATGTTCAAGTTAAAATTATGTGAAAATAAAATAACCAAAAAAACATAAGATACAATAATAGAATTTCTATAAAATGAATTTTGATTAATATTTAATAAATATAGAGATGGATAAATAATTATTATTATTAATGTAAATTTATATATTATTATATAAAAATAATGATATTTGAAAATTGGGTAAATCCATTAATCATATAAATGTAATCATTTAAACTTTGTTTGTAACATTCGATGTCAAGACAATAGGTACATTATAAAAAACAATTAAAATACATCAATCAATAAGGGATATTGTCTTTTACTTATATGAATTTTTCATAATCTATGATTAAATTAATAACAATATAATTAATTTAACATATTCCATCATCTCTTGTACAATTATAGATCGAATAAGAGTTCTATCACATGTCATGATTAAACATAATGTTGACAAAAAATATCAACTATATAATGCTTAAATAGATATTAAATATATTGTTTCATTTTTTTAAGATAAAGACCCTGCCCAGAAAAGCAAGATCCCTTAATTAATAAAAAAGAAAAATTATATCAATCTGAAAGTAAGAGATTTACATTGACCCTTCCTAAGGATAGGAATTAATTCTTCTGGTAGTTGATCCTCCCATGGAGATTATACACCATTAACTCCTTTTCCAGCAAGCCCATCCGCCAAAGAGTTCTCCTCTCGATAAAAATGAGTGACGATATATTCCTTGGAGAAGAGAAGATCCATATTCCTTGTCCATCGATTGGTCAACTACCAAGAAAGATGAAGAGAACCTGTCTGAAGAGCCATAACCATAGTCGTGGAGTCACATTCGATCCATAATTTATTTCAACCCCTCCGATCAGCATGTTCAACATCCTCCATTACTCCATGCATCTAAACTTCAATAGAAGAATCAAAGCCACATGATCCATATAAATATCCAATAACATACCCTTTGTGATCTCTAAAAACTACACTAAGGCCTACTGAATCCAAATTACCTCTCGAGGCACCATCTTAGTTCACCTTAATCCATACATGAAAGGTAGGTTTCCATAATACTTTAAGAAAACCAATAGGTGTCCTGAAATTTCCGTTAACCCCAATCCGAGTTAGAACAGACAAGTCTGGAAGGGAGTTAACACAATACCTACCTCCTGGAATAGAAACATCACGCGCAGTAGTAAAGAGACCCGCCAAGAAAGTCCCAACATAAAATCTTTGTTGACCATGAAGAGCTTTGTTTCTATAAAACCAGATCATGTACATCAGTTCCTCAACAACATATAAGAAAATACAAGCAACCTGTAGTGAGTGATTTAGCTCAGGCCAGCACTTGATTAAGTCACCAATTGAATTCACATGGGGCAGTTCCACTTCAAAGATGCTAAACACTGGTTCCCAAATTTCAGAGGCCACAACACCAGTAAGGAAAAGGTGATATATGTCTTCCCTATTCTGATGAAACATAACATACCTTGATAGAAGAGATATTCCACAATTTTGAATCAATCCATCAGTTGGAAGCCTTTTATGGGAAAGCCTCCATGAAAATATGGCCCGGGTAGGCCTGAGAAAGCCCTTACTTAGGAAATCCATCCATTGAAAACTTAGAATGTTACAAAAAAATGTGCTGGTAGAAACACTTAGGAGAAAGGATCCCATTAGAAATCGGCTCCCAAGCCAAAAAATCTATATGAGAAGAAAAAAAATACTTCTACACTATGTGACTAACCTTGATACAAAGACCATACATGCATGCAAGATTATAATTAATTGAAAAATTAAAATGAAGATTAGAGCTATCCCCAAATAACATGTCCTCCAATCTGCTACTAGTCTAGTTGCTTTTCCAGAACTAAAGAAAAGAGTTCCTCGAGACCAACCATCGAGAGTCAGCATCAACTCTGGAGAAGATGCTCTTGATGGTAGAACAAACCGAGGACAAGAAGTAATTGAAATTCCCCATCATAAGCCTTTGAAAGAACCTAGCCCTGAGAAAGGATAAAGCCACAAAATTTGTATTCATAAGCCTCCATATGAAACTAGCCTGCATGGAGTCATTGAAGAATCCAAGATTCATGATACCCAAGCCCCCTTCATCATAAGGCTTACATACTAAGTTCCAAGAGATTGTTGCAAGCCTCCTCTCCATGACACCGACACTCTAGGTAAAATTCCTGATAGAGACAATGATACTCTTGAGTAAATCAATTGGTCATTTATATTCCATAAAAGACTATACAAATTTTGAAGTAATGCTAGATTTCACAAGACACACTCTTCTTGCCATGGAGAAATATTTTCCCTTACATGTTGATAATTGTATTCTTATCGAACTGATAATTTCAGAGAAATAACAAGCTTTTGGTATTCCCCAAAACAGAGGCACCACTAAGTAAATGAATGGAAGAGAACCCTCCCAACTCCCCATCACTTTGATGATGTCATTCTTTTTGGCTGAAGAAAAGTTCCTTACAAAATAAACAAATGACTTATTCCAACTAACCTCCTGTCCAGAAACCATCTCATAATGGAGAAGATCCCTCTTGATATTCCTGATATTTCTCTTGTCCCCCTGAGTAAAGAGAATAATATCGTCAGTATAGAAAAGATGAGATGGAACAACCAACCCTCTTCCAGCATGACCAGTCATCAGCATCCCAATACAAGTCATAATGATTAGAATTATGCTAAGATAATCCTCAGCAATAGAGAAAATAATAGCTGATAAGGGATTACCCTACCATACCCCTCTTGAGCAATAAAATTATCCCTCTGGGGATCCATTGATAAGGACTGAAACATGGGCAGAACAAAAAATAGATTTAATCCAACTGATGAAGACACCAGCAAAGCCATACATATCAAGGAAACTACAAATAAAACCTCAATCCATTGTTTCAAAGGCTTACCTGATGTCCAGCTTGAGAGCAATGTTTCCCCGCATGACAGGACTTTTCAGAAGACTTACACACTCTGAGGCTATAATTAAACAATCCGCAATAGAACTCCCCTTAATGGAACCAAACTGGTTTGCAGAAACAATCATTCTAGCAATAATTGAATGTCTGATGGAAAGAATTTTACAAATGTTTTTGTAAATAGTGTTGACTAGAGAAACAGGCCAGAATATGTGAATTTCATTTGCATTATCCACTTGCAGAATAAGAGCAAGAAACTGGGCATTCAACCCTTTTGGAAGATACCCACCCTTGAAGAAATTAATGACCAACCTATAAACATATTCATTACTGATATCCCAGAAACATTGAAAAAATAAATTACCAAATCCATCTGGTCCAGGAAAACACTTAGGATTTAGACGGAAGACAACATCCTTTATTTCCGGTTCAAAAGGAATAGAAGTAAGACTGTCATTATCCGCCTGATTCACAAGCCTTGGAATCACCCCACCCATGGGATAAGTGGTGGAAGGAGGCCCATTGAAGAGACTTTAGAAGTAAGGAATGATATTATCAGACAGATCCTTTCTATTATCAATAATTATGTCCCCATTATTGTTAAGGGAGAGGGGCTTGGACAACCTTATAATTCTTTGCAAAGCATTGAAAAATGTTTATAGTGTCACCAAATGAATATATTTTTATAATCAGATAGAAAATAATTAAATTGAAATACTTATTCAACATTAACCACAATCATTGTCAATTTTTCGTGGTCATTATATTAACACATTAAAATACATTGTAATATCATCATACTAACATTTAGGAATATTCATATGATCTGATAACATAATAAGTAACCAATTTTTTTAAATTAAACATTGAGAGGATAAACATCATTAAATAATATTAGTATTTTCAAGCTTCATTTATTGTTAAAAAAATTGGTTTCTAATGACATGATACAAAATTTTACCTCTAGTATACAACAACCATATCTAATGGTAGAATATTTTTAAAAAATGTTTTTTTCATTTGAAATAGAACCATCATATAGCCTTTGAATGATATCCATATGTCCCATATAATTTCCAATTCATTTGTGACCTTCCCCCAATATATATCTTCCCTAAAAATTTAAATTTCATTATTTAATAATTATATCTCATAAAAATTATCTATTAATGTGATACCCACACAAATTTTATATCGAAACCCATAATCTGTAACTATACTCATTTCAGAATTGAAATATGAAAATAACCTTATAGATTAAAATTTTTCTCTACCATTCCTTATTTCATGGATTTGTATTTTTTACCCAAGGATTCAACCCCAACATTACATTTTAATAGTGTACATATAATCTTAAATTCATAAGTTTTTGGATTCAATACAACCATGAATATTATCAAATTTAGATCACATTGGGAGTAATTTTATTTAAAATATCATACTCAGTATACCCAAATAAAATTTCATTATAAATGAATTTTATATAATACTTAAAATAAAAATCAATACTGGTTAACTGAAAATCATTCTAAAGATAATAAAATCCATACTGTGATAATTACAATGTTTTATATTCCCTATCTTATCTTCCATACTTAAAACACATTCTAAACCCAATATAGAAATTTAAATTATACTTCATATTATAATCCAAACATTGGATAAATTAATGTGTGTCTTGAAATTCTTGTCTTAATTAATATCTCATTTGATTTGTGACACAACACATCACATAAAACTTTAATGCATAACATGTACTAATTTAAAATGTGTTATCTAATATAGAAAATTAAAATATAAATTTGTTGAAGTATATTTAGAATCATAAGAAATTTCATATCTTGAATACATCCTTAAAACATTCCATGGACATCCTTTCTTTATATTTTCTAGGATCAACAAAAATAAAGTTGTCAAATATTATTTTCCTGTGGAATTTAAATTATTGAATCGAGATGATGAATTTTGAGAAAATTGTGTAATTTTTTTGATTATGTAACATCTCTAAGATATTCATTACGTGTTTTTCATGAGCCACCACCGTACAAGGTTGTATTATATTGTAATAAAAAATACACCAAAAATGTATCTATAAATATTTTTCAGACATAGATCACCAATTCCGTGAATAAAAAATTTATATTTGTGACTCCCAGAAGCATGTACCAAAATTCATAGTGGATGTATCGACATAAAAATTTAATATCAAGGATTTCGTCTTCAATAATGCTTAATTTATGGTTACCGGAACAATTTTTAATCCTAGATTCTATTCTAGTGCCTTTATATTGACACAAATGATAACAAAATATTGGTGTTGGATATTTCTTCATTCATATCTTATGTTTTATCTTATTACATTCATTGATCTAAAATAATCAAATAAATACTTTGTTAGAGAAAATTCCTAGTATTTCCAAGGTGAAATCATTCATATGAATGAATCCTAACAACCTTCGACCTTTGAGACTCACCTATACATATATTTTTAATTTTAGATATATGTGATAAAAACCAAAATAAATAGAAATTATTTTGAGGAAAAGGTTATTGAAAAAAATGTACATATTTTTGGGTTTTAACAAGAAAAATCATAAAGAATTTCACACAAAAAATTTCCACTATTATCATTAGGGGACACAATTTCATACATTCCATTCTTCTTAATGAATATCCTACTAATTTGAAAAGATAAATCCCCAAAATATGATGTGTTTCTATTTTACCTAATAGAATAAACATTATACAGGACTATAAAATATTGGGTTTTAGCAATTTCTGTAAAAAATAAAATTAATAATAATAGTCAACGTTCCATGAATATAAACTTGTAATTTATTTCGATAATTGTTTCAAGTGTTACCTCTTAGGTAATATAAAATACCATGAGATTTCAACCTTTAAATCTTTATCAATTATAATAAAAATCTAAAAACATTATCATCCTTTTGAAAAAGTGGTCTATACATCATTTATATGGACTTATCAACTCCAGTCATAATAACTAGTCATCAAAATATTTTCATGAGATAAAATAATTTAATTCTCCCAAATCAATAAACGAATACATAACTATTAAAGATATCAAAATTTAATGTCACGGTATAGATAGTCTCACATCAGCCTCTATCTACTTTTTTTCCAAATAATTAAATTAATTACCTTGAAATTTTTTAGGTGATAGTATTTATTCATTATTATGTAATAAATTTATTTGATAAGTCCCCAATTTTTCCGAATTAGTTTTTTATAAATTGGAATCATCAATACGTGAACCAAGTTTAAAGCATCCAATGAAATTTCTCATGACAATTTCTTTTATTATTATTTTAATATTCTAGAGACACTATATTGTTAACATGGAAAGGATATGATATACATTTTGGGAATCTAAAATACTAATTAAAATTATTGATAAAAATATAGTGGGATAATATCCTGTGTGAAATTAGAATATTAACCTTTTGTATTATGTATAACATATACCCATTACTTTTTTCTTCCACTAAAGTAATATTATTATAAACATGGATATGGAAATATATATTAATCTTTCTTAGTATGGTAAATGTACATCACTACTATATTTTCATACTATCCACCTATACATAATTAGGATGTATCATTGTCGAGTACTTGATCATATATAGAGTTATAGTTGTGTCTTAAATGCTTAATTATTTTTCATTTTTTCATCACAAACTCTAGTACATGAATTAAATAGTAAAAATGAATGATTTATAATCCATAATGTGTATATTAAATTACATTAAAAATAAGAAAAATTGTTCTCTAGAAATATTCATATCTTCAATGAAATACTTTTCATTGATGAATATTTTAGAATAAATTCTTCTAAAGAATAATTATCTTAACCCACTTTATCTACAATCTCTAACCATTTCTATGAACATCCAATCATCATGAATGAGTTAAACACTCCCTTAGATGCCTCCAAAAGTTTTTTTAACCCAAATATTTTTTTATCTGCTACAATCACTCCAAAAAAATATATAGACAATCATCATCCCAAAATAAAGTTGATCAATTATAAAAAAAATTAATTCATCATTTCTCATCCATTGTGCTATCATAATTATAATCTCTCAAAATCCATTGGATTTCGTAATCAACATTGTTTAGTAATTATGGATCCTTAGTAGGATTAAATATATATCTATAATCAAGTGATTTTAATATTATTATAGATTAAATAATTCAATATCATATGGAACAAACATTCAAGACTCCACACACATCTAAAAAATCATATATTTGTTTCTATAACATAATATTTCTATTTCATTTCCCACCTTTTCTACCAAAAAACAATTTTTAATAAAAATAACATAATCTTTTATTTATTTTCATTACAATTCCATTATCAAAATTCAATTTAAAATATTAAAAATCATAGGGATTGTGGGAAATCATTTTATGAGAATAAAATATATTTCATTAAAAAACATACTCATAGGATTTGGTTCCTCGAACATCGTGTTAAGATTCATGAACACTATCTGACCTTGAAACCATATAGTTTTAGTTTGAATAAATAAAAAAATCTGATAGGGTAATCAGTAACCATTGGTTCACCCAAAACATATTTGTAACTTGTGGTTATCTACAAAAATATAAATACATATTTTTTTGTGTACATTTTCATATCCAACAGAGATATTTTATTCACATTAAATACTTATAAAAACTAAACTCAGAACTATGTATTAATTGTATTTTTTAACTGACTTATAGATGACTCAAATTGCATGTCCAAAAATAATAAAAAAATCTCCTTCAAGAAATTCCCTTAATTAAAAGAGACTTGATACTAGTGATACAAGTTAAAATAAACAATATGGTAATTACTAATACTCAACATACATAAACAAAATTTATAATCCTTGCTTGTGGTATGTAAAATTATATTATAAATTTAATGTAATGTATAATTAGTGAAAATAAAATAATTTTTATAACATTCAACACTATGGAAAAATGAAACAAGAAGACTGAAGGTAAATTAATGTGTCTCAAATTTTAGAAATTGATTTCTCCATCCATATAATGAATTTGGATATATATGTCACCATTAGTAATTTAAAATTCCTTTATTAACAATAATAATATGATATAATTTATATATTCACACTAATCTAAATAGATATTAATGAGTATAAAATCATTAATAATTTCCATTCATTACAAAAAATATCATTATATTAGAAAAATATATTAAATATTGTGTTATTATATATTAAAAATTCAATATAGTATGAACTCAAAATTTACTTATAAAAATAAATTAAAAATAAAATTACCAATGTCAATGATATTACTTCAGGATACTCTAAAATACAAATTTTATAGAAATATATAAAACATAAAATTATATTTTTATATGAAATATAAATATATTTTATTCTTTGAAAACAACATCATAAATAACCCATTATTTTTCCATGACACCAAAAATTCATTATTTCATATAAATCAATGGGAAGTCTATTTATTTAAAAATCACCCCTTAAAAGATATAAAGTCTAAAATAAATTTATCATTAGATGGTTGTGTTACAACATTATCTTTTATAATATATTTTATTAGTTACATTAATATTTTACATTAAATACTCTACTATAAAATGATAATTTATTAGTTTTCACATTTCATAAATCAGATAATATAATTAATTATCTCTAATTTTGATTCATTATCATAATAAATGAATTATTGTCTTTAAAAAATAATTCCATGAAACTATTTCCAAATATTCACTCACACATAATGGTATTATAAAATTAAATATATTTATATAGTTTATAAAATGGAAACATTTAATTCGGTATACTCTTAATATAATACATTGAAAATTCATTTATAAAATAAATCAAGGGTTATCATGAAAATATGTATAGATAAAGAATTTAATCATCATACCCACTTATAAATTAATAAATTCAATATCTATAATGTAGAATTTATCTTTGAAACATGTATATAGAATCATCTTCATTACCTCCACAAATTCATCAATTGATGATATTTTCTACAAACAAATAAATATTATTATAGGGTTCCATAAAAAGTATTAATTAACAATTAAAAATATATTATATAAATATTAATAAAAAATTTGGAGTTAATTAAGAAATATTTTCAAGAACCCATGTTATACTCACTCCATGACTGCATAACCCCCACCAAAATATAAGCTCCCCTTGAAATTTTGGATCGTTCTTATCTTACTCTTGTGTTTGGAAATGATGAAAAATGATATTTAAAAGTGAAAAGTGTAAGAGAGTGTCATGATCCTTGAGAAATTTTTGTGTGATATATAAAACACATTAATGTATCATTCATTATAAAATCAATAGTTGAGTTTAATGATATGTAGTATCATAATGGAAGTTTATATATATAACCACCCATTCCTCATAGATTAATATTAAAACAAGAATTAATAAATTAGGAAAACCTTTCATCTCCCCATATTTATTCATTCCTCTTATATTTTAAGATATTTGTAGGCCTCTCAATAATAGGAAAAATAATTTCATGCCCACCCTATTTAAAGATCCCATTAAACAACTCTTATTAAATTCATTTCACATTATGTAATTAATATTTAAAATAAAATTAATTATTTCTCTTACATTCCATGTAACTCCCTAAAATAAATTAAACACATCACTATTGACAAATGGAGGACTTCTCCAAACCTCTCCCATAATTCACTAAAATACCCATATTAAATTATAAAAAATTAAATTAATATCAAATCACACTTTAATACATTGAATGTAGTCATGTACCAAAAATTATCTATATTCACATAATTTGGAAATATCCTTCCCCATACCTTATAAATATTTAATCCATAATACCAAAAAAATTATCTAAATTAAATTCTTCTTGATAACTCCTTATGTGATAATAAAATAATTGAAATTCTATCACCTAATACAAAATTAAATATAATAAATCATTCGATTTAATATCCAATAATTATTACTATAAAACAAAACTTTAATACCTACCATAATAGAATGACACTAAAAACACGTTTTCATTTAAATATCGATTTTTTAATCTCAACCTATTCCCAGATTAACTTAAATAATCAAATATTAGATAAAATATTATTAATTAAATAACATAAAAAATATGTTCTTGAAAATGGAAGTCATGTTTGCAATTAAAGGATTTCCAAATTAAAAAATATGTTGGTCATGTGTTCAAAAGAGATCATGAGAAATACTATATTCATAGGGAAAATAAAATATTTTATATTTAGTTAATTTATCATGATTTAGATGTCTGTAGGCCTAGAGTGGCTATATGTGTTTTATAGGTAAATTACTATAAATGGATTTGTGTGTGATGTATGAGACTAATTGGTTTCACATATACTTAACCAACTAGTTAAAATCAAACATGTGGTCCTACAAAGGTTCTATGAACATGTTTTGTGGGTAAGAGTGTCCTTCGGTCTAGATGTTTTAATATTTAGTGAATAATAAACATTTTCACAAACACATGTGTCCCTCATAATTGATTGAGAGGAAATTTAAATATTTCAATGTGGTATCTAGATACACATCCTAGTTTTTCATAATGATCAAGGTATAGATGGACTGGGTTATTTTTTTTTTTCATAATGCTGATGATGAGTGGTTTCGTAGATGTTAAATATCATAAAAATTAACTATTGGAATGAGATAAAGAAAAGGGATATGATTTAAATGTTTTATAAGTTATGTGATATGCATCAATATATATTTTAGACCAAGAATCATGTTTTATATTTCCACAGTTTGTATTTTTTATTCTTAATAGTTATTATTTACATTGAAATATTTGTTTATTACATGATTCTTAATTAATATGTGATTTTTAAGGGATATAGGCAGAACATCTATTTTTATGAATCATGGTCAATTTTGGATAATAACATCATCCATTATTATTTAATTATTTACCAAATAATTCGACAGGGAGTAGGATACTCCTAGACTTTAGATACATCATTGATAATTATTAAAGAAATAGGTTAATCACATTAGTTAGATATATATTTCATAATTTTGGATTGATTTTGTTACTATAATTATTAGTATACATCTAAAAGTATTCTTATGTAAGATTTAAAAAAAATATTTTGACAGCCCATGGGCTACTATTGAGGTATCCAGTTACTAGAATTATTTTGTCACATACTAAGTGACCTATAAGTGATTTTATTTGTTAGGAATATTATTATATAAATCCCAAATACTTTCAATTTAATCCTTTAACATTGGATAAATAATTTATAGTTAATAATAACAGTGTCAAAGTTGGACTGAAAAATGATGATTTGTGTATTTAATATTTAATATCATGTCATTTATAATTTCTATCAACAAAACTCTCATATAGGAATTATGGTATATTTGAAGTCCGTATATGGTGGGTTCTAGTGTTTTTTTACTCTCTCCTTGATTTTGGTCTTTATTATATGTAGAAAACATATGATTAAGATATGAATTTGTTAGCTTAAAAATGTATGGTTTCTAGAAATATTATCAAGTGTGGATCAACGTTAATTAGAAATAAGGCTTACTTATTGAGTTAAAAATAGAGATTATAGATTAATTATAATTTTATTTATTCTATATTTAAATTTATATACTTGGCCATATAAGATAAATTTAGTATTATTTGATGGTTGTGTGTCTGATATGAGAATCAATTTGAGATTTCATTTTTTATAATATTATTATGGTTAGTGTTTAATTGTAATTATATATTATGTTTTGATGGTTGTTTTATTATTATTTCAATGTATTTTATATGCGTTTTACATAGATTAAATAATATCCCAATTGTATATACTAGAACATTAAAAATACAGGTCATCTTTTTTGAAATAAATAAAGACACTAGATGTCAAATCGTTACACAAATAAGTTAATTTATACGTAAATTGAGATGAGATGCTATATCAAAATTGAAAATTATTCAGGTCTTATATGTGAGGATTATATATTTATCTTTTTTACTATAATAAAATTATTATAATAACATAATAAATAAAAATAACATTGTGTTTGATAGTGTACTTGATACAAAATACTTAGTGTAAACAAATCAAAAAATATGCGGATAAAAATACAGCCATTATAACCTCATTGTTGAAATAATCTATTTTCAATGGTTTAAAAACATATGAAATATATTTATATAATACATAAATACTCAAATTTATTTATTAATTATTATAAAATAATAACTCCTTTGATAGGTAAATAATTTTATTCAATAAAACTAATTTATCCAAATAATGTTTTCTATTACTTTTTATGAGATAATAATATAATTATATTCTATAAAATTTAAACATTATATTATGTAAAAATGATTTCATTTTTAAATCATCAATTCAAAATTATAATTTAGTTAATTTAAAAAATGATCTAAAATTTATTTTTTTAATAAATAGTAAAAAATACCTATTTTTCTTCAAAAAATGTGTTTTTTCATGAATATAAAAATTTTAAGTTTGGTTTAAATTTTATTGAAAATTAATATTAAATCCTTATAAATATCATATATCCATTTATGATTATTTTAATTAAATTTATATATAATTTTGTATAACAATCATTTAAACATAAAGAATTATTTTTTTCCTTGAAAAGAATTTTTCATCATATTTTATAATATTATTGAAATATAATATCTTCCACATGTCGAGTTTGATTCATTAAAAAATGATTGAATATTTTCTATTTGGGGTTTCAAATTTTTCAAATAGATCCCTTTTTAGGGATTGTAAATAGTAATTGTGGAATAATTTATCCCATCAGTAAAGGTTAAATAGGTTAATTACTGATAAATATTAAATAATATGCTGGTACAAAAAATAATTTCAGACACATATTTTGATATCATAGGATTTATCTATATTATATATAATCATCCAAAATTTAAAAATATGATATTTTATTTTCATTTAACTTTAATTTTTATCTTTTATTTTTTTAATGAAAAGATATTAAAAAATATAAGATTCATATTTTATTAATATATATTATTTTTTATTGGGGAATCAAAAGGTAATATTTAGTTATAAATTTATATTAGAAATATTTTTTAATGTTTTTCATGATAATTTAAGATGAATTTTTAGAGATTATGTAATTATAATAAATTGTTTTCTAAGTATAACATAGTTCTTGTTAGAGGAGTAGAAACAATAAGTAAATACTATTAAAAACTATAAAAGTAATAATATATGTTGTTGTTAATGTGTGCCATGTAATTTTGATATATATATTACCGATTATATATGTTTGAATGTTCTATAATCTAATTAAATTGTTTCAAGTTGTTTTAAAATTCATATTATGGGAATAGTTTTTTTAAAATTATATTATTGGTATTGCAGTTTATATAGAGTTTGTTAAAATATTTAAAAATATTTAAAATAATGAAAGAGAACTATTTGGATTATAAATAGTGATAAATTTAAAAACATGTCCGTTCATGAGACATTTATAAGCATATATGTATTATTATATCCTATTGTTATTGAAAAATTCATTACAATGATTAAAGTGAAAATTTAATAAAAAGAGGTTAAACAAAATGAAATTGTTTAAAATGATAAGGAATAATTTAAAAAAAATAGATGACTATAATAAAACCACATATTTATTATATTTGATGAAATATCATTTTGGAACCATTTGTGTAACGTCTCAACCCAAATATCACTGAACTGGTTATATGAGGTAGTATTTTATGAGGCCTATAGCATGCCACCCCACATGCTTGAGGCTTCCAACGAGCATTGTGGGTCTAAATGTGGTATAGTGGGCAGACTATACCCACATATCAGAGTAACACATCAGAAATAACATGATGTCAACCATAGAATAAAATAGAAAATATGAGGAAGTACTAAAAAAATGAAATATAACATAATGTAATAATAATTAAGATTAAATAAAATCCTTAACACCAATGTCCTATATATAACAATGGTCACCCAATCAGCTGACCATACATGTTGGATTACATGATGGAAACTAAAATAAAATTATTGGACACTACTACTAACTCCATCCCGTAACACATACTCTCCCTCTATGAAAATATTTCATAGTGTGTTCTTGTTTATAAAAAAACTAACATTGTAGGCTCTGAACTATTATTAAACCATGGGCTAAATCAATATTCATCATTCTGATTCTGGTCAAACTAATAAGAAGACATAAGGTTATCACGCACACTATGGTGAATATATACTGGCGAGAAATGATCATAGTATTACATCCTAAAAATGATCCTATAATATGAGTCAATAAGTTCATTGTATTTAATTTTGTAAAGCCTAGTCTAGATACCACTAAAATGATAAATTAAATAGATATTAAAAACTGAAACAGGTCCACCTTCTATATTTGGGTCCTTGACACATATCATATGGACATAACACCATATTATTTTATCATATCTATTAATATATATATATATATCCCTATAAATATATATATTCATGTGATCATAACTGTACATATATAATATTGGTAGAATAATAAACAAATCAATCCATTGTGGACCCTTAGATGCCTGATCTGATCAATTAGACATCCTTTATAAAATCATTATTCATGATTTCCTTCAACATACATCATGTATCAAAAATTCAATCGTCATGAATGTATTCCTAATCCATCATATGTGATTCAACTGATGCTTGATATGCCTTAAAAAATCTACTTTTCTAGTGGGGATACATGTCATAATCCTTGTTTTACCCATACATTCTTCTAGTCACTCTAATGATGGATAAAATTTACTAGAAGATAATCATGGAGATAGACACTGAGCATGACATCCTACGAATCAATCCATATATATATATATATATTCTAATGTGTTATCTATAGGTGTCAGTCATTTGGAAGTCATGAAATTACAACTTGGATAATTAATATGGGTCAGAAACATATGCGATATTTAATAAGAGATCACTTGTGAGATGTCATTCCTACCCTAGAGGTCTCTAATTATGTTGATAATAATCATATCCATCAGTCATAGATAATAATCATCAATGAGTTTGTATATAAAATGATCCATCCTATGATTCTATCTATGTAATTCCTCCATGGAATACCATGTTTCACTCATGGTGTATATTGTTCATATAGTCTATGAATTCTTCCAAGTCATTCCTAGCATATGTATCCATCTATCACTCAAGGAATACATATCTCATTGGCCTTATGTGTCCTTCCATAGAATTTCTACTAAAATAATCCATGTTTCATTGAAGGCATATATTTTAGGTCATATATAAGGACTTGAAATGTATAATGAATTTTAGAAAATTAATTAAATTGGATCCAAGAAGTAAAAATATCCAAGGCATCCTTGTATATTATATCTAAGGAGTAGAAATTTCCAATTTAAGTTATATAATGAAATAATTAATCATATAGTTTGAATTTTTAGATACTCGGAATGACATCTGGGAATAACTGATAATAATAAAAAGGTAAAATATAAAATTGTAAGATAACATCTAGAATTCCAAATTTAATCGTACTCAAATTTTGGAACCCTAGAGTTTCATTAGAGAATACCTATCAATAATATATTAGGTTAGGCTCATCAACCAATAGTAGGGAATCCGCCTTGTTAACCATTCTCACATCAATATTAAATTGGAGAATTTATAATAACATAGTGAGGGTTTTTGGACACCTAAACCCACCACTACATCTATATCCTCACAAGATTTCATGTTTAGGGCATGTTTTATAGTGAAACCCTCTATAAACTCTACCCAACCGGACGTACTAGATTATTGTTGGTAAGTTATTGAGAACCCAATATGTCACTTAAATCAAAGCACTAAAGACACAACATACATGATAACCTCAAAATATATACAGAAATAGAATTAATACAACCTGGGATACTTATCTATTAATGTAATCATGTGTAATACTAATGGGATCCTCAAATGGAATGAAAATCAAGGCATATGACATGGGATCCCAGTAAAAAACAATTCTCATGACCTCTTAGGAAGACATACATAATGGATGACCTAAAAACCATCATTCATGAGATATTACTCATGGGACATGACGGGCCAGGGGTAGAATTATCTAGTGTAAACTGAATTCTATTGCTGGATAAAAAATATATCAATTTAAAAAAATAAACAAAATTCTACATAGGGGTACTCAAATAAAATCACGGGGGTTTCTATTGTGATCCATTTTAAAAAATACTCATAAATGAAAACCCATGATTCTAATTCCTACTCATGGTTGTATATATATGAAAAATGATGGAAAAACCAAAATTGGTGTCAATAGAAGAGTATGTGGCATGTCATCCCTAGAACATGGGGAGTACCATTACCTCCTCTGTTGGGCATGATAATATATGGGAATTTTGTATAAAATTTGATATGCAAAACATTTTTATCTAGTACATGTCACGTACCCTACTTGAGGTCCATCCCATGTACCCCACATATCTTAGAAATATACATTCTCTAACCATGTACATCTACATGGTGTGAACCCTACATAATGTTTTGTCAACTAATCTGCAGGATGATATTCCCCTACAGATTTTATTTGATAATTTACTCATCTAACATGACCAATTATTTATAAATGGTGTGAATGTCACATAAATGGTGTGTAACTCTAAATTTTTTTCATCCCTAAAGAAGATTAACATAATCAGGAGTTCCATGATAATATCATGTGTGGTTAGTATTCCCAAACAGAAGACCCCCGAATTTCATGAAACCCTATTTTCCCCAAAATAAATAGATCATCACAATAGGGGTTCTATGAAATCATAATATAGGTTTAGAGATTTAAAGGGGGAAATCTAGGTAGATCTATTGGATAAATATTAAATAAACATTATTTGGGTATAATCAGTTGAAACATCGCATGTTTCAATTTTCCTCTACAACTATATGATGATCTGAAATTTCCGGATCTCAATGGGGGAACATATTTACCTCCTTCTCAATTAATCTATCTTCATATTCCTTTTATCTATCAGTTTCATAATGATTATAGGGAACCATTGGGAAATAAAACTGATTTCAAGGAATTAACATAAATAAAACAATATAAATGAAAGAAAATTAAAAAAATAAGATAAAAAGACACACAATGTATGATCCAACCTTTCCCCTGAATAGTATTTTATTCCATGCCTTAGAACAACTCACCATTCCAGAATCAACCATATAAATAGAATCTCAATAAAATTTTCCATTAAATAATTATGTTTAAATAATCATATGTGAATAAATTTATATTCTTCGTAATTAAATATTATCTATTACTTCTTTTGATACAATTTTGACCACTCAAAATTCCACCAAACTCATGTCCATATGTAAGAAACATACTATGGGACCAAAAAAGTGGGATAAAAATTTATTTGAGATCATCTACTCTATGAAAATTACCATTTAAAACTATTTATGTATCTAAAAGAAAAAAATTTATTTCTCCTCAAATTCAATATCTGAAAAAACACGAGTCCAAGAAATATCCCAAAAAAACATTATTTCCCCTAAGAATCATGGGGTGTAAAACTAGTAGCCATGCTCTCACCCAAAAAATATAAATAACATGATATATGGACTATCCAATAAGTACTCTCATTTAATCAACAAGTTTCCCCTATAAATAAGTCCTTAGTTTGAGTTCACCATAAGAAAATCATTATTTATGATTAAAAAACTGTCATCAATCCCAATAACCCATGATAATTCTAATTTGGAACTAAAAAATGTGTCGATCCACCCTTAAACAACAAATGATTTACTCCCCACCAAATGCATTACATAATACCCATCCCCGAGAACAACCTCAACATGATCACTTATCAACCTAGGAAATTAATTTGAAAATAAATTAATACTAGTTTAGGGATGACAATCTTTAAATGTACTCAAAATTATATCAACATAGAGCATGATCACATATAGCTATAAGTACACTGATATTCAATTAAAGGTTTACACAATTCTCTCGATCCATGCTCACATTAGATCATGCTATACATTCTGATAAACAACACCTAACACCATATATACAGATAGTTCATGTCCAAGTATATAAATGTTTCAACCATCTCATAGTGCTAGATTTATTATCGATGTATCATCTACTATACTGGATCAGTAGAAATATAACTATGACTCTATGGAAAAAATTCCCATGGAATTTATCTAAATCAATGGTACATATGATACATATTAACTCCTACTAGTTTATTATTTGAACGATACCATACACTACTAGCATGTACCACTATTTCCCTACGCAAACACTTGTGAGTTGATTATTACAATGGTAATATGGCCATGTACTGTATCCTTTTAGTATATTGAAGCTAGAATCTCCATATGGCCTAATTTTCATAATTATGAACATGTCCTATACCCAGATTTGTTCTATGATCTCTAATCACACAGTATTGTTCTTGTCAAAATATTTAAAATGACCATTGACCACTTTAACAATAACGAAATCACTATTCATCTATTCGAGGATCCAAAATTGTCAATAATACTGAAGAATTTATCGAAAAATAATATAATAGAAATTATTTATAAAAATAAAAACACATAAACATTGAAATATCAGACAAAAATAACTTACTAGGTATCGATCTTAAATGATCATATAACATTTCCCATTGTTTAAATATACATCGAAAAACACATTCCAAACTCACAACAAGGATTCACTTTAATAAAAATAATGTAAAACAACATGGTCCGGACAAATATATTAAGGGCCTATGGGTCACACACATAGAAAAACTAATCAGGTCTCCCAACTAGGTCACATTTACTAACCAGTTAGCCAAAAATATTAAACCTCTCAGAAGGGGTTGAAGATCACAATAACACATAAGGGTCAAATATATAAACACAAATATATGGGACTTTATCCCCTAAAATATTCCTCTAAAATAGAATATCTAAGGAGGTCATGAAACCGACACAGAAGAGATATTAAAATATCAGTCTTCATTAATACATATATGGTTATACTTTCTAGATCTCTAATTCACCAAAAATGAAATGGGACTTATCGACATGATACTCAGAAATCCTACTCGATAACCACAAGTAAGGTTTTTTATGAAATAATTATATTCCAATCTATAGTGTAAAGAAATTTATAGATAGTCACTAAAATTTTTAAAAATCATAAAAAATTATTGAAATAATATAAGAGGATCAATAATTGGGCACTATGTGCCCATCAACCTACAAGTTTCAGTGCACATATCATGCATGAGGATTGATTCATCAACTACCTGATCAAATGACTCCATGTAGTTCCTCATAACCTACCATTATAATGAAATATATATGCATGATAGCATAATAGATTTGAATGAAACCAAAATAAAATATTGGAATACTCAATTTAGTTATTTATTGACACATAAACAATTGAAAACTATCGTCAATAATACTCACACACTTGTGGGTCTATAATATTTGAATCCCACATACCATATATGATTCATGAGAGATGTCATGAAATTTCATTCAATGAGTGTAAAGAAATATCTGACCACAATACAATGTTCCAGAAGATAGAAATTCATAATTTATCATAACATCTATATAGCATGTGCATCACTAAAAGGTAAAATCATATACAACTGCGACATCCCTGATCAAAATAGAAATCCCAAACCAATATCAACCAATAAATTAAACTAGAAACATTTTTTCCCAACGAACTGATTTGATAACCATAATAGGTTCTTATATATTATTAATACATCAATCTACCATATCAAAATTAATAATACAATAGGAAATGAAACAACATTGTTGCAATTATGTATCACCCTGACCTAGATTCTACTATATAAGATCACTAAGATGCTTTGTTATGAGGAATTATGTTTGAATTCTCATATTCCAAAGGCTATAGACTATCATTGAGTGGCTAAAGGGGTTATATTGTAAAGAGTATGAAATCATATTAGAGAAACACAATTAAAAACAATAGATATCAACTATAGTAGTAAATAAAAAAGAGTGAAAATAAAGTAAATAAACTAAAAGAGAAAATTTTATTATAATAAATGGAATACTATTAAACCTTAACATTCATGTCAACCATAAAAAACTAGTTTCCCATGGTGATGTCCATAAATTAAAGTTTACATAAAGGAAACTAAAATAAATTTACATGGGTCTACTATTAAATCTAAGGAAGACAACATCTCAATTCTCTAAGACACTACCAAAATACTCAAAATGGATGATAAAAATTAAACACAAGTGTCTCCACTTAATAATGATACCTTGGTCCCTGGACCTACCCATCAGGTAATATTTTCTCAACCAAAAAATTATAAAAAATGGTCTTCACACACAACATTCTATAGTTTATGGGTTGAAAACTAATAGCAATATGCCACACCAATGATTAATCTATATACGGATCCATAAGAAATATGATTATCCAAGATGATAAACAAATGAAATTAAAAAATGATATAATGAACAGAAACAAGATGACAAATGATTTTTGGGTATATGACCGTTATTTTCTACACATAACACCATCTTATATTAGTACATCGATGAATGTAAACATATATATATTTATCCACAAAAAAATAGATATATATATATATATATGTGTGTGTGTGTGTGTGTGAAGATTAATATATATATACTTATATAATCAAGACATAAAATCAAAAAAAACTCAATCCACTGTAGTTTCTTAGACCCATGAATCAATCCACAAGATATCTTATATAAAGTAACTGTGATGAATGTCAGACCACTAAAGGCCAGTATCATTAAGAAGTTCATCATATACATAATCCTGATCGACAATAACCACATCATCTAATGAATAAAATATTTCAATGAAATCTATTCAATAATATGTGGATACATTTCCATATCTAGAGATCACACGTACTCACCTCCAATTATAATAATGAAGGATATCATATACTGATGACAAAAAAATTAAATTTTCATTGAGGTATATTTCATGCATATAATGTAATGTGAATCTAGCCCAACAAATATGTACCAATTCCAAGAACATATTCAATCATTCCAATAGAAATCGAGAAAATTCTTAAGGGTTGGACCCTTGAGAGATGTATAGCAAGAGATAACCACTGAGACTTCATGCCCACCTTGTGAGGTCTCACATTGGGGGAGCACAGTCATCATAATATATCATGAGGAAGTAATCATAAATGACTATTTATATAAAAAACTACTATCTATGAGTTTTTACATATTATTCATGCATGTGAATCCTAGTATCACTGAAGGCGTACAAATATCATCAGGTCGATAAGTCCTCCCAAGCGATTATTAAAATGAGATTCCATGAATCACTCAAGGTGTAAATATTATGTCATATCCATTGAGTTTAAGTTTACAAGGAATAAATGTAAGATAAAAAACTAGATAAAATGAGCATTATTTTCTATGGGGTCCTAGTTGTTCAGACCCGAAAAGTATAATTTTTAAAGACATCCAATAAAACGTAACAATAAAACATGTAGGCTCATCATCCATATTTAGAGAATCATGTTTGGTCGTTCCTAATAATAATTGAAAGGATCGATATTGGAATTATAGGATGTATATATGAAAATATAAATATTATAATGCTCAATATCCATATCTTATGACATACATCTGGGAATCTGTGTCAACATTGCATCACATCAAGATCATCAGCCAACAACTAAGATTCTTATCAGAAAATCATCAATGCATTAGTAGTTAATGGTTGAATGCCTAAGTAAAATGGAGTGGGTGGCTAAACACATTAACCAAACACTAATTATCTATCTTCAATATCATGAATTATCTGTATCGGTTCTAAGGTGACACCCTATACATCCTCTGCCAACCCTAATGTAGCTGCTTAGGGTCTGCCAAACCTCAAGGAACCTACTAGATCCCTCAATTAAAAAATATTTAGAGGCATCCAACATGATAACCTCAATGTATATGCATAATAGATTGGCATAAAATTTATGATCCTTATTAGTTAAGGTTAAGATAAGGAGTCCAATATGGGATTTTTTAATGTTTTGTAGATAGAGTCATTATACAGAGGATCCTTGAAAACAAATAATATCACGGATTCTAATGCCATAATGGAAAATCATGCAATGGATACATCCTTAATGGAAGATATATGAATCTTTAATTCAAGTATATTTCTAATTGATCATATCATACCAATGGTTTCACACTACATAAAAAACTAGATTGAATTATAGGATGAAAAAACTCTAATATGCAGTATACTCATGGAAAGACATACATCATTCACCAAATCAACTCAAGGGTTTTTCCTCATGGTATACAAGAAAAAATACATAGAAATTATAACACATGTGTCCAATTCTTAATATTGGCTATAAATATTTTCTGTAAATATAAGATCCAAATGAAAATTAGCAAAAAAATATAACAATGGAAGAGTACAAATAGTGACATCCCTAGAACATGGTGTGTACCCTCACGACATCCCCTAGGATGATTCTCTAACAAGACATTTCATGAAAAATCCCAAGTACAAGGTATTCTAATAATGTTCAAGAATGTACCCAAAAGGGGTACCAAAATTTAGACCTCACATTTCTTGTACAACAATATATCATGGATGCGTACCTCTACACAGCGTCCAACCAACACAGTGTATAGTTGTCTACACGACACAACTCTATTCAGCTCACAGGATTGTCTAATTAAGTAATTGGATTACACATATGATACCCCAAAAAGGTGTTTATTCCCCACACTTGGTGTGTACCTCTAAAAACATAATCTAAAATTGAAAAGAATAACATGTGTTGAATTTTCCTTAACAACACTTCATGGGATTAGGATTTATGATTAGAAAACCCATCAAAATGCGTAGAACTCATGTTTTTAAGCCAAATTCAACATATTGACCCCAAGCTTTCCTAAGAATTTTTAATGGTGTTTTATAAATATAAAATAGAATATATATTATGATATTGAAAAAAACATAAACACAATCTAACTTTTGAGTGAATCTTCAAAATTGATACTCATTTTAATGCTTCGTTGCTACTATACAGTGATCCAGTGTATCTTGTGCAATGCGATGACACCTCTATTCCCCTCCCTTTAATCATCCATCCCCACCTCCCTTTTATATCATAGTTTAATGATGATGGAGGATCCCTTAGGTGAATACATGATATTATAGGTAACTAATATTAAAAGTAAAATAAATTAAATAAACGGATAAATGAAATGGAAAAGAAAATGGGGGGCCCATCCTGACCCCAATTCCTGACATGAGGTTATGCCCCTCAAAGAAAACATATTATTTTCTAAACTAGAAGTAGGAGACATAATCTTGATTTGGAGGTCCATTAAAATGATATAACCAAACATACATATATGGATAATGTAAAACTTTATATATTAAATATTAATTATTCATTATTCATTAAAATTTAAAAATATTATTATTTATAGAAAAAATGTGTTCTAGGGTAAAGACACTAATATGGTACAAATAGAGTAGATAAAAAATTTATTAGACATAATATTCTTGCATAAATTTAATATTTTATCCCTTACATGCTTTAGAAAAGAAAAATAATATTTTTTCTCAAATTAAAAGAATAGAAAAAATATGGTCCTCGCCAATGGAAATAATTTTCATTTATGTTATATAATAATATATTTAATTTTAAAGAATATTAATATTTAAATATTTTATAATAAATAATAAATCACTCAACAAATTAAATTTATTAAAAATATTTTCATAATCCATGTGAATCAGATATTGTTGAAAATATTAACCATTTTCATTATATTTTACACCTTGAATTTTACATTAACATCCACTCCCAATTAATAGAAAGACATGTTTATATGATAATCCTTGTAAAATGGTTTAATATGGGGTTAAAACTAAAAGATAATGGTGGATATGTTATAAAAAAATTCAACATTTTTTATTAGAATAATTCTACATATAATTAAATTATATTATAATATATCTATTTAATTTTTATTTTCAATTAAATGTAAATTATATTAATTAAATAATTTTTTTAATTTAATGATTTCCTATAATATGAAGTATAAAATATAACCCCTTATCTCTTTTATTTACACTATCTTCTGAAAAATATAACGACAATTATCCTAAAACAGCTACGAAATAAAAATCTATAGAAACCATGTTTCATTTAGTTTAAAAATACCACTACAAGGGTTCTTAGTAAGGGATCTATGTTATGTATACCGAAGAAAAAATAATCCTTTTACAATGTCTTTAAAATTTATTTCATCTACAACATCTCCTAGATATATTTTAATAATAATAAAATATCAAATCTTGTTCCATAAATATATTTATATGATATTATGATTATGGGAAAAGATATTTTAATATCTCTTAGATCCATAAAATTGAAGTAATCACTTATGGGTACATATGCCCTACCATCTCTATGTAGTGGTGTAATTAATTTTGCATCACCAATATAAATGGGTGGTAATAAATATTTAAATATTGAATATAAAAGATATTTTTAAAAAAATGACTCTACAGTAGTTATAAGATCATATATCCATTTATAGCCTCTATTTTTTGGAAAACGAGGACATCACTCATGCATATGTTTGGACGACCAACTTCAGAATGCAATGTGTTTCGTCTTTAATTTCAAATTTACATGGATGTTAATGAGGATAAAATAAATTGATATATAATAAATATATTTTATAATCCTGATTCTAAATGTTGAATTATCATTTTCCATACCTACATTCCATCCTCTGAAAACTAAAAATGGTGTTCATTCATATGTATGACTTATCATCTCTATGAATGGGGTAATTAAAATTTTGATATCACTATTATTTTGATATATATATATATATTCAATAAATATGAAATTTATATCATGAATTTAATTATTTATAGGATTGAACAATGATAATTATGAAAGGAATGAAACCACTTAATCAAAACATACTTGAAAAATGATTCATTTAACACATGAAATTCTGATTATCATAAACCATTTTTAAAAAATGGACAGAAAATGTTATAATGGATCATATATTATAATATAAATAACTATATGATTATTTACTATTTTTCTAATAAATATAATTTTATTATAATAAAAATTAAAAACAATAGTCAAGACTGGCGAACATTAGGTAATTTATTTCTTAACACATTATTCATTCATTGATATATACACCTACTTCATATGCATTATTATTAAATTCTAATATGTGAAATTTCCAATGATTTTATTAATTTTTATTAATTCATGTTATTTTTATTATTGTCATTTTTTATGCATAATCACATCATTAATTAATTGTTACTTCAAAGATACAATTTTTTATGAGAATTCTTCTCAATTTTCACTCTATTTAGATATATATGGTATTATGTAGTAAATTATTTTAATTCTATATATATATATATATATATTATTCGATTTATTCCATGTGAATAACTAAATATTCAATAATGGTAATGTAAAAATTAAAATTTAACATTTTAATGTGTACTAATTTAATTGTTAACAATGAAGAAATAATTTATTTTACAATTTCATGTGTTCGTGGATTTCTATTATGTTGATTGAAATAATAATAATATTTACCATTTATAAACCACATATATTATTGTCCTATGAATATTTGAATAGTCTCTATATTTTATCTAAACATTTACTTTCATTGTTATTTTAGCCTATGAAAATATGAATAATATCAATTTTTCCACAATGAAAGTAAATGTTTAGATAAAATATAGAGACTATTCAAATATTCATAGGACAATGAATAATGTCTTTTTTTTCACAAAACATTACCATTCATTTTTATTTTAAAAAAATATAACTTATTATAAAAATATGTTATTATATTTCATTTTTATCAGGTATTTTTTTCTCCAATATCGTTAATTTTTGAAATTATTTTAAAATAATATATATTGTTTAATAAATGTTTTACTATGAATATTTTTTTATCATTGAAATTTAAAATTATTTTAATGAAATATTTCTAATTTATTCTACAAGTATCATTTTTAAATTTATTAACAGAAAAATTAATGTTTTTAATGTATAAAACATTTATGGATTTCCCTCTTCCAAAACCAGTTTATAAAATTTGATATTTTTCTATTTGATTCGAATGGGATTAAAAAGAAAAATAATTAATGAAATATTATATTAAACTTTTCACCAATTTTCATTTATTCTTCATTGGAAATTATATTATTACAAAACCAATATTTTAAATATATTAACAGAAATGTTATATCTCTTATTAAATTTGTGGTCATTAATTTTCACTAAAAAAACCATATTCATTTGTTCATTTTTGGGTATTATATTTCTCTTCATTATCCATATTTTTTCTATCATTCATATAGTATTTTATTATGCCATACACAATTTATAAACATTATATTTTGATAGAAATGTTGTTTGGTTGAAAAGGGAAATCATAATATTACATATTCATTACTCAAAACCGGTATTTTTTTAATAATGAATATTTTTTTATTAATTTAACTGATCATTAAACATATGAATATTTTTTTGGACATTCATTTATGTGTTGTAATAGGTCATCGATGGCCCCTCGATGCATCAACATGTCTCATCAAACAGTTAAATTTCTAATTATTACTAAATGGATTTTTGTTTATAGATTCCATTCAGTTAAAATATCTTAGTATATGGATTTGATGGTGATTATATAACTATATATGATATAATGAAAATAAATATTAATATTTTCATCCATTGACAATTCATTGATTATTATACGTGTCATTAATTCATTGGTTTTATTAATTAATGAATTTTTATCATTAATTTAATAATTAAATTGAATTTATTTTTCAAGAATCTACAGAAATATTTGATTATAAATTATTTAATAATGAAAAAATACACTACACAAATACCTTTTTGATCATTTTATATAAAAATATATATTTTTTCCCTAGGATATGATGAAAGAATCTTTTTATGATTTTATGGTTCTAGAATATTTACATTAAGTATGTTTTATATTTTACTTATAATATAAAAAGTGATGAATTTTTATATCTGTTTTACCAATTCTAATTTACTAATCGTTATTTTTGGATGATATATTTTATATAAACTGAATTTTTTTTAATATATTGGAACTATATTACTATAGTTTTCCATTCTATAGTTGGTATAACAAACATCTAGTAAATGCTATAATATATGGATTTATAAAATAAAATCTTGGAGAATAGAAGACAATTAAATAATTTGGGAATGTTCCTAGTTGTTGTAAAATATCATAATGGTTTCATAATTTATCTATTTATTCTAACCGTACATCCATGTTTGGATAGTGCATATGGAAATGAATTTTCCACAAATAAATATTGTAGAATAATCTCAAAAATAGTACGTTGTATATATATCATCCATAACTTTGGTACAATGTGAGTGTTCCCATAATGTGAACTTATTTAAACACTCTAAGGGGATATGAGCGGGATAATAACAATATAATTTTTGAAATAATATGACAAATACAATCATATATCCCATGGAATCCTATGGTATACTATAGTGATATGAAATAATCCAAAATTTTATTCGGTTGATTAGACTATGGTTGAACATATATTGAATGTCATAGATACCCCATTTATTGTTTTATGTAATTGGATTCCAACATGAATTAAGATAATTTATATTATATTTATCGGAATACGACCCCCTGTTTTAGTATAGGTTTTTGTTGGAATGTTATTTGAAAAATAAATAATTTATATGTTATATTAGATTAATATTATTGATAATTATTGGGGTAAATATGTTTTTTTATGGAGATATAGTTTTTGTTAAATTTTTATAAAATTAAAATAAAATTTTTGGGAAAATATTTTCTTATCATAACCATGATATTGAAAAGTTATTTAGTGAAGACGTTATTATTGATTCATAATGATGATCCCAATATTGGGAATACTATATGATTAAGGGAAAAATATTTTATTTTTGGAAGATTAAGTTAATTTATGAAGGAATATAAGATTGTATTATAAAATTATGGTGATTCAGGATATTTATGGAAATAATAAGTATGTTTTTCAGAGTATATGATTATCTCATGTATATTTTTGGTACATGAATGTATGTGTAATTGATATTATTTATATATAGTAATTATTATGAGACAAATTAAATATGGGAACTAATCATTCATATTTTTGGGTTTCTAATTTGGATACAATTATATTGGAACATAAGTATGATTAACTATTTATATAATGGTTTAAAATAAAATTTGGATTACTATTAAGGATTTATAAATTTATTTATTACATTTACCAATATAGAATTACCCATGTTAATATTATTTTTATTTTGGTTAAGTATGTAGAGAAATGAGGAATAAATTTTATTTATTTTATTTATATTATAATTGATAATAAGGTTTTTTATTAATTTAGGTGTAACAACATAATATTGAATGTTCATTTAATATAATAAGTTATTGAGTTGAAATTCATTAAAGCTCAACCAAATGATCTAATTGTTCATAAAAAATTTAATGAAGTCAGTTGTGTAAATTCTATAAAGATTAATATATTAGATGTTGATAAATACCTCAAAACTAGGATGAGGATAATTAAATAATATTTTCATAATTCAACATTCATTTCAATTGTATTGATCAACTTTCACACTTTAATTATTTTTGGTACTATGTTCATTAACCTTCTTATAACCATGTTTGTAAGGGAAGAAGAGTATAATAGGGAATCATCATCTTTGATAACACATATGACACAAAGTACCAATCATAGAGTATAATGTAACACATCAATACATTATGATATTTTTCATTAAAAATAAATTCAATATATTTTATAGATTAGGATGCAGACAACACCATCCTTAAACAAGACAAGATACCATATAAAGTTTATATTAGTAAACATAATCATAGTAACCGAGCCAATATTTTAATGAGAATGAATATGGATAAATAAAGTTTGAAATTTATATGATTTATAAATAAATAATATAAATTCAATGGTAATCTATGGGTTTAAAATAAATTATTTTTCATTTTAAATAATATAAATGTTTTCTGAAAAATATATTTTTCAAAATGGAAGTTTAGCATCACTTTTCAAACCTAATTTAAAATTTATTATTTCAATAATTAATAAATTAATTAGTAAAAACAGAACTAATTTTTGAATCTATATATCTAAATAATATTTTGGTGAGTTTTTATAATATTTATGAGAAGATTATCTTTTTTGATTATTACTTCAATAGAGATTTTTTTTGGAAAAATAAATTTTCATTTAAATTATTGATAATAATAGATTATATTTTATATTCTTTTTAAAGTAAATTTAGATTAATTATAGTAAAATTTTACAAATTTTTTTCTTTGGAATCAATTTTTCATTGAATTAGAATGAAATAAATATTAATGAATCTATTTGATTTTCATTAGAATCCTTATTTTTTGAGATGTCTAAAGATTAAATTATAAATTGAAATCATCTATTTTTATGAAATAAAATTATATAGTTAGATTAAAAATTTTGAATAAATATAATTAATATTATATAACATTTTAAAAATAATTGATGATCTTATTAAATAGTAATAATATCACAAATTAACTAAAAATGTTAATGTAAAAATTAGATAACTTGGGGTTATGTGAAAAATGAAATTGTTAAAATGTCCTAAACATTTTCAAACACCCATTAACTGGCCATATATAGACCTTATAACCTCTATGGTATGATAATAAACCATTTTGGAGGATTCTGTCCAAATAATGACATGGGTACCGCAATATCATTTGAAATATTCCATGTGTGTCCATCATGAATGTATAAATGGTCACCAATTGTCCTCAAATCATCACAATTAAAGCACCATTAGTAGTGGAAAAAAACCAAAAATATATATTCCTCACATCCATACCAAAATCCTAGTTTCATTTTATATATTACGTAGTCCTCATAAGTAAATGTTAGGAATAAACCTAAAAAGGCTCTCTGAAGAAGAGGTAAAATTTATAAACATAGATATTTGTTTTATTTAATTTTTACCTCCTTCAAATATTCTTTAACTATGATAATTTAATTAAAATAATATCAATTATATTCATTTATTTTATTATCTTTACCTGATATCCTTGATATTTTTTCACATCAATCAATTGGGTTTTGAATATGTTAATCATGTTTATAGTGGAGTACAGCTTCGCGAAGCGATTTAATTCATTTTTCTACATAAATGATAGAAATATTTTATTATATTATGATTGTGTTTCTAACTTGATAATAAATATAAAAAATAATGTCATATATTATAATTATTTTTTGTGTTTCATTATAATTCAATATTTTGTTCTGATTAGTAATTAATGATTAATTTATTATATTTTGTATAAGTAATATATATATTTTATAGTATTCATACTATAAATAATAAACCTTCAATAGCAAATGTCATACTTTATAAAATTAATAGTTATTCTAGAGTTTGAATAATTTAATATCTCAATTAATGTATGAATGAATTTAGATGAGATTTTATATCACTATTGATCATTATTCATATTTGATCTATGATGATTATAGAGTCATCTTAGTGATTATAATAACAATATTATAATATCTAGATAATTTAAAATAAGACTATGTTTGATAGTATACATGATATGAAATACCTTTCTTAAAATGATCATGAAATATTAATATTAAAATATATCAATTATACTCTTGTCGTTGAATTGTTCTGTAATAAAAGGATGTAATCCATTATAAAATTTGTAGATGCGTCTTAATCAATGCAAATTCATTGATTAATTCCTAGAAAAATAGTCCAAATTTAGTAAAATAATATTATTCATCAACAATATGATATAGAGAACAATATTTATTTTAGTTTATATGTGATAATATATCAATTATTTTTATATGTTTTAGAAATTAATTTTTTTAAAATTACATTTAACACCCCAGAATTATAAATAACAACATTTCATTCGATAATGGGAATTGAAAACATCATTCATTAAATAAGGGAATATAGTATCAAAATAATTTTTCATATATATAATTTTTAAAATGGATTATATATATTTCAATACATTTAACAATAAGTTAACTTTCATTACATGATGTAATGACCATTCCTAAGATATTTCGTTACACTCAGGAGAGATCTTCCTCGATGTCTTGCGTCAAATGAAAGACTGGGATTTATCAAACAATAATATATTATTAAAATATAATGACATATAAAATAACAATATATTTTTAGTCATGATTAATAATAAATTATGTTTTATACAAAAATAGTCTTAATTATTTTGTTAAAAAGTAATTTGAGATGAATGAAATAAATAATTGAATATAATGTGAACATTTTAATAGAAAACTATCACTATGACCGAAATGTTATTTTATGGTAATATAGTAACTTAATTACTATTAATAGGTGATATTAATTCAATATAAATTTTATATATTCAATATAATGATCTTTATCTTCATCCATTAGGTCATTTATATATAAGATTAGAACAAACTTTTTTTTACACATTAAACCCTATATTTTTATAAATGTAATTTTATCACCTCCTAATGGAGAACCCTTTTTAAATATAAATTTGATTCATTAATTTATTTAATATGTAAAAATTATCTTCATATTTTAAATATAAACCTAATAATTAGGTTATGGTGAATTGTTTATATTTTTTTGAAACATTTCTATTTATTAATGAATAATTTAAACTACTGAATTTTAGTTTAAAACTTCATTTTCATCTATTTTCATTCTATGATTAAATTATATTTTTAATTTTTTTTAAACATTAATTCAATAATAATTTTCTACACTAATACAATGTATTCCACTGAATTAATTTTAAATTTGAAATTAATTATAAAACATAGAAAAATATTAAATGTTTTTACTATAAAAAGCAGCATTGTCTTCCCGCCTATGGGATTAAATTTTAATTAATTTATACCATTTATATTAATTGATGTTGAAAATTTTATTCCTTATTTGGGATCGACCCAATTTATAATGTATAAAATTACCAACATTGTTTTCTGCCAAAATTTTTAGTGAATGTAATTGAAATTAAATACAATTATTAAATTAAAATTACGCTTAATAAAGGACTAAATTGTTATCTTAAGAGAAAAAATAACCTAGAACCTATTAAAGTCCATTGAATAGAAATAAATCGTCTATTAAACATCAATTATTCAGTTTTTCTAGGTTGATATCTCGTTTTTTATGGAATAACATCTATAAACCTAACATGATTCTAAAAATTCCATGGGAGTCCTTTTCCTCTAAAATAATTGGCCACCACCTCTCCCCATTTATCACACCTCTCAATACACTATATCTCATACAATATCATGCCGTATAGTTTCCAAAAATTCCACCCCTAGACCTTGAAACCTCAATATAGATAGGAAAAAAACCATGGATGCCTTTTGGTATAAACTATAAGTAGTTAGCTGATAATGAGGTAACAAACATCCTTTTCATCTTTAGTTTTATTTCCATTCTCCAAACCCTAAACTATAATTATTATATTCTTATATGAAAAAATGTATAAAAAATATAATATATTTATTTAATGATAAGGTTTCTATCTAAAATTTCACTCAATTCCAACTAATAGTAAAATAACATACTATTTCTTTGTATGGTGAACATCTTCCTCACAAAATGATCATTGTTCATTTGTATCTTACCACCTCTCATAGTAGAAAATTATGATGGAAAATATATTTATAGATGATATTTACGATATTTATTTTTTCTATATACTTATTTAATCCTTATATTTTCTATACCATTAATACTTTATATTTTTAGATAAATATGATAACCTTGTTTGAAGAAATGTAGACTACTACATTTTCAGAGCGATGTGATTCGTTCACACAATACTTAGAATAATAAAAGAATGGATCCAATTAAAAATATTATTAATAAAACAACTATATATTATTTTTATTGAATAATTACCTTTATGGAAATATACTATGTATATATATCATTTTCATTATTACCCTTTTTCACACATAAAATTTTATAATGTTATTTGTGGACTTATGGAATACAACATCCTCGACATGATGTGATTCATTTTTCATCATAAGAATTATATATGTAAGTTTATATTATTAAATAACATGGTATTTATTAAATAATTATCCTTTTTTATGGATATGGTGTCACCTACATTCTTTATATAAAGATAATTGAAATATAAGAATGTTACTCATGCGTACATATGGACTACTATGTACATGATTCCATCATTGATTAATGTTTCACAACCATAAGTACTGATTGTTATTAGAAGTAATACTATTGTATATATATTACAATTATTTCATGATTCTTAATATTTATGTGATATATAATTACCCCTTTGACCATAGTTGACCTACTAAATTTATTTGGACACATAAACTGAATTTGTTCAAAACAAACAACATAAACATGCTTGTTTAAGTAGTTGTGTAAAATATTGAAAAAAGAGAAATATAATTAATGATAAACATAATAAATTATCCAGAAATTATTAAACAAACTAATTTTTATTATGAAATAATTTAGAGGATGTTCAACTTAAAGAAACCACAAGGTAAGGGATTCTCATATCACTTTTTACACCCTTGAGATAAATGACAAGTTCACCAAATAAAAATTTTATGTGGTGTATCAATTTACCCCTTTATTATATTATATCATTAATCTATTGATAATTATAGTATTTTTAATATTCATTTAATATTATTCACTAATTAGTAATATTATTTTAAATTTTTCAATGTTGTTTGTGAATCTTTGAAATTTTTAAATATTATTTTCATCAATAATATCTTTATTGGCCTTTAAATAGTATTTCCATTTGAGAAAATTATATGACCATTGTTCAATAAAATAATTCCTTTACATCTCCTATGAACATTCATGACTTTTTTCATTTATTAGTATAATTTTTTCAATCTTTGGTACTCAATATATTTTAGAACATGTTTTTTAGAAAACATGACTACATTTTACTCATAGTCGGAGAACATGTTTTCTTCTAAAATAATTTTTTATCACAATATTTTCAAAACTGTTTTTATCATTATTTTTTAATGTAATTTTTACCATTTTTTTATTTTAACAATTTTTTCAAATGTGTCTTCATGTATCTTTATTATTAAGTCATTTTCTAAACCATTAACCATGATAATGAAATTTTATTTACCTCGTATGGATAGTATGGATTTCCCAACCATTAATTCACTGATAATTTCATTTCATGTTTGAAGATTAGTTTTCAAATAAAATATTTTCAAATGATATTTCCAATGGAAATGTTTTCACAATGTTTTTCAAAATAGAAGATATTTTCATCAAGAATTTATTTAAATGATATTTATATATATATTCATTCATCGCGGACTAAGACCCTTTATTATACTCCACATGGGGTGTGTTTTATTGATACCAAACATATTCTTCTTCTGTAAGGATTATATTTTATTTTTCCAAGGATGGTATTAACATTCACTTCATTGATTACATTTATTCATATTCAAATATTCTGTTTTCTATGAAAATTTTATATAGAATTTACCATAAATATTAATATAATTTTTCATGAATTTGATTATTTTCTAAACTGTAAACAATTTTTCATATGGTGTTTACTTTCAAATAATTTTATTATTTAGAGAAATATTGATAAATATCTATACCTTGTTCAATATGATAATTCTATATGGAATAATTTTTATTTAATATAAATAATTCATTTAGAAATGCAATGTATGGGGTGGGGACTATTTGAGGAACGACCTATGGGTTGGGGACCAATTACTGAAATCTCATGGATGCATTAGTAGTCTCATGGGATTAAATATTTGTGGATATTTCAAATGATTAAATTATCTATTGATGATAAACATATAATGTTCTTGGGAAACCTCATGTTCAATAATTAATAAATTATTTTATTAATAAATTATTTATTATAATTCATACATTAGAATTTTGATCGATATGCATATGGATATATTTCATTTCTATTCATTGATTTTAATAGAATTTATTTCCATTTATCTCCCTTATATGTTTTTTCATAACATCATTCATAGTTTTTTGATAATATGGTATGTGTGTTCTAATATTTACAATGAAATAATTATTAATCATGTGGAATAATTATTTATTTTGTAATATATTTACAATATTGAGTATTTGATATCACCATTTTTATATTTCTTTCAATAGGAATCCATGAAGTGTACAATGAAATATATTAATGGATTTACAATATGGATTAAAGTTATTCTCAAATATATTTATTTAGAAAATAGAAAAAAAAAATTAGAAATTAGTGTATTAATTTTCAATACAACACTCAATAATTTATCTTGTTTACAAAGACTAATAAACACTTAGGTCCTCTTGGATATCATTAATTTTTATAATGAAAATAAATTTAACAGCAAACACTAGATCCGAGTTATTTGGGGTTGAGTCGCTATAGTTGTTATTAGAGGAAGTTTAGTAGAAAACATTGAAAAAAGATTCAGTAAAAAATAGAATAGATAACGTAACCCAAAGGTAGAAATTTAAGAAAAAATATAGAAAAACCCCTAGAATTTTGATATGGTAGATAGTCTATTGATCTTCCAAGATATAAACCCCTTAATCGATACTACTAGTGGAAGTTCTTCTAGCATTAATGTGGCTAGGATTAAGAAATCCAATAATACGTTATGATCCATACATGGTGTAACCTGGTATATGATAATGAGCCTTAATATGCACCTAGTTTGACACCCCTAGGTGATATTAATAAGTTAACTAATAATTTATTTACAAAGCATACAGAATGTTTTTGAAAATGAATAATCATGGTTAAACCTGAGGTGTTTTAGATTGATGATAAGGTGGCATGGTTTAAAACTCCAATGAAATATATTATGGATAAACCCTACATAATGAAAAGACATATGGGGAAGTAATTTTTTGAAATATTTATATATTGGGGTGGTATTGAAAACCTTATTCAAAGGGATACATAAAAGTTAGCCTCATTCTATGTTTATCTATCATATTTATTTTCTAAATTATATTAATTTGGTAGTAAAAAGGAAAAACTATACCTTTGGTGAAAATAAATCAAATCTGGAAAGGCTGCCGGTCATGAACACATTATCTAAGGATGATATAGGTTTGAGTCCAACCGATGACCTATGCAATGTCCTGTTTCATTTTCAGTTGTTTTGAGTTAAAAAATTTGATGAATAAATATTAATAATGAACTACTAGTATCAATTTTGAGGATAAGGTATAATATAAATTTGATATTTAATTTGGAAGATAGTTAATGAAAAATATTTTTACTTGTCACTCTTTTATGGGTCTTCATATCCTTTAGAAATGTATTTTAATTTTTCATGCATGGGTTTTTTCAAAGAATTTAATTTTTATTGATGTACAACCAAAACATATAATTGATCATATGATATATAATCTTATATATTAGGGATATTTTATTTTAATATCATGGTGAAAAAAAATTCTTCAACATTCAAATATGTATCTATGAAAAATGTATCACAATACCTTATTCTATGTTGAACTGATAGCCTCTTAAATCTTCATAGATTTTTGTCTTCGAGGCCCTCAACATTCCATTTACCATTTACTTGTTTTCTATTGATGACCACATCGACTCCATATAAATATTTACACTTTTCCTTCAAGTATGTATTTCAACATTCATATAATGTTGTTCTACCTAGAGACCTAGTTATATGGTAGTCCATGTGACCTTTGTACTTCTCATTATCACTTTTCTTGAGGATGTTTTACGAACCCTTCTCTTTATGTAGGATTTCAATGAATGAAATATCACCCAATGTATTAGAAAATATGATTTTAATTTTGGAGGATGGTATTTAATTTAGATAGGGATAATTTAACACTCTGAAATTATAAATTAAAACTTTTTATTCGATAGAATGTATTACATTCTTCACAAATCACATAAGGTAATATAATATTCAGATATTTTATAATAAATTTAATTACTTAAATATATTTTATAGATTTCAATGAATATACCATCGAGTTAGATTCCTTTATGTGCAAGATATATCTTCCCCAATATCTTGCATTAAATGTAAGAGATACATTTATCAATGTCTTTCACTAAACGTAAGACTATGTTTTATGAAATAATAATATATTATAAATATATAATGAGTTATAAACTAACCATTAAATTAATAGTTTTGAATAGTAATAACTGACTTATGAAAATCAAGTTTTATACATATATTGGTTTAATTAATGGGTTACAAATTAATTAGCTGTGAATATTTTAAGCAATTGAAAATAAAGAGAATATTTTGATAAAAACTAATTTTATTCTAAAAAATATGTTTTACTCTAAAATTTTAAATTATCTACAATTTTTGAGTGATATTAATTTAAGTAAATATTATATATTCAATAAAATATTTTTTATATTCATCTATTTCATTTGATTGGCATTATATTAGAAAAAACTATATTTTACACATTAAAACATGAATTTTTATTAAGTCAATTTTAGTAAATTTTAATGGATAATCCATTTTAAATATGAATATGGATACATTAATTCATTTAAAATGTAAAAATAAACAAAAAAATGAAATATAAATATTTGAATTATGTTATGATGAATTTATAATATTTTTATTAATCATTTCATTTTTTAATGTATAGTTAAAAATAATAAATTTTACTTCAAAAAATCATTTTCATGTAATTTATTAATAAGAATAAATTATTTTATTTTCTGTTTTAAATTTTAGTAAGATAATAATATAATAAACTAATACAATTTATTTAGTTATGAACAATTTCACTTTGAAATTTATTATAAAATCATAGAAAAAAGTTGGATGTTTTTATTTTGAAAACCCACATTGTCGTCCTCTCAATGAGATAAAATTTAAATTTATTTATCTCAGTTATATGATTTTAATTTGGAAAAATTTATTCAATATTTTGAATCTTTATTAATTTATAAAAATACAAACTCTCGTTTTGAAAAAAAAATATTAGTGAAAGTAATTTGAACTAATTACAACTATTAAACTGAACATAAGCATAACAAATGACTAATACTTGTAAATACGTTCCCAAATGATATATAAACTTGTAAAAACCCCGTTATATATTAAATAATAGGGAAATAAATGTAAAATAATTAGTTTTCTTCGTTTTAGATGAATTTGGTTTGGAAAGAACATGTATACAACTATCTTGATTCCAAAACTACCAAGGGATCCATTTTTTGTACATATAAAAGGACACCACCTATCCCCGTTTATATTTACACTAAAACAACATAAAATCAAACCATAACTGACCATATATCATGTATAAATTCATCCACTCCACCATGACACCTCCCCTTGGGTAGGGATCAAACAAAGAATGCCTTATTGTACAAACCAAAAGTAGTTACCCGATAAAGAGGTCACAAACATCCTTAAGCTCGTTAGTATTGTTTTCATTATCCAACAGCTATCCTATTAATATTATATGATTTTATAAAAAAATGAGGATCTTTAATATACTATGATTTTTTTATATGGTTTCAACCTACAGTAAAATAAAATTCCATCTAAAGGGTAACAAGCATACTGATTTTCTTGTATAGAAAACCGATGTCTCACAAAATGATGATTGTTCATTTTTTCATTACCACCTCTCATGGAATAAATTATGATGGAAAGTAATTTTATATATGATATATAGGATGTTTATTATTTTTATATACTTATATTTTAATTTTATTACAAATACCATTGATAATTTCAATTTTTTATTTTAATTGGATAACCACATTTGATGAAGTGTAGACTACCTCCCCCTTTAAGCGATCTGAGTCATTCACACTATATATGGAACATATAAATAGTGGTTTCAAAAAATATTATGTGACATAAAAAATAATACTTTATATTAATGACTTTGTTATATTTCTATAAATAATATATATATATATATGTATTCATGTATGTATATAATTTTCATTTTTACCCTTTCAAAAACATAAAAGTTACAACGTTCATTGTGGATATGTGGACTATAACCTCTTTGACATGATGTGATAACTTTTTCATCCCAATAATTATATATATTAATATATATGATTATATAATTTGTTACTTATGATATAAAGATTATTGTATAAAAAATTAGTGCCACTTACCGTCTTTCCATAATGATCAAGGAAAAATAAGAACATTTCTCATGCATATTATAAACTAGAACCTCTATGATTTCCACATAGATTCAATTTTTATAACTATATGATGTTAATTTTTAAAAGTACTATATATGCGTAAATATGAAAATTATTTCATGATTATTATTCTTTATAATTTATCAAATGACCCCTTTTACCATAGTTGACCAAAAAAAGTTGTTTTGACATAGAAATAGAAATTAGTTAAAACACATGTTTAAAGCATTATTGTTTAAGAATATATATATATAATAAAAATGGTAAAATAAAAGTAATTATAATCTTGAAAAATTATATAAATAAAAAATATAATTAATATATATTTATTATATATAATGTTAAAGTATTTTCACCAAAATGGAATATCAGGGTAAAATATTTTCATGCCACTTTTTACATCCCTGAGTTAAATGTCATGTTCACCACATTCATATTTTTGGTTGTTAATATACTTCCCTTTTTGATATATTACATAATTAATCCATTTATCTTAATTTTATCTTATTCCTTAATCTAATTTTATTCATTCATGTGGTTTATGATTTAAAATGATTCAAAGTGGTATGGGAAACTTTTGAATATTTAATAATTATTTTCCTCCACAATAACTTTGATGTTATTTCAATGGTATTTATATTAGGGGAAATTATATGTCCATTGTTCTATACATATTTTCAATTTTTTATCCTCTAGTTATTTATGAAAATTATAAATTACTATTTCCATTTTCACTCTCATTGGTAATCAAAATGTGTTAGAAAATGTTTTCCAGAAAAATAGTCATTTTTCATCTCTTAGTCATTGAACCTGTATACTTATAAATAACTTAATTTATTAAAAATTTTCTAATAATTTTTATAAAACTATTTGGTAAAGAAACTTTTACACAATTTTCATTTACCAATATTTTCAACGGAATCTTCTTGACACATTATAAAAAATTAATTTTTTGAAGATCTAACCATTTAAAAGGAATGCCCTTTTACTGACATAATTTATTTAATGTATTATTTTCATGATGAAATGTTATTTTGAACAAAATTTGATTCCAACCGTTTTTCAAAACAAATGGATATATTCTGAAGAACATTATTAGAAGATATTTTTATATGTTTCCCTTCATTAATGATTGAATACCATTTATTCTATTCCACTTGAGGAATATTTTATCTACACCGTCCTTAATATTTCTCTCGATGGGTTGTGATTGATTTGGATAAGGATAGTGTTTAAATTCACTTCTATGATTAAATTTATTAACCTTCAAATATTCTGTTTTCTATGATCATTTGATATTTATTTTCCCCAAAATACCCATAAAATTTTTTCAGGGATATGATTATTTCTAATATCATACAACATATTTCAAATGGGTTTTAATTGGAATTTCATATTATGATTTATGGTAAATATAGATAATTCTATATAATATATTCAATTTTGAAATTTGATAAGGAATATCATTTATTCGATATGTGTAATGTTACACACATGAAATATATGAGTTGGGTACTATTTAAGGAATGTTATAGGGGCTGGGTACTGATTAATGGACGTACCTCTATGCATAGTTAGTCTTAGGGGATTAATTAGTTTTGAAACATAGGGATTTTTAAAATGTATCATTATATTTAAAGTATTAACTGCTGGGGAAACATTACATCCTATAATTAATAATTTCCTTTATTGATTATTTATTTAATATTATTCATGCATGTTTGTTTGCATCTAAATATCCATCAGTATATTTTATTTTATTTAATCGATTAGACGTCATGTGTTTCAATTTCTTACATTGATATATTTATTTTATCTTATATATTCATTTGAATTGAATTTTTTTACATTTTATATATTTCATTATTTTCTATGCATGTCCTTCTATATTTTGTGATTATGTGGTATGTGTGTTCAACTATTTACAATTCAATTATTATTAATCTCATTGATTCAATATTTCTTCTGCTATGTTTTTTCTTTCTCGAGAATTTGACCTAGACCTTATTATGATTCATTCCAAATGAATCCATTAATCTTACTATGAAAGATATTTAAGGATTTACCAGATTGATTAGATTATTTCTTGACATTATTTATTTATATACAAGGAAAAAATATTTTTTATTTATATTATTCATTTTTAATATTATACTAATATATTTATCTAGTTTACCAATAATACTAATGAAACATCATAGGTGAATAAAGAATAATACATTTTTCATATGTATTAAATATTTTTAATTAAAGATTAATTTTACTTTAAAGGGGATGTTATGTTCGATGGAACACCTGATAAGAAACAATGAGTTTCTTTGAAATCTTACCTTGCACACAACGTTGAGTCATACTGAAAAGTAATAATATAATATTATTTTAAATTGAATTTAAAGCCTAGTCGTTGTATTGGAGGGGATGAACAGAACTAACTACAATATTATTACACGTTTTTTTTAAAATGTATTTACATTTATCGAATAAAATTTAGATGATAAAAATAGGAACAAATGTGATTCTAAGCATAAATACTGTAATATTCATTAAAAGGTTGATTTATCGCCTTTTGATGGCGAACCCTTTTTAAATATAGTTTCTAAAAATATTATATGTTCTATTTGAAAAAATAAAAATCTTTTGTAAAATAGATATATCAAAATTTACTTTGGGTAAATTTTTGGAATTTCTCTGAGTGAATTCATTTTCTAATGAATGGTGATAAATATTGTATTTTAATTCAAAACTGCAATTTAATCCAATTTATTTATATGGTCATATTACCTTTTTAATTATTTTTAAAATTTAATTAGATTATATTTTTAAAATATAAGCAAATCTTGGTCATTGAAAATAATTTCACTTTGAAATTGGATGTAAACAAGAGTCTATCTTTTGATAGTTATTATTTCTTAAAAATATGATTTTCTTGTTTTGATAGTATGAATTAATTTTAAATTAATTAAAGAAAATTAAATATTTGGAATTTGGTAAAATAGACCTAATTTTTTAATTTGGGATATCAAATAATGGTGAGGTGGAATATTTGGTATTTTTCTGAAAACATTCAATTTTTTGAGGAATAGTGAAAACACAATGTAGTAGTTTAAAAATAGAATTTTTCAATTAAAGGAATGTTTACCCCTTCTCTGAATTGAATTTAAAAAATATAACATACATTTTTGTGTTTTGTTTGTAAAATTTAGTTCAATATGATGAAATGATTTTTTGGTGAATTTTAACTTTTAATTTTTATTTATCGCAGTTAAAGTTAAATCGGGTAATTGAAGGTATAAATAATATAATAATAACATTAAATTACCCTAACATGTGTATAATCCAATTGGTTAATACATTTCTGCCCATGGTCATCTTTGGGTAAATTTTGGGACCTCATGGATCCACTAATGAGTGATAATGACGCTTTATATTAATTAATTTAAAGTAATGAAAAAAATGAAAAAAACATATACCATTTAGTAAATCAATTCTTACATGGGGTTTTATAATTTATCTATTAAACTATAAATATTCATTTTAATGCTGAAAATATTTCATGCATCCTGGATTTTTTTAATTTTTATATATCAAATAAATAAAATTATTTTTGACACCATAATGATGTAGTGGTTACCTCATTAATTAATGATTTAAATAAACAAGATTATAAAAATTAAAACAATATCCCAAACCTATATAATTCATATTTAATGCTTTTATTTCGAACAAGATTTATATTATATTTTACTTTAATATGTTTGGACCTTTAGAAACTGAAAATCATTATATAAAAAAATAATATTTTCAAACCATCCTATGGAGCTCCTCCTCCCCCTTATAAAATGCCACCACCTGTAGCCCATTACTCATACCTCTCAATCCCCTCATCTCATCCAACATCCACCCAAATAAGCTCTCAAGACCCCTCTATTACACCGAGAAGCCTTACCTTAGGCATAAGGAACTTCAAGAAATCTTTTCGGTTCAAACCAAATTTAGTTAACCGATTTAACGACAACATCTTCTCTTAAGATCCTTTCTTTTATTTTACTTCTCCAAACCCATAAACTCATTTTATTCAATTATTTTATAAAAAAATAGTATAATCAACATACTAGGTTTTTTTATGATATGAATTCAAAATATACATACACACACCTCTGTCTAATGGGTAAATAACATATTGTTTTTCAGGATGGCGAACTACTGCCTCATGAAATGATGATTGTTCAGTTTTCCCTTTACTCCTCTTATAGTGGCAATTAAGATGGAAGTATATTTATATGTGATATTTATAATATTTTTGATTGTCTCTATACTTATTTATTTTTCATTTGTAGCATACCGTTATGGTTTCCATAGGGGGTAAATACAATAATTTCATTTGTGGGAGTGCGGACAATCACCCCCTCAAAGTGATATGAATCATTCATTCCATACGTTGAATGTATAATGGATTTAGTCAATGAAATTTGATATGATATTACACTAGAATTCTAATATACCTATGTATAATTATTTTTCTATTCTATTAAATATGAAATTGAATTGAAAGTATTGTTCAGGCGTATGTATGGCTTACAGTCTCTATGAAAAGTGAATTTAATTTTTATCTCCAAATGTTATGTACTATTATAAATATATATATATATACTATATATATATATACTATATATATATATACTGTATATATATATACTATATATATACTATATATATATATATACTATATATATACTATATATATATAATATATATATATATGATATATAAGATATCTAAATCAAGAATATAATTCTATAGATAATGGAAGATTGAAGACATGAACACCTTGTAATTATAAAAAGTTCATTTTTTACATAAGTACTGAATACTAACCAAACGACCATTATTAACATAAATTATTACATAATGTTTATAACAAGATAATAAGAAATATAAAAGGACTAATAAACTTGAAAAATGTTCTTCAACAAGTAGAAATTAACTTTATTATATTATATATTAGATTAAAGAAAGAACGGGTCAGGTTGGACATAAGGTAAGGGAATTCCTCTCAATATCCATTCATTTAGGAATATTTTGATTTATACACAACATTATTTTATAAATTATATACACCCCTTAGAATTTTCATTTTATTCAGATGGAATTTTTTTTCAATGAAACGTGTTACTAAACAACCAAAAGAATGTCTCTTTTTAACGTATACTGTGACAATGACTGTTTTTCCGCCACGAGTATTACATGATATAAGGATACCTTAACAATCTATAATGTTATTTTAAAAAAATAAATACCATATAATCTATTAAGTATTTTGGTATTGAAAATGGTTTTGATAATGGATTTTTTATTTCAATATATTTAAATTATGTGGAAATGTTATCTTTCCATTATGTTTTTTTAACGTGTTATTAATATGTCATGGTTCTTGGGAATTTTTTACGTATACAGTTTGTTTCATGATAAATATATAGAGTGTCTGTCAGAGATAGATCTCCAATGAATTGGGTAACAATGTGGAGGTAAACGATAATTTTTCTCCAAACTGAATTATGCAATATACTGTGATGGGTATTCCCAATGTAACTCCCTACGTAGCTATGAAAGCGAAAACATAAGTATGTTATTTATTCCACAATTTACCTTTATGAAATATACTATGATGGTTATTCTCAATGTGAATTATTCATTTAATTCAATATTTTTTAATGTTTAAGGATGAGTCCTAATAGTTTGTATCAATGGTCAGTTTAGATCACATTAAAGGATAATATATTGTTAAATTAATATCCATAAATTATTTTTAATTTATGGTAAGAATGAAATAATATTGCATTTACAGATTACCATGTTTCTTCACATAAGATATTTCTATGTTTGGAATGGTTTTCCGTAAAGGAAATAGGGAAGCTGTAATGGGACGACATCATAAGGAAGAGAAATTTCAAAATAGTAACATGAGATTGTCGAAATATGAACTGAATCATTTGATATAGTAATGGCACAGTTGACCAAGACTATAATTATTGGTGGTATCCATCAACGAGATCATCCAAATCAACCACATAGGAACATGTCAGCAGTGGATCAATTAATTGGAAAACATCCCGCATAATTCAGAGGATCATCTGACCATGTGCCTGAAGAATGGTGGATTTAATAATTGGAAAATATTTTTGATGTCTTAGGTTGTTCAGAACTTCAAAAGGTTAGTTTCAGTGTATATCGTTTTGAAGGTAAATCCAATCGATGGTGGTCGATGGTGAAAATTATTTGGGATAGTAAAGAAGTTAATTCTCTTTATTGGGATGAATTAAAAGGTGTGTTCCTGGATAAATATTTTTCTAAGGTGGGTTGTCTTACGATGGGTAAACGATTCGTAGAATTGAGGCTAGAGGATGACTCAGTGGAAGCTTATAATGAGAAATTCACTCTTCTGAAAAGCTGTTTATCAAAATTTATATGTGATCTTGACAGTAAAATCAACAATTTTTACTTAAGATTAAATCCATAGTGTCAAAGGGTTTATCTTCCCATGTAATAAAATCTAATGAAAACCATGTTCAATGTGCGGAGAAGTTGAAAATAGTGTTTTTCAATGATCATGTGTTCTTTTTCAAAAAACAGAATAAGATGTTGAAGTGGCAGATGAAAGGTTAGAACTCTTCAAACAATTATTATGGTACAAAACATAATTTTAATGTTTGGGAAAACTGTGGTAAAAATCATTCTAGGTAATGTCTTTTGAATTCTGGTAGGTGCTACTGGTGGGGTAAAATGGGACATAAGGATCGTAACTGCACTCAAAAATATCAGGTTAATGATATGACAAAATGAGATTTACTGTCAGTAAAATTTATTAAGTGCAATGAAATGGGTCATTATGAAAATGAGTGTCCAACAACGAACTCAAGCGAGGGAAAGATGCCAGACTACAAGTAGAAAGGGGTGGTGAAATCCTTTTCAACTACATTAGTAGATGTTGGGCCATAAAATGAAGTAATATCAGGTATAATGTATTTTGTTCAGAGTATGCCAATGTGTTATTTGATTTAGGGTCTACACATTCATTAATTTCTGAAAATCATTCTACTAAATTAGAAATTTCATCTCATGATATGAATCATGAAATTTCAGAAAAAAACTGGGGGGAAATTTTGAGAAAAAATAAATTATAAAAACCTTCTTGTCCTTGTGTGTGGAAAGAATCTACCTGTAAACCTTATTATATTTCCACTAGTAGAGTTTGATTTTATTTTAGGTATAGATTTTTTTCCATTTATCTTGTGAAGATTGACTGCAGAGATAAAGTGGTTTCTTTTCAGAAATATTTTCAGCTTGTGTAAAAGAATGAAACCTTGCTTTTGATAACATATCAAGTAGCTAAGAAACAATTAAGATATAAAAAAGAATGTTACCTTGTAGATTTTGTTGAAGTCAAATAAACTATTCATATTAACTATGTGCCAGTGGTAAATGAGTATCTTGATGATTTTCTTGATTAGTTGTCTGGTATTATACCTGACTGTGAATTTGAATTTACTATTGTCCTAGTTTCTTATGCTAAGACAATTTCAAAACCCTCATATAGAATGAATCAAATTGAACTTTTATAGTTAAAAATGCAATTTTAGGACTTATTAGATAATACATTCATTTGAACTAGCACATATCCAATGGGTTCTCCTGTCATGTTTATTAAAACAAAATATGGTTTATTGAGACCTTCCATTGATCAGATAGCATTGGATACTATCACCATTATGAATATGTATCATTTTCCTCAAATCTATGATTTTATTGATCAACTTTCGGGAGCTTATTATTTATCGAATATTGATTTGAGGTTCGGGTACCATCAGTTGATGTTAATGGAAGAAAACCTTCCAAAGACCATGTTACATACAAGATACGCACTTAATGAATGTGTAGTTTTGCCTATTCGGTTAACTGATGCACCTGTGGTATTAATTGATCTTATGAATATAATTTTCCAAGAGTTCTTGTATTTGATTATTGTTTTGTTCATTGATGATATTTTGGTTAATTCAAAAATTAAAAAGGACCATGAATGTCATTAAAGGGTTTTCTTACAAACCATAAAAGAGAATAAATTGTATGGTAAATTCATAAAGTGTGAATTTTGGTTAAATAAAATTCATTCCATTGTCACATAGTCTCAAAAAATGGCATCACTGTTGATCCTGCTAAAGCAAATGTTGTTGAAAAATGGCCAAGACCAACAAATATAACTGAGATATATAGTTATCATGGTTTGGTTGGTTATTAGAGATGGTCTATTTAAAATTTAGCACGGTTATCTACAACACTAATTATGTTAACTCGAAATGTGTTAACTTCATCTAGAAAAAATAATGTGATAATTGTTTTCATGAATTTAAAATATGATTAGTGAATGCTCTAATTTTGGCACTGCCTTCTAGAGATTGTTTTTTTGTTATCTATAGTGATTCTTTGTTGAAAGGACACAGTTGTGTCTTAATGTATAATGATCAGGTAATTGCTTATGCTTCACATCCGAAGAAACCACATGAGTTAAATTACCAAATACCTGATTTGGAATTAGCTGTTGTTGTTTTTGTTTTAAAAATTTGGAGGCATCAATTGTAAGGATTAAAGTGTGAAATATATACTGATCAAAAAAGTTTGAAGTATATATTAACTCATAAAGAATTGAACTTGAGACAAAGGATATGGATGGAACTAATCAAGGATTATGAGTTCATAATTCATTACCATCTAGGAATGGAAAATAATGTGGCTGATGCTTTGAGTTGAGAAAGTAATGCTACATTAACCATATTATATTTTCGAACAATATACTTTGATTAAAGAATTCATGAAATTTTTCATATAAGTTGTTGGTGCACAACATTACTTTGTTTTGTTTTAGGTGTTAATAAAATCATCTCTATCAGACAGAATTATGCAAGCACAGAAGTAAGATAGTGAGTTGTAGAAAAAGGTATATTTGGTTCAGAAGAGTAATTTTCCGGATTTTAACATTGATAGTGATTTTATTTTGAGATTTCGAAAGAGATTATTTGTGCCTTGTGATTCACAGTTGAATAATAAGTTATTATGGGGAGCTCATAGTTCTCCATTTTTAGTTCATACTTTAATTACTAAGATGTACAATGATATTTGGGTGTTTTACTGGTGAGATGAAATGAAAAGATATATTGTTAATTTTATTGTGAAGTGTTTGGCTAGTCAACAGGTTAAAGCAGAGAGGCAGTTACTGAGGAAGATGCTTCAGTCTTTACCAATTCTAAAGTGGAAATGGGAAAATATATTTATGGGATTCGTTGTGGGATTACCAAATATATCTCGAGGTAATAAGTGAATTTGGGTTATTATTGATCGATTGACTAAATAAACCAATTTCTTTCCTAATCATGATACTTTGTCTCTTCGTCAACATTCATGGTTGTATGATAAAGATATATTCAGTCTGTATAGAGATCCCTTCTCCATTGTATCAAATCATGATCCCTAGTTTACATTTAAATATTTCAAAGGCCTTCAAAATTTGATGGGTTCTATATTAAATTTTAGTATAGCTTGTGAACCTCAATCAGATGGGCAGTCAAAATGAACAATTCAAATCATGGGTGATATGTTAAATGCTTTCTCAATGGATTAACAAGGATTTTAGGACCAACATCAATCTTTGGATGAATTTTCATATAATCACATTTTCCATTCTAGTATACAGATCACTGCATTTGAGGCATTATATGGGAAGCGGTGTAAAAATCCAGCTTCTTGGGATGAAGTAGGAGAAAGGGAACTGATGGGACTAGAATTGTTAGAAGAAATGGTAGAAAAAGATCAGTTGATTCAGAAGAACATGAGAACATCTCAGAGAAGGCAGAATGGTTATTTGGATAAATAAAGGAAGGATCATTCTTTTAAGGCAGATGATCATATCTTTCTAGAAGATTCCTCATGGAAAAGTGTGATGTGTTTTAGTAAGAAGGGAATGGTGAGTCTGAGGTTCATTGGACCATATAAAATACTAGAGAAAGTTGGATCAGTTGCCTACAGAGTAGATTAACCTCCATTATTATCCCAGGTACACAATTTTTTTCATGATTCAATGTTGATAATGTATATGCCATATCCATATCATGTTTTTTGTCCTGAGGTAGATCAGTTGGAAGATAATATTTATTATGAGGAACAACCAGTCCAGATTCCAGATCAAAGAGAGGAATTGTTGAAAAAAAATTTAATTCTTCAGGTAAAATTTATTTAGAAAACCCATATCGATGAAGAGTCCACTTTGGAATAGAAAAATTCTATAAGGGAAAAATTCACCCACTTTTTTCAAAAGTGACTAAAAATTTCGGGGACAAAATATCCTAATGGGGTGAAGGATTTAACATCCCAGGTAAATAAATAATAATAAATTTTCATATTAATTAAAATTTGTGAATTAAATGTTAATTTTACATTAAAGGTGATGTTATGTTTGATGGCATACCAGAAACACAACAATGAGTTTCAATGAAATCTTACGTTACACACAATGTTGACTCCTACTGAAAAATAATAATATAATAATTTTTTAAATGGTAGTTAACGGCTAGACATTCTATTGGTTGGAATGAAAAGAACTAAGGAAAATATACTTATACATATTTTTTAATTGTTTTAAAATTTATAAAATTAAATTAAAATTTTAAAATAAGAAAGAAACATATTTTACGAATAAATACTCTAATATTCATTAAAATGTTAATTTACCACATTTTGAGGTATAATACTTTTTAAATATTTTTTTTCAATTTTTTTTTTATTTTTCACAAAATAAAATTCTACATTAGTGTTGGAAAATCAAAATTAACTTTGGGTAAATTTTTGGTATTTTTCTGATAAAATTCATTTTTTAATGAGTAAGAAAAAATACTATATTTTAATTCAAAACTACATTTTAATTTTATTTATATATATTGTTAGATTATACTTTTAAGTGGTTTGAATGAGTAATTAGATAATATTTTTTATATTTAATCCAATGTTGGTCATTGGAAGAAATTTCACGTTGAAATTGGACATAAAAAGTGTCAATCTTTTGATTGTTATTATTTTTTAAAAACGGGATTTTTGTTTTGACAATGAGAAATAATTTTAAATTAACTCATGAAAATTATATGTATTGAATTTTTTAGAATACACATAATTTTTGAATTCATAATGTCAAATATTTTTTAAGCCGATGTTTTGGTATTTTTCTGAACACTTTCAATTATTGATGAATAGTGAAAACACTGAGTTGAAGTTAAAACCCAGAATTTTTCATTTATATTAAAATTTTCCATTTAAATTAATTTAATTTAGAAAATAAGACATTTATGGTTGTTATTAGTATGTATTATATGGTTCAACAAATAAAAATAAATTTTTGGTTAATAGTATCTTTTAACTTTTATTTACCACAGTTAAAAGTAAATATGGAAATTCAAGGTAAAAATAATATTATAATAATATTAGATTTCCCAAACATGTGTCTTAATCATATTGGTTGATACATTTCTGAAAATTAGCATCCTTGGGACGATTTTTGGACCCCATGGATCCACATAAGAGTGGTAATGATACTTTATATTAATTAATTTAATGTAATGACAAGAATAAAATTAACATATATCTTTTAGTAAATCAATTCTTACGTGATGTTATATAAGTAATCTCATAACATATAAATATTCATTTTAAATTTAAAAAAATTTCCTACATCATTGTATTTTTTTAATTTTTAGACATCAAATAAATAAAATTATTTTTGACACAATAATGATAGAGTGTTTACCTCATTAATGATTGATTTAGACTAATAAGATTATAAAAATTAAAACAATATCAAAAAACTATACAATTGTAATAAGAAGATTTTATTTCAAAATAGAGTCATCTTATCTTAAAATTTAATATGTTTTGGACCTTTATAAAAAGAAAATAATTATATAATAAAATAATATTTTCAAACATTCATAAAGAGCCCCTCCTCCCCCTTATAAAAAGACATCAACTCAAACCCATTACTCACACCCCTAAACCCCATGGATCATCCAACCACTTCCCAAATTAACTCTCAATATCCCCCTATTCATCCAAGAAGCTTTACCTTTGAGAGAAGACACATAAATGAATACATTTGGTTCAAACCAAAGGGAGTTACTAGATTTAAAGGTAATGTATTCTCTTAAGTTCTTTTCTTTTATTTTACTTCTCCATCCCCCTAAAATATTTTAATTCAATTTTATTATTATAACACTAGTATAATAAAAATAAGAGGTTTTTTATGATAAGTATTTGAGGTATACTTACACACACCTTCATCTAATGGTTAAATAACATGTTGTTTCAGTGGACGGCGTACTACTACCTCACGAAATGATGATTGTTCGATTTTCTCCCACCACCTCTTATGGTGGCCATTAAGATGATACTGTATTTATATGTGATATATATTATATTTATATTGTCTCTATTCTAATGTATTTTTTTATTTATAGAATACCTTTATGGTTTCAGGAGTGGGTAAATAAGATAATTTATTTGAGGAAGTTCCGACTACCGCCCCCTCCATGTGATATGACTCATTCGTGACATATGTGGAATGTTCAGAAGCTGGAGTTAATGAAATTATATATGAAGTTATACATGAATTATAATTTTCTATGTATAATTATGTTTTTATTACATTACATATTAAATATAAATGGAAGTATCATTCATCTGTACGTACGACTTACTTTCACCAGGAACGGTGCATCTCATTTCTTATTTCCAAATGTTATATAATGTTATAAATACATATATATACTGAATATATATTATATATATGATATCTACATCATGATTATAACTCTGGATATAATTTACCTTTGACCGCAAGAACAACTTCTAATTATAAGAAGTTTTTTTGACTCAAGTATCAAATATCATTAAAACAACCATTATTAATTTAAATGATTAAATAATGTTTATAACATTGTAATAAGTGATAAAAAATGAATAATAAACCTGTAAAAGGTTCTTATGAAAGTAGAAATTATCTTTAGTTTAGTATTCATGAGATTAAATAATGAACAGGTCATGTCAGACATGAGGTAAGGGACTTCATCTAAATCTCATTTCATTGTGGAAAATTTTGATTCATACGCGAAATTCTTTTATAAGGTGTATATACCAATTTTAATTTTTAATTCATTCAAAGTGAATATTTTTTCAATTAAGAGTTTTAGTAAATGAAAAAAGGAATGTCTCTTTTTAACGTATGTGGCGTCAATGACCATTCGGTCACCTGGAGTAATATTTTATATATAGGTTACTTAACAAGCTATAATGTTTATAAAAGGAAAATAAATACCATATACACATTTATGTATTTTGACATTGAAAATGGTTTTTATAATGGTTTTTTATGTCAATATATTTAAATGATGTGGAAATGTTATCTTTACTTTATGTTTGTTTTATGTGTTAGGAATATGTTAAGGTTCTTTGGAATTGTATATGTGTATGGGTTATTCTGTGATAAACCTTGGGTGGGTGAGCCCAAGGTAGCTCTCCAATTCATTGGGTAATGTGATTGTGGTAAATGATAATGTTTCTCCAGTGATATTTAAGTAATATACTATGATGGGTATTCCAAATGTTACACCCTAAGTAGCTGTGAAAGATACAACGAAACTATGTTATGGATGCCACTTGATACAATTATGATTTATGTTTTCTATGTGTAATTCTTAAATCTTAGGATTTCATGAGTTCTGAAAAAATTTGTATATTTCAATGGAAGAATGATTTGTTTTTTATATAATTACCCTTACTAAGATTTCTATGCTCAACCCATGTTTGGAAATTTTTCTCACATGACATAATGATGAATACGTTCAAGGATGGAATCAAAGAAAAGTCGCGATGTCTAAAACATGGAACTAGACATGACTCAGTTTCTCAAGAGTTTTTATTTTTTGATAAAATGGATACCATATAGAAGTTACTACTTTGTAATTTTTGAGATGTAATGTAATTGTTATGTCCAAATTCACTAATACACTATACATAAAGAGATCCTCAGTGTGAATTATTCATTTAATTTATGATTTTATAATGTTTAAGGCCATGTACTTATAACTAAACTATTTGGTCCATCGTTATTGGATTACATGTAATCATTCCAAATGTATTTTGAATAAAAAATTTCCTCGAAACTGTTTATGGTCGGGCTGCTACATGAAATTCATTTTAAATCATCAAGTCAAAATTATCTTACATTGAATTTTTAAACTTTTATACATGGTTTTTAAATGAAAAATGATAATTATTTATTTTTCTCAAGACCTATATTTTTATGTGATAAATTTAAAATATAATTTTTGAAAATTAGATTTAAATGTAAAATTAAATAACTAATATTCTCCATAACCCAATTAAGTACATTTGAATTATTTTGTATATATTTTTGTTTAAGTATCCTTTAGATATTAGAAAATATTTTTTTCAAAACCATTTATTAACATCTTCTTGGTCGGAGTAGATTACTAAAGAGGGGAGGGGTGAATAGAGTAACTATAAAAATTTCTGTAAAAATTATTTCTAAAAGATTTTCCCAAAAATTAGATACAACATAGTTAATCATGATTTTATGGTTATAAGAGTTTCACTATTTAAATAACTTCTTATAATGTTGATTAGTTATCATTAATCTAAATATAAGTTATTAATATTACTTATGAAGCTGTTCTACTAAGACAGAACAGTTATACCTTCTTTCCAATACTAACTATCAAAGTGAATTTAGTGATTTCTGAATTAAACAAAAGAGCAGTAAAACAGAGAAGACTAAATTAAGCAGCGAAGCAGATATGAAACAAGTGGTTCAGTCTCAAGCCAAGACCTAATCCACACCACTTGGTGATAACCTTCCACCAAGCAGTTTATATAAAAAAACTTGGATCCACACTATGAATCGGGGTTAACAATAGTACCGAGTATTGTCCAGGCCACACATGGACCTATTCCAGAGTTCTTTATGGGTGTAAATAACCAGGACACCTAGGGACCTCTTCCACACTTATCCATTCTTGTACTCAAGTGTAAATAGATGTTCGAGTAAGGATATCTTGTGTACTTTAGTTTGATGTAGGAGACAGAGTGTGTTATTATACAATAACACACACTACTCGAAATTTAAATAAAAAGATACACAACATAGGATAAATACTGAGATAGGTTTAGAAGTTCTTTGAGTGTTATTCTTTGTTGCTCTAGACATCTTAGATGAAGCAGATACAGAAGACAAGTCCTCATCGGGAAAACAAGGTGTCATTTTTCAGACAAATTCATCTTGTGTTCTTTGTGATGCTTGATAGTGCGATGATTTTCTCTAGAATACATTATACTTTGTGTATTCCTCAGTAGTGTCTGGTTGCATGAGTAAATTCTTTCTTCGAATTATCTTCTTTGTTTTAGTACACACAGTCACCTGTTTGTTCTTCATTCAAATATCGTTTCACACACTTTTCTCATGTATGTATCCTTTTGTTTCTCGGCTGCATTAATCTTTTATCTTATAGTGCACATGTTGGGGACAACAGATCGCAATTATTATACACCTCATACCATGTACGGTCCAATTATATGTCTACAAAGAAACATTAATTATGTCAGTGCATTAAAATCATTAAATATGACGTTTAATGATTAAATTGAAATAAAACAAAATATATTAGGAAATAGTGTCACATTATGTCATGGAAATATTGTCTTCTTCACATGGTGTCTGGATTGGTCATGGTGTCTGATTGTCACAGTGTCTCTTGGTCATGGTGTCTCGTAGTCACGGTGTCTCATGGTCACAGTGTCCTGTTTACAGTGTCTTATTCACAGTGTCTGCATCACTGTGTCTTATTCACAGTGTATGCTTCATGGTGTCTTCTTCACGGTGTCAAATTCACAGTGTATGCATCATGGTGTATTCTTCATAGTGTCTGCATCCCGGTGTCTACTTCACTTTTCCAGAAAGACATAACTAGTGGCAGACTTATGGTTTCTCATGCATTTCAAAATAATTTTATTCAGACTTAAGAAATGATTATTATAGAATGGATTAGACTTAATCATTTGTAAAATAAGGTATTATAAAATTAAATCAAGGATAGTATAAAGTAATTAAACTAAATGTAGTTCATTTAATATCTCAAATGGATCTTCTTAAAGAATGAAAATTCTTATTCATTAATATACTTGATTTTATATAATTTATATGATTTAACCAGGCTGAATAGGATTTGTGATCATTAACACATGATTAGTACATGAGGGGTCCAACAATCTCCCCATTTTAGATGATCAAAAATCATGCAGATTTAGATTTTATATTTGATTCAACTATAGATATAGATATAGATGTCTAAAATATAGGTAATTTTACCCATTTTGGGGTTATAAAAAATATAGAAAAAGAGAATCCATGAAATGTACCCATTTCATTAATGAAAATAATATCCAGTGCATATAGAAAAGATAAATACAAAAGCAACAACATTCCTATAAAAAAGGAGTTATCACTGTCATTGTTCACTGTCTGGTATTCTCTTTGCCTTTATCAGAAGTAGAATAGGACGCCATAGGATCTTAAGTGGAGGTAGAAGAAGGGAGTGAGCTGGTCGATAGAGAAGTTAAATGAAGGCCTTCAAAAATAGATGGAGCTAGAGTAGGAGTAGTACTATATCAAGGTAGTTGTTGATCAAGGATCACAGGCCAGATCAGAATCAGTTCTTGGATAACAGACATGGTAGTGGAGGCTAGGGAATAAGTGAAAGTATGAAAACTAGGCCTTTGAGGTGCTACCGTAGGAGCAATAATGGATGTACACTGGACATATACATTGGTACTCAAGAGTTTAATAAAATCTGTAATGATCTCCCCACCATATTTCTTGGATTTCCCAAAATCATCCTTATTCTCCATAAACTTTTCCAACAATCGAGTAAACTCGGTGAGCTTTTGGACATGGGTATTGAATGATTAAGTAACAGGAGGAATCCTTAGATTTTCTACAAGATACTTGAAATAATTTGTCATATCACCCATTGAAAAAATTCAGCTGATGTAGAAATCCACTTTCTTGGAAATATCTTACTGAAAATAATTAGCAACTTTGGAGTGGATTTGGAAGAGATCAGAAACTCTGTCACTATTCCTAATAACTTTAGAGAGAGAACCTACATTGAAACCAGTAAGCAACGTCTGAATCTCTTCTTTGACCACTGTTCTGAGCAGGTCACTATCCAAAGAGGGTTGAGAGGATTGACCAGAGGCATTAGAATCATTAATAGTGGTGGTGAGAGATTGTAGTTGACTAAACACTTTTTGAAGACACCCCATATATTCATCAGTGTGTTTGTTTATATTAACCACAATCTAGTGAATTTGTTTCACAATATGTTTGTTTCTTTCAGTGGCCTTTTAATATAAGGAAGCTAAATAATGTTGAATCTGAGACACAACATCCTATGGGGTTTTAGTAATAGCTGGTTCTACATGAGGAGAAACAAGATTTGGTCTCGAATGCATCTCTTTCTACATTTCTTTGATCATTCCTCTCAGTGTCTTCAATACATCACAAAGCATCCTATTTTCAACTATAACATCTTGAATCTCATGAAGAATTTTAGTTTGAATCTGCCAAATAACATTCTCCCACAATAAAGATGCATCTTTCTCATATAGATGTCTCACAAGAGAAGGTTGGGAATTCAGGACTTTTTCAACACTAGAAGAAATTGTAGAACCAAATTCCATTAGATCATATTTACTCACCAAGGCTGATTGGTTTGATGAAGGATCAGAAATGGGTATTGATACAGTTTCATGTTCCTTTGCAGGGGCTATATTAGAGACTGATTTCAATTGGAACAAAGAGGAACTGTCAAGGCCTTCTGCCGAGACTTGCTGAGAGTCATCCACATCATAGAAACTGGGGAATATATATCAAGTGTCTATAGGACATGAGACACTTGGATTTGGTACTACAGTAGATTTCAGATTTGGGGGTTTCTCCCACTAAACAGTTGGATCCTTCTCAGGACTGAGAGGCTTAGTGTCTTGATCTAATTCTACAAAAACATCACTGGGTTCATTACCAATTTCCAACCTAGCCACCTGAAAATCCATCTCCATATATTCCGAAGCTGAAGGAACGATTTCAGGAAAAGATTATTCCACTGGGAGTTCCTCAAGATTGGCTTTGTTCATACTAGGTAGCTCTTCCACTATAGGTTATTCCATGCCATTCATGACAGTTTATTTGGTAGTAGAGTTAGTTTCAACCTCAGGTTGAGCTTCCAGAGTAACTACTTCTGTAGGTATAGTGCCTTATTTTTCACATACCACAATAGGTATATGAGTACTATCATCCTCAACTGAAACAGTTTCACTAGGAGGCAGATTTGCCTCTTCTTCTTCTTTAGAAGTGTCCTCAACAATCTCATCTGGTTCCCTACTAGGATCAGAAATATTTCTTGGTCTTGCGGGATGTTCTGCTGGATTGAATTTCTCATAAATTATATCATTTTCTTCCACCCATTCTTTGTTCCAAGGATTAAAATTTATCTTCATTCTCTTGATAGTGGCATTAGAGAGGCATAATTCACAATCCTTAATTACTTCCTCATTAGGTCCAACCATACATTTGGAAAAAAGCATGACTGAGATAAGCTGAGAGTAAAACACTGAAGTTGACTTGGATGTGGCTTTGATATTCTCACACATATAATGAATGATATACATTCACAAGTTGATCTTATGCTAATTGTTTATAAGATGAATCAAAAACTCATCCTAATATTTCAGAATAGAAAAATCAACATTTTTGGGACTAACCAGATTCTGTATAAACATGAACAAAGAATCTTTGACTATCTATCTAGTTCAGTAGTATTGATTCTCCTTTTGGTTCCATTTCCATTTAAGGCCTTCAAATAATATTCTAGATAAAATAATTTGGTTGAAGGTGGTGGTCTAATCTGATAATCCTCACACAAGCCTTCATGAGTTATCTTAAGGCATGAAACTCATATCCTCAAAGAGAATGAGCATCTATACCCATTTATCCAGCTTATCACAGCATCACTATCACCAAAATCAAAATATAATTGCACATACTGATAAAATTGAGCTAGTAACTTTGGGTGGTCTAGTCTATCTTCTTTCTAAAACCATTCTAACCAGACTTGTTTTTCTAACACTTTCAAGACCAAAGATATAATAGACAAAATCCAATTAGGGAAAACATCTTTCTCAGGTACAACCACTCGGTCTACCATATTTGGATTTAGAGTTCCATCAGGTGCTAGAATAGGTGTAACTTTATTCTTATTTGTGTTACTTTTCATAGGAGTCGAGGATGAAGGGCGTTTCATCCTGGGCATCTATCGATGGTTTGAGAGAGAGAAAAGAGTTGAAGGGTTGAAGAAGGATTCAAAAGAGTGAATAGAAGAAATTATGAGTGAAGAATCAAGTGATACTTTCATTATTTTAACATTTATGAATACCAAACATTGAAAATGAAAAAACACGGGAAAGTAAAGAGGTGAAATGAATAATTACCATGATTTGGTTTTTAATAAACATTTATAAAGAATGTTTATAGTGAGACAATGAATGACATTTGACAGTGAGACAGTAATAGAGCATTATAGTGAGACAGTAAAAAAACATCACGGTGAGATAGAGAATGAACGTTACAGTGAGATAGTAACTGTTAGATAGTAATCATGAAACACTAACTGAGAAACCATAATCATAAAATAGTAAAGTATAAAACAGTATGATATCGAACAATAAGACATGAAATAGTAAGATATCTAACAGTATGACATGAAACAGTATGATATTTATTTGAGGTTTATCATGCCTAGATGATTAATAATGTAGTCTATTAATTCATAATTTAGTGGATTGGTGAATATATCCGCAATATGATACTCGGTAACAATGAATATCAAAGTGATATAACCTTTTTGATAATGATATCTCAAAAAGTGATTTATTACATCAATATGCTTTGTCCTATAATGTGAAATATGATTACTCGATATGTTAATTGCACTTGTGTTGTAACAGTTTATAGGTACATGCCTGAATTGATATCCATAATCTAGTAATGTATGTTTCATCCAAAAAATATGTTCACAACAACTGCCAGAAGCTATGTATTCAACTTCTGTAGTAGATAATGCAACATAATTTTGTTTCTTATTACACCATGAAACTAGTGTCTTGCCTAAAAAGTGACATTTTCTAGAGGTTCATTTTTCTATCTAACATACAACCACTAAAGTCTTCATCAGAATAACTTACTAATTCAAATGATTTTCCTATAGGATAGAACAATCCAAGATTGGGTGTATACTTGTGGTATTTGAAAAAACCACATTACAACATTTAAATGAGATTCAATTGGATTTTCATAAAAATGATCACACAAACACACAATAAATATTAAGTTGGGCCGACTAGTAGTTAAGTAGAGTAAACATCCAATCATTCCTATATAAGTGGTTTGATCAACTGATTTTCCATCTTCATCAAGATCCAACATACAAGTGTTACTCATCGGAGACTCACTACATTTAGTTATATCCAATCCAAAATGTTTTAAAATATCTCTAGTATATTTTCTTTTAGTTAAAATAATTCCATTATTATTTTGAAAGATTTGAAATCCAAGATAGAATATCATTTCACCCATTAAACTCATTTCAAATTAATTTTACATCATTTTAGAAAAATTAACACCTAAACAATTTTTTGAATATACAAAAATAATATCATCTACATATATTTGTACAACTAAATCATCATTAAAAATTCATTTTATAAAAAGGATATAATCACATATTCCTTTCTTAAAACCATTGGAAATAAGAAAATTACTCAACCTATCATACCAAGCTATTTGAGCTTGATTTAAGCCATATAATGCTTTTGATTGTTTAAAAATATGATTTGGAAAATTGGTGTTTGTAAAACCAGGGGACTGTTGCACAAAAACATCCTAAGCTATATACCCATTTGTGACTGCAAATTTAATATCCATTTGATATAGTTTGAAATTCAGATGTGTAGCATAGGTTGGCAGGATTCTAATAGATTCATGTCTAGATAATAGTGAAAAATTCTCCTCAAAGGTATTTCTTTCACCTTGATTATAGCCTTGTTCAACTAATCATGCATTGTTTCTAACAATGTTACCATCTTCATCTTCCTTATTTCTAAACACCCACTTAATGCCTATGGTGAAAGTGTCCTTAGGTCTTTCAACAAGTTTCCAAAATTTGTTACTTTCAAACTGATTAAGTTCTTATTGTATATCCATTACCCAAAAATCATCATTGATATCATCATTAATGTTTTTAGGTTCAAGATGTGACCAGAAGACTTGATGATCAACATTATTTTTAAGAGAATCTCTAGATTGAGTTCCTTTTTCTAAGTCTCCTACAACACCATTGAAGGGGTGGTTCGTGAGAGTTCTAATAGTTCTAGAAAAGGAGGGAGTATTGATTTCAGAATAATCGACAGGTCCAGGGTCATTGTTACTTGATTCTAGGGAATTTCCAGAATTGGAAGATATCACAGATTCTATCATATAATTTTTTGAGGATATTGAATTGAAGTTTAGATTTGATACATCATCCTCCAAGTTTTCTAGAGAGGTTTTAGAATCATGTTGATCTATTTCATCAAATTTTACATGGACATATTCTTCCACACAATTAGATCTTTTATTGAACATTCTATTGGCATTAAAAGAAATGGAATATCCTAAAAAGATACCTTTGTCACTTTTGGATGAATTTTTTTGAATATTGTCTTTAGTATTTAGAATATAGACTTTAAACCAAAACATTGAAGTAGTTAACTTTCGATTTTTAATTTTTCCTTAACTCATAAGGATTCCTTTTAAGAATGGGTCTAATTAACACTCAATCGATTATATAGCATTCTGTATTGATAGATTAATCCCAAAAATAAATAAGTAGGTCATACTCACTAAGAATTGTTCTAGTAATCTCTTACAGGGTTATATTTCTTCTTCCCACAACTCTATTTTGATGAGGTGTTCTAGAGGCAGAGAAATTATGATTATAACCCCATTGTGAGAAAAATGATTCAAACCCTTGATTTTCAAACTCATGGCCATGATAAATTCTTAAGGATTTAATTCTAATTCCACAAAGATTTTATATATTCTTGGATTATTTATTAAAATAAGAGAAGGCTTCACTTTTGTGATCCATGAATAAGGTCCAAGTATATATAGAAATGTAATATACAAGAACATAGAAGTAGTGCTTCCCATTTAAGCTAGAAACCCTAGATGGTCCAAATAAATCCATGTGAACTTGTTTGAGAGGTCGATAAGTTGAAACTTCTTTCTTTGGTTTGAAGGAAACATTGTGTAGATTTCCTTTTTGAAAAGGATTACACACTTTGTCATTTCGAAACTCATGTTTGGGTAAGCATTAAATATGATTTTTCTAGATAGCTTTCTAATGGAGTGAACATTACAGTGTCCTAGTCTCTTAGGACAGAGCCAATACTCATTATTAAATACACTTAAGCATGAAAATTTTTGAGAACCTAAAGAATCTATGTTAATAGAGTAAAAAATTTCATTTCTTAATGCAGAAAATATTAATTTTTCATTACAATTAAAGTCATTGGAAGCATCATTTTCAAATCTAACAGGAAATCCATCATCGCATAATAGTGAGACACTAAGTAAATAATTCTTTAATCCATCAACAAATAGTACTTTTGAAATTAAAACTGAGTTATAATTACCAATTTGGTCGAGGCCAATTATCTTTCCTTTTGAATTATCACAAAATGTGACATGTCCTCCATATATTTTGATAAGGTTCTTGAAGCATGATTATTCTCTTTTCATGTGCCTTGGACATCCATTGTCTAAGTACCATAGACATTTACAAGAACTCTTTAAGCAAATTTCGTACAAAAAGATTAAGAAAAAACGGATTTTGGTACCCATATTTGTTTGGGTCTAGTAACATTAGTAATTATTTCTTTCGGAACTCATATTTTCCTCATAGGTTTCCTATAAGAATTATGTAAATTATTTGAAAAATAAACTCTCTTCGGTCCAAAAAAATGAAAAATTAGAATATTTATCATGAATTGAATTAGTTGATTTGTTTCTAGAACTGGGAGTAAAACTACATGTCCTAAATCTATAAACAATATTTGTTGTACCAATATTTCTTTTTCTAGGATGATAACCAATAATAGTGTTGTATTTAAGGGAAATCAATTTTCGTATAATTTGAGTAAGGGTATTCTTCCCATTGGTAAACCTTTCTAGGTCACTCTTCAAATTCTCATTAGAAAATTTTAATTCTTTGTTTTTTTAATAGTTGAGCATTTTTCTCTTTTTTCAGTTGTGAGTTTAGATTTAACAGTCCCAGTGAGAGCATGTTGTTTCTTTAATGATTTGTGTTTTTTATTTTGTTCATTACATGTTTCCTCAAGCATGTAACGATATTCAAACATCTCTTCATTATTCATGTATTCAAATTCACTCTCATCTCCAAAATAGTATGAATTATTTATAGAGGAATCCATTGTTACATCAGATGTGTTTGTCAAAATATAGATATTGGATTTGTTTTCCTGTAAATCAAGTGATGTTTCTAAGTCACTTGAACTATCCTAAAAAGCACTCTAGATTTCTTTAGTGGCATTTTTATATATCAGGTCCTTGTCCACATATTTATTTTTGTACTCGAGCTTTGGAAAGTCAGCCTTGATTTTTCCTTTGTGCTTACACTCATAGAAGAAAATTTCATCATCCTTGTCTCTTTTATTCCAGTCCTTAATCCAATTTACCTTTTGGTCATATTTTCCCTTGAAGTAAGTTTTTCTGAAAAATTTCTTCTTTTTGTAAAATCTTTTAAATCCTTTTTCTAATTGATCCATATCTTCATCACGGTCAAATAATGATTGTTCACTAGTGGAGCATTATACAAAATCATTCAGTTTCCTATTGTCTTTGTGTTTAGAGGTGGTGGTATTGAATTCAACAGATTTCTTCTTTAGTTAATCCTCCTCATCCTCATTGAATTTTAGTTCCTCTTCATACATCATCAATTTCTTAATGAGTTATTTTAGGGGTAGCGTTCTGATGTAACATGATTCTCTAATAGAGACAGAGGATCCCCTCCATCTGTCAAGCAAACATCTGAAAATTCTCTCGATTTGTTCCTTACTAGTGACTTCTCTTCCAAGAAAACTCATTGTGTTGAAAATCTAATTAAACCTAAGATGCTGGTCTGAATACACTCATCAGGTTTCTTTTTAAAATTATCATATTTGGTTGAATATGTATTAAGTCTCATTATCTTACATTTTATGTTCCTTCTTGGGATACAAACATGGTATCCCAAATTTCATGGGCAATTCTACAAGCAGAAATTCTATTGAATTACTCATCTCCTAAGGGGGAGTAAAAATCATTGATAGCTTGGAAATTATTGTTGTAGGATGTTTTGGTAGGTTCATCCCATGTGGTTCTATCAGTACCAGTAATCTTATATTCATCTATAATGGATGACCAAATTTCAATACTCATACTCTCTAAATGCATTTTCTTTTCAATTTTCCATTGATCATAGTTAGTTCCATTAAAGAGTGGTGTTATGTTGATTGCAACACCTTCCAATATATTATCCATAATAACAGAATAGGTTTAAAGATCTAGAAATTTATAATTAAAATAAATTTATACATCTTTGAGTTTCAACTACAATCATAGTTGAATAAGATTAAACAGAGTCCTAATAAGCAACATATGATACCAAATGTTAGTCGGAGTAGATTATTCCAGAGGGGAGGGGTGAATCAAGTAAAGATAAAAATTTCTGTAAAAATTATTTCTAAAATATTTCCCCAAAAATTAGACACATCCCAGTTAATCAAGGTTATACAGTTATAAGAGTTTGACTGTTCGAATAACTTCTTGGAAGATTGATTAGTTCTCCGTAATCTTAATATCAGTTATTAATATTACTTTTGACGTTATTCTACTAAGAAAAAATAGTTATAACATCCTTCCAAGACTAACTATCAATGTGAATTTAGTTATTTATAAATTATATATAAGAACAGTAAAACTGAGAAGAATAAATTAAGCCACAGAGTGGATATGAACAAGTGGTTCAGTATCATGCTAAGACCTAATCCTCTCAACTTGGTGATCACCTACCCACTAGTAGTTTATATATATAAAATTTGATCCACACCCTGGATCAGGGATAACAATAGTACACAGTACTATCCAAGCCACATAGGGACCACTTCCACAGTTCTTCATGGGTGTAAATAACTAGGCCACATAGGGGCCACTTTTACCCTAATCCATGGGGATAAAAAATTTTAAATAGATTTTTTAGTAAGGATATATTGTATCCTTTAATTAGATTCGGGAGAAGGAGTGTGTTATTATACATGAACACACACTACTCTAATGTTAAATAAAAAGATACACAATAGAGCAGAAATATTGAGATAGGTTTAGAAGTGCTCTGACTGTTAGTCTTGGAAGATCTATACTTCTGATATGAAGCAGATGAAAAACTCGAGTCCTCATATAGAAAATAGTGTGTTTAAAGTCAGACAGATTTGGCTTGGGTTTTTCATGATGCTTGAGAGTGTGAATATGTTCTCGGGATTCCAGTATACTTCGTGTATTCCTCAGTAGAGTCTAGTTTCATGAGGCAATGCTTTATTCTATGTTTCTTCTTCATTATATTGCACAAGGTAACCAGTTTGTTCCTTTTTAAAATATCGTGTCTCACACTATCCTCACGTATGTCTCCTTTTGTTTATGGGTTGTATTACTCCTTAATATTGGAGGTCACGTGTTGGGGCCGATAGGTTGCATGTATTCTGCACCTCATACCTCATAATGTCCGATGATAATTCTACAAAAAAACTTCCTTTATGTCATTGCATTAAAATCATCAAATATGACCATCAGAGATTAAATTAAAATAGGAAAAAGTATATTAGGAAATGGTTTCACAATATGTCGTGGAAACGGCGTCTCCTTCACATAGTGTTTGGATTGGTCATGGTGTCTAAATGTCACGGTGTCTCACGGTCACGAAGTCTCATGGTCACGGTGTGTTGTTCACAGTGTCTTATTCCGGGTGTCTTCTTCACATTGTCTTATTCACGATGTCTGCATCATGGTGTCTTCTTCACGGTGTCTGGTTCATGATGTTTTCTTCACTATGTCTTCTTCACGGTGTCTTCTTCACTTTTCTTGAAATACCAAACCTGGGGCAGACCTACGGTGTCTCAGGCTTTTCAAAATAACTGTATTCAAGAATAAGCAGTGATGATCATAGAATGGATAAGACTTAATCTTTGGTCATGTAAGGTTTTATAAAAGTAAATCAAGGAGAGTATAATGTAATTAAACTGAATATATAGCAATTAAGATCTTGAATGGATATTCATAAAGAATGATAATACATAAGAAATAATATACATGATTTGACATAATTTAAAGGATTTAACCAGGTTGAAAATGATTTTTGATCATTAAAACATGATTAGTACATGAGGTGTCCAACACATCTTTTTTTGGAATATATAAAAATAATTTCATCGACTTATTGAGTTTGAATCATGAAAAATGGATTCCACTTTTAATATTAGCAATTTCATATTTTGTAAATTGTTCCCATTTATTTTGAGGATTATGAAAAGTAAATGTGGAAATATTTATCACCCCAGAGAAGGGTGAATATGTCTATTATGATTAAAATTAATTCCATTATAGATCAATGTAATTCATAAAAAAAATTTATATCTCATAGGATTTATCAATATTATCAAAAATCATTTAAATTTATAAAATATATTCTTTTATTTTCATTTTTCATTAATTTTTACCTTTCCAGTATTTATGTGAAAGATATAGTAAAAAATACACATTATTTTTTTTAACCAATATTTCTTGGGATGGAGAAAAATATATTTAATGATCAGTTATAAATTACAATTAGACATATAAATGAATTTTTTTATCATGAACATTTTTTTTCGTTTTTTAGAGATTAAATTACATTCTTAAAGTCTTATATGAAACTACATATATATCTTGTGCAAGGAGTATAAAAATTATGTATGTCATCTTAAAAACTATACAAGTAATAATGTATTGTTGAGTTAACGTGTCCCATTAATTTTGGAGATATATATTACATATTATAGAGGTTTTAAAGGTTGTTAATTTAATTTATATTAATTAATTTTATTCTCAATATTAAATTATATGAATTTTTTTAAAATGAAATTTTTAGTATTAAATTGAAAATATAGCTTGATACAATATCTATTTATCCTAAAAATCATGAAAGATATAAATTACTATTATAAATAGTGTTAAATTTGACACCTTTTCTGTTTCTGATATAATTTTATCCATATATGTATCATTATATCACATCAATATTGAGAATGTTATTATCATGTTTTGGTTATATTTTGATAAGAAAGGGGTAAATCCAAATGATAAGGTTTAAAATAATATCTAATAAATTTTAAAAAATTGATTATTTTATTAAGACCATGTATTTTGAATATTTGAGAAATTTTCATTTTGGAACTGTTTTTGTAACTTCTGAACCTAGATACTAATAAATTAGTGCCACGAGCCACTTATTATGAGGCCTCAGGCACACCTACTCATACATTAGAGTCTATCTAATAGTAGCGTAGTGTTAATGATTGTACACTGGGTAGACTATAACCACACATTAGAGTAACATGTCATAAATAACCAGATATAATCCATTACAACAAATTAAGAGAGTGATATAGTAGTAAATAAACTAAAATATAACATGATATTATAATAAGATATATGAAATAAAATTAAGAACAACTAGTTCAAACAAAAATCACTTTCCACCAACTCGGTTGACCATAGATGTAGGAGTAAATGTTTTAAAAGGAAAAACAATTGTTGGAATCTACTACAAACTACGAGGTAGACCACATACCATGTCATAATGACAATGTTGAGATGCTCTCTCTATATCATAATCAATACATATGAGTGGATACTCTTGACCATTCATACATTGGCCCTCATCCTTATCTATAATTACATCCATGCTCAACCTAAATGAAGACATAAGGTCTGCATGAACTCTGGGGTGAAAATGCTTGGGTGAGAAAAAATCTCAGTAGGCCACCAAAATAATGAAAAAATAATATGATTCCATAAGTGAATGGTCCTAAATTATCATTAGAATAGACTAGACATAAATAAAATGATAAATGAAATATATACAATAATTTTAATCAATTTCAAACTCGATTTTCTAGTTTATGACACCATTTGAATGGACATAGAGCCATATTATAAGAATATTGTAGTGACCCAACTCGGCTCACCTCTAAGACAGTGGCCAGACCAGTGTATCACATAACGTCAAGTTCATCTCCCCAAATTCCTGAGGCTACTGACTAGAAGCGAGGTCCCTTTTTGTGTTTTTGAGGGAGACTATGCCCTCATAGGTAATAGATAATATCAGATCAAAAGTAAAGAAAAACAAATATTTTGTAGTGTAATAATGTGAATAAATAAACTATAGCAGAAGTAATATAAATAAACCAAATTAATAATAGAATCCAAGTGTGGAAACTCACAAAAGAGTTTTATTCAATGATATGCGTCTAAATTTAAAGTACGTAAAACATTAATCAAACACACAATCAACTAAATGAAAAGACACAAGAAACAACTACATCACGAGCAAGACCTGGTCCTCTTCCCCAGTCTCCATCCTAGGTAGTAATGAACTATCAAGCATCGAAAGTAGCATGCATCCCATTGTCAGTAACTGCGAGAATTTAATCTACTCGGGTGTCGACGATGCCTGAGCAGGGTGTGAGATAAAATCCAAGTAAGTCGGCACCCACTGTGTCTAAACCGTTCCATTTCATGAAAAAATAAAAATACAGTGTGCCATTACATAACCGTTTCAAATAAATTAATTGTAGTGAAATGAAATAAATATGTCTTCTCAGGTCCCAAATGACACCCATACTTAATAACCTGCTTTAGCCTAAGTTGGTAGTCAGAAAGGGTACTTGTCAGCAGAATGAAGGGACATGATTATATATAAAACACATAAATTCAAGGTAAACAAGAATGAGTTATACCCTAATCTTGTGTTTGACTTGGGGTATAAGTCAAGTGTCAATCATGTGCACTTTCACATATTATAAGGATATCTCAATTATCAAGAAACTAAAATAGCTGTAATATAGACCTTGTGTGCATCATTATTAAAGTTCATGTCTAGTGTTAGAGTCTGAGCCCGTCCCAATGGTATCGCTACAGAACTTTCATCAATTTATCCAAAGCCACCGAGCTCGTCCAAAGAAATATTTAGAAAGACCAAGTATCGCCCGAGGGATGGATTTACACTGAGTTCGTCCGGATCTCGCAAATAGGGTTTGAGTGTCATCTGAGGCTGGCTTATCCACATTACCAATGGTTCCGTCCCAATTGTCCCTTTTGGAACTGGTATCACTCAAATTTATTAGAAATTCCATGGAAGTCTCGGTCTGGAAAATCCTATGACACATCCCCCTAAAACATAGAGGCAACCCATCATGAATGAAGGATCTATGTGTGGCCCTCAATACGAGACCCACCTCTTTTCCCGACCCAAAATTTAATTAAATTTTTCACAGCAACATATATGACATAATCAGTATATAAAGTCACAGCTTGAAAACTAACCAGATACACTAGTGCATAACATGGCATAAATTTAACAATACAACAACAAAAATTTCAAGGAAATATACATATAATATCAACCTCAGCAGATAATGAATATTTAAATAATAAACAGATCAACCAAACTAGTTTGAATGATCTAACAATTGAAGTTCATTTTCAAGAAATTATTTATTTAATTTAAATACAATAAAAATTTTCATTCGCAACACATGAAATTAATCAAAAAATAAACTCATCTAATGGAAGAATACACCGATCATGTCATCACGCCCAAAAAAGGGTCCAACATTGTAGCAATAATTAAAACAACTATTCATTTAATATAAAAACAAAAAAAGTGGTTCTTCAATACTCGCAGCTAATTTAATTAATAACCTGGCTAACGGAAAAAATATACCAACTATTTTAGCACACCCAAATGGATTTCCAATCTTTTTTCAACCATTGAATCAAATTAATTTATGATTATTAAGGTTGCAACAATTAAATAGTACAATTAATGTAATTAAAATGGGTAAAACTGCCAAAAGCCCGTAGGCACGGACTAACGACACAACGATGTTTTTTTATAAATCACAATTAAATAGAGGTAAAGTGAGTAGGCACCCAACCTTATAGTTGTATATGACTCTAAGATCTATAGTAGGCTTTGATTTGACCTCAAATGGAAAAAAACAATGGATTTTAGAAAAACCCCATAATAGGGTATGAATCATCCACTATGAACTACAAATATAATACTCAATGGAATCGAATGATTACACTTGAGATACGTTATACATTCTCTATGTTTTATTGCGCACCTGACGGTGAAGGAATCAGACATCGGATGGAGGATCAGCGGCTTTCTGAAGGGGCTGTTGGTTGGTGCACTAGGAATGTGGGGTGTGAAGTGATGAGTGGGAGAGGGAGAGAGTAGAGGAACAAAAAGAAAAGAGATAAAAGAAAAAAAATAAAAGAAAAGAAAAATAAGAAAAATATAAAAGATAAGTAAAAAAGGAAATAAAATAAAAAGATAAAATAAAATAAAATAATTTATTGGAGAATAATAAAATTAATTTAAAACGGGAATCCTTTAATTTAATTATTTTAATTTTTCCCATAACATCCTCATTATTTTATTTCAGAATTTCTTTTTATCATTTCATGCATTCTTTTAAAATAATATTTAAGTCACTTATTAATCTTTTTCAATCCTTAATTAATTATTTAAAACCTGAACACCACTCCAAAGCGTGACGTGACATTTTTCAATATATGTCTGCAATTATTTGAATTAAATAAAAAGCTGTCCAGGACCCACTGAAAGGTGCGCAGACATGCGTCCTGGGGCACTTAATTAATTAGACAACAACAAAATAAAAATGGTTTTTACCTGATTAAGGCTATGAAATTAAATTTATATCTATGAATTTATAAATATATTTATATTCCCATATATATATATATATTAAGTTTATCATATACATACATAAATAAGAATTTTGGAATATAATAAACAAACCAATCCAATGTATATCATTAGATTCATGATCTAATCAACTGGTCATCCATTACTAATTCATTGTGTTATATGTCATACCCCTCAATACATTTATCATTAAGTATATCTTCATTTCAAAAATTTTGAACAAAAATACATGTTTGTCTAATTAAGGAAATGTCCCTAATCAAGATATTTAACAAGTGGAGGATACTTGTCCCTATACATATTTCACCTATACGTTCTGCCAATCACTTTAATGAAGGATAACATATACTAATGGATATTCCTAGAAATTATCATTTATATAGACATCATTACACAAATTCCATCTTTATCTATTAAACTGTAAAATTACTATGTCAGGATCAATAGGTGGTCATGAAAATTCATCATTGATAATTCATATGGTTCTGACACATTGGTGTTGTAGAAGTACAGGTCACTAGTGAGATGACTTGACCACCCCTAAAGGTCTCTAATATGGGACTGCATTATCATTCCCATCACTTTGGGGATCATAATCGACCAAGGATATATATAATTAGATCTATCATATTATACATTTTATAGAATTACTACATGGAAAACCATTTTTCACTCCCGAATTATATATTTTATCATTTCTATGACTTTGTACAAGGAATTCATATAATGAGAATCCATGTTTCAGTCATGATGTAAATATCTCATCAATCCTTTGTGTCCATTATTGGAATTCATACAACATGAGTCCAATATTCACATAAGGAGTAAATTATTAGTCTGATCCACAGAATGGAAATGTATAACATATCCTAAAATATTTTATAAACCAGATATATAGATCATAAATATTCAATTCATCCTATTAATTCAGGTCCAAGGAGTATAAATGTTAATGGAAGCATAAATAATTTCACAATCAAACATATAGAATGAATTTCCAGATACTTTTATGCATGAATTGGAATACCCTATAATAATAAAAAATTTGAAAAGTAAAATTATAGGAGGAATGTCTTGAAATTAAAATATATTCAGCCTTAGTAGCTGGAACCCAAAAACTACCTATCTCCATCCCTATCCACAACACATCATTCCATGATCATAATCAAACAACAATGAAGCAACTCTAGTAATCATTTTTTTCATTATTGCTAAATCGGTGAATGACAAAAAAATGGTGGTGGTGTATAAACACCTGAACACCCAAAAACACCGACAACCTCACATGCTATCATTGTTGTTATAGTTATTTGGTGAAACCCTTCAACATCTCTTCCAAACATGTCAATCAATATTAGGTTCAATTTATAATTAGTAAAATCATTGGTTTCCACTTATCAAAACACGGGAGTGGCATCATACAATGGATCATCGAAGTCTACATGTAAATTGAATTGATCCAACCTAGTATCCTTAGATTTTATGGTAATGAATTTGGAATACAACATGGTATATTCAAATAAAAATATGATGGAAGAATCCTATGTGGGATCCCCGATATTTAAAAATATAATTTCCTCTTAAGAAATAAAGAAACATCTCAAAAGGGAGTCATCCATAATGGATGAGCTACAGACCATTATCCAAGAGATATTTCTCATACTACATCTCAGATCAATAGTATTACTCTCAATATACAACTAAATTAAATTATGATAAGAAAAATATCTACATTTAGTGAAATTAGTTGAAATCCAAATTGGTGTCCAAAAAACAAATTAGGGGTCCAACTCTCACGATATATATGGAAAACAACTAAGAATGGAAAAATCATATTTCTATAATTGGATCTTGGTTGAATAGAAAAAAAATAAATCCCATTAATGTATATAAAAGGAAAAGTACACAATGTGTCATCCCTAGAACATGTTTTGTAGCCTCACTTCAGTTATTGGGTGTGTACTCTAGACTTACTTTGTGTGTAAAAGATCAAATACAGATCATTTTGATCATTTTAATTGAATTTTCCATACAATGGGTACCTTCTCATGTACCTACCATATCCTAGAAATGTACATCATATGGCAAAGTATGTCTACATTTTGTGCAACCTACACTAGATTTGGTCATTACCTCTATAGTTTCATATTCCCCAACACATGGTGTTTGATCGAGTACTCATGTTACATTACAAATTCCCCATAAATAATTGGTATTAATAAAACATGTTGTGCACCTCCAAATATCTAATCATACATGAACTAGAATAACATAAGGAATGAATTCCTGAACAACACACCATGGGACTGGGATACCCAAAAGGGAAATTCATCAAATGTCATAGACCCCAATTTTCCTAAAAAATTAATAGATCAAGCCAAAATGGGTAATAAGCAGTCATAAAAGGGGTTTACAGATAGGAAATTCTCAATATATGTATATAAATAGAAAAATTCGAAACAAAATCATACATTTGGGAGGAATCATCTAAAACATTACATATTTCCATGTTTTTTTGGCCACAATAGGATAATATGAAACCTCCCATGATCCGTGGGGACACCTATAAAATTTTGATTAATCACCTCAAATTTAAATTCTTCATAATTCCACCAAAGTATTGTGAAACATAAGAAACCTAATATAGAACCAATGGAGTTGTAAAAATATTCTTCTTGATAATATTATATTGTAAAATTACAATTTAACATAACAGGTTCATCAAAATTAAAAATATCACTTTCTTGCAAATTTACAAACATGAAAAAAAGAGTCCATACAATATCCAAAACATAATCTTTCACATCCTGGAGGCACCCTTATGGTAAAAATAGTTGTAATTATATAATCCATAAAATCAACAGAACAATATATCTATATAATCCAATAAATATTATCGTATCATCAAAAATATCCCATGTACAGAATGTCACGACCCGTCATCAGGGCTCGTGCCATGACTACCCCAATCCTGCCTTCCATAGGCCAGGGGCTGGCGACTAGCACCAAAGGCGTAAATCCCTATGTTGGGAAGTAATTGCCTTTATAAAAGTAAACATACATAAAAAAGTATGTAACAGGGAGTAAATACTTAGTAAAACTGAATAAAAAAGAGTGTGTTGGAAAGTAAATGGGCTAGTATACAAACCCAAAAAAAAACTAGTACAAGTAAAAAGGGAAAAATAGTTGAAAGTAAATAGTAGCTCCCGGTTCATCCTCTAGGGTTCCTACCTGAAGGGTTGGTAAATATGGCCGCCTCAGCACTCACATCCGCCAGTCTCCTCCGTGTGCCAACTCATCTCAAGGTCCACCTCCGGGTACCATCCAGTCATGGCACTCACGGCCTCCATGAGCACTGTCTGTCGTCTTTATCCAACACAATGAGGTGCAAGCATATCCCATGTAGGGGTGAGTATAATGATACTTGGTAGGGACCCTGAGACCCGTAAGGTCTCACAATATCCACTAAGGATAAAAAAAAGAAGAAAGATACAATAACGATGTATCAACCTACCCTACTTAGGTATATTCCCATACATATAACTAAGTTACCAATCTCATTTCGGCTCCAACTCTCGAGCCCATGCACAAACCAATTCCACTATGGAAGTACATTCAATCACCATGATGATAGTGGTTGAAATACTTGACTCATCTCACATAGGTATGCAACAATAGTTGAGAGATAAAGATGATCACATGTATCCTCTAGATCATCTAAGATTTCGGACCCACACATGATATAGGAATAGAAGTAAAAACTGTCGAACCCACACAATATTCTTGTACAGTAGTCATCGTCATCAAACCCACGAAGGATTCCAGTTGAGTTGTTGTTGTAGTCGAAACCAGATCTAGGTTTCCCACACATATCACGCTCGATTCCAGGAGGTTCCTCTCCTCGAACAAATGGGTTGATACATCAACTATCATGAAGTCTTGAGTTGATGTATCCTGAAGTTTTATCTCATCAAAAGAAACCCATCGCGACAGACGGTGGGTCAATCGGACACCCGGTCTGAGAGTTATTTTTTTCCGTTCTAGGGGGCCCAGATGGATTTACGTTCAATCCAGACCTGGCCGTTTTCCAAAGACGTCCAAAACTTACTTATAGTTTCTCAAAAGAACTGTCTCATCGCAAGGTTCCTTGTGTCGCATATGGTGTGTTGTTCGGTCACGCGAACTTTAGGGTATTTGCGTTTAAGTGAAGTCAGGCTTGGCCCGTCAAGCCTAGTGGGCTGTGGCGGGTTGGCCCAACCCGGTTCGGTGGGTTCCGACCCGGATGGGGGTTGGCTATTCCCGGTTTGGCGGGTCCGACCCGGATGGGGGGTTGAACCGACCTGGTGGGGCATGACCCACCAGCAGACCGGGCCCATGGAGCGAGCCGGTCCGGTTCACCCGACGACACTGAGCGGCGCCGCCATTCCCCTGCCCAGCTGGTCGTAGCTAGATGGTTCTGTCCTGTATTCATGGCCCACATAGCGGGCCTCTATTTTTCTCACACAGCACCATGCAGTGCCATGGTTCTTTAGCACGGCCGGCAGGCATCCGACCAGTTCGCCCGATGAGCGGCCCGCAGTTGCAGGTCGTGGTTCCACCATCGCACGGTGCCTGCAGGCGCCATGATCCTCCATCCCGGTCAGCCATAGCTGGCCTGTTCTTTTAGCCCAGCTAGCCTGAGGCCTATCGGTTCATCTCCGGCCGAGTAGCCCAAGGATGCGGGCCGTGGTTTTCTTCCACGTGGCACCTTCGGGCACAGTGGTCTTCCAGCAGGCCGCCGGTCAGTCCATTGCCCGGCGCCACTACGTCTAGCTTAGTCGGTCACCTCCGCATCTCCAACGTGGCGTGACGGCACCGCGGACCCGCTACCCTCCGCATGGCACGATGGAACCATGCCTTCTCACCCTCCAACTTCAAAAAATATGAACCAACGGAGGGATGTCGGGCCGTGTTTGTTTGGCCCGTGCCCTCAGCGTTAAATGATAACAAAAGGCCACCATCGTACAATGTAATCATCGAAGCTTGTGGTAATAATTTAATGTAATCAAATCCCACTACCACGATTTGTTGTTCATTTGTTGATGACGGTGTCGATCCGTGCGCGTTGGGGTGAATCCGAGGAGGATGTGTCGTTGTTGGTGACGTTATCCACGGGTGGTGTCTTCTCCCTTGACATAGAGGAAGAGGTAGGATGATAGGCATTCCTCATGGCCATCGCCTCACTTTCCTTCCCCAGTTGGAGAAGTGGATGAGATGTTCTTCGTTAGAAGAAGGATTTATTTCTATTTCTCCCAAATCCTCCCAACAGAATATTTTCCAAGCAAATAAATTAATAGGCTCCCTCATATTTTAATGATTCCATGAAATTAAAATAAATTCAAAAGAAATCATCACACCAAAAATTAATTAATTACGGCATTAATTAATTTTCTTGGAACAATTAAGGCGAGGGAGTTGGATTGGCTCCACCATAATGTGGGAGTTCAAAAATTAAAAGGGGGATTCAAGGATTTAAAGGGTATTTGAAGGGTTATATGTACGTTTGGGACCCCCACATATGATCCTTCCATGGGAGGTTATGTGGGATGTGGGCCCCATATCCACCTGGCCTTTGGAGGAAATAAACACCACCTAAAATAAAATTATGGATCACATAAATCTTATTTAATTTATTAAGAATCCCCAAAATTAACATCCCCTCTCGACCAAACCCAACTACGGTAGAGGTCTCATTAAATGAATACAGGTGCTGCGAGTTCATCGATGTCCTCGGATTTCAATTCTGAGCACCTGTTCAAATGATAGAAAATCCTTCACATATTTTTACTAAACGTACCCAAACTAAACTTCTGACAATGATTCCCAGCACACCGGGCCTCGGAATCAGGCCCTGTTAGAAACTGCAGACTCGTAAAATTAAAAAGAATTTAAGAACAAAATTTCCTTGAAATTTTCGGGTCTTTACATTATCCACACCACTAGGATTTACGTCCCCATAAAGCTATAACACACATTAGGGAAACAAATGGGGTTACTAAGCAGGAATCTGAGCCTCGCGCTCCCATGTACTCTCTTGAAGGTTTTTATGCTGCCAACGAACGTGCACCAGATGAATTGACCGTCCACACAGGACCCACTCCTATCAAACCTCAATCTCCACTAAAATCTCCATGAATGTCACCTCGTCATCAATTTCCAGCTCCCTGTGGTCGATGATGTGGGATGGGTCATGCACGTATCTCCTCAGCTAAGATACGTGGAAGATGTCGTGCACCTGGTGCAACTGAGGTGGAAGGGCCAGGTGGTAAGCCACCTCGCTTACTCTGCTGAGGACATGGAACGACCCAATAAATCGTGGAGATAACATGTCACCTCGGTCAAATCTCCATAGACCTCATCGAAGTTAGTCCTATTTAATGATGTGGTCACCATCCTCGAAATCCAGTGGTCTCTGTCTCCTATCAGCATAGGAATTCTGTCTGCCCTGTGCAGTCTTTATCCGCTACTCGATGATCTGCACCTTCTGCATCGTAGCATGCACCATCACTGGTCCTAAAAGTGCTGACTCCCCTGGGCCAGTCTAGCATAGAGGTGATCTGCAATGTCGGCCGTATAGTGCCTCGTAAGGGGCCATCCCGATTATGGAGTGGTATTTTTTATTGTACACAAATTCCACCAAGGGTAAGTGATCCTCCCATCTGCGACCAAAGTCAATGACACCTGCACGGAGCATGCCCTCAAGAGTCTGAATGGTTCTCTCAGTCTGACCATCAATCTGAGGATGGAAGGCAGTGATCAGGTGAAGTTGCATCCTGAAATCCTCCTGCAACCCCTTCTATAGCCGATAAGTGAAATGAGAATCCTGATCAGAGATTATCGTCGATGGTACACCATGAAGTCGAATGATCTCCTATATGTAGAGGCATCCCAAGCTCTCTATTGAGCCCTTCTCTCTAAACTGCATGAATTGGGCTGACTTGGTGAGTTAGTCGAAAATCACCCAGATAAGGTCGTGTCCTTTGGATGTACGTGGAAGTCCCTTCATGAAATATATGGATATCTCGTCCCACATCCACTTTGGGACGTCTAAGAGCTGAACTACGCATGCTGGAACCTGGTGCTCCACCATCACTTGCTGATAAGTGAGGCATCATGAGACCAACTCTGCTACTACCTTCTTCATACCCAGCCACAAATGCCGTCATCTGAGGTCTTGATACGTCTTTTCCAATCCTGGATGTAACACTAGAGGGGAATTATGGAACTCCCTCAACACATCCTCCTGTAGGGAAACTGGTACCATGGTATGTCCTATGAAGAGGATGACATGTTCCTCGCCTTCATAAAATCAATCAGGTCCATGTCTTGTGGATATCTGAGCATGTCACGTCTCACAGTCAACATCCCCATGTTATGCCTCTCTGACTCGCTAAAGAAGGGGAGGAGTTACTATGAGAGACTGTAGAAAGGATACTCTATAACTATCCACCTAGGATATCTGCAATGCGGCCAGCTGCTCTATCGCCTCTCCTAGCAGATGAATGCCCGATCTATTGATGAGATAATATGCTATAACATTCCCCTTCACAGGATTATAGATTATCTCAAAGTCATAGTCCTGGAGGAACTTGATCCATCGTTGTGTCTCAGTTCAGGTCCTTCTGTGAGAAGATGTTGCTGAGACTCTGTTGGTCAGACTAGACTGTAAAAAGTTTGCCCATAAGATAGTTCCACCTCATATTCAAGTCAATGACCACTTCTGCTAACTCCAGGTCATGGGTAGCATAGTTCTTCTCGTGCTCTCTAAACTACCGGGAACCATATGCGATCACTACCCGCTCCTGCATCAGGACACACCTGAGTCTAGTCCCTGATGTGTCGCAATAAACTATGTTCCAAACAACCTCCTCTGATAGCCTCAAGATGAGCGCACTGGTCAACCTCTGCCTCAGCTCCTGAAAGATCTACTATCATCTATCTAACCACACTAAAGGGTTTCCCCTTCTTCGTTAATACTGAAAGAGGTTTTGCTACTCTGGAGAAGTCTGGCACAAATCTCCGATAGTCTCCATCCAGAATCAGGAAACTCCGCACCTCTGTCACACTCCTGGTTGGCTCCCAAGAATGTACGACCTCGATCCTCACTGGATCCACTACTACTACAGCCTTAGATATAACGTGACTCAAAAATTGAACCTCTAGAATCCATAGCTCTCACTTTGAGAGCTTACCACAAAGATGGTTCTCTCGGAGTGTGTCTAGTACTACCTGCAAATGGAAGGTGTACTCCTCCTCAGTAGTCAAGTAAATCAGTAAGTCATCGATGAAGACTATGAAAAATTGATCGATGTATGGATATAATATCTTTTTCATAAGACTCATGAACACTACTGGAGTGTTGGTTTTGGCCAAGGGCATAACCATGAACTCGTAGTGTCCATACCGACACTAGAAGGCCATCTACTGCACATCCACATCTCGAACTCTGAGCTGGTTATAGCCTGGCCTGAGGTCTATCTTCGAGAACTATCATTATCCCTTGAGATGATCAATGAGGTAGTCAAACATAGGGAGTGGGTACTTATTCTTCATGGTCACCTGATTCAGGTGACGATAGTCGACACATAGTCCCAAGCTCCCATCCACCTTCTTGGCAACCAAAATTGGAGATACCCAGGGTGAAACACTGGGTCAGATAAATCCCTTCCCCTATAAGTCCTCTAGCTATACCTACAGCTCATGAAGCTCAACAGGAGCCATCTGATATGGTGGAGTAGATATCGGTGATGTCTCATGGTATAGGTCAATGTATAATTCTACCTATCAATGAGGAGGTAGTCCTGGAATTTCTTCAGGAAAAACATCCACGTACTGATCCACCACAACAAGAAAACTCAGACTCTTCACATCAACCACTCCGAGGATGAGACTACCCAACTAATGTGTGATCGGATACCCCCTCCCCAGTGTAAGTCCATCCTACGCTGCAAAGGATCCATTCTCACCGGTGAAGGTGAACCTAGTCCCATCCGTGCGGATACACCACACTTTGCACCTAATATAGTCAATCTATGCATGAATTGTGGATGACCAGTACCTACGCAAGATGACATCGAAAGGCCTTGACGCTACTCCAAGAAGATCCCAACTAAAGATCTCACATCACAGTGTAATCTCAAACTATCAGCACCAGTGCGTAATCACCAAGTCCGCTCCCATAGGTGTCTCTAGTCATAAGGATTAAGTCAACGAATCCATCAAAATATCTGAGATCTGAACAAGGGCAGTGGCAATAAAAGAATAACTCAAATCTATGTCTTTAAGTACTAATGAAAGGGTGGAGTAGATAGAGATAGTACCTTGAATCATCTCTAGTGTTCCGTGGTCGTAGGCCTCAACTACCTGGAGCTAAGCCCGCCTATGTCTGCCAACTCCCTGTGGTCGGGGTGGACCTCCTGGTGGTGGTTGTGGTAGAGCCACAAAACGTTGTCCACCACCCGTTGTTGTTCCAGATCCTCTGCCACATCTAGCTACTCCCAGTGAACCACCATGGTCGAACCTCTGCCTATGCCTGAGAGGTCTCTCTACTTTCTTCTGCTCATCTGCATGGCGGGTTGGTCAGTCATGAGCCATATGGCTCAGAACGCTGCATGCATATAACCATCCACTCCTCGTATAGCTGAAGATGTCTCGTGTTCCACGGATAACCGAACTTGTATCCTTGGATTTCTTACCTGATGGCATGGTCCTCTTGGACCTTTGTGACATCTGTCTACTGTCGGCTGCAGAAGACTCCGCTACATGTCGCCCTGTGGTGGGTCTCACTACTGGTGACTTCTCAGTGAGAAATATCTCCACTAGAAGTCCTGCTCTAGTCCCACTGCCTATATTGGAATGCTGTGGGGAATCGTCGAAGCCCTAATCTCATGCGTGAGCCCCTGCTCGAAGGTCTGTTCCTTGAATAATGGGTCCCAAAACATATCTGTGGAGTAGCGTGAGAGGTCTATGAACCTCACTTAGTACTGATCCTGTTGTCATGCTACCCTGATATAGATGTAGTAACTCCTGAATCTGCACCACAAGGAGGGTGGCTAGAACAAACTCTACTCAGAACAGGCTCTCGAAGTTTTCCCAGAGTAGTGATGCCTCATCATGCACCAGGAGAATTAGGCTCCACGATCCACCTGCTGCTACGTGCAGGAGACTTGCGGAAATGATCACCATAACTTCACCTGGTGTCCCTACCAATCTAAAAACTGCCACGATAGCCTCCATCCAATCCCCAGGAGGCGTGTACTCACTGCTCCTGGAGCTGGTGGTATCGGTGGCCCTATGGGTAGTAGTACCGCTAGTGCCTCTACTGTGATGGGGCCCTTCATCGAGGCCTCGCCGCTCAGTGGGGTACAATCTCGTATGAAACATGGAATTCTAACTGGCTACCTTCGTGGGGCCATCCTGAAAAGAAACAGGTGTGCCATGGTTAAAATAGTATACCAAGTGAGCTGACACAAAGTATTCAAAAAGAAAAGTTTTCAAAGTAAACACACACCCAATCAGTGTTTTCATGCACTGAGTTGGTAATTAGATGTCAGGGTCTTGGTGTATGGATACGTCATCTACCGCACCATCATTAGTTTCCCTAAACTAATAACCAAACCCAAAAAACATAACACCATTGTCGTTAAAAGAATCTGAGTCAAAGTTCGGTGTTATAACTGACTACCTCTGATACCAATTTATCACGACCTGTCCTCGGGGCTCATGCCCTGACTACCCCAAGCCCGCCTTCCGTAGGCCAAGGGCTGGCCACTAGCACCAAAGGCAAAAATCTCTAAGCTGGGAAGGCATCGCCTTTATAAAATGAAAAAAACATAACTGAGTACTAAACTGGGAGTATACACTAAATAAAATTAAATAAAAACATGTGTGATGGAAAGTAAATGGGACAGTATACAATCCCAAATGAACAACAAGTACAAGTAAAAAGGGACAAACAACTGAATGTAAAGAGCACCTCCTGGTGTGTCCTCTGAGGTTCCTACCTGAAGGGTAGTTACTGATGGCCACATCAGTTCTCATGTCTGTCATTCTCCTCTGTGTTCCAACTCGTCTTAAGGTCCTCCTCCAGGTACCATCCAGTCATGGTGCTCTCAGCCTCCGTCAGCGTTTTCCGCCATCTACATCCAACACAACAAGGTGCAGGCATTGCCCGTGTGGGGGTGAGTATAATGATACTCATTAGGGACCCCGAGACCCGTAAGGTCCCACAATATCCACTAAGGATAACCAAAATAAGAAAGAGACAATCATGAAGTATCAACAGACCCTACTTAGTTATATGACCATACATATACCTATGTTACCTATCTCAATCCGGATCCAACTCTCGAGACCAAGAACAAACCAATTCCACAATGGAAGTAAAGTCAATCACTATGATGATAATGGTTGAAAGACATGAATCATCTCACACAGGTACGCCATAATAGTAGAGAGATATAGATGATCAGATGTAGCCACTGGATCATCTATGTTGTCAGACCCATACAGGATACAGGACCAACTAAGCTATCGGACACAGAGAGGATACAAGCCAACTACCTTGTCTAAGCTGTCAGACCCACACATGATACAGGACCATCAATTATGTCGGACCCACAAAGGATACCAGAATAGAATTCAGAACTGTCGATCCCACATAGGATTCGGGTATAGTAGTTGTCATCTTCTAAAGCATGGAGGATTCTAGTACAGTAGTCTTCGCAGTCTCAAAAAGCTCTAGGGATCCCGTACACAGCACGCACGATTCTGGGAGGGTCCTTTCCTCGAGCAAAGGGATCGATACATCAACTATCAGGATGTCCTGATTTGATTTATCCCAAAGTTTTGTGCCATCAAAAGAATCCCAACGCGACAGACAACACGTCAATCAGTCACCCAGTCTGAGAGTTATTGGCTTTTCCGTTCAAGGGGCCCGGTTGGATTTACGATCGATCCAAATCCGACCATTTTCCAAATTCTTCAAAAACTCACCTATAGTATCACAAAATGACCGCGTCGTTTCAAGGGTCACAAATCCATAGACGGTGCGTCGTTCGGTCGTGCGGTCTTGAAGATATTCGCATTTAAGGGAAGTTGGGCCCAACCCATCAAGCCCACTGGCCTGTGGTAGGTTAGCCCGACCTGGTTTGGAGGGTCCGACTCCGTTGGGGGATAGCCAGGCCCGGTGTGGCGGGTCCGACTCAGCTGGGGGTTTGTCCCGGCCTAGTGGGGAATGACCCACTTGCAGACCCGGCAAACGGAGTGGTCTGGTTTAGTTCGCCTGGCAGCACCAAGCGACACCGCCACTCCTCTTGTCGGTTGGCCGTAGACGGCCGGTTCTGTCCAGCATGCACAGCCCGCAGATCGGGCTGCATTTCTTCCCACATGGCACCAAGCAGCACGACGGTTCTTCAGCCCGGCCGCAGGTGGCCGATTGGTTCACCCAGCAAGCGTCCCGCTATTGCGGGCCCCGATTCCCCCAATGTGCAGTGCCTACAAGTTCCATGACCCTCTAGCCCAGCCAGACGTAGTGGTCCGGTTCTTTCGGCCTAGCTGGCGTGAGGCCGGTCCGTTGTTCTCTGACCAAGCGGCCCATAGATTCGGGTTGTAGTTTCTTTTTTCACGCGACGCCTTCAGGCGCCACTGTCTTCTAATTGTCCACCAATCGGCCCGCATCCCGGCTCCATGACGGTCAGCTCGGTTGGCTGCCTCCGCACCTCCACCGCGGCATGACAGCGCCGCATACCCTCTACCTTTTCACACAGCATGATGGCGCCACGCCTCCTCTGCCTCCGACATCAAACAATATGAACCAAAGGAGGGAAATTAGGTCGTGTTTGATTGGCTCACGCCCTCCGCTTTAAATAATAAAAAAATGACACCGTTGAACAAAGTAAGCATCGAAGTGCGTGGTAATATTTTAATGTAACAAAATCCCCCTACCTTGATTCGATGTTCGTTTTTTTACGACGGAATTGATTCATTGATGTCCAGGTGCGCCCGAGGAGGACGCGTCATTGTTGTTGACGTTCTTCGCGGGTGGTGTCTTCTCCCTTGACGCGGAGGAAGAGGTAGGAAGACGGAAGTTCTTCATGGGCGTCACCTTACTTTCTTTCCCCGATTGAAGAAGTGGAGGAGATGTTCTTCATGGGAAGAATTATTTCTTTCTAATTCTCCCAAAACCTCCCAACAAAATATTTTCCAAAAAAATAAAATAATAGGCTCCCTCGTATTTTAATGATTCTATTCAATTAAAATGAATTCAAAAGAATTCATTTCACCACAAATTAAATAATTTGGGCATTAATTAATTCTGTTAGCATAATTAAGGTGAGGGAGGTGGAGAGGCTCCACCATGATGTGGGAGTTCAAAAGTTAAAAGGCGGACTCGAGGACATAAAGGGTAGTTGAAGGGTTAGATGCACCTATGGGCCCCACCACATATTTTCCTCCCATGGGAGGTTAGGTGGGATGTGGGCCCCAACTCAAACTTCCCTTTGGAGGAAATAACCACCAACTAAAATAAAATTATATATCACATAAATTTTATTTAATTTATTAAGAATCCCCAAAATTAACATCCACTCTCGGCCAAACGCAACTACGGTAGAGGTCTTCTTAAGCGAATATCGGTGCTACGACTTTATCTGTGTCCTTGGATTTCAATTCCAATAACTAGTTCAAAATATATAAATACATTCACGTACGTTTACTGAACGTACCCGAACAAAACTTCAGAAAATGATTCCGGGAACTCCGGGCCTCGAAATTAGGCACCATCAGAAACTGCGGCCTCATAAAATTTCGAAAAAAATTAAAAAAATTCCAATTAATTTTCTAGTTCTTCACACAGATGTTTTTTGAAAATGATTTATATGATACTCTCTATATAGTAATACCATTATCATTGTCTAAAAAACTCACATCAATCCCAAAGGCCAATGGAAATGTCGAATTTCAAATGAAAAGAAGGAATGCACCCTGAACACCAATGGATTACTCCCCGCCATTTGTATTACCTAATAACAATCCTTCGGAACAACCGCACCATGTTCAATTAGTATACCAGGAAATACATTTGAATATAAAATAATATCATTTTAGTGAAAACACTATCCGTCGAACTCAATACAATAACAATATAGAGAATTATTGTATCTATAATCGAGTATAGTAGGATTATATAAAATGTTTTATAAATTACCCTTTTCCCCTGGTCATGTTATTTCATGATATACATTCCATTAACCAACACCTAACACAAAATCATTATACAATGCACATTCAGATATAGCCATGGGTCGACCATCTCACATATGCAGAGTTATTGATGATGTCTATTCTATTTTATAGAAACATACATGATTTATCAAAAAATCATGGGCATGAATTCCCATGGAATTCGACTACAAAATTTCCCATATATATCGTATTACACCCCATTGGTTTATGATTTGAATGATAACATAAAAAACAATAATGTACCATTACATCTTCACACCGACTCTAGAAATTTAGATATTATATTGTTAAGATGACCATTCCACCTAACATGATAGTCTAATGAAACTATTATCTCCCATGAAACCCCTCTACAAAATCCACCACATATCCTATGGAAATATTTATTTGGTGATTTCTGATCACAAATCATCATTCTAGTCATGAGATTCAACCAATTCACTGACTACGTTATCAACACTAGATACATTGTTCAACATGTCCAAGAACCCAAAAAATCCATCCTATTAAATCCTCTCACAAAAAACATGAACCCCACATTTATTTATGAAAATAAAAAGTCATCAACTTTCCTTTATCGAAAAACATGAACTAAATGTGGATTGGTCTCAAATGACCATATGACCTACCTCACTTCCTAAAATGGAATCCAATAACATGGAATAACCATTCTTTTAGGATTCTATAGATCAAAAGGAACATCAAAAAACAAGAGTTTAATTCAAAACTATGGTATAATAGGTATCCCACCTAGACCTAACCAACAAGTCCTACAATTGAGGCAAAGGTATAACCACTTAGTATAAATTAAAATCCACTAAATGAGTTAACTATCAAAATGACCCAAAAAGGTTAAAACTATAAACATGCTTACGGGGACCCTGATCCCCTCTGTGAGTCCTTAGAAGGAACTACTCATAGCTGGTCATCAATCCAATTTACCAGGGATATTGAATAGACACTCACTAGGAATCAGTATATGGCAGTACATCTTTGAGGGCTAGTTCACCAAAAATGAAAATATACATATCGACATCGTACTCAACAATTAAACTAGATGACCATAAAAATGTTTGTTATGTATAATTTTATTTCTTATATAAATTGGATTACACAATATAGTTTGTTACTGTGTCTTTAAAAAAAATTAAATTTATCAAAATCCCAAGTTGTGTTTAAAAAATAGACACCATGTTCCTGGTCGACCTACAAGGGTCACTACACATCCCATGCAGGTTGAATAAGTTATCATACCCACCATTAAATTACTCATTATAGAACCAGATGACCATCCACTTGAATAAAATATATATTCTAGTCAGCAAAATTTTGTATAATACAACGAAAAATATATATGATAAATCTCCATTTATCTTTTACTCGAAACATATACAATTGAACCCTATTAGTAGTAATTTATACACAATATCATACATAAAATATTTGAATATTATTAGCCAAATTCGATTCATGAAACACAACTTTAAATTAGTTTCCATGAGTATAAGTCAATCGTTGGAATCTTTCCAATGACCCAATTTCAGAAATCCATAATTAATCATAACATACAGACAATATGTGCATTACTAAAAAAATATAATAAACAAATTTAACATCATAGATCAAAAAACTGCCATTCCCATATCAACCAATACTTCCAACTAGGAAAACTATTCTCAATCTACCAATCTAATAACCATAATAGGTTCAAAAAATATTAATACTATAATCTACCATATCACAAATAATAATACAATTGGAAAATAAGCACCATTGTTAGCACTTAGTATGTTCCCATCACAGATTCCATTGTATGTGTTCCTTGAGATAGTTTTTAATGAGTCCTGAATCATACCTCATCATATGTTGATGGTTTTTGAATAGCATCGAGGGGATAAAGGTGTTACAATGGATAGACTATACCATCAAATCGAAGTAACAAAACATAAATCCCCAGATGTCAACCACAATATTAAAAAATTAGAGAGATGAATAATTATGTAAACTAAAATAAAACAAGATGAAAAAATAAATGAAATTATTTACAATCCAGAACATTTATTTCACACATACAACACTGGTCAAACAGTAGGATGAAAAAATAGGGTTTATTACTAAATAAAATTGAAATAAATGTACATGGATTTAATACTAAGACTGAGATAGCCCACATACTAGTTATCCATGACAACACTATGTTGTGCTAGTTTTATCTTTAGAAATTCACAAAAGAATATCCAATCGATCATGCAACTAGGGCCTCTTCAAATCCATCATGCAGTAAATGTTCAACCTAAAAAAGAAGACATATGGTTTTCATTCAAATGAAGGTTTATGTATAGGGGTGACAACTAATCTATGTATTCCACCCAAATGACGAACCTATATATTCTTCCAGAATTGTATTCCCATGTGATATTATCATTAAATCCAACTAAAAAAATTATAAAGTAAAAAAATATAAAAAAACATGAACAAGTCCCTAACTTATTTTGGGTATATTATCCCAATTTTCAAACCATAACACCATCATATATGAGTATATATAAGAATTTAGATATATATCCATATATATATATATATGGATGTTCTCATATATATAATTATCTATTAAAACACTAAAATCATAAAATGATAACTCTAAAATAGTTCCTTGCCCCCCTGATCTGATCTACTTGACATCCTATACAAAAGTATTTCAGCTTGATGTCATACCACTAAAGACCTTTATCATTAATTCTATAAATTTTCTCATAATAAAAATTGACTATATGTACTATATAAAATTCTGAAAATTTATCTATGAAATATTTTTCACTATAGAGGAATACATTTTATATCCTTGATTTCACTCATACTCAACTCCAATCACTATAATTAAGGATAACAGATACTGAATTAAATTAATATAAATAGTCAACGAGATATATTTCATGTCTTACATGAAATTTAAATGTCACCCAATGTTTGATACCTTGGTCTCAATTTATAGGCAATAATGAAAATATGAATCTAGGGTCAAACCCTTAGGTGATATATAATGATAGCTCACCAGTGAGACTTTATACCCACCCTATGACGTCTAACATAGGGATAAGAATTATTATCACCATCACTTACGAGAGAGTAATCACCCATGAGTAAGCATAGAAAAATGATCCACCTGATGATTTTCTCCAAGGAATTCCCACATGGGAATACATGTATCACTGAAGGAATAAAAAAATTCATCATGAATATTATTCTACCCAAGGATTTTCTATAACATGAATCCATGTATCACTCAATCATGCATAGTAAGATAAATTAAAGGAGTAAAAGTGTCCATGAAATCCAATTCATATACATTAATTGGTTCAAAGGAGTATAAATTTCCATGTCATCCTTTTGGTTAGGATCTAAATAGTATAAATTTTCAAGGAATACTAATTAATGTAATAGTAAAATATTTTAGCTCAACATATAGATCCATGGAAGCATTTAATGTAATCCATGATAATAATAAAATGTGTCAAAATTTGTAATCCTGGATTCATGTATAGAAATTCAATCATAATAAAGATTAATAGACTAATCTTATGAAGTACCTCTAGGAATCCCTATCAACAACACATCACGTCAAGCTCATTATCCAACAACCAAGAATCACATTTGGTAATCATTGACTTATCATTAGTAAATGGGTGATATCATGTGTAATATAGTGAGAGTTTCTAAACACCTAATCCCAACAATAATTCCATTGAATCCCTTGTATTCATGATTATTATGGGTTATACAGTTACATATTATGCAATCTCAACCAACCCTGATGTAGTAGCAAAATGTTGTTAAAAAATAAGGGCCCCCAATGGGTTTCTTATGTAAAAAACACAATATATTCATCATTCATCAGATACTAAAAGTAAATTTATAATATAAATAATCGAACTCAAGAACATCATTTGGGAAGGAAGAAAATAGGGAATCCAACTATGGATGCTAAAACTATATTTAGAGGAAGTCATCATTCATGGGATCCTCATAAACAACTAATCCAATGGATTCTTAGGCCATAATGTCATATACCACTTGTGAGACATCATTAATTAATTATAAATGAATCATTAGATAGAATATATATCTCATGGATCATCTTAGATAAATGGAATCACATTCAACATAAAATTATACTCAATAATTGGATGAAGAAACTCTCTGTTAATGTCTACACTTAAAATACCATATAGGATTCATAAAATCAAATCAAGAGATTTACTATAATGAAATTAGAGAAAAAATATAAAAAAAGAAAAACTTATTAGTCCATTTCTGACACATGGGATTAATTATATGAAAAAATAGAAAAAACCACTAAAAAGATTCCAAAGTAGGTGTACCTAGTGTGTTGTCCATATATAACGAGTTTTTCCCTCACGACCTATTTTGGGCATGTACTCTAACTCAACATTTCATGTAAAACACCCAATATACAGTGTGTTGATCATGTAAATAGAATGTACCCAGTACGGGGTACCTAATAGTTTACCCCACATGGATAGGTGATGTACCTATCCTGTAAGTGTACCTCTACATACTCGGCAACCTACACGAGGTCTAGTTGTGTACTGTACATGGCCATGTGCGTCATTATTGATAATATATTTGGGTAATTGGATTACATGGATGAGTCCATGTACATGGATTATATGAAACAAACATGGTGTGTACCTATGAAAACACCGTATTCCATTAGCAGGAAGAACATATGAAATGTTTTTGTTAAATATATATCTTGTGATTAGTAATTTTGAATGGGAAACCCTCAAATTGCCTGAAACTCTAGTATTCCTTCCATAGTCCAACATATAAACACACAAGGGTCTATATGAATTTATAATCAGGTTTCAAAACAAGAAAATAAAACATATACAATGAGGTAATGAAAATAAAAATAGTCTTCCTTTTTTATGAACTTTCTGATGATTCACTTGTTTAAAAGTTCTATGGCCACTTCATAGTGATCCATGGAATCCTAGTCACTATGGTGATACATATATTCCACTATTGCTCTTTCCCTCTATTGATCTCCCTTTTCTATCATAGTCTTATTATGAAGGGGTATTTATCTTAGGGTCTATGCAGGAGTCTACATAAGTGATGGAAATAATAGAAAATAGAAGGATGAAATAGAGAAAAGTGATGAAAAAGAAAAATGGTGCCCCGAACCAACCCTAGATTCCAACTTGAGTTTATGTATCCCATCGGTACAGAATCATGTTCTAAATTGAACATATGAGATATAATCTCAATAATATTTTCCATAAAATATTTATATCTAAAAAACCTCTATGGATAAATTAATTTTTTATTAATTAAATATTACATACTATTTATCCTTCTAAAATTCAAACAGCACATAATTTCACCAAGATAATGTTCTATGGTATAAACCCTACTTTGGGGCTAATTAAGAAGTTAAAAAACTTATCAAAAATCATATTACTAGGTGAAATTACACTTTTACCCAATACATGAATTTGAATGAAAAAAATTCTTATCAAAGTCACAGTTTTGAAAATCATGGGACCTAACAATTTGATTTGATTTAGACATATATTATATTATAATATATTATATAACATAAATAATATTATATAATAAATAATATGTTATTAAACTATTTAAAAGTCATAAAAATCTTATTATCATCCATGATAATAGAATATTGTTGAATATATAATCTACTATCTGTTTATTTTTCCTATGGAATTTTAAATTAACATTGAAGACCCCTAATATGGAAGGAACATTATAATAATGGTAATTTCAAAGAGGATTAATAGGGTTAAAAATATGATATAATAGTGAAAACTAAACTATAACTTGTCCAATTTTTACTAGATGATATTATTTCTACATATAATTATACTATATTATAATATATCTATTTGAATATATATTTTTACATAAAAATTAAATTTATTATGTGAATACATTGTATAGTACAATGAGTTCCCATACCCACTCTAATAAAAGGACACCCTTTATCTATATTATTTAAACAATCTTGAGAGGAATTGATCTGAAAAATAATACCAAAACTCTTAAAAATTACTAATTAATGAATTAGATATTATTTTAATATTAAAATATCATTATAATGGTCTTGATGAAGGAATTTATGAGATGTTTACCAAAGAAGAAATAATCATCTTTCTGATGCATTCAAATTTATATATTATAACACATCCCCTAAATCTCGTGTACCTGTCATAGAGTATTATCTCATGTATATTAAATATTGAGATATGATATTATGAAAATGGGAAAATTGTTTTTCTTCTCTTTTACATCATATTTTAAGTGAAAACATTTCACATTGATAGATATGCCTTAACATATCAACATAGCGGTGTTATTCATTTTTCACCACCAAATTATATGGGTGGTTATAATGATGTAAATATTTAATATATATGATATTTATGAAATAGTTCATCTGAAATAAAAATAATGGAATATCAATATTTTGAACTTATAATTTTTTTGGAAATTTTAAAATCACTAATGCATAGGTTTGGACTGTTAACTCCCCAATGTGTTGCAATTCAACATTAAAATTTTATTTACATGGATGGAAATAAGAATAGATTTAATTAAGATATATGATATATATGTTATTAAAATGATCCTAAAATGGTGAAATATTTTATACCATAACTTTATTCGATACATTGAAAAGACAAAATAGTGTTCAGGCATATGTTTGTCCTATCATCTTCATGAACTGTGTAATTCGGTTTTCTGTATGTGTATTTTTTTGGATAAATATATACATATATTTTATATATTTGAAATTTATATCATGAATTATGTTATCTATATGATGGAATAATTAAAATTATCAAATTATTGAAACCAATTAATTAAATGATATATATAAAAATGAATCAGTTAACAACTGAAATTGTGATGATCATACATGATTGACAGAAACTAGTTATAAAATGATATAAATGGATATTATATTATATAATATGTAGGAATATGGTTATTTTATGTATGTATAATATTTATTATTAAGTATAGCAGATTAAAAAGACTAATCAAGAAAGATGAAATTGAGATAATTAATTTCTTAACTCACTCTTCTTTCAAATAGATTATAATTATACATAATTGACATTATCATGAAATAATAATGCATGAAATGTATTTTAATGGTATTAATTTTTATTACATTATAAATATTATTTTTTTCATTTGTTACCCATATTGTTTTAATTGATTAATTCTAACATCAATGATATGATTTTTATACGTGATTTCTTATAAATTTTTAATCCGTTGAGACACATTCAGTATTATAAAACTATTTATTTTTATGTTATATATATACATCCAATTTTATATATTCCATTTGAATATAAAAATGTTCTTTATGTTTATTTATATATTTAAAATTTATTTTTTCATGGGGTAATAATTCAAATTTTACCAACGGTGTAAGAATTTATATTATAATCTCATCTTTTTATGATTTATATTAGTTCCATTGAAATTGTCATAATATATATCATTAATAAAATATTTCCATTTTTAATCTTATAAATATTTACACAGTGTCAATATTTCTCCAAAATTTATACTCATTGGTATTTTAATTGAAAGAAATTAATGATTAAATAGAATATCAAATTTACTTTTCATTTTGATCGTGCTTTTTTATATAAAAAATATTTACATTTTACAATTTATTTAAAATGTATATCTTTTTTAATAAAATATTTATTAAGTGGATACAAGTTATAATTTAATTTGTTTATAAAATCTTGGAATATTTCTAATTTATTTCAAAATCGTAATATTTTAATTTCATAACATAATCCAAAATTAATTTTTTACATATATGATGTTAATGGATTTTCCCACCACCAAAACCACTATTTACTATTTGAAATAGTTAAATAATATTTAAATGGGTTTACAAAAAAAATCATTAATGAATGATTGTGTTATTTTTTTCATCCATTTTTATTTATTCTTCAAAGGGAATGATCACAATATAAAACCAATATTTCCAATATATAAATGTTAATGTTATATTTTTATTATTATTTTAGGCGTAGTTATTTTCCACATAAAACAACTACTTTTACATGGTAATTTTTCACTGGGTATTAAATTTATCTTAAATATCCTTATTATTTCTATCAAGTATAGGATTATTTATTGTACTATAATCAATTTTAAGACATGTTGTTTTACAATGACTGTTATTTTTATAAAATAAACATCATAATATTATATATTCATTAATAAATATAGATATTTGATGATATTAATAATGTTTTTGAATTTAGTTGATCATTCAATATATGATGAATAAGTTGTACAATCAATGATGGGTTGGAAAACGTCATAGATAGGCCATCAACTCATTGAAATGTATCATAATAAAATCCAATTAGGTATCTTTATTAAATTGGTTTTTCTTTATACATAACCTTCCATTAAAATATCATACTACATTAATTTTATGGTAAATATCTATGATTTATGATATCATGAAAGTAGATATTAACCATTTCCTTTATTTATAATTCAATTATTACTTTCCATGTCAATAATTTATATATTATATTCCTTTTTTATATTAAATCATAACTTTTTTATTAAATTTATTTTGTTATTCAAGTGTTTACCATTAAAAACATAATTATTTCTTATTTTATTAAGATATATTCCCCTATATGTAACCCCTGTTGATCAAATTAACTCAGACAATATGTATTCTTTCACAAAATCTGATAAAGTTATCATTTTATGAGTTCAAAAAAAAAAATATTTACATTAAATATGTTTTTTCTTTGATTATAATATAAAATCTGAAAAACTTATGTATCTATTTTTACCAGACTAATAAAACAATAAGTCTATTGCAATATATTCTCTAATTGGAGGACCTTGGAACATAATGTGATAGGATGGGTGAATCATGGTGTCTTATAAACTTTACTAGTTTTAGAGTACAAAATTTTAGGAATAGTGACTCAATATTAGGCACACTGCCTTTATAATATTTTATGGATAACTCACTACATCATGAAGAATAATTCTAAAGACTCCCCCAAGATCATTGACTTAGGAGTAATATACCCAATGTTTATAGGCATGTAGGTCCCTTTATATTAATTAAATCAATCATCCTAAACTATAGATAGATGATTTGTTGAAGTCCCTCTTTTACCTATATATGTAATCTACATTTTAGTGCACTAATAGTTTGCGAACAGTTCCTCTGTAAACAAAAAATATTTACCTATGAACTATTCTCCACCACATAGTGTGTGTGATTAGAGGACAACCTATATTTTACATACTCTCTCTACTTCTTTATACTAGAGGTGTCTCCACTTACCACCTCTGAATACCTCTTTTGTTTACCATCTCAACATACCACCTTTGTGAAGCACATCCAATTACTTTCTTTGAAAATTGTGAATGAATACCACCGCCAATTTTTCAGAATTCATTCTTCTGAAAACTTCTTAACCCATGTTAGAATCATATATCATTAACATATTCTTCTTCAAAAATACCATGAGAACAATTACAAACTTAGCTGAAATTATTCTCAGAGTTAGGATGTTTTCAAATGAAAAACTATCTATGTAAGGATGGTATTAACTATCTTTATATTGAAATGTATATCCCAAAAACATTTCTAATATATTTTGTTCAAATCATCAATGCATTACAGCAGTAACCATGTAATGAGATCCTCCAATGAACCATTTCACATCATGGTCCACATAGAATCTTCATTCCTTTGTAGAGGTCAATATCCTCTACGAACGAATCCCTTCATGGATCCAAAAATGACCACCTCACTTATGCAAATAAAGAGCCAACCCATGAACTATTTTCCTCCTATGAAATGTGAACATACCACAAATTGTTCCCTGCATCATTTTTGTACTGTACATTATGGTCCGCATAGCGATACTATGCCGAAATCCCATTGTACATAATCCCTTTTTGGTCCACGAACAATGCTTCATGGACGTCATACTATTCATTCTTATTTCGAAATTATTCCTTTCGCAAAAAAAAACTCTCAATTTTGAGGCCCAAAAAATTGGAAAAGAATAATAAATGATGGCAACTTCAACAATATTGTTATCCTGAACTATAAGATCACTTATATTACAAACCCCTACATCAACCCAATGTGGATTGACAACAAACATAATCCAAATTTCTTTCCTCTCATAGAAATATATTATGTTCAACACTTTTATATACTAAAAATTTCATAAATAATATTGTGTCACTAGGTTTCTAGAGTTTCTATTTCTATAGTTTTTATTATGGATTGAAATGATAAAACCACGTGAAATAGATTTAGTAAGACATATATTAAGAAAATAAATAAATGATATACTCTGAGGATGTGTCAAGTATATAGAAAATGTAATTATGATTTCATGATGTATATATTATATTATTTTCTTAACAATATAGCCATCTTTAGACAATACAAGTGGATAATCATTATCAATAAATTAATATAAGATAATAATTGTGAAAATAGTTGGTTGTATATATATTATCAATCAATCTAGTGAAATGAGATTTTCCCCTAATTGTTCCCTCAGTTAAAAATTATTCGGGTATATGAATGGTTCAATTACAATTTTATATTATAAATATTATTATGAATGAGAAATTATATTCCATTTGAACCTGTGATATCCCATAATGATATGAAATAATACTAATGATTAATAGGTTGATTAAACTGTGTCTAAACATTAGATTAATGGCATATATACCCCTCGTATAATTTTTTGTAATTTGATTTCAACATGATTAAGGGTTATTTAGATGAAATTTATGGGGAAACAACCCTATGGTTTAGTATTTGTTTTATATAAAATATTATTTTAAGAATAACTAATTAATATTGTTTAACATACCATTAATGTTATTGACATCCTTTAGGGTTAATATGATCTTTTACGGTGAGATCATTTTTTTCTAATTATGATAAAATAGTTGATTCATTTTTGGGAAAAAATATCTTATAATTAACCTTGAGGATGAAAAGTTATTAGGTGACTATGAAATTATTATTTTTAATGAATATCCCTATATTCAAGATATTATATGATTACTATACACATAATTTATATAATGAATATAGAGATATATTATGTAAGAATTTTGTATTTAACTACAGAAATATGGGGATTCAAGATTTTTAGGGACACAATAATAATGTTCTTTGGGAGTATATGATTGTGTAATATATATTTTTGGTATATAAACTTTTGATGTATAGATATTTTTTGAGATATTATAGTTATATTGATATTATATTTTTTTTGAACAAATCAATCATATTGTTGGGTATTTAATTTTGTTATAAATATAACCATACATATTTATGATTAACTATTTATATAGTTGATTAATAAATATTTTTTGGGTTATTGTTATGGTTTGAAATATTATTGTATTACATATATCATTATTGAATGAACTATATTAATCATTTTGATTTTTTTAAATATCTTCGAAAAAGAAATATAAATTTTATTTTATTTATTTATATTACGATCTACAAATAAATTTATTTTAGTGATTCCTTTTCAGTATAATCTTTCAATATAATCATTTTATGTAATGTGTGATGGAGTGGAAATTCATCGAAGCCTAACCAAAGATGAATTTTTTTTAATAAATAAATATAATTCAAGTATGTAAATTCTATCATAATCTATATCATGGAAGTAAATAATACCCTGAAAATTATTATAAGGCTCATGAAAAAGTAATTTTATACTTTTACCTTCATTTCAATTGAATTTATGTTATTTCACCCAGATTTTTAAGTTATTGTTTTCTTAATAATTCTCATGATAATTTTTGTAATTACCCAAACATATAAAAGATTAACATAAACTATAATAACATATTTTAAATGTAACACAAATAATAAAAGATAATGTAACATATGAAGACATTACTATATATTTCATTATTAATAAAAAATATACCTTTAATAGTTTATAAATCACAAAACACCGGGTTTAAAAACCCCAATAATGAATTAACATATTATTATTTAAAATGACCATAATAACAAATCATTTATGTTAAAAAGAAATATTTAACTAACTAAATTATAAAATGTATATATTTTATGAATCTATAAAGTAATTTAAATAGTGGAATATTTTTTTACAAATAAAACATGATTAATTTGAAATAATAATAAATGTTTTCTAATAAACATTATACATTAAAAGGGTGCCTTATCCTCACTATGTTTAAATTTTTAAAATTTAATTTTTACTACATTAAAAAAATATATTTCAAAAAAAATAATTAATTTTTTAATATAAATATTTAAATAATATTTATTGAATATATCAATTTTTTGTAAAATGAATATCTTTTTATATAATTAATGAAAAATAATTATTTCTTTTGAAAATAACGTTTTCATTTCAATTTTTACAATGATATTATATATTTTAAATAGTATTAAAGTAAAATTATATTATATATAGTAAAAATTATCGATATAATGTCATTGGAATCAATTTTATATTGAATTATGTTAAAATAACATTCTTAAGCTTCTCATATTTTTTAATTGGGAACCCCATTTTTTCAACATTCATGTGGATTTAATTCGAAAAAATGGGAAATGAATTTGAAAAATTGGATTAAATATTTTAAATAAATATAAATAATATTATATTAAATGTGTGTCATTATTTCTAACCATAATTAATAGTTAAAATACAAAAAATTAACTTTTGTGGTTACGTAAAAAAATTGTATTATCAGTGGTTAAATGAATAATATAATGTTTAAAAAGGCCTAAATGTTTTATAAAACACATTTTATGGACATATATCTACATTTAATCATATATGTAACTATAATGGACCATTTAGGATGCTTGTATGATTAGAAAAATATGGGTATCACTATATCATTTGAAAGATTCAATGTGTGTCCTCTATCTCACATATAAATTTCTACCCACTATCCTCCCAACATCATACTTAAAAAACCATTTTTATTGGATGTTATCTAAAAAATTATATTCCCCACCTAGCTATCTATATCATTGCGGCCTCTGATATGTTGTGAATTCCTCATAGGAAGTGTTTAGGAATAAACCCAAAAACTCTCTCTCAATGAGAGGTAAAATTTATAAACTTTAGTATTTGTTTTATTTCATCTTCCACTTCTTTCAAATATTCTTCAACTATCAAAATATAATTACTAAAATATCCCAAATATAATGATATCTAATTATATTAGTATAAAGACCTATATCCATCACTACATCAATATAATGTTAAATGAACTAGTCTATCATGTGTACATTGGACGAGCAACTCGTGAAGAAATATTTTTCATTTTCCATGAACATATTTAAAATAGGGATATAATTATGTATTTAACATATTTATATGATAATTAGGAAATTATATTACTTATTGAAGTAGTATATCAAATATTCCTTCTTACTTTCCTTTTTAGTGGGGGATAAAATAATTATCCCTGTGTGTATAGTGGGCTGCCACCTTATGAAGATACCCAATAGGTTTATGATTAAAAATTACCTGGATTATGGTAAGATTAAAATAAATTAATTTATGTGACATTTATCACAACAACCCATATAACATTTTTTCTTATAACCTGTTTGAAAACAATAGCATTGTTTGGGCGTATATGCCGACTACCACCTCCACATAGAGCTGTGAAATGATCTTCATTTTATTATAAATTGGACAGTAATAAATATGAAATTTATTTTTAAAAATTATATATATATATATATATATATAATAATGATAATTATGTAAATTTTAATTAAATTTTATTTTCCTCTATTTACATCTATCAAGAATATTAGAAAGAACATTCATGCGAATGTACAACCTATCATCTCCTTGAATGGTGTAATCCATTTCCTATAGCAGTCATTTATAGATTTGTCTAAATAAATAAATATTTAATATATATGATTAATTTATAATGGTAGAAATTATGTATATTATGAATCCAATAATAATTCAAATGAGCCCAAATTATTGAATGAAAAAAATCATTAAAATGAAGTGATTGTAACAATAATCTAATATTTTAACTTTGAATAGTTAATGAATTAGTCATAAAAGAATATAAGTAAATCATATATTATACTATGTATTTTATAATTTTTTTTATTATATTTATAATAATACTAGAGAGATAATATTGAATTTGGGATGAATTATAATGAAAATTAAACCTATAGTATAAGTTTCTTGTCTAACTTTTATATTTGTGAGAAATATTTTATATTCACAACTTACTCCATTTTCTAGTGTATATTTTTCAAATTTTTATATATTATTTATAAATATATTTATCTTTGTGTAATTTGATTTTACATTTGATTTTATTTCTTTAAAAAATAAAATTATTCAATTCATACCTTTGTTTTATAGTTTTATTTCACTATCTCACCATTATTTGGGATTTTTTAAGTCTATGTTGGAAGAGTAATATTTTTATTTCCATAATAAAAACTATATATTTCTATATACATTGGTTTGTAATTATGTATTCATGTATTATTTCTATTTTTCAATAATTTTCAGATCAAATTGATGAAAAAATAATTTATGATTATTAGAATTGAATTATTTGTTCAGTCATAATCAATTTTTTACCCAAAAATCAATTTCCCACAAAAAATAAAATAGTTTCAATCCTTATTAAAATGATTTAATAAATAAAATTTTACCCATTATATAATTGTTACTTATACTTTTAAAAATATCTTAATTACATTGTCAAAACAATACACATTTAGTTTTTACTGAAAATGGGAAATAAATCATTATTTTTTACTGTACTGTATAAATAGAATTTAAAGAATCATGTCCACTCAATGTTTTAATATATAATTAAAAAAAATTAGTGGTTATTGTAAGTTAAATTTATTTTAATATATTTTAGGAACATTTTTTTATAATAGTTTTTAATGTGAAGTGTTGATTTTCGTCATAAATGTATTTATTGACATTTTGTGATATTTTAATCCATCAATGTAAAGAGAAAATTATTATTATTATGATCTCATACTGATATGATTTTTTTAAATCATCATTATTATAGCTTGGGATGGATTATGATCAGTTTGAATGAGGATGTACAATGTTTCTACTATTCACCATATTACACTAGTTGGTTTTTGACTATGTTAATTTGATTGGAGTATGTATTAACATTTTGTATGATAGTTTTATAATATAAATGATTATGCTTATTATTTTTCAACCCTTTCATTTATTAGTAGAATATTACACCTAAAAAGTGATTTATGAGGACCTTTTATTAATATCCCCATGAATCATCAAGTCTCATGAGACAATCTGTTGGCCAAATTAGAAATTTTTTTACCAAAATATTTAACTTATCTTATTATAGGTCTTAAAATTTTGTTTGTATTTCCATAAGTATACATCAACTAATTATTATATATGTTATTGAGGTATAATGTGATTATTTTATTAGTTTTAACATCACATGTTATGTTCCATGCTGACGTGATTATTTATATAGAATTATTTAGTTATCTTTGATTAATTCTATATTATTAAAATGTAATTGTTTGTATTGAATGTTCTTTAGTGAGTCACATTTCCATATTAGTAAGTCATATTTATTAATGTTATTTTTATCAAAAAACATAATCATACTTATCATTTGAGCACACCCCATTATTTTTTTAATTTAAATATGATACCACGATCTGTATTAGGATTGTTATGATGGGGTGTGTTAGATGAAAGAATTATATAGTCAAATAAATTAAAATGTTCAATTTTATGTTTTCAATTTTAATTCATTATTAAACCATGTATCTACTTTTCCTTGACTACTAAACAACACTATTCTTCAGGATTTGATTCCATATATAATGTAAAATTTTAATAAAGTGAACATCAAAATTGAGTTTCTTATGTTGGGATGGTTACAATGTTGTCAATCACACTACATTAGTCATTTCACATTAGTTTTAATCTATGTGTATATAATATAGCATTCCATAAATTTTATCTTTAATTAAAAACCCGATTTTGTTTTATTATAGGTGAAATTTTTCATTCCCAATATCTTTTTTTATATTATGTATTATTATTCACTTGTTTGATGTTTTATTCAAAAAAGGATGATCCATTCATGATTTACATGACCCACCCTCTCCATGATGATGTAAGGGAAGACAATGTGCCATGTCATTCATTACTCAAGATGATGGAGAGACAATGAACCCCGAGTCTCACCTTCAACAGGACCCCAAATGGTAGCAAGCACCAAGTGTATAGAATGTCACATAATTGGAAGGTATTACCCTTTTTATAGAGCAAGATCGAGAGATAAGGTGGTAAATCCTAGTAACACCTAAGGGTGAAGGTAAAAATTAGGCCAATAATTCATTCCCACATGCATGGTCAAATTTAAAACTGATATAAAGTAAGGCGAACTCCCAATTAATGTTCCAAAAAGGAAAATATGTAGAAACAATAATGATCCCAACACACAAGATAGTAAGGTGCAACTCGGACCTCAACACCCTCCTGGTATCCTAAAAACTATTTTATATTCATTGGGTGAGCATACAAGTATACCAAGTTGGGAAACTAAGGCGTCTCATGCTCAAAGGAGTGAAACATACTAATACCCACGTGAGAAAGTAATAGAACCTCAAAACCTAACACAGAATACTAACCATCCCAATCTCCCCAAGGAACACTCACCCAAGTAATGAAAATCATGTAAAGTAATAATATAAGCACATCGATGTTTTGGTGCCCCGTACATGAATTTCACACTTGTCAACTGCTCATTCATAATGATTGGATGTCTTTATTCTAACACTCATACCACACATAGTCCCACTATCACAACTAGCCAACACTCACTAAGTCCTCAAACCGCACACAACAATGCTCGCGGACACATGGGCCACTATAATTACTGCCATGCCCAAAGACATCGAGGCCTCAAAAACCATTCCCCGTGCTCAAAGACACATGGGCCTCATCCCAAAGATACTTGAGAAAACATACATATCCTACAAACACATGATCCCCTAGTCCAAAATATCTCTTTCATAAATAATAATGGACTATGGTATGCCTCATTACATTACAACATTCCCAGATATGCCCGAGCAGCACGATCCAGAAGATGGTGCCAGGAAAGAAATAAGTATCCATTCATCTATCCTCCCACCGAGATTTTGGGAAAGACACCCTCCCCCATGAAAAGAATGTTTTCAAAAAATAGTGATCAAAAAGTGTGGGGAGCATATTGAAAATACAAGGAACTACCATATATATAGGTAATCAAACACTCATCCCCATCCTATGGGTTTTAAACAGACAACACAATAATCCCACACCATCATTGCTTTTTTCTGCTACTATTACATGAAAAAATATATGAAAACCAATGCCAAAACACAAGCCATCCCAATTATAGTTCAATTTACATATAGTTTTTTTTAAGGGAAAACACTTAAATTATTCTAGAACTATAAAAAAAATTGTATCCTTTATATGAACCCATCAAAACCAAACTACAGCCCCACTACACATCATCACAAAACAATACAACAAAACCATAGAATAGAACAATACTTCTAGTCTGACTACACATCCCCATTCAACAACTATAAACTATAATTATTCAAATTAAAATAGCTCATTCCTTCTCTCACAATCGAAACTACAAGCCCCACTACCCAAACATATCCCCAATGAAGTCCCATTGCATAACTAGTCCACAACCACAATGCAGTTCGACTGCTTGACATCGCTTTCAAAACACAAGAAAACAAAATAGAATTTTGTCTACCTACAGGTTCATCCATTCCAAAATCAATCATACTATCAAAAGGAGACCCCAACATACCTGTGACAGTCCTACTACCTACATGTTTATCCATTATGCAAACAATCAATCTCTCGGATTAGGACACCAACACCCCTTGTACCACCACGCCTTCCAAGACCAAATAACCCAGACTAGAACACACAACACATGACCATAACCATCAAACCAAGAATATTAATATTTAACTGATAGGGGTTCTTTAATTTCCACATTAATATAACCTAGGTGGTCACTGAACAAGTTTTATCATGGGGAATCCTTTTATTTAACAGAGTGTACCTCATTGATCATATTTCATGTTACATATGTTCATCATAAAATCACATCAAAACTGAACACTAGTGCACAAAAAAATAAAACCAAAGTTTGAGATTTTCAGAATCCATAAAACCAGAACACCCATAAGAGAATCAAGAATAATGAGGGAAAACATGAGACCACATCAAACCAAAACCTACCCATTGTTTTATTGGAACAATTTATCTAATAATAATATTAAATCCTCATTTTATTCTCATTTTATGATGAGTATCTAGCCATTCATAACAAGCACCCATTAATATACCAACCCCGAAAGATGCACTATTAAAAAGAATCAAAAGTAAATCCCTACATGGATGATCAAAGATCGATGTTCATTCTTAAGCCATGAACAATGGATGATGTGACTTGTAGGAAAAACTCCATGGATGATCAGGAAGGGCTCCATCATGGATACACGACTCAACACAAGAGCAAGACACTATGAACACCAATATAAAACATAAGGAAGAAGAAAGAGAGGATATTGGCGTAAGAATTGGCTAGATCTTAAAATTAGGGAGACCATTTCAATGTAACTAAATGTTAGTTCATGGTTAGATAATGACATTGGGCATCTTCACACATTGGAATAAATAATGATTTAATAACTCCCTTAAAAATGGGGGAGATAGACCAATGGATGGATGTGAGTTGATATATTAACATTAAATAGAGAAAAACATTTAACATGGGAGAAACATGAAAAAACTAGAAAATCTGTAAAAGAGTCACTGATGGGTGAGACACCTATGCTGAGCCACCAAGTGGTGAGATACTGACTATCCTACCAATTTTTCGACCTACCAATACTAACTTCCTCAACTCAACAAAACCCAGACCTATTGATGCCCTGACTTGTCGACCCCAATGCCCTCAACTCACCAATGCCCTAACCTACTAACTCCAATGCCCTCAACTCACTGATACTGACACACCTTACTCATTGATGTCGACACCCCTTGACTCAGCAATGCTGAAATCATTTAACTCATCAATGCACTAACTTGCTGATTCACTGACATGCTGATAGAAAAACTATAATTTTGGTAAACTCTTTAAATGAGCCTCTGATATCCCCTAGAAATCCTCAATACTATATTTTCACAACGGATGGGCCGGGGAATAATTCTAGTTATTAAATTAGAAACCTCTCAAACTATTATCATTCTTGAGAATATAAAACTATCCTTTAAGAAAAGAGGTCTGAAAACCCATCCCTTAAGATACCTCTTAGGAGTAAACCACCCTATGTTGAAAACTTGGGGGAAACCTCAATATCCAAAAACACCTCTCTCATCTATCTCCTGAACAACAGTGGAACCATTCAGTGACTACACAAACACCAAGAGTCTCACTATCCATACACATGGATTAGGTAATTCCTTCCACCATGTCATGATAATATCCTCCATGGGTAACACTCACTCACACGCATAGGTTTAATCACATCCACATTAATCATTCAAGATTGGGGGGTTAGGTTTTACCCACCATGTATTCAGGACATTTCACACAAAAAACAATAATATATAAACCACTTTTCATATAGTAAGGAGGTCAAACATTTACTCATAAAAATATCACAAGAAAACATATGATCAAAAATATAAAAAGCTATAGGTACTAGGCACACATCTGTGCCTCATGTTCCCAGGTACTCTCCTCGAGCCCACCATGGCACAATAACACACGAACCAAGGGAATGGTCCATCCATGAAGCAACTTCACATTACAGTAATCAATTCTCACTAGTTGTTATGTGAATATCACAAAGTACTCGATATCAAACTCTAACCAGTCGAGGACATGGGTGTTATTCTGTATATACCGATGTATTTGAGAGACATGGAAGATGTTGTAGATCCTTTCCTACCACGGTGGTAACCCTAGTTGATACTCCACCTTGTCAACTCGTTCCCACACCTACAATGGTCTGATGAACCTGGGATAAATCACACTCCACCTCCTAGACCATCACATTCAAATCTGAGGGTTTAACTTCAAGAACATGTGGTCCCTGTCCTCGAACTCCAAGGATCTCCTCATATGATCGACATACGACTTCTAACATTCATTAGTCGCCTTTATCATTTCATGCACAAGCAGAACATTCTCTATTATTCACTTGACCACCTCTAGGCTAAGAACACCTACCTCCCCAACCTATCTCTAGCACACATGTGAATGAAAGTGTCTTCCATATAAGGCTTTAAAGGGTGCCATGTCTATAGTGGAGTGATAGTTATTTTTGTAGGAAAACTCCACCCATGTAATGTGTCATACCCATGATACTCTGAAGTCCAAGACACTAACTCGTAGTATGTCCTACAACATCAGGATGGTCCTCTTTGTCTTCCCATCGGTCTGAGGGTGGAAAGTGGTGTTAAGGCATCCAATTCACTCATCCCTTTAACTGATAAGTAGTGATATTATTTCATCAATCGGTCCACCACTACCTAGATGGAATCACAGCCTCCCTAAAACATGGGTAGTCCTATGATGAAATCCATCAATAGATCATCACACTTCCTCTTTGGAATGTCGAAGTGCTACAATTGACTATTGGAAACATGGTGTTTCAGCCTTCACCTAATAACACACGAGGCACCTTGCCAAAAACTCAACCAATGCCTACTTTAATTCAGGACATCAAAACTGACCTATCATGCCCTGGTACTTATTTCAGACTCCGAGATTTACCAACATGGGTGAGTTATGGATCTCATAGACTACTACCTCATGCATCTCCACCAGTACAAAATTCTTCTCATATAAAAACATCTGATTCTGATTATTCTCTGACCACCCCTCTAGTGCATCACCCTAGATAACATGATAACACATCACATCGACCTATGAATCTCTTAACTAAGACTCGTCTGCTGTCGTACAAAGAAGGATAGCACTTTCACCTAAAACTGAAAGCCTCTACCATCCTCTACTCTCAAGCATAGATACAAAGAATCCAACTCCTCCAACTCATTCCAAGCATCTATTGAATATTGAACTTCATCCTACTATGACATCATGCTCAAGGAATCATCCTTCATATTCACTTTTCCGAGAATAGAGGAGATCTTGAAGTTGTTGTGCTAATGAATCTCCATCCACCTCTGATGTTGAAAGTTCATGTATTACTAGGAGACGACTTATGTCAAGATCATGTGATCTGTGAAGACCATGAAGCATTCCCCAAATAGGTAATGCTTCCACAACATACATGAGAACACCTCTATTTCATGTTCTAGGTCTTGGTGGTATAATTATGGTCATGAGGAAGAAACCACCTAGACCCACAAGACATCACACCCCATTTTGCATTTTCACCCAACCAAATTTTAGACTATATGCATCACATAATACTTTGAGTGTCACCCCTTACTATAGAATCCCCATCACTGGGGATCTGACAAGATTCCCTTTTAGATTACTAAGAGATTCATGGAATAACCCACTCCATTTGAAACTCATGTCCTTTATGGTCAAAAATATCAAAAGAGGCACAAATAAAGATAATTTAGGTATGAACCTCTGGTAGTGACATGCAAGACACAAAAAACTATAATCTTCTACCAAATTATTGTGTGCTTCCCATTAAACAAGAACTTTTACCTTCGACAGTTCCACTATTATTCCCTGTCGGGACACCACATGTCCAAGGACGTGAACCTCTCATTTCAATAACATGCACTTGGATGACATTCCGTAGATTTGGTGGTGTTATAGGACCTCCAAAACTATCCTAAGATTATTAGCGTGATCCTCCTCCGATCTTGAGTGAATTAGGATATCAGAGATGAACACGACCACATACCAGTACAAATATTCATGAAAAATAGATTTCTGGAGCCCCATGAACACATATGGTGAATTCGTAATGCCGAACGACATGACCATGAAATCAAAGTGCCCATTCCTGCACCTGAAATTAGTATTCAGAATGCCACCCTCCTTTCCCCTAAACTGGTGATATCCAAACTGTAGTTCAATCTTAGATAACCAACTGTCACCCTTCATCTGGTCAAAAAACTCATCGATCATCAGGAGGGTGTAAAGGTTCTTGACCATCACCCGATTCAGTCTCTGGGAGTCTGCACATATCCATAGAACTCCATCTTCCTTCTTTTCGAACAAGACTGGAGAAACCCATGGCGACACACATAGTCATATAAGACCCATCATCAACAGCCCAGCAACCATAACGCGCAACTCACTCAACTCATTAGTTTCCATTCGATAGAGATCCAAAGAAACCAGACAGGCATAGACTTTCAAGTCTATCCCAAACTCAACCTCATGTCAAGTGGGTAGAGTCACAACCTCTTTAGGGAAGGCATCTAAGAACTCACTAAAAATCCCCATAACTTCCAATATCTCTGAGGCTTCAAGTTCTACTAACAACTTAGATTATTAAGAATAATGGGGATCTATATATAAGAAATCGCCCTTAAAAATTACATAATATTGATTTATGTTAATAATACACATTAAGGATCTTTCCAGGTTTAGAGATTTAGGGAATTTGGAAATGACTATCACATTACATATCAAATATTACATAGTTGACACATCTACTTAGTATACAATTTTTTCATAAAATAACTATTCATAAAAAACAATAATTATTTTCTTCATATAAATCTTGTTGAATTATTCCTTTCTCTTACCCGATATTATACCCTATGAAAAACACTTCAAAAACAAGGGATGAGCATAAAAAGATCTGCAAGGTTTATAAAATAAAGGAAGAAAATATTATTCCACCTCTTTATACAAATAATAAGCTCTTTAACATACCTCATAAAATCATAATATCTATGAATATCACATATTAATGAAAATTTATAAATGTATCCTGTGGAATCCATAACAAATATACATTGTAGAATTCACAACAACATAGAGAGTTCTGTTTAGAATACTCATCTAGGTATATTACGTAAATATATTTGGATAAACCTTAATATTTACACCTATTACATTACCCAATTCATTTGAGAGATATATCAGGCTTACCCACACTAGGTTTATCACGGAACCTCCTGGATGCATCAATAGTGGCCAAGTACCATAAAATAATCATAACCAATGAACAACCCTAAAGGAAAGATAACATTTCCTCATTACAATCACAATAAAACATTTCCATATATTGAAATAATCAATCCATTATCCAAACCATTTTTAATTCTGAATTATGTAAAACTTGTATATGGTATTTATTTTCCTCTTAAAAATATTACGTCTTGTTAAAGATTCCAAATATCCAGTAATTCTCATGGAAACGGAAAGGTCATTGTCACCATGTACAATAACAAGAATCATTATTGTCGTAGTTTAGTAAATTTATTCATAGGGAGAATATTCCATTTGAATGAAAATAAAAGTAAAATGGTTTTATAAACAATATATGGGGAGTACATGTATATGTCAAGGTATTCCTCAATGAAAGGAGATTGAGACGAGTTCCTTACCTTGTGTCTGACTGATATCATTCATTCTTTAATAGCCTAAGTAATAAAATAAAGACAATTTTTACATTATTCAAAAATATTTTCTAGTTTATTATTCATTTAATATCAATTATTACCACATTATAAAAATTACATAATCATTTAAGTTAATAACAATCGTTTTGTCGATATATGGTACTTGATTCAAAAATGAGCTTCTTATATTTACAAGTTGACAATGTGGTCAGAAGTATTTTCTCTCCATAATGATATTCATTATTTAGATATCATAGATATCAAATTTATCCTTTATATATATGTATTTAAAACCATACATAACATTTGGATATAATAAATGAAATGCACTGTTCATGAAGACGGTAAGTCGTACGTATGCATGAATGTCACTTTCATTTCTATTTAACATTTTATGGAAATAAAACATAATGATACATAGGTATATTATAATTATAGTATAATATAGTATATAATTTCATTTACACCATCATTTATACATTCCACATGTGGAATGAATGAGTAATATCACTTTGAGGGGTGGTAGTAGGTACTTACTCTAATGAAATAATCGTATTTACCCATTATGGAAACCATAAAGGTACAATATAAATGAAAAAAACCAAAAAATAGTTATAATATAAATATATAATATATCACATATAATTATAGTCCCATAATAATTTCCACCATGATAGTTAGTTGGAGATAATTGAACAATCTTCGTTTTGTGAGGTAGTAGTTCACCATCCATAGAAACAGTATGATCATATCCACTAGATGGAGGTCTGTTTATGTTTAGTTAGAATAATCCCCATAAAAAATCCAAGTGTATTAAAGATAATGGTATTGTTATAAAATAATAGTATAAATAGATTTTAGGGGGTTGTAAAAATAAAATAATTGAAAATAACAAGAGAGAAGATGTTACTGTTAAATCAGGTAACTCCCTTTGGATTGAACCAAAAGGCTTCATTATATTGATTTTTTTCTAGGAGAAGACTTATAGGTAAATTAAAGGGACGTTGGGAGATTATTGGAGTAGATTTTGGACTACACAAGTGGAATGCGAGGTGTGAGTAATATGATTGAGGTAGTGTCCTTTTATAAGAGAGAGGAGGTGCTCTATAACAATGTTTGAAAGGATTTTTTTATTATAAGAATATTTTCATTTTCAAAAGGCCCAAAACTCATTACATTCTAATATAAGAGGAATATAAGTTGAAATAAAATCTTCTAATTTGAATTGGAAATGTTTCTTAAATTTCATTATCCTTATCTTTTTTATTTAACGATTTGTTAAAATATTAAACTTTTACCATGTCTTCATGGGTATTCATAATATATGGTTAATATATTTACATTAAAAAGCCAATCTAACCTCAAGTGATTTATTAATGATATATTCAACCCTATATAACTCCTTTTTCTGAATTGTAGAGTTTTTGGACTATAATATCATTTAATAAAAAAGGTTTTGTTTTAAAAACATATTTATGTCAATTTATATACTATTAATATCATGACTTTTTAGAAATACAATACAACATGATTATTTCAAAAAAAATTAATAAAAATATAGCATGTATCTATCATCCAAAAAAATTACTCTATGACATTAAAATAAACAAATTACATTTATCTTTACATTTTTAATATCATTTAAATTAATCCTACATTAATGAAGAAATCACTACATCAACATTATTCTATCATTAAATTTATTTAAATAATGTCTAAAAATTATAAATTAAATATCAAGATATAGGAAATCGTTATAGAATTCTAAATACTATTTATAGTCGAAAAGATAACTTATATAACCCCATATAAAAATTGTTTTACTAAAAGATATTTGTTTATGTTACATTTTCCTTATCTTTAAATTAATATTTTTTTATAAAATGTCATTTTCAATTACAAGTGGCTCCATGGGGTCCCAAAATAGACACAAGGATTACAATGGCCTAAAATGTATCATCCAATAGTATTAGGACATGTGTTAGTGTAATTTAATATTATTATAATCCTATTTTTACCCTTATTTACCAGATAATCCCTTAAACCTTGGTAAATAAAATATTTACGGAAGTTACTATTCATAATGTCTAAAAATAAAAGTTATAATTTTTTAAAAAAATTGACATCCTGATTCCAAATATGGAATCCATTTTTTTTAATTTATAACATAGAATATTCTAAAATTAATTTAAAATTAATTCCCATTGTCAAAACCAAAAACCATGTTTTTAAGAAATAATAAATATCAAAAGATTGGCCTGTGTTTATGTCTAATTAATATGTGAAATTACATACAATGACAAAAATTGTATTAAATTGTAAAAATTTAATTTAATTACTATTTAAAATCAATTAAAAGGACAATCTAACTATATAAATAAATCAGATGAAAACATATTTATGACTTAAGATGTAACATTTTTCACTATTTAATAAAAAATGAAATTTCTCAGAAAAATACCAAAAATTTACCCAAAGAAAATCTTGATGCCCATATTCCAAATAATAATTTTATTTTGTCAAATGAAACATATAAAATTGAAAATAACTAGATTTAAAAAGGGTTCTTCATAAAAAGGTGGTAAAATGAACTTTTAAAAATATTGTTATATTTCTTTCTTAAAAGTCGAATTCTTTATCATTTTCACCCTCTAAATTTAATTTGATAAATTAAAAAAAATTAAAAACATGTATAATCGTATTTTAGTCAGTTTTTTTTATTCTTGCTAATACAACATATAGGTGTTAACTACCATTTAAAATAATATTATATTATTATTTTTTAGTATGACTCAGCCTTGTGTGCACATGAGATCTTGGAGAAACCCATTATTGGGTGTCAGGTATTCCATCAAACATTGCATACCCATTAATGTAAAATTAATACATAATTCATAAAAAATAATATATATTAAAATATCATATACTTTATTGACCTACGATGTTACATCCTTCCCATTTCTGGAAATAACACCCTCGAAATTTTTATTCACTTATCAAATAAATGGGGGTATTAATCCATAAAAATCTTCTCAGATTCCCCTGTTGCCTATTTAACCATATGTTTTTTTTTCAAAAAACCTTTACCTGATGAAATAACTTATTCTGCAACACTTTCTCTCTTTGGTCAGTAATCTAGACTAGTTGTTACTTATAATAAATATTCTCTTACAACTAAACTACCACTTGACTGAAAAAATTAGATTGATCATACATATAGTTTCTCAACATTGAAACATGAAAAACAATGTGTACCTATGAAAAACATAAGGGTAAATCCACTTTGTACACAATTGTTCCAAATTTATCTAGGATTTCAGGGGTTCCAATGATCCCTTGACTCAGCAATCCATTCTTAACAAAACACATGACACTATTCCATGGAGAAACATTGAGAAATGAAATATCATCTACCTCTAAAGAAAGATCCTTCTTTTGGTTATTCACATAAATTTTTTGCCTTCTCTATACTATTCTCATGTTCTTCTGAATCAACTAATATTTTTTTAGCTCTTCTACCAATTGTTGTCCCATCAACATCCCTTCACCTACATCATCCCAAAAAGATGGAATTTGACACCGCTTTCTATATAATGCCTCAAATTGAGCCATCAATATACTCAAATAAAAACTATTATTATAAGAAAATTCAACCAAAGAAAGATGTTCATCCCAACTTCCAATGTAATACATTAAGAAAGCACATAGCATATCGTTCAATCTCTGAATTGTTAATTTTGACTACCCATATTATTGTGGATGTAATGTGGTAATAAAGTTTAACTCAGTACCCAATGACTTCTGAAATCCATTAAAAAAGATAAAAATAGACCTAGGATCACGATCAGATACAATGGATAAGGAAACTCCATTAAACATGACTATCTGTTTAACATAGAACCAATAAAATTGATCTGGAGAAAAATTATCTTGAATAAAAAGAAAATGAGTATATTTAGTCAAGAGATCAACAATAACCCAGATTTCATTGATACATTCACTACTAGAAAATGGGGCATTGAAGCCCCCCAGAATCGGGCGACCGCCATTGGCAGTCGCTGGCCTTGGTAAAAAAACGACCCTTTTTGCACCCCCCCCCCGCGCCCCCCTCTTGATCGAACACTGCTCCCCCCCCCCCCCCCCCCGTCGTCGCCCCCCCCCCCCCCCCCCGAAGCCGCCCCCCCCCCCCCCCCCGACACCGCCCGCCTCCCCCCCCCCCCCCCCGCCTCCCGGACTCCCCCCCCCATCGCCCCCCCCCCCCACCCCCCCCCCTCCCGCCGCCTCCCCCGCCGCCCGGCCTCCTCCATACGCCCTCCGGCCTCCGGCCTCCGCCCCCTCACCCCCCCCCCCCCCGCACCCCGGACCACTCCCCGGACGCCCCCCCCCTGCACCTCAAACACCCCCCCGACCCCGGACAGCCCCCCCCCCCCCCACCTCACTGCCCGTCCCCTCACCGCCTCCTATCCTCCAGCTCCCCTCCGCCACCCGTCCCCTCCCTTGCTGCACCGCCTTTGGCTCTGGCTCCCCTTCGCTGCCTCCTCTCTCTCACAACACCGCCTTAGGCTCCCCTCCCTTTCAAGTTTGTAGCTCAATCAGCTAACATGGGCTTTTAGTTACATTATTATTTTATCAATGGTTCATAAAAAAATGATTAATATTTATTTTAAATATAGTTGATTTGAAAAATGTAAATGTAATAAGTATTGTGTAAATGTATGTTATACAGATATAATTATGGATAAGAGTTGGATAGATCTTCCAAATCGAACGTCTAGATAATATTTCAATGGAATTATGCAGTTTATTGACTTCACGAGAGGATTTGAAAGTGACTATATTAGTTGTCCATGTAGAAAATGTGCTAACAGATATCAATTCACACGAGATACTATGAGGGAGCACCTTTTCTTTAATGGATTTCTGAAAAATTATAAGAGTTGGACTCATCATGGAGAAGAATATGTTTGTTTTCAAAATACAGATGCAGCTCAGATGGATGTTGATGCAAGGATGACTGATCCAATGCATGAAATGCTTACTGAAATGGTACATGGGTTTCATCCTGAAGGCATTGACATCCAGAATCTTGAGACTGGTGAGATAAATCTTCGCTCTGATGCAGATCATGATTCGAGGAGGTTTTATGAAGCACTTGATGATGCGAAAACAGAATTATATCCTGGATGTACTTCTTACAATAAACTGTCATTTATCGTGGAGTTGTTGCATTTGAAGACTTTGAATAATTAGTCAGACACATCATTCGACATGCTTTTGGTTTTATTGAAAAATGTTCTTCCTGTCAATGCTAAGATTCCTGAGTCGTATTACTATGCTCGTAAGTTGACAGAGAACTTAGGTTTTACATATGAGACCATAGATGCATGTGCAAACAACTGTATGTTGTTTAGAAAAGAAACTGCCCATTTGGATATTTGTGCGGTTTGTGGTGCTTCCAGGTGGAAAGAGAACAGAGGAAATAATACTCATCAAAGTCAGATTGCGATACAGGAGAAACCGATTGCCGTAAAGAAAATGCGTTACTTTCTCCTTAAATCAAGGTTGAAAAGATTTTTTATGTCATCTAAAGTTTCTAATATAATGAGATGGCATGCAGAAAGAGTTCAGGAAAGTGATATGTTAACCCACCCGGTAGACTCTCATGCATGGAAGGATTTTGATAAGAGACATCCCGACTTTTCTAAAGATGTTCGTAATGTCCGATTGGGATTGGAAGCAGATGGTTTCAATCCATTCAAGTCTATCGTTGGTGAAACTCATAGCACATGGCCCGTGGTGTTGGTTCCATATAATCTTCCTCCATGGCTTTGTATGAAGAAACAATTTATATTACTTTCCACTCTTATTTATGGACCTAAAAGTCCGGGGGATAAGATTGATTTTTACCTTCATCCATTGATTGATGAGTTGAATGAATTTTGGGGCGATGGTGTGATGACTTATGACTGGGAAACGAATGAAATGATCAAACTGCCTGCTGCTTTATTGTGGACAATCAATGACTTCCCAGCTTAAGAAAATTTATCACGCTGGAGTACGAAAGTGGAATTTGCTTGCCCTTGTTCCAATAAAAGTAAAAAATCTGTATGGCTTAAACATTCCAAAAAATGGGCATAGATGGGTCACAAGCGTTTTCTCCCTCCTCAACATAGATTCAGAAAGGACAGAGTGGCATTTGATGGTTCTAGAGAGTTCAGCCCAGCACCAAAGATCATGATAGGAGGCGAAATGTTATCGCAGATTGAGGAAGAAAACATCCGCACAGTATATGAAATTCAGGATTTGGTGGCTCCTTCAGTACGTAATATTCGTGCTGCGGGTTGGCAGCGCAGTCACAATTGGAAAAAGAAAACTATTTTTTATAGTCTTCCGTATTGAAAAACTAACATGTTGAGGAATAATTTGGATGTCATGCACATTGAAAAAAATGTTTGTGATAACATATTGTGGACCATTTTAGGTGTCAGTGGAAAATCAAACGACCATGTTAATGCACGCCGTGATTTGGAAGAAATGTGTTTAAGGAAACAGTTGCATTTATAGTTAGCTGAGGGAAACAAGGCATATATGCCTGCTGCACAGTATACGATGACTACAGAGGAGAAAGAGACATTTCTTTCCATTTTGAAGATGGTCAAGGTTCCTGATGGTTATTCTTCTAATATTTCAAAGTGTGTGAATATGACAAGCAAGACATTGCAAGGGTTGAAAAGTCATGACAATCACATATTACATCAGCAGTTGATTCCAATCGCAATTTGTGATTGTTTATCCCCCAATTTTGTTCAGCCCTTGATTGAGATGAGTAATTTTTTTAGACATCTTTGTTTAAGAAATCAACAAATGAGTGATTTAAAAAGTTTGCAGGACCGAATTGTACTTACGCTTTGTCACTTTGAGAAACTTCCCCCCCCCCCCTCATTTTTTGATGTTATGGTCCACATGATAGTGCACTTAACTGATGAAGTAATGGCTACTGGTACAGTGAAATTCAGGTGGATGTATCCTACTGAACGGTATTTGAGTACATTGAAAAGATTTGTACGCAACAGAGCTCGTCCAGAGGTATCAATAGCCAATGGTTATTTGATGGATGAGTGTACTACCTTTTGGGCAGAATATCTTACGGATGTTGAAACAAAATTAGATAAGCCCTCTCGGATTCATGATGGTTCAGTTGGATAAGGAACCACATTTGATATGGACAACATCGAGTGGATACAAGCACATTGATATATCGTGTTCAATACTACATCAGTTGCACCATTAATGCAATAAGTATCTTATCAATGTGATTGTATAACTTTTACATGTTTTGTTTGCATAAGATGATCTTTTAAACATCGCGTTATCATTTGCAGGAAACACATTAATGAGATAAAAGAAGAGATGCATCGTGCGACTGAGTTGAAAATTCAACAATCTCATTATGCGTCATTTCATGATTGGTTTAAGGATTATGTATGTATAAATTGATTTTCATTATGAGTGAAGTATTATACTAATTCTTTCTGCATATATCAGTATTGATTTTTATAAATTATGTAGGTTCGTAAGCTGAGGGAGTAAGGGGACCCCATGCTACCTGAAGTATTTACCCAACTGGCTGAGGTTCCATCTATAACGGCTCGTCGTTATAAATCTATTGATGCTAATGGTTTTAGATTTCGCATTAATGATGTTGACGACAAACGGGAAACACAAAACAGTGGCATAGTTTGTCCCTTTTTCGATTCTGGTTATTACTATGGTCAATTGATAGACATCATTGAAGTTGTATACACACACGGTTTGAAGTACATATTGTTAAATTGTAATTGGGTTGATCCAGTGCGTGGATGTAAAGTCGATCAATATCAGTTTTCATTGGTGAATTTTAACTATATGTTATACAGAAGTAATGAATGAGTTTAGAATGAACCTTTCATTTTGACATCACAAGCGGAACAAGTATTCTTCATTACATTGTCTTCGGATCCAATTTGGCAAGTTGTTGTCAAAATTTCTCAGAGAGGAGTGTTTTTATTTGAAGAAGATGAACCCGAGACTGTTCCGTTTGTTTACCAACAACTTGATCAACATACCATAGTTCAATGTGAAGAAGATATTTATTGGTTCAGAGCGGCTGTTGAAGGAAAACCGGTCGATTTGCATGATTAATTAAAGGTATAATTGTTTTCCCGCTATTCAGTAGAATGTCCTAGGATATCATAAATATTCTAATCATTTTATAAATCTTTATAAGTTTTAATCCTCACTTTTGTAAGTTAATTTCATCATAAATATTTAGGTTGTTTTTACTCTTGATTTATTGATTTTATGGTCTGTGTATCGTCCCTTTGAGGTATTCTTCATCCGATTCATGTGCTGCTTGAATTTTTATTAGTTCTATCTGAAATTTGGCTATGCATTGACTAGTTTTGTACATAATTTGTATATCTGTTTTGTTAACTTTCTGATTTTTTAAAATTCATTCACAACTAATTATTCAATCCATTTTTTGTTTGATTAACAGTTGTACAAGTTTGATTTTTTGAGAATAATCCAATTTATCTTTTAAACACTTTAGACTCATTACTGATGTTCTATAACTGCAGAAATGTCTGGGGAAGAGGCAGACGATCCACATCATCCATCTGAGGCATCTACGTCTTAGGGTCGAGGTATGTTTGAATGTCATTGTCTATATTTTTTATGTAATTGACATACATATATATATATATAACATTTGTCAATTTATATATAAAATTGTTTTCAACAGGATCAGACTCGGCTGCTTCTTCCTCTCGCAAGAGAGGCCCTGGTCGTGGCATATTATCATGGAATTCTGAAACGAGGATAGATGTTTCATTGGATGAGGTTTTTCATCCTGTGGGACCGAATGCCCTGGAATTTATTCGTCAGCTGGGTCATATCATACGTGACCCACATCGATTTCCATTGACCACACGTGACTGGGCTTCTATCCCTCTGGACACATTATATCGTCTATGGAGGGAGGTTCAGGTAAGAAAATCATTTTACTTTATTTTCTATGTATAAAGAATACTAATATGTTTGATTATTTTCTTTATAGAAAAATTTTAAAGTATGCCCTGAAGAGTTTCGGCCAGTGTGTATGAGCAAATGCCGTAAGATGTGGAAAGATTATAAAGGCAAAGTGAAGAGGGACCACTGGGTACCAAATGTGGGTGCCCTAGACATTTTGGAAAAAGTCCCGAGAGGTGTCCTCCCGGCTCAGTGGCGTGACATGGTTGCATATTGGTCTACAGAGGGTGTTTCGGTTTGTATATTAATTTTTTTTGTGTATATATATTTTCAAGAATATGTGATTTGTTTCAAATTTGAATGAATTGAATGTAGGACGTGTCAACATGCCATTCTGAGAATCGAGCATTGCAGGGACCACCTCACAGGCTCGGGACTCGTCACGTGTCTCAGATCCGACATGAGGTATATATTATTCATTTTTTAATTTATTAATTAATATGGTTTTCTGTTTATATTTTTTTAATATACAGTTGCAAGAGCAAGGTGCAGCAACTGATAAAATGTCGGTGTGGATGAGGACTCGTGATCGCAATGATCCAGAGGTTGCAGCATTGATAGTAAGTGTCTGTACTTACCAATAATTACATAAATCTATATATTAACGTATATATATTTATATATATTTAAATATTTCACAGGCTCAATTTGAAGTTGAGTTAGAACATCTTCCAGAGGACCAGCGACAGCTTCCCATGCGACGGGATGAGATCTTTCATCGCATTATCGGTCGGGATGGGCATGGCTATAGTTTGACCTATGGAGCAGGGATTACTCATTCTGTAGTGTCACGCGCTGCGGTTTTTGGTCCTGCTGTTGCTTATATGACACAGCAGATGTCAAATTTTGAGGCACGGCTGCGCACTTCCAAGGAGGCAAATGCGCAATTGACAGCTGAGGTTAGAGCACTGTGGGAATATGTGCGTCGAGCTGATGGTGCAGGTGATCATACGACGCAGGTATATACTGTATTTATTTATTTAATTTAAATTATTTTTGTTATTAAAATATTTATAATGTTTATTTGTTGTAGGCCCCTGGCTGACCAGAAGGAGGTAGCAGTGATGACAATGCGTGACACATCATATATTCATGAGATATGTTTTTTGTTTTTACTGGTGGGGTTGACATTGATGTACTGTATTTATTCATTTAATTTAAATTAGAAGGTTGTGTACTTATAATTTCTTTATTTTCTTGTTTATTATATGATAGCTAATATTATCTAAGGCATGCATTTAAAAACTCTAACCCCTCGCACCCCCGTACAGCCCCCCCGCACCCCCGAATAGCCCCCCGCACAACCGTAACCCCCCCCCCTGCACCCCCATACAGTGCCTCACACCCCCATACAGCCCCCCACACCCCCGTACAGCCCCCCCCCCCCCCCTTGAACACCCGTACAGCCCCACACCCCCGGACAGCCCCCCCTGGCACCCCCGTACAGCCCCCCCACACCCTCGTACAGCCCCCCGCACCCCCGGACACCCCCGGACACCCCCCCCACACCCCCGTACATCCACCCGCACCCCGAGACAACCCCCCCCCCCTGCACCACCGTACAACTCCCTGCACCCACGTACAGCCCCCCCGCACCCCCGTACAGCCCCCCGCACCCCGGTACAGCCCCCCCCCCCCCCCCGGGCACCCCCCGTACAGCCTCCCGCACCGCCGGACATCCCCCCCGCACCCCCGTACAGCCCCCCGCACCCCCGTACAGCCCCCCGCACCCCCGTACAGCCCCCCGCACCCCCGTACAGCCCCCTGCACCCCCGTACAGCCCCTCAAACACCCCCGTACATCCCCCCACACCCCCAGACAGCCCCCCCCCCCACCCTCGTACAGCCCCCGCACCCCCGTACAGCCCCCCACACCAACGTACAGGCCCCCGAACCCCCGAACAGCCCCCCGCAGAACCGTACAACCCCCCCCCCCCCCCCCCCCCCCCCCCCCCGCACCCCCGTACAGCCCCCCGCACCCCCGTACAGCCCCCTACACCCCCGTCCAGCCCCCTGCACCCCCGTACAGCCCCCCAGCACCCTCGTACAGCCCCCCCCCCCACCCCCGTACAGCCCCCATGCCCCCTGTACATCCCCCCGCACCCCGGACAGCCCCCCCCCCCCCCCCCGCACCCCCGGACAGCCCCCCCTGCACCCCCCGTACAGCCCCCCGCACCACTAGACAGCCCCCCGCACCCCCGTACAACCCCCCCCCACCCCCTTACAGCCCCCCACACCCCCGTACAGCCCCCCTGACACCCCTGTACAGCCCCCCGCACCCCCGGACAGCCCCCCCCCCCTCCCCCCGCACCCCCGTACAGCCCCTCGCACCCCCGTATAGCCCCCCCCCCCCCCCCCCCGCACCCCCGTACAGCCCCCCGGCACCCCCGTACATCCCCCCGCACCCCCGGACATCCCCCTCGCACCCCCGTACAACCCCCCGCACCCCCGGTCACCCCCCCCCCCCCGCACCCCCGTACAGCCCCTGCACCTCCGTACAGCCCCCAGCACCACCGTACATCCCCCTGCACCCCCGGACAGCCCCACGCACCCCCATATAGCCCCCCGCACCCCCATACAGCCCCCCACACCCCCGTATAGCCCCCCGCACCCCCGTACAGCCCCCCGCACCGCCGTACAGCCCCCCCACCCACACCCCCGCGTTGGGGGCTCAAAACCACCCGAACGACGTCCAAATTCTACGAAACTATACGAAAATAGCCCGGACGTGAATTGTGAAATGGTCGGCCAGACGGCACATCATTCGGAGGTGCCGTTTGACCGCGGCGGCCGGAAATGCGTTTCTGGCGCCATAAAACACCAAAACGGCATGCGGTGGTCGAATTCGGAAAAAATGTGCTCCGAACGACCTGAAACTGCACGAGAACGATAGAAATATTATTCCTGAGATGTAGGTGGAGGCGGCACATCCATCGGACGTGCGGTGCGCGCAGCACGTCTGAATGAGTCGTTTTCAGCAGCTCGGCGCGCGCTGAAATGGCGCGTTGGGGGGTCAAAACCACCCGAACGACCTCCAAATGGCACGAAACCGCACGAAAACATCTGGTGCGTGAATTGTGAAATGGTCGGAGAGACGGCACGTCAATCGGAGGTTCCGTTTGACTGTGGCGGCCGGAAACGCGTTTCTGGAGTCATAAAACACCAAAACGGCGTGCGGCGGTTGAATTCGGAGAAAACGTGCTCCGAACGACCTGAAACCGCACGAGAACGATAGTAATATTATTCCTGAGATGCAGGAGGAGACGGCACGTCCATCGGACGTGTGGTGCGCGCGGCAAGACCGAATGCGTCGTTTTCAGCAGCTCGGCACGCGCTGAAATGGCGCATTGGGGGGTCAAAATCAGCCGAACGACCTCCAAATGCCACAAAACCGCACGAAAACATCTGTTGCGTGAATTGCGAAATGGTCGGATAGACGGCAGGTCAATCAGAGGTGCCGTTTGACCGCGGCGGCCAGAAACGCGTTTCCGGAGTCACAAAACACCAAAACGGCATGCTGCGGATGAATTCGGAGCAAACGTGCTCTGAACGACCTGAAACCGCACGAGAACGATAGAAATATTATTCTTGAGATGCAGGGGGAGGCGGCATGTCCATCGGACGTGCGTTGCGCACAACACGTCCGAATGTGTCGTTTTCTGCAGCTCGGGGCGCGTTGAAATGACCCGTTGGGGGGTCAAAACCACCCGAACGACCTCCAAATGGCACAAAACTGCACGACAACATCCGTTGCATGAATTGTGAAATGGTCGGGTAGACGTCACGTCAATCGGAGGTTCCGTTTGACCGCGGTGGCCGGAAACGCGTTTTCGGAGTCATAAAACACCAAAACGGCGTGCGGCGGACGAATTCAGAGCCAACGTGCTCCGAACGACCTGAAACCACACGAGAACAATAGGAATATTATTCCTGAGATGCAGGAGGAGGCGGCACGTCCATCAGACGTGCGGTGCGCGCGACACGACCGAATACGTCGTTTTCAGCAGCTCGGCGCGCGCTGAAATGGCGCGTTGGGGGGTCAAAACCACCCGAACGGCCTTCGAATGCCACGAAACTGCACGACAACATTCGGTGGGTGAATTGTGAAATGGTCGGAGAGAAGGAACGTCAATCGGAGGTGCCGTTGGACCGCGGCGGCCGGAAACGCGTTTCTGGCGCCATAAAACACCAAAACAGCATGCAGCGGTCCAATTCGGAGCAAACGTGCTCCAAACAACCTGAAGCCGCATGAGAATGATAGGAATATTATTCCTGAGATGCAGAAGGAGACGGCACGTCCATCGGATGTGCGGTGCACGCGGCACGATCGAATGCGTCGTTTTCAGCAGCTCGGCGCGCGCTAAAATGCCGCGTTGGGGGGTCAAAACCACCCGAACGACCTCCGAATTCATGAAACCGCATGACAACATCCGTTGCATGAATTTTGAAACGGTCGGATAGACGTCACGTCAATCGGAGGTGCCGTTTGACCGCAGATGCCGGAAACGCATTTCTGGAGTCATAAAACACCAAAACGGCGTGCTGCGGTCGAATTCGGAGCAAACGTGCTCCGAAAAACTTGATACCGCACGAGAATGATAGGAATATTATTTCTGAGATGCAGGAGGAGGCGGCACGTCCATCGGACGTGCGGTGCGCGCGGCACGACCGAATGCGTCGTTTTCAGCAGCTCGGCGCACGCTGAAATGGCGTGTTGGGGGGTCAAAACCACCCGAATGACCTCCGAATGCCACGAAACTGCACGACAACATCCGGTGCGTGAATTGTGAAAAGGTTGGAGAGACGGAACGTCAATCGTAGGTGCCCTTTGACCGCGGCGGCCAGAAACGCGTTTCCGGTGCCATAAAACACCAAAATGGCGTGCGACGGTCCAATTCGGAGTCAACGTGCTCCGAACGACTTGAAACCACATGAGAACGATAGGAATATTATTCCTGAGATGTAGGAGTAGGCGGAACGTCCATCGGACATGCGGTGCGCACGGCACGACCGAATGCGTCGTTTTCAGCAGCTCGGCGCGCGCTGAAATGCGGCGTTGGGGGGTCAAAACCACCCGAACGACCTCCGAATGCCACGAAACTGCACGACAAAATCCGCTGCGTGAATTGTGAAATGGTCGGACAGAAGAACCGTCAATCGGAGGTGTCGTTTGACCGCGGCGTCCAGAAACGCGTTTCTGGAGTCATACAACACCAAAACGGCATGCGGCGGTCGAATTCGGAGAAAACATGCTCCGAACGACCTAAAACCGAATGAGAATGATAGGAATATTATTCCTGAGATGTAGGATGAGGCGGAACATCAATCGGACGTGCGGTGTGCGCGGCATGACCGAATGCGTCGTTTTTAGCAGCTCGGCGCGCGCTGAAATGGCGCGTTGGGGGGTCAAAACCACCCGAACGACCTCCGAATGCCACGAAACCACACGACAACATCCACTACGTGAATTGTGAAATGTTCGGAGAGAAGAAACTTCAATCGGAGGTGTCATTTGACCGCGGCGTCTGGAAATGCGTTTCCAGAGTCATAAAACACCAAAAAGGCGTGCGATGGTTGAATTCGGAGCAAACGTGCTCCGAACGACCTGAAACCGCATGAGAATGATAGAAATATTATTTCTGAGAAGCAGGGGGAGGTGGCACGTCCATCGGACGTGCGGTGCGCGCAACACGTCTGAACGTGTCATTTTCAGCAGCTCAGCGCGCGCTGAAATGGCGCGTTGGGGGGTCAAAACCACCCGAACGGCCTCCGAATGGCACGAAACCGCACGACAACATTATTTGTGTAAATTTTAAAATGTTCGGGCAGACGGCACGTCAATCGTAGGTGCTGTTTGACCACGGCGGCTAGAAACGCGTTTCCGGAGTCATAAAACACCAAAACGGCGTGCGGCGGACAAATTCGGAGAAAACGTGCTCCGAATGACCTGAAACCGCACGAGAACGATAGAAATATTATTACTGAGATGCAGGAGGAGGCGGCACATCCATCGGACGTGCGGTGCGCGCGGCACAACCGAATGCGTCATTTTCAGCAGCTCGACGCGCGCTGAAATGGCGCGTTGGGTGGTCAAAACCACGCGAATGACCTCTGAATGCCACGAAACCGCACGACAACATCCGTCGCGTGAATTTTGAAATGTTCGGATAGACGGTACATCAATCAGAGGTGTCGTTTGACCGCGGTGGCCGGAAACGCGTTTCCGGAGTCATAAAACACCAAAACGGCGTGCGGCGGTCGAATTCGGAGCAAACGTGCTCCGAAAAACCTGAAACCGCACGAGAATGATAGGAATATTATTCCTGAGATTCAGGAGGAGGTGTCACGTCCATCGGACGTGCGGTGCATGCGGCACGACTGAATGCGTCGTTTTCAGCAGCTCGGCGCGCGCTAAAATGGCGCGTTGGGGGGTCAAAACCAAACGAACGACTTCCGAATGCCACAAACCACAAAAAAACATCCGTTGCGTGAATTGTGAAATGGTCGGATAGGAATCATGTCAATCGGAGGTTCCGTTTGATCGTGGCGGCCGGAAACGCGTTTCCGGAGTCATAAAACACCAAAACGGCGTTCGGCGGTCGAATTCATAGCAAACCTGCTCTGAAAAACCTGAAACCGCACAAGAATGATAGGAATATTATTCCTGAGATTCAATAGGAGGAGGCACGTCCATCGAACGTGCAGTGCGCGCGGCACTAATGAATGCGTCGTTTTCAGCAGCTCGGCGCGCGCTAAAATGGCGCGTTGGGGGGTCAAAATCACCCGAACAACCTCCGAATGACACGAAACTGCACGACAACATCCGTTGCGTGAATTGTGAAATGGTCGGACAGACGGCACGTCAATCGGAGGTGCAGTTTGACCGCGGTAGCCAGAAACGCGTTTCTGGAGTCATAAAACACCAAAACGGCGTGCGGCGGTCGAATTCGGAGCAAATGTGCTCCGAAAAACCTGAAATGATAGCATTTCTTAAATCGGGGGTTTTAAATTATTATAGCACAATGATTCGATATTATACATATATTTAATATTATATATATTAAAACATTTAAAATAAATTATATATATATATATATTTAAAATATTGTATTTAATAGTATATATGTGAATATTTTTTTTAATATATATATATATTTATTTATTTATTTCAGTGGACATTTTTTTTAAAAAAAAAATTCATTATAGCGACCGCCATTGGCGGTCGCTATAGGCCTCTAGTGATGAGGCTAAAGCGACCGCCAATGGCGGTCGCTGGGCGGCCGCTACAGCCCTATAGCGACCGCTTTTGGCGGACGCTATAGGAGGTTTTTTTAGTAGTGATTGAGATGTCTTAGTTAATCCAACAACTATATTCATGGATATATTTTTATATTTCCCCTCTAGAACCGGTAAAATCTAAAGAATATCTTTCAGTAACTACTGCTCTTCTTTATCCTTTTGACAATTCAAAAACTTCACAGTAATGTTAGCAATATCTACTTCCATTTCATCCTACCAGTAATACTTCTGATGATCTCTACACATCTTAGACAACCAGGATGAACTGAAAATAGTAAACTATGAGTTTCACATAATAACTATTTCTTCAATTGTGAATCATGAGGCACACATAATCACATCCCAAATATCAAAATACAATCATTATCAATGTTTAATTCATTAAAATTATCCTTCGGAACTATATCTACCTTTTTCTTCCACTCACTGTCATCTTTTTGCACTTTCTTTATTCTTTCTACAAGAGATGATTTAAGTAACACCTAAAAAAATAGATCAATTTCCATTACCATCAAATTCTATGTCAAATTTCATCAAATCTTTAATCAAAGGTTCTTGTTCGAATCAAAACAAGGTCAATGTAGCATTTCTATTTTGAGACAAAGCATCAACCAATTTATTTTATTTTCATGGATGGTAGGGGATCATGCAATCATAATAGTTGACTAATTGTATTCACCTCCTATGAATCATGTTTAATTTGTTCTGATTGAATATACTGCAAACATTTTTCATCAGTATATATTTCACTCTTTACTCCATACAAATGCGCCTACAATTTTATAAAGAAAAAACAAAAGAAATATTTTCAAAACATGTGTAGGGTAATTTATATTATGTGGTTTCAAATGATGTGACACATAATCAATTACCTGATCATTATGCATAGGGAAAAAACCAAGCCCTGTCAACGAAGAATCATTGTAGATAACAAATTCACCATCGTAGGTAGGTAATTCCAAAACTAGAGCATTCACTAATATTCTTTTCAATTCAAGAAAAAAATTATCAAATTATTTTTTCCAAATTATGTTATTACTATTTCAAGTTACCTTACTCCGTGGTCTAGATAACCATGAAAAAGTTTCAACAAACCTCCTGTAATAACATCATAAACCATGAAAACTATAGATCTCAGTTATATTTGTGGGTCTTGGCAATTATTTAACAACTTTTTATTCATTAGGATAAAAATTTATCACATTTTTTGAAAAAATGTGACAAGGAATTATTTTTTTTGTAACCATAACTCACACTTGATGAATTTCCCAAAAATATTCTTTTCATTTAAGGTTTTCAATACAACACGTAAATTAATTTTATGTTCCTCTATACTTTTGGAATATACCAAAATGTAATAAACAAACACAATGAAAAATTTTCCAAGAACTCACGGAAAATTATAATCATAACATCCATTAATACAGTAGGTGCATTGGTTTACACATAAAGCATAACTACAAATTCATAATGGTCATATCTTTGGGGAAAAGCTATCTTCAGAATTTATTCTTCCTTTAATTTCAAATGATGGTTCCCAGAACTGAATTATATCAATAAAAAATACTGAGCTCCCTAGTGCGAATCAAATAAATCATCGATATGAGGCAAGGGATATTTTTTCATAACAATAATGTTATTCAATAGTATATAATAAATAAAAATTTTCAATTAAACATATTACTTTTTAACAAAAAAGATGGGAGCACCCCATGGTAATGAGCTAGGTCAAATGAAACATTTATCTAAAAACTCCTACAATTGTGTATTTAACTCTTAATGTTCATTTTGAGCCATTTCATATGGGGTTTTGAAATTGTCTTAGCATTATGAATAATCTTAATAGTAAATTCAACTTTCCAATTAGTTATTATACCAGGAAACTCATCAGGAAAAACATCCAAATAATCATTTACCACTTTCACAGCATTAATCTAATCAGTTATTTTATTTTAAAAAAAAAAGTGAAAGGAAACATTCATTTACAACTTTTACAAGTTTCTTATCATCCTAATATGTTATCAATAATAAATGTTCATTCATGTACAAAAACTGAAATTCTTTTTGAAAGAAAAATCCTTTTTAGCTTTGCAGTCAATATTTTCATGATAATGGGAAATCCAATACACACCCAAAATAACTTCAGACTATAATAGAGGAAAAAATAAGGGTTGTAGGTAGATTCTTTCGACACACAAGGACGTGATATTTCTTATAATTTATTTTTTTCTCAACATTTCCTTCCTGTGTTTTTAGCATAATTTTAGGATTCATATCTTGATATTTAATTCCAAATTTACAATAAAATTTCACAAAAATGAATTAAGGTGTAGACCCAAAATCAAACAACACATTGGAATAATCTGAATAAACAAACATTGTACCTGATAAGGGCATCCATGGGTCAGGTCGGGTCCAGTCGAAGTCGTTTCAGGGGCCGACATGAACCAAAAAGTTTGGGTTGGGTCGGATCGGGTCACATGCTTCATGTGAGGCTAACCTGAACCAACCCAACCTGTTGGAGTCGTGTTACTCATTGCATGCCCGAAGGACCCGACCCAACCCAACCCACTGTGAGTCGGGTCAATTCTGTTCGGGTTATACATGTAAACCTGACCCAACTCGACCTAACCCGTCCCAACCCGATGGACCTGAACCAGCCACTCAGACCCAACCCCCTAGACCAAACTCACTGGACCCCTATTTCCCCCCATGTTGCACACCATCTTGCATGTACCCCTCCCCCTGCAAACCAGTCATCCCCCTGCCCCACCCTACAAAGCCTCAGCCAGCCCCTCTCCCCCTAAACACAATAACTATCCCCCATGCACTGAACCCCGACCCCTCCCCCGACCCCCTCTATAGCATCCCGTCTTTTTATAACATAACTTTTCATTCCATTACACGAAACTGAGGATCTTTAAGGTTTAGTGTCATGGAAACAAGGAACATATAACATGAAACAAAAAAAACATTCTTCTTAAACACTTGAAAGGCTTATCCTCATGTTCACCCTAGGCTCATTACTGCATCTCATAACCTGGGGACATACATCAAATGGAAGGGTGAGCAGAAGGCCCAGCAAGGGAAACAAGTGAAACATTTTACATATGAACTTGAGATACATCAATAAAGTCATGAAAAGAACTTTAATGCATGAAAATGAAATCATGAGGCATATCATAATAAAAATAAAACTTTTTCATAACTTGAAGATGTGGCTGCAACATTTAATATTGACAATCGTTTCGTTTCACCAAGGTCCATCCCCAAGGTGTCGTTAAAAATTACCAAGGTTTTTCACCAAGGCATCGTTAAAATTGTAATCTCTAGTGGTTACATCATTACCCAATGCATTGGAGCGCTATCAGGGCGCACCCTTAAATTTGCCTTTATTATCATTGAGCCACATATATCATCATCAAACATTTCATAAATAACCCACATAGCATAAAATAAATGGGTTTCATTTCATAATCATAATGTTTTAAAAACTGCTTTAAAGACATGATCTTTACGTCACTTTAAAACCCACAGAAAAGGAAGGTGGGTCTCATGTATGTAAATCCCAGAATTTAAAATAGAACATTTTGGTATATATGTGAATACCCCTTTAGAATAATGAGCTTTGATTATTCACTTAATAATATAAAAGAACTTTAGAAAAAGAGAGAGACATTTTGAGATGGAAATTCTGCAGCATAACGGCTATGTTATGAGGTTTTAGAAGACATTAAAAAGAGAGGGAAAATGAGTCAAACATTCATAAATGACCCATAAAACAGTATATGGACAGAATAAGAAGGATACATGATCATGGTAATGAAATTTCAAGGACATACCATTTGAAATGAAAAACATGGAAGGAAGAGAAAAATTAGATTTCTCTTATGAAAGTTCGACAGCCTAACGACGTTACTTAAACTTCAACAAAAATGATTTGAAAAGATCAAATAGGGTCTCTCATCATGTGAACATAAGAGTTCAGTATGATAGATATAGAGATAATTCCCCAACATAACAAAAATGAACTTGAAAGAATTGACATGAAAGTAGATCTTCAAAACGAGAAGGGTGAAGAACCACTTAAAAATTCGGCAGCCTAACAGCGCCACTTAAAACTTCAAAATACTGAATTGAAACGATAAAATGGGGTCTCTCATCATATGAAAATAAGAGTCCAGTATGATAGATATAGAGATCATACCCCAATATAACAAAAAGGAACTTTAAATAATTCACATGAAAGTAGAACTTCAAAACGAGAAGGGTGAAGAACCACTTAAAAATTCAGCAGCCTAACGGCGCCACTTAAAACATCAAAATACTGAATTGAAGAGGTCAAATGGGGTCTCTCATCATATGAACATAAGATTCCAGTATGATAGTTATAGAGATCATACCCCAACATAATAAAAATTAACTTGAAAGACTTGACATGAAAGTAGAACTTTGAAAAAGAGAAGGGTGAGAGAATCCCTTAAAAAATTCGGCAGCCTAACGGCGCCACATAAAACTTCAAAAAAATTGAATTGAAGAGATAAAATGGGGTCTCTCATCATATGATCATAAAATATCAGTATGATAAATTTAGAGATCATTCCCCAACATAATACAAAGAAAAATGAAAGGCTTTAATGAAAATAGAAATTGAAAACGAGGAAGGTGAAAGAATCCCTTAAAAATTCGGCAGCCTAACGGCGCCACTTAAACATTCTTAAAACGAATTGATGAGAGCAAGGGGGGGTCTCTCATCATATGAACATGAAATAGGCAGTAGGATTAATATAAATGAACATCCTCCAACATAAGAACATGGAGTATAAAAGAAAAGACATAAAAGATATTACTTGAAAAGAAAGAGAGAGGTCGGATCCCTTACCTTAAAATGTAACTCTTAAACCTCAAAGGTTGGGACCATGAGGGCTTGGGGGAACCTTGGGAGGACTCCTTGGGAGGTAATGAGACCAGAAATTCGTTGGGAATGAGTGGGGAGTCGAATGGATGAGAGGAGGGCTTGGTATTTATAGGAAAAGTGAGGGGACAAGGCATTAATGGCCAAGGGACACCTCACATGGGCTTTTCTCAAACCCATGTGCTCTCCCTTGTCATTTGTCATGGAGTTAGGCCACATGGGCCCCCCAAAACAATAATTCATCACCCTTGGCCGGCCAACCCTCAAAAGATCTCATGACATCATCATGACACCGTTATGATGTCATTAAACATACCGAAACCCTAAAACTGTATTTTTACTATTCACTGAAAATTCAACTTTCTCAGAAAAATCCCAAAATTTCACATTAACCAAATATCAATGCTCTGATTTCAAAAATGAAATCCATTTTATAAAAATAATTTTCTAAATATTTTTAATTTAATTTTTAAATAAAAACACTATTCCTCGAAAATTCATTTTTTTCAGAAAAAACCCCAAAAATTACCATAACATAATATCGATGCTCTGAGTTCAAAAATAAAGTCATTTTTATAAAAATAATTTTCTAATTATTTTTAATTAAATTTTTAATTAAAAAACACTATTCACTCGAAAAAACTAATACTTGAATAATAATTAATGAAACCGTTATTTAACTATTTTATTGAATCACATTACTTAATCAAGGTGCCTAGATTATTTTAAAACTTTCTTTAAGTGAGATTACTAATCCATTTGGTCATATTACTAATCCTAATCATAAAATCACTATTCATAATTTACTAGTCATCAAAAATCAAGTTGATCTTATTAGACTCTAAATTTAGTACTGAACATAATTGTAGAAGACCATTTTTTGAAAATCATTACACATTTTTAATTATTTAGGGTTTACATAAACATATTTAAAATATCCTTTTTCTAAAATTCATCAAAAATATGCATACTATATTTATCCGGTCATTTCAAAATTCATAAACTTCATCATAAGAAGAAATCCCAATTTTTATTTAAAACAAGGATTACACAAGGTAGTTACGGTCTCGTTACATAACCCCTTATAATACCAGCATAGGACCTAAGAGTAAGGTGTGCTAGGGTGATAGAAGCTTGGGGCGGCTCAGTCAACATTGCCCGATTAGTAATTTCTATCAGTTTGAACTTCTCACGAAGGCGATTTCATTCCAGCTTCACATGATGAAGTTCGGCTTGGATTTGATCCAGAGCAAAGCCCAGTGGTGCTACCTCCTTCCCAAGCTCTGTTAGATGGGCTTCGATCGGTCCAAGACTACTAGGTGAGGCCATCGAATCTTCTTTCTATAATAATTAACCAAGATTACTTATATTTAGAGACAATAATCAAAACATTTTGTTCACAGCGGTCATGTTGACCGATGGTTATATAATAGTCAAAACCCACTGATCTCATTTTAATTATCATCATGTTTATCAAATAAAACATTTTTGTTGAGTATAACAATAACACATAAAATTAGGGAACAAAATTTATTTAAAAATTTCGGGTCGTTACAATCTTCCCCCCTTAAGAAATTGCGTCCTCGCAATTTTAAAATTGGGTTTTGAAATTTCATTGAAAGTCCCACATCGGAAAAGGAGTCAGTAAAACTATTACATTAAAATAAAGAAAGGGAAGTACAATGGTCACCCGAGTTAACCCACACTAGGGTTCCATGTAGGAAAACATGGACATGGAGGAAAAAACAAAGGTTCAAGTTCTGAGGGAGAGTGATAGAGAACATGATTAGGATAAAGTTAACCATGAGAAAATCCCAAACTTATGATGTGTGTAAACGGTCTTTGATTACCTAGTAGGAAACGTAAACCAACAACATTTTTGTTTTACGTTTCTTTTCATAATTTTGAGGATTTCATTTACTACATAGAACAAAAACATAAGAAAATATACCTACCTTCAAGTAGAGTTTCATCCTTTAACAAGTCCCTACCAACACTAATCTTTTCTCCAAATGATGAGAATTCAAAAACACTTGTTCTCATAAAATCACAAGAATCATCTTCTATAGAATCACATAATCTACAAAAGATTAACTATCTATTTCTTCTATCTTTAAACATTATCCCAAAAACAGAAAGGTTAATGTAAAACAACTCTTCAAAAAGAAAGAATCCCATAGGAATGGAAACTACTTTTAAATCATCAAAGTTCCATGGTACTACCCAAAGTTCATCATAGACCATTCCATAAATAACGGTCCTTAAAATTCCTCAAAACAAACCAAACTAAGATTGAAACCCAAATACAATAAGGATTTGATAACATAGTCTTCCAAAACAACTTCATTGTTCATCTCCAGACAACATCAACCACTCCTAACATCTTATAAAAAATTAGCTAACCTAAACATATTTTACCCAAGATAGGTTAGTCATTCCCATAAGTAACCTAAATTACTATAAGTTCACCTTAAATTCATCGATTCTTCAAAATATAAGTCAACCTTACTCCTCAATGAAAATACCGTAGTAATCTATTTACCTCGATCAAATATGTTTCCCAAAATAATGAACGTCTTCCAAAATAATAATCATATTTTAATCCCCTAATCATCCCTGTCATATTAATACGAAAATCGTAGCATTTCCTATCACATTGGTTGTCGGAACATGTTCTTACATTTCCCACCATTAACTAAGAAGAGAAAGCATAATTAGGGGCTTAAGTACTTAGCTAATAATCATGAAAAGGAACTGAAAGCATATAAGGATAACTTGTATATGAAAGGTATACCCTAACTTGTGATCTCCTAGGTTCCCATATAGGTTATGAATGATCATATATTCTTATGTGAACCTTTATTTTATTTTATCTTTGTTCCTTTAACAATGGTTCATACCAAGCTTATGAATTTACCAAAGCATATCCCCCGGGAGTGTCGTAACCAAGAGTGCAGAAAGGCCCGTTGTCGTGTACCAGTTCCCGTTCGAGTCTAGCTCAAAGCGGTGTTTTCAGGTTTTACCCCTATGTACATATGTGCCAGATCCACCTCTACCTGCTCGTATCCAGACAGGGATGTATTTGCTTGGCAACCCCTTACTCAATACTCACCAAAATACCAGGAAGATTTCCTATATTAAACTTTTCTATAGGGTTCCTCCTGGAGTTTTCATATCCTAATTTCCACAAATAACTAAACCATCCTTTGATACCAACTATAGCTTCCCGTCTTTTTATAACATAACTTTTCATTCCATTACACGGAACTGAGGATCTTTAAGGTTTAGTGTCTTGGAAACAAGGAACATAAAACATGAAACAAAAAAAAAATTCTTCTTAAACACTTGAAAGGATTCTCCTCATGTTCACCCTAGGCTCATTACTGCATCTCATAACCTGGGGACATACATCAAAAGGAAGGGTGAGCAGAAGGCCCAGCAAGGGAAACAAGTGAAACATTTTACATATGAACTTGAGATACATCAATAAAGTCATGAAAATAACTTTAATGCATGAAAATGAAATCATGAGGCATATCATAATAAAAATAAAACTTTTTCATAACTTGAAGATGTGGCTGCAACATTTAATATTGACAATCGTTTCGTTTCACCAAGGTCCATCCCCAAGGTGTCGTTAAAAATTACCAAGGTTTTTCACCAAGGCATCGTTAAAATTGTAATCTCTAGTGGTTACATCATTACCCAATGCATTGGAGCGCTATCAGGGCGCACCCTTAAATTTGCCTTTATTATCATGTGAGCCACATATATCATCATCAAACATTTCATAAATAACCCACATAGCATAAAATAAATGGGTTTCATTTCATAATCATAACGTTTTAAAAACTGCTTTAAAGACATGATCTTTACGTCACTTTAAAACCCACAGAAAAGGAAGGTGGGTCTCATTTATGTAAATCCCAGAATTTAAAATAGAACATTTTGGTATATATGTGAATACCCCTTTAGAAGAAAGAGCTTTGAGTATTCACTTAATAATATAAAAGAACTTTAGAAAAAGAGAGAGACATTTTGAGATGGAAATTCTGCAGCATAACGGCTATGTTATGAGGTTTTAGAAGACATTAAAAAGAGAGGGAAAATGAGTAAAACATTCATAAATGACCCATAAAACAGTATATGGACAGAATAAGAAGGATACATGATCATGGTAATGAAATTTCAAGGACATACCATTTGAAATGAAAAACATGGAAGGAAGAAAAAAATTAGATTTCTCTTATGAAAGTTCGACAGCCTAACGGCGTTACTTAAACTTCAACAAAAACGATTTGAAAAGATCAAATAGGGTCTCTCATCATGTGAACATAAGAGTTCAGTATGATAGATATAGAGATAATTCCCCAACATAACAAAAATGAACTTGAAAGAATTGACATGAAAGTAGATCTTCAAAACGAGAAGGGTGAAGAACCACTTAAAAATTCGGCAGCCTAACAGCGCCACTTAAAACTTCAAAATACTGAATTGAAGCGATCAAATGGGGTCTCTCATCATATGAAAATAAGATTGCAGTTTGATTGATATAGAGATCATACCCCAATATAACAAAAATGATCCTGAAATAATTCACATGAAAGTAGAACTTCAAAACGAGAAGGGTGAAGAACCACTTAAAAATTCAGCAGCCTAACGGCGCCACTTAAAACATCAAAATACTGAATTGAAGAGATCAAATGGGGTCTCTCATCATATGAACATAAGAGTCCAGTATGATAGATATAGAGATCATTCCCCAACATAATAGAAATTAACTTGAAAGACTTGACATGAAAGTAGAACTTTGAAAAAGAGAAGGGTGAGAGAATCCCTTAAAAAATTCGGCAGCCTAACAGCGCCACATAAAACTTCAAAAAAATTGAATTGAAGAGATAAAATGGGGTCGCTCATAATATGATCATAAAAGATCAGTATGATAAATTTAGAGATCATTCCCCAACATAATACAAAGAAACATGAAAGGCTTGAATGAAAATAGAACTTGAAAACGAGGATGGTGAAAGAATCCTTTAAAAATTCGGCAGCCTAACGGCGCCACTTAAACATTCTTAAAACGAATTGATGAGAGCAAGGGGGGGTCTCTCATAATATGAACATGAAATAGGCAGTAGGATTAATATAAAAGAACATCCTCCAACATAAGAACATGGAGTATAAAAGAAAAGACATAAAAGAGATTACTTGAAAAGAAAGAGAGAGGTCGGATCCCTTACCTTAAAATGTAACTCTTAAACCTCAAAGGTTGGGACCATGAGGGCTTGGGGGCACCATGGTAGGACTCCTTAGGAGGTAATGAGACCAGAAATACGTTGAGAATGAGTGGGGAGTCGAATGGATGAAAGGAGGGCTTGGTATTTATAGGGAAAGTGAGGGGACAAGGCATTAATGGCCAAGGGACACCTCACATGGGCTTTTCTCAAACCCATGTTCTCTCCCTTGTCATTTATCATGGAGTTAGGCCACATGGGGCCCCCAAAACAATAATTCATCACCCTTGGCCGGCCAACCCTCAAAAGATCTCATGACATCATCATGACACCGTTATGATGTCATTAAACATACCGAAACCCTAAAACTGTATTTTTATTATTCACTGAAAATTCAACTTTCTCAGAAAAATCCCAAAATTTAACATTAACCAAATATCAATGCTCTGATTTCAAAAATGAAATCCATTTTATAAAAATAATTTTCTAAATATTTTTAATTTAATTTTAAAATAAAAACACTATTCATCGAAAATTCATTTTTTTCAGAAAAAACCCCAAAAATTACCATAACATAATATCGATGCTCTGAGTTCAAAAATAAAGTCATTTTTATAAAAATAATTTTCTAATTATTTTTAATTAAATTTTTAATTAAAAAACACTATTCACCCGAAAAAACTAATACTTGAATAATAATTAATGAAACCGTTATTTAACTATTTTATTGAATCACATTACTTAATCAAGGTGCCTAGATTATTTTAAAACTTTCTTTAAGTGAGATTACTAATCCATTTGGTCATATTACTAATCCTAATCATAAAATCACTATTCATAATTTACTATTCATCAAAAATCAAGTTGATCTTATTAGACTCTAAATTTAGTACTGAACATAATTGTAGAAGACCATTTTTTGAAAATCATTACACATTTTTAATTATTTACGGTTTACATAAACATATTTAAAATATCCTTTTTCTAAAATTCATCAAAAATATGCATACTATATTTATCCGGTCATTTCAAAATTCATAAACTTCATCATAAGAAGAAATCCCAATTTTTATTTAAAACAAGGATTACACAAGGTAGTTACGGTCTCGTTACATAACCCCTTATAATACCAGCATAGGACCTAAGAGTAAGGTGTGCTAGGGTGATAGAAGCTTGGGGCGGCTCATTCAATATTGCCCGAGTAGTAATTTCTATCAGTTTGAACTTCTCACGAAGGCGATTTCGTTCCAGCTTCACATGATGAAGTTCAGCTTGGATTTGATCCAGAGCAAAGCCCAGTGGTGCTACCTCCTTCCCAAGCTCTGTTAGATTGGCTTCGATCGGTCCAAGACTACTAGGTGAGGCCATCGAATCTTCTTTCTATAATAATTAACCAAGATTACTTATATTTAGAGACAATAATCAAAACATTTTGTTCACATCGGTCATGTTGAACGATGGTTATATAATAGTCAAAACCCACTGATCTCATTTTAATTATCATCATGTTTATCAAATAAAACATTTTTGTTGAGTATAACAATAACACATAAAATTAGAGAACAAAATTTATTTAAAAATTTCGGGTCGTTAAACCCTCCCTCATACAACCCCTCCCACTCCACCTCCACAGTAGTCACCATACCCAACCTCCCCCACTTCACCCCTGCACACAAACACCCCCCACCCCTGCACTAGACTGCACCAACCTCCTTACACCCCAACATCCCTGCCCCCCTCCCACTATGCACACCAGCCTCCCCCATGCACACTCCCCCTACAAACCGGCCCCCTCCCCTTCCTACACACCAATCCCACACTCCACCCTACACATCACCTCCCCCTACCAGACTCCACCTACAAACTAGCCTACCCCTGTACAAAACCCCTCCACCCCTGCACTTCACCCCTGTACCAACCTCTTTACACCCCCTGCCCCCTCCCATCGTGTAGAACATCATCGATAATCCACCCAGTAAACCAGCCCCCCCTCCCCCCTGCCTGCACACCAGACCCAGCCTCCCCCCCACCCGCACCCCTGCACCAGCATGCCTCCCTCTCCCCTGAACCCCTGCCTTCTACCCCCAGCACACCACCTCCCCCCATCATACTCTATGTCTACAAACCAGCCTAGCCCCCTCTCCCTCTGCATGTACACAAGACCAACCCCCCCCCCCTCGCACCCCTGCACTAGCCTACCCACCCCCCTCCACACATCCCTACTACACCATTGTCCCCCCCTACAGACCAACTCCCTCCTGAACACTCCCCCCTTCAAAGAAAACTGACATGCCTCGTCTTCCCCCTGCCTGTACACACCATGTAAACCCAGCCTCCCCTCCCTTCGTCCCCTGTCCCCATCCCCCCTGCACCCACTATCCCCCCTCCCCCTCCCACTACACATCAGCCTCCCCCCTACACACTCCCCCACTACAAACCAGCCTACCCCCATGCCAGCACACACCAAAGCAGCCCAGCCTCCCCCCTACCCCCTGCATGTAGACACCAAGCAAACCCAACATCCCCTCCCTTCCTCCCCTGCCCCCCATGCACAAACCTACCCTCCTCCCCCTACACACCATCCTCCCCATGCACACCCCCCCACTGAAAAATAGACTACTCCCCTACCAACACACACCAAAAGAGCCCAACCTCCCCATGTACCCCTTCCCCCTCCTCCATACACACATCAGCCTCCCCCCTGCACACGCCCCCCTTGGCAACCAACCTGCCCCCCCTTCCTGCCTGCACACCAGACCCAACCCAGCACCTCCCCCTCTGTACTACTACTGCCCCTGCAAACACTGGTCTCCCCCTGCCCCATGCACACAATAGCCTCCCCTCCCCCTGCACCCTTGCACCACCAGTCCCCCTACTGCACCCCAACAATAGCTAAGCTAGCAGCCTGTACCCCTTCCCCAGAACAGACTCAACACTGAATAGTGAACACATGTAGGTTATATCTAGACACACATATCTCATACTAAAGGAATGGAAAAAAAGTAAAAACAAGATAATTCATTAAAAACTAAAAAAAAATGTTTTTTTATTAAATGTAGAATACTAAATACTAAATATGTTTCTTTATAAAAATCATCATAAATAGGTGATGTCAATCAAAACAATAATAAACATGAAAAAAAAACAACATCTAATTATGCCAAAATTCTTATAAGGTAAGGTTCAGATCGGGATTCAATAGTGCAGATTTTTAGAAAATGTGTATGTTATGTATAGGTAAGAAAACCAGTTGACAAATGAAATTATCCAGCAGTATCCAAACTTCTGAGAGCAGATACTCCTCCATCTTTCACCCTATATAAGTTAAATTTTTTTGACAATTTAAGATAAAAATTAAGAAGGGAATAAAATATAAGAACAACCATGTTTAAATTACATGTTAAGAATCAATCTCCCAGATCCATTTCAGGAAACATGTAATATAAAATTAGAATCCTTCAGGGCTTATATCTCTGCACAAAAAACCTAAAAAAATAACCAAGTACAAATATTTTTCTCAACAAACTCTGAATTTTAACAAACAACTTAAAAAACACAGAATAAATGATGGCACAAACCATTTCACACTAACAAAGATTATCATTTTCCAAAATTCATATAAAGATTCCATGAAATTCCAATCCTTGTATGTGTGTAGAGGGTATAGTCATGAAGGTAAAAAAGATGAGTTTTTAATGAATATTGATTGGATAATGTACCTATTCTATGAATGGGAATGAAATTAAAAAAACAGAATAAAGGAATGCAGGTAATATGGAAGAAGTTAAGAAGGCATGTCAGCAGCCCAAAAATATTGTTCAAAAAAAGAATGAGTGTTTAGTTTGTCCTAATAAATTGTACAAGACTTACGAGGTTAGAAAAGCATAAACCAACTATAAGAACAATGAATATCATGTTCTTGTATTTCATGAAGCGTTATCCACAAAATAATACTTGAAAAGAAAAATGAGATAGTTAAAACAACTTCACATGAAGAATCAATTCATGGGAAGAAACAATATATTGTTTTTTTGTGGGTGATCTATGCATGTGATGATAGTATTATGAAAAGAATTTGTAAAACAAACATAAATTTATACCTGAATGAATAATGATCCATCCATCATCCTTGTTTCTACTTCTTCAGAAAGTGAAACACTAATAACGAATAGTGGTGGATTATTGAATATCTTAAAAAACACAACAAAAGAAAGAACAATTCATTTTTTTTTCAAACAAATGTTTATAATTGAAAAATGAAAAAAAATAATAATATCTTAATATTTTTAATAGTAACTGATTCAATCGATTCCACTTCTTGTAGTTACTTTAGAATGTCAATTGGTTCAGACTTTCTAAACAAATTTTGTGAGGAAATTATTGTTTCAGCATATTTTGGATTCAAACAACTACGAAACTGATCAAGGACTCATCTTACTATAATAAAAATAGACTTTTAAGATACAATAGTTAATGGAATTGCTAGAATATCTCCAGAAATTCATGCGAGAACATGATATTTTCCGGCCTTTCCTTTCTACCAACTTAAAATATCAAATCCTTCAAAATATTCCTCACAATCCTCAATATCATGATATATCTCTACTTCATTCCTTTGTTGTGTCAGTTTCATTTTCCTTTTCATTAATCTAAATGAATCTTTCCATTTCTCATAAAATTCAATATATGTACTAGCATCATGCATATGTTACTCTTTATGTGAACTTGACTCACATATATCAATAATTTTAATGGGATATATACATTTTTAAAACTAATAGATATTATTCAACACCTCTGTTAATTTATTGATCAACTGATTTTTGTCTTCATCATCATCAAACATCATTTCAAAACTATCCCTAACATATTACAATTTATATCAGGGTTAAAGAACAACTGCCACAAGTAAGAGAGAATTAAAATTTGAACCAATAACCCAATACTTGTCCGAATTATGTTTCTCTACAATAACCATTGCACTCGTAGTAATATCATTACTATTCATCCATTTCTTGATTTTTATATATATGTCAAAAATATTATGAAAGAATGTGGGACATGTCACATGAATTGAACAAGAAAATTCAACATTGCCATCATAAAAAATTCTTAATAACATGAAATATACACTAGCACACTCCCAATCATATGACGTAGGAGCCCCACCTTCACAGAAAAGGGCACTCCTGAAACTTTCATCCTCCTCAAGGATAATAAATACTTTCTCATACATCTCTATAATATCCAACATAAAGTAACAAGAATTACACCTAGTAAGAACATCAAGAATTATTTCTTGTTTACTAGGAAGTTTTAAATCCTTGACTATTCTCTTGAAAAGAGATTATATTGAAGGTGAAATTCTCACAAATTTACTGGAAACTCTAATTCGAGAAATTGATGTTGATATTTCCTTTATCCCATCACTGACAATAAGGTTTAAAAAATATGCACATCATCTCATATGAATATACTCTCCATTAAGAATACACCCATTCCCATCATTAACCCTCCTCAGCAAATAACTAATCACTGTATCTTTAGAACTAGCATTATCCATAGTAACAATATTAATCTTTTCAATCCTCCATTGATTAAATGTATAATCTTATACTTGACCAATTTTTTCCACTTTATGATATCCAACAAGACAAAACCGGATGATTTTTTTTATTTAAGATCCAATTATCATCAATAAAATGGGTAGTCACAGACATATAGTTCAGATTATAAATTGAAGTCCCTATTTCGGTTGTAAGACATACCATGTGAAAGAAAATATCAAACATAGGCTTCAATTTTTCTTTATCATACAAATATTATTGCAAGAAATCCCTTTAAACTGTTTGTGTAGATGGAACATGAAATTGAGGCTGAAAAACATCAATAAATTCTCTAAAATCCGGATTCCCAACATATTTAAATGATAACACATCAATGATTATCATTTTGGCAAGAGCTATTCTACACTCTTCATGGTTAAAATGGGTATTGAAATTTTAATTGTCCCATCATCCTCATATTCACACTTCATTGTAAGACCAAGAGTGGTTTCCCTTTTGTCATGATTTTTGTGTGGATTTTTTTTGCACTTTATCAAATGCCTTTTCAAATTACTAGTTTCATGTTGCCAGATGTGCATGCCTAATATTTGCAACAATAATTACAAATAGCCCTTCATTTTCCTTATGAAAATGATTCCAAGATTGAAAAAATTATAGAACCAGTAGGTTTATGAATTGTTGACATAGGACTCATCCTATTACGCTCACTTTCATCAACTGGTATGAAACTACCCCACTCATATTTATATTGAATGAGTATCTAGAGTAGACCCCATATAACATTGGGTTCCTACTCCAACTGGATGATTATAACCACATATTTTATCCCCACCTCCTTACATGAATCTCTAGGTAGCTTCTATCAACTCATGGCACACACACCCCTGGGCCCTTGTAGAATAAGGAGAGTTAATTTTAAAATCAATATATGGATTTGAAATTAAAAATACAAGTATAATCAATGATTAAATTTTTAGGACCAATTTATTTAAATTACTAAAAGGCGCATCGTGCCTTTATCCCAACACAACACCTACTCAAATACCAAGGCTGCTTCGACCACATCTCATCATCAAAAAAATCAAACACTTCACATTGTTAGAACCACCAATAACAATACAACACTATCGACATCATCAATGATGAAACACCAAAAACCTATATTTTTATTGTTAGACCATCACAAATAAACTCGGGACAAGAAAACCCAATGCCACCAGAAAACACAACTAACCACAAAAAAAAAATTTGAATTGACTAGAGACAAAATGGCAGTCGGGACCAGACCGCATCATCACCATCACATCACAAGACAACTAGTAGTAAAAAAGGAAACCCCAAACTACCATCATTGAAGGAAAAAATGAATCCCAAATGATGAAATGAATTTAATTCTATTCATCCTACCTCATGTAAAATTAAATTGTTGGATTCTCAAACAACACATCCTAAAATCCCTAAAAACCACATCACCAAACCAGAATCTAGCATAGTTGTATTGAAATAGTTCATGATAAAGGTTCAAGGTGTAATGGTTGAGTAAAATTATGTAACCAGTGGATGTGTGTCCAAACAAAAATTTTACAGGAATAGCATAATTAAATTTAGAACACATATATAAGGGAAAGTCAAGAATAATTTAGATGAACATGCTAAAAAATAAATTTCATACCACCACACCAATGCATAACAGTAGAATGAGGAAGAGGTGAGATGAGCCAAGGGATTTCTCCCGAATCCCGAACCCAAATTGATGAGAAGTTGTCTTTAGTGGGAGGAGGAAAACAAGGAGACCTTTTTAGGGTGTGTTCGAAGGTACGAAATGAAGCAAGAGGAGAGGAGGATGGAAGAAGGTTTTTTTATAGAATGATAAGAGAGAAGAATAGAAGGAGAGGGGTTTGTGAAGCTTTGGTAAGCAGAAAGGAAGGAATAGAGGGGATTTTGTTCATCACATGTCGAATTGAAGGGTTTTTTCACCGCGCGGGAGGGAATGTAGGGGTCAGGTTGTGGGGATTGGAAGGAGGATAGGTGAGGAGGCCGATGAGAGAGTGAGGGAGGGAGGGAGGGCGACGAGAGTCACAGCCGAGCGAGAGATTGATTAGAAGTTTTGTATAGGTCGGAACCCATCGGGTCATGGTTCGGGTTGGGTCTAAATGACTCCAACCCAAGACCCCACCCAACCCATGCATGGGTCGACCCATTATGAACCCGACCCAAGTTTTTGTGTGTGTATCCTGACCCATCCCGGTTGGGTTGGGTCAAACCCATTGGGTCGGGCTGGATATAGACACCCCTAGTACCTAATACTACTTCTTTTAATGACCCAACATTAGCTGAAGTAGTTGAAAAGGATTTCACCACCCCTTTTTGCTTGTAGTCCAGATGCTTTCCCTTAGTTGAGTTCTTCATTGGACACTCATTTGCATAATGACCCATTTCATTTCACTTAAAACATTTTACTAACCGTAAATTAGATTTCATCTTACTATTAACTTGATCCTTTTCAGTTCAATTACTAGCCTTATGTCCCATTTTACCTCATTGGTAACACTTACTAGAATTCAAAATACATTCTCCGGTGTGCTTTTTACCACAATTTTCATAAACTGTAACATTAAGTTTCTTACAATAAGACTATTTTTTAAGAGTTCTTATCATTCGTATACCACCTCAAAATCATATTTTGTTGTTTGACAAAGAACACATGATCACCATAAAATTAAATTTACACCTTATATGCATATAAAACTAATTTTTTATAAATTTTTAACATAAGATAAGCTAAAACCCTTTGATAAATAAGATTTAATCCTTAGTAATAAATGATTGATTTTACTATCAAGATATCGTATGAAATTTGGTGCATACCTTGCAAGTCATGTGAATTTTTTTCCATAAGCAGCCATCGATTCATCCTCGCACCTCAATTCCATAAATTTTTTTCCATCATAAGATGAAACACATTAGGAAAATAATTTTCAGGAAACATATCTTTGAATTTTCAAAATCAAGATCATAAATCTCCTCACTAACTCTGATATTTTTCACTATCGACCTCCACTAATCAGTTTCACCTTCAAAAATGTAACCATCAAGACTAACCTTTTGAGGTTCTGAAAAACCCACAACATAAAAAATATTCTGTAGTTCATTTTTCCATCCTTCATTGGGCACAGGGTCAAATGTTCTTATGAATGATGGGGGCTTCTACCCATTGAAATGCTCCCCTATTAACATGTTCCTCTGTGTATGATCTGGTAGATCTCATGAATGGATACCACCACCATTTATATGCTGAGTCAATAGATCCATAACTACAAAAAACTATTCAGTTAAAATTCCAACCATCTTAGGTTTCTTGTTTGGAGGTATGATTTCCTCTTGAGGTTGTCCCATCATAGTAAATCTCTCCTCTAAAAAACCATATTGAACATAGATATATCATATGTGAAGAAACATGGTAATCCTAAAATGTTGTATCATTTCAATCATACCTTAAATTAATACAATATATTAATTTAATAATATACTTAATCCAAAAGTTTTCTAAACCAAAACTTGATACAAATTATAAGTCCCCATTTATAAACATTACATTATCATGATTAAAGTTAATAATTCACATGGAGGGTCTTTTCATGTTTAGAGTTTTTGAGAATTATTCCATAAATATTTCATTAAATCATAAATATTAAAAAGTAAACACTTTTACTACGTATAATTATTTTTCAGAAAATAAAAACACTAAAAAAACAAGAAATACTTTCTTGATATAAATCTTTTTGAATTATTCCTTTCTCTTACCCTTCATTGTACCGTGTGAAAAACATTTCAAAAACATCAGACGATCATAAAAAGCTCCGTAAGGGTTATAAAATAAAGGTATAAAACATTATCCCATAATTACATACAAAACATAAGAACTTTAACATACCTCAAAAAATCATAAAATTTATGAATAACACATAGTAATCACACATCATAGTGGTATATTGTGGCATCCATATCATACTTATGTTGTAGCTTTCACTGCTATGTAGAGAGTTACGTTTGGAATACCCATAATAGTATATTCCTTAAATATAATAGTAGAAACATTCACCATTATCTCATTCATGTTACCCAGTTCATTGGAGATCAATCTCACACATACTCACCCTATGATTATCATTGAACCACCCATATGCGTAAACAATGCCCACGAACTATAACATAATCATAACACATGAACAAGCATAAAGAAAAGATAACATTTCTACATTTAAATCACAATATTAAATTTAAATATATTGACATAATAAATAAAATATCAAAACAATTTTCAATACCAAAATATGTAAAAATATATATGGTATTTATTTTCCTTTTAAAAAATTAAGGCTTGTTAAGGAAGCCAAATATCAAATAATTCCCGCGGAGGTTGAAAGGTCATTGTCACTTAATATGTTAAAAAGAAACATTAAATTTTTTAATTTAATATAATTATTCATGCGAAAAATATTTGATTTGAATGAAATTAAAATGAAAAATTTCTTATACACCGTATAAAGGAATGTCGTGTGTAAATCGAAGTATGCCTTAAGGAAAGGAGACTTAGACGATGTTCCTTACCTTGTGTCTGACTAGACTCGTTCATTTTTTAAAATCATTTTTAATAAACTAAAGATAATTTATTATTTCTTCATAACCTTTTTATGTTTATTATTACTTTTATTTTACTTATTACCATGTTATATAAATTTCATAATCATTTTAGTTAATTATGATCATTTTTCGATATTTGGTACATGAATAAAAAATGAACACATTATAATTAAAATATGTATATTTGGTAAAAATTACATTATCTATATAATAATATTAAATATTTAGATATCATATATATAATATTAATCAATTATATATATGTATTTATAATAGTACATAACATTTGGAGATAAGAAATGAAATGCACCGTTCATGGAGATGGTAAGTCGTACGTATGCATGAACACTACATTCTTTTATATTTAACATTTAATGGAAAGAAAACATAAGGATACATAGGTATATTATAATTAAAATATAATATAATATATAATCTCAATAACTCTATCATTTATATGTTCCACGTTGGGAATGAACGACTTATATCACGGTGAGGTGGTGATAGTCTGGACTTCCTGAAATGAAATTATCATAATTACCCATTATAGAAACCCTAATGGTATTGCATAAATGAAAAATAAATAATCATAAAGACAATATAAATATAATATATATCACATATAAATATATTTACATCATAATTTCCACAATTAGAGGCGGTAGGAGATAATGGAATAACCATCGTTTTGTGAGGCAGTAGTTCACCATCCACAGAAACTGTATGTTCGTATCCATTAGATAGAGGTGTGTGAATATATAGTTTTGATACTCCTTGTTAAAATGTCCTATTTTACTATATATACCAGTATTGTTGTAAAATAATTTAATAAATAGAGTTATGGCGTTACAAAAAGAATATAAATGAAATGAACTATGGAGATGACATTACCATTAAATCGGGTATCTCCGATTAGTTAGAACCAAAACGAATCCTTGAATTTTTTTATGCCTACGGTAAGGATTTTAGGAGTAATAGTTGGATGTTGTGAGATTATTAGTTCTATGGTTGGACGATCCATGTGACATGAGAGTAGTGAGTAATGGGTTAGAGGTGGTGGCCTTTTATAAGAGAGAGAAGGGGCTCTTTATGAATCTTTGAAAGTATTATTTTATTATAAAATGATTTTCGGTTTCAAAATGACCAAAACTCATTAAAATAGAATATATTATGAATATGTGTAGAAATAAAATTATCCAATACGAATTGGAATGGTTTTAGATATTTTTTTAATCCTTATCTTTTTTACTTAACATTTTGTTATCTTATTTATCTTTCATCATGTCTTCTTGTATATTCAAACTATATGGTAAATATATTTACTATAAATTTTAAATAGAACCTCAAGTAGTCCATTAATTACATTTTAAAACTTATCTAACTCATTTTTCTGAAACTTATATATTTAGGATTCTCATATCATTTAATAAAAAGTATTTTTTTAAAACTCCTTTATATTAATTTATTTTCTATTCATATCATGACTATTTAGAAATCCACAACTTTTTTAAATTCAAAAAAACCTTCATTAAAACAAAGATAACATGTAACTATAATACATAAAAAAATTTCATGACATTACAATAAAAAAATTACATTTATTTTATAATTTGTAATATTATTTATTTGAATCATTTATTAATGAAGAAATCACTACATCACTATTGTGTTATATTTAAATTTATTTATCTAATTTATAAAAATTATAAATAAAATATCTTGATGTAGGAAATATATTAATATTTCTAATTACTATTTATAATTTATATTATAACTTATATATTCCAATATAATTTTTTACAAAAATATATAAGTTTATGTTACATTTTCCATAACATTAAATTAATTTTTTATAAAATGTCATTTTCACTTACTAGTGGCTCCATGGGGTCCCAAAATAGACCCATGGATTCCCATGGATGGACATGTATCATAAAATAGGATTAATATCCATGTTACGGTAATTTAATATTATTATAATATTATTCTTTATCCTTATTTACCAAATTAACCCTTTAACTCTGGTAAATAATATATCTTTTGAAGTAACTATTCATAATATATAAAAAAAAGTTACCTATTTACACAATTTGGAACTCCTAATTCCAAATATGGGATCAAATTTACCAAATTAAAAACATTTAAGCTACAATAATTAATTTAAAATTAATTCCTGTTGTCAAAACCAAAAAGCGTGTTTTTAAAAAATAACAACTATAAAAAGATTGTCATGTTTTTTGTCTAATTAAAAAGTGAAATTATATCCAATGAATAATATTAGATGAAATTGTATAATCATAATGTAATTAAAATTTAAATCCAATTAAATGGATATTCTATCTATATTAATAAATCAGATGAACAGATAGTTTTGAGTTACGATACAGTACTTTTCACTATTTAATAAAAAAATGAACTTTAACATAAAAATACAAAATTTACCCAATGTAAATTTTGATTTCCCTATTCTAATGAAAAAATTTATTTTTTCAAATGAAACATATATAAGTGACAATAAAAATATTTACTACGGGTTCTCCCTCAAAAGGTGCTAAAAGAGAATTTTAAAAATACTAGAATTGTTTCGTGCTTAAAATCTAATTCAGTCTTATTTTACGACTCTAAATTTTGTTGGATAAATGTAACAACATTTAACAAACATGTATAATCATATTCTAGTTAATTCTTTTCATTTTAACCAACACAACGGCAATGTGTTAACTACTAATTAAAAAAATAATATTTTATTATTATTTCGTATGACTCGGCCTTATGGGAAACATGAGATCTTGGAGAGGCCCACTGCTGCATGTCGGGTGCACAATCATACATAAAACACCTTCTAAAGAAAACATAATATTTAACTTTAAAATATTAATAAATTATGGACTCACCTATTATGATAATCCCAAGTCATGTTTAAATCTATAATGGGTTAGTTGTTTGACACTCTATTTCAATCTAATTTTATCTCATGACTTTACTAAAATAAGTTTATAGTATAAAAATATCTATGTCAAAGGTCACTGGTGAAGGTTACAGGTAAGAGTTCACTATTTTTTAGGCCACTTCCACATTCACAATTGATAAACCTACAGCTGAACCTTACTGCTTGAATTCATTGGTCAAAAGGTCACCGTTGAGGACCTTACTGATGAAGGTTACCATTTTAAGAGATACAATTATAAAGTTACTATTGGACGTCACCATTACATGGTCACTGTTGTAAATCCTACCATTGAAGTACATACCGAACCATACATATGTTGAGTCAGTGTGATAAGTCACTATTGTGACATGGTTATTGCTACAAAGAGTTTCTTTTAGAATTTCACTATCTGACTAATTACTGGATGTCTACTATTAAGTAGTCTAGCACAAAAGAGCCCGTTGTTAAAGCCTACCGTTGGTGAAATATACCATAGGTTAAGCCTACCATTGGTGAATCCTACCATTGGACAACCCTACCATTAGAAAATCCTACCACTGGATATGCCTACTGATAGAAGTCTACTGCTGATTATGCTTTCTACTGAAGATGATACTGATTTATAGGATACTATTATCAGTCTACGAATAAGATAATCTAAACTTTTTCCAATTTCTTAATATATTCATAAATATCATATTTGATTGATTTCATGCATATGATGTTAATTAATATTGATTGTATACATATCGGGAGACCATATCTTGAAAGTACGAGGTACGAGAAATATTGCACATGATGTACTTACTCCTTTTGTCAGACCTCAAATATATAAGTGAAAAATACCGAAGAAGAAAGATATATTTAGGAATAGATAAAAACAAAGTACATTCTAGAAGATAAAAATGCATTACTGAAGAAAAATAATAAGATCACTCTAGTGCGTATAATGAAAATCCAAATACTTCATAAAGATATTTTGGAAGAATATATTAAAGGCTCTACTGCTTTTGTTAAAAGAACACTTATAAATAGAAGTTGAACATCTCAGTACCTATATGCTAGTACCTGAAGGTTGTGACACTCTGTTTTTAGAGCCAACTTGCAGAGAAGAACAAATCCTTAATTTCTTAAACACCAATAAGTCCACAGTTGATCATCAAACATCCGGAGCATTCTAAAATCTATCATAATTCCTATGGCTCTACTGTGTTCCTTATTTTACATTTCTTAGCATTGTGTGTTTGTTATACACAAACACTGTCTCCTGTTCTTTAACTTGGCGATATAGAAAATATCCACTCCAAACTCTCTCAATTTTTGCCTTGAAAAACTATGGAAGAAGCCTTGCGTGGCTTGGTTTCTTGTTTTTTCACATAGAACCATGGTAGAGGTTGTAGAACCTAGAAAGTTAGTAAAAACTATTGTAAACCCGGATACAGGTTGTGTATCACATTTATTTATACACACTGCATGGTGGTAGGTGATCACCAAGTGGAGAGGATTGGGTCTTGACTTGAGATATAACCTCTTGTTTATATTGTTGTGCTAATCCTCATATACTTTGTTTTATTTTATCAGTTGCTTATATTTTTCAAATACAGAATTTTTTTTACATTCACTTTAATAATTAGGTTTGGTTAGTGTCTATATATGTGTAATTTAGTAAACCTTTTACAAAAGATGAATTAGTGATTGCATTGATTCAACTAAGGACTAATCAGCCTTAGAGAAACATTTTGAGCAATTAATAATTTATATCTCTACTTCCATAATTGACTGGGTTGTATTGAATTTGGGGATTTTTATCATAAATATTTTTTATATAAATTTTAATTTGAACTCAATTCACCCCCCCTCTTGAGTATCCACTCTGAACAACATTTGGTATCAGAGGGCCTAATTTTCAAGTGTTCAAATTCTTTTCAAATCTGATTATATTTGTATCTTAAGGATCTTAAAATTTATGTCATATCTAAATTTTTAGTTCTTAAAATTCTATGTAACTATGGATACTAGAGTTGAGGGTGCTGCTATTAATAGACCACCTTTCTTTAACAATAATAACTATGCTCAGTGGAAATTAAAAATGAAATTGTATCTAGAAAGAATGGGACCTGAAATATGGGATACAATTGAAGAACAACATGTATTGCCTGCTACTGCTAGGGACACATGGTCTCTGTTTACTAATGCTACATATAATAATAACTATAAAGTAATGAATGATTTGTATTGTTCTCTAGGTGGTGAGGAATTTGACATAATATCTGTATTCAAAACAACATATTAAATTTGGGATACGTTTTCAATCATTCATGAGGGAACAACTAATGTTAAATAAATGAGATGAAATACATATACTATTAAATATGACAATTTTTAAATGAATCCTAAAGAACTTATTACTGAAATGTATCTTTGGTTCAATGAAATAGTGAATACTATGAGTCTTCTTGGAAAACCAGTGGACAAAAAATACTAGATTATGAGACTACTTCGATGCTTACCTGAAATATGGAGAGGAACTTATGTTTCTATCAGAGAATATTTTGGCATAGGCAGACATCCAGTGAAGGAACAAATTGGAAATCATATGATGTATGAAGAAGAACATAAAGTGAATCATGATGTAGGAGTAGAACCAAAAAAATGTTTATAGCATTAAAGACTTCATCCTCAAATAGAAATTCAATGAAAAAGCTCAAGTTCCCATAGATAGTTCTTCTAGTGAAGAGTCAGATTCAGACAGTGATGAAGAGATGGATCATCTTGCTAAATGTCTCAAAAATATCCTCTTAATGAAGAAATTCTGTAAGAAGTCAAAATAAAAGGGAAATTATGATAGTAAAGGACAATGGAAGAAATATAGAAAATGGAATGAAAAATCATATGAAATAATCTACTATGAGTGCAAATGAAAAGGTCATGTGAATGCAAACTGCCCCAAGATGAAATTTAATAAGAAATATGAAGATAGAGTCTAGGATTATAAAAAACTATATGAGAGCTACTTAGAGTGCATCAGAAGATAGCTCCAGTGGATCTGATGCTTCTGATAGTGAACAGGACAATCATGCCAACTTATGTTTCATGAAAGAAACATCTAAGATAATACTTAATTCTCCTATACATAATGCCTATAATTATTAGAATAATAGCGAGTCATATAATTATGAAGATATGACTAAGAATGAACTATTGTAATATTATGAACTGATTGAGGATACCTATAATGAGATCAAGGAAAAAAATAAATCATTAAAGAGATAGAATTATTTATATGTAAATTATATGTCAAAACTAGATTTTGAAAAAGGGAAATTCTCCCAGTAGTTAAAAAACACAAAACATAAATTAACCAATGAACAACTAAAGAGATATATTGAAAAGTTTACTATAGGTATCAATACATTAACTTAGTTTCTAGGAAAAAATATTACCGCAAAATATACAACATGTCCAGGATATCAACCAGAATAGAGAAAAATTAGCAAAACCATGTTTCTTCCAAAATCTAGATAGTCCAAGGCTAGATCTTGTTCTGGACCATGTATTGAGAGACAATTTTCTAAAGGACCTCAAAAATTATTTATTCCATAAAATATGTATGTTGATGTTTAGAAACCTAAAGAAAATATTGGTTCCCAAGGCATTACTTCTTAACCTCTCTTGATCCAAGAAAATCTGTGTACCAAAGTTACCCCATGCCTAATCCATTTTTCAAGGATGTTGCCTAAGGAGTTTCTATAAGTCATTGTGGTACTTGGATAGTGGATGATCAAGACATATGATAAGAGATTATTCTTTCTATAAGAGCCTAATCAAAGTTGATGGTTCCCATGTAACTTTTGATGACAATGCAAAGGGAAAAATCATGGGCATAGAGCATATTGGTAACCCTAATACAATATTGATTTCCAAAGTACTTTTTATTGTTCGATTAATGTACAATTTACTTAGCATATATCATTTGTGTGAAGATGGTCTTAATGTCATGTTTTAAAATGATTCATGTAATTCTTTTAATTCTAAAAATGATTTATTGTTCACTACCTATAGAAATGAAAATGTGTATGCTATTGATTTAAATTTCTTATCCTAGAAAATTTTTTCATGCTTAAATTATTTTCATATGGAATCCTAGTTCTGGCACAGAATATTAGGACACTGCAATGTGAACTCACTTAGGAAACTGACTAGGAATGTTCTAGTTATAGACTTACCTAAATTGTAATTTCCTCTTAAAAATTTGTGTAATTCATGTCGAAAGGAAAAGAAACACAAAGTTTCTTTCAAACCAAAGAAAGAAGTCTCTACATCTCAACTGCTTGAGTAGGTTCACATGGACTTGTTTGGATCATCAAGAGTTTTAGGTTTAAATGGGAAGCACTATGTTTTTGTTCTTATAGATGATTTTTTTGGTACACTTGGGTATACTTTCTAGCTCAAAAAAGTGAAGCATGTTATTATTTTATCAAATACTCCAAGTCTGTAGAAAATCTTACTAGACATAGAATTAAGACCTTGAGAAGTGATCATGGATATGAGTTTGAAAATCAGGTGCTTGAATCTTATATACTCACACAATGGCTATAGTAAAACTTTTTCTATTCATATAACACCTCATCAAAAAGAAGTCACAGATAGAAGAAAAAGGAAACTTCATGAGATTTCCCAAAATATTATTAGTGAGTATAATCTACATATTTATTTTTGGGATGAAGCTATTAATACATCTTGTAATACCATCAATAGATTCTAAATTAGGCTCGTTCTTAAGAATTCCCCTTATGATCTTCGGAACAATATGAAGCCTAATTTTAACGACTTCACACTTTTGGGCTGAAAAGTCTATATTCATAACACTATGGACAATGTTAACAAGTTTTCCTCCAAAATTGATGAAGGAATTTTCTTTGGTTACTCAATCTCGAGTAAATCCTATAGAGTATTCAATAAGAAAACCAAATGTGAGGAAGTGTCTGTTCATGTCAAATTTGATGAGACTAATTCACATTAACCCAAAAACTCTCTCGAATATCTTGAGAAATATATTTCAATTCTGGACCTTACTGATAATGATAGTGAACCCCCTGTAAAGTAACCAGTTCTAGAAATCTTCCAGAATCTGCACCTTTTGAGTCTGAAACTATAAAAAACCTTGACGAGTCTAGTTCAACTCTACCTAGTGGTATTAGAACTCCCATGAATCACCCTTTAGATGTTGTAGTAGGTGATTTAAATAAAGTGTCACAAAATAGATCCTCTCTACGAATCCTGGTTGGACATCAAGCTTTTATTTCACAGCTTGAACCCAAAAATATTAATGATGCTATCGATGATGAATTTTGGGAGATTGCTATGAAGGAATAATTAAAACAATTTGAAATAAAAAAATTATGGGTACTAGTTGAATGACCAAAGAACACTTTGACAATAGACAGTACATGGGTTTTTAGGAACAAAGTTGTTGAGTCTAGAAATATAGTAAGAAAAAAATCTTGGTTAGTTGCACAAGGATATAGTCAAGAAGAATCAATAGACTATGAGGGGAAATTTTCACCTATATCAAGGTTAGAGGCCATTAGGATACTACTTTCTTATGAAGATCATATTTTTATAAACATTATCGAATGGATGTTAAATGTTCTTTAATAAATTGGTACATAGTTGTGGATGTTTTTGTTGAACTACCCTCTGGTTTTACAAATCCCCTTTTTCCAAATGATGTTTTTAAACATTCAAAAGAATTATATGGTTTAAAGCAAGGTCTGAAATCTTTGTATTATAGGTTCAGCTCTTTTCATTTTTATAAATGTTTTACTAAAGGAATAAATGATCCTACTCTATTCATTAAATGAATTTCTAAAGATATTTTGATACTAAAAATTTATGTAGATGATATACATTTTCGATCTTTTAAAAATTATTTATTTACTGATTTTCAAAAATAATGAACAATGAATTTGAAATGATTTTAATGGGAGATCTGAATTTTTTCCTTTGATATCAGATTTTTTAAAATAAATATGGTATTGTATTAAATCAAAGTAAGTATGATAAGGATATTTTAAAATGTTTTGGTTTGGATGGTAGTAAAGGTTGTGATACCCCTATGACTACCACTTATAAGTTGGATGCAGATGAAGCTGTAGAACCAATAGATCAAACCAACTATTGAGGTATAACAGGGAGTCTACTCAACCTTACAACTACTAGACCTGGCAATATGTTTAGTGTATGCATGTGTGATCGCTTTAAAGTTAATCCCAAAGAATCACATTTAAATGCGGTTAAAATTATTTTCAAATATCTCAAATATACTCCAAACTTAGGACTATTTTATCCAACAAAAACATCATTTGATCTAATAAGTTATTCTGATGCTGACTTTGCGGGTTGCAAGTTAGATAGAAAAACACCTCCAGAAAATGTCACCATTTAGGATAGTCACTAGTGTCATGGTGTAGTAAGAAAAAAAATTTGGATTCATTATCTACTATCGAAGATGATTATATAGCTACTAGTAGATGTTGTGCTCAAATTCTGTGGATGAAACACACTTTACATGACTATGGATATCAATTCAAAATTGTCTCTATAAACTGTGACAACACAAGTGCTATTAACTTTTCTAAAAATCCATTATCTCATGCTAGGACAAAGCATATTGATTAAATAAATCACTTCTTGAGATATCAATATCAATGAGTTGATATCACACTTGAATTTATTAGAACTAAACATCAATTCACTGATATATTCACAAATCCATTGAATTCACAGAGGTTAGGCTACATCAAACCTGAATTTGGGATCATTAATTTCAGTATAGGGAACTTCACTATTAGAACCTCACCATTGCACCTCACTGTTATAACCTCACCATTGCACATCATTGTTAGATCCTCACCGTTGCACCTCAGTGTTAGAACCTCACTTTTGCACCTCACTGTTAGAACCTTACCTTTGCACCTCACTGTTTAAACCTCGCTATTGTACCTCATGGTTAGAAACACACCATTTGGTACCTCACTATTGAAATTTTCCATCACATCCTATTTTATTTGGGAATATGAGCTCTTTTATTTTTATTATTTTTCTTTATTTTTTTCTTTCAATCCCTAAATGATAAAATTATTTCATAAACACATTTCGATCCACTCTCTTCCTCACCCTCTAATCCCTACTCCCAAAATATGTAATCCCTAACTTCCCACTGAACCCTCAAACCACATAGAACCTCAATGGAATGTGTCAAGTGACCTTCAGCTGATGATGGAGATGCGCCAAGGCCAAAGAGACCTCGAGCTGAGTGAAGTGGTTGTAGAAATATATCAACAGAGCATGTTAACCCACATCTGTCAAAGAGGAAAATTGTAGCTGAAAAGTAGTTAAGGGATGATTGGTTTCTCTCGAGAAAATCCTTAGGGATGGAGGCATTAGAGGATCAAGGATTGGTGGAGTTATTTGAGAACAAAAATGGGATATATTCCTTACGGATAGTCAAATGATTATATGATTATATAAAATTCGAGAATTCAGATAATGAGAACCGACGGGTGTCAAGAGTAAATGTAACCGAGGTAAGATTTTCATCTACTAAATATAATGAATTTCTTAGGGTTCCCCATGAGGTTATATGTGACTACTACTATGGATTGATTCCTCTAGAAAATGATATTTTTGGGTATAATAATGATTTGGAATAACGGAAAGGAAATGGGACCTCAAGGAAGAATATTGCTACTAAAATGAATGGTGAGGATAGACTCTTGTTCTTGTTTATCCAACATGTGATAAGTCCTCGGAGAGGGGAATTTGATGTGTTGAAGTATCAGGACATATTCTTATTGTATTTACTGAAGCATGGATATAATATCAACCTGTGTAGGATTTTGATGGCTCAGTTGGAAGACATTACTAAGACAAGTTCTTAATTAAATGATCTATTTCATGAAAAACAGATTTTTTTGATGCTGAAGGTTAAGGGAATTGTTGGAGATAAAGAGGAAAAAATTGTAGCCATGAAATTTTTTTGTATCTCCTAGATAATATACAAGTTCATGAAGATAAGATGGAATACCGTGAGAATAGAATGGGTAAATGATGAAGAGAAGAATTATGAGAAGTTTGACCCCGTAATTAATCCTTCTAGGCCAAAGGATAAGAGGGATCTAGGTCCGAGGGCTGATGAGGCAGAACCGATATATTCTGAAGAATAAGTAGAGGAGACTGCGGAACTTGAGAAAAAAAGGTACTCCAATAGATGATATGAGTGTTCCTAATCAACCAGCCAGTCATTTAGTGTGAATGATAACTTTTGGAGAGCCCAGTTCTCTTAGAGAGTTACTAATGAGAGAATATGTCATAATGCACAATGAGGTTGAAGAAACAGTAAAGAAGAGTATGATGAGGCTTATATCACTTTTAGAGATACCTCAGTAGAGGAATAAGATGATGAGTCTATCCATTCTGACCATGAGGAACATGAGGCTGTAGTTGATAAGGATAGTGAAGGAGATGAACTCAATTTGAGTCCTATTATAGGAGTCACTGAAAGGTAATTGAGGGAACATGAAGAAGATGTTGTATCTACTTCCCTTGCTATGGAAATTGTGGATGACTCAGTCAAGGGAGTAGCTCACTCTACTGGTGAGTCATTTGATCAAGCATGTAACCACCTGAACCTAGTTACCCAGAGTCAGTGCATTATTACATAACATTGGCATGATCACAAAAGATCATGTTTCAAAAGACCAATTAGTTTAGTAGCCTTGAAACAATAGATACATTCATAAGTTTTACTTAAATCATGAAATAAAAACAATGACAACATCTTGTCCCAATTTGAACACACTTATCCCATAGACTATCCCTGCTAGTCATTCATAAAATACTTCTTCACATCCTGGGAAGAATTAAAACATTGAAAGGGGTGAGCTCAGATGCTCAGTAAGGATAAAAACATAGCAGAAACTTTCATAAATAAAACTTAAACATTTAAGGTAATGTATAACTAAAACCAAAGTCTTTTAAACTTTAACTCCAGCATAATATGGAAAATATAAAATTATATAATACCATTTAATTATTCACTTGGATATTCTACTAGTAGAATAATCACATGCAATATCAATAACCACTTTCAAAATGATGAAATGCATAATTCCATACTATCATAATCACATAGTCAAGGCCTTGTCCCAAGACTAAAAATATGATTTTTTTCAAGGCCTTGTGCCAAGACAGTAGTATTTCTCATGTGACCTACCGATGCATCGAGGAGCTATAGCGGGCTCCACCCATCACTTATTATGTCCAATGCATTCCTCATATGAACAGGTTTAATCATAACATAAAAATTCGTATTAAAAATAGCATAAAAATGTCAATACTTACTCCATAAACCATGAATGGTATAAAAATAACACATCCACATACAAACATATCACAAAACCTTCAATATAATATAGAAGTTTTGAATTATAATAAATCAACTTCAAATAATCTTAAAATCCATCAAAGGATGTTGACATAGATGAAATCAAAACTATTTGAGATAAATATCTTTTTTTAAATCACTTAAAAGTCACATAATTGTAAAATAAAACATTTACATTGAAAATATTCTTATAATATTGTAAGGGAATCATCAACAATTTTATAAAGGCGGTAAATATCCCCACCTACCATATATGTTAAAAAAAGACATTGTTAACTTAATTTTGTCGAAAATGTCAAAAACTACCTTGTTTGGAAAACGACGGAAAGATTCCATTCAAAAACGGATAAGATCAAATAAGGGTATAAATGAATTTAACCCATTTTATAATAAATAGTAAAAATGTTTTGAAAGACATTTTTAAGAAACATGGATTTGGATGAAAAAGAGGTCCTAGTATATAATTACATATGAACAACCTTGAATAATGAAGAGGTTGTAGAATTAACCCTTACCTCGTGTATGACTTGACTTGATTGTTCTTTAATCTCCTGAAAAATAAACTTGAGTTAATCTCTACTTTCATAAAAACATTTTTCAAGTTTGTTATTCCTTTTATATCACTTATTACCATGTTATGAACATTATGTAGTCATTTAAGTTAATAACAGTCGTTTTGTCTATCTTTGATACTTGAGTCAACAATAAACTTCTTCTAATTAAAAGTTGTTATGTGGTAAAATATCTGAAGTGCACTGTGTTGCATTTGTTGTCAAGAAGGTATGTTGTCGATCAGAATATGTCAAAGAATGAATGGATGTCAAGGAGAGTCAATATGTGAATGACAAAGGCTATGATCGTGTTGGTGATGAATGGAGGATGGCCATTGTACTAATATGCATGTCACTTAGGAGATTCACTAAGTGACATAGGATGTTGTGGTTGAAACATTCTCTATTTATATCAGACGATTGTAGAACTGATCTTAATGCTTCAATACTTGTATCAAGATGATACTAAGTTACACCACTTGAAGAATGGATGATGATAGAGCATCATCATAATATCTGACGATTGTTGAACTGGTCTTTAAGTTCAAAGAACTTGTATCAAGTGGATACAATGTCACAACAATGTTAGAAGACCATGCATTGTCTTCACAATGCATGAGGAGTTGAAGGGATTCATCCCCAAGTTCTAAGTGGATGAAGAGCTTTAATGAAGTCCATGAACTCTCACTTAGTTCATGTGAATTAGAAGTTGATCCAACTTGATCACTGATTGGATCATTGAAGAATGTTGAAGAAATTTTGTGATTAAGGAGCTCGGTTGAAGATGAAGACCCTTCGTGAATTCCCTTCCTAAGTGATGAATAAATGTTTAAAAAGAATTGGAGGAATTATTATGAAGAATAATGAGGAGTTCTTAAGGAAATGAAGAGGAATGGCTTGGAATGAATGGCATTTGGCATATTTCACTTGGGAGTACTTTGTTTTTATACAAAGTATTATTTTGTCCTTTGCCAAAAAATTGGCCAGCCACGGGCCAGCCACGGGTTCAACCCCAAGCCACATGTGGACCTAGGCACCACGCCCATGGGGGATCCCATGGAGCAAGCCCAAGGCGGCAGGAGGCCACGCGGTGATAAAATTCGCGCGGCAGGGGCGCATAGCGCGCGCGCGCGGGAGGTAGTATGGGCCCCAGTGGTGTGACCGAGTGGTAGGAGTGGGCGCACAGCGCGCCCGCTAAGAGAACACGGTGTGGGGCGGCACCGTGGAGGGAGGAGTTCAACTGCGCATATGGCGGCAGCGCTTGGGTGATAAACCGCGGAAAAACCGGGAGCTGTTTCAATGTGGGACGTTGAAAAATCTCCAGGAGCGGATCCTGGCCGCACGATTGATCGCGTGCCAGATCTCGGCCGCACATCTCATTGCACCGCTCCCTTTCAGATCCAGGCCGTTGAAGATTATTTGATTGCCTGATCCGACGGCTCCCCGTCCGTCTCCTTCCTCGAGCTCAGCCGAAGGCCACCCGACGTCCCCGCTGAACCAGTCGCGCCTCCGAGCGATGTTTTTGAGTTCCCAGCCACCTTCGATCAAACCGAAGGCTCCATTCGGTTCTCCTGGCCCTACTGAACATATCCATGAATAAAAATGGGCATGCATGCAATGTATGGAAGAATTCGAGGTTGGCCGAAGCAACCGGATGTGCGAGGCCACGTGATTTATGTTTTGTATGTATTAGCCTAAACCGAAGTCGTGCATGCGTTCTAAGTCGCATGCACGTGAAGAAAATAAAAAGCAAACCCGCGGTAGACAGAGAATGAAAACAAAGATTTCAAGAAAATTGTGAAACCCCGGTTTTTTCGGGGATTCAAATGTTTATCCATGCGGATTGAACTGCACCTCCTCTGCCTATATAAGGAGAGCCCGAGGCACAGAATTTGTTGCTGATCCTTTGCTAAAAAACTTGGAAGACCCGTCAGTGCCTTTGTGCCTCGCGAAGTAGAAGCCCCGCGCACACTTGCGCGGCTGAAGTCCCGGTGCCACCCGAGGCCCGAAGGTCCTCTGCGCGCATCACTTGCACAATAGGAAGAGATATCCCTGCCCGCATACTTGCGTGGCAGGAAAAGCTTGCACACCCAAGGTGCTCTTGCACTCTTGAGGCTTGAACGACCCGAGGCTGCATCACTTGCGCACCCCGCGGTTGGTTGAGCCTTTCACGGATGCCTTGCACCAGAGGCCTTGAACGGATCTTGTGCCTTGTGCACCTGCGTGACAATGGAGTAGAGGAGAGGCCGCACCAAGCACTTGCGCGCCTTTATATTGGCAGTGTGTGTGCAATGTGAAGGAGGAAGGCTGAGACCTTTTTGTGTGTGCATGCTTGAAGAAACAAGTGTGTGTGCAAGAAGAAGAAGGCCACAACACACCCCGTGTGTGTGCAAAGTGGGAGAACACCCTACGAGCAGTGGGTGTGCAAAGAGGAGGATTGTGTGCAAAGTGAAGACCTCACATTGTGCGTGTTTAAGAATTGGAGAAGGCCGTAGCCTTGGGTGTGTGCAATATGAGGATGGCTTGCACCTTGTGTCTGCAATTTGAAGAACACTCTTAAGAAGAGGAGAGTGGCCAAATCAAGTGTGTGCAATGTGAAGAAGTTGTGTGTGCAAAGTGAAGAGGCCGAACCTAGGTGTGTGCAAAGTGAACACATTTAGAAGAAGAAAGAAGAGGACATCCACACTAAAGTATAACACACTTTTAAGTGTGTGAACAAATTGAACAAAGTGTGTGACTGAAGAAGGTGTGTGTGCTTAAGGAGAAATTACACTCTTTGAGTGCTTATCACACCAAGGAAGAGAAGAAGGAGAGTGCATGCTTTCATGCATGCACATGCACACGTGAACAAAGCCAACCCATCTTGTGTGCATTTGAGTTGTCCCAGACCAAGAGTTCTTGAAGAGAATTGAGAGGCCATGCAGTCAGTGCATGAGGAAGCAGAGATGTCATCCACTCAGTGCATGAAGTTATGATGAAGTGAGACTAGACCAGACTAATGTTAAAGATATCAGTTGTCTGAGTATTCAGTAGTTGAAGAGAGAGGCCGGGTTATCCTTAGAAGAAGGTGATAAAGCCCGAGCAAGACGAGAAGACCTGTTCATCACAAGTGAGCAGAGGTACAGAGCAAGGCCAGAAGTCTTTATCCCAGACTGCTGAAGATGCTTGAAGATGCTTAAAGTGAAGAAGAGCTACTCGTGTGACTCGAGGAGCGAGGAGAAGCCCCCTGTGAGACTCAGGGTGGAATAAGTCTTCAGTGGGATTCTGGAGCAGGCCAGTGGGACTCTGTTAACACTGTGGGACACAGTATAAAGACCCTCCTGTGGGACTCAGGAGAGATACAAAGGGACTCTGTATCGACCATTGTAATTATAACAAGTTATAATGGAGAAAACATGTTGGGGCATATAACCAACATGGCAAGGACATAGGCCTTTGGTGCCGAACCTTGTAAATCCTTGTGTCCTGTGCCTTTACATTTACTGCATCACTCGAGGAAAGGATAAGAGATACAAGAAGAGTGGATCGAGGCCTTAACAAGCCATAGAGGTTTAATTGAAAAAGATTCAATTAGTAAAAAGTTTTAAGGGATCACTGATTCACCCCCTCCCACTTTCAGTGATTCACACTGATCTGGGCACGTCAATTGGTATCAGAGGGAGGTTCCCTCTAAAAGATCCAAGAGAGTCTATATGGAGTGCAGATTTGAGGAAATGAAAGAACAGCCTCAAATGGAGATATCTGCCAAGACTCTGAAAAACAGAATGAAGAAACAGGCAAAGAAGATGAGGAAGAAGGTTGTTGCAATCAGAGAAACTCCATCTATGGAAAGAAATGTGAAAGTCACATCAGATGACAATTCCTTTTATCATTCTTCTGATGAATCCTGCTCTAGCTGTGATAAAGATGGAAGAAACAATGATCTTCTAAATGTAATCAAATATCTTCAGAAGACAGTCCCCAAGGAAGTGGCAATGTGTATAGCTACATGCATCCTTGATCTTCAAGAAGAAAATTTACAGCTAGAAGATGAATCCAATTCTCTGGAGGTCCAATTGGAAAAATGGGTTGGCATAACCAACACTCTCAGAAAGCTGGTGAATGCCATGGATGAAACGGTTTCTCTTTGCAATGAAAGATATGAAGATACCTGTGAAGAATTGCAAATAATCCTTTCTGAGAAAGAATTATTTAAGACAATGGTCAAAGAAGTTTTCCATGCACTGGATAAGTTGCACAAAGTGTCAATGAATGTCAGAGATGCTCAACTCGAAGACAAAGTCAAAATGGTGAAGGAGCTTGACAATACATTGCTAGAATTGAAGAAGGTGCATGAAGACCAGTTAGAACAGCTGAAAGAAAATTGGGAAAGAAGGCTAAGAACTGTTGAGGATGAGAAGAACTCCCTTAACATGAAATGCATAGAACTGGAGGTGATATTGAAAAATCAGCAATCACCCAAAGCCATAGCCTCCCAATCAGCTGAAAGGAGAAATTTTTCTACTCAAGTATTCTTTGAGAAGGATGATTCTAAAAGAAAGACATCCTCTAATTAAAGGGAAACATATTCTAAAAAAAAGGTACCATCCATACCATCTTGTACTCATGCTTCTAAAAGTGTTTCTATTAAAAGTGCAGGATGGAAGAATGAATCCAAACAAGTATGGATGAAGACAATGAAGAAAGAATGCTCTCCTGAAATAACACATCAAGTCAAGAAAAGTACCCAACAATAAGAAGGACTGAAGAGGTCAAGATTTGTGGGTCCGTGTTGGTGTTGTAATAAGTATGGGCACTGTGCAAAGGATTGTTGGTACAATCCACTGAATGTCAAAGCACAAAGGAAGCCCATGCCAAGGGGGAGCAATCCAGAAGAAAAGAAGCAGCATCCACAGGTCCAGAGACATCTGTTTACTGCAAATAGATCTGGATTACTTGACAACATCTGGGATGATTGCAAAAGTGGTCAAAAAGATACATGTCAATCTCCAACTGTATCCAGAGCTAAAAAGAAGAAAAGATCATAGAACTTGGCTCAGAAAGAATCCTTGGGAAGAAAGCATAATAAAGTTGAAGATGCTCCCAAGAAGATTATGAAAAAGGAAGAGAAGACCTTGGAGTCTAAATACAAGAAGGGTGATGCATCTAGAAGGACCACCAAGAAGAAATGCTTCTACTGTGGAAAGAAATGGAATACTATGGATCTTTGTAAACAAGCCATGGAACTGAATAGAAGCAGACTGGACTCAAAAAGACAATCAATCCATAAGAAGAAGATGGGATTGATTGAAAATAAGTTTCCTAAGAAAGGTACCTTAACAGCATCAAAAGAACCATGTGGAATTTCCAAAACTAAGGCCTCACTTCCAAATGACTTGTTAGTCATATGGCCTAATCAGTTGCAACTTTCCAGAGAACTACAAAGAGATGAAGATGAAGCACTGGTAGTATCTAAGGAAAAAGGGGAGCAGAACATTTCACATGAAGATCAAGTTCTGTGTGTGAGGTGCAATCAAGCTGGACATACTAGTGATAAATGCATGATATTCATTCCAGCTCAGAAGGGATTCTTCAAAAGAATGAAGACTGCACCAGGAGACTCTAGTGCTCAGAAGGAACCTATAAATAGAGGAGTCACACACAGAGAAGTTAAGGAGTTGTTGAGATCCACACCAGCACAAACCTCATTGAAGATCAGATGTGCAAGTGTGAAGAATGGTGAAAATGGGACATCTCGGTTGAGAGAATCTTCTCAATCTTGTTGTTCACATTGATGAACCAAGGAGGTTCCATCTTATTCCCTAATCACTTGTATTTACATGTGCTAACATTGCAGGGAATTGAATATGATGATCATTCTCAACTGGAGGATGGTTTGGACAGAATGGAGTGCACCCCTTGAGGGGGAGCCAATCTGAAGAAGATGGGATTCTGAGATTAATACCATCTTGAGAAAAGTGAAGGTATTCTAATCATACTTTCATCCATTGTTTCTTAATTTTATTCATCATGAAAATTGAGGGGGAGTATTGATTGAATACAAATGGTTGAAAGGGGGAGCTTTATCTTTGCACTGAACTTTCTAATGAGTTTTGTGATGTATGTGCAGGATTTAGCAATTTATTGTTATATCTGAAAAATTTCAAACCCATGGAAGCTAAGCATGATCTCACATGTACAGTGAATTTTGGATAGCATTGAGTTCCTTGTTTACATCACTCTTGTTTTCTACACTGGGTTAGCCCACGTAGACTTAGAGATGATCTACTAAATGTTCTTTGCTAAAGAGAACATGGGACATCCTCCCTCTCTTAGTGCTTTTCAAGAAGATGCTATTCGAAGGGAGGAAGAGATATTTTGGAAGAGATCCACACCACATCTTTGCATTTGATTTCCAATAAGGGGGAGAAAATATTGGCACACATATTGACCCATTCATATGTGTTCTACTGATTGGATTGACAATATGTGCTCTAGTGGTATTGACAACAAATACAAAGGGGGAGATTTGAAGTGCACTGTGTTGCATTTGTTGTCAAGAAGGTATGTTGTTGATCAGAAGATGTCAAAGAATGAATGGATGTCAAGGAGAGTCAATATGTGAATGAAAAAGTCTATGATGGTGTTGGTGATGAATGGAGGATGGCCATTCTACTAAGATGCATGTCACTTAGGAGATTCACTAAGTGACATAGGATGTTGTGGTTGAAACATTCTCTATGTATATCAGACGATTGTAGAACTGATCTTAATGCTTCAACACTTGTATCAAGATGATACTAAGTTACACCACTTGAAGAATGGATGATGATGGAGCATCATCATCATATCTGATGATTGTTGAACTAGTCTTTAAGTTCAAAGAACTTGTATCAGGTGGATACAATGTCACAACAATGTTAGAAGACCATGCATTGTCTTCACAATGCATGAGGAGTTGAAGGGATCCATCCCCAAGTTCTAATTGGATGAAGATCTTTAATGAAGTCCATGCACTCTCACTTAGTGCATGTGAATTAGAAGTTGATCCAACTTGATCTCTGATTGGATCATTGAAGAATGTTGAAGAAATTATGTGATTAAGGAGCTCGGTTGAAGATGAAGACCCTTCGTGAATTCCCTTCCTAGGTGATGAATAAATGTTGAAAAAGAATTGGAGGAATTATTATGAAGAAGAATGGGGAGTTCTTAAGGAAATGAAGAAGAATGGCTTGGAATGAATGGCATTTGGCATATTTCACTTGGGAGTACTTTGTTTTTATACAAAGTATTATTTTGTCCTTTTCCAAAAAATTGGCCAGCCAAGGGCCATCCACGGGTTCAACCCCAAGGCACATGTGGGCCTAGGCGCCACGCCCATGGGGGATCCCATGGAGCAAGCCCAAGGCGGCAGGAGGCCACGCGGTGATCAAATTTTCGCGGCAGGGGCGCATAGCGTGCGCCTGCAAGAGGTAGCATGGGCACCAGTGGCGCGACCGAGTGGCAGGAGTGGGCGCACAACACGCTCGCTAAGAGAACACGGAGCGGGGCGGCATCGTGGAGGGAGGAGTTCAACTGAGCATATGGCAGCAGCGCTTGGGTGATAAACCGCGGAAAAATCAGGAGCCGTTTCGATGTGGGACGCAGAAAAATCTCCAGGAGCGGATCCTGGCCGCACGATTGATCGCGCGCCAGATCTCGGCCGCACATCTCATCGCGCCGCTCCCGTTCAGATCCAGGCCGTTGAAGATTATTTGATTGCCTGATCCGACGGCTCTCCGTCCGTCTCCTTCCATGAGCTCAACCGAAGGCCACCCGACGTCCCTGTTGAACCAGTGGAGCCTCCGATCGATGTTTTTGAGTTCCCAGCCACCTTCGATCAAACCGAAGGCTCCATTCGGTTCGTCTGGCCCTGCTGAACATATCCATGAATAAAATTGGGCATGCATGCAACGTATGGGAGAATTCAAGTTTGGCCGAAGCAACCGGAGGTGCGAGGCCACGTGATTTATGTTTTGTATGGATTAGCCTAAACCGAAGTCGTGCATGTGTTCTAAGTCGCATGCACGTGAAGAAAATAAAAAGCAAACCCGCGGTAGACAGAGAATGAAAACAAGTATTTCAAGAAAATCGTGAAATCCTGGTTATTTCGGGGATTCAAATGTTTATCCACGCAGATTGAACTGCACCTCCTCTGCCTATATAAGGAGAGCCCGAGGCACAGAATTTGTTACTAATCCTTTTCTGAAAAACTTGGAAGACCCGTGAGTGCCTTTGTGCCTCGTGAAGTAGAAGCCCCGCGCACACCTGCGCGGCTGAAGTCCCGGTGCCACCCAAGGCCCGAAGGTCCCCTGCACGCATCACTTACACGACAGGAAGATCTCTCCCTGCCCGCATACTTGCACGGCAGGAGAAGCTTGCGCACCCAAGGTGCTCTTGCACTCTTGAGGCTTGCACGACCCGAGGCCGCATCACTTGCGCACCCCGCGGTTGGTTGAGCCTTGCACGGCTGCCTTGCACCCGAGGCCTTGCACGGCTCTTGTGCCTTGTGCACCTGCGCGACAATGGAGTAGAGGAGAGGCCGCACCAAGCACTTGCGCACCATCATATGTTCAGTGTGTGTGCAATGTGAAGGAGGAAGGCCGAGACATTTTTGTGTGTGCATGCTTGAAGAAACAAGTGTGTGTGCAAGAAGAAGAAGGCCACAACACACCCCGTGTGTGTGCAAAGTGGGAGAACACCCTACGGGCAGTGGGTGTGCAAAGAGGAGGATTGTGTGCAAAGTCAAGACCTCACATTGTGCGTGTTTAGGAATTGGAGAAGGCCGTAGCCTTGGGTGTGTGCAAAATGAGGAAGGCGTGCACCTTGTGTATGCAATTTGAAGAACACTCTTAAGAAGAGGAGAGTGGCCAAATCAAGTGTGTGCAAAGTGAAGAAGTTGTGTGTGCAAAGTGAAGAGGCCGAACCTAGGTGTGTGCAAAGTGTACACATTTAGAAGAAGAAAGAAGAGGACATCCACACTAAAGTATAACAGACTTTTAAGTGTGTGAACAAATTGAACAAAGTGTGTGACTGAAGAAGGTGTGTGTGCTTAAGGAGAAATTACTCTCTTTGAGTGTTTATCACGCCAAGAAGAGAAGAAGGGGAGTGCATGCTTGCATGCATGCACATGCACACGTGAACAAAGCCAAACCAGCTTGTGTGCATTTGAGTTGTCCCAGACCAAGAGTTCTTGAAGAGAATTGAGAGGCAATGCAGTCAGTGCATGAGGAAGCAGAGATGCCATGCACTCAGTGCATGAAGTTGTGATGAAGTGAGACTGGACCAGACTGATGTTAAAGATATCAGTTGTCTGAGTATTCAGTAGTTGAAGAGAGAGGTCGGGTCATCCTTAGAAGAAGGTGATAAAGCCCGAGAAAGACGAGAAGACCTGTTCATCACAAGTGAGCAGAGGTACAGAGCAAGGCCAACAGTCTTTATCCCAGACTGCTGAAGATACTTGAAGAAGATTAAAGTGAAGAAGAGCTACTCGTGTGACTCGAGGTGCCAGGAAAAGCCCCCTGTGAGACTCAGGGTTGAAGAAGTCTTCAGTGGGATTCTGGAGCAGGCCAGTGGGACTATGGTAACACTGTGGGACGCAGTATAACGACCCTTCTGTGGGACTCAGGAGAGATACAGTGGGACTCTGTATCGACCATTGTAATTCTAACAAGTTATAATGGAGAAACCATGTTGGGGCATATAACCAACATGGCAAGGACGTAGGCCTTTGGTGCCGAACCTTGTAAATCCTTGTGTCCTGTGCCTTTAAATTTACTGCATCACTCGAGGAAAGGCTGAGAGATACAAGAAGAGTGGATCGAGGCCTTAACAAGCCATAGAGGTTTAATTGATAAAGAATCAATTAGTAAAAAGTTTTAAGGGATCACTGATTCACCCCCTCCCCCTCTCAGTGATTCACACTGATCTGGGCACTTCAATATCCATTATCTCCATAATTATATTAATGATATAGATATCATATATATCATCTATATCCAGTATATACATGAATTTATAATATTACATAACATTTATAGGTAAGAAATGAAATGCACCGTTCATGGAGACAGTAAGTCGTACGTACGCATGAACACTACTTTCATTTATATTTCATATTTAAAAGAATGAAATAATAATGATATAAAGGTATATTATAATTCCAATATGATATATAATATCATTTAACTCCTTCCTTTATACGTCCCACATATGGCATTAATGATTCAAGTCACATTGAAGGGGCGGTAGTCTGCACATCTTAAAAGGAAATTATCATTTTTACCCATAATGGAAACTGTAATGGTATGCCATAAATGAAAAATACATAAGCATAAGGAAGACATAAAAATAATATATATCACATATAAATATAGTTACATCTTAATGGCCACCATGAATGGTGTTAATAGAATATTGAACAATAATCGTTTCGTGAGGCAGTAATTCTCCACCCACAGAAACAATATGTTCTTCAACCATTAGACGGAGGTGTGTGTATGTGTAAATCAAATAATTCTCATAAAAACATCCTAGTATATTTAATATTCTGGTGTTGTTACAAAATAACGGAATAAAATGGGTTTAAGGGGTTGGAGAAGAAAAATAAAACAAAACAACATAAGAAAAGACATTTCCTTAAAATCAGGTAACTCTTTTTGATTTGATCCAAAGGCTTCCTTGGGAAGACTTATGCCCAAATTTAGGCTTCTAGGAGTAATAGATGGATGTTGAGAGACTATTTGGGCAGTTTTTGTCCAAGCCAAATGGCTTTGAAGGTTTGAGTAAGGTGGTAGAGGTGGGGGCCTTTTATAAGAGGAGAGGAGGGGCACTCTTGGAAAGTCATGAAATGTTACTTTATTATAAAATGCTTTTCGGATTTTAAAGGTCCCACAATGATATATTTCAGGGATAACGTGATAAGGGTTGGAAATACACAAATCCAATATTCTTTAGACAAGTGTAAGTCTTAGATTTTACCTTATTTTTTCATTTTATTTAAGTCGTTCATTAATGAGGTAATCGATGTATCATCATGGTGTATTAAATAAATTTATTTATTTAATGCCTAAAAATTATAAAACAATTACCATGATGTAGGAAATATTTTTATCTTGGCAATGAATATTTATAGTAAAAAAGATGTATTTTATAACCCCTTCTAAAAATTGTTTTAGTAAAACAATACATGTTTGTGGCATTTTTATTTTTACATTAAATAAAAGGTATTAAAGTAATTATCTTAAACAAGTGGGCCCATGGGGACCCAAAAATCGTCCCATGGTTTGTCTTGGTCGTCCATGACTCGTCCAATAAGAGTAGGACATGTGTCAAAATAATTTTATATTCTTATAATATCATTTTTACATTAAATTATTCTAATTACCTCTAATCGCTGTTAATAAAACTCAAAAGTTGTTGTTCATCAAAAATTATTTTCATCCCATTGAACCAAATTTTACTTAATAATGACTACCATGTATGTAGGATTTTTGAAAATCAATTAATTGAAGTATTAAAGTTTCATTTAAATGAAAAATCTATTTTTTAAACTACAACTTAGTGTTTTCACTATTCATCAAAAATTGAAGTTTTTCAGAACAATACCAAAAATTCACCCTAACATATAATTGATATTCCGAATTAAAAAATTATTTCTAAATTAAAATTTTAAAAACATATAAGTTGCAATATTTAATTTTACAATTAATTTCTGTTGTCAAAACAAATAGCCTGTTTTTAAGAAACAATATATATCAAAAGATTGACAATTGTTTATGCCCAATTTTAAAGGGAAATTAATTCCAATATCCACAATTGGATTAAATGGTTAAAAAATATTCTAAATATAATGTAAAACCACTCAATATTATAATTGATGACTATAAATTATTTTGATTAAAATTGTTTTTTTAATTATTTTCCCATATTCATCGAAAATTAGAAGTTCTCAGAAAAACACCAAAAATTCAACATAGGATAATTTTGATATTACGAATCCAAAAATGAATTCCATTTTGAAATATAAAATTTATATAATTTCAAAAAGTGGTAATTAATATTAATAACGACTACTTTGATTGGTTGTAGTGCGTTAGAATCTTGAACTTGCGTACAATCCAAGTTATTACATTATTGAAACAGAAGCGTATCATGGAAGCTTGGGGTGTTACATTCTCCCATACTTCAATAAATTGTGTCCTATCCATTTAAAATTGTTCTTAGAAAATAAAAGGTTGAAAATATAAAATACCTTTGTGGAAAACCCACATCGGAAATAAGGTTAATAAAATTTAGCCTTAACAAGAGGGAAAGGGAAATGATAATGTCACCACCAAATTATAATCTCGATTACGAGAACATTGGTGGAAATTAGAGACAAATAATTGGAGGAAAAACATAAATAATTGTAGAGAGTGATTGAGGTCATCAATCACAAACAAGTGTAAAATTGAGTGCCTCTAACCCTTCAATCTATGGTGATTTAAAATATCACCAGTTCAACAAAACATAAGGTATTAGGATAACAAATTTTTTTTAATATCCCTTTCCTAAAGTTTAAGAATTAATTTATTCATTGAATAATAGAGAGGTATATATATATATATATACATGAAAAGTATAGTTTTAACCTTCAACTAATTTCTAACACAAACTCATATTTGACTCAAAAATATAATAGAACTCAAAAATATTATATTTATCCTAATCATACAAGGTTCCAAATATTAACACAAAAAATTTAGATTAGGAAAACTGTTTTGTAATAATTAGGTACTTCGTGTAGGCTAGTGGTAGGTAATAAAGGCATATCACACTAAGGTCGTGGGTCAGATTCCTGTAGCTTTGTCTGATGCGACGGGTTATCCCCCGCCCTACAGGTTGTCCTTTTCCTAAAACTATAGTATTATATTATTCCAAAAATAATCTTCAGAAATGTTTTAACCATAAACAATACTATCCAAATTTCAACTTAATCCATTCCAACATGTATAGTTATCCAAAATACCTCTATCCAGACTTTCTCTAAAAGGTCTCTAAATTCCTAAATCAATTGTAACATCAGATTCCCCAAACAAAGTAAAGTTTCTCTTTTTGTAACATACTAAAAATATGATTACCTTAGTCATATTAAAAACTTAATGCGAACAAAAAGTATTGCAGTATAACCCTTATATATATCACATTATTCTTATAACCAGAATATAATCCTAGAGTCCAAAAGCACCAATACATTAATTATTCCACTTCAACTGTAGTAATAGTATAATATTGAGCTTGATCCCATGGAATTTTTTGAGGTATGTTTCCCTGACTCTTAGAAAATTCAATTTCATAATTCCCCAATTCCCTACAATTGTAGAATTAAACATTGATACCCTCTTTATTTCCCTTTCAATCACGAGCCTGGTGACCTTTTTCTCCACATTTATAACAAACTCCCATTCCTTTTAGGCAAGTACCGGGGTGATTCTTCCCACAATTATCACATAATGGAAAATCCTTTTGTCCACTTTTACCTTTATCTTTCTCTTGTTCCACCATTCTCTTCTTCTCTTGCTTTACATTATTGTCTTAAGATATAGATAATTCCTTTTCTGTCTTGATAGACCAAAAGACTATATCTTCATACGTTGAGAAAGATTGTGATACTAATGCTCGATAGAGAAATAGTTTTATCCCATTAAAGAAATGATCGATCTTAATTCTTGGGTTACGTATATAATCTGACACATGCCTCACTAACCTTGTAAAGTTAGCTTCATAAATTGAAACATTCTCATCCTCCTTTTGCCTCAAACTCAAAAATTATCTTTCCATATCCACTCGATGGTAATGAGGAAATTATTTTTCAAAGAAAATATATTTAAACTCTCTCCATCCCATACTTGATACTTATTCATCTTCCTTTATATTTTTAATCAATAAACATCATTGATTAGCATCTCCAGTGAGGTCGTAAACTGTCATGACAAAATTTTCCCTTTCACTACTCCCTAAAGCTTGAAATATTTTCTCTAGGGAATTTATCCATTGCTCCACTGCTAATGTATTTTTACTCCCATTGAATTTTGGTGGTTATTTCCTCATGAAGAGATCTAACATTGATCATACATGATTTGAATTGGGGTGATCCATACCGGTAAGGTTATTATTCATAACCGGAGTGAGTTGTCCTAGTATGCTGATTAGCTGATCAGCACCAGTTGCATCACCATCTCCACTATAATTATCTTGATCAGGAGGGAAATCCATACATGGATTAATTTCATTGATACGGTTTCCAATCCTTCCACTAGGCTCCATTTCTAAACAATGGCATAAACTAGATCAGTTCATGAATCAAAATACATAATTCCATACTTGTAAAACACTTAACATAAATTGAAATATTTATGGATATAATCAATAATCATAAAATGAAATGTTTTCTTTGAGAAATTATATACTCTTAAACCCTTTATAATGGTTTGTAAAGAAAATGATAATTATTCTAAAAATATCCACTGGGAGTATCATAATCCAGAGTGCAGTAAGGCCCATTTTCATGCACCAGTTCCCGTTCGAGTGTAGCTCAAAGCAGTTTTTTTGGGTTTTAAACCTAGTTACATCTGTTCCAGATCTGCCTCTACCTACTCGTATCCTGACAGGGATGTATTTCCCATAAAACTCACAAAATCCCTACAATACCAAAATTCTAGGAAGTTATTTTATACTAATCGTCAAAGTCTATCTTAGGGTTGTGTGTTCTAATCAGAGTTTGTCTAAATCTGGATTCCAATGTTAGTACTAAACTACCTATGATACCAACTATTACGCCCTGACCCTAGTTACCCAGAGTCGGTTCATTATTACATAACATTGGCATGATCACAAAGGATCAAGTCTCCAAAGACCAATTAGTTTTGTAGCCTTGAAACACTAGATATATTCATAAATTTTACATTACATCATGAAATAAAAACAATGACAACATATTGTCCCATTTTAAACACACTTATCCCATATAATATCCCTCCAGGTCATTCATAAAATACTTCTTCACATCCTGGGAAGAATAAAAACATTGAAAGCGGTGAGCTCAGATGCTCAGTAAGGATAACAATATAGCAGAAACATTGATAAATAAACATAAAAATTTAAGGCAATGTATAACTAAAACCAAATCCTTTTAAAATTGAACTCCATCATAATATGGAAAAGATAAAATGAAATAATTGCATTTATTATTCACATGGATATTATACTAGTAGAATAATCACAGGCAATATCAATAACCACTTTCATAATGATGGAATGTATAATGCCAGACTATCATAAGCATTTAGTCAAGGCCTTGTCCCAAGACTACAAATAAGATTTTGTCAAGGCCTTGATCCAAGAAACTAGTTTGTCTCATGATACCTATCGATGCATCGAGGAGCTATAGCGGGCTCCACCCGTCACTTATTATGTCCAATGCATTCCTCATATGAACAGGTTTAAACATAACATAAACATTCATATTAAAACTAGCATACAGAATGTCAATACTCACTCCATAAACCATGAATGGTATAAAAATAACACATCCACAGTCAAAAATATCACAAAACCTTCAATACAATATGGAAGTTTTGAATCATAATAAATCAACTTCAAATAATCTTAAAATCCATCAAAGGATGTTGACATAGATGAAGTCAAAACTATTTGAGATAAATATCTTTTTTGAAATCATTTATAACTCACATAATTGTAAAAGAAAACATTTTCTTTTCAAATATTATTATAAACCTGTAATGGAAGCTTAAATGATTTTATAACGACAGAAAAAATCCACACCTGCTGTATAAGTTAAAAAAATGCATTATTACCTTAATTTTTTCAAAAATGTCAAAAAGTACCTTGTTTGGAAAATGACGGAAAGATTCCTTTCAAAAACGTATAAGGTCAAATAATTGTAGAATTGACTTTAACACATTGTCTAATAAATATTAAAAATGTTTTGAAATAAATTTTTAAGATACATGGATGTGGATGATAAAGAGTTCCTGGTATATAATTACATATGAATAACCTTGAATAATGAAGAGGTTGTAGAATTAACCCTTACTTCACGTCCGACTTGACTAGATTATTCTTTAACCTCTTGAATAATAAACTTGATATAATCTCTACTTGATTAAGAACCTTTTTATTGTTCATTATTCCTTTAATATCACTTATTACCATGTTATGAATATTATGTAGTCATTTAATTTAATAACGGTTGTTTTGTCAATCTTTGGTACTTGAGTCAACAATAAAATTATTATAATTAAAAATTGTTCATGTGGTAAAATATACATTATATCCAGAATTATATTCATGATATAGATATAATATATATCATATATATCCAGTATATACATGCATTTATAATATTAAAAAACATTTATAGATAATAAATGAAATGCATCGTTCATGGAGACGGTAAGCCATACGTACGCATGAACACTACTTTCATTTCTATTTAATATTTAATAGAATGGAATCATAATTATATAAGGGTATATTTTAATTCTTGTATGATATATAATATCATTTAACTCCTTCCTTTATACGTCCAACATAAGGCATTAACGATTAAAATCACTTCGAGGGGGCGGTAATCCGCACTTCCTGAAATGAAATTATCATGTTTACCCATAATGGAAACCATAAAGGTATGCCATAAATGAAAAATACAGAAGCATAAGGAAAACATAAAAATAATATATATCATATATAAAATATAGTGACATCTTAATGGCCACCATGAAATTTTTTAAAAGAATATTGAACAATCATCGTTTCGTGAGGTGGTAATTCGCCACCCACAGAAACAATATGTTATTTAACCATTAGACGGAGGTGTGTGTAAGTGTAAATTAAATCCTTCTCATAAAAACATCCTAGTATATTTAATATTCTGGGTTTGTTACAAAATAACATAATAAAAAGGTTTTATGGGGTTAGAGAAGCAAAATAAAATGAAAGAACATAAGAGAATACATTACCTTAAAATCGGGTAACTCTTTATGATTTGAGCCAAAGGATTCCTTGGGAAGACTTCTACCTAAATTGAGACTTCTAAGAGTAATATAGGGATGTTTAAAGATCTTTGGGTAGAGTTTGGACGATCCAAATGGCTTTTATGGTGTGAATAAGGTGGTAGAGGTGGGGGCCTTTTATAAGAGCAGAGGAGGGGCACTCTTGGAAAGTCATGAAATGTTGCTTTATTATGAAATGCTTTTCGGATTTTAAAGGTCCCACAATGATATATTTCGAGGATAATGTTATAAGGGTTCTAAATAAACCCATATAATAGGCTTTATAGAAGTTTATGTTCTATATTTTACCTTATCTTTTCGTTTTATTTAAATTGTTCATTAATGAGGTAATCGTTGTATCATCATAGTGTCATAAATAAATTTGTTTATTTAATGCGTAAAAATTATTAACAAATTACCATGATGTAGGAAATCATTTTATATATCCAATGAATATTTATAGTCAAAATTATGACTTGTAGAACCACTTCTAAAATTTTTTTCAGTAAAATAATACATGTTTGTGACATTTTTATTTTTACTTTAAATAAATGGTATTAATGTCATTATCTTACACAAGTGGCCCCATGGGGTCCCAAAATCCATCCCAGGTTTTTTCTTGGTCGGACATGACTCATAAAATAAGATTAGGACATGTGTCAATATATTTTTATATTCTTATAAAATCATTTTTATCTTAAATTACCCTAATTACCTCTAATCGCGGTTAATAAAAGTAAAAAGTTACTATTCACCAAAAATTATTTTCATCCCATTGAACCACATATTATTTTCTAATTACTACCATGTATGTCAGATTTTTGAAAATCAATTCATAGAAGTGGTAAAGTTTCATTTAAACGAAAAATCAGTTTTTCTAATTACCACTTTGTGGTTTCACTATTCATCAAAATTGAAGTTTTTTAGAACAATACCAAAAAATCACCCTAAGATATAATTGATATTCCAAAGTCAAAAATGATGTCTATTTTAAAAAATTAAAAACATATAAGTCACATTAATTAATTTTATAACTAATTCCTATTGTCTAATCAATTATCGTGTTTTTAAGAAACAATATATATCAAAAGATTGACAATTGTTTTTTTCCAATTTCAAAGTAAAATTAATTCCAATATCCACCATTGGATTAAATGGTAAAAATATATTCTAATTATACATTAAAACCACTAAATAGTATAATTTATCACTATAAATTATTCTGATTTGAAAAGTTTTTTTTAAGTATTTTCACTATTCATCGAAAATTGGAAGTTCTCAGAAAAATACCAAAACTTCAACATAGGATAATTTAGATATTCCAAATCCAAAAATGAAGTCTTTTGTGAAATATAAAATTTATATAATTTCAAAAAGTGGGTATTATTATTCATAACGACTACTTTTATTGGTTACAGTGTGATAGAATCTCGAACATGCATACAATGCAAGCTATTGCATTATTGAAAGAGAAGCGTATCATTGAAGCTTGGGGTGTTACATTGCAGTAATAGCTACTGAGGATTCAAGGATAGAAGAGGCTGAAAGAGTTGTCCAAGATGTATCTCAAATTGAGGGAGAGAATCCTATTACCAAAGGATCAGTATCTGTTGTGCATTACATTGAATGTTGGACTGAGGACCCTAGGTTTCTAGTGTTGGGACAAGATTATGGTGACTTAGAATATCTAAGGCCTAGTAGAAGACCTTCAGTGCCAAACCTCATTGTTGTACTTCCAGAGAACTCTTTCCCTAAAGACTATTTTATAATGGAAGATGTTCAATGCTTGAAATTCGACCTGTAGAGAATTTCTATAGATAGGTCCTTTAATATGGACATTGTTTTTGCGCTTGTTCAAGAGAATTCAGCATCTGAGTTAGCGAAAATACACTCTAGTATTGAATCTGATCTACTTCAGGAAGTAATGAATTGTCAGAGACAAATGAGTGATTTGTCAAAATCTGTGGAGCTTCTGAAACAATCATTTGTGAGCATGAATTCTCTTCTTCCCTCTAGAGTTCAGGTGGAAAAGGATATTCAATATTTCAAAAGTTTAGTGCAACAGTTGGTAACTGTGTTTTAGGATTTTAATAAGTTCATGAAAACACATTTGAATGGTCAAGATGATGATGTGAAGAGGTTGATCAGTGGTTTTACTAAATCCTTTAAGGATAAAATAGTTTTCTATCTGTCACTTCTAGGTGTATTTACTTACACTTCAGCCTTTCCCCTAGTTGACATTGAAGCTTTCAGATCCATTATTAGAGAAGAAGTGGAAAATATCTTTGGTGATAGAACCTCAAACTCTTAGGTCATTTCTATTACCAGAGAAATTCATACCCTTGTGGGAAATTATTTAAGGGAATCTTCTCAATATCAGAAGGCCATCGTGGAACAAGATGACTTTTATTACAAAAGGGTATACACTAAGCATCAGATGGATGGCCACTTCATTTTGATATTGGAGAACTTGAGGATTCCACCTTTCACTCAGTAATTTAAGGATCAAGTGATCAAGATTCGAGAGCTTACTCATGCGTTGGATAGATTTATGGAAAATAAGGATGACACTATCTCAGCAACGGGGAGAGGTGGAAGCATCATCATGGACTTCAGGAATGTTTTGTTACCCTTACTCCATGTGAACTGTACATCCATTCTTGTTCCTCCAGCATTACATTCTGCCTCCACTGCCTTAGCCTCGGCCAGTGATTCTTCATTTATGTCTCCTTCTAAAGCCACCAGAAGCATGAATCCAATGATTACTCAGAGAGTCACTCCCTCCAGATACACTGAAGCTTCTAATACAGCTTCTCCTATCATCCTTGATGTTATCCGTCAATCTAAGTCTCTTCAACCACCTGCAGACCCTCCCTCTTCCTCTTCCAAAGGGAAGGATTCATTATCTATTTCTAATGAGGATTGAGTGTGGTTGTATCATTTGATAGGGCTTTTATAATTCTCATTAAATCTTGTAATTATCTTTCATTAATACAAATATTCTCTTTTTCCTCTTATTGTATTTATTTTTTCTAATCACAAAGGGGGAGAAAATACAACACAATTAAAACACAATAAATTCAATATCCTTATCACATTATTCCTTACTATTTCATGTTTGATAGGCTTATCTGTAACACCTATTTATTCTATTAACATATCTATCATTTTAATTATCTCTGATAATCTTATAATTATTCTAATGTTTAATGGCTTAATTTTTTATTATAAAATAGGGGGAGATTGTTAGAATCACCTATTTTGATAATCCCAAATCATGTTGAATTCTATAATGGGTTAGTTTTTTTACAATATATTTCTATCTACTTTTATCTCATGACTTTTCTAAAATCAGGTTAGAGTATAAAATACCTCTATGTCAAAGGTCACTGCGGAAGGTTACTAGTAAGAGGTCACTACTTTTTAAGCCATTGTCATGGTCACCTTTGACAAACCTATATCTGAACCATACCTCTTGATGTCCTTGGTGAAAAGGTCCCCGTTGAAGACCGTACTGATGAAGTTTACCTTTATATGAGCTACAGTTATAACGTTACTATTGGAAGTCACCAGTACAACATCACTATTGTAAAGCCTACCATTGAAGTACTTACCAAAGCATACAGATGCTGAGTCAATGTGATAGGTCACTATTGTGAAAAGGATGCTTCTAAATGGAGTTTTCTTTAGAAGTCCACTATTAGGCATAATACTGGAAGTCAATAGTTAAGTAGTCTGCCGCGGAAGAGCTCACTGGTAAAGCCTACCATTTGTGAATCCTACCATTGGTGAAGCCTACCGTTATACAACCCTACCGTTTGCAAAGCCTACTACTTGATACACCTAATAATAGAAGTATACTGCTGATTTAGGTTGCTGTAGAAGATGCTATCGATTGACAGGCTGTTGTTACCAGTCTATTGATAACATATTTTATACATTATCAATTTTCTTAATATATTCATAACGGTCATATTGGATTGATTTCATGCATATGATATTAATTAATATTGTTTGTAGACATATTAGGAGACCATATCTTGATGTTATGAGGTATGAAAATGATTTCATATGATTTAATTACTCCTTTTGTCAGACCTCAAATATGAAAGTGTAAAAGAAGGAAGAAGAAAGATATATAGATCCACATAGAAAAAAAATGTAGAGTTTAGATGTTAAAAATGAATTACTGAAAAACAAGAAGATGAACACTCTAGGGTATATACTAAAAAACTAAAATCATCAGGAAGATATTTTTGAAGAGCATATTCTAGGCTATACTACTATGGTTAAAAGAACCCTTGTACAAGATGTTGAACATATCAGTAACAGAAAGACAGTACCTTAAAGTTGTGATACTCTGTTTTTAGAGGCAACATGGAGAGAAGAACAAAACCATCATTTCCTCAACTCCAAGAAGTCCAGAGTTGATCTTCAAACAAAAAGTGCATTCTAAACTCCATCATAATTTCTTTGGCTCTACGGTGTTCCTTATTTTACATTTCTGAGCAGTGTGTGTTTGTTACAGACACACTGTCTTCAATTTTTTTACTAGGGGATACTGAAAATATCCACTAAAACCTCTCCCACTTTAGTTTCCAACTAATAACTATGGGAGAATCCTTTTGTGCGTTGATTGATTTTTTCCCATGTAGAACTATGGAAGAGGTCATAGAACCTGGACAGTTTTGAAATACTGTTGTAAACCCCAATAAAGTTTGTGTATCTTGTTTGTTTATACAAATTTATTGGTGGTAGGTGAAAACCAGGTGGAGAGGATTAGGTATTTTCTTGATATTAAACCTCTTGTTTATATTTTTGTTCTAATACTCATATACACGGTGTTATTTTATCTGCTACTTAAATTATTCAAAGATAGAAAAATATTTTTACATTCACATTGATAGTTAGTTTTGGTAAGTGTGTATATACACTTAATTTTGAAAAACCATTTCAAATGTTGAATTAGTGATTATAGTGATTCAAATAAGGATTAATAAACCTTATAAAAACTTGTTAACCAATTAAATATTTATATCTTTACTACCTTAATTGACTGGGCTATTTTGAATTGGTGGATTTTTATTATAATGTTTTTTAACATAAAATTTAATTGGAACTCAATTCACCCCCTATTGAGTATCAACCCTGACCAACAATAAATATGAAAATATGATATCCTTTATTTACCTGGGATGTTACACATCATGTCAGATGACCTCTTGGAAACTCTGCTCATCAAAAAAAGCTACATGATGGCCGCTCGTATCCGTGGACATGACCATTCTTCAGAATTAGTAGATAACGGAGTTCATGGGAAAAATTTAATGAAAAGGATGAAATTGTATGGCTGCATTTCCAGTAGAAGAAGATCCCCACTAGACTAACTTAGCCCCATCATCAATCTACATCCTCGATAAACATCAAACTAGCTATTCTAACCTCCAATTCCCATACTCAACACCCAGGGAATGGAGAGTATATCTATATCTAGTCCCAAGTCATGGGATAGACTAGGTGAAACAATGTAGTGTTACGCTCCTAAATCATACAAGGAATATGAAAGAGAACATAACAGACTAATTGTATCTTGGACAACTTCTAGGCACACTGAAAATCTTATATTTGTGGAATGTAGTTTTCCACAACCAAATCCTCTTACCATCAGTTATCAACAATCTCCGGGACCATTCTATGTTCGAGCTCTCTTAGTATTACCCTAAGGTCTGCATCCTTCGACACTTCCCACCCTCGGTGGAGTGGGAGCTCGCTATCCCTACAAGTGGAAGGGCCTAGCTGGCAAACACTACTGATGAGGTGGGAACTAAACCTTCCCATATCCACAATACTAAACTATGATAAGGAAATAATTCTGAAGATACCCATGGATTCCATAGATGAAGGAGCTTTGTCCCAGGGCCATGGAGAAAGGGCGCAGACTATGATATTAGAACTAGAACTGTTAAGGCCAAATCCCTATTTGTTGAATCCTAGATGGTCCAGACACTGGAGGAATTTTGGTGATGACCTTCCCCTTTGAAGAACTCGATTGGATCCCCACTAATGGCACACCTCCCATAGTGTGCATCCTCTCTAATAATTCATCCTTCTTCTGAACCTCCATGTACGCAGACATACTGAAGGGAGTAATATCAAACTGAAGAGAAGGTCAGAGAGCCTCCTCCAAGTGACTTGATCGTGAATCCACATTGTGTAAGAGGTATGTAGGAAAACAAAGGAGATCATTGAACTATATCTCCTTCTCCCATAATGAAATCTTCCCTTTATAGAGGGATATGGTCTTCTCTCTCTTCTCACCCTTCATTATGGAAGAATGGAATTCCACCTAGAACTCCATCTCAAAGTCATCCCAAGAAACATCTGTTTCCTTCTTCTCCTTGAGGTAAATCATCCACCACTAACACACCACTCCACTCATCTAGATCACTTGTAGAGTAATCCATCACTCTATCATAGACTAGATCATACTGAAAGAAATATTTAGCTCCTCAAGGAAACTCTCCATCTCCATGTCTGAGACACAACCCTCGTACTTTCCCAGAGTTTTTCGCTGGAAGGCACATATCAACATCTTCCACTGATCATCCTATTATCGATCAACCCTCCGCTGATCAGCTAGATCGACCAACTAAGCCTCCACTACCCTTGCAACTCAAGGATGATTTTAGGGTTCCATAGTGTAGAAAAATAAAATTAGAACTACTAAGCCCAGGTATTGTGGAAAATTCCATTTTATATTTTTTTTTAACTTTTTATTTATTTTAATTCCAAAAACACCTGATAAAAAAAGAACAAAAGTCATTATGATTCATTTAACATTCATAGGTTCTCTACTATGAAATTAGTGCAACCTTGACTTGACATTTTGTAGGTAAAGGTTCAGTGCATCGGATTACAGAGGGCTCTAAAGTCTGGTGTCATAGTTAGTCATCCCTGGCCTATTTCATGGAACAAGGTCACCCAATATTATTCCCTACCATCCCATGAAATCCTCCTTATGTCTACCCTCTACCTCTATTATATATCTCAACCATAACCTATGATAACATTTTTTTATGACCAACCCTTTCGAAGATAAGGGAAGGGACAATAAAGTTCCTTTCCCAGCCTTCCTCAAGGTGAAGGAGAGATGATGACCATCGAGTCCCACATTTAGTAGTCCTCATAGTGGAAAATAGAACCATGGGTATATAATATAACATAAATGGAATGAATTACCCATTTTATAAAATAATATCAGGATATAAAATGATAAATCCTAGTAACATGAAAGGATAAAAGTAAAAGTATGGCCAAATATCTATTCTCACACGCTTGATCAAAATTAAAGCTAACAAAAATTAATACAACCTCCAAAATAATCTACCAAAAAGGAACGAAAAAGAAAGAACATATATCTAGATGTCTAATATACTATGGTCCATCACGTTCCTCAACATCCTCCTTGATACGTGAACAAAATTATATATGTAGTGTGAGAATAAATGTATTCTCAGTAGGGAAAATAAAGCTGCTTGTGCATAAGTGAGGGAAACATACTAATTCACCTATGATAAATTATTAGAACTACAAGCACCTACCAAGGAATACTAACCATCCCAAACACTCCCAGGCACACTTGACCAAGTAATGAAAATCATTTAAAGAAATAATATAAGCACATCAACATATTCATACCTCACCCACCTATTTACCACAAGTTAAATTCTCATTCCTAATGACATGACCTCTTGACTTTGTCACTCTACCCACACATATACCCACTACCATAACTTCCCACACACACCTGGGCCTTAAACTGCACACAACCTCACCCCTAGACACCTCAAACACAACAACCACTACATTTCCCCAAAAAACCAAGACCTCAAAAACCAGTCACGGCACCTGAAGAAACCTGGGACTCATAAAAAAATTTATTTTTGATAACATACCTGGCCCACAAAAATCTGATCCCCTTGTCTAAAGAATAGCCTTGACCAAAGAATCTTAAATAATGGTAAGAATTATTCCATTATATCCTGCCTGGATATGCCCTTGCGGAATGATCTAGAATATGGTGTGATGACGAAAATCAATAACCATCCATCCATCCACCCACCGGGATGTTGGGAAAGATTCTCTCCCCCAAAAATGGTTTTGTTTGGAACATAGTGATCAATAATGGTGGGGTGTGTATTAAGAACACATGGAACAACAATGTATATATATATATATCTATGTGTGTGTGTGTGTAGATGTGTACTCAAACACTTATCCCCATCCTCAGGGTTACACATAGGAAACACAATGAACCCACAATAGCACCGCTTTTGCTGCTACTGCTACGTGCACAACCACAAAACAGTCATTGCCAAAACATAACCCATCCCCCCTTTTGTTCAATTTCAATTTAATTATTTAAGTGAAATCTCTTAAATTATTCTAACCCAACCAGGAATGTAACAACCATAACTATTCAAAGAAACCTACAAAACCAAACTGCAGTCTGACATCACAACTGCACAAAACAATAACAAAAAACTACATTTGTAGTCCCAATGCACATCCTTGTTCAACTACTATCCAAAATCATGCTTCAATGTAAAACTGATCATTCCTTCCTTCATAACCCATCCCTGCAGCCCTTCTACCCAAAAAAATTCTCAATGATGTCCACTTCAAAATGATTACAAAACATCACCGCAGTCCCATTTCTCAACAATGCTTCGTGACCGCAACACAAAATAATGAAAGTTCAACTACCTAAAAGATCATCCAATCCAAAATCACGCAATCAATATCTCAAACTCAGAAACCAACATAGAAAGGATAGTCCCACTGCCTACCTATTTATCCATTTCGAAATCAATCAATCTATTAGGCTGAGAAATAACACCCCCAATTGTACCACCCCACATACCATACCCATAGAATCTAGATCATAACACAAAACACATGCCCATAACCATCAAACCAAGGGTATTTAGATTTAACTGACATGGGTTCTCTAATTTACACTTTAATATAACTATAGTGATCACCGAACATGTATTATCATGGAGAATTGTTTTTCCTTAAGTAAGTTTATGAGATAAATCATAAATAATGATACATTTAAGCATCAGAACATCACAATGAAACCAAACACCAATGCCCAAGAAAAACCACAAACTATCGTGATTTTCAATATCCATATAGCCACAACACCTATAAGAGAATCAAATATATCAATATATAATAGGTGGCCACATCAACCACACCTTGCCAATTGTTGTATTTACATGGGTTATCATTGGATCATATTAAATCATTGTTTAATTATTTTTTTGAGAATATTATTCCGCTATTCCTCACAAAGATCCATTAATATTTCAACCCGCATGATGAAAAATTAAATATAAGAAAAATAAAATAACTAGATGGATGATCAATGATCGAAGCGCCTTTTTGCGCCAAGTATAGGGGATGGCGCGACATGAAGGAAAAACTCCCAGGATGAGTGGAAAGGGCTCCAGAACTATTATAGAACTCATCTCGGCTGGAGTATTCTAAGTGCACCAAGAGAAAATGAAAGGAATAAAAAATCAAGTATCTTTACATAAGAAGTGGTCAGATCCTAAAATTAGGGAGACCATTTCGATGTACTTAAATCTAAGATCGTGGTTAGACGGTGAGGGTGGGTGGTTTCACATATTATAATTAATTAATATTTAATAATTTTCCTCGAAAACAATGGAGATCGGAATGTCGATGGTTGTGAGTTGATATATAAATTTTAAATATAGAAAAAAAAGTAACAGGGGTGAAACTAGATAATCTGGGAAAAACTAGAAACACTCGAAATAAGTCATCAATGGGTGATTCACCGATGTTCTGTCAAATAAGGGTGATCTATCGAAGTAACCTATCAACACCTAAACCTACCGACAACAATGCCCTCAAGTCACTAACACCCTGACCTATTGACACTGACACCCTAACCTACTAACACTAAAGCACTCGACTCATCAACATTAATTCCCCTGACTCAGTTATGTTGATGACCCTTGACTCACCGATGTTGACACCCATTGACTCACTGATGCATTGTCATACTGAAGCATTAAGATTCCGATATTAAAAATAGAATTTTTCCAAACTCTTGATATGAGCCACTGAGATCCCCTCGAACACCTGACACTAGATTTTCATAAAGGAAGGTACTAGGGAAAATATGGGTTATTACAATATTGAAGATAAAATTTCATGATAAATAATTCTTCATTGGGGCAAAATATAATATATATAAATATTTATTAAATGAATAAAAACATTTATAGTATATTAGATTCACAACCCTGATATTAGAAAAAAATCATATATTATAATTAAACTAAGATTGGTATGATATATTTGTTTAATATGAAGATATTAATAGGATTAATTAAATTATGATATATATATATAGACATATAAACATGAAAAAATAATAATATTATATTGATGGTTCTTACGGATATATAAACATAATTTTTAATAATTTCATTTTATTCTTGAAAATGTTATTTTTATAAAGAATGATATTTATTTATTTTTGGGGGAAAATAGTTCAAATACATTCTATAACATTATTATTGTATATTTATTTAAAAAAATTCTTTTTTTTAATTTAAAAATTATCATAGGGAATTTTTTGATAATTTTATCAAATTATTTATTTTTCAATGAATAAAGAAAAATAAATATTTTTTAAAAATTCTATTAGCAATTGAAGAATTTTAAAAGAATTATTTTTTTACTATTTTTAATAATAATAAATTTTATTTTATATATATATATATATATCAAATTATAGTCATTTTAATTTATTATATTTGTATTTTGAATTAAAAAAATTTATACATAATAAAACATGTTTTTCTAAAACAAATATTGTCATGGTTTGTGGTTTTAATTTAAAATTATTTTCTACCACTTCACATAGATGAATCTAGAAAAATAAATTCCCTATTTGGAATCTGGATTGTGAACTTATTTATATGGCCATTGTAGTTTTGGGGATTATGAATAATAATCATGTTAAACCTTAACACCACTATTAAGGGTAAATATATAATATAGAGTAAAAACTAATATGACAAGGCTTCAAATAAATTAATAAACATGTATTCATTTCATTGGATAAATATAATTCCATCGTAAGAATCCCAAATTAGATAATTTTATCATTTTTTTCATTTGAATAATAGTTTAAACATTAAAACAATAAATTATGATATAAATTCAAAATTGACACTTTCTTGATTTTAATATCATTAATATTTTTTATCATCGAAAAAATAAATTTTGTTTTGTAACTAATAGTTATTTAAATGAAATGGGAATTTTTATACATGTTGATTTCTTTATATATTTATTGTCGAAATAAATATATTAATTTATTGAATATGTCAACATTGATATTGAAAAATAAATAAAAATGATGTTAATTATTTTATTTCAACATTTTGAGCATGAGGAATATAAATAAATGACTAGAACTACCATTATTATCAGTAGTTATGGAGTCTCAAACCAGGGAACTCCCAAGAGAGCCTTCAAAAGCATAACCAATAGCCTATATCCCTCTTGAAAATATATGTTATTTATTTTAAGAAACACTAAATGTAATATTTAATGGAGTTTTTATCATCCCATGTGTTTTAAATATAAATATAACAAATTACAGATGTTTTAAATGATTATATTATTATTCCATTTATCTCATCTTGTTTTAAATTTCATATTATTTGAATAGTTCTTAAAATGACAGTAATATTATATAATTTTAAATATATTTTGTTAAATTATATAAATATCATAAAAAAATTTATTCTCAAAGTGTAAAAAACATACATTTTGTAATATGGTTCAAAAAAATATTAAAATTTAATCCACAACATACAATGGAATACAAGATATAAATATTGTGCCACCCCACTTCATAATAATAAATTCAATCATCCATGATGCCTATCACCACCCATACCTATCAGATGAAGGTAAATCCTCCATTTTTTAGGCTACTACCAAACCACTTCCTTCATATGGTACTAAATAAGATCATCTGGTGGGGTTTGATTCAAATGAAGGAAAATTAACTAATATCAATCTGGACTATAATCTCTCGAAACATGTCCATAAACATTAGTCAATAAATGATTATATACCAATTCCTCACAGATCACCTTCTTTTTATTGGACATGTTCTATATATCCTGACAATAAAATATATTTATATTGGAGCCTAATAGATCCCCAATATATGGAAATTCCATCCTCTGTATCGTGCATTCCATTGGAAAACTCCCTCTTCCCATGAACTTTTATAAGGAACCAACACCAACATACTACGTCAATATTGATGACCTAGAGGATTATATTTCATTGGGATCTTGATAAACCATTTTCATTACTTTCATTATATAATTTGTTTTATTTAATACATAAATTATTCTAGAATAATAGTGGTCATTAAAAATTTTAGGATAAGCATTTATTTTTTCCTATATATTTAAGTAATACTCCAAATCATGATCGTCATACTTATGATCCACCAAATTATCTGATACATACATTTAATGGATAACATTTATGTTCTTAATTTCAGATCATGGGAAGCAATGTGTTTGATAAAAAATTTCTAATTACTTCACCAATGAAGAAGCTATGCAATTATTATTCCACAAAGAAACATCACCACTACACTACCTTAATAGATGTGATGAACCTTCCCTACATACACATGGGTATCCAAATGGACTATCCCAAAACTATTCCATATAGCCATGCTTATTTCCTTTCCTAGAACCTCCATATTCATTAGTTGTATTTCTTCACCTAAAAAATTCACTTGATCGTCATTGAAGACATAATTCATGGATTGATTCAATAATTCTTCACTCTATATTCTCTCTTCATTTCCATGATCAAATAAGAAATAAATAACGAGGTCACTCAGATAATTAAAATAATCTGGGAAAATATTCATGATATATGAATGGAAACTTTTCATTAATCATAGAAAACTTCAAATTCAAAATCATTTGATTAATTAAAGAGTGTAACTTTTTCAACCATGTTAGAGCATATATATACCTATACTAATATCCATGTTTGACGACCATGTATGGCCAAATATTTTTCTTTTCAAATTTATATTGGGATGTTTATCACTGTAGATATTTCATATAAATCATTGGATGTCACAAAATCAAATTTAAACCAATTAAATTTTCCCATAGTTGAGATAGTATGTTACATTAATAGATTTGTTAAAATTCAATTTCCCATTCATAAACATGAATAAAATAATGTTTTGAGGGAAATCAAACCATGACCCTTGGACTACATCTTCAGTTCCTACAATGGGAATAAATATAAAAAAATGACAACCCATTGATACACATTTCAATTTCTAAAATCCCCAAACATCTAATAGGTGTGAGGAATGCTCTCCAACTCTCTATGACATGGGACCCCTCTATATGATTATTCTCACTTTAATCTTGTGATTATTGAATTTCAAATTCACTGAAATTACATCAACATCATCCTTAAATTAGGATATATTATGATTTCACCAAAACACTCTTTAAATAGAGCCTTTGTAGAGATATAAGTAATGATTGGTGACATTGTAAGGTGGATAAGAAATCCCCCCATGAATATAGCTCTATAAATCCATCATGATAGAAACAGTTTTATTCACATCAATGAAACCTCAATCCAGCAATATCTTGACCAATGAAATTCCATAAAAAATTACTATAGATGGAAACCCATGTTCCCCATGGTGTTTTAGAGAGATACCCTTCATGGAAAGCCACATTTTCCTCCACAAAAATTATTTATAAATGAAAAATTAGATTAGAAATGGTTTAAAATTTCATATATTTTCCATTTACGATCCATTTATTCCTTTATAATATAAAAAATATATCCCTTTAATATTAATAATGTAATTATCATGGTTATAGTTATAACTGTATAACCAAATAATTAAACCAAAAGATAAGGATTAAAATTAAATATAAACCTATAAAAAATTAGAGTATTATATTGAGACTGCATCTTCCTTATACTTAATTCAAAGTCATTTTTATCCATTTAACCAAACATAGACACAAATTATATATGATTATATTTGATGTATTTAAAAAAATAAAAATATAGATATGTTATAATAAACAATATTCTGATAAACGATTTATAATTACTTATAGTATTAATAATATAAAATTAAATTTGATATTATTTAAAATAAAACCTTCCACACATTTATATGTCACATGCCAATTTTTTTAATTTTATTAGTCTCTAATGGTTATAAAATATTGATATTCTGAAAATTTTCAGAATGTATAACGGGGTGTGAAAATTAATATATAAGGTTAAATAATAAAAAATGTCATAATTTTTTTAAATGAGATTTTGTCAAATCATACATAGCTTATCATATAATTACATCAACCAAGAGAAAATTTAAAATAAAATTATTTTATATTAATTTAATACATTAAATCAACCCCAAAGTGGTTGTACCCTCAAATATAGAAATATATCCCTTATCACTTTTATTTACACCATCTTGAGAAATCTAGATGAAAGAGATATAGAATGTAATATTATTTACATCCATAAACATTAATTATTTGGTTTTTATTATTAGATGATAACTCTAATAGTCCTTAAGAAGTGTCCTAATTTAGGTATACTAAATAAGATATAATCTTCTATACTAACACTCACAAAATTATTAACAAATATGCATCCCCTAAATTGACTATACCAATCCAAAAAATAATATCTTAAGTACCATATATAAAATTATAATTTATTATGATTATGGTAGGATAATTATAAATCCCATTTACATCCAAGGAAATAAAAAAAATATCACTCGTACATATGCATGGATTCCTGTCTCCATATAGTGGTGTAATTTATTTTTTTCTCACCACATTTTTTATGGTTATAAATATTGATGTATAGAACATATATGTAATTTATGAAATATTTATTTATAGATTTAAAATATCAACATACCATTATTAACTTATAATATGTTGCAAACTAAATACATCACAGATGAGTATGTCTGGACTACAACCTCTAAAAAATGATATAATTTTTATTTCATTTCAACATTACATGGATTTCAATAATTATATATCTAATGAATATGTATGATATATATGATATACCTAATTTATTTATAAGGTGAATTATATTTTACCTTTATTTCATTCCTTCCATTGGAATGTGCAATATGCATTTATGTGTATATATGACCTAACTTCTATATGAACTATTTATTTAATATTTTTACCTATATCAATAATTGATGACTATATATATATATATAATTTATCAAATTAAATCAATGAATAATACTCTATAGATTATGTAACTATGGTAAAATATCTTTGAACAAAATTACTGAATCGAAACAATATATAATAATTATACAATAAACACAAAAAATAATGAAAATAGTAAAATATTTTTATCAAATATGTCATAAAATGTTACAAATGGATCATATAATAGATTATTGATATGTGTATGAATATTTAATTTAATTAATAAAAATTTATATTTATTATATAAGAGATAGAACACTTACAATTCAAGTTGAACCTATGGTAATGTTTTTCATATCCCAATATTCATTCATTGGGTTATAGTTGTACTTTATTTACATTGTTATGAAATTATTTTTTATAAAATGAACTATTGTTTTATTTTATTGGATATTCATGTATTTTATAAGGATTATCATTTTTAAACAAAATCACTGAATATGTAAATTTTAAGTTCTATTAAATGATCATCATAAGGTTCTTACTCAAAATTTACACTTTATAAAGACATATATCATATTATTAACCTAATTATGATTATTTAGTAAAAATTTTAAAACTAAAATGAATAAATATCAAAATAAATTAATTCATGATGATTAATGTTTACATATTGGTCATCTCATTTAATAGGATATAAATTTAAAAATTACAAGTAGGAAATAATTTATTTTCCAATCTCATTTTTTAGATTGAACATATTTAAATTTAATTAATATTTTATTAAATTCCTAATAAAAATATTATATTTCATTATACCCTCTATATATATTTATTTTCAATATTTTTTTAAAAAATTACCTTTATGGAAATTAATAAAAATAATAATTTCATTTTAAAATATGTTATTATATCTCTATTTTGTAGATTATATTTTTATTTTTTGTTAATATAAATCAAATTTATTCTTTATAAGTCCATTTAATTTTATCAGGTAATATATTAAGAATAGAATAAATTATCGTTGATGTAGTAAATAGGTTTGAATGGAAGCATTCACATTTTTTTTGAAAATTTTAATTTTTTTAATTTATTCAAGAAATTAAAAATAAATTTCTCATTTAACATATACCTCATTAACAGATTTTGCCACTAAAAATTGTAAATTTTAACATTTAGAATAATATAAAATATTTAAATTTTATTATAAAGAAAACTAATTATTTGAATCTTATTTTAATTTTTTAATCCTTTTAGGTTTATTTTGTAAAGGACATGATTTTATTTATGAGCATATATTTATTAATAAATGATAGTCATATTTTAACTATTATTAATATTTTAGATGTCAAATTTCTCTGAAGAAATATGTTTCCTTTGATAATTTTTATTTTAAGTTACATTTATCTAAAATATACGTGTTATTATAATCATGTGTCTGATTATTTTGTAATTTTTATTCATGTTTTATGTATGGTGTTTTATTATGATAATTATTTAATTGAATATCGAATATAATAATAAAATTTATTCTTTAATAAATTAAATAATTTTTTGATAAGGATAATTTTTTATAAACTAATTTTATCATTCAACATATGGGGAATTCATGGAAATTTTAAGATAATAGTGTCCTAGTTATAGATAGGCCCACGATAAATTGACATGTCTCGAAAGAAAAAACTAGTTTCCTTTCCTTATTAAAAGTATTTTTGGTGTATATCGTCCAATCAATTAAAATATCCTGACAAAAGGATATGATTGTAATGATATGATTATTTTTTATAACATGATGTTCAATATTATGAATATATATCATTGATAAATAATTTATTATTATCTACAAGATTACAGTATTGATTTTATCCATAGATTAATTATGTACCCATGTTATTGATAATATTTAATTTCTCTGATAATTGTATACATTTTAATATTGTTTATTCAATATTTACACATGATATCATCCATTGAATGTCCCCATTACTGAGAATATACGATCTAACATTATTTTTATCATTTCACCATGATGCGAACAAGGAATAACTGAACAGGTTCATGGATCTATAATATTTACATTCATTTGGTATTATTATTTTTTATTTCGAATATGAAATGGAAAAAATGTAAATATATATTTTTCCATGAATTATAAAAAAATCGTTCCATTGGGATGAAATTACTTGTATTTAGTGATAGAGTAATAATGATTACCCTTGATATAGGTTACCGAAGTCATGTTTTATACTGTAATACATATTATAGTATCCAATGAAATAATGAGACCATCAAATTCATCAATATAATTTACTCTAAATTAAATATCATTCTAGTTCCACATCAAATGTAAATAAAGACAATAAATTTAGAGATATAAAATTTATATTTGAATTAATACTTATGTTGAAATGAAAATCCATGTCTGACATTAAATTTTCCACCATCATTTAATGAATAAGTTTACTATGATTTTTTTATTTTTCATAAGTTTTCAAAATTAATATAATTTCAATTATTAGCAATAGAATTTTTAAAACCCAATCAACATTTATTAATTTATTTTTAAAATTATTTAATATTTATTTCATCAAAACATTATCTCGGAATATATTATAAATATTAAATTCAATGATAATAATATTATGAGATATAAATAAAGGAAATCACTTATCATCCATGATGAAAAACACTGTGTGGAAAAGAAAATTTTATTACAATAACCATGGAATCATTAAATTATCTACTTAATGTTTATTGGATTTAGTATATATATGAAATAACATAACACATGATTTAATTCTTATATGAATTCAATAAAAATTTCAAAAACATTTATGAATACAAACAAACTATTATTGACATGTTCATTATATAGAATCTATATCTTTTTTGAAAAAAATTTACAAAAACATTACATATTCAATTTTGGAAAAAAACATGACCATATGGGCCCTATAAAAATTAGGAAATTCTATAAATTTTATAATAAAAATCATTTAAAAAATAATGGATTCTATAAAAATAATATTACTAGAATTTCCAAAATGGCCTGGTAAAGTTATCAATCAAACACAAAAAAATATAAATATATCAATATAATCAAATTTTATTTCCCCATACATATTTATTGTAAATATATAATCATCCTGCCTATGAATACATGAATTCTTATTTCTTCAGGATTATTTCAAACTACTATATTCCAAATCACACATTTTTAATTCATTATGGTAATCATAATAGATTGAATGAATGGATCACATATCCATTATCCATTAATAAAAGATCACAATGTATCAGTCATCTAATCATGTATATTCATGTCAAAAATCTATTTTTACCTCCATTAATTATATTAATCATAATATACTTGAGAAAAAATTCAATATTTGATAAGCAAATCCCCCCACAATGTTAATAACATACCTAACAACACTCAACATTTCCCATTCTCAAGGATAATAGAGTAATGGTGTCAAACGAATGATAATCATATATAATAATGAATAGGAACTGTTTTTTTGTATGTTACTAGTATTAAATTAAAAAAAGAGGGTTGTGCTGTAAATAGTTAAATGTTTAGAAACCATCCAATGAATATCTCAATTATAAATGAAAAAAATACATCAACATTTAAAATAATTTTATTTTTCCCTAGGCTACCATCACTACTCACAATTTTATTTTCTTATACCTTTCATCTGAAGACTATAAAATATATGTTTTTATTATCATTTAATTTATTTTACTCATAAATATAATTGAATTGAAACTGAAAATATTATATTTATTAATATTATATATATTTAACAAAAAATAGAATTGTAGTTGATTATAAAAATTATCATAGAGAATAGATCATATGTTAAATGAATAATGAATATGAATTTTCTATATCCTAAATAACTGATTATAAAAAAATTAACCATCATAATAATCATACAATTTAATAGTGGTAAATTGTAAAAGTCCAACATTTGATTCTATTGTTAGCAAAAGAACTCATGTTTCACAATAGTTTTTTTTATTATGATTCCTAATGAAATTGTATTAAAATTCATAAGAAAAATACACATCCTAAAATAAAATTTATTTTAAATGTTAAAAATAATATAGGGAGATAAAAAATTAACATTTCCCACACTAATGAAAACTATATAGACATTAATTTCCAAATAAATAACTCTCCTATAATAAAATTACTAAAATGAAATAAAGGATTTGGGAACAAGATAGTTGTTATCAGGGGAATTATAGGGACATTATAAGATATGTAGTTGAAATTATGTCATGAAATCTCTAGGTATTATATATGATGTCAATGTAAATGTTACAATTAGGGTCTCACCATTACCATACTATTGTAATTTGATCACTACATAATCATCTAAATTTTAATAATACCAAACGGAAAAGTAAAATAAAAATTTCAAATATATATTAAAAAAATAAATTTAATTTATTGAATTTTAAATATGTTATTATGTAATTAGTAGATATAGTATTATAAAAGATTACATTTTATTAATGTCAGTATATAATTTCATATAAAATATTATTTTTTTAAAAACAATTCTTTAATCTATAATATTTTGTATTTCCAATAGATGATTTTAATTTGATAAAATTGAAACTATAGTTGAGATCATAAAATTAATACTAGTTATAGTGAAATTTTATTAATTTTTAGAATATGTTTTGTAAATCAATATTAACAATAAAATTATCTGTTTTCATTGATTATATTCCTTAAAAATTAGGTAATAATTATTTTTTAATAATGATAATTGAATCAGAAAAATTATATAAATATAATTATAATATCATATTTTTATTAATTTAAATGACTTTTCAAACCTACTAACAAATTTATGATCTCCGAAGTGGAAGTAAAACATTTAAACAATTTTTTCTGAACTACTATATTATAAGAATTAATGAAAAATAATAAAAATGATTTTCAGTTTTAAAACAAAAAAAATTAAAATCCATATTCTTCATTTTATATTACATAAGACAATTCCATGTGTGACACACATATAATTTATTTTCCAATAAAATTAATTTTGAGGTATTTTTTTAATATTATAATCATTTAACCTCACTATGAAATAAGTACCCACCAATATAAATGAATAAATTTACTCCAATATCATTATCATTGTCCTTCCTTTAATATTCTCTCAAAAAAGAAATAATTGAATTTCTCATTCTCTTATGAAACCAATACTCGATGTTTAGGATGTGATACATTAATTTAATTGATCCCTTTTCTCCTTAATTTTTCGTCTACTCTATTTATAATTCAAATTTAAATTTTTTTAAGTTATCATTCACTTATGATCATTAAATATGGTTCAAATATTTTATAATAATTTTATTATTCCATTATCGATCATTATTAATTTTTAATTCATAACTTTTCATACCCATTTGGTTATCAAAATCATTCAATTATTTTCCATGAATATGTTTTTTTAGTAATAAATCCTTTTTTAATTGGTATTAATATATGTGTAATTATAAATAAATTTATATTTTTTTCATTGAATAAACCCCATATTAAATTCTCATGGAAAAAGAATAATGAGAAGATTATTTATTAGAAAAATTATATACTAAATGATTCTATATGAAACAAATTCCTTATTCACTAAATCATATTGATTAAAAAATTTATCATTGTATATGATTCATATGGAACTCTTAAGTAAATGTTTATGAATGTTGTATCCTAATTGGTATCTAATATTTGTGTAAAAACTAATATCTATTGATAATTTGTTAATGATACCATTGTAAATATCATATGTAACACGTTTTATGACATTATGGTGATAGAACATTGTGATATTCATATAAATGTATCTTTTTAATATTATATAAATATTTCCATCTTTCGAATTATATAATTATGATAATGATATAATGTTATACCTATGTTTTATCTATGACGATCACAATTTTTTTACTTATTTATATCCCTTACATGGATTTATGGTCACCATTTTTAATTCATGATTGTCGCTTTCAAATCACTGATAGTGAAGTGGATGTGATAGAAAAATATAACATCCTATAATGATTATTTAAAATGGTTATATTAAAATTTTCATTATGTAATTAATTGATTTTGTAAAATGTTTCAAATAATGTAATCCACTAATAATATTTTTTTGTTTTCATTGTAGTATTTTGTTACAGAATTATATTGAAAATAATTATGGTAAAATTTTGTCAATATAGTTAATATAAATTAAATATTTTTTAATTATTGGGAAAATAATAAGAAAATAAATTTTTATATACACTAGGGATAATAAAAAATAAATAAAAACCATATCAATTTTGTAAATGTATAGAGTATTTGGACTACTAAAATTTACATCCCAATCATGATAATCGAATTTCAATTTGTCTATTTTGTAGATTGACCAAGGGGTAATAATTAAAAAAATCGATGGTTGAACATTATCTCAGTCTTCACTTAGTGCATAATGTGGTGTACTAAGGAACCACAACTTGATTAACACTCCATGTGGATATTCATTAGTTAATCACATAATTTATTTTGACTAATGCAATGTACCTATAGAAAATATTTTTTTAGAAGCTATTATTGATTTATATAATCAATTATGAATTAGACAATAACATTTTAGACTGAAATATACCCGGGATAACTATGATAATAAAATTTTAAATAGTATAAATTTTAGAACTTATGATATATTCTTTTCACAAAATGGTTTTAAATATAAGGTCCTATGTATATTTTAGTTGTGATGGTTAATTCTATAATTACCTTCCCATAATTATGGAATATTATGTTATAAATATCCACAGGATAATAAATAATTTTACGAATAATATCTGTAATAAATAACATAAATTGAATTCCCATATAAAAAACTAGTTGTTGAGTACTTCCAGGGATACTAGCCTATTGTTTTTAGTGGAACTATATATCCCTATATTTTAAATGAAATATCTTGGTTTGATAAAGTTCCACAAATGAAACATCAATATGATGTGAGAAAAATTTTTATTATTTAAATGATATCATTATAACATAGAATTTGAATTTAACGGTGTGATTATGAATAAATAATTTATGAAATATAAATAAATGAAATGTTTAGTATACAATCATTGGTACATTCTTGTATAATAACACAAAAATATTTTATATAGTCATTTTAATTTTAAGATATATGTTATAGTCACAAATGGATTATATTTATTTTTATTATTCAATATTATAATTTATTTCTTGAAATTTAAGAAAATATATTTTGAGAAAAATTACTTTTTATATGATCATTTCAGAATTACATTATGTTGAATTTTTTGTAACATTATAAAATTATTGTTATTCATTGATTCTTAAGAAATATTAATTTCTAATTAAAAAAATATTTTCCATTAATGTATTTATGAAATCATGTTATATGTTCAGTTAATTTTAAAATAAATTTAAGACCATTTTATATAAAATAATCTTATTTTGGGGTTTTAATTGAACTTTATAATGGAATTTTTTTATAATATATATATATATATATATATATTTAAAGGAATTTGTCTAAAATAATATTTTCAATGCATTTTTAAGTTTGTTTTAATGTTTAATTATTCCTCTTAATTGATTTGAATTTGGAAAAGTTAATTTGATGGGTTATATTGTTAGGTAATTTTATTTAAATGTTTCCCTTATATTTTTGGTCAATATAATTAGTAACAATATAAAAATTTTCTCATTCTAAAGGGTATATCAAGTAATTATACTAAAAAATAAAATTATAAGGAGTAGAAAATTACCATTACTAGGTAATTATCTTATTTCATGACACCATTTAGTCTATACACTTCTATGATTTGGTTATAAGGAATTTTATTAAAAAATATTATTAGAATATGACCTTTATAGAATTTTACATCAAGAAATGTAAAACATATTACATTCATGTATTTAATGAATATAATATTTTTAACATAGTGATAACAAGATGAAATTATCTATTCAAAATATTATATTGAATTCTATAATATTTTCCATCCACCTGGTAATTTATTTTTCATATTTAGTTATTAAATAGTTATTTAAAAAGTAACAAAACGCTAACAAAATAATTATACACATAATTTAAAATAAAAATTAATGATATGAAAAATAGTAAATGTAACAAAATATTATATAAATAATTTGAGAAATTAAACTTATATATTTCAATGACATTTTAAGGTTTAAATAGAAAATTTTTGTTTAAATTTTACTTCTCTTAATTTTGTATTTAATGTAAATATAATGAATAGTTTGAAAAATGAAAGTATTAATATTTTAAATTAAACAAAATTTTAATTATTTTCATTAAATTAAAAAAATTGATTTAGAAAAAATATATATATATTTGATAATTTCAACCATTTTCCATTTATTTTCTGCTTTTCCATTTATATTAATTATTTTTACTATTAAGGGGTAAAATATATTATTGTTATTGTATGTTTTAAAATTGTAATAGAGGGTTCACAAATAAATTAAATTTACAAAAAAACATACTAAAATTTTATAAAATATTTATTATAGTAGTTTTTCTCAAATACTCATCCTATATTCTAATTAATATATTTTTGAGCAATTGGGAAATGAATATTAATTTATATTAAATAAATATTTTAATAAATTTCAAAAGAGCCCATAAAATATCTTATAATAGTGTTCCACTTCATCTCATTTTAAAGACATTTAAAAAAATTAGATTACCTTTTACCTCACCAAATACCTTTCTATAATCCCTCCCCTCACTCTTGAGGTCTTCATTATGGATGAAAAATATTGTTATTAATCTAACGGTAATATAAATAAGAAGATGTTTGAGGATGATGTGTCATTTTCAATCGAGCATTGTGGTTTTGTTTATTCTTGAAACTCATTCAAATATTTTTAAAATACAATAAAATAAGAACAAACAAATCCAATATATACTCTTATTTGATTAATTTTACAGAATAAACTATATTCATCTCATCTTCCAAAAAATGGAACATGAATCCATCATTCGTTTATACAATGGACTACCTCCTCATGAACAATTATAATTTGTTTTCCATTATAATCAATCACATGTAGAATATAAATATGTAACTATGATTTATATATGATATTAATTTTATATTTATCTTTATAGTTTATAATTTTCCTTGTTACTATTCCATTCATTGAAAAATGATAACATTGTTTTCGTGTACTTGTGGACCGCCACATTCAGGAATTGCTATGATTTTTTAATCAAAATAAATCATGGAAGATATATATATGTATTAATAAAAATATTATAATATATTTATGAAAATATTATTATTTTTTATTTTAAATTAGACATAATTTCCTTCCATAATGATCATTAAAAAATTGAAATGTTAATCATGTTTATATATGACCAATTATCTCTATGACTATAGTGTAGTTTATTAGTTATAACCATATTTACATGTAGGATTTAAAAATAATTATTGATGTATAAAAATTATAGTAATATCACGATCATTGTTCTAGATATGATTCTCAATGAAATGTTTTCCATAGTTATCCTATAAATTTCATTTATTACATAATAGAACAATACCGTCTTAATACTCGAGAGGATTTTAATTTGTTATGTAATTATACATAACATTTTACTAAATTATTTAAATGAATAATTAACAGGACAAATTTTCTTATTATTATTTAAAAAACATAAGTTTAATTTTTATAAAGATAATGTATGTACATGATAACTCAAACATAAGATAACAAACAGTGTAATAAAAAATAGACTTTTAATATTTTCCTTAAGAACTCTATTCCCCTTCCATATCTATATATTATAAAAAAATTACAGGAATTTTTAGTATTAAATTATTGTATTTAAAATTACATTATAAAAATGAATGAGTATTAAGAAAATGGTTTAAAATAAAACTTCTTATTATATTCTAACTGAGTTACTTTATGTATTTTCCTTCAAAACATTAGAAGAAATCTTTTTTTAACTTCTTATGAATGAATTAATCCTTTTGAAATCACGAATCCTAACTTATTTTAATTTTATACTATATATATCCAAAAGTATTTAAAAAAAATGGTTTCTATCTTATGATCATATTAATAAATTGTAAATAGTTATTCGTAAGGAAACTAATTTTTTTGTTAACCCAAAGTGTTTTATTAATTTGTTAAAATGAGTTTTGAAGTGGTATAATAAAGTTATGGTCCTTATATAAAATATCTAAACGGTTAATCCACATTATAGATCATTGGTAATCTAATTATAAATTATCTGATTGTTTTACCAAGATAGATATATAATTCACCGAGTAATTTTTATGTTCTCAGAATAATCATATTAGAAGATGGTCATTTGGTTAATCTAATTATAAGGGATGAGGTAAGGGTTTTTTGGCGATGCTCTTATAATGATATACTAATGAACCTACATTACCTTTCTATGATTTCAATGATGTCTTATGGAATTATTTTTTAAAAAAATGTAATGTAATGTTTTTTACATGATAAATGATACTTATTTTGTTTAAAATCATTTATTAATATTTTTTATGGCCTATCATAATTTTAAATGAGCTAATAAAAATATTAATCTTATCATCATTACTCAAATTTTATTTCTCAATTTATGTTTTAAATGATTTTCATAATGTTTAAGGATGTTTAATGAAAGTGAATATGTAATTTTTAATATAAAGAATATTTTTAATATAAATTATAAAATTTTATTTTTAAAATATATAAATTGTAGAAAAATGGATACATAATAGAAGTGTCTACATTGTAGAAATAAATTTCTGATATTTTACAATGTATGCCCAAATTTAAGTCATTAATAAATGTAAAATATTATTCGGAAGATAATGTGAATTCTAGTTTAATGTCACTAGAGTATGTAATGTTTATGGTGTAGCCTATATTGTTGGAATCAGAGAAATTTTTATGTACCTCTAGTGGTTAGGAAGTTATTTGATCCTATGATAAAAGTATTCTATAATGATAATGTTTATTATTTAGAGATAAATAACAATATTTTGAATAAATAAATAGAATGTAAGATGAAAGGATATGTTTTTAATAATTTTTATAATCCTCATATTCAATTTTATTATGAATTTTCTAATATACTCATAGTGCCCTTTTTTAGTAAATTAGTAGATCAATCCTAATCCTATATACCAATGTATTTAAAAGAAAATGTGATGTATGTCTGAATGAGTTATCAAAGAAAATGGGGTTTGTTGTGCGATCACGTATGGTTATTATTAACTAGGCATAAATATTAATGATTAAAAACTAGAACTTGGTCAGCCTCTTAATGCATGAAATAAGAGAGAAATGAATCCTTTCTAATGATCATGATATTATGATCATAATGATAAAAATATTCAACGACCTATGTGGTTTTAAAGTTGAAATAATCACCATGGAAAATGTCTTAAAGGAATGATACATAGTCTTATATGAAGATAGGGTGTTCATAAATAAATAACAATATAAGGAAATATGAATTATATGGTTTCCTATATAACATTAAATGGTGTTTTCTATGAAGTATCAATTGACTTTTTAAATTTGGAGTGAATAGTTATTAGGAAAATCAATTTCCAAGGGGGAATGATAATAAATAGGATCATGAGGAAAATATAGATATATTATTATTAATAAAAAATTATGTTATATTTGATGATGATGAAAATTATAATGACATATGTATGACACATATTATTTTATCAAATATGTTTTAACATTTTTGAATCATAGGAAAATATAGATATTTTTTGGTAGGAAATCAGTATTATGGTATAAAATTGAAATTCATGGATCTTGAATTATGTAAAAAATTAAATCATTTTGTATTCTACATTCATGTGTTATGATATAGTTTTATATTTATTGATGACCATATATTTAAAATTATTTTCCCCCATTTTTGTGATGTGATTTCATTTGGAATATTTTTATGAATATTTATAAATGTCGGTGGTATATGCAACCCCAATGTTTATCATATGAAGTTGTTATTTAATGAAAATAATCATTTTTAGACAGAATATTTTTGGAATAGATAACCATTAAGGTTCCATATATATTATATATAGAACTCATCTTTTACAAATAAGACCCATTATTTAGTTATTTTATGTATATGTAATATTTTGGTGGAGTCTTTGGAGGTATAGATGAGTTTTTTCATTTTTTGGAAGACTTTTTTGGAGGAAAAAAATTTTAGAACCCCTAGTAAAAACTATAGACCCCATCAAGGGAATTGTGCATCTTCTGTAATAATGAATAGTGTATCTCAAATGTTGGTGTATGTTTTGTCCAATCTATTTGGATACATTGGGGAAACTATTAAATTCTAGTTTGAGGGAAAAAGTAGGGTTGGTTCATATTTTGTCAAATTGTGTTACGAAACTGTGTGAGGGGTGTCCTTGAGAGAGTATCATAGGAAATAATAGAATATAGTCTGACAAAAAATGATGATGGATAAGATTAGTTGTGTGATCCTATGATCATTGAGACAATATCTATTGCATGGTTTTCACACTACATGAAAATAATTTATCATTAACCATTCACTAGTCAATTTCAAATCAGAAAATTGTGGATCTAATTTTTGTTTCTTTCTTAATACCCCATCATATTTTCTAATATTCCTAAAAATTTAATTTCATTTCTTCCCAAGTATTAAAATATGATTATATTTCATATGGTGTCATTTTTTAGCTGTTTTAAAGGTTATTGGATACACATATTTTCCAAAAATTCACTATTCATGGTTTTTGTTCATTTTTTTCGCACATTCAATTAAATAATGATTCAGATATAATATAAATACCATAGATCCATATTCTATGATGGTTATTATGATGTTTTATTGTTATATTTATGGAATGATTGGTGGTTCATGATCAAATATTTTGAATCAATTTATTATTATTAATCTTTCATGATATAAGTGATATTGGTGGATTTTTTTATCAACTCCAATTGGTAAAAATTTAATTCATTAGTTTGAATGGAATTTTATGACTGAATTGATTATGAAAATATTATTTGATGGTTTCGGGAAAACCAATTTATTGAGAGTTTTGAAAAATTGTGAAATTTATTTTTATTGTAGAAAATAATCATTTATGATAATTTTAAAATGTAGATATTAAAATTGTCATATTTATTTGTTACATAGAGAATTAATGTTAAAATATTTTCACTAATTAATGGTTATTATTTGTAATTTAATGGAATGGTATTTATAATATGTGGTTGGTGTATCTTTATATCTTCTATGTGACCTAGAATAAGGGGAATGTAGCATTTTGGTATAAGATAAGTGACCCTATATAAGGGGTATTTACCATTAGGGAATAGGGGATGACCACTTAGTGTTGACATGATAGATAGATTAGAGACAAATCATCTTTATTGAAAATCCACCGTGTCTTGTATATGGGGATATGGGATTGTTTGGAATCATATAATAGTTAAACTAAATGTAAATGGAAATTTTTTTGATGGATCTTTTATTGAATTCCATTTAAATATAATAATGTTTTTTATATTAAATTTTTACAATATTTTATATATTTTTAGGTTTTTGTAACTAGTTATTTTCATAGTGGCATGAGATAAGAATTAATTGGGTAAATACTACTAATATTAAACTCAATCAATTATTTGGATCTATTAAGTTTCAGAATATTTCATCAATTGAGACACATGTAATGGAAATTAATATAAATTATTATTGTGGATTCTTGATACCGTTGGTGTGGAATGATATGTTGAACATTAGTTCCGGTTGGCAATAATAATTTTTTTACATGGTGTCATTAGGATTGTTTTATATGATTCTTTTGGTAATTTCACCTCATTTCTTCTTGTACTCTGATATAGTTTTTAGATTTATTATGATTGATTTTTATTTTTATACTTATTATTCAGATATGGTATTTTTAATATCTTTCTGGTTTTATTTTATTGTTCCAATAGGAAAATTATTCCAATTTTTTTTGGTACAATGGAATTATTACTATCCATTGGTGTCTGGTGGTTCTCACCTATGGTTACTAGTATCCACAACCTCTTCCATAGTTAATGGTGAAGGGATGTTACAAATGACATTAGACTTGGTCTCCCCAATTATCATTTCAGACAACTAGTATGAGTTTTTCATGATCCCTAGGTATCAGGTATTTTCTATAATATTATTTCAAATTGAATTAGTCATGAGACATTTTTATTTTCCCTTGGATGGTAAGAAGGAAATAAGATTATTGAAACATAAAATTTAGATCATAAAAGTCCTTGATAAATTTTTATTCGGATCTCGATTTTATAATATAGTTTTGGGGAAATTGTGTTTATAGATGGTACTAGGTATGTAGTGACATCATCATCATGGGTTTAACTAATGAGAGTTTCATGGAACTTATTGATAGTATTACATTACACAAGAAAATCAGTATTTGTAATTGAATTTTTGATGTATTTAAATGTTAAAATTTGATGATTTTTTGAAATCTATTGGAATTTTTTTTCAAATAGTTGATTTGAAAAATGATTGACGGTGGTAATTTGATAAAGGTTACACTGGTTTATTGTTGATAAGGATGATTTTATACATTTTTAATTTAGGCTTTTTAAATATATGTGACCTATGTTTTAAAAGAGTGAGACATATTGGATTTCAATATTTGTATAGAGAATAAACTAGATTCGCATGATAAGAACAAAATTAAAGTGTCTTCCTAGAAAGTGGTTGAACTTGAGCCATAGGGGAACATATAGCAGTTCAAAATTATCATATGGGATATACGGGCTATGGATTGATATAATAGAAAGTAGGAATCAGAAATATTAGATCATTCTATTTAGTTTCAATTTTGTAATATAACCATATTTTGGGGTGATTATGAGATGAAAAAACTATAAGTGTGGATGAAGTGGATGAATCATATCATCTATTTAATAAGGTCAATAACAAGGTTGAAATTAATTTTGTAAATGTACTTATTAGAGGACCTATCATGCTACTAGTGGGATTTACCAGTATAAGATAAATTGGATCAAGTCCTAGATTGATTTTTAATTGATGAATTATTCAATAAAAAATTATATCACCAAACCATTGGAATATATAAAAAAATTCATCATTTTGAAGAAGGATATTCTTTTGATGACATGGTATGAAATCTAATTATGTAATTTAGATTTTTTTTCCGAATAAGTTGATGTAAGTGATCCCTTCATGAAATGAATATTTGAGTAATGGTTGAACCTATATATTATGCCTAATATTTTAATCATATTTATAAGTGATATATATTTTCCATTTGTGCGGTAGTTAAAGAAAAATACTTCTCATGAATCATGGTTTGAGAATCATTTTTATTTCCATGGGAACATGTGTAAGCTTATAGTGATGAAATATGTTGATGAGGTACACATATTATAAAGGGGTGTTTCATTGTATAATTAGACCATGGTATCTATCATCTTTCCACCTCGACCATAGAGTAATCCTGAATATTTATAATTATGGATATTTTTAGCATATAAAGAGTAATTTTTCAAAACCACCAAGTGAATGTAACACTATATAAAATAATGGGACACTGTCAAGGATATTGATATAGTTTTCTATGTTCAATTTCATGGGACACATCTCATGAGTCATTAAAATCACATGCATGAATTATATAAGTTTAGAAAAACTGTTACTGTCATCAAAATTGAAAATACAGGGTGATTTTAGGAACACCATGACTCCACAACCAATGAAATCGCAATAAGGTAATAATGAGAAATGTTTTCCATGTATTCAATTGTACAGACCTGTGAAAATGATAATTGGTGATTAATCATGACCTAGATGACTAAGTTTATTTTTCTTTTGAATTAATTTGTTATGAAAGAATTGTTTGAAATGGGATAATTCCCTAGATTAATAACTTTTTGTTCAATTGACCTAATGGGTTTACATATTGAGAGGATGCATTTTTATGAAACTTTGAACACACTTAGGGAAAAATGATTGTATATCCTTGATAGGTGTTGTGTTTTCCATTTCAATTTATGAGACTTAGTTGTTAGGGGATATCAATATTATATATAGGGATATAAGTGAAATTATTCTGGGAATAAATTGGTTGATAGTATTGGAATCCCAAAACCGTTAATATAAATGGAAGGTGTTTTTAAAATCACCTGATGACATTAGACATCAATTAAACAGGTATTCGGTAGTGGATGCAAGAATACATTAACACATTTTACGAGTGTTTGGAACAATCTATTACTATTTATGTTCACTTTTTTTGGAATTTAAATATGATATATGTAGAGGAGATTATCATACTACATTATAATTATTTGATGATGTTTTTCATAAAAATTTCTCTTGGTGTCCACCCAAAAATGAAAGAGGAATTTATGATTGATATCCTCCTAGGGGATATTACTATTTATCTTCTTTCATCTGAGACAGAACCAATGAAACTAACAAAATTGAAGGATCAGTTGTAAGATTTCAAAAGTAATATTTTTATATGACCAATTACATCTCTAAGGGAAGCACTGATTACATTTGGTGAACCAAGAGGATTTATGTATTAGTATTTTTTAAATTATAATAATCATAGCCCTGAGAAATAAATGAATCATTATCCTCCCTCCTGAACTGAATGTTTTTCAAATTAATTGAGGAGAGATTAGTGGTTCTCTTAAATGGAAATAGGTTTGTGATATAACCAGAGATTGTTTAGAGAGGATGATATTATGAAGATGGATTTTTGTAATACTTATGGTCATTATGAGTTTTTTTGTTATACCTTTTGGTCTTAAAAATTCACGACACATCGTTATGTTATTATTGAATCCAATATTTCAATTTTACCTGGATTATATTTTTATGTTGTTTGTGATTGATAAAATAGAATATTTTAGAAAAAAAATGATCAAGGGAATCAATTGGCTATAGTTCTGTGTATTTCGCGAGAGCATTTTCTATATTCCTTGTTATCAAAATGTTATTTATTGAAAAAATATTAATGTTTCCTTGATCAAGACATACTTGTTAATGGTTTTTCTATTGGTTAGTCAAATATAGAAGCTATTATATATTGTAATCAAATGAAAACTATAATTTAGATTCGATGTTTATGAGGCATATAAAGTTACTACCATTATTTTTATTTTAAATTTATATTTTTAATCATGGATGATTAATTATATGGGGAAATGAGTTAATTTATTATAGAACAGTGATTTTCAGAAATCCATTCAAGAAAATAACAAAAACATTCTTTGATATCCATTATAATTTTACCATATTCACATTAGGTTTATTTGGTATATTATAATTATTTATGATTTGGGATGAGATGTGTTATCCTGTATAGATACTATGTTTTTTCTTTTGGATCCTGGATGTTTTGGTTTCATTTGAATTACTACCAAACCGATGATTTGGAATTACCTATGGCAATCCATGGTTTAATTTCTTGCATAATTACCACATTAGTGATAATTTCATCACTCTTAAACTCATAAGATTTTGTTACTCATTAAATCGAAAAGGTATTTTAATCTAAGGAAATGATAATAGATATAATACCTAAAATTGATCGAAATTCACTTGATGTACACACAAGATAAATGAATATTGGTTGAATATTCATTATTAAGGAGTAATAAAATATGGTATATAAAAAAATATTCAAATACATTATATTTAAAATCATTTATAAAACACATGCACCTGGATTGTACTAACTAGGGAGATATTTAAGTTTTCTTTCCATTATATATTTTTCTTAAATTGCTCCTATTCTAGATAGTGTCTTGTATATCACTTCATTAATTTGTTACTATATGTTTAAAACTAAATTATGGGGAGACCATTTAGGTATTGATGATGAATGAGATATGGTTTTTTAGGTTTGGGTATCATATCTCGGTACCATTAGTTTGAGAGGGATAGACTCATAATGAATACCACTATCCCAAATGTGTTGTTCATCTAGGAATTCATAAGATATTTATAGGAGTGAAAGAAATATACAGGGGTGTTGGAATTAAAAGTGTTTTGAAGGCTTATATTTTAATATGTCTCACCTGTCATTATGTTAATGTGGATCAATAATTACTGGGTGGAACATTTGACTCATTAAAAAATTTGGAATGTATGTGGGAATATAATGACATGGATAGTTTGACATGATTTTTAAGAATGGTTAGGAAAATATGATTCTATAAAAAAATATTTGGATCAACTCAAAAAGTTGGCTCACTATATTCATTTTTATGAATGTTAAATGTTGGTGGAAGTTCCCAAAATAATTAACTAAGATGATTTAAAACTATGTGGAGATCCAATATTGATTTTATCTAACCAAAAACAAAGGTTTACATATAGTATTTTGGAAATCCATACATTGTTCCCATGGGACACAATTGGATATGATCACAGTGTATCATCTATAAATATAGGGAAATTCATAATAGAAGATCTAAATGATGGATGTAAATATTATTTCATTTGTATTGGATTTTTGTGGCCTGCGGGATGAGAAAATATCATTAGTGGAGTTCACATACAACAAAATGAACAATTTCTTGATAAATATGGATCATTTTGAAGGATTCTATGGAAATAATATTTGTTCTCTACATTATTGGGTGAAAATAGGTGATACTTCCTTGGTTGGAATGTAACACCCCGACCCCAGTTACCCAAAGCCAGTGCATTATTACGTAACTTTGGAATGATCACAAAAGATCAAGTCTCAAAAGGCCGATTAGTTTAGTAGCCTTGGAAACACTAGATATATTAATATGTCTTACATTACATCATAAAGTAAAAAAACTATAGAAAAATCTTGTCTTCATATCTCCTCATAGTATCCCTGTATGTCATTCACAAAATACTTCTTCACATCCTTGGAAAATAAAACATTGAAAGGGGTGATCTCATTTGCTCAGTAAGGATAAAAGTGTACAAAAACATTCAAATGTAAACATAAACATTTAAGGAAATGTATAAATAAAACAAAAGCCTTCTAAACTTGATCTTCAGCATAATATGGAAAAAATAAAATTATATAATGTCATTTAATTATTCACATGGATATTATACTAGTCAAATAATCACATGAAATATCAATTACCACTTTTATAATGATGGAATGCATAATTCTAGACAATCATAACCACGTAGCCAAGGCCTCATGCCAATACTACAAATAAGATTTTGTCAAGGCCTTGTGCCAAGACACTAGTTTGTCTCATGAGACCTACCAATGCATCAAGGAGCAATATTGGGCTCCACCCATCACATATTAAGTCCAATACATTCCTTATATGAAAAGGTTTAAACATATCATAAACCATAACATTGTCATATCGCATAAAACATGCATAAAGGAAACATAAATTTTCCACATGTCAATTACAAGATATCAATACAACACATTGATATAATACAAACATTATCAAAACCATTTTAAATAACAAAATAAAAGAAAAGTAAAACATGATATTTTTTTCATTTAAAAAAAGTTATGGCTTATTGAGTAAGCCGAAACCCAAATAATGGTCACAGAGGTAGAGAAGTTGTTGTCACCGCATACGTACAACAAAAAAGCATTACCTTTTGTTGTTTAGTAAACAATTTGTTTAAAAAATATTACTTTTGAATAATAATAAAAGTCAAAGGGGTTTATACACCGTATAAAATAAAGTTGTGTATAAAACAAAATATGCCTCAATGAAGGGAGATTGCGACGAAGTCCCTTACCTCGTGTCCGACTTGACTCTATAGTTCCTTAATCTCCTGAATAATAAACTAGAGATAATCTATACTTTCGTAAGAACCTTTTTCTAGTTCATTATCCCTTTTATATCACTTATTACCATGTTATGAAAATTATGTAGTCATTTAAGTTAATAATGGTCGTTTTGTCGATCTTTGGTACTTGAGTCAAAAATAAACATCATATAATTAAAATTTGTTTATGTGTTAGAATATAAATTATCTCAAAAATTATATTCATGATTTAGATATCATATATATCATATATATCAATTAGATACTTGCATTTATAATATTATATAGCGTTTAGAGGTAAGAAATGAAATGCATCATTCATGGAGACGGTAAGTTGAACGTACGCATTAACGCTACTTTTGTTTCTATTTCTTATTTAATGGAATGAAATAATAATTATATAAAGGTATATTATACCTCCAGTATAATATCATATATAATAACATTAACTCTATCCTTTATACATCCCACATATGGCATTAACGATTCAAATCACTTTGAGGGGGATGTAGTCCGCACTTCCTAAAATGAAATTATTGTGTTAATCCATAATGGAAATCATAAAGGTATGCCATAAATGAAAAATAAAGAAGCATAAAGAAAAAATAAAAATAATATATATCATATATAAATATAGTGTCATCATAATGGCCACCATGATAGGTGTTAAAAAAATATTGAACAATTATCGTTCCATGAGGCAGTAATCTGCCACCCACAGAAATAGTATGTTCTTTAATCATTAGACGAAGGTGTGTGTAAGTGTAAATCAAATAAATCTCATAACAACATCCTAGAATATTGAATATACTGTTTTTTTACAAAATTAAGTAATAAAAACTATTTAAGTGGTTGGAGAAGCAAAATTAAACAAAAGAACATAAGATAAGACATTACCTTAAAATCGGGTAACTCTTTTTGATTTGAGCCAAAGGCTTACTTGGAAAGACTTATGCCAAAATTGAGGCTTATATGAGTAATATAGGGAATTTTAAACAGTATTTGGGTAGATTTTGGCAGAGCCAAATGGCTTTGATGGTGTGAATAAGATGATAGAGGTGGGGGCCTTTTATAAGAGGAGAGGAGGGGCACTCTTGGAAAGATTGAAATGTTACTTTATTATGAAATTATTTTAGGATTATAAAGGTCCAAAAATAATTTATTTCTAGGATAATGTGACAAGGTTTCAAAATAAACACCTCCAATAGGCTTTATAAAAGTTTAAGTTATATATTTTACCATATCTTTTCATTTTATTAAATTCGTTCATTAATGAGGTAATCACTGCATCAACATGGTGTCATAAATAAATTTATTTATTTAATGTCTAAAAATTATAAAAAAAATTCATGATGTATGAAATCTTTTTGTATTTCTAATTAATATTTATATAAAAAAATATGACTTGTATTACCCCAGTTAAAAATTGTTTTAGTACAATAATACATGTTTGTGACACTTTTATTTATACATTAAATAAAAAGTTATTGACGTCATTTTCATTCCCAAGTTGCTCCATGGGGTCCCCAAGTTGACCCATGGATTTTCTTGGCCGGCCATGAATTATCCAATAAGTTTAGGTCAAGTGTAAAGGTAATTTCATATTATTATATCATTATATTTAACTTAAAATACATTAATTACATTTAATCGCAATTAATAAAACATAAAAGTTACTATTCACAAAAAATTATTTTAATCGCATTGAACCACATTTTACAACCTAATGACAACCATGTAAGTAGGATTTTTGAAATTCAATTCATAGAAGCGGTAATGTTTCATTTAAACAAAGAATCAGTTTTTTAACTTCCACTTAGTGGTTTCACTATTCATCAAAAATTAAAGTTTTTCAGAACAATTCCAAAAATTAACCCTAAGCTATAATTGATATTCATAATTCAAAAATAATTTCTATTTTATAAAATTCCAAACATATATGTTGCATTAATTAATTTTATAATTAATTCCCGTTGTCAAAACAAATAGCGTGTTTTGAGGAAATAATATCAATCAAAAGGTTGACAATTGTTTATGTCCAAATTAAAAGTGAAATTAATTATAATTACCATAATTGGATAAAATGGTAAAATTATATTCTAATGATACTCTAAAACCACTCAATATTATAATTTCTCACTATAAATATTTTTGATTAAAAATGTAGTTTTTAAGTATTATTCACTATTCATCGAAAATTGGATGTTCTCAGAAAAATTCCAAAAAATAAACATAGGATAATTTTGATATTCCGAATCCAAAAATGAATTAAATTTTGAAATATAAAATTTATATAATTCTAAATGTGGGTATTAATATTCATAACAGCTATGTCGATTGGTCGCGGTGTGTTAGAATCTCGAACTTGCGTACAATGCAAGATATTGAATTATTGAAAGAGATGCATACCGTTGAAGCATGGGGTGTTACATTCTACCATCCTTAAATAAATTTTTTCCTCGTAATTTGAAAATGTTCATTGAATATAAAAGGTTTAAAGTAGAAAATACCTTTGTGGAAAACCCACATCGGAAATAAGGTTAATAAAATTTTTCCTTAATAAGAGAGAAAGGGAAATGAAAATGTCACCACCAAATTATGATATCGATTAGGAAAAATTTGGTGGAAATTAAAGACAAATAATTGGAGGTAAAATGTAAATATTTGTAGGGAGTGATTGTGGTCATCAATAATAAAAAAGTGTAAAATTGAGAGCCTCAATGCCTTCAATCTATGGTGATTTAAAATATCCTCAGTTCAACAAAACATAAGGTATTCTGATAAAACTTTTTTTTAATATCCCTTTCCTTAAGTTTAAGAATTAATTTATTAATATAATAAGAGAGAGGTGTGTATATATATATATACACATGAAATTTAGAGTTTCAACCTTAAACTAATTTCTAAAAAAAACTCATATCTCCCTCAAAAAGATAATAGAAATCAAAAATATTATATTTATCCTAATCGTAAAAGGTTCCAAATATTAACACATACCATTGTGATTAGGAAAAATATTTTGTAATAAAAAAGGACTTCCTGTAGACTATTGGTAGGTATTAAAGGCATGTCGCACTATGGTTGTTGGATTGATTACTGCAACTTTGTCCAACGCGATGGGTTATCCCCCAACCTATGGGTTGTCCTTTTACTAAAACTATAGTATTATAATATTCAAAAAATAATCTTCATAAATGTTTTAACCTTAAACAATACCATCCAATGTTCAAAATAATCCATTCTAACCTTTATAGTTATCCCAAATACCTCTGTCCAGACTTTCTCTAAAAGGTCTCTAAATTACAAAATCAATTATAACATCAGATTCCTCAAACAAAGTAAAGTTTCTCTTATTGTCACATACTAAAAATATTATTACCTTCATCATATTAAAACCTTAATGAAAACAATAAGTACTTCAGTAAAATACTTATATATATCACATTATTCTTATAACCATAATATAATTCTTGAGCCCAAAAGTACCAATACATTAATTATCCCACTTCATCTGTAGTAACATCATAAGATTAGCCTTGATTCCTTAGCCTTTTCGGAGGTAGGTTTCCCTAACGACGTAGAAATTCATTTTCATAATTCTCCATTTCCCTAAAATTGTTGCATTCAACATTGATAGCATCTTTATTTCCCTTGCAATCATGAGCCCGGTGACTTTTTCTCCACATTTATAAGTAACTCTCATTCCATTTAGGCATGTACCGGGATGATTATTCCCACAATTATCACATAACGGAAAATTCTTTTTTCCCTTTTTCCCTTTATCTGTCTCTTGTTCCACCGTTCTCTTATTCTCTTGCTTTACTTTATTTTCATAATATTTAGAGAATTCCTTTTCTATCTTGATCGCACATGAGACTATATCTTCGTACGACAAGAAAGATTGTGAGACTAAGGATCGACTGAGAAATTTCCTTTCCATATCTTCTCAATGGTCACGGAGAAAGTATTTTTCTATGAAATGCTCTTTGAACTCCCTCAATTCCATATTTGATACTTCATCATCTTCCTTTGTGTTTTGAATCAATGACCACCATTGAGCAGCATCGCCAGTGAGGTGGTAAACTTCCATGACAACTTTTTCCCTTTCACTACTCCCCAAAGCCTAAAATATTTTCTCTAGGGAACATATCCATTACTAAGATACTAATGGATTTGTACACCCATTAAATGGTAGTGGTTGTTGCCTCCTGAATCTGTCTAACATTGATCCTCCACGTTGTGGATCTTGGTGATTCATATGAATAAGGTTATTATTCATAACCTGAGTGAGTTGTCCCAGTATGGTGATAAGCTGATCAGGACAAGTTGTATCACCGGCTCCACTATAATTAACTTGAGTTGGAGGATAATCCCTACATGGAGTGCGTGCATTGATACGGGTTCCATTCCTTCCACTAGGCACCATTTCTAAACAATGTCATTAACTAGATTAGTTTATGAATCGAAATACATAATAACAAACTTGAAAACACTTAACATAAATTCAACTATTTATGTATATAAACCATAATCATAAAAATGTCTTCTTTGAGAATTTATATACTCATAAACACTTCATAATGGTTTGTAATGAAAATGAGAATTATTCAAAGAATATCCCCTGGGAGTGTCGTAACCAAGAGTACAGTAAAGCCTGTTGTTGTGCACCAGTTCTCGTTCGAGTCTAGATCAAAGAAGTGTTTTTGGGTTCTACCCCTAGGTACATCTGTGCCAGAGCCGCCTCTACATACTTGTATCCTGACAGGGATGTATTGCTCGAAAAATACACAAAATCCATACTTTACCAAAATTCTAGGATACTGTTCTATACTAATCCTCAAATTCTTTCTTAGAGATATGTGCTCTAATCAGAGTTTATCTAAATCTTTCTTTCAAGGTTAGTATTAAACTGCCTCTGATACCAACTGTAACGCCCCCATCCCAGTTACCCAGAGTCGGTTCATTATTATGTAACATTAGAATGATCACAAAAGATCAAGTCTCTAAAGACTGATTAGTTTAGTAGCGTTGGAAACACTAGATATATTCATATGTCTTACATTACATCCTAAAGTAAAAAAAACTACAACAACATATTGTCTTCATATCACCTCATACTATCCCTATGGGTCATTCAATAAATACTTCTTCACATACTAAGAAAAATAAAACATTGAAAGGGATGAGCTCAGATGCTTATTAAGGATAACAATATAGCAGAAACTTTCATAAATAAACATAAACATTTAATGCAATGTATAACTAAAACAAAAGCCTTTTAAAATAAAATTTCAGAATAACATGGCAAAAATAAAATGAAATAAGTCCATTTAATTATTCACATGGATATTATACTAGTCGAATAATCACATGCTATATCAATAACCATTTTCATAATGATGGAATGCATATTTCCAGACTATCATAACGACGTAGCCAAGGCCTCGTGCCAAGACTACAAATAAGATTTTGTCAAGGCCTTATTCCAAGACACTGTTTTGTCTCATGAGACCTACCAATGCATCGAGGAGCTATATCAGGCTCCACCCATCACTTATTAAGTCAAATTCATTCCTTATATGAATAGGTTTAAACATATCATAAACCATAACATAATCAAATCACATAAAACATGCATAAAAGAAACATAACATTTCCCCATTTCAATCACAAGTTATCAATACAACACATCGATATAATATAAACATTATCAAAACCATTTTAGATACAAAAATAAATGAAAAGTAAAACATGGTATTTACTCTTCATTTAAAAAACGTTTTGGCTTGTAGAGGAAGCCGAAACCCAAATAATGGTCATGGTGGTGGAGAAGTTGTTGTCGCCGCATACGTACGACAAAAAAAACATTCCATTTTGTCATTTAGTAAAACACTTCGTATAAAAACGATACCTTTTGAATAATATTAAAAGTCAAATGGTTTTACACACCGTATAAAAGAAAGTTGTGTGTAAAACAAAATATGTGTCAATGAAAGGAGATTGAGACGAAGTCCCTTACCTCGTGTCCGACTTGACTCGATCGTTCTTTAATATCCTGAATAATAAACTAAAGTTAATCTCTAATTTCTTAAGAACCTTTTTAAAGTTAATTATCCCTTTTATATCACTTATTACCATGTTATGAAAATTATGTAGTCATTTATGTGAATAACGGTCATTTTGTCGATCTTTGGTAGTCGAGTAAACAATAAACATCTTATAATTACAAGTTGTTTATTTGGTATCATGTCCATTATATCCAGAATTATATTAATAAAGTATATATCATATATATCATAAATATCCAATAGATACATTAATTTATAATATTATATCACATTTAGAGGTAAGAAATGAAATGCACCGTTCATGGAGACGGTAAGTCGTACGTACACATTAATGTTACTTTCATTTCTATTTCGTATTTAATGAAATGAAATCATAATTAAATTATGTTATATTATAATTCCAGTATAATATCATATATAATATCATTAACTCCATCCTTTATACATCCCACATATGACATTAACGATTAAAATCACTTTGAGGGGGCGGTAGTCCGCACTTCATAAAATGAAATAATCACGTTTACCCATAATGGAAATCATAAAGATATTCCATAAATGAAAAATACATAAGCATAATGAAAACATAAAAATAATATATATCAAATATATATTTATTTTCATCATAATGGCCACCATGAGAGGTGTTAAAAGAAGATTGAACAATCATCGTTCCGTGAGGCAGTAATTCGCCACCCACAGAAACAATATGTTCTTTAACCATTAGACAAATGTGTGTGTAAGTGTAAATCAAATACTTCTCATAAAATATCCTAGTGTATTTAAGATACTGGTTTTGTTACAAAATAAAGGAATAAAAATATTTTACGGGGTTGGAGAAGAAAAATAAAACAAAAGTACATAAGAGAAGTCATTACCTTAAAATCGGGTAACTCTTTTTGATTTGATCCAAAAGCTTCCTTGGGAAGCCTTCTGCCCAATGTGAGGCTTCTAGGAGTAAGATAGAGAATATGAGACATTATTTTGGCAGAGTTTGGCCACGAAAAATGGTTTTCATTGTTTTAATAAGGTGATATAGTTGGGGGCCTTTTATAAGAGGTGAGGAGGGGCACTCTTGGAAGGATTGAAATGTTACTTTATTCTGAAATGATTTTCAGATTCTAAAGGTCACACAGTGATATATTTCGATGATAAAGTGATAAGGGTTAAAAATACACCTATAAAATAGGATTTAGACAAGTTTAAGTCTTATATTTTACCTTATCATTTCATTTTATTTAAATCATTAATTAATGAGGTAGTCACTGTGTCATCATGGTGTCACAAATAAATTTTTTTATTTAATGTCTTACAATTATACAAAAAATATCATGATGTATGAAATAATTTTATATTTCTAATTAATATTTATAGTCAAAAATATGAATTGTATAGCCCTATGTAAAAATTGTTTTAGTAAAACAATACATGTTTGTGACACTTTTATTTTTACTCTAAATAAAAAGTTATTAATGTCATTTTCTTACCCAAGTGGCTCCATGGGGTCCCCAAGTTGACCCATAGATTGTCTTGGATGGTCATGACTTATCCAATAATTCTAGGACAAGTGTAAAGGAAATTTAATATTATTATATCATTATATTTACCTTAAATTACACTAATTACCTTTACTCGCGATTAATAAAACGTAAAAGTTACTATTCACTAAAAATTAGTTTCATCCCATTGAACCAATTTTTACATACAAATGACAAACTTTTATGTTGTATTTTTGAAATTCAATTCATATAAGCGGTCAAGTTTCATTTAAACGAAAAATCAGTTTTTTAACTACTACTTAGTGGTTTCACTATTCATCAGAAATTGAACTTTTTCAGATCAATACCAAAAATTCACCCTAAGAAATAATTGATATTCCGATTTCAAAAATGATGTCTATTTTAAAAAATTACAAACATATAGGTTTCATTAACTAATTTTATAATTAATTCCTATTGTCAAAACAAATAGCGTGATTTTATGAAACAATATCAATCAAAAGATTGACAATTGTTTATGTCCAATTTCAAAGTGAAATTAATTCTAATGACCACCACTGGATAAAATGGTAAAATTATATTTTAATTATACATTAAAACCACTCAATAGTATAATTTATCACTATAAATTATTTTGATTAAAATGTTGTTTTTAACTATTTTTCACTATTCATCGAAAATTGGATGTTCTCAGAAAAATACCAAAAAATCAACATAGGCTAATTTTGATATTCCAAATCCAAAAATGAAGTCCAATTTGAAATATAATATTTATATAATTCAAAAAGTGGGTATTACTATTCATTACGGCTACTTCGATTGGTCGCGGTGTGTTAGAATCTTGAACTTACGTACAATGCAGGATATTGTATTATTGAAAGAGGAGTGTATCGTGGAAGTTTGGGGTGTTACATTCTACCCTCCTTCAATAAATTGCATCCTCGAAATTTGAAATTGTTCTTCGAAAATAAAGGGTTGAAAGTAGAAAATACCTATGTGGAAAACCCACATCGGAAATAAGGTTAATAAAATTTATCCTTAATAAGAGGTAAAGGAATATGAAAAAGTAACCACAAAATTATGATCTCGATTAGGAGAAAATTCATGGAAATTAAAGAAAAATAATTGGAGGGAAAACGTAAATATTTGTAGGTAGTGATTGTGGTCATCAATCATAAAAAATTGTAAATTTAGGGCCTTAAAGCCTTTAATCTATGATGATTTAAAATATCATCAGTTCAACAAAACATAAGGTATTAGGATAACACATTTTTTTTAATATCCCTTTCCTAAAGTTTAAGAATTAATTTATAAATATAATAAGAGATAGGTATATATATATATACTTCAAAATTTTAGTTTCAACCTCCACCTAATTTCTACCACAAACCCATATTTCCCTCAAAAAGATAATAGAACTCAAAAATATTATATTTATTCTAATCGTACAAGGTTCCAAATATTAACACATACCATTTAGATTAGGAAAACTATTCTATAATAACTAGGGACTTCTTGTAGGTTATTGGTAGGTAATAAAGACATGTCGCACTATAGTTGTGTGTTCGATTACTGTAGTGTTGTCTGACATGACAGGTTATCCCCCGACATGCTGCTTGTCATTTTCCTAAAACTATAGTATTATAATATTTCAAAAATAATCTTCAGAAATTTTTTAACCTTAAAAAATACTATCAAAAGTTCATCTTAATCCATTCCATCCTTTATAGATATTCAAAATACCTCTATCCATAATATCTCTAAAAGGTCTCTAAATTCCAAAATCAATTGTAACATCAGATTCCACAAACAAAGTAATGTTTTTCTTATTATCACATACTAAAAATATGATTACCTTCATCAAATTAAAAACTTAATGATAACAATAAGTACTATAGTACAATCCTTATATATATCACATTATTCTTATAACTAGAATATAATCATTGATCCCAAAAGCACCAATACATTAAGTATTCCACTTCATCTGTAGTAACAGCATAAGATTGGCCTTGATCCCTTTGCCTTTTCGGAGGTAGGTTTCTCTGACCCTTAGAACATTCATTTTCTTAATTCCCCATTTCCCTACAATTGTAGCATTCAACATTGATAGCATATTTCGTCCCCTTACAATCATGTGCATGGTGACCTTTTTATCCATATTTATAACAAAATCGCATTAATTTTAGGTATGTACCAGGGTGATTCTTCCCAAAATTATCACATAATGGAAAATACTTTTTTCCCTTTTTCCCTTAATATGTCTCTTGTTCCACCATTCTCTTCTTCTCTTCCTTTACTTTATTGTCATATGATTTAGAGAATTCCTTTTCTCTCTTGATAGAACACGATACTATATCTTCGTATGATGAGAAAGATTGTGAGACTAAGGCTCGATGGGGAAATGGTTTTAACCCATCAAAGAAATGATAAATCATACTTCTTGGCTTACATATATAATCTGCAGCATTCCTCTCTAACCTAGTAAAGTTAGCCTCATACTTTGCGCCATTCTCATCCTGCTTTTGTCTTAGACTGAGAAAGTGCCTTTCCATATCTGGTCGATTGTCAAGATGAAAGTTTTTTTCTAAGAAAATCTATTTTAACTACCTCCATTCCATATTTGATACTTCATCATCTTCCTTTTTGTTTTGAATCAATAAACACCATTGACCAGCTTCTCCAGTGAGTTGGTAAACTGCCATGACAACTTTTTCCCTTTCACTACTCCCCAATGACTGAAATATTTTCTCTAGGGAACTTATCCATTACTTAGCTACTAATGTATTTGTACCCCCATTAAAGGTTGGTTGTTTTTCTCATGAATCAGTCTAACATTGATCCTCCATGTTGCGGATCAGGGTTCTCCATTCGAGTAAGGGTATTATTCATAACCTAAGTGAGATGTCCCAGTATGGTGATAAACTGATCAGCACCAGTTGTATACCCAGCTCTACTATAATTAACATGATCAGTAGGGAAATACCTACATGGAGTGAGTTCATTGATAAAATTTTCATTCCTTCCACTAGGCACCATTTCTTAACAATTTCATAAACTATATTAGTTTATGAATCATAATACATAATAACAAACTTGCAAAACACTTAACATAAATTGAATTATTTATGGATATAATCCATCATAATAAAAATGTTTTCATTGAGGAAGTATATACTCATAAACCATTCATAATGGTTTGTAAAGAAATTGAGAATTATCCTAAGCATATCCCTCAGGAGTTTCGTAACCAAGAGTATAGCAAGGCCTGTTGTCATGCACCAGTTCTCGTTTAAGTCTTGTTCAAAGCGGTGTTTTCAGGTTTTACCCCTGGGTACATCTGTGTCAGAGCCACCTCTACCTGCTCGTATCCAGATAGGGATGTATTTCTCATAAAATACACACAATATATACTTTACCGAAATTCTAGGATGTTCTTCTATACTAATCCTCAATGTCTTTCTTAGGGCTATGTGCTCTAATTAGAGTTTATCTAAATCTAGCTTCCAAGGATAGTACTAAACTGCCTCTGATACAAACTGTAATGCCCCAACCCCAGTTACCCAGAATCGGTGCATTATTATGTAACATTGGCATGATCACAAAATATCATGTCTCAAAATATATATTAGTTTAGTAGCCTTGGAAACACTAGATATATTCATAAGTATTACATTAATTCATAAAGTAAAACAAAACTACAACAACATCTTGTATTAATATCCCCTCATACTATCCTTGAAGTTCATTCAAAAAATACTTCTTCACATCCAGGGAAAATAAACATTGAACGGGGTGAGCACAGATGCTCAGTAAGGATAACAACATAGCAGAAACATTCATAAATAAACATAATCATTTATGGCAATGTATAACTAAAACAAAATACTTGTAAACTTGAACATCAGCATAACATGGAAAAAGTAAAATTAAATAATTCCATTTAATTATTCACATGGATATTATACTAGTCGAATAATAACATGCAGTATCAATAACCACTTTCATAATGATGGAATGCATAATGACAGACTATCATAACCATGTATCCAAGGCCTCCTGCCAATACTACAAATAAGATTTTTTCAAGGCCTTGTGCCAAGACACTATTTGATCTCATGAGACCTATCGATGAATTAAAGAGCTATAGTGAGCTCCAACCATCACTTATTATGTTTAATTAATTCCTTATATGAAAATGTTTAATCATATCATAAACCATAACATAATCATATCACATAAAAAAGCATAAAGGAAACATAACATTTTCACATTTCAACCACAAGATATCAATACAACACATTGAAATAACACAAACATTATCAAAACCATTTCCAATATAAAAATAAAATAAAATTAAGACATGCTATTCATTTTTCATTTTAAAAGATGTTATGGCTTGTAGAGGAAGCTGAAACCCAAATAATGGTCACGGCAGCAGAGAAGTTGTTGTCGCCGCATACGTACGATAGAAAAAACATTCCCTTTTGTCGTTTAGTAAACTGATTCGTATAAAAAATATTCCTTTTGAATAAAATTAAAATTCATAGGGGCCTATACAACATATAAAAGAAATTTTTGTATAAAACAAAATATGCATCAATGAAAGGAGATTGAGACGAAGTCCCTTACCTCATGTCCGACTTGACTCGATCGTTCTTTAATCTCTTGAATAATAAACTAAGGTTAATATTTTCTTTCTTAAGAAACATTTTAAAGTTCATTATCCCTTTTATATCAATTATTACCATGTAATAAAAATTATGTAGTCATTTAAGTTAATAATGGTTATTTTGTCGATCATTGGTACTTGAGTCAACAATAAATTTCTTATAATTAAAAGTTGTTTATGTGGTAGAATATCCATTATCTCCAAAATTATATTCATTATATAGATATCATATATATCATATATATCAATTAGATACCTTCATTTATAATATTATATAACATTTAGTGGTAATAAACGAAATGCACCATTCATGGAGACGGTAAGTCGTACGTACGCATTGACACTACTTTCAATTCTATTTAGTATTTAATTGAATGAAATAATAATGATATAAAGGTATATTATAATTCCAGTATAATATCAAATATAATATCATATATAATATCATTAACTCCATCCTTTATACATCCCACATATGGCATTAACGATTCAAATCACTTTGAGGGGGTAGTAGTCCGCACTTCCTAAAATGAAATTATCGCGTTTACCCATAATGAAAATCATAAAGTTATTCAATAAATGAAAAATACAGAAGCATAAAGAAAACATAAAAATAAAATATATCATATATATAAATTTTGTCATCATAATTTCCACCATGAGAGGTTTTTAAAGAAGATTGAACAATCATCATTCCGTGAGGCAGTAATTTTCCACCCATAGAAACAATGTGTTCTTTAACCATTGGATGAAGGTGTGTGTAAGTGTAAATAAAATTATTCAAATAAAAACATCCAATTATATTTAAGATACTTGTGTTGTTACAAAATAAAGGAATAAAAATATTTTTAAGGGGTTGGATAAGAAAAATAAAACAAAAGAACATAAGAGAAGACATTACCTTAAAATCAGGTAACTCTTTTTGATTTGAGCCAAATGATTCCTTGGGAAGACTTCTACCCAAAGTGAGGCTTCTAAGTGTAATAGAGGGAAGTTGAGAGAGTATTTGGGTAGATTTTGGCCAAGACAAATGTCTTTTATGGTGTGAATAAGGTGATAGAGTTGGGGTCCTTTTATAAGAGGAGAGGAGGGCAACTCTTGGAAAGATTAAAATGTTACTTTATTATGAAATGCTTTTCAGATTCTAAAGGTACCACAATGATATATTTTAAGGATAAGGTGATAAGGGTTCGAAATACACCCATAAAATAGTCTTTAGACAAGTGTATGTCTTAGATTTTACCTTATCTTTTTAGTTTATTTAAATCATTCATTAATGGGGTAGTCACTGCATCATCATGGTGTCAAAAATAAATTTATTTTTTAATGTCTAAAAATTATAAAAAAAACATCATGATGTAGGAAGTAGTTGTGATATTTCTAATTAATATTTATAGTCAAAAATATGAATTTTATAACCCCATGTCAAAAGTGTTTTAGTAAAACATTATATGTTTGTGACACTTTTATTTTTACTTTAAATAGAAAGTTATTAATGTCATTTTCTTACCCAAGTGGATCCATGGGGTCCCCAAGTTGACCCATGAATATTATTGGTCGGTCATGAATTTTAGAATAATTATATGATAAGTGTAATGGTAATTTCATATTATTATATCATTATCTTTACCTTAAATTCCACTAATTACCTTTAATCGCGATTAATAAAACTTAAAAGTTATTATTCACCATAAATTATTTTAATCCCATTGAACCAAATTTTACATCTTAATGACAACCATGTATGTTTTATTTTCGAAATTCAATATAAATAAGTGGTAATGTTTCATTTAAATGAAACATCCGTTTTTTTAACTACCTCGTAGTGGTTTCACTATTCATAAAAAATTGATGTTGTTCAGAACAATACCACAAATTCACCCTAAGATATAATTGATATTCCAGATTCAAAAATGATATCTATTTTACAAAATTCCAAACATATAAGTTACATTATCTAATTTTATAATTAATTTAGTTTGTCAAAACAAATAACGTGTTTTTAAGAAACAATATCAATTAAAATATTGACAATTGTTTTTGTCCAATTTCAAATTGAAATTAATTATAATGGCCACCATTGGATAAATTGGTAAAATTATATTCTAATTATAATTTAATACCACTCAACAGTATAATTTATCACTATTAATTATTTTTATGAAAAATTATGTTTTTAAGTATCTTTCATTATTCATCAAAAATTGGATTTTCTCAGAAAAATACCAAAACTTCAACTTAGGATAATTTCGATATTCCAAATCCAAAAATGAAGTCAATTTTGAAATATAAAATTTATATAAATCAAAGAGTGGGTTTTACTATTCATAATGGGTACTTATATTGGTCATGGTGTGTTAGAATCTCAAACTTGGGTACAATGCAATCTATTGCATTATTGAAAATGAAGCGTATCATGGAAGCTTGAGGTGTTACATAGACCACTACTTGAATAAGAGAAAATTTTCATTTTTTTATCAGGAATAAGAGTATTATGGATATTAGTTTCCATAAATCTTATGTAGATCAACATTTATGACTATATTTATTTTGTATGTGTGATAATGTGTTTTTAAAAATATCTCAATGTTTTGGGAATCATTATTTGGAACGAATGTCAATTTTTATCCTCGATACATTGGTCATTTTGAAATACATGAATAAATTGATCATGAGTAATATATGTTGTCTTTTCCACTAATGATTTGTTTAATGTATAGAATGATTCATGTAACCAAATTGAGGATGAACAAACCTCACACAGACCATGTGATGTGATGGGATCACATTCAACTAGGTTCAGATGCTACATTAGTTTATGTGATGACACATATAATGGATATGAAAGAGAAATTTTTAATGGTAAAAAAAGGTTTTAGTAATTTTTTATAAAAATATAATCTTATTCAGGAATAATCATGAGATAATAAAAATGAAATGTTAGATTAGTGGTTAGAATTATTTTGAGAAATCTGGTTTTCAACATTCTATTGATCGAAGAAAAATGGGGTGGAGAATGTAGAACACCTTGTTTTTGGGACATTTCCATTTATTTATATATATATATTTTTGTATATATAATGATTTTATATTATATTATTGTGTTTATAATTGTTTTGGAAAGAAATGGTAGCTTTTCTGGTGGTCTGTAGTTTGTGAACGCTTATTAAAAACTATACACCACATCTAGGATACCATCAATTTAGTGGTAAGTGGTAAGGTAAATCTGGATGGTTGGTTTGTAGTTCATACTAAACATTAAAATACATAGGGGAAATTTTTTTGTGCTAGTCATAGTGAAAGGAAGTATTGGTGCACTATTTTTATACCCATATGAGCCAACCAAGATATGGATGGTCTTGATAAAGTAGATCAATAATAGTTCGATCAATGTTTTAATTTCTATGTGTGTTATTAAGAGATACTATAAAATTTTACTATAATTGATCCAATATATTGTGAATGGATAGTACCTGTTTTGAATAACATTTCACCCAATCCATACAATATAATTATTTGACATCGAAAAATTATGGATCTTATTTTGTTTATGTCATAGGAACTTGTTTAATTTTTGAGTCATTCAAAATCTAGAATAACATTTCGTATTTTTTCTTAGAAGATTATTAAATTTATTCTAGTAAAAAGTTATTTTTTTAAAGGTTATTTGAGATCTATATTCTCTATTAAGTCTTCATTTTTTATGTTATTCTTTTATATCATCTCTTTCCCTTTCCTCAAGAATTATATCTATTCCATTTTGGATAGATGTATCATGCATGATGGAATTTCTGATTTTTTATTAATGGGTTAACATAAGGTACCATGATACATCATTATATCCTGAGAATCATAATGTTGTTATTATTTATCTCCTATTATTGAGAGGTTTGAAGATTCTCTCTTCACTACACTTGATTAGAATTTGTAGGGTTAGTTTGAAATGGATATTTAGATTGAATTTATTATCAAACCATTGTGTGATTTTTGATGGGAAACTTCTTTAGTGACTATTTTTGGGAAATAATTAAAATTTATGATTTTTTGGAAATCACTATTTGATGATATTTTTAAAAAATTTCTCATAATTTTACTATTTAATTTGATAAATTGAAAAGGTTTGTTCATATATTTTAATGAAATACTATTTTTTATGTTAACTATAATGGTAAGGTTATTGGAATACAAGGTTTTAGTGAGTTATCAATTTCATCATGACCCTGATTAAGGGACATATATCATTAGTGCAGTAGATATGTGACCTGGGATAAGGAGCACAACCCATTGGGGAATAAGGATATTCACAACATAGTGAAGATATTATATATATATGAGAGTCCACTTATAATTATAGAATTTTCAACTGGGCATGCATGTGTAGATGTGGGTGTGTGTGGAACCATTGTCTGGGAATTTAAAATTGAAATGAGAATTGTTTTGAATTTTTTTTAGTATCTATGAAAAACAATCCAGTTTTGATATGAAATGATTTATCTATTTTAAATTTTGTTTACCAGTTCTTATCCTACTAGCTTGATTTGGGAATTCATTAGGGAAATTAAATATATTTTATACCACCCCTTTATTAGGAAATATTTCATTCTCAAAGATGTCACCAAATTTGAGAGGAGTAAATGTATGGTACCTCAGTTCCATTGTGTTTATTCTACATATAGTGTGTGTGTCTTGACATGTTGGATTTTGGTGCTTGTTGGGACTTTCAGGAATGATATACGTAATTTCAATTTTTTTAATTTTATAATTTTACTTATCTCATTTGGTACCCAATTTTAAGATGATATTGTTTTTGGCCATATTATGTAAGAGTGGTAATTTTAAATACTTGAATCATAAAAAATATTATTTTATTATAATTTTTGTGGTACTGATGTTTATATTTCAAAGGGAGATCATTCCAAAAAAAATTAGTCCCATGGTAATTATTTACATCCACTGGTGTCTTAGGGATTTCACTATTGTCAGGTATCACCCCCACCTCTTCCAAAGTCATTGGGTGAGGAGTGGAAGTTAAAATTTATTTTGAGAAAATTATGGGTCATTAAAATTTTCTAGTAAAAATTAAAAATTTATGAGAAATTTTTTGGGTTAAGACACCTTCTTAATGATTAATATAATAAAGTAAGATTTAATATGTCTATAAAATTAATGTTAATCCAATAAATAATATATTAATATAGTCTTAAAAAATAAAACCCATGGTTTGGATGAAAACATGTCGCATCGAAGAAGGAGGTGCGGGTTAATCTGACAACAAAATACTAATAAGTTTCCATCACTCATCATAGGAATACATGATGTCTTGGTTAGTAGAAAATTTTATTCACATATTAAAATAATATTATTAGGAATGGGGAAGAAACATATTTTTTATCATGCTTATAACCGTGTGATTGGAGCATTCCTTATTGTCGTTTTTGTTAATGTTACATTGAATAAGTTCACTATAATTTATTGGGGAATTATATGATTATGTTAATTTGAATTACATGATATTTTATTTATGACGTAAATGATGAATTACCTTTTTCAATCATTTTTTTTTTTGGAATTAGGATGATTCATGATATTTAATGAAAGAAAATCATATCTTCGACAATATGTGATTACTCCAATGATATTATTATGATGATAAATTAGAGTGATTGATATTATTTGATGAAAAATATTAAATTTATATTATATGACTATATAATCATATACCTATAATTTCTGGGTATTATATTTATTTCTGGAATATTTTTAGGAATATTAAAAATAATTATATTTTGAATATTATATATTCATTGTTGTGCATTATAATTGAAATTTTAAATTAATGTAGTTTTTCTATTTGAAGGATTAATAATTTTAATAATTATCTTACATTGTGTGGGCCCATTTTTATTTAGATAATTTTTAAATATAACATTATTATATATTGATTATTTTGTGGATTTCTTGATTTAGAAAAGATGAATATAGAGATACATTAATCAGAAACTCATCTTGATTACTCATCATTTGGATCATTAGAAGAGATTTTGTTGAAAATGACTATATTATGTAACTATAATTGTTAAGTAATTACATTTCGTTATGTTCTTAGTCTAGTTAGTAATATAAATTTCCATCATTTGGAATTCCATTTCAGAAAAAAAAATTATTCTTTCCCTTTTATTAATATGAAATCAATGGCATTTAAGAAATCACATATTTATAGTTTTATGATTGTTAAATTAATCATGACCACATTTTCTATCACACTATATTATTCCATCGATCTTAGTATTTTCTTACATATTAATTTTTCACTTACCATCACAATTTTCCAATATGTAATCCTAGTAATCTATCAGTCCAGATGACTATCATACCTCCCATAATCTAATTTCAAGTGTATGTTTTAATAACCCAATTTATGATGTAGGATTTCAAAAAAGTTATTTTGAATATAAAAACCCTAAAAACTTATCCCTAGTCTAAATTTCAAGGATATAATTTCTTAAATGTGGGATAATGTAATAAAATAATATTTTACAAGGAAATATAATTTTTTAGAATATACTATAAAACTCATTGATCTATAATGAAAAACCGAATATTTTAATTCAAATTTGAACATCAAAAACACATTTCTAAATTCTATTATATAAATAGGAATAACTGATTTATGATATATATATATGTATACATATAACTTTCATATACATAATAATGTCATTGGTCAAATCTATGAAAATTTTCAAATAGTAAATAGTAATTTTATTTTATTCATAGAAAAATCATTTTATTAAAAAATATATATTCTTAATTTTTATCAGTAAATATAATAATTAATTTATAGAAAATTTAAAAAAAAAATTAGAAAATTAATTTCATTTTCAAAATGATCTTGTGGAAATTTTATTTTCGTGAATCATTAAACATATTTATAAATTGTTGATTTTTTAATAGATACTAAAAAATAAAGATTTAGAATTTAAATCATTATCATTTTAAAAGTTGTAATAAATTAAAATGTTATAATGTATTAACATTAAATATTATCTAATTCTTATTGATGTGAAATAATCTAATTGTGTTATTTATAATGAAAATAATACTTGATTTTTGAATAAAAAGATTATATTTAAAATATACATTTTTTTAGAAAGCCATTTTTTCATATTTTATGCTCTAATTTTTAAATAAATTTACTCAACGGTGTTTTTTGAATATTATTTTAAATACCATATTTTTAATATGTGGTTCTAAATTTCGTAAAAATGACCATTTAAATTTTGTTCTATATGAATTGTAACCTTCATATTAGTTCTACGATAGTAAGGGTAAATTGTGTTATTAAATATAAAATAATATAATAATAAGTAAAAAATGACCCTAAAACATTCATTAATATTATTGTTTAAGTCTATATTTTACATAATCATTTAATAATCCTTTATATTTCTTTTTGTTCCTATTTTAATAATATTATGACTTTATAGTATATTATTTCATGAAAATTGTACCATTTCACACTCAAATTTTTAAAAATAATTATATTTTTACATAGAAATTACCAATGTATAATTTATGTTATATGTAGTATTTTTTAATATAAAGGATATACTATAACCATTAGAATTTATTTCTGGTCATTTGTGAACAAATAATGACCTTAAATATTTTCACAACACATGAATATGAATTATCATTTTAAGGAAAAAATAAATAATATCAAAAATATATGAAGTAATATAAATTTAGATAAATAATTTGTTCCATTATTTTCCAAGTACATGTTAAGGATACAATATTTCTTACATGTTTTATTGATTTCATTAAATCCATAGTAATGAATACTTCTAAAATTTTATCTAAATGATATTTTAATATAGTTGTGGTTTTATTATATGATACAAAATTTGAAAAAAATATAATATTCTACCAAATTACTTTGATATGGACTATAATATGATATAGGGTCCATTTGTACACCTTTCATAAAAATGTAGTAACTATCTTGACCCTCAGGGATTAAAAAAACCATATTGGCAAGGTATATTTAAAAAATAGTTAGCAATTGATTAAATCGAAAAGATATTGTAAAAATGTCATAAAAATATATTTATTTTTGTTGGATGATATTATTCACAACAAAATTAATTCAATATTTGAAATAATAAATTTTAGAGGAATTTGTAATTGAATATTAATATTTATTAATTTAATATTTTTAGGAATCTCAATCATACCCCTCCCCTCTCTTATTAATGTTAAGAACTTCTTCAAATTTATTAAAAATTAGAAACACTTTTTTTACAGGAGATTACCAAATAACATCTTGGAATATATCCTCAAATTCAATATGTGTTATGTTATATAGAACAAAATCCATAGATGTTAAACAGTGTTAAATAAATGAGGTTGTTCAAAGAAGATATTTTCTTTTTAATTGACCATTTTTTAGTTTATTTAATTATTCCCCTCAATAAAATATTCACATACCAAACTATGGTTTTGAAAAAAATAAAAAACATATAATTATATTTTATAATATTAATATAATTACATATATCCATCTATAATTCCACCATAGGTGAAATGAAACCATCTTTTATGTCTTCAGATAACTATAACCTCATGACAAGATTTAATTCACTTTCCATCAAAATCACACATAAGATGATTAATATTATGGAATTAATGTCATTATATGATATCAATGATTTTTTTTCATTTTAATATATAATATACTTTATTTCCAATCAATTCACTTAATAATGATAACATTGTTCATGCAGACGTGTAGACTATAACCTACATGAAGACTTGTGATATGTTTTTCATCACCAAATCATAAAGTTGTTATATATAATTATATTAAATGTGATAATATTATATTTATAACACTAATTTTTATTTAAATATAAATTAATTATTTCCATTTTATATAATCGTCATTGAAAAAATGAAACGTAACATATGGGCTCATGTGCCCTATTATTTCAATGATTTTAACATAGTTCATTTTTCATATACTTAATTAATAGTTTTATATAATACTGTAAATGGTACATAAAAAATCCTAATTATGTAATGATTTTAATTATATTGATTATGGAATAATGTCCACTTTCACCAGATTCGACATATGATGTCATTTCTAACATAATAGCTGAATTTTATCAAAAATAAAAACATGGATTTAATTAATTAATTAATTATATATAACATGGTAATGATTAATATAATGGACTACTGAACATGAAAAAAAGACAATAAAAATTTATAATATTAAAATAATATTGTTATTACTAATTATATTGAATTTATTTGATGAATTGAACTCAAGGAAATGTACATTATTTTATAAACCATCATTTATTGTTTCACAAAAATATATATTTTTCATACATATCCATATCTTATGAAAGTGATTTAAGATAGGAATATTTTATTGTTCTATTACTTTTAGGTGATTTTTCCCCATGATATACTATTTACAAAATTGTTTGAAATGAATCTACTTATCATTTTCCATACATTGTAAATTGTGAATTTCCTGAAAAATATATGGAAGAAATTATATTAACATATACGATATGAATATAATTTTTTCCCATCATGAGGACTCAATGATTTGATGTTTAGTTTTTTAGATACTCCATTTAAAATAAAAAATTTCCTATTTATTTATTCAATTTTTAATCTTGGAAAATTTTTTATACAGAAAATGGTATTTTGAAATACAAAAGTGATTTTAAAAAATGTTTAAATTTTATTTTAGTGTTTATATTCTCGATATAGTCATTTTAAAGTTTTTAAACGTTTTAAGACCAAATATAGGTTATAAAAATTCCATTATATCTTGTATATTGAATGTTCTGAAATAGATCTTTGATGCACTGCGTAATGATTATGTTCTTTAGATATATTTTTTGGAAGTCATTTGTGTGGAAAAGCAAATTGCGAGGGTTCATGTATGGGTTTCAGAATAGTTCATCAAGGATGATGTCCCATGTAACCAACATGACTTTTATATTATCATTAATGATGTTTCATGAAAATTATTTGATATCAAATATTAAAATAATTATTTTCCAAAGGAAAAAAATTCTATCATGGGATAAAAAATGATTATTTTTAAAAAATGGGTTTTCATGGATTCTCATGATTTTCACTATACTGACATATTTCGTCTTCTTATACCTCGTAATGATATTTTTTTTCTTATCATCCGTTGTTTTAGAATTTTATTCAAAGAAATTAATTATGTGTATATTGTAAGAATATATATTTTTAAAATTCATTAATATTTGTCATAAAAATTTTTGATTTAATTTTTTCTTGAAAAATTAATAATTTCATTTGAATTATGCCCCTCAATAGAGAGGTGAATCGAGTTCCTATAAAAATTTATATAGAAAATTTTAATAAAAAGATTCCCCCAATTCAAAAATAATAGTCTTCTTAATCATGGTAGTGAAATTATAATATCTTGAATGTTCAAATAGTTTCTTTGTAGATTGATTAATTATCAGTTATAACAATATAAGATATTGATAAAACATTTTAAACTACTCAAATACGGACAAAAAGTTATAACTACTATCCAAGGCTGACTATCAATGTAAAATTTAGTTTCCTGAAATATAAGTTAAAACTGATAAAGGATAAAATTAAAAACACAATGGATATAAAACTAGTGGTTCAGTCTCAAGCAGAGACTTAGTCCTCTCCAGTCGGTGATCACCTTCCCCCAAGAAATCTATAAAGATAAAAATATTTGATCCACACCCATGATCAGGGCTAACTATAGTACACCAGACTATCTTCGTCAAAATTAATCTACCACAGTTCTTTGTGGGAAAAAATACAACCTGGTCACATGGAACCTCTTCCATAGTTCTACATGGGATAAAATACTGTACGAAGACAGTTGTGTGAGGAAACCTATTATCATCCAGTTTAGTGTAAGAGACAATGTGATTTTTTAGTACATACATGCACACTACTCAAAAGTAAAGTAAAATAGTAAATAGATCGTATAATATAATAAGAATAGCATATAAATGCTCTAATTGTTATGCAATTTAGCTATAGACTCTTTGATGTATCAAATTTGAAGCTCGAGTTCTCTTAAGGAATTGGACACTAAAAATAGTTTGTCGAGAATAACAGTGTTTTGATTTCAAGGAGGGTGAGATGTTCTTATCCATTGGTTTTGATGGATACAGTAGAGATGATGGAACTATGACGAACATCATTTTTCTAGTTCACAATAAGATGGATTGAATAATTCCATGTGTTCTTCCTTTCTGTATGTTTCTTGTGGCAGTTTTCTTGTATCTTATTGTGTAGAAGTTTATGTGTGTGTATCTCTTTCATGAAATCTTCACTGTATATATATTCTTTTAACCCAAAATGTACATCTTTGAGGCTGATAAAATTATTCATATTTCTTAATTCCTCATTTATGATGTCTGAAAAAAAGAATTAAATTATAATAGGGAAATTATAATTCTCAAAATATGACTGTTAGAAGTAATTTTAAATAAAAGAAATTTTAAACAATCTATCAATGAGTCCTTGTTTAGTATCTCTTTTTTTTGTCGAATCATTACATCAGTGATTCATTCTATCGATCATTTTATGAATTAGTTACTCATCTCAACTGACAGTGAGTCCTTGCATCGGTACCACCATGCGTCATTTAGTACATTCTCATTGGTTATTTTTTTAGTTGGTTGATCAATTATAGTATTGTTGATATAGTTGGTCTGTCTGTTTGTTGATTGCACTGTCAGTGATTCGTTATTTCATTATCTCCATGTGTTGGTATCACCATTAGTTGGTAGCAACATGCATCAGAAGTTCGATTGAGTTGCCAGGGACTCATTTGAGCTATCAATGTCTCATTCTTTCAGTCAGTGTAAGTCTGTTGTACTTAGAGAATATTTTTTCGTGGATAGTCTTACGACATAAATAGTTTCAAAAAGTATCAAATCTATATGTGATCATAGATAAACATAATTTAAAATATTGAAACTCAAATAATCATGATTGAAATTTTTATACATGATTGATTAGAATTGACAATATTTGTGATTATTAACACAATTAATACAATAGAGGGTGACCAATAGTCTCTTATGGGCCAAAAATATCCCCCCTTTTTATGATCACAAATCATGGAGTTTTTTAGTACAATCAATTGATGTGGAATGAAATTTTTCTACTTTTCATCTCTCACTATAGATTACTATTCACAATATATAGATAAGTTTCTGAGGTAAAATAAATAGAAATGATATTAATGAATAAATAAAATATTTAAGATATATATATAAGGTAAAGTAAATATGGATAATTACAAGGACATCTCCCCTTTTGGGATTATAAAAAATTTCAAGGTGAGCTAAAACTATTCTCCCCCTTTGGAGTATAAGAATGAAGGAAACATGTAGTAATGAAATAAAAAGAATCATAGAATAATATATTGAAGATAAATAGATGAAATTTTTAAACCAAAAAATTCCATTAATCAATAATGTAAAATGTGTTAAGTATCTTCATGAAAAAAATAATGACAGTAAATAAAACATTCCTATCAAATAATGATCCACACTACGGATCTGGATTAAGGGGAACCTTCCCTTTCATAGAGGGATAGATAGAGGGTCTAGTAAGAGGTTGTGGAGAAGCTATAGGGTTAAAAGAAAACTCAAGAGGATGTAGAATCACTTCGTATAGAATATTTGGTTCAAGGCTAGGTCTGTGTTGGGAAAACAAAAGAGGTTGAATCAATTCGTGGATCACTAGGAAAATATGATCTATGGCTAGAGAAACTGATATCCAAGGTGGAGGTACTGATTTCTTATGTCCATGAGGTTCAAAAACATGCACTAAAATCACATCACTTTGTACACAAATGTATGACTTTAACAGTTTGATGAAATCCTAAATTATATCACCACCATACTTCATTCCATTATAGAAATCATATTTATTATCCTTGAACATGTCCAAAAGAGGGGTTATGTTTTTCAAATTATTTACATGATCATTGAAATATCAGATCACAAGAGGAAATGATAGGTTTTAGTCAAACACTTGAACAGACATGTCAATTTGTTCTTTGTAATGATCATATTGAAATAGTAGTCCACTATTTCTATGATCTAATCATTTGAAGTATCAGCAATTTTGGAATAGGTTCTGACCATATCATGAAGATGATTACTATTTTTGTGAATCTTATCGTTGTTGAAAAAACCTGAAGCATCAATGAGTTCTTGGAGCACTTCCCTTACAACACATCAAACTTCCTCAATGTCTAATGTTTGATAATTCTGACCTGTCATAGAAGGAATATTAGTAGGAGTTGAGTTATGAGTTATCAATGAATTAATAATAGTCTCCACGCAACCATTGTACTCTCAAGTCAATGTATATATTATAGAAGCAATCCTAGTCTTTTATTTTCTCAAATTGGAAGTGCATGGAAAAAATTTCTCTGATGTTATAATTAAGTTGTGTTGAATCTCCTGTATCTCTGTTTTTGAAACATTAGTTTCATCTGCCTCACTTATACCCACTGTCTATCATGGAATAGAAATTGCTTACCCAAATTTCCTCATTCCATCTGTTGATGATCTGAGAGAGTTTAATTAATCAAAAAACACTGTGTTTCTCTTCTAGATGATTAAATAAAAGGTACCATATGATATTCAATCAATATACAGACAACTAAACAAACTTCTTCTATAAACCTTTCAAAATATGACTTAGTCACAGAGTCACTAGGAATGGTCTCAGCTACTAATTCACAAGAAATGCGTACAAAATCATCTTTATTTTTGTATTAAAAATCTAATACCCATGATACATATATAAAATTTTATTCCCATTCAACCATTACATCATCATTCAGAGGATTTAGAGTGTCAAGTCTTACTCTTCTAATTTGATTTTCATAATTAGCTTCATCTCCCCTTTCTTGAGACACCCACCATATCTAAGCTCTCCTTGCTATTTTCTCACCTTCCGCATGAGGTATCCTTATTTCATATATTAACTAAAGTACATGAATTGCCTAATATTCCACTTCATAGAGAACTTTATCATTTTCTATTACTTCAATAATAACTTTAGGAGGTTCTTGCTACTATACCTGATCCACATCTTGAAATATTTCAACATCTATACCTTGAACTCATATATGAAAATCACATTCACTATCACTACATTATTCATCATTATGTCCATATATATTCTATTTATTTCCATTTCTTCCATCATTTTCATCACCTTATTCCACATCAGTACCACTTCTACTCTCAGCATCTTTCCATCCTTCTTCTTCTTCTTTATCATATCCACTAGATCTACTTACATATGTCACACTCCCTCAAACATTCATATCCTCATCTCTATTTTCTTAATGTGTGGAATTGGTAGAGATTAGTGAAAATGGATGCCTTGGTGGTCAAAAAGAAAGTTCTTTTTCAACTTCAGTGGTGTTAGTATCACTCCTTTCCTAGATAGGTAACCCTTGATCTCTAACTAGAGTGGTTGGACCTTCTTCCTATTATAATGAGTAAACAACTTCCTCATCTAGTCCCAGACCACGATAATTCATATTCATATTCCTTGTTGGATATTTCATAGTAATTAACATATCATAAATATTATCATCATCTCTATCCCATTCCATCTTCCATGGGTTCTAGTTGATTTTCATCATTTTATAGATCTCTTTTCTGAGGCACATCCCACTACACTCAGAAACAACTTCTTCTCCCTCATTAATACAAGCATTAACATTTATCATATCTGAGATTAACCTATGATAGAATAGGTAATTTTTTTGTAAGAAGGATGGATCATTTCATTCTTATTCACAAAAATATATCTCCACATATTTGCCTTAATCCCTTTTTTGAGCAGATAATAAAAGTACACTTCTTGATACTTCAGTAATCTAATTTCCCCATTCCTAGGATAGATTTGAGGATTAATTAACTTGAAAAATATTCTAATTTCTCTATATAACATTGTATAAATAGGTCTTTTTTCTCATCATTATTTGTAAGCTCCTTCAGAGCTGTCTCAAAGAAGAAAATATCATTATCAGGTTGAGAGGTACCTTGATAATCATCAAACACAACCTAATGAGGTAAATTAAGACAATAATCCCATTGTCTTTATTAGAATGAAATTTTATTTCCTCTAACTATGGACATAATCCAAGAAATGTGACTTCCTTACTCCCAAAACTCCAAATTCATGTAAAATTCATGAACTATTTACAGCTAGAAGGGACTTTCATTATCGAAGAAAAACTGAAGACATCCCTAATCTTGTATTACCTTGAGCATTAAATTCTTTCTTTCTAATATCCATTCCATAAGAACCACTATTTTTGGAGTTACAATAGTTCTCTTTAGAGCAGGATTCACCGGTACATGAGATTTTCTTGATTCCCCTCCATATTTCATAGTTTCATGAGATTCACCAACATCAATATATTGTTTCCATGCATCATTCCCATAGTTCTATTTTATGGTCATATGGTGATAGGTCTATGGTAGAGAAAAAAACAATTGAGTGATTGTATGGTCAAAGGAATAGTGTGCATCAATGAGCATTTATATCATTTAGGGCGTTTTAAATGACATAATCATGAAATCATGAACATGGGTCAATAAAATAAAGGAAACTATGTCGTTTTGTTAAAAAAAATAAAACGGGTAAATGCAGTGGGTCATCAGTTTCATCATGAAATATTTTTTATAACACTACCAGTGTCATCGTTAAAATCATTCAGTGTCATCATGATAGGGTATCAACATGAAAAAGAATCAGTGTCGTCATGACAAATATGTCGACAAGACAAAGTTATCTTTGTCGATATGACATTGTCTACATCATACTGTCAAGGTCAGCATTGAACTAACTGTTCAACTTTGTTAGTGTTGGTTTTACAACGTCAATTAAAATTATCACATGAATTACAATATAATGCCTTATATATTTACCATTCCAAACTAATGTTTTATGTATTTCATTCTTTCAGTTTTCAATGTCTTAGTGAAAATGTCAGGAAGATGATGTTCAGTTCCAAGTAACATTAAAGTTATATCAATTTTTTGATAAAGGTATATCCAAATGTGATGCCTTAAATCTATGTGTTTTTTCCTATCATATGAAACAAGATTATTAGATTTATTAATTTCACTTGTGTAATCATAATTTATAGGTACATTTATAAATTGATATCTATAGCATAGTAATATGTGTTTAATCTATAAAAATTGTGAACAATAACTACCAGCAACAATGTATTAAGCTACAAAATTTTATAATGCACCAAAATTTTGTTTATTACTAAACTATGAAACTAGAGACTTGTGAAACAAAGTGACATGTTCTAGAGGTTCTTTTTTTTATATCTTACACCCATATAATTCAGCATCTAAATAACTCAATAAATCAAAAGGATGGCATGTAGTATAGAATAATAATATATTTCGTGTATACATGAGGTATTTGAAAATCATTTTGTTAGAATTTAAATGACATTTTATTGGATTTTCTTTAAAATGATAAAACATTCACACAATAAAAATAATATGTAGCCTACTAGTAGATAAGTAGAGTAATCATCCAATTATTCTTCTGTAAGTGATTTGATCAAAAAATTTACCATCTTCGTCATGGTCAAACATACAAGTGGTACTTATCATAGTGTAACTATACATTTTTTTTCAAAGAAAATTATTTTTAAAAGATCATTAGTGTATTTAGATTGATTCAAAACTATATATTCATTGTTTTGAAATGATAAAAATCCAATAAGGAAATTGAGTTCACCCATTAATATCATTTCAAATTCACTTTTCATCATATATTAAAAATACAAACAAATATAATTTTGAAAAGGTCTTAAAATAATTTCATGTACATAAATTTTTATTACTAAAACATCCTAGGAAATTCATTTTATAATGTTATTAGGATCAGCTATAAAATTTGTTATTCCTTTAGAAGTAAGAAAAGTGTTGAGCCTATCATACCATGCTCTTGGATATTTCTTTAAACAATATAAAGATTTTAATAATTTAAAAAATATTTTGAAAATGAGGGATTGTAATACCAAGGTGTTTTTAAAAATTCATACTCGACTATATATCCATTTAAGAATACACTCTGGACATCCATTTGATAATTTCTGAAATCTAGATGTGATGTATAGGCATGTAGGATTATAACAGCCTCAGGCCTAGCTACTGGTGAGAACATTTCCTTATACCAAATTACTTCTTATTGACTATAAACTTGTGCAACCAATATATCGTTGTTTCTATATAAGTTACTAGATTCATCTACTTTATTCATAAACACCCATTTAGTACCTATAGTTAAGGTGACTTTGGGTATATCATGAAGATTCCTGAATTTGTTTCTTTCAAACTGATTTAACACTTTTAGCATAGCCATAACCCAAAATCCATCATTGATATCATCATTGATTTTCTCGTTTTTAAAATGTGATAGAAATGCTTGATGTTCAACCTAATTTCTGATAGAATCTATAGTCTGATTTCCATTGTATAAATATCTAATTATTTATTTAAGGTATAATTCTTTAGAGTTCTAATAGGTCTAAAAAACAAAGCTCTAGTTACTTCAAGTTTTATAACAGTTTTAAGTTCATTATGACTAGAATCTGGAAAATGTAGAGAACTAGATTTTTTAATAGATTTCTTCACAAGATGTTCATAAGAGTTCTTATTGATGTTCTGGTTTGAAAATTCATCTCAACATCATTTAAAAAGGTTTTTGTATAATGTGGATCTATCTCGTCAAACATGAAATGCATAGATCCATCAACATATTTTGTTATCTAGTTGAAGACCCTAATGGATTTACTGTAAATTTAATAAACAAGGAAAATTCATTCATTACATGCGGAGGAAAATTTACCCAGATTATCCATAGTGTTGTGAATATAGACTTTAAAACCAAAAAAATTGAAATAGATAACATTTGGTTTTATATTGTTCCAAAACTCATAAGGATTTATTTTAAGGATAAGTTTAATCATAACTCTATTTGTTATATATAATAATGTATTGACAACTTTTTCCCAAATGTATATCGATAGGTCATACTCATTAAGGATGGTTCTAGCAGTTTCATACAGGGTCCTGTATCTTATTTCTACAAATCTATTTTGTTTTGGTTTACTAGGATGAGAGAAGTTATGACTATAGATATATTTTGAGAAAAAGGATTCATACTATAGGTTCTCAAACTCACAACCATGGTAACATCATAGGGATTATTTCTAATAACACTCTGTTTTCTATAGTCCCTGTATATGTGATGAAATTAGATAAATCATTACATTTGTGATCCAAGAATAATGACTAAGTATATCTAGAGTAGTCATATACAAGAAAATATACATAGTGATTCCCACATATGTATGAACCTGTAGAAGGTCCAAACAAGTCCATGTGAACCAACATGAGAGGTTGGTAATTTGAAACATCATTCTATGGTTTGAAAATGATTTTGTGTTGTTTACCTTTTTTATAAGGACTATCGAATTTGACATTTGGAAACTCATATTTTTTTAGATTCTTAAACATGACTTTTTTAGTAAGTTTTCTATGTGAGTTTACATTGTTTTTTCCTAATCTCCTATGATAATTCCAAGATTCTTTAAGAAAATAAATCATGAAATAAACATTTTTCGATGTTAAATAATCTATATTAAGAGCATAAACATTTCAATTTTTAAGAGAAGGAAATACTAACATTTTTTATAGTTAAACACATTGCATGAATCATATTAAAATTTAGAATTATAAAATTACTATATAACTAATTGAAACTATGTAGATTTTATTTTAATTGAATATAAAAGATTACTTTTGAAAAAAGAACTTAGTTAGAGTTAACAATATAGCCAAGGCTAATGATTTTTTATTTAGCATGGCCACCAAAGGTAACAGGACCACCATCAGTATTTATCTTGTTCTTGAAGCATGAGTAATCTCTTGTCATGTGTCATGAACACTAACTTTCCATGTACCAAAATCATTTAAATGATATCAGGAAATATTTTTCCTTTTAAACACATTGGACAAAAAATGATTTTGGAAACCATATTTTGTTGGTTCTATTAAAATTAGTAATAAGAGATTGGTAACCAACATTTTCTTCTTTGGATTCCTATAAGTAGCATGGAAGGTATTTGAAAAGTAAACAATATTTTTCCCATAAAAAATGAAACAATTGAATATTTTTCATAGCTAGAATTAGAATATAATTTTACAAAACAAGACATAAAATTGGATTTCCTAGATTTTCATAAAAAAGAGTTTTTCATAAATTCCTCTTTCCAAGTTGATATCATATTCTATTAGTATACTTAGGAGTTACTTCTTTACCGAGAATTTAAACTAAATTTTATTTTCCATTGGTAAATATTTCTAGATCATTTTATAATTTATCATTTGATAATTAATTTCATTATTATCCATATGAAGATGAGAATTTTTAACTTTTTCTACAACATGCTCAGTTTTAACAATTGTAGTTAAAGTATTTGATTTTCCAGTGTTTTCTATTTCATCTATTAATGAATTACCATGGTCGTCTAGAATTTTTCAATATTAAAATTTTTTATCATTTTAAATATTTAATAAATAACATTAATCTCTAGAATAATAAGAATTATTTTTAGGAGAATTTAGTGTAACCATAGATGTGTTTATTAGGAAACCCATATTTGACTTATTATCATTTTCATCATGAGAGGATTTTGAGTCACATGATCTATACATAGATGAAATCCAAGTTTCCTTCAAGTTCTTTTTATTCATTATATCCTTATCATCATAATTTTTCTCTTCCATTAGCTTCTGACAGTCGTATTTACATGTCACATACTCTTACATTTATAACAGATCACTTCATTGGAAGTATCACCTTTCTTCCAATCCATTTTCCAATTGCCCTTAGCATTATACATACCTTTGTAGTTAGCATTTCTAAATAAATTCATCTTCCAAAAAAATTTCATAAATCTTATGGATATTTGAGACATCTCTACATCATTGTATGTTGATATTTTTATATCACATGAACTCTTGGTTATATCTTATACATTGTCCATCTGTTTGGAGGTAGTAGATTTGAAAGCAATAGATTTTTTGGGGTTCATCATCTACTTCTCTGTTCACTTTTAGTTCTTCCTTGTACATAATTATCATTACTATTATATCCTTTTCTAGATACATGATAATGTAACAGGATTATCTCATTTATACAGAAGTTCCTAACGATCTATCGAGTAGGTATATGAGTATTCTCTATATTTTCTAATTGGTTGTTTTATTCTTTCCCAAAGAGATCATAGTCTTAACAATTTCATTAATCCTAAGATATATATTAGAAATTTGATCATCAAGCTTCATTTTAATGTTATAATATTTAATACTACATGTGTTAAGTCTCATTTCGTTAACAATAAGGGGTTTATCATGTGAAATAGATAAAGTATACCAAATTTCATTGGTGGTTTTACATAATGAAATTCAATTAAACCCTTCATCACCAAAAATAGTATAGGGAATTCATGGATTTGTAATTATTTTTATAAAAACCTTTATATGGGTCATCCCAAATATTACTATCAATAAAAGGAATCTTACATTATTCCATTATTGAAGAAAAAATCTCAAAACCCATATTTTCTAGGTTCATTTTGATTGTAATTTTCCAATGTGAATAATTTTTTCCATTAAAGAATGATGTTATTTTGGTAGCATCACCTTTCAATATATTTTCCATAATGAAGAAATAGGATTTTAAATGACTACAAATTTTGAACTAATATATATTTAAATATATTTAAAATAAAACTAAAACCACAGTTGAAAAATATTTTAAAAATAATTTTAAAATTTTAAAACCACCCACTTTAAAATAGCCTCTAAAACTATATGTTTATTGGATTTAGAAAATAAAGAGGTAATTGAATTTAATTATGATAAAAATTTCTATAAAAATGTTTATTTAAGATATTACCTTAATTAAAACACATTCTAGTTTTTTATGTTAGTAAAATTATAATAGCTTGTTATTAAAATTGTTTCTCAGAATATTGATTATTTCTTAGTTATAAAAATTTGAAATATTAATAAATCTTTTGAAACTAATCTTATCTGTAAAAACAATTATAACTACTAACCAAGACTAACTATCAATATAAAATTTAGTTTAATGATATATAATATAAAATAGATAAAGTCAATATTAAAAAAACATAGAGGATATTAAACAAGAGGTTCATTATAAAGAAGAGACATAGTTCTCTTCATAGGGAGATCACCTGCCACGATTAAAAATATATATAGAAAAAAAACTTTGATCTGCACCCTAGTTCAGGGTTAACAATAGTACGCCAGACTGTCCACGTCACAATACCTCTACCATAGCTGTTTGTGGGATCAAAAACAACTAGGTCCAAATTATATCTTCCACATTTCTAAATTGGATAAAATACTGTATGAAGATAGTTTGGTGAGGATATCTAGTACCCTCCAGTTTAGTGCTGTATATTGTGTCTGTTTTTAGTATATAAAATAACCCATCTCAAAATTTTAGTAGAATAGTACACACCAAGAATAATATAATAAGAATGGATAAAAATGATCTTTGGGTTATGAAAATCAACTTTGGACTCTCTGATGTATTAGAGTTGAATCTCAATACCTCTTTTTGAAACAGACACTGAAAAAGATTGCCGAGAAGAAGTGTGTTCTATTTTTGGGGACGGTGAGATGTTCTTCTCCTTCGGTTTAGTTGGATGCTGAAGAGATGACAGAACTATGATGAAAAATAGTTATAAGGTTCACAATAAGAAGGAATGAAGAATTACTTGTCTGTTATTTCATTCTGTATGTTTCTTGTGGGGGTTATCCTCATATCTTCTTATGAACGTGTGTATACATGTGTGTCCCATTCATGATCTCTTCTTTGTATATATATTCCTGCTGCCCAACAAAGTTCCTCTTCGAGGTAGATATAGTACCTTATATTTATGAAATCCTCATTTAGGATTTCTACAGAAAATCATTAAATTAATTAGGTGCATTAAAATACTCAAAATATAACTCTTAATAGTAATTTTAAATAAAATAAATTCTAAATATTATATCGGTGATTCCTCAGTCAGTATCTCTTTCTCTTGATGACTCATTCTATACATGTTTCATTATGATAGTATTTCCATGTGTCATTGATTCATCTTAACAAATGGTGTGTCCTTGCATCGGTAGCAACATATGTCGGTAGGTACAGTTGTATTGGTATGTCCTTTTGTCAATAGGTCAAATTCACAATTGGCGAGACATTCAGTCTATTGCTGTGTCGATATCACTATCATTGATTCATTGACATAGTATCTCAATTTTTTTGTAGCAACATGCATCACTAACACTATGAGCTGGTAGGACAATTAAGCTGTTTGTGAGTCATTTGAACAACCAATGTCTTATTCATACTGTTGGTGTCAGGCTGCTATACATTGAGTATATTTTTTCTTTGACATTCTAAGAACATAATTAGTATCAAAATGTATCAAATGTTTATGTGATCATTGATAAACATAACATCCCATATTGAAAATTAAATAGTCATGATTGAATTTTTTAGAAATTATTAATATGAATTGACATGATATGTGATGATTAAACCCATCAATACTTGAGAGGGTGGCCAACTGTCTCCTATGGGCCAATAGATACTAAAAAGAAGTATCCATTTTTTTATATAAGAGTTTAATATCAAATTTTATTAGTACATTCTATAAAACTATAATACTAAATGATCTTTGAAAAAAAGATAAAATTTTCATGCCACATGAATATGTAATGATTAAGGATGGGTTATTATAGTTACCTATTGTGGATTTATAATAAAGAGAGGGTGAAAAAAGAAGATACCCTAAAGTCAACATTCCAAAATATATATGGGAATGTTGATTTTCTTTAATTCATTTTATTAACTAATAATCATAATATATTTATTTATTTAATTAGTATAGTCATTCGGGACTAATTTTATAAATTTTTGAATAATAATATTATTTTTATTCAGAAATAAAGTAGAAATCATTACGAAGCTGAGTAATATCTATAGAACATAGTATAAACTTTGATAAAATAGAATAATTTTGGTAAATTCATTAAATATGAGTTCTAATTGAATTATGTTGCTTTATTCTGAGATTTTATGTCTAGTGAAGGGATCATGGTTCATATAGAAAAGGACAAGGTCATAGAGTACGGTCCTTTTCCCCTAAAAAATAATGATATTTTTAGTTTCATTTTTAATGATGGATAATATATAAGGTTTTAATGAATATTTTTATCTATTTGTTACTTAGTAACCAATATAACATGAAATTATTATATTTTTATCTATAAAAATTATTTTTAAGAATATATTGATGAACTAAAGAAGTAGTGGGTTACTACAGCTTTGTTAAATTATCAATCTTATGGGGAATGTTTTTTTTATAGTGATTCACCATTGAAATTAAATTTCTATGTTACATGTAAAAAATTATATATCTATTTCCTATGAATCTATATATTTAAAACATCATTATAAGAATTTTTATACAAATAATTTAAAGATTTCTATAGTAATTAGTTCTTTGAATATATGGAAATAATATCACTAATGTGAGAAGAGTGATATATACATAGAAAACTAAGGTCTAAATTATATACTGGCATAAAAGGAACTGATCATGAAACAAATGACAGTGTCATATATTTTTATGGAGTATAATGGAAATATTCATTATCAATGTGGTAATTGTTTTGATATTGTGTTGAGTTGGAATGAAACTAGACTTATTATAATTATGATGGTTGAAGTGGAACAATTAATGAGGGACATGTAAATTGATTAATTTTATGTCATTTGGAGTGGGATATCATTAATCATACATGAAATCATTGATCAATTATCTACTCATTAGGGAATATATAACTAAAAAATATATAATCATATGTTACAAAATATGATTACTATTTTAAAAATGGGATGATTTAGGAGTTTAATTTTTCCAATGTCTGAGTGTATGGATTTTGTAGAATTATTTATATCCTATATGTTAAAGAGATTATCAGAAGCTGGTGAATGAATCTCACAATAATTCATTCTCCAAACACCTTATAAGAAAAAAACTTTCTATGGATACCCGAGATCAATAATGGTGGGATAAGAATAATAAGGGTATTTTAATTATATTTCTATATGTTTATTATTCCTCTTTAATATGGAAGAGATAAAACTAATCAAAGTTGTGTTATAACTAGTCCCAATACCAATATTGTTGTGGGAAAACATCCATACATACAATTTTCGTATACTTCCAAATACATCTAGGGAAATTATTCCTTATGGATAATTATAGATATATTAAAAAAATTACCATTTTATCAAAACACATTAATATTTCCATATTGAGTACGTTGATCATCCTTATATTTGCGATGTAATGAGTCTTTATAGAAAATAACTATTAATAATTTTTAATTGACATCATGGATGAACATATATATTTTGGAGAAAAATAAAAATTTCATTGAATATTGAATTCATACATATGAAATCTTATCACACACTATCTAATTGGATGTTTTATAGGACTATTTAGATAGTAGAATACATGAAATGTGATTGGTCACATGATATTCAAGGGACTTTTGACAAAATTCATCCATGTTCAGAAATTTCCTATAAAAATATATATCACATGATTTTTCCAATGGATTTTTAGGAAGTAATATAAGTGAATATGGGTAAAAACCTAATGTTTTCTATGAAATCTAGAAAGGTAAATCGATTAATACCAACAATTATGAATGATACTAAAGAGAAAATACATGTAAATAAAAAATATATAAAATTTAATCATTTTCCATAATAGAATTATTGTATATATCAAGTAACATACAAATAGCACCATGAAAGGTGTCATGTAATTTTAAAACTATTACCATTGAATAGATTTTTGATATTTGGAATGGATGTGATGCTAAATCCACTATACATTGGAAATTTAGAGATTTTGGTGCATTTTGGATTTGTTTCATATCAGCTAAGACTATATCTAAATAATTACATGGTTTTTGAAATCATCATTATGTAGTTTTTTTGAATGTATACTTCAAACCCAATATGAATATGTGTAAAAAATGTACTGTAATATAAACCTGACCTCACATATGTAGAAGAACCAATACATATTCTTCATGAATCAGAAATTATGTACATGAATAAGAGAAATTAAATCTTGAATGTATTACTGGGAAATCACATGTCTAATTTGAAACATGATACCCTAATAAATTGATGAAGTAGAAATATTTCCATAAATTTTTTGTATAGACACATAATTTTAGGATGACATTATCAGTTTTAGAATATAACAACACAATATTTATTTCAATTTTTAGTAAACCAACACATGGTAAAAAACAAATGTTTTTTTATGAATCCCATAGAAAAATATATAAATTTCATATGAATATTACACATAATAAAATAATATTTAATTAAAAAAATTAAAAAATTTAATGGAGTAATATAAAAAATTACATATTTGAAAATAATTTAAACACTACTAGATTGAATTAATCAATGATGATTACTCATCCTATTAAAATTGTAAAAATATATTGAAAAGTTAGGAACATGAAAGATATTATAATGGTTGTTTTAAATAATTTTATTAAATTTTGTGAATGTAGTGGTATTATAATGGTGGATTATCTACATTTTATTAAGGGGAATATAGCCATTAGGATATATCTATTACTGTATAATTTCTTTACAGTTGAAATATTATCCTTAAATGGAAAAGGGAAATGTAATAATACAAAATAGCATATTAAATTACATATTAAATTGTAAATTCTAATGAATTATATAAATTAAATTATTTATAAATATGTTATTTATGAATCAATACATATTATATTATAAATAAGATTAAATTTTTTATGTGAAGAAATAATTTCATTTTTTTAAAATAGTTTTTTTCAAAAGTAAAAAGAATTTTTATTTTAAATAATATATCTCAAAAATATTAATTTTAATTTAATATAATAAATATTTTACATAATATCAATATGAAAAAACTTAGTTATGGTAATTATTTTATTATTTTATAATCTAAATTATTTTTCACTGAAGAACAAAAATAGATTTCTTGTATTATTATTTTAGTAAAATTTATTATAATGAATAAGAAATTAAAAAATATTAATCCATTGCTAATAATCATTTATATTAATAATATAATTAATATTATTTAACAAAAATTATTTTTCAAAAATATAATCAACATTCTAAATATGAATGTGAATATTAATCATTCAAAATACTTATTTTTTATGATAATTTAATTTTTTCATGAAAAAAAAAATTGTTTATCAAAATAAAATATTTCAAAAACCCACTTATCTATTTCATATTTTATTATGAAAATCCAAATTATTCCCTTGCAAAATAGATTTTCTAAAACATAAATGTCCAAGAATGTAATTTGATAAATTATAAAAAAATTATCCTCAAATTACTATAAATACCTAAAACCATGCCACATTTCATTCACTCCCAATATACACAACACTGCTCTCCAATTCTTATTATCTCACTATCCATTTGCTGACATAATCATGTTCTTAGAGAATCACTCTTCTATGTTTATGATATGATACAAAAAGTAAAATATGCCTTTTATCTCTGTTTTTCCCCCATTGCAGATAGTTATATGATTTAATTTTTATCATCTTCTTATTATTTTTTATAATTCCATTTCATTGAAAATATTGTTCAATAAATGTGATTCATCAATTATCTCTTATTAAGATCAATTCATAGTCTAATATTTATACATGTCATTCTCATGGAACCATTAATTTGAATATCTACAATTCCATTTAAATATTTGGAATACATAAACCTATCTGTATTCAAGGTCATTCATGAACATTTAAATAAACATAATTTATTATGGATTTCAATGTGTGAATCATGTATTGCCACTTATGGGTTAATAATGAAAAATGTTTATACTATATAAAAACTTATGTACTCAATTATATTATTTGAAACCCATTCATTATTCTTCATGGGTTATTAATGAAATATTTTTATCATGAGATATAATTTATATGTTGCATATGAATTTGGAAATATTAAGGTTTCACATTGATATTTTTTGAATGAGTTGGTTAATAAATCAATATCTAAACATGTAATTTTTTACTATGGTGAATAACTATGTTATTATGTTTACAACACCTTGGTAACAAACCATAGTGATATGATTGCGAATTAGTATGTTTTAATGTAGTAGACACGTTTTCAAATTCTGAATCACAAATTTTTTGTTTTACCTCTTTTAGGCATCTTGTTTTATCCATGATAATCACTCATGTTTCATTTTATTTGTTTCTATTATTGGGATATATGCTTATCAATTTTTGTTATTGTATGTCCCTTGGAAATCTCGTAATGTTTGGTAATATAAGAGGTGATAATAATTATTTATTTCAAGAGGATAAATATAGGTCATTGTTTGCATTTTACATATATACTACATATATTTTTTTACTATTTTTTGTTAAAAATAACCTAAAATATCCTTTTATTATTTTTAATGTAATATTTTTGAAATGAATTATATTTATGATAATGTATAAAAAAATATAGGTTAACTTATTAATCCTCCTTATATTACTTCCATATCATAAATGTTTTCATTAAATACAAGTGAATATGGTCTAAATTAATATGTGAAATCCTCTTATATCATTATCTAATATTCATCATGTCCAATATTATTGTTCTTTCTCCCACAAAAATATTTTTGAAAAATATTTTTGAACATTGATTTAAATAATCCAATGTTAGGATATCAATTCATTTTTCATTAAATTACATCCACATTGACAACTAAAAATAAAAATATGTTTTCCCAATCATATATTCAAAAATTATATACACAATAAGCATTATTATTTTATATGAAACCAAAAAAATTGATTATATCATCAATTGATAACATCCAACTCTATGAAGCGTTATATGATTCATAAATGCATTATAGTAAGTTATATAAGTCCATACAAACATTTGGATACTCAAAATTATTTTGATGCATTATTTATACATACTCAACTAAATTAGAATTAATGAAAATATTTTTGAAATTCATTTGATATGTCACATAATCATAATGAGTTCATATGGAAATAATAACTAGACAACAATTATTGTTGTTTATATGGTAAAGTATTCATTGTAGTTAATACTATGAATTTTTTATACCGTTCTTCCACCAAGTTAGATTTACCGGTCAACATTTTACCATCTATCTCATCCAATATGAACAAATGACTCATAATCATTTGATATCATCCCATTTTTTCATTAAATAACTTTTTACATTTGTTTTTATACATGGTGTGTCTTATATTTTATAGAATCTATCTATATATTATAATTAGTGGTTTAAATATTCTCTTAATAGTTAATAGAATTATTTTCAATGAGTGTTGTATTATCATATTTTCATATAATAAATCCAAATCTCACATGCATCATAATTATTACATCAAAAACATAAAGGTAATTTTATAACTTAAATAAATTAAGATCCCATATCCTCTTAAAAACAGACACACTTTCAAAATAGGTAAACATTTATATTTTTTTATATTGAGAAAACACATGTTCAATTTTCCTTATGCTCAATCCTTATAAAATGAAATAATTTTCAATAAAAACACATCATCATGCCAAAAAAACCATATATTCAAACAAATTATAAAAATAACAATTTATTGTCTATTTGGGAACAAATAATGAATTCATTCTAATTGATTATACTATTTTTTTTAAAAATAATTAGTCTATGTTTTATAATTAAATAATTTTTAAAAAAATGAGCTTACCAAGCATTAAAAATCTATTTTGGTATTATTTTTAAATCATTTAATAGAATTTGTTTTAGTATAAATATTTCTAAAATTATTTCATATGAAAAAAACATATATATGATGTACACTAAGTAAATCACATAATTAATTTATAGTATTCCAAGTGGTGTGAGTTGTAAATGTTTTATATAATCTATTAGATGATATGTAAAATCTATTGAATTGATTGGTCCAAATATATAACTACATTTTTTGGGCCAATATAAATTATCCACAAAATATTTTCTAACAAGAGATTCAGTATTTTTATTTCCAAATAATAAATATCTATATATTTAATGATTTATAATATAAAGCTTATAATGATCTAAATTTATATAATAGTTTAATTAAAGTATCTCTAATACTAATTATATTACAGTATAAATGTAATTTGTTATTATGATCAACAAATAGGACATTATAATAATAAATTTTATAGATTTATATATATATATATAGAATGCATAAAACATTTATCATATCATAAATTCCATAAGACATTTCATTCATGTCTATAAAAAATGTTCTCCTAATCGTGAAAAAAATCACTTTTTCATAAATAAGATATAAAAATCATATTTTAATTAATAGATACTACATAATAAAAAATATCAATTATATTATAAATCAACATGGTTTATGTAGACCATATGATCATATTTATAATCTGGATCCATTTCTCAAATTATATACCAAAAAATACATTTCCTTTTATAAATTATCTCATATTCATTTGTTAAAGAACATCATCACAACTATGTAATATATAACTGGTATCTACTGCACATGAGTTTAAAAAAGAGAAACTTATTTCTGAAACCTTTACAGTAGTGAATCAAAATTACACTAATTTTGAAAAAATTTACAACATAGATGTTAATTTATTAAACTATAATTCCAAAAAATAATAGATTTCGAAATATATTTTATAATTTATAACATAATATAAACAAATAAATATTTATTATTTGAGTATCATATATTATATCGATTTATTATGAAATTTTTCTAAACATAATAAAACTAATATAATATTCCCCTGGCTCATATATTTTAGTGGTACAATATCAATATTTCATCATGGAATTTCATTGGTAAATACATCTCTTAGGTCATTACTATATATATTGGATTATCATATTAGTTCTGTTATAATGTATTCATTGAGAGATAGGTGGTTAATTACCTTATAATCTATCATATAAATTATATTAAGTCTATTCATTTGTAAATATAATAATTTGGGTCATTCATCTAAATATAACTCAAATATCATACTAAATAAATGGAAAATATATTAAGTGTTACCAATAAGTTATGTGTCTTATAAAATATAACATGTCTATATATATTGATTATGGTTACACATGATGAATGATTGATTTGTAGAAAATCATTTACAGTGGAATGTAGCATACCATATTATTTGAATGGGTTTTACTAATCTAATAACATTATTATACTTAAGATCTAATTTCTATATATATTCATTATTCTAATGATATTAATCTATATCATATAACAATAACCAATTTCAATTTCATAAAAACTATTAAATATTAATTTTCATACAACTAATTATTTATACTACATTTTATAATATAAAAACAATGATATTTATATTTTTCCACTTAAAACTAATGAATAACATGAAAAAGCATTTTCATCTAACATATTTGATTATTATAAAATTAAGATCCATTGAAGAGAGTGTTTAGCATGGATGGTAGAAACCTGTCTACATTATAAATTAAATCTTATTATATAATGCTAGTATGATGTATATCCTAATGGTTGACTATAAATATATCAATTCATACAAGAGAAAATATATCACATACAATCAAAAGAACCAATATTTGTAAAGAATATTCATTCATTCCTACTATTATTATATTAAAATAGAAAATAATAGACATGTTTTATGTAAACTAACTATTTTAGCTTAAATGGAAGGTATAACTGTATATTTATAACATTGGCATTATAAATAGTAATTCAAAAATTTTAAATTTTATTTTCCCAATATCTATATTGTAAATATATATATATATATATTAATAGTAAATGTTTAATTTGATTAAAAAACATTAGTTAAAAAAATATCTATAATATTTTTTCCATTAAATATTTATTAAATTTAAGAAAAAAATTCATATGTTATAATTTCATCATAATTTGTAATTGACACTGAAGTCCCAACTAGTGATGGGTATTTAAGAACCTGTATTTAATACACACACAAAAAGTTGTTTTCTTTATCTAGTATAATTATTTCAATTATAAATTGAAGGTCACACCTTATTCAATGGTGTAGTTTTATTTTCAAATGTCAACATTTGAACATAAAAACATAATCACCATGAGTCACTAAATTCTTAGATAAAACCATAATATAAAACACATTATTACATTATTTAGCTTTTTTTATTTTGGAAAAAATTATTTTCAATATTCTTCAGTTTAAAAAAAATTATAATGTAATCTATTATTTTTTAATTTTCTATATGTAATAGTTAAATAATAATATTACAAAAGACCTCTTTTTCCATAATGATTTTATTTATTCAAGACCTATAATTTATATGATATCGTTGAATTGTTTTGTAAGACTAAAAAATTATGATGAACATGACTTAAAAGCCTAAACAAAAATTCTAATTTCATGATCACATCCTAGAATAAAGAATGAATCTTTTGAACCAAATGTTAGAAAATATTTCCTATAAATAAATACAAATTATTTTGAATGATTTTGTAACATCCCAGTACTAGGTTCTCCAAAAGGTGACCTATACCCTATTGGTCACATGTCTACAAGCTCATTTCCAAGAACACCATAGGTTTCCAACTAGTAGTGAGGGCCTTGGGTGTGACAATTGGGAAATTATCCCCTCATTGGCAGAGTATGAAAAATATAATAACAAATAATAAATAGTCTCTAATGAAATAATAACATACAACAAGTAAACAATGTAACACTAAAAGTAAATAAATAGAAGGAGAACATATATAAATGATTCATGTCACATATGTCAAGGAAAAGAACCAAAAAATTCACAATGTGGTAAATACTATTCTAAACCAATGTTAAAATGAAACAAACAAACTCTAGAAACACTGCAAGCCTCATCTTAGTCGCATGCTCTCCAACTCCACAACAGTCAAGCAAATGATGAAGAATGACTCTTTCCCTCATCTATACCTGCTAAAATTTAATCTTTTGGGTCCAAAAACATGACCCAAATAGGGTGTGAGATGAATCCTAGTATAAAACCACCAAAACATTTGTGGCAAACTATTAGTGATTCTATATAGCTGGAAAAATGTTAATGTAGAAGAGAAACTAGGAGTAAACAAATGTAAACAATATTATGGTTTCCATTTACATTCATTAGTATTTAATGTTCAGAATTTAATCAAGTATATATCACAGACATGTATCTCAAAATAATACCCAACATGACTGAATCCAAGATTATGCATTGGCTCAAAAGACGCGTAAAAACCATTCAATATTAACATTAACCCTCTAGTTAGATCACACAGTCTAACCCCTCTATCCTAAATTGCAATAAAAATGAAAAGACAATTTGAGGAAGCATTAATCCTCAATTCCCCATATGGACCTTCTTGAATAACTATAGACTCTCTGTGGAAGCACTCAACATCAAATCCCCATTTTGTCACATATATTATACTATATACACTCTAAGGGAGTACTCACTGGAAATCCACCATGTGGTCTTATTTCATGAATGATAATAGACACTCTATGGAAGCACTCAAAATCAATTCCTCATGTGGCCTAACTACCCCAGGTTCTCAAAACCCATTCTAATTAAATCACGCGTAAAAAATATCCAACAGCCCAATGTAATATCAACAACTACATGGATAAAAAAACCAAATCATATCAAAATCATTTAATAAGAATCAGTAGTCAAATAGTTCCATCCTATCAAGCAAGGCATGGAAATAAGGTTTGCCTCATATGAAACCTGGACCAAATGGCCCTGAACACATAAAGAATGAAATACACCCATGTAGTGTTCCTTAAACATGAAATTTCACATAATATCACATCAACAACCCTTAAATCAATAATCAATATAAGTTAGATAAAATAGGCTTTAATTCCATTAACTCTATATACTTGAAACATGGGTAATTGGCACATTGGCATATAAAACTGAAATACAAACAACGAAAGGAAAAAACCCCTAACTAGACATTTAATGATTAATAATCTCAAACTATAACCCTTGAATTGTCCTAGTACATCGTATATCTACAATTATTTAAAAAATGTTCAACTATGAATAACTCGAGAGAGATGTGAATTCAGGAGGAGAGTCTCTAGAAGAAGGAAGCACTAACTAGTGGAATTCCAACACCCCCACCAGATTTTAAATTGGACCTTGGATAGAGAAATGGTGTCTCAATGAAGAATCATTACTCCTAGATGAACCAAGGAAATTAGAAGATGAATTTGGAAAGTAGAATTTAAGACAGTTCAATTTATAAAAAAAGTACAGGTCATGTTCATTTAATGTACACGCTATGAACATGCCTCAACTAGCCCCAGTTTTAGGCAGTCTCCAGGCCACCTCACACAACCATGTCATGGACAATACATGGAAAGTACACGGCTACGTGTGGAAACATGGTACACTGTGTTTACTGATATTTACATGATGTGTGCTTTTAAAATTACCAAACACTCCCCTTTTTTTCAAAAACTCCCAAAAACAAGTTCCAAAGATGATAAGAAGATCTTGTTTCTTAAAAACATTCTACCTTAAATAAATTCTTCCCAAAATATCCAATACAAGGTGACAAAGAAGAATCCTAGAACAACATCGGCCACTACAATTGAAAATCGGTCTCTCTCTCCTATATCTCATCCTCCACTCAGTCATGCTTCCAAAACACTCGTACCAGAGGATCAGAACGGCCACAGATAACCTTTGTGACACAATAAGAAATCTCGATATGATGCTCCTAAAATGATGCATCCACCCCCAACTCAAACTCCTCAGGTTGAAAGACTAGATACATGTTTGAGAAGTAACGTAGTAGTTAAGCGAAATGGAAGATTTCATGCAAATCCTGATACCTTTGAGGCAACCGCAACCGATAGGAAACTGGCCCAACCTAATCCAAAACCCCAAACGACCTGGCGTATCTCGGTGAATGATTGTCTATATTAGAATACTTTTTCATCCCATACTGGGTGTGATATGTATGAAAATATGATCTCCAACATTGAACACTAGAGGTCATCTCTGTAGATCAGCAAAAGACTTCTGCCAAGAATGTGCAGAAGTCATCCTCTTCCTAATCAACTCCACCAGCTCAGTGGTCTCCTAGACAAGATGAGTTCCCAGTATAGCAGTCTCTCCTACCTCAAGCCACATTATGGGATATCATCATGGCCTAATGTACAATGCCTCATAAGGCACTGTCTGAATAGTTTACCGAATAACTATTATTTTATGAAATATTCACTGGAGGTATGTGATTCCCAGAAAAACCTCCAAAATATTGGACGCATGCTCAAAGAATGTCCTCCAACACCTAAATCATTTTCATGGACAAGACATCTATATGGGGATGGTATGTTGTACTCAGAATTACCTAAATATCCAAATCCCTATGTAGTCCATACCTAACACAAGAAATAAACTAGACATCACTGTTTGAAATGTTAGAGCTCATAAATCCATGAAAACATACCATCTCTCAAATGTGTAGAGTTCCAATTTCATCAGCACTAAAGGTCTTCTTGATTGGAAAAATGTGAGAAAACTTTGTGATTATGTTAATGAAAACCCATTTGGAATCATTCCCTCAATACGATCTTGGTAACCCTTTTACAAAATCCATCATGACATCATTCAACATCCACCCATGAATGTGTAACTGTTGTAGAACAACATCCGGTTGTAGATGGTCCACCTTCACCTGCTAACAGGTGGAACATCTCATAACATAACCACCAAAATCCAAATTCATGCTTGGCCGCTAATAATCATGGTGTAGATCTTGATACATCTTGGTAACAACAAGATGAACTGCCCAAACTGAAGAATTAAAATACCACAATAACTCCCCACGTATGTATGGTGACACCCATACACATCCATGAGAGAGAATATCTCTTCTTATCCTATGGTACATACCTAAGTTGGGACCTCTCCTGAAACACTATCCCGTACTATTGGGCCTCTAGGATCTGATAACTGCCTCATTCGAACCTTATCCAAAATAGTAGACGTAAAAACTATAGAATAATGAAATGTATGACCCCGTATATTGTGAACCTACAAATTCATCTCAGAGAACAGATCCATATGCATCCAGTCACCATTGGCCTCCTAAAAAATTAGTATCTGAGTCCTCCTACTCAATGCATCAGCCACTGCATTTCCTTTCTTAGGCATATAGGCAAGCTCAATGTAAAAAGAGATTGACGGTACTAAACCCACCTTCACTATCTCAAATTCATTTGACAATTGTTATAGATATACATGTGGATTATTTTTTTGGTGAAAATCAGAAAATTCACTCCCAATAGATAACGTGTCCAAAAGTGTAAATGATGAACAATTGTAGCTAACAAGAGATCACACATTAGGTAATTCCTCTCATGTGGACTCATCTGTCGAGACCCATATAAAGTGACACCTTCCCCCTGCATAAGTTCTACACCCAACATGATACCTGATGCATCACTATAAAGAGTATAAATCTTTCCAAAATATGGTAATATTAGAATAAATTATAAATTTTGCCTCTCATTTATCTTCAAAAAAGGCTTAATCACAGGAATTTGTCCACAAGTACATCGCACCCTTCATTGTCAGGCCCATCACTGGCACTGCTAAGCGTGAAAATTCCCATATAAATTTTTTTGCAACCAACCATACCTAGAAATAATAGTACCTCAAAAATGTTTTTTGGATACTCCATAGAAATAACTGCTCTCACTTTCTCTGGGTCTACATATACTCTTATCTCATATATAACATGGTCTATAAAGTGAATATGTTCCATCCAAAATTGGAATTTCTTGAGCTTATCATATAATTGATGGTCTCTTTGTGTACTAAAAATGATATGAAGGTGGATGTGAAAAGTTACTAACATGGGGTGTGTAAAAAACAATTATTTACTATGTCAAAATATAGTATAATATTTAACCTAATTTGACTCCAGATGAGGAGTGAACACAAAATATTTTTTCACTTTTTAATTAGAGAAAATGTTACGTGTTTTTTAAATTGTTTGGTTTTGAAATAAAAGAGAGAAATAGAAAAAAAGATGAAATTAAGGAAAATATTCAAGAGAAATATGCAATGAATGTGATTTAAAAACTATTTTAATAGATGGGTGATCAAGTTGGGGTCGGTTTTATAATTGCAAAAATATCTTTGTTCTATTTTATTCAATCCTCTTCTGCTATGTTGACTTAAGTGATATTATATAATTACATCAACACAATTCATTGTTTAAATTGTTTAACAAAATTCTAGTTTTTCATAAAATTATTCAATTGTGTGATAGAGTTGTATTGAATACCTTTAATTATCTTCGACAATTCCAAATCCGGCAATGTTTATCCTAAATAATCATGAATATTCACCACCCCTCCAACAAATACTAGTGATCACCAAGTACACCACCACTAAGACCTAATCTAATTCTATCAAATATTCACTAAAACCAAATGGAGGGTGAAATATGATCATTTATCAAAGCAATAATAACAACAGAAAATAAAATCGAATATGATCACATAAGATAATAAATACTGCCTTGAGATTTTGAAAACAACTTCGCAAAAGATAGATAGTTTTTATTCAATCAAATGTAAGAACTAAAATCATTAAAAATATAAACCCTAACCTCCCCAATCACCAAATATGTTAACACCAACATGGTAAGGGTAATTTAGAGGAATGTGTATGATGAAGGAATTACAAAAATAAGAAGAAAAGAGTGAAAATAATGAACAAAATTTTTCTCTCTAGATTATGTCCTCCAGAAGTTCAGCTTCGGTTCTCCCACCATCTCATAGAATCAGGTCATGGAACCTTCATATAATAGGTGAGGAATGTAATTTTCCATATACGCATGATTTTTCAAGGAATTTGGAGCCGTGTGGGATGAGTTATGGCTGAATTAGTAGACCAGAATTTTTTTAGCCGCCAATTACTATTCCATAAACCAGAAATTTAATAGTTGAAGGGTGGCTTAAATTAAATCCATTCGGCATTAAATTTCACATTAGTATTCCTCTCTGAGTTGGGATTCTGACCCAGCTGGAAGCACCCCATTTTGTGGTGGGTATCCCGAGATATGGATCATTGAATGAATTAATGTCCATTCTGCCGGCCAGAATAAATGTTCACATCGACCGATTTGTTTTGGCCTCTAGAAATTTGAATTGGATTTGTGTCATGGAGACTTATTTTATTCCAAATATCATGCCACATAGTAAAAAATTAATTTCATTAATTGGAAGAAATTTATAGGATTTATTCTCTAAATATAGAAGAAACATAAAACAGTTTAATGTCCAGAATTAACTACTTTTCACTCATAAATTAAAAAATCATCAAAAAAAACTTAAAATGATGCATAAAAGATCAAATTGATTAATGATATGGGATTAAATCATTTAAAAACACCGGTAGATATATGAAAATATGATATTAGTCATTTCCCCTGCACTTTACACATGGACTCCAGAACTGGTAAACAATGATATCAAATCTACGAAAATATTAAAACGCATATCCTTGAGGTCCAACAATTTAATTACCATGAAATAAAAGATATCATGCCTCCTCAAAAAAATGAATTTTTTTAATTCTTCATTTCAGATCATCCAATATTGTTCCTCTACATTTCTCCTTCAATGCACATAAAACAGTTACATAACATGAATTTTCTCTCATCACACAAATATCAATTTTCAACAAAGTCTTTCTCATCCAATACTCATCTGAGGGTCACCATAGACTTGATAAATTCCTAAAAATACCTTTGATGTGATTCAAGGACCTTTTTATATCATGATGACTTTATAAGGTTTTTCTATGACTTTAGGTTAGTAGTATTTAAATGTGAAAAAATATGAGGATGAATAAGGAGTGATTGGCTCTTTTTAAGAAAAATTTCAATATTCTTATTTTTAATTAAGTATGGTTTCCACCATCACTCCCCTTTAATTTAAATAGGCTCTATCAGCATGAAAAATATGTGAAATTACACACTATTCATCATTTCAGAAAAAAAAATTTATCAGTCATCTCAAATAAGATTTTTTTGAGTTTTCCAGATAAGCACAAATTTATTTTTTTCATTGAAAGCTTGTGAATGGCACAACATCATTTACCTGAATGCTCCAAATAAGGAACAACTTTCAATGGAATGTATTTTTTCAGTAACAATTAAATCTCATGAATGTTTTCTTTTCTACCCAGTGTATCACCAAATTATGTAGCATAATACAAGACAACTTCCAACACACTTAATTTCAAATAGATTATGCTATTTCACTTAAAATGTAAGTTGGGTAGGGAAAATTGGATTATGATGTAGCTAACCTAACAGGTTGTTCATGGCTTCTAGGGGCTAAAAGGATTAAAATTACATGGTGCGTCATTTTAAAAAGTATTCGTACGAAATTTGGAAGTTAATACTAATGAAACACATCAATCATCTAAAACACATGTACCTCAAAACCTCAACATTTGAAAGAAACAAATCATATTCTCGTTAAATAATTCATGGTATGATACTATTAAAAAGAGATGTGAATAAAAATAATATAAAAAAATATGTTCAGAATCATTACAGGAATGTGATTTCAAATATAATGACAGTGAATTGTGCCATGGGATTAAAAAATCCGAGTAATTTTCATGAAATTTTATAATATTTGAACTTGATACAAAGTCATTATTAGTATTTATTTAAGCTCAGTTTCATGGGATAAATTGTTTCACATATTTAAATGGGTTTAAAAATATGTGATGATAATCATTTAAGCTTAAAATATTCAAAAACACACACAAAATTCAAAGGCAGACATTTGAAATTACAAAAATAAAAATGTTCCCTCCCCAAAATTTAAATGATGCAGTGTACTCAATGCATTAAAGTAGATTTAATATGAAATTATATTTTAAATGGAATCATATCAATCAAGATATTTGTAAGTAGAAGTATTAACAAATGGATTTATTGATAAATGGGTTTGAAGAGTGTGATATCCTCAACTGGCTCAGATGGTATGGTCTGAAGGAATATCTTCATCCGATGACAATTAATAGTGAATGGAATCCCCTCTCCATCCTTCATAATATATACAGTACCAAAAGGATATACATGTGTAACTACAAATATACCTTCCCGTCTTGAAATTTTTTACCTAGAATCATCTTGATTGTTGAGTTGAATATAGAACCATATCTCCAGGATGGATGTTTTTTTTCTGGATCAACATGTCATGAGACACTCTTTTCCTCCCTTTATAACTACCATTGTTTTCAAATGCTTCCATTATAATATCATCCAAATCATACAACTATAATACTCTCTCCCTCATAGAACTTTCAAGATCCATGTTTATCTTCCTTACTGCCCAGTATGCTTTAAGTTACAATTCCACATGTAAGTGGTAGATTTTCCCATAAATCAACCTATATAGACTCATTCTAATCAAGGTTTTGTAGGCTATCCTATAAGCCCATAATTTTTATTCCATCCTTTAGCTCCAATCCTAACTATTTGGATTAATGGCCTTTTTTAAAATTCCTTTTATTTCCTTATTGGGCACCTTATCTTGACCATTACTAAGTGGATGACATGGAGTTGATGTTTTATGATGCACCCAATATTTCATCTGTAATGCATCCATTATCATATTTAAAATCTGAGTCCATTGATCACTAATAATTTCTCTATGAACTCCAAACCTAAAAAATATATTAGTCTAGACAAAATCACAAACCACATTAGCATCGTCAGTCTTGGTGGATTTTTCTTCCACCCATTTGAAAACATAATAAATGACAAGAAATATAGAAATATTTCCAAATGACATTGGGAAATGGACCATAAAATCAATTCCCAAAACGTCAAAAATTTCAAAAATATAAGTGGTTTTTAGGGAATTTCTTTTATCTTTGAAATATTTCTAGAGAACTGGCATTTTTCACACCATTTACAAAATTCATGAGCATATTTGAAAATTCGGGGTAAAGAATGTCCTGAATCTAAAACCTTCCTTGTTGTATATTGAGGTCCAATGTGGCCTCTACCTTCTAATGTGTGACAAAACTCAAATATATAATTTATTTCACATTTAGTAAAAATCTACTTATTACTTGCTCGTTGTAAATCATCTAAAGAAATTGATCATCCCAGATGTAATATCTAGATTCAGATTTGATCTTTTGAATTCTGTAATAATTTCAATGATATTGGACTAGAGATGTCAATAGATTATTTACCATATTAACATACCATGGAACATCACTGTTGATGATGTAGAGTTATTATCCAGGAATCTCATCATTAAGATGGTTCTAGTTTAAAATACTCCTTGAGCGGTGTGTGGTATTCGACTTAGATGATCAGCCACCTGATTTTCAGTTCCCTTTTATCATTAATTTCAAAATTGAACTCTTGTAAGAGTAGAATCCATCTTAGTAGAATTTTCTGTTCATCTTCCTTTATCTATAAATTCTTGAGTGTTGCATGATCCGAAAAAATAACAAATTTAGTTCCAAGAAGATATGATCAGAATTTATCTTGTGTAAATACAACAACAATTTAATCCTTCTTGGCCGTTTTGTAATTGATTTTTGTGGTATCCATGGTCCTTGATGTGTGGGATATAACTTGAGGCTTCTTTTCAATTCATTATTATAGAGCAGCTCCCACTGCTTGGTCGGATGCATCACAATGAAAATCAAAAGGGTAATACCAGTTGGGTGGTTGCATTATTGGATGTATGATCATCATTTTCATCAGTTCATCAAATGAATTTTCTCATGCATAATCAATATTAATATAAGTTTCTTTTAGTAGTAATCTTGATAGAGTGAGAGATGTCTTACTAAAATCTTTGTAAAACTTCTGTAATTCTAGCATTTCCTAAATAGGATTTAACATCTTTTAAACAAGTTAGATATGTCAAGGAATTTATTACTTTAACGTTCGATTTATCAACTTATATCCCATTTTGTGAAATTATGTGCCCCAACACTATTCCCCTTCCAAACATGAAATGAAATTTTTAAAAATTTAATACAAGATTATTTTGAATGCATATTTTCAAACATTTTACAAATTTCCTATTCAATGATCAAATGAGATACCAAAAACTGTGAAAAGATCATGAAATACCTACATGAAGTCCTCAATATGATCTGAGAAAATACACACCATACAATTTTAAAATGTACCTAGGGCATTGAATAGCACAAAAGGCTTCCTTTTTAAGGGGAATATACCAAATTGAAAGTTGAAGGTTGTTTTCTCCTGGTCTTCTGGTGCGATCAGTACCAGAAAGTATCCTAAGAATCTATCTAAAAAAATAATGGGGTTTTCCAGCTAACCTTTTTAGAATTTGATCGATGGATGGAAAGGGGAAGTGGTATTTTGGGGTAACATGATTTAGCTTCCTATAATCTATACACACTGTCCAGATATTTTCTACTCTCATGGGGATTAATTCATTCGTTACACTTTTTTCAAGTTGTTTGGTTAGTTTTCATTGGAACTACATGAATATGGTTGACCCATTGGGAATTAGATATTGGGAAAATGATGTCAATTACTATAAATTTCTCTACCTCGTTCTTAACATCCACCATGATTGAGGGATTTAGTCTTCTCTGAGGTTGTCTAACTGGTCGGTAATCACTTTATATAAATATTATAAGAGATAATACCTTGGGATTGATTCTAGGAATATCACCTAAACTCCATTCTACAGCTGGGAAATTTCTTTTTGAGTTGGTCAATTAGAGTTTCCTTTTGTGAATGCGATATGTTATTGAAAATTATTATTGGCAATTTATCTCCTTCCATTAGGTAAGCATACATAAAATCAGATAGAAATGGATTATGTTCTAGACATGGTTGTTGTTCAATGGATGACATTGAATTAAGGTATCCCATTCCTAAGACTGGAATCTGTTGTCTCGTCACATTTTCTTTTAATAAATCATCAGAAAATTCATATTTTACCTCATTCTCTAACATAGGTTCTGGATTTTTTGGTTCATGGGAATTGGAATTTTCAATTGAAAAATGTTCTCCTATTGATAAGAAGTAAAAAATAATACCTAAATCTTCAATTGGTTCTATACATTCTTCTTGGGAGATTTCATAAAGTGAGTGATTACTGGAAGGATGTTTCATTGCATCAAGAATTTTGAAGTGCACTCTACTATCTCCATGTTCCATTGTGAGTGTTCCTTTATGGACATTGATGATTGTCCTTGTTGTTTTAGAAAGGGTATCCCCAGGATGATGGGAGAGTGGCCTGAATCTATGTCTTCTTCCATGGTAAGGACATAAAGTTCTCTTTGAAAGATCAATCCACTTACCCCAATGAGTACATATTCTATAACTCCAGCTGGAAAAATGGTGGATCTGTTTTCTAATTAGACCAGTACTCGAGTTGGTTTTAGTTATCCGATCTGCAAGGATGAAAATACAGATTGAGGCATAACATTTATTGACACTCCTAGATGACATAGTGAGTCAGTAAAACATAAAGAACCAATAGTGTATGGAATAGAGAATGTCCCTAGATCTTTAAAAAAATTTGGTATCATTGGTGTAATCAGTGCTGAGACACATCTTACATTGCTTATTCTCTCATTCCCATCCACCCTCCTTATTGTTAACAAATCCATCAAATTTTTTTCATACTTAGTGATTTTTTTGATTGCATCTAGTCATGGGATATTGATCTCAACTTTATGAAAATTTTCATGTATTTATTATTGAAGTATAACTTCTTCAACCATCTTAGAATCAACAAATATATATGGAAATGTTGCTTGGATATCATTTTCTCCCTTTGTCGTTTTGGAAAAGGTGTTTCGGGCCTTTACATTCTAAAACTGATTTGATCTCCTTTTCTATTATGGTATTCTTCTTTTGGATGGATAAGTTGTATTCTCATCGGATTCCTGGAATCATCATCATCACATTTTTCATGTGACATTAACTCTTTTCCACTTCATGTTGTAATGACGCTCACACTTTCCTTGGTATTTAGAACTGTTTGGGCTGGGATTTTCCTTGATTTTTGGTTAGAATGTCCATAAGGTTGTCAAAATTATTATCTAAATTTTTCGCTGTCTTCTTTAGGTCTTAAATCTATATTTCATAGTGGTTTCTATGAGAAATTTTTGGATGTTTTTCATATGGTTTCTGCTGGTACGGTTTTTTATAGGGTTGTTGGAATGATGGAGGATTCTGGTATTGCTACTGCTAGAATGGAGGTTGATTTTGGTATTGATTTTGAATTGGATCCCTATCCTAGTTATATCAAAATCAATTTATTTTTTTGGTTTGATGTGGTGTATTTGACAAGATTTTCCATTCTTGATAGGTAGCTGCACAATTTTTAGTTCCATGCACTTCTATACATTGATCACTGTAATGATAACTTGAATAACATAAACCACTTACCTGATTCGGGCCTTGGTGTTACTTCAATTTGTTCACAGAAATTGGTCTCATCACACTAGTCATTTCCTTATGTGTTGATTCAGGTAAGGGCACAGATGAATCAGAAGTTCTTACCTCATGGATGCATCTAGTGACCATACCTCTAGTTATGTATTTGTATGTGTTTCATGAAATCTTCTCAATTAGGCCACTTACATCTGATGGTGAATTTTCAATCAAGGCTATTCCAAATGAGGCATCTAGTAAAAAGAAATTTTTTTGAGCAATCCTGAGAATAAGAACACAAAAAATTGGTTATCTTTCCTTTTTTTGTTTGGGAATCTAGAACAATAATTCTTGAAATGTTCCCTGTATTCGTAGAGAGTCTCTCGATTCGATTGACGTGTGACCTAAATCTCTTTTTTAATTGTTGTTCTCCTAGATGTGGGGAAGAATCTCCCCAAGAATATTTTTTTGAGATATCCACAATATTTTATCTCCCCTGGTTGGAGATTTTACATCCATTCTTTTGTTTATCCCCCATGTGGGAAGGGGAATTCCCTCCACTTTACCTACTCTTCAACGACTCCATGAGGTTTGAAGTTGTAGCAGACATAAGTAAATTCTTGGATGTGTCTATTTGGGTCTTAACCTGCGGGACCATGAAATTATGGAAGCACTTGAATCATATTAATGTGGTGTTCAAAATCATTTTCAATTTTAGCAATAGTGGGGTTGTTATTTTTTTTTAAAAATCGAGGAGTGAAAATATGACGTAGTTTTTGGTTGGTATTATTAGACGTTGTTGTTGGTTTAGAGTGATCATTGAAAGTTCCACTTGAATCTATGAGGTCTATTTATTCGAACTCTTTTGGAGATTATTGTTTTCTCAATTGGTTTATTGTACGATAAATTTCAGGATCAAATTCAATGGAAGTGTTATTTGATGTACGGGTCATTCAAGAAAGTATTTTTAGTTTTTGTGTTTTGAGGAACTTCATACCTAGAAATGGAACCAGGTTTTGACACATTCCTATCACAGGGTGTGGGAAAAAATTATTTACTAAGTAAAAATATAGTATAATGGTTAATCTAGGTTGTCTCTCGAGGTGGAGTGCACACAAAATAGTTTTTCACTTTTTAATTAGATAAAAAGTTAAGTGTTTTTGAAATTTTTTGGTTTTGAAATCATAGAGATAAATAGAAAAAAGAATATATTAAAGAGATGATTCATGAAAAATATGGAATTAATGTGATATAAAAACTATTTTATGAGATGGGTGATCAAGTCTGGGTCGGTTTTATAATTTCTATACTATCCTTGTTCCATTCTATTCAATCCTCTTCTACTATGTTGATTAAAGTGAGATTCCATAATTACATCAACTCAGTTATTTGGTAAAATGGTTTTACAAAAATCTCTGTTTGGTATTAAATTATTCTATTGTGTGTCAGATTTTTCGTGAATACAAACAATTATATTAGGTAATTCCTAATGAGGTATTGTTTATCCTAAATTATCTTGAATATTTACCACCCCTCCCACATGTACTAGCGATCACCAAGTACATCACCACTAATCCCTGATCTTATTCTATCAAATATAGAACAGAACCTAATGGAGGGAGAAAATTGACCATTTATCCAATCAATAATAAAAATAGAATATAACATCAAATACAATTTCTTAAGATAATATATATTGTTTTAGAATTTGAAAACAACTTCGTAGAAGAGATATAGTTTTTATTCAATCAAATGTAAAAACTCAAAGAATTAAAAATATAAATCCTACCCTCCTCAATCACCTCAATTGTTTACACCACCATGGTTAGGGTAATTTAGCAGTAAGGGGAAGATGAAGGCATTACAAAAATAAGAAGAAAAGAGTGATAATAAGGAAAAATGTTTTCTCCTTTAGATTCTATCCACCAGAAGTTCAACTTTCGTTCTCCCAGCATTTCATCGAATCAGGATGAGGTCCCTTCTTATAAGAGGTTAGGAATGTAATTTTACATGAACCCATGATGTTTTATGGAATTTTGAGCCATGTGGAATGAGTTATGACCTAATTAGTAGACATGAATTTTTTTAGCTGCCAATCACTATTCCAATAACATTATTTTGACTGGTTGAACATCGGTCTATATTAAATCCTTTCTTCATGAAATTTGACTTGAATATTCCTCGTCAAGTTGTATTTTAGATCAACTATAAGAACCCCATTTGGTAGTTGGTATCCCAAGAAATAGATCATTGAATGAATTAATGTCCATTCTACTGGCCAGAATAATTGTTCACATTGACTGATTTGGTTTGGCCTCTTTGAATTATAATTGTCTTGGGTACTAAAAAATAATTTTTAGTCCAAATATCATGTCATTCTAAAAAAATAAATCATTTTAATTGGATGAAAATGTTCGGATTTATTCTCTAAATAAATCGTAATCATAAAACTGTTTAATGTCCAAAATTAACAACTTTTCACACTTAATATCCAAACTCACAAAAAAACATAAAATGATGCAAATAAGATCAAATACATTAATGATAAGGGATTAAATCATTTAAAACATATGTATAGATATGAAAATATGATATTTGTTAGGATGGCATGGTCTTGATGAGTGTGAGAGTACACCATGATATCATCCACGAAAACAACCAAAAAGGAGTCCATTTATGGATGGAATACTCATTTCATATGGGCCATGAAAACTGTAGGGACGTTCATGACACCGAATGGCATAACCACGTTCTTGGATAGAAAATACCTTCTTCAGAAGGATATAATAGGTATCTTTTATGGTCTAACACGCAATATAAGATAACTAGATATGAGGCCAATATTCGAGAAGACCCATGCACTGTGAAGTTTTTCAAATAGTTCATCAATCATTGGAAAGGGATATCAGTTCTTTACAGTCAATGAGTTCAGCTTCCGATAATCGACACAAAGGTTGAGGGTACTGTCTTCTTTCTTTGAAAATATGATAAGAGAACCCCAAGGATAAGTACTAGTTTGGATGAAACCCTTTTCCGACAACTCATTTAATTGTTTCTTAATCTCATGTATCTCTGGTGTAGACATCCTATCAGGAAGAGTGGACACCAGTGCTTCCCCTGGGAAAAGTTCAATAAAAAATTCCATCTAAGAAGTCTCATGTTCACCCATATAATGAATTGATATATAGCCTATAACACCTCTCAACTAATGATACTTAGGTCAATCTCTACACACCTATACAACCAATTCTATATTATAATGAAACAATATACCCTCTGTTGACATGAAACTCACCCTACGATGATTGAAATCGACAACAGCCTAGTAGGTAACTAACCAGCCCATTCTGAGAATGACTTCATATGTCTTCATCTCTATGACATAAAGGTCCCATATGAAGTGACACCCACCATCCTCAATAGGTAACTCCCTAAACTAATGTACACTAGACGTTCTAGTCCCCAAAAGAGTGTCCAGTGGCATGATTTGAGCATAAGTGAAGATATAATGCCCAAGGCTCTCCTGAATAGGCACAAATATAATGATATGGGAATAAAATGTATTAAAAATAGAGGAAGCTAAAACAGAGGACCCAAAATCGTTCCTTTAACCATAGAGTTTCCAGGACCCTTCTCTTATTGGACCTATTACAATGCAATAGCCTGACCTACATCATGGCTCTGCGAAGCTATCTGATATCCCTAAGCCGATCCACCCTACAGCTGTCAAAAACCCATTGTCTAACCACAACAGCCACAACCATCACCTCATACTGAATAACTTGAACAACTCCATCCCCCAGTCTGATGTTGAACTGGTGGTCCTGTTTTGGTACATGAAGTCCAAACATATCCTCCCTCACTAAGTACTAGAAGGAGGGAGTCTTAGAAATGCTAAAAATGTCCCATCTATCTACAACATAATCACTCAACTAGGTCTATCGGGCACTTTGGATTCTTATGTCCTCCCTACCCCCACTAGAAACACACTAACTGGACAATAGAATGGAAAACCCGCCTACTCGTATCTCCATGTTGAGACTCCATATGGTTATTTAAGCTATTAGTCGGAAGAGTACAAATTTTGGATGCTGAACCACCGCTTACCAAGCTCTAGAATCCCTTAGTGTGAACATGGTAATCAATGCCTGGTTGACGGTAGGAGATATGGAAGTCCACATGATGATGTTCACCTGAGATCAGAGGACATGCCTGAGACCATCCTAAAACATACTCGCCAAAAATATCTCATAACCCCTAGAATGGGTGTGAAGCGCTATAGATCTATGAAGCGAGATAAATAATCCATGACTGCGAGAGTACAATGAACCAAAATTATGAACTCTTGGGCTTAGTCAACCCTCAAGGTCTCTGGGAATAATTATTCCTAGAAGTTACAATGGAACTCCTCCCAAGCCATAACTCATAGTCACCCCGCCTGTGATATAACATCCCACCATCTCTTGGAGGAATCACGAAGCATATAGGTAGAGAGCATTACCCTTCTCCCTATATGAATCTCGAGATGCTATATGATAGAAAACATGGATTCCAACCATGACACTAAACCCTAAGGTCTTCCATACCCTAAGAAGGAGGTAAGATGTTGCTGATGAAAAACCCGAGTCAACTCTACCATAGACGGGGTAGGATATTGTGCTCCCTGGATAGTCAACACCATCCTCATGAATCCTTCTCAGAACTGTGAATATGTACCAGTATTAGGAATGATAGTTGGTGCCAAGATAGGAATGATGGGATGGACTGCTGGTATTCCCTGATCTTTTATTTCCTCTATATAATCATTTCCATGTATCTAGTGCACATTTCATGGACATCTCAGTGGAATAACATAGAAAATTCAGGCACACACCTCATTTTAAGATTATCATAGACTGAAACATAAAATTGAAAAAAAGGAACTTGAGAAGAAAAACAAAAAAGATTTACAAAATAGGGGTAAACAGAGTGTATACCCTCTACACGACGTGTTCCCTTTGGTTTTAACATGGGTGTGTACCTCTATCAACCTTGGTCTTGTAACATCTATATTCACGGTGTGTTCCCATTGATACACGACATGTAATTGAATTATTCCACCCCACCTGTGTTTCCCTACATTGCTAAACAACACAGTTTTCTCCAAGGTAACACTACATAGTGTGTTTACCAAAAACATGGTGTGTACCACATAAGTAATATCCACCTGGGTAATTAGTCACACAGACAACAACACAGTCAAATCTACACGGTGTTTTAGAATAGGACATGTCATCTACAACCTATGTTTTATCCACCCATGTTGTTAGTCATACGTCTAGATACATGGACTCTATGGCAAAGCATGTACTTCTAGTACACGACATATCGTACACATGTTTCCCAACCCAGTGTCTCTTCTCACACAATCAGTCACTCGGTTAAAGACTTCATGGAGTTTACATATAGTTAATGACATCTACTTAAGAAATGTTTTTTCATCCAGAATAGAGGAACACATGGCGTGTATTATTCATCACCCAATGTGTATTCTTGGTTTTTTCCACTTAGTATGCCTCATAAACTTCTATAGAACCTCATAAAACACTAAAAAAATCCATTAATGTTCCCAATTATGATTCGTGGGGGCCCATACATCCTGTAAATGAATGTTTGGAATCTTATTCATGTCATATCATAGAATAATTCAGTTAATGTTCAATATGATTCACCAAATTCCGATCTAAGAGGGCCCATGAAACATCATGAACCTATGTTCGACATCTATCTAGAGAAATATTTGATTTCCCAATACCCTATAAAAATAGAAATTATTCTATCATGAAATCTATCACAACCAAATGCATATCTAGAACAACATATATCAAAACATCATGAAATCAATAATTCATCAAAAATGGCATGAAAAAATTCATGACATTTGATCTCTTGAAAGTGTATATATGATGCATGAGATGAAATAACCTCATCTCATTAGGTTGAAACTAAAATATAAACTTAATGATATAAATCATAACAATATAAATCATTTGAATATCTCAACGGTGACATCAAATCAATTTTAACAATTTAAAAACTAGAAAAAATGAAATAACTGAGGTAAATTGGCCTTTCCCTTTACATGGGTTAGATACTCCTATGCGCAGCTTATTAAAAACTATATATTCCTTCCTATCCCTATCTATAGGCTCCAAATAGTAAGGAAAATATTTAAAGAAAAACCTCCCCCGATACCACTTTGTAACGTCAGAGCTCTGGGCTCCACCCAAAGGTTCCCCATACCATGTTGGTCACATGGCCTCATGGGAAATTCCCCAAATGTAAGAGGCTACCGACTAGAAGAGAGGGAATTCATTGAAATAGTGGGGAAACAATGCTGACATTGGTAGAGTATACACATTATAATAACAGATGATAAATAGTAAAAGAAGAAATAATACAATAAAACGAGTAAACAACGGAAGACTGGAAGTATGTAAAGCACTTGAGAACTTATATTAATGATTCATGTCACATATTTCTAGGAAAATAGCCCAGCAAGTCACAATGTAAGAAATAATATACTAAAAAAAGTAGAAAAGAAATAAATAAACTCTAGAAGTATTTCATGTCAATGATTGGTCCCCTACACTCGATCTCCACAACTATCAAGCACCTGATGATGAAGAGAGCTTTCCCTTATCTATGCCTACAACCATATAATAAGTTTGGGTCCAAAAACATGACCCAAACATGGTGTATAACGAATCCTAGTAGGAACCCACTATAAAATATATGCATATCTTTTAGTTAGTATATATAGTAAGTATAAATGGAAATGCATAAAATAAACTATGAGTACACAAAAGTGAAAAATACTACAGCTTCCATTTACATTCATAATTATTTAATATTAATCACTTAATCCCGTAAGTATCACAAACAATTATCTTAGAGGACTACCTAACAAGACTGAATATATGCTTATTCCTTGTCTTGGAAGATAGGTAACATACATTCAATATTTATATTAACCTTCTGGGTAGCTCACATAGTCTAACCACTCCATCCCAAAATGCAATAAAATGAAAAAGACACTCTGAGGAATCACTCATTATCTATTCCCCCAATGATATTTATAGAATTACTACAGACCCACTAGGGGAGAAATAAATATAAATTACCCTATGGTCTCATAAGGTAAACTATAGGAACTCTTAGGGATTACTCACCATTAACCCCCCCCCCCCCATTTTATTGTTGCGTGATTTATAATAGTAACTCTAATGAAGAACTCAACATCAGGTCCTCATGTGGTCTAACTAAACCAGGTTCTCATAACCCCATGTAATTCAGTAATGATTAAACGATATCAACAATCCAAAAGTAATCTCAAATAGTAGATTTCTAAAAAAATCCAATGCACATTACAAATATTTAATATGATGAAAAAGTAAAGCAGTTCAATCCTATCAATCAAGGTATGGAAACGAGGTCAGCCACATAGGAAACCTGGACCAAACAGTTAAAAACACTTAAAAAGGGAAACTCACCCATGTGGTGTTCCTTAAACATGAAATTTCACATAATATCACATAAAAACCCATAATTCAATAATAAAAATAAGGCATATAATATAGGGTTTAATTTCCATAACCGAAATACCTGAAACAAGGGTAATCGACACATTGTCATAAAAAAATCAATGAAAAACAATGATTTGAAACAAACCAAATACCTTAATGTTGTACAATGAACACTCTTAGACATTGTCCCTATAATCTTCCTAGGATGTCATTGATCTAAAAAATGAATAAATGTTGAAACATGAATAACTCGAGAGATAGAAGAACCCAAGAGTATAGGCTCTATAATAAGGAAGGAATAACTAGTGGGATTCGAACACAACCTCTAGAGTTCGAGTCGTACCTTGGCTGAATAAACGATGTCTATGATAAGAACCATCGCCCTCGATCACTCCTAAAGAAACCATGGAAAAATGAAGATAAATATTGAGATTACACGTGATCCTGGTACAATTTAAAAAAAAAAAAAATTCATGGTGTGTTCATTTAATTTACACACTGTGTACATGCCTCAAACATCCCCCACTCAAGGCAGTCTTCAGGTCACCTCCCATGGCCAAGTTTCAGTCATAACATGGTGAGTAAACGGCTACCCGCATAAACCAGGTACACAGAGTTTACTCCTAAGTACAAAACATGTACTTCTAGGATTTCCAAAAACTCCCTTTTTCTCCAAAACACCTGAATTCAAGATCCACGCATAAATAAAAGATTTTGGTTCTTAGTGAATTACCTTAAAATTAACAACATAATGTTTGGAAAAAATGTACATTTTTCACTTAAAATATAATATAATTATTAAACATCATTAAAGGTAATCTTTTAACTTAATTGAATATTATGGAAAAAAATTCATGATCCTTATATGAAATGAAACATCACATAAAACTGATCAATCAACGTGGATGGAATAACTCCACTTACATGGCATGACTAAACTCCATCCTTCCCACCAAAAACCAAAATCCAATTATCCATTCCAAAATAATAATATATGATTTGAACTATCATCATCATGATATAAGAAATTATTAGAAATAAAAATAATTGAATGCATGGTTGAGTATATAAATACAATCTATGATTATCATAGACATTCATAAATTCCTAAGATAGAATAATTCATAACCCTGGATCAAATTTCATTGAAAATTGCACAACGCATTAAGAAAAATTGTTGAACAACTATGCCAAATAAATAAATTTTAAGGATGAATATATAATACATATTATTTTATTGAAATATTTTTATCCCATTCTGTTTCCAAAAAAATTGTTCCCTAATATATTTTCTATATAAAAATGTATGAGATAAGTAATAATAATTAATTTATAATTCATTTTTAAAAATTATTTTATAATTTTCTCATTAATGAGTGTGACACACATCAGTGTTCCAAATATATCATAGTTTTTCATTACTTAAATTTGGTGCACTCAAATATTAAATATTATATCTATCAACTATATTCAACACATTAATCTGAATATGAAACACTCTTATATTTTCTCATAGACAAAACATTTATTTTTAATAACTTTTTTACTTCAAAATTCATTTTTCAAGACGTGTCCTAAAAAGTCCCTACAACCACCTATTAAAAGCTCAAAACCAATTATTTAACCAATTCAACATTATAATAAAACAAATTCCATATTTTATTCTAAGAATAAAAAATATATTAACTAATATATCATGTTTGTTATCATTTAAAAATACAATTACAAGAAAATTATTCTACAGCCACACAACACAAGTAGATAGCCTAAAAGAGAAATAATCACACATAAAGAAATTATATTCCATGGAGTGATGAATTTAATCCACCCCCTTAAACAAATAACAGTTTTTGAACATGACACAATACATATAATGTAAAAAAACTAATATTTTTTCAACTCTAGATATATTAATAGAAATAGGTATTATTTTACACAACATTCAAATCAATAATTAGAAGAAAAATGATATATACATCGTGATAGAACATTAAAAACATACATAATGGGAAATTTATTAATTATAATACAAGTTTATCTTTATGAAAAATCTTCTTATACTTTTCATTCAACTAATTATATTCTAGAAGTCATGATTAATATATATAGAATATAAAATTTTACACTAATGGATCTTTATGACTATTTATGATTGATTTACGGTACCTAATAATTTATAGAGGCATAAAATTAATATTCAAAAATATAAATAAAGTTACCTAATCATGAATAAATTATTTGGATGTATTGTATAAAGGACTATTCAACAATCATTTAAGCTATGATTCCTATAGAACTGAGTACCCATGATCCTAATGCACACTCTCCAATAGTGTATTTCAACCATGAAAGCCTCCCTAGATCACCAATAGAACAATAATGATATTATTGTTTTATCATCAACACCATTAAGAAGAAAATGTCATCCGTAATACTCATATTAAAACTCTAAAATAGAGATATATTTCTCTAAATCTCAAAATCGTATAACCTATCAAACAATGTAAAAATTAATTCCCCTCAACATAATAAATCAATCCCATTAAATGATATTGGGAATCTTCCCCTGCAATCCACATCATTAATTATTAATGCATATAAACATATCTTTATTGAAATTTTATTTGATTTGGACCATGTTTCTATAACACTGAACATGTTAGAGTAGTCCATACTATCATGATATTACTCTAACTAATAAAAATAATCATCACCCACTCAATAATGTAGAATATTTTTCAAAATATACATAATATTGGGATGATTAAGATTTAGATATGGGTTCCCTAAATGTTTGGATATACATAAAATTCACCATATACTATAGAGTACATCAATAGTGACTCCAAATGGTAGACCATAAGTCCTAAATTATCAATAATTTCAATGAGACTCATTTATCAGGGAATTGATTTACCTTAAATCTTGATCGGTATGTTCTCTAATAGCCATGAAACATATTAGAATAATTGACCTCCTACATCAGTCAAAAAAATTAATAAATTATTATTTCTGAAATACCAATATCAACACTTATATATCAGTAATAAATTTTTTATTAGTAAAACATGACAATTAATCTCTTTTGACCTGTTATTTCTCAAAATATATTTATCTCTCACATTCAGCTACAAAAAATATCAACAAGGTATTCAACATAAGACAATGAATTTATCCATTAATATTTTATTTTGAATGATATTATTGGATATATACTCCACCATGGATAGATTATTTTAGTATGGTACCAAACGTAGAATAATTTTCTCTAATATTGATATAAAAATATGGTCTATCATAGAACAAAAGGGTTATACCATGGTAGTATCAATTTCATAGAATGTTGAAAGCTTTTTTGTTGTGGGGTTGAAATAATAAATCAGATTCCACATATCAATAGACATTGATATATACATGTTAAACAATTTTATTATTTAATATTGTAATTAACGTATTATTGTTAATTAAACATAATTTATCATTAAAATAAATGTATTGATTTTTATTTGTTTTTTTTATATGATAATATTATTTGATTCTCGATTTTCCCAAAATTCAATAATTACAGTAGTAATCAAATATATTTACTTAATTGGTAATGTTCTCAAAATTATATTTTATAAATGTCGATAGTTTCAACTAAGAGGGAAAATATGAAGAGAGAATCAATTAGTAACTCTAATGTAACCTAGATCTTATCCCCAATCAAGCCTTATCCAATCGAATATCATATGCTCAGAGGCCTTTGTTGAGAATGGGTTGATCATCGAAGTGAGGATATGACTCAGGGGAATATACCTTAAGGTTTTAATAGTGGAAAAGTTTAACTTGGTCATTAGTCTCTAATATTAATCATTCCTAACAACATCGACAGTTTTAATTGGGTGTAATAGGTGTTTTCATAACTACACATAATGATGTTATATACCACTATGTAATAATTCGAATAAAGATCCATAACATTATTTATGTTCCTAATACTTTAGAAAATTTTCCCCATTATCAACACATAGAAGATGATGGATTTATTATTTATCTGTGGGAATATCTTGAGGATATTTGTCATAGTGTAGGATTTTAAAGATATGTTTTTATTGATGACATATTTTATGTTGATAATTTGAACAATGATGGGAAAGTAATCACAAAAAATTTCTCTGTGATACTCATTAACATTTCAAGTGTTTAAGGGTAATGTATATCTCTACTAGAGATGTAGGGTGGAAGATATATAGTAGATTGAATAAAATCAACCCATGGAAATGAATTGCTGATATCCATTGTAACACCCCAATTTTTTCTAATAATAAATATAAATTCATGGATCTTTGTTTCATGTAGATATTTATAATTGGGCTTCTAACATAATTTTTCCAGTTCTATGTTTTGAATTTCAAAAAACTATCATCTACAAATAAGTTCAGTATGTTATTTTGAGTCTATTGGAACCAACTTGTTTTTTTGGTGAATAGTAACATACCCTTATGAATAGTAATATGAATAGTAATATGACCCCAATAAATAGTATATTTTAGTATTATTTTATTTTATTAATGCTTTAAGATAATAGCGTCTTGGTTAATTTTTCATTGTAATATATAAGTAGTTACATAAATAGAATTGTTAATTTTTGAATTTAGTATGATTTTATTTAAAAATTACATTAAGAATATTAAGAAATTTATTTTCAAAAAATAGACATCATTTTTGAAATCTGCACATTGATAAATAGTTATGAAGAATATTGGGAATTTTTCTAAATCAGTTGAATTTTCGGTGAATAGTAAAAACTACAGTTTTTAGTTTCAGTGTATTAATGATATAATTAATGATATAATAATGATGTCAGAAATATGGTAGACTTTTGAATAGATAAATAATATGTGAGGTGTCCCAATTGGCTTATACCATTGGAAAATACCATGGGTAGGCCCATGGTTTTGTAAATACCACTCATGAGGTGTCCCTTGGAAATTATTAAAACAATCCCTCACTTTTCATATAAATACCGACTCTTCCCTTCATTAAATTCATTCCCAATTCTCCCTCAACGAATCTATGGCCTCCTTAACAGCATAGTAGTCCTCCAAAGGTTTCTTAAAGCCTCCAAAGTCCCTACATTTATGTTCTAAGGGTTACTCTACAAGGTAAGAAAATTCTCAATTTCTTTCTTTTTCCTTTCAAGTTATATTTTATGTGGTATAACATTCATGTTTTCATACCACGTCATTATTTTCTTTTCATTATTGATTAAATATATATTATGATTCATTTCTAGATAGGTGACCATTTTCCCCTCTCTTTTTCATATTTTCTAAAACCATGTTGCATAGCTGTTAGGCTGCCGATTTTTTGTAAAAGATTTCACAATTATTCTTTTATTTTGAGTTATATCCTTATTCTTTCTTCATATGTACTTAACAAATTGGCATGAAATATCCAGAAATCATTTATATTATATATTTTATCATGTTTATGGAATGTTACTCATCATTATTCTTCTCCTCTCCCACATATTTAAATAATAAAAACATTGTCTGTTTGTGTCGAATTGCCGACATCGTGGATGATGTGATTTTAATTTCGATTAATTCTTTCAAGTCTGGTCATGAAACCATTTATATGGTTGAACCAGGTTATAATATATTTTTTATGACCCACCCATGGTTCCATAATTATTTTTTACTCAAGGTTGTAATTTATAAGAAAAATGGGGTTGTTTTTATCAAATAACCACTAAAAGGATCTAAACGAACATCATTAATGTTCTAACATATGAATCAACCTCACATAAGAATTAAAAATGATGAATTGAATAATTTATTTTACTGGATATATGTAAATACTAATCCATTAAAATTTTAGAGTTTCACTTCCAATAGACAAGAATGTCCATCATGAACCAATCATGGAAATCATGCTAAGAACTCACCCAAAAACAGTGCAAAGGGAAAAATACTAACAATTAATGGATAAATGATGTTACAAAATGATCATATAAGATGTTATAAACATGAAAATGTTTCTATAAAATATTAATAACACTCTTTTAACCATTATACATGATGTTTATACAATTTTGAAGTAAGACAACCCTGAGGTAAGGGAATTCTTAATCCGATTTCCATTCTTTGGGTTAACCTTCAACTTCATTATTTATGTTCTATTTAAATTTTTTTTATGTGAAGGATTCTATATTATGTTTCATTATGTGTAATTACATTATATATACATACTTTATCCACTACATTAAGTCTCTCGTCAATAGTATGATATTTATAAGGGGCTTTTGTATAAAAATCCTCTTTTTATATTCCGTTTTATGAAATTACAAAGTAATATTTTTATGGAATTATTCATGTTTTATGATTATGTTTTGGTTCTTGGGAATTATTTATGATGATGGGTGGTACCTATATCTCCATCCAATGCATTTGGTATGAGTATGTTGGAGGTCGGCAGTATGGTTACATCAAGTGTAACTGCGATTATTACACAAAGTAAGCTAGCCGTGAGGGTTGCAAATTATAAGGTAGCCAAGAATGGTTACAATATTATGTAAGTAATTCCCCAAGATAACATTTTGATTATATTTTTGTTCTCATGTTTTGTTTGGATCTTGTATAAATCTCATTTTACAGAAAGTATGAATATATGGGTGACAAGAATGTCTTTTGAAAATTCTTTCATACATTATGAGTATTCATGGACTTATGTGATTTTTCTTTCTTTTCATACCCTAACTGAGATTTTGTGCTCATTCCAAATTTTAAAATGATTTTTCACAGGATAATGGATGTGTAATACAATGAAGGATGACATGTTAAATGTTGAATAATTTTCAAGGAGTCTTGTTTTATGATTTAATGTTTTATATTTTGAAAAAATGGAAACTGTTTTTATGGTATTTACTCTGTAATAATGTGTAATTTCATGAATATACTATCTTAATTATATAAAGCTATAAACATGAAAAGATCATCAATTTAAAAGGAAGTGTTTTCTTAACTAAATTCAAGATTATGTATGTAATAAGGTCGGGTCCTTATAGTTGGTATCAGAGGATGGTTTAGATAACTTTAGGGGTTAGGGTGATGTTAATAGAATACCATAAATTATTTTCACTAAATGTTTAATTTGAAATGTAGTTACATTTAAAGATTACCATGGTGCTTTATCTATGACATGTTTGTTCTTAATGGTTTTCCACAGAAGGAACAAGGATGCTGAATAGAAAAGGCACCGACAGTATGACATTCTTCTGGAACTACAGCCCAGAATGGTAGGGATTGGAACTGAGTATTTTGTGACAGTAATGGATCAACTAACGCATGAAATAAATGGTGGTGGAATCCATGAAAGATAACCAATATAGGTACCACAACTGAACATGATTATAGTAAAACATTTTATGAGACAACATCCTTCTACATTCAATGGATCTTCTGACCTAGTAGCAGTTGAAGGATGGATCAAGGCCTTTGAAAAGATATTCGATGTTATGGGATATTCAGATAATCAATAGGTAAGTCTTTCCATTTAACATTTTTAAGGGGAATATTATCAATGGTTTTCAATGGTAAGGAATATCAGGGGTAGATTGGATTATGATTCCTTAGAGTGGGATGAATTTAAAATTATTTTCCTTGAAAAATATTTTCCTAAGATGGTGAGACTAAGAATAGCGAAGAAATTCCTTGAATTGAAAAAGAAGTTGGAAGATTCATTGGCTGTGTATGAAGAGGACTTCACCCGACTAGAGAGGTATGCTCCAAATCTTATTCAGGATCTTGATAGAAAAATCAAACACTTCTACTCAAGATTGAATCTAAGGTATCGAAGGGCGTTTCCCTATCGTGAATTCAAAAGTAATGAGAAACTTGTCTGATTTTCTGAGAGGGTAGAGCTAGAGTGTGTTGATGATCACATGCAATTTGGAAACAAAGAGAAGAAGAGGTCCAGTGGGAATGAAATGGGTAAAAAACAACCTAAGAAATCTGATGGTAAGAAAATACCATTTCTTGTTTGAGAAATGTGTGGCAAGAAACACCCTATGGAATGTCTTAGCAAAACTGGGAAGCATTTTAAATTTGGTATGTTTGGAAATATGTCCTGATATTTCAATGAAAATGATCCTAAGAATAATCATGATAAAAAACTCTAAAGTGCTTTAAATGTGGTGCGATGGGTCACTATGAAAACGTCTACCCAAATAGAGATCTGAATGATGCAAAGAATCCAGAATACAAGCAGAAAGGTTTAGTGAGATCCTTTGTGACTACGTCAGCAGATGTTGGGCCATCCAATGATGTTGTATCAGGTAATTTGTTTGTTCACTCATATTTTCCTAATGTTTTGTTTGATACAGGGTCTACACATTCCTTCATATCTGAGAAATTTTCTGGTAAATATGAAATCTCACCTCAACAAATGAGACTCGAATATGTTGTTAAAACAACCGGGAGAAATGTTATAGTAAAGAAGAATTATAAGAATATTTCTTTTGTTGTCTATGGAAATACATTACCTGCAAGCATTTTTGTTTTACCCTTATTCGAGTTTGATGTTATTTTGGGGATGGACTGGCTTTCTGATTATCATGCAAAGATTAGCTATAGAGCTAAAGAAGTTGTTTTTCAGAAAGGGTTTCAGTTCGTATACATGAATGAGCCCATACAATTTAATACATGTCAGGAAGTGGAGAAACTATTTAAAGATGGAAATGAAATTTATCTTTCTCATATTGTTGAAAATAAGGAAACTATTCAAATTAATGATGTGCCAGTGGTAAATTAATACCTAGAAGTTTTTCCTAATGAGTTACCTCGTGTCATACCTTATCAATAAGTTGAATTCACAATTAACTTAGTTCTTGATGCTAATCAAATTTAAAAACCCTCATATCGAATGGCTCCAATAGATCTTCTTGAATTGAAAAATCAGTTGCAGGATTGGCTTGACAAAGGCCTCATTCATCCTAGCACTTCACAATGGGGATCCCCTGTTTTATTTGATAAAAAGAAATATTGTTCCATGAGACTTCTCATTGATTATAGAGATTTGAATAACATCACTATTAAAAATAAGTTTCCTTTTCCTCATATTGATGATGTGTTTGATCAACTCCAGGGAGCTCTTTACTTTTCCAAGATTTATATGAGATCTAGACACCATTAGTGGAAGGTGAAGGAGGATGAAATCCCAAATATAGCCTTTCATACTAGATATGGGCATTATGAAATTTTTTTTATGTCATTTGGATTAACTAATGCACCTACTGTATTCATGAATCTTATGAATAGAGTATTTTGTGAGTTCCCGGATAAATTTGTGGTTTTATTTATTGAGGACATTCTGTTATTTTATAAAAATAAAGAGGATCATAAAAAACATCTAAGGGTTATTTTAAAAACATTAAATGAAAAGAAACTATATGGAAAATTCACTAAGTGTGATTTTTGGTTTCCATAGATTTCTTTTCTTGGGAACATTGTAAATAAGAATGGAATAACAGTTGATCTTTCCAAAACAAAAGTAGTTGATGAATGGCCAATACCAAAAAATGTTAGAGAGATTCATAGTTTTCTTGTGCATAGAAATCTTTTACCAACAGTTTGTTAAGAACATTGCACAGTTATCTAGCCCGATAACTAAATAAACATGGAAAGGGGTTAAATTTTCTTGGAAGGAGGAATGCGATTTTTTTCCAAAAATTGAAGAAGAGATTGGGGAATTATCCAGTTTTGGCCTTACCTTCCCGAAATGGTGAGTTTGACATCTACAGTGATGCTTCTCTGAAGAGACTTGGTTGTGTTTTGATGCAAAATGATCAGTAAATTTCCTATGCTTCAAGACAACTTAAACCTCATTAGATAAATTATCCCACACATGATTCATAATTGGAAGCTGTGGTTTTTTATTTGAAAATATGGATGCATCATTTATACAGTACCAAAAGTAAAATATATGATGTCCATAAAATTCTAAATTATATATTCACTTAGAAGTAATTAAACATGAGGTATAGAAGATGGATAGAAATGATAAAGGATTATGACTGCATGATCAATTACCATCCTAGGAAAGAAAACAATGTGGCATTTGCCTTATGTCGGAAACATCATGCATCATTAATCATGCTACATTTGGAACATGGTCCCTTGATTAATGATTTAATGAATTTTGTTATATATGTTATTGGTGTAGGGAATACCTCTGTTTTGTTTCATGTTTCAGTGTAGTATTCGTTGTCAGACAGAATTAAGCAGGCGCAAAAGGAAGATCATGAGCTATAAAAAAAGGTAGAATTTTTTAAAATGGGAAAGTTTCCATAAAATAATCTTGATAATGATTGTGTTTTAAGAAATGGAAAAAGGTTTTATGTGACTAGTTATTCTCAGTTGAAGAAATTTTTTTGTGTGAATCTCATATTTCTCCATTTTCGATTCATCCTGGCAGTACTAAGATGCACAGAGACCATCGGGAGTATTATTGGTTGAATGGAATGAAAAAAGATATTGCTTATTTTACCATGAAATGTTTGATGTATGAATAGGTTAAAGTAGAGCGGCAGTTACCGAAGGGGATGCTTTAGCCTTTTCCAGTGATAGCATGGAAATGGGAGTTGTATCCATGGGAATTGAGGTGGTACCACCAAATTCTTCTCGAGGTAAAAATTCAATTTGGGTTATTGTTGATCAGCTAACAAATTCTGAACATTTTCTATCAATTCGAGATACAATGTATTTGTATCATCTTTCTCGATTGTACCTCAAGGAGATTGTCAGGATACATGGAGTTCCACTATCCATTGAATCTGACCAAGATCTCATGTTCACTTCTAACATTTGGAATGGACATCAGAAGTCGTTGGGCATAGAGTTAAATTTCAGTACAACATTCCATCCTCAAGAAGATGGGAAGTTAGAATGAACAATTCAAACATTGGAGGATATGCTTCGAGCTTGTTCAATGGACTATCAGTGAATTTTGGAACAACATATTTCATTTGATGATTTTTCTTATAATAATAGGTTTCATTCCAGTTTTTAGATGGAACCTTTTGAGGCCTTGTATAGAAAGCGGTGTCAGACTCCATCATTTTTGGATGAAGTCAGTGCAAGAAAGTTCATGGGGAAAAAATTAGTTGAAGAAGTGGCTGTGAAAGTGAGGATGATCCATCAACACATGAGGACAACTTAGATCAGGAATAAAAGTTTTGCAGATAACAAAAGGAAAGACTCCTCTTTTGAGGTAGGTGACCATGTTTTCCTTAAAGTCTCCCCTTGAAAAATTGTGATATGTTTTGGTCAGAAAGGAAAGCTAAGTCCATGGTTCATCAGTTCTTTTAAAATTGTGGAGAAATTTAGAACAGTTTTATACCACATAGCTTTTCCTTCGACTTTGTTTCAGGTTCACAATGTTTTTCATGTTTTGATGTTGAGAAAGTATGTGCTAGATTAATCACATGTCTTCAGCCCAAAAGTAGTTTAGTCGAAAGAGAACCTTTCTTATGAAGAGAAACCAGTTCAGATTCTTGATCGAAGGGAACATGTATTGTGGAATTAGGTAATCCATCAGGTAAAGTTTTTGTGGACAAACCACATGGTTAAAGAAGAAACATGGGAGTCTGAAAATTCTATGAGAGAAAAATACCCTCCATTTTTTAATAAGTAAAAAACATTGTGAAGACGCAATTTTAATGAATCAGGGGATAATGTAACACCCCATGTTTTTTTAAATAAATTGAAATGCATGGAACATTGTTTAAAGTAGATATTTATAACTAGACTATCAACATAATTTTTCAACTTCTATGTTTTGAATTTCAAGAAACTGTCATCTACAATTGTGTTCAGTATGTTATTTGGAGTCTATTGGAAACAACTTGTTTTTATGGTGAATAGTAACAAACCCTTATGAATAGTAATATGAATAGTAACATGACCTTAATGAATAGTAAATTTTATTAATATTTTATTTTATTAATGCATTAATATAATAGCATCTAGGTTAATTTTTCTTTCTGATATAGAAGTAGTTATAGAATTAGAATTGCTAATTTTTGAATAAGTATGAATTTTTTAAAAAATTAAATTTATATTATTTAGAAAATTATTTTCAAAAAATGAACTTCATTTTTGAAATCTACATGTCGATAAATGGTTAGGGAGAATTTTGGGATTTTTCTGAAATGGTTGATTTTTCGATGAATAGTAAAAAATACAGTTTTTAGATTTGGTGTATTAATGACATCATTAATATTATAATAATAATGTCATAAATGTGGCCGACTTGTGAATTTATAAATAATATGTGAGGTGTCCTAGGTGTCTTATACTAGGGGAAAATACCATGGAAAACCCATGGTTTTGTAAATACCACTAATGAGGTGTCCTTTGAAAATTATTAAAATAATCACTAACTTTTCCTATAAATACAAACTCGTCCCTTCATTGAATTCATTCCCAATTCTCCCTCAATGATGTTATGGATTACTTAACTTCATATTAGTCCTCCGAAGGTTTCCGCAAGCCTCCAAGGTCCCAACCATCATGTTCTAAGGGTTACTCTACAAGGTATGAAAATTCTCAAATTCTTTATTTTTTTCCATTCAAGTTCTCTTTTATGTGGTATAACATTCAAGTTTTCATACCATGTTATTATTTTATTCTTATTCATGATCTAATATATATAATTATTCATTTAAGGATATTTTAGCCCTTTCCCCTCTCTTTTTAATATTTTCTAAAACCATGTTGTGTAGTCGTTAGGCTGCCAAATTTTTATAAGTGATTTCACAATTATTGTTTTATTTTGAGTTCTTTCCTTATTATTTCTTCATATATCCTTACCCAAGAGGCATTAAATATACAATAATAATTTATATTATATATTTTATCATGTTTAGTGAGAATTACTCATCATTATTCTTCTCCTCTCACACTTATTTAAAGAATAAAAACATTGTCTGTTTTTGTCGAATTACCTTCATCGTGGACGATGTAATTTCAATTTCCATTAATTATTTCATGTCTGGTCATGAAACCATTTATATGGTTGAACTAGGTTATAATATTTGTTTTATGAATCACCCAAGTTTTTTTAATTCTTCTGTACTCATTGTTCTAATTTATAAGACAAAGCGGGGTTGTTATTATCAAATAACCACTAAAATGATCTAAACGAACATCATTAATGTTCTATCTTATGAATCATCCTCATGAAATAATGAAAAATGATGAATTGAATAATTAATGTTACTGGATATATTTAAATACTACTCCATTCCAATTCTGGAGTTTCCCTTCCAATCGACAAGAATTTCCATCTTGAACCAATCATGGAAATCATGTTATGATCTCACACCAAAACAGTGCAAAGGGAAAAATACAAACAATTAAGGGTGAAATGATGTTATAAAATGATCATATAAGATGTTATAAACATTAAAATGTTTCTTTTAAATATTAATAACACTCTTTTAACCATTATACATGATGTTTAAACAATTTTGAAGTATGAAAAACCCGATGTAAGTGAATTCTTAACCTGATTTCCATTCTTTGGGTTAACCTTCTACTTCATTATTTATGTTCTATTTAAATTTTTTTGTGTTATGGGTTATGTATTATGTTTCATTAGGTTTATTTACAATATATATATAAACTACATACACTCTATTAAGTCTCTCTTCAATCTTATGATATTTTTAAGGGGATTTTCATCAAAAATACTCTTTTTAAATTCGGTTTTACGAAATTCCAAAGTAATGTTTTTATGGAATTATTCATGTTGTATGATTATGTTTTGGTTGTTGGGAATTATTTATGATGAAGGGTGGGACCTATATCTCCCTCCAATTCATTGGGTATGTGTATGTTGCAGGTCGGTCGTATAGTTACTCCATGTGTAATTGAGATAGTTACACAAAGTAAGGTAGTCGTGATGGTTACAAATTATAAGCTAGCCAAGAATGGTTACAAAATTATTTAAGTAATTACACAAGATTAATTTTTGATTATATTTATATAATAATGTTTTGTTTGGGTCTTTTTTAAATCTCAAGTTAAACTATTTAAGTATATATGGGTGATAAGAATGTCTTTTGAAAATGCTTTCATACGTTATGAGTATTCATGTACTAATGTGATTTTTCCTTCTTTTCCATCCCTTACTGAGATTTTGTTCCCATAAAAAGTTTTTAAATGATCTTTAATAGTTTAATGGATGTTTAATACAAGTATGGAAGACATGTTAAATGTTGAGGAATTTTCATGGAGTCTTGTTTTATGTTTTAATGTTTTATATTTGAAAAAAATGGAAACTATTTTTATAGTATCCGCTCTATAATATTATGTAATGTCATGAATGTAATTTCCTAATTCATTAAATCCCTAAACCTGAAAATATATTCAATTTAAATCGAAGTTTTTTCTTGAATAAATTTAAAATTATGTATGTAATAAGGTCGGGTCCTTACAACCATGGATTTGTACTATTGGTTGTTATAAGAGCTATGGGATACACAATGCATAGGAACATATAATGACGTATAAACACCAAATAATTGTTTTAATATCATTACATACCACATGATATTAAGTATCATTAAAATTTATATTTATATTGTTATAAAATATAAATTAATCCAATTCTATAGATATACTCTCACGACCATTGATTATTTATAATTTAATTAGCCTAGATGATATAAATCACCCCAAAACTGATTATATATATTAATATTTAAAAAAATTCCATATGATCTCATATATGACCAATATAATATAGGATATTATGTTTACATGACAATATTATGTATGATTTTTATCTAATTATAAAATATAAATTTCGTCCAATAGTTTTTTTCATGAAAAAAAGGATAGTTCATTTTTAAAAGGCCATATTCTCATCTTTACATCAAGTTATATACATTATATAATATCTAATTCATACATTATATATTCATATTTGTGGGAGTGACTATAAAATTGTAGAAACATTTAAATAAATATTAAATAAATCATGTGTTATTATCAATCATTGTAAATAATTTAATTACACAAAGCCTAACAACCTCATCCACATATATCATACCCATATCCTCCTATGAGAGGATAAATTGAATAAGAAATATATTTTTTTAAATTATGATTGATTCCGTAATCAATGATAATATATCATGTTTTTTAATTGATCTCTAAAAACCTCTTTTGAAATTCATCACAATGTTTTCTCACTACCATTTTAACACATGACAAGGGTGAAAAATTCACAAAGGCCAATAATAGAAAAACATTATCTAGTGACAAGTCAATCATTGATAAAAATAATTAAACACATCACAATTCATACCGTTATACTATGTAGAATCCTTCAGATCCGTATCTCGGATATGTTGCTTTAATCTATTGAAATGAAATAGATATAAGATTCATGTCCCAAAGAACTAAATTTTTTAGAAGTTTTGGGAAATCAAATTACATAAATGAGGCGAATTTTAAATTTGGAATATAAAATGGAACTAAATAACTATAAAAATAAATATAAAAACATAAAATAAATACTATTCCATTATTTTATCTTGATATCATGGGGAATGGAATAAAAAAATTGGTGTGATAAAATTTTCCTAAAGGATTAATTATAGTGGAATCTATCCTGAATTAATAACGAATAATCATCATGGATTGGTAAATAACTAATAACACATTCCTTATAAATAACATAAAATTAATAATAAATATGGAAGGGTCAATAACCAAAACACAAGACAATTAATCATTAAATTGATCATAGTATTTAAGGAATAAAATATTATAAAATAATTTAATATAAATTGAAAAATGATATTGAAACGTAATGATATATATTATAAAAAATTGAATAATCAAATGAAAAAATGATATTGTAATTAGTAATGATTTATGATTAAACAATTAATAACTACCTTCCAGATTTTAACAATCATGATCTATCCTCAAGAAAATTTATATCTATGGGTAGAAACCCATCTAATTTGGAAAACTGATTTGTGTCATGAAACTACTCATGAATCAGGAAGTATAAATTAACAAGTCATATCCCATGTAATAGATGACAAAAAATAATAATATATTAAATTATCAATTTAAATCAAAATCAATGTACCTACTTCAGTATCAGTATTGAGTAATGTGTACAAGTATATCAATATTTCGGCTAATAAATCATATTACATTCAAAGTAAACACTCTATGTAATGATGGTATATTATTTAGGAAATAATTATATAAATCATAAAATAGTAGTTATATTGAAATGATATAAAAAATTTAATGAATTATTACTACATTAATGAGATTGTTTCAAGTGAATATTAACAATTATCAAGGTATTGAGATGGAATGAAATCTTTTACCATTTAGTTATTTTCAAGTCAAATCCCCTTTGGTGATATTTTCAAATATGAAACATAAATTTCCATGAATATTTAATTAATTATGATATTATATATCATTTGGGAAGTATTTAAATCATGTTAATGTGAATTTCTATATAAAAATAATTTAGTCTCAATGGAATGTGAATTTAGAAAAAATACATAACTATATGTTTACGTTTGGTTGGATAATCAATGACCTCTTTTTTTGTGGTTTAAATAAATTTATTAACTTATAATAGAACCATATTAATATCTATTATGTAATATATAATACATTATAAATTAATATCTTCAATTTTCTAATAATCATTCATTATATTAATTTTATAGGTAATTAATTACAATGTTTTTCCATTATGTTTTGACCTCTTAATTTTTCCCTATTAATTTGATCATGATTTCCTCATACCTATAATTTAAACCATGATGTAAATAATATATATAAATTCAATACATATATATTTAAATTAATCCAAAAAAATTTGTTAAAGGAAATGAAATACACCAGTTATTTATATGGTAGGTCATACATATGTGTGACTAATGTATCCATTTTCGAGTCATTTTGGGGGAATGAAAATTGAATTCAATATATATATATATTCATTCAAATGTAATTTTATTTTAATAATATAACATATTATTACTAAACTAATACTTAATACATTTTAAGTAAAGAGTGAATGAATTACAACACTTTTTGAGGTAATAGTCCACTAAACACATGAGTAACGATTTCATATAAAAAAAAGAATGTGTAATGGAATGTGTGATCTAAAAAGTATAAAACTGTAATATCATCATAAATTTCATATATATTATAAAAATACTATAAATCCGTTATTATTTTGGATACATGAATGGTGGTAATGGGAAAACGAATGACATCGGTTCACAGGAATGTTGTCCTCCATACACAATATTGAGGACATAATAACCCATTTCATCAAAGGGTTTTATGTTTAATTTAGAACCCATAAAAAAATGAAAATCTCCATATGGATGATTCAAATGTTATAAAATAATCATGGAATATTAATTATTGAAGGATGTGGAGAAGGAAATGAAGTAAAAATGCTTCTAAAAGAACATTACATATGATTGGGTATCCCCCATTGGATTCCACTAGTGTCTTCCTATGGTGGATTTAATCTATATAATGATTATAGAATTAATAGAGGGATATAGTGGAGTAGTTTTGTTTATATTTATCATGCCCAATATTTTGAGCGTTTTGGATATGTGAGGGGATATTAAACCCTTTTATATATGGGTTTGAGTAGCATTCATATAAATACTCAAAATTATTCACAATTGGGAGGTCTCACATATACATGGAAATCCTTGTATGAATTCCTTGGACAGACCTAAGATCATGAGACAAGGATTAGTTCCATGTCCATGGAAACACATACCATGCCAAGGGAATGTTGCAGTGTGGACCATGCCCTTTGAAAATTCATTTATGGTTTTTTCTAAATGGTTACAATTCCACTTGAACTTTCCACACTAATAGAAAAAAAGTCTTGAACTAATAAATAAATTTTTTCAATGACACATTATTTCCACACTAATGAAAGGATAGGAATGAACAAATAAATATTGGTTCCAACTCTACTTGACATATCCACACAAATGGAAGGAAATACAAGAAACAGTTGATAAATTACATGTCTTATTTATCATATAGGAATTGGTTAACTCAAGATCACATTTGATTATGAGAGGATAATTCCTTGGGTATTGAGAACCACATTCTTATTCAAGGATATGGTTCTCTATGGTTTATACCCACCTAGACTGCGGTTCTTTTCTATTCTTTTGATGCCCAGTATAATACCTTTGGGTCCCTTATTTCTTATAGGATACCTCATATGCACTCCATGGATGGATCATTGACTAGTAGGTTCCATGGTTAAATACCATCAGACCCTATCTGTACATAGCCTTGTTTTTCCTTTATTGATCACTATGGACTCCTTAGGTGACTAACTGTGGAATGACTTGGATTAAACTCCTTGGATTACAATATTACACATTATCTAGACTCAGATACTAATGAGTAATCTTTCGATGAATTTACGTTACCATGGTCTTTACACTATAACTCTGTCACTGGATATCCTTTCTAGGTATCCTTGTTACATCTTGGAACTTTCACTACATATAATATCATAGGATTCCATGGATACACACATTGGTTCCATCGTTGAAAAGTAAGTGCAACGGTTAAATCCTATTGGGCCTTGTCAATTCATTGCCCCATTTTACCTTCATGGAAACACCTTGGACTCGGTAGGCGACATACTCACTTTTTAATTATGAATAATCTGGTAATACTAAATTAATGAACTGGTTACTTGTCTAGATACCAGCCGAGGGATAAATTAGTTACATGGGTATTTAGTTAAATAATAATACTTACTTTATTTATGCATGTTAACACCCTGTTTAAATTACATTACACTGTCGGGGATGGTTTAGACACCAGTGGTGCCGACCTACTGAGATTTATATCTCATACCCTACTTGGGCCACCAATGCACTGGGGTACCCGATTATACCTTTCATGTTCACAGGGACTTGGACATTGCTTGTGGATTCATGATTCTACCTGTAGTAGGAGAAAAGGACTGAGCTAGTGCTCGGGACGCACAAAGAGATAGACTTTTGTTTTTTTTTGTTCTTTTCATTACATGAAATCTACATTTCATTTTATTGAAAATCATGTTGTACTATTTACTGCTTTCATTAATGTATCGATACCATGTCTTTCATTCATTTATTGTATATAATGTCATTGGCCACTATTGTTCATTTATATGAAATCTATTTTTTTGATTGTTCATTTATATATTATTGATTCCGCTATTTATTTCTACGTACTCTGTTATACCACAGAAATAACAACCCTGCTTTTTATTACATACTTATACATGATTTATTACATAAAACATTCACTTGATACAACATAGAAGTTCAAGAGAACTACTGTATTTGGAGGATAAGAACATTATATAAAATATTACAAAATATAATGCAACATTGATTGAAAAAATCATTTACATGACCACTACATTCCATCATACATAGCATTTCATGGGATAACCTGAGGACATGCATAATGAATGGGTGACCTATAAAGCCCAGTAAAGGAGTAAACTAGGAATAACAAGAAATAACCATACATGATAGGTAATAGGCATATAAATGGAGTGTAAGACAAACATTAACATAAATCCATGATATAGAATGATTATCATAACTTGGAAATTTGGCAACAACACTAAACATGGAATTAGCATGATCTAAGGCTCATTGCACATGGAGCATGGGTAAACCATCATTTCACTTTAATTATCATGAGTAAATTTTCATTTCACATGAAATAGAATTAGTAAATACTCATTGAACATGAATTATAATGAGTAAATCCTTATTTCACCTAACGTATCATGATACTATTCTTTCCCAATGCATTGGAGTGCTATCAAGGTGCACCGTTCTTAAAACTTTTCATTTCATGCATAAGTGTTCCACATGAATCTTACAACATGGAATCATTAAAGATAGGAATTTATTCTGTAATAAAGGCACATATAATTCATACATGAAACTATATAACCAATATGTAAACATTCATAAAGGGTAATAACATTGATAGATAAATTGGCATGGGATTCACAACACAATGACATTGGCTTGGAAAATCGCGGTGCAATTTCGGCGGCATAACAATGTGACATAAGAATTCGTAAAAATGGATTATGAAAGATAAAGGGTTGTCTCAATAATATGTTCATGAATAGGCTAGTAATGTGGTTATATACATACATGTCCCAACATATGTAATTGAATTAGGATTTATAATACAAAGGATTGATTGAATGTAATTAAAGAGGGAGAAATTCCTTTTGGAATTTCAGCATGGTAATGAGTGTATGCTGGAGGAATTAATGACTGAAAAAATGGTTATCTCATCATTTAAAAGTAAATAGGGAAGTATGGGGTCGGTTAAAAATAATACCCCAATATTTATAATTGAAAATAAATGGAAATAACAATACTATGAAACATGGATAAAATGAGAAAGGAAGGAATCCCTAACATAAAAGTGTGATCCCAATGGCTTGGGAGTGAATTCTTTTGGGATTTGTGCAGCTTGGGATGATTCTAGAGAGAGGATGGAATATTTTCAATGAACTCCAAAGTCATTGAGTGAAGAGGAAGTGGAAACATGGGTGTTTTTATATAGGAAAAGAGACAGAATTCTTTATTATTTTGGTTTGGGACACCACACCTTAAACTAATCAAAAAAACAAATCAGACCATGATTTTTTACCATGGATTGTGTCTAAGTGGAGTGTAAAACAATATTTTATAAGTAAAATGGTCCAACTACTTAAAATAATTGTGTTTCTTCTGTGAAGGTGAGTCACACTCTCAAGGAAATCAATTTAAAAATATAAAATGTTTTATAAGTCTTGGAGGGTCCACTAAAGCATAGTAAAAAAATTAAATATACCTAAAATCAAATTATTTTAATGGAAAAACATATAATGACAAAAAATTGTGTTTATATTATTTTATTACATTACTATTGGGTCATTATGATGTTATAAATTATATTATATAATTAAACGGTATTTAATTCTTACCCAAAAATTCGACTGTCTCAGAAAATAATGAAACATTAACCATGGGATAAGTTTGATCACCTAATTCCAAAAATAATATTAATTTTATCTAAATAATTATATTAATATTTTAATTTATACTTTTAAAATAAAAAACAAAATTTATCGAAATATCATGGGTTTTGAAAAAAATAACTTTCAACCCTTAATAAAAATTACAATTGAATTCACAAAATTATACAGTCAATTGTATTTAATAAAATGTAATATTATAATATTAATAATATTTTATTAAAAAAATATTTAATTCAATAATCCATTAATTCAACAATATAGATATCATAGTTGAATATTAACTAAAAATACTATTTGTGGTTAAAAAACTATTTATAAAGAAACAATAATAAAATGAATGTATATTATTTATAAAAAATAGTGTACATACTCATTTTACTAGGGTCTCATTACATAACCCATTATAACAACCGCATAAGACCGAATGGTAAGGTGTGCATTGGTGATAGACTCTTTTGGGGGCTTGGATAACATCGATCATGTGGTAATCTCTATCAACATCCACTTCTCCCCTAATGTTGTTTTAATCAAGCTTAATGTATTCAAGATCGGCTTGGGCACGGTCATGCGCGAAACCCAATGAACCCACCTCCTTTCTGAGCTCCGATAAATGGGCTTTATATGGGGAACGTCTACTGGATGAGGCTATCAATTACTTTTCATGAGTAAATTGGATTTATTAAATCCCTATATTTATACTAATCATGTGTCACTGTCTAACAACTATATTAGCAAAGATAAAAAAATTTATGAATTTTTTTATGTCCAAAAAATTAAAAGAAATGAAGTGAATATTTTATATAACAATTTTTCATAATAAGTATTTTAATTATATCAAGAGGAATTTTCTTTCATAAATGTTTGGGTCGTTACAATCTTTCCCACTTAAAAAATTTCTCCCTCCAAATTTTATTTTCCCACAGTAAAACAGATGCTGGAAACTATACTTCATCACTTCCTCTGATTCCCACATCGCTTCCTCAAACTTGTGGTTTCACCATAATACCTTGACGAGGGGAATTATATTATTTCATATAACTTCTTCTCTATGATCTATGATCTTCACTGGTTACTCCTCATAAGAAATATCATCCTCAAGCTGTATTAACTTTGAAGAGAGTACATGCGAAGGGTCTGGTATGTATTTCCACAATAGGGATACATGAAAGACATCATGTACATTGTCCATGGTTGGTGGAGGTTCTAGTCGATAGTCCATATCCCAAACATGATAAAATTTTTCCAAGTGACCAATGTACCTTGGAATAAACTTCCATTTATTTGTAAACCTCATGACCTTATTCCACATAGATATGAATAAAAATACCATGTCTCGAAATACGAGATCAAGGTATCATCGAAGGTTATTTGTATAACTCTTCTGTCGACATTGGGCTCCCTTGATATGCTACTGAATGGTTTTCACCTTCTCTAACATTTCATCGACCATTTCATATCCTAGCAGACTATGCTCTCCGACTTCATCTGAACCCATCGGTTTTCTGCACCTTTTCCCTTAAAGTGATTTATTTGGTTCCATTCAGATGCTTGAGTGGAATCTTTTGTTATAGGAGAATTAATCCAGTGGAATATATTAGCCCCATATTACTTTGATGTCCATAGAACATGATCATAACATATCTTCCACTGTTTGAATAGTACGCTCAGATTGGCCATTAGTTGGAGGATGATAGGCTATACTAATGTTCAGTTCAGTGCTTAGAGAATGTTGGAGACATTTCCAAAACATCGAGGTTAATTTATGATCACGATTAGATACATTAGATAGTAGTACTCCATGCAGCCTTTCAACTTCTTTGATGTAAATCCGTTCAAGTTTATCCAATGAGAAGTCCTCTCGAATTGTGATAATGTGAGCTATCTTCGTAAGATGATCCACAAAGAACCATACAGATTTGTTTCCCCTAGATTTCCTAGGATGTCCCATGAAAAATTCCATTGTAATGTTCTCCTACTTCAATATTGGTATGGGTAGTGGTTACATCATCCCCTTAGACTTTTTCTCATCATCCATCACTTGCTGACATACCTGGCATTTTTGTTGTATATTCTACAATCTCACTTTTTATGTTGTCCCACCAAAAGACTTCACAGATATCTCGATACATCATTGTGATTCTCGGGTGAATAAAGAAGGTTGATCTATGTGCGTCATTCAGAAGATCCACTATTTTCTTTGGATTGGATGGTATACATAATCATTACCCAAAATGTCACAATTACATCCTTTTCAATTGAAAACTCGGAGGAGTTCCTATTTCTGATAGCTTCCACCCATTTTTATAATTTCTACATCCTTTAATTCAATATTAATTATTTTATACCTAATGGATAGTAGAAAATTAATTTTAAAAAGGGTTGATGATTTTACTCTCTTAATTATTCCCATGTCCATCCTCTGTAAATTTATGAAGATTGGATCCTTTTCAATTCTCATCATCAATAATGATGCATGATCTTTTCTACTTAGAACATCTACCACTATGTTTTCCTTACTGGGATGGTTTTGTATTTAGCAGTAATAATCTTTGATGAGTTCTATCCATCATCGTTGGTGCATAGTAAACTCTATTTGTGGGAAAATATACTTAAGGTTCATTTGATCAGTATATATCTCACACTTCTCCCCATAAAGATAATGCTGCCAGATTTTCAACACAAAAATCACAGACACCAACTCTAGACCATGAATGGGATAGTTTTTCTCAAGGATTTTTAGGTGCCTTGAGGCGTAGGTTATAACTTTATAATTATGCATCTACAAACAACCCATGACCTTATCTAAAGCATTACTGAATACAACAAAAAGTTATCCAATTGTGGGTAAAGTGAGTACAAGTGCAGTGTGATGCCTCATTTTTAACTTCTTCAAGATCTTTTTGTATTCATCACTCCATGAAAACATTAATCCCTTCTAAGTTATCATGGTATGCGGGTTGGAAAATCCTAAAAAATTTCTCGTGGATCGGGGATAATATCTAGCTAACCCCTAGAAGATACAGATATCTATTACCAATGTTGGACTCAACCATCCCTCAATTTTATTTGTCTTGGAGGGATCCATATATATCCCATTACTTGTGATGACATGACCCAAGAATGAGAACTCCTTCAACCATAACTCGAACTTGGTGTACATTACATAGATCTTCTCTTTCCACAAGCACTCTAGTTAAGTTATTATATTCTCCTAATAATCATCCCTGGTTTTGGAGTATTTTAGAATATTATCTATAAAGACTTCCAAAAATTTATTGAGATAATCTCTAAAGACTCTATTCATCAAGTCTATAATGTTTTCTGGAGCAATAAGGAGTCCGAAAGGCATTACTATGAATTCAGATTTCCTGAATCTTGTATGAAAAGCATTCTTGAGGATATCTTCCTTCTTCACCCTTATTTGATAATATCCCGACCATAAATATACCTTAGAGAAGTATTATGATCCACGTAGTAGATCAAACTATTCATAAACTATTCATAATGAATAAAAAAGCACATTAGCTCATCCTTATTCTTGATGAAGAGTACTAGTGCACCCCATGGTGAAGCACTTAGGTGTATAAAACCTTTCTACAGATTCTCATGTACTTGTTTATTCAGCTCCTCAATCTCAACAACATCTATTCTATATACAGTCATGGATATTTTCACCTCCCTAGGTATATCTTCAATTGAGAATTCAACATCTCTTCTAGAAGGAAGACCCATAAATTCCTCGGGAACCACTTTAGACAATTCCCTCAGAATAGGAATGTCTTCAAGGATGGCTACCTCCTCAGAATTAATTAGCTTAACGATATATAAATTATCATAAGGAAGTAATATTCACAATTTATTTGATGGTTCTAAAGAAGATTCATCTTCTTCCTTGAATATGTATAGAATCGTGGGTCGATTCTCCATATGGAGAGTAATTTCTCTCTCACATGTGGCATCTATATAAGGAAATCCAATCCATGCCAATAATTGCATCAAATTATATCAGATGTATTATTATGAGGTTTGAAAGTATGTTCAATCCATATTATTAGAGGGGAGGTGTTATATTCAGTGGATTCAATGATTTCCCCATTTTCCATACTCACTGATATCTTTTCTTGCATGATTTGGGGTGACGTTGGTATTGTTCTACTAAACTATCGAGATAGAAAAGAATATGTAGAACCAGAGTCAAAAATTATGTTCACTATTCTGTAATGAATAACTATCATCCCTATCACCACATGGGTTTTACGGTTCACTTCAGGGATAGTGATGGAAAAATCTCGCCCTTGCTGCCTTGGAGGTTGTTGGTTGACTATGAAAACCCTTGGATGAGGGAACTGATTTGCATGGTTCCCTGGTCATTTGTACATGAAGTAATGAACAATGTTTAGAGAGTCAAATATATAATTCCTCTCCTTTGTTGTAGCTGTGGGTTGCTCTTATCGGCAGTTAACAGCTAGGTTCCCTTCTCTTATACACCTGTTGCATTTCCTCGTCCCCCTAATGAAATTTCAGGGGTGTTTCTTTCCGCACCATTGGAATGAGGGGTGATGCATTTTCATACCACCTTTGGATTTATCTAGCGAAATTCCAGAATTGAATTCCATATTTCTCTTATTATCCCCATGATTTCCCCTAAGATTCTCTGATCTCCATTTTGACCTTGAGGGAACACCATACAACTTCATCATAGCTGTTGAAGTTAGGAATCGCCAGAGCATTCCACATGTTAGGTTTCATCCCACCAAATAAGTGGTCAACCTTTCATTCGGGGGTAAAAACAAAGCTAGAGGAATATTTTTCAATACCTGTGTGTTTTTCCTCGTATTCTTTGATGGATTCATCATCTTTTTTCTTGATGGAAATGAATTCCAATTCCATCTTTAGTCGTAGGGTGAGAGGAACATATTTATCAATTTTTTATAGAAAATATTCAATTCTAACAACTCAATCTTCCTCAGGCATCATATTACTTTTCAATGTCCAACATTGATTGGATTCATGCTCCATATGATAAGTATCTAGATGAACCTTCTATTGTTCACAACATTAAAGGATGGGGAAGAAATTTTCCATGGATTTAATCCATTTTTTCGGCAATTGAGGGATCAAATTATCCATTAAATGTAGGAGGCCTTTGTATCATGAATCTATTGATATAGACTTTTTCATTTTTAGGTGGTGTTGAACATTCCTCTCGACCCATGTTTCTATTTAGATATTGAGTTAACTGAGGGGGTATCATGGAAAAGTTAATGATTTCCACTTCAATTGGGTTGGACATCTCATTTGAGCAGTCATCACATTGATCTTTTCCTCGGTGTCTATCATGAGTCCTCTTATTAGTAGCCATTATGTGGATTTAAAGGAATGTTTGGGTAACATAAAAAGGGTAATCCAATGACAAAAATAGTTGAATTATAAATAACATTTATTTCATTAACATATGAATCTATAAGCTTCAATCTATGTTATCTATGATCTAATTTCTAACATATATTCTTTCGAGAACTTTTTAATTCCCTTAATAATGGTTCATACTAAGCTTTGGAATTTACCAAAGCATATTCCTTAGGAGTTTTGGAACCAAGAGTGCAAAAAGTCCCATTGTGGTGTAAAATGATACCATGGGTCATGCCCGAAACACCATGTCAAATTTTTCACTCCTAGGTACAACATTTCTAGTGCCACTTATACCTGCTCAAATTCAGACAGGGATGTAATTTCTTGATAAAACACTTACTCAATACTGACCAAAATTTAGGGATGTTTTGATTATACATAGTCTTGTTTATGGGGCTTCAATAGATGTTTCTAATCCTAATCCCAAAAATAACTGAACCTATATTTTTATTTTAACTATATCTACGCAGCTTTTAATTACATACTTAACCATGATTTATTACATAAATCCTTCACTTGATACAACATAGAAGATCGAGAGGTATAGTGAATTTGTGGCTTAGGAACATTACATAAAAAAATAAAAAATAGAACACGACATCTTATTGAAAACATACATTACATGACCACTTCCCTCAAACTTCGCATTACCAAGGATAACCTGACGAAATTCATAAGAAAAGTGTGAGCTATAAATCTTAATATGGGAGTAATCACTGTATAACATGAAGATTAAAAAACATTATGGGGAATAGGAATATAAATTGAGTGAAAAAGAGAAATTAACATAAATTAAAGATATAACATGATTCTCATAACATGGAAATGTGGAAAAAACACTTAACATGGAATTAGCAAGAGCTAAGGCTCATTACAGGAGGAGTGTGAGTAAACCCTAAATGCACTTGAATTAGCATGGGTGAATCCGCATTTCACTAGAATTATAATTAGTAAATCCTCATTTTACATGAATTATAATGATTAAATCCTCATTTCACATGAAAATTCATGAGAATAATCTTTACCCAATGCATTGGAGCGCAATCAGGAAGAACCCTTCTTAAAACATTTCATTTGATGCATAAGTGTGCCACATGGATCATACAACATGAAATCATTAAATCTCATCATATATTCCACGATAAAAAAATGTGTAATTCATAAATGAAACTATATAACTAATATTAAAACGTGCATAAAGGTTAACACCATTGATATAGAAACATGTATTGTATTCCCAACATAATAACATGGGCTTGGGAAATCACGGTACCATTTCGGCAGCATAACGACGTGACATAAGATTTCATAAAAAATATTATGAGAGATAATGGGGTGTCTAATAATATGTACATGAAAATGAAATTAAGGGGGTCATATAGATACATATTTCAACATAAGTAATGGGATTTTTATTCATAATACAAAATAATTTTTTTAATGTAAATGAAGAGGCTGAAATTCCTTATGGAAATTCTGCATGGTAACAGGTGTATGTGGAAGGAATTAAGGAGATGGAGAAAGGCCTCTCATCATTAAAACATAAATATGGAATTATGAGGGAGATAAAAAATCCTACACCATCATTTAAAATTGAAAAGAAAAGGGCATAACAATGTTAAGAAACATGGATAAAATGATAAAGGAATGAATCCCTTACTTGGAAGTGTGATCCAAAAGGCATGGGAGAGGCTTGAGAGAGGATTATTGTGAGGTTTGGGAACCTTGGGATGATTATATATATAATAGGGAAGAGGTACGATGAACTATAATGGCTTTTAGTGAAGAGGAAGTGAGAGTTTGGGTGGGTTTATATAGGAAAGGAGATGGAATTCTTTATTATTTTTGTTTGGGGCACCACACATTAAATTAATCAAAACCACAATCTATTCCATGGTTTTTCCCATGGATTTTTCCATGGGGGAGGGATTACAATATTTTATTATTACAATGGATTAAATTCTTAAAATAATTTGTTTTCTTATGTGGGGGTGATTCACACTCTCAAGGAAAATAATTTAAAAAGATAAAATGTTTTATAAGTCTTTGAGGGTCCACTAAAGCATTATAAAAAATAAAATAAACCTAAAATTACACTATTTTAATGTTTAAACATATATTGGCCGAACATAGTGTTTATATTATTATTTTTACATCACAATTGAGTCATTATGATGTATTACACCACAATATATAATTAAATGGTATTTAATTTTTACCCAAAAATTTGATTGTCTCAAAAAAATTTGGAAAATTCACTATTGGATAATTTTTACATCCTGATTCCAAAAATAATATTTGTTTTAACTAAATAATCATATAAATATGATAATTATCACTTTTAAAATAAAAGCTAACATTTATTGAAAAATCATGGGTTTTTACCAAAATAGCTTTCAAACCTTAATAAAAATTACAATTACATTCATAAAATAATATTACCATTTATATTTAAAAAATAATAATTTAATAATAATAATAATATATTATTAAAATATTATTTAATTTCAAAAATCCATTAATTCATCAAAATATATTTCTTAGTTGAATATTAACTAAAAATATTATTTGGGATTTAAAAAATATTTAAAAAATAAAAACAATTAAATGAATATATATTCACTATATAAAAATTGTGTACATACTCATAGTACTAGGTTTTTGTTAAATAACCCCGTTATAACACCCGCATAAGACCGAAGGGTAAGGTCAACGATGGTGACAGGCTCTTGGGGTGTCCTGGTTAACATCGCTCGGTTGGTAATCTCTATCATCTTCCACTTCTCCCATTGGTGGTTCTGCTTGGGCATAATGTATTAGAGCTTACCTTGGGCTTGGTCATGAGAGAATCCATATGATTCCACCTCTTTCATAGTTATGATAAATGGTATTTTTACAGTGCAAGTCTAATGGATGAGGCCATCAATTCCATTGTCTATGTACATTGGATTTATTAATTCCCTATATTTATACTAATAATGTGGTCACTATTCAACGAAAATATTTGAAATGATAACAATTATTAATGATATTTAGAAATAAAAAATAATATAAAACCAATGATTTACATATTTTATATATCCATTTTTTCGTAGTAAGACATTTAATTAGAGTAAGAGGAATATTCATTAATAACATATTGCATCGTTACTGCTGTGAAACTCTGATAAGAGGGTATAGTATCACGACCCGCCCTCGGGGCCCGTGCCGTGACTACCCCAAGCCCGCCTTCCATAGGCCAGGGGCTGGCGACTAGCACCAAGGCGTAAAATCCCAGTAAAAAGGGAAGGCATTGCCTTAATAAAGTAAACAAGCACCTCAGAGTAACAAGCGGAAGTAAAGCAGTACACAAAACTAGAACAACTGTGCTGAAGTAAAGGGGCCGGAAATACAAGCCCAACTGTAAAGTAAAGTACAACTCGAAAGGGAAAACAGCAACTGAAAGTACAAGTGGCTCCTGGGACGTCCTCCTCGATTCCTACCTGAAGGGTAGGTACAGATGGCTCAGCTCCTGGATCGTCCACCACGGATCCTACCTGAAGGGTAGGTACAGATAGCTCCACAACTCCTCGGGTCCAACTATCCGCTCCGAGCACGTCCCGCTCAGTGGTCCTCCTCCAGGTACCGACCTACTCTGAAAGCCTCAACCGCAGTCAGCGCTGTCCGTCGTCTGCAACCAACACAACAAAGTGCGGGCATAGCCCGTGCAGGGGTGAGTATAAGATACTCAGTAGGGATCCCGAGACCCTCGAAGGTCTCCCGAAATCCACAAAGGATAAACCACATGAAGGATACAATCACGAAGTAACATCCAATATTGATTAGGTATATGCCCATACATATACCTATGTCACCAATTTCCGTTCGGCTCCAACACCGAGCCCAAGAACAACCCAATCCACAAAGAAGAGTAAACAGTAAATCCACATAGGATAACAGTACAAGTCCACACAGTTTATAACAAGTTTATGAAATCAACGGATAACCATTACCCAGGTATATGCCCATACATATACCTAAGTTATCAAGCGACCCATCTCAATCATGAGGAAACACAAAGATCATTGACTCATCTCAAACCCGGATTTTCATTATCGAAACCGTAGCTGCTGAAGAGCCCCGTCTCTGAAGTGTGCAGTAGTCCTGTCACGACTCCGAGGTACTGCTCACTAACCTATGACTGCTGAGGTACTCCTCCTGTCGAGTACTGCGGGTCTGCTGCCAACTACTGGGCGCTCCGTCCGATGAGGGTCTGCTGCCAACTACTGGGCGCTCACCCAAATAGCCTACAGAGGTACTCCTCCTGTCGAGTACCGCGGGTCTGCGGCCAACTACTGGGCGCTCTGTCCGCCGTGGGTCTGCTGCCAACTACTGGGCGCTCCGTCCACTAGGCTAGTCGACTCACTCCAAGTCGAGTCGGTCAAGCAGTCGTCAGGTCTCATTCGGCTACATGGTCTCCGTACTCCGCACGCACGTCTACACCGTCGCGGGTCTGTCGCTACAACCAAGCGCACACACTCCGTAGTGTATCGCTGGTCCGCCGCTACAACCAAGCACTCCCCCGCCCGCTCGTCTCCGGGAGGGTCCACTCCACGAGCTACTGGTCGATACTCCAAGTATCTCAAAGTCCAACGAAGAAGTGCCACAAACGTCCGCTTCGTCAAAGGAGTCTCAACGCAACAGACGGCGCGTCAATCGGACGCCCGGTCTGTGAGTTATTAGCCTTTTCGTCCCGAGGGCCCGGTTGGTTTCGTGAGCGAACCAAACCCGGCCATATCTCAACTGTACCCTGAACATTCATAGGTTATGATCATAGGGACCGTTTCTCATCGTGATCATCAACGCCGCTGACGGTTCGTCAAACGGACGTCATGTCTGAATGATATCAGCTTTTCCGTTCCAGGGGCCGGTGGGATTTCAGATACGTTCCAACCCGGCCATACTCCAACTGTATCCAAAACTCGTGCGGAGTATGTCAAAAGTTCAGTCTCATCAAGAGGAAGTTATCGCAACAGACGGCGCGTCAATCGGACGCACGGTCTGTGAGTTATTGGCTTTTTTCGTTCCTGTCCTCTTTCGTGATGTTACTAAGAGGTTCCAGTTTTGACTGTTGACTTGACCCTCACTTGTGAGACATCTACTGGAGGAGACCCAGTTACCACACACTGATGCCGACAGTGTGACTCAACCCTTGGAGGTGAGTGTAACAGTTGAATCTCTTAGTAGTAGCGTCGAGGCCTTACGACGTCATCCTTAGTATGGATTAGTATCATCCATGTTAGGATTGACTGTTTTAGGCAATGAATGTGGTTCATCCAGGGGATGGGACCAGATTTCTCTTATCGGCAAAGAATAAATCTTGCAGCTCTTGTGGGACCTGAGATGGTCCAGGTCATCCAGGGGCGGATGAGTGCAGCTCAGAGCCGGCAGAAACCTTATGCTGACAGGAGGCGGAGGCCACTGGAGTTCGAGGGTGGTGACCACGTCTTCTTACGGGTCTCACCTCAACGTGGTATTCGGAGATTTGGCCAAGGCGGCAAGTTATCTCCGCGCATCATCGGACCCTACCAGGTCCTCAGCAGGATTAGCGTGGTGGCTTATCGCCTGACTCTACCACCTCAGTTGCACCGGGTGCACGACGTCTTCCACGTGTCTCAGCTGAGGAGATACGTGCACGACCCGACACACATCATTGACCATGGGGAGCTTGACGTTGACGATGGGGCGACTTTTACGGAGGTCCCGGTGGAGATAGAGGATCGATAGGAGCGGGTCCTGCGTGGGCGATCGATTCTTCTTGTGCTCATCAGATGGCAGCACGTGAATCTCCAGGAGTGCACATGGGAGCGGGATGCTCAGATGCGTGCTCAGTACCCTCATTTGTTTCCCTAGTTTTTGATGTATCTTTATGGGGACGTAAAGCCCTGAGGTGGGAGTAATGTAAAGACCCGTAAAATTCAAGGAAAAATTTTTCTTAATTTTCTTTAGAATTTTACAAGAGCGCGGTTTCAGACGGCACCTGATTCCGAGGCCCGGAGTGCCCAGAATTAATTTCCGAAGTTTGGCTCGGGTACGTTCAGTGAACGAACGAGCGGGAATTCCTAACTTTTGATCCGGTGCTTGGAATTGAAATCTGAGGGCACCGATGAACTCGCAGCGCCGATACTCGCTTAAAGAGACCTTTTCGGGAGTTGCGTTTGTTTCGGGTTGAGAGTTAGTTTTTGGGAGATTAGAATAAGTTAAATAAAAATATGTAAACACAATTTTTATTTAAACTTAATAGTTAACTTCTCTCAAAGGAAGTTAGGTGTGGGACCCACACCCACTTAACCTCCCTTGAAAGGATTAAGTGTGGTGGGGCCCACACGAAGCCCAACTTTACATCTTCCCTCAAACTCCATTAACCCCTCTTTAATCAACATGACAATTTGTTAATTAATGTGGAGTTATCTCTTATTTGAATTTCAAACTTTTGAAATTCTAGTGTGTTATTGTGTTAATAAAATAAGATAGAGTCTTATTTTATTTGGGTTTAGTTTGGTCTCCTTGAGAGATTTGGGAAGGTTCTTCTTGTTTCTTCATCTTCTTCAACCTCGACGAAGAACACGAAGAACGCCGTTCTTCAACGAAGAACTTCTTCGCCGAAGAACACGGTTCTTCCTCGACGCCATATCCGCGACGTGACGTTCTTCTTCTGCATCATCTCTTCCGCGACGTTTTTCCGCGACGAACGCCATCGACAACGACTCTTCCTCCGACGTCAAAGGAATCGACACCGATATTCCACGACTACGTCAACGTACGACTATCGAGGTAGGGGTTGTTGATTTATTGATTATTTATTCCATTCTTGATCGTGGATTTTAGCATGTCTAAACGTGAGGCAACTGGATATTCTTTAGTTGTGTTATTATTTAACGTGAGGGGGGGGGGGGCGGACCGCATGAACACGGCCGAACCCCCCTCCATCGTTCATGTTGTTTATTCTTGCGGGCGGAAGCAAGGTGGCGTGGTGTCGTCGCACCACGCGGATAATTGTACGTTTAACTTACGCGACGCCGTCGCGCGCGCACCATGGAAGAAACAACAAGAACGCGACGCCATCGCGCCGCATTGAAAGAATATCAAGGTGCGGCGGAGGGGCGCGGTGTCGTCGCACCGCGCCGGATGACGAATTCCGCGGCCGGTTCCGGGCCGCGGCGATTTGAGAAGACCGGCGGCCGGGCCGCCGGCGTCGGAAGCCGAAGAAGGGACCGGATTTTCCGGTCCCGTTGGAGAAAAACCGGCCGGCCAGCTGGCCGGCCGGAAGGCAGTAAACCGGGGAAATTAATTCCCCGGCCGGCTCATAAAACCCCCCTCTTAATGAGGGGGGCGGTTTCCATGAGGGGGGGGGGGCAGGCGGCTCCCCCGGATCCACTTCAAAGCGGGCCCCCAGGAGGGGGGGTCGTTGATTGACAAAAACGGCGCGGCTTTGCCGCGCCGCCATTTGAAGAAGCGGGGGAATTGATCCCCCCGCGTGCCACCCTCGTGCGGCGCCAGGCCGCCAGGCCGCCGCGGCCGCCGCCGCCGCCGGCCGCCCCAGGGGGGGGTCGGGCCGGGTCGGCCCGGACCCGGACCCCCCCGTTTTGAACCATTTCCGGTCTTTTGGCCATAACATGAGCCTCGGACCTCCGTTCGACGAACCGTCTGCGGAAACGCGATCCTTGGATCGAGACGGTCGTGTTGGTATATCGCACTCAAGGTTTATGATCACTTTGAGTTCGGCCGGGTTGGTTCGTTCACGAAACCAACCAGGCCTTCGGAGCGGAAACGCTCATATCTTGAGCTACGGACGTCCGATTGACGTGCTGTCAGTCGTGTTGTGTTCCTCTTAGTGAGACGGATCTTTTGGCATACTCCGCCCAAGGTTTGGACGCAGGTGGAGTACGGTCGGGTTGGTTTTGCCTTAAAAACCAACCGGGCCCCGGGGACAAAAACGCCAATAACTCTCAGACCGGGCGTCCGATCGACGCGCCGTCTGTTGCGTTGAGTTCCTGTTGACGATACGGAACTTTTGGATACATCAACTCTGGTCTTCGTGACAGTTGATGTATCAGCCTCTCGGCTCGTGGAGCGGACCCTCCGAACGAGCTTGCTGTGTGCGGGAACCCTAGTGTTGGCTACGACTGTTACTGCGACTGTCACTGCGACTGCTACTTCGACAGCGACGACCGTGCAGAGACCCTCAGTGGACTGTGGCGACGACTGTGCAGAGATCCTCCGTGGACTCCGACGACGACCGTGCAGAGATCCTTAGTGGACCGCGGCGACGACCGTGCAGAGATCCTCCGTGGACTCCGACGACGACCGTGCAGAGGTCCTCAGTGGACTGCGGCGACGACTGTGCAGAGATCCTCCGTGGACTCCGACGACTACTGCGCTCAGCGATCCTACGTGGATCAGTGCTACAGGTCCTGCGTGGGCCCGGTCCTGTGTGGGCCCGATCCTGTGTGGGTCACTGCAAGGTTAGTACCTATCGATCCTTCGTGGGTCCGACGACATAGATGGTTCAGTGATCATCTTTATCGTCATCCGAAGAAGTATAATCGTGTGAGCTGAATCTTCTGTGTTACTCGATAGAGGTAGTGCGCTTGGTTGTAGCGGCAGACCTGCGATACTGGAGACGAGCGTACGGAGTACGGAGACCGTGTAGCCGGCTGAGACCTGAAGACTGCTCGACCGACTCGACTTGGAGTGAGTCGACTAGCCCAGTGGACGGAGCGCCCGGTATTTGACGGCAAACCCACGGCGGACAGAGCGCCTAGTAGTTGGCAGCAGACCCACGGTACTCGACTGGAGGAGTACCTATGAAGGCTAATTGGGTGAGCGCCCGGTATTTGGCAGCAGACCCTCAGCGGACGGAGCGCCCGGTAGTTGGTAGCAGACCCGCGGTACTCGACAGGAGGAGTACTTCAGCAGTCTTAGGTTAGTGAGCAGTACCTCGGAGTCGTGACAGGACCACTGTACACTTCAGAGATGGGGCTCTTCAACAGTTGCAGTTTCATTAATGAAAATCCTGGTTTGAGCTGAATCCTGTTGCTTTCCTGTGTGGATTGTGTTTTGAAATCCTATGTGGATTATGTTTTACTTTCCTGTGTGGAATACGTTTACTTTCCTGTGTGGACTGAGTTGTACTTGGGCTCGGAGGTTTGAGCGTATTTGAAATTGATGACTTAGGTATATGTATGGGCATATACCTAAGCAGTGTCGATTGTTACTTCGTGATTGTACTTTTCTTCGTGGTTTATCCTTTGTGGATTTGAGAGACCTTCAGGGGTCTCGGGGTCCCTACTGAGTAGCTTATACTCACCCCTGCACGGGCTTTGCCCGCACTACGTTGTGTTGGTTGCAGACGATGGAAAGCGTTGACCTTAGCTGAGGCTTGCAGAGCGGGACGGTACCCGGAGGTGGACCACTGGGCGGGACGTGCTCGGAGCGGACGACAGAACCTGTGGAGCAGAGGAGCTATCTGTACCCACCCTTCAGGTGGGATTTCCAGTAGACAGCTCGGTGTAGCGGCATTTACTTTTCAGTTGCTGTTTTCCCCTTTCGAGTTGTACTTTACTTTCAGTTTGGGTTTGTATTCTGGCCCATTTACTTTTCCGCACTTTCAGTTGTACTCTGCTTTTGTTTAGTGTTTACTTTCTGCTTGCTTACTCTGTGGTGTTTGTTTACTTTACAAAGGCAATGCCTTCCCTTTTTACTGGGATTTACGCCTTGGTGCTAGTCGCCAGCCCCTGGCCTATGGAAGGCGGGCTTGGGGTAGTCACGGCACGGACCCCGAGGGCGGGTCGTGACATATAGCCACCCCACTAACTATCCTTACACCCTTGATGCTAGTATGCAGCCTCTGTCATATGGGGAGGCATGCATGCGGTCATCTGTTGAATGGTTTTTTCAACATCTTTGTGGTGAGATGGATTGAGACGTTATAAAGTTGTATCAGAGATGATTTTTTTCCTTTTGACTTTCTGATTTCTGTTGGTGGATAGTAGTCTAGAAAAGTGCTGGAAATTGGAAAATATATGTGCTTGGGAATTATCACCCCACGTATGGGGAATGACCAAGTGACCAGGGATGAGATTTCTTTCTATGATGTTCAATGTTACAATTGATATGATTATACCAAGAGTGATTGTAGTACTTTATACTTCTTAGGATTTATGGAATTATGAACATTACTCTTGTAGTTTTTTGGAAGGGATGAAACAAACATGAATCATATTAGGCACTTATATATTCACATGCCATGCATATAAAACACACCATGTAGTTTCATTAGTAGGTTGTCTGCTATGTATAATTTTGTTCCTTATAAATATTTCATTCTTAGGATTTTACCTATCTGGGTAATACACTAGCATGACTTCAATGACTAATTCCTATTATAGCATGCTCCTGTGATTGAATTTTCATGCCTCTGTTATTTTAGCTTGTTTCTCTCTGTTAGCTTTTTGTAGTGACATGCGATCTGACCTTGTTATATGTAAATGGTTTCATGAACTATGTTATTGGTTGTGGTTATAACGAGATCTAGTTTATAACTGTAAGGTGTATGGTCACCATATAGATTGGAAAAGGTAACGAGTGTAATTAAACCAATGTGAATAGGATACTAAATTCATTTGTTCATTGAAGTTGATTTTGACTAAATAGTTCCAAATTCCCATCTATAATGTGTATAGGCTCTTTATAGGTTTTTTGGTGGCCACCGAATATTTTGGACCATTATGTTGACCATGTTAAATTACTAATTTCCATTGGTATCGATTAATGGGAGCCTATTTTCAATCCATGAAATGTATGGATGCTTCATGAATTTGTAAATGGTAGCTCATATTAAATGAAATGGAAATATGATTTGAAAAATGCTATAAGTGTTAAAGATGATTAATGTTGATCTGAAATATAATGGATTTCTTTCGAAATAAAATTGTACCCAATTAGGTAATTTGAGTGATGTTTTTTATGAGATGACCCATTTGGGTGTTTATAATTATAAGAATTGTGTCCTTGCTATTGGGTTTCATTATAGAGAACCCAGGTTGGTTAAAATGGGACCCTCATAGGTCACCTTATCTACTAAAAAAGGAATTTATTTTGATATGTTTCATGAAAAGGATGGAATTTCAACTAATTTAAATTGTTATTAAATGATAGTTTTATAAAACTTTCATGTTTTTTCCCTTAGGGAATTGGTTAAATTCATGTTTCTTGTGATTTGTTTTTCAAATGGTACCTTGATTTTTTCTATTAAATAAATTTATGATTAAATGACTAATCTGATAAAATATATGAGGATTTTTATGGAACCTATTGTGGTTTCTACTATATTAAACCCTCCTGTAAGGGTAGTTCAGAGTTATATTGAGTTTCCTTTAAATGGATGCGTGAGTACTTTCCATTGGCATTATTTTCCATAGAAATGGATTTATGATCAGAATTTTGAGCCTAGTGACATTTATTGATGTGATCTGATGTTAGGGTTGAATAATTTTCTTTTGTAATGGGCTGAACTATGGCAGGTAGTGCCCTTAGAACTTGAATTTCTTGTTAGTGAAGCTACTTTTCTCACTCTGGGGGCGTTTAGGTGTCGTTATCCCAAGTTGGATTTTCAATTTTAATGTGACACCCTTTTTAGGACATACAGTCATGTCTTTATTGACCTTGATATTAGTTTGAGCATTGATTAATTCTTATTTTCAGTTGGATAGACATGCCCTGAGCATGGTCGGCCACTTCGTAGGTCATCTGACTCCTCTTTCATTGTGATGTACTATATAGTATGTCATCGTCAAAGAAAATGGTCATATGAGACATTATGACTCGAAAATAAATATTCTTGCACAGTTGAGTATGGTATTAGGTCATCTCTAATTAGAGTGACTTGAGAATTAAAGAATTAGTTCATTCTATTACTTGGGATAGTTTTCAAAAAACATGGGTGTTTTGACACATCGATCTTGTTGTTATAATCTATTGTGCTTCTAAGCGGTTAGATTTTTTTCCCTTCGAATAGGACACCCCTATGGTGGGTAGAATCCTGTTGAGAAGGTTGACTTGCCCATACATTAAGAAGTAACACCTAAGGGGACCATTGGGAAATGGTATGGTTATGTGAATTCCCTTGGGGCTTTTAAATCTTAAATCATGTCGATGCTTTCTAGGCACCACGACTTTGATCTGGTTTAACTATTTTACCTTTTAGTTTCTTGGTGTGTTTGACTAGATGTCCCCTATTAAATCATATTAGTGTACTCTTCATAAGATAAGTTCATTTCCCCTAAATTGACATCATATTCTATGCACTAAGAGAGCATCGGTCTAATGCCACTCTAAATCCATAAAATCTGTTGAGCTTGTTGGATGATCATTGTTAATGTTACATGGTAAAGTATGGTTCTCCTCGTGGCTTGGTAAGTCCTTAGTGATTCCTATGTTCCCAAGTATGAATTCCTTGTTCGGACATAGGGACTCCAACCATTTCATTTGAATTTCTCTAGTGCCTAAGCCATACATATACAAGATACATCAGCCAAGTGGATCGACTCAATCTATCTTTCTTCAGATAAATGTTTACTATTGTAATGGGTTGTTTGAAAGCACATTTACATGTTAAGGAAAGTGTGGTCTCAAGGTCATTAGTATCTTCTAAGAATTCTTTCTCGACCAGTTCTATTTAGTCAATCAGAATATGATCGTTTCCTTTTTTAATTAAATCATTCCATGAGAGACATAAGAACACATAGAGCTGTGCTTTGTATAACATATCTGGTGGTGGCTGTACTATGGCTTGGAGTTTCCCCTTCATTAAATTTAGACCTATGGTGCGTAAAACCATTGGTCGAATGTTATCGATACTTTGATGTTATCAAGTATCTGTCAAAATGGTCCCATGTATGTTCTGTTTATTTGTTGGAGTTCAAGATTGAGCATTGGCTCAGGATGTAAGGGATGAAGTGTGGAGTGTGTTGAAAATGGTTAAGGTGCATCGGGCGTTGGGAACTGAATGAAAACATCTGAACGAAACATCACGAACCTTATAGAATAGGTTATTTTTATGTTGTTATTGAAGGTTTCTTGGGGTTGAGAAGTTTTTAGAGTGGATATATTGTAGAGTCATGTGTTCTGAACCGGACTAAAATAAATATGTTTTTGAATATCTTCATTTACTATACCCAAAATTTTTAAGACAAAGCATCAAAACTAAATTCGGAGTGCTGGAACAATTATAGGTGTTATTTTCAAACTAGGTTGAAGGCCCGAGAAGTCTCCAAAGTGGTTTTAGAAGCTTCGGGAGTGACATTCTTGAAAAAAATAAAGTTTTTTGAAAGTTAGTAGAGGGAGGGAGAATTGCGCACAATCTGTTAAAAATTGCGGCTCATAGTAGGTAACCATGTGACCGATATTGAAAAGGGGAAAGGGCTTTGCTCACGGGCTGAAAATGGAATGATAAACTCTATGCCTATCCCATGAAGGGTGTGTCATGAAGGTAGTAGGGTACCACACAGTTGGCACATAGTTTTCCAAACTGTGCGGCTCAACTGTACTTGACATCCAATTTTGGGATTTTAATTATTTTTAAAATTTTAATAAAATTAAAACCTAAAACATAAATACCCCTAACTCACCTCTACACAACAGATCATGAGGCACTAGGGGGTTCTCCCCTTCTCCTAACACTTAGACCCATACAATCTCCATCTTCAACTGCTGTTTCCATCTGATTTCTTCATGATTGTTCCTCGAATCATAATGGTATGGTCTTCATCCCCCGTTTCTTTCCATCTCTTGAATGATTTTGGCATCTTCTTCGGCCCCCATGTTTCATCTTAACCATTGGGCATTAGGGGTAATCCAATTTTCAGTTTTCTATAGTTCTAGGTACATGTAAATGATCTCTCGAGCATTGTTCTTGGGTGTTAAAGCAACTGACACCAAATGCATGGAGTTTTTGGTGGTTTCAGGCCACCAAAAAAGTTTTGGGGTATTTTTTATACCTTATTTCTTGTTTTGAACCTCTTTAATAATGATCTTTATGTGTCCTTGACTCCATTTTATTAAATCAGTAGGGTGTTGAGTTGTTCCTGGTGGTTTCACATCATTTTTGGTTTTTTCTGAAGTACACGGATTGCTTCAACATCGAGGTAGGGTCCCTTTCCATGTCATAAATTATTATAATTTCATTAGTACGGTTTATTACTGCACATTTGTTATAAATTAATTCATATATAGAAATATTATGCTAAGTACATCTTAGATGTAAATTTATCATGTTTTGTGTTTTAATTCTATGAATGATAAATGATTTGTTGATAACTAATATCATTTTTTTATAATAAAACCCCTCAAATGGAGGAGTGATACCTTCAAGAGAAAAAGTAGTGGCCAGACCCTTCTAGCTTTAATTTTCATGTTTATAATATTTATGTTTGATGATATGTTGAAATTCACTGTGTTTAGAACATGTCCCAAATAACATTATAATCACTGAGTTTCCTTCTATTAAAAATGATTAATGGACTGAAGCACCGTATATGTGTTTGGTCTAGTTTTGGATTGGGATTACCCATGAAGGTAATTTACATTTGTATGGATACTTGGATCCCATTAAATACAATTGCCATGTTTTGGTAAATTGAATGAGTTGAAAAAAATGAATGGTTAATGACGAATGATTGACCCAAAAACCAAGTGACCAATTTGTTTTCAAATGTTTTTTATACTATTAAAACCATGGGTGACAAGTGGGTTCCCATGTAGGAATTCCATGATGGACTAAATGTGTTTTATTGGTTATACATTGGGGGATACCTAGATTCCCCTATAGGAACTCAATGGTTGGACTTGAGTTCTTGAGACAAGGATTGGTTCCATGTCCATAGCCACCCTTACCATGATAAGGTAAGGTAGTGGTGTGGACCATTCCCTTTGAAAATTACTTAATGATTTTTGTTAAATGTTTGCAATGCTACTTTACCTTTACAAACAAATGGAATGCATGAGTTGAGCTACTAAATAAATTGTTTCAATACTACTTGAACATTATACACTAATGGAAGTCCAGGCTTGCACCAATAAATAATGGTTTCAACTCTAATTGTCCTATTCACAGTAATGGAAGGAAATACATGAACCTGATGATAAATTACATGACTTCTTTATCAAATATGAATTGAAATACTTTAGCTCACCTTGTATTCTGAGTGGAGAATAAATTGTGTCTTAGGAACATCATTCTGAATCAAGGATACAGTTTGCTTTAGTTGATACACACATAGACTTTGGTTCTTGTCTATTCCCTGGATTACTAGTATACTATCGTTGGGTCCCTTCTTCTTACATGATACCTCAGATACAGTCCTTGGATACTACATTTAAAGTAGGTTCCATGGTTAAAGATCATCAGGTCTTGTCATTGCATATCCATGTTTTACCACAGTCAATAACCTTCGACACAGTAGGTGACTTATTGTGAAATTACATGGATAACACTCCTTGGATTACACACTTACCCCAAAGCTAGACTCAGGTACTACTAAGTTACATTTCATTGAGTTTTTGTTACCTTGGCTTTTACCCTATAATTCCCTAACTGGATAACCTTGTCAGGTTACCTTGTAACTTCTTGGAATCTTCACTGTTTATACTGTCAAAGGATGACTTGGATACACTATTTTGGGTCCTCAATTGGAATGTAGGTGCCATCGATAAGGACCATAAGGCCCGATCATTTCATAGCCCCTTTTTTCCATGAATTAATCTCCCTGGACTCGGTAGGCAACTTACTCACACATGACTTATGAATAAAATGGTAATACAAAATTAATGAACTGATTAAATGTCCAGTAACTAGCCGAGGGATGAAGCAGGTGCTTGGGTATTTAGTTACATAGTACTACTTACTTTATTTATGCATGTTTACACCCTTCTTAATTTACATTACTTTTTCGAGATTGGGTTACACACTGGTGGTGCTGGACTACATGGATTTATATGTCACACCCTACAAAGGACACAATTAAACTAGTGTACCTGAGTCGACCTTTCATGTTCATAGGGCTTTGGAACTTTCTTTTTGTTTTTTTCATGTACCAGTAGTAGGATAAAAGATCCAAGATTGAGATTGGGATTCTCATTGAGATATCCTTTGGGTTTTTTTCTTTTGTTTACTTGAGTTCTACATGTCATTGTACTGAAGAGCATGTTTTACTTTTTAAAACATTCTGTAATGTATCAATACCATGTCTTGCAGTCATCTATTTTATAAACTGGTGTTGGCCAATTTTTTTCATCTATATGAAATATGTCTTTCACTGGTTTTTCAATTTCTTATTATTTCATCCAATGTTGATGGTTATTTACTCTATTATACTATTGTGAAACTCTGATATGAGAGTATATCCTCCCCACTGACTATCTTTTCATGATCAATGATAGTCAAAAACCATTGGAATATAGGGAGGATTGGTTGAGGTCATGTGGTGACCTATTCGACCACATTCTTTGTGGTGATCTGTGTCGGGACATTACAAACATAAACATTCCTATTTAAAAAATGCCAATAAATTTTTTAAAAAGTCCCAAGTAAAACATATTACAAACCACCTTGAAAACGTCTATTTATGGTATTGTTAAAACATATCACCGGAAGAGTATTACTAGAATAAGGGGTTATTTTTATTTATGTGAATAAATAATAAAAATATATCATTATTTAGATTATTATGGAATTTAAAATTTTCATTTTAAAAAATAATTTTAAAAAATAAAAAAATATTGAATATTAGTTATATAAATTTCATTGAAAAAAAATCAAAAACATATTTAGGATTCACCAAATAATTGTGTTATCTTGATTGTGGGAAATCAAGTTCATGTTTTATATGTTATAATTAATCAATATTTTTAGAATAATTTTAAGTGACGAATTGTACTTCAATCTAAAAATGATAAAATAAATACATTAAAATCATTTTTTTAGTTTAAAAAATGTTCAAAAATTAATTAAATAAAAATTATATAATAATAATAAATATTAATTAAATTGTTTTTATGAAAATATGGATATGGAAGAAACATATTACCAATAAACTTGAATAACAATGTTGGTATTATGAAAATTCAATATTTGAGTATGTTGAGAACATATATTAATGAAAATGAATGGAATGCATGTATTTAAATGAAATAACCATGGAAGAAAAAAATAAAAAATTATTATTTTATAAATATAGAATAATACTCCTTGAAATGACATTAACCTAAAATGTCTCATGTAATGAAGAGATTGTGAAATAAACCATTACTACTTTGGAATAATTTGAAAATTAAAAACCATTATATTATAAGATAAAATTAATATTTAAATTTGATTAAATTAGTCAGAATAATAATTTAACATTTCTATTTTTTATTATATACACCATATAAAATAAATTTGTTTCACACTAATTAAATCTGCCTCAATGTATGGAAATTGAGATGAAAACACAAACAAAGATCATGTGATTGAAGTGAGAATTAAATGGTGAACTGAATATGTGAGAAAAATATAATTCCAAAAAAATAGGAAGAAATGAAATATATTTTATCTAGTGATAATTTGAAACATAATAATGGATTAAAAAATTCAATTAAATATATGTATAAAACAATGAATGTATTTTTTTGGTAAGAAAACCCTTACATATAGTTTTACATCATTCATATGTGATAGGGCCTCATCTATAATAAATATATTTTTATTATATTTATATATATATTATAAATAATAATAATATATATCATATCATATATGATATAATTATAATATTATATCTAATTATTATGAACATTTCTATTTTTAAATTACTATTTTATGTGATATGTGAACGATTTGTCACATATGTTACAGTATGATATTTTTTGTCCACAAACATTGATCATGGGATAATCTTATCTAGAATGATATCCATGGTATAAATATCATATATATATATATATAATATAACTATACTTTTATTAATAAAAAAATTTTATATATAGAAAAATTAATTACACTATTCATGGAGACAGTGAAATAAACATACGCATGGACATGATTTTTATTTTTTTGGTTGATTGAATGAAACAAATGTTAGTAATAATTAACATTTATTGAATAATATTTATATAGTATTTATTTTATATATTAATTAAATATTTTCATACTACCATTAATCTAAAAAAAAGTACGAAATTTCTTTAAGGTGGTAGTACACATGAATACATGAGCAATGTAATCATTTTATAACATATATAAAGGTGAGAATATAGTTGTGATTATAACTTCCCAGGTGAATATAGAATATAAAATTCTTATATTTATTATTATTTGTGAATTAAATATTAATTTTACTTAAATGTGGATGCTATATCAGATACCGTAATATACACGCAACAACAGATTTCACCAAAATCGTATGTTGCACACAATATTTAGTTACACCGAAATATTATATAGTAATATTTTGAATGGCAGTTAATGCTTATAAATTTTATTGGGGATAATGAATATACCTAACTACATTAAGATTATACATGTTTCTTAAATTTATTTAAATTTATCCAATAAATTTCAGAGCCATAAATGAGAATTAATTTGATTTTAAGCCTGAGAAAATCTAATATTCTTTAAAAGGTAGTTTTTCTACCTTTTTATGGAGTACCCATTTAAAATCTAGTTTTTTCACTTTTATATATTCTATTTGAAAAAATATAATACATATTTAGAACTAATAAATCATAATTTACTTTGGGTAAATTTTTGTTATTTTTTTGATAAAATTAATTATTAATTAATAGTGCAAAATACAACAATTTAATTACAAACATCCATTTTATCTAAATTGTTTTTGTAGTTTGATTGTTTTTAATTTATTTCAATGTCTAATTGGATTATATATTTACCTTTTATTTCAATTTTGGTCATTGGAAATATTTTCATTTTGAAATTGGACATAAACACATGTCAATTTTTTGTATTCTTTACATCTTAAAAACATGATTTGTAGTTTTAAAAAAGAAATTAATTTTAAATTAATAAATGAAAATTCTATGTTTTGAATTTGGTAAAATAGAAATAATTTTTTAATTCAGAATATCAAATTTTTCATTTGGTGAATTTCAGGTATTTTTATAAGAACGTAAAAATTTTAATGAATACTAAAAAACACAACATAGTAGTTAAAACCCAACTTTTTCATTTAAATTAAATTTTACCACTTCTGTGAACTGAATTTAAAAAATCCGACATATATGGTGGTCATCAGTAATTAATATTTGGTTAAATAGGATTAAAATAATTATTGGTGAATAGTAACGTTGGATTTTTATTTACCGTGGTTAAAGGTAAATATGAAAATTCAAGGTAAAAATAATATAATAATAATATATATTTACCTAATTATGTGTCATGACCTTTTTGGATGAGTCCTATTCGACCAATACAATATTTGGGTAGAAATTTTGGCAGTTTGAAGCCACTTGGGTATGATAATTACATTAATAACTTTTTATTTAATGTAAAAAAGAAAAATATAATAAACTTCTATTGTTTTTATAAAAAAATTATAATGTGGAGTTTTATAATTGATATATTTGACTATAAATAGTCATTAAAAATATAAATAAATTTCCAAAAACTAGGTATTTTTTTATAAATTTTTGACATTATATAATTAAATTTATTTATTACACAATTATAATTTAATGATTACCTCATTAATGAATGTTATAAATAAATGTGATTATAAATATTAAAATAAATTTATTTTGAAACTTTTTATGTCATCAAAAAATTTTAGGTATGATTAAGAATTATTATCATTATATTAATAAATTTGTTTTGAAATAATAAAGTTTTTTTAGTTTTTTAAAAAGTCAAGATATGAATAGTAAAACAATTTGCATAAATGTGTTTTTAAAACAAATATTGTTTTCTTAAATGATAAAATAGTTTTAAAATTATATGATTTTGAAAAATGAAATATATTATGTTACAAATGTCATTATTGATGCATTTTGGGTCAGTTGGGATTTTATTGTAAATATATTAACCATATAGAGTGAATAGACATGAAAATGTTGTAAGAGTCAAATTAGTTAATTATGGATTAAAGCTAAATGATAAAGTTAAATTTGAAACCAAAACATGTCTAAAACATATTGTTTATGGGCATTAAGAATTAAAATCATATTATCTTATAATTTAATTAGTAATGATTTCAAACCGAAAGTCTTTTTATAATAAAACAATACTTTAAAACTTTCTAAAATTGCATGTCCCCCCTTATAAAAGGCCATCACCTCTATCCCTTACACAAACCTATCAAGCCACAATGGATTGAACATAAATTTACTAATTAATATCCCAAAATACCTATCTACCACCAAGAACCCTTTCCAATGAAATATGGAAATTCTATAAATCATTTTGGTTCAAATCAAAGGGAGTTACCCGATTTTAAGGTAACTTCTTCTCTCAAGTTCATTAATTTTATTTTCCTTATCCACTACCTATTCTATTATTATTATTTGATTACATAACAACCACAATATCCTCAATATTCATGGTTGATTTAATGATTATGATTCAAACTATACTTACACAAACTTCTATCTTGTGGTTATAAAACATATTGTTTCTGTGGACGGTGAACTACAGCCTCACAAAACGATGATTGTTCAATATTTTACTACCACCTCTTATTGTGGAAATAATGATTGAACAATAATTATATAAGATATTTGTGATATTTATATTATCTTTATGCTTCTTTAATTCCGTTTTAAAACATACCATTATCCATTTAATGTTTTATATATATGATAATTTCTTTTGAGGTGCAGACTAATGCCCCCTCAAAGTGATATGACTCGTCCATGCTATACATAGAACATAAAAATGAAAGAAATATTGAAAATATGTAACATATATAATATAGATATTATACTATAATTTTAATATACCTATTTATCATTTAGTTTTAGTTTAATTAAATTTGAAAAATTATTGAATGTAGCGTTCCTACATATGTACGGAATACTGTCTCCTGGAACAGTTCATTTCATTTTTATTTCCAAATGTAATGAACTATTCTAAATTCATATATACTTTATATATATGATATATTTTATATATAAATTTGTAATATCATTCTAGAGGTAATTTAATTTTGACCTCATGGACAATTGGTAATTATAACAAGTTCATTTTATGACTTAAATTACGAATATTGACAAAATGTCCGATATGAAGTTAAATAGTTAAATAATTTTTATAGAAAGGTAATAAGTGATATAAAAGGAATAATAAACTTGAAAAATGTTCTGAAGAAAGTATAAATTATCTTATTTTTATTATTCATGAAAATAATGAACGAACGAGTCATGTTGGACATGAGGTAAGGGAATTTGTTTCAATATGCTTTCATTGAGGCTTCTGTTGATAATATACATCTCATTATTTTATACTCTATATAATAAACCCATTTTATATTTATTTCTAATAAAAGGGAATCATTTTTCTATGAAGCGTTTTACTAAATGAAAAAATGAATGTTTTTTAATGTATATGGAGACAATGACCTCTCTACTACTATAATCATTATTTGTCATCCTATATAATCTATAATGTCTTTAAAATGAAAAAGAAACCCTTAATTATATTTTTTGGTGTTTTGGTATTGAAAATGGTTTCTGAAATGGATTGAGTATTTAAATATCTTGAAATGATATCTTATGATAGAAAATTAAATGTTATTACTAAAATGCTGATATTTTCAATATTTTTTATTATGATTATGTAATGGTACATAGTCATTTTACAGGTGGTTAGGTGATAAACTAAATGATGGGTGGTTCCGTGATGAATAAAGGATGGGTTGATACATTATAACCTCTAATGCATTGGGAATTGAAGTGACTCGTAGGACAATTCCATTTAGCGATATGAGTTGAAGTCGACCGTATGGTCATTAAATTTATGTATGTGTATTTCCCAAGTTACCTTTATATGTTTTGTGTAATTTCTATGGGTTTTAGGGTAATATTTAGGTTAGCAAAGGGACATAAATTAGATTTTATTTAGTGAAGATTGTTTTTTACTTCATAAAGGTGAAAATTATTACCTATAATAAAGTATCGATAGTTTACATTTTTTTTAAAAAAACTAACAGTTCTCCTTTTTCATGTATCCCTTAGTGATATTTTTTATTCTCATCCCATGTTTTTAAAAAATTTATCACGGGATATAAATTGGAAATGGTAAATGATGAGATCAAAGAATAGTTATGATGATTAAAACATGGAACAAAACATGTTTCATTTCTTTTATGTGTTTCTATTTAATGGAAAAAATTGATACTGATTAGAAGTGTCTACATGTAATATTCAAATTTTTATGTATATGTTTTTACATAATTCTTTAAATGTCAAAACCTGAAAAGATAATCAATCTGAATTATTATCTTAATTATAGATTATTTAATGTTTATAGGTGGGGCCCTATATGTGGTATTAGAGTCCAGTTTATAAAACATTAAGAGATAGAATAATTTCAAATAAATATACATAAATTATTTTTACATTATGGAAAGAATGAATTGATATAGAATTTTTAAGGTTATAAAGTTTCTTTGTCTAAGATATGTTTGTTCAGAATGATTTTTCATATAGAAATAGTGAAACTATGTACGGAAGGAATATAGGTGGAAATAACCTTCCAAATCAGCATCCTAAGATGGTCGGAATCAGAAATGAATAGTATATTAGAGTGATGGATTAGTAGACACGGGTGATAAATGTTTCTTATGTTAATAGATGATATTTTGTTTTACTCTAAAAGTGAATAGGATCATGAAATACTTTTAAGTGTTTCTATTAATACTATTAAACAATTGAAACTGTATGGGAAATTCCAAAAGTGTTTGTTTTGGTTATAAAAAATTTCATTCCTTGGACACATTTTTTTTTGAAAAATGGCATAACAGTTTATCCTGTGCATACAAAAGTTGTTGAAGAATGGTTAATATCTAGAAATATAACTGAGATTTGTAGTTTTCATATTTTGGATGTCTATTACAAAACTTTTGTTCAGAATTTTGTACAGTTTTCTATCCTACTAACAATGTTAACTCGAAAAGGTTTTCTATTCATTTAGACAAAAGAATGGGATGATTGTTATAATAAATTGAAAATATGATTAGAGAATGATCCAGTTTTTGAATTAACATCCAGAAATGGTGAGTCTATTATCTAAATTAATTATTCAATTAATGGACTTGGTTGTGTCCTAATGAAGAACAATTAGGTAATTTCATATGCTTCATGTAAGTTGATAACTAATGAGTTAAATTACCCTACACATGATATGGAATTATCTGATGTTTTTTTCTTTGAAAATTTGGATGCATCATTTGTATGGTGTAATGTGTGAAATATATACTGATCAAAAAAGTTTTAAGTATATATTAATTTATAAATAATTGAACATCAGACAGAAGGAGTTACTGGAATTAATCAAGGATTATGATTTCATAATTCATTACCATCCATGAAAATAAAACAATGTGGTCGATTCCTTGAGCAAAAAAATTAATTCTATATTAAAAATGTTATGTTTGGAACAAGATCATTTTTTTAATGATTTTATGAAATTTATAATAGATGTTTTTGGTGTATCAAATTACTCTTTTTTGTTTTAGGTGTCAGTGAAATCATCTCTCTCAGAAAAAATTAAACAGACATAGTGGGAAGACAGTGAGTTGTATACAAAGGTAGAGTTGGTTCATAAGGGTATGATTCCTAAATTTAACATTTATAATTATTATATTTTGAGGATTGTGAATAGATTTTGTGTGCTTTATGGTTGATGTTTTATGAATGAGTTGTTATGTGAATCTCGTTCTTCTCTGTTTCCAGTTCATCCTGGTAGTACTAAGATGTACATGGATCTTTAGGAGTATTACAGGTTGGATGGAAGGAAAAGAGATATTGCAAGCTTTATTGTGAAGTGTTTAATTTGTCAATATGTTAAATGGAGAGGTAGTTACCATAGGTAATTCATCATCCTTTACTAGTACCAAAGTGTAAATTGGAAAATGTGTCCATGGATTCCATAGTTCAAATACCAAAGACTTGTTGAGTTAACAATGAAATCTGGGTTATTGTTGATCGATTGACTATATCTGCTCATTTTCTTCCTAATTGAGATACTATGTAACTAGATCAACTATTTTGATTCTATATTAAAGATATAGTTGGTTTATATAAATTTCCCCTCTCCATTGTATCTGATCGTGATCTAAGGTTCCCTTAAAACGTTTGGAAATGGATCCAGATGTTATAGGGTACTGAATTATATTTTAGTACAGATTTTCATCCACAATCTGATGGGCGGTCCAAATAATCAATTCCAACCATCGATGATATGATACGTGCTTGGTCAATGTATTACGAGGGATATTGGAACCAACATCATTCTTTGGTTGAGTTTTCTTAGATTAACAGTTTTCATTCCATTATAAAAATGGCCCCATTTGAAGATTTATATGGGAAGTGGTGTCGAACATTAGATTTTGGGATGAAGTAGGTGAATGGAAACTGATGGGTCCAAAATTGGTAGAAGAGATGGCAGAGAAAGTTCAGTTGATACATAAACACATGAGGAAAACTCAGAGTAGTCAGAAAGTCGTTTAGATAAATTAAGGAATGATCTTTCTTTTGAGATATGTGACCATGTCTTTCTCAATGATTCTACATGAAAATGTGTGATTTGTTTTGGTAAAAAGGGAATTTTGAGTTTGAGGTTCAGTAAACCTTATGAAATCATAGATAAAATTTGATTAGTTTCCTATAGAGTGTCTTTTCCTCCACATTTATCCCATCTACACAATGTTTTTCATTTTCAAGGTTGAGAAATTATATATAGGATCCATCTCATGTTTTGATTCCTCGGGTAGTTCAATTTGAATATAATCATTCTTATGAGGAAAAACCAGTCCAAATTCTCGATTTAAGAGAGAATGTGTTGTGGAATAAGGTAATTCAACGGGTAAAGGTTTTATTGAAAAAACTATATGGTTGAAGAGGAAACATGGTAATATTAAAATGCTATGAGGGATAAATACCCCCATTTATCTAAGAAGTGAATTGAATTATGGGGAAACAATTCCCAAAAGGGTGGAAGGATGCAACATCCCATGTGAATATAGAATATTCTATTTTCATATTTATTAATATTTGTGAATTAAATTTTAATTTTACTTAAAATGAGATGCTATGTGTGATAGTTTACTCAACACGTAACATCAGATTTCTTCTAAATCTTACATTTCACACAATATTGAGTTAAACCTAAATTTAAAATATAATATTTAAAATGGTAGATATATCCTAGGTGTTGTATTGGATAGAATGAAAATAAAACTAACTAAAAATTTATTATACATGATTCATAAATAACTTTAAATTTATACAATAAATTTCGAAGGCTTAAAATGAGAAAGAATCCAATTTTATGCAAAAAATACTCTAATATTCATTAAATGGTCATTTTTTCACCATTTTTTGCAGATCCATTTCTAAATATAGTTTTTCTCTCTTTTATATGTTCTATATGACAATATATAATTTATATTTTGAATCAGGGCGTCAAAATTTACATTGGGTATTTTTTTTTGTTATTTTTCGGATAAAATTCATTTTTTAATGAATAGTTAAGAATACCACATTTTAATTCAAAACTAAATTTTAATATAATATATTTATATAGTTATATTTTTCATTTAATTATTTTTAATGTGTAATTTGATTATATTTTTACAATTTAATCTAGTGTTTTTTATTGGAAGTAATTTTACTTTGAAATTAGACATAAACACTGGTCAATATTTTTGTAGTTTTTTACTTCTTAACAACACACTTTCTAGTTTTGAAAACATAAATTAAATTTAAATTAAAAAATGAAACTTCTAAATTCTGAATTTGGTAAAACATAATTCATTTTGAATTTTTAATATCAAAATTAAATTTTGGTGAATTTTCGGTATTCTTATGAGAACGTTCTCTTTTGGATGAATACTGAAAAACACTACAAAGTAGTTAAAAACACAACATTTTCATTTTAATGAAATCTTACATCTTATGTGAATTTAATTTTAAAAGTACAAAATTAATGGTTGTCATCATTATGTAAAATGTTGTTCAATAGGATGAAAATAATTTTTTATGAATAGTAAATATTGATTTTTATTTTCCTCGGTTAAAGGTAAATAGGGTAATTCAAGGTAAAAAATATTATAATAGTATAAAATAACCTCAAAACATGTCCTAATATTATTGGATGAGTCATGGACGACCAATACAATACTTGAGCATAATGTTTGGCCTTTTTAGTCTACATAAGTAAGATAATTATATTAATAACTTTTTACAAGAAGTTAAAATATTAATATTATAAACAAGTTTTATTTTTCAAAATGAATTTAAATGTGGGGTTAAATAATTGATATATTTTACTATAAAAAGTCATTATAAAGATAAATATATTTCCTACATCATGAAAGCTCATTTATTAATTTTAGACATCATATAAATAAATGTATTTATGAAACAATGATGATGTAATGATTACCTCATTAATGAATGTTTTATATAAATGAGGTTATAAATATTAAAATAAATTAATTTTAAACATTTTATGCCATCCATGAATTTTAGGGTCTATTATGTCTTTTTAACCATATATTAATTATTTTTGTTTGAATGGATCAAGTTTTTTTTTATATTTATTTATATGTCATGACTTGAATAATATAAAAATTGGTATAATTTAGTTTTTAAAACTAATGTTATTTAATAAACTGATAAAATAGTTCTAAAAATATTTCATTTGGCCAAATGACATAGATTTTGTTACAAATTTCATTAATGTTCCATTTTGGTTCACTTGTCATTTTGGTGTAAATATATTAACAATATCAAGTGAATACACAAGAAGACATGGTAAGATTCAATTTAGTTAACTAAGGGTAAAAGCTAAATAATAAGGTTAAATGTTAAACCAAAACATCTCTAAAACTTATTGGTTGAAAGTATTTAGAATAATAGTATTATTATATTTTAATTTAATGTCTTATAGTCCTTTGAAACTAAAAATCCTTTTATAATAAAATTATACATTCAAACATTCTTATAGAGTCCCTCCTAACCTTAAAAGGGCCATAATTTATAACCCTTACTCATATATCTGAAGACCCTATTTCTTGTACAATCTCTAAACAAATAAGATCATAAAATACCACTATTTCTCCTAGTAGTCTAACCTAAATTAGATGTCGATTCAAGAATTATTTCTGGTTCCAACCAAAGAGAGTTACCTGATGTAAAGGTAACTTCTTCTCTCAAGTTCTTTTCTTTTATTTTCCATATCCACTACAAATTATATTCTTATTATTTGATTACATAACATAAATAGTATCCTCAATATACTATGTTGTTATTCTGATATGGTTTTGAACTACACTTACACACACCTCAATATAATGGGTATAGAACATTTTGTTTCTGTGGATGGTGAACTACTGCCTCACAAGACGATGATTGTTCAATCTTCTCCAACAACCTATTATGGTGTCCATTATGATGGAACTGTAATTACATATGATATTTATGAAATTTATATTAACTCTATTTTAGTATAATTCTTTTTTATAACATACCTTTATGCTTTTTATGTTGTATATATCTGATAATTTCATTTGAGGATGTGCGGACTACCACCCCCTCATAGTGATATGAGTCATTCATTCTATACATGGAATGTATAAATGATGTAATTAATGAACATATGTAACATATATACATATATATTATACTATAATTATAATATACTGTTTTATCATTTAATTTTAATTTTTTTAAATATGATAAATAATTGAATGTAGTGTTCATGTGTACGTACGACTTACCGTCTCCTGGAATGGTGATTTTAATTTCTTATATCAAAATGTTATGGAATATTTTAAATTCATATATACTAGATTTATAAGATATATATCATATTTAAATATGGAATATGATTTTCGAGATAATATAATTTTTACCACATGGACAATTTGTAGTTATGACTTGTTCATTTTTTACTCATGTTCTGAACATCAACAAAATGTCAGATATGAACTCGAATAAATAAATAAATGTTATTGAAAGATAATAAGTGATATAAAAGTAATAATAATATAGAAAAAGGTTCTAAATAAGTTCTAAATTAACTTATATTAATTACTCATGATATTAAAGAATGAATAAGTAATGTTAGACATGAGGTAAGATACTTTGTCTCAATCTTATTTCATTGAGGCATGTTTTGATAATATACAAATCCTTATTTTATACGATGTATAATAAACCCCTTTAACTCTTATATTCATTCAAAGGAAATCTTTTTTTATAAATAATTTTACTAAATTACAAAAATAATGCTTCTTTAACTTATGTAGAGACAATGACCTCTCTTCTACCATAATAGTTATATAAAAATTGTGGATAATATATACATATATACATATATATATATATAGAGTTAAATTTTAGGATTATATAATCTCAAGGTATTTTATATTTTTTTACCCATCAATGTGGGAAGATATAGAATGTTAATCTAGAAAAAATATATATCCAGGATCTCTAGTTTACATTGTTAGGCTATATATTATTTTTGCATTGTGTATAATTTCACATAGTTTTCTTAAAAAAACATTACATTTACTCTAATTGGGTCCTAGTTCATTTGGATCGATGGATATCAATAATATTTCAACAAATCAGATAGATGTTTGGTTAGTTCAACTATGTTCACACTTCCTTTAAATATGTATGGTTTTTTGAACATTAAGAATGAATATATTATTGAAATGAAATGCATCCTCATGAAAACTTTTATGGTGATATGTTATTCCCCCACCAATTGAATGGTTAATTTGATAATGTTAAAATCATTCCTTACATATAGAATAGGTAGTTTGTTTTCAAGGTATAGAGGACTTATCTTTATAGATTAATGTTTTACTAATTTACGTATAAAATTTTTTAATGTATATATTCAATCAAAATGTGGTAAAAATGTTCTAAAAATGATAATTGGAGTTGATTACTGTTTATTAATACTCAATTAAATATTAAAATGGGAATTAATATATGGTGGATACTGATTTGAGTCAAAATGATCATGCCAACTCGTATTAGTTTATGACCACAGAAGATATATTATTTTTCAATTTTTAAAGTGTTGATATGTAAATAACGGTATAATGGGAGAAATATTATCTTTCTGAAATGTGTGTTTTTTAATATATATATGCGAGAATTAAAAAGGAATATAATGAATATATTGACGAATAGAAGAGATTGAAAATATTTATTGAGTTGAACCATGATTATGATGGAATGATATTTTTCAATAACAATGTTTTTTTCTATTCAATACTAGAATAAGTGAAAAAAATATAGGATGATGTGCATGGTTCACCATTATCTACTAATCCTAGAACTATGTAGACAAATAGAGATCTGAAAAAATGTTTCTAAAGGGATAATATGGAATTTTACATTATAGAGTGTGGTTGTCAATTCTTAGAATATAACAATGATATAGATGAGAGATATATGAATAACGGGATGTTAATACAATTACACTACCCAAATTGAAATTGGAAAGCACTAAAATTTATTTTACAATCAGACTCTGTAAAACATCTATAGGTCATAAATATTTTTCTTTTTTTAATTGATCTCTTTATGAATTCATAACACTTTATTTGTGTCAGATAATTTTTCTATAATGATCATAATTTTTCAATATTCATTAAATATGTATTAAGTATTCATGGAGTATGACATGAAATTTTATCATATCAGGATCCAAGGGTTACCTAGATGTTCTAGTGTTTTCATAAGATAGATATATATAGATTTTGAGCTTCCTAGCTGATTTACATCCTCATATAGATGTATAGACTAATGGATGCATTCAATAACAAGTGTATATTTTGATGTCTTCTTATATAGATTTTAAATTTGATTGAGATATAAACCATTAACCATTCATGTGTTCCTTCAATAATATCTTTCAATCAAACATTCAGATAAATCCTTATGAATCCCTCTATGGGAATAAATGTATAACTCTAATGTGATATGATGAATTTGGATAATTATTAATATTTTTCCAGGGGCTAGTTTCATAAATTGATGATAAATTAAATTCAATTTCATGTTATATTTAGGAATCTCAGTGTTTATAGAGTTATTTTATAGAGAATAATTATAAAAATATGGAAATTTTTTTATCTTCATGTAGTCTTCTGAAATTATATATTTATGAAGTTTATGAGATACAAAAATGAAGGAAAAATAAATCCAAGGTATATTGGCCCCTTTGAAATTACTGATTGAGTATGGATAATATATTTTCTCTTAAAATGTCCACTTAAAACCTCTTAAGATAAAGATGTGTATAATTTATCTCTACTAAATAATTATATACCTAATCCATCACATTTAATAAAATATAAATCCATTTAATGGGTGAATTGTCATTCTTATGAAGAAACATTTAGATAGATCATTTATTATGGAGATTGATTGATATGCAAGAAGGATTCTCACCTGGATAATTTAATCTGGTGGAATAAAAAATTCAATGAATTTATTTAGGAAACCATTGATATGAAATTACAATGATAATGTAACACATGATTATTTTATGATAAATTTTCTATAAATCAATTTGATTTTTTTGTTTTGATTTGCACAAAAAACTACATTTAAAATAAAATTGATATATAATTCGCAATATTAATATTTAATAGGATTATTAACCCATACCCATTAGATTTGAGGGTATTATTATGAATATATAAATTATGAAATTTGTTTTACACATGTATAAAATTAATTCATGGGATATTATATGAATAAATATGAAAATAACATTCAATTGAATTTAAAAGAAATTTTTTTCTGAGAAACTATTTAATGAATCAAATGACTTTTTATTTTATGAACAAAAATAATAGATTATGGTGAATTACTTTTATCAAATTTGAATATTATATTTTGAAAAATTATTCTAATATTTATCTAATGTTTTATCTTGGATAGGAATAAATCTATTTTTATGCGTAATAATTATTTCATTCTAAAAAATAGGTTATCTCCATGGTTTGCACATTTATTTTAAAATTAATTTCATTCAATTATAGTAGTTTAATATCTAAAAAAGTTTCCATATTTGGATTAATGAGGATAAAATTTGTTAAGTGTGACACTTTAGTTTTTCTTCACTATGAATCGTAAAAAATAGTAAATATTTTTCTCCACAATAGTGGTTAAATTGAAAAATGGGACTTCATCAAATTATATTTGTGTAGTTAGAAATATAACAACCAAGAATAATTGACCATTAAGATTATAGATAGACTATTGTGTTGCATGGCCTCAATTACATTTCCCAATAATCCTGATGTTTTTGACCAAAAGAAAGGGCCTTTGTGTGATAGTAGAGAAAATATTCCATCATCAATAGAATGTAGCATAATGGAAAAATAATCTCATACATGTTACAAATAATTAAATGATAAAATTAGAATTAAAGAAAAGAAAAGTGATAAATAAACAACTATAAAGGTCATCAAATATACTAAATGATGAATTTGTCACATTTCTATGAAAACAACCAAAATAGGTATACATATATGAAATATATAACATATAATAGAATTAAAGAAAGGCCAAAATTTTCCACCTAGAAATATGAACCTCATCTCTGTCCCATTCTCCACTACTCTAATACATCAATCAAGAAATTATATTAGGGTTATTTCCCCTATCTATTCCTACTGTAATATAACCTGTTCGGGTACCCAAGGCATCCCGAAGAAGGGTGAAGACATAATCCAAATTGGAAACCACATAATTTATTTTCATAGGTCATTGAATATATATATTTTTATAACAACCATGTCCATAAAGAAACATTTAAATTAAAGAATGTACTCAAAATTAATTATCATATAAATCTAGATTTTTATTTTATAACTATGTCATTTAATTGTTCATTTTCTAATATAAGTGCATGATTTAACATTAAGGCCTAGATCATTTATAAGAACTATAATTTAACAATTAAATCTCATTTATTATTTTTTGTCTTGTAACCTTGAGAAATATCGATATTCCTTGTAATATCAAAAGAATAGAAGAGGCCAATAAAGGTAATCTAAAATGTATAAGTCATAGATTGAATTGATGCTTCAACATTGTATTTGAGGACACTTTATATGTGTCACTTCATAAAATATTAAACTTATCAACTAGGGTAATGTGTGGAATTCATCTATTTGGAATCCAGGTATCCCTCCATGTATAAAATCAACAAACACCTTACAAGAATCTCTCTGGGGGACCTCTTAAGAACCCATTTAGTGATCTAGGTGTGGTATAATGTATCATCCAATCATGTCTGTAGTTGGCAGTCCACTAAGGGAGACCATGTACCACCCATTGCATAACAATCAAATTCCCATTCAATCTGTCAATAGAGTCCCCTATGTAATCCAAGTATTACGTACCATAAAATATTCAAGACCCTACTTGTCCTTTATTAGATGTCCAATTATCCCTCAGCCATAAAATACAATAGATAAATGAGTATATCCATGTAATTATCATATAAATACCTATATCACGCACGGATAATAATTATTTAACAAATTAAATACCATTTACTCAATATAATTTAATTATTACATCGTCAAAACCAAGAACATATCAATTCAAACTCTCCCCAAGAGGTGAATCATGTCATTTTCCAAGCATAGAAGTCATACCCGTAATTTTACTAACACTGAAAATTCATTATAGTAGCATCACCTGATTAAAAAATGTATTAAAAGGAAAAGTTATAGGGAGATGGAATACATTCCCTATTTATTATCTATTCAATTGACAATTTATATGACAATAAAATTTCTTATTCATTTCAACTGCACATCAATACTTAAGTGACATTGAATCAGATCTGTTTAACATTCCCAATTCTATCACCATGAACATCTAATTCAATATCACCTTTAATTGTGAATCAAAGAATTAACCATCCCAGAATACTTTCCTTTATTCTACTCAAGTCGGCATTTTTATTAAATTAAATTCAAAAATATATATGTAATTTCATGGAATAACTTAAGGATATTGAATCCATTACATCTTATTAAATTATTTTCATTATGATTCACAGGTCAACTCTTAATTCGATTTAAATTTCAATTCATCAATTCAATCCATATATCAATTTAATATTAGAATCTCAATATTAAAGGTCCATTAGTATGGGAAAAACCACACACCTCAAGGTGTCCTACTATATATGTCATCAAATATCCCCTTACAATCATGACATTCCCGTAGTGTTTGTTTCATTGAAGGTCCTCAACCTATAACGATTCATGAACATAAGACATTAATTATAGTTGTCATGATAAAAAATTAAATAATTTGATGTATTTTCAATGTGATGAAATGAAAATTGGCATGTGGAAAATCCATAATATAGAAAATTTTAATTTTATCAAAAATAACAAGATCACCTACCATAGGTTTGTAGTTGATAGATTATTCTGTATCAGCACCTAATTTGACTCATATTAGGATAAAACAGAAGAATAGAAAATAACCATTAAAATAGTGAAAATGTGATTTCACGTAAATAGTACATATAATACTAAAATGAAATAGGAATGATATAAAAAATTAAACAATTTACTAATCCAGATTCTTTATGACCAACCGTTTTTGAATTAGATGATGGGATTATAAGTTATCTCCAAGTTAATAATTTTCCTGAGAAAAAAGAACCCTCTAAGAAGGAGATACTCACATGGATTGAAAAAGACGAATAAATAATAAAATGAGTTATTATATTCTATAAATGGAAAGTATTCATTTTACCCCAAAAAACAAAGTCTCGTAGTTAGGCCCCACAACTTGTCAAAACCATGCACCAACTGTGTGACACCTGATGTTTATGAAACACCCTCACATGGGTTTTCCAACATTGTTAGACTAACTATTTGGAAAATATTTTATAAATTGTGTGAGGTAACTATCTATGTGTCAATAACCACATGGGAACGAAATACGGTTTTGAATACCCATGAATAGCCTATGCAATTCACATATTTACATCTATAAGAGGCTGCATTGTTTTTTGATGGTTGTGACTTGGGTTGAAAAAATAATTTTCCACTTTAAATTAACTAGAAGATTATATTTCAAATCCCATCACTATTTAAACATAAAGATACCTCTGAGGGACCTCTCGAGAATTCGTCTAAGTCGAAAAATAAGACTTACAAGTGTCTGAACTATCAGAAAATAATTCTGAAGATTTGTTTAAAAGACTCCCCATATAGTAAACTCCAAAATTCAAATTATATAGAAATTTCATCCTATCTGAAAACACATGACTCTAAAATATTCCCACTAAAGATATTATCATCCGTTAAAGGACTTTTGGAACCACAAAAACATCAACCAACTTAGAAGGGTAATGTTGTCTCGTTCCAACGATCATGTTTCATTACTAAACATGCAACCCAACATAAACCATTTCATTTGAATAACTTATTTATGCTATGAAAAAATGATCAAATGATTTATTTAAAATTTATAAATAAAGATGAAACCAATCATAATCCACTCAACCATAGACATAATCACAATGTTAAATCTTTAAAAATCATACCAATGGTACTGCACACTATTGGTCATATAATCAGAAAATGTTAAATCCATACCATGGAACCTCCATAGTTAGAATTGCCTAAAAATTATTCCTATTATAATTATAATGATATATCATGTGTTATTTGTTGACCTAGTCAATCCTAATAACATAAAATTCTATAACTAGAATCTCACTAAAAAGTAATGGTTGAACCATGATCGACTAAATTTGAACTCATTGAACAATTTCTCCATGATGGAACTACTAAACCTAAAAAACATTCCTTAACCTGGATACATTTTTTAAAATGGCTATACATTACAATATACATTGAAAATGATATATCACATTTCGACCCACTCTAGAAAACTATTTCTAAAACTCTCAGCTAAGACGGTAGGTGTATCAAAACATAACTAAAAATTATTTTTCATGAGTTTTTTCATTAACAACGATTTCATCAATCAAATTAAATATATATATTTCGGTGATATGTATCAGTCAAACCATAACCATAAATTATAATTTATATTTCCATAATGCGAGAAATAATATAACCCCGATCTAGGAAACTATAATTATCACCCTTAATCATCACCTCTGAGCCTGAAAAAATCTATTTTAACCATGTATTCATCCAACTGGAGCCCATGGAACCAGACCAAAGAAATCTATAATCCATGGATATAAGTGATTTGTTGGTAAAAGGAAAAAACATTCACAAAATATCATTGACTGAGCCCAGAGTGGCATCCATCTAGCTGTAACTTCACAAGAAAATGATTGTTGTCCAAGAGTCCATCTATGGCATTCCTACATGGGTAGGAATGTATCATTTACGACTATCCATTCCATATAAATAACCCCACTTACATTTTGAAACACTATTAAAAGCAAAAATACTATCCCAAACTATTTTAAAACAAACTTTCAGAATAAGACCGGCACACTAATGGATCCTCTAGTAAAACATCAATATAGGATTCATTCCTGTCTGTAGGCATAATTCACTAAGTGGGTATATAATAAAACTAAAATAGTAGAGGTAAACCAACTATTTTCCATCTGATTAAAAGAATCTTGGATTCACATTCCAACATGTCATTATTTAACTATCAATAATTATATTACTTACTGAGACTTCCTCTTATCACTCAAACATAACCCCTAAACCCCATCCCAGATTGTTAGTGTTTCTAAAGGGATATGCACCCAACAAACCACAAAAACATCATTATTTTTAGCAGAAAATTACATTTCATAAGACTTATTAGCCTCACAAAATTTATAAACCACTAACAATAATGTAAATTTTATATTTATTGGGTGTTCAACACCTATTTTGTTGAATGTGTTTACTAGATTTGACATGAAACTCCCCACCACAAGAGTATTATAGTCACCGAAGGAAGGGATAGATCCACCATTCAATGGTTCACTAGATCAAAATTACCTTTAATGTATCGATATTAATTTTTTGAGTCGTGTTCACCATGTCTCAATAACTGAAATGAAGGATAATCTAACCTAACTAGTGCATCAAGACACTCGGTCCAATTTAAACATCATCATGATCATTAAGATGATTTTATTGCTTTAAATAAAAGGTTATTCTACTTTGGATATGACTTGAGAATATACTCAAACAACACAAGACTCAATGATTTCAATGAACTCAATTGTGTAGTCACAAAAATTTACAAATTGATGTGTACCTTATACATATACCCACACTAACATGAGATTTTATTAGATAATTTCACATCTTGAATACTATCCATAGGCAATCTTTCATATTCATTTGTGTGTGTAGGGCCTATAAAAAAATTCTGAAAGGAGCACTATCTGATACAACTACAAAACTTGACAATTACATCTTGAGTAGCCTTGGGAAAATGAAACATTTCCAAGATATCTACAAAGTGGTTAACCATACCCTAGCAAAGTATATGATTTTTTTATCAATTATTATTCTATGTGCATAAAGATAACAAAATTAAAGAATATAATTTCCACCCATCCAAATATGGGTTTCATTATGAAGGTTAAATTCTTACAAGGAAAGAAGTCACCCAAACAAAAGCAAGTTTCAGAAAAATCATATCATTGTAAATGAATTTAAACTCCAAGGGTGCTACATAACATGTGATATCCCTATTCAAAAGGAAAATATTCAACCCAATAACTAGTTAATTTAAAAAATAATGTAACCAGGATCAAAATCCTATTATATAAATCATTTTATGAAGATTTTAATGGCCTATTAAAAATAGTAATGCTTTTATTCAATGGGATCTCATAGAGATATGTAAAGAAACCTTAGAAGAGCTTTTAAATGAATAAAACCACGTTAGGTTACATAAAACTATATAACATTGATTAAAATTTAATACTTAAATTTTATAGGATCTAAATAGATAATAAAGCATAAATTATAAACAAAATCACTTAGTGTTATGATATAATTAGCAGCTCAATGAACAAAAAAGAAAATATTAACAAAATTCTATTTTAAAATTATTAAATTGGTTGAAATACCATCATAATCAGAAAATTTATCATGTAAAATAATATATTAATAGATTTTGGGCCCTTCAATAGTCAAATTTAACAAAATTGATTTCACTAAAATTAATCACAATAGAAGTTGTTTAATAAACTATGTTTGACAACACCTAAATCTGGTTATCTCATAAGAAACATTCCCTAACGAAACTATTTGTGGCTTGTTGTGAATTTTATAAACAACTCACCACATTTATTTTGAAACTATAACATTTTTTACCCATATATGATCTTTAGAGAATCAAGTCCCTATATCAGGTTTCAAATATTTGGGTGACCTTATAAAAATCCATATAGCACCAATGCACTCAAGTGGTTTCCATTTTGATCCCATTTAATAAAATAAAATTTTCATTAATAGTGAGACCTTTAGGATACATCCAATTTTAAAATGTGTTTAAATATATACATATATAGCTCAATAATTGGATCTATAATACATGTAACCTATTCTTCTAATTATAAGGTCCCCATAAACCTTAAAATATAAAATTGGATCCTATTTAAACCGATGCCAATAAATTTCAGTCCAATAAATGCTTTTAAACCTAAAAATAACAATTTTGCATGTATTACATAAAAGGAAATCAAATAAACGTTATATAAAAACATAATCATGGCATATAATCACTGTAGCATGATATAATAACAATCATGATAATGAAAACAAGAGTATACCATTACACTCAAGAACAAAGTCAATATTTGAAGTCAACCCACTAATGAAACAATGTGGATTGGAATATTCATGGAATGTGAATCTGCATGTTCCTATTGTGATTGATTTAATTATTTATCCTTGTTATAAAATTCCAAGTAAAAATTACTGGAATATAATAGGTCTGAAAGTAGTAAATAAAACCATTAAATCATGTTGAAACCAAAATAATCTACAATATCAAATAGAACAATCAAAAACCCTATCACCTTCCACCTAGTCATTTCCTCAGGGGTGGGGTGATCATTCCTTGAAATAGATAGTTTCCATGTTCTAAAACATTCCATGTCCTCTACTACCATTAAAAAATATTATGATAAACTAAAAAGAAGATCTAATAATACTTTTTACCAACACAACATGACAGACCACTAAGATAGTGGTTGGATTGATGGGTCATATTGCCTCAAGTGCATCTTAGAAAATACTAGAGGCATCCGACTTGAACTAAGGTCCTAGGTGTGATAATGGAGATACTATTCCCTCATCAATAGAGTTTATCATAGTAGAATAAAAATATCGTACAATTAGAAGAAGAAATGCATCATAAATACTAGAATTAAATAGTGAAAAACATGTAAATAAACAACTCTATAAGGAATATCATATAGAAAATGATAAATGTGTCATGATTCTACAAAAATTTCCAAAACATGTATACCAGGAAGGCATAAATTACATATAAAAAATGTATTAAAAGATGAAAAGAGTCTATCTAGAATAATGTAGGTCAACTTGTTCCCATTCTCTCCTATACCTAAGAAGCAATCATAAACCTATAGTTCTCTACTTTCCATTATACAAACTTGTAGTCATATAATCTATTAAGGTACCAAAGGCATTCTAAGCTGGGTGTTAGAAATAATCCCAGAAGGAAACAACCCATGGCCTATGGAATTATTCATTTAATATATATATAAGAATAGTTTATAAGAAAAAATATATATCATAAATTAATTAATCAGATGTAATCATCCTTTATGTCAAGGATCTCATTATATAACAATGTCATCTAATCATTTCATTTAATAAAAAAATTCTAATTTAACATTTCATTTAGTGTCATTTAAAAACATACTCATTTAAAAATTTATTCTCATTTAATTTTTATGTCCCAAGATCTGACTGATGCCTGGAATCCTTATATAATCTTAAGCACAACAAATGCCTAAATAGGCTATTTATAAGGTATAAATTATAGAACAAATCAAATCTTATGATTTGTCTTATAGATGCATCATACGAATCAAATCATTTATTATTCAACATAGAGCATGATATCTTCCATTAAATTCATATGTTGGAATCCATGTATCTCTTTAGGTATAATATCAACCAACACCTTACAATCCCATGCATAGAGAACCTATCAAGAACCAATGTATCCCTTTATAAGTGGGATAATATCTCTCCAAGTTGGGTCATTCATTAGAATCCCAATAATAGATTCCAATTATCTCACATGGAATAATTAAAATATACACATTGATTCAATATTTTTCATCCCCTATGGAATCTAAGAGTCACTCAGTATATAATTTTCAATCCTATACAAGTATATCTATGGAATTATAAGTTCCACTTGATCATAGAAGTTGATAGTTTAAGGATTAATTACCAGAAATTCTCAAATGAATCCATTTATCACCCTTGGATAATAATAATTGCACCAATTTAGCACAATTTAATAAAATTAATTTTACTATTTCGTGGTGAAAACCAATAAAATATAATTTCAATATCACCACATGTTGTTACTAAAGTAATTTTCCAAGTTTTGATGGTTTTCCATGAATTTAAGTCACACGGGAATTCATTATGATAGAATCACATTCTTAAACAATCCACTACATAGTATGGTTATATGGTCATGGAATATATTACCTATTCATTATACATTCAATTACTAATTTATATAAGAATATAATTGAAAATTAATTCCAACTATACTTCAATTATTCAATCAAAATTACCCAATATAATTTTTCATGACTAATCTCAACAACAAGAACTTATGATTCTATCCCACCATTAATGGTGACTCAAGTCATTGGCCAATATTGAAGGATTTCCCCAAATATAATGACATGGGAATAAATTTTTAAAAAGGCAATTCAATCATGAATAAGAAATTACATTAAAAAATTAGGGGCATTTCATCCATTACATCTCTATAATTAGTTTCCAATATAATTAAAAAATCATATTGAAATTAAATTTACATTTTAGTTCATCAAATTAGTTGAAATAAAAATTTACCATTGGAATTTTAGTATTAAATATATATTGGAATGAAACAAAATGAAAACATAAATGTTTCCATGTACATATGCAATAAAATGGACCATTTAAATTTTTTACACTCCCAAATGTTAATTATACCCCAAATAACCAAGGTGCATAATTTGGCTTCCCAAATTGTCCAAACCTTTCCCTAATCGTGTGACAACTCCTTATTAAGAAACTACCTTATGTGATTTTTCCTGCATGGTTAGACTAACAATCTGAAAACCATGAAATAAATCATGTGAGGTTACTACCTATGTGGAACTAACCATGTTGGATAGGATCACTGTTTGAAAAACCATGGGTATCCTATGCACACAAAATCTTTACCTCTGATATAGGCCATATGGTTTTTTGTAAGACATCATACAGTTTTAGAAAACCAGTATGACTCTATAAGGCCACCTAAACATGATATTTCATATCATGGTACTCCAAAAATTGAATGAGACATCCATGGGACCTCTTGAGAATCCACCCATGTAGAAAAACAACTCATAGAAGAGTTCAAACTATACTAATTTTGTTCTGAATCTCGGTCTAAAAAATATATATTGCAGTTAATTTGAATTCTCTTATTCACTGGGAATTCTCTCTAGTAAATAAAATAGGTGACTCTACATAACATAATCAATCATGGATATGAAAATATATCCACATTTGGAAAATATTTTTTCATTATTACCATTATATTATTTTATGAAAGTGATATTTTACATTTTTTACTCACATGTCATTAATAATTATAAATATTTATTAAAATATAAAAAATTTATATGAGTATTTCAATTTATTATATAAAATATGAATTTATATTTCCATCATGGAAACTTGTTTATAGTTTTTGTTAATTTAATAATTACCTTCAATACATACACTACACAGACACAATATTTATTAAAATTATTGAAAAATAGAATAAATGTTGTTATAAATATTAAAAAAGATAAAATATGGTCGAAGTAGTGTTTTCCACTATATTTTATAGATCAAAATAAAAAATTTGGTATGTTTAAAAGTTTTATATTTCTTATCACAAACTATTTAGATTACTCAATTTTCAATGAAAATAATAGACTTTAATGAAGAAATTATTGTTATTTTTAAAATATTGTGTTTTATTAAATAATTTAATAACCATAAGAAACATGAAATAATATGTCCATAATGTTAAATAGTTGAAACATTCACCAATTTTCCATTTATTATTAAGTATATAACATATATTTTAATGTATAACCCTTAATGATTGGAAACATTATTACAAAGATAAGGATAATTTCTGTTAACAATGGTGTTCAACCACAAGTTATGATTTGATATGATTGAAATGTGTAAATTTCTTTTTATGATGAAATTTTGACCAAAAAAACTATTTATTAAATATATAACCATTTCGAATCAACCTTTTAGATTGAATAATTTATATTATCTTCTTTTTGTAATTTCATGTGTTTTCTATCCTTCCCCTTTAAATGAAACCCCTTATCTATGTTATTTTCCCCACATTGAGTTATCCATATCAATTAAACCAAGGAAAGTTCTCCTATCAACATCTATAGACATAGATTTTATGTCCGGGTGTTCTTAAAAGACTCTTCCATGGGTCCTAAAAAAGGAATATGAATGTGTCGTACTAAAGAGAAGATAATCTTCCAACACAACCTTCTCAAATTTATTTCTTCACTTATCACCTATTTATATAATTTTTTCATCATAAAATAATACATTAAATATATATAACATAAAAAATTATTCTATAAATACCGTTTTCCACCCTCTTTTCTATCAAATGGGATGTGAATGTATATGTTCTATTTATGTATGGACTACCACCTCCATGTTGAAATATAATTCATTTCCCAACACCATAATTCATATAAACATATTATGAGGGGATTAATTATTAGATATTATATATAGGACGTTATTATATTTTATAAATTATAATAGTATGTATATCTCATTACCTTCACATCCCATTGAAAATGATATCACCGATCATGAATATGTGTGAACTAGCATTTCCATAAAGTGTTGTGGTAGATTTTAGTTTTTCAGATTACAAGGTTTGAAATAAGAATATATTTAATGAATATATATGATACAATAATGAATATAGAATGGTGAATTATTATTCACCTTTATATTTTATCATCCACCAAAAATTTTAAATAGTTATCAAACATAAATACAACCTTCCCTCTCTTGGAATGTGTAATTAATTTTCCTATGTCTACAATTTTTATAAGATTTGAAATATGTTTATAAAGAATATATTTCATATTTGTATCATAAATATAATTCTGGAGGTGATGTAATTGTTATCAAGGTACAAGGGTTATAAATTGTGATATAAATAACGTATTTTTAATAAATGTTTATTGATATATTTTATATGGGTTATATATTATATTATGACTATCTAATAAATGTTGGTATAACAGCAATATTAATTTCAATTTATTATTCAAGATGATAAAATCAATTTTTAATAATTTCTAACTCAAGGTTATGGATTAATGTAATAATAGAATTATAAATTATGATTGTTTAAGATTTTGTGTCCAATAATGAAACATGATGATCTATCTTTTATTAATATCTTTTATTTACTTAGCCTAATTTTATTTGATGATAAAAAATTTTAACTTTTTCTCTTCTAAAAATTACATACTCATGAGATTGAGACAAATTGTTTTATTGAATATTGACTTAATTTCCTTATTTGTGAAAAAATAAATTTTTATTTAACACATTTGTTTTTCTAAAATTCATTAATAAAAAATTTACTATTACTCTATGACTATTTAAATTTATTTTTACCAATTTTGTTTTACAAAATTGAATATATGGAATCTTGTTTTCTTTCTAACAATAATGAAAAATTTATTTTTTATTGAAAATATGAAATCAATCATTATATTAAAGTACAAAACATGAATTGATGTTCCCAGCACCATGAATTTCAAATTATATGAAACATCATTAAATGTTTTGATGTTTATTTCAAAACATATTGTTTTCTATAATATTTGGACATTATTTTATTTTAATAAGTAATTTAAAATTTAAAATAAGTTTTTCTCAACAGATACTCCAATAATATTTTAAATAGATTTTTATATTTGATATCACAGTTGGATGAAACAAAATATTTAATGTGAATAAGATTCATTTTTACAATATTTATTATTAATATTGATCATTTATTTTACTGATGGAAAATTATCTATGATAGCAATTCTCTATTCTTTGGGTTATGTTTTGATGAATTTATTTTTATCTTATGGAATACATTAGATTGGATTTATGATGATGTAATAGATGGGACTAGAGTTATATATATATATTCATTTAATTGTGTATATATATATCATTCAAGAGATAAAAGGGTACAAAATCGGATATTAAAATAAAAGAAATGTTACAGAAGAACTTAAATCATTCAAAATATTTTTTATATAGAATATAATACCTATATTAATGTATATAGTATTGTGGTTATGTAGGACCCCCAATGTCATGTAGATAAACCATTAATTATGTTTTCTAAGTATGTAATGTGTTAGGGTGAATATTGAGAATGTTTTTAATGCCTTGTGGAATATTTTGGGGGACTTTCTAAATGTTCATTGTTGGTTCACAATTTTGTGAATACTGTGAACTCCTATATGAAACCATTCATAGTGAGATATGGGTTAATGGGTTGGTGCTTAGTTTTTAAAAACCATGAATCTACCAAAGAAAGATTTTGGAAAGTGGGATCATGAGATTTTTCACAATCAAATCACTTTTTTTATCCATTTTGGGGAAACCATGAGAGGTTATCTGTGAGGTAGAGGTTTGGACATAAATGAGCGACTAATCAAGCCTGGTTTAAAATTTGTATCCTAAAAAAGTGTATCTAACCCATTTTCACTAATAATGCACCACTTTTTTCTGAAATCCAACCCAAAATAAGAATTTATTCTTCCAAATAGTTTTGGTATCTTTCCCTATCAAACCATAGTTGATCCAAATGCTTCCCTTTGTGCATTGGATATCGATTCTCGTGGAATGTCTCTTTTTGTGGTAGTTTTTCGTAGTTCCTCTTAGATATTCTTTCTCCCAACTCTCCATTACTTATATCATGTCTTATATGGATCTATCTAAAGTTGTGGATTTCAATCATGGTTATATTAGTCCTTATTGTTGTTAGAGGAAGATATCTATGAATGTATTTTGATATTCAACCCAGTTGGTTTGGAATTTTAGGGTCGTTATTTGTTCTCACCATAATTCCTAGGGTATGTGGCTTCACTATCAACTCCTCATAAGATAACATGAAGGAATAGATAAAAATTGCTTGTTAGGATTTATATTTATAGAGAAATTTTTCATAAATAGTGTAAGAAAACCCTCTTTTTTGATAGTTTATGAAATTTTGAAAATTTAGTGTTTTGATGAAAAGTTATTTTGGTAACATTACATTAAAATTATTGTTTTAAAATGGTTTTTTGGTTTTGAAACATGGATAATTGTGTTCAATAAAAGGATTGTTTATTGAATTTTTTGTTGGAAAACTATTTCAATAAAATATTGGTTTATTGATTGATTTGATGGAAGAATTTTACCATAAATGTTAGGTATTTTGAAATGGTTTGATGGAATATGTTTCAAAAAAATTATGGTTTTATTGACAATGTTTAATGGTTATTTTTAATTAGTTTTTAAAAAATCTATTTTTATGTGTTCATGTGAATTTGAGTTGGATAAGTTAATAAATTTTCCCACATAATTAATGGGTTGGATAAGGCTGTGAACTTTCCCCTATTTAAATTATTCATTATGTGAGATCATTGTGAATGTATGAATCACTATTCATGAGTATTGTGAGGTCCATTGTTTCATGAATTATTCGATGTATGGATATGTTATGTGGTATATGATATTTCAAATTAGAATTTGTGAAGTGTTTAAATGAATTTTCTGGTTACATTGCCTAAAAATTGGTTGGTTTTGACAAAATTTATTTCATGTTATTTTTCTTGTCATTTTTTTAAAATTGTTCTCAATTTTTATATAAAGTTGATAGAATATTCAATCATAGTGTTGTTAATAGAGAAGTAATTTGGTGAGAACCTACGGAGTTACATTATACAACCCTACATTGTAAATTTGTTACATTTATATATATTGTTCATTTGGAAATGTGAAAAGGTGATGTGTCATAGTAATTTAGTGGTGCATCAGGATATATGGATTGTATTATAGAGTTTGAGCATGGAGCATGTTGGGATATTTTTAGTATTATCTTTAGATTATTTTGGATGTGTTCGTTTTTTCCTCAACTACATACATTGATGATAGTTTTCCTCCACTGTGGAACTCTATTATAGTTTTATTTTGATATAAATGAGACTAAATTAAAAGAAAATAATGGAAATAATACATTATTTAGTTGTTTATTTGTTATTTTATGTTTTTTTGGTGTTTTATTTTTAAGTAAAATTTCTCCCCCGTCTATATTAAAGACCGTGGAATTTATTTCCATCCATTCAAACAAGTGACAAGCACCTGACACTAGTGTATTGCAAATATAATAATAGTTATCATTAAACTATAAATATGGAACCATACAAGAATATTTAATATTGGTCAGGCATATGACAACAATACTAGATAATTGGAGGTGAGTCTTATCTATTTGGATGGAGTCTCGTATAGAAGACATAAAAACATGTATAGAAGATTTAGATTCACATTTATGTGGTTTAGAGTATATATATGTTTTATACAGATAAATAATGATGACCACAATAGCTTATAGAGGGTGATTGTATATTCGTTCAGGTGTCACAAATATTTGGTTACCACTGGATACAAAGACATGTAGAATTATCACCCAAGTTTGTTGGACCATTATATTCTATTGTGAGAATTAGGATGCTTGAATTATAATTGGATTTTCTTCATAGACAATGTGTTATTCATGATGTTTTCCAAATGTCACAATAATGGAGGTATCATTCGTATACATCTCAAGTGATCTATGAGGATGATATTCAGTATGGGATAGATGTGCCCTTTGAGGATAATTATATATTTGTGTTGGATCACAATAAGGATGTATTGTGGGGAATGATTGTAATGATTGTTCATGTATTGTGGAAATATGGATGTTTGTAGAAGGTGACATGGGAGAATGGAACATATTCAAGGGAATACCAGACGGATTTTTTGGATTGGGATCATATAGAATCTTGGGAGTTCATCTTGAGGAATATTTTTTATAAAGATTTAATATTTTAAGATCCCGACCATTTATTGAGATTTCTTGTTCATGATTTTAGGTACCCTTTTGTCCATGCTTGAGTAATTGTTTTTGTTGTATATATTCAGGATTTTTCGGAGAAATTTATGAAAACATAAAGCAGATGGGTAGTTCACGGTTAGAACACGTTTTTTGAAAACCATGCACCCTAACATAGAAAACCATGCAACCCATAGTATAGGGGGGGTTGAATTTCATGCATTTATTTTTTTCATATTGTGCGACCTCTAATGAGTGACCATTCATCCCAATATTAAGATGCAGTCTTGGTTGGTCTTTGACTTGGTTATCATTTTCACGGCCATGGAGTTGATATTTATTATAGTTACTTATTTTGTTGGGATGGTAGAAAGGAGAAGGATTTTCAGGAAAATAAATGTTGATAATAAAATAATTTATCAAACATTTTTATTCTGAATGTAATGTTTTAAGGGGGTTGGGTATTTAAGTTTGTATAAAGAAAATTATATGAGTTCTACTCTCTTTGACTTTAGTTTAGCAAGTGAGAAGAGAATGACATTTATTTTATAAATGAATTCTCACAATGAGTGAATATACTATGTTGAGTAATGATTTGTTATTTTTTGGAAACATTTTTATTTCTAAAAATTGTAGAAAACATTTTAAAAATCTTGATTTTTGAAAAGTCTTAGATTCTGGTTTCTTGAAAATAGTTTAAATTACATTGAACGGTGAAATTTTTTTAAAAAAATTGATAGTGGAAAATTTTGAATTCTTGAAAACCATGATGTGATATATAATGCATTATAATTTTAATTTTTTTTTCCTTCAGCGGATAGAGATTTATAATTATAATGTTTGTTACATTTATTAAAAACAGAACCCTTTTGGAATCGTTTAAACCAACCAGAAGAAGTTGCTGAGAACACGATTCTACCTAATATATTAGTGAACTAAAAACTGGTTCATAGTATCATTCAATTAAATTAGGATATTGATTGAGGAAACACGAGGGATGAATCATGGATTGTGGATAATTCCATCTAGTCCCAGATGCATAATCCACCCATTTATCGGGGTGATTCAGACCCATATAAGTCATTGGTTTGACTGAATATGATCAATCGAATCTTCGATTTTCATTGCACAGTAGTGGAGCTGATTGATAAGTGAATGATGTATGTATTGAATGATCATGCACACTAATGGTGGGATTTATCTATTCACGGTATATTAGACCAAAAAATTGGTTTGAAGGATTTTGAATAATTGTTCAAAAAACAATTCTATCCTCATAATTTCATAATTTGAAGAATAAGAGTCTTATTTATCATCAATCAATAGAGTCTCACAGTGATAGGGTATGAAGCTAAATTTATTAATTTGGTCTGCTTTTCTCCACATGTTTCTACTAGTACATCCTTGAAGTCAATCATTTTTTTAATCGGGGATGTGGTGGGAAATTCACTCGAAGACTATAATGCTTGGTATAATAGGTTATATACAGATTGTTAATAGAGAAATGGTGGTAGAAAGGGAAATAATTGTATCTATAGATGGAGGAAGCATGCTGATACCTATGGAAATTTTCAGAACCAAAATGTTGTGAAAAAATGTAAGAGACACCTATTTCGATGGAACTAGGATGGATGATAATCAAATAGTTGGATCAGTGGATCTTCCTCCCAAAACAAACTACCATCATTGAATTTGTCAATATTTTTATATCGACCAAATGAAATGACTATATACATCACCACCTATAGTGTGTCGTAATTGAAATCATATGGGGAATCTTCGTCACTATTGTCAAAGTGCTCCAAGGTCAGGTGTTCAGGACACTTCTCCTGTTTCATAGATATTGTATGCTTCAGTGGAATGAGGGTAGAAGTGTACCTTTTGTTAGTATAACTAAGCTAGCCATGGTGATTCTTGGAATAAGATGACTCCTCATCAAGGCCAATCTCAATAATGAAATAATGAAAAACGGTTCATGAGAGAGAAATGATATTATTCTAAGAATGTTATTGTGGATTATCAATATGGAACATTGATAGAGAGAGGTACAATTATTTTGAATTCTACCCTTATGAAAATGATGTCTGATACAAATGAAATCCATTAATTTATTTGGTCTCATAATATTGATTTTTTATGTATAATTCTAGAGATTATTCCTTATGTGTTAAAACATCAAAGCCACATGGGTCAAAGAGAGTAACTATCATGTGAATTTAGGAATGTTCTATAACTATTGTTGAAAATAAGTTGAAATTGGATTTCTATATTCTTGAGAAGGACATCTATGAAAACATCCAATTTACGGATTGGTTAAAATTGTTCCAGGATCACATCGACTATTAAACCTGAAGGGTCATTTTAACGACTAGTGATATCATCATGTAACTCTGTAAAGGATACCAGAATAAAAATGTTGGTGAAACATGTTTTTAGGCATCGTCTGTCAGAACAATCTCATACCAAGAGGTAATGTTAACATTAGCATTAATAGAACCTATAAAAAATAGTATTTTTCTTGTGATATTTGATAATTTTATGATTTTTTCCCAAAAATAAATTAAGCATTCCACCCAAAAGAGATGTTTAATTTATAATCTATCTCCTTAGATGGACCATTAATACTTTTCATCCATATTATCAGATATAACCGGTAGAATTAATGGATTTTAAGGTTTAGTTGGAAGAGATGGAAAGAAAATGGTCCATTTAGCCTACCATGAAATAGTGGGAATCACAGGTCCAGTATGTTACAATAGTTAAAAGTAATATATGATTATTTATGTATTATCGTAATATTTACCATGACATGATAATAATCTATATCCACTTCCCCCTAATCATGATCATTTCAAAACAATTATGGGTTTTCAATGGTTTTCTATGATTGAATTTTTCATAGGACATCACCAAATGTGGGTTTGGAGGGTGGGATTCTAGAAACAACTTTTAAGAGTAGATATGGCCATTATGGGTATGTGGTGATGCCTTTTTGTCATACAACTACACCATCAGTATATTTTTAATTTATAATCATATATTTTATAAGTATCTAACTTCTTTTCTGGAGGGTTTTTGGATGAAATATTGGTTTATTCATGGAAATGGTTTGATCAACAAAATACTTTGTGATATTGTAGGGAATTTTGAGAGATCAATGATTGTATGCCACATATTCAATGTGTGATTTTAGGATAAAAGATGCATTATTTTGTGGAAACCTAATATCTGAAAGTGTTTTTACTGTGGATCCATAAAAGATAAATTTTTTAGAATCAAGGAACCATAAACAAATTTATTCTAAATAGCTTTATTCCTTGGATTTGCTTATTGCAATGGATAATTTTCACATAGGAATGATTTTACATGGAATATTATAACATTTCAATGGAATGATGAGTGTTATATTCCTTTTAATTATATTAATGTTATTATTACTTCAACACCATTATTTATCTTGCTCGAATCAGACATGGTAATGTTGTGTATTATGATACTTCCTGATCTAGAATTAGATGTATTCTCATTTTCAGTGATCGTGCTCTTTCATATGGATCAATGAAGATATATTTTCATGAAATAAATTAAGAAATATGTGATTTTATGTTATATTTAATATTCCATTCTTTGAATACATGGCATAATTATCTCTTATGTGATACATTTACAGTGTTATGGATCATATGTGTTTGGATTATATTTTCTCAAAACATGACATGAATATATAATAAGAAGATTGATATAGTAAATCCTTATGCTAGACATTGAAAAGATTTATACATCAGGTAATAAAAATACGATTATATAATAATTATGAATAATATAAAATCTTTGGATGAAAAAACTTCATATCAGTGTTCGTTGATGGTAGTGATAGTAGACATGAATTTAGAATGTGAAGTCCAAGTTGATGTTGTAGTTTTTTTTCAAGTGTTACTAATTCATTATATGTTGATGATGTTTAAATAGGAACATTTGTAAAAATAATAATGTCTTTAGATGATGTCAAAAAAAATTTGAGGATACCATACAGGGTTGGATGTTGGATGGGAGTCCAATTTTTTCAATTTGAGATTAGATTGTCATTCATATGTATTTTTAGAATGGAAATTATCATGAATACCACCATTACTAATGAGATGCTCATCTTAGACTACAAAATACATATATGTAATTGGTAGAACATTTTTTGGGGGTTAGTATAAAAAGTAATGAGGAGGAATTTTTTTTGATATTATTAGCCTCTAATTAGGTTAGGGTGGAAAATCATTGACCATTGTGAATGTTGAAACCATTACACGTATTATTGTTGGTAATGGGAGTATATAGCCATACATTTTGAAATGGGACTCTCAATAATGGTTCTCATGTAACTCGCTGACCCTAGATTTCTAGGCTCTGTGCATTAATTTAATACATTAGCATGATTACAAGGAATCACATCCTGAAAGACCAATCAGTTTTGCAGTCTTGGAAAATAGTTTGCATACATGAAAGTTACATTACACTTTCTAACATAGAAAAAAAATAATCCTTTGAGAGTTCCATTGTTCCCTTAGCTTAGCCCTAAATCTCAAACATAAAACACTTCTTGGGATCCTAGGAAAATAAAACAAAAGAAAGGGGTATGCATAGATGCTCATTAAGGGTGAATAATTTAGCGGAAGCTATAAACTTTTAAGGAAAGATGTGTAAAATAAATAATAACCTTTTAAACCTTGACTTGAACATAATATAGAAAAAATAAATCAAAAATTACCATATAAACATGCACATAGACATTCTACAAGTAAAATAATAACATGTAATAATTAATTTCCTAATGAGGGAATGTACAGTACCAGAAATTAATTTCCCTATCAAGTCCTCATGCCATGACCTATGGGATAACTGAAACTGGACCCAAACCTGGAGAGCCTCTATAACCGGACTCCATCTTGGAGAATCTCTGAAATTGGACTCCAACCCAAAGTGCCCTTGTAACCGTACTCCAACCTGGAGGGTCTGCTGTAACTAGACACCAACCCAGAGGGCCTACTTTTACTGGTCCCCAACCTTGAACATACTAGTCTAATACATTCATCATAAGAAAAAATGAAATATAAAATAAACATTCGTATTAAATCTAGCATAAAAAATGTCAATACATTATCCATAAACCATTAATGGTATAAAAAACACATACACAGTAAAAAATATCACAAATATTTCATCAAAATATGGAATATTTTTGTAACCCCTCAAGCTTCCATGGTACGCTCCTCTTTGAATAATAGAGCAGCGTGTGTTGTACGCAACCTCGAGTTCTAACACACCGCGACCAATAAAAGTAGTAGTTATGAATAGTAATAAACACTTTTTGAAATTATATATATATTACATTTCAAAATGGAATTCATTTTTGGATTCATAATATCAAAATTAGCCTATGTTGAATTTTTGGTATTTGTCTGAGAACTTCCAATTTTTTTATGAATAGTGAAAAATACTTTAAAGAAACCTGTTTAATAAAAATAATTTATAGTGATAAATTATACCATTGAGTGGTTTTAAAGTATAATTAAAATAAATTTTTACTATTTTATCCAATGGTGGTCATTAGAATTAATTTAACATTGAAATTGGACATAAAAAATTGTCAATTTTTTGATATATATTGTTTCTTAAAAACAAGATATTTGTTGTGACAGCGGGAATTAATTATAAAAATAATTAATGCAACTTATCTGTTTGGAATTTTGAAAAATAGACATCATTTTTGAATTCAGAATATCAATTATATCTTAGGGTAATATTTTGGCACTATTCTCAAAAACTTCAATTTTTGATGAATAGTGAAACCACTATGTGGTAGTTAAATAACTGATTTTTTCATTTAAATGAAATATTACTACTTCTGTGATTTTAATTTCAAAAATCTGACATAAATGGTTATCATAGGGAGTAAAATGTGGTTAAATGGGATTAAAATTATTTTTTGGTGAATAGTTACTTTTAAGTTTAATTAATCGCGATTAAAGGTAATTAGTGAAATTTAAGGTAAAGATGGTATTATAAAAATATGAAATGACCTTTACACTTGTCCTAACTCTATTGGATGAGTCATGGAAGACCTAGACAATACATGGGTCAACTTGGGGACCCCATGGATCCACTTTGGTAGGAAAATGACATAAATAACCTTTATTTAAAGTTAAAATAAAAATGTCACAAACATAAGTTGTTTTACTAAAACAATTTTTAAATGGGGTTATACAAGTAATATTTTTGACTATAAATATTTATTAGAAAGATAAAAATATTTTCTACATCATGATATTTGTTTTATAATTTTTAGACATTAAATAAATTAAATTATTTATGACACCATGATGATGCTGTGATTACCTCATTAATTAACGATTTAAATAAAATGGAAAGATAATGTAAAATCCAAGGCTTAAACTTGTCACAATCCTATTGGATGAGAATATTTCGAACCCTTATCACTTTGGCCTCGAATTATATAAGTGTGTGACCTTTAAAATCCGAAACTCATTATATAATAAAGTAACATTTCATTACTTTCCAAAAGTGCCCCCCCTCTCCACTTATAAAAGGCCCCCACCACTACCACCTTACTCACACTTTCAAAGCCTTTTGGCTCTGAAAAACACTGCCAAAATACTCTCCCAACTTCCCTACCTTACTCCTAGAAGCCTCACTTTGGGCAGAATGCTTCCCAAGGAAGCCTTTGGCTCAAATCAAAAGAGTTACCCGATTTTAAGGTAATGTCTTCTCTTATGTTATTTTGTTATATTTTGATTATCCAACCCTCTAAACTCTTTTTATTAATTTATTTTGTAACAACACCAGTATCCTCAATATACTAGGAGGTTTTTATGAGAATTATTCGAGCAACACTTAGAAACACCTACATCTAATGGTTAAAGAACATACTGTTTCTGTGGATGGCGAATTTCTGCCTCACGAAACGATGATTGTTCAACACTCATATAAAACCTTCAAAGGTGGCCAATAGGATGTCACTATATTTATATATGATATATAATATGTTTATGTTTTACTTAAGGTTCTGTATTTTTCATTTATGGCATACCTTTCTTGTTTCCATTATGGGTAAACGCGATATTTTCATTTTAGGAAGTGCGGACTACTGCCCCCTCAAAGTGATTTGAATCGTTAATGCCATATGTGGGATGTATAAAGGATGGAGTAAATGATATTATATATGATATTATACTGGAATTATAATATACCTTTATATAATTATGATTTCATTAAATACGAAATAGAAATGAAAGTAGCGTTCATGCGTACATATGGTTTACCGTCTCTATGAACAGTGCATTTCATTTCTTACCTCTAAACGTTATGGAATATTATAAATGCATGTATATACTGGATATATATGAGATATATGATATCTATATCATGAATATAATTCTGGATATAATGGATATTTCACCACATGAACAACTTGTAATTATAAGAAGTTTATTTTTGACTCAAGTGCCAAAGATCTACAAAACGACCGTTACTAACTTAAATAAATACATAATGTTCATAACATGTTATTAAGTGATATAAAAGGAAAAAAAACTTGAAAAAGTTTCTTAATAAATTATAAATTAACTCTAGTTTATTATTCAGGAGGTTAAATAACGGTCGAGTGAAGACAGGACGCAAGGTAAGGGAACTTCTGAACCCAATTTTCATTCTTTGGGTTAATCTCCTACTTTCAAATTATGTCATGATATTATTATGTCCTATCTTGTATTTTTACATTATTTATGTGTACGTATAGTGAATACACATAATAGATCTATTTTTTAAAAAAATTGATCTTTTTAAGGGACTTCGTCTCAATCCCCATTCATTGAGGCATAATTTGTTTTATACACAAATTTATTTTATATGGCGTATAAACCCCTTTTACTTTTACGTTTATTCAAAATGAATCTTTTTATATTAAGTGTTTTACTAAAAGACAAAAAGGAATGTTTTTATTGTCTTACGTATGCGGCGACAACGACTTCTCTACCGCCATGGCCATTATTTGGGTTTCGTCTTCCTCTATAATCCATAACTTTTTTTAATGAAAAATAAATACCAAGTTTTAATTTTCTATTATTTTGGTATTGAAAATGGTTCTGATAATGTTTCTATTATATCAATGTGTCGTATTGATATCTTGTGATTGAAATGTGGAAATGTTATGTTTCCTTTGTGCATGTTTTATGTGATACGGTTATGTTATGGTTTTTGATATGTTTAAATCTATTCATATGAGGAATGAATTGGACTTAATAAGTGACGGGTGGAGCCCGCTATAGCTCCTCGATGCATCGACAGGTCTCATGAGACAAAATAGTGTCTTGGAACGAGGCCTTGACAAAATCATATTTTTGGTCTTGGTACGAGGCCTTGGATAAGTGGTTATGATAGTCTGGCATTATGCATTCCATCATTATGAAAGTGGTTATTGATATTTCATGTGATTATTCGACCAATAGAATATCCATGTGAAGAAATAAATGGCATTATCTCATTTTACTTTTTCCATATTATGTTGAAGTTCAAGTTTAAAAGGATTTTTTTTAATTATACATTGCCTTAAATGTTGATGTTTATTGATGAAAGATTCCACTATATTATTATCCTTACTGAGCATCTGATCTCACCCCTTTCAATGTTTTAATATTTTCTAGGATGTGAAAAAGTATTTTATGAATGACCTGCAGGGATAGTCAGAAGAGGATATGAGTTTGGACTATGAAGACTTTGTTATTAGTTTTTCACTTTATTATGTAATGTAACATTTATGAATGTTTCTAGTGTTTTCAAGGCTACTAAACAAATCGGTATTTCGAGACTTGATCTTTTGTGATCATGCCAATGTTACGAAGTAATGCACCGACTCTGGGTAACTGGGGTCGGGGCGTTACAGTTGGTATCAGAGGCAGTTTAGTACTAACCTTGGAAGCTAGATTTAGATAAAATCTGATTAAAGCACATAGCCTGAAGATAGACTTTAAGGATTAGTATAGATGAACTTTCTAGAATTTTGGTATTATAGAGATTTTGTGAGTTTTCCGAGCAATTCATCCCTGTCTAGATAGGAGCAGGTAGAGATGTCTCTGGAACAAATGTACCTAGGGGTGAAACCTGAAAACACTGCCTTGAGCTAGACTCGAACGGGAACTAGTGCACGACAACGGGCCTTGCTGCACTCTTGGTTACGACACTCCCGGGGGATATGCTTAGGATAATTCTCATTTTCTTTACAAACCACTATGAAGGGTTATGAGTATATACTTCCTCAAAGAAAACTTTTTTATGATTATGGATTATATCCATAAATAGTTCAATTAGTGTTAAGTGTTTTACAAGTATGGAATTATTTATTTTGATTCGTGAACTAATCTAGTTTATGCCATTGTTTAGAAATGGCGCCTAGTGGAAGGAATGGAAACCATATCAATGCACGCACTCCGTGTAGGGATTTCCCTCCTGCTCAAGATAATTATTGTGGATCTGGAGATACAACTGGTGATGATCAACTTATTACCATACTGGGACAACTCACTCAGCTTATGAATAATAACCTTACCCGTATGGAGCACCATGATCCGCAACGTGGATGATCAATGTTAGACTGATTCACGAGGCAACAACAGCCAACATTTAATGGGGTTACAAATCCATTTGTAGCTGAGCAATGGATAAACTCCTTAGAGAAAATATTCCATGCCTTGGGGAGTAGGGAAAGGGAGAAGGTTGTCATGGCAATCTACCGCCTCACTGGAGATGCCGATCAATGGTGGTCATTAATTCAAAATACAAAGGAAGATGAAGAAGTATCAAGTATGGAATGGAGAGAGTTCAAAGATATTTTCTTAGAAAAATACTTTCCACATGACCATCGAGCAGATATGGAAAGGCAATTTCTGAGTCTGAGACAAAAGGAGGATGAGAATTTCGCAATGTATGAGGCTAACTTTACAAGGTTAGCGAGGAATGTAGAAGATTATATACGTAACCCAATAAGTAAGATTGATCATTTCTTTGATGGGTAAAAACCATTTCTTCATCAAACATTATTCTCACAAACCTTCTCATCGTACGAAGACATTGTATCATGTGCTATCAAGACAGAAAAGGTATTCTCTAAATCTTATGATGATAAAGTAAAGCAAGAGATGAAGAGAACTGTGTAACAAGAGAGAGATAAAGGGAAAAAGGGAAAGAAGTATTTTCCATTATGTGATAATTGTGGGAAGAATCACCCTGGTGCTTGCCTAAAAGGAATGGAAGTTTGTTATAAATGTGGAGAAAAAGGTCACCAGGATCGTGATTTCAAGGGAAAGAAAGAGGCTATCAATGTTGAATGCTACAATTGTAGAGAAATGGGTCATTATGCAAATGAATGTTCTAAGAGTCAGGGAAACTTACCTCAGAAAAGGCCAAGGGATCAAGGCCAATCTTATGCTGTGACTACAGTTGAAGCGGAATAATTAATGTATTGGTGCTTTTGGACACATGGATTATATTCTGGTTATTAGAATAATCTGATATATATATATATAAGGATTGTACTGCAGTACTTGTTGTTTCAATAAGGTTTTAATATGGTGAAGGTAATCATATTTTTAGTATGTGACAATAAGAGAAAAACTACCTTGTTTGGGGAATCTGATAAATTGATTTTGGAATTAAGAGACCTTTTAGAGAAAGTTTGGACAGAGGTATTTTGGATAACTATAAAGGTTGGGATGGATTAAGTTGAACTTTGAAAAGTATTGTTTAAGGTTAAAACGTTTCTGAAGATTATTTTTGGAATATTATAATACTATATTTTTAGGAAAAGAAAAACCTGCAGGGTGAGGCATAACCCGTCGCGTCGGACAAAGCTGTAGGAATCGAACCCACAACCATAGTGCGACAAGCCTTTATTACCTACCACTAGCCTACAGGAAGTCCCTGGTTATTAAAAAATTGTTTTACTAATCTAAATGGTATGTGTTAATATTTGTAACCTTATACAATTAGGATAAATAGAATATTTTTGAGTTCTATTACCTTTTAGAGTGAAAGATGGGTTTGTGGAAAAAATTTATTAAAGAATGAAAGTCTACATGACAAGTATGTATATTCCCTTACGTTCTTATTAAATCTCCTAAATAAATTCCTCAACTTTTTAAAAGGTAACTTAAAACAAAAACGTTGCCGGTTAAATTTTCCAACTGGGGATTCAATGACCGTTTAACCAATCACAAGTTTGTGATTTTCTTATGGTTAACTTTCTCCTAATCCAGTTTTCTACAACTCTCCATCAGACCTTGATGGTATGTTTTTCTTCCATATCCATATTTTCATAGAATCCTATTATGGGCTATCTCAGGTGACCTTTGTACCTATCTTTCTTTCTTTTAAGGTTATATTTTTACTACCCTTATTTCCGATGTGGGTTTTCCACAAAGGTATTTTCTATTTCCAACATTTTATTTTCAAAGAAAAATTTCAAATTGCGAGGACGCAATTTATTGAGGAGGAGAGAATGTAACACCCCAAGCTTCCATGATACACTCCTCTTTGAATAATAGAGCAGCGTGTGTTGTATGCAACCTCGAGTTCTAACACACCGCGACCAATAAAAGTAGAAGCTATGAATAGTAATAACCACTTTTTGAAATTATATATATTTTACATTTCAAAATGGAATTCATTTTTGGATTTTTAATATCAAAAATAGCCTATGTTGAATTTTTGGTATTTTTCTGAGAACTTCCTATTTTTTTATGAATAGTTAAAAATAATTAAAAACAACTTTTTTAATAAAAATAATTTATAGTGATAAATACTACTATTGAGTGGTTTTAAAGTATAATTAGAATATATTTTTACTATTTTATCCAATGGTGGTCATTAGAATTAATTTAACATTGAAATTGGACATAAATAATTGTCAATCTTTTGATATATATTGTTTCTTAAAAACACGCTACTTGTTGTGACTGCGGGAATTAATTATAAAATTAATTAATGCAACTTATATGTTTGGAATTTTTCAAAATAGACATCATTTTTGAATTCAGAATATCAATTTTAGGTTAGGGTAAAATTTTGGCACTATTCTGAAAAACTTCAATTTTGGATGAATAGTGAAACCACTAAGTGGTAGTTAAATAACTGATTTTTTCATTTAAATGAAATATTACCACATCTGTGATTTGAATTTCAAATATACGACATACATGGTTGTAATTAGTAAGTAAAATTTGGTTCAATGGGATTAAAATAATTTTTTGGTGAATAGTAACTTTTAAGTTTAATTAATCGCGATTAAAGTTAATTAGTGAAATTTAAGGTAAAAATGGTATTATAAAAATATGAAATGACCTTTAAACTTCTCTTACCTCTATTGTATGAGTCCTGGACGACCTAAACAATACATGGGTCAACATGGGGACCCCATTGATCCACTTTGGTAGGAAAATGACATAAATAACGTTTATTTAAAGTTAAAATAAAAATGTCACAAACATAAGTTGTTTTACTAAAACAATTTTTAAATGGGGTTATACAAGTCATATTTTTTACTATAAATATTCATTTGAAATATAAAAAGATTTCCTACATCATGATATTTTTTTATAATTTTTATACATTAAATAAATTAAATTATTTATGACACCATGATGATTCCGCGATTACCTCATTAATTAACGATTTAAATAAAATGGAAAGATAATGTAAAATACAAGTCTTAAACTTGTCACAAACATATTTTATGAGTAGACTTCAAACCCTTATCACATTATACTATAATTATATATGTGTGGTACCTTTAAAATCCGAAACTCATTATATATTAAAGTAACATTTCATTACTTTCCAAAAGTGCCTCTCCTCTCCACTTATAAAAGGCCCCCACCACTACCACCATACTCACACTTTCAAATCCATTTGGATCGGACAACCTCTACAAAAATACTCTCCCAAATTACCTACCTTACTCCTAGAAGCCTCACTTTGGGCATAATTCTTCCCAAGGAAGCCTTTGGCTCAAATCAAAAGAGTTACCCGATTTTAAGGTAATGTCTTCTCTTATGTTATTTTGTTATATTTTGCTTATCCAACCCTCTAAACTGTTTTTATTCATTTCTTTTGTAACAACACCATTATAATAAATATACTAGGATATTTTTATGAGAATTATTCGAGCTACACTTACACACACATACATCTAATGGTTAAAGAACATACTGTTTCTGTGGATGGCGAATTTCTGCCTCACGAAACGATGATTTTTCAACACTCATATAACACCTTAAAAGGTGGCCATTAGGATGTAACACTATTTATATATGATATATAATATGTTTAAGGTTTACTTACGGTTCAGTATTTTTCATTTATGGCATAACATTCTTGTTTCCATTATGGGTAAACGCGATATTTTCATTTTAGGAAGTGCGGACTACTACCCCCTCAAAGTGATTTGAATCGTTAATGCCATATGTGGGATGTATAAAGGATGGATTAAATTATATTATATATGATATTATACTGGAATTATAATATACCTTTATATAATTATGATTTCATTAAATATGAAATAGAAATTAAAGTAGCGTTCATGCGTACGTACGGGTTACCGTCTCCATGAACAATGCATTTCATTTCTTACCTCTAAACGTTATGGAATATTATAAATGCATGTATATACTGGATATATATGAGATATATTATATCTATATCATGAATATAATTCTGGATATAATGGATATTTCACCACATGAACAACTTGTAATTATAAGAAGTTTATTTTTGACTCAAGTACCAAAGATCTACAAAACGACCGTTATTAACTTAAATAAATACATAATGTTCATAAAATGGTAATAAGTGATATAAAAGGAATAAAAAACTTGAAAAAGGTTCTTAAGAAATTATAAATTAACTCTAGTTTATTATTACGGAGGTTAAATAACGGTCGAGTGAAGACAGAACGCAAGGCAAGGGAACTTCTTAACCCAAATTCCATTCTTTGGGTTAATCTCCTACTTTAAAATTATGCCATGATATTATTATGTCCTATCTTGTATTTTTTACTTTATTTATGTGTACGTATAGTGAATACACATAATAGACCTATTTTATTTAAAAAATTATCTTTTTAAGGGACTTCGTCTCAATCCCCATTCATTGAGGCATAATTTGTTTTATACACAAATTTCTTTTATACGGCGTATAATCCCCTTTTACTTTTACATTTATTCAAAATGAATCTTTTTATACGAAGTGTTTTACTAAAAGACAAAAAGGAATGTTTTTCTTGACGTACTTATGCGGCGACAACGACTTATCTGCCGCCATGGCCATTATTTGGATTTCGGCTTCCTCTACAAGCCATAACTTTTTTTAAATGAAAAATAAATACCAAGTTTTAATTTTATTTTATTTTGATATTGAAAATGGTTTTGATAATGTTTCTATTATATCAATGTGTCGTATTGATATCTTGTGATTGAAATGTGGAAATGTTATGTTGCCTTTTGGCATGTTGTATGTGATATGATTATGTTATTGTTTATGATATGTTTAAACCTCTTCATATGAGTAATGCATTGGACTTAATAAGTGACGGGTGGAGCCCGCTATAGCTCCTCGATGCATCGGCAGGTCTCATGAGACAAACTAGTGTCTTGGAACGAGGCCTTGACAAAATATTATTTTTGTTCTTGGCACGAGGCCTTGGATACGTGGTTATGATAGTCTGGCATTATGCATTCCATCATAATGAAAGTGGTTATTGATATTGCATGTGATTATTTGACCAGTAGAATATCCATGTGAAGAAGTAAATGGCATTATCTCATTTTACTTTTTCCATATTATGTTGAAGTTCAAGTTTAAAAGGCTTTTGTTTTAGTTATACATTGCCTTAAATGTTTAATGTTTATTGATGAAATCTTCCGCTATATTGTTATCCTTACAGAGCATCTGAGATCACCCCTTTCAATGTTTTAATATTTTCCAAGATGTGAAGAAGTATTTTATGAATGACCTACAGGGATAGTCAGAAGAGGATATGAGTGTGGACTATGAAGACTTTGTTATTAGTTTTTAACTTTATTATGTAATGTAACATTTATGAATGTATCTAGTGTTTCCAAGGATACTAAACTAATCGGTCTTTCGAGACTTGATCTTTTGTGATCATGCCAACGTTACGAAGTAATGCACCAACTCTGGGTAACTGGGGTCGGGGCGTTACAATTTTTATCAAAATAAATCAACTTCAAACAAGTTTAAAATTCATTAAATTATGGTTACATAGATGAAAATGAACTGTAAAATGCTTGGAGAGAAATACCGATTTTCCATGAAATCGTTTCAAATTTTCAGAAATTATAAACGATTTCATTTAAAATGGATTTGTGAATCAATGTGTCCCATACCACTTTGAATATTTTTAAAATAATTTTCATTTCAAAACATTCATGTCCATATAAATAAATCCTTAAAATCATTTTGAAAACATGTATATTAATAAAAAAAATTTAGAATGACAAATCATTAAAAACATTTAAAATGATGATATAGTTAAATAGTCTATCCTATAAAACCCTAAAAGATTCATTTTTAAAGCATTTTTATAGAATATGGGTATATATGATTAGTATTCCCCAGAAAATACATACACATGAACAATCTCGGATAATAATGAGATTGAGGAAATGACCATTACCTCATTGTAATCAAACGAGTCATATAAAAAATATTCAATAACCACCAAATGAATAATAGAACATCATGAATATATAGAAAATAGTGATTATATATATCAAATATCAATACACAATATACCACACGCAGTAAATAAGTGCTGAACAATGGAAATCTCCCAGAATAAAAAATGAGATAAGAAACCTCAATGTGTCGGACTTGACTAGCTCTTATGTTCCTTGTTCTTCCTGAATAATAAACATAAGTTAATTTCTACTTGAATAAGAATATTTTAGACTTTATTATTCCTTTTATATCACTTATTACATTTCTATAACAATTAGTTAATTATTTGAGTTCATATCGGACATTTTTTCGATGATCGGAACATGAGTAAAGAATGAAATTTTTAAAATTATAAATTGTCCATGTGGTCAAAATTTAATTATCTATAGAATTATATTACTCATTAATATTTCATATATATAATATAGGTCCAGAATATATATGTATTTATAACAGTACATAACATTTGAAGATATGAAATAAAATGCATCATTCGTGGAGAAGGTAAGTCGTACTAACGCATGGACGCTACTTTCATTTCTATTGTGTATTTTAATGGTATTAAAAAAATAATGATAAACATGTAACAGCCCAAGATTTCATAGTGTGTTATTTCTTCAAAATAATTCAATAACTTGCACTACACGCAACACTGAGTTCAATCACACCATGACTTACAAAAAAAATCCATTCAAAAGAGGTTATGAATAGCATTATCTAAATTTTAAACTTTATATAATCCTTATAATTTTAGAATCCATATTATGAGTTTCTTAGATATAATGCAAGAACAAATTCATTTTCAGTATTGCACTTTTATCAACTTTTAATAGTGAACCCTTTTTAAATACAATATTTTAAACTTTTTGACTAAATGGGGACATTAAAAATTTAGAATGAAACATCCCAAGCTTCCACGGTACGCTTTCCTTTGAATAAAACAGTAGCGTGTGTTGTACGCAACGTCGAGTTTTAACACACACCACAACCGATCAAACTAGCCGTTATGAATAGTAATACCTAAATTTTGAAATTATATATATCTTATATTTTGAAATGGACTTCATTTTTGGATTCGGAATATCGAATTTAGCCTAAGGTGAAATTTTGGTACTTTTCGGATAACTTTCATATTTTGATGAATAGTGAAAATTACTAAATTTTAATTAAAAACAACTTTTTTAATCAAAATAATTAATAGTGATGAATTATGAATTTGAGTGGTTTTAAAGTATATTTAGAATATATTTTTACAATTTAATATAATTTTGGTCATTAGACATAATTTTACAATTAAACCGAACAAAAACAAGTGTCAATCTTTTGATAGTTATTATCTCTTAAAAACACGCTTTTTGTTTTGACAACGGGAATTAATTTTAAATTAATTTCTGCCACTTCTGTGTTATGAATTTAGAAAAATGGATTCCATATTTGGAATCAGGATGTTCAAATTGTGTAAATAGGTAACTTTTATTTTTAGACATTTTGAATAATTACTGCGGTAAATATTTTATTTACCATGGTTAAGGGTAAATCCGGTAAATAAGGGTTAAAAAATAATATTATAATAATAGTAAATTACCCTAAAACGTGTATTAACCCTATTGGTTGATACATGGTCGACCATGGGCATCTTTGGGTCGATTTTGGGACCCCATGGATCTACTTGTAAGTGATAATGACACTTTATTTTAATTAAGTTAAAATGAATACAAAAATGACACAAGCATATATCTTTTAGAAAAACAATTGTTACATAGGGTTATATATGTTGGATTTTAGATTATAAATATTAATTATAAAGATAAAAAGATTTCCGACATAATGATATTTTATTTATAATTTTTAGACATTAAATAATGTATTTTATATATGACACAATGATGATGCAGTAATTACTATAATAGTAAAAAATTAGAATAATTGATATTATAAATACCCAAATAAATATAATATGAAACTTTTAATGAATTAAACTAATTTTCTAGGATAATATGATATATTAGGATTTATTTAATTGACTTTGTTCGAAGTAATCAATCTGTTATGAGTTTCACAAAAATCAACTATTGAATAGTGTCAAAATTGACATAAAAGAGTTCTTAAAACAAATATTATATTATTAATTGATATTAAATTCATAAAAATCTAAGGTTCGGCCAAGAGACTTACATCATGATAGGTTCATCATTAATGGACCACTTGGGGGTCTCTTGGATGTATATAGTAAATTTATTAACCATATTATATAAAAATACAAAGAGACATTGTAAAAGTGAAACTAATTAACTTAGAGTTAATACTTAAAGATAAGGTTAATATAAGTACCCAAAACTGTCTAAATTCTGTTGGATGAGTGGTTTTCGACCTATACCCACCTTAACCTTTGAATAATCAACTTTGGAGCCATTAGAAACCGAATATGAATTTATTATAAATTAATATTTCTAGCTTTTCCAAAGGTGCCCCTCACCCCTCTTATAAAAGGGCACTCCTTTTTCTCATTTCTTCACACCTTCAAAGCCTTTTGGTTCGGCCAAACTCTGCCCAAATACTCTCCCAACATCCCTCACTACAACCTAGAGGCCTTATTTTGATCATAAAGCCAACCTAAGGAGCCCTTTTGATCAAATCAAAAGGAAGAACCCGAAGAAGAGGTAATGATTTCACCACCCTTTTCTAAGTTCCTTTCTTCTTCCACTTCCTATTTCTTTGTTCTTACCATTCTAAAATAATAACTCCAGTATATTACATATACTGTGATGTTATTATAAATATGGTACAACCATATTCAGTATTCTATCCACCCTTTGAATAACATGTCACCATACGTGCGTACGTACGGCTTACCGTCTCCACGTCGTGGTGTAATTGTTATTCAATATAATATTATTTGGATGGGTATAATAATGATGTGTAACTCATGTAAATAATAAATATAACATGTTAATTATTCTGTATATATGATATACCATCCATTTATATATCATTTTAATATCAAAAGAATGATATTGTCGCTCGTGCGTACGTACGGACTACCGTCTCCACGAACGCGATGAGATTCATTCTCCATCGTATCCATTCAAGTATAATTATCATTTGATGATTTAAAAAATGATGTTTAAGGACTTGATATCATTCTGGATATGAATAATATACAACCTATCCTTTACATACATGTCTTACGTAACAAAACATACAAAAGAAAACAAGTAAGTTAACACACGAAACAACGATAATACTAAGATATTATTATCAAATCAATATTAAAAGATCATATATGATATCATATTAATGTATATGATTATTGTATAATTTAATAACAACTATTTCACCATTATACAGGAGGTTAACCTACCCCAACCAAGGAAAAGTACAAGGTAAGGGTTATTTCACAATCTCTTCATTATCCGAGGTTGTTTATACGTAATAATATACTGGGATATCTTTATCATCCACATCCATGTTTCTTAAAAATGTATTTCAAAACATTTTTAATATTTACAAGAATATGGGTTAAAGTCATTTATACCCTTGTTTGACTTTTTATAAGAGGTTTATAAAGGAATCTTTCCGTCGTTTTCAAAACAAGGTCCTTTTTAACCTTTTCGACAGAATTGAGGTAAGAATGTTTTTTTTAACTTATACGGCGGGTGCGGTTATTTTACGCCGTTATAAAATCTTCAGAGCTTTCCTTACAAGCTTATAAGAATATTTTCAAAGAAAATGTTTTATTTTATATGGATCTTAAATGATTTCAAAATAAAAGGAGATATTTCTTTAAAAAAAAATTTTATTTCATCTACGTCTACATCCTTTGATGGATTTTAAGATTATTTGAAGTTGGTTTATTATGATACAAAACTTCTATTTTGTATTGAAGGTTTTGTGATATGTTTGACTATAGATGTGCTATTTTTATACCATTCATTGTTTATGGTGAAATTATTGACATTTCGTATGCTAGTTTTAATACGAATGTTTATGTTATGTTTAAACCTTTTCATATGGGAATGAATTGGACTTAATAAGTGACGGGTGGAGCCCGCTATAGCTCCTCGATGCATCGGTAGGTCTCATGAGACAAACTAGTGTCTTGAAATAAGGCCTTGACAAAATCTTATTTGTAGTCTTGGCACGAGGCCTTGGCTATGTGGTTATGATAGTCTGGCATTATGCATTCCATTATTATGAAAGTGGTTATTGATTTTTGCATGTGATTATTCGATTAGTAGAATATCCATGTGAGTAAGTAAATGGAATTATTTAATTTTATTTATGCCATACCATGTTGAAAGTTCATGTTTGAAAGGCTTTTGTTTTAGTTATACATTGCCTTAAAAGTTTATTCTTATTTATGAAAGTTTCCGCTATATTGTTATCCTTACTGGGCATTTGAGCTCACCCCTTTTCTATGTTTTATTTTTCCCAGGAAGTGAAGAAGTAAGTTATGAATGACCTGCAGGGAAATTATGTGGGGATATGAGTGTGGATTATAGAGACAATATGTAGTTGTAGTAGTTTTTCGTTTAATGATGTAATGTAAAACTTATGAATATATCTAGTGTTTTCAAGGCTACTAAACCAATCGGTCTTTCGAGATTTGATCTTTCTTGTGATCATGCCAATGTTATGAAGTAATGCACCGACTCTGGGTAGCTGGTGTCGGGGCGTTACAGTTGGTATCAGAGGAAGTTTAGTACAAACCTTGGAAGCTATATTTAGATAAAATCTGATTAGAGCACGTAGACCTAAGATGAACTTTGAGGATTAGTATAAAAGAACTTCCGAGAATTTTGGTATTGTAGAGATTTTATGAGTTTTCCGAGAAATACATCCCTATCTGGATACGAGCAGGTAGAGGCGGCTCTGGCACAGATGTACCTAGGGGTAAAACCCGAAAACACCGCTTTGAGCTAGACTCGAACGGGAACTGGTGCACGACAACGGTCCTTACTGCACTCTTGGTTACGACACTCCCGGGGGATATGCTTAGGATAATTCTCATTTTCTTTACAAACCATTGTGAAGGGTTTATGAGTATATACATCCTCAAATGAGACATTTTTATGATTATGGATTATATCCATAAATAGTTCAATTTATGTTAAGTGTATTATAAGTATGGGATTATGTATTTTGATTCATAAACTGATCTAGTGTATTCAATTGTTTAGAAATGGCACCCAGTAGAAGGAATGAGAACTCTATCAATGCACATGATACAAAGAGAAGGAAGGATCATATATTTCATGGTCTTAAGCTAGAATTTATAAGAGAAATAGTCTCCCATTTATTATCATCATATGAAGAAATAATATCATGTGTTGATAAGATAAGTAAAGAGTTTACTGAGTCCTATGGCTTTGAAGGGAAGCAAGAGAAGAAAATGATAGAAGAGAGAAAGATGGATAAAGGGAAGAGGGAAAAGAAGAATTTTCCCATATGTGGTAACTGTGGAAAGAAACACCCTGGAACTTGCCTAAAAGGAATGGGAGTTTGTTATAAGTGTGGAGGAAAAGGGCACAAAGTACGTGACTGCAAGGGTAAGAAAATGGTTTTAAATGTACAATGCTTCATTTGCAAGGAGTTTGGACACTACGCGAACCTATGCCCTAGTCATCAGACTATGCCGCAAATGATGCTATTGGATAATAATCAAGTTATGATACTACCACAGATGAAGAGGAATGATTAGAGTTCTTATGTTGATTATGTCAATTGAGTGTTGTATCAACAATGTACTTGTTATAATAATTATGGAGTATATAAGGATTGTACTGCAGTACTATTTCATTAAGGACTTGAGATTGTGTGGAACAAAGAAAAGTGACTCAATAGCAGGATAACTTTTTGGAAAATATATGGTTGAGAGAATGATAAATCATAATATAGTTCTGATACTGAGGTAGTGATTTTGGAATAATATGTGATTGTTTTGGATAAATTATATTGGATATTCTTGACTACATTGGAACTGATTAATGATTTGTATATTCCATCGTTGTTGGGGATTAAACCATTTTTGGATTAATGAAGTATATCCAGCATTCTATATGGAATAAGGGAGCATGAATGTAATCAATAAGCAATATGGTAATACATGATGAAGGTATTCATATGCTATTACGGGGTAAAAAGGATCTATATTATGTTTACCTTCCTTATTAATGTTAGACTGTGAGTTTGGACAGAAGTATTTTGGATAGTTCTAGTTTGGATTATTTTGGATTTCCATAAAAGGACAACCCGGAGGTCGGGCAGCAACCTGTCGCGTCCGGCAAGGCTGCGAGACTTGAACCCGCAACCGAAGGGCGACAAGGGTGTATCACCTACCACTGGCCCATGAGATGTCCTGGATTAAATAATGTTGTTTTTATTAAAAGATCATGTAGATGAATTATAAATTCGTTTATTTTGGAACCCTATACGAATAGTGTAAATAGAATTTTTTTTACATTCTATTATCTTTTAGAGTGAAAGATGAGTTTGTGGTAGAAATTTATTAATGTATAAAACTCTAATTATAAAGTAAGTATATCTCCTTATGATCTTAGCCAATCTCATAAATAAATTCCTCAATATTAAGAAAAGCAACTTAGAACAAAAATGTTTTCCTAGATGGTACCTTATATCATCACTAATTTATGGCTTTTGGATTGTTGTCCTTTTCATAGCCATGTTCTCTACCACTCTCCATCAGATAATTGATGGGTAGATTTTTCTTCCATATCCATATTTTCTTACATGGAACCCTAGTATGTGTTATTTTCGGTAATCTTCATACTTTCGACTCTTTATTTTAAATAGAGGCCTCGTTAATTCATTTTTCGATGTAGGATTTCAACTAAGATATTTTGAAACGTCAAAAATGTGTTATCCCAATACCCTATATTTTGTTGAACCGATGGTACTTCAAATCATCATAGATTGATGAATTTAAGGACCTCAATTTTATACTTGTTTTTGATTGATGACCTCAATCACTACCTATAAATATTTACATTTTTCCTCCGATTATATGTCTCTAATTGCCACCAATGTTCTCCTAATCGAGATCATAATTTGGTGGTGACCCTTTGATTTCTCTTTTCCTCATATTAAGACGAAATTTTAGTAACCCAATTTCCGATGTGGGTTTTCCCACAAATATATTTTCTATTTTCAACCTTTTATTTTCGAAGAACAATTTCAAATTGCGAGGACGCAATTTATTGAAGGAGGGGAGAATGTAACACCCCAAGATTTCATAGTGTGTTATTTCTTCAAAATAATTCAATAACTTGCACTACTCGCAACACTGAGTTCAATCACACCATGACTTACAAAAAAAAAGCCATTCAAAAGAGGTTATGAATAGTATTATCTAAATTTTCAACTTTATATAATCCTTATAATTTTAGAATCCATATTATGAGTTTCTTAGATATAATTCAAGAACAAATTCATTTTCAGTATTGCACTTTTATCAACTTTTAATAGTGAACCCTTTTTAAATACAATATTTTAAACTTTTTGACTAAATTGGGACATCAAAAATTTATAATGAAACATCCCAAGCTTCCACGGTACGCTTTCCTTTGAATAAAACAGTAGCGTGTGTTGTACGCAACGTCGAGTTTTAACACACACCACAACCGATCAAACTAGCCGTTATGAATAGTAATACCTAAATTTTGAAATTATATATATTTTATATTTTGAAATGGACTTCATTTTTGGATTCAGATTATCGAATTTAGCCTAAGGTGAAATTTTGGTACTTTTCGGATAACTTTCATATTTTGATGAATAGTGAAGATTACTAAATTTTAATTAAAAAAAACTTTTTTAATCAAAATAATTAATAGTGATAAATTATGAATTTGAGTGGTTTTAAAGTATATTTATAATATATTTTTACAATTTAATATAATGTTGGTCATTAGACATAATTTTACAATTAAACCGAACATAAACAAGTGTCAATCTTTTGATAGTTATTATCTCTTAAAAACACGCTTTTTGTTTTGACAGCGGGAATTAATTTTAAATTAATTTCTGCCACTTCTGTGTTTTGAATTTAGAAAAATGGATTCCATATTTGGAATCAGGATGTTCAAATTGTGTAAATAGGTAACTTTTATTTTTAGACATTTTGAATAATTACTGCGGTAAATATTTTATTTACCATGGTTAAGGGTAAATCCGGTAAATAAGGGTTAAAAAATAATATTATAATAATACTAAATTACCCTAAAACGTGTCTTAACCCTATTGGTTGATAAATGGTCGACCATGGGAATCTTGGGGTCGATTTTGGGACCCCATGGATCCACTTGTAAGTGATAATGACACTTTATTTTAATTAAGTTAAAATGAATACAAAAATGACACAAGCATATATCTTTTAGAAAAACAATTGTTACATAGGGTTATATATGTTGGATTTTAGATTATAAATATTCATTAAAAAGATAAAAAGATTTCCTACATAAGTATATTTTATTTGTAATTTTTAGACATTAAATAATGTATTTTATATATGACACAATGATGATGCAGTAATTACTATAATAGTAAAAAATTAAAATAATTGATATTATAAATACCCAAATAAATATAATATGAACCTTTTAATGAATTAAACTAATTTCCTAGGATAATATGATATATTATGATTGATTTAATTGACTTTTTTCGAAGTAATCAATCTGTTATGAGTTTCACAAAAATCAACTATTGAATAGTGTCAAAATTGACATAAAAGAGTTCTTAAAACAAATATTATATTATTAATTGATATTAAATTCCTAAAAATCTAAGGTTCGGCCAAGAGACTTATATCATGATAGTTTCATCATTAATGGACCACTTGGGTGTCGCTTAGAGGTATATAGTAAATTTATTAACCATATTATATAAAAATACAAAGAGACATTGTAAAAGTGAAACTAATTAACTTAGAGTTAATACTTAAAGATAAGGTTAATATAAGTACTCAAACCTGTCTAAATTCTATTGGTTGAGTTGTTTTAGACCTATCCCCACCTTAACCTTTGAATAATCAACTTTGGAGCCATTAGAAACCGAATATGAATTTATTATAAATTAATATTTCTAGCTTTTCCAAAGGTGCCCCTCACCCCTCTTATAAAAGGGCACTCCTCCATCTCATTTCATCACACCTTCAAAGCCTTTTGGTTCGGCCAAACTCTGCCCAAATACTCTCCCAACATCCCTCACTACAACCTAGAGGACTTAGTTTGATCAGAAAGCCAACCTAAGAAGCCCTTTTGATCAAATCAAAAGGAAGAACCCGAAGAAGAGGTAATGATTTCACCACCCTTTTCTAAGTTCCTTTCTTCTTCCACTTCCTCTTTCTTTGTTCTTACCATTCTAAAATAATAACTCCAGTATCTTAAATATACTGTGATGTTATTATAAATATGGTACAACCATATTCAGTATTCTATCCACCCTTTGAATAACATGTCACCATACGTGCGTACGTACGGCTTACCGTCTCTACGTCGTGGTGTAATTGTTATTCAATATAATATTATTTGGATGGATATAATAATGATGTGTAACTCATGTAAATAATAAATATAACATGTTAATGATTCTGTATATATGATATACCATCCATTTATATATCATTTTAATATCAAAAGAATGATATTGTCGCTCGTGCGTACGTACGGACTACCGTCTCCACGAACGCGATGAGATTCATTCTCCATCGTATCCATTCAAGTATAATTATCATTTGATGATTTAAAAAATTATGTTTAAGGACTTGATATCATTCTAGATATGAATAATATACAACCTATCCTTTACATACATGTCTTATGTAACAAAACATACAAAAGAAAACAAGTAAGTTAACACACGAAACAACGATAATACTAAGATATTATTATCAAATCAATATTAAAAGATCATATATGATATCATATTAATGTATATGATTATTGTATAATTTAATAACAACTATTTCACCATTATACAGGAGGTTAACCTACCCCAACCAAGGAAAAGTACAAGGTAAGGGTTATTTCACAATCTCTTCATTATCCGAGGTTGTTTATACGTAATAATCTACTGGGATATCATTATCATCCACATCCATGTTTCTTAAAAATGTATTTCAAACCATTTTTACTATTTACAAGAATATGGGTTAAAGTCATTTATACCATTGTTTGACTTTTTATAAGAGGTTTATAAAGTAATCTTTCCGTCGTTTTCAAAACAAGGTCCTTTTTAAACTTTTCGACAGAATTGAGGTAAGAATGTTTTTTTAACTTATACGGTGGGTGCGGTTATTTTACGCCGTTATAAAATCTTCAGAGCTTTCCTTACAAGATTATAAGAATATTTTCAAAGAAAATGTTTTATTTTATATGGATCTTAAATGATTTCAAAATAAAAGGAGATATTTCTTTAAAAAGAATTTTGATTTCATCTACGTCTACATCCTTTGATGGATTTTAAGATTATTTGAAGTTGGTTTATTATGATACAAAACTTCTATATTGTATTGAAGGTTTTGTGATATGTTTGACTATGGATGTGCTATTTTTATACCATTCATAGTTTATGGTGAAATTATTGACATTTCGTATGCTAGTTTTAATACGAATGTTTATGTTATGTTTAAACCTTTTCATATGGGAATGCATTGGACTTAATAAGTGACGGGTGGAGCCCGCTATAGCTCCTCGATGCATCGGTAGGTCTCATGAGACAAACTAGTGTCTTGGCACAAGGCCTTGACAAAATCTTATTTGTAGTCTTGGCACGAGGCCTTGGCTATGTGGTTATGATAGTCTGGCATTATGCATTCCATCATTATGAAAGTGGTTATTGATTTTTGCATGTGATTATTCGATTAGTAGAATATCCATGTGAGTAAGTAAATGGAATTATTTCATTTTATTTATGCCATACCATGTTGAAAGCTCATGTTTGAAAGGCTTTTGTTTTAGTTATACATTGCCTTAAAAGTTTATTCTTATTCATGAAAGTTTCCGCTATATTGTTATCCTTACTGGGCATTTGAGCTCACCCCTTTTCTATGTTTTATTTTTCCCAGGAAGTGAAGAAGTAAGTTATGAATGACCTGCAGGGATATTATGTGGGGATATGAGTGTGGATTATGGAGACAATATGTAGTTGTAGTAGTTTTTCGTTTAATGATGTAATGTAAAACTTATGAATATATCTAGTGTTTCCAAGGCTACTAAACCAATCGGTCTTTCGAGATTTGATCTTTCTTGTGATCATTCCAATGTTACGAAGTAATGCACCGACTCTGGGTAGCTGGGGTCGGGGCGTTACAAAACAGGTATATTATAAGTCGAGTATAATATTATATATAATATCATTAAATCCATACTTTATATGTCCCGCATAAGTCATTAACGAGTCATATGACTTTGAGGGGGCGGTAGTCCTCACTTCCTCAAATGAGATTATCGCGGCTTACCAATAATGGAAACCATAAAGGTATGATATAAATCAAAAATAGTGAAGCTCAAAGAAAACATAAACATAATATATGTCATATATAAATATAGATACATCTTATTGGTCTCCATGAGAGGCGGTAGGAGAAAATTGAACAATCATCGTTTCGTGAGGCGTTAGTTTGCCAACCACAGAAATAGTATGTTCTATACCCATTAGATGGAGGTGTATGTAAGTTTAGTTAGAATAATTATCATAAAAACATCCTATTACATTTAGGATACTGGTGTTTTTGTAAAATGAAGGATTAAATAGTATTTAGGGGTTTTGGAGAAGTAAAATAAAACAAAATAAAAGAAAAGAATTTAACAGAATATGTTACCTTTAATTTGGGTAACTTCCTTTGGTTTGAACCAAAAGGAATCATTGAGGTGACTTATACGTTAGGTAATGAATCTAGGTTTAATATTGGGATCTTAAGAACTTATTAGGGAAGGGTTTGGAGATTACAAGGGGCTTGAGAGGTCTGTGGAATGGGTTAGAAGTGGTGTCCTTTTATAAGGGGGAAGATGGGCTCTATAGGAAAGTGTGAAAATATTTTTTTATTATATAGTGATATTCGGTTTCTAAAGGTCCATAACTAATTATAGTCAAAGATAAGATGAATCATGGTAGAAATAAAATCATCCAATAAAAATTGGACAAGTTTTGGATATTGTTTTAATATTAATAATCTTATTTATTTAAATCATTTATAATGAGGTAAATACTACATAATTATTGTGTCATAAATAATTTAATTTATTCTATGTCTAAAAATTATAAAAAAACCATAATGTAGGAAATATATTTATATTTCAAATTAATATTTATAGTCAATAATAGAACTTATATAACCTCATGTAAAATTTTATTTACTAAAAGATATTTGTTAATGTCATTTTGACTTTACTTTAAGTTAATTGATATAAAGAGTCATTATCCTTCATAAGTGGCTCCATGGGGTCCCAAAATGAACCCAATGATTTCCATTGTCGTCCATGACTCATCCAATAAGGTTAGGAAAAGTGTTATGGAATTTTTTATTATTATATTACTCTTTTTACATTGAATTACCCTATTTACCTTTAACCGCGATAAATAAAAGTCAAAAGTTACTAGTCATCAAAAATTATTTTCATTTTATTAAACCAAACTTTAATTACTGAGGTTAACCATGTCCCTCATATTTTTCAAATTCAACTCAAAGAAGTGGTAAAAATATGTTTTATGGAAATTTAAAAATTCTCCTAGGAGTTGGGAAAAAGACGGTAAAAAGTTGAACAAAATTTTTATATATATGAACTTTTTATAGAATGACTCAAATGAATTGTTTTGAACAAATATAGGTTTTATGTATCTATTTCTACATAATATAAATTTATTAAAATATATAATTATCTAAATAAAAAGTAGGTTTCAACCAGAAACTCAGTGTTTCTCACTATTCATGAAAAATTGAATGTGTTCAGAAAAATTACAAATGTTAACCATATGATAATTTTGATATTCTAAATTTAAAAATTAAGTCTATTTTAACAAACTAAAAAAATTGTAGTTAAATTTATTAATTTAAAATTAATTCATGTTGCCAAAACAAAAAATCGTGTTTTTATGATATAATAACTAAAAAAATATTTTTATTTGTTTATGTTTAATTTTAAAATGAAATTATTTCCAATGAAAAAAGATGGATTAAATGGTAAACATATAATCTATTTATACTTCCAAATGATTTAAATGTATTATTTAACACTATAATTTATTTTGATTAGAAAAGTTGTTTTTAGTTAAAATATAGTATTTTTACCTATTCATCCAAATATGAAAGTTATAAAAAAAACCAAAAATTTATTGAAACTATATTCTTATATATTGATTCTAAAAAAGAATTTTACTTTGTCAAATTGAATATATAAATGTTTCAAATATTGGATTTAAAAATGGTTCGCCAATAAAAGGCGGTAAAATTGCATTTTTTTTAAAATACTTCTTTTATCTGAAAAAAATGAATTTGATTTTTCATTATGTCTAAGAAACTCATAATATCGATTCTAAAAATATAATTATTATTTAATGTTAAAAATCTAGTAAATACTATTCAAAACAACTTTTGAACAGCTAGTTTGGTAAGTCGTCATACAATTGAACTCGGTATTGCGTGTAATGAATGTTATTGAATTATTTTGATGAAAAAATGTACTTAGAAATCTTGGGTTGATAAATTCTTCCATCCATAAATAAATTATTTCCTCTCAATTTGAAATTTTTAATAAAAAACAAATGTTTAAAAATAGAAAATTCTTTTATTGGAAAACCCACATAAAAAATGGAATATTAAAATTTAGTCTTAATAAGAGGAAAAGGGGAATGCAAAAGTAACAACCAAATTATGATCTCGATTATGAGAACAATGGTGGAAATTAGAGAAACATAAATTGATGAGAAATGAAAATATTTATAGGGAGTGATTGAGATCATCAGTCACATAAAATTGTAGAATTGAGGGCCTCAAATCCATAAATCTATGGTGATTTAAAATATCATCATATCAACAAAAAATAAGGTATTAGGATACAAAATTTTTTTGTTTTAAGATCCATTACCAAAATTTTACGATTTAATTTCTTCATAGAATAAGTGAAGAAAAAAATATATACATGACAGGTAGAGATCCATCTGATAACTAATTTCTACCACAAACTCATATTTCACTCTAAAAGATAATATAACTTAAAAAAATATTATATTTATGCTATTCGAATAGCATTACAAAAAAAAGGATTTATAAATCTTTTACAAAACCTTTTAAATAAACTAAATTATTCAATCCAGGACATCACATGGGCTAGTAGTAGGTGATACACCCTTTTCGACCTTCCGTTGCGAGTTCAAAGATGAACTTGTTATAATTATAAATAGTCCTTATGGTCAAGAGTCCATTATTTATAGAATGATATTACTCATTTAGATTAAATATATACCGTATATGTCCTGAATATATATTTATATATTACAATACATAACATTTGAATATAAGAAATGAAATGCACCATCTATGGAGACGGTAATCCATACGTACACATGAACACAACTTTCATTTATATTTTGTATTTTAATGGAGTTATAACATAATTATATATAGATATATTATAATTCCATTATAATATCATATATAATATCATCAACTACATACTTTATATATCCCACATAAGTCATTAACAATTCATATCACTTTGAGGGGTGGTAGTCTGCACTTCCTCAAGTGAAATTATCGTGTTTTACCCATAATGGAAACCATAAAGGCATGATATAAATGGGAAATAAAGAAGAAAAAAGAAAATATACACATAATATATATATCATATTAAATGTAGTTCCATCTTAATGGCCACCATGAGAGGCCATAGGAGATAATCGAACAATAATCGCTTCGTAAGAAGTTAGTTTCCCAACCATAGAAACGGTATGTTCTTCAACCATTAAATGGAGGTTTGTTAATATGTATTTCGAATACTTATCATAACAACATCATTTTATATTTAGGATACTGGTTATATCATAAAATAAAGTAATAAAATAAGTTTAGGGGGGTTGGAGAAGTAAAATAAAACAAAATAAATGAAAAGAAATTAAGAGAAATTGTTACCTTTAATTTGCGTAACTTCATTTGGTTTGAACCAAAATGAATTTTTAAGTGACTTATGCCTAAGGTAAGGCTTCTAAGTGTAAGATATGGATCTTGAGAGCTTATTTGGGTAGGGTTTGGAAGATCCCAAGGGCTTGAGATGCATGTGGAATTGGTTAGAAGTTGTGTCCTTTTATAAGGGGGAGGAGGGGCTCTTTAGGAAAAGGTGAAAATATTATTTTATTATATTTTGATATTCGATTTCTAAAGGACATAAACTAAATAAAGTTGGATATAAAATGCCTAATGTTATAAATAAAATCATCCAATAAAATTTTTACAGGTTTTTGATATAGTTTTAATATTAATAATCTCATTTATTTAAATCATTTATTAATGAGGTAAATATTACATCGTTATAGTGTCATAGATAATTTAATTTATATTATGTAAAAAATTTATAAAAATAACTTAATTTAGGAAATCTTTTTATCTATTTCAATGAATATTCATAGTCATAAATTCAAATTATATAACCCCATGTAAAAATTTATTTACTAAAATATATTTTTAATGTCATTTTTGTCTTTATTTTATGTTATTTAAAATAAAGTGTCATTATAATTTATAAAGGGCTCCATGGGGTCCCAAAATCGACCAAAGGATTCCAATTTTCGTCCATGACTCATCCAATATGGTTAGGATAGGTTTTAAAGTAATTTTGTATTATTAGAACGTTCTCTTTACCTTAAATTACCCTATTTACCTTTAACCGCGTTAAATAAAAGTCAAAAGTTACTATTCACCAAAAAAATATTTTAATCTTATTGAACAAAATTTTACTTACTGAGGTTAACAATGTCTCTCAGATTTTTTAAATTCAACTCACAAAAGCAGTAAAATTATGTTTTATGCAAATTTTCAAATTCTCTAAGGAGGTGGGTAAAGGACTGTAAAAAGTTGAACACACTTTTTATATATCTAAACATATTTTAAAATGACTCCAATCAATTATATTTAACTTATATAAGTATTATTTATCTATTTATACCTAAAAAATTTAAATATAATAAATAATTATTTAAATAAAAAGTCGGTTTTAACCAATAACATAGTGGTTATCACTATTCATCAAAAATTGAATGTTTTCAAAAAAAATACCCTAACTTTACCCTAAGATAATTTTGATATTTTGAATTAAAAAAATTATTTCTATTTTACCAAATTCATAACATAGAAGTTTCACTTATTAATTTAAATTTAATTCCCATTGTCAAAACCAAAAAGGGTGTTTTTAAGAAATTATAACTAATAAAAGATTGATATTTGTTTATGTTCAATTTCAAAGTGAAATTATTTCTAATGAATAAAATTGGATTAAATGGTAAAATTATTATATATTTATACTTAAAAACCGTTAAAATGTATAATTTAACACTAAATATTATTTTTATTAGAAAAGTTGTTTTCAGTTATAAAATAGTAATTTTCACTATTCACCCAAATATTAATGTTATCAGAAAAATACCAAAAATTTATTGAAACTAAATTATTATATCTCGATTCTAAGAAAAATTATTTTATCAAATTGAATATATAAAAGTTTCTAATATTGTATTTAAAAAGGCTTCTCCGTTAAAAGGGGGTAAAATTTCATTTTTTTAAAAATACTTTTTTATATGAAAAAAATGAATTTATTTTTTCATTATGTATAAGAAACTCATAAGATGGATTCTAAAATTATAAGGATTATATAATGTTAAAATTTTAGTTAAAAATATTCTTAACCTCTTTTGAATGGCTAATTTTGTAAGTCGTGGCGCGTTTGAACTCGGTGTTGCGTGTAGTGCCAGTTATTGAATTACTTTAAGAAATAATGTAATGTGAATTATTGGGGTGTTCCATTCTTCCCTACATAAATAAATTTCTTCCTCAAAATTTGAAATTGTTCTTCAAAAATAAAAGGTTGAAAATAGAAAACACCTTTATGGGAAAACCCACATCGATTATTTGGTTAATAAAATTTAGTCTTAATAAGAGGAAAAGGGGAATGAAAAAGTCACCACAAATTTATGATCTGGATTAGGAGAAAAATGGCGGAAATTAATGACAGATAATTGGAGGGAAAAATTAAATATTTATAGGTAGTGGTTGAGGTCATCAGTCATAGACAATTATAGAATTTAGGGCCTCAAAGCCATCAATATATGATGGTTTAAAATATCATCAGTTCAACAAAACATAAAATATTATGATAACACGTTTTTATTTTTATGATCCATTACCTAATTTTTAAGAATTAATTTCTTCATAGATTAAGAGAATAAAAATATATATACTTGACAGGTAGAGTTTCATCATATAACTAATTTCTACCAAAAACTCATCTTTAACTCTAAAATATAATAGAACTTAAAAAAAATATTCTATTTATCCTATTCATATAGGGTTCCAAAGAAATTAATTTATAATCCATCTACCAATCCTTTTATAAAACTACATTTTTCGATCTCAGACAACATGTGGACCTGTGGTAGGTGATATAACCTTGTCACCCTTCGGTTATGGGTTCAAGTCCCATGGCCTTGCTGAATGCGACAGGTTGTCACCCGATCTCCGGGTTTTCCTTTTTAAGAAAATCCCAAAAAAATCACAAATTAGAATTATCCAAAATACTTTTGTACAAACTCACAGTCCAAAATTTATAATGAAGGTAAACTGAATGAAGATCCTTTTTTCACGTAATAACATATGAACACCTTCATCATGTATTCTTTTAAAACACTACAACATCATGAATTACCATAAAACCTTATTGATTACATTTGTACTCTCTTATTTTATATAGAATTCTGGATATACACCTTGTATCCAAAAATGTTGTAAACTCCAATGATTATGAAAAATAAAAATCATTATTCAGTTTCAAGGTAGACAAGAATATCCAATATAATTTATCCCAATCAGTCATGTATTATTCCAAAATCACTACCTCAGTATCAAAACCATATTATGTTTTAGAATTATCTCAAACATATGTTTTAAAAATCATTTAACCTGTTATTGAGTCACTTTTCTTGGTTCCACACAATATCAAGTCCTTAATGAAATAGTACTGCAATACAATTATAATATACTCAATAATTCTTATAACATGTAAATCATTTATATAATACTCAAATGACTCAATACTTTAATTACAAAGTATGAAATCTAATCATTCCTCTTTATCTTCAGTACTATCATAACATTATTATTATCCAATAGGAGTATTTAGGGTATACTCTGATGATCTGGACATTGATTCACGTATTGTCCCAATTCCTTGCAGATGAAGAATTGTACATTTGAAACATTTTTCTTACCCTTGCAATCATGTACTTGGTGTCCTTTTTCTCCACACTTATATCAAAATCTCATTCCTTTCATGCATTTACCAAGGTGATTACTTCCACAGATATCACAAATGGGAAACTCCTTCTTTTCCCTCTTCTATTTATCCATCATTCTCACTACCATCCTTTTCTTATCTTCCTTCCCTTCAAAGCCATAAGAATCAAGGAATTATTTTCTTATCTTATTAACACATAATATTATTTCTTCATATGTCCATAATACATGGGATACTATTACCCTTCTAAATGTAGGCTTAATAACATGAACGTTATGATACTTTATACTCTTTGAATCATACATATTTCTAGAGTTCTCATTCGTTATACTGGGTGCCATTTCTAAACAATGGCATACACCAGGTTAGTTTATGAATAAAAATGAAGAAATTCAATCATGTAAAATACCTAACTTAAATTGAACAGTTTATAGATATAATACATAAAAATAAAATTGTTTTCTTTGAGGATGTATTTACTCTTAATTCCTTCATAATGGCTTGTAATGAAAACGTGAATTACCCTAAACATATCCCCTGAAAGTGTCATATCCAAGAGTGCAGCAAGGACTGTTGTCATGCACTAGTTCCCATTCGAGTCTAGCTCAAAGCTGCGTTTTTCAGTTTTACCACTAGGTACATTTGTGCTATGTAACGCCCCGACCCCAGCTACCCAGAGTCGGTGCATTAATTACATAACATTGGCATGATCACAAGAAAGATCAAATCCCGAAAGACCGATTGGTTTAGTAGCCTTGGAAACACTAGATATAATCATAAAGTTTTACATTACATTTCAAAGTGAAAAACTACTACAACAACAAAGTCTTCATATCCACACTATTAACCCCTCATAATATCCCTGCAAGTCATTCATAATTTACTTCTTCACTACCTGGGAAAAATAAAACATAGAAAAGGGGTGAGCTCAAATGCCCAGTAAGGATAACAATATAGCGGAACATTCATAATAAGCATAAACATTTAAGGCAATGAATTACTAAAACAAAAGCCTTTTAAAATTGAACTTCAACATAGTATGGCAAAAATAAAAATGAAATAATGCCATTTACTTATTCACATGGATATTCTACTAATCGAATAATCACATGCAATATCAATAACCACTTTCATAATGTTGGAATGCATAATGCTAAACGTTAATTTCTTTGTCTAGGCCTCATCCCAAGACCTAGGGGTTACTTCTAACCGGAACCCAACCCGGAGTGCCTCTAATAACCGGACACCAACCCGGAGTGCCTCTAATAACCGGACACCAACCCGGAGTGCCTCTAATAACCGGACACCAACCCGGAGGGCATACTTTTACCAGTCCCTAACCTGGAGGGCTTACTTTAACCAGTCCCCAACCTGGAGGGCTTACTTTTACCAGTCCCCAACCTGGAGGGCTTACTTTTACCGGTCCCCAACCCGGAACATACTTGTTTAGCACATTCATCTGAAGAAAAGTTTGAAATATAACATAATCATTCGGATTAAAACTAGCATACGAAATGTCAATAGTTTCACCATAAACTATGAATGGTATAAAATAGCACATCCACAGTCAAACATATCACAAAACATTCAATACAATATAGAAGTTTTGTATTATAATAAATCAACTTCAAATAAGCATAAAATCCATTAAAGGATGTTGACATAGATGAAATCAAAACACTTTTTAGAGAAATATCTCTTTCTATTTTTGAAATCATTTAAGAGCCATATAAAATAAAACATTTTCTTGAAAATATTCTTGTAAGCTTGTAAGGAAAGCTTTGACGATTTTATAATGGCGGAAAATAACCGCACCCGCCGTATAAGTAAAAAAAAACATTCTTATCTTAATTCTGTCGAAAAGGTCAAAAAGGACCTTGTTTTGAAAACGACGGAAATATTCCTTTATAAACCTCTTACAAAAAGTCAAACAAGGGTATAAATGAATTTAACCCATATTCTTGTAAATAATAAATACGTTTTGAAATACATTTCAAAGAAACATGGATGTGGATGATAAAGAAATCCCAGTAGATTATTACGTATAAACAATCTTGGATAATGAAGAGATTGTGAAATAACCCTTACCTTGTACTTTTCCTTGGTTGGGGTAGGTTAACCTCCTGTATAATGGTGAAATAGTTGTTATTAAATTATACAAGAATCATATATATTAATATGATATCATATATGATCTTTTAACATTGATTTGTTAATAATATCTTAGAATTATCGTCGTTTCGGGAGTTAACTTACTCATTTTCTTTTATATGTTTTGTTACATAAGCCATGGTTGTTGTATCTTATTCATATCCAGAATGATATACAGTCCTTAAACATAATTTTTAAATCATCAAATGATAATTATACTTGAATGGATACGATGGAGAATGAATCTCATCGCGTTCGTGGAGACGGTAGTCCGTACGTACGCACGAGCGACAATATCATTCTTTTGATATTAAAATAATATATAAATGGATGGTATATCATATATACAGAATCATTAACATGTTATATTTATTATTTACATGAGTTACACATCATTATTATACCCATCCAAATAATATTATATTGAATAACAATTACACCACGACGTGGAGACGGTAAGCCGTACGTACGCATGTATGGTGACATGTTATTCAAAGGGTGGATAGAATACTGAATATGATTGTACCATATTTATAATAACATCACAGTATATGTGAGATACTGGAGTTATTATTTCAGAATGGTAAGAACAAAGGAAGAAGAAGTGGAAGAAGAAATGAACTTAGAAAAGGGTGGTGAAATCATTACCTCTTCTTCGGGTTCTTCCTTTTGATTTGATCAAAAGGGCTCCTTAGGTTGGCTTTCTGATCAAACTAATGCCTCTAGGTTGTATTGAGGGATGTTGGGAGAGTATTTGGGCAGAGTTTGGCCGAACCAAAAGGCTTTGAAGGTGTGAATAAATGGGAAGGAGGAGTGCCCTTTTATAAGAGGGGTGAGGGGCACCTTTGGAAAAGCTAGAAATATTAATTTATAATAAATTCATATTCGGTTTCTAAAGGCTCCAAAGTTGACTATTCAAAGTATGAGGTGGGGATAGGTCTAAAACAACTCATCCAATAGAATTTAGACAGGTTTGGGTACTTATATTAACCTTATCTTTAAGTATTAACTCTAAGTTAATTAGTTTCACTTTTACAATGTCTCTTTGTATTTTATATATTATGGTTAATAAACTTACTATATACATCCAAGCGACCCCCAAGTGGTCCATTAATGATTAACCTATCATAATATAAGTCTATTGGCCGAACCTTAGATTTTTAGGAATTTAATATCAATTAATAATATAATATTTGTTTTAAGAACTCTTTTATGTCAATTTTGACACTATTCAATAGTTGATTTTTGTGAAACTCATAACAGATTGATTACTTCGAACAAAGTCAATTAAAGCAATCCTAATATATCATATTATCCTAGAAAATTAGTTTAATTCATTAAAAGTTTCATATTATATTTATTTGGGTATTTATAATATCAATTATGTTAATTTTTTACTATTTTAGTAATTACTGCATCATCATTGTGTCACAAATAAAATAAATTATTTAATGTCTAAAAATTATAAATAAAATATCATTATGTAGGAAATCTTTTTATATTTCTAATTAATATTTATAATCGAAAATCCAACATGTATAACCCTATGTAAAAATTGTTGTTCTAAAAGCTATATGCTTGTGTCATTTTTGTATTCATTTTGACTTAATTAAAATAAAGTGTCATTATCACTTACAAGTGGATCCATGGGGTCCCAAAATAGACCCAAAGATGCCCATGGTCGACTATGTATCAACCAATAGGGTTAAGACACGTTTTAGGGTAATTTAGTATTATTATAATATTATTTTTTTAACCCTTATTTACCGGATTTACCCTTAACCATGGTAAATAAAATATTTACCGCAGTAATTATTCAAAATGTCTAAAAATAAAAGTTACCTATTTACACAATTTGAACATCCTGATTCCAAATATGGAATCCATTTTTCTAAATTCAAAACACAGAAGTGGCAGAAATTAATTTAAAATTAATTCCCGCTGTCAAAACAAAAAGCGTGTTTTTAAGAGATAATAACTACCAAAAGATTGACACTTGTTTATGTTCGGTTTAATTGTAAAATTATGTCCAATGACCAACATTATATTAAATGGTAAAAATATATTCTAAATATACTTTAAAACACTCAAATTCATAATTTATCAATATTAATTATTTTGATTAAAAAAGTTGTTTTTAATTAAAATTTAGTAATTTTCACTATTCATCAAAATATAAAAGTTATCCGAAATGTACCAAAATTTCACCCTAGGCTAATTTCGATATTCCGAATCCAAAAATGAAGTCCATTTTTAAATATAAAATATATATAATTTCAAAAATTAGGTATTACTATTCATAACGGCTAGTTTGATTGGTTGTGGTGTGTGTTAAAACTCAAGGTTGCGTACAACACACGCTACTGTATTACTCAAAGAAAGCGTACCGTGGAAGCTTGGGATGTTTCATTTTAAATTTTTGATGTCCCAATTTAGTCAAAAAGATTAAAATATTGTATTTAAAAAGGTTTCACTATTAGAAGTTGATAATACTGAAAATGAATCTGTTCTTGCAATATGACTAAGAAACTCATAATAGGGATTCTAAAATTATAAGGATTATATAAAGTTCAAAATGTAGTTAATACTATTCATGAACTCTTTTAATGGTGTGATTGAACTCGGTGTTGCGTGTAGTGCAAGTTATTGAATTATTTTTAAGAAATAACACACTCTGAAATCCTGGGGTGTTACATTCTCCCCTCCTTCAATAAATTGCGTCCTCGCAATTTGAAATTGTTCTTCGAAAATAAAAGGTTGAAAGTAGAAAATATATTTGTGGGAAAACCCACATCGGAAATTGGGTTACTAAAATTTAGTCTTAATATGAGGAAAAGATAAATGAAAGGGTCACCACCAAATTATGATCTCGATTAGGAGAACATTGGTGGCAATTAGAGACATATAATTGGAGGAAAAACGTAAATATTTATAGGTAGTGATTGAGGTCATCAATCACAAACAAGTATAAAATTGAGTTCCTTAAACTCATCAATCTATGATGATTTGAAGTACCATCGGTTCAACAAAATATAGGGTATTGGGACAACACATTTTTGACATTTCAAAATATCTTAGTTGAAATCCCACATCGAAAAATGAATTAATGAGGCCTCTATTTAAAATAAAGAGTGGAAAGTATGAAGATTACCGAAAATAACACATACTAGGGTTCCATTTAGGAAAATATGGATATGGAAGAGAAATCTAACCATCAATTATCTGATGGAGAGTGGTAGAGAACATGGCTATGAAAAGGCCAACAATCCCAAAGCCATAAATTAGTGATGATTTAAGGTACCATCTAGGAAAACATTTTTGTTCTAAGTTGCTTTTCTTAATATTGAGGAATCTATTTATGAGATTGACTAAGATCATAAGGAGATATACTTACTTTATAATTATAGTTTTATCCATTAATAAATTTCTACCACAAACTCATCTTTCACTCTAAAAGATAATAGAATGTAAGAAAAATTCTATTTACACTATTCGTATTGGGTTCCAAAATAAATGAATTTATAATTCATCTACAAGATCTTTTAATAAAAACTACATTATTTAATCCAGGACATCTCGTGGGCCAGTGGTAGGTGATACACCCTTGTCGCCCTTCGGTTTCGGGTCCAAGTCTCGCAGCCTTGCCGGACGCGACGGGTTGCCGCCCGACCTCCGGGTTGTCCTTTTATGTTAATCCAAAATAATCCAAACTAGAACTATCCAAAATACTTCTATCCAAACTCACATTCCAACATTTATAAGGAAGGTAAACATAATATAGATCCGTTTTACCCCGTAATAGCATATTAATACCTTCATCATGTATTACCATATTCCTTATTGATTACATTCATGATCCCTTATTCCATATAGAATGCTGGATATACTTCATTAATCCAAAAATGTTTTAAACCCTAACAATGATGGAATATACAAATCATTAATCAGCTTCAAGGTAGTCAATAATATCCAATATAATTTATCCAAAATAATAACATATTATTCCAAAATCACTACCTCAGTATCAGAACTATATTACGATTTATCATTCTCTCAACCATATATTTTCCAAAAATTTAACCTTCTATTGAGTCACTTTTCTTTGTTCCACACAATCTCAAGTCCTTAATGAAATAGTACTGCAGTACAATCCTTATATACTCCATAATTATTATAACAAGTACATTGTTGATACAACACTCAATTGATATAATCAACATAAGAACTCTAATCATTCCTCTTCATCTGTGGTAGTATCATAACTTGATTATTATCCAATAGCATCATTTGCGGCATAGTCTGATGACTGGTACATAGGTTCGCGTAGTGTCCAAACTCCGTGCAAATGAAGCATTGTACATTTAAAACCATTTTCTTACCCTTGCAGTCACGTACTTTGTGCCCTTTTCCTCCACACTTATAACAAACTCCCATTCCTTTCAGGCAAGTTCCAGGGTGTTTCTTTCCACAGTTACCACATATGGGAAAATTCTTCTTTTCCCTCTTACTTTTATCCATCTTTCTCTCTTCCATCCTTTTCTTCTCTTGCTTCCCTTCAAAGCCATAGGACTCAGTAAACTCTTTACTTATCTTATCAACACATGATATTATTTCTTCATATGATGATAATAAATAGGAGACTATTTCTCTTATCAATTCTAGCTTAAGACCATGAAAGATATGATCCTTCTTTCTCTTTGGATCATGTGCATTTCTGGAGTTCTCATTCCTTCTACTGGGCGCCATTTCTAAACAATGGCATACACCAGATCAGTTTATGAATCAAAATACATAATCCCATACTTATAAAACACTTAACATAAATTGAACTATTTATAGATATAATCCATAATCATAAAAATGTCTCCTTTGAGGATGTATATACTCATAAACCCTTCATAATGGTTTGTAAAGAGAAAGAGAATTATCCTAAGCATATCCCCCGGGAGTGTCGTAACCAAGAGTGCAGCAAGGCCCGTTGTCGTGCACCAGTTCCCGTTCGAGTCTAGCTCAAAGTGGTGTTTTCGGGTTTTACCACTAGGTACATCTGTGCCAGAGCCGCCTCTACCTGCTCGTATCCAGACAGGGATGTATTGCTCGGAAAACTCACAAAATCTCTACAATACCAAAATTCTAGGAAGTTCTTCTATACTAATCCTCAAAGTTCATCTTAGGTCTATGTGCTCTAATCAGAGTTTATCTAAATCTAGCTTCCAAGGTTTGTACTAAACTTCCTCTGATACCAACTGTAACGCCCCGACCCCAGCTACCCAGAGTCGGTGCATTAATTACATAACATTGGCATGATCACAAGAAAGATCAAATCCCGAAAGACCGATTGGTTTAGTAGCCTTGGAAACACTAGATATAATCATAAAGTTTTACATTACATTTCAAAGTGAAAAACTACTACAACAACAAAGTCTTCATATCCACACTATTAACCCCTCATAATATCCCTGCAAGTCATTCATAATTTACTTCTTCACTACCTGGGAAAAATAAAACATAGAAAAGGGGTGAGCTCAAATGCCCAGTAAGGATAACAATATAGCGGAACATTCATAATAAGCATAAACATTTAAGGCAATGAATTACTAAAACAAAAGCCTTTTAAAATTGAACTTCAACATAGTATGGCAAAAATAAAAATGAAATAATGCCATTTACTTATTCACATGGATATTCTACTAATCGAATAATCACATGCAATATCAATAACCACTTTCATAATGTTGCAATGCATAATGCTAAACGTTAATTTCTTTGTCTAGGCCTCATCCCAAGACCTAGGGGTTACTTCTAACCGGAACCCAACCCGGAGTGCCTCTAATAACCGGACACCAACCCGGAGTGCCTCTAATAACATGACACCAACCCGGAGTGCCTCTAATAACCGGACACCAACCCGGAGGGCATACTTTTACCAGTCCCTAACCTGGAGGGCTTACTTTAACCAGTCCCCAACCTGGAGGGCTTACTTTTACCAGTCCCCAACCTGGAGGGCTTACTTTTACCGGTCCCCAACCCGGAACATACTTGTTTAGCACATTCATCTGAAGAAAAGTTTGAAATATAACATAATCATTCGGATTAAAACTAGCATACGAAATGTCAATAGTTTCACCATAAACTATGAATGGTATAAAATAGCACATCCACAGTCAAACATATCACAAAACCTTCAATACAATATAGAAGTTTTGTATTATAATAAATCAACTTCAAATAAGCGTAAAATCCATTAAAGGATGTTGACATAGATGAAATCAAAACACTTTTTAGAGAAATATCTCTTTCTATTTTTGAAATCATTTAAGAGCCATATAAAATAAAACATTTTCTTGAAAATATTCTTGTAAGCTTGTAAGGAAAGCTTTGACGATTTTATAATGGCGGAAAATAACCGCACCCGCCGTATAAGTAAAAAAAACATTCTTATCTTAATTCTGTCGAAAAGGTCAAAAAGGACCTTGTTTTGAAAACGACAGAAATATTCCTTTATAAACCTCTTACAAAAAGTCAAACAAGGGTATAAATGAATTTAACCCATATTCTTGTAAATAATAAATACGTTTTGAAATACATTTCAAAGAAACATGGATGTGGATGATAAAGAAATCCCAGTAGATTATTACGTATAAACAATCTCGGATAATGAAGAGATTGTGAAATAACCCTTACCTTGTACTTTTCCTTGGTTGGGGTAGGTTAACCTCCTGTATAATGGTGAAATAGTTGTTATTAAATTATACAAGAATCATATATATTAATATGATATCATATATGATCTTTTAACATTGATTTGTTAATAATATCTTAGAATTATCGTCGTTTCGGGAGTTAACTTACTCATTTTCTTTTATATGTTTTGTTACATAAGACATGGTTGTTGTATCTTATTCATATCCAGAATGATATACAGTCCTTAAACATCATTTTTAAATCATCAAATGATAATTATACTTGAATGGATACGATGGAGAATGAATCTCATCGCGTTCGTGGAGACGGTAGTCCGTACGTACGCACGAGCGACAATATCATTCTTTTGATATTAAAATAATATATAAATGGATGGTATATCATATATACAGAATCATTAACATGTTATATTTATTATTTACATGAGTTACACATCATTATTATACCCATCCAAATAATATTATATTGAATAACAATTACACCACGACGTGGAGACGGTAAGCCGTACGTACGCACGTATGGTGACATGTTATTCAAAGGGTGGATAGAATACTGAATATGATTGTACCATATTTATAATAACATCAGAGTATATGTGAGATACTGGAGTTATTATTTCAGAATGGTAAGAACAAAGGAAGAAGAAGTGGAAGAAGAAATGAACTTAGAAAATGGTGGTGAAATCATTACCTCTTCTTCGGGTTCTTCCTTTTGATTTGATCAAAAGGGCTCCTTAGGTTGGCTTTCTGATCAAACTAAGGCCTCTAGGTTGTATTGAGGGATGTTGGGAGAGTATTTGGGCAGAGTTTGGCCGAACCAAAAGGCTTTGAAGGTGTGAAGAAATGGGAAGGAGGAGTGCCCTTTTATAAGAGGGGTGAGGGGCACCTTTGGAAAAGCTAGAAATATTAATTTATAATAAATTCATATTCGGTTTCTAAAGGCTCCAAAGTTGACTATTCAAAGGATGAGGCGGGGATAGGTCGAAAACAACTCATCCAATAGAATTTAGACAGGTTTGGGTACTTATATTAACCTTATCTTTAAGTATTAACTCTAAGTTAATTAGTTTCACTTTTACAATGTCTCTTTGTATTTTATATATTATGGTTAATAAACTTACTATATACATCCAAGAGACCCCCAAGTGGTCCATTAATGATTAACCTATCATAATATAAGTCTCTTGGCCGAACCTTAGATTTTTAGGAATTTAATATCAATTAATAATATAATATTTGTTTTAATAACTCTTTTATGTCAATTTTGACACTATTCAATAGTTGATTTTTGTGAAACTCATAACAGATTGATTACTTCGAACAAAGTCAATTAAATCAATCCTAATATATCATATTATCCTAGAAAATTAGTTTAATTCATTAAAAGTTTCATATTATATTTATTTGGGTATTTATAATATCAATTATGTTAATTTTTTACTATTTTAGTAATTACTGCATCATCATTGTGTCATAAATAAAATAAATTATTTAATGTCTAAAAATTATAAATAAAATATCATTATGTAGGAAATCTTTTTATCTTTCTAATGAATATTTATAATCGAAAATCCAACATGTATAACCCTATGTAAAAATTGTTGTTCTAAAAGATATATGCTTGTGTCATTTTTGTATTCATTTTGACTTAATTAAAATAAAGTGTCATTATCACTTACAAGTGGATCCATGGGGTCCCAAAATAGACCCAAAGATGCCCATGGTCGACTATGTATCAACCAATAGGGTTAAGACACGTTTTAGGGTAATTTAGTATTATTATAATATTATTTTTTTAACCCTTATTTACCGGATTTACCCTTAACCATGGTAAATAAAATATTTACCGCAGTAATTATTCAAAATGTCTAAAAATAAAAGTTACCTATTTACACAATTTGAACATCCTGATTCCAAATATGGAATCCATTTTTCTAAATTCAAAACACAGAAGTGGCAGAAATTAATTTAAAATTAATTCCCGCTGTCAAAACAAAAAGCGTGTTTTTAAGAGATAATAACTACCAAAAGATTGACACTTGTTTATGTTCGGTTTAATTGTAAAATTATGTCCAATGACCAACATTATATTAAATGGTAAAAATATATTCTAAATATACTTTAAAACACTCAAATTCATAATTTATCAATATTAATTATTTTGATTAAAAAAGTTGTTTTTAATTAAAATTTAGTAATTTTCACTATTCATCAAAATATAAAAGTTATCCGAAATGTACCAAAATTTCACCCTAGGCTAATTTCGATATTCCGAATCCAAAAATGAAGTCCATTTTTAAATATAAAATATATATAATTTCAAAAATTAGGTATTACTATTCATAACGGCTAGTTTGATTGGTTGTGGTGTGTGTTAAAACTCAAGGTTGCGTACAACACACGCTACTGTATTACTCAAAGAAAGCGTACCGTGGAAGCTTGGGATGTTTCATTTTAAATTTTTGATGTCCCAATTTAGTCAAAAAGATTAAAATATTGTATTTAAAAAGGTTTCACTATTAGAAGTTGATAATACTGAAAATGAATCTGTTCTTGCAATATGACTAAGAAACTCATAATAGGGATTCTAAAATTATAAGGATTATATAAAGTTCAAAATGTAGTTAATACTATTCATGAACTCTTTTAATGGTGTGATTGAACTCGGTGTTGCGTGTAGTGCAAGTTATTGAATTATTTTTAAGAAATAACACACTCTGAAATCCTGGGGTGTTACATTCTCCCCTCCTTCAATAAATTGCGTCCTCGCAATTTGAAATTGTTCTTCGAAAATAAAAGGTTGAAAGTAGAAAATATATTTGTGGGAAAACCCACATCGGAAATTGGGTTACTAAAATTTAGTCTTAATATGAGGAAAAGATAAATGAAAGGGTCACCACCAAATTATGATCTCGATTAGGAGAACATTGGTGGCAATTAGAGACATATAATTGGAGGAAAAACGTAAATATTTATAGGTAGTGATTGAGGTCATCAATCACAAACAAGTATAAAATTGAGTTCCTTAAACTCATCAATCTATGATGATTTGAAGTACCATCGGTTCAACAAAATATAGGGTATTGGGACAACACATTTTTGACATTTCAAAATATCTTAGTTGAAATCCCACATCGAAAAATGAATTAATGAGGCCTCTATTTAAAATAAAGAGTGGAAAGTATGAAGATTACCGAAAATAACACATACTAGGGTTCCATTTAGGAAAATATGGATATGGAAGAGAAATCTAACCATCAATTATCTGATGGAGAGTGGTAGAGAACATGGCTATGAAAAGGCCAACAATCCCAAAGCCATAAATTAGTGATGATTTAAGGTACCATCTAGGAAAACATTTTTGTTCTAAGTTGCTTTTCTTAATATTGAGGAATCTATTTATGAGATTGACTAAGATCATAAGGAGATATACTTACTTTATAATTATAGTTTTATCCATTAATAAATTTCTACCACAAACTCATCTTTCACTCTAAAAGATAATAGAATGTAAGAAAAATTCTATTTACACTATTCGTATTGGGTTCCAAAATAAATGAATTTATAATTCATCTACAAGATCTTTTAATAAAAACTACATTATTTAATCCAGGACATCTCGTGGGCCAGTGGTAGGTGATACACCCTTGTCGCCCTTCGGTTTCGGGTCCAAGTCTCGCAGCCTTGCCGGACGCGACGGGTTGCCGCCCGACCTCCGGGTTGTCCTTTTATGTTAATCCAAAATAATCCAAACTAGAACTATCCAAAATACTTCTATCCAAACTCACATTCCAACATTTATAAGGAAGGTAAACATAATATAGATCCGTTTTACCCCGTAATAGCATATTAATACCTTCATCATGTATTACCATATTCCTTATTGATTACATTCATGATCCCTTATTCCATATAGAATGCTGGATATACTTCATTAATCCAAAAATGTTTTAAACCCTAACAATGATGGAATATACAAATCATTAATCAGCTTCAAGGTAGTCAATAATATCCAATATAATTTATCCAAAATAATAACATATTATTCCAAAATCACTACCTCAGTATCAGAACTATATTACGATTTATCATTCTCTCAACCATATATTTTCCAAAAATTTAACCTTCTATTGAGTCACTTTTCTTTGTTCCACACAATCTCAAGTCCTTAATGAAATAGTACTGCAGTACAATCCTTATATACTCCATAATTATTATAACAAGTACATTGTTGATACAACACTCAATTGATATAATCAACATAAGAACTCTAATCATTCCTCTTCATCTGTGGTAGTATCATAACTTGATTATTATCCAATAGCATCATTTGCGGCATAGTCTGATGACTGGTACATAGGTTCGCGTAGTGTCCAAACTCCGTGCAAATGAAGCATTGTACATTTAAAACCATTTTCTTACCCTTGCAGTCACGTACTTTGTGCCCTTTTCCTCCACACTTATAACAAACTCCCATTCCTTTCAGGCAAGTTCCAGGGTGTTTCTTTCCACAGTTACCACATATGGGAAAATTCTTCTTTTCCCTCTTACTTTTATCCATCTTTCTCTCTTCCATCCTTTTCTTCTCTTGCTTCCCTTCAAAGCCATAGGACTCAGTAAACTCTTTACTTATCTTATCAACACATGATATTATTTCTTCATATGATGATAATAAATAGGAGACTATTTCTCTTATCAATTCTAGCTTAAGACCATGAAAGATATGATCCTTCTTTCTCTTTGGATCATGTGCATTTCTGGAGTTCTCATTCCTTCTACTGGGCGCCATTTCTAAACAATGGCATACACCAGATCAGTTTATGAATCAAAATACATAATCCCATACTTATAAAACACTTAACATAAATTGAACTATTTATAGATATAATCCATAATCATAAAAATGTCTCCTTTGAGGATGTATATACTCATAAACCCTTCATAATGGTTTGTAAAGAGAAAGAGAATTATCCTAAGCATATCCCCCGGGAGTGTCGTAACCAAGAGTGCAGCAAGGCCCGTTGTCGTGCACCAGTTCCCGTTCGAGTCTAGCTCAAAGTGGTGTTTTCGGGTTTTACCACTAGGTACATCTGTGCCAGAGCCGCCTCTACCTGCTCGTATCCAGACAGGGATGTATTGCTCGGAAAACTCACAAAATCTCTACAATACCAAAATTCTAGGAAGTTCTTCTATACTAATCCTCAAAGTTCATCTTAGGTCTATGTGCTCTAATCAGAGTTTATCTAAATCTAGCTTCCAAGGTTTGTACTAAACTTCCTCTGATACCAACTGTAACGCCCCGACCCCAGCTACCCAGAGTCGGTGCATTAATTACATAACATTGGCATGATCACAAGAAAGATCAAATCCCGAAAGACCGATTGGTTTAGTAGCCTTGGAAACACTAGATATAATCATAAAGTTTTACATTACATTTCAAAGTGAAAAACTACTACAACAACAAAGTCTTCATATCCACACTATTAACCCCTCATAATATCCCTGCAAGTCATTCATAATTTACTTCTTCACTACCTGGGAAAAATAAAACATAGAAAAGGGGTGAGCTCAAATGCCCAGTAAGGATAACAATATAGCGGAACATTCATAATAAGCATAAACATTTAAGGCAATGAATTACTAAAACAAAAGCCTTTTAAAATTGAACTTCAACATAGTATGGCAAAAATAAAAATGAAATAATGCCATTTACTTATTCACATGGATATTCTACTAATCGAATAATCACATGCAATATCAATAACCACTTTCATAATGTTGCAATGCATAATGCTAAACGTTAATTTCTTTGTCTAGGCCTCATCCCAAGACCTAGGGGTTACTTCTAACCGGAACCCAACCCGGAGTGCCTCTAATAACCGGACACCAACCCGGAGTGCCTCTAATAACATGACACCAACCCGGAGTGCCTCTAATAACCGGACACCAACCCGGAGGGCATACTTTTACCAGTCCCTAACCTGGAGGGCTTACTTTAACCAGTCCCCAACCTGGAGGGCTTACTTTTACCAGTCCCCAACCTGGAGGGCTTACTTTTACCGGTCCCCAACCCGGAACATACTTGTTTAGCACATTCATCTGAAGAAAAGTTTGAAATATAACATAATCATTCGGATTAAAACTAGCATACGAAATGTCAATAGTTTCACCATAAACTATGAATGGTATAAAATAGCACATCCACAGTCAAACATATCACAAAACCTTCAATACAATATAGAAGTTTTGTATTATAATAAATCAACTTCAAATAAGCGTAAAATCCATTAAAGGATGTTGACATAGATGAAATCAAAACACTTTTTAGAGAAATATCTCTTTCTATTTTTGAAATCATTTAAGAGCCATATAAAATAAAACATTTTCTTGAAAATATTCTTGTAAGCTTGTAAGGAAAGCTTTGACGATTTTATAATGGCGGAAAATAACCGCACCCGCCGTATAAGTAAAAAAAACATTCTTATCTTAATTCTGTCGAAAAGGTCAAAAAGGACCTTGTTTTGAAAACGACAGAAATATTCCTTTATAAACCTCTTACAAAAAGTCAAACAAGGGTATAAATGAATTTAACCCATATTCTTGTAAATAATAAATACGTTTTGAAATACATTTCAAAGAAACATGGATGTGGATGATAAAGAAATCCCAGTAGATTATTACGTATAAACAATCTCGGATAATGAAGAGATTGTGAAATAACCCTTACCTTGTACTTTTCCTTGGTTGGGGTAGGTTAACCTCCTGTATAATGGTGAAATAGTTGTTATTAAATTATACAAGAATCATATATATTAATATGATATCATATATGATCTTTTAACATTGATTTGTTAATAATATCTTAGAATTATCGTCGTTTCGGGAGTTAACTTACTCATTTTCTTTTATATGTTTTGTTACATAAGACATGGTTGTTGTATCTTATTCATATCCAGAATGATATACAGTCCTTAAACATCATTTTTAAATCATCAAATGATAATTATACTTGAATGGATACGATGGAGAATGAATCTCATCGCGTTCGTGGAGACGGTAGTCCGTACGTACGCACGAGCGACAATATCATTCTTTTGATATTAAAATAATATATAAATGGATGGTATATCATATATACAGAATCATTAACATGTTATATTTATTATTTACATGAGTTACACATCATTATTATACCCATCCAAATAATATTATATTGAATAACAATTACACCACGACGTGGAGACGGTAAGCCGTACGTACGCACGTATGGTGACATGTTATTCAAAGGGTGGATAGAATACTGAATATGATTGTACCATATTTATAATAACATCAGAGTATATGTGAGATACTGGAGTTATTATTTCAGAATGGTAAGAACAAAGGAAGAAGAAGTGGAAGAAGAAATGAACTTAGAAAATGGTGGTGAAATCATTACCTCTTCTTCGGGTTCTTCCTTTTGATTTGATCAAAAGGGCTCCTTAGGTTGGCTTTCTGATCAAACTAAGGCCTCTAGGTTGTATTGAGGGATGTTGGGAGAGTATTTGGGCAGAGTTTGGCCGAACCAAAAGGCTTTGAAGGTGTGAAGAAATGGGAAGGAGGAGTGCCCTTTTATAAGAGGGGTGAGGGGCACCTTTGGAAAAGCTAGAAATATTAATTTATAATAAATTCATATTCGGTTTCTAAAGGCTCCAAAGTTGACTATTCAAAGGATGAGGCGGGGATAGGTCGAAAACAACTCATCCAATAGAATTTAGACAGGTTTGGGTACTTATATTAACCTTATCTTTAAGTATTAACTCTAAGTTAATTAGTTTCACTTTTACAATGTCTCTTTGTATTTTATATATTATGGTTAATAAACTTACTATATACATCCAAGAGACCCCCAAGTGGTCCATTAATGATTAACCTATCATAATATAAGTCTCTTGGCCGAACCTTAGATTTTTAGGAATTTAATATCAATTAATAATATAATATTTGTTTTAATAACTCTTTTATGTCAATTTTGACACTATTCAATAGTTGATTTTTGTGAAACTCATAACAGATTGATTACTTCGAACAAAGTCAATTAAATCAATCCTAATATATCATATTATCCTAGAAAATTAGTTTAATTCATTAAAAGTTTCATATTATATTTATTTGGGTATTTATAATATCAATTATGTTAATTTTTTACTATTTTAGTAATTACTGCATCATCATTGTGTCATAAATAAAATAAATTATTTAATGTCTAAAAATTATAAATAAAATATCATTATGTAGGAAATCTTTTTATCTTTCTAATGAATATTTATAATCGAAAATCCAACATGTATAACCCTATGTAAAAATTGTTGTTCTAAAAGATATATGCTTGTGTCATTTTTGTATTCATTTTGACTTAATTAAAATAAAGTGTCATTATCACTTACAAGTGGATCCATGGGGTCCCAAAATAGACCCAAAGATGCCCATGGTCGACTATGTATCAACCAATAGGGTTAAGACACGTTTTAGGGTAATTTAGTATTATTATAATATTATTTTTTTAACCCTTATTTACCGGATTTACCCTTAACCATGGTAAATAAAATATTTACCGCAGTAATTATTCAAAATGTCTAAAAATAAAAGTTACCTATTTACACAATTTGAACATCCTGATTCCAAATATGGAATCCATTTTTCTAAATTCAAAACACAGAAGTGGCAGAAATTAATTTAAAATTAATTCCCGCTGTCAAAACAAAAAGCGTGTTTTTAAGAGATAATAACTACCAAAAGATTGACACTTGTTTATGTTCGGTTTAATTGTAAAATTATGTCCAATGACCAACATTATATTAAATGGTAAAAATATATTCTAAATATACTTTAAAACCACTCAAATTCATAATTTATCAATATTAATTATTTTGATTAAAAAAGTTGTTTTTAATTAAAATTTAGTAATTTTCACTATTCATCAAAATATAAAAGTTATCCGAAATGTACCAAAATTTCACCCTAGGCTAATTTCGATATTCCGAATCCAAAAATGAAGTCCATTTTTAAATATAAAATATATATAATTTCAAAAATTAGGTATTACTATTCATAACGGCTAGTTTGATTGGTTGTGGTGTGTGTTAAAACTCAAGGTTGCGTACAACACACGCTACTGTATTACTCAAAGAAAGCGTACCGTGGAAGCTTGGGATGTTTCATTTTAAATTTTTGATGTCCCAATTTAGTCAAAAAGATTAAAATATTGTATTTAAAAAGGTTTCACTATTAGAAGTTGATAATACTGAAAATGAATCTGTTCTTGCAATATGACTAAGAAACTCATAATAGGGATTCTAAAATTATAAGGATTATATAAAGTTCAAAATGTAGTTAATACTATTCATGAACTCTTTTAATGGTGTGATTGAACTCGGTGTTGCGTGTAGTGCAAGTTATTGAATTATTTTTAAGAAATAACACACTCTGAAATCCTGGGGTGTTACATGCTAGATCCGTCTCTACCTGGTCGTATCCAGATAGGGATGTATTTCTTGGAAATCTCAAAAAATATCTAAATTACCAAAATTCTAGGTCGTTAATCTATACTAATCCTTAAATTCTATCATTGGGTAATGTTATCTTATCAGAATGTATCTAAATCTATTTCCAAGGTTGTTGCTAAACTTCCTATGATACCAACTGTAATTCCCCGACACTAAGTTCTTAGAGTCGATGAATTATTTTAATACATTGGCATGATTATAAGGAATCATGTCCCAAAAGACTAATCAGTTTAGCAGCCTTGAAAAATATATTTCATACATGAACGTTACATTACAAATTCTAACATAAAAATAATAATCGTTTTATAATTCCAGTTTTCCCTTATCTTAACCCTACATCTCAAACGTAAAAAACATCTTGGGATCCTATGAAATGTAAACATAAGAAAGGGTTGATATCATATTCTTAGTAAGGGTAAAAAATTTAGAGGAAGATATAATCATTTATGTCAATATGTGTAATAAAAACAATATCTTTTTAAACATAAACATGAACATATTATCGAAAAAATAAATCAAACATTACCAAATAAACATTCACATTGATATTCTACTAGTCAAATAATCCAATGAAATAACTAATTTCATTATGAGGGAATGTATATTACCGAACATTAATTTCTGTGTTAAGGCCTCGTGCTAGGACCAATGGGCTAACTGTAACCAGACCCAAACCCGGAGAACCTCAATAACCGTACTCGATTCCAGAGAACCTCTGTAACCTGACTCTAACCCAAAGAGCCTCTGTAACTAGACTCTATCTCAGAGGGTCTACTGTAACTGGTCCCTAACCCAGATGACTTACTTTTACTGTTCCCCAACCCAGAACATACTAGTCCAATACATTCATCATAATTAATGGTTGAATCATAACATAAACATTCGTATTAAAAGGAGCATACTAAATTTCAATAATTTATCCATAAACCGTTCATGGTATAAAAATAACACATACACATTCAAACAAATCAAAAAACATTAAATACAATATGGGATATTTTTATAATAAAAAATAAACTTCAAACAAGTTTAAGATCCATTAAAGGATGTTGACAAAGATGAAAATGATCAGTAAAATGTTTTGAGAAAAATACCACTTTTTCATGAAATCATTTAAAATTATCACAATTTATAAAGGAATTCATTAAAAAGTGATTTTTTAAACAAATATTCCCATACCAATTTGAAAATTTTTAAAAGAATTACTATTTCAAAACATTCATGGCCATAAAAATAAATCCTTAAAATTATTTTGAAAACATGGAAATTAATTAATATGGTTTAGAAAGATAAATATTTAAAAACATTTAAAATGATGATCTAGTTAAATAGACCCTCCCATAAAACCTTAAATGATTCCTATTTAAATAATTTTCATATAATAAGGGAATCTATGTTAATTATTTGAATAAAATTCTTACACATTAACAATCTCATATAATAATGAGATTGAGGAAATAACCCTTACCTCATTGAAATCAATCGATCCGTATGAACAATACTAAATAACCACCAAATGAATCCTATAATATCATGAATATAAATAAAATCATGATAATATATATCAAATGACAGTACAAAATACACCACATGTTTTAAATAAGTGGTGAATAATGGAAATCTCAAGGAATTAAACGTGACATAAGAAACCCCTTACCACGTGTCCGACATGACTCCCTCGTATGTTCCATGTTCTTCCTGAATAATAAACATAATTTAATTTCTACTATATTAATAATATTTTCATGTTTATTATTTATTTTATATCACTTATTACCTTTCTATAAAAATTAGTTAATTATTTGATTTTATATCGGACATTTTATCGATGTTTGATAATTGAGTCAAAAATGAACTTGTTATAATTATAAATCGTCCATGTGGTCAAAAAAACATAATCTATAGAATTAAATTAATCATTTATATTTCATATATATCATATATTTCGAGAATAGATATGCATATATAATAGTATATAACATTTGGAGATAATAAATAAAATGCACCGTTCAGGGAGATGGTAAGATGTACGTACACATGAACGCTTCGTTCATTTATATTTTTTATTTTAATGGAATTAAAACATAATGATACATAGGTATATTATAATTCAAGTATATTATCATATATAATATCATTAACTCCATAATTTATATGTCCCACATAAGTCATTAACGAGTCATATCATTTTGAGGGGGCGGTAGTCCGCACTTCCTCAAATGAAACTATCACATTTTACCCAAAATGGAAACCATGATGGTATTATATAAATGTAATATATAGAAGAAAAAAACATAAATATAATATATATATCATATATAAATATAGTGCCATCTTGATGGTCACCTTGAGTGGCGGTAGGAGATAATTGAACAATCATCATTTCATGAGGCGTTAGTTTTCCTACCATAGAAACATTATGTTTTTTCACCCATTAGATGGATATTTGTATAATTGTAGTTCTAATACTACTCATAACAACATACTAGAATATTGAGGATACTGGTTTTATCATAAAAAATGATTAATAAGAGTTTAGGTGGGTTGGAGAAGTAAAATAAAACATAATAAAAGAAAATAATTTAAGAGAAACTGTTACCTTTAATTTGGGTAACTTCCTTTGGTTTGAACCAAAAGGAATTTTTTGAAGTTACTTCTACCTGAGTTAATTCTTCTAGATGTAATATATGGATCCTGAGAGCTTATTTGTGCAGTTTTTGGATGAACCAAGGGTCTTGAGAGGTCTGTATATTGGGATAGAAATTGTGTCCTTTTATAGGGGGGCTCCTTAGGAAAGTGTGAAAATATTTTTTTATTATCTATTGATATTCAGTTTATAAATTTCCAAAACTAATTAATGTTGAAGATAATATGATTCATGGAAGAAATAAAATCATGTAAAAATAAATGAAATGCACCGTTCATGGAGATGGTAAGTCGTACGTACACATGAATGCTACATTTATTTCTATTTTGTATTTCAATAGAGTTATAACATAATGATACATAGGTATATTATAATTCCATTATAATATAAAATATAATATCATTAGCTTCATACTTCATATGTCCTACATAATTCATTAATGAGTCATATTACTTTGAGGGGTGGCCGTCCGCACTTCCACAAATGAAATTATCATATTTTACACATAATGGAATCCATAAAGGTATGATATAAATCAAAAATAAATAATCCCACAAAAAATATAAACATAATATATATATCATGTATAAATATTTTTCCATCTTTATGGCCACCATGAGAGGCGATAGGCGATAATCGAACAATCATCATTTTGTGAGAAGTTAGTTTCCCAACTACAGAAACAGAATGTTCTTCAACCATTAAATGGAGGTTTGTGAATGTGTAGTTCGAATCCTTATCATAAAAACATCCTAGTATATTTAGGATACTAGTTCTATCATAAAATACTTGAATAAAATATGTTTAGGGGGTTGGGGAAGTAAAATAAAACAAAATAAACAAAAATAAATTAAGAGAAACTGTTACCTTTAATCTGGGTAACATAATTTGGTTTTAACCAAAAAAACATTTTGAAGTGAATTCTACCTATGTTAAGGCTACTAAGTGTAAGATAGGGATCCTGAGAGCATATTTGGGCAGGGGTTGGAAGATCCAAGGGGCTTGAGATGTGTGTGTAATGGGTTAGAAGTGGTGTCCTTTTATAAGGGGGAGGAGGGGCTCTTTAGAAATGTGTGAAAATATTATTTTATTATATATTTATATTTGATTTCTAATGGTCAAAAATAGTTTATAGTAGAATATAAGATGAATAATGGTCGAAATAAAATCATCCAATAATAATTTTACAGGTTTGGATATAGTTTTAATATTAACAATCTTATTTATTTGAATCATTTATTAATGAGGTAAATACTACATCATTATAGTGTCATAAATAACATAATTTATTTTATGTCTAGGATTTATAAAAAAATCCTAATTTATGAAATATTATTATCTTTACAATGAATGTTTGTAGTCTAAAATAGGACTTACTTAACCCCATGTAAAAATTTATTTACTAAAAGATATTTGGTAATGCCATTTTTGTCTTTACATTAAGTTATTTAAAATAATGTGTCATTGTCATTTATAAGGGGCTCTATGGGGTCCCAAAATCGACCCAAGGATGCCCATAGACGTCCATGACTCATCCAATAAGGTTAGGAAAAGTGTTAAAGTAATTTAATACTATTATAATATTCTATTTACCTTGAATTATTCTATTTAACTTTAACTGCGTAAATAAAATTCAAGCCATACTATTCACCAAAAAATATTTTAATCTTATTGAACCACATTTTACTTACTGAGGTTATCCGTGTCTCTCATATTTTTGAAATTCAACTCACAAAATCAGTAAAATTATGTTTTATGCAAATTTTCAACTTCTCTAAGGAGGTGGGTAAATGACTGTAAAATGTTGAAAAATTTTTATATATCTAAACATATTTATTCTTAATCTAGATCATTTATTGTACAGATGATGAAATATCTATGAAATTAATTCACTATTTTTTGGGTTATGTTTTGATGACTTTATTTGGATCTTATGAAATACATTATATTGGATTTATTCTGATGTTATATATGTGACTAGAGTTATATATAATTTAATTTAATTGTATATATATTAATGATTTCAAAGATAAAAGGGTAAACAATATGTTATTCAAAGCGATAAAAGGTTACACAGGAACATATATCATTCAAAATATTTTTTACATAGAATAAAATCCCTATCTTAATGTATATATTGTTGTGGTTGTAGAGACCCAAAGCTTGATGTACATAGAAATTACATTACTTTTACGGAATACTTAATACATAACAAAAACAGACACATAAGTACCGTAATCTTTTAGTGTATATGGAAACATGGAACATAATCTTCTAATCATGGTGAAAGATCTTCAACATCTCCCATAAATATCTTCCCCTTTTGTTTTCTTACATAAAACCTTTATTTATATCCTGGGGAAAAGAAAACATAAAAATGGTGATCTCAAATGCTCAGTAAGGGTAAGCATGGATAACATAACACAATCCATAAACACATGAATGCAAAAACATGAACATAAATTCTAAACATCAAAATCTTGAGAAAGGACATAAATCATGGAAGTTTGTAAGTCATATATCAAAATGAAACATCAATCATGATAAAATTTCATTGGATGAAAACATATAATTGTGGCAATCCATTTAGCACATGATATGATTTCCGTAGTAGCCAAGGCATTGCTGCCAAGACCATCTTAGTAGACAATGTCCCTTTCTGAATCGAGTTCACTCCTCATTCCAGTCCTGTATCACTGAACCAGATTAACATACCATTCCATACAAGTCTATATCATGAGATATAAATCATTACCAGATGCATTGGAGGGAGATATTGGTCTCACCCATCTCATAATTAAACCATTCTTACTTGTTCCACAAAAAAAACATAAATCATACATCATAACCCAAAGAATAAGATGGGTTTCATGAACATCATCCCATCATAACATAATCCATATAAAACAAGAGGATATCATTTCATCATAGGAAGAACCAAACCATGTAAATAATAGAGACATTATACTTGAATCATAATTATACTAAATAATGTCATCTTAGATGGAAAATGGTTTTGACAAAATACAAGAAATAAATTCTTGAGGAAAATATCCTTTCTTCTTTAAAATAATTTTATTCTCAAAAATTGCCTTTAAATTTTAAAAGAAAATTATTTTGTTGAAAATAGTCATGAAATCTTGTAGAATATTCTTTATGAAAATAAGGTGTTATGAAACCGTAAAAAACTGTTCATGTAGTATAAGTTAAAAAACATTCTTCTCATACTTTTGCTGGAAAAGTCAAAAAGTACCTCGTATGGTAAACAAAATAATGATTCCTTACATAACATGTAGTAAAAGCCTCAAATGGGTAAAAAGGAATTTAAAAATACATGAAAACATGTTTAGAAAATAGGTACACATATGATAAATATAACCCCAGTAAATACTTAAGAATAAACAATCTTGGATAAAAACGTGATTTGAATAGTTATCCCTTACCTTAGGTCTGATATGCTTCATACGTATCTGAACCACCTTTATAATAATTTCAATAATGTCATTTACTTATTAAATAATCATATTAATTGGTATGATATCATATATGGTTCACTTATGACATTATATTACCCGTTATTTTGTAAATTCCATGTTAAAGCAGCGTTTTGGGTAAAATCATTTGATTTATCGTACGTGTTTCGACATGTTGTTCTTGATATTATTACTTATATCCTGATTTACTTAATTTAAGAATGTAAAACATGATTTTTATATAATATATATTCAGTATATAAATATATATATGATAGATATATAAATGGAATGAAATATACCGTTCATGGAGACGGTAGGTCGTGCGTACGCATAAACACTATTTTCGTTTCCTTATTGAATTAAATGAAATTAAGTAAATGAAACATATATGTCCCTAAATCCAGTATCATTATTATTTAATATATTTTATTATTATTTATTATATATACTTTATAATCATACTTGAATGGTTAATCATGGAAAATTAATCTCATCGCGTTCGTGGAGACGGTAGTCCGTACGTACACACGAGCGATGATATCATTCCCATGATCGTGGAATTGTATTGAAGTGTATGTATAATATTTCATAGTCAATATCACTTTACAATATTCATATATAGTTATTTATTTAAACCATTATACCCAATTGAGTAAGGTGGTGGTGGAAAACAGATTACACCACGGCGTGGAGACGGTATTCCGTACGTACGCACGCGCGGTGATTTCATTTTTTGTAGGATGGATAGAAGATGAAATTGGGGTTTTTCATATTTATAATAACATATCTGTATATTAGTGATACTGATTTTATTAATTTATGATGAAACAAATAAATAAGAAGAAGTAGAAGAATAAATAAATTGGAATGAATTGGTAAAGGATATTTCCTCTTCTTTAAGGCGCCTCTTCTTAACCTCCTCTTAAGGAACAACGGTTGGAATTTTGAGGAGACCAGAACCTCTCTAATGTTTCTAGAGAATATGAGAAGTGAAATTATAAGGGGTTGGACGAGCAAAAAGTCTCAAAATGGTGTGAAGATAAGAGGGAAGGGGTGCCCTTTTTATAAGGGAGGAGAGGGGCACCTTTGGAATAACTTAAAATATTAGTTTATAATAAAGTCATATTCAGTTTATAATAGCTCAAAATTGATTTATTTAGAATATAAAGTTGGTATGGGTCGAAATCCTCTCAACAAATAGGTTTTAGACAAGTTTAGGATACTATTTTAACCTTATCATTTAGATTTATGTCTAAGCTAAATAATTTAACTTTTACCGTGTCTTCTTGTTTTCTTACATTCTATGGTTAATAAACTTACTATAACAAGGAAAATGAACCCAGAGTGGTTCATTATTAATATATATAACCTTATATAAGTCATTTGACTGAACCATTCATTTTTAGGAAAAGAATAACAATTAATAATATAATTTTTTTAAAAACAATTTTATGTCAATTTTGACACTATTTGGTAATTTATTTTTGTGAAAATAATAAAATCATGATTAGTTCGAATAAAGTTAATTGAATAAATGATAAAATGTCATATTAACCTAAAAACTATTGTAACTTATAAAAAGTCTCAAATTACATTTATCTGTGTATTTATAACATCAATTATGGTAATATTTCATTAATAAGGTAATTACTGCATCACCATCGTGTCATAAATAAATTAAATTATTTAATTTCTAAATATTATAAATAAAATACCATTATGTAGGAAATATTTTTATATTTATAATGAATACTTATAGTAGAATGTATCTTTTGTATAACCCTATATTAAAAATGTTTTAGTTATTAAACTTGTATTTTAACTATTTTAACTTTTTTTAAATAAAATAACAATAAATGTCCTAATATAATCCAAGTGGACCTAAAGGGTAATATTTTATTCCTAAGATTATTTTTGGTCGAATTACACTTATCCAATCACTACCACAAAACAGTGCAAGGGAAGTGCTGCCCTTTATCAGCGCTAATAAAGGGGTATGCTCTATCAGAACTATCTAAAAGCACTGATAAAGGTAACTCTTTATCAGTGCTAAAAAAGTGCTGAAAAATGAATGTTTTATTAGCGCTTTTATTTTAGAACTGATAAAACATACCTTTATCAGCGCTGTTAACGAGAGATGATAAAGGTTCCGTCGTTTTTTATTTAATAACCCTAAAAGTCATTCCTCGCTCGCACGCGGTCAAGATTTCGCGGAAGTTGAATGAGGGCCCTTGCCACCACAACCTCTTCCTCCTCGTCCTCCTCATCCACCTCCTCCTCATCCTTCCTCCTCCCCATCCCCCTCCTCCTCCATCGCCACTACCGCCTCTGCCCCCGTTCCCGCTCCCGCGACCGCCGCTGCCTCTACCGCCTCCACCCCTGAGGTCACGACCGCCTCCGCCTCCGCCTCTGCCACCCCTGTAGTCTCCGCCTCCGGCACTACCTCTGCCGCTGCCGCATTTGCCTCTGCCTCTGCCTCCACCGACAAGGTAGGTGTGGTAAGATTCTTTTCTATGTTGGTTTATCTATTTTTGGATTCACTTCAAGAAACATGATCAATGTATGGTTTGTAATGCATGATTCTAGATCAATACCTAGGTGGTGTGTAGTTGTGTGTCTTATCTTTGTATGAGGAATATGCCTAAATTATGAATATGAGAAATGAAGGTGCTCCAGCTAGTTGGGACTAACATAGTATAGGGGAACAGTCTATTGATTGTGTGTTTTAGCATTTTTTTGTTGTCTGACTCATGTGACTGTGATCGCAGTTTTTCATTCAGGTATCATGAGGACCAATGAGAGGTTCTTGGGGATTAAATCTTCATTGAAAAGGATAGTGGTGGTGATTAGTTAAGGATAAATGTATAAGAATCCATATAGGGTGGAGTCCACCATTTTTCATTGGAGACTGTGTTCCTCAATATAAGTGGATTGTTGGACATGTGGGATGTTATTCATGGTGATCTGAGAATTGGTATTGGAAACTATTTTCATACTAATTCAATAATTTCTAATTATTCAATTCAGTTTTATATATATCATTGGTTATGGGGGTTTATTATTTCTTCTTTGTGGTGATGATAATGATATTCCCATGATGGGAAGAATAAAAACAGTCCTGGATGAATGAACATCATGTTGGAAGTGTTGGGAGAACTTTTGATATTCAAGGAGGTATATGATTTGATGGTATTGAAGGTGTAATCATATATTTTGTTTAACCATCAATTATTTTCATTTAAGATAATCATTATGGGGGAGGTTTTGTTGACCAACAATGTTATGGGTTGAGAAAATCGAGGGAAATTTGAAATTCTATTCCTATGTGGTTTTATAGGTAAAATAGTAATTTCTCATATTAGAAAAACTATGATAGTTTTTAATAGTTCTTGGTTGGTCTCATTACATTTTATGTGAGTTATGTTTTATCATTTTTTGGGATTTTTTTTGGTTGAGGAATGATGAGAAAGGATTTGAAGGACACATGTATTGTTAAATTTAGTGATCTTTAGGGAATTTTTTGAAAAAAATAGCATTTTTTACTATATTCTGAGAAATTACAAGACGTGTAAATGGAGTACATGACATGTAATGACCTCCAAAAATGACAGATTAATTGGATGCACAATGTGAAAATTTTACAAACTTTGTAATGGTTACAAATAATTTAAATAAAAAAATATAATGTTTTAAATAAAAAGTGACTTGTTTTTTAGTCAGGAGGATTACACGACCTGTAAATGTATTACACATATTGTCAATGTCACAAAAAAGGTTTTTTGGGATCCATATAGTACTTGAGGATTGATATTTTTTACAAAATTATCCCCTTGGATAGATCTTTATCCCGATGATATTTTGGGTCACTCCCTCCCATCTAGTTCACATTGTTCTATGCTTGATCACTATTATTGTTGCATTTCTTTTCTCAAGGTATGTGATCCTTCTGATTCCTATTTGGATTTGTTTTCACCTATGGTTTGGTTACAAATTAGTGATCAGGTAGTGATTTCTATTAATAAATTTAAATTTATTTGCATGCATTTTCTTTTGGGGTTTGTGGGATTTGGTAAATTGTTTACTCGGTTTTATATTATTTTTTTCTCATGGGTTTCCCCTATTTTATGTCTTCTTTTCAGTTGGAAATATCCTATACTGTGCGCCTCTCATCTACCACGAATGCTCCTTTGTCGTGCTCTAAACAACACCTTCGCGGTGAGTTTTCTCTTGTTACTCATTGGTTTCTTCTTGTTTGCATGTTATTACTGTTTGATATTGATGGTTATAATGTGAAATATATGGTCTAAACACCCCACTGAAAATCGTGGTCATTGGTGGTCCATGATTGCGCACTAAATGAATTGAATGTTGGTTAGTTCTTGTTGAAAATTGGAATATATAAATTGGTAATTTATGTATACTTGACTTATGAATGAATACCTCATGATGATAAAACTTTGGTTATAACCCTTGATTTAACAAAAAAAATTGAATAAGGGATGCTTTGTAAAATCTAAATTTTTTATTTTTTGGTTTGTATGGTGTTTCGATTGTGACCACAATTGTATTTTTGTATGGTGTTGCAGTTTTTGGAATAATATTATTACTCAAACATGGAATAAGTTTCATTTTAAATGTTACATGTCATGTGAACCTAGGTCACACAGAATGTATCTTCAAGACATATACTTCAATATGAAACCATGTACATTCCATGAAATAATGGTAGAACAAAATGACATGTGTTTTACTTCACTCACACCATGTATAGATACCATAGAGACTTGATGTGTATAGACTATACACCCCTTGTGGTCATGTAAGGACTACACACCATGTATTACAAAAAAATGTGATGCATAGCTGGTGAGGTGAATCAATATATATCTAAAGTACACGCCTTTAGTTCAAGTTGTTCTAAAAGTCATGTATTTTCAAAGGTATCATTCAGTATTTGTAAGACTAACATGGAATAAATTTGATATATGTCAGATTAAATCAAGTATATTATACATACACGATGTTCACCCTACTGGACACACCATGTATATAGATTTCACATGTTTTTAAAGGAATTTGTACCATGATTTGTTTTTATAAAACCCAAACAATGATACCTGATTAATTAAAACATAATATTAGGAAAGTTCGAGATCAAACCCAAAAATACGATGAATATGAATAAATAATGGATGAATTCCAATCGGGTGACAAAAGAGTATGAAGATGGTGTGAAAGAGTTTATCAAGTTTGTAGAAGATCATGCATGTGACCCTTCTCAAATCCTTTTTTCGTGTTTACACTGTTGTTATTCAAGACTAATTAGTCCAGAGGAGTTAGAAGAACACCTGATCTGTCATCAATTAGATCAAATTTATACATGTTGGAATAAACACGGGGAAAAAATGAATGTAGGTAGTGACTCTGAGAACACGACATTTTATAGATCATCTGATATGATTAGAAGCGTGAACAGTGAAGACAATCATATGGAGGGTTTGATTACAGATGTTATTGATGATGAATATCGTATTGAGGAAATGACAAGGACGGTTGAAGATGAACTTCGCGATTGCCCAAAATTGTTTGAGAAGTTAAAGAGTTGTGAAAAAACTACATTGTATGCTGGTTGGACTAAATATACAGCATTGTCAGCCGTATTGAAGCTGTATAATTTGAAAGCAGGAAATGGGTGGAGTGATGCCAGTTTTACGGAACTACTTTCTCTCCCGAATGACATGCTCCTAGAAGATAATGAACTCCCAAGCCGGACATACAATGCCAAATGAATGCTAAAATCAATGCGTATGATTTACGAAAGAATACATGCTTTCCTGAATGTCTGTATATTGTTTCTCAAGGACCACAAATCACTTAAAGAATTCCCAAAGTGTGGTGCTTCCCGATACAAGAAAGATGATTCTAGTCCTACAAAATTTCTATAGTACTTTCCAATCATTGCTAGGTTTAGATGCCTATATGGAAGTGAGGAGACTGCAGGACAATTGACATGGGATGAAGATACAAGAATTAAAGATGGGAAACTACATCACCTGGAAGACTCTCCCCGGTAGAAGAGAATTGATCATGAGTATCCAGAATTTGGGAATGAGACGAGAAACCATCGTCTGGTGTTATCTAGAGATGGGGTGAATCCTTTTGGTTTTCAAAGCAGGAGTCACAGTACATGTCCGGTTATGTTGGTAAACTATAACTTTCCACCATGGTTATGCATGAAACAAAAATAATTCATGTTATCTATGCTTATATCAGGACCAAAACAACCGGGTAATGATGTTAATGTTTATTTGGCCCCATTGATCGAGGATTTGAAAATATTTTGGGATTCAGGTGTTATGTTGTATGATGCTTACAAAAATGAACATTTCACTATGAAAGCCAAGTTGTACAGGACGATAAATGACTTTCCTACTTATGTAAATTTTTTAGGATATACCATTAATGGAACTCAAGGGTGTTTTATTTTCGAAGAAGTTACACAGTCAATTAGGTTGAAACATTCATTGAAAACCATGTTTCTAGGACATCGTAGATTTCTACCCCAATGGCATAAGTACTGATCTTGGATGACATCATTTGATGGAAGTTCAGAAGAACGTAAAACACCATCTCCACTAACAGGTGATCAATTGTTTGAGAAGGTAAAAGATATGGACACTACATTTGGTAAACGTTTTTCAAAAAACCTTACAAAAACTGGTTGGAAAAAGAGATCCATTTTTTTGAATTACCATACTAGAATTGTCTGTATGTCAGAAATTTTCTTGTTGTTATGCATGTTGAAAAAAATTATTATGATAGTGTCATTGGCATGTTGCTAAATGCACCCGACAAAACAAAGGATGGAATTAAGGCTATATTTGACATGGTTGAGATGAGAATACGAGAAGAGTTGGCACCATTGAAGGGTGAAAAATGAACATTTCTTCCTCCTGCTGCTTACACTCTTTCCAGGAAGGACAGATATTAGTTTTGAAACTTCTTGAATGACGTAATGGTTCCAGAGAGCTATTCATCAAACATCATGAACATTGTGTCAATGAGCTATTTAAAATTAAAGGGTCTGAAATCACGTGACTACCATGTTTTGATGAAAGATCTAATTCCTATATCTTTACATTGCATTTTTTCCAAGAATATCCCCCATACATTAACGAAGCTTTGTTTCTTCTTCAAATCTATATGCTGCAAAGTTATAGATTTGGTGAAATTGCCAACTATGGAAAGGGAAATTGTGGTTATATTATGTGAATTGGAAATGTTATTCCTGATGACATTTTTTGATATGATGGTTTATTTGATGGTTCATTTTTTGAGAGAGATTTGACAATGTGGTTCTGTACAATATTGATAGATGTATCCCATTGAACAGTTTATGAATATTTTGAAAGGGTATATCAAAAACCAAAGTCGGCCAGAGGGTTGTATTGCGGAGCAATATATTGTTGAGGAACCTGTTGAATTTTGTACCGAATATCTGTCTGGTGTGGAAATCGATGTCCTACCAAAATCTCATCACATTGAGAAGCTTCAGGGTGAAGGGATTTCTGGAAGAGAGGTTGTCACAATCAATATTATAGATTGGGAGCAGGCCCGCCTTTACATTTGGCATAACAGTTTCAACATTGACCCATATGTTCAAACCCATAAAGAAATTATTAGGAATTTAAATCCTTCTAGGGATGAAAATTTTATATCAGATACCCATAATTGACAGTTTATAGGATGTTTTTGAGACCATATTTTTAAGCAGTTAGATGAAAATCCAGACTCAATTTCAGAACGACTTCGATGTCTAGCCGGAAGAGCAAGTGTGTACGTATTATCTTAAAATGCTTATGCAGTTAATGGTTATACATTCTATACTATAGATCATGATGAATATAGTACCATGAAGAATAGTGGGTTTACACTTGTGGCTGAGGTGATGCATGTTTCCGGTTCTAAGGACAAAAATCCAATTTATGCGAATATGTCATACTTTGATATCATCAAACGAATATGGGAGTTGGATTATATGAAATTCAAAGTGCGTATTTTTCAATGAAAGTGGGTTGATAAAAGCAGTGCTAGTAAAATAGATGAATTAGGATTCATGAAAGTTTATTTTAGTAAGGAATGGGAGAAAGATGAACCATTTATAATGGCATCATAGATAGTACAAGTATTTTATGTTCCAAACCCCGCAATCCAAAATTGGTCAATTGTTCTGTTATCGACCAAAACAATTGAAGGTTCAGATGAAAGTTCAACAGAGGATGAACCTTTTATAGGGACTTCACAATCATTTCACAGCAGTCCTAATGTAGATGATGTTTTCTACGTCAAAAGAGACCACAATGAAGGGATTTACATAGTCGATAGAGGAGTCAAATCTCATCACCCTTTAAAGAAAAATAAGAGAGTACAATAATCAGGTTATTTGTTTATTGTAACATACATTGTGTTATGTTATCTTATTATCTATTGGATGATGTTTTTATGCAATTGAAATTAAATATTAAACCACTTATGCAGATAATGACTTTTACACCTGCTGATGCGCCCAATCCCGAGGCACAAAAGGCCTCTCAACCAGCAACTGGTGGTCCCACTATAGAGCAACAACAGGTTTCTCAACCAGATGCTGGTGGTCCCAGTGTAGAGCAACAACAAGTTTCTCAACCTGTTGTTTCTAGTACCAATGCTGAAGTACAACAGGTTTCTGAACCTGTTTTTGTTGGTCCCATTGCTGATGCTAGCGCTCTGGGGGAAGATATTGGTGCTACTTTTGAGGAAATGGTATTAAATGAAACCCTAAAAGCGTAAAAAAACAAGAGTGTCATAGTTTTACAATGTTAGACAAAATCCTTAAGGCAAAAACAAAAGGCATCAAATTTTAGGTGGGATGGAATAGGTGAGGCCAATATGTGAACCCCAAAAAATCCTTATTTAGTAGCTACATTGGAATCATCACTCGGAAACATGTGCCGATTGATGTACATTCGTGGCACTATGTTGTCACTGGGCTGAAGACACTAATGTGGTAAGAGATTACGGTAACATTATTATATCATTTTTTAAATTTAATAAAATAATATAAAATACCAAAACATTGACTTACTCTTCAACATCCATTGTATAGTGCATTTATAGTATATGCCTCACACAAGGAATATGTATTGAGAGTTACTGGAAGGATTCATAGAGGTTTCTGCACAATTTTAATGAAATATCATCTTAAAGATGCAGAAGTGAAAATCAAGCCGCACCCACCTCCTCTTTACGCACACTTGATATCCCAAGGAGCGTGGGATGCATTTAGCAAACGTCGTGGGGAGAAGACTTTTCAGGTACATTGTGTGGGGTAATACTTTGTTTGACATTTTCTTGTATTCATCACTATGATTGACAGTTCTTTATTCATGATACAACTACTGAGTGAAGAAAATAAAAAACGTGCAACAGAACCAGCGTACCCTTACCGTAAAGCAAGGATGTGGTACACTGTACTTGAGAAAAAATTGGCACGTCTTTTAAATCTGCCATACTCCTAGTATGTGACATAAAACAACACCATAACCATGTTTCACTATTTATATGCAGATTAAGGAATCAAAATCAAAATCCATAACAATCCCATGCCATGTTCTATGGAAGGAGGCTCGTGTAAATAAAGAGGGGTTATTGATAGCTGAAAACACACAAAAAGTGTGGGAAACATGTGTAAGTATGACATAATATAAATTTGATTTTCTTTAAATAAGTATTACATTACAATAGCTACTTATTTTTCTATATTTTCTATCTGACATAGTCACAAGAATGAACAACAACCACACCAGATGTAGACATTCTTTTAGCAGCCTTGAAGCTTCCAGAACAGTATGGCCGTGTCAGAGGTGTGGGTTTTGGGGTGACACCCTAAACATATTTTCAAAAATAGAAACAAGCAGAGGATCAAAATGAAAAAATGTAAAAGCTGCAAGAACTATTATATATAGTTCAAAAAGAATTACAATACTAGAGAGAGATGATATCAAAATTGATGGGGGAGAGGCAAAGTGAAGAACCAACTCAACGACAACCCATGCGTGTCGATCCCACCCCACCCCCCACCATCTTTGAGGAGATCCATTCCCCTAAAAACATGACTTAGATGAGGTAATAAATGTTTTAATAATTGTTTCTGTGAAAGTGTATTTACATAGACACTGATACCTTTCTTGTACTAATATTCCACAGGGTGAAAATGACAATGATTTATATTTATCAACTCCCACCTATCGCCTTGTAGCGAGGGCTATGGTGTTCAATATGAAAAACGACATGCTACGCAACATACAGCTTCCAAAATATCATCTTAGAGTGTCAATTAACATAGCTAATGAGCCAACTGCCGAGCTACCTATTCAAAATGACGATGACGACATTCATATGGTTGAACAAGCTGTTGGAACATTCATCTCATGGCCGACAGTTCTTGTAAAAAAACATTTCGACAAAAAGGTATCCATTTCTAATTTATTTTTCAAGATGGACCTTTAACATTTAATGAAAAAAGGTCTGAACCGATGAATGTTATTATAGAATTACAAAGACCGTGGGGTGAAATGAAATATCATCTCAAAACTATCTCATGGATCAACCAACTTATTGAAATGGTCTACTGAGAGCACCTTCACCCCACCCGTTCTATATCCACAGTTAATATCATTGCAGGCTCTTGTGGATATAATGTCGAAATACAGAAATACTCACAGAGTTGATTTCAAAAAATATATGTATGGAGAGGAAACGTCATATTTCATTAGTGCTGATAATGTAAATGAACTCCTCAAGTATGAATGGTTGGGCGCCTCCGTTTTAAATGTATACATGATGTAAGTTTTCATGATTTGATTTTACCAAATATGATATACTCTGATAATTATGACTAAAAACATTTTATCTTTGTCTCAGACATATATATGAAAAACAATTGAAGGGATTTCCCCATGAACAAAATTTGGACTCGTTAGTCCTCACACCACCTCTTCAAAAGATAAAATAGATTCTGATAAAGAGGATGCAAAAATGTCATCCCTGCTCAAATCATTTGTAAACAAAATTACGGATGACGTAATATTTTTAATACCAATGATGCTGGGGTTAAACTCTACAATTTAATCATATTAACTATATTTTCATTTATTTATTTACTTATTCCTTTTTGTATTTTTAGAGATCATTTGATTCTGATTATAGTCAATTTGGATACTCCAAAGAATTATTTTCTGGATTCAATGCATGGATATCCAACAAACCAACCACAGATGATGGCGTATGTTAATTTGTAATACACTAGATCCAACATTTTAAAACTAATCATCTAGTTATATAATTTATGTTATCTATTAATGAGGATTCTCTTATGATAGGGTAGTGCATCAATATCATCTAATTCATGGAATGAATCCAGAGCATAGGGATGATCAAGACTTCAAGATCTAGAATTGGAAAAGTATCTGGGTATATATAATAACATTGCACTATCCAAACACATATCAAAACAAATTACTTATTTTTTTTTGATGTTTCTAAAGTGTCCAAAACAAACAAACAGAAAGGACTGTGGTTATTATGTTTATAAAATTATGAAATAGATTGTATTTCATCAACAAACTAGCATCCCTGATGAGGTATTTTAGAATATAATTATGAGTTCATTTCAAATATTTATTAATCCTTTGTGTATTTATATTTTTTCAGTACTACCCTTACTGTCGCAAAAACTCATATTCAAAAGATGATATGCATGTGTTTAGAAATGAATAGGCAGCATACCTGATAGAAGATTGTACAAAAATAGGATAAAGGTGAATTCCTACTACTTATGTTATCTATATATGATAATTGATTATCCTCCAAACCTCTTTGGTGAATTGATAATGCTCTGATGTATTGAAATCTTAATTTATTAATCAATGTTTTCTTTCCCCAGATTCATATTATTGATCTTTGAACAGATCAATATTGAAGTAAGGAATGATGGTGTGCAGTATGTATGGGGTGAACAACAAAACCATCGAGGATCAAAAAATCCATTTTTCATCAAATGATGGATGGAAACAACAAAATATGGTCTATATCCACCATTTTCAGTTATATATTGGGAGTAAATTTAAATATTGCTAAAATTATAGTATAGGGATCAGATTCAACATGAAGATATAGTATTTGAGAACATGTGTACCCCTTGGTTCATTTTTAAGAAATTTAAATGTTTTGTATCTCATTTGTTTGATCATGTATTTTAGCACATGTGTTCTTGTTTGACTTGCACAATTATTTCTAGGTAGATGAATGAGATAATCAGTATTGTTGAGGGATTTTTTGGAACCAAAATTTGTGTCCCAGGATAATTCAATTAAGGGAAAGTCTGGTTGAGATGAAATCCAAGCTCAAACAACCAGTACATCATCAAAAGAATCAACCTTGTGATGCACCATCATGTAGAATCTGGTCCTTGTGATGTTTTGAGGTGTTTATGGATGGTATGGGGAGTTTGATGAGCCCCATGACCACCATAAATAATTTTTATAGATCTCTCCACATGTTTTTTATGCCTCTTTCCTCTTTACAAGTATCACACCTTTCACATGGTCCATCTTAGCACGTATGTCCCATTCATCACATCGCTACTCTTGGAAGAACCTGAGAATCTGACAATGCATAATCCCCACAAAACCCATACTCATCCAACCAGGAGTATTTCTAGTGTGAAGGAAAGCTAACCATGGGTAATACCAACACCATACCTCTTTTAAATATATGGATCTTGATCCTTGTATTCTAAATAGGGTACGTAGGAAGCCTCTATGAGGTTAAATCCCAACCAATGGTAAACCATGCTGACCCCCTCACTGGAGTACACCTTCTCTTATTTTCCCTTCGGTTTTTCCCTTAGTGGCATCCGAATAAGTCTTAAAAATGAGAAACCTTACCTTTATGGGATGCACCACACTTGGGTCAGACCTCATTGGGTGTTTTGATCCATCTATCAGGTAAACATTCCAGGTGCTCCCTCTTAGAGATGTACTACCTTGTCCACCTTTATATGTGTTTTGATCCACCCATTACATATTGTAAGACATTAAATCATGACCCTATATCGTTATGGGATGTTAAACTCATGGAATACCACAAGTTAAACATGGGTTTACATTTCGTTGAGAATCCCTTTCATGATGATGAATACATGTGACCATTGTTCTAGTGTACATACATTCCACAGGTTCCTAATGTGAATACTTTTCTAACCGAAGTATTATGCCCTGGAATGAACCTTTGGAATGTTCTGATATTATAAATTTAATTGACCATCATCCATAAAGATATGGAACCAGGAACAAGTTTCATGAACAACATATTATTCCATAAGGGAGACTCATAATAGGTAATGAATTATGAGGAGGAATCCATGGATGGAATGAACGACATCCCATCACCCTGTTTCAATCAAGGACGAGACATCTCTTTATAAGTGATTAATGTCACTCACCTTTGTAACAAATTAATGTGAGGTACAATGCACCGCCATCGAACTTCAACATGCTCCAGGAAACGTGCCCCTGCAAAAATTGTCAGAAACATATGTCATACTCAATCATACATGGCATCCCATTTTCTCATAGGGTCTTCTCCAAAAACAAGATGAAAAATGAGGTTCCTTATAAAAGACTATAGTAGAATTTAATCCTTCTAAAGAGATAATCTCAATTAAAAATTTAATTTTTAATTTATTATAATTGTTTTCATATAAAATGTTTTAAAATTGAGATATTTGGTCATCCAATTGACCAAAACCCATATTTAATTATTCCATAGAGGGGTACATGAAAACCTAACCTAATATCCCACAAAAATCTTGTCCCACTTCCATGTCAGAACAGGATGAAGTCGATAAAATCTTAGAGGTCTCTAATCCTCGGATTTGATGAGTTGGTATGTATAAAAATTAGATAAATTTTCATTGATATCTCATATAATACATGGAAACATGAATCTTCTTGGTATATCATATAACATCTGATTAGTACATTGATTCACTTACAATGGGGAATAATGGAATTCCACAATAACAAAAAAACCATCGAAAAATTTACAATATACCAGTTCTAATAGGTGTTTCAGACATGTATTGGGGCTAGAGGGATGTCATTGGGTTTTAGGAGGATATAAAGGATGATTTTAGTAGTCATTATATTAAAATGTAGTAGAATTAGGAAACTCATAGTGAGAAATGGTATTTCACAACATGAATGCATTTAATAGGGTGATAATGATTGTGAATGGGGAAAAGGGGTGAAGTAAGGGTTTGGACCCAAAATATAGTGATTTCACCACTTGGTTCAGTTCATATAACATGATTTAAAAATAATTTTTATGTGGTTGATGGGTTTATAAATTATAAACCTCCTCAAGTTTCTTCGTTTGGCCACCTAGTTCTTTGGGGGTGGCCAAACCCCATTCCCCTCTTTCCTTCCCCTTAGACCTGAGTGGATTATCGGTTGTTCTTCATTTCGAATCAATGTGGTATCTTCTCCTACCTCTTCCTTGCTTCTCTAACTTCTTGATCCAAGATTTGAATTCAGTTTTTAGGGTTCTAGGTGTAATTATTATATTTTATTATGGATAAATTATTGTTCTTCATGGGACTTTTATATATGAATCTTAGAACATGTCTCAAAATTTCATAAACTAGTAATCAATCATTATTTGATGTAGATTATATTTTGTGGAAGATTTATTTATGGGTTCTCAAAAATTTAGTCTTAATTTGTCATAAATTTAGTAATATATGTTGGGGATTTAGTGTTTTCTAGGCTTAGGGGTGTGTCAGGAGTGGATTGCACCTAGTTTCTCAGCATTCTGGCATTGTTGGATTACACAATTAGTTTGGCGCCTATTATACCATGCTGGATTTTTGGTTAAAATTAACTAATTATGTAATTTAATGTTGTTAGACATTAATACATGTAATCATGGACTCATTTTTGGTTGTTATGAACTGAAAATAGTTTATTGGACTTCTGGTTGAGGTAAGGGCATTGACCTAATTGTGTCTCTTTGTTAATGGGTTATTTTATGTTTTGTGCCTCACTAGTATAATTCCATTTAGAAACCCCGTTATTTATTTCATTATTTTATTACTAACATAATATTTTTTTTATTATGTAGGTGTCATCTTTTTCCTCAGTTTAAATGTTTTGTTTGGAAACCCCCACCATGGACGATAGTTTTTTAGAGCGAATGGATGCTAAAAGGAAGGAACATCATTGTTTTTTAACTATGTTGGATAATTGTAATTGTAACCAAATTAAACATTGCTTGAAATGTATATAGAAATGTGTTTTTTTTGTATTCATGATTTAAAGTAAATGTAGGTAGCATTTTTGTTCTTCTGTGCTTTGTATGTGGGTGTTATTTTTGATGTGTGCAAGTGTTGTTTATGTTGTCTGCGGGTGCTATAATTTGTCCAGGTTCAACGTAGGTTTTTGTTTTGGACAGGATCATTGGAATTTATTAGTGCTAGTTAAGCGCTGATAAATGGATAATATATCAGTTCTATTTTGAGTGTCGATAAAGGTAGTTTTTATCATTGATCAAAATAGTGCTGATAAAGGTAGTGTTTATCAACGATATTTTTAGCGCTGATATATTATACATTTATCAGCACTGAAAATAGCACTGATAAAGACTACCATTATCATCACTTACTTAGCTCTGATAAAGGAGCACTTTTATCAGTGCTTTTTTGCGCTGATAATGGTGACCCTTTATTAAAGCGAGTTTTAGTGCTGAAAAAGGGGACCCCCCTTTATCATTCCCGATATTAACAGCGCTTTTTTAGCTCTGTTAAAGGTGGTTTTTAGCGCTATTATAAGCCATATTTTTTGTATTGAATAGAATTAGGATATGTTTTAGGGTAATAATAATATCATTTTTACCCTTAATTACCCTATTTACTTTTAACTGTGGTAAATAAAAGTAAAAAGCTACTATTCACCAAAAATAATTTTTATCTTATTGAACCGCATTTAACTCCTTGATATAAACCGTGACACATTGATTTTAGAAATTCCACTCACAAAAGTGTTAAAATTATGTTTTATGTAAAATTTTAAATTCTCCTAGGAGGTGGGTAAAAGACGGTGAAAAGTTCAATAAAATTTATATATATATATAATTATTATAAAATGACTCCAATGAATTAAATTGAACTTATATAGGTATTATGAAACAATTTTGACCTAAAATAAATTTAAATATAATACATAATTATTTAAATAAAAAGTCAGTTTTTAAATGGTAACCTAGTGTTTTCACTATTCATCAAAAATTGAAAGTTTTCAAAAAAATACCAAAAAATCGCCTTAGGCTAATTTCGATATTCCGAATACAAAAATTAAGTCCATTTAGAAAGTTAAAATTTATTAAATTTATAAAATTGTGTATTACTATTCATAACGGCTAGTTCATAATAATATTATAATAATATATCTTTTAGTGAAACATGGTATGGCGTACTACACAAGATATCGAAAAGGGTCTTGATTGTGTGTAATGGAATCCAAGTCAGGGTTGCATGTAGTGAAAGACTCCTTTGTTGTTGCGTATAACAGAATCCAACCATATTTCATTTATACATTGAATATATATATTTATATATATATACACTCAATGTTGTGTAGAATAACTACTATAAAACGAACTTGAAATTATGTGTAACACGATCCAAGAATAGTGTTGCGTATACTGAAATCTAATATGTTCTTTCTTATAGCACCAGATAATCTTGGTGTAACATACAACAGAAGATATGAATTAAAATAAAAAGAATAAAACTCATAAAATCTCAGGGTGTAACATTCTACCCCCCTTAAAATGAATTTCTCCCTCGAAATACACCGGGGTTATAAATGGTTTATTACATGAGAGTTTCTTTTATAGAAACCCACATCATAAAAAGGAATACCAAAACTTATCGTAAAAAACTAAATTATGAAACGTAACGGTTACCCAAATTAACTAATCACTGGGTTTCCACATAGGATAACATAGGTGAAAATATGGATATAGAAGAGAAATTTAACCATCAAGTTCTGATGGAGAGTGGTAGAGGACATGGATATGATAAAGCCAACAGTCACAAAGCCATAAATTTGTGGTTATCTAATGTACCATCTGATTCATCAGATATGAGGGCACTAGGACAACATTTTTTGTTTTCAAGATCATTTCCCTAATGTTGAATATTTTTTTAATTAAAAAAAATACCTACCGGATATTGGTACAATCTCACTGTTTTTTGTGCCTTGAACAATTTCCACTTCATCTCTTAAAGAAATGAAGTTTAATTTGTCTTCTTTGAGGTGTTAGAAAATCATGTGATAGAATGATTGGTCATTCCATCGGTCTCAAATAAAAGGTTAACATAAGTTATCAAATATACATATGTCCATCTATGGTGAGGTTAATCGTATATGGATCCAAAAATGACTTATAGTTCATCTATCATACAACTTAATATAATTAAAGTAGTTTCTACTAACCAGGGACTTCCTGTAGGGAAGTGGTATGCGATAAAGGCCTGTCACACTTCAGTTGTGGGTTCGATTCTCACAGCCTTTTCCGACGCGACGATTCATCGCTCGTCCTATGGGTTGTCCTTTTTATAAAACTATACTATTATAAAATTCCATAAATAATATCAAAAAATATATTCTATCCTTAAATAATACTATCTTATGTCCATCATTATCCATTCTAATATTTAATCTTATCGAAAATACATCTTTCCAATCTCATAGTATAAAGAAAATGGTTACTTGAAGGGTCACATAACAAGCATGTGAATACCATCATTTATTCCCAATATATCATAAGATATATATTGTTGGTCAAATTCCAAACATGTGAATACCTTAATCATGTATTCCTTTGAAACATGAATTACCATAGAACCTTAGTGAAAACATGAGTGTTGTCAAAAGTTAACTCTTTCCACATACCAAAGTCCCATAAATTCTATATACTCAAACCATGAAATCACTTAGTCCTTATATCAATCATGAGCTCATTAATACTATCAAACAATTTATTATCTCCTTATCCCTTCATTATTCGCATATCATCTGCTTTCCAAAATATTTGAATCGCTTTTCATGGTTACCGGTACCATATTCTTATTGAAACCCACAATGGAAAAATACAGAGATATTTCAATATACTATAATCGTACCTCAACAACATTATTATTGAATTATAATATATAATCCCTTAAATCCATCCTCTTCAATGATTGGCATGGAATAGGTCCTTCCTTGATTTAGAATTAACTTCTTATGACAGGGTATTTAGTTGGGTAATTCCCATGTTCTCCGTAGATAAGACATTGGACTCCATAACAATTTGTAACTCTATGACCCTTTTCTCCACATAGAAAACATCTTCCCCTCCATTTTAGGTATTCCTAAAGGTTCTTTGATTCTTTAGAAATCAGAATCTTCTTTTCTCATTGCTCCTCACCATGTGAACATGCATAAAATCCCATATTCCTCGTATTTGATGACTTAGGAATACAACTAATATTCACCTTGTTAATCATATATCGAGACGACTGATTCGATATAATCACAAAAACTTTCTCTCTAGGCATTACATAATTTCTTTGATCATAGTAACCAATTTGTACATGGGAATCAATGTTAACTGAATTCCTTCTCATTCCCTCCATTGACTAAGACAAGAAACCATAGTGTAAGAAATAGTTAAAATAATGAGGAACCACATAATCATAAAAAGTCAATTATGGGGTGTCTAAATTATAAAAAATTATTTAATCCATGGTATCTTAGGTTCACCCTAGGTTATTCATGATCGTCAACATAATTATAGGACTCTAACCAACACATATACTTAACCTTAGGGATATCCCTAGACATACCTTGGAAATATCTCTAGGGATCACACTAATGTTTTCTCATCCTTATTTATAGGGGTTAACTAAACCTTTCCGCTGATACCAACTGCAGTGGTCTAGAATTACTTCCAGTGGACTATAATTGATACCTATCAAGGAACTCCATGGGTGGATACACACCCTGGGTGGGACACCCCACCCTCCCCAGTGGCAACCATTTCCTCATGAAGACCTGGTGCGGAGAGTCGTGCTTCATCAAGTGCTCACATGTGAGAGTTCCCAAGGATCGGATTCATTCCTACCTCCGTTACCTCTGATACCAATTGGTGAGACCCAAATCTTGACGTAGATAGACATTACATTACTTTTTAGGAATACATAATACATAACAGAAACAGACACCGAAGGGCCGTAATAGTTTAGTGTCTCTGGAAACTTGGAACATGATATTCTAATCATGGTGAAATGTCTTCAACATCTCCTATAAAGATCCTCACCATTTTTTTCTTACCAAAAAACTTTCTTTATATCCTAGGGAACATAAAAAATAAAAAGGGTGAGCTCAAATGATCGGTAATGGTAAGCATAGAGAACATAAAACAATCCATAAACATTTGAATGCAAAAACTTGAACATAAAATCTAAACATCAAAATCTTGAGCACAGACATAAATCTTGGAAGTAAGTAAGGCATAAATCATAATGGAACATAAATCATGATAAATTAGCATGGGAAGAAAACATTTAATTTTGGAAAACCATTAATCACATGATATTATTTCCATAGTAGCTAAGGCATTGCTGCCAAGACCATCTTAGTGGATAATGTCTCTTTCTGAATCGAGTTCACTCCTCGTTCCTGTCCTGTATCACTGAACCAGATTAACATATAATTCCAACCATTTCCATCCCATGAGATATAAATCTTTACCCAATGAATTAGAGGGAGATATAGGTCCCGCCCATGTCATAATGAAATCATTATTACTTGTGCCACAAAATAAACATAAATCATACATCATAATCCAGAGAATAAAATGGGTTTCATGAACATCATCCCATAATAACATAATCCATATAAAACAAATGGATATCATTTCATCATATGAAGAATAAAACCATGTAAATAATAGAGACATTATAATTGAAACATAATCATACTAAATAATGTCATCTTAGATGGAAAATAGTTTTGACAAACCCTTGAAATAAATTCTTGAGGAAAATATCCTTTCTTATTTAAAATCATTTTATTTTCACAAAATTCCATGAAATTTTAAATGAAAAAGATTTTTTGAAAGTATTCAAGAAATTTTGTAGGGTAATCTTTATGAAAATAAGGCGTTATAAAACTGAAAAAATCAGTTCATGCAGTATAAGTTCAAAAAACCTTCTTCTCATACTTTTACCAGAAAAGTCAAAAAGTAACTCGTATGGTAAAAGAAAGAAAGATTCCTTACATACCATGTAGTAAAAGTCACAAATGGGTAAAAAGGACTTTAAACAAAAATGAAAACATTTTTATAAAATAGGGACATGGATGATAAATATTACCCTATTAAATACTTACGAATAAACAATCTTGGATAAAACGAGATTGGAATAGTTATCCCTTACCATAGGTCCAATATGCTTCGTACGTATATGAACCTCCCATATAATGATTTAAATAAGTACATTGAATTATTTAAGAATCATACTAATTGTTATGGTATCATATATGGTTCACTTATGACTTTATATTACCCGTTCTTTTGTAAATTCCATGTTAAAGCAGCGTTTTGGGTAAAATCGTTTCATTTATTGTACGTGTTTCGACATGTTGTTCATGATATTATTACTTATATCCTGATTTACTTAATTCCATAATTTAAACCATGATTTATATATAATATATATTTAGTATGTAAATATATATGATAGATAGATAAATGAAATGAAATACACCGTTCATGGAGACGGTAGGCCGTACGTACGCATGAACGATGTTTTCATTTCCTTATTGAATTAAATGGAATTAAGTAAATGAAACATATATGTACATAAATCCAGTATCATTATTATGTAATTTATTTAATTATTATTTATTATATATACTTTATAATCATACTTTAATGGTTAATCATGGAAAATGAATCTCATCGCGTTCATGGAGACGGTAGTCCGTACGTACGCACGAGTGATGATATCATTCCCATGATCGTGGAATTGTATTTAAGTGTATGTATAATATTTTATAGTCAATATAACTTTACAATAATCATATATAGTTTTTTATTTACACCATTATACCCAACTGAGTAAGGTGGTGGTGGAAAACAGATTACACCACAGCGTGGAGAGGTATTCCGTACGTACGCACGCGCGGTGATTTCATTTTCCGTAGGATGTATAGAAGATGAAATTGGGTTGTTTCATATTTATAATAAAATATCAGTATATTAGTGATACTTATGTTATTAATTTATGATGAAACAAATAAATAAGAATAATTATAAGAAGAAAAAAATTGGAAAGAATCGGTAAAGGATATTTCCTCTTCTTTAACGCACCTCTTCTTAACCTCCTCTTAAGGCACTAAGGTTGGTATTTTGAGGAGACAATAACCTCTATAATGTTTCTAGAGAATATTAAAAGGTAAATGTGTATGGTTTGGCCGAGCTTCAAGGATCAAAAAGGGGTGAAGAGAAGAGGGAAGGGGTGCCCGTTTTATAAGGGTGGAGAGGGGAACCTTTGAAATAACATAAAATATTATTTTTTAATAAAGTCATATTCGGTTTATAATAGCTCCAAATTGAAATATTTCTAAGACAAAGTGGGGATGGATAGAAATAATCTCAAAGAATAGGTTTTCGAAAAGATTAGGGTAATATTTTAACATTATCATTTAGATTTAACTCTATGTTAAATAATTAAACGTTTACCATGTCTTCTTCTTTTCTTACACTATGTGGTTAATAAACTTACTATAACAAGAAAACGAACCCAAAGTGGTTCATTATTAATATATATAACCGTATCCAATTCATTTGGACTAACCTTATGTTTTTAGGAATAGAATAACAATTATTAATAAAATATTTACTTTAAAAACTATTTTATGTCAATTTTGACAGTATTTGGTAATTGATTTTTGTGAAAATCATAACGGCATGATTAGTTCTAAAAAAGATAATTTAATCAATAATAACATGTCGTATTAACCTAAAAAATTAGTTGAATTTATAAAAAGTCTCAAATTACATTTATTTGGGTATTTATAACATCAATTATGTTAATATTTTATTAATAAGGTAATCATTGCATCACCATCGTGTCAAAAATAAATTAAATTATTTAATGTCTAAAAATTATAAATAAAATACAATTATGTATGAAATATTTTTATATTTCTAATGAATATTTATAGTCAAATGTATCTTATGTATATCCCTATATTAAAAATGTGTTAGTTATTAAACATGGATTTTAACTATTTTAACTCATTTTTAAATAAAAAACAATAAATGTCCTAATCTAATCCAAGTGGACCTAAAGGGTAATATTTTATTCCTATGATTGTTTTTGGTCGAATTAAAATTATCCAATAGAATTAGTAAATGTGTTAGGGTAATAATAATATCATTTTTACCCTTAACTACCCTATTTACTTTTAACCATGGTAAATAAAATTAAAGAGTTACTATTCACAAAAAATTATTTTTATCTTATTGAACCACATTTTACTTCTCGATATTAATTGTGTCTCTAGAATTTTTGAAATTCTACTCACAAAAGCGGTAAAATTATGTTTTTTGTAAATTTTCAAATTCTCCAACGAGGTGGGTAAAAGACCGTGAAAAGTTCAATAAAATTTTTATATATCTAAAATTATTATAAAATTACTCCAATGAATTAAATTGAACTTATACAGGTATTATGTATAAATTTTGACCTAAAATAAATTTAAATAAAATAAATAATTATTTAAATATAATGTCGGTTTTTAAATAGTAACCTAGTGTTTTCACTATTTATAAAAAATTGAAAGTTTTCGGAAAAATACAAATAATTCACTCTAGCCTAATTTAGATATTCCGAATCAAAAAATTAAGTCCATTTAGAAAGATAAAATTTATAAAATTTCATAAAGTGGGTATTACTATTCATAATGGATAGTTCATAATAATATTATGATAATATCTCTTTTAGTAAAACTTGGTATTGCATACTACACACGCTATCGAAAAAGGTATTGATTTCGTGTAATGTAAGCCAAGTCAGGGTAGCGTGTAGTGAAAGACTCCTTTATTGTTGTGTATAACAGAATCCAACAATATTTCATTTATAAATTGAATATATATATATATATAACTCAATGTTTCGTAGAATATCTACTATCCAACGAACATGAAATTGTGTGTAACACGATCCAAGAATAGTGTTGCGTGTACTGAAAGCTAATACGGTCTTGCGTAAAGCGCAATATAATCTTGGTGTAGTGTACAATATAAGATATGAATGAAAATAAAAAGAATAAATCTCATAAAATCTCGGGGTGTTATAGTGGTTTTGTAGGACCCCCAATTTCATGTAAATTAACCATTAATTATGTGTTCTAAGTATATAATGTTTTTGGGTTAATATTGAAAATTATTTTAATGCATTGTGGAATATTTATTGGGATTTTATAAAGGTTCATGGTTGGTACAAAATTTTTTGAACACTGTGAACTCCTATAAGAAACTATTCATAGTGAGATAAGGGTTAATGGGTTGGTGCTCAGTTTTTCAAAACCATGAAGCTGGATAGTGGGATCAGAAGATTTTTCAGAATCGGGTCACATTTTTTAACCATGTTGGGTAAACCATGAGAGGTTATCATTGAGGTAGAGGTTTGGACGTAAATGAGCAACTAATCATGCCTGGTTTAAAATTTGGATCCTTAAAAAGTTTATCTAACCCATTTTCACTAATAATGCACCACTTTTTTATGAAATCCAACCCTAAATAAGAATTTATTCTTCCCAATGGTTATGGTATCTTTCCCTATCAAACCATAGTTGATCCAAATTCATGTCTTTGTGTATTGGATCTTGATTCCCGTTGAATGTCTCTTTATGTGGTATTTTTTCATAGTTCTTCTTAGATATTCTTTCCCCACACTCTCCATTACTTATATCATTTCTTATGTGGATCTATCTAAATTTGTGGATTTCAATCATGGTTATATTAGTCCTTATTGTTTTTATGGGAAGATATCTATGATTTTATTTTGAGATTCAACTTGGTTTCTTTGGAATTTAACGATCATTATTTGTTCTCACCATAATTCCTTGGGTATGTGGCATCACTATCAACTCCTCATAAGACAACATGAAGGAATATATAAAAATTTATTGTTTGGATTTATATTTATCGAGAATTTTTCCATAAATAGTTGAATAAAACCCTATTTTGTGATGGTTTATGATATTTTGAAAATTGTGTGTTTTGGTGAAAAGTGATTTTGGTTACATGACATTAAAATTATTGTCTTAAAATGGTTGTTTGGTTTTTATACATGGATAATTGGTTTCAATAAAAGGATTGTTTATTTAATTGTTTGTTTGAAAACTATTTCAATAAAATATTGGTTTATTGATTGATTTTATGGAAGCATTTTTCCATATGTGGTAGGTATTTTGAAATTTTTTGGTGGAATTTTTTTCAATAAAATGATGGTTTTTTTTGACAATTTTTAATGGTTATTTTTAATTGGTTTTTAAAAAAATTGTGTGTATATGTTCATGTGAATTTGAGTTGGATAAGTTAATGAATTTTCCCACGTCATTAGTGGGTTGAATAAGGCTGTGAACTTTCCCCTATTGAAATTGTTCATTATGCATCATCATTGTGAATGTATGAATCACTATTCATGAGTATTCGGACGTCCATTGTTTCATGAATTATTTGATGTGTGGATATGTTATGTAGTATAACATATTTCAAATTGGAATTTGTGAAGTGTTTAAATGAATTGTTTGGTTTCATTGCCTAAAAATTGGTTGGTTTTGACTAAATTTATTTCGTGTTAATTTGCTTGCCTTTTTTTATAAATTGTTCTCTATTTTTATATAAATTTGATTGAATATTCAAACCTAGTGTTGTTAATATAGAAGTAATTTGGTGAGAACCAACTGAGTTACATTGAACAAACCTTCATTGTAATTTTGTTACAATTATATATATTGTTCATTGGGACATGTGAAAAGGTAATGTGTCACACTTATTTAGTGGTGCATCATGATACATGGGTTGAATTATAGAGTTTGAGCATGGGGGATGTTGTGATATTTTGTGTACTATCTTAATATTATTTTTGACGTGTTCGTTTTTTCCTCAACTACATACATTGATGATAGTATTCTTCCACTATGGACCACTATTATAGTTTGATTTTCATATAAATGAGACTACATTTAAATTTTTTCATTGAAATCATAAATTATATAGTGGTTTATTTGTTATTTTATGTTTATTTGGGTGTTATATTTTTAAGTAAAATTTATCCCCATCTATATTGAAGACCGTGGAATTTATTTCCAACCATTGGAACAAGTGGAGAAGCACCTGACACTAGTGTATTACAAATATAATAATAGTTATCATTAAACTATAAATATGGAACTATACAAGGATATTTAATATAGGTCATTCATATGACAACAATTCTAGATAATGGGAGGTGAGTCTGATCTCTTTGGATGGAGTCTCATGTTGGAGACATAAAATTGTGTATAGAGGATTTAGAGGCACATTTCTTTGGATTAGAGTATATATAAGTTTTATGCAGATAAACAATGATGACCCCAATAGTTTATAGATGGTGATTGTATATTTGTTCGAGTGTCACCAATATTTGGTTACCAATAGATACAGAGACATATAGAGTTATCACCCAAGTTTGTTGGACCATTAGAGACTGTTGTGAGAATTAGGATTCTTGACTTCTAATTGGATCTTCTTCATAGACAAAGTGCTATTCGTGATGTTTTCCAAATGTCACAACTATTAGGGTATCATTTGGACACATCTCAAGTGAACGATGTGGATGACATTCAGTATGGGATAGATGTTCCCTTTGAGGAAAATTCTATATTTGTGTTGGATTACAATAACGATGTATTGTGGGGATTGATTGTAATGATAGTTCATGCATTTTGGAAATATGGTTGTGTGTAGGAGGTTACATGGGAGAATGGAACATATTCATGGGAATATTGGCCCAATTTTTTGGGTTGGGATCATATAGAATCTTTGGAGTTATTATTGAGGAATATTTTTTTATAAAGATGTAAGATTCTAAGATCCTGGCCTTTTCGTGAGATTTCTTGTTCATGATTTTAGGTACCCTTTTATCCATGCATGTGTAATTTTTTTGTTGAATATCTTCAGGATTTTTTGGTCAAATTTGTGAAAATTTAAAGCAGATGGGAAGTTCATGGTTAGAACACATTTCTTCAAAACCATTCACCCTAACATAGAAAACCATGAAACCCATAGTAGAGTGTGGGTGGGTTGAATGTATTGCATTCATTTTTTTCATATTGTTCAAACTCTAATGAGTGACCATTCTTACCAATATTATGATTCAGTCTTGGTTGGTCTTTGACTTGGTTATCATTTTCACGGTCATGGAGTTGATATTTATTATAGTTATTTCTTTTTTTGGGATGGTATAAAGGAGTTGGATTTTCAGGACTATAAATGTTGATTATAAAATGATTTATCAAACTTTTATATTCAGAATGTAATGTTTTAAGGGTTATGGTTATTTATTTTGGATCTGAATCTACGGATTACACACAAGAGGGGGGGTGAATTGTGTCTTCAAAATTATTACAATCTCTTCAATTTAGACAAATTCTGTCCACTATGCTTTAGCACGATTAAATATGCAGCGGAAAAAGTAAAAGCATGAACACACGGATGTATAGTGGTTCGGGGAACAGAAGGCCCCTAGTCCACTCCACCAACGCTCAAATCCATGAGCTTGGTGATTTCCACTATCTGGTCCTCGTTTCCACAGACCTATTCACAACTGAGTACAGGCAGTTGACACCTTTACAAGTTTCAGGCAAACACAGCCTTCCTGGTTCAAACACGAACCCACATAGCTTAGAACGAGAAGCTGATCACTCAAAAATAAAAAGGGTTTCGATAAAGAAAACACTTCTCCAATTGTTCTTCACAATTGCAACAGAATGCAATTGACAGTAGATAGATCATCGTCTTCAGAAAATAAAGATCTGTAATCAAAACAGTTCTGAGTCGATCCAGTTGCAAAAGATATTACAAGAAAATTCACAACTTCAGCAGCAGTAGATTCACAACAGATAGTCGATGTAGAACACGTGAATCTGCTATCAAGATCTTCCTTCAGTAAAAAAGGTTTTACACTTCTTCTCGATCACCAGAAAAGAACAAATTCACACAGTCTCTGTTTCTTGCTCGTTAAAAGATCAATCTATATATTTCATACACTTTCCTGTGTATATATATATCCGAAGTTTCCAAAAAAGAACATATATATTCAAATCTGAGAAAATCTTCCGCATAAATAGATCCATGAAAATCTCCATTAGATTCGCGATATTAAAAAAAGAAATAACAGAGCCGTTGTAACTCCCCTGAAGAATCGGCATAAAAAGCTCCGTTTAAATCAATCATTAATCTGTTGAAAATCGTCTTTGATTTAGTCAAAGTCGTACTTAAGAATCGGCTCGAAATCCGCTTAATAATCCGCCTGTTTGACCAATGAAAAAGGAAATATCGTCTGTCAAAAATATCCCGACGCCAAACGTAGGATTGATGACGTGGCTCCAAATGTAGGGTTCACAAACGTAAGGTTCACAAACGTAAGGTTCACAAACGTAAGGTTCAGAACGTAAGGTTCAGAACGTAAGGTTCAGAACGTACATACTTTCTCTTCAGCATTCAAACGTAGGGTTGATCATCCATACTTTGTCTTGCTTCAACTCTCCAAAGAACGTACGGTTGATTATAAAAGTAAGGTTGATGATCCATACTTTTGAGAAACAAACTCAACACTGAAAACTAACGTACGGTTTCTCTTCCATACTTGTCCAACAACAAAAACGTAAGGTTCCTTCCAAACGTAATGTTCTTCTTCCATACTTTTCAACAACGTAAGGTTCATTAACCATACGTTTCAAAATAACGTAAGGTTCCTTAACCATACGTTTCTTTTAACATAAAAAGTAAACTTTTCATCCATACGTTACGTTCATCAACGTAGGGTATGAACAGTGATTCCAGTACGCGCTAAAACTGATCTCGCGCTACAGTGATTCCAGAACGCGCTAAAATTGATCTCGGAATAAATGAAGTATGAAATCTCGTTATATGAAATAAATAAATAAAATAAATTCCTGCAAAATACTCAAAGAAATAATTAGTAAATAATTAAGGGTATTTGTGAGCATCAAAATCATCATAAAGAGACAAAATATTATTTAAAATAATCTCCCCCTTTAAAAAAACATTATTTTGAATTGTTTGAAAACAATACATTGCTCAACAATCTCCCCCTTTTTGATGATCACAAAACCCATAAAATAATAGAACTAATTTAATTGCAATCTTTATTGAAAAATTAGTTTTATAAAATTTTAGAATTTTGAAAGGATTAAAACAATATTTAACTATAATAAAATTTCTCCCTCATAAAAATAAATTTTCAGCTTAAAAATAGATAAAAGATAAATGTCGTATATATCCAAATTCTCCCATATATCCAAATTTCTTCATAGGAAACAAATGAATTTAAATGTTGTGTTTATCAAAATTCTCCCCCTTTTTGTGATATCAAAAAGAATGAAAAATTACGGATTTGAACACATTCAATATTGCACTGAACTATAAGTAAATGCTATAATTAACTGTGTATGAATAATTGAATTTGTTATACTGGCTAACTCAATAATAAATCAATAAACAAAAAAACAAAAAAGAAGTAAGAAAAGAACTTTCATTCACAAGCTGTTATATATAAACGATTGTGATATACAGAGGAATCAAGGTTTATAGATAAGACAGGGAAAAAGGTGTCTATCTCCTTTGAATCGCGGTCTTTATCTCTGTAAACTGTTCTCTGAGCCTCTTCATCATCCCATCTCCTAACTTGATGATAAGATCTCTGTTCTCTTGAGTCATATGAATATCTTCAATCAAATTAACTCTGAAAAACTCATGCATTCTTTCTTCTTTTTCAACAAAAAGAGCCAGTTTTTCTGATAACTGATTCAAAATAATCCTAATCGGTTGCTCTCCAGATGTCAACTGATCCACTAAAAATCTCTGATTATCTAGCAAAACTGACAAAGGGGCACTATTACACTGAAGATCTTGTAATCTGTCACTCATATTGCTCATTGCTGCAGTAATTGCTTGAAATTTCCGAATCAAATCAGGTGAAGAGCCTGATCCACTCACAGCACTGTTTGCAACAGACTCAAATTTATTCTCCATGTAAATCTTCAACTCAGACAAATCATCTTTCTTTACCATCTCTGATTTTAACTGATCAATAGCATGCAGCATATCAGTCTAAAACAAATCTACTTCCTGTCTTGAAACAGTACATTCTTTCAGCTTCTGAAACTTCAACTGCTCTAAGTTCAGAGAATTTCTGAGACTAACATTCTCAGATTCTAACTGAGAGACATGCTTGTACAACTCAACAACTTCTTCTTTTCTCGAATCCGGGGCACCCTGTGCTCGATTCTCATGTCCAGAATTAGGTTGATGAAGCAGGGCAAGTGGTAAGGAATCTGCATTTGACTGTTCTTTGTCCTTGTCCTGACAAGGTTGATCCACTGCACTATCTTTTGAAGCCTGAAACTCTTCCACTGAAAAATCTTCCTGAAGTACCTCTGTATTAGCTTCAGAAGTATGTTCATCACGAACAGTAGTCTCTTTGACTTCTACTGATTGGTTAAGAACAATATTTTCATGTAAATCTTGAGGTCGGGCCACTTCTTCACCAGGCACTGCCTCCATAAGTTGTTCTTGTTGAATTACTTTTTCAACAACCACAGTAGCAGATTGAGGTTCTTTTTGAGTTTTTGTTTGAGCTGCTGGTTCCTCTATCGGTGCAGTCTGCTCCACAACAGCTTCTCTCACAAATGAATAAGAAAATAACTGTTCAGAGGATTTCAAGGCAGGAGAGATAATTGCTTCATCAATTGACCTCTTCCTTCTAGATTGAAGTCCTTCTTGACTTCTCTCTTCCTCAACTTCCTCCATCTCAAAACAAATTCTCCTTGCCACTGTACTAACTCTTGATTCTGCTTGTCCCTCCTTGGACTTAGCCGGTTGAGCCTGAGCACTCTCCGAGTTTTCCTCAGCTCCAACAGGTAAGAGTTTTCCTTTAATTGTGCTCCAGAAATATCCTACTTTCCTCAAAGTTCCAGCATTAAAAACATTACTGTGGTGACATTTCACCCCAGCATCTACCAATCTGATCATTCCTCTTTTAAACAAAAACAAAGAAATGAACCTTCCATAAGGGAAAAAGGTCATTCTTGCTTCACTCTGACAGCAGTAACTCAGATATCTTATCATAAACCGAGGAAAATTAAACTTAATATCACACATCAGAAGATACATTATGTACATGTCAGGGTATAGGATTTTCTCCATCTCAGCCATTCTTGGTGCTAAACCAGTCTGAACAAATTTTACCAAAATTTTCTGATCGGGCTCCAAATCCTTAATAAACATCTTCTTTATCACTCTGGTTCCAAACAGAAAAGACATAATGTATTCCGACATATGTACAGAATCTCCAATATTCCGTAAATCGAAATGAAAAACTCCTTCATGAGGGCAGTTAAGAATTTGACTTATCTCTACAGATGATATTGAAAAGTCCTTATCCTCTATTTGATCCAATAAACTATCCTCTGTATATCCAAGGCTAAACTGAACAGTTCTAAAGAAATGTCTCATTTCTGCCTCATATAGAAACTCAGAATTTTCACTATTAAAAGCTTGCTCAAGGCTTTGAAATGACAACGCTTGCTTCAACAGTAAATTAGTTTCAAACAGCCACTCTAAATCTATGACATTACCTTGCAGTATTTTCTGACTAACTACCTTAGGTTTCTTTGCAGCACTGCTCTCGGCTTCATCTGGACGCTTAGTCTTTGCCATTCCAACAACGATTTCTGAAGGTTCGTAAGTTTAGGGTTTGAAGATTCAGAAAAGGGTTTTGGAGAAGATGTGCGGTTTTAGGTTTTCGAAAGGGTTTCCAAAAAAGGTGAAGCAGTTTAGAAGGTGAAATGGTTCTGACAACCTTGATTCCCGTGTAATCACTAATCATTACTTTTATTTAAACAAAAATAAAATTTCTTATAGCGGGAAACAAAAATTAAGCAGAATTCGAAAACAGAATAAGATTTAAAAAAAACTATTTAAAATTAAATAAACCTAACTACCCCTTAATAAATTCAAACCTTTCCGTGGGAAGTGGTTTAGTAAAAATATCTGGTAATTGATTTTCTGTATTTACAAATTCTAAAAATATATCCTTTTTAAACACATGATCTCTTAAAAATTGATGTCTTATATCAATGTGCTTAGTTCTAGAATGACTAATAGGATTTTTTGAAATATTAATTGCACTAGTATTATCACATAAAATAGGTGTATTATTGAAATTTAATCCAAAGTCCATAAGAGTGTTTTTCATCCACAACACCTGTGCACAGCAACTACCTACAGACACATATTCTGCCTCGGCTGTTGACAGGGCAACTGAGTGTTGTTTCTTACTAGACCATGATACTACAGACTTCCCTAAAAAGTGACATGTTCCTGAAGTACTCTTCCTATCTAATCTACAGCTTCCAAAGTTAGCATCTGAATATGAAATTAAATTAAAATCATAGGTTTTTGGATAAAGCAGAGATTGATAAATAGTACCTTTTAAATATCTAAAAATTCTTTTAACAGCAGTTAAATGGGATTCTTTGGGATTTGATTGAAATCGAGCACAAAGACATACTGAATACATTATATCTGGTCTACTAGCAGTAAGATATAACAAACTACCAATCATACCTCTATATAACTTGTTGTCCACTGATTTTCCAGTTTCATCCAAATCAAGGTTTATATTAGTACACATAGGAGTTGTAAATGGCTTCCTGTTTTCAAGTCCAAATTTCTTAAGTAAATCAGTAATGTATTTGCATTGATTTAAAACATTTCCAAAATATTTTTGAAATATTTGAAGACCCAAAAAGAAATTTAATTCTCCCATCATACTCATTTCAAATTCTTTTTGCATTAATTCTGAAAATTCATGACAAAGAATTTTATTGGTTGATCCAAAAATTACATCATCAACATAAATTTGAACCAACAAAACATTATTTTTCACAGTTTTCTTAAAGAGTGTTGGATCTGCCTGTCCAACAGTAAAAACATTTTTCAAAAGAAAAGAACTTAGTCTTTCATACCAAGCTCTAGGTGCTTGTTTAAGGCCATAAAGAGCTTTAGTAAGTTTGAAAACAGAATCTGGTTTTTGAGAATTTTCAAAACCAGGAGGTTGCTCAACATAAACTTCCTCCATTAAATAACCATTTAAAAAGGCAGATTTAACATCCATCTGAAATAATTTAAAATTCATATAAGATGCATAGGCTAAAAGGATTCTAATGGCTTCTAACCTGGCTACAGGTGCAAAGGTCTCATCATAATCTATTCCTTCTTCTTGATTATATCCTTTAGCTACTAATATTGCTTTATTTCTAGTTATTATCCCTTGATCATCCTGTTTATTTCTAAAGACCCATTTAGTTCCTATTACTGGATAATCATGTGGTCATTCAACTAATTCCCAAACCTTATTTCTCTTGAACTGGTTCAATTCATCCTGCATTGCTATTACCCAGCTCTCATCATCTAAGGCTTATTCTATGGTCTTAGGTTCTTATTGGGATAGGAAAGCAGAGAATTCAACTATGTTTCCAAGGTTTCTTCTAGTTTGAACACCAGTCTCTAAGTCACCTATCACAGATTCTAAAGGGTGATTCTTTAAGGTTCTAGACTGTCTAGGCATTACATTCAAAGGTTCTTCAGTGTCATGTTCTTCTGAACTGGACTGAATTTCTTTTATATCATTTTCAAAATCATTCTTTAAATTCTCAAGTCTCATGTCTTCATTAGAATCAGGTTCATCTATTTGTTCTATCCTTTTCTCCAAAGGATCAGATTCATCAAATTTCACATGAACTAATTCTTCAACAATCCTTGACTTTTTATTATAGACTCTATAAGCTTTGGAGGTTGCAGAATATCCTAAGAAAATACCTTTATCAGATTTTGGATCAAATTTACCAAGATTATCTTTGGTATTCAAGATGTAAACCTTGCATCAAAAAACTTTAAAGTAATTTACTTTAGGTTTTCTGTTATTCCATAGTTCATAGGGTGTCTTTTTCAAAATAGGTCTTATTAAAATTCTATTCATTATATAACAAGCTGTATTAACAGCTTCTGACCAGAAATATATAGGTAGGCTATATTCATTTAACATAGTTCTAGCCATTTCTTGAATAGTTATATTTCTTCTTTCTACAATCCCATTCTGTTGAGGTGTTCTTGGAGCAGAGAAGGTGTGTTTAATACCCATGTTTGAGCAAAAGGAATTAAATTCCTGGTTCTCAAATTCTCCACCATGATCAATTCTCAATGAGATTATATTAAAACCTTTTTCATTTTGAATAGATTTACAAAAACCTTCAAATAAACTAAAAGGTTCACTTTTAAATTTCAAAAAGAAAATCCAAGTAAATCTAGAATAATCATCAACTAATACATAAACATATAATTTACCAGCTAAACTTGCTACTCTTGAAGGTCCAAACAAATCCATATGGATAAGTTCTAGAGGTTTAGTTGTAGCAACTTTATTAACAGATTTGAATGATGATTTGTGTTTCTTGCCAAGCTGACATGCATCACAGAATCTGTCATTTTCAAATTTGAGACTAGGCAAATCAGAAACTAGATGTTTCTTAGATAATTTATGTAAAGCATATATATTGCAATGACCAAGTCTTCTATTCCAGATCCAGGATTCACTTATATTAGCAGTTAAGCAGTTTACTTGTTGTTTACACGAGGAATACAAATCCAAAGTATAAACATTATCAGTTCTGGGTGCTCTAAACTTAAACAGTTTATCTTTAGAAACAGTACAACTATTGTTAGTAAAATCAACAGTGTATCCATCATCACATAGTTGAGAGATACTTATCAGATTGTGTTTTAACCCTTGTACATAAAGTACTTTGTTGATTGAGACTGTCTCTGGATCTCCAACTGTTCCAATACCAATAATCTTTCCTTTGGCATTGTCACCAAAGGTGACAAGTCCTCCTTCCTTTCGAGTAAGAGAATAGAAATTAGCTGAAGTTCCACTCATGTGTCTTGAGCAGCCACTGTCCATATACCATATTTCTTTCTTTCTTTGGTGACCTGCTACCTCATCAGTTTCAGCCATGAAACACATATTTGCTTTTAAATTGGCTTCCTCCTTCTCTGAGCTTGATTCAGAAGAATTACTTGAGTCTTCAGAAACACTCCAAGTATCTTTCATAGCTTTCTTGTCTTTCTGCTCATAATCATCTATTTTGAAGAATTTCTTATTCTTTTCATCTTTCAATTTTGGGAAATCCGGTCTGATATGTCCCATCTTTTTGCATTCATAACATCTCACTTCCTTGCTATCCTTCTTGAAGGATATCTTGAAGTCTTTCTTCTTACTGTAGAACTTTCTGAATTTTCTGGCTAGCTGAGCCAGTTCTTCATCCGAATTTGAAGAATCAGAGCTTTCGGATTTAGCACTTACTTCTCTGTTCTTCATCTTTCTATCCTTTTGTTGAGAAGTCACTTTTAAAGCAGTATTTTCCCTTTTTATATAGACTTTATGCTCATTTACCTCATCTTGCATTTCAGCCTCGTAAATCATCAATGTACCAATCAGCTCTCTCATAGTTAGATCTTTAACAGAAGTTGATTGTCTGATTGCTGCAGAGATTCCATTCCATCGAGTAGGAAGTACTCTCAGTACCTTTAACGCTTGATCAGCCTCCTTGATTTGTTCTCCTAGAGCTGTTATATTATTGACAATTTCTGTCAATCTTCCATTCATCTGAGTGATGCTCTCTCCTTCAATCATTCTGAAAGTATCGAATTTTAATTTAGCAGTTGCATATCTCATCTGTCTTACATTATCTGTTCCTTCATAAGCAACAGCTATTGTTTGCCACATTTCATATGCAGTCGGGAATTGAGATACTCTGTTAAATCCATCCGGTCCTAGACCACAGATGATTGCATTCATAGCTTTTGAATTCATGTCATACTCAGCCTCTGTAGCAGCACTCCATTTATCGGGATTTTCAGGAATTTCATAGGGAGTCAGAATCTTTGAATAAACTTTGTAACCAAGATTTTTCAGATAAATAATCATACGTGATTTCCAGCAGCCATAATTATCTCCATTAAAGTAAGGTGCTCTGACCATTGGCATTCCCTCTCTCGTATCATCCATGATACACTATGTATAATCTTTAAATACTTCTAGCTTGATAAGACTTTAAAAATAATAAGCTCCTCCTCTGATACCAATTGTTGGATCTGAATCTACGGATTACACACAAGAGGGGGGGTGAATTGTGTCTTTTCAAAATTATTACAATCTCTTCAATTTAGACAAATTCTGTCCACTATGCTTTAGCACGATTAAATATGCAGCGGAAAAAGTAAAATCATGAACACACGGATGTATAGTGGTTCGGGGAACAGAAGGCCCCTAGTCCACTCCACCAACGCTCAAATCCACGAGCTTGGCGATTTCCACTATCTGGTCCTCGTTTCCACAGACCTGTTCACAACTGAGTACAGGCAGTTGACACCTTTACAAGTTTCCGGAAAACACAGCCTTCCTGGTTCAAACACGAACCCACACAGCTTAGAACGAGAAGCTGATCACTCAAAAATAAAAAGGGTTTCGATAAAGAAAACACTTCTCCAGTTGTTCTTCACAATTGCAACAGAATGCAACTGACAGTAGATAGATCGTCGTCTTCAGAAAATAAAGATCTGTAATCAAAACAGTTCTGAGTCGATCCAGTTGCAATAGATATTACAAGAAACTTCACAACTTCAGCAGCAGTAGATTTACAACAGATAGTCGATGTAGAACACGTGAATCTGCTATCAAGATCTTCCTTCGGTAAAAAAGGTTTTACACTTCTTCTCGATCACCAGAAAAGAACGCCTTCACACAGTCTCTGTTTCTTGCTCGTTAAAAGATCAATCTATATATTTCATACACTTTCCTGTGTATATATATATCCGAAGTTTCCAAGAAAGAACATATATATTGAAATCTGAGAAAATCTTCCGCATAAATAGATCCATGAAAATCTCCTTTAGATTCGCGATATTAAAAAAAGAAATAACAAATCCGTTGTAACTCCCCTGAAGAATCGGCATAAAAAGCTCCGTTTAAATCAATCATTAATCTGTTGAAAATCGTCTTTGATTCAGTCAAAGTCGTACTTAAGAATCAGCTCGAAATCCGCTTAATAATCCGCCTGTTTGACCAATGCAAAAGGAAATATCGTCTGTCAAAAATATCCCGACGCCAAACGTAGGATTGATGACGTGGCTCCAAACGTAGGGTTCACAAACGTAAGGTTCACAAACGTAAGGTTCACAAACGTAAGGTTCAGAACGTAAGGTTCAGAACGTACATACTTTCTCTTCAGCATTCAAATGTAGGGTTGATCATCCATACTTTGTCTTGCTTCAACTCTCCAAAGAACGTACGGTTGATTATAAAAGTAAGGTTGATGATCCATACTTTTGAGAAACAAACTCAACACTGAAAACTAACGTACGGTTTCTCTTCCATACTTGTCCAACAACAAAAACATAAGGTTCCTTCCAAACGTAATGTTCTTCTTCCATACTTTTCAACAACGTTAGGTTCATTAACCATACGTTTCAAAATAACGTAAGGTTCCTTAACCATACGTTTCTTTTAACATAAAAAGTAAACTTTTCATCCATACGTTACGTTCATCAACGTAGGGTATGAACAGTGATTCCCGTATGCGCTAAAACTGATCTCGCGCTACAGTGATTCCAGAACGCGCTAAAATTGATCTTGCGCTACAGTGATTCCAGAACGCACTAAAATTGATCTCGGAATAAATGAAGTATGAAATCTCGTTATATGAAATAAATAAATAAAATAAATTCCTGCAAAATACTCAACGAAATAATTAGTAAATAATTAAGGGTATTTGTGAGCATCAAAATCATCATAAAGAGACAGAGTATTATTTAAAATAATCTCCCCCTTTAAAAAAACATTATTTTTAATTGTTTGAAAACAATACATTGCTCAACAATTTATGTTTGTATGAAGAAAATTATATGAGTTCTACTCTCTCTGTCATTGGTTTAGCAAGTGATAAGAGAATGACATTTATTTTATAAATGAATTCCCACTATGAGTGAATATTCTATTTTTAGTAATGATTTATTATTTTGTGGAAACATTTTGATTTCTAAAAATTATAGAAAACATTTATAAATATTTATTTTTGAAAAGGATTAGATTTTGTTATCTTGAAAATAGTTTAAATTACATAGAACGGTGACTTTTTATTAAAAAATATTGATGGTGGAAAATTTTGAATTCTTAAAATCCATGATGTGATATATAATGAATTATAATTTGAAATTTTTAAGACTTCAGTGAATAGATATTTATAATTTTTATGTTTGTGACATTTATTGAAAATAGAACCTTGTTGGAATCGTTGAAACCAACCAGAAGAAGTTGTTGAGAACACGATTCCACCTAAAATAGAAGTGAACCAAAAACTAGTTCACAATATCATTAAATTTAATTCGAATATTTATTGAGGCAACATGAGGGATGAATCTTGGATTGTGGATAATTCCATCTAGTTATAGATGCATAATCCACCCATTTATCGGGGTGATTCAGACCCATATAAGGCATATGTTTGACTGAATATGATGAGTTGAATCTTAGATTTCCATTGCACAATAGTGGAGATGATTGATAGGTGAATGGTGTATGTATTGAATGATCATGCACACGAATTGTGGGATTTATCTATTCAAGCTATATTAGACCAAAGAATTGTTTTCGAGAATTTTTAATAATTGTTCAAAAAACTATTGTATCCTCATAATTTCATAATTTCAATAATAAGAGTCTTATTTATCATGAATCAATAGAGTCTCACTGTGATAGGGTATGAAGATAAATTTATTAATTTGGTCTATTTTTTCCACATGTTTCTACTACTACATCCTTGAAGTCAATCAATTTTTTAATCAGGGATGAGGTGGAAATTCACTCAAAGACTATAATGCTCGGTATAATAGATTATATACAGATTGTTAATAGAGAAATAGCGGTAGAAGAGGACATCATTGTATCTATAGTTGGAGGAATCATGTTGATACCTATGGAAATTGTAGGAACCATAATGTTTTGAAAAAGTGTAATAGGGACACCAATTTCTATGGATCTAGGATGGCTGATAAACAAATAGTTTAATCAGTGGATCTTCCTCCCAAAACAAACTACCAACATGGATTTTTTCAATGTTTTCTTATTGACTAGATGAAATTACTATGTACATCACCACCTACACTGTGTCATAATTGAAATCATATGGGGCATCTTCGGCACTATTGTGAGGGTGCTCCGAGGTCAGGTGTTCAGGACACTTCTCATGTTTCACATATATCTTATGGATCAGTGGTATGAAGGTAGAAGTGTACCTATTTTTAGTATAACTAAGCTAGCCATGGTGATTCTTGGAATAAGATGACTCCTCATCAAGGCCAATCTCAACAAAGAAATAATGAAAAATGGTCACGAGAGAGAAATTATATTATTCTAAGAATGTTATTGTGGATGATCAATATTGACCATTGACAGAGAGAGGTATGATTATTTTGAATTCTACCCTTATGAAAATGATGTCTGTTAAAAATGAAATCCATTAATTTATTTGATCGCATGATATTGATTTTTTTATAAGTGTTGAGATCATTCCTTATGTGTTAAAACATCAATGCCACATGGTTCAACGAGAATATCTAGCATGTGTGGGTAAATAATTTTCTATAACTATTGTTGAAAATATGTTGAAATTGGATTTATATATTCTTGAGAATGACATCTATGAAAACATCCTATTTATGGATTGGTTAAAATTGTTCTAGGATCACATCATCTGTTAAACCCGAAGGGTCATTTTAATGACTAGTGATATCATCGTGTAACTTCGTAAAGGAGGCCAGAATAAAAATGTTGGTGAAACATGTTTTTAGGCATCGTCAGTTAGAACAATCTCATACCAGGAGGTAATGTTAACATTGGAATTGATAGAGTCTATCAAAAATAGTATTTTTCTTGAGATATTTGACAGTTTTCTGATTTTTTCCCAAAAATAAATTAATCATTCCACCCACAAGAGATGTTTAACATATGATATATCTCCATAGATGGACCATTCATACTTTTCATCCATATTATTATATATAACCAGTATAATTAATGGATTTGAAGGTGTAGTTGGAAGATATGGAAAGAAAATGGTCCATTCATCCTACAAAAAAACAGTGGGAAGGACATGTCCTGTATGTTACAAAGGTTGAATGTAATCTATGATTATTTTTCTGTTATCGTAACATTTTCCAAGATATTATAATAATATATATATATACGTGTCCCTAATCATGATCATTTCAATAAATTTATGTGTTTTCAATGGTTTTCTATGATTTAATTATGCATAGGACATCACCAATTGTGGGTTTGGAGGGTGGGATTCTGGAAATAACTTTTAAGAGTAGATATGGACATTATGGGTATGTGGTGATGCCTTTTGGTCATTCAACTGCACCATCAATATATTTGGAATTTATGAATCAGATATTTTTATAAGTATCTAGCTTCTTTTTCAGTGGGGTTTTGGATGAAATATTGTCGTATTCATGGAAATGGATTGATCAAAACAAATACTTGGTGATAGTGTAGGGAATTATGAGAGATCAATGATTGTATGCCACATATTCAATGTGTGATTTTAGGATAAAAGATGTATTATTTTGTGGAAATCTAATATCTGAATGTTTTTTTACTATGGGTCCATAAAAGATAGTGGTGGTAGAATCATGGAAACCATAAACAAATTTCTTCTAGATAGCTTGATTCATTGGATTGGCTTGTTGTAACAGTTGATTTTCTCTGCGATTTCCCCTATCTAGCCTCACATAGGAATGATTTTATATGGAATATTATTACATTTCAATGGAATGATGAGTGTTATATTCCTTTTCATTATATTAATGTTAACATTACTTCAACACCATTATTGATCTTGCTGGAATCAGACATGGTTGTCACGAACCATCCTCGGGGCCCGTGTCGTGACTACCCCAAGACCGACTTCCATAGGCCAGGGGCTGGCGACTAGCACCAAAGGCGTAAATCCTGATTAAAGGAAAGGAATTGCATTTATATAAGTAAATAAACACAACAGAGTATGCATGATGAAGTAAACGCTATGTAAACTGAGTACAAAAGTAAGTGCTGAAAAGTAAATGGGCCAGAATACAAACCCAACTAGAAGTATAGTACAAGTGAAAAGGAAGGTAAAACAATTGAAATGTAAAGCAGAAACAACTGAGTCATCCTCCAGAATTCCCACCTGAAGGGTGGGTACAGATAGTCTCCTCAGCACCTCGGTTCCGTCCGTCTGCTTCGTGTACGTCACACCAGATGGTCCACCTCCAGGTACCATCCAGCTCTACCAGTCTCCACCAGAGTCAGTGATGTCCGTCGTCTGCATCCAACACAATGTTGTGCGGGCATAGCTCATGCAGGGGTGAGTATAACGATACTTAGTAGGGACCCCGAGACCCCCGAAGTTCTCCCAGAATCCACGAAGGATAAACCACAATGGAAAGATACAAACACAAAGTATCAACCGACTCTACTTAGGTATATGCCCATACATATACCTAAGTCATCAATTCCAGTTCGGCTCCAACCCCCGAGCCCAAGTACAACTCAGTCCACACAGGAAAGTACAACTTAGTCCACACATGTAATTCAAGACAATAATATCGAAGATAATGATGGAAAATCAAGACTCAGCTCACATAGGTATACTACTCATGAAGAGTGGTGGAGATGATTAGATGTATCCTCTGAATCATCTCCTATGTCGAACCCATGTAGGATCCAAGTACATTAACCATCGATGCCGAACCCACATAGGATCCAAGTACAATCATCATCACTGTCGATCCCATGGAGGATCCATGTACACTCATCCTCATTGCTGAACCCATGTAGGATCCACACACAATCGTCCTCGCTACCAAACCTACGTAGGATCCATGTACAGTCGTCCTAGTCATCGCAGTCGCATCCAGCTCTAGGGTTCCCGCTCAAAGTATGCTCATTTCCTAGAGGGTCTACTCTATGAGCCAAGGTGTTGATACATCAACTATCACGATGTCCAGATTTGATGTATCACAATGTTCTGTCTCATCAATAGGAACTCAACACGACAGACGGCACGTCAATCGGACACCCGGTCTGAGAGTTATTGGCTTTTCCATCCCAGGGTCCCGGTTGGATTCTAAGATAAAACTAACCATAACGTACTCCAGCTGCTTCCAAACCTTGAGTAGAGTAATCCAAAAAATCCATCTCACTAAGAGAAAAACAATGTGATTGACGGCACGTCATTCGGATGTCCGGTCATTAAGTTATAAGTGTTTACGCTCCACGGGCCCAGTTGGTTTCGGGCTCAAACCAACCCGACCATAGCCAAACATCACCGAAACCTCAATTGTAATATACAGAAATGACCATATCATTCCAAGGACCCCATATCAACTGACGATGCATCGATCGGAGGTCTCTAGCCCAAGATATGGGCATTTGAACGATCCTGGCCTGAAAATATGGGGTTTGGGCCCTATCCGACCTGGCCCAATACCCCCTTGTTTGGCCCAAACCGGGTCAACCGGACCAGGTTCCAGGTCCGAACCAGCCCGGCGGGGCGCGTCCTGCAGTCGTGGCTCGTTGTTGGCTGAGCAGGGCGCAAAGGGGGGCACCGCCCCCTTGTCTCCAAAACGGCAGACCTATGGGTTCCGTCGTTGGGATCTGTCGGGGGGGTTTCACCCCCCCCCCCCCATTTTCTGAAACGACCGTCTGAAAATGCCGGCCTTGTTATAACTGCGGGACCCCTTTGTGTCCCGCCTCCAGGTGACGCTGGAGGCCGGCTCAGCCGCCCGCCCCTTTGAAGACCGCCACAGCCTTAGGTCTCAGCTCTTGTCTGGCCGGCGCGGCGCAACGGCGCCGCAACCTCCATCGCGGCCCGCCCTGGTAGCGGCCCCTTGAATCTTCGGCGCGGCGCGATGGTGCCTCGTCCCTCCTCTGTGGCCTGCTCATGGTCACGGCATCCTTCGGCCTCCCCATCATGGTGCGACAGCGCCGCACACCCTCGTCGTGGCCCGCTCAGGCTGCGGTCCTCTTCATTCTCGCGCGGTGCAACGGAACCGTGCCGCCTTCTCCACAATGATCAACAATGATTAGAAATATAAGGGGAGGAGGATCGTTTTTCTTTGTGCGGTCTGATATCCTCCCGTTATGATGATAAAAATCATCCAAAAATTTAATCAATGAAGGTTGAATAAAAACATGAATAATTAACCCCTACCCCGAAGGAAGTCCGCGGTTGTCAAGCGTCACGGACTATGGCGTCGTTTATGTAGTCATCGTTGTCTCCTCCCTTGTCACGGAGGAAGAAAAGGATGGAGAAAACTGAAACTGCTGAATCAACATTCTTTGTTAGAGAATTGGCGTTCTTCATTGAAGATAATGTTCTTCAAAATAGAAAGTTTCTCTCTCCCAAATTCCCTCAAACAACAAAACTGGCCAAAATAAAATAAGACCTCTCCTTATTTTGTTAATTTTCCAGACATTCAAATTTATAAAATTCAAACACATAACTCAATTAATTGATTAAGTGTGTTGGAATGATTTAATGTGGTAAAGTGGGGATAGGAGAAGTCACCCCATTAATTACAAGGAGTTTAATGGGGTTTTAGAGAATGTGAAAGGTTGGGGATCATGCGAGCCCCACCTCACCTTTATCCTCACATGGGTAGTTAGGGTTCCAATGGTTCCCACCCTAACTTCCCCATGTAGGATAAAACCACCTACGTTAGGAATAAAATTATACCACAAATTTTATTCACCTTTTTATTTAAACCACATTTTTAACAACTCCACCAAAGAAAACAGGTCTTCGGTAAAGGTCCTCTTAAGCAGTTATCGGCGTTGCGGTTCCATCGGTGCCCTCAGATTTCAATTCCGAGCACTGTTTCAAAAGATAGAAAAACTCGCTCGTTCGTTCACAGAATGTACCCGAGCTAAACTTCGCAAATTGTTTCCGGGAACACCGGGCCTCAGATTCAGGTGCCGTCAGAAACAGCGTATTCGTAAAATCCCAAAGAATTTAAGAGAAGGAATTTCCTTGAAATTTACGAGTCTTTACATTACTCCCACCTTAGGTATTTACATCCCCGTAAAGATACATCATAATCCAGGGAAAAAAATGAGGGTACTCTGCACGCATCTGAGCCTCCCACTCCCATGTTCTCTCCTGGATGTTCTCATGCTACAACTTAACGCGCACTAGAGGAAATGACTGTCCATGTAGGACCCGCTCCTATAGATCCTCGATCTCCACCGGATCCTCCGCAAATGTCACCCTGTCATCGAAGTGCAGCTCTCCATGATCAATGATATGCATTGGGTCGTGCACGTATCTCCTTAGCAGAGATATGTGGAAGACGTCGTGCACCGGTGCAACTGAGGTGGAAGAGGCAGGTGATAAGCCACCTTACCTATCCTGGTGAGAACATAGAATGGTATGATGAAGTGCAGAGATAACTTGCCACCCCGTCCAAATCTCTGTAGTCCACATCGAGGTGAGACCCATAAGAAAACGTGGTCGCCATCCTAGAACTCTAGTGGTCTCCACCTCCTATCAGCAAAAGACATATGTCGGCTCTGTGTAGTCCTTATTCACTCCTGGATGATCTGCACCATCTCCGTCGTTGCCTAGATCATCTTTGGTCCTACAAGTGTTGACTCCGCTGGGTCTGTCCAGCACTGAGTTGATCTGCATGTTTGGTCGTACAATGCCTCGTATGGTGTCATCCCGATGGTGGAGTGGTAGCTGTTGTTGTACGCAAACTCCACCAGGGGTAGGTGATCTCCCCAGCTGCGACCAAAGTCAAGGACACATGCACGGAGCATGTCCTGGAGAGTCTGAATGGTCCTCTCTGTTTGGCCATCCACCTGGGGGTGGAAGGTGGTGCTCAGGTGTAGCTGCGTCCCAAATGCCTCCAGCAACCCCTTCCAAAGCCGAGAAGTAAAGTGAGTGTCTCGATAGGAGATGATAGACGATGTCACACCATGAAGCTACACGATCTCTTGAATATAGAGGTGTCCCAATCCCTCCACTAAGCCCTACTCTCTAATAGGCATGAAATGGGCCGACATGGTGAGTCGGTCGACTATCAACCATATGGAGTCGTGTCTTATGGATTTATGTGGAAGCCTTGTCACGAAATGCATAGATATCCCATCCCACTTCCACTCCGGGACCTCTAAGGGTTGTACCAAGCCTGTTGGTTCCTGGTGCTCTTCCTTCACCTAATGGCAGGTGAGGCATCATGTAACGAACTCTGCCACAACCTTATTCATACCTTCCCACTAGTGTTGACATCTGAGATCCCAGTACATCTTCACTACTCCTTGATGTACGGCTAATGGGGAAGTGTGAAACTCTCTCAGCACCTCCTCCTGTAACGCAATTGGTACCATGGTACGTCCTCTGAAGAGGATGATCTTCTCCCCACCATCGGAAAATCCATAAGGTGCCATACCTAAGGATATCTAAGCACGTCACGCCTCACAATCAACATCCCCACTTTGTGCCTCTCTAACCTGCTGAAGTAGTAGAGGAGTAACTATGAGTGACTGTAGAAAGGATGCCACATCTCTATCCACAAAGAATATCTGCAAAGCAGCTAACTGCTCTATTGCCTCTCCAAGTAGCTGAATGCCCGATCTCCTACTGAGAGAATCAGCTACTACGTTCCCCTTTCAAGGAGTATAGAATATCTAAAATTCATAGTCCTAGAGAAACATTATCCATCACCACTGTCTCAGGTTCAGGTCCTTCTTCGAGAAGATGTACCTGAGACTCTGGTGGTGAGAGTAGACTGTAAAGAACTCGCCCATCAGATCATGCCGCCACATCGTTAAAGCGAAGACCACTGCTGCTAACTCCAGGTCATGGGTAGTGTAGTTCTGCTCGTGCTACCTCATCTATCGTGATCCATAAGAGATCAGTACCCGTTCCTGCATCAGGACACACCTGAGTCCAGTCCCTGATGCATCATAGTAAACTACATACCCTACGACCTCCTCTGGTAGCCTCAAGATGGGTGCAATGGTCAATCTCTGTATCAGCTCCTGGAAGTTAAACTGACATCTATCTGGCCACATAAAGGGTTTCCCTTTCTTCGTCAAAGTTGAAAGTGGTGCTGCAACTATGGAGAAATTTTCCACAAATCTCTGATAGTACCCAGCCAGACCTAGGAAACTTCGCACCTCCATCACGCTCCTGTGTGGCTCCCAAGCTAGCACTTCCTCAATCTTCGCAGGATCCACCACATCTCTAGCCTCATATATGATGTGCCCCAAGAAGTGGACCTCTCAAATCCAGAAGTGACACATAGAGAGCTTACCATATAGATGGTGCTCTCGTAGTGTATCCAGTACAACCCGAAAGTGGTAGGCGTGCTCCTCCTCAGTAGTCAAGTAAATCAATATGTCTTCGATGAAGACTATGAAAAATTGATCAAGGTAAGGCTGGAAGATCATGTTCTTGAGACTCATGAACACTGCTGGAATGTTGGTTATGCTGAATGGCATAACCAAGAACTCATAGTAGACATACCGACACCTGAAGTATTTCTTCTGCATATCCTCGTCTCGAACACTAAGCTGATGATAGCCTGACCTGAGGTCTATCTTCAAGAACCATCGTGCTCCCTAGAGCTGATCGAAGACGTCATCAATCCTCAGAAGTGGATACATGTTCTTCATGGTCACCTAGTTCAGCCGACGGTAGTCGACACATAGTCGCAATATCCAGTCCACATTCTTGGTGAAAAAAATCGTGGAAGCCCAGGGTGAAACACTGGGTCGGATGAATCCCTTGCCCTACAAGTCCTCCAGCTGTACTCGTAGCTCACGAACCTCAACGGGTGCCATTCGATATGCTGGGGTAGATATCGGGGATGTCTCGGGGAATAGTTCAACATAGAAGTCTACCTATCTACGAGGTGGTAGTCTTGGAACATCGTCAAGAAAAACATCCACATACTGATCCACCACAATAGGAAATATCGGACTCCGCACATCAATCGCTCCAAGGATGAGACTAGCCAACTGATGTGTGATAGGTTGTCTCCTCCTCCGCAAAGTCCATCTTGCGCTGCAAGGGTTTCCTTCTCGCCGGGAAGGTAAACCCGGTCCCATCCATGCGGATACACTGCACACTGCCACTAATATAGTCGATCTGAGCATGAACTGTAGAAAACCAATCCATGCCCAATATGACATCGTAAGGCCTCGACGCCACTACAAGAAGATCCCTGCCGAAACTCTCACCTCATAGAGTATGCTCACACTGCCAGCACTAGTGTGTAATCGTCGAGTCTGCACCCGTAGGAGTATATAGCTATAAGGATCGAGCCAACGACTCCTTCAGAATATCTGAGCACCGAACAAGGGTAGCGTCAATAAAAGAATGACTCTCTCTTATGTCTATAATAATTACAACAAGGGTGTAGTAGACACAGATAATAACTCGTATCATCTCAGGTGCGACATGGTCATAGGCCTCGACGGCTTGGAGTAGAGCCTTCCTCTGTCTGCCAACTCCTTGTGGTCGGGGTGGTCCTCCTGGTGGTGGTGGTGGTAGAGCCTCAAAGCGTCGCCCACCACCTGCTGCTCGGCCAGCTCCTTTGCCTCATCCGCCTGCTCCCTATGGACCGCCACGACCGAACCTCTACCTCTGCCTGGGTAGTCCCTCAACCATCTGCTTCTCCTCTGCATGGTGGGCCGGGCAGTTATGAGCCATGTGCCCCTTACCGCCGCATGCATAGCAATGTCTGCCTCTCGAATGACTGGCTCTACTGTGTGTGCCCCATACCTCTGAACCAGTATCCTGAGATCGCCCATCTGATGGTCTGGTCTGTTTGGACCTCTACGACATCTGTCTACTTACGACTGCAGAAGACTCCGCTACGTGTCACCCTATAGTAGGCATCGCTGCTGATGTAGGCTCAGCAAGAAAGCTCTCTACAAGAAGGGCTCACTCCAGTACTCCTGCCAGCATCGGAATTCTGAGGGAGATCATTGATGCCCTGATCTCATGCCTCAGTCCTGGCTCAAAGGTCTAGGCCTGGAAGAATAGGTCCCATACCATGCCTGTGGAGTAGTGCGAGAGTTTGGTAAACCTCACTGAATACTGGGCTACTGTCATGCTGCCCTGCCGCAGCTGTAGTAACTCATGAATGCGCACCGCACAGAGGTTGGTTGGAACGAACTCTGAGTGAAAGATGCTCTCAATGTCTGTCCAAAGTAGTGATGCCTCGTCGGGCACCTAGAGCATCAGACTACACCATCTACCTACTACTGCGTGCAGGATACTCGCCGCAAGGATCACCATGAGGTCAGTTGGTGTCCCTACTAATCTGAAGACTCAGACGATAACCTCCAGCCATTCCAAGGCTGCCTGAGGGTCCGTCTCTCCACAGAACCTGGGCAGCCTCTGATGCTGAAACTCATGCAGTGCACTCAGGCAACCTGCACTCTCATCTGCTGGTGTAACACCCCGAGATTTTATGAAAAATATTCTTTTTAATTTCATTAATGTCTTGTGTTGTACAATACACCAAAAGGAGCGTTCACAACACGCATCATTGACTTTCCTTGGATTACACACAATCACAACCTTCCTCGATAGCATGTGTAGTACGCAATACCGAGTTTCACTAAACAACGATATGCTATTAAAATATTATTAAAACTAGCCGTTATGAATAGTAATAAACACTTATTGAAATTTTTTAAATTTAGTTTTCAAAATGGACTTTATTTTTGGATTCGGAATATCGAAATTAGCTTAGGGTGAAATTTTGATACTTTTCGGATAACTTTCATTTTCTGATGAATAGTGAAAATTACTAAATTTTAATTAAAATCAACCTTTTTAATCAAAATAATTAATAGTGATAAATTATTAATTTGAGTGGTTTTAAAGTATATTTAGAGTATATTTTTACAATTTAATACAATGTTGGTCATTGGATGTAATTTCACATTTAAACCATACATAAACAAGTGTCAATCTTTTGATAGTTATTATCTCTTAAGAACACGCTATATGTTTTGACGACGGGAATTAATTTTTAAATTAATTAATGCAACTGATATGTTTTGAATTTGGTAAAATAGACATCATTTTTGAGTTCATAATATCAAATATAGCTTAGACCTAATTTTTGGTATTTTTCTGGAAACTTTCATTTTTTGATGAATAGTGAAACCACTAAGTGGTAGTTAAAAAAATGAATTTTTCATAAAACTTAATTTTACCGCTTCTGTGAGTGGAATTTCAAAAATCCGAGAGACACGGTTGATGTCAGTAAGTAAAATGTGGTTCAATGAGATGAAAATAATTTTTGGTGAATAGTAACTTTTTACTTTTTTTACCACGGTTAAAAGTAAATAGGGTAATTAAGGGTAAAAATGATATTATTATTACCCTAACACATGTCCTAATTCTATTGGATAAGTGTAATTCAACAAAAAATAACTTTAGGAATAAAATATGATCATTTAGGGCCACTTGGATTAGATTAGGACATTTATTATTAATTTATTTAAAGAAGGGTTAAAATAGTTAAAATCAAAGTTTAATAAGTAAATAATTTTTAATATAGGGTTATAAATAAAATAAATTCGACTATAAATATTCATTAGAAATATAAATAGATTTCATACATAATGATATTTTATTTTTAATTTTTAGACATTAAATAATTTAATTTATTTATGACATAAAGATGATGTAGTAATTATCTTATTAATGAAATATTGACATAATTGATGTTATAAATACCCAAATAAATGTAATTTGAGACTTTTTATGAATTCCACTAATTTTATAGGTTAATATGACATGTTAATATTGATTTAATTAACTTTTTTCGAACTAATCATTCTGTTATGATTTTCAAAAAAATCAATTACTAAATAGTGTCAAAATTGACATAAAATAGTTTTTTAAAAAAATATTATATTATTAATTGTTATTTTATTCCTAAAAATATAAGGTTCGGCCAAATGAATTATATAAGGTTATATATATTAATCATAAACAACTTTGGGTTCGTTTGGCTTCTTATAGTAAGTTTATTAACCTTATAGTGTAAGAACACAAAAAGACGCGGTAAAAGTAAAATTATCTAACTTAAAGTTAAATATAAATGATAAGGTTAAAATAGGAACCTAGACTTCTATAAATTCTATTGGATGAGATTATTTCGACCCATCCCCACCGTAGCTTCTAAATAAATCAATTTGGAGCTATTTAAAATAGAATTTGGCTTTATAATAAAATAATATTTTTTGTTATTCCAAAGGTGCCCCTCTCCTCCCTTATAAAAGGGCACCTCCTCCCTCTCTTCCTCACACCACTTTGAGCCTTCATGCTCGGCCAACCCCTACCAAATTCTATTCTCCACTTCCCTAGAAACATCCTAGAGGCTCTGGTATTCCTCAAAGACCAATTTTAGTGCCCTAAAAGGAGATCTCAAAGAGGCGCTTCAAAGAAGAGGTAATGTCCGTTACCGATTCATTCATCTTTATTTCTTATTCCACTTCTTCTTTAGTTGTTTCATCGTGAATTCATAACATCAATATCACTCATACACTGATATGTTATTATAAGTATGAAACAACCCTATTTCACTATCTATCCATCCTACGGAAAATGAAATCATCGCGCGTGCGTACGTACGGAATACCGTCTCCACGCCGTGGTGTAATCTATTTTCCACCACCACCTTACTTGGATGGGTATAATGGTGTAAATAATAACTATATATGATTATTTTAAAGTGATATTGATTCTTAAATAGTATACATACACTCCAATACAGTCCTACGATCATGAGAACAATATCATCGCTCCTGCGTACGTACGGACTACCGTCTCCACGAGGCGATGAGATTCATTCTACACGTTAACCATCCATGAATTATTATAAAGTATATATTATAAGTAATAATGAAATATATGACATAATAATGATACTGGATTTATGTGTATATATATGTATGTCATGTACTTAATTCCATTCAACTCAATAAGGGAACGAAAACAGCGTTCATGCGTATGTACGGCATACCGTCTCTATGAACGGTGTATTTCTTTCCATTTACTGATCTATTATACATATGTATATTCTGAATATATATTATATATAAATCATGTTTTACATTCTGTATTTAAGTAATCATTATCTAAGTAATCATATGAAGAATTACAAGTTAAAACACGAACGACAAATGAGACGATTTTACCCAAAACGCTCTTTAACATGGAATTTACAAAAGAACGGGTAATATAAAGTCATAAGTGAACCATATATGATATCATAACAATGAGTATGATTCTGGAATAAATCAATGACATTATATAAATCATTATAAAGAAGGTTCGGACAGTTACGAAGCAAATCAGACCTATGGTAAAGGAAAATCTCGCAATCTCAATTTTTATCTGAGATTGTTTATACTTCAGAATTTACTGGGGAATATTTATCATCCACATCCATGTTTCCTCAATATGTAATATTTATGTACTTCTACAATAGTTTATATCCAATTTTACTCTTTTGTGAGTTTTTAGTAAAAGATATGAAAGGAATCTTTTGTTGTTTTTCGTACGAGGTACTTTTTGACTTTTCCGACAAAAGTACGAGAATAATGTTTTCTTTTAACTTATACAGGATGAATGGATTTTTAAAACATTATTTCCAAGAAGCTTCCCTTACAAGTTTTCAAGTTTATTTTTAATCAACTTCTTTTAGTTTAGAATTGTATGACATGTTAATAAAGGAAAAGTGTTTTTGAAGTAGAAAGGATATTTTCCTCAAGAATGGAGTTCAAGCGTTTTATCAAAATTATTTTCCATCTAAAATAATAAAGTTTTATGTTTCTATCCCTATTATTAAAATGATTTGATTATGTTGTAATGGAATTATTTTTATTAATTCCTTTATCTTATATGAGTTATTTTATGATGTCACGATGTTTAAGATTCCCATTTTTATTACATGGGTTATGTTATGATGTATGGTTTATGATTTTGTGGCACACATAAGAATGGTATAATTATGATACGGGTGGGACCTATATCTCCCTCCAATTCATTGGGTAAAGATTTTATATCTCATGAGATAGACATGGATGGAACGGCAGGTTAAACCGGTTCAGTGAAACAGGACTAGAACAAGGAGTGAACTCGGTTCAGAAATGGACTTTGTCCGTTAAGATAGTCTTGGCAATGAGTCTTGACTTCTAAGAAATGATTCTCTATGATTATGTGTGTATACCACAATGTTTCATGTTCTATGATATGATTATTGTTATTAAATTTCACTACTATGATTCATCCCATGTTATGAAATTATGATTTCTTTTGTAGGTTAAGATTTCGAAAAGTTATTTTCTTATGTATATGATGTGATTGATATTTATTTTGTTTACCCTTACTGAGCATTTGAGCTCACCCTTTTATGATTTATTTTCCCAAGGATATAAAGAATGGTTTTAGGTAAAAAAAGAAGATCTTAATGGGATATGTTGAAGATCTTTCACCACGATTAGAAGATTATATTCTGAGTTTCCAAAGACACTAAACTATTACGGTCCTTGTGTGTGTGTGTTTTTTTTATGTACTAAGTATTCTGAAAAAGTAATGTAATGTCAATGTACGTCAAGCTTAGGGTCTCTACAGTTGGTATTAGAGGAATGGTTTAGTCAACCTTTGGAAACTAGGATGTGAGAACTTTAGTGAGATCCCTAGAGATATATCTAAGGTATGTCTAAGGATGTCCCTAAGGTGATGTATAAGTATAGGTTATAGTACTAGAATTATGGAAACCCAAGATGTTAGATATTGAAGTTACTCCCCCTTTATTATATTGTTTTCCCAAGCGTGATGTTTGCCTCTCACACTATTCTTTTTGGGTTTTAGATAATGGCTGGAACCTGAAAGAACTGTGTTGATCAATGTAATGGACAATGCAATGATTTTCCTCCTGAAGCAACAAATGTTATGGGAGATGGAGTGCAAAATCTTATTGTTATACTTACACAAGCTATGAATCATTCTGGACTTCCAAATGAGCAGAGAAGGGAACAATATTCTATTGAGTCCTTCATGAGGCAACGTCCACCTTCATTCAGCGGGTCTTCTGATCCACTTGTTGCTGAACAATGGATTAGTACTACCGAAAAGATATTTTCAGTTCTTTAATGTTATGAACATGATACTTTCATCTTAGAAGTGTATCATTTGGAAGGTGATGCTCATCAATGGTGGAATCGTATCAAGAATACGAGGCCAAGAGACGAAATTGAGTCCATGGAATGGGACGAGTTCAAGAACTTATTTTTCAATAAGTACTTCCCTCGTATTCTTCGAACAAAGATGGAGAAGGAGTTTCTTGAACTAAATCAATAGGATGATGAATATGTTGGTATATACGAAGCGAATTTTTCAAGGCTTTCAAGGTATGCATCTGGATTTATCATCCAACCTGAAAGTAAAGTTGATCGATTCTTCAGTGTCTTAAAACCAAATCTTCGAAGGGCATTAGCTATAAGAGACTTCAGTAGCTATGAAGAAATTTTGTGTTGTGCTATCAAGGTAGAAATGGAAGTTGGTGTTACTTATCCATCTCATAGTTTTGACAAGAAACGAAAGATGGAGTTCAAGGAGAAATCTCAGAATAATGGTGAAAAGAAGATGAATGTTTCCTTATGCTCAAAGTGTGGAAAGAAGCATGGTGGAGATTGTCTTAAAGGGACAAGTAAATGTTTCAAATGTGGAAAGGAAGGTCATCGGGCATTTGAATGCTGCAATGATGGGAAGAAGATGTCAAATGATGCAAACAAAGGAAGGGATACACAGAATGAACCTACTACACTTCAATGCTTCAAGTGCTAGGAAATGGGGCATTATGCTAATAAATGCCCTAATCCAAGGGTTAGTGATGATCGACATGACCAACCACTTAAGGCAAAGGACAAAGGGAAGTCATATGTGATCACTATTGGCGATGTTGAATATGAAAACAATGTGATGGAATGATTAAGTGTTTATGTAATGGGATTCCAAAATAATGTTGTATATAGTATCGGGGAATATTGGAATATTTATGTATTGGTCTATTGTGGTGTTCAATGGTACCGGTAACCATAGAATGTGATTGAGATATTTTTGAAAAAAAAGATGATATGCGCATAATGAAAGGAAAACGAGAAAATGAAATGTTTTACCGTATTCATGAGCTCATGACTGATATAAGGAGAAGGTTATATCATGGTTTGAGTATATAGAATTTTTGGATTTTGGTATCTGGAAAGAGTTAACTTTTGACTGCATTAATGTTTTCACTAAGGTTCAATGGGTATTAATTCATCAAGAGAATACATGATTAAGGTATTCACATGTTTGTAATTTGACCAACAAGATATATCTTATGATATATTGGGGATAAATGACGGCATTCACGTGATTGTTATGTGACATTTCAAGTAATCATTTTCTTTATACTATGAGCTTGGACCAAAGTATTTTAGATAAGCCTAAAGATTGGAATGGATTATGTTGGACATAAGTTAGTATTGTTTAAGGATAGAAGTTTTTTCGATATTATTGATGGGATGTTATAGTAATATAGTTTTAGAAAAAGGACAACCTGCAGGGTGGGCGACAACCCATTGCGTCAGACAAGGCTGTGGGAATCGAACCCACAACCGAAGTGCAACTGGCCTTTATCGCCTACCACTGGCCTACAGGAAGTCCCTGTTTAATAGAAACTAGTTTTATTATATTAAGCAGTATGATATATGAATTATAAGTCCATTTTAGGAACCATATATGATTAATCTCACTATAGATGGACTTATGTATTTTTTGATAAATTTTCTAACCTTTTGTTTCAGACAGATGGAATGACCCATCATTCTATCACATGATCTACTAACACATCACGAATGACAAATTAAACTTCATTTAATTAAGGGATGAATTGGAAACTGTTAAATTCATGAACAACAATGAGATTATACCAAAATCATGTAAGTATTTATTTTAATTCATCAACTTTAGGGAAATGATCTTGAAAACCAAAAATGTTGTCTTAGTGACCTTATATCCGATGAATTAGATGGTACCTTAGATCATCACAAATCTATGGCTTTGTGATTGTTGGCTTTTTCATAGCCATGTTCTCTACCACTCTCTATCAGAACATGATGGTTAGATTTCTCTTCCATATCCATATTTTCACCTATGTGGAAGCCCAGTGATGAGTTTATTTGGGTAACCGTTACGTTTCATACTTTTGTTTTTATTGATTGGTGTTGGTATTCTTTTTTACGATGTGGGTTTCTATTAAAGAAACATTCGTGTAGTAAACCATTTATAACATCGACGAATTTCGAGGGCGAAATTCATTTTAAGGGGGGTAGAATGTAACACCCCGAGATTTTATGAAAAATATTCTTTTTAATTTCATTATTGTCTTGTGTTGTACGCTACACCAAAAGGAGCTTGCACAACACGCATCATTGACTTTCCTTGCATTACACGTAATTGCAACCTTCCTCGATAGCGTGTGTAGTATGCAATACTGAGTTTCACTAAACAACGATATGGTATTAAAATATAATTAAAACTAGCCGTTATGAATAGTAATAACCACTTTTTGAAATTTTTTAAATTTGGTTTTCAAAATGGACTTCATTTTTGGATTTGGAATATCAAAATTAGCTAAGGGTGAAATTTTGGTACTTTTCAGATAACTTTCATTTTCTGATGAATAGTGAAATTACTAAATTTTAATTAAAAACAACCTTTTTGATCGAAATAAATAATATTGATAAATTATTAATTTGAGTGGTTTTAAAGTATATTTTGAGTATATTTTTACAATTTAATATAATGTTGGTCATTGGATGTAGTTTTACATTTAAACCAGACATAAACAAGTGTCAATCATTTGATAGTTATTATCTCTTAAGAACACGCTATATGTTTTGATGACGGGAATTAATTTTTAAATTAATTAATGCAACTGATATGTTTTGAATTTGGTAAAATAGACATCATTTTTGAGTTCATAATATCAAATATAGCTTAGGCTTAATTTTTGGAATTTTTCTGGAAACTTTCATTTTTTGATGAATAGTGAAACCACTAAGTGGTAGTTGAAAAAATGATTTTTTCATAAAACTTAATTTTACCGCTTCTGTGAGTGGAATTTCAAAAATTTGAGAGACACAGTTGATGTTAGTAAGTAAAATGTGATTCAATGAGATGAAAATAATTTTTGGTGAATAGTAATTTTTTACTTTTTTTACCACGGTTAAAAGTAAATAGGGTAATTAAGGGTAAAAATGATATTATTATTACCCTAACACATGTCCTAATTCTATTGGATAAGTGTAATTCTACCAAAAACAACCTTAGGAATAAAATATGATCATTTAGGCCCACTTGTATTAGATTAGGACATTTATTATTAATTTATTAAAAGAAGGGTTTAAATAGTTAAAATCAAAGTTTAATAAGTAAATCATTTTTAATATAGGGTTACACAAAAGATAAATTCGACTATAAATATTCATTAGAAATATAAAAATATTTCCTACATAATGGTATTTTATTTTTAATTTTCAGACATTAAATAATTTAATTTATTCATGACACAAAGATGATGCAGTAATTATCTTATTAATGAAATATTGACATAATTGATTTTATAAATACCCAAATAAATGTAATTTGAGACTTTTTATGAATTAAACTAAAATTATAGGTTAATATGATATGTTATTATTGATTTAATTAACTATTTTCGAACAAATCATTCTGTTATGATTTTCACCAAAATCAATTACAAAATAGTGTCAAAATTGACATAAAATAGTTTTTAAAACAAATATTATATTATTAATTGTTATTTTATTACTAAAAATATATGGTTCGGAAAAATGAATTAGATAAGGTTATATATATTAATAATAAACAACTTTGGGTTCTTTTGGCTTCTTATAGTAAGTTTATTAACCTTATAGTGTAAGAACACAAAAAGACACGGTAAAAGTAAAATTATCTAACTTAAAGTTAAATATAAATGATAAGGTTAAAATAGGAACCTAAACTTGTCTAAATTCTATTGGATGAGCGTATTTCGACCCATACCCACCTTAGCTTCGACATAAATCAATTTGGAGCTATTTAAAACCGAATTTGGCTTTATAATAAAATAATATTTTTTGTTATCCCAAAGGTGCCCCTCTCCTCCCTTATAAAAGGGCACCTCCTCCCTCTCTTTCTCACACCACATTGAGCCTTCAAGCTCGTCCAACCCCTACCAAATTCTCTTCTCCACTTCCCTAGAAACATCCTAGAGGTTATGGTCTTCCTCAAAGACCAATTTTAGTGCCCTAAAAGGAGATCTCAAAGAGGCGCTTCAAAGAAGAGGTAATGTCCATTACCGATTCTTTCATCTTTATTTCTTCTTCCACTCCTTCTTCTTTAGTTGTTTCATCATGAAGTAATAACATCAGTATCACTCATATACTGATATGTTATTATAAGTTTTAAACAACCCTATTTCACCATCTATCCATCCTACGGAAAATGAAATCACCGCGCGTGCGTACGTACGGAATACCGTCTCCACGCCGTGGTGTAATCTATTTTCCACCACCACCTTACTTGGATGGGTATAATGGTGTAAATAATAACTATATATGATTATTTTAAAGTGATATTGATTCTGAAATAGTATAAATACACTCCAATACATTCCCACGATCATGAGAATGATATCATCGCTCGTGCGTACGTACGGACTACCGTCTCCATGAGGCGATGAGATTCATTCTCCACGTTAACCATTCATGAATGATTATAAAGTATATTTAATAAGTAATCATGAAATATATGAAATAATAATGATACTGGATTTATGTGTATATATATGTATGTCATCTACTTAATTCCATTCAACTCAATAAGGAAACGAAAACAGCATTCATGCGTACGTACGGCCTACCGTCTCCATGATCGGTGTATTTCTTTCCATTTACTGATCTATTATATATATGTATATTCTGAATATATATTATATATAAATCATGTTTTAAATTATGGATTTAATTAATCATTATCTAAGTAATCATATAAATAATTACAAGTTAAAACACGAACGATAAATGAGACGATTTTACCCAAAACGCTCTTTAACATGGAATTTACAAAAGAACGGGTAATATAAAGTCATAAGTGAACCATATATGATATCATAACAATGATTATGATTCTAGAATAAGTCAATGACATTATTTAAATCATTATATAGGAGGTTCGGACACTTACGAAGCAAATCGGACCTATGGTATGGGAAAATATCGCAATCTCAATATTTATCCGAGGTTGTTTATACTTCAGAATTTACTGGGGAATATTTAACATCCACATCCATGTTTCCTCAATATGTAATATTTATATCCTTCTACAATAGTTTATATCCAATTTTACTCTTCGGTGTGTTTTTAGTAAAATATATGAAAGGAATCTTTTGTCATTTTTCGTACGAGGTACTTTTTGACTTTTCCGACAAAAGTACGAGAAGAATGTTTTCTTTTAACTTATATGGCATGACTGGATTTTTAAAACATTATTTCCATGAATCTTCCATTACAAGTTTTCAAGTTTATTTTTAATCAACTTCATTTAGTTTAGAATTGTATGACATGTTAAGAAAAGAAAAGTGTTTTTGAAGTAGAAAGGATATTTTCCTCAAGAATGGAGTTCAAGAGTTTTATCAAAATTATTTTCCATCTGAGATAATAAAGGGTTCTGTTTCTATCCCTATTATTACATTGATTTTATTATGTTGTGATGGAATTATTTTTATGAATTCCTTTATCTTATATGAGTTGTTTTATGATGTCACGATGTTTAAGATTCCCATTTTCATTACATGGGTTATGCTATGATGTATGGTTTATGATTTTGTGGAACACATAAGAATGGTATCATTATGAGACTGGTGGGACCTATATCTCCATCCAATTCATTGGGTAAAGATTTTATATCTCATGAGATAGACATGGCTGGAACGGCAGGTTAAACCAGTTCAGTGAAACAAGACTGGAACGAGGATTGAACTCGGTTCAAAAATGGACTTTGTCCGCTAAGATATTCTTGGAAATGAGTCTTGACTACTAAGAAATGATTCTCTATGATTATGTGTGTATGACACAAAGTTTCATGTTTTAAGTTATGATTATTGTGATTACATTTCACTACTATGATTTGTCCCATGTTATGAAATTATGATTTCTTTTGCAGGTTAAGATTTCCAAAAGTTATGTTCTTATGTATATGATGTGATTGATATTTCTTCTGTTTACCCTTAATGAGCATTTGATCTCACCCTTTTATGTTTTCTTTTCCCCAGGATACAAAGAAAGGTTTTAGGTAAAAAAAGAAGATCTTAATGAGATTTGTTGAAGATCTTTCACCACTATTAGAAGATTGTATTCTGAGTTTCCAAAGACACTAAACTATTACGGTCCGTGTGTGTGTGTGTTTTTTGTTATGTACTAAGTATTCTGCATAAGTAATGTAATGTTAATGTACGTCAAGCTTAGGGTCTCTACAGCAGGGGATAGTGGCATCGGTGGCTCAGCAGGTAGAGGTACCGCCGAAGCCTCCGCTATAATGGGGCCCTGCACCGAGGCCTCGTAACTCAGTGGGTTGCCATCTCACACAAAGATAGGAACCCTAGCTATCTACCATCGTGGGGCCATCCTGAAAAGAAACAGTTGCACCATGGTTAATACAGTATACCTGGTGAGATGACACAAAGTAATCACAAAGAAAACTTTTGAAACACACATGTAATCAATGTTTTTGTGCACTAAGTGGGAAATTAGAAGTCAGGGTCCTGGTGTCTGGATTCATCGGCCGCCGCACCAACACTGGACTCCCTGGACTAAAAACCTCATTCAGTACCCTTTACACTATTACTTAATAGAAGACATATCCTACCTTTGATACCAATTTGTCACGACCCATCCTCTGGGGTCGTACCATGACTACCCCAAGCCCTCCTTCCATAGGTTAGGGGCTGGAGACTAGCACCAAAGGTGTAAATCCCGATAAAAGTGAAGGCATTGTCATTATATAAGTAAAAAAACACAATAGAGGACGCAAGATGAAGTAAACGTTAAGTAAACTGAATACCAAATTAAGTGCTGAAAAGTAAATGGGCCAGAATACAAACCCAACTAGAACTACAGTACAACTGAAAAGGAAGGTACAATAGCTTAAAAGTAAATTAGCAACCACAGTGTTATCCTCTAGAATTTTCACCTGATGGGTGGGTACAGATAGTCTCTTTAGCACCTCGGGACCGTCCGTCTTCTCTGTGTACATCACACCAGATGGTCCACCTCCGGGTACCTTACAGCTCTACCAGTCTCCACTAGAGTTAGTGATGTCCATCTTCTGCATCCAACACAACATAATGCAGGCATATCCCATGCAGGGGTGAGTATAACGATACTCAGTAGTGACCCCGAGACTTCCGAAGGTATGACAACCCTTCTTTTATTACAAACTTAAACATGATTTATTACATAAAACTTCACTTGATACAACAAATAAGATCGGGAGGTTTGGTGTCTTTGGGGATTAGGATCATTAAATAAAAACATAAAACATGAAATACAATATATTTATTGAAAACATCCTTTACATGACCACTACATTCCTTCATATTTTCATTACAAGGGATAACCTGAGGACATGGATAAGAAAAGGGTGAGCTATAAAGCCCAGTAAGGGAGTACACAAGGAATAACATGAGGAGTAAAATACATGTTAGAAAATAGGCATATCAATAGAGAATAAGAAAAACATGAACATAAAGTCATGATAAAGAATGATAATCATAACATGGAAATGTGGCAACAACACTTTACATGGAATTAGCATGAGACAAGACTCATTGCACATGGGGAATGAGTAAATCCTCATTGCACATAAAGCATGAGTAAAACCTCGTTTCAAATGAATTATCATGAGTAAACACTCATTGAACATGACGTATCATGATACTATACTTTACCCAATGCATTGGAGCTCTATAAGGGCACACCCTTCTTAAACATTTTATTTCATGCATAAGTGTGCCACATGGATCATAAAACATGGACTCATAAAACATAATCATTTATTCCATGATAAAGGAATGTTTAATTCATACATGAAACTTTATAATCAATAAGTAAATGTGAATAAATTTGAATGCCATTGATTGAGAAATGGGTATGGTATTCACTACACAACGACATTGGCATAGAAAATCGGTGCGATTTCGGCAGCATAACAACGTGACATAAGAATTCATAAAAATGGTTGATGAGAGAGAAAGGGTTTCCTCATCATATTTACATGAAATGGAAAGTAAGGAGGTAATATAGATACAAGTCCCATCAATTTTAGTGGAATTTAGATTCATGATACAAAAGTATTGCTTGAATGTAAAAGAGGAGAGAGAAGTTCCTTTTGAAATTTTGGCATAGTAACAGGTGTACATAAGAGGCATTTAATGAGAGATAAAGGGGTATCCGATCATTAAAACATAAATATGGAAGTATGAGGGAGGTTCAAAACCATATCCCAACATTCATAATTGAAATTAAAAGGGCAAAGAAACTTAATTAAAATTTGAAAAAAATGAGAAAGGAAGAAAAACCCTTAATTTGAAGTGTGCTTCAAAAGGCTAGAGAGAGGCTTGTGAGAGGCTTATTAGGAGCCTAGGACATCTTGGGAGGATTGTAGAGATATTAGGGCAGATTTTGGAAAAACTCAAAAGGCTTTGAGTGAGGAGGAAGTGGGAGCTTGGGTGGGTTTATATAGGAAAGGTGAGGGAATTCTTTATTATTTAGGTTTGGGACCCCTTATATTAAATTAATCCAAACCACAAACCATACCATGGTTTTAGCCCATGGTTATTGGAAAAGGGAATAAGAAAAAATATTTTATAAGGCCAAATTCCGAACTTCTTAAAATATTAGGGTTGCTTATGTGGAGGGGAGTCACACTCTAATGGAAATTAATTTAAAAAGACAAGGTGTTTAATAAGTCTTGAGGGGTCCATTAATGCTTTGAAAAGTAAGAAAAACAAACCCAGAATCATATTATTTTAATGGTAAAACATATATTGGCCGAAAATAAAGATTATAGTATTTTATTAAATCACTATTGGGTCATTATGATGTCATAAAACACATTATATATTTAAACGGTATTTAATTTTTACTCAAAAATTTGACTGTCTCAAAAATTATGAAAAATTCACCATTGGATAATTTCAACATCTTGATTCAAAAAACAACATCTATTTTATCTAAAATAATTTTCTAAATATTTTAATTTTAACTTATAAAATAAAAATCGACATTTATCAAAAATTCATGGGTTTTGACAAAAATGGCTTTCAAACCTTAATAAAAAAATATAATTGCATTCATACAATTATATGATAATTTATATATACTAAAATTAATCTAATAATAATAATATTTTATTAAAATATTATTTAATTCAAAAATACCTTAATTTAATAAAATAGATTTCTTAATTAAATAATAACTAAAAATAGCATTTGTACTTTAAAAACTATTTATAATGTATCAATAATGAAGAGAAATTATATTCATTATTATAAACAAAAAAATAATGTACATGAACATAATACTTTCAATTAGTTACATAACCCCTTAAAACATCCACATAAGACCTAAGGGTAATGTGTGCGATGGTGACAGACTATTGGGGTGGCTCGGATAACATCGCTCAAGTGGTAATTTCTATCAACTTCCACTTTTCCTGTAGATAGTCCCATTCGAGCTTGACATGATGAAGCTCAGCTTGGGCTTGGTCAAGATCAAAGCCCAAGGATGCCACCTATTTTTCGAGTTCCAAAAAATGGGCTTCGTATGGAGCAATTCTACTGGATGAGTCCATCGCTTCTTTTGTCTGAGTAAATTTGGATGTGTTAAGGACCTATATTTATACTAATAATTTGATCACTGTTCAACGGCTATATTAGCAATGGTCTAAATTCTTAACATAAAACTAATGAAGTTGAAATTTTATATAAACATAAAGAGACATTTAATTAGATCAAGAGGGATTTACATTAATGAAACTTTGGGTCGTTACAATATTCCCCACTTAAGAAATTTCGCCCTCGAATTTCTCCTTCTCCCACACTAAAATAGACGTGGGTAACTCAGCTTCATCACTTCCTCTGATTACCACATCACTTCTTCAAACTTGTGGTTTCTCCGCAACACCTTGATGAGGGGAATTGTCTTATTTCTTAGAACTTTTTCTCTACGTTCTATGATCTTCACTGGTTGCTCCTCATAAGAAAGATCATCTTCCAATTTTAACACTTAAAAAGAGAGTACATGTGAAGGGTCTGGTATGTACATCATTAAGAGGGATACATGAAAGACATCATGTACTTTGGCCATAGTAGGTGGAAGTTCTAGTCGATAGGCCACAACCCCGACACGATCAAGAATCTCGAAGGGGTCGAAGTACCTTGGACATAACTTCCCTTTCTTTCCAAACCTCATTACCTTCTTCCATGGAGATATGCATAGAAAAACCATGTCTCCAACTTTAAACTCCAGGTTTTGTCGACGATTATCTGTATAACTCTTTTGTCGACTCTGGGCTGCCTTGATATGCTACTAAATGGTTTTCACCTTCTCCACCATTTCCTCGACCATTTCTGGTCCAAGCAGCTTACGTTCACTGACCTCATCCCAACATGTCGGTATTCTACACCTTTTCCCATACAGGGCTTCATATGGTTCCATTTGGAAGATTAAGTGGAAATTGTTATTATAAGAGAACTCAATCAGAGGAAGATATTGATCCCATCTTCCTTTATAGTCCATTGAGCATGCTCTCAACATATCCTGAAGTGTTTTGACAGTCTGCTTGGATTGGCCATCAGTTTGAGGATGATAGGCCGTACTGAAGTTCAGTTCATTTTTCAGAACAAGCTAAAAACTCTTCCAAAACGTAGAGGTGAATCATGGATCTCGGTCAGACTCAATAGATAGTGGTACTCCATGCAACCTTACCACTTCCCTGATATATATCTGTGCCAGTTGATACAATGAGAAATCCTCTCGAATATAAATGAAGTGTGCAGTCTTTGTAAGACGATCCACAATAACCCAGATTGCATTGTTGCCTTTGGGTGTCCTCGGAACTCCGGTGACAAAGTCCACAGTGATTTTTTCCCATTTCCATTCTAGTATGGGCAATGGTTGCATCATCCCCTTAGACATCCGCCTCTCTGCCTTCACTTGCTAACACACCAGGAACTTTGATGTATATTCAGAAATGTCCTTCTTCATATTATCCCACCAAAATTTTTCTCAGAGATCTCGATACATCTTTGTACTCCCTGGGTGAATAGAGGAATTTGAACTATGTGCATCATCCAAAAGTTCCTTCTTCATCTCCAGACTGGATGGAACACATAATCTTTTCCCAAACCGCACAATTCCTTCATCATTAACATTAAACTTTGAAGATTTCCCTTTTTCGATAGCTTCTACTTTTTCTTGAATTCCCACATCATCCTTTTGAGAATCCTTTAACCTTTCCAAAAGAGAGAGTTGAGCAATAATTTGTGAAAGGATTGATGATGTTTCCTTCTCTATGATTCCCATGTCTATCTTCATCAAGTCTAAGAATATTGGATCCTTCTCAATTCTCAACATTGATAGAATCGCTGGATCCTTTCAACTTAGGGAATCTTCCACCTTGTTTTCTTTCTCAGGGAGGTAATGGATTGAAAAGTCATAATCCTTGATGAGCCCTATCCATCTTCTCAGGCACATATTATGCTCTTTCTGTGTGAATATAAATTTAAGACTCTTGTGGTCAGTATATGTCTCACATTTCTCTCCATAGAGATAATGCCGCTAGATTTTCAAGGAAAATATCACCACCGACAACTCCAGATCATGTGTTGGATAGTTTCTCTCATGGATTTTCAACTGCCTTGAGGCATAGGATATCACTTTATCATTCTGCATCAGCACACATCCTAAGACCATCTTTGAAGCATCACTTAATACCACAAAAATGTCCCCACTTGTGTGTAATGTGAGCACAGGTGCAGTAATAAGCCTCCTTTTCAACTCCTTGAATCTTTGATTGCATTCATCACTGTAAGAAAAAATTACTCCCTTTCGAGGTATCTTGGTAAGAGGGTTGGACAATCGTGAGAAATTTCTCACAAATCGTCGATAATATTCAGCTAAACCCAAGATGTTACGGATATCTGTTACCGATGTTGGCCTCGGCCATCCCTCAATTGCATTAGTTTTGGAGGGATCCACATATATCCCATTGCTTATGATGATATGGCCCAAGAATGAGACTTCCTTCAACCAGAACTCATACTTGCTGTACTTTTCATAGAGGTTATCCTTGTGAAAAGTCTTCAGTACAGTTCTTAAATGCTCCTCATGATCCTCCTTGGTTTTGGAGTATATTAAAATATCATCTATAAAGACTACCACAAATTTTTCTAGGTAATCTCTAAAGACTCTATTCATTAATTCCATGAATATTGTTGGAGCATTAGTGAGTCTGAAAGGCATTACTATGAATTCATAGTTCCTGTATCTTGTGCGAAAGGCAGTCTTGGAGATATCTTCCTTCTTCACGCTTACTTGATAATATCCCGACCGCAAGTCCACCTTGGAGAAGTATTCTGCTCCACACAGCTGATTGAACAAGTCATCAATTCTTGAGAGAGGATACTTGTTATTTATCGTGATTTTGTTAAGTTCACGATATTCGATGCAAATCTACATTGAACCATCCTTCTTCTTGACGAAGAGGACTGGTGCACCCCATGGTGAATCACTTGGGCGTATAAACCCTTTTTCCAGATTCTCCTGTAGTTGTTTTTTTTCATATATTCTAGGTTTAAAACATCCATTCTATATAGAGCCTTGGATATTGGTAAATACCTGAGTATAAGTTCAATTGATAATTCAAAATCTCTTCTAGGAGGAAGACCAGGCAGTTCCTCGGGAAACACTTCAGAGAATTCCCTCACAATAGGCATTTCTTCAAGGATGGTTTCTTCCTTGGACTCAATCATCTGAGCCAGATACGCATGATCATAAGGCAGTAATATCCATGCTTGAGATGATGAAGCTAAAGAAGATTCATCTTCCTCCTTAAACTTGTAACGAATCCGGGGTCGATTCTCCATATGGAGTGTGATTTCCCTCTCCTGACAATTTATGTTGGATCTATATAAGGAAATCCAATCCATGCCAATAATTGAATCAAATTATACCAGAGGGAGTATGACAAGGTTCTCCAGAAAATTCAATCCATAGATTATAATAGGGGAGGACTTATATTCATGGGATGTAATGATTTCCACATTTTCCGTACTCACCGACATCTTTACTTCCATGATTTGTGGTGGTGCTGGGATTGTTCTACTAAACTTTTGAGATATAAAAGAATTCATAAAACATGAATCAAAAAGTATGTTCACTATTTTGAATGAATAACTGGCATACCTATCACCACTTCGTTGTCGGGGTTCACTTCGGTATAAGTTATGGATAAATCTCTTCCTTGATACCTTGGAGGTTGTTGGTTGTCTCCGAAAACCCATGGATTAGGGCACTGATTTGCAATGTGACCCGGTTATTTGAATTTGTAGCATTGAACCACACATTGAGGTTCGAACAGAGCATTCCTCTCCTCTGTCGCAGCCGTGGGTCTTTCTTGCTGACAGTTAACAGCTAGGTGCCCTTCTCTTCCACACCTAAAGCATTTCCTCGTCCTCTTAAGGCAATTTCCAGGGTTCTTCTTTCCGCATATTTTGAAAGTGGGGTGCTGGATCTTCTTAGAACCATTGGATTTATCCATCGGACCACCAACAATGAATTCTACCTTACTCTTCTTGCCCCCAAGATACCCTTGTGATTCTTCGATCTCCATTTCGACCTTGAGGGCACATTAGAAAATTTACTCATAGCTATCGAAGTCACGGAACACTAAAGCTTTCCACAGGCTAGGCTTCAACCCACCAAAGAAGCGGTCAACCTTGCATTAAGGGGTAACGTCAAAGCCGAAAGCGTATTGTGAAAGCCTTGTGAAGTTTTCCTCGTACTCTCCAACAGATTCTTCGTCTTTTTTCTTGAGATAAAGGAAGTTCCTTTCCATCACATGTCATAGTGTGCGCGGGATGTATTTATCGAAAAACATCATCCGAACATCCTTCCATTCCAACGCCTCGATCTCCTCCTCAGGCTTCATATTTTTGATCAACGTCCACCATTGATCAGCTTCACCCTCCAAACGATAATCCACCAGGAGAACCTTCTCTTGTTCAGAACATTGAAGGATGGAGAAGATTTTTTCAATGGAGTTGATCCATTGTTCAACGATCGTGGGATCGGATAATCCACTAAAATCAGGAGGCCTTTGTCTCATGAAACTATCGATAGAGACTTGTTCTTTCTTAGGGGGGTTCAGACATTTCTCTTGAACTATGTTCCTATTCAATGCTTGAGTTAGCTGAGATAGAAACGTGACAAAGTTCGTGATTCCCGCTCCCATTGGATTGGGCATCTCATTAGTACAGTCACCACACTGATCTTCACATCGGTTGTTAGCTCGAGTCCTCCTATTACGGGCCATTGGCTGGAATAAAAGGAATATTAGGGGGTAACACATAAAGGCTAATACAAAGACAAATGTTGATGAATTATAAATAAACATTTATTTCCTTTACTCATGAGTCAATACGATTCAATCTAGGCTTTTCATGATCTACTTTATAACATATATTCTTACGGGCATTTTTTTGTAATTCCCTTAATAAGGGTTCATACTAAGATTGTGAATTTATCAAAACATATCCCCTGGGAGTGTCGTAACCAAGAGTGCAGCAAGGCCCGTTGTCATGCTCTAGTTCCCGTTCGAGTCCAGCTCAAAGCGGTGTTTTCCGGTTTTACCCCTAGGATACATCTGTGCCAGAGCCGCCTCTACCTGCTCGTATCCAGACAGGGATGTATTTGTTTGATAAACCACTTACTCAGTACTTAACAATACTTAGGGACGTTTTTATTAAACTTAGTCATTTCTCTAAGGCTTTACTATGGTTTTCTAATCCTAATTCTAAAAATTACTAAACCTATCCTCTGATACCAACTATGACAACCCTATTTTTATTACAAACTTAAAAATGATTTATTACATAAAACATCACATGATACAACAAAGAAGATCAATATGTTTAGTGTATTTGGGGCTTAGGATCATTACATAAAAACTTAAGACATTAAATAAAACATCATTATTGAAAACTTCCTTTTCATGACCACTACATTCCTTCGTACTTTGCATTGCAAGGGATAACCTGAGGATATGCATAAGAAAAGGGTGAGATATAAAGCCCAGTAAGGGAGTACACATGGAATAATATGAGGAGTAGAATACATGTTAGAAAATAGGCATATCAATAGAGAATAAGAAAAACATGAACATAAAGGCATGATAAATAATGATAATCATAACATGGAAATGTGGCAATAACACTTAACATGGAATTAGCATGAGCCAAGGATCATTGCACATAGAGCATGAGTAAATCCTCATTGTACATAAAGCATGAGTGATCCCTCATTTCACTTGAATTAGCATGATTCAACACTCATTTCACATGACATATCATGATACTATACTTTACCCAATGCATTGGAGCACTATAAGGGTGCACCCTTAAAAAATTTATTTCATGCATAAGTGTGCCACATGGATCATAAAACATTGATTCATAAAACATAATCATTTATTCCATGATAAAAAAATGCGTAATTAATACATGAAACTTTATAATCAATAAGTAAATGTGAATAAAGGTGAATACCCTTGATGGAATAATGGGTTTGGAATTCATTAAACAATGACATTATCTTAGAAAATCGGTGCGATTTCGGTAGCGTAACGGCGTGACATAAGAATTCATAAAAATGGTTGATGGGAGAGAAAGGGGTTACTCATCATATTTAAATGTAATGGACAGTAAGAAGTTCATATATATATATATATGTCCCAACAACTGTAGTGGAATTTAGATTCTTGATAAAAAAGTATTGCTTGAATGTAAAAGAGGAGAGAGAAGTTCCTTTCAGAATTTCGGCATAGTAACGGGTGTACATGGGAGGAATTTAATGAGCGATAAAGGGGTCTCCCATCATTCAAAAATAAATATGGAAGTATGAGGGAGGTTCAAAACTATACCCCAATATTCATAATTGAAATTAAAAGGGCAAAACAACTTAATGAAAATTGGACAAAAATGAGAAAGGTAGAAAAACCCTTAATTGGAAGTGTGCTTCCAAATGCTAGAGAGAGGCTTTTGAGAGGCTTCTTGTGAGCTTAGGGCACCGTTGGAGTATTATAGAGACAGTAGGGCAGAGTTTGGACTAACTCCAATGGCTTTGAGTGAGGTGGAAGTGGGATCTTGGGTGGGTTTATATAGGAAAGGTGAGGGAATTCATTATTAATTAGGTTTGGGACCCCTTATATTAAATTAATCCAAACCACAAACAATCCAATGGTTTTTACCCATGTTTGTTGGAAAAGGGAAGAGTAAAACAATATTTTATAAGGCCACAGTCCTAACTTCTTAAAATATTAGGGTTGCTTATGTGGAGGTGAGTCACACTCCCATGGAAATTAATTTAAAAAGACAAGGTGTTTAATAAGTCTTGAGGGGTCCATTAATGCTTTGAAAAGTAAGAAAAACAAACCCAAAATCACATTATTTGAATTTTAAAACATATATTGGCCGAAAATAAAGATTATAGTATTTTATTAAATCGCTATTGGGTCATTATTATGTCATAAAGCACATTATATATTTAAAGAGTATTTAATTTTTACTAAAAATTTTGACTGTCTCGAAAAATTCTGAAAAATTCACCGTTGGATAATTTCGACGTCTTGAATCAAAAATAACATTTATTTTATCTAAAATAATTTTCTAAATATGTTAATTTTCACTTTTTTAATAAAAACTGACATTTATCGATAATTCACGGGTTTTGACAAAAATGGCTTTCAAACCTTAATAAAAAATATAATTGCATTCATACAATTTTATGACAATTTATATATACTAAAATTAATCTAATAATAATAATAATAATATTTTATTAAAATATTATTTAATTCAAAAATAACTTAATTTAATAAAATATATTTCTTAATTAAATAATAACTAAAAACACCATTTGTACTTTAAAAACTATTTACAATGTGTCAATAATGACGAGAAATTATATTCATTATTATATACAAAAAAATAATGTACATAAACATAGTACTATTGATTAGTTACATAACCCCTTAAAACAGCCGCATAAGACCGAAGGGTATGGTTTTTGATGGTGACTGACTCTTGGGGTGGCTCGGATAACATCGTTCGAGTGGTAATTTCTATTAAATTCCACTTTTCTCGTAGACGATCCCATTCGAGCTTGACATGATGAAGCTCAGCATGGGGTTGGTCAAGAGCAAAGCCCAAGTACGCCACCTCTTTTCCGAGCTCCGAAAAATGGGCTTCGTATGGAGAAATTCTACTGGATGAGGCCATTGCTTTTTTTGTCTGAGTAAATTTGGATATGTTAAGGCCCTATATTTATACTAATCATGTGATCGCAATTCAACAGCTATATTAGCAACGGTTAAAATTCTTAACATAAAACCAATGAAGATGAAATTTTATATAAACATAAAGAGAATTTTAATTAGATCAAGAGGGATTTCCATTAATTAATCTTTAGGTCGTTATAGAAGGTCTCCCAGAATCCAAGAAGGATAAACCACAAAGGAAAGATACAAACACAAAGTATCAACTGAATATACTCAGGTATATTCCCATACATATACCTAAGTCATCAATTCCAGTTCATCTCTAACTCATGAGCCCAAGTACAACTCAGTCCACAGAGGAAAGTACAAATCAGTTCACACAAGAAAGCAAGACAATAATATATAAGATAATGATTGAAAATCAAGACTCATCTCACATAGGTATAATACACATGAAGAGGGCTGGAGATGATTAGATGTAGCCTCTGAATCATCTCCTCTACTGAACCCACATAGGATCCAAGTACAATAACCATCGCTGTCGAACCCATTTAGGATCCAAGTACAGTCATCATCGTTGCCGAACCCACGGAGGATCCAAGTACAGTCGTCCTCACTGCTGAACCCACATAGGATCCAAGTAAAGTCATCCTCGCTGTCGAACCCACGTAGGATCCAAGTACAGTCATCCTCGTCGTCGTAGTCGCAGCAAGCTCTAGGGTTCCCACACACAACATGCTCATTTCTGGGAGGGTCCGCTCCACGGGCCAAGGGGTCGATACATCAATTGTCACGAAGTCCAGATTTGATGTATCACAAAGTTACACCTCGTCAATAGGAGCTCAACGCGGTAGACAGGGCGTCAATCAAACGCCTGGTCTGAGAGTTATTGGCCTTTCCGTCCTAGGGGCCCGGTTGGTTTCTAATCTAAAACCAAATTGATTGTACTCCAGCTATGTCTAAACCTCGAGTGGAGTAATCCAAACGAACTGTCTCACTAAGAGGAAAACAACGTGATTGACGGCACGTCATTCAGATGTCTGGTCGTTATGTTATAAGTGTTTCCACTCCAAGGGCCCGGTTAATTTTGGGTTCGAACCAACCTGGTTGTACCCAAACTTCACTGAAACCTCATGTGTAATATACTGAAACGACCGTCTCCTTCCAAGGATCCCATAGAAACTGAAGGTGCGTCGATCGGAGGTCCTTATACCATGATATGGGTGTTTGAATGAACCTAGCCCGAAAATATGTGGTTTGGGCCCGGTCCGACACGGCCCAATACCCCTGGGTCGGCCAGATTGGGCTCGGCCCGGCCCGGCTGGCGCGGCCCAGCCCGCGGTTGGTGTGGCTCAGCCTAGCTGGCGTGGCCTGGCCAGTGGCCGGTGCGGCCCATCCTGGTGGGGCGCGGCCCAGCCCGCGGCTAGGGCGGCCCTGCCCGGCGGGGCTCGTCACTGGCCGAGCGGGGCGCCGCCCCCTTGTCGCCGAAATGGCGGACCCATGGGGTCCGCCCTAGGGATCTGTCTGGGGGGGTTCACCCCCCAGATTTTATGAAATGGATGGCCATAAAGGTCGGCCTTGTTGTAACCGCGGGACCCCTTTGGGTCCCACCTCCAGGTGACACCAGCGGCTGGATCATCCGGCCGCCCCTTTAAAGACTACTGCGGTGCGACGACACCGCACCCCTCCACCGTGGCCCGCCCCGGCTGTGGCCCCTTGAATCTCTGGGGAAGCGCGATAGCGCCACACCCCTCCGTCGTTCCCCTCCGCTGTGGCCCGCTCCTCACTGCGGCCTCCTTCGGCCTCAACGGCACGGCGCGACAGCACCACGCACCATCGTCGCGGCCCACTCTGGTCGTGGTCCTCTTCGTTCACTTGTGGTGCAAAGACACCGTGCCTACTTCACCATAATGATTAATGAAGATTAACAAGATAAGGGGAGGAGGATCGGCCGTGTTTGTGTGGTCCGATATCCTCCCGTTATGATGATAACAAGAGGCCAAAAATTTAATCAATTAAGGTCAAAGAAAAACTTGAAGAATTAACCCCTACCTCAGATGAAGTTCATGGTTGTCAAGCACCACAGACAATGGCATCGTTTCCGTTATCGTCGGTGTCTCCTCCCATGTCGTGGCGGAAGAAGAGGATGGATAAAACTGAAACCGCCGAGTCGACGTTCTTCGTCGGAGAATTGGTGTTCTTTGTTGAAGCTGATGTTCTTGAAAAGACAAAGGAGCTCTCTCCCAAATTCCCTCACACAAAAAAACTATCCAAAATAAAATAAGGCCTCTCTTTATTTTATTAGTTTTCCATGCATTTAAATTTAAAAAATTCAAACACATAACTCAGTTAATTGATTAAGTGTGTTGGCATGATTTAATGTGGGGAAGTGGGGAGAGTAGAAGTCACCCAATTAATTACAAGGGGTTTAATGGGGTTTTAGAGAATGTGAAAGGTTGGGGCTCAAGCAGGCCCCACCTCACATTTATCCTCACATGGGTAGTTAGGGTGCCAGTGGGTCCCACCCTAACTTCCCCATGTAGGATAAAACAACCTTTGTTAGGAATAAAATTTACCTCAAATTTTATTCACCTTGTTATTTAAACCACATTTTTAACAACTCCACCAAACCAAACGCATCTTCAGTAATGGTCCTATTAAGAAACTACCGACGCTACGGTTCTATCGGTGCCCTCATATTTCAATTCCGAGCACCGGTTCAAAAGATAGAAAAACCCGCTCGTTCGTTCAATGAACGTACCCGATCTAAACTTCTGAAATTGATTACGGGCACACCAGGCCTCGAAATCAGGTGCCATCAGAAACTGCGTACTCATAAAATCCCAGAGAATTTAAGAAGAAAAATTTCCTTGAAATTTACAAGTCTTTAAAATGGTTATTTTGTGTATTATGATAGTTTTTGAACTAGAATTAGATGTATTCTCATTTTGGGAGATCGTTTTCTTTTATATGGATCAATGAAGATACAGTTTCATGAAATAAATTATGGAATATGTGATTTGATGTTATATTTCATATTCCATGCTTCGAATACATGGATTCATTTTCTCTTATGTGAGACATTTACTGTGTTATGAATCATATGTGTTTGAATTATATTTTCTCAAAACATGATATTAATATATAAAAAAAGATTTATATAGTAAATTTTTATGCTAGACTTTGACAAGATTTATACATCAGGGAATGAAACTATGATTTTATATTAATTAGGAATAATGTAATATCTTTAGATGAAAAAAACATCATATCAGTGGTAGTTGAAGTCAGAGATCGCAGACATGAATTTAGAATGTTAAGACCAAGTTAATTTTTAGTTTTCTTTCATGTGTTATTAATTCATTAAATGTTGATGATGTTTAAATAGGAACATTTGTACAAATAATAATGTGATTAAATGATGTCAAAAAAAATTTGAGGATACCATACAGGGTTGGATGTTTGATGGGAGTACAATTTTTCAATTTGAGATCATATTGTCATTCCTATGTATTTTTAGAGTGAAAATTATCATGAATACCACTATTCTTAATGGGATTCTCATCCTAGACTACAAAATACGATTATGTAATTGGTAGAACATTTTTTTTGGGTCAGTATAAAAAGGATCGAGGTGGAATTTGTTTTGAGATTATTAACCTCTCATTAGGTTAAGGTGGAAAATCAATGACCAGCGTGAATGTTGAAATCATTACATGTATTATTTTTGGAAATGGGAGTAGATATCCATAAATTTTGAAATGGGTCACTTAAGAATGGTTCTAATATAACTCCTCGACCCTAGAATCCCAGATTCATGCATTATTTTAATACATTGTCATGATTACAACGAATCACGTCTCGAAAGACCGATCAATTTAGCTGTCTTGGAAAATAGAATGTATAAATGAAAGTTACATTACAATTTCTAATGCAAAAAAAATAATCATTTGATAATGCTATTGTTCCCTTAGCTTAACCCTAAATCTAAAACACAAAACACTTCTTTGGATCCTGGGAAAATAAAACAAAATAAAGGGGTATGATCTGATCCTAATTAAGGGTAAATAATTTATCGGAAGCTATAATATTTTAAGGAAAGATGTGTAAAAGAAAAAATAGCCGTTTAAACATTGACTTGAACATAATACTACAAAAATAAATCAAAAATTAACATATAAACATGCACATGGATATTCTACAAGTAAAATAATCACATGTAATAATTAATTTCCTAATAAGGAAATGTACGGTACCAGATATTAATTTCTATGTCAAGGCCTCATTCCATGACCTATGGGATAACTGTAACCGGAACCAAACCCGGAGAGCCTCTACAATCAGACTCCATCCCAGAGAGCCTCTGAAACCAGACTCCAACCCGGAGAGCCTCTGTAACCGAACTCCAGCCCGGAGGGTCTGCTGTAACTGGACACCATCCCAGAGGGCTTACATTTATAGGCCCCCATCCCAGAATATACTAGTCCAATATATTCATCATAATAAAAGGATGAAATATATAAGGCCCCAGCCTTAAACCATACTTAATCTTGAGTTATTACAAGATTACACATTGAGGATCTTTTCAGGTTTAGATTTTTAGAGAATTAGATCATGAAACTTTCATTACATTCCACATTTAAACAAAGTGGTTACATAAAAGACAGTATTCATTCTTCCCATCAACGGAAACATATTTAAAATATAACATGGATTCTTTCTTGACACATCCTTGACACTATCATCACATCATGTACCTTTCCCTTGACCTGTGAAAAACATTTCAATAACTTGGGATGAGCATAAAAAGCTCAGTAAGGGTTATAAAAATACGGAAAGGAAATATGAGTTCATATATACATAATAATGAAATCATACTTTACCCATAAAACATAGTCACTTTAACATACCTCATCAAACCATGAATAAATCTTAGAAAACATAAGACATAAAGGTAACTTGAGGCATTCATAACATTCTTACGTAGGGAGTAACCCTCTTGGTTACGTTTGGAATACCCATCACAGTATATTCCCTAAATCTCTTCGGAGAAACCTTAACGTTTCACTCCTTCGCGTTACCCAATGCATTAGAGAGCTATATCGGGCTCACCCGCCCTTAGTTTATCACGGAACCACCCGTTTTCATAACAATGCCCAAGAACCATAACATAAATGTATCACATAAAACATGCATAAATGAAACATAACATTTCCATATTTCAATCACAATATAACATTCTAGTATATTTAAATAATGAATCCATTCAAAAGAAACCATTTCCAAAACCATTTAAAACATTTAATAAAGAGATTTTTGAATCAAAGTGTCCCATACCACCTTGTAGATTAAAATTTTAAACGATTAATATCCATATAAATAAATCCTTAAAACCATTTTGAAAACATGTATATTAATATGAACAAATAACTAAAACATTTAAAACGATATTTTGGTTAAAGGGGTTTTACCAAAATTAGAGACACTTGAATACAATAATTGAGAAATAACATTTAGTCAGAACTTTATAATATCATGAGAATAAATGGATTCATGATATAATACTCCAAAGGACATTTTATACACCATATAAGAGTGAATTGGTGCATAACTACAATGAACCCTCAATAGAATTGTTAAATGTGATGAAATCCCTTATAAAGAAAGTATCCTTAAATTAAGGACAAATCAATTACAAAAATATGTGTGACAAATATAAATACACCCAATATAAGTGGATATTAAGTGTAAAACAATAAAAGCTCATTCAAACATATTCAATGGATGACATATTCAATGACTACATGTTGAACCCAAAGAAATCGAAATTGGGTTAAAAAGTTCCCTTGACAGCCTAACGACATCACATCAAAATGAGTTGATGAGAGATAAAAAGTGTATATCATCACTTGGACAAAAAATTTACATCAATAAGGATATATGAGAACATATCCCAACATAACAATATGTAAATTAAAATACCCAATAAAATAAGTCTTTTAAAAAAAGAGGAGGGTGAAAGGTTCCCTTATCGACTTGGGTATCTTTCAAAACATACACCCCATGAAAGAAGGAAAATAGATCATTGATGTAAATACTCATAAACGAAAGTATATTACACAAAGAGTAGAATAATGGGCAGTAAATACACCACTCAATGGAATTTGTGGCAAATGTAGCATAAATTTCACGGGAATAAAAGTGAGATGAAAAAAACTCCCTTACGAAAACTCGGCAGCCTAACGGCGCCACATAAAACTTCCAAATATGGATTGATAAGATCAAATAGTGTATCTCATCACATTACAATAAAATTTACAGAAAGAGTAATATAAAAGAACATCCCCCAACATTACAAATAGGAACTTAAAAGAAGTGACATAAAGGAGAGTACTTAAAAAGAAAGAGAGAGGTTAGATCTCTTACAAATGTTCGGCAGCCTAACGGCGCCACTCAAAACGTCCAAAATGGATTGATGAGAGAGAATAGGGTCTCTAATCACATGAACATAAAAATTACAGTAAGTGTAATTTAAAAGATCATCCCAATAACAAGAAATATGAGCTTTAAAAGGAATGATATAAAAGTGTGTACTTAAAAAGAAAGAGAGGAGTAGGATCCCTTACCTCGGGTCCGTCTTGACTCGATCGTTCTTTAATCTCCTGAATAATAAACATTAGTTCATTTCTACTTCCTTAAGAACGTTTTTAAAGTTCATTATTCCTTTTATATCACTTATTACCATGTTATAAACATTATTTAATCATTTAAGTTAATCATGTTTGTTTTTTCGATATTTGGTTCTTAAGTCGAAAGTGGACTTCTTACAATTACATGTTGTTCGTGTGGTCAAAGGTTTATTATATCCATAATTTTATTCATGATGTATATATCATATATTTCATATATATCCAGTACATTCATGCATTTATAGCATTACATAATCATTTAGAGGTAAGAAATGAAATGCACCGTTCATGGAGACGGTAAGCCGTACGTACACATGAATGCTACCTTCATTTCTATTTCGTATTTTGTAGAATGGAATAATAATGATATAAAGGTATATTATAATTCCAGTATAAGTTCATATATAATATCATAGTTCCATCCTTTATGCGTCCCACATATGGTATTTAACGAATCAAATCACTTTGAGGGGGCGGTAGTCCGCACTTCCTTAAATGAAGATATCGTGTTTACCCATAATGGAAGCCATAAAGGTAAGACACAAATGAAAAATACAGAAGCATAAGTAAAACATAAACATATTATATATCATATATAAAGATAGTGACATCATAATGGCCACCTTTTAAGGTCTTAAATGAGTATTGAACAATCATCGTTTCGGGAGGCAGAATTTCTCCATCCACGGAAACCGTATGTTCTTTAACCATTTGATGTAGTTGTGTGAGAGTTTAGCTCTAATAAATCTTATAAAAACATCCTAGTATATTGAAGATACTGGTGTTGTTACAAAAGAAGTAAATAAAAATAGTATAGGGGTTGGAGAAGCAAAATAAAACAAATGAACATGAGAGAATGAATTACCTTTAAAAGTGTAACTCCTTTTGATTTGAGCCTAAAGGATTCATTTGAAAGGATTCTGCCCAAAGGAAATCCTCTAGGATGAGGAGAGGGATGTGGAGAGAGTAAATGGGCAGGGGTTGGCCGAGCCAAAGGCTTGAGGAGTGTGTGAAATGAGGTAGAGGTGGGGGCCTTTTAAAAGAGGAGAGGAGGGTCACTTTTGGAAAGTAAAGAAATATTACTTTATTTGAAAATGTGTTTCGGTTTTAAAAGGTCCCACATTGATATAATTCGTGGATAAGGTGATAAGGGTTCTAAATCTTGCCATCCAATAAGTTTTGGACATGTGTAGTTCATAGATTTTACATTATCTTTCTATTTTATTTAAATCGTCAAATAATGATGTCATCGCTGCATCATTATTATGTCATAGATAATTTAATTTATTTAATGTCTACAAATTATTAAAAAAAATACTATGATTTAGGAAATCTTTTTATATTTCCAATGACTATTTATAATCAAAATTTGGACTTGTGTAACCCTACTGAAAAACTATTTTAGTAAAACAACTCATGTTTGTGTCAATTTAATTTTAACATTAAATAAAAATATATTATTGTCATTTTCCAGCTAAAGTGGCTCCATGGGGTCCCCAAGTTGACCCATGGCTTTTCTTGGTCGGCCATGACTCACCCAATAGGTGTAGGACAAGTGTAATGGTGTTTTCACATTCTTATAATATCATTTTTACCTTAAATTACACTAATTACCTCTAAACGCGATTAATGAAAAAAAGTTACTATTCACCAAAAAATTATTTTCATCCCATTGAACCACATTTTACATACTAATGACAACCATGTATGTCGGATTTTCAAAATTCAATACACATTACTGGTAAACTTTCATTTAACTGAAAAAATCAATTTGCTTGATTACCACTTAGTGGTTTCACTATTCATCAAAAATTGGAGTTTTTCAGAAAAATACCAAAACTTCACCCTAAGCTATATTTGATATTCCGAATTCAAAAATGAAGTCCGTTTTAAAAAATTCAAAACATATTAGTCACATTAATTAATTTAATAATTAATTCCCGCTGTCAGAGCAAATAGCGTGTTTTTATAAAACAATAAGTATCAAAAGATTGGCACCAGTTTAAGTCTAATTTCAAAGTGAAATTGATTCCAATGACCACCATTGGATTAAATGGTAAAAATATATTCATATTACACATTAATACCAATTCAAAATATAACCTAATCATATAAATAAATTAGATTAAAAAGCGGTTTTGAATTTAAAATACAACATTTTACACTATTCATTAAAAAAATGAACTTTATCAGAAAGATACCAAAAATTTACACAAAGTAAATTTTGATGTCCCGATTCTCAAGAAGAGTTTTATTTGGTCCAATAGAATTTATAAGAGTGAACAAAACTATATCTAATGATGGTTCAACATCAAAAGGTGATAAGTGAACCTTTAGTGAAAACTAGGGCATATACGCCTAAAATTGAATTCTTTCCGTATTTTAAGCCATTATATTTTATTGGATAAATGTAAAAACATTTAAAAACATATATAATCATATTTTTTTGTTTATATCCATTCCCGCCAATACAATGGCTACATGTTAAATACCATTTAAAATAATATTATTTTATTATTAGAGTGCAACGAAAGATTCCCAAGAAACTCATTGTTGCGTATTGGGTACGCCATCGGGCATAGCATCCCATTTAAAGTCATATTAATATTTGATTCACAAATATGGGTAAATATAAAGATGTCATATTCTTTATTTACCTGGGGTGTTACATCCTTCCCCCCTTTTGGGAATTGCGTCCTCGCAATTTTAAAATTGCGCTTGGAAACATCCTTGAAAGTCCCACATCGGAACAAGGGTCGGTAAAACAATCACTTTAAAATAAAGAAAGATAAGTACAAAGGTCACCCGAGTTAACCCATACTAGGATTCCAAGTATGAAAACATGGACATGGAGGAGAAAACATAGGGTCACGTTCTGATGGAGAGTGATAGAAAACATGTTTAGGAGAAAGTTAACCATGAGAGAATCACAAACTTGTGATGGGTTAAACGGTATTCGATTCCCCAGTAGGAAAAGTTAATAGACAACATTTTTGTTTTAAGTTACTTTTTATTTAGGAATTTATTCATAAGGAAACATAATCACTTATCATGTTGAATCTCAACTTTTATTAGATTCCTTACACAAACTCATATTTTCTCCAAAATGCGAGTATTTAGGAAGACTTGTTCAAATTAAGAGTACTATAATCATCTTCTAGAGAATCGCCTAATCCACAAAAGAGAACTATATACATCCCATGTCTTTAGGCTTTAACCAAAACAAAAACCAAAAAGGTTAGTACAAGGTCATATAATCCATAAAAGGATAACCCATTAAAAAAAATCCATGCTTAATCTCCAAAATTTGTCAAAAAAAACCCAAAGTTCAACAAGGATCATCCGATAAACAAATTGTCCATAAAATTATTCAAATTAAACCAATATAAGATTGAAACCCAAATATTTGAAGGATTTAGTCACATATTATTCCAAGTTAAATCGTAACATTTATCTCCAAACAACATCAGTTTCCCCTAATGTCTCGTATTGAAAAGTAATTAACCAAATCACATATCCTCCATGATAGGTTAATAATTTTCATAAATAACCCAAAATAAAATTACTCTTAATTCATAAAATCATATAACTAAAAAGAATCAGTCAAACAAACCAGGACTTCACGTAGTCCAGTGGTAGGCGATAAATACCAGTCGCACTTTGGTTGTGGGTTCGATTCCCGCGGCTTTGTCCGACGCGACGGGTTGTCACACGGTCTGCGTGTTGTCCTTTTTCCAAAACTATATAATTCTTCAATCATTCCCCAAAAAGAGATAAAATCCTCCAAAATGATCATAACATATTTTAACCTCAATTTTATCTCAGGACTTTTATTTTCCATCATAACATATAATTACCCATAATTACCTCAAAAGTAAGGATCATATAAACCCTAATGGTTACCTTAATAATTATTACCTGAATTTTCACATCGAGTTGTCCATCTCGTACATGATGCATTAGAGAACTCACCAAGTTTGAAGTGGTTGATCATGAATCCTTGATAGTTGGTTTAGAACAACCATGAGATTCCTCATTGAATCCCTCATCTCATCTAGTCTCTTAATCAGAGAACCACCATAGTTTCCTTCAAAGCCATTTTCACTTTGGTGCCTGCTAGATCCAGCCATTTACTAAAACCAAAAAGGTCAGTGTGAGTATATATAAAAAACCATCATGTACTAATGAGTAAGATAAACACTAAGATATACTTACTCATTCACTTTATCTAAAACTAGGACTCTTTCTAAAATCCTAACCATTATGGTAATGCCACTTATGCTTAAAGAATACCCTAACCTCTAAAGTTATCTAATCCGACCTTTGATACCAACTATAAGGCCACAGCCTTAAACCATACTTAATCTTGAGTTATTACAAGATTACACATTGAGGATCTTTTCTGGTTTAGAGTTTTAGAGAATTAGATCATGAAACTTTCATTACATTCCACATTTAAACAAAGTGGTTACATAAAAGACAGTATTCATTCTTCCCATCAACAGAAACATATTTAAAATATAACACGGATTCTTTCTTGACACATCCTTGACACTATCATCACATCATGTACCTCTCCCTTGACCTATGAAAAACATTTCAAAAACTTGGGATGAGCATAAAAAGCTCAGTAAGGGTTATAAAAATATGGAAAGGAAACATGAGTTCATATATACATAATAATGAAATCATACTTTACCCATAAAACATAGGCACTTTAACATACCTCATCAAACCATGAATAAATCATAGAAAACATAAGACATAAGGGTAACTTGAGGCATTCATAACATTCTTACGTAGGGAGTAACCCTCTTGGTTACGTTTGGAATACCCATCACAGTATATTCCCTAAATCTCTTCGGAGAAACCTTAACGTTTCACTCCTTCGCGTTACCCAATGCATTAGAGAGCTATATCGGGCTCACCCGCCCTTAGTTTAACACGGAACCACCCGTTTTCATAACAATTCCCAAGAACCATAACATAAATGTATCACATAAAACATGCATAAATGAAACATAACATTTCCATATTTCAATCACAATATAACATTCTAGTATATTGAAATAATGAATCCATTCAAAAGAAACCATTTCCAAAACCATTTAAAACATTTAATAAAGAGATTTTTGAATCAAAGTGTCCCATACCACCTTGTAGCTTAAAATTTTAAACCATTAATATCCATATAAATAAATCCTTAAAACCATTTTGAAAACATGGATATTAATAAGAACAAATAACTAAAACATTTAAAACGATATTTTGGTTAAAGGGGTTTTACCAAAATTAGAGACACTTGAATACAATAATTGAGAAATAAAATTTAGTCAGAACTTTATAATATCATGAGAATAAATGGATTCATGATATAATACTCCAAAGGACAGTATATACACCATATAAGAGTGAATTGGTGCATAACTACAATGCACCCTCAATAGAATTGTTAAATGTGATGAAATCCCTTATAAAGAAAGTATCATTAAATTAAAGACAAATCAATCTCAAAAATATGTGTGAGAAATATAAATACACCCAATATAAGTGGATATTAAGTGTAAAACAATAAAAGGTCATTCACACATATTCAATGGATGAAATATTCAAGGACTACATGTTGAACCCAAAGAAATCGAAATTGGGTTAAAAAGTTCCCTTGACAGCCTAACAACATCACATCAAAATGAGTTGGTGAGAGATAAAAAGTGTATATCATCACTTGGACATAAAATTTACATCAATAAGGATATATGAGAACATATCCCAACATAAAAATATGTAAATTAAAAGACCCAATAAAAGAAGTCTTTTAAAAAAAGAGGAGGGTGAAAGGTTCCCTTACCGACTTGGGTATCTTTCAAAACATACACCCCATGAAAGAAGGAAAATAGATCATTGATGTAAATACTCATAAACGAAAGTATATTACAAAAAGAGTAGAATAATGGGCAGTAAATACACCACTCAATGGAATTTGTGGCAAATGTAGCATAAATCTCACGGGAATAAAAGTGAGATGAAAAAAACTCCCTTACGAAAACTCGGCAGCCTAACGGCGCCACATAAAACATCCAAATATGGATTGATGAGATCAAATAGTGTATCTCATCACATTACAAGAAAATTTACAGCAAGAGTAATATAAAAGAACATCCCCCAACATTACAAATAGGATCTTAAAAGAAGTGACATAAAGGAGAGTACTTAAAAAGAAAGAGAGAGGTTAGATCTCTTACAAATGTTCGGCAGCCTAACGGCGCCACTCAAAACTTCCAAAATGGATTGATGAGAGAGAATAGGGTCTCTCATCACATGAACATAAAAATTACAGTAAGTTTAATTTAAAAGATCATCCCAATAACAAGAAATATGAGCTTTAAAAGGAATGATATAAAAGTGTGTACTTAAAAAGAAAGAGAGGAGTAGGATCCCTTACCTCGGGTCCGTCTTGACTCGATCGTTCTTTAATCTCCTGAATAATAAACTTTAGTTAATTTCTACTTCTTTAAGAACCTTTTTCAAGTTCATTATTCCTTTTATATCACTTATTACCATGTTATAAACATTATTTAATCATTTAATTTAATCATGTTTGTTTTGTCGATATTTGGTTCTTAAGTCGAAAGTGGACTTCTTACAATTACATGTTGTTCGTGTGGTCAAAGTTTTATTATATCCAGAATTGTATTCATGATGTATATATCATATATTTCATATATATCCAGTAAATTCATGCATTTATAACATTACATAATCATTTAGAGGTAAGAAATAAAATGTACCGTTCATGGAGACGGTAAGCCTTACGTACACATGAACGCTACTTTCATTTCTATTTCGTATTTTATAGAATGGAATAATAATGATATATAGGTATATTATAATTCCATTACAAGTTCATATATAATATCATAGTTCCATCCTTTATACGTCCCACATATGGTATTTAACGAATCAAATCACTTTGAGGGGGTGGTAGTCCGCACTTCCTTAAATGAAGATATCGTGTTTATCCATAATGGAAGCCATAAAGGTAAGACACAAATGAAAAATACAGAAGCATAAGTAAAACATAAACATATTATATATCATATATAAAAATAGTGACATCATAATGGCCACCTTTGAAGGTGTTAAATGAGTATTGAACAATCATCGTTTCGGGAGGCAGAATTTCACCATCCACGGAAACCGTATGTTCTTTAACCATTTGATGTAGTTGTGTGAGAGTGTAGCTTGAATAAATCTTATAACAACATCCTAGTATATTGAAGATACTGGTGTTGTTACAAAAGAAGTAAATAAAAAGAGTTTAGGGGTTGGAGAAGCAAAATAAAACAAATGAACATGAGAGAATGAATTACCTTTAAAAGTGTAACTCCTTTTGATTTGAGCCTAAAGGCTTCATTTGAAAGGATTCTGCCCAAAGTAAATCCTCTAGGATGAGGAGAGGGATGTGGATAGAGTAAATGGGAAGGGTTTGGCCGAGCCAAAGGCTTGAGGAGTGTGTGAAATGAGGTAGAGGTGGGGGCCTTTTAAAAGAGGAGAGGAGGGGCACTTTTGGAAAGTAACGAAATATTACTTTATTTGAAAATGTGTTTCGGTTTTAAAAGGACCAACATTGATATAATTAGTTGGTAAGGTGATAAGGGTTCTAAATCCAGCCATCCAATAAGTTTTGTACATGTGTAGTTCATAGATGTTACATTATCTTTCTATTTTATTTAAATCGTCAAATAATGATGTCATCACTGCATCATTATTATGTCATAGATATTTTAATTTATTTAATGTCTAAAAATTATTAAAAAAATACTATGATGTAGGAAATCTTTTTTTCTTTCCAATGAATATTTATAATCAAAATTTGGACTTGTGTAACCCTACTTAAAAACTGTTTTAGTAAAACAACTCATGTTTGTGTCAATTTAATTTTAACATTAAATAAAAATATATTATTGTCATTTTCCAACTAAAGTGGCTCCATGGGGTCCCCAAGTTGGCCCATGGCTTGTATTGGTCGGCCATGACTCACCCAATAGGTGTAGGACAAGTGTCATGGTGTTTTCACATTCTTATAATATCATTTTTACCTTAAATTACACTAATTACCTCTAATCGCGATTAATGAAAAAAGTTACTATTCACCAAAAAATTATTTTCATCCCATTGAACCACATTTTACATACTAATGACAACCATGTATGTCGGATTTTCAAAATTCAATACACATTAGTGGTAAACTTTCATTTAACTGAAAAAATCAGTTTGCTTGATTACCACTTAGTGGTTTCACTATTCATCAAAAATTGGAGTTTTTCAGAAAAATACCAAAACTTTACCCTAAGCTATATTTGATATTCCGAATTCAAAAATGAAGTCTGTTTTACAAAATTCAAAACATATTAGTCACATTAATTAATTTAATAATTAATTCCCGTTGTCAGAGCAAATAGCGTGTTTTTATAAAACAATAAGTATCAAAAGATTGGCACCAGTTTAAGTCTAATTTCAAAGTGAAATTGATTTCAATGACCACCATTGGATTAAATGGTAAAAATATATTCAGATTACACATTAATACCTATTAAAAATATAATCTAATCATATAAATAAATTAGATTAAAAAAAGGTTTTGAATTTAAAATACAACATTTTACACTATTCATTAAAAAAATGAACTTTATCAGAAAGATACCAAAAATTTACACAAAGTAAATTTTGATGTCCCGATTCTCAAGAAAGTTTTATTTGGTCCAATAGAATGTATAAGAGTGAACAAAACTATATTTAATGATGGTTCAACATCAAAAGGTGATAAGTGAACCTTTAGTGAAAACTAGGGCATATACGCCTAAAATTGAATTCTTTCTGTATTTTAAGCCATTATATTTTATTGGATAAATGTAAAAACATTTAAAGAAATATATAATCATATTTTTTTTATTTATATCCATTCCCGCCAATACAATGGCTACATGTTAAATACCATTTAAAATAATATTATTTTATTATTAGAGTGCAACGAAAGATTCCCAAGAAACTCGTTGTTGCGTATTGGGTACGCCATTGGGCATAACATCCCCTTTAAAGTCATATTAATATTTGATTCACAAATATGGGTAAATATAAAGATGTCATATTCTTTATTTACCTGGGGTGTTACAAAATATAACATAAATATTCGTATTAAAACTAGCATATAAAATGTCAATACTTTATCCATAAACCATTAATGGTATAAAAATAACACATACACAGTAAATAATATCACAAATCATTCAACAAAATATATAATAATTGTATCATAGGAAATAAACTTAAACCAAGTTTAAAATCCATTAATGTAGGATGACATAGATGAAAATGATCAGCAAAATGTCTGGAGTGAAATACCCATTTTTCATGATATAGTTTCAAATTTTCTCAAATTATAAATGATGTAATTTAAAATGGATTTGTGAATAAATGTGTCCCATACCACTTTTAATCTTTTTAAAAGTATTTTCATTTCCAAACATTCATTTCCATATAAATAAATCCTTAAAATCATTTTGAAAACAAGGATATTAATAAAAATGTTTTAGAAAGATAAATCTTTAAAAACATTTGAAATGATGATCTAGTTAAATATAAACTTCATTAAAACCCTAAAGGATTCATTTTGAAATAATTTTTATAGAATATGGGTATCTATGATAAATATGTCCCAGAAAATACATACACATGAACAATCTCGGATAATAATGAGATTGAGGAAATAACCATTACCTCATTGTAATAAATCGAGTCATATGAACAATAGTCAATAACCACCAAATCAATCATAGAACATCTTGAATATACCGAGAATAATGATAATATATATCAAATGTCACTACATAATACACCACATACAGTAAATAATTGTTGAACAATGGAAATCTCACAGAATAAAAAATGAGATAAGAAACGCCTTACCACGTGTGTGACTTGTCTCACTCCTATGTTCCTTGTTCTTCCTAAATAATAAAAATATCTTAATTAATAGTTTCCTAAGAATATTTTTGAGTTTATTATTCCTTTTATATCAATTATTACCTTGCTATAACTATTAGTTAATTATTTGAGTTCATATCAGACATTTTGTCGATGTTCGGAACTTGAGTAAAAAATGAAGTTGTTATAATTATAAATTTTTCATGTGGTCCAAATTACATTATCTATAGAATGATATTACTTATTTAGATTTTATATATATCATATAGGTCCAGAATATGTATGTATTTATAACAGTACATAACATTTTAAGATATGATATAAAATGCATCGTTTATGGAGACGGTAAGCCGTACTAACGCATGAATGCTACTTTCATTTCTATTTTGTATTTTAATGGAATTAAAAAATAATTATACATAGTTATATTATTATTACAGTATAATATCATGTATTATATCATCAAATACATACTTTATATGTCCCACGTAAGTCATTAATGAGTCGTATCACTTTGAGGGGGTGGTATTCCTCATTTCCTCAAATGAAATTATCGCGGTTTACCAATAATGGAAACCATAAAGGTATAATATAAATGGAAAATAACAAAGCACAAAGAAACCCTAAAAATAATATATATATATATATATATATCATATATAAATACAGAGATATCTTAGAGGTCACCATGAGAGGCGATAAGAGATAATCAAACAATCATCGTTTCGTGAGGCGTCAGTTTTCCAACCACAGAAACAGTATGTTCTACACCCATTAGATAGAGGTGTTTGTATGTTTAGTTAGAATAATTCTCTTAAAAACATCTTGATATATTGAGGATATTGGTTTTTTCATAAAATTAAGGAATAAAAAGTGTTTAGGGGGGTTTGAGAATTAAAATAAAAGAAAATAAAAGAAAATAATTTCAGAAAATCTGTTACCTTTAATTTGGGTAACATCGTTGGGTTTGAACCAAAATGACTTTTTGAGGTGACTTATACATTACTTAAGGATTCCAGAAGTAATATTGGGATCTTGAGAACTTATTAGGGTATGGGTCGGACGTTCCAAGGGGCTTGAGAGGTGTGAGGAATGCGTTAGAAGTGATGTCATTTTATAAGGGGGAGGAGGGGTTCTTTAGGAACGTGGAAAAATATTAATTTTTTATATAATGATATTCATTTTCTAAAGGTTCAAAACTAATTAAAGTATAAGATAAGATGGATCGTGATAGAAATAAAATCATCCAACAATATTGGGACATGTTTTTTATAGTTTTTTAATATTAATAATCTTATTTATTTAAATCAATTATTAATGAGGTAAATACTACATCATTATTGTGTCATAAATAATTTAATTTATTCTATGTCTAAATATTATAAAAAAACCTTAATGTATGAAATATATTTATATTTAAAATTAATATTTATAGTCAATAATAGGACTTATATAACCTCATGTAAAAATTTATTTACTAAAAGATATTTCTTAATGTCATTTTTGACTTTACTTTAAGTTAATTAATATAAAGAGCCATTATCCTTCAAAAGTGGCTCCATGGGGACCCCAAATAGACCCAAGGATTCCAATTTTCGACCATGACTCGTCCAATAATGTTAGGACAAGTGATATGGATATTTTTATTATTATATTATTCTTTTTTACCTTAAATTACCCTATTTACCTTTAACCGTGATAAATAAAAGTCAAAAGTTACTAGTCACAAAAAATTATTTTAATTTTATTGACCCAAATTATACTTACATAGGTTAAGTGTGTCCCTTTTATTTTTGAAATTCAACTCACAGAAGTGGTAAAAATATGTTTTATGCAAATCTGAAAATTCTCATAGGAGTTGGGTAAAAGACGGTAAAAATATGAACAAAATTTTTATATATCTAAAATTTTTATAAAATTACTCCAATGAATTATTTTAAAATTATATAGGTATTATGTATCTATTTTTATTTAATATAAATTTATTAAAATATATAATTATTTAAATAAAAATTTAGTTTCAACCAGTAACTTAGTGTGTTTCACTATTCATAAATAATTGAATGTTTTTAGAAAAATTCCAAAATTTAACCATATGCTAATTTTGATATTATGAATTAAAAAATTAAGTCTATTTTTAAAAATTCAAAACATAGAAGTTTCATTTATTAATTTAAAATTAATTCTTGTTGTCAAAACATAAAAGCGTGTTTTTATGATATAATAACTAAAAAAAGATTTATAATTGTTTATGTTTTATTTGAAAGTGAAATTATTTCCAATGAATAATGTTGGCTTAAATGGTAAAAATATAATATATTTATACTTTCGAACCATTAAAATTTATAATTTAACACTATAATTTATTTTTATTAGAAATGTTGTTTTCAGTTAAAATATAGTATTTTTCTTTATTCACCCAAATATGAAAGTTATAAAAAACACCAAAAATTTATTGAAAATAAATTCATATATACCGATTCAAAAAAATATGTTTATTTTTTTAAATTTAATATATAAATGTTTCAAATATTGGATTTTAAAATGGTTCTCCATTATAAGGCGGTAAAATTGAATTTTTTAAAAAATACTTCTTTTATCTAAAAAAATGAATTTGTTTTTTCATTATGTCTAAGAATCTCATAATATGGATTCTAAAAATATAATTATTATTTAATGTTCAAAATCTATTTAATACTATTCATAACCTCTTTTGACCAACTAGATTGGTAAGTCGTCATGAAATTGAACTTGGTATTGCGTGTTGTTCAAGTTATTAAAATATTTTGAAGAAAAAATGTACTATGAAATCATAGGGTGTTACATTCTTCCCTCCATCAATAAATTATGTCCTCACAATTTGAAATTTTTCTTGAAACATAAATGGTTGAAAATACAAAATGCCTTTGTGGGAAAACCCACATAAAAAATTGGGTTAATTAAATTTTGTCTTAAACAGAGGAAATGGGGAATGCAAAAGTAACCACCAAATTATGATCTTGATTAAGAGAACATTGATGGAAATTAGAGACACCTAAATGGAGGAAAAACTAAAATATATATAGAGATTGATTGAGGTCATCTGTCACATAAAATTGTAGAATTTAGGGCCTCAAAGCCATAAATCTATGATGATTTAAAATATCATCATATCATCAAAACATAAGGTATTAAGATAACACAAATTAATTTTTAATATCCATTACCAAAAGTTTAATAATTAATTTCTTCATAGAATAATTGAATAAAAAATATATACATGGTAGGTATAGATCCATCCTATAACTAATTTCTACAACAAACTCATCTTTCACTCTAAAAGATAATATAACTTAAAAAATAATATATTTATCATATTCATATAGGGTTCCAAAAAAATGAATTTATAATTCATCTACAAAACCTTTTAAGAAAACTACATTATTAAATACCGGACAACATGTAGGCTAGTGGTAGGTGATACACCCTTTTCGCCCTTCGGTTGCGGGTTCACGTCTCATGAACTTACCTGAACTTGAGTAACAAATTAACATGTTATAATTATAAATAGTCCATGTGGTCAAGAGTTTATTATATATAGAATGATATTACTCCTTTAGATTACATAAATATCATATATATCCATAATATATATTTATATATTACAATACATAACATTTGGAGATAAGAAATGAAATGCACCGTTCATGGAGACGGTAAGCCGTAAGTACACATGAACGCTACTTCAATTTCTATTTTTTATTTTAATAGAGTTATACCATAATTATACATAGTTATATTATAATTTCATTATAATATCATACATAATATCATTAACTACATAATTTATATGTCCCAAATAAGTCATTAACGATTCATATCCCTTTGAGGGGTGGTCGTCCGCACTTCCTCAAATGAAATTATCGTGTTTTACCCATTATGAAAACTATAAAGGTATGATATAAATGGAAAATAAATAAGCACAAAGAAAATATAAAAATAATATATATATCATATATAAATACATTTCCATCTTAATGGACACCATGACAGGTGGTAGGAGATAATCGAACAATCATTATTTCTTGAGAAGTTAGTTTCCCAACCACAGAAATAGTATCTACTTCAACCATTAAATGAAGGATTTTGAAAGTGTAGTTCAAATCCTTCTCATAACAACATCCTAGTGTATTTAGGATAATTTTTTTATCATAAAATAATTGAATAAAATATGTTTATGGGGTTTGGAGAAGTGAAATAAAACAAAATAAACGAAAATAAATTAAGAGAACTGTTACCTTTAATTTCTGTAACATCATTTGGTTTGAACCAAAATGACTTTTTGAAGTGACTTCTTCCTAAGGTAAGGCTTATAAGTGTAATATAGGGATATTGAGAAATTATTTGGTCAGGGGTTGGAAGATTGAAGGGTTTTGAGATGTGTGTGTAATGTGTTAGAAGTGGTGTCCTTTTATAAGGGGAAGGAGGGGCTCTTTTGGAAAGTGTGAAAATATTATTTTATTATATATTGATATTCGCTTTCTAAAGGTGAAGTACTAATTAAAGTAAAATATAAGATGGATCATGGTCGAAATAAAATCATCCAATAAGAATTTTATAGGTTTTGGATATAGTTTTAATATTAATAATCTTATTTATTTAAATCATTTATTAACGAGGTAAATACTACATCATTATAGAGTCATAAATATTTTATTTTATTTTATGTCTAAAATTTATAAAAAAAACCTTAATGTATGAAATATTTGTATCTTTATAATGAATATTTATAGTAAAAAATAGGACTTATATAAACCCATGTAAAAATTTATTTCCTAAAAGATATTTGTTAATGTCATTTTTCTCTTTACTTTAAGTAATTTAAAATAAAGTGTAATTATCATTTATAAGGGGCTCCATGGGGTCCCAAAATCTACCCAAGGATGACCATGTTAGTCCATGAATCATCCAATAAGGTTAGGAAAAGTTTTAAAGTAATTTTGTATTATTATAATATTCTCTTTACCTTGAATTACCCTTTTTACCTTTAATCGCGGTAAATAAAAGTAAAAAAGATACTATTCACCAAAAAATATTTTAATCTGATTTAACTACATTTTACATACTGAGTTTAACCGTGTATCTTATATTTTTGAAATTCAACTCACAAAAGTAGAAAAATTATGTTTTATGCCAATTTGCAAATGCTACAAGGAGGTGGGTAAAAGACTGTAAAAAGTTGAACATAATTTTTACATATCTAAACATATTATAAAATTACTCCAATGAATTATATTGAACATATATAGGTATTATGTATCTATTTTTTCCTAAAATAAATATAAATAAAATAAATAAATATTTAAACAAAATATCGGTTTTAACCAATAAATTAGTGGTTTTCACTATTCATCAAAAATTGAATGTTTTCAGAAAAATACCCAAATTTTAACCTAAGATAATTTTATATTTTGAATTAAAAAATTATATCTATTTTACCAAAATCAAAACATATAAGTTTACTTTATTAATTTTATATAAATTCTTATTGTCAAAACAAAAAAATGTGTTTTTAGGAAATAATAACTAACAAATGATTGATGCTTGTTTATGTTCAATTTCAAAGTGAAATTATTTCAAAAGAATAAAATTGGATTAAATTGTAAAAATATCATCTATTTATACTTCCAAACCATTAAAACGTATAATTGAAGGATAAAAATTATTTTTATTAGAAAATTTGTTTTCAGTTAAAATATAGTATTATTCACTATTCACCGAAATATGAAATTTATCACAAAAACACCAAAAATTTATTGAAACTAAATTATTATATCCCAATTATAAAAAAAATATTATTTTATCAAATATAATATATAAAAGTTTCAAATATTCGATTTAAAAATGGTTCTCCATTAAAAGGCAGTAAAATTTCATTTTTAAAAAAATACTTCTTTTATCTGAATAAAATGAATTTGTTTTTTCATTATGTCTAAGAAAGTCATAATATGGATTCTGAAATTATAAGGATTATATAATGTTAAAATTTTAGTTAATACAATTCATAACGTCTTTTGAACGACTAGTTTGGTATGTTTTGGTGCGCTTGAACTCGGTGTTGCGTGTAGTGCAAGTTATTAAATTACTTTGAAGAAATAATGAACTGTGAATTACTGGGGTGGTAGATTCTTCTATCCTTCAATAAATTTCTGCCTCATAATTTTAAATTTTTCATTAAAAATAAATGGTTGAAAATAGAAAATACCTTTGTGGGAAAACCCACATCGGAAATTCGGTTAATAAAATTTAGTCTTAATAAGAGGAAAATGGGAATGAAAAAGTCCCCACAAAATTATAATCTGGATTAAGAGAACATTGGCAGAAAATAAAGACACATAATTGGAGGGAAACGTAAATATTTATAGGGAGTGATTGAGGTAATCAGTCATAGACAATTGTAGAATTGAGGGCCTCAAAGCCAAAAATCTATGAATATTTAAAATATCATCAGTTTAACAAAACACAAAATATTAGGATAACATATTTTTATTTTTATGATCCTTTACCTAATGTTTAATTATTAATTTCTTCATAGATTAAGAGAATAATAAAATATACTTGACTTGTAGAGTTCCGTCCTATAACTAATTTCTACCACAAACTCATCTTTCACTCTAAAAGATAATAGAACATTAAAAAATATTCTATTTATCCTATTCGTATAGGGTTCAAAAAAAATAATTTATAATTCATCTACCAAACCTTTTATAAAAATTGTATTTTTCAATCTTGGACCTCATGTGGGCTTGTGGTAGGTGATATACCCTTTTCACCCTTCGGTTCTGGGTTCAAGTCTCGCCGCCTTTCCGAACACGATAGGCTGCCACCCGATCTCTAGGTTTTCAATTTTATTGCAATCCAAAAACAATCTCAAACTAGAATTATGAAAAATACTCTTGTCCAAACTCACAGTACAAAATTTATAAGAAAGGTAAACATAATGAATATCCTTTTGTCACGTAATATAATATAAACACCTTCATCGTGTATTCTTTTAAAACACTGCAACATCCTAATATACCATAAACCCTTATTGATTACATTTATACTCCCATATTCCTTATAGAATACTGGATATACTCTTTCCATCCAAAAATGTTGTAAACTCAAATAATTATGGAATATAATAATCATTAATTAGTTTCATGGTGGTCAAGAATATCCAATATAATTTATCCCATTCAATCATGTTTTATTTCAAAATCACTACCTCAGTTTCAGAACCATATTATGGTTAATCATTCTTTCAACAATATATTTTACAAAACATTTAAACTCCTATTGAGTCACTTTTCTTAGTTCCACACAATATCAAGTCCTTATTGAAATGGTACTATAGTACAATTCTTATATACTCTATAATTCTTATAACATGTACATCATTTATATAATAATCAAATGACTCAATATATTAATTACAACGTAAGAAATATGATCATTCCTCTTCATATTTAGTACTATCATAACATTACTATTATCCAATAGCAATATTTAAGGTATAATCTGATTATTTGGACATTGATTCTCGTATTCTCCCAATTACTTGCAGATGAAACATTGTACATTTGAAAAAAAATTATTACCATTGCAATCACGTACTTGGTGTCCTTTTTCTCCTCACTTATAACAAACTCCCATTCCCTCAAGAATTTACCATAGTGATTCCTTCCATAGTTATGACAAATGGGAAAATCCTTCTTTTACCTCTTCTATTTATCCACCTTTCTCACTACCATCCTTTTCTTCTCTTCTTTCCCTTCAAAGCCATATGACTTAAAGAATTCTTTACTTATCTTATTAACACATGATATTATTTATTCATATGTACAGAATAAATGGGAGACTATTTCCCTTCTAAATGTATGCTTAATAGCATGAATGATATGATCCATTATACAATTTGGATCATACATTTTTCTGGAGTTCACATTCATTCTACTAGACGCCATTTCTAAACAATGGCATACACTAGGTCAGTTTATAAATAGTAATGAATAAATCCAAAATTGTAAAATACCTAACTTAAATTGAATAGTTTATAGATATAATACATAATAATAATAAAAATTTCTTTGAGGATGTATTTACTCATAAATCCTTCATAATTTCTTTTCATGAAAACGCGAATTATCCTAAGCATATCCCCCAGGAGTGTCGTAACCAAGAGTGCATCAAGTCCAGTTGTCATGCACCAGTTCTCGTTCGAGTCTAGCTCAAATCTATGTTTTTGGGTTTTACCCCTAGGTACATCTGTACCAGAGCCATCTCTACCTAATTGTATATATATAGGGATATATTTCTTGTAAAGATCACAAAATCTATAAATTACAAAAAATCTAGGATGTTATTCTATACTAATCTTCAAAGTCTATCATAGTTTAATGTTATCTATTCAGAGATTATCTAAATCTATTTCCAAGGTTGTTGCTAAAATTCCTATGATACCGACTGTAATGCCCCGACACTAGATTCTTAGAGTCAGTTAATTATTTTATAACATTGGCATGATTACAAGGAATCATGTCCCAAAAGACCGATCAGTTTAGCAGTCTTGGAAAATATATTTCATACACGAACGTTACATTACACTTTCTAACTATAAGGACCCGGCATTAAACATTACTTAATCTTGAGTTATTATAGGATTACACATTGAGGATCTTTTCAGTTTTAGAGTTTTAGATAACTAGATCATAAAACATGCATTACATTCCACAATTAAACAAAGTGGTTACATAGAAGATAGTATTCATTTTTTCCCATCGACGGAAACATATTTAAAACAAAACATGGATTCTTTAATGAAACTTCCTTGACCCTATCATCACATCATATACCTTTCCCTTGACGTGTGAAAAACATTTCAAAAACATGGGATGATCATAAAAAAGCTCAGTAAGGGATATAAAAATATGGAAAGGAAACATGATTACATGTATACATAAGAATCAATGAAGTCATACTTTACTCATAAAACATAATCACCTTAACATACCTCATCAAATCATGAATAATTCATAGAAATATTAAGACATAAAGGTAACTTGAGGCATTCATAACATTCATACATAGGGATTAACCCTCATGGTTACATTTGGAATACCCATCACAGTATATTCCCTAAATCACTTTGGAGAAACCATAACGTTTAACTCCTTCTTATTACCCAATACATTGTAGAGATATATCGGGCTCACCCACCCTTAGTTTATCATAGAACCACCCATCTTCATAACAATGCCCAAGAAACATAACATAATCGTATCACATAAAACATGCACAAAGGAAACATAACATTTCCAACTTTCAATCACAAGATATCAATACCACACACTGATATAATAAAAACATTATGAAAACCATTTTCAATACCAAAATAAATGAAAATTAAAACAGGGTATTTATTTTTCATTTAAAAAAAATTATGTCTTGTAGAGGATGTTGAAACTCAAATAATGGTCACGGTGGCGGAGAAGTCGTTGTCGCTGCATACGTACGACAAAAAACATTCCCTTTTGTCGTTTAGTAAATGCTTTGTATAAAAAAGATTCCTTTTGAATAAATGTAAAATTGAAAGGGGTTTATACATCTTATAAATGAAAGTTGTGTATAAAACATAATATGCATCAATGAAATGAGATTGAGACGAAGTCCCTTACAAAGACGATATCCTTGGATTAAGGATAAATCAATTACATAATTATGTGTGAAAAACTAATACACCAAATATATGTTGATATTATGTGTAAAACAATCAGATGTAATTCACACATATTTATAGAATGACATATACAAGGAGTACAAGTTTATCCCAGAGAATCAAAATTGGGTTTAGAATTACCCTTGCAAAAAGTCGACAGCCTAACGGCGTCACTTCAAAATTCAGAAAATGACTTGATGAGAGATAAAAATGGTATCTCATCACATGGAAATAAAATTTACATCAATAAGGATATATAAGAACATATCCCAACATTATAATATGTAAATTAAAAGACCCAACAAAATAAGTCTTTTAAAAAGAGGAGGGTGAAAGGTTCCCTTACCGACATGGGTATCTTTCGAAACAAACACCCCAAGAAAGAAATACAATACAACATTGATGTAAATACTCATAAAAGAAATTATATTACACAAAGAGTAGAATAATGGGCAGTACATATAACACTTAATGTAAATGGTGGAAAATGTATCATAAATATCACAGGAATAAAAGTGAGATGAAAAATCCCTTATCAAAACTCGGCAGCCTAACAGCACCACTTAAAACATCCAAAAATGGATTGATGATATCAAATAGGGTCTCTCATCATATTAATATAAAATTTTCAGCAAATGAATATAAAATAACATCCCCCATCATAATAAATAAGAGCTTAAAAGAAGTGACATAAAAGAGAGTACTTAAAAAAAAGAGAGGTCGGATCTCTAACGAAGATTCGGCAGCATAACAGTGCCAATCAAAACTTCCAAAATGAATTGATGAGAGAAAATAGGGTCTCTCATCATATGAACATAAAAATTAAAGTAATAGTAATATAAAAGAACATCCCAATCATAATAAAGATGAGCTTAAAAGTAATGACATAAAAGAGTGTACTTAAAAAAAGAGAGGGGTAGGATCCCTTACCTCAAGTCTGACTTGTCTTGTTCATTTCTTTATATTCCTGAATAATAAACTTTGGACAATTTATAATTGCTTAAGAACCTAATTTAAATATTATTATTCATTTCATATGACATATTATAATGTTATAATAATTGTTTTATAATGTTAGTTCATATCAGACGTTTTTGCCGATGTTTGGTAAATGAGTAAAAAATGAACTTGTTTGAAAATGATTTCCCATGTAGTTATAAGTAAATCATTTAAAGAATATTATTAATGATTAAAATATCATATATATCCAGTACATATTCATTTTATACTATTCCATAACATTTGGAGATAAAAAATGAAAAGCACCGTTCATTGAGACGGTAGGCCGTACGTATGCATGAACGCTACTTTCATTTTTTTGTCATATTAATGGAATTAAAAATAAATGATATATATATATTATAATTCTAGTATAATATATATGTTATATAGGTGACATATATTTATTAATTTCATTCTTTATACAATCCATGTATTTCATGAACGAGTCACATCACTTGAGGGGGCGGTAGTCCACACTTCCTCATATGAAATTATCGCATTTTCATAAATGAAAAGAATAAAGGTATGTTTTAGATATAAAATACAGAAGCATATAGTAAATAAAAATAACATATATATCATATATAAAATACAGTGACATCATAATGGTCCCCTTTAAAGGTGTTAAAAGAATATTGAACAATCATAGTTTCGTGAGGCAGAAAATAGCCAACCACAGAAACAGTATGTTCTTTAACAATTAGATGAAGGTTTGTGTAGTTTTAGCTCTAATACTTCTCATAAAAAAATCCTAGTATATTTAATATACTGGTGTTGTTACAAAATAATTGAATAAAAATAGTTTATGGGGTTGGAGAATCAAAATAAAACATAAGAACACAAGAGAAGACATTGCCTTTAAATCGGGTAACTCTTTTTGATTTGAGCTCAATGGCTTCATTGGAAAGACTTCTGCCAAAAGTGAGGATTCTAGGAGTAATATAGGGATGTGTAGAGACAAAATGGGTGGGGTTTGGCAGAGAAAAAGGCTTCAGAGGTGTGGGTAAGGTGTTAGAGGTGGGGGCCTTTTGTAAGAGGAGAGGAGGGGCACTCTTGGAAAGTCTTGAAAAGTAACCTTATTATAAAATGATTTTCGGATTTTAAAGGTCCAACAATTATATATTTATAGGATAAGGTTATAATAGTTCTAAATAAACACATAAAATAGGTTTTTGACAAGTGTAGGTCTTATATTTTACATTATATTTTCATTTTATTTAAATTGTTAAATAATGAGGTAATCACTGCATCATCATGGTGTCATAAATAATATACTTTATTTAATGTATAAAAATTATAAAAAAAAATATCATGATGTAGGAAATATTTTTAGATTTCTAATTAATATTTATAGTCAAAAATATTACTTGTATAACCCCACGTAAAAATTATTTTAGTAAAACAACACTTGTTAGTGACATTTTAATTTTAACTTTAAATAAAATGGTATTAATGTCATTTTCCTACCAAAGTGGCTCCATGGGGTCCCCAAGTTGACCCATGTTTTTTCTTGGTCGGCCATGACTCATCCAATAAGGGTAGGACATGTGTAAAGGTCATTTAATATTATTAAAACATTATTTTTACCTTAAATTACACTAATTACCTCTAATCACGATTAAAACATAAAAGTTACTATTCACCAAAAAAATTATTTTAATCTCATTGAACCACATTTTAATTCCTAATGACAACCATGTATGTTGGATTTTTGAAAATCAAATCACAAAAGTGGTAAAGTTTCATTTAAACGAAAAATCAGTATCTTTAACTACCACTTAGTGGTGTCACTATTAATCACAAATTGAAGTTTTTCATAAAAATACCAAAAATTTACCCTAAGATATTTTTGATATTCTGATTTCAAAAATAATGTCTATTTTAAAAAATTCAAAACATATAAGTTAAATTAATTAATTTAATAATTAATTCCCACTGTCAGAACAAATAGCGTGTTTTTATGAAACAATATATATCAAAAGATTGACAGTAGTTTAAGTCCAATTTCTAAGTGAAATTAATTCCAATGACCACTATTGGATTAAATGGTAAAAATATATTATAATTTCACTTTAAAACTAATTCAATAGATAATATACTCATATAAATAAATTATATTAAAAATATGTTTTGAATTAAAATACAACATTTCCACTATTCATTAAAAATGAGCTTTATCGGAAAAATACCAAAAATTTACGCAAAGTAAATTTTGATGTCCCAATTATAAAGAAGAATTTTATTTTGCCAAATATAAAACATAAAATTTTCAACAAGGGGATTTAAAAGAGGTTTTCCATCAAAAGGCGGTTAATCAACCTTTTAAAGAATATTAGAATGTTTACGCTTAAAATTGGATTCAATCACATTTTTAATCCTCTAACATTTATTGTAAAAAGTAAAAATATTTTGCAAACATATATAATAATTTTGTAGTTAGTTCTGTTTATTCCAATCATGATAACGGCTAGGTGTTAACAACCATTTAAAATAAAATTAATTTATTATTAGAGTGCAATGTATGATTTCAAAGGAACTCATTTTTGCGTATTGGGTAAGCCATCGAGCATAGTGTTCCCTTTAAATTAATAATAAAATTTTATTCAAAAATATGGATAAATATAAAAATTTCATATTTTTATTTACCTGGGGTGTTACACTAACATACAACAACAAAAATCTTTTTATAATGACAGTGTTCCCTTAGCTTAACCATGCATCTCAAACATAAAAAACATATTGGGATCCTAAGAAAATAAAACATAATAAAGGGGTGAGCTCAGATGTTTAGTAAGGGTAAATAATTTAGTGGAATCTATAAACATTTAAGGAAAGATGTGTAATAAGAAAAATCCTTTTAAACATAAACATGAACATATTATGGAAAAAAATCAAACATTACCATATAAACATTTAAATTGATATTCTACTAGAAAAATAATCTTATGTAATTACTAATTTCATTGCGAGGGAATGTACATTACCATACATTAATTTCTATGTTAAGGCCTCGTGCATGGACCTATAGGCTAATTGTAACTGGACCCAAACCTGGAGAGCCTCTGTAACCGGACTCGATCCCTGAGAACCTATGTAACCAGACTCTAACCCAGAGAGCCTCTATAAGTGGACTCCAAATTGGAGGGTCTGTTGTAACCAGACCCCAACCCGGAGGGCTTACTTTTACAATTCCCCAACCCAGAACATACTATTCCAATACATTTAGCATAATAAATGGTTTAAATATATCATAAACGTTCGTATTAAAATGAGAATACGAAATTTCAATACTTTATCCATAAAACATTAATTGTATAAAAATAACACATCCACGGTCAAACATATCACTAAAAATTCAATACAATATATTATATTTGCATCATAATAAATCAACTTCAGACAAGTTTAAAATTCATTAAAGGATGCTGAAAAAGATGAAATTGATCAGTAAAATATTTTGAGAGAAATACCCATTTTTCATGATATCATTTAAAATTCCCACAATTTATAAAGGCAGTAATTTAAAAGGAATTTTTTAATAAAAGTTTCCCATACCACTTTGAAACATTCTAAAAGAATTACCATTTTAAAACATTCATTTCCATATAAATAAATCCTTAAAATCATTTTAAAAACATGGACACTAATTAAAGTGGTTTAGAAAGATAAATATTTAAAAACATTTAAAATGATGATCTATTTAAATAGAACCTCCCATAAAAAATTAAAAGATTACTTTTGAAATCATTTTTATATAATATGGGTATCTATGTTAAGTATGTAGAAGAAAATTCTTACACATGAACAATCTCCAATAATAATAAGATTGATAAAATAACCCTTACCTCGTTGTAATCAATCGAGCTGTATGAACAATAGTCATAACCACCAAATGAATCATAGAATATCATGAATATAAAGAGAATAATGATAATATATATCAAATGACAGTACACAATACACCACATGTAGTATATAAGTAGTGAATAATGGAAATCTCGCGGATTTAAAAGTGAGATAAGAAACCCCTTACCACGTGTCCGACATGACTCGTTCGTATGATCCTTGTTCTTCCGGAATAATAAACATAAGTTAATTTCTACTAGCTTAAGAATATTTTCAAGATTATTATTACTTTTATATCAATTATTACCTTTATATAACAATTAGTTAATTATTTTATTTCATATCGTACATTTTATCGATGTTCGGAAATCGAGTCAAAAATAAACTTGTTAAAATTATAAATTGTTCATTTAGTCAAAAGTCCATTATCTAAAGAATGATATTAAGCATTTAGATTTCATATATATGATATATTTCCAGAATATATATGTATATATAATAGTACATAACATTTGGAGATTTGAAATGAAATGCACCATTTAGGGAGATGGTAAGCCGTACGTACGCATGAACGCTACATTCATTTATATTTTTTATTTTAATTGAATTAAAACATAATGATACATAGGTATATTATAACTCCAATATAATATCATGTATAATATCATTAAATCTATACGTTATATGTCCCAAAAAAGTCATTAATGATTCATATCACTTTGAGGGGGCGGTAGTCCGCACTACCTCAAATGAAATTATCACATTTTATCCATAATGGAAACCGTAAAGGTATGATATAAATGGAAAATACAGAAGCACAAAGAAAAAATAAACATAATATATAAATCATATATAAATACAGTTCCATCTTAATAGACACCATGAGTGTTGGTTGTAGATAACTGATAAATCATCGTTTCTTGAGGGTTTAGTTTTCCAACCATAGAAACCGTATGTTTTTTCACCCATTAAATAGAGGTCTGTACAAGTGTAGTTGAAATACGTCTCATAAAAACATACTAGTATATTTTGGATATTGTTGTTATCATAAAATAATGTATTAAACAGAGTTTATGTAGGATGGAGAAGTAATATAAAACAAAATAAAAGAAAATAATTTAATAGAAGTTGTTACCTTTAATTTGGGTAACTTCCTTTGGTTTGAACCAAAAGGACTTTTTTCAGTGACTTCTGCCAAAGGTAATTCTTCTAGGTGTAATATAGGGATCATGAGATCTTATTTGTGTAGTGTTTGGACGGACCAAGGGTCTTCAGTGGTGTGTATAATGGGATAGAAATTGTGTCCTTTTATAGGGAGGGGCTCTTTAGGAAAGTGTGCAAATATTCTTTTATTATATAGTGATATTCGGTTTCTAAACGTCCAAAACCAATTAAAGTTGAAGATAAGATGACTCATGGTCTAAATAAAATCATGTAATAAGAATTGGATACGTTTTGGATATAGTTATAATATTAATAATCTTTTTTATTTAAATCATTTATTAATGAAGAAAATAATACATCATTATTGTGTCATAAATAATTTATTTTATTTTATGTCTAAAAATTATTAAAAAAACCATAATTTCGGGAATAATTTTATCTTTCAAATTAATATTTATAGTTGAAAATAGTACATATATAACCCCTTGTAAAAATTGATTTACTAAAAGATATTTGTTAATGTCATTTTGTCTTTACTTTAAGAAAATTAAAATAAAGTGTCATTATCATTCGTATGTGGCTCAATGGGGTCCCAAAATCGACCTAATGATTCACATGGTCGGCCGTGACTCATCCAATAATGTTAGGACAAGTGGTAAGGTAATTTGTCATTATTATAATATTTTTTTACCTTGAATTACTCTATTTACTATTAACAGTGGTCAATAAAAGCCAAAAGTTACTATTCATCAAAAATTATTTTCATCTTATTGAAATGCATTTAACTTACTGAGGTTAACCATGTCTCTTGTATTTTTGAAATTCAACTCACAGAAACGGTAAAATTAAGTTTCATACAAATTTGCAAATGCTCTTAGGAGGAGGGTAAAATACGGTAAAAAGTTGAAATTTTTTTTAATATATCTAAAATTATTATAACAGGACTCCAATGAATTATATTGATAATATATAGGTATTAAGTATCTATATTTACCAAAAAAAATTGAAATAAAATAAATAATTATATAAATAAAAACTCGGTTTTAACCAATAACTTAGTGTTTTTCACTATTCATCAAAAATTGAACGTTTTCAACAAAATACCAAAATTTCACCCTAATCTAATTTTTCTATTCTGAATTAAAAAAATTAGTCTATTTTACCAAATTAAAAACATAGATGATGCATTTTTTAATTTAAAATTAATTTGGGTTTTCAAAACCAAAAAGTGTGTTTTTAAGAAATAATAACTAAAATAAGATTGATACTTGTTTTTGTTCAATATAAAAGTCGAATTATTTACAATGAATAATAGTATATTAAAATGTATAATTTAACACTACAAATTATTTTGATTAGAAAAGTTTTTTTTAGTTAAAATATTGTATTTTTCACTATTAACCCAAATATGAAAGAACAATAATTTATTGAAACTAAATTATTATATCCCGATTAGAAAAAAGAAGTCTATTTTTTCAAATTGAATATATATAACTTTCAAATAATTTATTAAAAAGGTTTCTCCATTAAAATGCGGTAAAATTTCATTTTTTTTAAAAAATACTTATTTTATCTAAAAAATGATTTTTTTTTCTATTATGTCTATGAAATGCATAATATGGATTCTAAAATTATAAGGATTATATAAAGTTCAAAATATTGTTAATACTATTCATAACCTCTTTTTAAAGACTAGTATGGTAAGTCGTTGTGCACTTGACCTCATTGTTGCATATAATGCACATTATTGAATTACATTGAAGAAATAGCATAGTATGAAATCTTGGGGTGATACATCTAAAGCATGATTTCCCATGGGTGATAGTGGATTACCTCCCAAAGAAAGAACATTTCATCCGTACTCCTTGAATCTGATGTGGTGGAAGAATTTTCCAAAACATTGAAAAGTTGTAAAATGGCTTGGATTACATGTGTTGACAATTTTAGACATATATCTGATGTTTACACCTATTTTATATAAAAAAATTCAAAATTTTATTTGACTCATTTGAATATCTTTATAGAATTCCATTCCTAAATGGACAGACAATCTAAAACAATGACACACTTGATGGAAGACATGTTTTAGGCATGTGAAGTGGATTTTGATGGCTCATGGGAAGAGAACGTTCCATTAATTGAGTTCTCAAACAAAAAATAATTATTAGTCCTTGATACATATTGATCTTTTTGAGGAATTTTAGCGGAATCCTTGTTGTTCTCCACATTATTGAGTGAAAACATGGGAGATTTCACATATTGGGACAAGACTTGTCCATGAAACAATATAGATTTTTTAGCTGAATAAGAAACATATGGAGATGGACAATAAACATTGAAAATAATATATGGATTATATTCTATGGATGTTTTCATTAGTAGTGAGGGATCATTCATTCATGAAGATCTAACCAAGGAGTAGACATCGTCATTTTCGGAATAAGGGAATGTAATCTACTTGATACAGTTTCCCTTTTGAGATAATTTAATGGGTTAGAGAGTTGTCCTAATAGCTAGAATTTCTACAATAGTTTAGTGTTGTGAATATTGTGTTTCAATATTCATAATTTCAATGTATTAGCCTAACACTGACCATATAATTTGATGAGATCACATTGATCATGTTTTATATTCTTCATTGGTGTATGTGCCAGTTTAGGTTTTTCATAGGTAATAGAAACCCCTGTGTGGAAAAAGCATCGGTCACATGCAGGTTTTGTGGAAAAATTGTCAAATCTAGGATGATAATTGAGAAAAATGAAAAATAAATGGTTGAGAAATGGCCAAAAAATTTATAGGGCTGTAGTTAATTTCTCTTTTGTAGGGAAAGAAATACCAATGGTGAGGAGGATGTATCACCTCATGTTTGAAGTGTTTAACACATTCATTATCATTAATAAAATTTTAAATTTATTGGGTGAGGTTTGGGAGGGTTTGTAAGTATTTTAATTTATTGGGGGAATTTTTAAAGGTTAAAGTTATTTTCAAATTTAGGGAAAACTGTGTAACATAAATATGAAACCATATACAGTGGGAAATACACTAATAGAACAGCGAACAATTATGTTCATGGTTTGGAAAAACCATGTAGCCACCCAGGACAAACAGTGAAATGTTGTACAATGGTATTTTTATGGTTGTCACACTATTTGATTAACCTTGTGGGGAAACCATGACATATATTCCTTAAAGAATAGATTGGGATTCATTTAGATCATTGTTTTTTAATCTATTTGTCAAACAATGCATGGTTTAAAATTTAGATACTTAAGAAGATTACAATCCACTCATTTTTTCTTAATCGACTCTACACCAAGATATTTTACTCTCAATCGGTGTTAAAGCATTCTCCATTTATATTGAGAAAATCTAGAGGCTCGCTTATTTCATTATATCCTGATTACCTTGGTTAGTCTCGTATTTTGGTATATTTCATTGTTTCTCTACAATCTATATTCATCCCTCTCTTGGATTCATAGATCGAGTTTGTTGTGGATATATCTATGGTTGTTTATGCCAATAATGGTTATATATGTAATTTTTAGGGGATGATACATAATAATGGTTTTATTGATTCAAACTAGTTTCATTGAAGTCTGTTTGTGATTCCACATTTTCAGCCTAATTCACATGGTAGGTGGATATAGTCTTGAATCCAATTATTATAATCTAATAGATTTGTTTCATATTTATTGATTTAATACAAATAGACTATGAATTTTTTATGAAATTATTCATAGAAAACCTCAATAGAAATGGTTTATGAAATTATGAAAAATTTATGTTTTTGTGGAAGGTTTTTTGGTAACATGAAATAAAAATGGTTGCTTTGTTTTCATTCATGGAAAACTGTTTTCAATAATGTTTTTTATTGAATGTTTTGATGGAAAAAAGGATTCAATAAAATTTTGATCTTATATAAAGAGTTTTTAAGAATGTTTTTCAATAAAATAACAACTTTATTGAAATGTATGAAATGGTTGGTCTAGAAAAATGTTTTTTTTGGATAATGGTTTGAGTGTATTCATGTTCACTCAAGAAATATATGGGTATGATGTTTCACCCATCATTAGTGTGTTGTATAAGGATATGATAATTCCATCGTTAAGATGGTTAATTAAGTGATGACTTAGTTAAGGGATGACTCACCACTACCAAGTGTAGGGAGGTTTATGGATTCAGTCATGGTTGGTTGTGTGGATATGTGAAATGGAATGCGTTATAAAAAAATTGGATTATTTATATTTCTAAATGACAAGTTTTGTTATTTTACATATTATTTGGTATGTTATGATACAACAATTTGTTATTAATCAACATGACCTTGATAAAAACTATTTTTACTTTGAATATAAATTTATTTATATAAATTTGATAACATGGTTTATCGTATTGGCATGAGTAGTGAAGTCATTTGGGGATAGCCTAATATGTTTCCTTATTCCCCACTACTTTAGATATTTTGTGCTTTTTCAGGTATAGTTCATCAAGTCACATGCAACAGTAATGTGTCACACATATTTTTTGGTGTATCTAAATACATGGGTTGTATTGTAGAGTTGGATCATACACCATGTTTTGACATTTAGAGTATTTATTTATATGTATTTAAGTTGTGTTAGTTTTATATTATGTTATGGAGTTTGATATTATTATCCTTTCTCTATGGTACTATTTTGTAGTTGATTTTGATATCAATGGAATTACTTTTAGTTGTTCTCATTGTTTTCATGCATCATTTAGTGGGTTTTTTCTTTATGTTAGTTTTGGGTTTTTTCAAGGGATAATAATCCCATATCATTATTGAATCCCATTGAATTTATTAATAGGCTTTGGTTCCTTGGGGATTTATCATAAGGTTATGTAGAAGTTCATCCTCAACTCAATCCAATAAGGAGTTGAATGATTCCATATATTATCCTATTATTAAAATCTTATGACTGTCTTGGTGGGTAGTCATGATATAGTATTTATATGATTATAATTATTTTATGATTTATGCCACAATATTATGACATCATCTTATTCCAATATTTTTTTCAAATGGATCTTGTTCGTTAATCTTTTAATGATTTAGGTCATTTGAAACTCCATGCATTATTCCATGAATCTATTTTATGATACATATTTTAGGGTATTATTTTAGAAGGTATATATCATGTTATTATACACATTTGATTAATTTTATGTATTAATGATCATCAATATCTCTTTGGTTTACCATTACTCAACATCTGATCTCATCCTTTATTATTTTTTTGTTTCCATATGATATGAATAATTTTTTAAATTGTAATGTGTCCGTCAAGGGTTCTATTCATTAAAAAATATATGGAAGCTAATTTGGAATTTATATAAAACATTTTTTTTGAATAAGTTCCTAAAAATCAATGAAAATTATTGTTTTATAATAGATCATAAGGACATTTCATGAATCATATTCTAATAAGATTTAATTTTTATTTATGATCTTTCAACTAACTTTTTGGATTAGGGAAAAAAATTTCCCAAGGATTTTATATATTCTGGGTATAAAAATTCTATCCATTTCCAATAATTCATTAATTCATTTCCTTTGGAACCCCTTCTCACATAATAATGTTTTGGACTCTATTGAATACACTATAGAGAGAATAATTATAAACATTTATTAAATAAAACTCAAATTAAAAAATTAGGGAAATATAAACTTTTCATGTTCCTAAAATATCATGGTTTGTTATAAAATGTCCCCACAAAGCTCGAATTCAACAGCTTATTATAAATTTCTTCACAACATATCAAAATTTATCCTCCAAAAATTTTATAATATACAAATGATCATGGAATTACATATTTTTTCTATTAATGTTCGTCGAATTAATATTAATTAGATTACAATTAAGTGTGTAGTCTTTCTTGATGTATTAGTATCACCTGATAATATTTTTTATCTTCTTTCATTATTTGACTAATCTTTATGTAGTGAAAAATCCATGACTTTACACCTCTCAACTTTTCTACTATTTTTCATAGGAATCAACTTTTTTATTCTTATATACAGATAATTTAATCATTTTTACCCTGATATTCCCTTATACATTATAATTATATAACTTTTATCATCATTATGATAGATTTTAGGTCGTATCCAATTGACTAGACAACTCTCACAAGAGGTTCACAACTTGGTGTATTACGTAACAACAAAACACATATACTAAATTATTCCTATATATTCATTAGAAAGTTAATGGTCTTTTGATTCCATGGATTTCTATATGTTCTTTATATTTTCAAAAATATAATTTTTTAAGAATGATCCATCTCTAAATTTAATGAATTAAAACTTGAGTTTTCCAATTTTCATTAACATCTTCCAAATGCCTCTAGACCCCCCATTAATCTAAAAAACTAAAAAATATTAAAAAATTATTTGAATCAAGTATTATTTAGTATAATATTAATATTAAATATAGTAAAAATTATATATAGGTAACAATTATCTTCTATAATGGGTTTAACATTTTTATATACACAATATATATACAAATCACAAATAGGAAATAGTTATTTCATATACTTGGTTCACTACCAAGGATGAATATACTTGGTATTATTGTTAACCCTTTCAGTCACACAAATTAAATTCGACTATCTTCATAATAATAAGAATGTGATGGTGGTGGTTTATATCATATAAGGGAGTTTGTTGAGAGTTATAGTTAATGATGGGTTGGAGTAGTTATGAGGCTAGATAAATTTTATTAATAAATATTTTTTTTTATAATTCAAATATAAATTTCAAAAATATTATCTACATAGATTTTTTATTTATATTAATTTATATTTTACTCCATATATTTTTATTATATATTATTGATTTACATTAATTTGTAAATTATCAACTTATGGTATTGTAGAATTTGTTTCATGTTATTAATAGATAGTCATTATTCAATGTGTTTGTCCCCATTTTTCTCAATAAACTCCCATGTTCTAGTCACTATATAATCACCAATTCTATTTATTATTGAAGTGTTCACCAAATCTAATCCATTAAATTATTGAAGAAATTATAGTGTTATATTATATTTTAAATTATCACATCTGTGATATTTTGTTTTCATAGCAACCTAAATCATTAATAAATGATTATTTGGTAATTTTTAATATATAAACCTTAATATTAATACATTCTATAATATTGGTTCTGAAAATTCATTTAATACAGCAATATAATATATAAAATTTATCCTTTTTCATTCCTTCCCCAAATTCCACTTCATCCATACATATTCCACATAGTTTTGGTAATAACCTAAGGGAATAATTTATTGAATGTCCGTGAAAAAATCCAAATAAGGTTAGTTTTAAAAGGGGAGAACATCTAAGAAAACATAAAATTATAAGAATGAAATCGATAATAATCATAATATCATAAATATAGCATTATAAGAATACATAAATAATTTTATGGATATATAAATTGTGAAAAATTTATAAAAATAAAACATCCTATTATTATAGATAATCCCTAATCAAAAAATGTGGTTTATTATATCATAATTAAATCACATAACATTATTTTACAAATTGTATTGTAGTACTATTTAATTCAATAAATATATGTCACATTATAAAATTCTTATAATAATAAATTATATATAAAAAATAATATATACCAATAGAAAACATGTAATAAATACATAAAAAATTATTCCATCTAAATATGATATCATGATGAATATGATGATGAATTTACTTAATAGATTTATAATGAAAATAGGAAAATGTTTTTTTGGATGTCAAATCTATTCTTAAGAGATCCTAATTTAATTTTAGAATTTGATAATACATTAAATGAACTAATGGGTAGTCTGAAAATTTAACTAATTATCAAATAATTGGGAGGGTATGATAATTCATTACAACTTAATAAGCCAATTTATATATGTAAGAATTAATTTAATTTATAATCAATTTAATATAACATGGTTCAGAAGAATCAGGTTTTAAAAATTTATAATTTGTTTTCAAACACAAAATTGATGCTTTTGGTTTGAGAGTACTGGTACCTTATGTATTGTTTTATTTATTTATATTCATTAACATTTTATAATATTATTATACCTATTAAAATATTAATTAATATGATATTAAAATTCATATATGTCACAATTGATCATTATAATTATATGAATTTATTTTTTAGTCCTGTTTGTTAATTCTTAAACTGTGCAATGAAGTGCTTCTTTAAATAGTCATTATTTGTTTCAATTTTAATGTTTTGTTTAATTTTTGTTTATACATTATTCTAATAACCTAAATAATATTATTAATACATATAATTATTATTTTATAAATTTTTAAAAATCTACACATAATATCCATGAAGGCGATGATATGTAAAGGATTTACCATGTCCTCGTAGGCGGCTAACTAATCATTAATATAGTATGAAAAATGATAAAAATAAGAAATAATAATTATACATCATATATAGTCTTATAATTAAAATATATTATCATTATATATCATAATAATATATAATAAATTCTAACAAGACAAATTTTTTGGGATATTTAACGAATTGACATCATCCTTATATGTAGAAAACCAACTATTAATATGAATTTTCAAAAATTAAGGGGTTGGTTATATACATATATTTAAATATATTATAATTATTATGTTTCATAATAATAACATTAATGAAATATTTATAAAATAATATATTTATATTAGAAGTATTTATTTATGGGTTGGGGGATAATAAATGATTTTAGGATTAAAACATTAGTTAAAAAGGAATAATAATACATCTTTTTGGATGTTTAATCCATTCCTAAGGATCTATATCCTTGGACGATTGCTGTGATATTACACCAAGACACCCTCAAGGATATTTCTAATCATAGGAAAACTATTAGGTATATATTTTTATATGATTAGTTATTTATATATTATTTCCCATGTTTATCATGTCATGGTATTTATACCTGATTAGAGGGTATTATTGTGTTACTATATCGAATAATAAATGGTTCAAATTCAAAACATAAAAAAGTGTTAATGTGGTACATTATAAAATATTTTTTATGAATATAAAAATCATATGGAACATTTAGATCATCTGACCTATGGATTTAGTTTTTTATAAAAAATAAAGCATGAAAAAATGAAAAAATATTTTTAATCAGATAATTTATCTTTTCTGACATTTGAAATAACATTTTCGATTTAGAAAGAAATTGTATTATTTTAACATATTTTTTATATATTTACAAATGAAATTTATGTATATATAAAAAATTTGTGATTTTTTAATCCATTATGAAATCAATATTATAGCATCAAACATAAATATATTATATTTTATAATTTCAATATTCTTCCAAAAATTAATGTTTCTCATAAATTAATTAATTATTTTTGATAATTTTCATTTTTTGACTTAAAAAAACTAATTTCTATATTTCTTTTATATATTATTTAATTAAGAAAATAATGGTTTTAATATATGATGAAATATAATTTAGAAAAAATGAACGTGTAGATTATTAAAAAAATTAATATGTTTTACATAACTCTCATTTATATATTCATAATTTTTTCAATATTAAATATTATTTAAAATTAAAATGTATAACTTAGTGGTCTTGTTAATATTCCAATTAGAAGCTGAAAATTCTAATAATTTTTTTATTATCCTTTAATATTTGGTTAATATTCTAATATGTAAATTTGATTTATAATTAAAATAAATACCTTATATTTCAGTCATTCCCTATTAAGTTCAATTACTTTCATGGTTTTGTGATAAAAAATTTCAATATTTTGATTATATTACCAATGTTTTCAACTATTATAAATTTATATTATTAAAATGATAATTATATGAGTCTAATATTATTTAGAACATCGAATAATAGATATTTTATTTTCATCATTTTTATTATACCAATATACAACAATGAATTTTAAAATGTATACATGTCGTTGCTGTTTAATAAAACTATGTGGATGAAAAAAAAAATTACAAATTCATTTCATGTGTATCATGTGTTTTATTATATATTTTATACATAAAAATTAAAAACAAATATATTTATATAGAAAATATCATATGAAAATATATTCATTATAAAATTCTTCCCTCCTTCTAAAGGTTCACCATTGAAATTTAAATTCATTTCCACAATGGATAATATATGATGATATTTTTTTATTAAATCCTTGGGTTGCAATGTGTATATTTCATTTTAGATGTTTCACTACTGTAAATTGACATGGTAATGCATGACATAATTTTATAATTTTTATCTATTTTTGAAGATCTTCATTGAATACACTTTATAAGTGTTTTTGTTCTCTAGTTGTACCATATTTAGATTAATTAAATGTGGGAGGTCAGTTTTGGCCTTCCTCAAGAGTGATATGTGGAACACACTATGAACATGAGATTTTATTAGAGGAATTACTAGTCGGTGGGTCACAACTCTTATGTGGTCAGTGATATCGAAGTGGAAATGTATATAAGGAAGGGTTTCCTTTCTCTCCCCAAAACATGATTTTATTCTAGGGAGATTCCTTAAGGAACACATTTTATTGATACTGATGATATAGATATCAATTTTTGTATCATTTACATAAATTAGAATTTACTTCTCAACTATAGTCACACAATCTCATTAAAATAATGCTCAGTGTCTTTGACGATCGTCTATATAAAAAATTATATTAAACTATTTTTGATTATTTATCCATAATTGAACCATAATAAACTTCATTGTAGACTCCTTTTAAGTCATTCTCTTTTTTCATAACATGGATAATAGAAACATAAGAAATGGGGGGACTCAAATAATCAATGAAGGCAAAAAGAATCATCATTTCCTTATTGGTTAGAAAATTGGAATATGAGAAAACATGATAATGGGTTAAATCTCTTTCTAAGAAGAGTATGGAACAATAATATATGTCTATATGGTATTATAAATGGATATATATATTTAAATGATCAAATATATACCTTGGTATTATAGTGATATATTATAAACATGTTTTATGGATCAAAATTATTTTCCAATGACATAAAAATTTGGAATAAGTAAAGTGAATACTGAAATTACAAAAAATTGAAATATGGTCACGTACATTTACCAATCTTGTCAAAAAATATATATACAACAATATCCATGAAGAATCAGGTGAAAAAAGAAACACATGATCATGTCCATACAAATTTTTTAAATAATTCATTATATAATCATGTTTACTCACATTTATGTAAAAAGAAATACATGATCATTTCAATGAGAAATCAACTAAACAAAGACATAAATATCATTTACACGAAGAACATTATAATGAAAATATAATAGAATAATTTCCACACACAACCATGAAAACAAAGAATAAATCTATCATTTTCATAAACATAATTTCTATCTCATGAGATATCAATATATAACCAAAATATTAGATGGAAATATAGGATTACACCAATAAAATATTCAATCCATATTTGTGAAAATTTCTAAAAGTGAATAATCACAACATAATATTACCAATGAAAAAAGGGTTTTTTAACATTTACTGAAATTTTCATTTCAACTGACCTCATGATTTTATATCGTGGATACTCAAAATACAATCACCCGTAAATTCCATATCATTTTAACATTTAGAATAAATTTCATGAATTATAATTTCTAGGTATATAAAAAATATACGGGTTTATTTTAAAATGATATAAAAATTATAAAAGTCGTTTTAGAAGATATTTTTAAAAATTTCTTATAATACTATAGCTCAGATCAAATTTGTCTTTTATTTTTTAAAAGATTATGTGATAAATTTTTTTTATATTACATTAAAAAATACCCCATTATATTGTATCCTTGAAAAGGATCAATTGAATTTAAAATGTTGAAGAGAAACATGTCCAAAAACATTAATATTTTTAATGGTTCTAAAATAATGGATCGTTGAAAAAATAAAAAAAATAAAAAACGAGGAGATAAAATATTTTTAAAACAATTATTGTTTATTTTTTTCTATAATAATATTTATTATTAATGATAATATGAAGTTTATAATAAAAATATTCATTTGTAAAGGATACAATATTTTTTATATTTTGAAATATGTTTGTTCGAAACCCACGTCATAGATTGAGATAATAACCAATCCTTATGAATAATTGAATAAGTATTCTTTAATATAACATTATGTAAAAAAATGTTTTTTCCCATATATTAATGTGAACATTGGTGAGAGTCAAAATTTTAATTTGAAGGGGAAAATATCATTAAAGAGGATGTGGACTATTCTTTAAAATTATATATTTTTGGGGAAATAATTATTACCATGTCAAAGATTTGAATTTGAAGAAAAATACCAAAATAGAATGGTAATGTATAATTAAATAATAACATAGAGTGGCATAAAACATTTATATAATATATAAGATGAATACGTGATTTTATTACTTCATAAAAGGATAATTTAATTATCCAGATCCCATACATATTTATTAAATCATAAAATAAAACAAAAAAACCTAGTGAACATGATTTAGCTATTTTATAACCCATAAATTAAAATTTAAAAATAATTAATGGGATTTATATCAAAACTAAACAAAAAACATAATTATGGTTCAAAATATATAAAATGTATCCCGAGATAGTATTGTTACCAATAAAATCAATAAAATCATTTTATCTTTTTAATAAAAATAAATTTAAATAGATAACAAGTAATGCCTCTTATAAAAAATAAATTTTATGAATTTTGAATAATAATATCATTAAGACGTAATGAAAAATATCAATCATATCATGGTGTGATATATGAAATATTTTTCAAGAAAACTAATCTTAGGAAGAGATCCCATTTCCTTAATTCCTCATATAAACTAACTATCATGAATAGCCTATGTAATAAAATAAAATATATAAATAACATACTATAGAATAGTAGTTATATATATAACCATTTTCAAATTTCATTTATAATAATTATCTACATTTTTATAAATTAGTTATTATCATTTTTTGATATCTCGGTTGTGAAATTATTATCCATCTAGATAAGTCTCTTAATATATCTGTCATTATTTTTTGTTCTCCAAAATATCAAACTTAAATGATCATACAACATATGAGAATTGATTCTTTATAATTATTTAAAATTTTAAAATTTCAATCCTTTGTTTTTTTGTTATTATTCATAATTATTTAATCAAAGATGAGCATGTATTAGTTATTATTAATGATATAGGTTGGCATCTAAATTAATTATTCTAATATTAAAGTTACCATTCCAAAACCATAATCAAATAATTATATAATTCTTCATATAATATATTATCAAATATTAATTTATCATATCTATCCTTTAATGTCACCATAATTGGGAATTTTGAGGTATTTCTTGATTTGATTTTAATCAGGGTGTCGTTGTTTGTTTACTTCCACAAATTACTTGAAACTATAAAAACTCAACCTGAACATGAACTATCATTTAGATGGATAAATATTTTGTTTTTCATTTAATTATTATATGAATAGTTATTCACTAATCATATTATTAAATATATATTATAATATTTTTTAGAATGTATAAAAAAATTTCACCCTAAAAAATATAATTAAATCATTCAGAGTAGCCAAAATATTTTTACATATTTTTCCAATACAAGGTTAAAACAACAAAAATATCTCACTAACATTATGTTGATGATATTACATCCCCTAATATTCACTAGTTTTCAGAAAAAAATTATGAACATGGTTACACCTTGGTATGAACACTATCGTTGAAATTTATGGAGAATACTCACTATCCCATATGGTATACACACATTCACACAAGAAAATTACCAATCCCATAAACTATTATTTTTATTATAACCTTACATAAAATTCAATTATTCTTCTGAATTACATTAGTTTTTATTGATACATTTTTAATGTTTTGTGATTACCCAACGTAATCTAATTGATGAAATACACTAGTTTTCGTTATAGATTTAACGAAAACTCTACAACATGAAATACAACATTCGGTATATTATTCACCAGAAATTCCCCATATATTCTATAAACTCCAATAATCTTCCATGAACTCAATGTCATTGAACAATTTTCATAACAAACTCCGTCTCTATGTTTTCCTATGTGAGGAACCCCGTATTATAGTCAACGTAATTTTTTTTACATCACTATTAAATAATTTTTAGGATAAAAAAATAGTACAAAAAATCAATGATAAAAAAGGTTACTATATTTAGAAATTAGGCTCATACGTAATATTTTAATAGTAAATCCAAAACATTATTTTATTCCATCATCTGTATCTTATTAATAGACCACGATTCCCACTTAAAAAAAGTAATCATATGAAGATATACATAATTGAAAGTGGAGAGTTAAGAGACTAATAATAGGATAAATAAGTGACATGAATCAATATAATCTATTTGAGAATAATAAAAATCATCATATCATTAGAATAATATCATCATTATTATCAGAATTTCAAACATTATATAAAAGCATGGAATTTGAAAATCTTAAAAGTGAAACATTATTTCAAGCGGTGAAATACCACACATTGTAGTGATAAATTCATGAAACACATTCATGCATAACATGTGTGAATAATCGTAAAACTATCATTTCAAAAAAAATATGTCGTCATGTTCATACATAATACACATTAACTCATGAGATACATCACATTAGCTAATTCCATGAGGGGATATATAACTTCCAGGCCCCCATCAAATTTTAACATTTATATAATAATTCATGACACATAGAACATGTATCAATCATGGTCATGATGTAACAAATTCAATGTAAAGGGTTCTATAAGGATTTCATCAATAATGATTTACTCAATAAAGCTGGTTCTCGGAAATGGAAAATGGAAAATAATATATTTTTTATAAGAATAATCTATTTTGTGAGAAGAATAAATAACTGAAGAGGAGTCGAGATATGTTTTGGAAAGAATAGTTCTTTTTTAAAATATTACTATTTTTAACAAAATTCGATTTGAAAATTTTATAACACCAAAAAAAGGGAGTAAAAACGAAATTATAATTTCAGAATATCAAACGAATACCCACCATGAAATTTTTGATGAAAGATTAATCACCTAAAGAAAGGGGTTGGATTCAAGAATCACATTACCATATATCCAAATTTGTTCTAAAATTTCAATTAATGTAACATATAATCAAGATACATTCATTAACAAATGAATCTAGAAATATTTAAATATATTATATTTATGAAAAAAATTAATGATCAATAATTTGTTTTTTCTAAGTTATATAGTTTAATTTTATCATATTGGGAGAATTCATTTCCATGGTTTCGTGGTTAGTTTACTTTTCCATAATTATGGATGTTCATGTAAAATAGAAATTATTCTCCAGAATGAAATTATTTGTTAATAATACACTTCAAGAAGTTTAAATGGTTTCATGTATCATTTATATTTAAGGTATAAGGATTATTTATTTAATAAAATATTAATTATTAATGTTTTGTTTATTTTGGATGGGTTTTCAACTATCTTGAAATATTTTCATTTTAGTTAATACTATTTCAATATAAATTTGTCAAGTTCCCCTCGCATGCTTCGACTGCACATTGAACCAAAAAGTATTATTAGAACAGGAACATAATTGTTTATAATTATATAATAATGGTTGGGGAATTACTCATTTTTAATTTAGTTTTTCAATTCAACTTTAATTGTTCATTTAATTTGAATAGCGAGATATGGTTCTTCCTCATTAGTTTATCAATGATGTAATAGATATTTTTAAATTTATAAATATAATAAAATTGATGATCTCATCAAGAGTCACAAAGGATTATACCCATACAAAAATAAATATTATACTTTTTAATTGGAGGTACGATCCTTGTTAATGTGTTCAATGAACCTTGAGTTAATTCAAAAATAACACTATCCATTTGCATTAATGAAACACAGTGTAGTTAATTCTTACACAACATGTTAACTGGGTCAAATATGCACTTGGTCATCTAGATTACTTACATTGTATCCCATGTACATGGTGTGTAGTCCCTTTGCATTAATGACATGCCATGTATTCAATACAAGACATACTTGATAGGTTTCCATGTCACACAGAGTCATCTTGACATTGGGCCAATTATGGAAAAGTAAACTAACCATGAATTTATGTCCATTTCCATAAATTAACCTTTTCCATAATTGAGTCCCTAGGAATCTATCTCTGATTGATGGTGAATAGTGTACAAGCCGTGTAGATCGGAACTACACACGGAGTACATATACCAAGTTAATTTCTTTTAATAATTATTTATTTAACTATGAAAACTGTGAGACATGTAATTATGTGTGGTTATAAAGATAGTACATTCCTTGGGATAGGTTTTCATATAAATTAATATTTAAAATTTTATTTAATATGTATATAATGATCAGATCTTCATATCATATATGAGTTGTATTATTGGTTGTCACTCTATGTGAATTTAAGAAAAAATTATGACCGAAAATTCTTGTAATTCATGTAATCATCCATGATGTACATATTTTGAATGTTTATGAAAATTCATGTTTTCTACATATAATAAGAGTAGAATAATATATGAGTATGATAGATATTGGTTCTAATTAGACCACTATTCACCATGTTTCCCCCAATGTACAATTATGGACAATGTTAATTTTAGATGAACTTATTTAATTTCTAAAAATTTATAATGAATTAGAATTTTTATGAAATTCAAAGAGAGATAATATGAATGTCTAGATTAATTAAATATAATAATTAATAATTTGTAGAGTTATTAATCATAAATTAGAAAAATTACAAATTGAATGATTTCATTAATAAATGTGTAATTTTTTGCATACACGGGGATGATCATTACTGTAAGTACACAAATCTTCTTTTTTAGTTATATTTTCCTTTTCTGGTCTTTTTTAAGAAAAAGAGGAATTTATGGAAATTTCAAAAGTACACGCTATGTTAATTATGAGTTTGTATGGTTAGATTTTTATGTGTTTCAAGTGCATGGATTGAGTTGAGAAGAGTTTGAGAGAGTTTGGAATGGTTTTGAAAAAATATGGAGGATTTTCATAGGGATAATAGTTTGATCATGGTTAGGGGATACCATGAGGGTTATCTAGGAAACCTTATAGGAAGAGACATCAGGCTTCACATGGCCTACACATTGTTTTCCAAACCGTGTGAGGCAACCATGTGATCCCATCCTATCGAGGTGGTGGCATGCACACGGTTAGCACACGGTTTTAAAAACTGTGCATACGAACTGTGCGGCCACTTAAAATTAGGGTTTTTAAATCAGGGCTCCCTCGAGGGTGCCTTTTGTCACTCCAAACTCTCTCCCTCTCTAACATCAATTGTGATATTTGCTTCTAAAAGGTTGATGATTCCCTCCAACTTATTTTGGAAGAAAATTGAAGGGGTTTCTTGTTGGATTGAAGTCAGTTCTTCATGGTTAAGTCTCTCCTCTGGGTTTCTCTTGGTAGACTGATTAGCCAAGTAGTTCCGAAAGTTTACATTGGTCGTTTATCTTTTCTATGCTCGTTTGATTTACATAGGGACTTGAAAACCTAGTGTAGTAGACTATAAGGGTAATTGACCGAGTGAGCTTCCTCAGATATTCTTTGAGCATTTTAGGCTATATGGGGAATTGATTGTGTGATCGTCCTCAAAAAGTCTCGAACCACTTTAGGATATATGGGGAATTGACTATGTGTTCTTCCTCAAAGCGTCTTGAAACACTTTGGGCTATAATGGTAATTGACTGTGTGGTCTTCCTCAGAGAGTCTTGAACCACTTTGGGCTATAAGGGGAATTGACCGTGTGAGCTTCCTCAGAGAGTCTATGAAAATTTGGGGCTATAACGGTAATTGACTATGTGATCTTCCTCATAGATTCCTTGACTACTTTGGACTATAAGAGGAATTGATCGTGCTTTCTTCCATAGAGAGTCTTTAAATTAAATTTGACTATAAGGGGAATTGATGGTGAATGCTTCTTTAGAGATTCATTATATATTATTATGAATGAGCCAAATGGGATAGGCTACGTGTACTTCCCAGAGGGTTACCATGTTTGATTTTATGCTAATTTGATATGTGGAGTTTTTTATTGCTGAGTACCTTCTTGTTTATAACTTCCTGGTTATTATTTCATTCCATAATTATTAACATACTATTAGGAACATAAAGTTGAGTGTATTCCTATAGGGATTTAGTCTCACACCATGTTTGGTCCATTCTTTTGGGCCTAAAAAATTATATTGTTGCAGGAATAGGTAAGGTAAAACACCCATCAACTTCAGGTACTTGACTTGCTGTTGAGTTGGAGAGCATGCGACCAAGCATAGGCTTGTGATTCTGAGGAGATTTAATTTGATTATTTTGTACATTGGTTTAGTACTATTGTATTCCATCATCATAATTTGTTTGGATTATTTCATAGACATATGTATCATGCATCATTTTATATAAGTGTTATGGTTGTTTCTTTACCGGTCATCCATTGTTTACTGTTGTATTTCATTGTTAATATTTCTGCTATTGCTTTTGTTTTTCTTCCATTGTGTTACTCTTCCAATGAGTGAACAGTTTCCACAGTATCACATCCATGTACTTCGCTGGTAGTCTTCAGCCTCTGGTGTTAGGGGAATTGTGCTTGAGGCTATGTGACCAACCAGGTACGGGGCTCCTCTGGGTAGATTCCAGAACCAGGACGTTGCAAATTGGTCTTAGAGGAAATCTTTTCTCTTGAATTACTGTTGAGATCCTATATCAAGGGATAGGATATAATATGTACTTGATAATATGTTGTGCCCGGGAGTAGCTAACCCGTGTACAGGTAAAATCCAATCTACCTCATTAAATGAAGTTTTTCTATTTTTCAACTTTACGGTTGATTTGATTTTCACCATTGGGTGAATCAAATGTTTTTTACTATTACTATATATGTTATTAATGTTCTATTTATATCAAAACCAAATGAGATGAGGTTATTCCATCCCATTCATTATATAGGCACTTGTTAAAAATTACATTTCATGCATTCATGCCATGCCATTTAGGATGCATTACATGTTGTAGTGATTGGTGTTCTGTAGAATATGAATGGTGTTATTATAGATACCATGAATGAATACCTTCTTTTTGTTAGATCCTTGATTTTGTATGGTTTTGATTGAATGAACTCCAAATTTTGGTTTATGAGGTGTTATAGGCCCTCATGGACTGGAATTTTGTGGATCATTTCATTGTTATCCAGGTTTATAACATGTATAAAATTACAAAAAATGATTCGTGGGAAGTATGGGCCCTCACAGATCAAGAATTTGGCACCTTGATATCCATTTTAGTGATTTCTAGTCTCCGAAGGAGTTTCTGAGGCTTAGTATCCAGAAAAAAAACAGAATAAGTGTCGTGTAGTTTTGACTACATGACATGTGTTCTTCTGTTCGGGAAGAAACTGTTTTTCTCGAGTACAGGGCATGTACTTTATTTACACACCATATAGTCTCTAACCATGTCATAGGTCGTGTGGGTAGAGACACCGGATATGGATACTCTTGAGGAAACAAACCGTGTAGTGTAAGCCGAGTATCTGGTCATGTTACGAACAACATTGGTCAGCGAAGCTCATCTTGTACACACTATGTCTAGAACAACCACATTGTGTAACCTTGTTATAAGTGGAGCCGTGTATCTTAGCCATGTATAAGGACTTGGGAAAGGGAAGAAAATTCATGTACACATCATGTTATAGAACAACACATCGTGTGTTTGGGGTGTTACATGTCCAGTTCTAGTAGAATTACGCGCCCATGTGAAAGACTTAATGGAACACACCATGTTGTTATTATACACACCTTGTAGTCTTAGTTTGTAAAACATGAATGTTTTATTTCACCTTTTCCCTTATTATGTTTCCATTTCTTAGTCCTTGATGATCACTTTGATCAGCTTCAAGGAGCCTGGGTGTTTTCGAGGATTGAATTGAGATCCGGTTATCATCAGTTGCACGTTAGACCATCAGATATACCTCTCATAGACTTTTACAGCAAGTATGGTCTATACGTGTATATGGTTATGCAGTTTGGTCACACTAATGCGCCAACAGTTTTCATGGAACAGATGACCCAAATGTTCCATTCATATATGGATTATTTCATGGTGGTCTTTGTGGATGATATATTGGTGTACTCTCACACTCGACACGACCATGCCATGCATCTTGATATTGTTTTGAGTACACCAAGAGAGCATCATTAATATTCTATTCACTCAAAATTCCACTTTTGGATGGGCCAAATTAAATTTTTGGGTCATGTTATATTAGATACAATAGTATCAGTAGACCCAGAGAAAATGAGAGCAGTAGTTTTTTGGGAGTAGCCAAAGAACTCCTTTGAGGATTGAAGTTTTCTAGGGATTGATAGATGCTACAGAAATTTCATACATGAATTTTCATGGTTTGCAGCACCACTGATGAGTCTAACTAAGAAGGGTGTGATGTTCTTGTGGTCAGATTACTATGAGTTAGCCTTTTAGGAGCTAAAAGGGAGGTTGACTTCAGCACCAATACTTGTTTTTCTAGATCCGGGCAGGAGCTATAATGTGTACTGTGATGCTTCAAGTATTGGGCTGGGAGATTTTCTTATGTAGGGAGAAAGAGTCGTTGCATACGGGTATTAGAAGTTGAGGCTACATGGGAGGAATTACCCGATGCATGATCACGAGTTTGTTGTAGTTTTCCATGCCTTGCGCTGTTAGAGATAATATATTCTGTGAGAACATTTTTTGGTTTTCACCGACCACAAGAGTCTCAAGTACATCTTCACTGAGCGTGATATGAATTTGAGATAGCGAAGGTGGGTTGATTACCATCAGTCCATTGATGTTGAGAATGCCTATACGCCTAGTAAAGGCAACACAATGGCTGATGCGTTGAGCAGGAGCACTCTGATACAGGCTGTTTTGGAGGCACGTAGAGAGTGGCAGCTTATGGCTCTATTTTCTAAGATATATTTGGATGTGCATGATAGACATGGGTAGTCTTTTTTATCTTCTATGGTTGTTACCTCTACACTTCATAATCACATTCGAATGAGGCATCTATCAGATTTAGAATTCCTAGTCCTATGGGAGAGCGTGTTAGGAGAGGACCCTATTTCGGGATGGACCATAGGCAAGGATGAGATCATGCATTTTCAGGGGCGCGTATGGGTTCCAGTAGACATATGCGAGGAGCTGATTCAGGACATTCATTACTCATTTGGGGAAGTTAATCATGGTGTCACCAATATGTATTATGATCTACAACATTATTATTGGTGTCAATTTATGAAGAGAGATGTTTCTAGTTTGGTCATTAAGTGTTCCACCTTTCAGCAGGTGAATGCATTACATCAGCGACCAGCTGGAAATTTGCAATAATTACATACTCACAAATGAAAGTGGAATGATGTTGCGATGGATTTCATGATAGGTATACCGAGGTCGCCTCAGGAGAATGATGTAGTTTGGGTTATCATTGGCAGGCTGATGAAGGTAGATCACTTCTAGTAGATCAAGGAGACCTTCAGTGTTGACGAGATGGGACGGTTGTAAATTCATGAGATTGTGCGTTTACGTGGAGTTCCAGAATTCATTTTTTCAGACAGAGATGCACGTTTTACTTATCAGGTCTGGAGGGGATTTAGAAGGATTTGGTTACATAGTTGTTTTTGAGAATAGCTTACCATCCCCAGATAGATATCCAGTCTAAGTGTACGATTCAGGTTCTTGAGGACATGCTTCGTTCATGCATCCTATATTTTGGAGGTGCTGGGAGAAGCACATACCTCTTGTGGAGTTTTCCTACAATAACAGTTTTCAAGAAACTATTCAGATGGAACTTTATGAGGATTTGAATCTTAGGCCATGCTGATTAGTATTATATTGTCTAGAGGTTGGAGAGGTGGTTATGATGGGACATCATCTTGTTCAGGAGACCACAATGTAGATAGAGTTGATTTAGAAGAGGATGGCTACTGCATAGTCTCGACAGATGTCTTATTCTGATTTGTGGATATGACCTTAGGAGTTTGAGGTCGGGGATCAGGTTTTTCTATGCATCACACTGAGGTTGGGGTACAACAGGATTAAAAGATAGGGTAATCTTTCTCCAAGGTATGTCTAACCAATATAGGTTTTTGAGAGAGTTGGGCAGGATGACTATCGGTTTTAGTTGCCCTCTATGTACCAGGATATGCATGGAGTCTCCCTCGTTTCTCAGCATCAACGTTACTTATCATACCTGTCTCATTTCTACCATCCCAAGGAGGTTTATCTGGAAGTGGATGCATCGTTCAAGGACCATCCTATTTGGATTATCTATTGAAGTATGAATGTTCTCTATGGTTGGTTTATTCTTCTAGTACGAGTGCTATGGCAGCACAAGAAAGTACACGACGAGACTAGGGAGAGGTAACTAGATGTACAATTGCAGTGACTGGATCTTTTCATGGGTTCTTATTCTATTCTACCTTACAAGGGAATTTTGGGGATGAATTTTTTTAATGGGGGAATATTTTAAGAACCCAGATCATCTTTTTCATGTATGTTTTCCTTTATAGGTCATTTTTGAGAAAAAGTGGAATTTATGAATATTTTATAAGTACATGCCGTGTACTTTATGAGTTATTCTGGTTTCCTTTTTATGTTTTTAAAATTAAAGGATTGTGTTGAGAAAATGTTAGGATATTTTTCATTGGTTTTCAAAAAGTTTTTGTCTTTTCATAGGGATGAAGGTTTCAGCACAGTTAACGGAAACCGTGCGGGTTCTCGAAGAAAACGTGCTGGAGCAAACCGCAGTCTTCATACAGCCTAAGAATGGTTTTCCAAATCGTGCGAGGCAACCATGTGGACCCCTCTTCTCGAGGAATTGGTGTATGCATGGTTAGCGCACGGTTTTCCAAACCACGGGTACTAACCGTGGAACCACTTAAAATTATGGTTTTTAAATCTGGGCTCCATTGAGGGTGCATTTTTTCACTCCAAACAATCTCCCTCTCAAGAAACACTCGGTATTTTGTGTTCTCAAAAGTTTAAGGTTCCCTCCCACTTGTTTTGGAATCAAATTGAAGGGGTTTCTTGTTGGATTGAAGTTGGTTCATCTAGGGTAAGTCTCTCCTCTTGGTTTGTCTTTGGTTTTCTCTAGGTCTCCTCTTCCCTCTCTCTAAGTTTTCTATATCTTCATCTATTGCATGCATATCTACTATTGGGGTTTCCTTGGGTGTTGATTTTAAGGCTTCTGGATGATAGGGATTGAGATATAGAGTGGTTTTCGTGAAGCGTATGCCCGGATTTGGGTGGGTTTGTTTCTGGGTCGATTTCACCAGAACCCTAAAGGTAGGTGGTTTGTGCCTTTCCATTGAAAACCTTTGTGTATTATGTGAATTTTTTCCCAATACCATTGAAGGAGGTATTGTGAAATTATTGTTTTACCCCTGTTAATTTCCTTCCCAACTTGTATGCTTGAGTATAGTTTATTTAGTAGGAATATGGTTGAATGCTTTGTCTTGGATGTGTTTTCCCATTCTTTTTTTTTGTACGACTGTTGGTCCTATTTATCCTATTAGGACACCCTATAATGTTTTTCCATGCCTAGTTGTAGGATGGATTGATTATTTTTATCTGATATTCTTGATATGATGTAGACTAATTAGACAAGTGATTTTTTAGGTTTAATTTAGTTGTATTTCTTTGCTTTGCTCATTTTATTTACATACGGCCGTATGAACCTAGTGTAGTCGACTATAAGGAGAATTGACTGAGTGAGATTCCTCAGAGTACCTTTGAGCACTTTTGACTATAAGGGTAATTGACTATGTGATCTTCCTTAGAGATTCTTAAACCACTATAGGCAATAATGGGAAATGACTGTGTGATCTTCCTCTGAGAGTATTTATCCACCTTGGGCTATAAGGGGAATTGATGGTGTGATCATCCTCATAGAGTCTTGATCCACTATAGGCTATAAGAGTAATTGAACGTGTGAGCTTCCTCAGAGAGTCTATGAACAGTTGAAACTATAAGAGTAATTGACTATGTGATCTTCCCCAAAGAGTCTTTGACTACATTAGACTATAAGGGGAATTGCCAATGTGAGCTTCCTTAGAGAGTATTTAAATTACTTTTGACTATAAGGGGAATCAATGGTAAATAATTCATCCAAGAGTCATTATATATTTTTATGACTGAACCAAAGGGGATAGGATACATGTACTTCCCAGAGGGTTAACTTGTTTGATTTTATGATTATTTGATATGTAATGTTGTTTATTGTTGAGTACCTTCTTGTTTACTGACTACTAGGCTCAGATCTTTGGGTGGTTGCATACTGGGATTTAGTCTGACACCCTATTTTGGACATGCTTTTGGGCCCAAAAAGATTATATTGTTGCAGGAATAGATAAGTTCAAGCACCCATATACTTCAGGTGCATGACATGCTATCGATTTTGATAGCATGGGACCAGGAATTGGCTTGTGATGCTGAGGATTTTTTATCTGTTTCTTTTGTACTTTGGTTTAGTACTATTTTATTCCAGCATCGTGATTTGTTTGTCTGCTTTCCTAGACATATGTATCATGCATCATTTTATATATGTGCTCTGGTTGTTTTCTTACCAGTCATTTGTTGATTACAATTGTATGTCATGATTACTAATTCCTCTTTTTCTATTGTTTTTCTTCCACTATGTTACTCTTATAATGAGGGATTAGTTTCCCCAATATCACACCCAAGGCCCTCACTGCTAGTCGGAAGCCTCTGGCATTAGGGTAAATGTGCTAGAGACCACGTGAAAAACCAGGTATGGGGTTCCTCTGGGTGGCTTCCTGAACCAGGACGTTACAGTGATCTTAACTAGACATTTTATACATGATTGGTTTCAGTTAATTTATTATTAAACTAAATTTTTGGCATTTTTTCCTATACTCTTCATTATTATGTAGGGCCTAAAATTCCATGGTTTCATTAATGTAAACCCCTTCCCTTCCACATTCCTGTGAGTAAAATTCATATGTAATAAGTGGAGCTCTCGCGCAAGTGGAGGCGGTTTAATATTATATCTTTGGAGGAATCAATCAATGGTGACACAATGTGTGATAGTTGAAATCTGTAAACACGAAACTCTATCGGTTCTTGGGGTTTCTTCATTAGGTCAGTTGTTATTTTATCAACTACTATATAAAATAACTATTAGCATAAGATCTTGATCATACCCATAATTTTATTTTTATTTTTTTGTTTTTATTTAATTACGGTTGTCTTATTGTGATCACATAATTAATGAACTAAAAAGAGTGAAATATGGGACTTAAATAATCTGTCTTATGTGGAAATATCTTCTAAGATGTGGTTAATCACTAATATAATCCCACATAATATTAACAAGAAGCTAATAAAGATAAATATTGTCAATTTATGGATAGAATTATAAAATCCCTAAATAAATTATTATGTCAGGGTAGACTTCCATTACCTAGATTAGTATTGAACCATAGTTCACGTTCTTGACCAGCTAATGTTTGCGTGCTTTCAATTATCAGGGATTTTTAAAATGATGTTCTGGGATGAATTAATGTGTTTCCTATCAAGGGTTGAATGCCAGTGAATGAATTATTGTAATTGATAGGTAGTGGTTGATGAAATCAAAATTAATGATTGTGATATTGTGGATTCTACATAGATGATTAAGGAATATTGAGTTAATGCATTCAGTATTTGGAATTCCTAGTAAAAAACGATCGAGTTCCATTGCCAACTAATAATTGGGTAACGATAAATGGAATATGGAACCTTGAAACTATAATATCAAAGAAATGGGTTATTTTGAAACTAGTGGTGAGGGATTTTGGGTTTTTGATAAAATAGTGGGAGACAAATAAATATAAAATTTATTTATTTGTATTAATATATCAGATAAAATACTACAATTATGCTTATCTTATTTTGTATAAATAGAAATAAAATCACATCAAACATATCATTGTTATCCATACTTTAAAAGGAAATCCACTTCACTGACACTAATTTCTTGGAGTGGAAATTCTTCATTTGGATCATCTTTTACTCTATAATGAAATTCAATGTACTGGAAGAACGTTTACCTAGTGTAACTCAAAATGAGGAATGTGTTTGTGAAATATATCTCTATGATAAACATATGAATCATGCAAGAGATGTTAAGTGCTTCATGATATCAGCCACGTCCTATGATATTTTAATAAAAAATGAGGATATGGAATCCTATACCATGATGTATCACTGTAAATATCTATATCTAGAGAAGAGGAGAAAATTGAGGTATAATGTCTCCAATTCTTTGTTCACAATTAATACAAGAAACTATGTGATATATGGGCCTCATGTAGTCATGTTTATTTTCTATATTAAATTCATGGACATAATAGGGACTAAATTCTTGGATGAGTTGTGTATAGATCTCATACTCTTGTCACTGGACAAGACCGTCTCAAGATTTATTATTAATTAGAGTATGATCAAAAATGAGAAGAGACTTTTGGTACTTTTTACCATTATTCACCAAGTGGATAAGGACATGGGGAGTAAAAAAACCACATTCCATGTTGTTTATATGAAATATAAGGACAGGGAGAATGGGACTAAGACATATAAATAGTCTAGTGTTCTTAAACACCATCCTACCATGAAGTAGAATATTCAAAGGTACGGAATGGACAATTATAAAGTATTTTTTAAGATGTAAATTCAGGACACTAGAATAGGAACATAACTAAGAGGTAAGGGTTATATAATGGTAAATTTAAACACATTTGGTATTAGATATTCCTTAGGGTTCGCACATTTTTATCTAAATGTCGGAACCAAGTAGATTCTGAATTATTTCTAGAGGAGAGATGACTCTGAGAGTTGACAATAGTGTGAGGCTGGCTTCCCAATGCATTGGTGACTAGAACCATTCATTTCAAATATGAATAATTTTTTATGAAATTGATCTTATGTACCTAAAGGTGCCAAGAACATAATTATTTTTTCATGATTATATACAGATGTGTTTATTTTTAGATTTTGAAATAAAAGTTACTTATTTTATAAGGAAAACACTTTTCATTCTATGAGACATTTATTTAATGATCATTATATATTAAATTATTAAAACCAAGTGTTATAAATTGATAAAGAATCATGTTCTTATGACTCATATAACACCTAGATGTGGTATCACATTCATGGTCATTTAAAAGAGAATAATTTGACTATGCTCTATCATGATGTTTATTTAGACTCTTCTAAGCTGAAACCACTTGATAGATTTCTTTCTTTTCTATAAGAAAAAATAACTAAACCATAATTAGATGGAAAAGGGGAAAGGTGCAAAGAAATTATGGGATTGGTACACACATATATGTGAGGACCATTTCAAATAGAATCTATTGGTGGATATTATTACATAGAAACACTTACTGATGTCTTGAGTAGATATTACTATATTTAAATGATGAGGAATAAGTTCAATTCCCTAGGAAAATTCATGGAATTCAAGAGTGAAGTAGACGATCATAATGGTAAGAAGATAAAAAATATTCAATCAAATTGAGGATGTGAATATCTTAAATTAGAGTTCATAAAAATTCTATGGGTGTTTGAAATTTAATCTCAACTCACTCCAAATTACACATGATAGTGTAATGTTGATAGTGAAATGAACAATCAATGCTTATTAGACATGGTATGGTTGATTATGAGTCAAGCAGATTTTCTATATTCTTTTGAGGATTTTCGTTACAAACTACATTATACACATAAAACATCGTACCTTATGAATTGGAAAATGGGATTCCCGTCGAGTTATTGATTGAAAAGATACTTATTTTATTTCATACATGTGTATGGGGTTGCAAGACATCTGTAAAGGAATTCACTAGAAACCAAATAGCACCCAATGGATTGGGGTGTATCATTATAGGGTATTCTATGGAAAAAAGGTATACTACCTATACAACCATTAATAAAGAATGTGATTTTCACTATATAATCTATCATTCTTGAGAGGGAGAAAATCATCAAAAAGATTAATGGGAGAAATATTGACATAAATGATTATGATGATCAAGAAACTCAATAGTTGGATCAAGAACACATTCCATAGGTCCCCATAGTGGAAGTATTTCTTGAAACATAGGTACTATGTTAGATTGTTATAGAGGTAACTGAACAAAAGAGATATGGTTTTCTGGTCACCAAGGATGGTGACTCATTGTTGGATGAAAATGATGAATATCATTCCTACAAGGAGGTAGTATAGAGATCAGAAGATGAGAAATGTAAAGAAGACATTAATCCTCATATGGATTCCATGTTTTTGAACTAAGTTGGGGTTTTTGTCAATGTTCCATTTCATGTGATGATTATTTGATGAAAACGGTATTCAAGAGGAAAATGGACATGGGAGGTAATTGATGTTGTAAAATGAAACAGTAGTCGATAAAGATTTTAAAAAACATCATGGAATTGACTATGATGAAAACTTTTCCCTAGTTCCCATGTTTAAATCCATCATAATCATAAATTCTATTACATCTTAACATGAATATTAGATTAGGAAGATGGATATCAAAATGTAATTCCATAACATTAAAAATTTGTATGATGTAAATATAAAACAACCAAAAGGGTTTGTGACTTCAAGAGACACCAAAATTTTTTATATTTTTATATATCCATTTATGGATTTAATGAAGCATCTAGATTAGGGATTATAGGATTCGATGAATCTATAAAAGAATTTGGTTACATTAAGAATAAATTTAAGCCATGTGTTTATAAAAATTTTTATGGGAATGATGTCGTTATAATAGTAGTGTATGTTGAAGACAATATAATTATTTGAAATGATATACTAGTCTTTCAATAGGTTATGGACTGGTTAAACATGTGCTTCCTCATTTAGTATTTTGGTAAAGCTTCCTAAATTATGGGGATCATGATCATATGTGATAGATCCACAAGGCTACTTGGACCAGGTTAAAGTATATATAATGACCAGATACTTAAGTGATTTAGTATAGAACAATATAATATGGGATTGGATCTATTGTCACATGGAATACATATTTCAACACAAATGTGCCCCTAGAAATAATAATAGAAAGGGAGAATGAGAAATACCACATACACTTTAGTGATAAGATCAATCTAGTCTACCTTGTCATGTTCTAGACTTGATGTTTCTTATATACTGATCATGGTATGAAGATATCTAGAAGATTCATGATAACATCATTAGACTACTATTAATAATATCATTATGTATATTAGAAGATCTAAGGAGATGTTCCCGGTGTGTGGAGGATATGGGGAGACGGTAATCATGGGTTATACTGACACTAGTTTTTAGATAGATCAAAATGATCTGATGTCACAATCAAGATATGTTTTATGTCGCAATCAAGGAGTTATGAGATATAAGAGTTCAAAACATCTAGTTGTTGCTGATTCTGCTGTAGATTCTGATTATATAGAGGCTGCTGATGTATCCCATGAAGTTGATTGGATTTAAATGTTTTTATAAGAGCATGATATGATTCCTAGAAGTAACTAACATATAAAACTATATTTTGATAATACTGTCATGGAGGATCTTTCAAAATATGTGAGGTCACACAAAGAGTCAAAGAATATACACTGTAAATATAAAATCTTTAGGGATTTCTATTAGAGGGATGAAGTTGGGGTGAGAAGAGTACACACAGAATAAAATGTGGTAGACCCACGGTCTATCTCAGCAAAATAATTAATATCATGTGACAGCTATAATATTGAATGTTGTTAGCAGTTGTCTCTAGTGATAATGGAAGCGTGTCAAACATATTTTCTTATGTAATTGATGATCAATCCAAGAACTATTTTGAAGATGAAAATTATGATATGCAGAATAAATTCAATGAAAAAAATACTAATAATTTCACTGAAACATAGAGAGATGAGATCAACAAATATTATTTATAATTAATATAATTTGATAAATAATTAACATTATGGAATTATTTCTTAATTGATAGATCTAGTGACAGATATATGGTGCACCATCATTATGTTGTATAAAAGAACTATATATTTCTTCTAGCATTGATCCACATGTTTTTCAGAAAAATATTGATGCCACTGAAAGAGTCTCTCGGTGCTATAATGTAATATCCTTGTGCTTGTGTCATCCACCTTTGTCGCCTCAAGAATCACATACAAAGTGTTATTCTTGATGTGGTGGAGGAGTATTTCTTCCCATTGATTGGTTAATTATTGGAGAATAGAGCTCTTCAGGCTTGATAGAATTCTCCATGAATCGTTGTGGACAACCAAATTTGTTCTTATGATAAAATAATAGAATTTGGTATTTATATTTAATGAATAAGTAAATAAAACAACTACACAAGTTCCCTTATTAATATATTAAATCCCAGAAAACCAACATGTAAAATAATAGTAATATTATTATTTTTCAACATGTGATTAACTAGCGAATTATAATTAAATATTGTTTAATTACATAGTATTGAATATATGTTATTACCCACTGGACTATTAAACTCGGTCCTTCATTCCTCCTGAATATTTTCTGAGCCTTCAAAACGTACAATTATTTATTAATTAAATATCATGTAATTATTTTTAAATAAATAAATAAATATTATATTTTTGAAATAGAAAATAAATTATTAAATAGATTAAATCATAAATGAGTAATTATTAAACAACATGTGGGAATAAAATTTATTCTACATATTAAATAAATAATAATAATATATTATATAACTTTGATTCTAGATACACTTCGTGTGTAACTCTCTAATCCTCATTCTCTATGGAATTAAGAAAAGAATCTTAATGACTAAGGTTAACATCCAACAACAGACCGAGGAATACATAAAGAAAGAATTTAATCCCACAATGACCTGTCACATTACACGAATGATTACTAGGTAATATAATCCTTTTATATCAATAACTGAAATTGAGAATGTTGAATACTAGTGCCAACGACCATTATTTTCAATATATATTTCTTTGAATTTTCAGAAATATAACATTTATATTGATCACCATGGCTATGGATTTATTTTGGCTATGTCATTTCTATCAATTGGCTGTAGATATTAAATTTTGTTATAGGAAAAAATGTGTAAATACTTTATTACATTATTTATTAATGAAATATTACAGAATACACACCCAATATATCCTACCCCTCCATAAAAATATATCAACATGGTTTTTTTCGATTCATCTAAGTGTGTAAATCATAAAACCCATTAATAATAATCATAAATTCTAAGGACCAACCCACATGTTTCAAAATATGAACATCCAAGGACACATTAAAATGTGGATTTCCTACTAGTGGCTTTTGTCCATATAATTTCCTATAGATATTATCAAGGGATTACACCTGAGAAGGTTCCCTAATGTCCTATGAGTCTTCACCCCATATAGTCTATATTATTAGTTTTCATGAACTATCATAATCCAGCTACATAACATACCTTCCAGAAAAGTGTCACAACAATTCCAGGTTCACATCAGAATGGGGAGATGCTAAGTTATTTTATGGTAACAACTACACTTAAAAAATCATCACAGACTATGTTATGAATAATAATAAAACATGATGTGATTAGAATTTTGTTAATATTGAAAACCATGAATACAAGTTTATCATAAAGTTAAATGAACTTATTTATTGGGAAACAAATCAAACATATTTTAGTTAAAAACATTACAAAAATTAATAGTATACATATTAGAATCTATTTTAACCATAATAATTCATTTTTTTACTTGTCATGAATGTGATAATGGATAATTAGAACTCATTGTCCATGGAAGATGTGAACTAACACATCACAAATGATATTTTTTTTACTCTAAATGGAGAAAAGATCTTATTTTATTTTATTTTAATTTTTCATTAAAAAATAGAATTAATGTATGAATATGTAACTATATTATTCATTTAACATTGGATATAGGATTTAAGTAAACAATCAGAAATGAAATTAAATTAAAAGAGAATAATTGTGGAGTTTACCACTTCAATTTTGTATTCTAGAGAACATTCTTGATGAATTTGGTATTTAAATTAGGTTTAGACCAACATTAATTGGTAATATGGATGTGTTTAGGGATGGAAATTGTGTTGAATTTAGACAAGAGACAGTACTGAGATAGTGTGAGGAGAATATGTGATAATGGTGTGGTATTTGTAGGTGATGATAGGGGGGCTTTTGATTTTGTTTTCATTTTATATAATTTTTTATCAATATTCTCAATAATGATAGTTCATATGAAAAAATATAGTATGTAGTGATAGATAGTCTAAAATAATTTTTTCATAGATTAACCATGCATTGAACATGGATTAAAAAAATATGTATTAGTAATACTGTAAATTACAAAATTACAATTTTCACACAAGAATAATATTTTTATAAAAATTTAAAAAACCCATTCTTAACATTTTTTGATGTTTATATATCAAAAATGGACTCCATTTTGAAAAAATAATTTTCAAATGGTGAAAATTTTAATTTTTAAATAGAATCATCGTTAATTCGAAATATACCGATTTTAATATTATATTTGTTTTAATTTCCAATGGAAAAATAATTACAGATTCATAAAATTATGTAATAATTAAAATCATACATTATATATATTTATTAGTATATTATGTAAAAATAAATTTACTTTTAGATCATTTTATTAATTATAAAATAGAAAATAATCATTTACATTTTACAAAAATACCAACTATTTATTAATAATTTTAAAATAATTTTTTACATAAACCAATATATAAAAATAAAAATATTTTCTAATATAGGATAGTTAAATTTTATTTAAATTTTTATAAGTGAGTTTACTATTAAAATGGTCTGATTACTATTCTTAATGGGCATATTACTTTTCAAGTATTTGGGTTACTTTTCAATCAGTATAGGTTCCTTAATTTATATAAACTCTACTTATTTCATTATTAATTTTTGATAATATGTTTTTTATTTGGTACCATATGTTATGTATATAATTTATTACATTATTAAAAAAGGTGAATTCCACTGATAAAATTATGGTTTGTTATAGTCTACCCCCTTGTGATTTTGTTTCCAATAAATTTCATTTTACATACTATGGTAAAAAGAGGAATGTGTATTTCTCATTCATTGCTTCTTCCAATTCCCATATTTCCTCTTCAAACACACAGTTCCTCCATAACACATTGACACAGTGAGACTTCTTTGGGAGAAGTAATTTGTCATTGTGTTCTATAGTCTTTACCAGTTTAATCTCACATGAGAGGTAATTCTACTCTCTTACCAAATCTAGATTTAAAATATTTTGTGTGTTTATGTATGAACTTAATCTTGAGAGATACATGGAAGACATCATGAACATTATGTATTTTTTATGGAAGTGAAACCCAATATTCCAATACTATTTCTGAATGAAGATCTCATTTGGGAAAATGTGTATGGGTATAAATATCCTCTTCTTTTAATGCACATTACTAACTTCCACATATATATTTGAAGGAATAAATTTTCTCCAAATTCAAAAATCAAATCTATTCTATGGATATCAACATAACTCTTTTTATGACTCTAAGAACCTTATATGTGTTGTACGATGGCTTGATCATTATTATCCATCATTTTCACAAGGTCAATTCCAAGAATAATTTTTTTCTGTACATCATCATGAATGGTTGGATGTTTTAATTTATACCCATATAAAGATTCATATGGATTCGTTTGAGTAATCATGTAGAAAAAAATTTTATATGTTGAATCATCCAATTAGATATTCTTATACCGTCCAATATTAAATTCCATTTAATATTTTCTTAACATTTCCTAGATAATCATAAATTTCCATTCATTTTTCCAATATGTTGGGGATGATATTCCATGATTAAATTAAATTTAGTACTCAAGGACTGTTAAATACTGCTCTTAAATTTCGATGTGTTCTAGGGATAATGATCAGATATGGTCGAATGTACAACCCCATGTAGCCTCACTAATTCCTTCATCCATATATTGTAAAGGATTTGAAGTGATAAATCATCCTGAATAAAAATGCAGTGATCTGTTTTGGTGAGTCAATAGACTTCTACCCATATTGTATTATTTCAATTGGACATCTTTTAGAGAACTATTAATATTTCAATGGTGATGTTAACCCTTTTACACAATGTTTTAGGTAATTGTTTCCTCATTCCATTTGGATTATGGTGTTCCTCATTAAATTGATTACTTGTCTTGTAACATAAGATGTACTCATAAAACATAATCATCCTTTCATCCCACCATATTTTATAATGAATATTGTGATATGTATTGGTACATCCTTGATGGATTTAAAAAAATGGGCTATGTAATCTATCATATAGATCATTCTTTAACATAGTTTAAATAAGGAAAAAACTAATTCTATATCTGATGATACAATCTCCCATGATATGGATCTCATGTAGCTTCACTTCCTTTACTACTTTTACCTTCTTTTGATGCCCTAGATAATGCCTTTTGTCCTCATAGATTTTCACATGGATAGATCATTTGGTAATCATTTAATAATGGTACGATGTATTCAATAAGGTAATGATTTCCAAATCCATTAATTTTATATTAATTTATATGTTGTATTTTTCAATTAACATCATGTATAAGGTAGCAGGTTCTTTTCTTCAAGGATAATTTGAAACCATTTTCACCTTTCCCTGATGGTAATGAATATTGAAATCATACTCCTTGATTATATATATCCATATTCCTTGAAAAATATTGATCTCCTCCTCTGGGAATATGTACTTTAGACTCTTTGGATCTGTATATATTTCATACTTCTCCCCAAAGATGTAGTAGAGCCAATAAATCAAGGGGATGATCATAGATGCTAACTCTTGATCATGACTTAGTTAATTTTTATCAAGGATATTAAATTTTCATGATTCATAGACTATCGTTTTATCATTCATCATGATGAAATATTTGAATAATGTTTTCTCCCTATCTTTGTATATCATAGATCCTTCTTGAGATGTTTCATGTTTGAGTACAAGTGCAGTGATTATCCATTTATTGGTATGAATAAATAGATAAACACATTATTCTATCCAAGCATACCTTATTGAATAGTAAATCCATGATAAATTTTGAATAAAATTTTTGGTTATACCCCTACTTAGAAAGAAAACAATATATTTCCATTACACTAGTAGTTGAGGAAAAATAAAGACTCAGATTCTCTATGTATTTTATTATTGTATAGAATATTTTTAAGAATAGCCACTAAGAAATAATATGATTCTGAGGCCCTTTATTGTAGGAATAATGGTTATAAATATATTAAATATATTATATAGAATTCACATGTAGTTGTCCTAAAAATGATTGATAAAATCAAACTATGGGGCATGTGTCAAAAATATAGAGACATTTTTGAGTTTATAATGTACGGTTCACCCATGTTTCAACCTGAACATTGTCAGGATAGGGCGTTAGATGAAACTTCATTATAGATGTAAAGATATTAAAAAATTAAATACATTATTTTATTTTTTTGTCCACACTACATCATAGTCTTCTTTTTAAAAAAATGATTATTGAAAAATTTTATGGCAGTCTTATAACATAGTTATTTGACAAGAGCCATTCGATCCGTTGTATAAGATCTTGCTAAATAAAAATGATCAGATCATGGATTGATTTTCTACAAAAAATGAATCAATGGATATCACCAATGATCATGGAACAACGTCTTTCTTTATCAATAATCAATCTATATCGAGTTTGGAAGTTTGTTTTGATTTGGATTCTTACCCCATTATTGATTTATATGACAAAAATCAATCAATTGTAAAAAATATAGATTTTTGGATTATAGCTCTTGTAGTATGGGTTTATTTTAGGGTATTTTATTGCGAAAAATATTTTTTAATTTTTTATTAATTAATTTTTATTCTCATGAAAATTATTCAAGATCTGCATGTACATCAAATGGTGTCAGTTCCTCTTGATTGTTCTTATGATTTAATTCTCGGATTATTCAAACATTTCAGTAAATTTTCATTTGGATTTTGGTTTAAAATATCTTTATTAATTGATTATTTTCAACCATTTCATTATGCAATGATCTGATATTTTAGATCTGGGATCAATATGACATGACTCTAATGCGACGATGGATACAATTGTGAATTAGAGAATTTTAGAAACACAATATCATGTTCTTAAGCATGAAATGGTGAAGGATTAATGATTATATTATCAGAATATATTTGATGGACAAATTATTTTTATCAATGATGGTATGGTTCATCAGGACGTGATCCACTATTTACCGATAATGTGATTTCTAAATCAAAGGTTGGAGGAATGATCAACATGTGAGGAACTATATTCGTAAATCTAGAAATTTTTTCCACTACATGTAATAAAAGGTGAATCCACACACATTGTGGGCCCCTGTTGGTATTTTCCAGTGTTTTGTATAATGTTATGTATCTCCCAGTGTGTGACCCTATCACATGATGTGTGACCTCTCCCATCAACTCCTTGTACACCACAAAGGGTACATAGACACATGTTAGAGTACATGGGTTGGAGCACACCCTTGACTCCACTAAACAGAATCATCATAGATAAGTACTTCGGAAAAAAACTATTACTAGATCACTTGTGGAGTATATAGTATGATGACATTCAATTTACTTGTATGTGGACATAGAAATGGGATGAGACAAGGGGTGTTTATATAGGTAGTACATAAGTTCAAGGTACATATCATGCAACCCTTATTCATATAGTGTAATCATAATAATTTATTTCAAGACCTTGTACTATATAATGTATACATGTTTTGATATGTTCTATTCCCCTTTTTAATTCCCTAATGGTTGTTATGGAATTTCATACTACTCCTAGGTTGGGGATTCCTTCATCATGACTTATTGGATAGAGTTGTTTTAATCCTTTCTTAAGGCTTGAAGTGAGATATCATATGATTCTTTATCCCTATGAGGAGATATTAGTATCATCAAGACTAACATTACATGAATTCCAATTCACTACATAGTAGATTAATCCAAATTGAGTTGTTAGTATACCCCATTTCCTTGGTAGTGATCCTAATTTGTTTATCGTATCTCTCCAGACCATCATGGTGTAACTATAATGGGGACACCTGATGATAATTTCAACTTGGAAGGAATTCATAAGTGTCATTAGACACATGAGTGTGTTCCAATATATGATTGCTTTATGGAATGTTCGACTTCGAATCCTAGGATGTATTATTACCGATTTGACTTTCATCTAGACATTGTGCCTTTTTTTAATATATCTGGATATTATTTTTATATGTTTTGTAACAATATATATGAATAGAGATGATTTTATTGTTTTTTTGTGGGTTTGGGGTGTATTACTAGGTACTGTTATACTTTCCGCTACATGGGATTTTCAGACCAACATTGTGTCTTGTCCGGATGAACATATTTTTTGATATGTTACTTGGAAAATCAAGACCTGACGATTCTTAGTCTGATGGAAAAGACATAGTTTTCTCCCTACATCAAGCTAATTTGAGTAACTATCGTTCATTATAGGTTTAAATTGTTTTCAAACACTTTATAGTAGGATTATATTTTTAATTTTTTTCATTCCTTACTTCGAATCGTACTCTAGTTGTAGGATATATATGTATTCATGTATAGTTGTTTAGATGTTTTTACATATTAGTATATTTTAGTCATTGAGATGTCTGAATGTGTACATATATTTATGTTATGGTGTTCATTGATATATATATATATATGTGTGTGTAATATGTGATGGTCACTATCCCCTAGAATTTTCGAGGTAAGCTTAGAGAATTATGGCATGTGTCCCACTAGGATGGGCCATGATAGAGTGCTATCCAAGAATTCAACCCAACCTTACGACTGAGAGGTCATGAGATATTCTTTGGGAATCAATGATATGTTATTTGAATTTGACATTCTAGCCAGAGACTTACATTTTGGTGTGGCGGATGACATATCCACACACCAGGACTCTCATAAACTTTTTTAGAATCAATATTGGTTATATTGTAAACACTGGAAAATTAATTATATATAGGAACAAGTTGTTTTTTTCATGTTCTTATTAAGTCATTAATCTAGATATACTCATTGATCATGGTACATCATGAATATTTATGAAATTATTCTAGGATGTATTCTATATAGGATTCTACATCATGATCATATGGATGATACCCTCAATAATGAGGCCCTTATATATAGACTATTTTTAGAGGTTTTACCACTAGGGGTGAAATATCTATACAACCACCTAAATACCATCACATGGTAACTGTTTTACAATGATATGAGGTGAAAAGGATGGGCTAACTTCACATTTTTTAGTGATAGAGACCCCTTTGGTTCTATAGAGAGCCTGATCACTAGGTGGTTGAGGACTGTATTGAGGTAGCGACTGATGTTTTAAATTTATTCATGAAACCAGTATTGTAGATGGTTATCATGATTTAATGATATATTAATGGATCATCATGGTAAAGGTGGGGGTTAGTGATATTGAATTGCAATGTGGAAACACTTATATAGACTATGTTTGAATGAAATTATAGAGAGGTGACCTCTCTATGTATGATGAGGGTTGTACATATCTAGGATATTGTTCATCTTCATCATGGTAGAACAATAGTAGCTGAGTATTTGTCTAGGTTTAAAAACCTCTCTAGGAACTCAATGGATATTTTATATCACCATTTATTCAGATCTCATATCATCAATCAATATATTCAGTATAGAATTAGTGTTATTTCCATCACGTATCTATTCCAACTTATTTAGAAGTTGAAGAAAGTGAAATGGTGGTTGAGTGTTTCATTGCTTAGCAGATAGTGCCAATGGTTGCTGGTAGTGGGAAAGTAATAGTAAAGACCTTAATAGTAGGGAACATACATCATCCTCGAGGACTATGATAGGTGATATGATTCAATAGGATTTCCCATGATCGAGCAATTGCAATTCAAGGATCTCATGGTGGGTCTATTTAGCATAGTAAAATGTTGTTATAAATATGTGATGGAAGGTGACATCATTCTTGATATTCTACAAACCACCAATAGAGTTTATAGAGAGACCATGTAATATACACTAAGGAAGATATAATGGTAGGAGAAGGAAGTTCTTCAGGGAGGTAGAGTTAGGAGATGATTTAGTAGAGTATCTAGAAATGGTTGATGCTTTGACATGTTAACACAACCACCAATGGTGGTCCATGCTAGGTTATTGGATCTCAAGGATTGGGGATGACTTCTAAAGGTGTTCAATTATTATGACCCTACGGCTTTGAGAATGATATGTGGTATGATCTATTTCATTTATACCATTGCTACAGTAATGATAGACATAGCATCTAGTTATTCCTTTATCTCCACATATCCTGTTCGAAATTTAGATATTACAGTAGATCCTTTGGGATGAAATTTATAACTTGATACCCATATACTAGAGATGACTCAATGATCACAAACATGTGCCAACAATGTGACCAGACACTTTGAGGATAGAGTTTCTATTCATAAATCATTATGTATGTCATGTTTCCTTACCACTTAATCTTATTTATGGATTGTTTTAGCATAATTCATTTCCAAATTGACTATTTTATTTAGAGGATGAGGTTTGTTTGTAGTTATAGAAATAGATTCTATTTTGTCATCAAAATTAATCTTTGTAAGCGTAGGATGGACATATGCCTAAGAGGGTGTTGTAGATTACACATCATTTTTATAGTGGGACCCTTGATGCATTGGATGTTATGATTTCCCATTTTCTTATAGTGGTGGTGAAGTACTAGGATGTCATATCTGCAGATGTTATAGTTTCACACCCTCATTGAAAAATATTATTTTACCTTGATCTAAAAAACATGACAGAATCAACATATATTCTATCATATCGAATAGATCTCATAGAGCATCACAATATTGAAGGTTTATTTAAATGACATTTCGATAATGTGTTTTGTTAGACCTAGATTTTTACCAGGTGTAGCCTATGTTTTCTTCACCAATAAGGTGGATGAGAGAATGAGGATTTCAATGGACCACTAGTACATGGACTAGTATACTATGAAGATCATGCATCCACTAACAAGTATCTATTACCTCTTTTATCTTTTGAGAGGGGATTTCTAGTTCACGAAGGTGGAAATAAGGCCTGTTTATTAAAATATGTGAGAATGGAATGAGGATATAATGGAGAAGAAATTTAAAAAGTTGCAAAGATCTCAATGAGTTCCTAGTGTGGAAAATAAAAGTGATTAATACTTCATTAAATTTCATGTGACACATAAACCTGATTTTTCAGACACTCCCTTTATGGTTTGTGGTAATCCAAATAAAATATATCCAGTTTTAATCGGTATATGGGGAGTAGCACATGAGAAACTTAAGGATAGATCTGGACGTACAATGAGACCACAATATTTACCAAAATAACATAATGTCTTAGCTAAATATTCAGTTGGTCTACATTCTAGTACATATTATTTTAGTATATGGAATGGGAGTGGAACAACCCATGGTTGAGGTCATGTTATCTTGGGAACTACCCAAGAGTGTGATATAGGTATAGATCTTCATTGATTTGGAAGGATATTATTGGGGATCAATACCTTATTTATCCATATTATGTTCAACCATGATTGAATTGACCCTAAAGGTATATCCCTTCATATTGAAGGAAAGGTTCCATTTGGATTTTAAGTTGTTTAGGTCACAGTTTATGAGTTCTCCCATATTGGTATTTCTAGATAAGGGTGTGAAGTACGTGTTCGGTCATACATTAGGAGAAAATATTGGTTGTTTTCTAATAATGAGGTATGAATTTTGTGCCTATGATTCAAATCACATGACAAAACATGGGAAGAACTATGTGACCTATGGTCTTGGGTTTGTAGTGGTATTATTCTCATTAAATATGTGGTGACACAGCCTGATTGTGAAGAATTTTTTTATTATTCTGATCAAAATAGTATAAAATTTATGTTCCCTTATAAGGATTTTAACTAGAAAAAGTGGTGATGTTTTGAGTTCACCCTAGATTGTGAATACTATATTTATAATACTCAATGTAATAGGACCATGGTAGAAGATGTTATCATTAAGAGATAATGATTACAATTTTAAAAAATTGTTTTAGAGAATTTAGCCTCGTGGCAATAATAATTGTTGGATGGAGATGGAGAAAATTACCTCGTGTAATTTGTTGTTACTCCTCATCTCTTGGAGCTATTTGGGGAGGCACAACTTGAGGTTTTCGACTGTGAGTGCATATATACTGAAATACCAATAAGACACTCTCTTGAACAATTTTATAAAATGTGGGGAGCATGTAGTTACTTAAAAATTATGAACCATGGTAAATGTGGAATTTTGGGTAGAGGTTCTGAGAGAGTTTCATACAGATCCATTGGTAGTACATACATGTGGGTAAAATATTTTACAATACCTCCATGGTTATTTTTGGTGGCCGGGGACAAAGAAGGGAATTGTAAATTTACTCACTCAATTTAATACATGTTATCATGTTAAGGATGAGAACCAAGTTTCAAAAGGTTTATCTCAACCCCTAGAGTTGATAGAGTGGAAGTGTGATGAGATATCCCTAGAATTAATGAGGTGTTTATCATGATTTTCTAGGGTACATGAATTAAAATGTGTTTTTATAAACCAATAAAGAATTCAATCCAACTTCATTGATATTTTTAGAGGATTTTGTTTAATATCATGGGATGAATCTATGTATAGATGATAGTTCGGTTTCCTGGATTACACTAATGTCTGTTTTGTGTCCCTGATGATCAATTCACGTATTTGTTTTGGAAGGGATTGAAATAGGTTTTTGGGACTCAGTAATTCATGATCATGTTTTATCACCAAAATATTGACTACTAGACAGAGTGGTTCATTCCTATTCTAGTGGAAATGTTGTGATATTTCATGTTGGACTATGACTGTAGTTCGGAGGTTCGGAAACCACAAATTGGGTTTTCATAAAACCATAACTACCATTCCACCATCGGTATTGTACTATCTCTGGCTCTGTATATATATCCCTAAACGTCACCACTTTCCTTGACAATCCCAATGATTTTGACACTAATGGGCCCAAATTTGGTGATGTTAACTACTAGGAAAGTTCATATCATCTAATAGAGTATGATTACAATGTAAATTAGTCCAAATAATTATGTGGAAAGTCAACAGATGGAATAGGTGTTTGAAAAGAGATCACATATGTTCTTAAAGGATTAATCATGATGTGGATTCTGTATATTTGGATGGGGAAGAAATCTATATCCAAGGTCACTAGACATATCCAGACACATCGTAATATTGGGACGGTGGTGTACCACTTAGTTGTAGATCGTTAGTTAGAATAAGTACCTGATATCTTCCATGTGTCATGACTGAGGTTGTAATTGCAAGACCTTTTACACAATATTGATTGAGGTGATCTAGACATAATGGATGAAGCTACCTTTATTTATTACTCAGTGGTGATTAGGGATATATAGGAAACGATCCTTTATTGGAGAATGATTCATTTATTTTGTGTCTGTTGGAAGCCTGAAAATCCCCATGGGATCGCGAGGGGGATAGAGTCTTGTATTTTTCCTCAATTAAGACCTCATTTTGTGTGCCCATTTTTTGGATTTTGGGGGGCATAATTCACCAATTTGGGGAGTATATTATGGATTAGTTTTTCCAATTATTATTTCTAATATTCTGTGGATTATTTTTAAAAGTAGTAATGGAGATGGAACGTGGTTCTGAGGCCCTATGTTCCTAGAAAAAATTATTGAAATATATTAAATTTACTAAATAGTAAATGAACAATGTTTTTCAAAAAAAAATAGATTGATGTATATATGGGTGTTTTTTGTTAGAAATATGAGGGAAAAGGTGAGTTCAGAACCTATAAATATCCTTAAGAGTGACCTAACAATGGTATGTGTTGGGAATTAGAAGAATAGGCATCATGAACCTAAAATGAAAAAAAAATATTTTAATAATTTATTTTATTTATTTTGTAGCAAATCATCCTAGTATTTATCCGTAAATATGATCTTAGTTAAATTATCTTGGTTCAAATGCATAACCATGTGATTTATGTTAACCATTGGATCTATTAGAGGAGATAAAATTGGTGTGTGAAACAAATATCATGGATTGATGATTGACATAAAACAAGATCAAATGATCTCACCAAAAATCATGGAACGCCTTCTTTCTTCAGCAGTGTTCTATCAGAATCAATTTTGGATATTTAATTTTAATTGTATTCTTTCACCATTTTTAATATCTATGACAAAAATGAATAAATCAATCAATAAATTAACTCATAGATTAGTTATTTTCTATGATGGTTTTATTTTTTGGGATTTTTTGAGAGAATTACTTTGTAATTATTGATTACATTTTTGTTATTCCCATGAAAATTAATCAATGATAACATAATCATCAACTAATGTATGTTCCACTTAATTATTCTTGTTATTTTATCCCAAATTATTCATTCATCTAGGAAATTCTTAGTTTGGAACATGGTTTGTTATTTGCCAATTTATCAATTTTTCATACCTATTTCATGTCTCCATGATCTGATATTGTAGATATGGGATTGGAATAAAACATTGGTGGTATATAGATGAAATCATAGTCTAATAAGACATTTTTTATACCAAATTTATTTTTCTACATAAAAAATGTTGAATAATTAAATTTTTTTTATTTGATTACTGTATGTTGGGGATCGATGATGAAATGTTTTTTGGGACCTTATTCTCTATTTTTAAGCAAGGTGATTATGGGAGAGAAGGTGGGAGGAATGTACAAGACATGGAAAACAAGATCTGGATGTATGGAAAATTCTACTCAACATGGAATGTGATGTAGATCTCCAGATTGTGTGGGCCTCATCCAGCAGAATCAACAGTTTTAGAGAATGTTCTGTATGAAACAGAGTGTGAACCTATCGCCTAACAAGTGACATCTCCCTAGAAACTCATCCAATACCATGGGTGGGTGGGGTTCACTAAGACATGTTAGAGTACAAGAGTTAAAAACATCATGTACTAGCCTTCATATACATGGCCTAGAAATTTACATGGGTAAATAAGTGTATTGAAACATGTTTAGATTATAGGGAAGGTTACACATTTTGTACTTGTACATGGACACATACATGGGATGAGACACATTCCCTTTACTTGGGCATGACCTGGTGCATGTGATATAATTTGAAAACCTTCTACAAACTGTGCAATCCTAAACAGTTATCCTAAATCATTTTTTTCCACTTTATCATGTATAATTTTAATTGGGGTTCATTCCCCTTATCCATTCACTAAGTGTTACCATGGAACTTCCTTCTACTCAGAAGACAATGATTCATTTAGCATGATTTCTTGGATAGAGTTGTTGGAATCCATCCATGAGGTCCAATGTGATATCCTTTATTCATCTTCATTCCCTAGGTGGTTTTCTTTGTATTGTTGTGACCAAAACAATGCTATTTTTGATCCAATAAATATTTGGATATTCTAGATTTGTTTGACTGTACACACCATCTAGTTTTTTTTTGTATTTAACCAGACTTGCAGTGTGTAATTATAATTGAATGACCAAAATATAATTAATTATCATAGAAACATCATTATTGTTATCTTAATCTGGAGTGTGTCATCCCTAATAAGTAAATTTGTAGAATCTTCCATCATGGATCAAAGGCTGGAATCTTACATTTTTAACATGATTCTAGAATGTGTCTTTATTGATTATATCTGGATATTATTTTTATTTAAGTTGCAGACAAATACATGTGTTTAGATTACTATATTATTTTATTGTGTATTTTCTTGTTTTGGTGTGTCATTGTGTGTTTTTTATACTCACCCATTCATAAAATCATCATACACATGTCATGTCTTGTGTATATGACCAAACATTTCACTGAGTACTAGAAGTACTAGGACAATATGATACTTAGTGAGACCAGCAAGGATTATATGTGTTCTTGCAACACCTTTATTTAATTTCCCCTATTTCATTATAGGTTGGAATTATATTCTAAATCAATGTGTATTGATTTAATTTGGACATATATAATATTTATTATTTCACATGGTACATTGGTTGTGGGATATATTTGTATTCATTTGATGTTTGTTTAGTTGTATTTAAATTTAATCATTGTGTAGGATTGGGTATGTGTGTGTAGATGTATTTAGGAAAGGGCCTCCCATTTTACTGATTTTCCTACACAATGGTAGTTTCCACCCCCATCCTTTTGATGGAAGGATTGGTGATTCAAAAAATGAGCCCCACAAGGATAGGTCGTGAAAAGGCCATTTATAAACTACCATTTTTTCTGATGGTTACATTGGAATTCCCACACTTGTGATCATCTTAACTAGGATTGGGGAATTCCTCATCCAAAATTTACACTTTATGAATATGGAATAAAATTTCTCCTTCTATAATGTCACCAACAAGATCATCCAATTTTATTCATTTTTCTTTACTATCTTGGATTTGATAAGAATATAAAAAAAACACAAACCATAACATTTCATGTTATTACCTATTTTATCGACATGAGAAATCCATAAATATTGTATAAAAATTATAATGTCTAATGGGTGTAACAATAAACTCATATTTCATGTACATTTTATAGAATGAATCCATATGAATATCTTTATTACTCACCTTCAGTTGAGGATATACCAAATAAAGATATAAAATTTAGTAGTATTCATCTCATCATTTTTGATTGATAAAATGATGAATCCTTGGAAGGTAACAATTATTATTTATATTAATGTTGTTGGAATACTAGTAATCAATACATATCCTCGTTGATATATACTTTTTATTTACAAAGATCACTGGTTCACCCTATATTAATGCACTAGGGTGTATCAATCCTTTTTAAAAATTCTATTTAATATACTTCTTTAACTCCATCAGTTCTATAGGGGAAATCATGTGGGGAAATTTTCAGATATGAGTGGATTCATGTATAAGATATATCGATAACTCAACCTCACAATATGGGGGATGTCCAGGTAACTCATCAGAAAACACATTAGTTTATTCCCTCACAATGAGAATTTAATTATTTTTGTAGATTTCATTTGATGAAACTAATTGAGCCACATACACTTATTCCAAATAAATAAATATCCACACAATTAATGGACTTTTCTAAATGAGGTACATTATCATCATTAATTTTTGAGAGGACCCTGTGATGGTCTGAAATAAGAAAATATTTTTCATTTTCCCGATGTTGATTTGTTATCTATATTATGATATCCAAATGAAGCCTAGTTTATAATTGAATTCCCATAAGGGGTTTTTATGAGATTATCTAGAAGAATATTCCCACATATACGAATATGTGATGAGTCTAATTCTTAGGTGTCCAGGATCTCACTACTAGGTGTTTTTATGGATACCTCTACATCAATGTACCTAGGCTTTAATTCAATAGTACTCAGATATAAGGAATTGTAAAACCCTAATAATATAATTCTTTTTTCCCTTATTGTATGAATTAGAAGTATAAAATTTATGTCATTATTTACTTTCTCCACTATTGTAGTGGTGGTTGAATAAGAATTTTCTAACTCCCTTGCCATTGGTGGCTACTGACACTAGTTACCCTCTTGGAATTTATTTTATCTTCAACAGATTTTATAGTTCCTATTCCCCCTATAATTTAGGCATTGAAACATAGGTTTTACATTAGTACATTTACTTATTTACTCCACCAAGTTGGTCATCTTATTCATATCTATCCAACATTCATGAGCTTCGTGGACTTCTCTTTCGTACTTGAATAAGTTCATCGTCCCCTTGAGGATATCGACATGAGGTTTCTCCCCACATTTTTTACATTTAGTTAATTGGATCATCTTTAATCATTATTCATTTGACCATCCATAATGAGACACCATTGTTCTCTTATTATCTCCATAACCATGGAACCATAATCTGAACTCCATATCTACATAGTGTGTAAATCCAGAAATTTATTAAAAAATACTAAATATTGAATATCAAAAGACTTTTGAATGTCTGTTTTTAAAATATTCAGTAATATATCTAGTTTTATATCATTTTGAATAAAACAAATGTAAGTGTTATCTTGAATTTTTTTGTCGATTTCCTCAAATACATGAAAGTTTCACCTTTCATTTACTTTATCTCTTTGAATTATATCACCATAATTGATCGATGAGTTATAGGGATATATATGTAGAGAAATATTTTCATAATGTAATACCACTCCATGTATTCTATTTCAGAAGTTGAATTGGTGTTATATATCACTCCCACCATTGATTAACTTCTTCATCTATAAGATAGGTAACCATAATAATATTCTTCATCTTAGAACACTTGAGAACAGAAATGAACTTTTCCATTGATTTTACGCATTATTATATGACTAGTGGATCAAAGGACCAACTTAACATCGATGGTCATAACATCATATAACATTAAATAGCTATTGTATCATGTGATGAAGGAGGATGATCAATGTGGTTCCTGTTATTATTAATAAACTAATACAATACTGTAAGAATACCTATAATTTTTAGAGCTCCACCTTTCATGAAATTAGGGACATCATCCGCATAAAAAGACATTCGAATGTCTGTTTTTAAAATATTAAGTAATATATCTAGTTTTATATTTATATATACATAGTCTTATCTTAAGTATTTCAAAAACATTTTATAATTCTAAATCCAAAATAAAATAAACATATCATTGATATTAACTATAAATAACTTACTTTTCTTACACGACTATTATATGTATATATTTGTTTTGATAAAAACATAATATAGATTCAATTCCATGATAAATGTTATAGTTTCTTGGAAAAATTATGCTCATAAAGAAAATTTACATAATTATTCATTAAAATTATTTAGTTTCTTATTCTATGTCATCATATTAGATATTAATTTCTCTATTGTATATGTAATCACTAAAGGATATAAATCAATTAATGGGGTGAGCTAAAATCCAAGTAAGATGATGATTAGGGTACATGAATTCAGACAACATGGGAGAAAATTATCATCATTGTTATATAATAAAAGTAGAATAATCATAATTATATTGTTGGGAATCATTTGATAAATGAATGGGATTTTGAAATGAAAAATATGAAATATTATGTATTAGTGGTTAAATAACATACGATGTTCTGAACAAAGATAGAATTATGTTCATGCATATGATATATGAAAAACCATAAAATCATGATTGTGAAAAGTGATATAATCAAGTTAAAAAATAAAATACTTTATATTATGAGATATTTCACATTATCTAATGAATTTTTGGGAACTATAATTATTAGACTACATGTCACATAATAAAATTTACATAATCATTCACGTCCAATATACCATTTTTCAATAAAAACCATTATGTAACTGAAGCTAAGGAATGTGTTTTATAATGATTATGTAATTAATGATTTCAAGAATAAAACTTCTTTTTGAAAATTTCAAACAAAAAACCTTATTTTTTATAATAATAATTATTTTATAATGACATATTAATTAGTAAAAAAATTATTCTATATTTTGGGAATAATTTTTCATTTGGAAAATATTTTTATTTTTCATAAAATATTATTCGAATCATGTATATCCATGATATGAAAATTGAATAACAATTAAATTATATGTTATGAATATTCAAATAATAGTCATACTAATATTTTTCAAGAAATAAAAATAAACCAAATAAAGGTATTTGGGTTCTAGATTCTCTTTACAATATGTAAGAATGTGTTCCAAACATTCAATTAATGTCCTGGAAAATAAAATTAGATTCATTAATTATATAATTAGTAAACACTTCAACATTTATTTTATTTGTTATATATATATATATTAAATTAATGTATAGACATTTGGTTGAGTTAAATTGTATAAATTATTTATTCTACGTGCCTTTGATTTCATGGTTTCCAGGTTGGTGTAATAATGTAAATTTAAGGATATTCATAAAAAATGGGAAAAATTCCCAATAATTGAAATTATTTTGAATTAATAAAACTTTATATGTTTAAATGAACTCATATATCATTTGGATTTATCATATAAGGATGATTTTTATGATAATTATTATTGATAAATGATTTCTTCATTTTGGAATTTTTTCCTTCAATCAAGAACGAGTTTAGTTTTATCTAATATTCTGTCAATAAATTAGTTACAGAATATTAAAAAACATAATATAAAAATTAAAATATAATTTTTTCATACTAATTTTTTATGTCTAGACTTGAAAGAGGTAATGGAAAACGATATCTCATCATCCATGAAGGTAGTGAAACGACATAACATAGAAAACCTTTTCCTAATTAGTTTAAAAGGTTATGAGAATATAATTGATGATGGATATTCTATTAAAAAGATAATTATATAGTCTATAAATTATACTACAGTTGTCATGAGACTTTTTTTGGAGCATCCGGGAGAGGATAAGAATAGAAAACAAATTCAAAAAGTCAAACTGAATATTTTACTACCTGAAAGTCCTTTCCTCTAGTACCCCTTTAAGGAACATATGTGATTTCATTTTCCTGAGACAAAATGAAATGAAATTTTGGAAGTATTTTTGGGAAGGTAAGTGTAATGAATTTAGGAAATCTACGAGGAATACAAGGTGTGATGATAAGGGGTGGTGAAGGGTTGTGTTTATAGGGGAGGATATGGGTGTTTTTTATTTTTTTTAATTCATTAGATTATTATTCTTATCTAAATAATAATAATAGTTATGTTTCATATGACTAAATATAGTATGTAGTGAAAAATAATTTGAGATAAATTTTCAAAACATCATCTATATAACATCCAGGACTCAGAAATACATTTATTTTTCTTATATAATAAATTATGGTGTTTCTCTATTCCAAATAAATAATCTATATTAGAAAAATTCCAAAATGTAACCATAACCATTTTTAGCACGAATATTTTAATAAGGGACTAAATTTCTTGAAAAAAATTCAAAATATGATAAAATAATTTTATAAATATATTCATCATTTGTTTTAAAATACATATTTTTATATTATAATTGAAAATATGACCCACTAAAAATTAATTAATCTCTCATAAAATTTTAAAATAATTATAAAATAATATAAAGTTAATTTATATATATATTATGATTAGTTCATTTTAAATCATTATAATAAATATATAATTGTAAATAATAATAATCATTTTAAAAATACACCAAAAAATAATTTATAATTTATAAAACATTTTTTTAACTATACATTGAAATAATTATATCCCTTTTCATTTATAAGATACCTAAATTTTATTTATTCATTCATATGTGATGTTACTATTCTAATAGTTAGATTACTAATCCTAATGGACATATTACTATTTCAATGAACATGATACTATTTAATTGGTATAAGTTCCAAAATCTCTATAATTACCACTTATTTAATTATTAATTTATGAGAATAATGTTAGTATTTGGTTGTATATTTGATTATTGGATTTTAAGAATGAATTATAAGAAGTTAAATCCAATCAATAATATTTTCTATCATTAAACATATAGTGTTTATTTTAAAAGTACTCTTTCAAAGCATCGAGAGATTCTTGTGAACTCCACCACCACTTTCAAAAAAATAAAATGTGTGGACAATGATGTATACCCCATATGGATTACTTAAAAATTTGGATTAAAATTTTTCAACTCTTGTCCAAAGAAGTGTACATTGTAAACGCACTTTCACACTATTCTAAATACATATATTGAAGATATTTTCTATGGTTTTGTTATCTAGTGAATAATGTTCTTTGGGGTCCTTTATGTAGGAAAATACAAATGATAGACACACAAAATACTCCAATATTGTTCCTATATTTAATTCTATCTATCGCATTTTTTGACCATATAATATGGACTCAACATCACATTGAATTGTTAGAATTACTTTTCTGTACACACTTTTTCATAGATTCATAAATGGAAAATAAGTAACTTCTTCATAATAACCACAATCCCTACCTCCACTCATTCTACAAAATCATTAATTTTAATTTTCCTCCACCTACTTAGTCCCACAATACAGCCATTCTCTCAATCAGAAAATATTTTTTCTTAAACTAAGTTCCCATTATCATGAGATTACATCATGATTCTTAAAAATATAACTCATTTTACACATGCGTAACATGAATTTCCATGTACTATAATTTATAGAAAAAATTATTTAAACAAATTGAACATAATAAAATTTATGAAAAAAACTTTAGAAAATGGTAGGAAACTATGACACCATAAAAATTCTTTTTGAACCAATATGTAAACAAGGAATGGTAAAAAACAAAAAATCCCAAAATATATGAGGATACATTATGAATATTTTGTTATTTATATAAATGATATTAATATATAGAATTGTTCGATATGTTTTTTGATCGGCCTAAATATGGACATATGACAATAAATGGATGAGTATTGTTATGAAAGATGTTTCATTTTGAATAATATCAATATTATAAGAGACTATTTATATTATATATATATTACAATAGAGGTAAAAAATATTTTGAAATATTTTGATTCATATAAATAAAAATAGATGAATAATTATATATGTTAATTCATGGAGATGGTAGTCCTCACATACACGAAAAAAAAATTCATGTTATTTAAAATGGAAAATAGGAAATGTGTTTAATTTTAATTCCATGATATCAAAATATAATTTATAATATGAATATTTAATTCATCATATATGAGTACTAAAAATATATTTGAAAAGGATAAAGCCAAAAGAAGTAATTTTATTGAAATTTTTTACTTATCTTTTGAACATTTAGATTCCCGTAAAAGATTCCTTAAAATGTGAATAATTATCAAAAAATCATGAGTATAATAAATTAAGGTAGTGAAATACTAATCTTGGGGATCGAACATGGGATGATTATAATAGGAAATTTAAATATATGAGAGTTATTTAAGGAGTATTGTGTGGCCTTTTTTATAAATGATGATAATGTAAAATTTGAGAAAATTATATTTCATAAAAATTAGATAACTATTTCACATTATAGGATAACTAATATTTATTAATAGTGTAGTTGAGATAAGTTTTGATTAAGATACACAAAATCTAATAAATTTAATTTGTTTGGTTTGACATGTAAGGCCTTTGACCCCTCTAGTAATCCCTTTCTACCCTATTTTATTTTACGGTTGAAAATAGTTTTCACCAAGGAAATAATTTTTCTAAAAAGAAAATATACAATATGCGTCATATGAATATCATAACTCCTAATTTGAAATAAAAATATTCACATTATAAATTTAAAAGAAATGAAAATATTTTTTTAAATTTTTTAAAAGCTTTAATAGAGAGTAGTCCATCTTATCTTTTAAATTATAGAACAAAAGCTAGTAAACATAAATCAATTTCTTACAATTAAATATCTATTATAAAAATATATTTTTTTATAAAAGGGTTTGTTTAATTAAACTTTCATAAATATAGAATAATAATTTCCGAAATTTCATGATATTTGTAAAAAAAATATTTCACGGTTCACATAAAAATCAATTACATTAGAAAAATGCCAAAAAGTATCCATCAGCATAATTTGACCTGAATATTTTTAAAAAACTACTAAATTTAAATTATAAAAATATATAAATTTACATCATTCATAAATAATATATATATATATATAATATTATTTAAATCGATCATTTATAATCATTTAGTGTTATTAATAATATTTTTTTTATTTATAATTGATTACCATAATTTTATTAATAATAAAATAAATTATAGTAAGATTTTGATATTAATAGTGAAATTGAAATTGCATGGATCTTTTTTGTTTGGGTTCTCATTGAAAAAATCAATACATAAAGTTTTTATATAATTGCGATTATATTCTAAAATCTCTTTTAGTGACATTATCCCTCTATGAATAAAATGAATTATAGAACATTAAAATACCAGATGAAAATTACCGAATTTTTAAATTAAATAAAATATTGATGTGAATCAAGATATTATTTATAGAGGGATATATATATTAAAAATTTTGAAATTATAAATATTTTACTCACAATAAATTATTCCTAATGTTGACATTCATCTAATCATTTGAGATAAATATCACATAAGAATGTGTTTCAAGACTCAAATAATTGAATTAGTTTTATTAAAGATTAAATAGTAAAACATTCACAAATTAATTATCATAGTCTGGTCTGAAACATCAAATTTGATTTCATTATTCTCATAATTGATGTGAGATGAAATTAATAAGAAATAATAAATGTAAAAAATCACAAAAATTTTACCTGGTGGTAGATATAATGAAATTTACATGAATATATTCCTATAAAAATTATTTTAGTATATAATAAAAAATATGACGTGTTTTTTTATATAATCTAGTAATCATGATGTTAATGTAATTTATTAGCAGACAACTTAGATATACTAGGGTTCTTTGAATTAACGATCCAAAACTCACCCATTTATATTGAGTGTATAATATATATTCATTAATTAACATGATAAACTTCATTATATTTATTTAATAGTTTCATCCTTGGTCCCCATATTATTTATGTTACTCATACATATTATCCTTTTTTGATGTTGGAATAGGGAATCAATACAAATAATGCACAAACACCTTACATTTGAAACATTAATGTTTTTTAGGATTGTTACTTGTGAAATTCTCCACCCATGTTTCATAGGTTAGATTCTTCACTAAATTATTAAAATAAAGATATAAAAATCAACATTTAGTATATACGAAAAATTCTCATATACCTTTTTGTAAATAATATGTTTTATTATTACCATATTTTTGGTATATGGGTGACTAAAACATATTCCCTCCTATTTTTTTGAATTATAATTTCCATGAAACTATGTTTTATAATTTATATCTTTAAGATAATGAAATTATACAGATTCCATTTAATCCTCCATTTCACAACAAACAGTTTCACCATAGTTGTAACGCCCCGACCCCAGCTACCCAGAGTCGGTGCATTACTTTGTAACATTGTCATGATCACAAAAGATCAAGTCTCGAAAGACCAATTAGTTTAGTAGCCTTGGAAACACTAGATATATTCGTAAATGTTACAATACATCATAAAGTGAGAAACTACAATAAAAAAGCCTCCATAGTCCACACTCATATCCTCTTCTCACAATCCCTGCAGGTCATTCATAAAATACTTCTTCACATCCTGGAAAATATTAAAACATTGAAAGGGGTGAGCTCAGATGCTCAGTAAGGATAACAATATTGCGGAAGATTTCATAAAAAAACATAAAAATTTAAGGCAATGTATAACTAAAACAAAAGCCTTTTAAACTTTAACATCAACATAATATGGAAAAAGTAAAATGAGATAATGTCATTCACTTCTTCAAATGGATATTCTACTGGTCGAATAATCACATGAAATTTCAATAACCACTTTCATAATGATGGAATGCATAATGCCAGACATTCTGAAACATTTTGTCAAGGCCTCAGCCAAGACGTCTAAAATGATTAAGGCCTCGGCCAAAATCACAAATCAAATGGGGAAAGGGCCTCGGCCAATTCCACGTCTAGTTGTCTCATGAGACCTACCGATGCAATATTATTAGAAGATACTTACGTTTAAAATTGCTTAAATATACTACAGTTTTTTTCTGAAAACATTATGCAAGCTTTTGAAAACAAAATAACTAATTCTGAGACTGCTCGACTAATTACAGGCCATGATGGGTCCACGCCCAATCCCTTCCTGTCTACCACACTCGAGAGTCAGGTTTTCTGAAAACATTTTTAAGCTTGCGTTAAATACGTATACATTTGCACTGGATTTTCATATATTTGAGAGAAATATCTTTTTTTTGAAATCATTTATAAATCAAATAATCATAAAATAAATCCTTTTGAATAAATGTAAAAGTCAAATGGGTTTATACACCGTATAAAAGAATGTTGTGTATAAAACCAAATATGCCTCAATGGAAGGAGATTGAGACGGAGTCCTTAAAAAGTTCATTTTTAAAATAAAATAGATCTATTATGGGTATTCACTATAGGTACACATAAAGAACGTAAAAATACAAAATTGGACATAATAATATCATGACATAATTTGAAAGTCGGAGATTAACCCAAAGAATGGAAGTTGGGTTAAGAAATTCCCTTACCTCGTGTCTGACTTGACTCAACCGTTCTTTAACCTCCTGAATAATAAACTAGAGTTAATATATACCTTATTAAGAACCATTTTTAATTTCATTATCCTTTTTATATCACTTATTACAATGTTATGAACATTATGTAATTATTTAAGTTAATAACGGTCGTTTTGTCGATCTTTGGTACTTGAGTCAACAATACACTTCTTATAATTACAAGTTGTTTATGTGGTTGAATATCCATTATATCCAGAATTTAATTCATTATTTAGATGTCATATATATCATATATATCCAGTATATACATTCATTTATAATATTACGTAACATTTAGAGGTAATAAATGAAATGCACCGTTCAGGGAGACGGTAAGCCGTACGTACGCATGAATGCTACTTTCATTTCTATTTCATATTTAATGGAATAAAATCATAATGATATAAATGTATAATATAATTCCAGTATAATATAGTGTATAATACCATTTACTCCATCCTTTATACATCCCACATATGGCATTAACGATTCAAATCACTTTGAGGGGGCGGTAGTCCGCACTTCCTAAAATGAAATTATCGCGTTTTACCCATATTGGAAATCATAAAGAATGCCATAAATTAGAAATACAGAAGCATAATTAAAACATAAACATTTTATATATATCATATATAAAAATAGTGACATCTTAATGGCCACCTTTGAAGGTGTTATATGAGTGTTGAACAATCATCGTTTCGTGAGGCAGAAATTCGCCATCCACAGAAACCATATGTTCTTTAACCATTAGATGTAGGTGTGTGCAAGTTTATCTCGAATCCTTATTATAAAAACATCCTAGTATATTGAGGATACTGGTGTTGTAACAAAAAAATGAATAAAAAGAGTTTAGGGGGTTGGATAAGAAAAACAAAACAAAACAACATTAGAGAAGACATTACCTCAAAATCGGGTAACTCTTTTTGATTTGAGCCAAAGGCTTCCTTGGGAAGCTTTCTGCCCAACGTGAGGCTTCTAGGATTAATATGGGGAAGTTGGGAGAGTATTTGGTCAGAGGTTGGCCGAGCCAAATGGCTTGATGGTGTGAATAAGGTGGGAGTGGTGGGGGCCTTTTATAAGTGGAGAGGAGGGGCACTCTTGGAAAGTAATGAAAAGTCACTTTATTATAAAATGAGTTTCGGATTTTAGAGTTCCCAAACTTATATAATTCGAGTATAAGATGGTAAGGGTTAGAAATATACTCATCCAATAGGTTTTTGACAAGTGTACGCTTTGGATTTTACATTATCTTTCCATTTTATTTAAATCGTTAAATAATGAGGTCATCGCTGCATCATAATGATGTCATAAATAATTTCATTTATATAATGTCTAAAAATTATAAAAAAATACTATGATGTATGAAATCTTTTTATCTTTCTAATGAATATTTATAGTCAAAATTTGGACTTGTGTAACCCCACTTAAAGTCTATTTTAGTAAAACAACTCATGTTTGTGTCAATTTAATTTTAACATTAAATAAATATATATTAATGTCATTTTCCAACCAAAGTGGCTCCATGGGGTCCCCAAGTTGACCCATGGGTTGTCTTGGTCGGACATGACTCATACAATAGGAGTAGGACAAGTGTCATGCTCATCTCATATTATTAAAACATTATTTTTACCTTAAACTACACTAATTACCTCTAATCGCGATTAAGAACTTAAAAGTTACTATTCACCAAAAATTATTTTAATCTCATTGAACCACATTTTACTTATTAATGAAAACCATGTATGTCGGATTTTTGAAAATCAAATCACAGAAGTGGTAATATTTCATTTTAACGAAAAAATCAGTTTTTAACAACCACTTAGTGGTTTCACTATTCATCAAAAATTGAAGTTTTTCAGAATAAGGCCAAAATTTCACCCTAAGCTATAATTGATATTCCAAATTAAAAAATGATGTCTATTTTACAAAATTCCAAACATATAAGTTGAATTAATTAATTTTATAATTAATTCCCGCTGTCACAACAAATAGCGCGTTTTTAAGAAACAATTTATATCAAAAGATTGGCAATTGTTTATGTCCAATTTCAATGTTAAATTAATTCTAATAACCACCATTGGACAAAATGGTAAAAAAATATTCTAATTATAGTTTAAAACCACTAAATAGTATAATTTATCACTATAAATTATTTTGTTTAAAAAAGTTGTTTTTAAGTATTTTTCACTATTCATAAAAAATTGGAAGTTCTCAGAAAATTACAAAAAATTCAAATTTGGATAATTTCGATATTATGAATACAAAAATTAAGTCCATTTTGAAATATAAAATTTCTATAATTTTAAAAAGTGGTTATTATTATTCATAATGGCTACTTTGATTAGTCGCGGTGTTTTAGAGCTCGAAGTTGCGTACAATGCAAGCTATTGCATTATTGAATGAGAAGCGTATCGTGGAAGCTCGGGGTGTTACATTCTCCCCTCCTTAAATAAATTGCGTCCTCGCAATTTGAAATTTTTCTTTGAAAATAAAAGTTTGAAAATAGAAAAAAACCTTTGAGGAAAACCCACATCGGAAATAAGGTTAATAAAATTTAGCCTTAATAAGAGGGAAAGGGAAATGAAAAAGTCACCACCCAATTATGATCTCGATTAGTAGAACATTGGTGGAGATTAGAGGCATATAATTGGAGGAAAAACGTAAATATTTGTAGTGAGTGATTGAGGTCATAAATCACAATCAACTGTCAAATTGAGGGCCTCAAAGCCTTCAATCTATGTTGATTTAAAATATCATCAGTTCAACAAGACATAAGGTATTAGGATAACACTTTTTTTTTGTTTTAATATCCCTTTACTAAAGTTTAAGAATTAATTTATTCATTGAATAAGAGATAGGTATATATATATTTATGCTTGACAATTAGAGTTTCAACCTTCAACTCATCTTTCACTCAAAAAGATAATATAACTCAAAAATATTATACTTATCCTAATTGTATAAGGTTCCAAATGTTAACACATACCATTTAGATTAGTAAAATTATTTTGTAATAACCAGGGACTTCATGTAGGCTAGTGGTAGGAAATAAAGGCCTGTCGCACTATGGTTGTGGGTTTGATTCCTGCACCTTTGTCCGACGCGACGGGTTATGCCCCACCCTGCAGGTTGTCCTTTTCCTAAAACTATAGTATCATAATATTCCAAAAATAATCTTCATAAATTTTTTAACCTTAAACAATACTATCCAAAGATCAACTTAATCCACTCCAACCTTTATAATTATCCAATATACCTCTGTCCAGACTTTCTCTAAAAGTTCTCTTAATTCCAAAATCAATTTATTAGATTCCCCAAACAAAGTAAGGTTTCTCTTATTGTCACATACTAAAAATATAAAAACCTTACTGAAATCAAAAAGTACTGAAGTACAATCCTTATATATATATCACATTATTCTAATAACCAGAATATAATCCATGAGTCCAAAAGCACCATTACATTAGTTATTCTGCTTCAACTGTAGTAACAGCATAAGATTGTCCTTGATCCCTTGGCCTTTTCGGAGGTAAGTTTCCCTAATGCTTAGGACATTAAATTGCATAATGACCCATTTCTCTACAATTGTAATATTCAACCTTGATAGCCTCTTTCTTTCCCTTGCAATTACGAGCCTGGTGACCCTTTTCTCCACATTTATAACAAACTCCCATTCCTTTTAGGCAAGTACCAGGGTGATTCTTCCCACAATTATCACATAATGGAAAATCCTTCTTTCCCTTTTTCCCTTTATCTGTCTCTTGTTCCACCGTTCTCTTCTTCTCTTACTTTACTTTGTTGTCATAAGACTTAGAGAATTCCTTTTCTGTCTTGATAGCACACGAGACAATATCTTCGTATGATGAGAAGGATTGTGATACTGAAGCTCGACGGAGAAATGGTTTTAACCCTTCAAAGAAACGATCAATCTTACTCCTTGGGTTACATATATAATCTACAGCATGCCTCGCTACCCTTGTAAAGTTGGCCTCATACTTTGCGACATTCTCATCCTCCTTTTGTCTCAGACTCAAAAATTGTCTTTCCATATCTGCTCGATGGTCACGAGGAAAGTATTTTTCTAAGAAAAGATTTTTGAACTCCCTCCATTCCATATTCGATATGTCATCATCTTCCTTTGTGTTTTGAATCAATGAACACCATTGATTAGCATCTCCAGTGAGGCGGTAAACTGCCATGATAACCTTTTCCCTTTCACTACTCCCCAAGGCGTGGAATATTTTCTCTAAGGAGTTTATCCATTGCTCAGCTACTAATGGATTTGTACCCCCATTAAATGTTGGTGGTTGTTGCCTCATGAAGAGGTCTAACAATGATCCTCCACGTTGCGGATCAGGGTGCTCCATATGAGTAAGGTTTTTATTCATAATCTGAGTGAGTTGTCCCAGTATGGTAATAAGTTGATCAGCACCAGTTGTATCTCCAGCTCCACAATAATTATCTTGAGCAGGAGGGAAATCCCTACACGGAGTGCGTGCATTGATACGGTTTTCATTCCTTCCACTAGGCGCCATTTCTAAACAATGGCATAAACTAGATTAGTTTATGAATCAAAATACATAATTCCATACTTGTAAAATACATAACATAAATTGAACTCTTTATGGATATAATCCATAATCATAAAAAGGTTTTATTTGAGGAAGTATATACTCATAATCGTTCATAGTGGTTTGTAAATAAAATGAGAATTATCCTAAGCATATCCCCCGGGAGTGTCGTAACCAAGAGTGCAGCAAGGCCCGTTGTCGTGCACCAGTTCCCGTTCGAGTCTTGCTCAAAGCGGTGTTTTCGGGTTTTACCCCTAGGTACATCTGTGCCAGAGCCGCCTCTACCTGCTCGTATCCAGACAGCGATGTATTGCTCGGAAAACTCACAACATCTCTACAATACCAAAATTCTAGGAAGTTCTTCTATACTAATCCTCAAAGTCTATCTTCAGGCTATGTGCTCTAATCAGAGTTTATCTAAATCTAGCTTCAAAGGTTAGTAATAAACTGCCTCTGATACCAACTGTAACGCCCCGACCCCAGCTACCCAGAGTCGGTGCATTACTTCGTAACATTGGCATGATCACAAAATATCAAGTCTCGAAAGACCGAGTAGTTTAGTAGCCTTGGAAACACTAGATACATTCGTAAACGTTACATTACATCATAAAGTGAAAAACTACAATAACAAAGTCTCCATAGTCCACACTCATATCCTCTTCTCACAATCCCTGTAGGTCATTCATAAAATACTTCTTCACATCCTGGAAAATATTAAAACATTGAAAGGGGTGAGCTCAGATGCTCAGTAAGGATAACAATATTGCGGAAGCTTTCATAAATAAACATAAAAATTTAAGGCAATGTATAACTAAAACAAAATCCTTTTAAACTTGAACATCAACATAATATGGCAAAAGTAAAATGAGATAATGTCATTCACTTCTTCACATGGATATTCTACTGGTCGAATAATCACATGAAATATCAATAACCACTTTCATAATGATGGAATGCATAATGCCAGACATTCTGAAACATTTTTTCAAGGCCTCGGCCAAGACGTCTAAAATAATTAAGGCCTCGGCCAAAATTACAAATCAAATGGGGAAAGGGCCTCGGCCAATTCCACGCCTAGTTGTCTCATGAGACCTACCGATGCAATCTTATTAGAAGATACTTACGTTTAAAATTGCTTAAATATACTACAGTGTTTTTCTGAAAACATTATGCAAGCTTTTGAAAACAAAATAACTAATTCTGAGACTGGTTGACTAATTACAGGCCATGATGGGTCCACGCCCAATCCCTTCCTGTCTACCACACTCGAGAGTCAGGTTTTCTGAAAACATTTTTAAGCTTGCGTTAAATACGTATACATTTGGACTGGATTTTCATATATTTGAGAGAAATATCTTTTTTTTGAAATCATTTATAAATCAAATAATCATAAAATAAATCCTTTTGAATAAATGTAAAAGTCAAAGGGGTTTATACACCGTATAAAATAATGTTGTGTATAAAACCAAATATGCCTCAATGGAAGGAGATTGAGACGGAGTCCTTAAAAAGATCATTTTTAAAATAAAATAGATCTATTATGTGTATTAACTATAGGTACACATAAAGAACGTAAAAATACAAAATAGTACATAATTATATCATGACATAATTTGAATGTAGGAGATTAACCCAAAGAATTGAAGTTGGGTTAAGAAATTCCCTTACCTCGTGTCTGACATGACTCAACCGTTCTTTAACCTCCTGAATAATAAACTAGAGTTAATATATACCTTATTAAGAACCATTTTTAATTTCATTATCCTTTTTATATCACTTATTACAATGTTATGAACATTATGTAACTATTTAAGTTAATAACGGTCGTTTTGTCGATCTTTGGTACTTGAGTCAACAATACACTTCTTATAATTACAAGTTGTTTATGTGGTAGAATATCCATTATCTCCAGAATTATAATCATTATTTAGATGTCATATATATCATATATATCCAGTATATACATTCATTTATAATATTACGTAACATTTAGAGGTAAGAAATGAAATGCACCATTCATGGAGACGGTAAGCCGTACGTACGCATGAACGCTACTTTCATTTCTATTTCGTATTTAATGGAATGAAATCATAATGATATAAATGTATAATATAATTCCAGTATAATATAGTGTATAATACCATTTACTCCATCCTTTATACATCCCACATATGGCATTAACGATTCAAATCACTTTGAGGGGGCGGTAGTCCGCACTTCCTAAAATGAAATTATCGCGTTTTACCCATAATGGAAATCATAAAGTATGACATAAATGAGAAATACAGAAGAATAAGTAAAACATAAACATATTATATATATCATATATAAAAATAGTGACATCTTAATGGCCACCTTTGAAGGTGTTATATGAGTGTTGAACAATCATCGTTTCGTGAGGCAGAAATTCGCCATCCACAGAAACTGTATGTTCTTTAACCAATAGATGTAGGTGTGTGTAAGTGTAGCTCGAATCCTTATTATAACAACATCCTAGTATATTTTGGATACTGGTTTTGTTACAAAAGAAATGAATAAAAAGAGTTTAGGGGGTTGGAGAAGAAAAACAAAACAAAACAACATTAGAGAAGACATTACCTCAAAATCGGGTAACTCATTTTGATTTGAGCCAAAGGCTTCCTTGGGAAGAGTTCTGCCCAAAGTGAGGGTTCTAGGAGTAATAGGGGGAAGTTGGGAGAGTATTTGGGCAGAGGTTGGCCGAGCCAAATGGCTTGATGGTGTGAATAAGGGGGGAGTGGTTGGGGCCTTTTATAAGTGGAGAGGAGAGGCACTCTTGGAAAGTAAAGAAAAGTCACTTTATTATAAAATGAGTTTCGGATTTTAGAGGTCCCACACTTATATAATTCGAGGATAAGATGATAAGGGTTAGAAATATACTCATCCAATAGGTTTTTGACAAGTGTACGCTTTAGAGTTTACATTATCTTTCCATTTTATTTAAATCGTTAAATAATGAGGTCATCGCTGCATCATAATGATGTCATAAATAATTTAATTTATATAATGTCTAAAAATTATAAAAAAAATACTATGATGTAGGAAATCTTTTTAGATTTCTAATGAATATTTATAGTCAAAATATGGACTTGTGTAACCCCACTTAAAGTCTGTTTTAGTAAAACAACTCATGTTTGTGTCAATTTAATTTTAACATTAAATAAATATATATTAATGTCATTTTCCAACCATAGTGGCTCCATGGGGTCCCCAAGTTGACCCATGGGTTTTCTTGGTCGTCCATGACTCATCCAATAGGATTAGGACAAGTTTCAAGCTCATCTAATATTATTAAAACATTATTTTTACCTTAAACTACACCAATTACCTCTAATCGCGATTAAGAACTTAAAAGTTACTATTCACCAAAAATTATTTTAATCTCATTGAACCACATTTTACTTCTTAATGAAAACAATGTATGTCGGATTTTTTAAAATAAAATCACAGAAGTGGTAATATTTCATTTTAACGAAAAAATCAGTTTTTAACAACCACTTAGTGGTTTCACTATTCATCAAAAATTGAAGTTTTTCAGAATAAGGCCAAAATTTCACCCTAAGCAATAATTGATATTCCAAATTCAAAAATTATGTCTATTTTACAAAATTCCAAACATATAAGTTGCATTAATTAATTTTATAATTAATTCCCGCTGTCACAACAAATAGCGTGTTTTTATGAAACAATTTATATCAAAAGATTGGAAATTGTTTATGTCCAATTTCAATGTTAAATTAATTCTAATGACCACCATTGGACAAAATGGTAAAAATATATTCTAATTATACTTTAAAACCACTAAATAGTATAATTTATCACTATAAATTATTTTGTTTAAAAAAGTTGTTTTTAAGTATTTTTCACTATTCATAAAAAATTGGAAGTTCTCAGAAAATTACAAAAAATTCAAATTTGGATAATTTCGATATTACGAATACAAAAATGACGTCCATTTTAAAATATAAAATTTCTATAATTTTTAAAAGTGGTTATTACAATTCATAACGGCTACTTTGATTAGTCGTGGTGTTTTAGAGCTCGATGTTGCGTACAATGCAAGCTATTGCATTATTGAATGAGAAGCCTATCGTGGAAGCTCGGGGTGTTACAGTAGAAACCAAATTCTATAGTAACTAACTAATTTTCAAGATATTTTTTTAGGTCACTAAAAAAAATTCTATAATACAATTATGACTTATAATAAAAATAAATGCATACATTGTGAGTCTCATGGAGATTTCCACATAACTACTAATTGATTCATCCTCTATCAATTTCATCTTTGGGAATTCTCTCTCCATTTTTTTGTGAATATATTGAGGAATGTTAATTTTAAATAATTAATTCTTGAAATCATCACATTATTGATGTATACTTCCTCTATATCCATTTATTCTTAATTAGAATCAAATAATGGTAAAACACCTTTTATAAATATTAAACATCAAGGACAATTATTTCACGATATGAGAACTTGAAAATAAAAAATTGGTTTCCAATCAAATTGATTCATTAATCATAAATATGTGAATTGAATATTCACAGAGGGATGGTGGCTAATTCAATATGGATGTCTCAATAACTAGAATATCATTTAGTGATTTATTGAAGAATAGAAAATGAAACATATTATTATTAATTTATTATGATTTATGATGGTAATAAATACAGGATTATATACTCTTATTCACATATCATTTGGGTTATCACAGGTAGAATCACCACATTCCAACAAAACCTTTTTCAAAAAATATTTATCCCTTCTCCATCCACTAGAAAATAAAAAAAAAACTTTTTCATTAGAAATGATTTACTAACATCACAAAATAATTTATATAAATATTATCATCAAATCTCTATCCTTTAACTATATTACACATCAAAACAATAAAATTATATTTTAGATAATCATATATTATAGTGGGTTGAAACAAGTTTTCTTTAGTTTGGGATATCTAAATACATTAATATAATTCCTTGACATAAAAAATCATTCATAATTGATTGTAAATGTAATAATATTTCCTAAGTAAAATCCATTGGGATTTACTATATAGTTATATAGTCTTAGTTTAACTCATAATGGTAATGATAAATATCATGAATACAGTCAACCATTTTTATTCAATGATATTACCCCTTTTTAAATCATGGACACAATCACATCCTCTTTATTATATATAGACATAAATGTAATTTCCATGAAATGAAAAAAATCTAATATTAAGAATAGCTCTTGGACGTCACTATTATATATATATATGGTTATAAAAAATAATATACCATCCTAATTAATAAAAATTACATATATTATAAATTATATATCTAAACCCTTATTTATTGAAAATAGTTGGGAAAAATATTAGAGTATTATTATATAATATTAATTATTTAATAAAACAATTACCTCTAAAAAATGATCACTTATTCTAAGTAATATAACTATTAATGACTTTGAGGATCAACATCCTAATAAAATTACATTATGATACTTGTAATAATTTATCCATAAAAAAACCATAATAAAAACCCATCTATAATTATGATAAGTTATATTGATTTTTATAACATGTTGAATGGAAACATAAATAAAGTGGTAGCTGAAATTATAAATAATGGTAAAAATACTTAATATATAAACAATTGATAGATAATATTAATATGAAAAATATATTATAAGGGGGAAATATCTTATAAAAATATCAATGAATAATATGATTTATTTATGAGGAATGATTGAAGGTATGATAAACTCAAATGATCAAACCTTTTACATTTAATGAGATTAAGAGATAATATAAAATAACCATGTAGAATAATCATAATCTTATGATATGTAAATACATTATATATATTATAGGTAAAAATATTATTAATATATATATGTTTTTGTGTGATAATGTCAATAATAACAATTTTGAACAATTCTATATATAATCATATCAATGAACATTTATGTGAAAAAGACTACGTCTGCTCATTTCCATGCACATTGATATGAAAAATGAAATATTTGATAATGTTTTTGGATAATAATATGTTTATTTATGTATGTAATCATATAAATGAAAAAAATAATTCGAACAATGAATTAAAAAATAATACACACAACCAACATTGTGCAGAAAACATAACATAATAATTTTTTTCACAAAACCTATTGATCAAAGCGTAACACAACCATATAAATGAAAACACTCTTATATTATGTCATATAAAAAATGAAAATAATTTTAGGTTGATTAATTGTCCCTATTTCCATTTGACCTTAAATATGTGTTCTGTTTATATAAATCATTAATCCTATCCTAATGACTCCATAGATGAAATACTAGATTCCTAATATCTTTGAATAATTTAAATGAAATTGTCCTCTTTGAATGTAAATGGTTGTTAAAAAAATTGTAATCCACTAAAATGAGTATCAAATCAGTTAATTTAAATGTTTATTCATTAAAAATAATTTCCCTAAAAATTAATAATTTAAAGGTAAATGGGATAATGGTTGAGAAAACATTAAAGTGTTTTCATAAATAGATTTTGACATTATAGAAAATGATGAAATTACACATCACATACAATTCAACATATTAATTGGACACATTTGATATAATTTAAAATAAAAAATAACATTAATTAGTGGATAACTGAAAAATAAATAATCATTTACAAATGGTGAACTTGAATTTTTTAGAAAATAATTATTTTTTCAAAGATTCCAAATAATGGTTTCTAGAAAATAAAATTATTGTTTCAAAATGGTTTATTGATAAAATATTGAGATAATTTAAATAAATAATTATAAAAATTAATATATTATTCATTGAAAAATTATTATTCATAAAAAAATTTATTTGAAATATAATGTAACTGAATTTGAGAGGATATTAATTTTATAATATTTTCAAATACCTTCATCAAATAACCACATCATAAAAAGGGACGGTAAAATTTATTTTTGAAATATGTAGAATAGAAATTTGAATGTTACATGAGATAACAAAAAAATATACTTTTGAATATAAAATTTATTATTGGTCAAATGTAATATATGGGAAAAGATGGTTAACCATTATAATCAAATATTGGTGAAAAATTTGATTGAGAGATCTCATTTTTGACTGAGAGATCTTGGACTCTTATAGGGTTCCTCCCTGGTTTATGTAGTCCTTCATCTTAGTTTTGGTAGCTACATCCTCATTCGGATGATCACCCTCCAAATTCATTAGTTGCAGCGAGTTCCTGACCTCAGATTAGATTTGTGAGGTAGCTTATAGGGGGAATTTGGATGGGTGATGGATACAAACATTGTACTTTAATTAGAGGAAGAGAGTTCCTGGGATTCAGTGATTGCTCAACATGGATGTTGGTGGCTTCTTTTTATTGTTTCTTCTTCCAAACTCAGGATGTGTTTGGGTTCGTATGTTGGTAGGTTTATAAGATTTACATTGATGGAATCCACATTCTAAGGCTATAAAAGCAATTTTTTACCTATGGTATGGTTTTTTTAAAGCCCTATCGATATCTAGACCCAATTTAAAAGAGAGATTTAATTAATGTTTTATATTATTAAAAAACATCACTGAGGATGGTGGCCTCAATTCATGGTATGTTTTTTGAATCTCTTTTTTTAGTTGAATTTTTCCTGCAAGGAAGCTCCAAATATGAATCTAGTTTGAAGCATGGAGGAATAGGTATGACCTGATAGTTTCAAACATGATTCTTAGGATGTTCCAATGGTTTTGTTATGATCTATTTTTGATGATGAGTTCTCATGATAATGATACATGAATTTATATTATGATGGTGATTGTGACGCGTTGGATATAATATGTGGTACCAACGTCGATTCGTCCTTCCTCTGTTTTCTATGTCCTCTGTTCCGGTGCCAAGATTCTACTAGTCTTTGTGAGGCAGAGAAGCATAGTTGTATGCTTAGTCATTTTGTATGTGAGTTCATTCCTCTAGTTTAAAGATATATATGGATATTATCATGTATAAGTATTTCTAGTGAATTTGTATTGGAAAATTGGAAAATTATCCATGGTGGTTTCTAAAGTATGTAATGGGTGGGTTTTGAGCCAATTTTTGGTTATAGGTGTTTTTTTATCATTGATTTTGGAAGCATCCAACAATTTATATGGATAATTTGTAGATAATTATATATAGTAAGAATCTTCCATTAGTGCATGGAAATTATGATTGGATGAACGAGACAATATAAATTTACAATTGGTACTAGGCCCACACAACTAGATGTGGGACACCATTATATGTCGTCATGTGAGGTGGATGCATGAAATAACAATGTAGTAAAAAGAGATGGGTTTTTCTAGTAGTGATGATCATGGATTATACTTCTGTTATTTTATTTAAAATTTCCAATTTTTACCTTAAAAGTTATTTAGAAATAAAAAATTAATTTTCAATCAACAAGGAATTGAAATATTTTCAGCAACGATATGATTTTTTAGAAAGAATTTATCAAGGTAAATGATCTGAATTTAAACCCAAAATTTCCCATAATAAGATGTTGAATTTAAATAATATGAAATCAAAGGGTTTACAAAAAAAAATTAATTAAATTAATATGTTCATGAAGAGGTTTTATAACTCAAATATAAGATATTTGATATTTTGAGTCCACTTTTAAAATAAGAATGACTTGAAATAAGATTCAAAATAAGGATGCAAGTTTATTTATCTATCAATTTAAAATGAATAAAAAATAAAATAATTTTATGTTATTTAATGCAAAACATAAAAAAAATTGAAAAATGGTATGTCATAAATATTTTTTCACGTGAGTTTTGATTGTGAAATCAAAATCATTTAATATCCTGGTATCCATTAAATTGATATCGATTTATAGAGAAAAACTCACTACGGATATTCTAACCATAATAATGACCTAAATATTTGAAATTATAATAATTAGGATGTAATCACCCCATATTAATGATATCATTAAGGAAAATAATAAATATGTCCCTTGAAAGTAAATATTTTAAAAATATACCCATTCTATAATTCCTGACATCCACTAGTGAACTTTAATCTCGTGTATAAAAAAATAAATATCATCATCAACTGCTCCATAAAATGAATAATATTTTTAACAAGTTATGAATTTTCAATAAAATTATTTTCTACATTAAAAAATTTTAGTTTCCATAAATTTTCTAAACCATATGTACGCAATTTTTATCCTTATGAATTAGTTTTATAGTGGATGGGGTTTTCTAAATAATTCTTCCAATGATCATCATTTAAATTTCATAAAAGATACAAGAATAACATATTTAAATTTATTTATAAAATTATAATTTACTCCTATAATAATGTTTTTTATGAACCATACTCTTTAATTGATAATGAGAATGTTTTGGTCATTTTTATGTAAATAATGTTGGTTTGTTAACTAATGGGTTTTATTTTGATGCTTTCATTACAGAACCAAAATATTATAATAAGTTTCTTATTACTATAATATAATTTTATTAATTAGTATTATATATTCATCCATTATATTTTTTATAATTATTCACATCATTGGTTAGACATAAAGAAAATTGAGATCTCCATAATAAATATAAAATTCTTGTTATTAAAGTGTATTGATTTAGAATAATAACATGATTAATGAATAAAAATCATACAATATAGGTACATTTAATGTGGTTAATAATATTTTAATAGGGTTTAATTAAGTATTATTAATTGTTTTTAAAAAATAGATACATTAATTTGTGGGATTTGTAGCCTACACCAAAGAAGAAACGCGAATTTAATTTTTATTGAGAGAAAAGGGGGTAAGTTATTAGCAAATTTTAGATTAATATAAAACAATATTTAATAGAAATATTTAATTCGTCATTAAATTTATTGATTATATATATTTTAAAATTAATGATATAAATGAATAAAATTTAGGGAATTGTATCACTTTTTTTGAAAACATTGTACATCCCATGGTGTATTCCTCTGAATGGTTGGTTATGGGAAAACACTTTATAATTTTATTCAACATGATACATAATATATTTTCACTAATAATATTTGGAATATAACATCTATTCATCCTCATAAAAATTTGGTTCATATTGATCCTTATTATGATAGAGCGGAATATGTTATTTAAATATCACAATGTCTACAAAAAACTATAAATATTGATAATATTATTCACTTTTCAGCTCCATATTATTCTGTGTAATAAAAAAATTATTATTTATCTCTATAATATATTTATCCTATATAAATAATTTATTCTGGTATCTACATATAATAGTCTTGACCTACATATGAGAAATAAAATATTGTTGAAACCTCTACCCAGATAACGGTAGATGAGAACTTCAATCGTGATCACAATATATCCAATATTTATACTAAGATATATATTGAATTAAATAAAAATCCAATCATTTTTGATAAATCGTCTCCCAATTTTGTTATTAATACTGATGGAAAAATTGGGAACACATCCAATCTTATAGAAGATAAATGTGTTTTTATTTATTGCAGATTATCATTAATGGATGATAAGAACGTAAACTGTGATTCCATTAAAGTTGATGATATTATTGAGAAAAATTACCTTGTAAATCATTATGATAAAAATTAAGGTGTATTTTGTGATTTTATTTAACTGGGGAATTCCTGACTCAAGGATGAAGGGGGCTTTAAACATTAACAGAAACATAATATAATATTATTTATTGGAATATTTATTTTCTAGAAAACCCATCATCAACAAATTCTATTGGGACATTTACTCAAAACCCTAAATCAAAACCCATGTCCTTAAATGAACCCAAATGTATCTTATCTTCAATGATTTACTCCACTATAAATATGTGGTATAACATAATAGGTATAAATCTGTGTTCTACATTGATTAAAATACATATGTTATATCATATTCGAGTCATATAGGTATGTATCCTAACAATTCCACTGAGAATATGGTTACTTTTAGATTTACTTTCATGGGAATGCATCATTTTACTCCTTCATTTAGGATTATAATAGATATTATGATCAGAGGGATTTATGGTAAAACATGAAATATTTATCTGTTTCAATCAATGGCCCATATACAATTGGTGGGGAGAATAATTCAATTCTCATCATAGAATAGAAGATAGGGATAACCAATTATTGGACTTAAATCAATTAATTCTAGTTTTTTATTTAATTTACTTACCATATGGATGTAATTATGTCGTGTTCTAAATATAATCATTATATAAATCATATTAATAAAATGGTGTCCCTAAAACTAGACATAACCTTGGTATATGATGTTAAAAAATATTTTTGGGATTCAATTCGTGTACCAATCATTATATAATAAAATTTTATCATCACCAAATATTGTAAAATCTCACTACATGAGATTTGGATGCCAATTTCCTATTCAAATTATATATGATTTTATATTTCAACATGATTGTAAAATAATAATTCATGATATTTAGAGGTCTTTAAATTAAAATTATTATTCCTTTTTTCATGATTTAATTCTCAAACATCTCAATATGAATATGAAAGAATAAATAAGAGATTTATTCAACTCTATTGATAAGAATATTACTATTATTTAATCATCTCTTCATATCACTACAGATAATAACACCTATTGTGAATATTATAAAGGTATTGATAATAAATGGTTTCCTCACATGATCTTGAGATACATTAAAATATTACTGATTGCATGTATAAGAAATATTTTAAATTTAATGAGATGATGGATGGTGATAGAAATTCCATTTATTTTAACTCAACTTAATTTGTATGAAAAAGAATAAATCCCTTAACCATTAGAAATGATTATTGGATTTTAATTGATGAAAAGAATGAACATGTGGATCATTTTTTTCATTCTATAAGAATCTCAATAATTGACTTAATACCTTCCTTGATTTTTTAGAGTAAATAATTCCATTTCTTTTCCATCATAAGGACAATACGAAAAATACAAATATTCCTTATTATTTTGGGTTCATTTATGAACATTTTAATATAAAATATGTTATATCCCTTAGTCCGTATGGTTTTAAAAATCAATTTTTTCAAATCCATTGTAAGGATAATTTTTTTTATTATTGCGACTAAAGCCTCATTTTATTATTAAAGCAAATAAAAGACCTCTTTTGAATGGGTATAGGGGGACCCATTACATGGCCTGAAGGCCTAGTGGGCTTCTATCCCATTACATAGCCCGTAGGCCCAAATTTTTGGCCAAAGTCCCATTCTGTGAATAGTAACCCAGCTGCTACAGTTCTCATCACTACTACATTACCCTGATGCAACTATAGTATCATGCCACCACTACAGTACCCGCCGATCAATAGTACCACCACTGCTACAGTACCGCTACAGTACTGCTACAGTGACTGCGCCCCATGGTATTATTATGTTTCTATACATTTGAATCCTTCCTTATGTTTGATTATTTTACTCAGGTTATCAGTTCTCAATTTTCTACACTCATACTCAATGTATATAAAGATAGTGAAACATATATCCTTGAATATTTTTCTATTATTAACATGATACATAAAATTATTGATAATATTCATACAATTTGGTTATTTAACATTTCAAATAAGGTTGTCTCCTCAAATATGTTTGGATTCATTAATTGATGAACCTTATAGGCCTACCTTATCAAAAAATATGAATGTTAAAAACTCATCAAAAAACCTGTATGGAAGATAATATCACTTTCAAACCTGATGTTAAAAAAAATTGATACAATAGATGAGGGTTTCATTTGAATGGTCCTTATTTGTTTTATTTTTTCAGGACACATTCAAGAAGTCGATATAAATTATTTCATATTATACCAATAGTTTATTTCTTATTAGGGGATATCTTGATGGATATTTAATTATTTCTGTTGTTGTGTTATATAACGACCCATACTTTACATACATTGATATTACTTTAGAATTGAAGCACACTTATTTCAACATATAACAAAACCAAGAAAGGACCGTATAGGTATAGTGTCTTTAGAAACTGGGAAACATAAACAATTGGTTCATAAAGCATCTACTTTTCCTCCCATTTATTTCATCATATCTAGAGTCCCTTTTTGGCATATTCTACTTAATAACCTTCTTCCTGACCTGGGAAAATAAAACATACAAAAGGGTGAGCTCAAATACTCAGTAAGGGTAAACAAAAGAAATATCAATAACATCATATACATAAGAACATAACTTTTGGAAATCTTATCCTGCAAAAGAGATCATAATATCATAACATGGGATAAATCATAGAAGTGAAATGTAATACCAATAATCATAACAAAAAACCTGAAACTTTGTGTAATACACACATAATCATAGAGAATCATTTCTTATTAGTCAAGACTCATTTCCAAGACTATCTTAGTGGAAAAATTCCCTTTCTAAACCGAGTTCATTCCTCGTTTCAGTCCTATTTCACTAAACTGGTATAACCTACCGTTCAAGCCATGTCTATCTCATGAGATATAAAATCTTTACCCAATGCATTGGAGGGAGATATAGGTCCCACCCATCTCATAATGATACCATTCTTATGTGTGCTACAAAATCATAAACCATACATCATATCATAACCCATGTAATAAAAATGGGAATCTTAAACATCGTGACATCATAAAACAATTCATATAAGACAAAGGAATTCATAAAAATATTTCCATCACAACATGATCAAACCAATGTAATAATAGGGATAGAAACAAAATCCTTTATTATCTTAGATGGAAAATAATTTTGATAAAACACATGAACTCCATTCTTGAGGAAAATATCCTTTCTGCTTCAAAAATACTTTTCCTTTCTTATCATGTCGTACAATTATAAACTAAAAGAAGTTGATTAAAAATAAACATGAAAACATGTAAAGGAAGCTTCTTGGAAATAATGTTTTAAAAATCCATTCATTCCATATAAGTTAAAGAAAACATTCTTCTCGTACTTTTGTCGGAAAAGTCAAAAAAGTACCTCGTACGAAAAATGACAAAAGATTCCTTTCATATCTTTTACTAAAAACTCATCGAAGGGTGAAATAGGATTTAAACAATTGTAGGTGAATGGAAATAATATTACATATTGAGGAAACATGGATTTGGAAGATAAAATACACCCCAGTAAATACCAAAGTATAAACAATCTCGTATAAAAATGAGATTGTGATATTTTCCCTTACCATAAGTCTGACATACTTTGTAAGTGTCCGATCCTCCTGTATAATGATTTAAATAATGTTATTGACTTATTCCAGAATCATACTTATTTTTATGATATCATATATGGTCATAATCTTAGTTTCTTAGTAGTAATATTTCATTGCTACTTGTTATTCGGGTGTTTATAACTTTTTGTTCTTATGCGTGACTTGTCGAATAAATTCATATTCTTCTCTTTAGGTTATAGATACCTAATTTACAGAATGGTATTAGTGTAATATATATCATATTAATTCATTCAATTCATTTATATAATCATTATGAAATGAAGATCATGTAGAACGAGTCACATCACATCGTGGAGACGGTATTCCGTACGTACGCATGAGTGATTATATCATTCCTATGATCGTGGAATTGTATTGGAGTGTATGTATACTATTTCAGAATCAATATCACTTTATAATAGTCAGATATAGTCATTATTTACACTATTATACCCATCCAAATAAGGTGGTGGTGGAAAATAGATTACACCACGGCGTGGAGACGGTATTCCGTACGTATGCAAGCGCGGTGATTTCATTTTCCGTAGGATGGATAGATGGTTAAATAGGGTTGTTTCATACTTATAATAACATATTAGTATATTAGTGATACTGATGTTATTACTTCATAATGAAACAACTAAAGAAGAAGAAGTTGAAGAAGAAAGAAATTGGAAAGGATCGGTAATGGATATTACCTCTTCTTTGAAGTGCTTCTTTGAGACCTCCTTTTAAGGCACTAAAATTGGTCTTTAAAGAAGAACAGGACCTCTAGTATGTCTCTAGGGAAGTGGAGAGGAGAAATTGGCAGGGGTTGTCTGATCTTGAAGGCTCAAAGTGGTGTGAGGAAGAGAGGGAGGAGGTGCCCTTTTATAAGGGAGGAGAGGGGCACCTTTGGAATAACTAAAAATATTATTTTATTATAAAGTCAAGTTCAGATTTAAATAGATCCAAATTGATTTATTTCGAGGATAAGGTGGGGATGGGTCTAAATACTCTCATACAATTGAATTTAGACAATTTTAGGTTTCTATTGTAACCTTATCATTTAGATTTAACATTAAGTTAAATAATTTTACTTTTACCATGTCTTCTTGTGTTCTTATACTATAAGGTTAATAAACTTACTATATGAAGCGAAACTAACCCCAAGTTGTTTATTATTAATATATATAACCTTATCTAAGTCATTTGGCCGATCCTTAGATTTTTTGGAGTAAAATAACAATTAATAATATAATATTTGTTTTAAAAACTATTTTACGTAAATTTTGACACTATTTAGTAATTGATTTTTGAGAAACTCATAACAGAATGATAAGTTGGAACAAAGTTAATTAAATCACTAATAACGTGTCATATTAACCTATAAAATTAATGGAATTCATAAAAAGTCTAAAATTATATTTATTTGGGTATTTATAAAATCAATTATGTCAATATTTCATTAATAAGATAATTTCTACATCATTGTTGTATCATAAATAAATTAAATTATTTAATGTAAAAAAATTACAAATAAAATACCATTATGTAGGAAATCTTTTTAGCTTTCTAATGAATATTTATAGTCGAATTTATCTTATGTATAACCCCATATTAAGAATTATTTTGTTATTAAACATTGATTTTAACTATTTTAACCCTTCTTTAAATAAATTAATAATAAATGTCCTAATATAATCCAAGTGGGCCTAAATGGTCATATTTTATTCCTAAGTTTGTTTTTGGTCGAATTACACTTGTCCAATAGAATTAGGACATGTGTTAGGATAATAATAATATCATTTTTACCTTTAATTACCCTATATACTTTTAACCATGGTAAAAAAAGTAAAAAGTTACTATTCACCAAAAAATTATTTTCATCTCATTGAACCACATTTTACATACTGACATCAACCGTGTCTCTTGGATTTTTGAAATTCCACTCACAGAAGTGGTAAAATTACGTTTTATGAAAAATTCAGTTTTTTTTTAACAGCCACTTAGTAGTTTCACTATTCATCAAAAATTGAATGTTTTTAGAAAAATACCAAAATTTCACCCTAGGCTAATTTAGATATTCCGAGTTCAAAAATGAAGTCCATTTTGAATAATAAAATTTATAAAATTTCAAAAATTGGTTATTACTATTCATAACGACTAGTTTTAATAATATTTTAATAGCATATCATTGTTTAGTGAAACTCGGTATTGCGTACGACGCAAGCTATCGAGGAAGGTCGTGGTTGAGTTTAAAGAAAGCCAAGATAGTGTTGTGTGGAGTGAAATATTCCTTTGATGATTTATATAACATAAAAACAAAATATTTCACATAAAAGTCTCGGGTGTTACATTCTACCCCCCTTAAAATGAATTTCGCCCTCGAAATTCGTCACTTTGTAACAAACAGATGAGGATACCTCTCCCTCATCATATCCTCAAGCTCCCATGTAGCTTCTTCTAATTGGTGGTTCCTCCATAAAACATTCACCCATCGAGTGGTCTTGTTTCGTAGGACTTTTTCACTACGATACAGAATCTCTATCGGTTTTTCTTCATAAGAAAGATCTTGCTCTAGCGGTACAACTTCTAAGCTAAGTACATGTGAAGGATCAGGTATGTACTTTATCAGGAGAGATACATGGAACACATCGTGAACTTGAGAGAGATTCGGTGGAAGTGCCAATCGGTAAGCTACCTACCCAACACGATCCAGTATTTCGAAAGGACCGATATATCTAGGGATCAACTTCCCCTTCTTTCCAAATCTCATGACTCTCTTCCAGGGAGATATCCGTAAGAACACTTTATCGCCCACTTCAAACTCTAGGTCTTTTCTTCGGCTGTCGGCATAACTTTTCTGTCGACTCTGAGCTGCTCTTATGTGTTGTTGAATAGATTTGACCTTTTCTACCATTTCATCAATGAGATCAGGTCCTAATATGTAACACCCCGAGATTTTATGAAAAATATTCTTTTTAATTTCATTAATGTCTTGTGTTGTACGCTACACCAAAAGGAGCTTGCACAACACACATCCTTGAATTGCCTTGCATTACACGCAATCGCGACCTTCCTCGATAGCGTGTGTAGTACGCAATGCCGAGTTTCACTAAACAACGTTATGCTATTAAAATATTATTATAACTAGCCGTTATGAATAGTAATAACCACCTTTTAAATTTTAGAAATTTTAGCTCTCAAAATGGACTTCATTTTTGGATTCGGAGTATCGAATTTAGCCTAAGGTGAAATTTTGGTGATTTTCGGATAACTTTCATATTTTGATGAATAGTGAAAATTACTAAATTTTGATTAAAAACAACTTTTTCAATCGAAATAATTAATAGTGATAAATTATTAATTTGAGTGTTTTAAAAGTATATTTAGAATATATTTTTACAATTTAATACAATGTTGGTCATTGGATGTAATTTCACATTTAAACCAGACATAAACAAGTGTAAATCTTTTGATAGATATTGTTTCTTAAAAACACGCTATTTGTTTTAACAGCGGGATTTAATTATAAAATTAATTAATTCAACTTCTATGTTATGAATTTGGTAAAATAGACTTCATTTTTGAATTCGGAATATGAAATATAGCTTAGGATGAAATTTTGGCATTGTTATGAAAAACAACAATTTTTGATGAATAGTGAAATTACTAAGTGGTAGTTAGAAAACTGAATTTTTAATAAAACTTAATTTTACCGCTTTTGTGAATAGAATTTCAAAAATCCGAGAGACATGGTTGATGTCAGTAAGTAAAATGTGGTTCAATGAGATGAAAATAATTTTTGGTGAATAGTAACTTTTTACTTTTATTTACCACGGTTAAAAGTAAATAGGGTAATTAAGGGTAAAAATGATATTAATATTACCCTAACACATGTCCTAATCCAATTGGACAAGTTTATCTCAACCAAAAACAACCTTATGAATAAAATATGACAATTTAGGCCCACTTGAGTTAGATTAGGACAGTTATTATTAATTTATTTAAAGAAGGGTTAAAATAGTTAAAATCAATGTTTAATAAGTAAATAATTTTTAATATGGGGTTATACATAAGATAAATTAGACAATAAATATTCATTAGAAATCTTAAAAGATTTAATACATAATGGTATTTTATTTATAATTTTTAGACATTAAATAATTTAATTTAATTATGACACAACGATGATGCAGTAATTATCTTATTTATAAAATATTGACATAATTGATGTTATAAACACCAAAATAAATGTAATTTGAGACTTTTTATGAATTACACTAATTTTATAGGTTACTATGCTATATTAGTGTTGATTTAATCAACTTGGTTCGAACATATAATTCTTTTATGACTTTCACAAAAATCATATATCAAATAGTGTTAAAAGTGACAAAAAATAGTTTTTAAATAACATATTATATTATTAATTGTTATTTTATTCCTAAAAATCTAAGGTTTGTCCAAATGACATATATAAGGATATATATATTAATAATAAACAATTTGGGGTTTGTTTGGCATGTTATAGTAAGTGTATTAACGATATAGTGAAAGAAAACAAAAAGACACGGTAAAAGATAAATTATTTAACTTAGAGTTAAAATCTAATTGATAAGGTTAAAATAATACCCTAAACTTGTCTAAATCCTATTGGTTGATATTATTTCGACCCATCCCCACTTTAGCTTCGAAATAAGACCCTTTGGAACCATTATAAACCGATTTTGACTTTAATATAAAATAATATTTTGAGATATTCCTAAGGTGCCCCTCTCCTCCCTTGTAAAAGGGCACCTCCTCCCCCTCCTCCTCACACCAATTTGAGCACTCAAGCTCGGCCAACCCCTGACAAAATACCTTCTCCACTTCCCTAGAATAATCCTAGAGGTCCTGGTCTTCTTCAAAGACCAATCTTAGTTCCCTAAGTGGATGATTCAAAGAGGCGTTCCAAAGAAGAGGTAATATCCATTAACGATCTTTTCAATTTCTTTCTTCTTCAACTTCTTCTTCTTTAGTTGTTTCATGATAAAGTAATAACATCAGTATTACTTACATACTGATATGTTATTATAAATATGAAACAACCCTAATTCACCTTCTATCCATCCTACGGAAAAATGAAATCACCGCGCGTGCGTACGTACGGAATACCGTCTCCACGCCGTGCTGTAATCTATTTTCCACCATCACCTTACAAGGATTGGTATAATGGTGTAATGAGTAACTATATATGATTATTATAAAGTTATATTGATACTGAAATAGTATACATACACTTCAACACAATTCCACGACCATGGGAACGATATCATCGCTCGTGCGTACGTACGGACTACCGTCTCCACGACGCGATGAGACTCATTCTCAATGATTAACCATTCATGAATGATTATAAAGTATATATAATAAGTACTAATGAAATATATGACCTAATAATTATACTGGAAGTATTTATATTTATATGTATTTCATCTACTTATTTCCATTCAATTCAATAAGGAAACGAAAACAGCGTTCATGCGTACGTACGGACTACCGTCTCCATGAACGGTGTATTTATTTCCATTTACTGATTTATTATATATGTATATTATGAATATATATATATAAATCATATTTTATATTCTGGAATTATGTAATCATGATCTAAGTAATCATATGAATAATTACAAGTTAAAAACACGAACGACAAATGAGACGATTTTACCCAAAACGCTACATTAACATGAATTTACAAAAAAACGGGTGATATAAAGTCATAAGTGGACCATATATGATATAATAAAAATGAATATGATTCTGGAATAAGTCAATAACATGATTTAAATAATTATACAGGAGGTTCGGACACTTATAAAGCAAGTCGGACCTAAGGTAAGGGAAATATCACAATCTCATTTTTATCCGAGATTGTTTATTCGTAAGTATTTACTGGGGTTTATTTTATCATCCACATCCATGTTTCATCAATATGTAATATTATTTCCATCCACTTACAATAGTTTAAATCCAATTTTACCCTTAGGTTAGTTTTTAGTAAAGAATATGAAAGGAATCTTTTGTCGTTTTTTCGTACGAGGTACTTTTTGACTTTTCCGACAAAAGTACGAAGAATGTTTTTTTTAACTTATATGGCATGAATGGATTCTTAAAACATTATTTCCAAGAAGCTTCCTTTACAATTTTTCAAGTTTATTTTTAATCAACTTCTTTTATTTGAAAGTCGTATGACATGTTATGAAAGGAAAAATGTTTTTGAAGTAGAAAGTATATTTTCCTCAAGAATGGAGTTCAAGTATTTTATCAAAATTATTTTCCATCTAAGATAATAAAAGGGTTCTGTTTTTATCCCTATTATTACATGGATTTGATTATGTTGTGATGGAAATATTTTTATGAATTCCTTTATCTTATATGGATTGTTTTATGATGTCATGTTGTTTAAGAATCCCATTTTTATTACATGGGTTACGCTATGATGTATGGTTTATGATTATGTGACACACATAAGAAATAATTCATTATAAGATGGGTGGGACCTATATCTCCCTCCAATTCATTGGGTAAAGATTTATATCTCATGAGATAGACATGGCTGGAACGGAAGGTTATTTCGGTTCAATGATACAGGACTGAAACGAGGAGTGAACTCGGTTCAGAAAGGGACTTTGTCCACTAAGATAGTCTTGGAAATGAGTCATGACTAACAAGAAATGATTTTCCATGATTATGTGTGTATTCCACAAAGTTTCATGTTTTATGTTATGATTATTGGGATTTCATTTCACTACTATGATTTATCCCATGTTATGAAATTATGCTCTCTTTTGCAGGTTAAGATTTCCAAAAGTTATGTTCTTATGAATATGATGTGATTGATTTCTCTTTTGTTTACCCTTACTGAGAATTTGAGCTCACCGTTTTATGTTTTCTATTCCCCAGGATATAAATAAAGGTTTTAGGTAAAAAAAAAGGGAAGATCTTTATGGGATATATTGAAGATCTTTCACCACGATTAGAAGATTACGTTCCGAGTTTCCAAAGACACTAAACTATTACGATCCTTGTGTGAAATATTGACATAATGGTATTTTATAATTTTTACTACATAATGGTATTTTATTTATAATTTTTAGACATTAAATAATTTAATTTAATTATGACACAACGATGATGTAGTAATTATCTTATTTATGAAATATTGACATAATTGATGTTATAAACACCAAAATAAATGTAATTTGAGACTTTTTATGAATTACACTAATTTTCTAGGTTACTATGATATATTAGTGTTGATTTAATCAACTTGGTTCTAAAATATAATTCTGTTATGACTTTCACAAAAATCATATATCAAATAGTGTCAAAATTGACACAAAATAGTTTTTAAATAAAATATTATATTATTAATTGTTATTTTATTCCTAAAAATCTAATGTTTGGCCAAATGACATAGAAAAGGATATATATATGTTAATAATAAACAATTTGGGGATCGTTTGGCATGTTATAGTAAGTGTATTAACCATATAGTGAAAGAAAACAAAAAGATACGGTAAAAGATAAATTATTTAACTTAGAGTTAAAATCTAATTGATAAGGTTAAAATAATAACATAAACTTGTCTAAATCCTATTGGTTGATAGGATTTCAACCCATCCCCACTTTAGCTTCTAAATAAGACCCTTTGGAACCATTATAAACTGATTTTGACTTTAATATAAAATAATATTTTGAGATATTCCTAAGGTGCCCCTCTCCTCCCTCATAAAAGGGAACCTCCTCCCCCTCCTCATAACACCAATTTGAGCACTCAAGCTAGGCCAAACCCTGACAAAATCCCTTATCCACTTCCCTAGAATAATCCTAGAGGTCCTGGTCTTCTTCAAAGACCAATCTTAGTTCCCTAAGTGGAGGATTCAAAGAGGCGTTCCAAAGAAGAGGTAATATCCATTAACGATCTTTTCAATTTCTTTCTTCTTCAACTTCTTCTTCTTTAGTTGTTTATTGATAAAGTAATAACATCAGTATTACTTACATACTGATATGTTATTATAAATATGAAACAACCCTAATGCACCTTCTATCCATCCTACGGAAAAATGAAATCACCGCGCGTGCGGACGTACGGAATACCGTCTCCACGCCGTGGTGTAATCTATTTTCCACCATCACCTTACAGGGATGGGTATAATGGTGTAATGAGTAACTATATATGATTATTATAAAGTGATATTGATACTGAAATAGTATACATACACTTCAACACAATTCCACGACCATGGGAACGATATCATCGCTCGTGCGTACGTACGGACTACCGTCTCCACGACGCGATGAGACTCATTCTCAATGATTAACCATTCATGAATGATTATAAAGTATATATAATAAGTACTAATGAAATATATGACCAAATAATTATACTGTAATTATTTATATTTATCTGTATTTCATCTACTTAATTCCATTCAATTCAATAAGGAAACGAAAACAGCGTTCATGCGTACGTACGGACTACCGTCTCCATGAACGGTGTATTTCTTTCCATTTACTGATTTATTATATATGTATATTATGAATATATATATATAAATCATGTTTTATATTCTGGAATTAAGTAATCATGATCTAAGTAATCATATGAATAATTACAAGTTAAAAACACGAACGACAAATGAGACGATTTTACCCAAAACGCTACATTAACATGAATTTACAAAAGAACGGGTGATATAAAGTCATAAGTGGACCATATATGATATAATAACAATGAATATGATTCTGTAATAAGTCAATAACATGATTTAAATTATTATACAGGAGGTTCGGACACTTACAAAGCAAGTCGGACCTAAGGTAAGGGAAATATCACAATCTCATTTTTATCCGAGATTGTTTATTCGTAAGTATTTACTAGGGTGTATTTTATCATCCACATCCATGTTTAATCAATATGTAATATTATTCCCATCCACTTAAAATAGTTTAAATCCTATTTTACCCTTGAGTGAGTTTTTAGTAAAGAATATGAAAGGAATCTTTTGTCGTTTTTTCGTACGAGGTACTTTTTGACTTTTCCGAAAAAAGTACGAAGAATGTTTTTTTTAACTTATACGGCATGAATGGATTCTTAAAACACTATTTCCAAGAATCTTCCTTTACAAGTTTTCAAGTTTATTTTTAATCAACTTCTTTTATTTTAAAGTCGTATGACATGTTATGAAAGGAAAAAAAATTTTGAAGTAGAAAGGATATTTTCCTCAAGAATGGAGTTCAAGTATTTTATCAAAATTATTTTGCATCTAAGATAATAAAAGGGTTCTGTTTTTATCCCTATTATTACATGGATTTGATTATGTTGTGATGGAAATATTTTTATGAATTCCTTTATCTTATATGGATTGTTTTATGATGTCATGTTGTTTAAGAATCCCATTTTTATTACATGGGTTATGCTATGATGTATGGTTTATGATTATGTGGAACACATAAGAAAGGATTCATTATAAGATGGGTGGGACCTATATCTCCCTCCAATGCATTGGGTAAAGATTTATATCTCATGAGATAGACATGGCTGGAACGGAAGGTTATTTCGGTTCAGTGATACAGGACTGAAACGAAGAGTGAACTCGGTTCAGAAAGGGACTTTGTCCACTAAGATAGTCTTGGCAATGAGTCATGACTAACAAGAAATGATTTTCCATGATTATGTGTGTATGCCACAAAGTTTCATGTTTTAAGTTATGATTATTGGGATTTCATTTCACTACTATGATTTATCCCATGTTATGAAATTATGCTCTCTTTTGCAGGTTAAGATTTCCAAAAGTTATGTTCTTATGAATATTATGTGATTGATTTCTCTTTTGTTTACCCTTACTGAGCATTTGAGCTCACCCTTTTAGGTTTTCTATTCCCCAGGATATAAAGAAAGGTTTTAGGTAAAAAAAGGGAAGATCTTTATGGGAGATATTGAAGATCTTTCACCACGATTAGAAGATTACGTTCCGAGTTTCCAAAGACACTAAACTATTACGATCCTTGTGTGTGTGTTTTTTTATGTACTAAGTATTCCGCAAAAGTAATGTAATATCCATGTACGTCAATCTTTGGGTCTCTACATAATAGCTTTCTTTCCACAACTTCATCCCAGCAAGTTGGAGTCCTACATTTCTTTCCATAGAGAGCTTCATAAGAAGCCATCTGAAAACTGGAGTGAAAGCTATTATTATAAGAAAATTCCACCAAAGGTAGGTGTTGATCCCAACCACCTTTGAAATCCATAGATCAAGCTCTAAACATATCTTCTAGAGTTTGAATTGTTCTCTCAGACTGACCATCTGTCTGAGGATGATAAGCAGTGCTGAAACTCAACTCTGTAGCCAGAGTATGCTGAAAACTTCTCAAGATCTTCGAGGTAAATATCGGATCCCGATCAGATATAATAGAAAGTGGTACTCCATGAAATCTTAACACTTATTTTACATATATCCTGGAAAGATGATCCAGAGAGAAATCCCCTCTAATAGCAATGAAGTGTGCAGATTTGTAAGACGATCAACTATGACCCAGATAGCATTATTTCCTTTGGATGTTTTAGTAAGTCCTGTGACAAAGTCCATAGTGATGTTTTCCCATTTCCATTCAGGTATGGGTAATGGTTGTAACATCCCCTTAGTCTTCTGTCTCTCAGCTTTAACTTGCTGAAAAACCAAGCATCGAGAGACATATTCAGCAACATCTCTTTTCATGCCATCCCACCAGAATTACTCTTTCAGGTCCCTATACATCTTCGTGCTTCCAGGATGAATAGAGAATGAAGAACTATGAGCCTCATCCAGCAGCTCCTTCTTTAATTCGGGGATGGGGGGAACACAAACCTGATTCCTAAACTTTATTATCCCATCACAATCAAGGTTGAATTCAGGAACATTTCTCACCTTCTTTTGTAACTCAACATCTTCTTTTTGTGCCTCTTTAATCTTCACATGTATAGATGGTTGAACATTCATTTGAGAAAGATATGATTTTTCCCCTTCCATTATAATTCCAAGATCCATCCTTTGTAAATCCATAAATATTGGATCTTTTGTGATCCTCATCATGGATAAACTAGTATGGTCTTGTTGAATTAATGCATCTTCCACCTTGTTTGCTTTCCCAGCGTGGTAATGGATTGAGCAGTCATAATCCTTAATCAGCTCTAACCATCTTCTTTGGCGCATATTTAGCTCCTTTTGTGTGAAAATATACTTTAAACTTTTATGTTCAGTATAAATATCACACCTTTCACCATAAAGGTAATGCCTCCAAATCTTTAATGCAAAGATTACCGCAGCTAACTCCAAATCATGAGTTGGGTAATTTTGCTCATGTATTTTTAACTGTCGTGAGGCATAAGCTATCACCATATCATTTTGCATAAGAACACACCCCAATCCCTTCTTGGATGCATCATTGTAGATCACAAACCTTTCTCCACTACAAGGCAGTGTGAGCACAGGTGCACTGGATAACCTTCTTTTCAACTCCTTGAAATTCTCTTCACATTCCACCATCCAGACAAACTTAACTCCTTTCCGAGTCAACTTGGTGAGTGGATTAGATAATCGTGAAAAATCTTTCACAAAACTTCGATAATATCCAGCCAAACCAAGAAAACTTTGGATCTCAGTTACTGTTGTTGGTCTCGACCATCTTTCGATAACCTTTGTTTTTGCTGGATCCACAGATATCCCCTCTTTTGAAATTATGTGACCCAAAAATGCAACTTTTTTAAGCCAAAATTCACACTTGGTAAATTTGGCATAAAGCTTCTCCTTTCTCAGGGTCTTCAATATAATTATCAAGTGATCTTAATGTTCTTCCTTGCTCTTTGAATAGACAATAATATCGTCTATAAAGACTACCACAAATTGATCAAGATAGTCTCTAAAGACTATATTCATCAGATCCATGAAGATACCATAGGCATTAGTAAGACCAAATGGAATCACTATAAATTCATAGTGTCCATACCTTGTACGGAAAGCCGTCTTTGGTATATCCTCCCTTTTGACCCTTAATTGATGATTCCCTGAATGAAGATCAATCTTGGAAAATTATTGAGCTCCGCGTAGTTGGTCAAATAGGTCATCAATGCGTGGGAGAGGATATTTGTTCTTGATAGTGATCTTGTTAAGTTCTCGATAATCAATGCACAGTCTCATTGATCCATCTTTCTTCTTAATAAACAGAACAGGTTCTCCCCAAGGTGACGCACTAGGGCGTATGAACCCCTTATCAAGATTCTCTTGGAGTTGCTTCTTCAATTCCTGCAACTCAATTGGGGCCATTCTATAAGGTGTCTTTGAAATAGTAAAAGCACCCGGTACGAGTTATATTGAAAACTAAACTTCACGATTCGGTGGAAGACCCGGTAATTCCTCCGGAAAGACATCATCAAACTCCCATACAATGGGAATATTCTTAATCGTGAGTTTCTCACCAACCATTTGAGATAAATAACCTTCATTTAGTGGAATCAATACCCATAAAATGGACGAAATTCCCACTGGAAGGTTATGTTAATCCTTGCATCGATAGACGATCATAGATTGATCTGGAATATGAAATGTGACTTCCCTTCTTTGGAAATTGATATGAGCTCCATGTAGAGAAAGCAAATCCATGCCAAGAATCACATCAAATTCCACTATATGAAGGATCACAAGATTTGCAGGAAGCACTTTCCCAAAAACTTCAATCGGAGAAGAATTATAAACTTTTGATGTGACTGTTGTGCCATTAGGGGTTGTCACACCTAACTCAGCATCTAACTGTTGAGGTAATAAGGTGATATGTTTAGAAAATTCTTCAGAAATAAAGGAGTGGGTGGATCCAGAATAAAATAAAACATTTGCTACTTTAGAGTGGATGGTAATTGTTCCTTTCACCACATCGTTATCGTACTCCACATCGCTGATAGAAATTGCATGTGACTTTCCTTTGTCTGTAGCCTAAAGAGTTTGTTGACGTCGACCATCATCATCAACCCTTGGATTTGGGCATTGATTGGCATAATGCCCCATATCCTTGCACATGAAACATTGAAATGTAGTAGGTTCATTCTGTGTATCCCTTCCTTTGTTTGCATCATTAGACATCTTCTTCCCATCATCGCGGTATTCAAATGCCCGATGACCTTCCTTTACACATTTGACACATTTACTTGTCCCTTTAAGACAACTCCCTCCATGTTTCTTTCCACACTTTTTGCATAAGGGAAAGCTCATCTTCTTTTCAGTGTGCTCTTTAGATTTTCCTTTGAATTCCATTTTCCTCTTCTTATCAAACCCATATGACTGATGGGTTACTCTAATCTCCATCTCAGAATTGAGAGCACATAGAACAATTTCCTCAAAGCTATTGAAGTCCCTTATGGATAAGGCCCTTCGAAGACTTGGTTTTAAGCCACTAAAGAATCGATCGATCTTACTCTCAGGTTGGATAATAATACCAGAAGCGTACCTTTCAAGTCTTGTAAAATTTTCTTTATAGGTACCAATAGATTCATCATCCTTTTTCTTCAGTTCAAGAAACTCTTTCTCCATATTTGTTCAGAGAATACGAGGGAAGTACTTATTGAGAAATAATTTCTTGAACTCGTCCCATTCCATGAACTCAATTTCATCCCTTTGCCTCGTATTCTTAATAAGATTCCACCATTGATCAGCATCACCCTCCAAACGATACACTGCTAGGATGACTTTTTCATGCTCAGAACATTGAAGAACTGAAAATATATTTTCAGTAGTACTAATCCATTGTTCGACAACTAATGGATCGGTAGACCCGCTGAATGAAGGTGGACGCTGTCTCATGAAGGATTCAACAGAATGTTGCTCCTTCCTTTGCGCGTTTGGAAGTCTTGCATGATTCACAGTTTGAGAATGTTGTGTGAGCATGGCTACAAGATTTTTCATTCCAACTCCCATAACGTTTGGTTGCTCAGGGGGACAATCATTGCATTGCCCGTCGCATTCCGCATTAACACGGTTCCTTCAGGTTCCAGCCATTGACTAAAACCAAGAAGAATAGTGTGAGCAACACTAATTATAATAGGAAAACCACATAATAAAGAATAAATTTTCACACCTAAGGTCTTATCCTAGGTTATTCATGGCCATTTCTAAAACACTAATATTGTGTTCTATGCTTAGACTTATCCTTAGGGTTCTTACTAAGGCTTTTACATCCTAGTTTCCAAAGGTTGACTATACCTTTCCTCTGATACCAACTATAACGACCCATACTTTACATACGTTGTTATTACTTCAGAATTGAAGCACACTTATTACAACATATAACAAAACCAAGAAAGTACCGTATAGGTATAGTGTCTTTAGAAACTGGGAAACAAAAACCACTGGTTCATAAAGCATCTACTTTGCCTCTCATTTATTTCATCATATCTAGAGTCCCTTTTGGCATATTCTACTTAATAACCTTCTTCCTAACTTAGGGAAATAAAACATACAAAAGGGTGAGCTCAAATGCTCAGTAAGGGTAAATAAAAGAAATATCAATCACATCATATACATAAGAATATAACTTTTGGAAATCTTATCCTGCAAAAGAGATCATAATATCATAACATGGGATAAATCATAGAAGTGAAATGTAATCTCAATAATCATAACATAAAACCTGAAACTTTTTGCATACACACATAATCATAGAGAATCATTTCTTATTAGTCAAGACTCCTTGCCAAGACTATCTTAGTGGAAAAAGTCCCTTTCCGAACCGAGTTCATTCCTCATTTCAGTCCTGTTTCACTGAACCGGTATAACCTACCGTTCCTTCCATGTCTATCTCATGAGATATAAAATCTTTACCCAATTCATTGGAGGGAGATATAGGTCCCACCCATCTCATAATGATACCATTCTTATGTGTGCCACAAAATCATAAACCATACATCATATCATAACCCATGTAATAAAATTGGGAATCTTAAACATCGTGACATCATAAAACAATTCATATAAGAAAAAGAAATTCATAAAAATATTTCCATCACAACATAATCAAATCAATGTAATAATAGGGATAGAAACAAAAACCTTTATTATCTTAGATGGAAAATAATTTTGATAAAACACTTGAACTCCATTCTTGAGGAAAATATCATTTCTGCTTCAAAAAAACTTTTCCTTTCTTAACATGTCGTACAATTATAAACTAAAAGAAGTTGATTAAAAATAAACATGAAAACTTGTAAAGGAATCTTCTTGGAAATAATGTTTTAAAAATCCATTCATGTCGTGTAAGTTAAAAAAACATTATTCTCATACTTTTGTCGGAAAAGTCAAAAAAGTACCTCGTATGAAAAATGACAAAAGATTCCTTTCATATCTTTTACTAAAAACTCACTAAAGGATAAAATAGGATTTAAAAAAATTTAGGTGAATGGAAATAATATTACATATTGAGGAAACATGGATGTGGATGATAAAATACACCCCAGTAAATACCAAAGTATAAACAATCTCAAATAAAGATGAGATTGTGATATTTTCCCTTACCTTAGGTCCGACTTGCTTTGTAAGTGTCTGATCCTCCTGTATAATTATTTAAATAATTTTATTGACTTATTCGAGAATCATAATTATTTTTATGATATCATATATGGTCACATTCTTAGCTTCTTAGTAGTAATATTTCATTGCTACTTGTTATCTGGGTGTTTATAACTTTTTGTTCTTATGCGTGTTTTGTAAAATAAATTCTTATTCTTCTCTTTAGGTTATAGATACCTCATTTCCAGAATGTTATTAGTGTAATATATATCATATTCATTCATTCAATTCATTTATATAATCATTATGAAATGAAGATCATCTAGAACAAGTCGCATCACACCGTGGAGATGGTATTCCGTACGTACGCACGAGTGATGATATCGTTCCTATGATCGTGGAATTGTATTGGAGTGTATGTATACTATTTCAGAATCAATATCACATTATAATAGTAATATATAGTCATTATTTACACCATTATACCCATCCAATTAAGGTGGTGATGGAAAATAGATTACACCACGGCATGGAGACGGTATTCCGTACGTACGTACGCGCGGTGATTTCATTTTCCGTAGGATGGATAGATGGTTAAATAGGGTTATTTCATACTTATAATAAAATATCAGTATATGAGTGATGATGATGTTGTAACTTCATAATGAAACAATTAAAGAAGAAGAAGTTGAAGAAGAATGAAATTGGAAAGGATCAGTAATTGATATTACCTCTTCTTTGAAGTGCTTCTTTGAGACCTCCTTTTAGGTCACTAAAACTGGTCCTTGAAAAAGACCAGGACCTCTAGGTTATCTCTAAGGAAGTGGAGAAGAGAAAATGGTAGGGGTTGGCCATGATTGAATGCTCAATGTGGTGCGAGGAAGAGAGGGAGGTGGTTCCCTTTTATAAGGGAGGAGAGGGGCACCTTTGGAATAACAAAAAATATTATTTTATTATAAAGTCACGTTCGGTTTTAAATAGCTCCAAATTGATTTATTTCGAGGCTAAGGTGGGGATGGGTCGAAATCCTCTCATCCAATAGAATTTAGACAAGTTTAAGTTCCTATTTTAACCTTAGCATTTAGATTTAAACTAAGTTAAATAATTTTACTTTTACCATGTCTTCTTGTGTTCTTATACTATAAGGTTAATAAACTTATTATATCAAGCCAAACGAACCCCAAGTTGTTTATTATTAATATATATAACCTTATCTAAGTCATTTGGCCGAACCGTAGATTTTTAGGAATAAAATAACAATTAATAATATAATATTTGTTTTAAAAACTATTTTATGTCAATTTTGACACTATTTAGTAATTGATTTTTAAAAAACTCATAACAGAATGATAAGTTCAAAAAAAGTTAATTAAATCAGTACTAACATGTCATATTAAACTATAAAATTAGTTTAATTCATAAAAAGTCTCAAATTATATTTATTTGGGTATTTATAACATCAATTATGTCAATACGTCATTAATAAGATAATTTCTGCATCATCGTTGTGTCATAAATAAGTTAAATTATTTAATGTCTAAAAATTACAAATAAAATACCATTATGTAGGAAATACTTTTTTCTTTCTAATTAATATTTATAGTCGAATTTATCTTATGTATAACCCCATATTAAAAATTATTTAGTTATTAAACGTTGATTTTAACTATTTTAACCCTTCTTTAAATAAATTAATAATAAATGTCCTAATCTAATCCAAGTGGGCCTAAATGGTCATATTTTATTCCTAAGTTTGTTTTTGGTCGAATTACACTTGTCCAATAGAATTAGGACATTTTTTAGGGTAATAATAATATCATTTGTACCCTTAATTACTCTATTTTCTTTTAACCGTGGAAAAAAAAAGTAAAAAGTTACTATTCACCAAAAAATTATTTTCATCTCATTGAACCACATTTTACTTACTGACATCAACCGTGTCTCTTGGATTTTTGAAATTCCACTCACAGAAGCGGTAAAATTAAGTTTTATGAAAATTTCAGTTTTTTTTTACAGCCACTTAGTAGTTTCACTATTCATCAAAAATTGAAAGTTTTCAGAAAAATAACAAAATTTCACCCTAGGCTAATTTCGATATTCCGAGTTCAAAAATGAAGTCCATTTTGAAAAATAAAATTTATAAAATTTCAAAAATTGGTTATTACTATTCATAACGGCTAGTTTTATTAATATTTTAATAGCATATCATTGTTTAGTGAAACTCGGTATTGCGTACGACGCAAGCTATTGAGGAAGGTCGTGGTTGCGTGTAAATCAAGCCAAGCTATTGTTGTGTGTAGTGAAATATTCCTTTTATGATTTATATAACATAAAAACAAAATATTTCACATAAAATTCTCGGGTGTTACATGTTACATGGTGGCCCAATTTGTTCAAATTTCCACAGTATTGCATAATACAATCTTTTGTAGACTTTATTATTTTAAAGTGGATAAGAATAATATTAATAATTTAAAAGTTTCTAGATGATTGGATTAACTGACTAACTTATTGTGTAAAAATAACAAAGACAGCTTCACATAAGGAGACAATATAACCATCAACAACAACAAGGATTCTATTCATTATTATAAGAAGTTTTTGGGAAATGATAGTAGTTGGAAAAAATCAATCATACACTACATAAAGAATATTAATGTAGACATAAAATAGGGATGTATTAACTATATTCGAATCAGATAAGTTGTGTTATATTTTACAAATATTGGTGTCCCAATATTTTTGGGAAGACATCATTCTTTTCAAATCAGTCACTCATTGGGACAAAATAAATAACAGTTGGATTCTAGTAAAAATAATTCATTACAAATGGCTAGTAGTGTCTGTCTTCTAAAAGTAGTCCTTATTTATATTTTTATATTTACTCACCTATAAGTGATTAGATTTTCTTATTAATTAAATAAATATATTTATTAAAAACAATATTTAGTTTTGGCACATTCTTTAATGAAGTATTATACTATCCTAGTGAAGCATTATAATGGACATATTGATCATAGGTATCATTAAATAAAAAACCTTATAACATTAATAACTAATTTTGGAACATTTTATCTAGACGATCAGATATTGGTTGTTAGAGTTTTATACCTTTATTATAACTGGATTCCTAATATAGATCAAATATTAAAATTATTATTATATGAATCATTCTATATGGCCTTCTCTTAGGGAACCCTCCCTGATTACATCAGCATACTCACATTAGTCAGTCAGTCTGAAATCCTCCCATAAATTTAGGGTTGACAATTGGAAATTTAATACTCTCAAAAATCATATAAATCATTAATATTCTCTTATAGATAAAAAACAATAAATTAATTTACAAATGAAATAACAATTTGGATGTGATTAGCTTAGAAATTAACAGTTTGGTCAAAAAGGAAAATATAATTAATTGAGTGACATTCTCATATGAGAGAATTCATTTAGTGGAACTCTACCCACTATGGTTCATTACATCAGTGCATGAGTTAGGCCTGAAACACCTAGTCTAGAAGAATGAATAAGGGATAGATATATGCATTTAGTGTCGCTATGGTATAAAAAATCATACACTGAATGATCCTGAAGGATAAATGCCTCCTGTATTTTTTCATTTTTAATTAGTAGATATGATTTGTTTGTAATCAAAAAATATAATACATTACCCATATGTTTCATAATTGTCTTCAAAATATAGCTCCATATTATGTTTTATGTGAATTCACTGAAGTAATGATTCCATTTAAAGTATTCAATTAGGATATCTTCAAATTGTTAATAATGATTTATTTATCAATGTTTCACATTAATCATTACTTATGGTCAAATATGAAGTGATTTAGGTTATATAGTATAGATGAAACTAACATATTCCCAAAAAACTAAATTTAATATTTAATAAATATTTTTTCATACTATGGTTTATATGAAATTGAAAATTCACATCCTAATGTTCACTATATATTCTCTTTTCCAGATCATTTGGTATTTAATAGACATGGTATTATATTTATTTTATCATTCCCCTTATGGAACTTTTACAGTTATGTAGACCCCTTCATTCATTAGATCAATCAAAAGCAACATGGATTGCTCATGAAGGGTAGATACATGGTCTTTAGGAATTAGATCAACTTTTATAAATTCTAATTCTATTATCATAGGGTGTATTTAATGTCTATGTGGTACGAATACATCTCTTGATTCTGAAATACATGTAAGGGATAATGCAGTTGAAATTGAATTAAAACAAGGAATTTTCAATTTAATGTGGAAATTGTATTATAATATCGTTATCTAAGATATCAATAATGGGTCTACTCATATAACTGGAATCTCACTTATAGAATGATGAAATGAAGGTATTGTCTCTTATTCATGAAATAATTCATTAGTCATGTTTTTTGTGAAGGGATAATATTAGATGTTGGTATTTAAAAAGAATAGTTGATGATAATAATCTATTATGGAATGGTGTTTTAAATGATGTATTTTTTTCATTTGGTATTTTTCAAGTATAATTTTGTAATTCTTGTGAAATGTTGTTTAAATTCAATATTGTAGGCTTTTTCACATGGATAAGAACTCATTTGTCTACAAAAATATAGATATTATTTACACATGTACTAAAGACTCAAAAATGGGAAATAATGGATTATAGGAAACAATTGGTCAATACAATCCTCAAACATTAAATTATAAGCATTTTTTCATATGTTATGAATTTTACCCCTTTGGTTAATAGAAATCATAGTTTTATATTTTAACACTGTAATTTTTTTACTTTATTAATTCTCAACACAAATAATGAAAATTTACGCAGTTATAAAATATGAAAATTATATTTTACCAATATTAAAAAAAATTTATTAGAATATAATTATTTTAGTTTTAAAAATTAATTTTAGTGTTATTAATATTCAATATATTAAAAATAGTTGTAGATAATAGTCTATCATATTTTATAAAATGAAAATCATAGGATTTTAAACCAGAATCCCATGATTATAACCATAAAATGTATATTATAAAATGAATAATTTTTCATATAAAATATTTACATAAATTTCAATGTCATACATATATTATAATAATTTCATAATGTTATGTATTTTTAAAAATGGTATTTTTCAATATTCACCTAAGAATAAATATCTTAAAAACCCTAAAATCACAATAAGCTATTTTTGGAATGAATAAATTAAAAAATGAAGTTAATTGTAATAAAATTAACAATATAAAACATATAAATTTAACATTTAAATGAAAAAAATATTTAATATAAATTCATTTATAAATAAATTACCTCTTAGAAATAAATTTTCCTCAATAATATTTTTTATACATTCAAATTTGAAAAAATATTTTAATTACTTGTGAATTTATTCTAACAAAAATGTCATAATAGTGTTCATTAAATATTTTGGGTTTTTTTATTTGTATAATTATTTTAAAAAGAACCCTTATATACCATGTTTATTTAAATAAATATATATTCAGGAATATTAGAGTGTGAGAAATTATCACCTATAAAAAATAATATATATATTAAAAGATTGATAAACTAGAATTTTATTGGATAAAATAATCATATATTTTTTTATATGGATTGATTCTTTTTTGACATTTGATATCAAATTTCATGTCCATGTTGAATCTTCTCACTAACATCATCAGGCATGTTTTAATTCTATTTATCCAACCTTCGTATGAGGTCTTATGAATAAATGTTTGGAAATTATTATTATATGAGAACACAACCATGGTAATATGTTCATAAGAGCATCCTTTTAATTACATATTGAATGATATTTTTAGTTCTATTAGTGTAGGAATAATTCTATTACATTGACTATATGTCAGGGCATGATTGTCAGTACAGATGTATTTTTTTTAATGTATTTTGTAGGATCTTCTAGAACATATTAATAATCCATTGTCATTAATCAGATAAAATTAGAAGATTTACCACACATAACCTTTCCACATTTGTGACATATAACATTGAATGTTGGTTGATAGATTAATCATCCAAAATTATGATGAATTCCAAAATCAAAGTTATTTGATCAACCACACATCACAATGAGTTGTTTTATTAGTGTAACATTAATAATTCCATGGTGATATGCTCCCAATTCCAATTCATTGTGGTTAATTGTTTCATTATTGAATTTTATTTTTTACACTATTCATTATTTATCAAACATCAAAGAAAATATTGTTGTGTACAAAGAAATATACTTCTTTTCGGTATCTCCCCATTTGAAATTATTATGAACTAAATATATCCTATTACCTAATGGATGGATAGAGAAGTATTTTCTAAGTACCCAAAAATTTATTAATCGAATTTTTTACTTTTTATTGTAATATAATTTAAAAAAAAGGAAAATAAAATAACCTAAAATCTATAATGAAAAATATTATTAGTGAAGAATAATAAAAATAATAAGTATTAGTCTATTTTAAGGAACCATTAACAAGGAAATAGCAATAGTTGATTATGATTAGTACAAATTGGGAGTTATAATTTTAAAATTTGTATTTTTTAGGTAAATTATGATTGTGATTAAAAATTAAATTGATCATATTTTAAAAATTATTTTCTTAAAATGGAGTTCATTTTCAATTCCTAGACAAATAAATATATCTTGGGTGAATTGTTTGGATTTTTCTAAAAAACATTATTTTTTTACGAATAGTAAAATAAGATAATTTACAATAAATGATAAATACATGAATTATTTAGAAATAAATTATATAGGGATAATGTAATCCAAAAATACTAAGGTATATTTCATTATTATACTATATTTGGATATAATTATAAATCTATTCAAATTATTGAGAAAAAAAAATTAATGAATATTATAATGAGAAAACACCCCCTCTCCTCCAATATAAATACCACCCCTCATCCTCTTATCCTCACAGTTCCCACAATTTGAGCATTTCCTAAATAATAAAAAATAATCTTCTATAGTCCCTCCCTCAAATCTAGGATCTATTGGTCTAGCAATAAAAAAATACTTTTCATAAGGAGGGTTTCAAGGAGGATAAATTCATGAGGTAAATCCTCTCCCTATTTATTTTATTATGTTTTCAATTTCATTGTTTTCGATTATACTCACTAAATGTTATAAAAAAGGCATGATAAATATACTATGTTTGATATACAATCAGTATCTCATGTCAATAGAATATTGACAAATAAACTCCTCACACTTTATTTCCCTTTTATTCTAAAAATGAAATCATCTGCTTTGATGTGTCAATTTAGCGACATCGTTGGTGATGCACATTCATTTTCATTTAATTCCTTCAAGAAGGATAAAAATACCATCAATATTTTTTAAAATATTTTAATTTTTTTACAACCCTCTTTATGTATTGTATGTATATTATACACATAATAGTAAATGATAAAAAATGAGTTCATTATGATCGAGAAACTTCTAAAATTCACCGACAAAAATAATTAACATGTATCTAGTTATTCGACCTCATTACATAAAATTATAACAATTATATGATCATTTAAAATTATAGAATATCATCAATAATATATAATTATTTTTTATATTTATACATTGTTTACATGAACTTCCATTAATGTATAAAAGTGAACCATTCCTGGAAACCATTAAGACCAATACCCCCAAATGATGAAATTAAACTATATAACTAATCAAAAATCCAATAAATTATGATAATAAAACCATAATGAAAAATATACCTGAATATAGTGTTATTTATTTTTTAATTAATTAATAAATAATGATTATACATGATATTAATGTGAAGAGTGCATTCAGACTCAAATTACTAGGAATTCTCAAACCCAACACTCTTTCATTGGATTTTCCCTCTCTCTTCCAATTTTAATTATGTATATTACTTAAGAATCAATTCTTCATAATCATCATACCTTTTATGTTATATACATGTTTTCTAATTGAGTTTATTTCATACAAAATATCTTCCATGGGATCTATTTTTTCAAAAAAAAAACACACCTTTTGCAACATGAGATTGTTTCTTCTTCAATCATGGTTGATGATTTTTATATCAAGTATGTTATTCTCTCTTACTCTTGGGAACCAAAATTTTTGGAATCAATGATTTATGACATTAAAAACATTCCTTTTCATGGGTTATTTTAGGATAATTACTTATATATTTCATATGCTTCATGTATGATAATGTAAATGTTACGATGTGATGGATACGACCAGAAATGTATAGCCCAATGTAAATGTTATGATGTGACAGGTGAAAATGAAATTATATAGTTCTTCAAGGCATTGGGTAATTTTAGTAACCTCATGAGTTAAATATAAATATATATATGAACATGATTATTTCTCTCTTTATAAGTATTTGTGGTAGTTTACAACTAAGATATGATGTTTTAATTTTATGCATTACCACATTCCATGACTTTTCTTTATGCTTATTATCTAGATTATGGTCCAATACTTATGTTATGATGATAATTATTATTCCCACCCCATCTTATATTGATTCATGATCTTATATATCCTCTTATGAAAATTTGAGCTCAACCCTTCTAGATGTATATCCTCAGGTGGTTACTTGTACAAAGTAGAATGAAAAAACCTCTATGAATATATAGAAGAAGGAATTAATTTAAATATTTATATTTTATTTTCTAAATTTTGTTAATGATCCTAATTTTCCCATAAAAATAATACATTGTATATAATTTTGTAATGATTTTAATTTTTTATCATTAAAATGATTAATCATTAATCTAAGAAGAAGTTGTGTCACTATTGTTGTTATCAGAGTATAGTTTATTAAATTTTGGGATTTGGATAGTTGAACATTTTTGAAATCACATATTATAATACATAGTATATTTAATCACCCATGGATCTTTTTTTATAAATTTCAAAACATAAGGATCCCACAACATTTTACTTTAGAATTATTTTCACAATTGATTAAATTATATATTCATAACTTGTAAAGTTATTCTTTCTTCTAACATTTTTTGTTTTATAAAATGGTGGGATATAGGAGAAAAAACAGAAACATCAATGTTAGGGAAAATACATTGATTTCCCTTATGAAATCACCATTTATTTGTGAGACGGTGTTAAAAAATTCAAGGGAATTCCTACCCAACTATCTAATGTTATGAATAATAACTTGAATAATGTTGAATATCCACCATCCCCAAAGTGGTAGAAACTGAATATCAAGAGTTTTATGTGGAAACTTCAACTAATGTTTAGGGAATCTTCCACTCCACAATAGAATAACAATTTGTTAACTAAATGGAGATGATCATTTTTGTTCTTCACTTTTCTATAATGGAGATGATAAATCATGATTTTATTTGTCTCGATATAGAGGTCCATCAATAGTGGGATTTCATTACGGAAACTAATACAAAGGTTGAAATTGGATAGATAGAGTGGGAATACATTAAGATAATATTTATTAAAAATGATATACATTTAATGCATCATATAAATATTGAGAGTAAAATCATAGAGGTGAAGAAATTTATGGAGAATAAATCATGGACTATGAAGAAAATTTCACAAGTCTCTCATGGTATGCTTAGAGTTTTTTATGAACAAAAATTGAAAAATAAATAGATTCATTAGTGGTTTGAAACCATACATTAAACGGGATCTTGAAATTTGAGACATGGAGAGTTATGAAGAAGTTGTTCGATGAGCCATCAAATTAGAGATGGGGTTTCGAGAGTGGACCCATAGATATTGTGATAAGAAATGATATATGGACTTCCAATCCAGATGATATAATGAGAATGGTTGAATGAAAACTCATACACCCGCATTTAAATATTATGGGGAGTGTAATAACCTGAACTACATTAAAGGGATGATGAAAAGCTTCATGTGTGGGAGCGAAGTCGACCATGCTCATGATTTTTGAAGGACGTGCTGAAGAAGGAAAATGTTATGGAGGAAAAGAGAGATCCACCGATGGTCCAATACTACAACTATTGGGAGCAAAGACACTATCCAAGACATTTGACTAATCCTCTTATTCCTAATGGTAATTAGGGTCATCAGCCACCATATCCAAAGGAAGAAGGTTAGTCTTATTCCATCACTAATGTGGAAGCAGAGTATGAAAATGAGGTTGTACAAGGTTCCCTTTTATTCTATATTGAATGTAAAAAAATCTTATTTTATTCTTGTTCTACGCATTCCATTATATTTTGAATGTTTTTATAACCATTGAATCGAATCCCCAAAACCATTAAGTATAGATATCTGTAAAAACTGCTTGTCTTACAATCATTACTTCCCAATTGTTGTACTCTTCCCTTGTTGGAATATTTTAGATGGTTCATCTAGAATATATTCTGATACATTAATTGGTGGAATTCAATGCTATAATGAGATTTGATTGACTCGTTATATATAGATCATATAAAAACAATTATGAAAAGGAAATATTTTTTCATATTTCAAACCATCACATGATCTTCTAAAAATGCATGAAGGATCCCAAATTTTATATTGATAAAAATTCAATAGTGTGGGTGTCAATTCCTTGTAATGAAGCATACCTCAGTCAAATTGTTTTTTCAACAAATGTTATCATCTTTGGAGAGATTCCCATCATAAGAGAATATAGTGATGTATTTATTGAAGAGTTACCCATACTCCCCTTGGTCCATGATGTATATTTTCCCTATAACTCATACCGAAATCTAATTCTATATCAAAGTGTCCCGATTATATGGATCCTTTTGAGCTGGTTGAGTCAAATAAATAACTATAAGAGAATTTATAAATGGATATATATTCTCTCATGAATCTCTTTGGGGTGAACTAAGGATATTTTTCAATAATAATGATAGATCAATTTAGTTGTGTATCGATTATTGAGAACTCAATTGGATCAAAATAAATAAAAAATATCATGTTTCATCAATTGGTGACTTGTTAGATTAGATACGAGGAGCTTCATACTTCTCAAGTGTGGATATAAATTCTATACATCATCTGCAAAAGTTGATTAATGAATATATTTAGTAGAATAACTTCCATGAAAGGTATGGGCACTAGGAGATTCTGGTGATTCTCTTCAAACTTACTTATTCCCAAAAATATTGATAGAATTGATGAATATATTATATAGACATTATCTTGAAAAAATTGGTAGTATTTATTGAAAATATTATCACCCACTCCAATAGCATGGGGGAATATGAATAACATATAATACTTGTGTTGGCAGCATTAAGTAAGGTGATATTTTATCCCATTTTTAGAAACAATGAATTCTGGATGCAGTAAGTCAAATACATAGGATATGTGATCACAATTGAAGATTTTCTATGGATCCTTCAAAAACCAAGGTGATTGATGAATGGACCATACCCTCAAGTGTCAGAGAAATGCACATTTTTATTACCTTTTTATGGTACAATCTATGATTTTTGATAAATTTCCCATGATTTTATATCGACCTAACTATGTTACCAAGGAAAGGGGTAATGTATGTATGGATAGAATAATTTGAGAAAATATTCATGGAGATAGAGAGAGGTATAATCATTGCACCATTTCATACGTTACCAAAAAGTGGATAATGTTTTGTGATATACAGTGATGCTTGAAAGAAAGGATTGGGATGTGTAGTCATGAAAAATGAAAATGTAATAGCCAATGCCAACCGATAATTGAATATCCATTAGAAGAAGAACATAACAAATGATCTGGATCTAGAAAATGTGATTTTTTACTTGAAAATCATGCGTCACTACCTCTTGTTTAAAGTGTGACATATATACAGATTACAATATCCTAAATTATATATTCATAAAAAAGGATCTCAACACTTGTTAATGGAGGTGGTTAGAACTAATCAATGTCTTTGATATCCCCATTAACTATCTTCCTAGAAATAAAAACAATGAATCTTATTCTTTTAGCAGAAAAGAACCTATTACTCTATCGATGTTGAGTATTGAGAAAGTCCATATCTTTAGGGATATGCGATGGATTTGTTTGGATATAATAACAACTTGGAATACATCCTACCTTTCATAAATGATTTCCTAACCATCTATGAAAGAGAATATTAAAGAGGGATAATGGTATGATCCATATCTACAAAATAAGTTGAATGTAGTAAAAAAAGGTAGCTACAAGTGTTAGATAATGATGATACCATTGTAATTCAGTTTGGAACAAGGATATATGAGCATTCATCATTTGGGTTAAAAAGGATCTATTGGACAAATCACATAGCTCAACATTATCTATCCATCAATGGAGTACCATTATGTACTGTTATCTCTGAAATCACTTCTCAATAGAAAAAATGAATAATATTATTTTAGAGTATATGTTACGGTTCTTGATATGTCATCATGTTAAACACACGAGAAAAAAGTCTAAATGGATGATGCTGTGATTTCATTTACCAATCTTGAAATGGGATAATGTCACTATTGACATCGTCTTGGTTCTTCCAAATACATAAAAAGAAAATAATGTGATATGGGTTGTGGTGTACCCACTCACCAAAGATCCCCATATTATTCATATTCATTATGATCTCTCACTTGAACAAATTTCTATATTATATTTGATGGATGTGTAGCTACTGCATGGAGTTCCATTCTATAGTGTCGCTGATCATGATCCCTTGTTCACATCTAAATTCTGTGGGGGGGTCTCTAACATTCCTTGAGTACTGAATTGAATTTTAGTATGGCCTATCACCCCAAACTGATGGCCAATCTTAATATACTCTTCAGATGCATAATGATTTTCTAAGATCAGTAATTTTTGAATTCAAATGTAGATTGGATCAATGCATCCAATTGGTTGAGTTCTTAAAAAATATTGACTTCACTCAGAAATTTGGATGAATCCGAATGAATCTCTATATTTAAATGAATTTGTACTAACAAAATGATGGGATTATGTTGGAGAAGGGAATTTATTGGCAAAAAATCTTGCAAATGAGATAACAGAGATGGTTCAATCCATCCAACAACATATCAATAGTTATCTGAATCATAAAAAATATTTATGTTGAAAATTTTGGAAGGATCATGGAGTTTGAAATTGGACATAAATCCTTCAATTGAATATCACCATTGAAGAGAGTCATATAATTTTTAAAGAAAGGGATGCTACGACCAAGGTACATTGTCCCCTTTTAGTTCCTTGATTAGATAACAGTCATAGCTTATCGAAATTTACTTCCTCTGAGTGTGAATAATGTTCGAGATGTGTTCCACGTATCATTCTTGAGTATATACATAATAGATTCCTCATATGTACTAAACTGGGAGGTCATATGAATGGATTATAATGTCACTTATGATGTGAGGTCAGTAATGATTCTGAACTAGATTGATATTGTTCTACACAACATGACAACGCAACTTTTCAATGTGTTGTGGAGGAACCATATGTATGAAGAATCTACTTGGGATCCAGAGGAGGTGATAAAAGATTATTACCATAACATGTTTTTGTAAATTAAAATATCGAGGGAGATATTTCAAAGGGTAGAAGAATTTAATGACACATACTTATACTAATAAAATTTATCCATTCTTATTGTAATGTCATCTTTTATAAATCACCAAAAATCATATAGAGTCCGTCATAAAATCTTTATAAATGATGAATTAGTGAAGATAGATATACTTCTAGATGTTATGGAACCAATACATAACATGAACATAGGAATATAAATACGACCTATATGAATAGTAAACAACCCAATTAATGGTAACCGCAACAATCTAAAAATAAATATAATTTAGGAATACTATAAATAAAACTATTCTATAATTTTATCATTGTCTATTAAAATAAATGATTCAAAAAATTTTATTTATGTGTTTTTATTTTTAGAAGTCATGAATATATATTTAATATTTTATGAGTAATATAATAATTTCAAAGAAAATTTATTTCCATAAAATGTATTGATAGTTTAAGTTTTTGATTTCTCAGGTTATTAAGATAATTTTATGAGATGTTAAAGTAATTTTTCAAAATGTTATAAAAATAGTGATGATTTTAAAATCTGTATTATCCAATTAAATGATGATTTTTATTAAATATTAAATTACTCATATATATAAATTTAATTTTATAAAATGTAGTTTATTATTGAGTTATACACATCGATAAATGTTCAGGGTTAATTTTTTGGATGTTTCTAAAATACAAGAATTTTTATATTAATAGTAAAATACAATGATTTAAAATAAAAGTCAAACACATGAAATATGGAGTCTTATATGATGTATGGATTATTGAAGACCAAAATAATGAACTCTATTTCATTATTATAATATATTTACAGATAATTATCAATAAATTCATACCATTGATCCAAAATAATAAATTATTGAATGTAATATTAATAAAACACCACTCTCCTACATTATAAATACCACCCCTCACCCCCTATTCTCATTACACATCTCAAGAATTGATCCTTTCCTAAATTAAACCCAATTATATTCATATTTCATCCCTTATGTCAAGTATATCATGGTCACATCAATAGATTAAATGATTTCCTTAAGGTGGTTCTCAAGGAGGATAAATTCAAGAGGTAAATCATATCTCTCTTTCTTTTATTTTTTTATTAATTAAATTTATTTTTTTCCCTTATACTCACATTATGTAATAAAAATGGAATGAAAAATATTATATGATTAATATAATTGTATTATATAATTTTAATGTATAATCCACCAATAAACTAACCCCTCTCTTGATTTTATTCTTAAAATGAAATTCTCATGCGTGATATGTCAAATTAACAAATTAATGGGTGATACGCCTTAATTTCCCTTTAACACCATCAAAAATGTTAATAAAACAATAATAATTGTTGAAACAAATTTTAAATTATATTTCACAGCCCATTTTATGTTTTGTAACTACCTTATAGACATCATTCTTAATGATAATAAAAAATGAGTTCATTGTGATCGAATAGCCACCAAAATTTACCTAAAACAATCATAAACATGTATATCACTATTAATACATATTCCAAATAAGAAAATAAAATATAAGATTAGTTAAATTATTTATGATCATTAATAACATATAATACCAATTTTTTATATTTATCCACATTTTACATGAACTTACATTCATTTATACTAGTGATCTGATCATGAAAACCATGAAAATGAATTCTCTTGAACAATGAAATTAAATAATATAACTCTTTATAAATCCCACATATGAAATCAATAAAACTACAATGAGTCAAAATCATTTATAAAATATTCTGGGTTTGATAAATAATTAATATATTTTGATTATATAGCATATTAATGTAAAGAACTCATTCATACTCAAGTTAAGGGGAAATCTAAAACCTATCTTCATTTTTTTGGGTATACTCTCTAACCGGATTCTCAAAAATGATTGTCCTTAAATATTAATTTATAATAATTTTAATAGTTTTCGGGGATATACAAGTGTCCTATTAGTGTTTAATAAAAATAGAGTGTTTTCTAAAAAAATAATTCTTTCAATAAAAACTATCATTTTTCATCATTATGTTGTTTCATCTTCACTTAAAGTGAATGATTATTTTATTAAGTATGTTATTCCCAATTTCATATGGTAACCTAATGTTTATGAATATATAATTTTTTAAATGAAACCAACTCTATTCCACCTTTTATTTATTGTCCATGATAGATATATATTTTTTGTGTGATGCATGATAAAGTAAATGTTATTATGTGATGGGTGCTCCAAAAATTATATAGTGCCATGTAAATTTAATGATATAACGGTTGACCTAGGAATTATATAGCACTACAATGAATTTGGAAATGTCAATAACCTCATGAGTTAATAATATGTTTGAATATTATTATATATATATTCATAATGATGTGTGGTAGTTGACCACTGATATTTGATGTTTATTTTTTATTCATTTAGACATTCCATGATTTTTCCTAATGCTTCCTCTCATGATTATGATCCTGTGAATATGTTTTGATGATAATTATTATTCAAAAACCATGTTATATTGTTTCATTTACTTATCATTACCTGTACTAATTCTTTATCCCACCCATTATAGATGTATATCCTTAGAAGATTACTTTTACAATGTAGAGTGTGAAGACCTCTATGAATCTAGAGAGGATGGAATTAATTTAATGTTAATGTTTTATTTTTTAAATGATATTTATGATCCTAGTTTTCTAAAGACACTAAACCTTTGGATCCCCAATGTGTGATGATTAAATGTATTTTGTCTTTAAAATGATGTAATAGTGATGCTTGAAGAAGAGGGGTCTCTATATATTATATATGTGAAACATTCCAAACCACTTGTATATATGTGGTAATGATGTTTCATGATATCTGTTTGTATTTTTCATAACTGCATCTGTGTTGATATGAACGAACATTGTTAACTTTTTTTTGTTACTCAAAACATCTATTATTGCTCTAAATCATCATTTTGTGTCTCCTTTAATTATTTTTATATAGATAGTAGAGAAATAATTTTATATATTTAATTAATTTGACCATAATATGTTGTGAAAAAACAATATTTATTTTATATTCCACTAATATTCATTGGTATAAATACTAATTTTATTTTATTATTTATTTTATTTTACTAAAAATTTATCCATTGTTAAATAATTAATACGATATATTTAACATTATTAAATAATTTCATTAAATGGAATGTAAATGTAACCTACACACACTTAGTATATTTAATCAATGATTAAATGATAAATTTCTTCAATATCATTTTTTAAATAGAAAAATTGTATTATAGGATCGTGTAAAACTATTTATCATGAAATAAAAATAATATCACATAAATACTTTTAAATTTTTTATAATGGAAAATATATTATTTATTTTTATAATTTTAAAAAATATAAAAGTAAAAACTATTATATATCTAAAAAATACAGGGGTCTTATAACTCTGAAAATTTTTACTAATGAAATGATCATTATTTATTACTTTCTAGAATTTATATTAAATCATTGTTTAATTTTTTTTAACAATACTTTTAAATGTGAATAATATTTTAATAATATATTTAAAATTGTATTTTTTATATATGTGATAATTTATTTAGAAATCATTATATATTTAAGGGTTTGGATATATAATTTATGGGAATGAACCTTCCTGTCCAGTTACATTATAAGGATTGGGGGTTAGTGTTTTTGGGTGGAGAATTTTGAAGGAGTAAGTGTTGTTAGTAAGGAAATCAAAGACTAGAGTAGTGGGTCATGTGTTGTACATTTATATTTTTGAATAATTTGTCTATGTACGTTGGACTACATTTAATTAGTTCAATGTCACATCATACATATTTGTTTTTTATTGAGATGTTTGTTTAAGGATTTATTTTTTTCATGTACGAACACAAAATCCTAGATATGGTTGTTTTATTATGTATGATAGAGTATATTATCAAGGATCCACCATCTCTTGTGATATCTATTCACATTTTCATTGTTTATGACACTCCTACTAATTTTTTTGATAAGATCTATTTTTTATCTATGATTTTAATGAGTTATATTGAGGGTTCTTTTATTAATAATTTTGGATATATGGTGTGGGATATATTTTCTTAATGTGAGAAAATTTTATCATTCCCTGAGTATGATTTTTTAGGACAACAATGGTGTAGAGGTGTCTTATCACACTACAAGCCATTATTTTTCTAACGAGATATAAATTTTTTAGTGTCATTAGTTCTTCCAATTTCCATTTATTTTTACTAGAAATAATAGTGAAATGATATCGTTTTTTATAGTATGTTGATAAATATTTAATTAAATTTCTTCAATAGCTTCCAATATATAAAATTTATTTCAAATAAATTGATTTTTACCCCTTTTTTACGTTTTGTTTCTTTTCATATAATTCTTTGTTGAGGTTATAAATGTGGTAGTAATTATTTGGAGGGATTTTATGGTGGGTATTTTGTTATTTTTGTTGTATTAAAATTATTTGAGGTTCCCCTCATGTGGTCCAATCATTTTGGTCATCACTTTTCTATTTTATACATTCAAAGGGATCATCAATGGATCAAATGTGGTAGAATGTTTAAGAAATCTTTATTTTGATTGAATTGTGGATGCTTCATGACAATGTTTCTATTAGGTTTATGGTATTAATATATTTAAAGAAATATATTTTACACGACTATAATAAAATAATGTGTGAGGGGATATATTCACTATTTTTTAATAGATATATTTTTAGGGATTATTGGTAGTGTTTTGTTTATATATATTTTTTTATTTCTATGAAAAATTGTTTTCTGATAATGAAAAATTAGTAGAATAAAAATTATTAATAGGACTAAACATATAAATATCATAATTGGATTGTATTTCAAAATAATTAAATTGTATAAATTCTACCCATTTATGTGACATTAAGTATAAATGAATGAATTATTTATATGATATATATGAACAAGTTGTTTCTAGGCCTTGAATGAATTTCTTGATTTTTGGTCGACTAATAGTAAAACTTTTGTGCTTGTGGAGGATTAAATTCTACTGTTGACTTGTTATATATGGAGATGATTTTTTGAATGTAAGGAATTCATTTTCTACTTTGATGGATGGGTTTTCATGGTAGTGAATATTTGATGGTTAGTTCACGGCACTGGAACGTCATATGGAAGTTGTTTTGATTAATTAGTTTACTAGTTTCTTCATAGTGGGATGACATGGTATATTCTTATCAATAATGAATTTTCTTTTGGAATAGTTTTACTAGTTATTTTATTGGGTTTGGAAAGGAATTATATTGTGTTAGACATGAAATGAATAATTAAAGAAAAGAAATTATTAATGGATGAAAATATAAGAGTTTATGATTATAACTTTTCTAGCATTAATGTATAATAAATGGAATAATGATCCTAATGTGGTTTTTAATCGGTAATTCTAGTGTTCGAAAACTGTTGGTTTAAAATTTAATATGAGTATAATGTTGTTGTTGTTTCATATATAACTTTTTATGTTGTTTATAATTATGAATGATAATTATTATGGTGTATGGTTTTTATAGGGTGGTGACAGTTTTCTTATACGAAAAGGTGGAGTATACCATATATGATAGGATAATTTTTTGTGTGTGTATGTTTATTTATATATATGATATATTTTAATATAATTTCATTATGTACCCTACCTATGTTTTCCTACTTTATGAGAACCCAAATATTTTTATTTCTATATGTTTTTTCTACCATTCATGTTGCTGAGAATGGATGGATGGATAAACCTCTTACATTATCTTATTGTTTGGTATGGTATAAGTAATTTGATATGTGGAAGTATTTTTATTGTTTTAGGATTTTTTATAGTACATGGGTGTAAATGGGTTGATTCTAATCACGTTGACAATTCCATAAACTACTTAATATGATATGTTTAGATGAGATGTATTGCAAAATAGCAAATTAGGGATGGTAATGATAGTGTGGCTGTCTATTTTTTAGGGTTATGGATATAAAATATAAGGGCCGATAAAAACATATGATATAGGACCCCAAATGTCAGTAGAGTATGTACGGTGGTAACCCAACTAAAATCATATATACGAGTGATTGATAACAGGAAACATTACTTTATGGTTTTCAAGAATAAATTAACGTCTTTAGAGGTTTAACAGAACATGCTTTAATATTTGTGATTTTTGGTTATTACATAAGGAAGTGATACTTGTCGAGTGATCCTAAGTGAGGAAACTTAGATGTCTACTAGGTTGTTTATTATTGCTTCTGTTATTTTCCACTCAATCATCAGAATTATTCATATAAATTTTCAATAGGTGTATTGATTGTGATTATTCAATTTAGACATTTAATTTTGACCACTATATTTAAAAAATGAAATTTAGGTTTATTAAAAAAATATGGTGACCGAATTTGAGAAGATTATCTTCAAGCATGGAGTTTCTATGTACATTCTAAAAAGTATTATCAACCTATGTTATTTAAGATTTGAATATTGTATGTTATTATTTATACGTTATTTTATTATTATCAATCATGGTTTAATAATATAAAGTAATTAATAGTTTTTCTATTTTTATTTTCCTCACTAATATGAGGGTATACCACCTATTATTATATTTTATAATGTGGTACATAGTTTCAAACCAGTAAATAATTGGATTATTACACTAAGTGGTCATTCTCATGTTTAATGTTATCCTAAGAGTGGTTATCAGTGGGGGGTGGGATATGTTTGATAGATTTCAAGTATTATTGTTGCATGATAATTTTGATTACCAAATTAGGATTCGGTGAAGATTTTAGTGGAAGGTAATGAAACAATACATTTTTATCATGGTTCATGATATTAGATAAGGAGATATGTTATGAAAATACCTAGTTGGACCAATATTATTTGACGAAAAAACAACTATTTTAGCAAATGATGATGTGAAATAGTTTCACATGCATGTTAGAGACTAGTGAGAGGTATATCCATCATGATTATTTCTACAAGTCATTACAATTTAGTAATCTCATAAAATACAAGAATTTGTTTAATTATATTTTATTAAATGAATTATATAATATAATTATGATTTTATTAGTTCCACATTTACTAAGATATCTTCTTTTCATCAACTATATATAGTTCATGTTGGTGATGAACAATATGATGATATGGTTGTAAATTGGAAATATGAATTGTTTCTGTACGATGTTTCATAGTGGAAGTAACTAAGAATGTATTAGTTTTAGTGGATGAAAATGAATGAGGGGAGTTTATCTGATATATATTTTGATAGATCTGGATGGATTATATTTTTATTAACATCATTTTGAGAAAAGGTGTAGATGGGAATCAGATTCTCCTAGTGGTTAGTCATATTTGGGGATCAGTGCTACAATAGTTAATCTTATATATTAGGATGCTAAAAGAGGTGGATGTTTTCTCAGAGGTCATCTAATGGTAGATTCATGATTTTTTTTACAATTAATTTTTTTTAAAGAGATATAATATTTCCATCCTTTAGTGGAACCTATGTGTGTGAGAGATCAGTATTAGGTTAAATGGTCATCATCACTTATCCCAAGATCTGTTTCCTGATGTGGACTATAGATCTCATTATTTAGATTGGGAATTTTATATTAGTATACGATATGCAGCCAACCCAATATAATACCAATATATATTGAATTGAATAGAATAGAGGAGTTGATAAATGGGATGTCTACTATTCTGATGTCATGTTGAGGGGTGTTCCATTAGAATTCTTTGAGATGTATGGAAGATGTTGGTGGACTGTTGGAGATGAGGTAGCTAATTTTCCAAAAGACTACATGTTGGAATTTAAAATGTTTTACCTTTATTTTTCTACGTATTTTATTTTTATTGAACATATGCAGATAATTTTCCTTTTATGATTTACCTATATAGGTTTTCAAATTCATCATTTTTAAGGTCTGTCTAAACATTGTGTTCATTTTTGTACATGGTGTTGATAATTGATCACATAATATCCCTAGTTTTAGTATGATATTCCATAGAGTTCGTATGAACAATATAGAAAATCATAAATCATACCATCAAAATGAGATGGGCCAATATAGCATAGTATGGTTTTTTCCCTGACCCTTATGAATAAATGGATAAGAATTTCATTTTGGTGCTCATCAGCCATGTGGCATGGGATCTTGGAATGGAAGTCTTTATCCTATAGAAAATACATTTCTTGAAAGACTAGAGATCATTTGATGTCATTAATAATTAACTTATACTTTAATTTATTCTTTTTTTAAACAGATGTATCCCACCACTTTAGTTCATAAATAATATTTTATGCCTCTGAACTAATGTAGGGTGGGTTATTGTTCTCAAAACAATTTCCATGATTTTTAGAGGTTAGATGAAATTTCATAATGATTTTTTTAGTTTTGAACTTACTAGGGGTTAATTTTAGATGTCGATGGGTTTTTCTTTTATTAAAATACAACCGTATAAATTTATTATCAATATCAAATGATTTTATTCAATATTCTAGGTTATCGATTGATTGGATCTTATATTTCTTTTCTATGAAGTGAATCTTCATTTTGTGGTGATCCTTGGAATATTGGTATAATATATAGGATGTAGATGTTTTATGTAGTTATAATATATGTTATAAGAATTGGAATTAATTTTTGGGGGAATTTTTATATTGAAAGTGGGGAAAAATATAGAATCGATCAGAACTATAAAATTTATATTTTTTAATATTTGAAGGTACCGACATGGATAAAATATTTTACATAGGGTTATTATTACTAGATTCACTCCAACTACACTATCTATTCATATAATGAAAATTAGAGGTCATCGATTAATTATGGGACATTTATAATATACATGAAAAATCATTCATGTGGGTTTTACCATTTCCATCTATTAGAGAAAATATAATAATATTTCACATGTATAATATGGTAACAATCTATTTTCTAAATGCATGTGGTCATTATGGGTTTAAAGAAATGATTCATAGGAACTCACATTTTTTGAGAGGGTTAGTCTTCAAGAATATCAAAACCTTCAAAGGAAATTATTGTATACTATAGGACTCTCTTAAAGGATTATGACATGTTCTTGAATATATAGAAATTTCTGATATATTCTTTATTACCATAAATATATATCCTTAATTATGAAAAGGGGGTTATATTAATGATACCTTATATATTTATCAGAGGTTCTCAACATGTTTCCCATTATATTTTATTGAAGGGATGATGATTGTGCTTTGAAGAATCATAACTATGAATTCTAGTCTTGACAGCCCTCCTAGAAAGTGATTGAGGATTCATAGATTTATTAAAACTCCCAGATCCATATTTTCTATCATATGTGAATAGGTATTAAAATCCACATAGTTTTATTAGGTTTATGATTTATAGTTTATCCTCAAGTGGAAATGAAGTATATGTGAGAACATGGGAATTGGTTATAAAGCTTGAGGTTTAGTAAGGAATTAAATATATCGAAATTATAATAGGATCTAGGGTAATCATAGTTCCATCAAACCTCAACCCATTAATGGGTAGGGATAGAAAATTATCACCTATGAGGGTTATTTCATAGGTTTTTATAAATACAGATTTTTTTGACATATGCATAAGTGGATATCTTATTATGGAGGCATGTGTATCATGTCATTTAATGGGACATACATATTAAGGTTTCCCTTATCTGATGAATATTATGATGCTAGTTGTATGATTATTAAAAATCCCAAATGTAAAGACCCGTAAAATTCAAGGTAATTTTTTTTTCTTAATTTTCTTTGGAATTTTACAAGAGTGCGGTTTCTGACGGAACCTGATTCCGAGGCCCGGAGTGCCCGGAATCAATTTCCGAAGTTTGGCTCGGGAACGTTCAGTGAACGAACGAGTGGGAATTCCTAACTTTTGATCCCGTGCTCGGAACTGAAATCTGAGGGCACCGATGAACTCACAGCGCCGATATTCGCTTAAAGAGACCTTTTCGGGAGTTGCGTTTGTTTCGGGTTGAGAGTTAGTTTTTGGGAGATTAGAATAAGTTAAATAAAAATTGTGTTTACATATTTTTATTTAAACTTATTAGTTAACTTCTCTCAAAGGAAGTTAGGGGTGGGACCCACCCCCACTTAACCTCCCTTGAGAGGATTAAGTGTGGTGGGGCCCACACGAACCCTAAACCTTTCACTTCTCCCAACTTCCTTAACCCCTCATTAAATGACTTGAGTTATTTAATTTTGGAGTTGATCTTTTTGAAATTCAAACCTTTGAAATTCTTTTGTTAGGTTTGTAAATAAAATAAGCTCTTATTTTATTTGGTTGGGTTAGAACACTTTGGCCACCTTGAGAGCTTTTGGGAGCTTTTCTTCTTCTTCTTCAACTCTGACGAAGAACACGAAGAACCTTCGAACTTGACGAAGAACGCTCAAGTTCCGACGAAGAACGCCGCTCCGCTCTTCTTCGTCTTCCGTGTCAACGAGAGGGAACGCCACTTCCTCCTCGGATTCCCTTCGTCGGCATACGATGTTTCGCCAACGACGTATCACATTGGACGCACCCCTTCGTCATCGGATTTGATGAACGACGACCGCGACGCCCGACCTCCGCGACGTTGTCTTCCGCAGGACGTTGACAAATCTTCGATCTTATACCCGAGGTAGGGGTTGTTGTTTATTGTTTAATTATTTTATTCTTGATCGTGGATCACGCAAGTCTAACGTGAGGCTTTTGAATATTTTAAGTTGTGTTATTATTTAACGTGAGGGGGGGCCGGACCGCATGAACACACCCGAACCCCCTCCATCGTTCTTGTTGTTTAATCTTGCGGGAGGAAGCAAGGTGGCGTGGTGCCGTCGCACCACGCGGTTAATCGTGCGTTTATATTGGGCGGCGCCGTCGCGCCGCGCCATGGAAATTCATCAAGAACACGACGCCGTCGCGCCGCGTCAAGGGGAAACGAAGGCGCGTTTGAGGGGCGCGGTGCCGTCGCACCACGCCGGACGACGAACACCGCGGCCGGTTCCGGGCCGCGGCGGGATGAGAAGACCGGCGGCCGGGCCGCCGGTGTCGGAAGCCGAAGAGGGGACCGGATTTTCCGGTCCCGTTGGAGAAAACCGGCCGGCCAGCTGGCCGGCCGGATGGCAATAAACCGGGGGAAATTAATCCCCCGGCCAGCTCACAAAACCACCCTCTTAATGAGGGGGGCAGTTCTTTTGAAGGGGGGGGGGCATGAGGCCCCTGGTTTGTCTTCAAGACGGGCCCCACGTGGGGGCCGTTTTTTTTACAAAGGGCGCGGCTATGCCGCGCCACCCCTCTCAATCAAGCGGGGGGCTTTGCCCCCCGTTTCCTTCCAATCAAGCCCCCCATGTGGGGGGGCGGTTTTGCAAACTGGCGCGGCTAAAAAGCCGCGCCGTCTTCAAATCAAGCGGGGGCTTGATTGCCCCCCGCGCTGCCTCTGTGCGGCGCCGGGCCGCCGCGGCCGCCGCGCCGCCGCACCGCCGCGCCGCCGCGCCGGCCGGCCGGCCGGGCCGGGTCGGACCCGGGTCGACCCGGTTCGGGCCGACCCAAGGGGGGGGGGGGGGGGGGGGGGTCGGGCCGGGTCGGCCCGGACCCGGACCCCCCCCCCGTTTCGAATCTTTTTCGGTCTTTTGGCCATATCTTGATCCATGGACCTCCGATCGACGAACCGTCTATGGCAACACGATCCTTGTATCGAGACGGTCGTTTCGGTATATCGCACTCAAGGTTTCGGACTACTTTGAGTTCGTCCGGGTTGGTTCGTTCACGAAACCAACCGGGCCTTCGGAGCGGAAACGCTCATTTCTTGAGCTACAGACGTCCGATTGACGTGGGTCAGCTGTGTTGTTTTCCTCCTAGTGAGACGGGTCTTTTGGCATACTCCGCCCGAGGTTTGGACGCAGGTGGAGTACGGTCGGGTTGGTTTTTCCTTAAAAACCAACCGGGCCCCGGGGACGAAAATGCCAATAACTCTCAGACCGGGCGTCCGATCGACGCGCCGTCTGTTGCGTTGAGTTCCTGTTGTCGATACGGAACTTTTGGATACATCAACTCTGGACTTTGTGTCAGTTGATGTATCAGCCTCTCGGCTCGTGGAGCGGACCCTCCGAACGAGCTTGATGTGTGCAGGAACCCTAGTGCTGGCTGCGACTGTTACTGTGACTACTACTGCTACTGTGACTGCGACGACGACAGTACAGAGATCCTGTGTGGATTCGACGACGACGACTACAGCACTCAGCGATTCTACGTGGATCAGTGCTACAGGTCCTGTGTGGGCCCGATCCTATGTGGATTCGACGACGACGACATCAACACTCAGTGATCCTACGTGGATCAGTGCTACAGGTCCTGTGTGGGCCCGATCCTATGTGGGTCCGATCCTGTGTGGGTCTTTGCGCTCAGCGGTTCTGTGTGAGCCAGCGCCTATAGGTCCTGTGTGGGCCTGATCCTGTGTGGGTCTTTTGTGGGGGTTAGTTACCTATCGATCCTTCGTGGGTCTGACGACTTAGATGGATCAGTGATCATCTTTATCGTCTTTTGAAGAAGTATACCTGTGTGAGCTGAAACCTATTGCTTTCCTGTGTGGATTGTGTTGTGCAATCCTGTGTGGATTACGTTTTGCTTTCCTGTGTGGATTGTGTTGTGCAATCCTGTGTGGATTACGTTTTGATTTCCTGTGTGGATTGTGTTGTGCAATCCTGTGTGGATTACGTTTTGCTTTCCTGTGTGGATTGTGTTGTGAAATCCTGTGTGGATTACGTTTTGCTTTCCTGTGTGGAATACGTTTACTTTCCTTTGTGGACTGAGTTGTACTTGGGCTCGGAGGTTGGAGCGTATTTGAAATTGATGACTTAGGTATATGTATGGGCATATACATAAGCAGTGTCGGTTGTTACTTCGTGATTGTACCTTTCTTCATGGTTTATCCTTTGTGGATTTGAGAGACCTTTTGGGGTCTCTGGGTCCCTACTGAGTAGCTTATACTCACCCCTGCACGGGCTTTGCCCGCACTACGTTGTGTTGGTTGCAGACGACGGACAGCGTTGACCTTAGCTGAGGCTTGCAGAGCGGGGCAGTACCCGGAGGTGGACCACTGGGTGGGACGTGCTCGGAGCGGACGGCGGGACCCATGGAGCAGAGGAGCTATCTGTACCCACCCTTCAGGTGGGATTTCCAGTGGACAGCTCGGAGTTGCGGCTTTTACTTTTCTGTTGCTGTTTTCCCTTTCGAGTTGTACTTTACTTTCAGTTTGGGTTTGTATACTGGCCCATTTACTTTTCCGCACTTTCAGTTGTACTCTTCTTTTGTTTAGTGTTTACTTTCCGCTTGCTTACTCTGTGGTGTTTGTTTACTTTTCAAAGGAAATGCCTTCCCTTTTTACCGGGATTTACGCCTTGGTGCTAGTCGCCAGCCCCTGGCCTATGGAAGGCGGGCTTGGGGTAGTCACGACACGGACCCCGAGGGCGGGTCGTGACACCAAAGCCCATGTGAGTTATTTTTAGTTTGAGATACAAGGGATAGAATGTAATTAGGAACACAACAAATGGATATGAGTCTTATACGCTAGTGTGGCCATATTGAATTTTTGGATAATGATCATGAACCATATGATGTTATCATATGTACTCTACGTATATTATAAATCAGATTCCTTATAGTTCAACTATATTTTCATCCCACAGATGGATGACGAATATTAATAAAATCATAGGGGTGAATTATATGAATTGGTGTACATGAAATATAAGGTACATACACTGATATGTATTCCCATGTATCAAACTATTTATAATATTCTGATGGAAAAAATAAGGATGATATACTTATAGGTGAGATTGTTTTCTGTGAGTTAGAGTCATTGGGATATTGAGGAACACACACTAAGTTGGGTAATCACTAGAAGATATATAATCATTACCCTATTCTAGAAATAGGGTGGAGACCATGAGTGTAACAAGGTTATCATATGGAGTGTATAATCCTTTTCAATTATGGAATCTTACCATGTGAAGGGTTAATTATAATCAAAATATTTATAGTTTGGTGTTCTCACTATTTGAGAGAAAATGCCCTATTAAACATGTGGGAGTTGTTTGACATGTACGGGTGTGTCATCCTGACATGTCCAGGGTGTCTTATAGACATGTATTGTGGTTTCTTATTGATATTTATTGGGATATTTTAATAATTAGTGTTATAGTTTCTAGAGGTGATTTTGGTATCAAATAGATAGGTTTAGAAGAGTTTACATTAACTGGCTGAAAATTCATGGGGACTTCTCATGGATCATTAAACATGTCCATATGATATATCATGAACCAATTGAAATTTTAGGATGACATAGAATAAACAATATGAAAACTCAATAGGAAATTTCATGATCATTATAACATGTCTGGAGGACATCATATGAACTTTCTAACATGTCTAGGGGACTTCACAAGAACCTGCTACCTTTTTGATGGGGCATCACGTGACTTGGTGGAATGTAAAGAGTGCATCACATGATATGGATGACATGTCTAGGGGTCTTTGTTTGACATGGATTATATTCCCATGTTATTTCACTTCATTGGTGAATATATCATTGATGTTCAATAAATTCTCTCTAAAAAATTTGTGTCTCCATCTTTTCATGATTCTTAAATCACTTTCCAGTTTTATAGAATAATTGCCTCAATGACTATCATACGATGGTTTATTGAGGACTCATTTTAGAAATTTTACATGAAGAAAATCCTTCATGTTTTCTTTATGGCATAAAAAAATTTGTTCCCATGAATAATGGATTTATTTTGTTATTTATAAAGTCATACCATGTAATTCATTATGTCATTACACAGGATTACATGGTATAATACTCTTCTGATTGCATGGATCCCTACTATGAGAAGTATGTTCAAACATCAAAACAGTCATGTGTGTTTTTTTCCATCATGTGGTAAATTTATAGGCATTACATCTCCAAATATAAACTAATTCACTTAATGATTAAGTCACATTTATCAGATTGTGTTAGATGAGGGAGTGTCTCATCACACATTTCATGTGAACACACCGCATGTCATCCATGAAATCATCTTTCTTTCATGTGATAATCACTAATATAATGACCACTTATTCATTTACATATTTATTTAACCCAAGGTTTATTAAGGTGGCTCTGTATAAGCAACATAACGTGTTAATTACCCCTTGAAATATCAGGTCGATATGTCTGTGGGCCTTCTTGAGATCAATATTTCTTTTCAATTGACCTTCAGGTGATCTATATACATATAACGAGATGAACATAAAACCTTCAAATTAAAAAAATTAATTACTATTATTTTAATAATTATTCCACATTTTTCATCCTCAATTAATTAAATCCTTCAAAAATAACCCATTAGTCCATCTGAGTATCACATGGAAAATTGAACATGTCTGAGGTCCGTTGTATGTTAATGGTCACATGTCCAGTTGTCTCTTCTGGAACAACATACATGTCACCAAAGTTTTCCCAAGGATATATTACTATCCATTTTAATAAAAAAAATTAATTCAGTGTGGAAATCAATATACATCCCTGTCACATTATGATTCTACCTTTTTCATATATTTTTATATAAATTTTCTGGGTGATTGGATGTTTTCTATCAATTGACATGTCATACGATTGGGGATAACATCTTCCACCATTCACATGATCATAAAATATTTTATTGAAGTCCTCATGAGATAACGAGGTCTTATCATAGGCACTTCACAAGATCATTAGTAGAATAGGTAAATACAACAACTCATTAATATGATGTAAATAGGGTTAGAAAATTTTCCGAACCAATGCTCATAATCCCGATGTATCAATTCTTTAACTTCAATTTTCAAAAAATAAATTAATACCTATTATTCAGTTATTTCTCTGACACTACAATTATCAATGAACGTTTTTATGGCATCAAAAAAATCCCCAAACCCTCCATAGAAAAACGAACAAATAATAAGGACAGTTTTTATGGAATGTAAATCCTTGCCTCCGTCCCATAAGATTTTTGGGTAATATTTCTATGATGAATTTAGTATTTTAGGAGTTTTTTTCATTCCATGTAGGGACCAACATATTATGGAGTGAGGATCCATGAATTTTCTAACACCTTAGGATTTCATAGTACGTTATTTCATTAAAGTAATTCAATAGCTTGCACCGCATGAAACACCGAGTTCGAACGCACCAGGACTCACCAAACTAGCCATTCAAATAGATATTATGAATTATATTAATTTGATTATTAATTTTATATATTCCATATAATTTTAACATCCATGATTAGAGATAATATAATAACAAGTTCAATTTTTCCAATAAAAGAAGTGTTTTTCAAAAAATGTAATTTTAATGCCTTTTAATAGAAAACCCTTTTTAAATCCAATATTTGAAACTTTTATATATTCAATTTTATAAAATATACTTTTTCGTTAGAATCAGGACATAAATATTTAGATTGGATAAATTTTCGATACATTTATGATAACTTTCATATTTTGATGAATTGTGAAAAATACTAAATTTTAATTAAAAACTTTTTTAGTCGAAATAATTTATTCTGTTAAATTATGAATTTTATTGGTTTCAATGTATAATTAGACTATATTATTAACAATTAATATAATGTAGGTAATTGTAAGTAATTTCACTTTTTAATTTGACATACACAAATGTCATTCTTTTGGTGGTTTTTAATTCTTAAAAACATGGTTTTTGATTTTGACTACGAGAATTAATTTTATATTAATGATTGAAAATTATATCCCGTAAAATTGGTAAAATATACATAATTTTTGAATTTTTAATCTCAAAATTATCCTTGGGTGAATTTTTAGTAATTTTTTGAAAATTTTCAATTTTTGATGAATAGAGATAAACATTGTTTTATTGTTTAAAACTGAAATTTTATTTAAATTATTAAATTTTTTATTTATTTTTATATAGAACTAGATACATAATAACTATATTGTTCCAAATTAATTCATTGGAGTTATTTTTTTAATATGATTAGATGTATAAAATTTTATTGAACTATTTAATGTCTTTTTCTCACCATCTAGGAACATTTTAAAATTTTCCTAAAACATATTTTTACCACTCTTGTGAATTGAAATTCAAAAATCCTAGAGACATATCTGAAATTACTGTGTAAATTTTTTTCAATGGGATGGAAATAATTTTTTTATGAATATTAACTTTGGAATTTTATTTACCATGCTTAAAAGTATATAAAGTAATTAAAGGTAAAAATGATATTATAATTATCCTAAAACATGTCTTAATTAGATTGGATAAGTGTTTTTAGACCAAAATAAACCTTAGGAAAAAATATGATCCTTTTTTATCCACCTGTATTTGAATAGGACATTAATTATATTTTATTTAATGAAATGATAAAAGTGTTAAATCTATATTTTATTAACTAAACCATTTTTAATATATATATATCCATAAGATAAATTAGACTATAAGTAATCATTATAAATGTAATTATATTTCCAGAATCATCATATTTTATTTATAATATTTGAACATTAAATATTTAAATTTATTTAGTAGGAAATAAAGATACATTATTTTCCTCATTAATGAAACTATCAAATAAATGATATTATAAATATTAAAATAAATGTAAATTGAAACTTTTGATGCCATCCACGATTTTTCTAGGTGAATATGACATGATAGAATTTATTCAATTAATTTTTTCGAAGTAATAAAGTTTTTATGACTTTCACAAAAACTAAATACATAATAGTGTCAAAATTGACATAAATGGGTTTTTAAAACAAATAATATTTTATTAAATGATATAATATTAATAAAAATATAAGGTTCATCCAAAGGACTTATATAATTTTATTTATGTAATTAATTATCCACATTAGATTCACTTAAAATTTTATAGTAATTTTATTAACCATGTAATATAAAAATACTAGAAGACTTGGTAAATATTAATTATTCAACTAAGGGTTGAATATAAAACATAAGGTTAATATGGTAACATAAAATTTTCTATAACCTATTTATTGATAGGATATCATCCCATACAGACCATAACCTATAAAGCAATCAATTTGGAGATATTATAAACCAGAAATGATCTTATTATAAAATAATTTTTCAAAATTTTTCGAAAGTTCCCCTCATCTCTTATATAAAAGGGTACTCCCCATTCTCTTAAATTCACACCACCAAAGCCATTTGGATCGCCCGAAACTACTCAAATATCCTCCCAACTAATATTAAAATATCTTTAGGTCTTATTATGATCATAAATCAATCTAAAGTATCCTTTTTTTCAAATCGAAATGAATCACCCGAAGAAGAGAAAATTATTTTATCACATCCTTCAAAGTTCTTTTCTTCTTCCACATCCTCTTTCATTGTTGTTTCCACACCAATATAATAAATCCAGTACCCTCTACATATTTTGATGCTGTTATAAATCTTATACAACCATATTTGTTATTCTATCCATCCTATGAATTAAAATGACAACAAACATGCATATGTACGACTTACTGTCTCCATGCCACGGTGTGGATTGTTATTCAGCACTTCATTATTTAAAAGGGTATAATAATGAATTTAATTGATAAATATATCATTTAAATGATTATTTATATATAATATAATATCAAATTAAACACTATTTCCCCATTAATATAATGATATTTTCACTTGTGCATACGTACGAATTACTGTATCCATGAGGCGATGAGATTCGTTTTAAATGAACGCCTTTCAAGAATTTTTATAAAAATATATATATAGACATATTATGAGGTATATGAATAATATTTATAGTAGAATAATATATATTTATGTAGAAAAATATATGTTATTTACTTTCTTCAATATTATACGTTAAGAAAACAGAAACAATGGTCATGCATAAGTACGAACTACCCTCTCCATGAACGTTGCTTCCATTTCATATATCTATGAATTATACATATTTATATTCTGAGTATATATGATATATAAAACATTTTTTTAATATTTAAAGTATGTAAATCATGATCTAGGTTGTATGATCAAGAATAAAAAGTTAAAATATGTATGATAAAGAAAATGATTATTACACAAAATGATACATTAACATGGAAAATATTATTAAAAGGGTTATATAGAGTAATAATTGAATAATATATGACATATTAAATATTATTATGGTTTTGGTATAATTCAATAACAAACTATGGTCATTATAGATGAGGTTAAACGTACTATCGACTATTGGAATGTACACGGTAAGGGTTAATTTATCAATCTCATTATTATCAGAGATTGGTTATGTTTAAGTATTTACTGTGAAATATTTACTATCCATGTCAATGTTTCAATAAAGATATTAAAAAATGGTTCTTTTAACAAAATCATTTACTAAAACATAATTTTAAATTTTTTAAATATTTATTCTTCAAAATCCTTTCCATTAATGTCCAATTTTTCAATGTATTTATTTATGTGGACATGAATGTTTTAAAATGTTATTTCCTTTTTAAAGATTATAAGTAGTATGGAACACTTTGATTCAAAAATATCTTTAAAATGTCTTCCTTTATAAATTTTTCATCTTTTAAATAATTTCATGTATAAGGGGTTTCTCTCTCAATGAATTTTACTGATTATTTTCTACTATGTCAACATCCTTTACTGGTTATTATTCTTGACTAAGTTTGATTTATTATAATACAACCTTTCATTTTTATTTAATGTGTTATGAAATGTTTTATTATGGATGTGGTATTTTTATACCATTCATGGTTTATAATTAATTTATTAACATTTTGTACGTTATTTTTAATACAAATGATTATGTTATGTTTCAACATATTTATATGAGAAATGAATTGGACATAGTAAGTGATAGGTGGGGCCCGATATAGTCCCTCGGTGCATCGTTAGGTCTCACGAGATAAATTAGTGTCTTGGAATGATGCCTTGACAAAAAATTTATTTATAGTCATAGAACGAGGCAATGAATATGTGGTTATGATGTCTGTCATTATGCATTCCCTCATTATGTAATTAGTTATTAAATGTGATAATCTGACTTGTAAAATATCAGTGTGCATGTTTATATAGTAATTTTTGATATATGTTTTCCATATTATATTCATGTTTATGTTTAAAAAGGTTGTTTTTAATTACCCATATTTCCTTAAAAGTTTATATGTTCTCCTAAATTATTTTCATTCTTGAGTAACTAATCTCACCCCTTTCATATGTTTTGTTTTCCCAGGATTCCTAGAAGTGTTTTATGATTGATATTATTGGTTAAGATTTGGGAATAATGGAGTTATCAAAGGATTATTTATGTTTGGTTTTATTTTTGAATGTGTACGGTATGTAATCTATTTTCCAAGACGGAAAAACTGATTGGTCATACGGGATGTGATTCTTTGTAATCATGAAAATGTATAAAAATAATACACCTGCTCTGGGCTTCTAGTGTTGGGGAATCATAGTTGGTATCAGAGGAAGATTAGAAATATCCTTACAAACTAGATTTAGAAAATACTCTTATCAGAGAACATTACCCTAAGATATACTTTTAGGATTATTATATATGAACATGCAAAATTTTAGTAATGTAAATAATATGTGGGTTCTTCAAAAAATACATCCATGACTAGATACGACTAGTGGATTTGGATTTGGATCAGATGTATCGAGGAGTGAAAACCCTGACAAGGAGTTTCTAGCATGATTCAAGGTCTCCTGGTACACGACAATGAGCCTTAATGAACACCTTGTTTAACATTCCTCGGGGATATTCATAGGATAATTAACATTTTCATTACAAAGAATTATGAAGTATTTGTGAGTAAATATGTATGAAAATAAACCATTTTTATGATTATGATATTATATGTGTGGAAATTTTCATTTAATGATAATAATTTCACCAACTTCTGGATTATAAAGAATGATATGATCCAACTTAGGGTTTTTCATCATTAAGAAATGGCACCCAGTAGAAGTAACGAGAACTCCAACAATACGCATGATCCAAAGAGTAAGAATGATCATATTTGTCATGGTATTAAGCCAACATTTATAATGGAAATAATCTCCCACATATGATTGTCCTATGAAATAATTTATCCTGATTTAATCAGATTAGTAATTAATTATCTATGTCCAATGGCATTGAAGGGGAGAAAGGGAAGAAGAGGATCGAAGAGAAAATGATGGATAATGAGAATAAAGGAATTAAGGATTTTCCCACATGTGATAATTGTGGAATGGATCGCCTTGGTAAATTCTTAAAGATAATGAGAGTTTTTTATATGTGTGAAAAAAGAGCACCATGTCCATGATTGCATGGTTAAGAAAAAAGTTACAAATGTACAATGCTTCATTTGAAAGGATTTGGGACACTTTAAGAATAAATGTCCCAATAATCAGAGTGTACCCATAATGATGCTATTATTTAATAATCATGTTATGATACTACCACAGATGAATAGGAATGATTGATGTTATTATGTTGTAATTAATTAAATATGTCATTTGAATGTTGTATCAATGATGTACTGGTTATATGAAATATAGAAATAAATAAGGATTGTACGACATTACTATTTTATAATGGATTTGAGATTATATGGTACTGTGAAATGTGACTCAATAATAGGTTAATTCTTTTAGAAAATATATGGATGAGAGACAGATAAACATTAATATGTCCCTAATATTGAGCAAGTGATTTTGGAATAAGAGATAATTTATTTGGATTAATTATATTGGATACTATTGACTAACATTGAAGTAGTTAATGGTATGTTTATTCCATTATTGTAGGAGATTCCAAAAAATTTAGATTTAGGGAGTATATACAATATTATATGTTTATAGAAGGAATAAGAAAGTACATGCCAATTCAAATAACGTTTTATCGTAATTGAGGTTGTTATAATGTTTTAATAGAATACATGATGAAGTTTTTTAAATGTTGATATGTGATAAAATATCTCATCATTATGTTATGTTAACCTTCCTTATAAATTTTTGTATTGTGAGTTTGGACTCATGTTTTTTAGACAAGTATAAAGGTTCTAATAGATTATGTTGAACACTTGACATTTTGTTTGATTTTAAAGTATGATTTATTGTTTACTTGGACCTAACCTTTTGGATTTCAGTAAACATTAAGAGGATTAAAGGTAATAATTGTAGACCTTATGATTTAAAAAATGTGATTCAGGCCTAAAAAATCATTTTTGATCATTCATTTCATAGTGTAAGGGATGATGTGAAAATAGATCGAAGCATGACCAAATGATGAGAATATAATTATGATAGGTAATGAAATAAACTGTGTTTTCTTGATTTCTTATCTAGATAGTAAATTATTCCATCCCCTTAAAAAAATATTTTCTAACCAATATCTGTTATCCTATTAACTTATGTTTTGTTGAATTGATGAAACTTCAAATAATAAAATATTTATGGCATTGAGACCCTCAATTTAACATTTATTATTCACTTTTTTTGAATGATGAATTTAATCACTCACTATAAATATTTATGTTTTTCCTAAAATTCTATGTATATAATTTCCACCAATGTTAGTCTATTCCAACCCCTAATTTGGTAGTGACATTTTCATTTCCTTCTCCCTATTATTAATGTTAAATTTTAGTAACCCTATTTCTGATGTGGGGTTTCCAAAAAGATATTTTCAATTTTAAACCTTTAATTTTTGAAGAATATTTTAAAGGAATGAGATCACAATTTATTGAAATAGGGGAGAATGTAACACCCCATGATTTTATATTACATTGTCTCTTTAAAGTAATTCAATAGTTTGCACCGCACACAACACCGAGTTCGAGTGCACCACGACAAACCAATCTAGCCATTCAAAAAGCAGTTATGAATATTATTAACATGAATTTGAATTTTATATACTCCATATAATTTTTACATCCATAATATGATATAATATAAGAACAAATTAAAATTTTTAGATAAAAGATGTATTTCTCAAAAAATAAATTTTTACAAAGGTTTTAATTGAAAACCCTTTTTAAACCCAATATTTGACAATTTTATGTATTTAATTTGACCAAATATACTTCTTATTTATAAGATGGAAATTAAAATATAGTTTAGATATATTTTTTTTACTTTTTTGAAAACTTACATGTTTTGATGAGTAGTGAAAAAAATAAATTTTAATTGAAAACAACTTTTTAATCGAAATAATATATAGTGATAAATTATGAATTTTAGTGGTTTTAAATTTTAATTAGATTATATTTTTACCATTTAAGATAGTTTAAGTTATTTTATGTAGTTTTAATTTAAAACTAGGCATAAACACAATTCTATCTTTTGATGGTTTTTACTTTATAAAAGCCCTCTTTCTAATTTTGACAATGGGAATTAATATTAAATTAATTAATTCAACATATATTATTTAAAATTGGTAAAATATATATCATTTTTGAATTTAATATTTAAAAATTATATTAGTCTGATTTTTGGCCTTTTTCTGAAAACATTCAATTCTTGATGAATAGTGAAAACACAACATTATTGTTTAAAACTGACTTTTAATTTAAATAGTTATTATTTTTAATTATTTTAATGTTAAATTAGATAAATAATACCTATATTAGTATTTTTTTAATTCATTTGGTTCCTTTTATAATAATATTATATGTATAAAAGTTATTTAACTATTTAACATCTTTTACCAACCTTCTTGCCACATTTGCAAATTTTCATAAAACATAATATTACTAGTTATATGAAATGAAAATCAAAAATCTGAGAGACAAGGTTGATATCTGTATGTAAAATGTGCTTCAATAAGATTAAAATAATTTTCTGGTATATAGTAGCTTTTGAATTTTATTTACCACTATTAAAATAAAATAGGGAAATTAAAGCTAAAAATGCTTTTATAATTACCCTAACACATGTATTAATTCTATTGGTTAAGGGTTTTCTATCCAAAATCTACCCTAGTACACAAAATGATCTTTTTTATCCATATGGATAAGATTTGGAGATTTATTATATTTTATTTATAAGGATATTAAAAGTGTTAAATTAATGTTTCATTAACTAAACCATTATTAATATAGATTTATATATAAGATAAATTTGACTATAAATATTCATTAGAAATATAAATTTTTTTCAAACATCATGGAATTTTAATTATAATTTTTAGACATTAAATAATTACATTTATTAATGACACAACAATGATGGAATGTTTTATTTATTAATAAAAGAATAAAATAAATGATATTATAAATAATAAAATAAATGTAAATTTAAAATTTTGATACCATAAACTATTTTTCAAGGTGAATATGAGATGTTAGGTATGATTAAATGTAATTTTTGTATTCAATTTTCTAGGAATTTCACTAAAACAAGTTACTAAATAGTGTCAAAATTGGCATAAAAGAGTTATAAAAAATATTATTTTATTAAGTGAAATAATATTCCTAAAAAACTAATGTTTGGCCAAATGACTTAAATAAAGTTAGATATATTATTACTGAACCACATGAGGTTTTCTTGGAATTTTATAGTATGCTTATAAAGCATGTAATAAAAAAAATACACGAACACATGGTAAATGTTAAACCACTTAACTAAGGGTTAAATATAAAATATAAGGTTAATATGGTGACTTAAACATGTCTAAAACCTATTTTTTGAACGAATGTAGACACATACCCACCTTATCCTCGAAATAAATCCATTTTGGGCAATTGGAAACCAAAAATGATTTTATAATAAAATAATATTTCACGCTTTTACTAATGTTCCCCTCACATCTCTTACAAAAGGGTACTTCACCTTATATTAAATTTACACATACAAGGCCATTTTTCTTGTCCAACCTATGATAAAATATTCTACCAACTACCCTCACTTAAACATATAAGACTTTAATTGATCATAAATCCAACCTATGGAGCCCTTTTGATCAAATCCACAGGAATCGCCCAAAGTAGAGGTAATTATTTCATCACCTCTTTCAAAGTTATTTTCTTCTTACACATCCCATTTCATTGTTTTTTCATACGAAAATAATAAATACAGTACCATCTACATATGTTTATTTCCTTATAAATTTGAGACAAACATATTCATTATTCTATTCATCCTACGAATGACAAAGTCACCTAACATGCATATGTACGGCCTGCTGTCTCCACATCGTTGTGTAGATTGTTATTCAACACTTCATTATTTGGATGGGTAAATAATGAGTATAATTTATAAATATAACATATTAATGATTTTTTATATATATTATAACATTAAATTAAACATAGTTTCACCATCAATAGAATAATTTTATCACACACACGTATGTACAACTTACCGTCTCCACATATTGATGAGATTAATCATCAATGATCACCCTTCAAGAAATTTTATAAAAATATATGTTGACTAATTATGAGATATATAAATAATATTTATACAAGAATAATATATATTTATGTAGATAAATATATGTTTTTTACTTTCTTCTATGCTATATGATAAGAAAATTGAAATAGCATTCATCCTTACATACGAACTACAATCTCCAGGAATGATGTTTCCATTTCATATATCTACCTATTATACGTATTTATATTCAGAATATATATGATATATAAACCATGTTTTATAATCATTAAGTATTCATATCATTATCCAAGTTATACAATCGTGAATAAAAATTTAAAATACGTACGATAATGAAAACAATTATTACCCTAAATGTTACATTATCATTGAAATTATTATTAAATGGGTTGTATAAATTTATAAATGAATCATATATTTTATAATAAATATTAATATGGTTTTAGTATATTTTAATAACATACTATGTTCATTATACAAGAGGTTAAACGTCCCATTGACTAAGGGAAAGTACAAGGTAAGGGTAAATTTCTCAATCTCATTACTCTCTGAGGGTGTATATGTGTTAGTATATACTAGGACTTATTTACTATCCCTGTCCATGATTCATAATAGATTTCTAAAAATTATTCTTTTAACGTACCCTTTATCAAAAACATCAATTAAATTTTTTTAAATATTTATTCTTCTAAATCATTCTCATTAATGTCCATGTTTTCAATATGGGTTAAGGGAATTATTTTTATGGACATGAATGTTTTAAAATGATAATTAAATTCAAAAGATTCATAGTGGAATGGGATATGTTTATTCAAAAATAGGTTTTAAATGTTTTCATTTTAAAATTGTGCGCCTTTTTAATTATTTCATGAAAATGGGTATTTCTATCAATGAGTTTTAATGATCGTTTTCAACTATGTAAACATTATTTACTAGCTAATATTCTTAATTAATGATGATTTATTTTAGTATAATATAACATATTTAATTGAATGAGTTTTGAAATATTTTACTATATAAGTTCTATTTTTATACCTTTCATGTTTTATAGTTAAAGTATTGATATTTTGTATGCATGTTTTAATATGAATTTTTATGTTACGTTTCAACATTTTCAAATGAGGAATGAATTGGTCTAAGTAAGTGACAGGGATGGCCAACTATAACCCCTTGATGCATCGGTAAGTCTCATTAGACTAACTAGTGTCTTGGAACAAGGCAGTTACAAAAGTTTTTTTAGTTTGGGAATGACTCATTGACTTATGATGTCTGGCAATATACATTCCCCGATTATGAAATAAGTTATTACATTTGATTATTTGACTAGTTTAATATCCATGTGTATGTTTATATGGTAATGTTTGACTTATTTTTTCCATATTATGTTCATGTTTATGTTCAAATAGGATGTTTTTTTATTACACATCTTGCATTAAAAGATTATAGCTTTTGCAAAATTATTTACCCTTACTGAGTATCTCAACTCACCCCTTTATTATATTTTTCTCAAGGACTCCACGAAGTGTATTATGATTGATATTCTAGGTTAATCTAGGGGAATATTTTCATTCAAAAAGGATTATTTAAGTTATGTTTAATTTTAAAATGTGTAATGTAACGTTCATATATGAAATCTATTTTCCAAGGCAGCTAAAATGATTGGTCCTACAAGAATTGGTTCTTTAAAATCATACCAATGTATTAAATAATGCACTGGCTTCAAGATTTTGGGGTTGGGGCATTAAAAATTTAACCATTGATTTAAACATCTAGGGATCTCATTATTTTTATTCTAATGTGATCAATTTTCTAAGTCCACTTCGCATAACACAATCATGAGAACCATTTTCTTGAAACCATCACATGACTAATATGTCCTAAAGTGTCATTATCTATTCGGTGAATTAAACGATAGTATCATATTTGGGTATTCAGGATAACATTGGTCATGAAAATATCTAGTATTTATCTTAGGATATTCATTTATAGTCAGAAAATGTCCCATACTTTTTGATATGTTTGAACTACATATGTTCATGAGCTCCCTTTTCATTGAATATATTATTATATCATGAGATATTATATGGTCCACCAAATTTATGAGTCATATAACAGGACACATGGTCACAAACACCTATAAGGGATTCTAGTTTAATTTTATTATATCAAATAATTATAGTTATGTTTATCACATTGGTATGGTTCCTATACACCTATTTTATAAGATTCATGTTATGGTGAAAATGTCATTTATTTTTCAAATTCATTTTTATGTGTGTTACTAGAGATGCTAATTATCGAGAATCACAATGTGAAAACTAAGTACATTTGTTTCTATAACAAATTGGTTTTCCAGTGGACTATTCCGAATAAACATTGAAACTACCAGAAAGAGTACATTTATATTGAACCAACCTCTTAGGTGAAAATCTCATTCCTTTTACTCACTAAAATTATGATTCTAGATGAAAATTATTTAATCTTGACCAAATTTAAATGAAAATTTTGGAGGATAGTCAATTATATGTCGCATCATTCCAGGGTATGTCATAGAGATTTATTAGTTACTCTATTTATTTTAATTTTATTCATATTTATAAACATAATATTAATCAATTTTACTCAGAATTAATCATATAATTTAAATAACCCCAAAAAGAATATTTATTCTAAAGTGGGATTTGTACCCGAGTGGTAACATTTTAGATGAATGGGCATGACTATTATATATTAGGAATAGATAAACAAAATTATGTAATAAATTTCATGCTATCCATATTTATTATGTCACATGGATATCTCAGTCCATCATGTAACATAAATTGGAACTCCTCATATACTATATTAGTCACCAATGTCTTGACTCCGACTTGTTTAATTTAACCCATGGGATGGTAAGGATCAACCTATGGGATATAAAGAAACTATAGGTAATACCTCCTCTTAGTGAGATTTATAATGAATTTCTTCCAACTATGGATGTTGTGGATGACCCCAAACAAAACCCATCATTGTTATGGGATATGTTTACCATTTCTAATGATTAGTTGAAGGAGTTAAATGTATAATTGATCATTTATTTCATGGATGGGATCAAAAACATCGATTATCATAGAGGTATATGGGGAACTAAAATACACCCTTAGCGATGTCCTTCCCAATAAGTTCAAAATTGGGTGATATCTTATTTTATAGTCTGTAGTGGGGATGTACACCTCATGGAGACATTGGGTGAGACTAGAGGAATCTCCACACATAAAGTTATTGGGTTATTCCATCATGTTTGTAAATTGATGTATTTTCCTAGTTCATAATTCATTATCGTGCATTCTAGTCCACACATTGGTGATGGTAACACAATTTAATGAAATGTGACCCCTCATTATAGTTGTATCATCAATTTATTTCCTTTACCAACAACTTATCTATAATCCACTTTGTAATTTAACATACCAAATTTTTGGATCTTCTCAATTTTATTTTTTTGGGATAGGGGATACTTATAGAAGTTAAATGTATGTAAATACTACCAAAAATTCCCAAGACATGTTCCATACAAGGAAACTAAATATTCATAGGGGTATGAAGATCTCATTAGGAATAAATGAGGCTACTGATATTCTGATCATGAATGTTCATTTCAATTTCATACCATATCCTTCACCCCATGGTATGATTACTATCAATAGTGGTGATTCCATTTCCCAAAGATTGTAAAATGTATAACAAAAGGATCTGGTTCTTATAAATAACATATATGAACAAATCATCTACATTTCATATATCCCCTAACAGTATTCTCTTCAGTTTTTTTCAACTCAATGGGCTTCTCCTTACAAAATATAATGTAATCTTGGTGAGTGACATTGTGGAATTATTATGAAATTTTAGATTACATTGCCTCCTGATGTTAAAAATGATGAAAATGTTCTCTTACCTTCATATTTCCCTATCTTGATGTCTCATGAATATGTTGAACCACGGTTGAAATATTACCCTTTCATAAAACAAAATTGAAATGTTCATAAACAATTTATGTGCTATGGTTATCTATGTCCCTTATTCATTATAGTGTTATAGTAGATTTAGGACATGCGGATTCCACATGGAAAAAACTCTTGCCATAGAAAAATTTGTTTCATTAATAGAACATGGTTTGTTTAAAATTCACACCTTTTTTTAAAAATGGTAGATTCTTCACTAGTTGGTAGATAAACACATAAGATTTATTTCCTTCCATCCTTATTAACTCAAGAAAATATTTATTTCAATATATTTGACACTTTACCATATTCCAACATCCATTCATCTCTCCATTGTGGTCATTGATGAGATCACAGAGATATTTATACCCCAAAATCTCTTTTGGAAGAAAATATATTACCTCTTTATAGATAATACCTTTATGAAAATTTTTGGGAAGGGGGAATTCCTTTTATAGAGCATTAATGATTTGGGAGACATCGGGATTATCATTTTCCCTTTGAATGATATCATGCAAAATTTTATGAAGTATGATAATCAATTTGAAAGTAATGAGAGGTGATTTTGTAGTTTTTATATCATGACTCCATTATTGGAATTAATAATGGATTATTCAGATGTTATTTAATAGATACAATATAAATCTTCTCATCTATAACCAAGTATTGATTATTTGAATTCATATATATAATAACTTGATGCAGTCATAGTTTATGAAATGTCCTGTATTTTGAGTTCATTATCATTATTAGTGATACCTCATATATGATATGAGTATTTATCCACTTTTATTTTGACTATTCATCCTAAAGATACATAAGAGTAAATAGAGAGTATAAAAATACATCACATAATTGAAACCACCCACTAGACTATGTATGATTTAAAAAACCCAACTGGTCATATTTTATTGGGGTGTAGGGGTGAATAGTTTTCTAATCGAGGCATTGGGAGACTCCATAATGCTATGACTCCACTCTTATATAGCACATTATCAGTGAATAAAATCATATATAATATGTATGATATTTTATGGATTTCAATAATTCTACATTATCATTAAATTTCATTTATTGTATATCATATATAATTTGAATGATTTCAATTATTTTTAGAATAAACAGAAAACAAAAATATTGTACTCAAATGTGAAAATCATAATAAACCATCATCAATAACTATACATGATTTATTAATGACTTAAGAATCCAAATTGACATAATTTTTATCGTATTTATAGTATTACATTATATAAAATTAAAATTTTATGAAAAAAAATATATTAGAGGGAGAGAATGTATGTGCACTAAGGTTATCCTAAGTTAGAGTAATTCAAGAGAACTCCATGGATTTATATAGATAGATATTGACTCTATAAACTATTGTATCACCTTTTATATTTCTGAAAAAAAAATTCTATGTTTCTTATAGAAAAATATTAGAATTCTTGGGCATGAATTATTCTCAAGATGCCCTTTATTGGTTTTAATCTTGAATGTTTTTTCCTGTTCTATTTATTAATTTCCCTGTATTTCCTCGATCACACATTCTATATGTATAGTGAGAATGGTCAAAAAAATTCACAAGGTTTTATTTAGGTATTTCAAACCTAGAATGTATGTTGTCTCATTTGATTTAATTTTTTTTACTTCTAAATTTGACTTATCATATACAAAAAGTTTCGATCAAACATCTTGGGCCTTTTGTTATTTTACATTGTCTTCTTCTATCTCAAACAATTTTTTGTTGTATTTTATGATATATTCTATTTGAAATATATTGTTATAGATTAGGTTCATCTATCTTGGACCATATAATTATTTTAGTTAAATATGTGTATATATTAAGGTTTTGGTGACCTTTCTTCCTCGCTATGATTTTGAAGATTGAGTATCCATCATGAGATATAATATCCATTATTTTTTATGGATATATATAAGAATTAATGTTTATAATAGTGTCTGATACCAAACCATATTGTAGTAATTATATAATGTGGATATCCAAGATGGTTTATAGAACCCTAAATCCATAAATTAATAGTTATTTGTAGATGGTAAAATGTTATGAATAATAACACAAATAGATATATAAAATATGGAATGTATAACTCATAAACTAAATCATTAAAATTATGAATATGAAAAGGGAATGACGTGTTAGAGAATATCACAAAAAACACAATGTTTTTGGGATCTTGTGAAATGTTTTTTGGGATCATGATGATAAAATATTCTTTCACGTATGAAGGTTAATATATATAGTATTAAGATAAAGGACTATATGATTACCCCAATTGGTTGTACATGTACGGTCATGCAGACAGTTATCAACTCCTTTTCTAAAGTCTGTGAATGATTTTTTAGGATATAATGATTCTATAATGAAGTGGGATATATTGGGTAGATTTATTCGTGAAATTTTATGAAACCCTAAGTAATGTTATTTAATTTTTGGGAATAATGGTCCCTATGTGGTATGATTTCTGTAAAAATGGTGCATGCTATCAAAATGTTCAATATTGGAATATTGCATTCCTTCTTTGATAATGGTTATGATAGACATTTGGAGATTTTTGAGCATTTAAAATCCAACCAAATATTTTGATTATAGGGATTGTAAGTCATGGTCTTGGAATTCATGAGTCAATAGAAAATAGGGAATTTTTTATTTTGGTTTACTATCACTAATTTTGGAGTCCAATATATCACACAACTTGGACAATAAATCATGGATTTTTGGGGAATCATTTAATTGGGACAAAATAAACTCACTAATCCCAAGATCCATTAAAAATAATTAATCACAAACAAATAATTGGGAGTCCCATTTGAAGTAGTTAGTATCGGTTATCCATAGAATACATGGATTAAACATGAGAAATTACATGGAATTATAGGGTTTTAGGTGAGGGGTATAATCTCAATGAAATTGTGAATTATGACACTAACTTCGATGAAATGAAATTTATTTGTCAAAGATGTAATATTCAAGATGTTTTTTGGAATCATAGAATCCATATATCCACATAGTGAACATGTTTTCATGGTCTCATGATGTAAAAATTCATTTCCAGAACATTTTCCTATACTATATGGGTCTAGTGAGAAATCCTAGTCTTTTAATAGTTCTAGAAGGTGGGTCATTCATGTTTTATTAATTTATAATTTAAAATGAAACTTTTTCAGGAACTATAGAAATATAGAGTTTAGTATGAAGAGACTGGTATTTTTATTAGACAACCCTTTTGGTTTTTTCATCTTCACTTTGTTTTAATTATCTATCGTTAAAATTTAAGGGTCATGTCATTTGGTCTATGAAAATCTATTATTTATGTTTATATGTCTATAATATAATTGGAAGAAATTTATGGTCATGATACATGTATGCCTAATTTTATGAGAGTGTAACAAATCAGACTAATAGGATTCCAATGGTCATAAGTACTTTGAATCCCGCTCAATAATTGGAAGAGAATGTTGTAAAACATGGACCAAGTGTGTCAAATCATGTAAGAGAATATATTAAAATACTTTCAATGATAATCATTAATCATAATATAGTGATAAGATCCACTATGTCGATTCTAAGGAAAACAATAGTCAAAATACCTTTTTAAAGGGGTTGAAACAGATGGTTAACAGTTGATATATTATACGATGGAGCCAGGGGTAGACCTTCACATTCAAAAAATGTGTCTCATGATATCAAGTATCCTTTAAAATGATCCATATATGGTTTTTAGAAATTTAATAATCAAAATATGTGATGTATGGTTTATAAATTATGGTAAATGGAAAGATGATACAAGCGACCTGAACATTAGTTGACCATGTTCAATCCCTTACAGTCCTTTGACAAAAAGCAGTTCTGGAAAATAGTCATAATTGTATACTTCCATATACTATAGATACATCTATCATTCATTTTAACAGAATGTTATAAGGATTTAATCCTTATAGTTTTACATAATATGGTAAGGGTATTGGAACCGACATAAAATATTGAATGATACCCATAAAAATTATTGTCAAAGGTCTAAGGTGCCTAGATGGGAGAATAATTTTGTATCCCTACATTTAATTACTATTTTGTAGCCATATTATGAATGAATTATTTTGTAGATATAACTAATTCCCAAACAATCTCTAGGATGATCAAATTCAAATAAAGGAAAATGATTCTTTATAAATCTACCCTAACTAAGAATAGGCTTGTGTATTTGTTATGGTCAGAATTATTAAGGTTCCCTATATATTTTAAAGGGTTGTAATCATTCCATTGTATATTAATTTATTGAGTTCCTTTTTTATAAATCATAATCATAATAATGGGAGAGTGGCATGATTATTTATTCCCTTACCGAATCAAAAAATCATGGTCATCTTAGGTATCGTCTTCAAATATCAAGATTATATATAGGAAGAGATGTATTCTATATTTCATTCTTACATGGATGTGAATGAATCATCCCTAACATTGATTCATGGACAAGACAACCCACGGAATGAAATTTATGTTATAGTGGAAAAGAAAATATGTCATGTAGTTTAACCCTATGTTAATATTTTGTCACCATGACATTTAATGTCATGAAACATGGATGATATCATCCCATTTTATTTCTCAGTAGTGGGATATATCTCTTGGTGGAATTACTAGCTCAGGGTAATTGGGTCCTCACAAAAGATGCATAACATGAGATAATGGGGGAAAATATTATGATATAATAATCATCTTCGATATTGTGTATGATTCATATATGTGAAAAATCAAGAGTATCAATGTTTTCATGAAATTTTAGGTTATGGGATGTTTAAATAATGTCCCAAAAATTTCTTCACTAACTAGAGGTGGAGGTTAGAGGGTACATGACAACCATTATTATTGGTGGAATCCCATATTCACGTAGTCAGGACAATAAATATGATGTATAAGGGTTTGAACACATATTGGACAAAAAACTAAATATTATCAAGATATTACGCTTTGAGTTATTAGGAATTTCATCCCAATGGAGCTCCTATGGATTCGGTTGTCCCTTTTACCAATTTTATATTTGGAGAACAAGGTGAAGGGTAGGAAACAGTCAACGGGGTTCCATGAGAAGAATATTTACTAGGTGAATTGGATAGTATCAGCTAAGATATTTATTATATGAAGTTATCCAATAGAAAAAAATAAGATTCAAGAAGTATTTGGGCACCATAAAGGCAACGAATGTCTGTATTAAACACATTTTATGATGAAGGGATAAGACAAGAAATTCTTGAATATATAATAAATATAGAGGATTATATATTCTATGTGGAGACTACTTTTCATTCATTTTATCATCATGAAACATGGATTTTTTCAGGTTGTTTAAAATAATAGGACTAGGATGTGGTTCCCTATAATTTAATTGAATGAGACTCAATTAAACTAGCCATATTGACATTACATGTTCACTAATCTCACATTGGTTATGTTGGGGGTGAGAGACATGAGACATTTTGACAGTCAATTTAGCTATAAGAGAGTTCTTGAAAAGGATTATGTAGGGAACAAAAATTATGATATGGGAATGAATCCTTAAATAAACATGGTTCACATTGTTAGATATTTCACGGTGACGAAAAATAATGGATGTGCCTGAAATAGAGTATCTATGTTTCAAAACAAATATCATTGTATGAGAATCAAATCACTTGTAGTAATATGGAATAAATATACATTAATATATATATTGTAATCTTGTATAGGGAAGTGGTATTTAATCATTATTATACTACTAGATTAATGACTGAATACACAAGTATAACTACATTTATTTTTGGAAACATTATTCAATCCATGCATACATGTGATATAAATATTGTGGAGTTTATAGTCATGCTACCGGGACATGGAATTTGAAGGCCTTAAACACATATCTATTTTCGATCCCTCGGGGATGTGTGAAACAATAGATGACATTTATCATTTCATTAGATGAACAAATGGGTGTCCAAATGGATTTTTAATCCCAATTAATTTATTCCTTCATAATATATCCATGAACCAAAATGGAAATCTAACATGAATTGGTGTCATAATATTTCATTGAAAATGAAAATGTTGAATATATCTTTAATAATGAGATTATCTATATCATCTAGGATATTTGTGTTATGGGATGTTTGATTCATATTCAAATAATGTCTGAGTCAATGGATTGTGGATATTGGTGTGTATGGTTCAACCATTAGTAGGGGAGAAATTTCATATTACACATTGTTTGGACACTAATACTTGGAATTATGGGGGCATCTGCACTTTTACCAGAACATCAACTTGGTGCATGCACTTTGGAAATCAATTATCCAAGATTATGTCCTAGTGGTCACCCTTTTTATTAACCAATCCATGTTACTAATTTTCTATATGTCAGATCCTGAGATTGAGAACCCATTGTCTTTGGCGTTCCAAGAGATGGATATCATGTTGATTAATATGTTGGTATCAAATAATATATGCAAGATATGACATTTCTTTATGGAGAACAGAATATTCATTAAGGGATTTAGAATCCAAAAGGATATACCAACATGCATTAAACAAATAATGAAGAGAAGGTGTAAAATTTTATTCTTCAATACACATTATTCAGGGGGATGATTAGTTTGGAATATAGACCTCTAGATGTGAAAATGATTATCATGTGTCTAGGAAGTTGTCATGCACATCAACATCATTTGTCTGAGATTTTATCATATATCTTACTGTCTTTTGGCTATAATGTTTTCTTGTAGTTTAATGTTATCTGAACAAGACATAATCTTGCTATTTAACATCTTCCGGCCAAGGAATTGTTGTGTTTTGTAATGTTAGTATACAACATTGTTGTTGTGTAGTGTTTCATCATAAAAAATAGATTTTATAATAAATTTTATCATCATTTCAGTTATATATAACTCAATATTCACAACCATTATCAATCAAAAAATCATGATTCAATTTCAAGGTTCCCTAATCTCAAATGGTTCATCCGATGTGTGTGAATAAAATGCTAAAATGGGAAGTCGATTATGATGACTGAATGTGAAAGGCATGTAGCGATTGAGGTTGAACATAATTTAATATTGACTAGATGATTTATATGGATTGGAATCCCATGGAGGGAAATGATTGGGAGAGACGAAAACTCACGGATGGGCCTAGAATGGACGATCTTGATGTCACTATGTATCATGTGATAGAACTAATCAAGCGACCCATATTTAAAAGTTATAAAATTACCATCAAATAATGAGTTTATGTGTTTGGAGAGTGTAATTTATTATATTACAGGTGGGATTGAGATTTTGGATCTAGGTGTTACAATGTATCTTCCTATAACATGATTATATTTCCATGTAGTTCTGATATTTTTACCAGCATAGATCTAACCCACATGTAGGGTGCAGTGCATTTTAATATATTTTGTGTCTAGGACCCAATTTTACATCTGGTATCAATACATATCCTATATTAATTATGAATAATCCCACACATAGTTCATTAAGCGAAAATTCTTGGGGCAGTTCTGATCAATTCAAATAGAGGGAATACCTTTCCATTAATATTGTGACTTCACATAGGATTTGGGATCATGGAATCACTCTATATCCTATGGAAATTTTTATAATGTCACACATGTTTCTTCAATAGAGACTTTCCTTTGTATATATGATCTATACATATAGAGGGGTATTTGTTTCCATTTTTTATACGGTGGATGTACACATGATTTCAGATATAGGAATCACTACATATCTTGCTGAAATAGTAATCAATATACACAATGTCCTTAAATGGAAGTCTCTCTACAATGTTATGATACACAAGTAGTGGGTATCATTCTTTTAAATTTATATTTCATTGGGACATTGGATTGGAGATATGAGTGTCATTACATATCATGTGTAGACATTATTCATGGCACATGAATTTCATGAATTAAAACTTTATTCATAGTTTTAACATAAACTCATTTCAGATACATATTTAAATCATAGCTGGCCTAAGGATTTGAGATCCGGGAGTTATGAAACATATTATATCAATAAAGAATCAATCTAAAAATAGTTGTTAAAAATTGAATATTCGTTAATCTTTATGGACCATATTTTTATAAGAGATTTTTTTATCTATATTTCAGATTGACCCCTTATTGGAGATCTTGGAATCACTTCATATATTTTGTAAAAAGGAATCATGACACACATAGTTATTGTATAAAAATTCATTATGAATGAAAGACCCATACACATGGAGAGTACATTTTTACACTGTGACTAACCCTATGATAGAAGATTTGTTTTTCAATTTTTATCCTATAATAAATTGAATTGATCAAAATTTAGATTTTGAGAAAGAAAAATCATGGATCAAGTCATAACTATACATATAAAGGTGGAGTTTTATGAATTTATATTATAGATGGAACTTGGAATATAGATTCAAGAAAAACAATATATATTTTAGAAACATTAATCAATCCAAACAATGTTCTTTTTGGAATATTCCCTTCATAGGTAACACTATGGGAAAAATGTCCTTTTACGACAGGTTATTTGGGGCGGGAATAGATCCCATCACCAATTGTCCATCGAAAAGGTTATTAACAATGGGGACATCATCTCATGGAAAATAAATAGTTATTTGTGATAGGAAATGGGGTCCCTTCTCAAAAGTTTTGGCATGGTTTGCCATGGTTTGTGCGCCAAACTGCGGGATGGGTATTTGTGACGGGGAGGCACCCCCCGTTGCAAATAACCGGCGATGGTAAATACTAATTGCAACACTATCTGCCCCTATCGTAAAAAAAAATTTGTTGGAATGTAACTATATTTTATGGGACCCAATGCAAAACCCCTTTTCACCGCTGATAGTAATTAATGTGGCTGAAGATATTTGTGACAGGTCCCGTCGTAAATAATCTAACTCATATACCCCCATCCATTTTTTCCTTCTTCCTCTCTATTCCCACTTTCAGTCTCTCTATCTAAACCCTAATTTTAGTGTCAAATTTCACTCAGTTCTATTTTTTTCAAAAAGATTTTGAAGTCGTCTACACATATAAGATATCAAGTTTAAAGGTATTTATGTTTTATTTAATTTATTATTTATTTCAATTTTTTACACTAATTTTTGTTATTGTTAAGTAGTTATAATTAAATTTAATTTAATTTTTTTATCAGTATTTATTTATAGTAATAAATTGTATTTTTAGTGATAATTATTAATAATTAGTGGAAATTAGGAATTATAAATGATAATTAGTAATGAATATAAATAATTAGCAGTAATTAGTATTTAGTACCGGTAATTAGCAGTAATTAATAATAATTAATACTAATTAGTAATAATTAGCGGTAATTATTAATTATTAGGAATAAATAGTAATAATTTGTAAAAAAATAGTAAAGATACTAATATTTCATAATCGCTAGTAACAATTACTAATAATTAGTAATAATTACTATTAAACAGTAATAATTACTATTATATAGTAATAATTACTAATAATTATTACAAAATAGTAAAATTTAGTAAAAACTAGTAACAAATACTAATAATTATTAAAAAATACTAATAATTATTAACAAATACTAAGAATTAGTAACAAATAATAATAATACGTAATAATTAGTTATAATTAGATATAATTATAATTAATTAGTAAAAATTACAATTAACTATTAATAATTAGAAATAATTTTTAATAATTTTCAATAATTAGTAATAATTATAAAAAATATGTAATATTAGCAATAATTACTAATAATTATAAATAATGACTAATAATTACAAATAATTACTAATAATTAACAATAAATAATAATAATTAGGAATAATTTCATAAATTACTAATAATTAGCAATAATATGAAATAATTAGCAATAATTAGTTATAATTAGTAATAAATAGTAAAAATTAGAAATCAATAGTAATAAATAGAAATAAATAGTAAAAATTAGAAATCAATAGTAATAACTAGCATTAAATATTATTAATTAGTAATAAATGGTACTAATTAGCAATAAATAGCAATACATACTAAAAATTAGTAATAAAAACTAATAATTACTAATAAATAATAATAATTAGTGATAAATACTAATAATTCTTTTTAAATACTAATAATTTGTAATAATTATTAATAATTAGTAATAATTAGAATTAATTACTTGAAATTAGAAATAATTAGTAAAATTAGTAGTAATTAGTAGTAATTAGTAATAAATAGTAATAATTAATAAAAATTTGGATGAAATAGTAATAATTAGGGACAAATAGTAATAATTAGGCATAATTACTAATAATTAGCAATTAATAGTTTTAGTTAACAAAAAATAGTAATAATTATCAATAAATAGTGATAATTGGTAATAAATAGTAATAATTAATAATCATCGGTAATAATTTGCAAAAAAATAATAATAATTGTCAATAATTATTAATAATTAGGAATAAATAGAAATAATTAGCAATAATTAGTAATAATTTAGAATAAATAGTAAAAAGTAGTAATAATTAGTAAAAATTAGTAATTAATAGTATCATGTAGTAATATGTAATAATAAATAGTAATAAATAATAATAAATAGTAACAAGTAGTAATTATTAATAATAATTAGTAATAAATTGTAATAATTAGTAATAATTTGTTATTATTAGTAATAATTATGATTAATTAGGATTAATTAGGATCAAATGATAATAATTATTAGTAATTAGTAATAAATTGTAGTAAATAGTAATAATTAGGATTATTTAGTAATAATTACTTTTAAATATGTATTAATTATCAATAATTTGGATTAACTAGAAATAATTAGAATAAATTAGCAGTAGTTAGACATAGTCATTAATGATTAGTATTAATCGGTAATAATAATAATTAGCAATAATTAGTAACAAATAGTAATAATTAGAAATAAATATGCATAAATAGTAATAATTAGTAATAAATAGTAACTCTTAATACTAATCGATTAATGTAATTAGGAAATTAATAATAGATGCATATGATGATCATGAAATGGTGAGTAATTACTACATTTTTAATTATTTTTGACACCATTTTATCTACAATTTGAATGTTAACATCCTTATTATTTTTATCTAAAACTTAATTGTTATTTTCACATATCTTTTGGGAAGTCATGTTTTATTTTCAAATATCTAAAACACCCAAAAAAATAATAAAATGATTCCTTCTATCATTGTTGCAACATTTTCCATATTCATTTTCATTCTTAGCATAATTGTTTCCATTACATATTTATTTAATGTTGTTGACTGAAAAACCATTCTCATTTTTGAAGGACGTGCGATCAAAAGAAAATTGTGGTCCTACTGTGGAGAATTCTCATGATATAATGGGAACATTAGCTTATTATTCTCATTTGACATTCAACAATAGGAAAAAAAATCGGTTAAAAAATTGAGTTAATATGTTGTGTCAGCAGTTCGTCATATAATAAAAAAGGAAATGCAGTTGCATTGGCAGTTCAGATGGTTTTTAGACTTTGGGGCGTGTACTAATCACCACACTATAATATGACACACATTGTGATCGGCATACTAGGGCAGACAGAATGTGACGTGTTGATGACAACAACCATAATAGTAGGAGGGGACAATGTGTTATTTACTAGAGCTGTTACACCAGCATATGATGATGTACATGTGATGTTTGACTCATGGTTTAGTGTGTTTATTATACTACTGTGAATGTTGTTTATTTTATTAATTAACTATTTATTTAATTTTTTAATATTTTATTACATTATTTTTTAGTTTCTTATTAAAATTATTTATTATTATTATTCTTAATTTTATATTTCTCTAAATATTTAGGTTTTTATTATTTTATATATTTTTTTATTATTTACTATTATTCAATTTTATTAATAATAATAATATAATTATTAATATATTAATATTATTTTATTTTTATTATTATACTAATAATATTTTTATTATTTTTATTTTTATTATATTATTATTATTATTTTATTATTATTTGTATTTTATAAATATTATTTTTTTAATTTTTTTATATTATTTTCTTTGTTTTTTAATTTTTTTGTGACAGATATATTTTCCCTTCGCAAATAGTATTTGAAAATAATATTTTTTTAGTTTTATTAATATTAATTATTTATTTTATTTTTTTATTTTTATTTTCAATAGGCATGTCGCAAAAGTGTTATTTTTAAAAAAACTCAGTGAAACTATTTGTGATAAAAGTATTTTCCGTCTCTAATAGTAGTTTTTGTGATGGACCATTGCAAATAGAACTATTTTGGATGCCATTTTCTGTAACAGGTCATTTACGACGGGACCCTATCACAAATACTCAATTTTCCCGTAGTGTATGACCCATAAAATATGGGGATAAATTTTTATTTTTTAGATGGAATATTAATTGGAGATGTATGTTTCACTATGTTTCCATTTGATAAATGATTCAACACCTCTGTATTTCTAAAAATTGAAAAATCCCTAGTTTTGTATGACATGCACATATTGATGCGAGTACATCATTTTTCTTTTACATAGAACTATATGAAAAAAATTAATAGTTTATTATGTAAAATCCTTTGTATAGTTTAAATCATATGGTATGCATGTAATTTTTGGAGTTTTACATCATGTTTTATGGATATCATCAATTCATTTTAATGACATGTAGTGAGGACGCCTTCCATGAAGTTTGATTGTAATGTCCCAGCCCCCGAATGCCCGAAGCCGGTGCCCATGAGGCATGATGTACTAAAAATTTATTACGAACATTTACAAGTAATACATCATGTCCCATTATTAAAGAGGATCGTGAGGTTCAGGTTCTGGGAAACCATCTAATTCTGAAAAACTTATATAGTAAAAACCCATACCTAAAAAAAATTTCTTAAACAAAAATGTAGGGTGAGAAAAGTATGCTAGAAAGGGGTTTTAAAAACAACTTGAAAATAATATTTCATTCTGTAAAGAAAAACAGTATTCTTGAATTTAAACATAAAACATGGGGACATTAATTGTCTTGAAATAAATAAAACTAATAACATAATATGTTATTGTAACACCCCAAGATTTTATGAAAAATATTATTTTTAATTTCATTAATGTATTGTGTTGTACGCTATACCAAAAGGAGCTTGCAAAACATGCATCCTTGACTTGCCTTTCATTACACGCAATCGCGACCTTCCTTGATAGCGTGTGTAGTATGCAATACCGAGTTTCACTAAACAACAATATGCTATTAAAATATTATTAAAACTATCCGTTATGAATAGTAATAACCACTTTTTGAAATTTTTTAAATTTTATTTTTCAAAATGGACTTCATTTTTGGATTCGGAATATCTAAATTAGCTTAGGGTAAAATTTTGGTAATTTTCGGATAATTTTCATATTTTGATGAATAGTGGAAATTACAAAATTTTAATTAAAAACAACTTTTTCAATCGAAATAATTAATAGTGATAAATTATTAATTTTAGTGGTTATAAAGTATATTTAGAATATATTTTTACAATTTAATACAATGATGGTCATTGGATGTAATTTCATATTTAAACTAGTTATAAACAAGTTTCAATCTTTGGATAGTTATTATCTCTTAAAAACATGTTATTTGTTTTGACGACGGGAATTAATTTTTAAATTAGTTAATGCAACAGATATGTTTTTAATTTGGTAAAATAGACATCATTTTTGAGTTCATAATATCAAATATAGCTTAGGCCCAATTTTTGGTATTTTTCCGAAAACTTTCAATTTTTGATGAATAGTGAAACCACTAAGTGGTAGTTAAAAAAACTGAATTGTTCATAAAACATAATTTTACCGCTTCTGTGAGTGGAATTTCAAAAAATCCGAGAGACACAGTTTATGTCAGTAATTAAAATGTGGTTCAATGAGATAAAAATAATTTTTTGGTGAATAGTAACTTTTTACTTTTTTTACCACGGTTAAAAGTAAATAGGGTAATTAAGGGTAGAAATATTATTATTATTACCCTAAAACATGTCTTAATTCTATTGGAAAAGTTTAATTCGACTAGAAACAAACATAGGAATAAAATATGACCATTTAGGCCCACTTGGATTAGATTAGGACATTTATTATTAATTTATTTAAAGAAGGGTTAAAAGAGTTAAAATCAATGTTTATTTACTAAAACATTTTTAATATGGGGTTATACATAAGATAAATTAGACTATAAATATTCATTAGAAAGATAAAAAGATTTCCTACATAATTTTATTTTATTTTTAATTTTTAGACATTAAATAATTTAATTTATTCATGACACAACGATGATGCAGTAATTATCTTATTAATGAAATATTGACAAAATTGATGTTATAAATACCCAAATAAATATAATTTTAGACTTTTTATGAATTACACTAATTTTCTAGGTTAATATGACATGTTAGTATTGATTTAATTAAATTTTTTCTAACTTATCATTCTGTTATGATTTTCACAAAAATCAATTACTAAATAGTGTCAAAATTGACATAAAATAGTTTTTAAAACAAATATTATATTATTAATTGTTATTTTATTCCTAAAAAACTAAGGATCGGCCAAATGACTTAGATAAGGTTCTATATATTAATAATAAACAACTTGGAGTTTTTTTGGCTTCTTATAGTATGTTTATTAACCTTATAGTGTAAGAACAGAAGAAGACACGGTAAAAGTAAAATTATTTAACTTAATGTTAAATCTAAATGATAAGGTTAAAATAGGAACCTAAACTTGTCTAAATTATATTGGATGAGAGGATTTCGACTCATACCTACCTTAGCTTCGAAATATATCAATTTGGAGCTATATAAAACTGAAATTGACTTTATAATAAAATAATATTTTTAGTTATTCCAAAGGTACCCCTCTCCTCCCTTATAAAAGGGAACCTCCTCCCTCTCTTCCTCACACAACTTTGAGCCTTCAAGCTCGGCCAACCCCTACCAAATTATCTTCTCCACTTCCCTAGAAACATCTTAGAGGTTCTGGTCTTCTTCAAAGACCCATTTTAGTGCCCTAAAAGGAGTTCTCAAAGAATGACTTCAAAGAAGAGGAGGTTCGGACACCTACAAAGAAAATCGGACCTATGGTAAGGGAAATATCACAATCTAATTTTTATCTGAGATTGTTTATACTTTGGTATTTACTGGGGTGTATTTTATCATCCACTTCCATGTTTCTTCAATAGGTAATATTATTTCCATCCACCTACAATTGCTTAAATCCAATTTTACCCTTCGGTGAGATTTTAGTAAAAGATATGAAAGGAATCTTTTGTCGTTTTTCGTACGAGGTACTTTTTGACTTTCCGACAAAAGTACTAGAAGAATGTTTCTTTTAACTTATACGGCATGAATGGATTTTTTAAAAAATTATTTCCAAGAAGATTCCCTTACATGTTTTCAAGTTTATTTTTAATCAAATTCTTTTAGTTTAAAATTGTATGACATGTTAAGAATGGAAAAGTGTTTTTAAAGTAGAAAGGATATTTTCCTCAAGAATGAAGTTCAAGTGTTTTATCAAAATTATTTTCCATCTAAGATAATAAAGGGTTATGTTTTTATCCCTATTATTACATTTATTTGATTATGTTGTGATGGAATTATTTTTATGAATTCCTTTACCGTATATGAATTGTTTTATGATGTCATGATGTTTAAGATTCCGATTTTTATTACATGGGTTATGAAATGATGTATGGTTTATGATTTTGTGGCACACATAAGAATGGTATCATTAAGAGATGGGTGGGACCTATATCTCCCTCTAATTCATTGGTTAAAGATTTTATATCTCATGAGATATACATGGCTGGAACGGTAGGTTATACCGGTTCAGTGAAACAGGACTGAAATGAGGGTGACTCGGTTCAGAAAGGGACTTTGTCCACTAAGATAGTCTTGATAATGAGTCTTGACTAATAAGAAATGATTCTATATGATTATTTGTGTATGACACAAAGTTTCATGTTTTAAGTTATGATTATTGTGATTACATTTCACTGCCATGATTTATCCCATGTTATGAAATTATGCTCTCTTTTACAGGTTAAGAATTCCAAAATGTTATGTTCTTATGAATATGATGTGATTGATATTTCTTTTGTTTACCCTTACTGATCATTTGAGCTAACCCTTTTATGTTTTCTTTTCCCCAGGATATAAAGAATGTTTTTAGGTAAAAAAAGGAAGATCTTTATGGGAGATGTTGAAGATCTTTCACCATGATTAGAAGATTATATTCCGAGTTTCCAAAGACATTAAACTATTACGATCCTTGTGTGTGTGTTTTTGTTATTTACTAAGTATTCCGCAAAAGTAATGTAATTTCCATGTACGTCAAGATATGGGTCTCTACAGTTGGTATCAGAGGAAAGGATTAGTCAACCTTTGGAAACTGGGATGCGAAAACGTTAGTGAGATCCCTAGAGATATTTCTAAGGTATGTCTTGGGATGTTCCTAAGGATAAGTATACGTATAGGATACAGTCCTAGAACTATGGTAACGATCATAGAATTTAACCTAAGATGTTAGACATTGAAGGTACTCCTCCTTTATTATGTCGTTTTCCCTAGCATGATTTTTTCCTCTCACACTATTCTTTTTGGGTTTTAGACGATGGCTGGAACCCGAAGGAACCGTGTTGATCAATGCAATGTACAATGCAATGATTTCCCTCCTGAACAAACAAATGTTATGGGAGATGGAGTGAAAAATCTTATTGCAATACTTACACAAGCTATGAATCATTCTGGGCTTCCAAATGAGCAGAGAAGGGAACAATATTCTATTGAGTCCTTTATGAGGAAACGTCCACCTTCTTTCAGTGGGTCTTCTGATCCACTTGTTGCTGAACAATGGATCAGTACTACTGAAAAGATATTTTCAGTTCTTCAATGTTCTGAACATGATAAAGTCATCTTAGCAGTATATCGTTTGGAAGGTGAAGCTGATCAATGGTGGAATCTTATCAAGAATACGAGGCAAAGAGATGAAATTGATTCCATGGAATGGGACGAGTTCAAGAACTTGTTTTTCAGTAAGTACTTCCCTCGTATTATTCGAACAAAGATGGAAAAGGAGTTTCTTGTGATGAAGCAGAAGGATGATGAATCTGTTGGTATATACGAAGCGAATTTTACAAGACTTTCAAGGTATGCTTCTGGATTTATCATCCAACCTGAAAGTAAAGTTGATCGATTTTTCAGTGGCTTAAAACCAAGTCTTTGAAGGGCATTAGCTATAAGAGAATTCAGTAGCTATGAAGAAATTGTGTGTTGTGCTATAAAGGTAGAAATGGAAGTTGGTGTTACATATCCATCTCATGGTTTTGACAAGAAACCAAAGATGGAGTTCAAGGAGAAATCTCAAAATAATGGTTAAAAGAAGATGAATGTTTCCTTATGCACAAAGTGTTGAAATAAGCATGGTGGAGATTGTCTTAAAGGGACTAGAAAATGTTTTAAGTGTGGAAAAAAAGTCCATCGAGCAGTTGAGTGTTGAAGTAATGGAAAAAGGGTTTCTAATTATATGAATAAAGAAAAGACTACAGAGAACGCACCACCAACACTTCAATGTTTCAATTGCAAGGAGATGGGACATTATGCCAATAAATTCCCTAATCCAAGGGTTAGAGATGATCTACATGAGCAACCTCTTAAGGCAAAGGACAAAGGGAAGTCACATACGATCACTATTGGTGATGTTGAATATGACAACGATGTGGTGGAATGATTATGTGTTTATGTAATGGGATTCCAAAATAGTGATGTATATAGTATCGTGGAATATTGGAATATTTATGTATTGGTCTATTGTGGTTTTCAATAATTTTATGGTACCAGTAACCATGGAACGTGATTGAGATATTTTGTAAAAAGAATGATATACGTATAATGAAGGGAAAATGAGAAAATGAAATATTTGACAGTATTCATGAGCTCATGATTGATATAAGGACTATGTGATATCACAGTTTGAGTATATAGAATTTTGAGGATTTTGGTATGTGGAAGGTGTTAACTTTTAACTGCATTCATGTTTTCACTAAGGTTCAATGAGTATTCAAGAGAATACATGATTAAGGACTTTGAATGTTTGGAATGTGACCAACAAAACATATCATATGATATATGGGGATCAACGATGGTATTAAATCTCTGGTAATCATTTTCACTATGTTATGAGAGTGGACCAAAGTTTTTTAGATAAGCCTAAAGAGTGGAATGGATTATGCTGGACATAAGTTAGTATTTTTTAAGGATAGAACTTTTTTTAGATATTATTGATGGGATTATATAGTAATGTAGTTTTAGGAAAAAGGACAACCTGCAGGACGGGCGACAGCCCATCGCGTCGGGCAAGGCTATGGGAATCGAACCCACAACCGAAGTGCGACTGGCCTTTATCGCCTACCACTGGCCTACAGGAAGTCCCTGGTTAGTAGAAACTAGTTTTATTTTATTAAGCGGTATGATATATGAAGTATAAGTTCATTTTTGGAACCATATACTATTAACCATAAGATGGACTTATAACTTTTGCTAACCTTTTGTTTAAAAGAGATGGAATGACCCATCATTCTATCACATGATCTGCTAACACATCACGAATGATAAATTCAACTTCATTTCTTTAAGAGATGAAGTGGAAATTGTCCAAAGAACGAAAAACGGTGAGACTATACCAAAATCACGAAAGTATTTCTTCTAATTCCAATTTCATCAACTTTAGGGAAATGATCTTGAAAACCAAAAATGTTGTCTTAGTGCTATAATATCTGATGAATCAGATGGTACCTTAGATCATCACAAATTTATGGCTTTGTTATTTATAGCTTTTCCATAGCCATGTTCTCTACCACTACCTATGAGAACATGATGCTTAGATTTCTCTTCCATATCCATATTTTCACCTATGTGGAAACCCAGTGATTAGTTTAATTGGGTAACCGTTACAATTCATACTTTTGTTTTTAAAGATTCGTTTTGGTATTCCTTTTTACGATTTGGGTTTTGATTAAATAAGCTTTTGAATAGTAAACCATTTATAACCCTGACGAATTTCGAGGGTGTAATTCATTTTAAGGGGGGTAGAATGTAACACCCCGAGATTTTATGAAAAATATTCTTTTTAATTTCATTAATGTCTTGTGTTGTACGCTACACCAAAAGGAGCTTGCACAACACGCATCCTTGACTTGCCTTTCATTACACGCAATCGTGACCTTCCTTGATAGCGTGTGTAGTACGCAATACCAAGTTTCACTAAAAAACGATATGCTATTAAAATATTATTAAAACTAGCCGTTATGAATAGTAATAACCACTTTTTGAAATTTTGTAAATTTTATTTTTCAAAATGGACTTCATTTTTGGATTCGTAAAATCGAAATTAGCTTAGGGTGAAATTTTGGTAATTTTCGGATAACTTTCATTTTTTGATGAATAGTTGAAATTACTAAATTTTAATTAAAAACAACTTTTTCAATCGAAATAATTAATGTTGATAAATTATTAATTTTAGTGGTTATAAAGTATATTTAGAATATATTTTTACAATTTAATACAATGATGGTCATTGGATGTAATTTCACATTTAAACCAGTTATAAACAAGTTTCAACCTTTTGATAGTTATTATCTCTTAAAAACACGCTATTTGTTTTGACGCCGGGAATTAATTTTTAAATTAGTTAATGCAACTGATATGTTTTGAATTTGGTAAAATATACATCATTTTTTAGTTCATAATATCAAATATAGCTTAGGCCTAATTTTTGGTATTTTTCTGAAAACTTTCAATTTTTGATGAATAGTGAAACCACTAAGTGGTAGTTAAAAAAAAACTGAATTGTTCATAAAACATAATTTTACCGCTTCTGTGAGTGGAATTTCAAAAAATCCAAGAGACACGGTTGATGTCAGTAAGTAAAATGTGGTTCAATGAGATGAAAATAATTTTTTGGTGAATAGTAACTTTTTACTTTTTTTACCACGGTTAAAAGTAAATAGGGTATTTAAGGGTAGAAATAATATTATTATTACCCTAACACATGTCCTAATTCTATTGGACAAGTTTAATTTGACCAAAAACAAACTTAGGAATAAAATATGACCATTTAGGCCCACTTGGATTAGATTAGGACATTTATTATTAATTTATTTAAAGAAGGGTTAAAAGAGTTAAAATCAAAGTTTATTTACTAAAACATTTTTAATATGAAGGATATACATAAGATAAATTCGACTATAAATATTCATTAGAAATCTAAAAATATTTCTTACATAATGGAATTTTATTTGTAATTTTTATACATTAAATAATTTATTTTATTTATTACACAACGATGATGCAGTAATTATCTTATTAATGAAATATTGACATAATTGATGTTATAAATACCCAAATAAATATAATTTGAGACTTTTTATGAATTCCACTAATTTTCTAAGTTAATATGACATGTTAGTATTGATTTAATTAACTTTTTTCTAACTTATCATTCTTTTATGATTTTCACAAAAATCAATTACTAAATAGTGTCAAAATTGACATAAAATAGTTTTTAAAACAAATATTATATTATTAATTGTTATTTTATTCCTAAAAATCTATGGATCGGACAAATGACTTAGATAAGGTTATATATATTAATAATAAACAACTTTGAGTTCTTTTGGCTTCTTATAGTAATTTTATTAACCTTATAGTGTAAGAACACAAGAAGACACGGTAAAAGTAAAATTATTTAACTTAATGATAAATATAAATGATAAGGTTAAAATAGGAACCTAAACTTGTCTAAATTCTATTGTATGAGAGTATTTCGACCCATAACCACCTTAGCTTCTAAATATATCAATTTGGAGCTATTTAAAACCGAACTTGACTTTATAATAAAATAATATTTTTAGTTATTCCAAAGGTACCCCTCTCCTCCCTTATAAAAGGGCACCTCCTCCCTCTCTTCCTCATACAACATTGAGCCTTCAAGCTCGGCCAACCCCTGCCAAATTATCTTCTCAACTTCCCTAGAAACATCCTAGAGGTTCTGGTATTCTTCAAAGACCCATTTTAGTGCCCTAAAAGGAGGTCTCAAAGAAGCACTTCAAAGAAGAGGAGGTTCGGAGACCTACAAAGAAAATCGGACCTAAGGTAAGGGAAATATCACAATCTCATTTTTATCCGAGATTGTTTATACTTTGGTATTTACTGGGGTGTATTTTATCATCCAAATCCATTTTTCTTCAATATGTAATATTATTTCCATCCACCTACAATTGTTTAAATCCAATTTTACCCTTCGGTGAGATTTTAGTAAAAGATATGAAAGGAATCTTTTGTCGTTTTTCGTACGAGGTACTTTTTGACTTTCCGACAAAAGTACTAGAAGAGTGTTTCTTTTAACTTATTCGTCATGAATGGATTTTTTAAAACATTATTTCCAAGAAGCTTCCCTTAAATGTTTTCAAGTTTATTTTTAATCAAATTCTTTTAGTTTAAAATTGTATGACATGTTAAGAAAGGAAAAGTGTTTTTGAAGTAGAAAGGATATTTTCCTCAAGAATGAAGTTCAAGTGTTTTATAAAAATTATTTTCCATCTAAGGTAATAAAGGGTTCTGTTTTTATCCCTATTATTACATTGATTTGATTATGTTTTGATGGAATTATTTTTATGAATTCCTTTATCGTATATGAATTGTTTTATGATGTCATGATGTTTAAGATTCCCATTTTTATTACATAGGCTATGCAATGATGTATGGTTTATGATTTTGTATCACACATATGAATGGTATCATTAAGAGATGGGTGGGACCAATATCTCTCTCCAATGAATTGGGTAAAGATTTTATATCTCATGAGATCGACATGGTTGGAACGGTAGGTTATACCGGTTCAGTGAAATAGGACTGAAACGAGGGTGACTCGGTTTAGAAAGGGACTATGTCCACTAAGATAGTCTTGGTAATGAGTCTTGACTAATAATAAATGATTCTCTATGATTATGTGTGTATGCCACAAAGTTTCATGTTTTATGTTATGATTATTGTGATTACATTTCACTGCCATGATTTATCCCATGTTATGAAATTATGCTCTCTTTTGCAGGTTATGATTTCCAAAATGTTATGTTCTTATGAATATGATGTGATTGATATTTTTTTTGTTTACCGTTACTGAGCATTTGAGCTCACCCTTTTATGTTTTCTTTTCCCCAGGATATAAAGAAAGGTTTTAGGTAAAAAAAGGGAAGATCTTTACGGGATATGTTGAAGATCTTTCACCATGATTAGAAGATTATATTCCGAGTTTCCAAAGACACTAAACTATTACAATCCTTGTGTGTGTGTTTTTGTTATGTACTAAGTATTCCGAAAAAGTAATGTAATGTCCATGTACGTCAAGATACAGGTCTCTACAGTAATCATGATTAGAGTACACAGTTCCAATTAGGGAAAAATAAATGCTTGAATAAAACATGACCATTAACAACATGCAGGGTAATGAATGCTACTGGCAAGGCAGTTCTGAGTGCACAAGACATAATCAAAATCTCTAATATTGAACATAATTGGTGCACATATCATATTGAACATATCCATATCTTTTCACATGTAATAACATAAAGCTGCTGTTAATTGGATCATGTCCAAAACATTTGAGACATAACATGTCATTTCATCAATTCATTCTGTGCATACTAAGTCTCTGAAGTAGGGATGTCCTACTAGCCGAAACACTCCCATGGTTGGTCAATTACTAAAACATTAAAAGGAGGGTATAATTCCAGCATGTGTCAAGGCCTCGTTCCGACACCATAATCATCTTTGTCCAGGAATTTATCCTGAACCGTCTATGTTTGGGAATTTCAACTGAACCGTAACTGTTGTCAGGCCTTGTGCCATGACTCTATTTTGTCTCATGAGACACATCGATGCATCTAGGTCTATAGCGGGCCCCACCTATCACATATACAATCCAATACAATTTTCTTATGTCTTAGGGGCTATGTGTCCAATGTGTCCCATACCGCTTTATATACCCATTTTAAAGTGATGTTATTTGGGGTGTCCCATATCACTCCAAATAACGGGTTCTTAGAGTCACTAATTACTATTTTGTGATCATCATTTCAGGAATAACACACAAAATATGATATGGAACTACTAAGTAATCACATGCTTGATAATAAGTGATACATGCATAATACAATGTGTTAAATATCAATGACGGACACACAATTATGTCTTAAGGGAAAACATTTTCCTTTTATTATTGTGATTAACTTTTCATTAAGCTTGAAAATAAATTGAACTAAAACTTGATAAACAACTAACATTCACCACATTAGGTTTATAATAATACAATAAATGCATAGAACGTGTTCCCATAAACCCCTAACCCACTAATATATCTCAACCAAGCCAAAATACTTCATTTAATTCCAAAAACATGAGTGGAAGACAATATAACTTTTTAATTAGAAAAGATCATTAGTGAAACATGCATGTAGGCTTGGCAACCACCAAATTATTAAAATTCCACATGTATTAAATTATAAACTAAGTCCTGGTATTTATTATTTGAAATTAGGGTTTTAGAAAAAAAAATCTATAACATACATTATATATATGCCAAGGGTATATATGGGTTTGTACACAATTTTAATCATGGTACATTAAATTTCCTTCATATTAGAATACTCCTGACCAGTAACCATTTATTTGATTAAAACCACATCATATAGGGTTTATTATCCATGAAACCGAATACTCATGACAATATAGGAATGATGGTTTTATACTATAACACAGACTCACTTAGACCCCCAAAACCTTGTTTGTACAAAAATCATTATTTAAAGAAAAGTATTCATCATCTAAAAACAATAATTAATTTGACATAAAATACATAGACAGATGAGTATTTAGTGATATATATCTATATATGTATATAAAAAGTTTACATAATGGGTTGTAAACTAGAGTAGATTCAAAATAACCTTTATAAGTATGTAAAAATCAGTATGAAATAATGAAGTAATTGGAAATCTTAGAAGTAGGTTTGAAGATGGGATTATATATATATATAAATATATATAAATAATAATTAAACACCCTATTACACATTATATATATATATATATATTCATACACAAAACCGTATATTTAGAATATATTTGTGAATACGGGGTTTCATAAATTAGAACTTATAAAAAAACAAAGACCTTAATGATCTTGATAATAAATAAGTAGCCTAAACATAGTTGAAAACATACGTATATAGAATGAATCTGTTACCCGAAAACATACTTAGATATATATATATATATATATATATATATATATATATATATATATACGTGTTTGCATAGGAAGAGGAGAGAAATAAAAGGAAAAGCAACCCTCACACAGAAACTAAAACTCCTATAATCTATATTTAGAACATTTAATATCAATCGGAAAGGTGTGTGTATATATATATATATTTACAAAACCTTATATAAAAAACTATATATTATAGTTTTTGTAAAGATGAAAGTTTAAAAGTAAACCCTTACACTACTGCTTTGATCTACCTTGGAGATGAGAAAATGGAATGTGTGAAGTCATCGTGACTGGTCGGAAACTCTGGGGAGAAAAGCACGAAGGAGTCATGCCTTGGTACGGTGCAACCTGAGGCTTAGAAGGAAAAGATTCGTCCGACCTACTTGTGAGGAAGTGTCAAAGGGATCCAAGGACGAGAAGTAAATGAGCGGTGCCAACTCCGTGAAAATAAGGAACAAAAAAAGGTTCCACTGTCGGCCTAGGAAAACAAAAATGGGTGATAGGTTACTGGTGTGCGGCATGCGCGAAGAAGATGAAGAAGAGAAAACACATGGGAGGAGATCCGAAAAGAATTGGACGGTCATGATTAAACCAAGGATGATCGGACGGTCTAAGGCTGATGCGGAATTTTAAAATTTTTTAATGTTTGTGATTAAGAATCCTGATGATCGAATGGTTCCCTAAACCTGGTGTTATACTGGGGTTGATTAAGGCTGAAAACCAGAATTCGGTTTCGATGGCTGAGATCACACATCGAGAGATCCCACGACTGTGATCTTGTTTTGGATGAAATAACTGATCTCACATCGAAACGAGCCATGTTTTGGATGCTTCTTATAAGCCTCCATGCTCTTTCCTTATTCCAATAACACAATTACACACTCCTAGGGCCTTATACACGGGCCCCTCTATGGGCTTCGGCCCACCCTTACACCCTGCGCATCACATGCCTTATACATGGGCCCGTGCGTGCGCGCCGGTACTCGGCACGAGCTATTCTCGGCTCTCCTCAGTGCGCACTTGAGACACCCCGGGTCTCCACCTTGGGTGTCTAGGGGACTGGCCCTGACCTTGAGGGATTGGCCTTAAGGCTTCCTTCAGTTGGCTGGTCCCCTTAATTTTTTTATTAAAAAGATAAACACTTACATTTGAAAACAAAATGCACATTCATTTAATCATATTTTTTTTAAACCATAAGTATTTATAAACATAAGTTAAAATAATTAATGATAACGTTAAGAATTTCCTATCGACTATTAAAAATTTTAATGGTTTTATGAAATTATGGTCCATTGTTCCAAACATAATATACTTCTATGTTGAAAACATGGTTTCATTTAATTAAAATATTACATTAGGTTTTTTAAAGAATTACCAAAAATACATCCTCAAAATACTTTTTAAAGGTACATTAGTTCCCTACATATTAAATACCCACATTAGGAATCATATTATTTATAAGATATTTTAAATTGTTGGGTTTTTAAATATATAAATAAACACTAGGGTTGTAAAAAACATCTAGCTTCATAAAAGTATTATTTTAAAACTTTGGCATTTAAATACATAATTTCAAAACATAAAATAATGTCATAACAGCATTATAAAACCCAAGTTTTTCAAAAATAAGGTAAACTACATTATTTTTTAATAAAATCCCTTTTAACCAACGATCAAGGAATTCAAAGACCCAATGGCTACAAAAGTAATGGTCAAATTGGATTCATATAAAACCTGGTCATGGGGTGTCTTAAACCCAAGGAGATTTAAGAATGAAAGGATAAGATGCTTCAAGTCATTCCTTTGGTGCTTAGTACGGCTGTAGTGGAATTGGCCATTCTGATGTTTCTTATGGAGGATTCTAAAGACCCCTATCGTTTACTTGGAGTTCTCATTGTTTTGAGCGGTCCCCTTGTAATCTTAATAGGGTTTTTAATTGGTATATTTGGTTATCTAATTTTCCCATTTTATCACAGTGTATTGTAGTTACTATGGTGTTCCCTATTTGAATAAAAAAGCCTTTCATTCATTTTGTGTTTCTACTCTATTTCGTTGCTTTTTTAAAAAAATCAATTTTGTTTGATTAATGGGTGACATAGAAAGATAAAATTTACTATTTCATAAAACCCAGAATCTTGGGATGTTCAATTATTCCCCCCTGCAACGAATTATGTCCTCGAAATTCTATTCATAAAAAAAATAAAAAACCCCAGTCGATCAACATTACCAAAACGAGATATTTGGCTCGTTCAACAGAATTCCAAAGTTGGTACTTTGTTCTTCCGCTTCACTATCCCAGATGCACCTTGAGAAGTATGTATTGAACTCCATCTCATGTGTTCTACACACAAAATTCCATAGGGCGGCTCATGCGGTAAAAATCTCGGAAATGTCCGAGTGGACAAATTCCCTGATGACCCACCGGACTACATCATGCTCTAGGTATTCGAGGGGAATGATGCGATTGATAATACTAAGATTTATGATCTAGAACATAATGGATACCTTGAGGTGGCCATCTTGGGAAGCTATAAGGAACCATGCTCTAGAATATAAGTTTTGAGCTAGAGTAAAACGCTAAAATAGGTATTCGTAGTATCTCCCCCTTCACCTATAGTAGGGGAGTTGGGTAGTGGAAATGAGAAGGAAAAACATGGTCATTCTACTGACATGAAAAAAGAATTTCAGGGCTGTTTGAAAAGTTAAGAAGGTGTTGACAAGATCCTCGCAAATTGAGGAAAGATGTATTGTCCACCATGCATGTTCTGATTAAAATATCCTCTACTATCTCATCAGGTAGAGACAAGATGTTTTTTTGTCTAGCCATCTGAAATATACACTCATTAAAATTCACTTAACAGTACAGATAAAGTGGAGACATGAAAGAAAGACAGGTAATATTTCAATTATACATAAGTTTGCATTGTAGTACCTGAGTTTCCTTAATGATTTACTAAACTAACACCACAAAGAGAAGAAAAACTCCCTAATTCCTCAAACCAAACACAAGCTGAGAAGATGGGGTTAAACTCATGAGAACACCTGTGACGTATCTTGAGTTTAGCATGAGGGGTATGAAGTTGGGAAACATCATTATGCACCTATTTCCTATAAGGAAATCGGGTGAACTCATCATATAACTTCTTAAATTCCAGCAACTGTCCCAAGAATCCATAGTGAAAAATCTGACTAAGGTATGCCGCTCGAAGGTCTCCGGGCACAACAGCTTCTTGAAAAGGTTTAACGATCATATTGCCATATTCTTCACCATTATTGAATATCTAAAAGAGTCCCTCCTAGTACCTTCCCTGACCTGCATATGTGGGAAATTGGGTCTTCATCAAAAGGAGGTAATCCATTCCCAACCCCCGATGTAGACTAAGAACCCTAGGAGAGTTTGACACATAATAAAGGTGCTTGCATGATATGCGAATATGGGAGTAATTAAGAAAGTTCCCTCGGCTATCTAGAGACACAATGGTCTCTAGGGCCTCATTGGGAAGTGATGGTAGATTTGTAGATATGTTTCCATCTTCCATCTGAAAGATTCTACATAATTACTTACTCAATTATAGTTATAAATTCATACTACATGGTTTTCCCGAGTTGTCTAAACTCATCCTCTGATACCAACTGTAAGGTCCCATCCCCCGAATGCCTAGAGCTGGTTCACATGAGGCATGATGTACTAAAAATTTATTACAAACATTTACAATTAATACATCATGTCCCATTATTACAGATGATCACGACGTTCATGTTTTGGGAAAACAACTGCTTCTGAAAAACTTCTCTAGTAAAAACCCATACTTGATAAATATTTTTAAACAAAAACATAGGGTGAGCAAAGTATGCCCAGTATGGGGTTTTAAAAACAACTTGAAAATAATAATTCTTTACTATAAGAAAAACAGTATTCTTTAATTTAAACTTAAAACATGGGGACATTAATTTTATTGAAATAATGAAAACTAATAATATAACATATAATCATGATCATAGTACGCAGTTCCAATTCAGGAAAATTAAATGCTTTTATAAAAAATGACCATTAACAACATGCTGGGTAATGAATAATAATAGCAAGGTAGTTCTGAGTGCACAAGACATAATCAAAAGCTATAATATTGAACGTAACTGGTGTACATATTATATTGGCCATATCCACATCATTTCACATGTAATAACATAAATCTATTGTTAATTGGATCAAGTCCAAAACTTCTGATACATAACATGTCATTTCATCAATTCATTTTGTGCATACTAATTCTTTGAAGCAGGGATGTCCTACTATCCGGAACACCACCATGGTTGGTCAATTACTAAAACATTAAGAGGAGGGTATAATGCCAGACTATGTCAAGGCCTCGTGCCAAGACCATAATCATCTATGTCCAGGAATTTCACCTAAACCGTCTATGTCCATGAATTTCACCTGAGTTGTAACTATTGTCAGGCCTTGTTCTATGACTCTATTTTTTCTGATGATATACATCGATGCATCGAGGGCAATAGTGGGCCCCACCCGTCACATATACAGTCTAATAAAATCCTCTTATGTCTTAGGGGTTATGTATCCAATGCTTCCCATATCGCTTTGGATACCCATTTTAATGTGATTTTATTTGGGGCGTCCCATACCACTCCAAATAACGGGTTCTTAGACTCATTAATTACAATTTGGTGATCATTATTTCATGCATAACACAAAAAATATGACATGGAATTACTATGGAAATGCATGCTTGATAACAAGTGATAAATGTATAATACAATGTGTTAAATATCAATGACGCACACACAATTAAATATTACAGAAAAACATTTTCCTTTTATTATTGCGTTTAACTTGTCATCAAACATGAAAATTAATTAATCTAAAACATGATAATCTTCTAACATTCAACGTAGCAGGTTTATGATAATACAATAAATGCATATAATGTGTTCCCATAAACCCCTAACCCACTAATATATCTCATCCAAGCCAAAATACTTCATTTAATTTATAAAACATGAGTGGAAGACAATATAACTTTTTAATTAAACAAGATCATTAGTGTAACATACATGAATTCTTGGCAACCACCAAATTATTAAAATTCCACATGTATTAAAGTATAAACTATGTCCTAGTAGTTATTATTTGAAATTAGGGTTTTGGAAAATAAATCTATAACATACATTATATATACGCCAAGGTTATATATGGGTTTTAACCCAATTTTAATCATTGTCCATTAAATTTCCTTCATATTAGAATACCCTTTACCAGTAACCATTTATATGATTAAAACCAAATCATATAGGGTTTATTATCCATTAAAATGAATTCTTGTGACTATATAAGAACAATGGTTTTATACTATAACATATATTCACTTTGACCCACAAAACCTATTTCGTACTTAAGTCATTATTTAGAGACGGGTATTCATCATCTAAAAACAATAATTAATTTGACATAAAATACATAGACAGATGAGTATTTAGTGATATATATAGATATATATATATATATATATGTACATGAAACTTTTACATAACGGGTTTGTAAACTAGAGTAGATTCAAAATAACCTTAATAGGTACGTAAAACTCTGTATGAAATAATGAAGTAATTAGAAATCTCAGTATGCATTTTAATATTTTTTGAACGGTCGGGATTAATAATCGTGAGGATCGAACAGTTCCTTAAATGTGGTGTTATACTAGGGTCGATTGAGGCTGAAAACCGAAATTCAGTTTTGAAGGCTGAGATCACGCACCGAGAGATCCAACGGCTACGATCTTGTTTTGGCCGAAAAAAAGATCCCACATCGAAACGAGCAGTGTTTTGGATGCATCTTATAAGCCTCTGTGCTCCTGACTTATGTCAATAACACAAGAACACACTTCTGGGTCCTTATACATGGGCCCTCTGTGTGCTTCGGACCACCCTTTCACCCTGTGCACCGCAGGGCTTATACACAGGCATGTGCGTGCACGAGGGTACTCAGCGCGAGCTATGCTTGGCTCTCCTCAGCGCGTACTCGAGACACCCCGGGTCACCTTCTTGGGTGTCTAGGGGACTATACCTGACCTTGAGGTCTTGTCCTTAAGGCTTCCCATGGTTGGCTGGTCCCCTTAAATATTTTTCATTAAAAATATAAACACATACATTTGAAAACATAATGCACATTAATTTAATCATATATGTTATTTTTATACCATAATTATTTATAAACATAAGTTAAAATAATTAATGATAACGTTAATAATTTCTTGTTGACTATTCGAAAGTTTAATGGTATTATGAAATTAGGGTTCATGGTGCCAAACTTAAAATACTTCTAAGTTGAAAACATGGTTTCATTTGAATTAAAATATTTCATTAGGGTTTTATAAACATTACCAAAAATAAGTCCTCAAAATACTTTTTAAAAGTACATTGGTTCCATACATATAAAATACTCCCATTAGGAATCACATTATTTAAAATATATTTTAAATTATTAGGTTTTTCACTATATAAATAAACACTAGGGTCTGTGTAAACAACTAGGTTCATAAAAGTATTATTTTAAAAATGTGGCATTTAAAGACATAATTTCAAAACATAGAATAAAGTTATAAAAGTATTATAAAACCCAATTTTTTCATAATTATGGTAAACTCCATTCTTTTTTAAATAAAATCTCTTTTAACCAACGGTCAAGGAATTCAACGACCCAATGGCTACAAAAGTAACGGTCAAATTGGTGTCATATAAAACCTGGTCTCGGGGTGTCTTAAACTCAAGGCGATTGAAGAATAAAAGGAGAAGAGGGGTCAAGTCATTACATTAGTGCTCAGTACGACCACAGTGGCCTTGGCTGTTCTGATGTTTGTTATGGTGGATGCTAAAGACCCCTATCGTTTACTCAGAGTTCTCATTGATTTGAGCGGTCTCCCTATAATCTTAATAGGGTTTTTAATTGGTATCTTTGGTTAACAAAGTTTCCTGTTTGATCATAGTGTATTTTTGTTACTATGGTGTTCCCTATTTGAATAAAAAAAATCCTTTTGTTCATTTTTTTTGTTTACTTTATTTCATTGTTTTTTAAAGAAGCCAGTTTGTTTGATTAATGGGTGACATAGCAAGATAAAATTTACAGTTACATAAAACAGAGAATCTAGGGATGTTACATTGATATTGTTCGGTAAGGACGTGTCCAATGAATTTTAATATAATTCAATAAGTTCTTAAGATGATATTAAGTATAAATTCATAGCATGGTGATTTGGGATCCTTTACTGAAGCATTGAATTGTACTTTATGAGAAGCTTCACATTATTTTTGTGTGTCACATTTTCCCTATCTTCTATTACCAATGAGTAAGCTCCATCAGAATACAACTTATCATTATTATATGTCCCTTATCACATTGGTTTAGCATTTTGTTGATTCATTACTATTATCATTGGGGTTATGAGGGCCATTACCATTTCTCTATAAAGGATCTAGCAGAGGTGAACTGATTTTTTAAAGGCACTCCTAATTTGATTATAATAATCATTGAGGTTGTGCTCTGTATTAAACCCTTTCACATTGATCCATTCTAAATATAATTCACTCCTCTATTATTTTACATCATTTTAGAGAATTTCAAATTTATATATTTGGAGAAAAGTCAATGGTAATTATATGGTAATCATAGATTCTTTTTAAAAAACTAATGAGAATATGGTTGCTTGTGTTGTAGTGTGCATTATAGTGTGGTTGGCCTATAAAGCATGAAGGAGGTTTTATGTCTAGGACTTCTTCTCTTTATCATCCATTTTCTAGATTATATTTGAGCCTTATTTTGGTCCCCAATTGGTTTGTTATCGACTACATTATATCTTGATAAATAGTTAGAGATGATATTGTACTCCTGGTACTATTTCATCATCAATTAATAATAGATGTTTATTTAATTTTTGGTCAATATTCTTTGAGGGATAATGAATATGGTGATTATATTTGAATTTATTAATTTTATTATATTTTAATCTAGAAATTAATTTTGGTTATGGATTCATTCCCTTTGAAAAATTATCCTTAGGTGTAAGGATTTATATAATCTTCTAATCATTATATGGAGGATATGTCCCCACAACATCTATTCACAATACAAAGAACCACTAAGAATGAATTACTATTTGTATAAACTTCATGATATAAAGTATAATTTTTTAATTCCATCATGAAACAATTTTATTTTTATATTACACATAGTCTTGAATTATTTTTTTCCAATAGAAACTAAACCTCTTAATTTTGTGGGATAGACTGATCCTAGACTGATAATCAATGTAGAAGCCTGCATGGACATTAACCATAATGATAGACATTTATCCTTCTAAAATTTATCTATAGTGTTATTCGATGAATTATCATTTTTTATATGGGGTTATGATTACTTTTCTAATCCTAATGGGTGATGTTTGTTGATAAAAAAATGAAACAATTCTTTTTTGAAATGATCTGATGGATGGTCTTATTTTTTTAGTAGCATGTTATATGATTCACCCTTCTTGGTGTGCCCATATACTCATATTGATCTATAGAAAAATTGACCTAATTGATTTCTTAAATGTCACATATGATGAGTGGTGGGACCACCCTTAGATGTGGGATGTTGAAAATCACTTTTCCTAATTGGGTTTTCATGCGCTATAGATGCATTACAAAATGAATTGATGTAACAATTTTGCGATCATGTGATATAATTTATTGTTTTTTTAATTAATTCATTCCACCAATCCACCAACATAAAAAATGATTGGTTATACTTCATACATGTTGTTAACATACATTCAATTGATATATATGATCACTATTTATTATTCCAAATCTATATTAAGGTTGGTTATAAGTAGTTTTAAGGATAGATCCAATATAAAATGACATCTTTTAATTCTACCTCATTATTAGTATAGTATTCAAACATTGAGAAATAGTGTGGAAAATGTATTTTTATTGGTAAAAAATAAAATCCTTATTCCAATAAAAATTAGCATTAGCTATTCTATATTAATTATAATAATATATTGATACATACCAGTAAAATACATACCCCATGTCCATGGAGTATCGTGAGAATATAAAACCTATTCCTATGGATATTTAGTTTCCACTATAATTTACAATGGGGTGGTATGTTCTACAAGTAAATAATACAGGGTCATCCCTTAAAATTCATTCTATAAAAATAAATAGATTTCATACTATTGCAAGGTAGACACCAATAATTGCATATTCTATGTTAGTATAAGTCCAACAAAGATGAACCTGAAAGGGTCTATATGAGAGACCAAGTGGACATAGCAATTCTTTATGAAATTGATTATCTTTTTCGCTATAAATAGGTGTTTTCGTAGTTATTCTCGATAGTGTAATACATGTTATCAATACCTAAAATTGTTTTACTAATCGTATTAAGGTCATTTTCATTCCCATAATTATTTTTTTACAGTTTATCATTGATAATTTATTAAATTTTAGCCACATATATGATAAGGGACCTTCTATATATAATATGAAACATGACTGGTTTGGACTATATTTTTTAATTGAGATTATCAAATGCTTATTAAATTTCCTCATACCATTAGTATGTTACTACCGATATAATTAATATTTAAAGGAGTGGTATTTTCCTTATATGAAAGCTATTAATAGCCTAATATATTTTCGGTGACCCTAGATCCCCCTCATTTATGTAAGAATTTTTGGGGGTGTAATTGATTGGATTGAACTATGATTTTAAATATTGACACTTATGTTGCATTTTCATACCAAAAATCTATGAAATTTCAATAATGTTACTCTCAGAGAAATGTCAAAGAATTCATCTTGAAATTTTTATACTATAATTTATTGAATTTCATTTTAAAATTAGTGATGTGATCACATCTAAATTCATATTTTACCCTTGTTTCATCGAAATAACATTATATGTTTTTAACCACATGGGATTTCATTATATGGTGCATGATGGATAGTTTATTAGAACTATAAATCTTTAATAAAATGGGTGTGATCTAGTTGAAAGATATCACAATGGGTTCTCTGAAGGCAGTAGATTATTTATATTTTAGAAAAAATTTGATCTAATTGTATATTAAATATCAATCCATTAAATAGTGGGTATAGAAGCTTGTAGTTTTATTGAAAAATTATTCTATGATTGGAAGCGAGAAATCATCCTTCAACTAGTGTTAATTATTGTCTCTATAATAAATATTGTCTAAGGTTTTCCATTTCTTTTTCTTATGGGGGAAAATTTTTTAAGGAAAATTTTTGTACTGAAATACTTCAACAATTTTTTCTCTCATGAATTTTTCATAATTCAATTTTATATGTGTGTATTGATAGGGGAACACATACTTTTCTACTTATTTGAAATGTCCATAGTCATTTTCTAGGATTAAATTATGTGTATGAACATTTTGGTTCATCCTGGGTAGCTTTGTATAATTTGAACAGACATGTATCGATGATTCTTTATGAATTTAATATAAATCTCTGATGACTTGAGTTTCATGGATGTTTTAATAAACATAATTTGTGGTTATTATTTTGGCCCCATCTTCAGTTGTAAGCTATCATCTATGGTGGTGGATATTCCTTCTCAAAATATTATATGGATTTTCATTAGTTCATTATCTTCATATCTTCCCACTTTATCTATGATGGAATCCTCAAGATTGGTGAATAATTTGGGGTATCTCTGTTACATTAAAGATAATAGAATCAATAAGGATATATATTGACATTAGAAGCTTCTACAGTCATTATATTGATATTCTGTGGATAAACATCTTCTTTTTTCTCCTTTTTTCCAAAATATTGAAATGTATATACTAATATTTTTACAGTGTATTTTTCACATCATTGATATTTGTATTGGTGGATGAGAATTACAGAATCCAAAAAGATATTCACCCAAACATCGCTTTGAAGAATCCACATTAGTATAAAAAAATATCATCACATAAATAAGATATATTAAATTTTTAGGTGTATGATATATTAGTATGATTGAGTCTACCATATCAATTATTATTTTGGGAAACAAATAGTAAAGTTCAAGCATGTTCCATGGATTATCTATGGAAATACCCATGATATTTATAGTGAAAACCAAAATATTATAATACATTGTTTATTCCATTCCTCTAATATCAATTTTCCCCAAAGATAATTGATCTACGAAACTTATAGGGGGAGCTATCACCATGCATTATTCTAACCCTTCTACAGATGTGGTATTTCATGCATAGATGAGATGTTGAACGGAAAAATTTATTGATATGGGGACAATTTATTCAATGACTGAAATTATATAATTGGTGTTACTGGATAATAAAGCACAAAACATTATATGGGCGATACCAAAAATGAGGCTGCAGATTCATTTTCTTCAATGTAATTTTAAATCTCCTTTGATACCCTTGAATGATGCACTTCATCATAAATAACTACACCCTACTATATCCCATTGGCCGTAGGGTTTAGATTGGGATTGGTGGTTCCTATAACCATTTTTAACCAAAAACCATTAGATTTAATCATTATTATGATTTCTTAATACATAATGGGGATTGATATATCCACATTTAACCTCTTCCATGTCTTATTATATGAACGAGATGGTTGTTTAACATTATGATGGTGTATCCTATTCAAGATAATAATTTGATGCCAAAAATGTTTGTTAAAATCTTGTGGTCACTATAGGGATTCGTTGAGTTCCTCTCAATGTAATTCTGAAAATTTGAGAAAGTCCTCAATTGAGATTTTTAGAGTAAAACATTACACATTTTCCAAATGACATATTTTTGTGCCAGAGGATGGTGATACCCAATTATGTTTTTATTCCTATTATATGGATCATAATATCATCTGTTTGGGGTAGATATGATTGGTGATTTAAGAGAGGTTGAGGGAGAATATTTTACAAGTGGAATAGGTCACACCATCAATCCACTCTATGTGTGTGGATAAGATAATCATACCCCTAAAAGTTGAGAATGTAAATGATTGTTCTTCAATTTTTGTTGTAGGTATTTAAGGAATATTCTTGATTCTATTTCTCTTGTCGAATATATATCTCATGATTCTTAAATGTGTATATATAATCCAAGAGTTTTTGAAAAAAAAATATTGTGTTCAACAAGGGAAACACAATCCTATATATTATCAGCTTCTGCATCCTCGACATTTATCTCATCAGGTAGCTACCATAATTTCATACTCATTATCATATTCATCATCACATAATGGTTATGTAATGTGAACTATATAAACATAACCCAGAATTATTTTTTGATCTGAGGATGTTTCTACTTCATGGGGAGGTTCTCTTTCTCTGAATACTAATGGAATTATTTGTACTAGAGTCTGAGATTATATAAGGTTTAGACATAATTCTTCCCCCTATATCTTTTCTCATGTCTTATAATTAAATCATAATCTTTTAAGAAAATTCAATGATTCATCCCATGGTTTTATTATCATTACTTGTTTTCAGATAAATTTTACTAGGGCGTCATGATCTGGGTCTAAAAATGGAGTTATCACATTATCAAACATCTTTCCATTCATATAAAAAACATTATTCTAGTAACCTTATTATTCTTCATTCAGAGTGTCCAGTATATAGGACCCCAATGTCAATGAATTATAAAATATCACCAATATATAATCAACTATTCTATAGATGATATATTTCATAAAAAAGTATGCTTGGATGTAGTTTCCCATTCTCAGATGGAATGAGATTTTTTCAAGACGTATGTTGAGGTTGACCTCATTAGGTTTCCAATTTTATAGTATTTCTAGTAGTATATTTTCATTTTATGTGATTTATTAATCCAAAAAAAGATCACTTTTGTAGTAATACAATTTCTTCATCCATTCCTCAAATCATAACTATACCTGATATAATTTTTCATGTTGTCAGTGGATATATTGTTGATTTTTCATCACTATATGAGGTGTTAGATTATTCTAGGCCTACCTAGGTACATGAATATGAATTTATATTTGTTTTAGGGTAACCATAGTATTATCTTCCTTAGTACACATTTTTATCTATTTTATTTCCATGGGGAAAATCATCATAGGATTATTGAATTGAATATTAAAGGAGTTGTGTGATCTATGATAACTCAAGGAATCCTCCAAAATAATTTATTGGTTTTAATGGTGTTTGATGATATTCTCAAAGATTAATATACTAAATTTCATGAAATATCACATGTAATATATTTAAACTAATTGAATACTTCATAAATTCTCATTTAGATATGATTTTAGAAACTATCTCATTTTAATATTTATTATAATTTGTGAGTATAAAAAATTTTCTTCTCCTTAAAACAGATATAAACAGATTAAGGAATTGATTAATAAGGGTTTTTCATCTGTAAATTTTTCCATCTAGGATTATATTATACAAAATGAATGTTAGACCAATAATATTATATAAAAACAACTCATGTTGGTCACATATTATAGATTTTGAGGACACAAAATTGGGTAACGATGAAACATTATGATTGTGAGGTGATACTATGGATGTCTTATAACCTCAAAAGATGATAATATTGTATTTCCCAAATTGGGCCGGACCATAATTTTGACTACACATCCAAGATATATATATATTTCCCAACTCATTTTAATGGACTGTCTTGATGTGTCTTCAATTCAAGAAATCATTAAATTGATGTAATTGAAGAGTTTCGGAGGCACCATTTTTTGGACCACCACCCATATATAGAGAGCTTGTTATGATTGAGGAGATGTACCCACAATTATATTTAATTGATTCATGATCTATCCCAAGACTGAAAGATCAACATGACATGTGATATGATATTTTATTATGGAAGAATTTAAAGATCCTTCTGAATATCATGATTTCTTTAAACTAGTTTCATGGATCCATAGATAGACTGATTTTCAATTTTAAACTTTTTAAGAAGAATAAAAATCTTCGAATTAATGTGGGAATGGATATTTTATTATTATTATACCCATCAAAAATGTTTCTCCTAAGTAGTTCAAAATTTTGATTTCTAATTATTCATATATCATTATCATATTATGATTATATTTACTCAGAATATGGAATTATGACCCCTCTGAGTGATGAGTGGGATGTATCTACACCATTCCTTATATCCATTAAATTTTTCTTCAATGTGGTGGAAATTTTTCATTTAGAGGTGCATAATTCTTGATCCATCTCTAATTCTGTCTATATATAGCGTCGGTTTTTTCACCCAGAGCTCATACCACTCATAGAAAATAAACAACATTCCATCCATCTATGTTTACACTTTTTTCCATTCCATTTTCATGAATTATATGGATGAAAAATAATGTTATTTATAGTTTCATGGTTGTCATCCAATCACTCTTTGTACAATATGTAGATTCCACACCACTTAATCCACCATGGAGGGTTTGTTTGGCAACATTCTTCTAACACTTTTTCACATTATACCACACTGTATTACCAACATTATGGGGTTTTACCATCTATTCAAATTGTTACCCTTCCTTAGATTGTGAATAAAGACCATAAAGATGTTTTCTATCAAACCTATCGAGAGTGAACCTTATGAAATTGATAATATTTTTATGGGAGGAATGGTTGGTATGGAACCAATAAATATTTTATATTTTCATAAATAAGACAAACTCCATTTAAGGTGATGATAAAAATATATAATTCCCCAACCCAATTGACTGGGGATGAATCATGGCCAATATTAGATCATTTTAATCATGTTTCCATGGTTTTGAGGAATCTATTTGATGACCTGAGGGACCCTATAATGAGAATTGATATAGAAATGCCTCCAACCTTTTGGGGTGGATTTAATCCAGAACAATCATTTATTTATCTTGTAATATCATTGTGTTGGATAAACCTAGTATTGGTGATTGAAATATAAATTCATCCATCCCTGAAGGTTAGGGTTGGTTTGCATCTCTCGCTAGTATATTTAGGATTCTCTTAGGAGTTGATGAAATTAAGGATAGAGGAAGTGGTAAAAATTCCTCCAGCCCCATGAGATTGTTTTTATCATAGGTGGCACCAATGGAATATATTATTGTGATCTGTTTTATTTCACAAAATTTTACTTCTTAATTAGAATGGTACAAGGAAATAATATGATCTGTGCCATTTTTTATGGGAGGTTTTCTATTATTCCATAGCTTAATATTCCATTGTTGAGATTTGATACCTTTTTTAGAGGTCCATATTTAAATTTTGATAGATGTCATCTCTATCAATTAATGATTTATTTTCACCCTCATAGAGGAGGAGTAAATTGTTTGTTCACCAACTTACCTATTAGTTACCTAGTCCCCTAATTTATCCTATAGGTAAAAAAATTCATAACACCATACCTGTAATTTTTTTGTTTCTGTGACATAGTGAATTAAAATGATTCTAATTTCCCCATATTCAGATATATAGGTTTCATGGGGATATGAAAATCATTCAATGAATAGTTGTTATGATATGAATAAAAACACACTATATGACTATTTCATGCTCCTACAATATTCAGTTCCAGGCTATGGACAGCCTGGCCACATCATGAAGACAACATAATTAATTTATAATCTAGAGTTTAACCTCATATCTTTGATATGGGAGGTGTATAGAATTAAATTACTGATGTGTCACTGATATGTTCTAATTTAATTAATTCAATAAAAAAAATATATCAAGATCATCTACAACTTCATATTATAATACATTCACTATATAGAACCTTGTTGATTGAGTTTTCAATGTAACTCCTTATATATATCTTTGTTGACCTACACATCATCAGGGTGATATGTCACCAACTATTCCTACCATAGAATATTCTTATCCAGAGAACCTACTAACGATGTTGAATTTCGACTAATAGTTTATGTGAAAAAATATATTTTTAACCATAGTGTTTTGAGAAACATTCGATAATAAGGGATTCTTGAAATGGATGGGTTTTTTTCTTATGAGATATATATTAATATGTTGAGGTTATCTATGTGGATCATGGTGAGTAGAGTCCTGGTGATATATCCCTACACTACTCTAAAGTCTATTTATGTAGTGATCAAAGTATGAATTGGATAAAGAGTTAGTGGACCCATGAGGTGTTGTAGATATGTGTCATAAAACATGAATCACACTATAATTCACTATATCATGGATACAATCCTCAATAAGTTTCATGGATGGTATAATCATACATTCCATTTGGGGATTAGAGAGGACATTAAACTACTATATGATAGATTCTATAATTGGTTGATACCTATATTATTTTATTATTAAAAGATCCTAGGACTATGATTTTTCTAGAGTATATCATTGAAATTATATATAATTAACATTAATATGAACCTTATTATGGGTGTTTTCAACAAATCCCATTCAATCCTAAATATGATTCAACTATGATCCCCTTTTGAATATGAATTATATGTCATAGTTTTTCAATGGACTTCCAGAATGGGAGAAATAATATGATCCTCCTGTAGAATATATTATCAATAATACTAAAGTACTCTTTAATTATTGGGTGATTAGATTTGATAAATTTTTCTGTATGTTACTGTAATATTCTCAGTTTCATAAATGTTAGAGATATGATCCTACTCTATGGTTATTTAAATATTGAGCTGATGAAACTCAGTAAGAGTGGGGGTATATTTCAAGTTATATTCTTGTGGAGTATGTCACTTGATTTTATCAAGAGTAATGTTTTCTGATCTTGAGACATGTACCAATTTGTGTTGGTTATCCCTTATTTGTGTGGGAATATAGGTCTGGTTGTAACGTCCTAGTTTCGAAAGTTGCCCAGAGGTGCCCGGTACCCAGTTGGTCACATAGCCTCAAGTGAATTTCCCCGAATTCCAGAGGCTACCGACCAGCCACGAGGTCCATGGGTGTGATAGTTGGGAAAAAATTCTTTCATTGGTCGATTAACACAGTGGAAACAAAACAGAAAGAAATACTGACAGCTGTATTAATAACATACAATAGTAAACAGTAGAAGACAAAAAGTAAGAAACAACATGAGCGCACATATAAATTAATCTTGATACATATATATAAGAAAATTGACAAACAAGTCACAATGATGGAATTAAATTCTATACCAAAGTATAAAAGAAAATAGATATACTCCTCAGCATCGCCTGCATCATCTAGGTCCCGTTCTCTTCAGATCATCAGAAATCAAGTACCTTACATAGAAGGGCGCTTGACCTTATCTATAACTACATCAATATAATCCTTTTGGACCCAAAATCATAACTCAAACAGGGTGTGAGACTAATCCCATTAGGAAACAAACAAATATCTATGCCTAATGTTCTGTGATCATATATGCCATGGAATAAGCAAAGATATGTAGTAAACAAGGAAATACTAAAAATTAAACCATCCTATAGTTTTAATGCATTAAGTATCTTATATCAACTAAGAAGAAAATCACAAATAGGTAACCCTCTGGGAATTATTCATAGCCTAAACCCTTGGGATCAAATATACATGAACAAGAATCACAAGTAATGCTCTGTGCAGTACACACAGCCTCACCCCTCTGATTCAACTTTAGTAAGACTCTCTGTGGAAGCACTCACTGTAATTCCCACTATTGTCTAGTATCGTTAACTAAAAGGCCCTCTGGGGAAACACTTACTTCACATTCCTCTTACAGCACATGTCGAGGAACTACAGACACTCCGAGGAAGCAATTACTTCAATTCCCACTATGGTATCTAATCAGAAATGTAAAAACAAACCCTATGGAGATGCCCTTACGTCAATTATCCCTATAGTCTACTACACCAGGTTCTCACAGCCATGTGTAAGTCAAACGAGAAAAATAATGCACTGCAGACAAAGTAAACTTCATGAACTACTTGGCTAATAGTCTACAGCATGACAGCATGTTAGATAAACAAACATTCCATCCTACAGTACTTGGCATGGTGAAAAATAAGGCAGCCTAACAGGCTAACCAAGACCAAACGGTCATAAACAAACATGCATGGGAAAACACGTCAACATCAAAGAAATTTACCCTATTCTCATTCAATTAAACTCTATTTTAACATATAAGCATATCAAGAAATTAACATTTCTATAACAGTAAAAACGCAATACCTCGTTCAAGGGTATTGGGAAATTTTTCACATACAAATCAAATACATTCTACAGTATGGAACAAACCACCTACCTCGATGTTATAGGAACATTATATGAAAACCTCATTCCTTGAATCACTCCAGAACATCATAGATCTACAGAAACTTCTAAAACGTTCAATCTAGGATAAGAATTGAAAGAAAAGGAATCATGACACAAATCTCTAGATGAATGAATTACATACCGAGGTTATCCCAACAGAATAGACGATAGTTGATTCGGAGGATGGATGCTCGATTGGGGGCTCGAGTAATAATTGCAGTTGTACGAATGCTCTCAGATGAAATAGATCAAGAATTTGGTGTTTCTATCCATAATCGACATCCTCGGTATGTTTAAAGAAAAAAAGTACACATTGTGTACTTTCTAGTTACAAAAAATGTACTTTCCATTAGAGAGCCCCGCTTTAGGAAGCCTCCAGTTCCCCACACATGGTCATGTGTATAACCATTACACAGCTAGCACACGACTACCTATGATAACCAAGTACACATTGTGTACTCATAAAATACATGTCGTGTACTTCAAAAAAACAAAATTCAAGAAACTCCCCTATTCCTAAAAAACACCAGAAGAAGGAAAACAAGCCTGAAAAGAGGATTCGGGTTTTACAATCTTCTCCCCTTTAAGAAATTCATCGCCAAATTTCCTTTGAAAAGTGACATAGAAGAAGAATCCCTGAATAGCTCGGGCCACTGTGATCGAACATCAGCCTCCCTCTCCCAGGTCTCATCTTGTACTCACTTGTGCTGCCATAGCACTCGTAGAACAGGAACAGACCATCCACATAGAACCTTTGTGCATCAATCAACAATCTGAATAGGATGCTCCAGAAACAAGGTTTCCACCTCTAATTCAATATCCCAGGGTTGAAAAACATGATATGTGTCTGAGATGTAACGTCAAAGATGAAAAACGTGGATAACGTCGTGTGTTGCCCAGTACCGCTGAGGTTACTACAACCGATGGGCAACCATCCCAACTCTCTCCAACACTTCAAATAGCCTGATGTACCTCAGTGAATGCTTACCCTACCTCATAATCGTCATGTTTCCCAACCTCGGTGTGACACGTAGGGAAATATGAACCCCAAACATGAACACCAGAGGTCGTCTCTGTCGATCAACAAAAGACATGTATCCCAACTGTGCAGTAGCCATCCTCTTCCAATCTACGTGATCTATTTCATGGTCTTCTGAACAAGACATGATCCCAGCTTAGCTACCTCTCCTGCCTCCAGCCATCCTAAGGGTGATCAGTAGGTCCTATTGTACAATGCCTCATAAGGTTCCATATAAATAGTTTCTTGAAAAATATTATTGTAGGGAAACTCCACAATAGGTATGAGCTTCTCCAAAGAACCTTTAAAATCTAAAATACATGATCGAATCATTTTCTCAATAACTTGAATTGTATGCTCAAACTAGCCATCTTTCTAGGGATGTCAATTTGTACCCAAAGTTCCTTTGTACCTTAATCCTTCTGAAGCCCCATCTAAACCAAGAAGTAAAACATGTGTCCATGTCTGAAACAATGGTGTGTGAAACTCCATGTAGAAGTACAATCTCATGGATGTAATTCATTCCCAGCTCATCAAAAATGAAGGTATCTTTGACTAGAAAGAAGTGAGAAACCTTCATGTTTCTGTCAATGAAAACCCATATTGCATCATTTCCTCTAGGAAACCTTGGAAAACCTGTCACGGAATCCATCGCGACATTATTTCACTTCCACTCAGGAATGGGTAACTAGTGAAAAAGCCTTACTAGTCGTTGATACTCCACTTTCACCTGCTGATAGGTGGAAGACCACATAACAAACATAGAAAAAAATCTCTTCATACCTGGCCCCCAATACTGAAAGTGTTGATCACAAAACATCTTGGTAACACTAGGATGAAAAACCCAAACTCAGGAATGAAAGTCCTGCATCAGCTCCTCGCTTATGTCTGCTGACAACCATACGCGCCCATGAAAATGAAAGATCTCATCCTTCCCTATAGTCTATCAAGGAATAGGGTCCTCTCCTAACATGATATCGAATAGGACTAGGCCTTCAAAATCTGATGGCTTCCTCATTCGTACTCGATCAAGTAGAGTTGAGTTAAAAACTATAGAATAATGACAAGTCTTCTTTTTCTTTCATTCACCTCAAAATGCATCTCAGAGAACATATCCATAAGATACTACTCACTGCTAGCCTTCTAAACTTGCTGTATATGAGTCCTTCTGCTCAATGCATCAGCTACTGTGTTGCATTTCCCTGGTGTGTAGGAAATCTCAAAGTCAAAAGACTGAAGGTACTCGACCAACCTTTAATGTCTCAAATTTAGGTCACGCTTATTGAAGATATACTATAGAATTTTTTTGGACGGTGAAAACCATAAAATGCTCTATGAGAAGATAATTTATCCAATAGAATAAGGAATGAACAACTACAACTAGCAAGATATCATGTGTCGGGTAGTTCCTCTCATACGGCCACAACTACTGATACCCGTACACAACAACTACATCTCTCTACATAAGCACTCCTCCTAGAATGATACATGATGCGTCATAGTAAATAGTATAAATCCTTCCCGGCATTGGAAATATTGGTATCAGTGCTGAAGTCAACCTCCCTTTTAGCTCCTGAAAAGTTGACTCACAAGAATCTATCCACAAGAACATTGCACCCATCTTAGTCAGGCCTGTCAGTGGAACAGATAAGCACAAAAAATATTGTATGAAAAATCTGTTGAATCAAGTCAGCCCTAGAAAACATTGATCCTCAATGGAGATCTTGGAATTCTCCCAAGAAACTACTGCTCTCAATTTCTCTAGGTCAACTGATACTCATGGATCTAAGATAACATGACCCATTAAGTGAATTTGGTCCATCCAAAAGTGTAATTTTGAGAGCTTAACATATAACTCATGCTCTCTTAGTGTACTCAAAATGATCTCAAGATGTGTAGAATTGTTATATAGAGTGTGAAAGTACACCAAAATATCGTTCATGAGGAATTCCATGAAAGAATCCAATTATGGATGGAACACTCGATTCATCAGTGCCATGAAAACTACAGGTGTGTTCATGAGACCAAAAGGCATAACCATATACTCATATAGACCATACCTGATTCAAAAGGATGTTAGAGGTATATGTGATGGTCTAACATGCAACTGATGGTAACCGGACCTCTAGTTAATCATTAAGAACACCTGGGCCCCTCAAAGCTGATCCAAGAGATCATTAATCATTGGAAAGGGATATCAGTTCTTGATTATCAACTAGTTCAACTTCCGATAATCCACAAATGTTATGAGGGTACCATCTGCCTTCCTCGCAAATAGGATAGGTGAACCCAAATAAAAGTACATGGACAGATGAAAACCTTTTTCTGCAACTCCTCTTACTGCCTCTTTAGCTCCTTCAACTCAGGTGTAGCCATACTATAAGGATGAATGGACTCTGGTGCCACTTCTGGCACAAGCTCGATACAAAATTCCACCTCTTGCTCTAGAGGAAAACATGAAAAGTCCTCTGGATTGACATACCTAAAACTATCCACCTCTAAAATAAATTCTTTTTGTTCACTCCCATGGTCATCCAGATATAGAATAAAAAACTAGGATTTAAATCCTCCATATCCATGATGGTTGGGTCCAGCTCTGCTAACATGGACATCCCACTATTCCTTATAAAGAAATGATCCCCCTCCAGTGATCTAAAACTCACCCTACAGTGATAGAAATTGACAATTGCCTAGAATGGAACAAACCAGTAAATTCCATGAATGACATCATAGCCTGTCATCTCAAGGACATGAAGGTCCCATAAGAAGTTACACCCACCAACATCTAGTGGGATCTCCTTGCACTTCCGGAAACTAGCCATTCTTGTCCCCAATGGAGTGACCAACTTCATGATATCAGTAGAATAAAAGATATCGGGCCTAAGTATCTCTACAACAGCAACAAAGATTAAGAAATGGATTCCCCTGTATATAAAAGAGCAGAAGCTAAAACTAAGGGAACTAGAATCATACCTCAAATTGTAGAGGGTCCAAGATCATGCTTCTGTTGTGTCTGTAACACTGCAAATGTATGGCCTGTACTGCGGCACTATGACCCTGCCTGAACACTTTGAGATGATACACCATGTTTTCAATAAAATCCAGGCGACTGACTACCATGGCCATGAACTCCACCTCGGCCAGAATGTCCAGAAGAACTGCAGTTCGCTAGCTGATGAGAAACTAGTGGTGCTTCTCTTGAATGAGAAGTCATAGAAGAACACCTGTCACCTGATGCTTGTGAAAAGAACATACATAAACACTGAAGATGAACCTGCATTCCATAATATCACCACTCAACTGGGTCTCTCGGGCAATGTGGCCTAGTATTCCCACTCTTCCCGCACTAGTAACACACCACCTGGCCAACAGAAAAAGTGTCTATTCTCCAAGGATTATTTCACAAAGACCCCCTACGGCACTTTTTTCTGTTAGTAGGAGGGATACTAACCCCATATATTGAAACACCCTAGATCACTACTTTAGAATCCATCATATCATGCTCTATGATTAGTGCTTATATGAAGATAGAAGTGATGGAAGTCAGCCTGAAGATGTACACTTGTGATCAGATTTTGTGCCTTATGAGATCCTCAAACTCCATTACCAGGAATAACTCATCACCTCTAGGAATAGGCGTGAAGCCTTGAAGCTCTGTGAAGTGAGAAGAATACTCCATAACAAAAAGATTACCCTACTCCAGACTCACGAAATCTCAGGTTCGATCGGCCCTCAAAGTCTCTGTGTAAAAGTAGTCATAGAAGGCATGCTAGAACTCATCCCACTCCATAACCTATTGGAATCCCACCTGTGAGATCACATCCCACCATTCCCATAGCAAAATCATGAAGCATATACATATCAAGCTTGAACCTCCTCTCTAGAGGCATCACTAGGTGATCAAATATAGACAACATGGTTCCTAACCATGACTTTGTAGCTTGAGGTACTCCTTCCCCTGTGAAGGTGGGAGGATGCTGCAGCTTGAAAATGAGAATCAGCTCTTCCATAGAAGGAGCAAGATGTGGTACTCCTTGTAAAATCTACAAGAAACTCATGAAGCCCCGTTTAAACTATACATCAGCAACTGTGTCTGGAATGATGGCTAGTGCCAAGACCATCACAACCAGAGGATCTGCAGGTAGTCCCTGATCAGCCATGTCTGGTGTCTTTTCACTACCCGATAACTAGAAGACCACCGGAGGACATCTTTGTGGCATGAATCTTCAATGTCAAGTGAAAACCTTAGATCATGGTTAACAGTGACTGAAAATTAGAATTATAAGAATGGAATAGGAGAAATAACGAATTCGTGTTTTTAAAAACATGGATACATGGAACGTATAATTCCCACATAGCATGTTCCCTTATGACTTTCACATGGGCATGTACTCCTTCCACAACTAGTTGTGTAACTCCCCAAACCCACGATGTGTTGTCCAAACACATGGCATGTACCTGACATCCCTTCCCCTTCCTGAGTTCTTCGACACAACTAATCCACACAGTTCTTATAGAACAATACTACATGATGTGTTTGTTCCAGACATGGCCTGTACTAAATAAGATTCACCGACCCGTGTTGCTAGTGACACGGCCGGATACATGGCTCACACTACTTGACATGTTCCAAAGGACACAGTGTGTACTAGGGAGATTTTTCGGACCCGTGTTTTTTATTACACGACCGGGTACTCAGGTAACACTACACTAAATGTTATATATGGACACGGCGTGTATTATAAAAGACTCAAATGACCTGTGTTATTAGTGACACGACTAGTTGCATAGTTCTACAACACGACGTGTACATTTAGTACATGAGGTTTTCTACCAAAGATTCCAAACCCTGTGTTTCTGCCCATATATTCAGTAACACGGTTAGAGACTACACGACGTTTATATATAGTACATGTATTTTACTTAATAAAAATATTTTATTCTTGAAGATAAGAACATATGGCACGTATTAATAATTACACATCGTGTGTTCTGGTTTTTTCTAGACAGTAAGCCTCAGAAACATTATGGAACCCAGAAAACACTAAAATTAACATTAATGTGCCAAATTATACTCTATGAGTACCCATACTCCTTGTTAATCAAATCTTGGTATCTTATGCATGTCATATACAAGGAAAAAATGCAATGATCCACCAAATTATGGTCCATGGGGGAACATAACACCTCATGAACCAAATTTTGGCATTCATTCAAGGAAAGACATACGCAAATAATTACCCTATCAAAATCAGTTATTATATCAAGTTATCTATCATAATAACATGTATATATTGCACAACATATTTCACAACAACATCCATTCTCTAGTGCACCCTAAATGGCATGGCACAAATGCATTACGTGTGATTTATTTAAAGTGCCTATATGATGCATGAGATGGAATACCATTATCACCTCAGGTTTCACATGAAATTAAACCTCAATAACATCAACAATAATAACTCAAAATATGTGATTCATACAATGATAAAAATCAAATCAATTGTAAAATTGAAAAAATAGAAAAAATTGTAATTAACAAGGTAGATTGGTTTTTCCCTGTACATGGGTTAGCGACTCCCGAGCACATCGTATTACCAAATACCTATTATATCTTATACCTAAATATAGGCTCTACTTGTATGTAAAGAAGAAGAAAATTACTCTAATATCACTTTGTAATGTCCTAGTTACAGAAGCCACCCTGTAGTTGGTTGTCACAGGGTTCAAGGGAATTTCCAAGAATTCCATAGGCTGCTGACAAGATATAAGGGCATTAGTCGTGAGAGTGGGAAAATAATGCCTTTATTGGTAGAATAACACAGTAGAAACAAAATAGATAACATTAAAGGAATCAATATTAATATAATACAATAGTAAACAGTAGAAGAAAACAACTAAGAAACAACAGGAGCTTGCATATAATTGATGCTTGATACATATGTATAGGAAAAAAACAAAGAAGTAATAATTCTAGAATACAGTACTAAAACAATGTACAAAATAAAAAATATAAACTCCTCTGCATCGCAAGCCTCAGCATGGTCCCATGCCTTGCATCACCTCAATAATCAAGTACCTTCCATAGAAGGGAGCCTGCCCTTATCTATACCTGCAGAAATCTAATTTTTTGGGGCCCAAAAGCATGACCCAAATAGGGTGTGAGATTAATCCAAGTAGTAAACCCCAAAAAGTTCAGTGACTAATAGTCAGTGAATATATATGTCAGGAAATAATCAATGAAAAGAAGTAAACAAGGATGTACTCAAAGGTAAGAAATCCAACAGTTTTAATGCATTCAATTTCATAAATCAATTAAGTAGATAATTAAAAATAGGTAACTCTATGGGAAGTACTCATATCCTAACCCCTATGGTTCAACAAAACAAGAACATGCATCAAAAGTAACCCTCTAGGCAGTACACACAGCCTCACCCCTCTAGTTCAACTTTAGTAAGACTCTTTGGGGAAGCACTCTATGTCAATTCCCCCTATAATCTCATATCCGTATCTAAAAGGTACTTTAGAGAATCACATACATCACATTACCCCTATGACCTGCATTGAGGAACTATAGAAACACTGAGGAAGCACTTATGTCAATTCCCCCTATGGTCTCACACCTTAGAAGTACAAAGAGACACTCTGGAGAAGCCCTTATGTCCATTCTCCCTATGGTCTACTTCCACAAGTTCTCACAGCCCTATGTAAGTTTAACAAGCACAAAAATGCAATACGACCATAGAAAACCTCAAGAACTACTTGTCTAACAGTCTACAGAATAACGGTATGTCAGAAAAATAATAACTTCATCCTACAGTACTAGGCGTGGTGACAAATAAGGCAGGATAATAGGCTAAGAAGGACCAAACTACTATAAACAAACATGCATGGGAAAACACTTAAAAAGCAATTAAATTTACCCTATTCATATTCAATTAACCTCTATTCTATCATACAAGCATAGCAACCAATTAACATGGCCAAAACTGTAAACATACAATACCCCGTTCAAGGGTATATGGCAATTTTTCACATACAACTCAATGGATTTCAATAGAATAGAACAAACCACCATCCTTGGTGTTGTAGGATTTTTATACGTGAACTTGAAGCCATAAATCACTCAAGGACACCGTAGATCTAAAAAACATCTAAAATGATCAACTGATGATATCTCTTGAAAGAGAAGGAATCAGGGAACGGAGCTCTAGATGAAGGAAGAGATTACCGAGGCGATCCAAATGCAATCGACATTGTTCGTTTCGGAGGACGGATGATTGATTAGGGGCTCAGGGAAAAATCGTGGTCGCAGGAATACTCTCGGAAGAACAAAGTAAAAAATGAGGTGTTTATGTCCATTTGACGTGACCCCGATACATTTATTGAAACAAATAAAGTACACAACATGTACTTTTGAGGTACATGACCTGTACTTTCCCTTACTGAGCCCCACTTTATGAGGCCTCCAGCTCACCACACATGGTCCTGTGTAAATCCATTACCTGACCCACACATGGCTACCTATGGTAACCGAGTACACGGCATGTACTCATAATGTAAATAGAGTGTACGTAAAAAAATATCCAAACACTCCTCTTTTCCTAAAAAACCAGAAAAAGGAAAACATACCTGAAATGAAGATCTGAGTTCTTACATTGGTCATGTTCATTGAGATTTTTTGGAATATACTAATAGTACTTCTTTACATGGGAACAAATGTGTTCTTTCTATAGAGAGACCTTCTATCCATACTGATCATTATGATGAACTTCTCTAGTTATTGTGGTAGTGATAAGTGTCTATTATAAAATCTGTAACAATGTATGAATACATTCATGGAGATCCTCAAATATTTTGAGGGATTAGTACCCCATACAAAATGTGTGTGCATGGGTATAGGTATGTGGATTATTAATATCTAATATATAGTAGAAGATGTAATAAATTTAACATGTGATATATGTGTACTCATGTCCTAATTGTGCCATCATAATATTCTGATATAAATCATGAGAATGAAAATGGATATCGTCATACAAAATCATTTCTATATAAAAATTCATGTACACATAATTTTTATGAGCAATGATAGGAGTTTACAAGCTATTCACTAACATAGTATACATAATGGAATTATATGCTTAACTGGTGATAAGATCCCAATAACATTTATCCCTAGAATGTTGTGGTCGGTGAGATCTACTTGGTACCTTATCAAGTGTTTTCATGGTGGAAAAATGTTGTGTCGTGACATAACTTAATGATGGGAACTTGAAGGATGATAATAGTGATGAATATTAATATGATCCCTCTAAAGTAGCTCTTAATATGGGAGGGAACCATTGTCAAATCATTATCTACGATTACAACAATTTCTAGAGTTCATTTTGGAATATATTTAGGTAATAATTTTTTTTGGTTATACAAGGTATGGGTGTTTACATTGGGTTGTTTCAAGTGAAATTTTAAATTATTGTATGAAAAATGGTTTCGGATTGGTTCGCACACATATACAGAAAATAAAATAATTTGGACAAGGAAACCACGAACCCAATTTGGATAAACTGTGGGTGTCACACTGTTTTCTCATAGTTTTTCTAAATTATAAGGTCCCCTCCACTAAGCAATAAAACCCATCATAGGGGTTATTCATAGTAGTTATATTGTATTTCAAACTATTCACCCTCCTATATGTAACTATGTGATGCCTAATGAGCGGTGAATGGATAGGGAGCACAATGATTAAATCCATGTTCTCATCCCAAGAACCCATGTGAATAGGTTTTGTATCTCCAAATATTTATTTTAAAATTCCCTCAACCTAGGAATTTTACCTTTATTCTCCCCCTAATCGAATTAATAGGTTATCTTGAATATTTAGGGGTGTTATTGTGGATTCCATTTCTATATAAACACCTTTAATTATGAATCTATGATATGATTGACATAACTACATCTCTCATGCTAAGAATTTTTTATTCCACTCTCTCACATGTCTCTTTCTTAATGAATATGTATTTTTTTATTCTTGGTAAATTGTTTAAAACTATTTTTTATGGTTCCTTTTTTGGATCTTTGATAAGGGCCTTGGAACTAAATCTCTTATACATTTGTGTAACTAATCACTCCTCTAAAATTCAATGATTTTTGGTTTGGAAAAGGATCATAGAATTTCATGAGGAAGTTTTTCTAAATGTAAAATCATATAGTATGTATTTTATTACATGTATAAAAATTTTAAATTCATAGTTTCACTAATATGTAAATTTAATATGAAATTGAGTTCATTAAATTTATTTTCCATATGATAATGAAATTGGTTGAACATGGGTGATTAAAATTGGATGAATTGTGATTATAAAATTTGAGGTTTGTTGTTATTATTAACTGGAACAATTAATGGTATTATGGTAATGTTGATAATTATGATTAAATGGTATACTAGGATAACCTTGTAGTTTTAATGGATTATATGATTGAATGTTGATAAAATATTTAATGGTGATTTTTTTATATTATTCTATTTGACTAAAATGAATAGTCATTATTTAATTGATAATTGAAATGTTATTCCATTTTGTGAAATGTTTATAATATGAGTAATGATGATTAAATATTTTATATGTGGTATGTGTGATATAAATGATTTTTTTCATAATTAGTTTCTGACACAGACTGATGACTCATAACCCCTCACATGATTGATGGATTAATGAGTTCCGGAAACAAAATTATGCTTCAAAATAAAATATATAACTTACTGGTTAATGGGGTTTGGGACATAGACGGATGCTTGAAAATAACATGGGGTGCTATATATAGAATTATATTACCAAAATTTGTTTATTTTAAAATGGATTAATTTATTTATAAAATGAAATTGATTTTAATGGAAAATCATATCCCATGTTAAAATAAAATGTTTTAATCTAGGAAATATTCTTTAGGAATGGTTCAAACTCTGACACAGGCTAATGTAAGAATTGAAGTTTTGAGTGGCATCGTAAACCCAGGGAAATTAGGTTGTTAAATAACATATAATTGATTAAGAAAACAATATATTTTATAATCTGTAAATTATTAATTATAAAAACATCATAAAGTTTTATTTATTATATATTGTTTTAGAAATCATCAGTGGTGGCCTATTAAGTTGTAAGCCCACCTTATTGGGATTTATAATTGGGGTATGAATAGACTTCATGTTTTAAAGAAATGATAAGAAAAATATCCCTTAAATAGATGGATATGTTGGTGTGGTGCATTAATGAGGGACCCATATGTGATGTTGGGACCTTATTAAGAGCTTCATGTTTCTTTATATATAACATTTTCATTTCACAATTTATATTTACATAGAATTACATTTCTTGTGGTTTATTTTTGTTATTTTTTTCCATTTTTTAGTTCATCATGTTATAATGATTCTTATTGGAAATTATTTTATTATATTTATTGGTTGTATCTTATTGATAGAGTTTATTTACATTCAATGTTGCGTTAATTTGTAAAATTGGGTATAGTGTCCCTATGACCTATATTAGTCCCACATTTCAAGTCGATAGTATCAGGTGTATGCGAAGACAAGCCTGAGGTTTTATGGACAACTGGATTTTTTCTCCAGGATGTGGAACCCATGTTAGTTGATCCCAAATTTGTGTTAATGGAATTGTTTTCATTCTTTTATTTTTTATACTATTTGGGAAAGGTATACAAGAATCATGGATGAGTCATTTATTGGTCATGATCTCCTACATGGGTGTAGATGACCCACATATGGGGTTGAACCCAAATAAACCTAGCAGGCTTAGTGTTATTGATGTTTTCTATTATAGTTGAATATTATTTCAACTTGGGTGAACACTTACTGTGTGATTTTATTTTCTATAATATTATTAATGTTTGAATCTTGTATAGACATGGAATCATAGTTTTTTATACCTAAGTAATTATACATATACATGTTTTTTTGGGGTCATGCATCATTTTTAGGCACACAAAAACACTATGTTTCTAGTTAAGTTGAAGAAAATGATATGATTTGTTTCTGGAATTCAACCAAAAATATGTTCATAATATGAATTTGTAAATTGTAAATGATTAAAATTTTGATAGATTTTACAACATTAATGGGTGCCTGAAAAGAATAATTATTAATGGCATTTATTTACCCATTACTATCCATTCTCTAGATGAGGGATAGTTATGGCTATTAAAATCATCCTTGTTTTTACCATGTGGGGGTATGTAAGGATGACATGTTATGACTTTTGATATTCTCTATTGGATATATTTTATAATTTTTTTATGTGTTCAATGATGTATGTTATGAATTATACAAATATTCCTCCATGACAACACTTTTTGATAGGGTGATAGGAATAAATTTCCTGAAATGTGCCTCTAATAGAGGGTCTCATAGTGTCGGGTGAATAAGCATGAGATAACTTCAATGATTAAATTTCTCATTTTATATATTTTATCAAAAAATTATAAGGACATATTTTATGGACCCTCATCAACATGAAATGGGAATTACCATTATATCACCCTCTACAATTTAATAGAGATGATGGACCTGAGGAATGTGAGTTCTCGAAAGAGTTTATCAAGATGATATATAACCATAGTATGTCTGCAGTAGAGAAGATAGTCAAAATATTTTCTTATATGTTATGTAAAAATATGAATCATTGGTGGGATATTCGGACATAGATTTAAATATAGAGAATATGGAGTGAAAATACATAATGAATAAATTTGGGGGGAACTCTTTCCATTAGATTCATAGGAAGGATGGAGAATCTGACTTTATGAGGCTGGACTTGGAGAGTATGTTCGTGATAGAATATGATGGCCTGTTAACTATTTTGTAGTTCTTTTTTACATTTTTGGAAGGGTATGAGGCTATTATAGAGAAACAGTTCTATGATTAGCATAACTATTAGATTACATCATATGGAAGTATATTTTAGCTAATAATGATTGTAGAATCTGTGAAAAATACTCTCTTTCCTGAGAGGAACCTAAAAAATGATTCTAGTGAGATGTTGGAGGTTTCTAAAGGATGATCAAGTGATACTTCTTCCAAGAGTATGATGGGTCTCTATAATAATGTTAACCATATAAATGAAGGGAGATTATTCATTTTTATGGTTCAATGATACATGGTATAAATAGAGTTCTCTTAAATGTGTGTTATAGTATGATACACCTTCATATAGAGTGCCACAAACCAATGATTGAGTGGAGAGACTACCTAACGATGCAACATAATCAGAAGTTATTAGTAACCCATTAATGTTGGTAATGAAAAAGATCTTAGCAGAATCAGAGTTCTAGAAGGGGGTCATATAATCCATAGTATACTGGAAGATATAGTTCATGTGGCTATGGTGGACTATGCACAAGATGTGGTACATTAGTTTAATAGTACCCATATTAGAATAGTGGTTCATGTCAAGGAAATAATAGTGCATCCCAGGGAGGATGGGATAAATAGTATCTTATAGATTTACCTAAACTTGTTTATAGAGAGGTTGCACCATCAATAATTGTAGGTACAATTCTTATAGCTTCAATGATTGATAGTTTCTTATTTTATACTAGGGAAACCCAATCCATTATATCTTCACAAATTATGAATGGGTTGAGTATGACATTGGAGTTTTTGTGTAGGGTTATGATGATCAAAACATGATTGGGAGTAATTTTGAGGGACATAGGTTTATATAAGGGAGATTCTACTAATGATGGGTAGTATCATATCAGTTGAGGTACTTATAGACATAATATTTCCAGCTTCGACTTAATTTTGGGTGAGTAGTGATTTGTAACATACCAATACAAAATATATTTTTATTGTTGGAGTATGACTTTTACACCTCATGAGGGTGAAAATTATGGCAATCATTGAGAGTGGGAAATTCATGTTGGTCATTTAGGTCCAACTCATCAATATCGAAGGAGCATACTACTGATGTTGAAAATATGTTATTGGATGATAGGGGTGTATTGAATTATATAATTCCAAACATTGTAGTTATATTTTATAATGTGTTCCTTATGTAATTATCTAAAATTCCACTTGATAGTTATTTGGAATTAAAAATAGATCTCATTAATGGGGTTGAGATAATATCTATTCCACTATATAGAATAACACCAACCAAGCTTTAAGAGTGTAGGACTCGTCTGGATGATTTGATGGATACAATAATTATTGATCTGAGTACAACACATTGTGGTACCATAGCCTTGTTTTATAAGAACAGTAATGTTAATTCTCTCTTATGTGTTGATTACTGGATGTTGAATTGGATGAATTTGGTTACTTAATATCCATGTCTTTATATGGGAAATCTCTTTTACTCGTTGAGAAAATATTGTGTTTTCACTATGATTAACATTAGATTGTGGTATTGTAACAACCCAGAAAATAATTTCATATTTAAACATGATTTATTATATAATTATTTTATAAATAAATCCTTAAATATCAAGAGTTTTAGTATATATAGGGAATAAGAATATTACATGATGACATAAGACATACAATAAAACAACCTTATTGAAATCTTGTTTTACATGACCAAATCATTCCTTCCAACTTTGAGTTTCATGGGATAACTAGAAATATTACATAAGAAAAGGGTGAAATATAATTCCCATTATGGGAATATAAAATTCATATAATGAAAAATATAATACATTTTAGGAAATACACATATCAATGGAGAATAAAAGAAACATGAACAAAAAGGCATGATATATCCTGATCATTATAAAAAGGAAATAATGAAACAACTTTAAACACTACCACATTAACCTAATGGAATCAGGTAAACCTGTGTCCCAACACAATGGAAAAATTTAATAAAAAGGAATCAGGTAAAACCCTATCCCAACATGACATATTGTGATAGTAAACACTATAGAATACATTGGAGAACTATCAGGGTGCACACTTCATAATCATTTCAATCTCATGATTAAGTGTTCCATATAGATCGTGTAATATGGATTCATTAAAGATGTTCATTTATTCCATGATTATGGAATGGGAAATAAAAACATGAAAGTATATAATCAATATGTTTATGTTCATAAATAAGACTCCCCTTGATAGATAAATGGGAATGGTATTCACTTGATGATGATTTTGGCATTGAAAATCACGCTGCAATTTTGACAGCATAACGACATCACAAGGGGATTAATAAAATTAGTTAAAATGAGATAAAGGGGTCAATCATCATTACAAATGATATGGGATGTATAGGTTCATGGAGAATAATATCCCAATATATGAATTGTAATTTGAGATGCAGAATATAAAATAAGTGCTTGAATGAAAATAGGGAGAGGGAAATCCCTTTCCAAATTTTTGCATGGTAATAGGTGTACATAGGAGGGGTTAATGAGAGTGAAAGGGGTCTATCACCAGTCATAAATAATAAGGTATGAATACGGGGAGGTTTTAAAACATTCACCACCATTTTTAATTGAAAAATAAAAGGGTATAACAATATAAGGAAACTTAGAAAAGAATGAGAAAGGAATGAATCCCTTACTTGGATGTGTGATCCCAATAGCTTAGGAGAGGTTTCTTGAGTGCTTGGGGGAACCTTGGGAGGACTATAGGGAGTGAGGATCAGAGTGAGGATGATCTTTAAAGATTTTTAGTGATGATTAATGGGTGATTGGGTGGGTTTATATTCAAAATGACGGGGAATTCATTATTATTTATGTTTTGGACACTACACACAAAAATATTCAAAACCACAAACCATCCAAAGGTTTTTCCCATTTTTTGTATCCAAGGGAAGTGGAAAAAGTATTTTAGAAGTCCACGGGACAATTTCTTAAAAATATTATCCTTTCATATGTAGAGGTGAGTCACACTCTCAAGGGAATGATTTTATAATCATAAAATATATTATACTTTTTGAGGGATTCACCGAGGCGTTATAAAACAAATCAAATAAATCTATAATAAAATTATTCTAAATTTATAACATATATTTATTATATCATACATTTTATAGAATATATTACCTCACTATGGGATCTTTATGATGTCATAAAACACATTATATATTTTTCTATTATTTAATTTTAACCGAAAAATTTGACTATCCCAAATCATTCTTAAAAATTCACCATTAAAGAATTTTGAAATCCAGATTCTAAATATAGTATTCATTTTATCTAAATAATGTTCCAAATATGATAATTTTCACTTTTAAAATGATAATTGATTGTTATGGATAATTGACAGGTTTTGACAAAAATGGGTTTTAAATCATAATAAAAATTAAATTTTACCTCATAAAAATTATATACTAATTTATTAATAATAAAAGTAATTTGATAATAATATTTCATTAAGATTTTAATTATTTTAATAATTAATAAATTTCATTAAATAAATTCAATAAAATTAAACATTCTATTTTATTGTATAAAAATATAACTTGTATCAAACTGATTACCTAATCATTCACAGATAAAGAACTGATATAATAATCATTTATAATAATTGTTTTTTATATTAATAAAAAACCTTAATGTATGAATTTTTCAAATGTGAAATGTTCCCCCAAAAAATTAATTTATTGAATTCACCTATTTTAATAAATACTTTTCACATAATAGAATTGGGGGAATACAACTTTTATGTATAAAAAGTGATTAAAATTTAGTATCTAAAACATTGATACGTAACCCATTATAAATCCTACATAAGACCTAATGGTAAGGTGTGCGATGGTGATAGACTTTGTGACCAACTCATCTAACAGTACACGGTTGGAAATCTTTTTTAACTTCAACTTCTCCCATTCGCAATTCCATTCAAGATTAACGTGTTGAATATCATCTTGGCCATGGTCAAGAGAGAATCCCAGTGATGATAACTTCATTCCAGGCTCTAAAATTTTTTCATTGTATGGCCTGAGTCTACTGGATGAGATCATCTTCTCCCTTGTTTATCTCAAAAGTGTATATTTAATAACCTTGTATTTGTATTAGTTTTGTGAAGACTATTACATAGCTATATTATCAATGATAATGAAACTTAATAGCCATTTAAACCCAATAATAATAATAATATTTCTTGTGATTTTTACATTAATAAAACATTAAAAGAAATGGAATTATATTTATAAATGATTTTTTTGTTACCACCATTCATATTATGAAATTTCACCCTTGAAATTTTCTTTTGCCACACTAAAACAGATGAGGGTAACTATTCTTCATTACTTCCTCTGGTTCCCCCAACACTTCATCAGTAATTTTTTTCTACAACACCTTGAAAAAAGGCATCATCTTATTTCATATATAATTTTTCTCTATGTTCTATGATAATCATAGAATTATCTTTGTAGGAGTGTTCAATATCTGATGGTACCATATCTGGATTGGGTACATGTGATAGGTCAGGTTTGTACTTTTTAAACAGTTATAAATTGACTGCATTATGTAATTATGTCATGTTTGGTGGGAGTGCAAGCCGATAGGCCACTACTAAGATTAAATCAAGGATAATAAAAGGTCTGGTGTACCATGTAATAAGAATTAACATCTTTCAAAATCCCATAACTCACATCCATTGAGATATGCATATGAACACAATATATCTAACATCGAAATCTTGGTCTCATCGATCATCGTCACCATATCTCTTATATTGACTCTGAGTAGCTTTGATGTGCTACTAGATGATCTTAACATTCTACACTATTTGTTCGACCATTTATATACCTATATTTTTTCTACCCCCATCTTCATACTAACATGCCAGTGTTCTTACCCTCTTCCTGTAAAAGGCTTCATAAGGTTCCATTTGGATTCATGATTGGATGCTTTTTTGTAAGATATATCAACTGGAGAAAGTTGGTGATCCAATCATCCATTGAAGTCAATTGAGTATGATCTCAACTATTCCTCAAGTGTAAGGATAGTCCACTCAGACTAGCCATTGGTTTGAGGATAATGAGAAATAATGATGTTCTTCTCAGTTTTCAGTGTGTGTTGAAGACTCTTCTAGAACCTAGATTTGAATCTTGGATCTCGATCGAATAAAATTGATAGTGGTAAACCATGAATCCTTACCAATTTTTTGATGTATATCCATGCTATTTGATCCAATAATAAATCCTATAAAATCACAATGAAGTGTTTAGTCTTTATAAGAAGTTCCACAACAACTCATATAGTATTTTTTCCTTTCGATGTCATCATATGTCTGGTGACAAATTCGATGGAGATTTTATCCCATTTATAAGTTTTTATGGGTAATGGTTACATTTTCTCCTTAAAATTATACCACTAAAAATTCCCTTACTCACATAACAATCACTTAAATGTATATTTAGAGATATCCTTATTCATTTTATCCAAATAATAATACTCTCATAAATCCCAATATGTCTTTGTGTTCCCTGGGTTAGTGGAGAAATTAAAACTATGTGCATTATCCAAAAGTTAGTTCTTTATCTCCCAATTTGATTGAACACATATTATGGACCCAAATCTCACAATTCTATCTTCATTAACACTTTACTTCGAGGAATTTAATTTTTTTATAGCTTCTAATTTCTTTTCAATTCCAACAACATCATTTTGATCATACTTTAACCATTCCAAATGGGACATTTGAGATATAATTTGTAAAATGATTGATGATGTTCCCTTATTTATGATTCTCATGTAAATATTCAAAAATTATATGAAGCTTGGATCCTTTTCAATTATCATCAATGATAGAATTTTAGGGTCCTTTATACTTAGAGAAACTGCCATCTTGTTAACTTTCCCTAGCCTGTAATGGATTAAGCATTAGTAATCCTTGTTGAGATCTAACCGTCTTCACTATTTCATGTTCATGTATTTATGTATTAATATATATTTGATACTTTTTTATCTTTATATATTTTACACTTTTCTACATAAAGATAATTCCTCCATATTTTTAACAAAAAAATCACAGCTGCCAACTCCAGATCATGCATGGAATACTTTCTCTCAAGAATTTTCAACTGCCTTGAGGCATATGCATTTAAATTGTCATTTTCCATTAATAAACTACCCATGTCCTTATTCAATTCATCATTGAAGATATTTAAAACCACCCCACTTATGCATAGTGTGAGCACATGGTTAGTAATAATAATATTCTTCAGCTCCATGAAGATTGCTTCACATTCATCATTATATTCAATCATGACTGCCTTCCAAGTTAGCTTGGTAAGAGGGTTTGTCAATCATGAGAGATTTATTTCAACTCGACGATAATATCTAGATAACCCAATGATGTGATGAATATTCATCATATATGTTTTCCTCAACCATCCATCAATTGATTTTATCTTCAAAGTATCCATAGATATCCCATTATTGGTGATGATATACATCATGAATGAGACTTGATTCAACCAAAACTAAACATTGTTATACATTACATAGAGATTCTCCTTCCATAAGGTCTCTAGTAAAATTATTAGATGATCCTCATACTCATCGATGGTTTTGGAATATATAAAATAATGTCTATAAAGACTACCACATATTTATTGAGGTAATCTCTAAAAACTCTATTCATAAATTCCATGAAGATTTATAGAGAATTTGTGGGTCTGAAGAGAATTACTATGAATTAGTAGTGAATGTACCTTTTACAAAAAGTTGCATTCAATGTATCTTTATTCTTCACCCTTACATGGTAATATCCCGACCACAGATCCACCTTGGATAATTATTTTTCTCCACATAGCTGATCAATCAGGTCATCAATTCATAGAAAATGATACTAGTCATTTGTCTTGTTTTTGTCGATATCATGAAAATCAATGGAAAGGCACATTGAACTACCCTTATTCATGAATAAGTGGACTATTTTACACCATGGTGATGCACTTGGGTGTATAAAACCTTTTTCGGGATTCTTTTGTAGTTGTTTCTTTTTCCCCTCAAACTCCAGTGTAGCCATTCTCTACAGATTATTGGATATTAGAAATGACCTAGGTATAAGATTAATTGATAATTCAAAATATCTTTTAAGAATAAGACAATAAAATTATCCAAGAAATACTTCAGTGAATTTCCATTTAATAGAAATGTGTTTTGACGATGGTTCCTTCTTTAGACTAAATCATATGAGAAAGTAAATCATGATCATAAGGATGTAACATCAATGAGGGATATGATGGCTCTAAAAAATATTCATTCTCTTAATTTCACTAGGATTTAATAGGGGTCGATTAAGCATATTGAATGTGATTTTCCTCCAGTGAAAAATTATGTTGGCACTATATGGGGAAATCCAATCCAAGACAATAATTTCATCAAATTATTCCAAGGGATGTATGATGAGATTCCCTAGGAAATTCAATCCATATATTATGATAGGGGAGGATTTATATTCATGGGATTCAATAATTGTTTAATTTTTAATTTTTCACTAATATCTCTACATTGATTATTTTTTGTGATGTTTGTATTGTTCTAATATACTTTTCAAGATAAAAATAGTGCATTGATCCAGACGCAAAAAGTGAATTCACTATTCCTGAATGAATAACTAGAATAACTATCCCCACTTCATTATCAAGATTCTATTCAGTGGTAATGATGTAAAATTATCACCCTTTCTACCTTTCAGTTTACTAGATGCCTCTGAACACTCTTATATTAGGGAAATGGTTTGAAAAGTGCATTATTTTTTTAGTTTTAGTAATGAACAATTCATTAGGGATGCAACATAGCATACATTTAGTAAATCACAAAAGTGGGTTTTTTTTTTGGCAAACACTAGATTGGTGCCCTTCCTTCTCACACCTAAAGAATTTCCTAGTCCCCTTCACAAAATTTCTAGGGAGATTCTTTACACATATTAGTACAATGGGATGCTATAATTTTATAAAATCATTGGATTTAAACATCATATAGAAGGAATTAAAGTCCACTTTCAACTTCTTATCCCCATGATACCCTTGAGATTAGCTGATCTATATGTCAAAAATTAGGGAACATCAGAAAATATATTTATATCTATAAAAGTTAGGGTTCACCTAGTCCTTCAATAGGCTTGGTTTTATCCCACTAAAGGAGTGGTCAACCTAGAATTTTGGGGTAATGACAAAACAAAATGTGTATCGTACATGTCTGGTGAAGTTTTCCTCATATACCCAATTAATTTTTTGTCCTTTTTTGAGTGTAATTAAATCTCTTTCAATGTTAATATAGAGGGTGTTCTGTAAATATTTATCGAAATTTTTTTCTAGAAATCATTCCATCTCATCACCTCGATCTCTTCATCAATATTTTTATTTTTTATCAATGTCCAGCTTTGATCAGCTTCAACTTCCATACGATTACCAGCCATAAGAACTTTCTCTTGTTCAGAATATTAATGGATAGAGAATATATTCTCAATAGAGTTGAGCCATTGTTTAGTGATTGATGGATCAGTTGATCCATTGAAACTAGGATGTCGTTGTCTCATTAAGTTCTTAATTGCAACTTGTTCTTTCATAGGGGGGTGGATGTTCCTCTTAACACATGTTTCTATTTATACCATTAATTAAATGAGAGATTATCATGAGAATTTTCACAATTCATACTCCCATAGGATTGGTCATCTCAATAGAATATTCATCATATTGTTCTTCGCATCAGTTGTTATCCCAAGTCCTCCTATTACTGGCCATTGGATAGAATTAATGGAAAATAAGGGGTAATTATTTTAAAATATTAAATTCATAATGGGGAGTCCAATGACAAAAGGGGTAACTTAAAAATTACATGTATTTCATTAACTTGTGAATTTCTCGAATTCAATATATTTCATCCATGATCTATTTCCTAACGTATATTATTTTTGGGTTTTCATGGGTCTTTTTCCCATAATAATTTTTCATAAAAACATTATTAATATACCATATCATATTCTCTAGGAGTATCGAACCAGGAGAGACGAAAGGCCCATTGTCTGGCACTAGTTCCCATTTGAGTCTATCTCAAAGAAGTTTTTTCTATCTTTACCCCTAGATAAATCTGTACTAGAGCCACATATACTGGTTCGTAACTAGACATGGCTATATTTTCTTGATAAAAAAAATTCCCTATACTCGCCAAAATATAGGTATTATTTTCTTATACCAGGTATTATCCCTATGTCATTCACTAGGGATTTGTAATCCTAATTCCAAAAATAACTAAAACTATCCTTTGATACCACCTATAACATCCCTGCACATTATTTCATATTTTGACATGATATATTACAAAAAAATGCACTTAATGCAACCAATATGACTGATAGGTCTAGTGGTCTTGGTGATTAGGAATATTACATTACATGTTAAGACATAAAAAAACATCTTTATTGAAATCTTCTTTTTCATAACCACAACTTTCATTCGTACTTAACATTCCATGGGATAACCAGAGGACATAAATAAGAAAATGGTGAGCCATAAAGCCTAATAAGGGAGTAAACACAAAATAACATAAATAAAACAATAAAAGTTAGGAAATACACATATCAGTGGAGAAAATAAAAAACAAGAACATAAAATAATGTTATAGAATGATCATAATAAATGGAAACAAAAAAACAATTAAAACATAACATCATTAACATTAAGGTATCCGTTAAAACCTTGTCCCAACAAGATTGAAAAAAGTCATAAAATGGAAACGGGTAATCCCCTATTCCAACATGAATTATCATGATACTAAACATTACACAATGCATTGGAGTGCTATCAAGGCGCACCATTCACGAACAATTTAATCGCATTCTTAAGTGTGTCACATAGATCATATAACATTGATTCATGCAACAACATTGCTTATTCAATAATAATGAAATGTGGAATACATATATTAATATATATAATCAGTACTTAGATGTTCATAAATGGGAATACCCATGATAAAGAGATTGGAATGGTATTGACTATAAAGAGATTTTTGCCCAGAAAATCGTGGTGCAATGTTGGCATCATCAAAACATCACATAGAGATTCATAAAATGGTATAATGAAGGGGAAATGTGTCTCTAATAATGTAGATATGAAATGAGAGGTTTTGGATTATGTATCATAATATCCTATAATATGAAATGGAATTTGAGATGAATAATATAAAAAAATGCTTGAATGGAAATCAAGAGAGGGAAATCTCTTACAGAATTTCAGCATGGTAACAGGTGTACATATGAGGGATTAATGAGAGTGAAAGGGGACACTCACCATTCAAACAGTAAAAGGGATGAATGGGGAGGTTAGAAAATATAACCCAACTTTTTTAATTGAAAAATTAAATCGTATAACAATATAAGGAAACATGGAAAAAATGAAAATTGAAGGAAAACCTTAAATGGATGTTTGATCTGAAAGGCTTGGGAGAGGCTTCATCTGAGATTGGGGGATCCATGGAATTACTCTAGAGAGTTTATATCATATTAAGGATGAGGTTAATGGATTTTAACTAAAGATTAATGTTTTATTGGGTTGATATATATATTAAAGGTGGTAGAATTCTTTGTTATTATGGTTTTGGACACTACCCACTAAAATCTTCAAAAGTACAAACCATCACATGATTTATTCCAATGGTTTGTGGACTAGGGGATTGGAAAAAATTATTTCATAAGGAATAGGGCTGATAAAAACATAATATTATTCTTTCTTATGTGGAGGTGAGCCACACACTCAAAGAAATGAATTTAAAATAATAAATTATATTATATATTTGGGAGGATTTCACTGATACATTATAAAATATGTAAAATAAATATATATCACATTATTTTAAGGTTATAACATATATTTAGTTGAAAAAAACCTTTACGGTATTTATTAAATAATTATTGGGACATTATGATGTCATAAAACACACTATATATTTATATATTATTTATTTTTTACCCAAAAATTTGACTCTCATAAAAATATGAAAAATAAACCATTGAATAATTTAGATATCATGATTGCCAAAAAATAATATTGTTTTCTAAATAATTTTCCCAATAATTTAATTTTCACATCTAAATTTAGAACTAACGTTTATTAAAAATTTATGGGATTTGACAAAAACTATTTTTAAATGTTAATTAAAATTAAATTTCACTTCATAAAAATAATATAATATTTTATTATCAATAATCTTAATTTGATAATAATTTTTTTAAAAAATTGATTATTTCAAAAAGTCATTTATTTCATAAAAGAAATACTTTATAAATACACTTTCTATTTTGTTATATAAAAATATTACACTTATGAAACTAATTATCTATCATTTACATATATGGAACTATTATAATCATCATTCTAAGAATTATTTTTATAATATTATTAATAAAAAACATAATATATATATATATATCTAAAGTACCATTTTCACTCAAAAATTCAATCTATCAAAATTTTCATTTTTTAAGAAATACTATTCTCATAAAAGAATTTGTGTAATAAGAAATTTATTTATAAAAATGTATTAAAAAAATTAAACCCTAACTTGTTACATAACTTCTTATAACACCCACATAAGACCTAAGGGTAAGGTGTGTGATAGTGAAATACTCTTATGGAAGCTTAGATAACATCTCATGGGTGGTAACCTCTATTAACTTGAACATATACCATTGTAGATTTCATTTAATATTAACATGTTGAATCTCAAATTGGGCTTGTTCAAGAGAGAAGCCCAATGATGCTACATCCTTTCTGATCTCCAATAAATGAGCTTTGTATGGATTGAGTCTACTAGATGACGCCATTCTATAATTTTTCTAAGTCAAATGGACTTTTAAAAAAATCATATATTAATATTAGTTGTGTGATCATTGTTCAAAAACTATATTATCAATGATAATGTTAATTAACTATCATTTAAACCCAATAGTAATAATAAAAGAGTATATGTGTTTTCTATATACATAAGACATTTAGACAAAGATATTTTTATTCATAAACGATTAGGTCATTATAGGTATCATCAATTAATTGTTAGAACATCTGATATACCACAGACTTCTTTCAAAAGTATTTAATTCCTTTATGATAACACTATGATGCAATTTTATTTCATGAATGATCCTACTATGTTTTTTTTCATGATAAACAGATTCTTCCACCCACACATGGATCAATTGTTTGTTGTGTTTGTAGTTGAAATATTTGTGTATTCAATGACTCATGATGATAATTTTTAATATCCAAAAACAATTATAACAACACTCATTGGTAATTATAAATTTATCAAATTATATAATATTAAATTATATATTGTCATGTTAAATTTCTTAGGTTATATCATCTCAGACAAAGGATTGTCGATAGAACCATGGATGATTCAGGAGGTAGTTCCATGGGAGTATCCATTGAGTGTTTTTGATATTTGATTATCTAAAGTCATAACGAGAAATTATTGAACATTATAACAAGACATTTCAAGTATAGAATAACCAATTTAGTTCATTAAAAAGATGGGAATTATGTTTTGATGGTCTAGATTAAGCATTAATGCACACAAAGAGATGAATAATTGGTTAACTACCACACTGATCTTGATCCTACCTGATCCAAGGGAGGAGTGTACTATTTTCTGGTATCCATCATGGATTATACTTAGGGAAGTGTGGATTCATTCATATTGAGTTGTGGAAAATTGGTGAAAATATTCTAGGCTGAATGAATTGAATTATTATATGCATGTTCTTGAGTAATAAATAATGGTTTATTGTTCGAATTGTTGATGACATTATCTATTGGGATAAATGTTTAATATATAAACCTATCATAATATAATATGGAACATAATCTCACATTTATATATGAATAATTGAATTTTTAAATGTATTATGTTTATATAGCCTTTTAAAATTGATCTGGAATATACATAAATTAAAGGAAATAATGTTTCAACTTTTAGAGCAGAAAAACTCATAATAAAGCTATTTAGGAGTCCAGTTCTTACGGGATGATAATGAACATGTTGTCCAAGATTCTTGTTGTGTTCTGGGGGGCCAGGGGAATATGAACCTTTTACCAATTTTTTTGTTTCTTCTATTGGGTTGTTTCTTCTATGAGTAAGAGATGTTGATGAGTGAGTTTACTACCTCAAAGGGGACATTGCATCATGGTTTTATAAGAGGGTATCATGACCAATGTTATAGTATTGTTGGTCAGAAATGAAAAACGATTTTATAAAGTTCCTGAATAGTCAGTACACCTATCAATAGGTGAAGGCGGTTCCCCAATGATATGGTGGTTTACAATATCCGTTTCCCATTCATGAATGGATGTTGGATGAAATTACTATGGATTTTTTTGTGGGTTTCCCATGGACCCCTTAGAAGAATAATTCAAGTTGTGTTATTGCGGAATGATTGACTAATATCGAAAATTTATTGAATATATGAGAAAAATTATTTATGTAGTAGGTGGGAATCCGGTATTATTGAGATATTGTCCATTTATATGTGGTGGAAAGGATTATAGTTTAATATGATGAATAACAGTATACATCACACTTTGGGAAAGATGTAGAGAAAGGGATTTGTACATAGGTATTTCAAATAATGGATTTCCACTCATTAGGCGATGAGTTGTCATAATTTTAAATCCACACTCTTGATGATAATTTATGGGAATCCATTATTTACATTTTTGGGTCTTAATAAATGCACTTTGTACTCATTGACGTTTCCATTAAAAACATTTATCATGATACTATCCAAATGGAAACATATGATGAAAATTATGGAATTCCAAGCATATATACTCAATAATGGGTGGATACAAGTGTTTTAGATCAGTTGAATCAAAGTATCTTGTAGGATATAGCATAAAATGATTAGATAATACAGACACATATGGATACAACTATGTAAATTCATATATCACATGAAGATAGATGTTGAACACCCATTCAATTTATAGTGTGTGATCATTTTCTCCTTTGGGCATAACCTAGAATGGGAAATCATGGGATTTGAAGACCGGGTGAGTTGTTGCCTAGGCTTTATGGAACTTTTGATATTATGGATAGAACCACAATACTTGCATACCAATTGGCTCTTTTATAGAGGTATAGTTCCATGCATGATTTTTTCAGGTGTCATGATATAGAAAGTATACCCCAACCCTTCCCTTGAGATGTATGTTGATGATGTTGAGGATGAGATAGTGAAATCCTTTGAGTAGAATCTAACACATGTTATAGATCATTGTGAGGATGTGTTTCATAGAATTTCCATGTGGATAATTCATATATTGTTGCAGCATTTACATGTTCAGGAGGAAACATGGGAGTAAGAAGAAGATATAAATTCTTAGTTGGAAAATCATTTTACATTTCAATCATTGAGATTATTAGGAGAAAAACTCAAAAGATATCTTATAAGCTACGGATATTGTGAGATCCTGATATTTTCAAGGGTTACATGTGCACATTTGTAGGTATTCATTTTCTGTGTATTGGTTATACATTGGTTGGTTGATTACATTTGGTAGTAATAAGTAAAATTAAGGAATTTCTGGAGTTATAGGGGTTATCAATGGTTGGAAAATGGATATATAAAACTATGTAGTTTGAACCATAAAACCATGAACCCAATCTTGAGAGAGATGGGGTGGAACAATATTGGAACATGTTTTTGGAAAACCATGTGGAATCCCACTCCCAAACAAAGAAATGTCATAATTAGGGGCTTTCAGAGTTTCACACATGGGTTTTTATATGTTTTACCTCATATAAGTAATTGTGTGACCCCTATGGAGTGGATCACATTTTGGTATCACTATGTGGAAAAAAAGTTCACATCCCATGAAACCACACATGTATGTTTTAATTATAAGAAAATTTAATTTAAAATTAATTAACCCCTTAGAGTTCAACCTTTTTCTACCACACTAGACCTAATAATTTATTCAAAAAATTTCAGTGTCCTAGAGGTGATTTCATATATTTTTAAAAACTCCTTCAGCTGTATTAATGTTCTAATTGAAAAATCATTACCTCTCATAGTACGAAATCTATTTCAGGTTATATTCCATTCTATCTCTCATCCACTATTCCTGATGAAATTGATGTTTTTTATAATTATAAATATTTGAGAACAATTTTTTTTAGATAACTTAATTTTATATTGGATCTAGGTAATGCTTCTAAATCCCTTTATCTATTGTGAAATTTTTTAGTATAATTCTATTTGGGAATTCAGATTTAGAGAATGATCATAAATTATCTTGCAGTCAGTAGTGAAAATATCTATTAGAATAATTTTAAATTAATTATAAGTATTTTTTTGGGTAAAATAAACTTCCATGATTGGGGAATTACAACCAAAAGAGAATTTATTAAATTGAATTTACTCGTTCTAATGTAATGGGTTAAAATTGGGAAATTGAAATTAGTTGAATTATTATTTGTAAATTGGATGGTAATTAGGATAATGAAAATTTATAATTAATTGGATTACAGGATTATAGATAAGAAGAATTAAATTATTTTTTTTTCATAACCTTATAGGTTAAATGGTTTATATGATTAATTTGTTTTAAATATTTAAGGTTTAATAGTTCATATTAATCCATGTGATTAATGTGAAGCATCCTGATTGAATTCATAATCGAAATGGGAAACCACAATATGAAATGTTAATAAGGGTAAATATGATAATTAAACATGTTATATGTGATTGATTGATTAATTAGATTTTTATATGGATTGCTACTGCCAAATACCATATGTGATTGTCTGATTAATTAGTGTGCGTTAGAGATTGATGTTTCAAATTCAGAAATACTATTGACTTATTAAAGAGGTGTGGGACATGGTCCTATGATCCAAATTCTCATGGGGTTCTAGAAATGGAGTTTTAGAAAAAATAGATTTCCATTAGACAATGGTTACATGTATCCATAAAATGAAATAAATATAAATGGACAATGAAATCCCATTTTATATTACATTATGATTCTATATGTGAAATAAATTGGGAATGGTTCAATCTCTGGCATGGGAAAAATCATGTATTGATGGTTTGGGTGTCCTTATAATCACACGAAATATATCTTATTAAATAAATAATACTTATATATGTATAACATTTTTTTATAATTTGTTATTTATTTTTTATACAACTATAAACATTATTATTGTTTGAATATTGTTATAGACACCATTTGTGGTAGCCTACATATTTTTAGTCACGCCCTCTATGGAATGCCTAATAAATACTAGAATAGACATCATGATTATAGAAAATTATACTGGAAGGAGACCTATGTAATATAGATGAGTTTTAATGGATAATGGATGGGGGAACTAGATGTGATGTCTCAACCATATTTGGATTCTTCAATGTCTTTATTTTGGCATTTTAATTTGACACATGACACATATGTATCATGAAATATCAAATTTTTTATATTTGGTTAATTTTTTCTTATTTTGGTTTATCATATGATACTAGTAAGTTGTTTATATGGTTTTATTCTCTTTATTAGTTTTATCATTTGGGTAGTGTTTATTTATTTATTTTTTTGGGGTTATTTGAAAAAGAAGAAATAGTCTCCCAATAATCAGTACTAAACCTCATTCTAATTGATAGCCTCTAAAATATGGGGATGAACAAATCATGCCATTTGGCTAGCCAGATCATGTAACTGGAATGTGTCACTTGGGTTAAGATGTCATATGATTTCCCACTATCCTGAGGTTAGTAAGTCCCTAATTTTTATACTCTGGGTAAAAGATAAAAATGTAATTGGTAGTGACGACATGTTCCACTAGATTCAATATATATTTCTTTAAATGGAATGTATATATTAGATACATCATATAGTGACCTCGATGTGAATCCTCAAGATCTATTATTGTTGCATGTCAGTGGTATTATCAATACTTAATGTTATTCACCTGATGTTAAAGGTGTCACATGAGTGATGTTGTTATAAAAACAAAATGGTAATTATCAAGGATGATGTTCTATAATATTCACACAATGGAGATAAGATCTTGGGTTATGGTGCTATTTTTTTGAATTAATTTTGTATTAAAAAATATAACAAGGAACACATTCATGGATCAATGCACCTTCACATGTGTGAAACATGAATCATTTCCAATGCACATAATACTCACATGTCAATTGTTTTTTAGATAAACCATTCACACATGTGCTAATTGAAATAAAAAATAACAATTTTAATGGGAATAATTTTATCATAATTAATGATTTCAGGTTATCCATAAGATTTTTTCAAAGGTGGTAGAAAAGAAAATTTTTAGATGCATGGACATTTTATCTTATTGATTATTTTTGTGATTCACATTAGATTTAACAATTACATTTCCATTGAATATGGAGTGGAATAATGGATCTTTTGGAACCTAAAGAGATATCATTTATAACCTATGAAATTCATGGAAAAGTTAATTTACTTTTCATTAGTTATTATTTCAATATTCACATTGGGTTCACAGTCGATTCAATCGAAAATGATTAGGGGGAAATATTTGAACTAGGTTGGTTTTTGGGTATTATTCTAGTGTCATTCATGACATTTTTTTCATATATATCTCTCACGATTCCCATATTAAATTCAATTCCAATTCAAATCACTGACCAGTATGGGTCATTTTGGATTTTAAAGTCAATGACACATAGAAACACCAAGTGATCAAGAGGATAAGAGTACATTCACATCAAACCCATTTATGGTATGTTATTTATTACATTGATAACTCATATTGGTTTATGGTAATTTATTTAATATTTTTATATTCTCTATAAAGGATTGGTTAAACAAAAAAATTACGAGGTTTTGAATCTGTCAACTTGAAAAAGGGGTTCAATTAATGAGACCGCCTATAAATGAAAGAGGATCTCTACCACCATCTAGTAATTTCATATAAATGGGTATATTCCTATTTTTAAATATATATAACCACATGCATTATAATTTATTATCATCCATGAAGGTGATTATTGTTTTGAGGATGGTATTGATTATCCAATAGTTGTCATATATACCCAATAACAATTGGAATCAAGCCCATATAGTTCATTTAGGTCTAATCCCTATATTTTATCATCACTTGGAAATTAAAGTATATGAGATATGAAAATAGAATCATGTATGGATATTGAGCTTGAACATGTCTTCCTATGAATCATTATTATAAAATTAATCATAGTCTTCATTGTTTTGTATTTCCTCTTCTAGTAGATGGGTTGGGAAAATTAATTAGTACTTGTGAGGGTTATTTACCCTAATTTTACCAATATAAGAATGAAATCAGATCATATATCATGGTGTATTACTATGAATTTTTAATTTTAATCTTTTCATTGAATTATTATTAAAAACTATGGCATACCTACCTTAGGTAATTTTATGGTACTTGTGATATGATCGTTTCTTATCCCTAATACAACATGAGTCATGCATGGTTTTAGAATCAATTGATAGTAACTAATGGATTCACTATATATATTTCCATTATTTGAGAATATGAGACCCCCTAATAAAATAAATGACATGGTGATTAAACCATTGGAAAGAATCCAACATGAACATCAAATAGAGTGAATCAGTTTAGTTCTGGTTTAATTTAATTCTCAATGAGTTGATGGTTGTGGAATAGTGATGTAAATACTACGGGTCTGTCCCGTCAAATTGAGGAAATGAAAAATCAGTGACATACATTGAAGTGAATGCATGTATATGAAAATATTTCTTCTACAATTCTGAACATGGATGAATTATTGATTCATAGGATAGTTTTGTGTCCATGAGACATAGTGAGTTTGATATGTTGGGACATACACTAGGGTGGATTTACATTGGATGATATCCCACCCCAATTATCTGAAAGATAGAGTATGTGTACAAAGATATCCATAAGGAAATCATAATGAATTCATATTAAAAGTATATTATGGAAAAAATGTAATGAATATATAATTTTCTTCTATAGACTCACATATTGTGGTTTAAATGGTTAGAGGGTACATTTTAGATTTCCAGGGAGAGTTTGGTAATAGGGATGGATAATACATTGTTAAATAATAGAGTATCCAATTGAGTCAATATATATTCTTTTAAAAGTATTAATTTTAGGATTTAATCCTCATATTGAATTATTCATACACTTTGAAATTAATGTATATCTTAGTCTATTTATTTCCCAGCTTTGATTATTTTGGTTTCATGATTCATTGGTAACATGTGGGTGACTTCTCTCATCTCTATGGTTTATATCCATAGTTCTAGTCTCTAGCCCAAGGTCTCGTGGAGTAGATTCATGAAGATCACACTCATAATTATTTCTATTTAATGGTGTATTATTCGTGGATGATTTCTATAACATGTAGTCACTCATAAGAATTTAACTGTGTTTCATTTTCATATTTTTTTTCAAATATGATATTATTTAATATTTATTAAAAAAAATTATAAAATTGAAAGAGTTATTTCAATAAAATAGAATTATTAAAATATTATAATAGTTTTAAAATAGTCTACAACATCAAATAAATAAAAATTAAATTATAATGAATAACTATATAATGATTTATTCTCAACAAAATATATATTATTTTGAAATCATTATTTTCATTATAAATTATGTTTCATTATTTATATGTCTTGTTTTTCTAATATGTATTATGATATTTAATGATATTCATTACTTATATATTTACACATAAAATTAATATTGTATTAATTTCAAAATTATTAACTGAATAAAATTAATAATAAAATATTATTATTTTAAAAAATTGATTTCAATGAATTGTAATTTTTCAATATATTTTTGTAAAATTATCTTATTGAACTAAATAGATCACTAATGAATAATTTTTATTAATAAAATATATTTTTACATCAATATGTAAAATAAAATATTTTTCATTTATATTTACATGGCATAGAAAATTAATAATTTTTTTATTCATCTTATAAATGGTTTCTTCAAAAAAATCCTTAATATTTTCCAAATAAAATTTATTATCTATCCAATTAAGTAATTGAATCACATTAAATTTGATTAATATTTGGAAGAATCTATTTCAGATTATATGTTATGATCATTTTTATTTTTAGACATCATAAATAAGTTATTGAGGTAAATGTTATTTACCATGGTAATGATAAAAGGGTCCTTTTTAAATAATTATTTTCATAAATTTTGTGTACTTTTTATAAAAATAAAATAAATTGATATATATAAAAGGATAAATCTTATGTACTATTTAAATATATAAATTATAATTAATAATTATTTTCAATTATTAAATGGTAAGAAATTATAATTATAACACATATTTTTTTCCAAGAAAATTTTCGAGAAAATATCTTTCCAATTCAACTTGTATTTTAATTTAAATGTTAATTTTATAATATCATTAAATTGATTAAAGATAAATGGGGAATTAATTTTGAATTATAATATTTCAATAATATAATAAGGGTCTTCGTAACTTTTCTGTAGAAATGTTTTACAAGCATTAATAGAAAATCAACATAAAAAGGGGGAACATGAAGTGAATCATGTTTTTGATAATGATAATAATATAAAAACATGATAGAATAAATTTTTTATATGTGTTAATAATTAATAAAATTAAAATCAGAAATTTTTTACATAAAAAAAATAACCCATCTGATTTTATATTTACCATATGACTAACTAATGCTTCGAAAGAAATATCCCTTATTTTAATTTATAAAATGAGATCAACAGCAGCAACTCAAAAAAATGATTCAATATATAATTTCAATTCTATTCTAGACCATATTTCAACTCCGAAAATCCACATTATCATTTTTAGTCCCATTTCACAATAATTAGGTGTGTGTCCTTCATTTAATGGGAATTTTTCACATTTAATAGTGATTTCATAAATTTAAATATTGATCACTTCTAAATTCATTTTAATAAGAAATTTATACAACAGTATTTTGAAAAATAAATCACTAATCCAATGATTTTATATTAACAACATTTTTCATTTTTAAAATTGATATTTTCATAATCTTACTCTAAATTTTAAATTATTCATTTTTTATAACACATTCATATTTAAATTTTTTATAACAACCTACAGAGAAATGTTTATAATAATTATATAATTAATGATTAATATAACATTAATATTGTTATTATAATGTAATAATTGTGAAATAGAATTGTTTTTATAAATTCTTTTTGATAATATTATGATTTAATTCAATATTTATGCATCACATTTTATTCAGTATGAAATTTTGAAATGATAATGTAAAATATTTCATCTTCGATAACCATACCCAATAATCTCAAAGAAATATCCTTGAATATTAAAATTCATTATTGAACATATATTATACTCTAAAAATATTATTTAGATGATTAAATCATGAAAATTGAATTAAACACCATGTAGTTATACGGAATACAATCTATTTGAATTTGAAATGAAAATAACTAAATAAAAATATTAGACACACTTTAATAACAACTAGGGAAAAAATAATAAAATATAAATATGTATGAATACAATTATTAATTATATTATTAATGATCCTTAAATAAAAATAAAATATTTTAGAGTTCTTCTTAGGTAGAAACAATCAATGGTAGGGTGTTATGTTAACTCAATCTCATTTCATGTAGTTAATATTATTATAATTATTCATCATCAATCAATGTTTTCTTTCACACACTATTTGATTTTATTTTTCTTTTGTTCACTCATTATTATATATTATTTGGAAAACATTTCAAATAATATCTTATCATTGTTATTAAAACCTTAGTAAATGTGATTTTCCTAAGGGGGTTTATCTGAATTTTAATTTATTATGTCTAATTTTTATCATCATAACCTATTGAGGTTTAATATTGATTATTTACTAACCCATATATTTTTTATAAATAAATTTTAAAAAATCTGATATAAAATTACTTTTTCAAAATATCTAATTTATATTCCATTTATTCCTATGAAACCAAAGTTAATATGATTCAAAACAATAGTTTCCATTCATTGATAATTTTTTCAGGTTTGAACCATGATTTATTTCATACAATGTACATACATTATAATTAACTTTTCATATCATTAATCATGCTTCATAAAAGATATTTACATTTATTTTTTGTTATTACACAATGCAATTCATTATATTTTTTTAATACTAAATCTATATATAGGATTTTTAGTAAACTATCTTGGTAAATTTATTCATAATATTATCTCTTTTAAAATGATATTATATGTTTTTCATATATTAAAATTTTATTTTATTATATATCCCCAAATTTATGGTTTTTGTTAAATTAAATTGTTTTTTCACAATTAAATCATTTTATGGATTACTATAATTTTATCAAAATGATGATATAATGAAATGTTATTGTCATTTCTAATTGATATTTTTTTTGTTTGTTTTTTTCAAAAATGATATCCTCTATTATATTGAAACATATAATGAATATTCTTTTTTACACTTCATATTATTCATTATATTTTTTCAAAATTTTGTTTTGGAACATCTTCATCAAAGATTATTTTCAATAAAATTTCTCAAATGTTTAAGAAGACCATTCCTATTATAATTATGTATTTTATTTTATTATACACTCCAAATTTATTTAAATATTATTTTTATGTATAAAACATTTTTTCTATTCCATTAAAGTGAGGTTTTAAAAAGTATCCAATCCTGTAAATTACTTTAGAATGTGACATGTATAATTATCTATTTACAGCAACGGTAAAATTTATTTATGAAGATGATTTTTCCATTCCAATAAATTTTAATCATCAAACATAAATTGATCTATAAAATATAGAATGAATATCATGATCAAGAGTTATAAAATATTAATATATAATTCATTTTTTATTATTAATTTATCATCTATTTATATATCTATATATCAATGTAATACTTTTTGATAACAAATGAAAATTTACTGAGACATAATTTTTAATAGTTTTTTATGTGAAATTACATATGATTTATTTTATATAGAAAACATATTTACTATTTATGGTTATCTTATTGGTGGGGTAATATATACCCCATTAATGAATTTTTTAATGTTTTATATCTCTAGAGTTAATTATGGGGTGAAGTCTTTGATACTCAATCAATAATGGTGTTAACTTTTAATCATTGATACCATTTATGTTGTATGTTATGATTATAACTCTAAAATAAGGTGGGGTGATGATAATAGATTCACTATAATGTTTGAGTTGCTTAACATTCTCTATTATGGGGCATGGTTTATGATCTTTGGTCTACTATATAACCTTAGTTATGATTCTCGATTGATTTTTAGACATTTTATATAATACATCACCCAATGGTGAACATTATGATTCACCATCAATTAGGGGGAATTGGTTGTGACACTAAATCCATCATGGATCCCTATTTGTGACACCTAATCCTCTATGTTATAATATGAAAAATCATGATGTTATCTAATCAATGTTATGATATCCTTTGATTATACTTGTTCTAAATTTATATTTATTATATACCTACATTAATATATATGGATCTACATTATTTTACCTAATATTTTATTTCTAATGAAGTTGTATATAATATATATTTTGAGGTTATACATCCTTATATGATTTCTTATAGACAACTCATTTGATTTGATGATTATTTTTAACATATATTTTCCCCAAGACCATTGTTTCACATATGATTTTGGTATAACCCCCTATGAAACTCTGTTATTTCATTCCATTACTGATTACATGATATCAATAATTTTTTATGATTCAATTAAATAAATAAAATTGAATAATATTATGATGGATATGTCTCTATGTATATTATTTGTGCTAATTTTTTTGAAAAATATGGAGGACTAATTATAATATATCATGTAGTTAATCTACAAAGATAATAAAAAATATAGTCCTGGGATTTCATAATTATTTGGTATGTGATTAATAAATTTTTCTAGTTATGTAAAAATATATATATATTGGTTTAAATGTCTAATTTGATATCAGGTAAAACATGTATAATTTTAATTTCCAATATCAAACATGATAATGTTGATATGGGGTATCTTATTTATGAATTATATATCTAATATTTACATATACATGAAGACATAGTATATCTATATCATCATCATCAATATAGATACATATTTTCCATCAATGTTCATTAGACACCTTATTTTATTGTCTAAAAGTATTTTACATTAGAAAGCATGTTCATTATTTATCTAAAACCACAATCAATGATGAACATTCATACCATATTGTGGGAGTATTTACTATTAACTCTAAGTATTAGTATATTTGTAACAATACCCTCTATAATATAAATGAATATAAATAATTAATTCAAATGATACAGCAAGAAACTCCTAATTATTGACCGGGTAGCTCTGCATAAGGATAATAATTTCTTCCAAGAAATATTCTATCTTATTATTATTTTGTATGATGTACAGAACTTGACAATTTATTTCATGATTTTTTGAGTATTAGAAACCCTTCACCACATTAGCGTGGTGATATAATTGATATAAATATAACCCACTTCATGTGATGCATAAATATATACTTTCATTCTTCTATAAATATAAACATTATCCCTATTATTTGTTAACCCAGTTGTGGGATAGATAATAAATAATAATTATATCATGTATTGTTAGTTCCTAGATAATAATCTAGAAAAATGGTCCTTTATAAATATTGTTTTCCCTAGACATTATAGAACAACCTTTGTGTGTGAATGATAAAAAAATTATCCATCACATTTTACTAAATATAATATTATTGTTAATTCAGTGATATAAATGTCACAAGTAATGAACAAAAAAATTACCTTCCATTATTTCATTAGTGAAATCCTTATATTTTCTGATTTTTATATATTCCCTTGATGTGTGTTAAAATACCATCATTAAAAAACCCAATAAATTTATCATGTATGTATAAATAGAGTATATTTATCAATTGAATACAAATTTTAATGAAATATTTATTCCCAAATTGCATCACTACGAAATCATAGTATATTTACCAGGTATATAACTATGTATTTTAGATATGGTCTCTCCACACCATTACCCAATCATAACAAAAAAGATGATATGATTTTAAAGAGATTAACAGTCATCTATATTCATTTATTAATTCATTAATATTTTCTAATGAATACTTTTCATTTGTGATGGTCTATTTGCGATCTTAGTAAAATGATATTGATATATAATTCATTATGAGAAAAAGAAAAATAGTGCTTCCCATGGTCATACAATGTTGTATAAAAATGATTTTTATATTCTCTTAATATTAATTCATTAAATTCCCTATTTGTAAAAGGAAAATTATATAACTGATCCTAGATATATTTCTTGATCAATCTATAACATATATAGTGAACAATACCACACAATCCCATGGAAGGCCCAAAAACAATTTATGGAATTCATCACTACCTTACTATAAAATGAAAATATCCCCAAAGAGTACATTTTTCAATAGTATAATCCATTTATAAAGGATATTTTCCTTCATTGTGTATCAAAACACATACGTTTTTTGTATTTTTTAATGAAGATTCATATTATTCCTTATCGATTAAACATATCTTGAGATTTTTTAGTGAATTAAATAACAATTTAATTTTGTGAAGGATGATTCTATATATATATAATGAGAGATAATACAAGCCCATTATAGAATTGAATTTACCAAATAGAAGGATTATTAAAGTTATGGTGACAATTTCTTCACATATACTAGTGGGGGTAATGTTAATGGCCTAAATTTTGAAAATTTACTTACTAAGAAGATATATGATAAAAAATAATTAGTAAAACCTTAACAAATTGAAATATATACCATTTTTTTGGAATACTAATATAGTATAACACCACATAATGTTGTTTGACCCCATATAGTGGTTACAGATTAAAAAAATAATTCATCTCAGAGCTTTTGAAGGTTTTTGTGTTTATTATCATAAAAAAACAATGGTTTGGTTCACTAGATTTCATAGTGTCTAATTTCATTTAACATGGATAATTTTTCAATAGAACATGTATTGGGAGTTACCTTGATAAATTAGATCATGTTGGTTGGATTATAAAAGTCTCTTAAATATTCATGTTCCTAGGGAAAATATACTATAAACATTAATAATTGCTACACTAATTGGATGAAATTCCCAGGTTGCATCTTTTCATATCTTTGATATTGGTTTTGTTGGAATTCTACACTCTATTAATTTAATCTCTCATTTTGAAATATATCATTCATTTCATATCTCCATGTATATGGGTTCTTTTTATAAAATCCATCCATACATTGAGATAAAATTGGAAAACATCATTATAATTTCTATGTTCTAAAATAAAAGATATTTTCTCATATATATTTTTAAATGAATAATGTAACAATTATTTCATTATTAATAAATCAAATAAAATTATTCATTGATATAATTTTGAAAATTTAACATTATGATATAATAGATTAAATATATTTTTTGTGAGATATAAATATTATCGCTTCATGGATTGAATTAAATTATTATTAAGATAAATTTTCCTAATTTATTTTAACTCTATAGCTACAACATCGTCCATCGTAATTAATTTCATGCTCAATATCCAACATTTATTGGATAATCCCATTTACTGGTATACATAGAGAGTTATCTTGGGATTCTATAAATAATGAGTCATGGAAAATATATTTTCCATGGAGTTAGACCATTATTCCATGATATTTCAAATAGATGATTTAATAAATATATGTGAACATTGGTGAATAAGTGAGTCAATGGATAATTTCTACCACATGGTTGATGGAGGACATTTCACATTGTTCATGTTATATTTCATAAACTAGGAAAACTATGTATGTACCCAAAAATAGTTCTCAACACCACCTCCCTATCCATTAGGATGTATATTCTGATAGATGATTGATTTCTAATCACATTGTTTCAACCTGTTCCAAAATTAAGAAAATTGAAATGATTAAAATAATAAACTAGTCAATAAATTAAAGATAATTAGGTTTTATCATTTATAAATTAATTCTATATTCCTAGAATATGGGATCCATAAATCATACCATATGTTGTATTTTACAAATATAGTTACCTATTTAAATATACAACTAATTGATAACAATTAATGTAACAAAAATCATTCATGCAGGATATTATATAATTTTTAATATAAACATCATAAAAATCATACATCAAAAAATTATATGGTTGAATTACATTAGAAAATATGTTTATAATACATGAATATATTGGAAATTTTAAACATTATTTAAATAATTTAAAATAATCATTCTTAAATTTACCTATTCACTACCTGATATTTGGAAAATGTACACATCTCTCCAACTATAGGTAGTTCTTAAAATAGAAATATGTAATCTATTTCTTCAATCATAAACATACTCATGCCTATAAACACCACTATATCCATGGTTGTCCCCAAACATGGAAATATGACAAACCATGCTGATGTGAGAATTTATTTACCCACATCATGGAAGTGGTAAAACCCTATAGCTACAAATTGATCATGATCCATGGAAATAGACTTTTAAGGATGTCATATATCAATGTTTGTGGTCAAACTGTGTATATAGGGTAGCGTTGATTGAATATTTCCATTAAAGACCCCTGATTGTGGCCATAGGACATCATATTTCCACTAAATGGACTACTTTTCATTTTTTCCCTTACGATATATATTTATATTAATTTATTTAATTTTTTAAATATATATAAAAAAATTTAATAATAATTATGTATATACATAATTATTTCATACATATATATAATATAAGACATAAAAAAGTGGAATATCATTGTGTATAAAATAAAAGTTCACAATGATGAAAGACTTTATATAATTATATTTGTGGGCTATATGTCCACATTTAGGATATTTTGGCTATATATGGGTCTCAATATAGGCCTATATACATGAAAATGTATCTGTGATGTAAAAACGTGGTTGCAATAATGGGAAAATCATTAAGGGTTATTGCAGCACCAATTGCCTCCATTAGTGTTGGGGTTATGATACTAGACTATAACCAAGGTTAAAGGGGAAATAAATATGATCCTTAATCATGGATATACCAGATATTTCGTATATTGATTCCTCTTAGTATATACATCCACGTGAGGACATGTTTCAAATATTGGTTGTGCTAAAATCCAATCAAAGGGATGAATAATTGGGTGGAACATGAAAAATGAAACAATATTATAACATGGGTGATAAGAATATTCACCAACATATCATACAAAAGGATCAGATATATTGAAATAATATTAAATATACATGGAATATGAAATATATATAAAAATAATGAATCATTTAATTTTTTAAAAATACCACAAATAAAATATGATGTAAGATCGCATCATTTAAATGGAAAATATACACTTAAAAATCATCAATTCATAAAATGTGAAAAAAAGTATATATCATGTTCCTATATAATAGTCATCTCATTTGATATAAAACCATACACAATTTTTAATATTGATATATAACTATAGGCCCACAAATCACATAATATATTTTAGATAACCATTAATGCCTCATTGAATGTAACTATATAGAAATTTAAAACACAAAATAAATGCAAGAGAAATTAATTTGTATAAAAATAATATCATAATAAATATGTTGATGAAAAAAAATTGGTTGAAAAAAATTGAAAACATTATTTCCACCATTAAAAGGTGTCGTATAATTTACCAAACAAAGATAAAATTTGAAGTCATAAGAAATGTTCCATTAAAAGGTATTGAAAATGAACTCTTTATCAAAAGTTGATAATGTTTATAAATTCATTGAAAATTAATGAAGACTTAAATAACATTGGAAATGTTAAATAAAATATGAAATAAATTATATTTAAATAGAATATATAATAATCATTATAAAAAAATCGAGAAAGAGACGACAACCATAAAATTAATGTAAATTTATATATTACCATTACCTTAAGAAAAATTTTATTTCATCACATTTATTTATCATTATTTTAATGATATTATGGATAAAGAAAGTGTCCATAAATTAATTACATTTACTTATATAAAATTTGATCAACTATAATCAGTTAAATATTTTTTCCAATATATTTTTATTAAATCTAAAATAGTATTCTACCGTCATTATTTAAATTATACAATTTTATTTTTCATTCTTGTTTTTAATTCATTATTATATTTATATTATAAATATTATCACCAATATATTAAAATATAATATAATTACATATTTATAAATTATAAGTTATTATTCTTACTAGACACGATGTTGGTGATACGTAAATAATTTCTTCCATCCTCATGGATAGTTAACCAGACATTAATGTAACATGAAAAAGAAATAAATATTGGTAACACATAGTTAATATCAATTTTTTAAATAATAAAAATATTTATTAAAAATAAAATTTATAGTTATATAAAAAAACATATCCATTTATTCATTTACTAAAATTTTAATAATTCACCTCATCCACATGGTCTTTAAAATGACCACAAATAAGACTTGGAAAAGCAAAGAAAGGATTTTAAATACCTATATTCTTAATATGATATAATGATATCAATATTATATAATAATATTACTACAGTTCTGTAAAATATTTGATTTATTTTAAAGTAATGGTTGGGATATTTTTGTATAATAGAGGTATTCTTTTTAAAAATGATATGAATAATATATAAAATATTACCAACTAATAGATGTTTGATCCATTATTAATGACGTAATGCCTTAGAGGTATAAATTTGGATGATAATATAATGAATATAAGTATTATATAAGTATTAGAAGAAGGTAATTGGGTAGATATGACATAATGAAATGTGATTGATAAGTTATTTTCAAATGGGAGGGAGATTAGTATTCTCACATGAGTGGAGGGGTATTATTTTGTTAAAATATTGAATGAAATAGTATTTCATTATAAAAAATTCCATAGTTTTCATATTAAAAAAATGAATTATATTTTAATATATATATATATTTATAACTTTTATACAATTATAGTAATGAATTTATTATATTATATAAATGAGGCCCATAAAAATGAAAAACAATTATTTTACAATAATATTTTTTAGATTATTGAAATAAGTTTTTTTAGTTAGAAATTTGATTTTTTTAAAATAAATTATTATGTTCTTTTTTGTGTTAAAATAACCCTTTTATGAAGTAATATTTAAAATTTATTAATTTTCCAATGTAAAAAACATAATTTTAAAAAACTATATCTCTTTAAATCAATAGATGATACTGGATTTATAGAAAATTAAAAAAATCAATATTTATTAACTTCAAAATTTTGGATTCAAAAAAGATATTGATTTTATTGAAAAAAATTACATAATATATGTAATATAATAATTATGGTTTCTAAATATATATTAAAATAATAATTATTTAAAATTCCATTATACATTGTATTTATTTTTCTAATATGACTATTTATTTTATAAAAAATTATTCTATATTTAATTATTTATTCTTATTAAATATTATTTATTAGTAATTTTATTATTTTAATAGAAATGTTAATATTATAATATTTATGTTAGTATTTTTTTATTTTCCCATCTATTATTTGATTCCATGGTAAAACATTGAAGGCCAGATTAGTTATATACTTTATATAGACACCTAACATTAATTTATCAATCATTCAATTAAATTCATTTTAGTGACTGAAAATAATCATTTTCAAAATAATTATTATATTACTAATGTTTTATTTACCTTTTAAAATGTTTTTTAACCCCACTTATTATAGGGGATCACGATTTTCCAGAATATCAAATTATAGTTATGTTAACTTTTTTTTTATAATCCCACTGCACAATTATAACATTTATGAATAATATTTATCCAAGTTATTTAATGTTATTTTGTTTTTGAAAATATATTTTTTAAAATACGATGATTTATATATTATTTATTAGATATTCATTACCATATATAGAATATATATATATATATATATATTGATGGGAAAAAAATAAGAACAATATTTTCCTAACATTGGGTAAAAATTTGAATAAATCTCATTAGGTAACTACAGTTCAATTAGTCATAATAAGATAAATTTTTAATGAATACAAGAGGACTATATATTCATTAGATTGAAATCATTAATGAACCATGACTACAACAAATATTATAAGAAACAATCGATATAAAGTATTGAATAATGAGTCATATAGTTTTATGTTTTGATTTTGTGTGTGTTATTTATTTGATTAAATTTATAGATAGCCTTTGTAATTATTGTAAGGTTGTTTATAAGTTTACATTCATCATTTACTTAATGGTATGAAATTCCAATGAAATGATTTTACATTTAATAAGACTATAATATTTATAAAAATATTGTAATTATAAAATTGGTGATGAATTTTTCGATGAATGGTGTCAGAAATAGCTATATAACAAACGTCTTGAAGTTGGATTTGTTTCTAGTGTGATGAGGCAACATGGTGAGTTTTCACTAAATATATTATTTTATATTAATTTTTTTATTTAAAGGGAATTATTATACTTATTTTTTGGGTGTCTTGGTATGGGATAAGAGTAATGGATTATTGGATGAGAATGCATGATACTATAAGGGAATTTTTATTTGTTTTAAGCCTTTTTATAATGAATAGAAAGATTCGAATATACATATATTATCCCATGTACACAAACAATGGTTTATGTATATGATTAAATGAATTGTAGAATTCTATCTCTTAAACATATGGATATTTACCATTAAATTATTTAAATTTTTAAATGAATTGAATCATTTTACACATTAGGAATTACCAATATTATTAATTTAATTATGTAAAAAAAATTAAGTTTTACTCTACTTGATATAAAAGGCCATTTTGGTCCCATATAAATTGGATAGTTACTTATTCCACTAGTGGAGGATGTAATAACTGATTGATTTATGATTCCCTGTGATATGGAAAAACCTATAGGGCATGATTTGACTATGTAGAAAAGAAATATGCTATGGGTTATATACATTTTGAGTGGACTGATATTGTAAGTCCATTATGACTAATATAGTCCATCTGTATTTACAAATTATTTATGTCATGTAGTGGTTGATACTATGATAACATGATGAAGATGCAAAAAGATGCATAATCCAATGGGAATTTAGTGTTGACTCAAAACAAAATTGTGACCAAGGAAACGTATTGGTTACTTATAATACATTGTGACCCAAGGTACCTTAATTATTTATCTGAGTAATTTTTTATTACAAGAAAATTCAAGATTCCTAAAAGTTTAGAATGATGTGGTGAACTTCATATGGTTACAATCAACACCCACCTTTCCTGCTTATAGTTCCTAGTATAAATTAAAATTTTACACCACTCTTGAGTTCTTCAAGTAATTATGTTTATTTTAATGATTCATATTCAAATTAATGTTATAATCCTTGAGTGAGTACATTATCATATTCTAATAATTCATATTTATTTTTTGATCATTTTTAATTTCAATACATTACTAAAAATGTATAACCTAGTAAATTATGTTCCCTATCTATGTCATAAGATATTTTATAAAAAAATTAAATCTCATGTGAAAAATATAAACCCATTATATTACATAAATCACTTTTCCCACTATAGGAAGATACTCAATTTAATCTATAATTTTGTGAGTCAAACACTTAAAAATTTGAGCACACACTATTTACTGCTATTAATAAGGTAAATAAAAGGCTTGAACTTCAAGGAAAACATAATAAAAATTTTCTTTATATAATTAAATATCTATAAGAATGTAATGTAAATTTGGTTTTTATAATGAAAAAAATAAAAAGCAAATGATTCAAATAGTCAAATTATTTTCCTCACTACAACTTGATTCTCTAATTTAGAAGAATTATTATGAGGAAAGTCTAGTTGAGGTTTCATATAAATGACATTTAGTTTCTAATTTTAATTATGATTCTGCTTTGATTTACCCTTCTTCATATCATTCCATTGATTAAAATTCTTCACTGCAACTTGATTCCTCATTTCCTGGAACATTTGAAATTTTTTTATTATGCATTTTTGAATACAATGGTCCCTTAGACAATACAATTTCATGTCCCTATTTTTTGAGTTCATAAAACTTTCACCCCAAAGTGGGAAAGTATGAATTTTATATATATCAAATTACACCTTTTGATGATGAAAATTTATTTGAGGATAAATAGTCCATTAAAATGGGACCCTACTTTACTGTGACCAAGTCGAAGTTAACCAAAGATTCCATGGTTTACCACGCACCCAAGGACTTCACTTCACATAACATTGAATCACCATTTTCTGATAATATTTGAAAATTTGAAACATTTTACAAAATGTAAATGTATGAAACATTTCAAGTACCACAAAATTATTTAGTGATGGTTGTGGATAACACTTGTAATTTGCTATAAATAGTGGAAGAATGTGATTACTTAGAGGATCCTGAGCTCATGATCACATGTGTGCCAATGAGCAAACATGATGATGAAAATATATAAGTAAATTTGGGAGAAAATATAGTTCCCTATACAATAGATCCACCTACCCCACCTAATATTATTTCTTATTTTTTGTGGATATGCGATGCCATGCGAATGTGTCCCTCCTCCCATAAAAAGAGGGACCACAATCAGCCTATATAAACCCCCTCAACTTTCAAAAAATGCACGCAAAAAGGGGAATAGGGGAAGAAGTCCCAAAAACGGGGAAACTTCGAAGGGTAGAGGCGATGACCACCTTTTTTAGGGAACATCTCTTGGTAATGAAGAGAAGTCCCTCTCACAGGAATCCACCATAGAAGGTATTCCAAATAACTCATCGTGTGATCCTCATAGGATCACGTGATCGCATACTGGGCCCCCTGTGAATGCTCATATGTCCTCCTACAAGACCTTTTCCTAGATCATGTAATCACATGCGACGTGAGTCCTATAATGCATGAGAAACCCATAGTAGTTCCCATAGATATGTACCATTGAGCATATAAACCCTGATCTTCCAAGCACCCTTGTCCTGTGGAAAATCCACAAAGTCCCCCAGACATGATCGTCTCAGCCTGCAAACACTCCATGTGGCTCCTTAGCATGATGGTGGAGACCTTCACAATACCCTCTATGGTGAAGATCATTGTCCATACGGAAAAGGACACAACCTGTATATGTGTTTGTAGGGTCTTTCACGTGATCCTTGTAAAGAACATGTGCCTGCATGATTGATAATACAATCATGCAGTGCATACCCATTCATGTGAAGGCCTTGATATACAGCCTATGTCACATGACCACTAAGTATGTCGAAATACCCTATCCACAACCAAACAAATAGCCTCATGTTCCCCATGACGTCTTCATGTAGCCTTGATGATGTCCACCTCAATATAAAGTACCCCCGCAGACACCCTCAGCATGAGTACAAGTATCGAGGGTGTGCGGCCTATGTGAAATACACCCCTCATCATGCAATGCATGCTTCTACCCATGTGCATAAAGTCTTTGGTGCACATCCTCTATTGCATGATCATAGTCGAAAGACCCCATGCACTCTATATGCAGCCTTAGAGATGGTCACCTTGATGTGGAGGATATCCATAGAATCCCCTAATAGAGATACCAACAGTAAGGGTACACTACCCACATGCCATGCACCCTTCACCATGTAGTGCATACCCTTGTAAATGCACGTGAAGACTTTGAATATACATCCTTCATGCATCACCCTCGGTCTGATTTAAAAACCATAATGGGTGGCATACGATCATGTGGGTGGACCATCATTATGCAGCCCCTTTGGATAGGGTGCCCCTCACATGTGTGTGCGGCCTTGGCAGACCTGAGAATCCATGGGAAAACCCCTGCCCATATGCACCAAGGGACCCCCTTCAATGCTCGTGGAATTATTAGGAAGCATCTACGTCTGTCTGTAGACTCCTCTATGAGCCCATCTCAAGTTCATGTGATAAAGGGATATCATGAAAACATCCCCTTATTGCACATAGGAGCCCATGGGTAGGTCTTACCCTCTCTATTCAAACCCTACGGTGTATGCCTTCAGCATGAGCACTTGGGCACATATGACTCCTATGAAACTTAAGGAACAATTAATTTAGATATACACTTATGATACTTGTAGAATTACAAGACCCCAATAACGCTCATGAGACCCTTCGATGGTCTCACAACTCCCTCAGACAAACTCCATGTGAATCATAAGGCAAGACTCAGACAAGTTGGGTAGGTCCCGCGATACCCCGTTTGATATGTCACCATGGTCATGTGATGACCCAAGGATAAGTCATAAATGTCATGTGAGGTACATCGGAGTTTCCTTCATTGATCACATGAATAATTATTAAGACAATGCACTTTTATCATGTGAATTAGTCATCGGCGTGTTAGAATGATCATACGATCATCCTCAAACATGTCCATATTGACATGTGATGGCCTAAGGGTAGGACCCCATACATGTCTACCTCATGACATGAAAGCCATCAGGTATGCCCGAACAACTATGTAGCCCTAATAAAAAGAAGACATACATGCCCATGATATTCTTGTTCACTCTCCAAGCGACCCATATTGGTCATGTGAAGAAACATCAAAAAATCAAGTAAAAATCATATGCATCAATCACAAAAAGTGACATGATCCCAAGCCTTCATAAAATAAATAAAAGGAGATTGAAATAAGGGAGTTGAGTGGTGTTCGCGATGTAACACCCCGAGCATCCATGATACGCTTCTCATTCAATAATGCAATATCTTGCATTGTACGCAACTTCGAGTTCTAAAACACCACGACTAATCAAAGTAGCAGTTATGAATAGTAATAACCACTTTTTAAAATTATATAAATTTTATATTTCAAAATGGACTTCATTTTTGTATTCGTAATATCGAAATTATCCAAAGTTGAATTTTTTGTAATTTTCGGAGAACTTCCAATTTTTTTATGAATAGTGAAAATTACTTAAAAACAACTTTTTTAATCAAAATAATTTATAGTGATAAATTATAATATTTAGTGGTTCAAATGTATAATTAGAATATATTTTTACCATTTTATCCAATGGTGTTAATTAGAATTAATTTCACTTTGAAATTGGACATAAACAATTGTCAATCTTTTGATATATATTGTTTCTTAAAAACACGCTATTGTTGTGACAGCGGGAATTAATTATAAAATTAATTAATGCAACTTATATGTTTGGAATTTTGTAAAATAGACATCATTTTTTAATTTGGAATATCAATTATAGCTTAGGGTGAAATTTTGGCATTGTTCTGAAAAACTTCAATTTTTGATGAATAGTGAAACCACTAAGTGGTAGTTAAATAACTGATTTTTCGTTTAAATGAAATATTACCACTTCTGTGATTTTATTTTCAAAAATCCGACATACATGGTTTTAATTAATAAGTAAAATGTGGTTCAATGAGATTAAAATAATTTTTTGGTGAATAGTAACTTTTAAGTTCTTAATCGCGATTAGAGGTAATTAGTGTAGTTTAAGGTAAAAATAATGTTTTAATAATATGAGATGACCTTAACACTTGTCCTACTCCTATTGGATGAGTCATGGCTGACCAAGAAAACCCATGGGTCATCTTGGGGACCCCATGGAGCCACTTTAGTTGGAAAATGACATAAATACCTTTTATTTAATGTTAAAGTAAAAAATGACACAAACATGAAATGTTTTACTAAAACAATTTTTACATGGGGTTATACAAGTCATATGTTTTACTATAAATAGTCATTGGAAAGATAAAAAGATTTACTACATCATAGTATTTGTTTTATAATTTTTAGACATTAAATAAATTAAATTATTTACGACATCATTATGATGCAGCGATGACCTCATTATTTAACGATTTTAATAAAATGAAAAGATAATGTACAATACAAGGCATACACTTGTCCAAAGACTATTGGATGGGTAGATTTAAAACCCTTATCACCTTATCCACGAATTATATATGTTTGGGACCTTTAGAATCCGAAAAGCATTGTATAATAATGTAAAATTTCCTTACATTCCAAGAGTGCCCCTCCTCTCCTCTTATAAAAGGCCCCCACCTCTACCACCTCATTCACACTTTCAAGCCATTTGGATCGGCCAAACTCTGACCACATACTCTCACAACTTCCCCCTCTTACTCCTAGAAGCCTCACATTGGGCAGAACTCTTCCCAAGGAAGCCTTTGGCTCAAATCAAAAAGAGTTACCCGATTTTGAGGTAATGTCTTCTCTAATGTTGTTTTGCTTTATTTTTCTTCTCCAACCCCCTAAACTATTTTTATTCATTTCTTTTGTAACAACACTAGTATCCTCAATATACTAGTATGTTTTTATAAGAATTATTAGAGCTACACTTACACACACCTACATCTAATGGTTGAAGAACATACTGTTTCTGTGGATGGAGAATTTCTGCCTCACGAAACGATGATTGTTCAACACTCATAAAACACCTTCAAAGGTGGACATTAAGATGTAACTATATTTATATATGATATATAATATGTTTATGTTTTCCTTATACTTCTGTATTTATCATTTATGGCATACTTTATGATTTCCATTATGGGTAAACGCGATAATTTCATTTTAGGAAGTGTGGACTACTGCCCCCTCAAAGTGATTTGAATCGTTAATGACATATGTGGGATGTATAAAGGATGGAGTAAATGATATTTAATATTATATTATACTGGAATTATAATACACCTTTATACTATTATGATTTCATTCCATTAAATATGAAATAGAAATGAAAGTAGCGATCATGCGTACGTACGGCTTACCATCTCCATGAACGGTGCATTTCATTTCTTACCACTAAATGTTATATAATATTATAAATGAATGTATATACAGGATATATGTGATATATATGATATCTAAATCATGAATAGAATTCTGGATATAATGGATATTTCACCACATGAACAACTTGTAATTATAAGACGTTTATTTTTTACTCAAGTACCAAAGACCGACAAAACGACCGTTATTAACTTAAATAATTACATAATGTTCATATCATTGTAATAAGTGATATAAAAAGGATAATGAAATTGAAAATGGTTCTTAATAAGGTATATATTAACTCTAGTTTATTATTCATGAGGTTAAAAAATGGTTGTGTCAAGTCAGACATGAGGTAAGGGAACTTCTTAACCCAATTTCTATTCTTTGGGTTAATCTCCTACTTTCAAATTATGTCCTGATATTATTATGTCCTATCTTGTATTTTTACATTATTTATGTGTACTTATAGTGAATACACATAATAGACCTACTTTATAAAAAAATAATGATCTTTTTAAGGACTTCATCTCAATCCCCTTTCATTGAGGCATATTTGGTTTTATACACAACTTTCTTTTATACGGTGTATAAACCCCTTTGACTATTACCTTTATTCAAAAGGAATATTATTATACAGAGAGTTTTGCTAAACAAAAAAAGGGAATGTTTTTCTTTCCGTACTTATGCGGCGACAACGACTTCTCCGCCGCCATGACCATTATTTGAGTTTCGGCTTCCTCTACAAGACATCTTTTTTTAATGAAAAATAAATACAAAGTTTTAACATTCTTTTATTTTGGTATTGAAAATGGTTTTGAAAGCATTTTTATTATATCAATGTGTTGTATTGATATCTTGTGACTAAAATGTGGAAATGTTATGCTTCCTTTATGCATGTTTTATGTGATACGATTATGTTATGGTTTATGATATGTTTAAAACAATTCATATGAGGAATGTATTGGACTTAATAAGTGACGGGTGGAGCCCTCTATAGCTCTTCGATGAATCGGTAGGTCTCATGAGACAACTAGACATGGAATTGGCCGAGGCCCTTACCCAATTTGATTTATGGTTTTGGCCGAGGCCTTAATCATTTTAGACGTCTTGGCCGAGGCCTTGACAAAATGTTTCAGAATGTATGGCATTATACATTCCCTCATTATGAAAGTGGTTATTAATATTGCATGTGATTATTCGACTAGTAGAATATCCATGTGAGTAAGTAAATGGAATTATCTCATTTTACTTTTTCCATATTATGCTTAAGTTCAAGTTTAAAAAGGCTTTTGTTTTAGTTATACATTGCCTTAAATGTTAATGTTTATTTATGAAACCTTTCGCAATATTGTTATCCTTACTGAGCATCTGAGCTCACCCCTTTCAATGTTTTAATATTTTCTTGGATGTGAAGAAGTATTTTATGAATGACCTACATGGATTGTCAGAAGAGGATATGATTGTGGACTATGGAGACTTTGTTATTGTAGTTTTTCACTTTATGATGTAATGTAACTTTTACGAATGTATATAGTGTTTCCAAGGCTACTAAACTAATCGGTCTTTCGAGACTTGATCTTTTTTGATAATGCCAATGTTACGAAGTAATGTACCGACTCTGGGTAGCTGGGGTCGGGGTGTTACAGTTGGTATCAGAGGCAGTTTAGTACTAACCTTGGAAGCTAGATTTAGATAAACTCTGATTAGAGAACATAGCTCAAAGATAGACTTTGAGGATTAATATAGAAGAACTTCCTAGAATTTTGTTATTGTAGAGATTTTGTGAGTTTTCCGAGCAATACATCCCTGTATGGATACGAGCAGGTAGAGGTGGCTCTGGCACAGATGTACCTAGGGGTAAAACCTGAAAACACCGCTTTGAGCTAGACTCGAACGGGAACTGGTGCACGACAACGGGCCTTGGTCCACTCTTGGTTATGACACTCCCGGGGGATATGCTTAGGATAATTCTAATTTTCTTTACAAACCACTATGAACGGTTATGAGTATATACTTCCTCAAATAAAACCCTTTTATGATTATGGATTATATCCATAAATAGTTCAATTTATGTTAAGTATTTTACAAGTATGGAATTATGTATTTTGATTCATAAACTAATCTAGTTTATGCCATTGTTTAGAAATGGCGCCTACTGGAAGGAACGGAAACCGTATCAATGCACGAACTCCATGTAGGGATTGCCCTCCTGCTCAAGATAATTATTGTGGATCTGGAGATACAACTGGTGCTGATCAACTTGTTACCATACTTGGAAAACTCACTCAGGTTATGAATAATAACCTTACTCGTATGGAGAACCCTGATCCACAACGTGGTGGATCAATGTTAGACCGCTTCATGAGGCAACAACCACCAACATTTAATGTGGGTACAAATCCATTAGTAGCTGAGCAATGGATAAACACCTTAGAGAAAATATTCCACGCCTTGGGGAGTAACGAAAGGTAGAAGGTTATCATGGCAGTCTACCGCCTCACTGGAGATGCTGATCAATGGTGATCATTGATTCAAAACACAAAGGAAGATGATGACGTATCGAATATGGAATGGAGGGAGTTCAAAGATCCTTTCCTGGAAAAATACTATCCTCGTGACCATCGAGCAGATATGGAAAGACAGTTTTTGAGTCTGAGACAAAAGGAGGATGAGAATGTCGCAAAGTATGAGGATAACTTTACAAGGTTAGTGAGGCATGCTGCCGATTATATACGTAACCCAAGGAGTAAGATTGATCGTTTCTTTGATGGGTTAAAACCATTTCTCCATCGAGCTTTAGTATCACAATCCTTCTCGTCATACGAAGATATTGTCTCGTGTGCTATCAAGACTGAAAAGGAATTCTCTAAGTCTTATGACAAAAATGTAAAGAAAGATAAGAAGAAAACGGTGGAACAAGAGACATATAAAGGGAAAAAGGGAAAGAAGGATTTTCCATTATGTGATAATTGTTGGAAGAATCACCCTGGTACTTGCCTAAAAGGAATGGGAGTTTGTTTTAAATGTGGAGAAAAGGGTCACCAGGCTCGTGATTGCAAGGGAAAGAAAGAGGATATCAAAGTTGAATGCTAAAATTGTAGAGAAATGGGTCATTATGCAAATGAATGTCCTAAGCGTCAGGGAAACTTACCTCAGAAAAGGCCAAGGGATCAAGGACAATATTATGCTGTTACTACAATTGAAGAATAATAACTAATGTATTGGTGCTTTTGGACTCATGGTTTATATTCTAGTTATTAGAATAATGTTATATATATATAAGGATTGTACTGTAGTACTTGTTGATTTCAGTAAGATTTTAATATGATGAAGGTAATTATATTTTTAGTCTGTGACAATAAGAGAAACTTTACTTTGTTTGGGGAATCTGATAAATTGATTTTGGAATTAAGAGACCTTTTAGAGAAAGTCTGGACAAAGGTATTTTGGATAACTATAATGGTTGGAGTGGATTAAGTTGATCTTTGGATAGTATTGTTTAAGGTTAAAACATTTCTGAAGATTATTTTTGGAATATTATAATACTATAGTTTTAGGAAAAGGAAAACCCACAGGGTGGGGAATAACCCGTAGCGTCAGACAAAGCTGCAGGAATAGAACCCACAATCATAGTGTGACAGGCCTTTATTTCCTACCACTAGCCTACAGGAAGTCCCTGGTTATTACAAAATAATTTTACTAATCTAAATGGTATGTGTTAACATTTGGAACCTTATACAATTAGGAGAAGTATAATATTTTTGAGTTCTATTATCTTTTTGAGTGAAAGATGAGTTGAAGTTTGAAACTCTAATTGTCAAGCATAAATATATATATACCTATCTCTTATTCAATGAATGAATTAATTATTAAACTTTATTAAAGGGATATTAAAACAAAAAAATGTGTTATCCTAATACCTTATGTCTTGTTGAACTGATGATATTTTAAATCAACATAGATTGAAGGCTTTGAGGCCCTCAATTTTATAGTTTATAGTGATTGATGACCTCAATCACTCCCTACAAATATTTACATTTTTCTTCCAATTGTATGTCTCTAATTTCCACCAATGTTCTCCTAATCGAGATCATAATTGGGTGGTGACTTTTCCATTTCCATTTCCCTCTTATTAAGGCTAAATTTTATTAATCTTATTTCCGATGTGGGTTTTCCTCAAAGGTATTTTATCTTTTCAACCTTTTATTTTCAAAGAAAAAATTTCAAATTGTGAGGATGCAATTTATTGAAGGAGGGGAGAATGTAACACCCCGAGCTTCCATGATATGCTTCTCATTCAATAATACAATAGCTTGCATTGTACGCAACTTCGAGTTCTAAAATACCACGACTAATCAAAGTAGCCATTATGAATAGTAATAACCACTTTTTAAAATTATAGAAATTTTATATTTCAAAATGGACTTCATTTTTGTATTCTTAATATCGAAATTATCCAAAGTTGAATTTTTTGTAATTTTCTGAGAACTTCCAATTTTTTTATGAATAGTGAAAATTACTTAAAAACAACTTTTTTAATCAAAATAATTTATAGTGATAATTTATACTATTTAGTGGTTTTAAAGTATAATTAGAATATATTTTTACCATTTTATCCAATGGTGTTAATTAGAATTAATTTCACTTTGAAATTGGACATAAACAATTGTCAATCTTTTGATATATATTGTTTCTTAAAAACACGCTATTGTTGTGACAGCGGGAATTAATTATAAAATTAATTAATGCAACTGATATGTTTGGAATTTTTTAAAATATACATCATTTTTGAATTCGGAATATCAATTATAGCTACGGGTGAAATTTTGGCATTGTTATGAAAAACTTCAAATTTTGATGAATAGTGAAACAACTAAGTGGTAGTTAAATAACTGATTTTTCGTTTAAATGAAATATTACCACTTCTATGATTTGATTTTCAAAAATCCGATATACAGAGTTGTCATTAATAAGTAAAATGTGGTTCAATGAGATTAAAATAATTTTTTGGTGAATAGTAACTTTTAAGTTCTTAATCGCGATTAGAGGTAATTAGTGTAGTTTAAGGTAAAAATAATGTTTTAATAATATGAGATGAGCATGAAACTTGTCCTACTCCTATTGGATGAGTAATGGCCGACCAAGACAACCCATGGGTAAACTTGGGGACCCCATGGAGCCACTTTAGTTGCAAAATGACATAAATACCTTTTATTTAATGTTAAAGTAAAAAATGACACAAACATGAAATGTTTTACTAAAACAATTTTTACATGGGGTTATACAAGTCATATTTTTTACTATAAATATTCATTGGAAAGCTAAAAAGATTTCATACATCATAGTATTTTGTTTATAATTTTTAGACATTAAATAAATAAAATTATTTACGACATCATTATGATGCAGCGATGACCTCGTTATTTAATGATTTTAATAAAATGAAAAGATAATGTACAATCCAAGGCTTAAACTTGTCCAAAGACTATTGGATGGGTATATTTCAAACTCTTATCACCTTATCCACGAATTATATAAGTGTGGGACCTTTATAATCCGAAAAACATTGTATAATAATGTAAAATTTCCTTACTTTCCAAGAGTTCCCCTCCTCTCCTCTTATAAAAGGCCCCCACCTCTACCACCTCATTTACACATTCAAGCCATTTGGCTCGGCCAAAATATTCCCAAATACTCTCCCAACTTCCCCCTATTACTCCTAGAAGCCTCACTTTTGGCAGAACTCTTCCCAAGGAAGCCTTTGGCTCAAATCAAAAGGAGTTACCCGATTTTGAGGTAATGTCTTCTCTAATGTTGTTTTGTTTTATTTTTCTTCTCCAACCCCCTAAACTCTTTTTATTCATTTCTTTTGTAACAACACCAGTATCCTCAATATACTAGGATGTTGTTATAATAAGTATTCTATCTACACTTACACACACCTACATCTAATGGTTAAAGAACATATTGTTTCTATGGATGGCGAATTTCTGCCTCACGAAACGATGATTGGTCAACCCTCATATAACACCTTCAAAGGTGGCCATTAAGATGTCACTATATTTATATATGATATATAATATGTTTATGGTTTCCTTATGCTTCTGTATTTCTCATTTATGGCATACTTTATGATTTCCATTATGGGTAAACGCGATAATTTCATTTTAGGAAGTGCGGACTACCGCCCCCTCAAAGTGATTTGAATCGTTAATGCCATATGTGGGATGTATAAAGGATTGAGTAAATTATATTTAATATTATATTATAATGGAATTATAATACACCTTTATACTATTATGATTTCATTCCATTAAATACGAAATAGAAATGAATGTAGCGTTCATGCGTACGTACGGCTTACCGTCTCCATGAACGGTGCATTTCATTTCTTACATCTAAATGTTATGTAATATTATAAATGAATGTATATACTGGATATATGTGATATATATGATATCTACATCATGAATATAATTCTGGATATAATGTATATTTCACCACATGAACAACTTGTAATTATAAGACGTTTATTTTTGACTCAAGTACCAAAGATCGACAAAACGACCGTTATTAACTTAAATAATTACATAATGTTCATATCATTGTAATAAGTGATATAAAAAGTATAATGAAATTGAAAATGGTTCTTAATAAGGTATATATTAACTCTAGTTTATTATTCAGGAGGTTAAAGAACGGTTGAGTCAAGTCAAACACGAGGTAACGGAACTTCTTAACCCAATTTCTATTCTTTGGGTTAATCTCCTACTTTCAAATTATATCATGATATTATTATGTCCTATCTTGTATTTTTACATTATTTATGTGTACTTATAGTGAATACACATAATAGACCTACTTTATAAAAAAATAATGATCTTTTTAAGGACTTCGTCTCAATCCCCTTTCATTGAGGCATATTTGGTTTTATACACAACTTTCTTTTATACGGTGTATAAACCCCTTTGACTTCTACGTTTATTCAAAAGGAATCTTATTATACGGAGCATTTTTCTAAACGACAAAAGGGAATGTTTTTCTTTCCGTACTTATGCGGCGACAACGACTTCTCCTCCACCATGACCATTATTTGAGTTTCGGCTTCCTCTACAAGCCATCTTTTTTTAATGAAAAATAAATACAAAGTTTTAACTTTCTTTTATTTTGGTATTGAAAATGGTTTTGAAAGCGTGTTTATTATATCAATGTGTTGTATTGATATCTTGTGATTGAAATGTGGTAATGTTATGCTTCCTTTATGCATGTTTTTTGTGATACGATTATGTTATGGTTTATGATATGTTTAAACCTATTAATATGAGGAATTTATTGGACTTAATAAGTGACGGGTGGATCCCGCTATAGCTCCTCGATGCATCGGTAGGTCTCATGAGACAAATAGACGTGGAATTGGCCGAGGCCCTTTCCCAATTTGATTTATGGTTTTGGCCGAGGCCTTAATCATTTTAGGCGTCTTGGTCGAGGCCTTGATAAAATGTTTCAGAAGGTCTGGCATTATACATTCCCTCATTATGAAAGTGGTTATTAATATTGCATGTGATTATTCGACTAGTAGAATATCCATATGAGTAAGTAAATGGCATTATCTCATTTTACTTTTTCCATATTATGCTGAAGTTCAAGTTTAAAAAGGCTTTTGTTTTAGTTATACATTGCCTTAAATGTTAATGTTTATTTATGAAAGCTTCTGCAATATTTTTATCCTTACTGAGCATCTGAGCTCACCCCTTTCAATGTTTTAATATTTTCCAGGATGTGAAGAAGTATTTTATGAATGACCTGCAGAGATTGTCATAAGAGGATATGAGTGTGGACTATGGAGACTTTGTTATTTTAGTTTTTCACTTTATGATGTAATGTAACGTTTACGAATGTATCTAGTGTTTCCAAGGCTACTAAACTAATTGGTCTTTCGAGACATGATCTTTTGTGATCATGCCAATGTTACGAAGTAATGCTCCGACTCTGGGTAGCTGGGGTCGGGGCGTTACACATGATCACTGAAAGATAGATGAAACACCCCAGTGCAGCTCTACAAGACCTCCTAGCATGTTATCCTGGTCACTCATGACACCTCAGACATGTTCACCTTGATCGGGAAAAGACACCAAAGACAAGCCAATCGATCATGTTCTATCCCCCAGATGTTCCCCCTTAATTCATATGAATACACCCAAGAAAAGTTAGTTGATCAGGTGCGAGACCCCTGACATGTCCACCAGGACATGCAAAGCACCTCCTTACATGTCCACCAAGACATGCGAAGCACTCCTGATATGTCCACCAGGACATGCATAGCACCTCCTAAAATGTCAGACATTATTGGCATATAAAGCATCTTTTGATCTCCCACGACACCTTGAAATTTCCAATAGGACACACAAAGCACTCCCGATATGTCCACTAGGAAATTTGAAGAACCTCCTGACATATTCACATTGACATGTGAATCATCCATGAAATTTCCACCCAGTCATGCCCCAACATATTGGGAAAACAATCAAGACTTTCCTAGTGATGGGAGAAACATATTAGTAAAATCCTTTATGTCATATGGAATTCTTAATTGGGATCATGATAGGTGGACCCTAGCTAAGAACCTTCATCTTTATTCCCCTACTTTGAAGGAAGTGTCTCTAATGAGTCGGGATCAGGAATTCATGCAACCCTACTAATGTCATGCTATCAGACAAACCTCTCTCTAATCCTCTAGAGGATAGATAATGAGTGCACCAATGGGCGTCCCTAGAGTGTAAGCCTTGACCAGTGAGTGCACCAATGGGTGGCCCTAGATTTTATGCCCCGACCAATGAGTGCACTACCAGGTAACCCTAGAGTCTATGCCTTGACCAATGACTGCACCAACGGAAGGCCCTAGAGTGTAATCTTGGACCAATTAGTGCACCAACGGGAAGCCCTAGAATGTAAGACCCAACCAATGAGTGAACCAATAGGTATCCTTAGAGTGTAAGTCGTGACTAATGACATGATACCCCATGGGCAGCCTCTGAGTGTAAGCCCTGACATGATACCAATCAGGAAAACTTAGAGTGAAAGCCCCGACGGGTGACATGATATGAGTTCACCAATCATGGGAAACCTCAAAGTGTAAGAATGGGTCACTAACATCATAGAATATATCTCCATCGATAGGTTTTCCATTTTGGTATAATCCCCTAGCAGTCCAAAAATCCCAGAGATGTCTATAATGTCTACAAGCATGATCACCTACCGTAGCCTACCAGCAGGTTAAGGAATATATGAACTATGAGAACTCTGATTCCCATCATATTAGGGATACATCATAAGCCTCTCTAAGGCCTGATCTCCATATCATATCTTCCATGAGATGGTCTATAATTCCTCTCAAAAGGAAACTTTAATGTGTAAGCCCTGTGTAGATATACTCTCATGCAATGTGTCCAATCTACCGCTATCTCTTGTTTCTCACACTGATCATGGATCACGTGAGCTTAGAGGTTAGTGATGATTATAATAATGGTGTTATGAGGATTCCCCCAACATGTGACCTTCACTATTGGGACATAATCCTGATTACATCCCATATTTTCTTATAGGGCCATATCCCCAATGAAATAGTCCACTGAAGTCTTATATGCATAAGTCCAACCTAGGTTCGCTATTGTCATATCTATCACAACACAGATTCCCACAATATGAACTATGTGGACTATGATTCCTGTGTTAACCAGGATACATAGGACACCTCAATGAGGTTTGAGCCTGATATGTGCATCCTTACCATATGACGTTAAACTACATGGATGGGTCGAGTCATATGACCTTAAACTATGTCAAATGAACTATGTGGGTTTTGATTCCTATATTTACAAGATATGTAGGATTCCTTGTAGAGGTTCAATCCCATCCTCAGGATGCCAACTAGGACCCTAGATATCAATAAACTCAAGAGTTCTCTAGTAGAGACATAGTCCAAAGCGTTATATTTAAATAAGAGAGCGATAGAGAACCCGTGATATACACATGATAATCACTATTGATACATGTTCAGAATCAATTCATTGAAACAGGGGTAACTAGTCTCATATCAAGGTCAAGGAAGGATTTCATGAATATGTCTTAAATCTATAAGAGAGTCCCAAAGTAGGAAACAATTCCCCCCAAAAGGGTGCGATGAGCCCGACCTCCCATCCTATTGACCAATGAGAGTCCCCAAGAGTCACTGGGCTTGAAAACCTAGGTGACCATTGGCCTTTGGAAAATAGGTCTATACTCAGCTACATATAGGGGAATTATTGGGAGTTTCATGGAAAAGTGATAATAGTAGCATGATGAGTGAAACTCATTCCACGCCATAATTTCCTGATGAAACAAAATGGTGAACCTGACGTGAATCGTTTAACTATTTCATTTCTTTCATGGGTCAAAAAGGATAGATTTCCCCATTGTCTTTCAGGATAGTTTATGTTGTGATTGTTTCATAACAAAATAGTGGACCTGGCATGTTTTTTTACTACACTAAACCTCACATGAAAAATAATAGATCACCTATTTATCATTTTATTGTGGAAGTTATTGATTGGACATGTACTCTTATATATGATGTTGCACTAATAAGGTGTCTTGTTTTATTCCCTCCAAGACCTCTCAAGATTCCTTTAAATAACCATGACGTCTTCAAAATGTACCAACATGTTCCGAGATCAATGGACAAGATACTTTGATCCTAATGCCCCAACATGCATTTTAACCAACACACCGCTTCTATCATTGATTGGTGAACATATTGGGATAGATATATCACATTAATAGCTCCACCACGACTCTAGAATCAACTCGTGAAATCCTTCAGAGGGTGGATTCTTGTTGATCACCTTTCCCATGATAGGTTGTGGGAGAGGAAGTCACTTTGATCACCACATTCAACCGCATTGAGATCCTTTCAATGTAAGGTAGCAACATGAACCTTGCTTATGTCGAGGAGGTAGATAAGGATGGTCAATGTGAAAAATCAACTACTCGGGAGCTAATTGGGAGGGATCCCACCCATTTGGACCACCATCGCCAATATGTGACCATGATCCCACAAGGAGTTGTGAAGGATGTTAGGCCTGCGTTGACTATCCAAGATGAAGAACCCAATAAGAGAGACCACCTAGGGTATACAGACAATGAAGCTCTAGATTAGGCTCATATACCTACTACTACCAACCTGACTGAGATCCACCGGATCTTCCCAATGGTGGCCCAGGACCAATCCCAAAACACCTCCAATCAAGAGCCTCCGATTTCACCTCAGCTAGCTGTAGTGACTGCATAATCCCAAGGAGCACCCCATCCTGCAGGGTTGGGGGTATTTTTTCCCTATTTTACCCTGGGATCATCTTCATCATGGGAACCGACCCCCAAAATAGTATATCAGGCACCGACCTTCCAAACGAGGTACTCCATCGATGGGGAACACTAGCCTTTTTATGTTTTAGCCAATATGATATTAGTTGGGCCTAGAGATTCCCTACCAGATTCATGCAAGCATGCTTCTAAAGGGTATAACCACACCCTCTTATAGTCATATGGGTCATCAAAGTTTGACCAACCTTCTGCTGCTGGCATGAGAGCAAACCGAATCAATGGTATCCACCAGACATCTATAGAAAGAATTTCCAATCTTGTTGGTATTACAAAGGGGAAAGATAATGGATCGTATGGACATTGGTAGTAGTGGATTCAGTCTTTGGGATCCACATCGGAACTCCCATCATCATCCACTCATCATGCCACCAATAGAGGAAGAGGTATTTCCATGGATCCCACCAGCTAGCCCCTTGAGGATGATAAGTCCATCCCTACAAAAGAACAGATCGCTCAACTCAAACAAGATAATAGGAATCTCTGGGATATAATTTTGGGAATAATCCTGAGATCTCTACTCAGGGATGATGAGCATATGCCAGCTTATAGAATTCCACCTTGCAGTGAAGTGCCCCAACCCACAAGGCTGGGGGCATTTTCATATTTTTCATCCCCTCATCAGGAGGAATCCAAACATTTCTCCACCTCACCCTAGCCCGTAGGGCTAGGGCATTTCCATATTTTCGACCTTCACATCAAGGGTATTTGAGAGGCCATTTGGCCTCAGGTGTCACCAAAAAACCTTCAGGGTAGTTGAGGAATTTTAATTAATGGTAAGAGTTTATATTATCTAATACTCCCAAAGATCCAACACCCACCCTTATATCAATAGAGACTAGGATACCATATCCCAGTCTCTAGACTTAGTCATGCACCTGCACCAATGATAGCATACATAACATGTGGGAGAAGCAGTCTATATGCCCCTCTCTGAAAGAAAAGCAGAAAAAAGTATATTCCTTCCAATCCAAACATTTTCCCAGGTATTTCAACTATTCCATGAAGAATGGTTTTATGAGACTCCCAATGATGAGGAAGGTAAATGAGGCAGGGTTGGTAAACCATGATGATTATTTCCCCTACCATCGGTGTCCCAGGCATACCATGGAATATTGATTTTCCTTCAAATACTGGCTTTAAGAGTATATAGACATGGGGATACTGGAACTGCCAAAACCTAAATCCCCACTCCAATCACTTGATCACTCTAAAAAAATGCATCAATTGTGTAGCAGGGCACGAGTCACCTACCTCCTAGGGAGAAAATACCATCTCTTGATAAAATATTGAACAATACTTATTATTTCCAAACAAATCATGTATCTAGATATTTTTATTGCGTCATAGAAAGCGGTTTGATGAAAATACCAATGATGAGGAAACTGCGTGAGGCATGGAAGGTAGGCTATGACAACTATTACCCATACCACCAACATATCGAGAACACAATTGAAAATTGATTTTTCTTTAAGGATAAGTTGGAGGAATAGGATTATGTTGGCTTGATAGAGTTGAAAGATCTAGAAACTCATGCAATATGCATAAGAGTTGTCCTAGAACCTTTAGATAAACTACTATCCTAATAGGTTACACAGATAAGTTATCACTACAAGAATTTAAACTGCATGAACAATATCCTAACCACACAATGTTAAATTTTATGGATCACAAGTCTTTAATGCATGAATTTAAACTACATGGACTATCTCGCACATGAAAAGAAATTGTGTGGATAAGTTCTCACCACATGATATTAAATTTCATGGCCAATGTCCTAACCATATGATATTAAACTGTATGGATATCAAGTCCTTTATGCATGGCTTTAAACTATATGTAATTTCTAGCACATGAAAATAAACTATGTAGATGAGTCCTCACTACAAGATGTTAAAATTTATGTACAACATCCTGACCACACAATGTTAAACTGTACGGATCCCAAGTCCTTACCATAAGATGTTAAACTGCATGGGTCACATCCTTCTTGTAAGATGATAAACTGCATGGACAACATCCTAACCACATTACATTAACTTGTACGAGGCCAATGTCATTTTTTCAAGACTTTAAATTACATGACATGTCTCATCCTTACCGTATGACATTAAACTACATGGAAATATATCCCTACCGCATGACGTTAAACTACAAGGAAGTAAGTCCTTAACATGCGACATTAAACTTCATGGTCCTTCAAGAACTACATGTAGCTTGATTCATGTCCAAACAGGATACGTAGTGATGCTTGGATCTCTAATCCTGGGCCCAACTACAACTATCAACAGGAGATAATGCCCACCTCTACGTATGGGCCAAACCTGTGTAGAGTATCACATTTCCCAAAAGTACATGTGAATTGATTCCTGTCATCAAGGGATACTTAGTGACACCCAGGAATTTCATCTTCTAGCCTACTTGTAGATATAACCCTTTTTTGGCCCTTCATCCTGAGTTCTCCTAGAAATGTGTGTGGTGTGGCTGAGACCTTTTTAGTCCTCATTCACATTGGGTTGATTCAGGATACCCCACTACGCATCTCCATGTTTGGATCTTCATCTTATGGTTTGAGCCACATGACCCTAAACTTTCTTCATATGTACTCATAACATGATGTTAAACTATGGTGCAACATCCTTTATGCATTATGTTAAACTTCATGGAATTTCTTACACATGACAATAAACTGTGCAGATAATTCCTCACTACATGACGTTAAACTATACAGTCTCTCTAGATCTATGTATGACTTGATTCTCATCTTTATGGGATATGTAGGGATGCCTTGATCTTATGTATTGGACCATCCACCACATGACATAAAATACTCCCATAATATTCTCCATGTCTCTAAATAGTGGTAGGGGTTCCTTTTTATTCCTTGTTTCTCACATCGAACACAACTCATGTGGGATTAGGAATTCCAATAAGGGTTTTCCCTTTCAAAAAAGGTTGTGAAGGATTGGGATGAACCCATTATCATCCTAAATATAGGGAGATAAAAGGTGTGAAATTATTCCTCCCCACATGATGTTAAACTACATAGTCAATTTCCCCTACATGACATAAAACTATATACTCTTGTGGACCTCATCTAAGAGGAACACCATCGCTGGTGTTGGTCTCCTACCATGCCATCATTTCAAGAACTACATGAGGCTTGATTCTCATTCTCAATGAGATAAGTAGTGACACCTGAATCACAGTTTCTAGGCCCAGTCATAGTATTATCATACTTTCATGTCAGGTGATCCAATGTCTTTACCGCATGACATAAAATTGCACAGACCCATGGAATCCATCCCAGTCATGTCGGGTGACCGTCTTCCTCCCCGGATGACATTAAACTATATGGAATATCAAGAACTATGTGTGGATTGATTCCCATCCTCATGGGATACATAGTAATTCCCGATCATTTTGCCTCAGGTGTAGCCCTAGGCCACTTTGACCTTTCCTACCTGCTTGGCCTAAGTCCCCTTCAGGGATGCATGGCATGGTGTGGGTCTCTTTTGTCCCCATTCATAGTGGTTTTGTTTTACCATACCACGTGCATCCCCTTTGGGGAATTATCCCCATTTTTTGTCCTAGACGCATGATAATAAACTCTGTTGGAACCCTTCTTCCTTACCACATGACATTAAACTACATGGCCTGGTGTGGGTCTCTTTGGACCTCATTCATACCAGTTAAACCTTCGTCCCCCCCATATGACGTTAAACTATATAGAATATCAAGAAATAAATGTGGCTTGATTCCTTTCATCACATGATACATAAGAATGACCGAACATTTTGTCTTTGGGTCTATCCCCATGAACCACAAATCATTCCATCTTCTTTTTTGGCCTCTTTCCCCATGTCCTCTCTGAAAATACACATGGTGTGTTGTGGAATTATTTTGTCCTCATTCACATCAGGTATATTATACCATGTCATGTGAGTCCCCTTGTGGGACATTTTCCCTCCAGTGTCCTAGCCATATGAAAATAAACAACATTGAAACTTACGGCCTCACTACATGATGTTAAAATTCTTGGTTATCCTAGAATTATGTGGAATTTGATTCCCAATCAGTAGGGATACGTAGGAAACCCCTAGGGGTTCAAGCCCGATACTTCACAGACCTCATAATTTCCTATTTATTCACATCAGTCCACCCTTGTCCTTAATGCATGATGTTAAATGGTATGGAACTGAGTCCTATCTGTAAGATGTTAAATTGCATGGAAGCGCATCCCACTACATGTTGATAAATTATGTAGGTCATCATCCATAAACCTTCCTTATAAAAGGACCACAATAGCCTTACCCTGGATAACCAGATAACAAAGTGCTTCCATAATCTTTCTGAGCACCTCAATCCATGTTCCACACTTTATGTATCAAGTGTCTTAGGTTATTTCAAACCTTCCACTTCCCATGAATAGTGAAATAGATTTCACCGCTTGGTCATGCTATTGATGTAAGGGATTAGACCCACAAACCAGAGATATCTTGGCCCGGTGTAAAGAGTTTTCTGATTCTTGTGATCTTGCTATCACTAAGGTGGAACCCATCACCCTATTGTGTTATAGGTTACCCCTAGAATGATTATCCCATATCCTCAATCATGACCTGAGTACCTTGATCCATGATTTAAAACATCTCCACCATCCACTCAGAAGGATGTTAGAGTACTCTTGGCCCTAGGTATCTTAACATGCCTCTTGTGTATCTTCCCCCATACTAGGTCCAAGTGGCATGACCTTAAACATCTAACACATTGGTCAAAGTTGTACGACCGTAAACTCTAGCACATAATGGTCCAAACCGCAAGACTATAAACTACTAATGAAAGAGACAAAAAACTCATCAAGCTGAAAACCCGTAAAGGGAGACCTGAGAAAAATTCAAGTCTCTACCCACTAAACTCATCATTTTCAGAGTTTAGGAAAAAAATATGGAACAAATAAATAAGTCAAAAAGCTTGTAGGGTCTATTCATTAGCCCTAGTAAAATCCAAGCTATGTTCACTGGACCCCTTGGTCTAGGAAAAAATTAGAGAAATAATTCGTCACATCTCCTAGCCATGAGAATATGTTCGACAGGTGGTGCCACAAATTTTAGGGTACTCAAACCCTTCTTGGATCTTACATTTTCCATATATCCCAATTCATAATCTGAATTATCTCAGGTCTTTTCAAACCATTCATTTCCCTTGAAGAGGAAAATAGATTTCTCTACTTGGCCATGCTATTGATGCATGGGCTCAGACCCACCAACCAAAGATATCTTGGCCTGGCATAAAAGGAATTTTGATTCTTGTGACCCTGATGTCACCAAGGTGGAACATAGAACCCCATTGTGTTATAGGTTACCCTTGAATGACTATCCCATACCATTCTCATAACCTAATCACTTTGGGATATGATTTACAATCTCCATATCAGACTATCCAAGTGGATTCGAAATCCTCGATGTTGAATCACCATATTTTGTACCCATTCTCAAGGATGGAATGTGGAACTTCATTATTTAACCTTTTGGTGGCTCACACCTCGTGATTCAAAACCAAAATTCGTAGGTATAGAGTTGTTCAATCAAGATCTAAGTTTCTCTAAGGTGCCAGAACCCTTCCTGGATAGCCTTCCTTCCATATCCAACTTCATCGTCTTGATATTTGAGCCTTAATAAATATTTCAAAGCCCCCACAAAGGAGTAGATTTCTCTTCGCTTGGTCATACTATTGATGCAATGGATCAGAACCTCCAACCAAAAACTTCTTGGCCTGGTATAAAGGTCCTCCTAATCATTGTGATCCTTAATGACACTATGGCGGAACCTGACACCCCAATAGTGTTAAGGGACATACCCATCATGTCTATCATATCCCATATCACTAAAATAATACTTATGGGTTGTGATTTACATCACCCACATCCCAACTATCCATGCAATCCTAGCTTCCCTAGCATTTCACCCTCATCTATTTTCACCCCATGAATCTTTCATATCCCTTGAAAAATAGTGGATATCAGCTTTTCTTGGCGATTTTATCAATGAATAAGTTATTTAACCCTAAAATTAATATAATCTCCTCTTTCTAAGAAAGGAACTCCAATCCTCATGAGCCCCAGCAACACCAGGACAGAACTCAACACCCCATAGTGTTTTGAGTCACCCCTAGTTAGTTATCCCCATATTCTATAAAAGTCCAAGTGATAAGACTTTAAACTACGTATCACACAAAAGTACAACTAGTGTGACTTTAAACTACCTGAAATCCCAAAGGTCTAAGATGGAAGACCCTAAACTATAGAATAATGATGGTATAGCTTATAAGACCTTATAATAGTAGGAGACATAATGCTCACTAAGGTGAAAACCTGATAAAGGTATCCTAGGAAAATATTGAGTTCCTGCTCGCTAGACACATACTTTTCATGATCCAGGAAATATTGGGAATCTATAAAAGGGAATATGCATAAAAACTTATTAGGTTGAAAACCTATAAGAAGACGACCTGAGAAAAATCCAAGTTCTTTCCCATTAAGCTTTCCCTCATATAAATCTTAGGAAAAAGTTAGGGCAAAGACAAATGGAAAAGATACAAAGCTTGTGGGCCCCCTATATGGCCCTAGAAAAAATCAATTTATACTCACTAAGTCGTCTAAATTAGGAAAAATTCATAGCATTTCACCTTCAGAAAGGATACCATTTCCAAATTGTCTTTATAGACTAGACAAACTCTAGACTACTAGAGTAAGAGCATCAATGAAGGATCTCATGTTAGTGGGAATTCATGAACTTTCCTTGAAGAGAAACCTATCGGAAGTCGAATCCAAGAAATTGGATCTGTTTGGTATTACACACAAAGGATAGGCATAGAGAATGATCTAATCTTCATCTCCACTGAGACATGGATCTTCACCAGGGATTGTATCACAAGATAGTGACATTTCCCCTCCTATATATGATCTAGATCTATGTAAGGACATTCTTCATAGAGTTCCATATCAATGAACCTATACTCCTTTGCATGAGTTTGATTTTCATAGTGATATATTTTAGAACTACATATGGCTTGATTCCTGTCCTCATGGGATGTGTAGCGATATCCAAGTATTTTACTTTAGATGCATCCATAAGTTCCATTCCACCCTATCCCTGTTTTATTTTGGAATTTTCATTTACATTCCAATTTCAAGGTATTTATGCCCTAGGTCAAAGATATCTCCCATATTGGATTTAGTTGAGTAACTATGGCAAGATATATCATCTTTATAGCACTTGAGAGCTCCTCAAACATACCTGGAATAAATCCTCTCAAGGTGTTCAATACTATGGATCATAAAATATTTAGATGTGTGGCAAAGTGATCTAATTTTACCTTAGAATCAGATTCTTTCATTCTAATGAATCTAATTATAAGGGGGAGAATTTTTTGGCACCGATATTTGTACATGTCCCACTCTACATCCAAAGATCCAAGAGTTGTTCCATATGATGATTTAATAGATGGAAGAGATCATACATAAAGACCTATGGTTTAAAAAAACATATATTGGACCCAACATTCCCATAAGAATTTTATTTTTTTATTTGAGATTTTGATACCACCACTAGCCAAAAAATATGGTAATATGAGCACAGGATCCCATAGGCACACACAGGTATAGGTGGGCTGAAGCCTATTGGGTAGAGAGTGATGCATATGTTATGGTTGTTGACCATGTTTCTGACTCAAACTAATACCCTCCACTGAATATATTATAAGCCGAACAGAGGAAGGTGTGGGATTTCTATGTGGGACACAAATTGTTTACACAGGGTCAAATTAGTGTCATCTAATCAAACTACTAATGATCCATGTCATCTAATCATTCCCCCACTGATCCCAACCTTAAGCTTGATCTCATCGATTGTATGTTTGAACCGACTTAGTCTACGCGTTGCAGAGTCGTCGTCTTCAACGTCCCGCCGCACAAGTTTAATACCCTAAGGCACACCCAATACTTCATCGCCATCACTTCCATGAAATAGAAACTTTTCTAATGACACCGTGGGTCCAAGGAATTTCTTACAAGATCCAAACCTCGAGCTCCACTGGTCTCCCACGAGACTCCCCAATGGAATGCAAGGCCATCGCATGCTCATTCTCTGATCATGCGATCAAACCAGGACAACCACGGAGAGGCCACCATGTGCCTTTCTATCCTTCTGTGAGTGCCTTTGGAAAAACCCTAAGACATTGCATGATCACCCATGATCATGATACTGAGGAAAAGGCAACCAACGGGTTGTCGTGATTCATTTTAGGACTATGAAACCTTTCTGCCTGCACAGGTTTTTATCCGGATTATTTCATATTTTTTCCGAACATGAGACACCATGAGAAAGTGTCCCTCACACCATAAAAATTAATGTCTCCCTCAACCTCACGTTGCCTATATAAACCCCCTCACCTCCCAAAAAATGCACAAAAAATGGGATAATAGTGGAAGAGTTTTGAAAAAAGGGGAAACGCTGAATGATAGAGGCGCCAACCACCACCTTCATGGAAAGTATCCAGATAATGAAGAGAAGTCCCACCCATAGGAATCCTCCATAAAAGTTATTCCTAAGAACCCATTACGTGATCCTCATAAGATCAAACAATTTCATATTGGCCCCCCTGTGAATGCTCGTGAGGCCTCCTGTAAGGACTCTTCCCAGATCATGTGATCACATGCGATGCGGGTCCTGGAATGCATGAGGCACCCATTCTGGTGCCCATAGATTTTCACCAGTGAGCATAAAAATCCTGATATCTTGAGCATCCTTATCCAGATGTGAATCCACAAATTCCCTTAGACATGATCATCTCGGCCCGCAAAAAATCATCATAGTTCCTCAGCGTGATGGTGGAGACCATCGCAATACCCTGAGTTTTTTATACATTTTTAAAAAAAATACAGAAAACGGTTAGGGTGATTTTTTTTTCAAATTGCGCCTTAAAGGTGGCATCGCGGATTCTGCCTTTGTAGTGGTCCTAGAAGGCGGCACCCACGATGCCACCTTTCCCCTAACAACAAAAATTGAAATTTTTTATTTTAACTTTTGATTTTTTATATATTTTTTTATATATATAATTCATAAAAAATGTTCAGGAGGATGACGCCTTTCACCTAACAAAAAAGATTAATAGTTTTTAAATTTTTTTTTTTTGAATTTCTGTTTTGTTTTGTTTATATTTTTATTTATATATATAATTCATAAAAATTGTAAAAATTATCATTTAGGAAAATTTAATTTTTTTATGTTTTATTTATATATTTATTTACATATATAATTCATAAAAATTGTTCAGGAAAAATAATTTATAAGCTTTCAAAACTGCCTACTTGAAAGTTAAAAATGTTTCAAGTATGTGACTTTGAAAGACTATAAAATATAAACCATACGACCACTATAAAGGAAACATTAAACATTCATTAAAAATATAAGAAATTTTTGAAAACACAAATCATTTCATAAAAATTGTTCATGAAAAATAATTTATAAGCCTTCAAAATCACCTACTTGAAACTTAGAAAGGTTTCAAGTACATGACTTTGAAAGACTATAAAATATAAACCATAAGACCAATATAAACGAAACCTTAAAAATTCATTAAACATATAAGAAAATTTTAAAAACAATAATCATTTCAAAAAAATTGTTCATGAAAAATAATTTATAAGCTTTCAAAACCTCCTACTTGAAACTTAGAAATGTTTCATGTGTAACAGCCCAAGATTTTATGAAAAATATTCTTTTTAATTTTATTAATGTCTTGTGTTGTACGCTACACAAAAAGGAGCTTGCACAACATGCATCCTTGACTTGCCTTGCATTACACGCAATCACAACCTTCCTCGATAGTGTGTGTAGTACGCAATAACGAGTTTCACTAAACAGCGATATGCTATTAAAACTAGCTGTTATGAATAGTAATAACCACTTTTTGAAATTTTGTAAATTTTATTTTTCAAAATGGATTTCATTTTTGGATTCGGAGTATCGAATTTAGCCTAAGGTGAAATTTTGGTACATTTCGGATAACTTTCATATTCTGATGAATAGTGAAAATTACTAAATTATAATTAAAAACAACTTTTTTAATCGAAATAATTAATAGTGATAAATTATTAATTTGAGTGGTTTTAAAGTATATTTAGAATATATTTTTACAATTTAATACAATGTTGGTCATTGGACGTAATTTCACATTTAAACCTGACATAAACAAGTGTCAATCTTTTGATAGATATTGTTTCGTAAAAACACGCTATTTGTTTTAATAGCGGGATTTAATTATAAAATTAATTAATTCAACTTCTATGTTATGAATTTGGTAAAATAGACTTCATTTTTGAATTCGGAATATGAAATATAGCTTAGGATGAAATTTTGGCATTTTTCTGAAAACTTTCAATTTTTGATGAATAGTGAAACCACTAAGTGGTAGGTTAAAAACTGAATTTTGCATAAAACTTAATTTTACCACTTCTGTGAATGGAATTTCGAAAATCCGAGAGACATGGTTAATATCAAGGACTAAAATGTGGTTCAATGAGATGAAAATAATTTTTGGTGAATAGTAACTTTTACTTTTTTTTACCGCGGTTAATAGTAAATAGGGTAACTAAGGGTAAATATGATATTACTATTACCCTAACACATGTCCTAATTCTATTGGACAAGTGTAATTCGACCAAAAACAAACTTAGGAATAAAATATGACCATTTAGGCCCACTTGGATTAGATTAGGACATTTATTATGAATTTATTTAAAGAAGGGTTAAAATAGTTAAAATCAAAGTTTAATAAGTAAATCATTTTTAATATGGGGTTATACATAAGATAAATTCGATTGTAAATATTCATTAGAAATCTAAAAAGATTTCCTACATGATGGTATTTTATTTGTAATTTTTAGACATCAAATAATTTAATTTATTTATGACACAACGATGATGCAGTAATTATCTTATTAATGAAATATTGACATAATTGATGTTATAAACACCAAAATAAATGTAATTTGAGATTTTTTATGAATTACACTAATTTTCTAGGTTACTATGATATATTAATGTTGATTTAATCAACTTGGTTCGAACATATAATTCTGTTATGACTTTCACAAAAATCATATATCAAATAGTGTCAAAATTGACACAAAATAGTTTTTAAATCAAATATTATATTATTAATTGTTATTTTATTCCTAAAAATCTAAGGTTCGGCCAAATGACTTAGATAAGGACATATATATTAATAATAAACAATTTGTGGTTCGTTTGGCATGTTATAGTAAGTTTATTAACCATATAGTGAAAGAAAACAAAAAGACACGGTAAAAGTTAAATTATTTAACTTAGAGTTAAATATAATTGATAAGGATTAAAATAATATCCAAACATGTCTAAATTTGATTGGTTGATGATATTACAACCCTATCTCATCTAATCTTCGAATATGAGTCATTTTTGGAGGTTTTTAAGTGGGGTTAGATTTATTATAAATTAATTTTTAAGAATTCCTAAGGTGCCCCTCTCCTCCCTTATAAAAGGGCACCTCCTCCCCCTCCTCCTCACACCAATTTTGAGCACTCAAGCTCGGCCAACCCCTGCCATTTTCTCCTCTCCACTTTCCTAGAATAATACTAGAGGTTCTGGTCTTCTCCAAAGACCAATCTTAGTTCCTTAAGTGGAGGATTCAAAGAGGCGTTCCAAAGAAGAGGTAATATCCATTACCGATCTTTTCAATTTCTTTCTTCTTCAACTTATTCTTATTTAGTTGTTTCATGATAAAGTAATAACATCAGTATTACTTACATACTGATATGTTATTATAAATATGAAACAACCCTAATTCACCTTCTATCCATCCTACGGAAAAATGAAATCACCGCGCGTGCGTACGTACGGAATACCGTCTCCACGCCGTGGTGTAATCTATTTTCCACCATCACCTTACAAGGATGGGTATAATGGTGTAATGAGTAACTACATATGATTATTATGAAGTAATATTGAAACTGAAATAATATATATATACTCCAATACAATTCCACGATCATAGGAACGATATCATCACTCGTGCGTACGTACGGAATACCGTCTCCACGATGTGATGCGACTCGTTCTACATGATCTTCATTTCATAATGATTATATAAATGAATTGAATGAATGAATATGGTATATACTACACTAATACCATTCTGGAAATGAATTATATATAACCTAAAGATAAGAATAAGAATTTATTCGACAAAACACGCATAAGAACAAAAAGTTATAAAGACCCGAGTAACAAGTAACAATGAAATATTACTAACAATATGACCATATATGATATCATATCAATATGTATGATTCTGGAATAAGTCAATAACATTATTTAAACCATTATACAGGAGCTTCGGACACGTACAAAGCTAATCGTACCTAAGGTAAGGGAAATATCACAATCTCATTTTTATCCGAGATTGTTTATTCGTAAGTATTTACTGGGGTGTATTTTATCATCCACATCCATGTTCCCTCAATATGTAATATTGTTTCCATCCACTTGAAATAGTTTAAATCCAATTTTACCCTTAGATGAGTTTTTAGTAAAGAATATGAAAGGAATCTTTTGTCGTTTTTCCGTACGAGGTACTTTTTGACTTTTTCGACAAAAGTACGAAGAATGTTTTTTTTTAACTTATACGGCATGAATGGATTTTTAAAACATTACTTCAAAGAAGCTTCCTTTACAAGTTTTCAAGTTTATTTTTAATCAACTTCTTTTATTTTAAAGTTGTATGACATGTTATGAAAGGAAAAATGTTTTTGAAGAAGAAAGGATATTTTCCTCAAGAATTCAATTCAAGTGTTTTATCAAAATTATTTTCCATCTAAGATAATAAAGGGTTCTGTTTCTATCCATATTTTTACATTGGTTTGACTTTGTTGTGATGGAATTATGTTTATGAATTCCTTTGTCATATATGAATTGATTTATGATGTCATGATGTTTCAAGAATCCCATTTTTGTTATATGTGTTATGCGATGATGTATGTTTTATGATTATGTGGCACACATAAGAAAGGATTCATTATAAGACGGGTGGGACCTATATCTCCCTCCAATGCATTGGGTAAAGATTTTATATCTCATGAGATAGACATGGCTGGAACGGAAGGTTATTTCGGTTCAGTGATACAGGACTGAAACGAGGAGTGAACTCGGTTCAGAAAGGGACTTTGTCCACTAAGATAGTCTTGGCATTGAGTCATGACTAACAAGAAATGATTTTCCATGATTATGTGTGCATGCCACAAAGTTTCAAGTTTTATGTTATGATTATGGGGATCTCATTTTCACTTCTATGATTTGTTCCATGTTAAGATATTATGATCTCTTTTGCAGGTTGTGATTTTCAAAAAGATATGATATGATTTTTATTTCTTTTGTATACCCTTACTGAGCATTTGAGCTCACCCTTTTATGTTTTCTTTTCCCCAGGATATAAAGAAAGGTTTTAGGTAAAAAAAAATGGAAGATCTTTACGGGAGATATTGAAGATCTTTCACCAGGATTAGAAGATTATGTTCCGAGTTTCCAAAGACACTAAACTATTACGATCCTTTAGTGTGTGTTTTTGTTATGTACTAAGTATTCCGCAAATGTAATGTAATGTCCATGTACGTCAGGATACGGGTCTCTACATCATGTATGTGACTTTAAAGGACTATAAAATATAAACCATAATACCAATATAAACGAAACTTTAAAAATTCATTAAACATATAAGAAAATGTTGAAAAAAAATAATTTCATTAAAATTGTTCATGAAAAATAATTTATAAGCTTTCAAAACTACCTACTTGAAACTTAGAAATGTTTCAAGTATGTGACTTTGAAAGACTATAAAATATAAACCATAAGACCAATATAAAAGTAACTTTCAACAATCATTAAACATATAAACAATTGTTGAAAACAAAAATAATTTCATAAAAATTGTTCATGAAAAATTATTTATAAGCTTTCAAAACCGCCTAATTGAAACTTAGAAATGTTTCAAGTACGTGACTTTGAAAGACTATAAAATATAAACCATAAGACCAATATAGAAAAAACATTAAAAATTCATTAAATATATAAACAATCATTGAAAACACAAATAATTTCATAAAATGGAAAACGCAAGTGGAATAGGTGAACGGTTTCCATCTTGGATTGCCGCAATCAACAATACACCCTTGTATTTTCCATACAGAAATGTTCCATCAATCTGAATAAACTGTTTGCAGAAACGAAAGGTGGAGATACAGGGAAGGAATTACTAGAAAAACTGATGAAATTGAACATGAGATGGATCAAGTCGGTTATTGTGAGACACATGTTCGTTTGTATCCAGGTGGAAGACAACTTGGTTATGATTCCTCAGTATGGCTATAAATTGGTGCAACACCCGATATGGGTCATCCCAATCACCATAGACCTTCACAATTGCCTTCTGTTTCGCCTCCCATGCCTTATTATAGGAAATATTATAACCAAATTTCTATTTTATCCTCTCTTGCACAAGGTCTATCGGAACATATTGACATGTCCTAATCATCTCAACAACAATGGATAACACAAATTCTGCATCCAATGAATTATGATCTTGTGTCAGGCTTGGCTGAACGCAAGTGTGAGCTGCCTCAATCCTAGAGATTCTCCAACCTCCAAATTCAATGTCTGGAATCGCCCTCAATCAAAATCTACAATCATCCCCATACTTCTCACATCATATACCATATTTTCTACAGTCTGATTCGTAAACTACATAGCTACAGAGCCTCTCAATGTGAAATCTCTTTAGTGTACTTTTTAATGCATCTTTACTTGGAAAATTCCCTCCAACATATAAAGATTTGTCTATCTCACTAAACCTATCTCATATAACTTCGGGAAACTCAGTTGCCGGTGTGATAACATTATCTTCACATTCAGGAACACATGTCATTGCTTCTGACCAAGATGTAAAGAGTGGTGGATGATTTATTGTAGGTCGATCATGATTTAAAACTAATGCATTTCCCGAAACATCCATTGTTCCTTCCTCATCAGCACTATTATCACCATCTGTTTCCTTATTAAAAAACTCTTCATCAGATGTCAGGTTAACATGTATATCTGAGAGATCAAGTAGGTTGTCATCTTCTGCATCATTTGGAATATTCTGAACTTCATGGGGAGGACTATCTTCAACGAATCTTGTAAGTCTACATCTTTGTACAATTGGATGTTGTTGTTGTATAGTAGAAACATCAACATATAACTCCGTCATGGTACCATATGACTGTTGAGAAAACAAATTAATTGTTTGGATCCATTATGCATCATCAACCAATGGACAAGCTAGATGCCACAATGTTTACAGGAACTGAAAATGTCTATAACTCATTGACTTGATATTTTGAGTGGGTACTAGATTTAATGAGCCATGAATTCTGTCATGAAGGTCACTTAAGGTTACACAATCAGTTGTATTAACCACTGTTATTGGTTGGGTACTATAAGAAGCTCCTTGCTCAGTTTGAATAACCTCCCCATAGCAGTACACATAGGCAAACATTATGCACTACGTAAAAAAAGTTTTCTAATCATGATTTTGATAATGTAAGTGACATTCAGAATGATGGATACCAATATAAGTTGGATTTCATAATTTTATGATGTAATTAAACGAATTATTAAAAACAAGTTGGATTTTACCTCACGTTCAAATAATAACTATTACTTCTAAACTATACAATCTTTATGATACTTAAATTTTAAAAGATCTTATATCCTAAACTAGGATATTTCTTAGTACAATTTTTAATTAGTTAATCATTCTTCAATCATTAGTTTTTTCTTACTAAATTATTAATTACTTATTCAATAACATAGTAGAGTTAAAATATAAATAACATAGAGTTAAAAAATAAATAACACCATGTTTTGAGCTTCTATCCTTTCTTGTAGTGAATTGTATATCAAAATTTCAGAAAACCCATTGTCACACGGGATTTCTAAAAATTTGATATTCAATTCACTGGAATAAAGGCTATAAGCTCGAAACATGATGTTATTTATTTTTTAACTCTATGTTATTTATATTTTAACTCCATGTTATTTATATTTTAACTCCATGTTATTTATTTTTTAACTCCATGTTATTTATTTTTTAACTCCATGTTATTTATTTTTTAACTCCATATTATTTATTTTTTAACTCCATGTTATTTATTTTTTAACTCCATGTTATTTATTTTTTCACTTTCACTCCATGTTGTTGTTTAACCATGTTATTTTTTAACTCCATCTTATTTTTTAACTCCATGTTATTGAATATCACATGAAATTTAGTTTTATTTTTAACTCTATGTTATTTATTAATTAATTTCTAATTAATCATTCCTAATAATAACTATCAACATCATTACTAAATTATCAATTTATCATTTCTTTTCTTAGATATTTTAATAGTTTATAAAGAAATATGCATATCTTAAGCATATCCTTCGAGAGTGTCAAACTGGAATGCAGCAAGGCCCGTTGTCGTGCACCAGTTCCCGTTCGAGTCTATCTCAAATCAATGTTTTCGGGTTTTACCCCTAGGTACATCTGTGCCATAGCCACATTCAATTGTTTGTATCCAGAGAAGTATTTTATTACTTAGATAAAATAGTCTTTATGCTACCAAAATTTCATTAAAATAATCCTAAATTAATTTATACTAATGATAATTATAATTCCTAAATATATATAACTAATTAAAAAATCTAATAAAAAAAATTAAAACTAACTAAAATACTAAAGAATTAAAATATTTAACTATATATAATTCAACTAAATAAAAAACATTAAATTTAAATAAAATATTTAACTAAAAAAAATTCTACAAAATAAAAAACATTAAATTAAAAACCATACCTCTAAAATCATTCCAAAAATATCAAAACGCAAACTTCGCCGCAAAAGACCGAAAATGAGAGGCAAATGAGCATTTGTAAGTGAGGAGAAGGGGAGGGGGTGCTGCCCTTTTATAGGGCACGGTGGAAAAGGTGGCACCATGGGTGCATCCTTTCGCACTGTCGTCAGGTGAAAGGCGAAACCCGTGGTGCCACCTTTCGAATGACGTTATCTAAAAAGGTGGCACCACGGGTGCCGCTTTTCCACGTCAGCGATCCACGTCGGCAGTGCAAAGGTGGAATTAGCAATTCCGCCTCTACGGTGAATTTTGAAAAAAAATCCACAAACCGTTTTCTGTAAAAAAAAATGTATAAAAAATCCAATACCCTCTGTGGTGATGATCATCGGCCATACAGATGAGTAAGTATCATGTATATGTGTTTGCAGGGTCCATCGCATTATCCTTTTGAAGATCACATGTCAGCATTATTGATCATGTGATCATGCAGTGCATTCCAATGCATACGAAGGACTCAATATATAGCCACCATCACATGACCATCAGGTCAGTCGCAAGACCTTGTCCATGACCATGAAAATAGGCTCCTATGGCCCATGAAGTCTGCATGCGGCCTTGATCGTGTCCACCTCAATATGTATTACCGCTGCAGACACCCTCATCATGAGGACAAGTATAGAGGGTGTACAGCCTATGGTCCATTCACCCCTCACCATGAAATGCAGGCTTCTACCCATGTGAATAAAGGCTTCGGTGCACGACCTCCGTTACATGATCATGGTTTCAAGACCACATCCACTCTACATGCTACCTTAGAGATGGTTTCCATGATGTGGAGGACCCCCATAGACTCCCCTACTAGAGGGACCAACAGTAAGGGTATGTGGCCCATGGTCCATGCACCCTTCACCATGCAGCGCATACCCTTATTCATGCACATGAAGACTTTGAATATGCAACCTTCGTGCATCACCCTTAGGCTAATCGCAAGACCGTAATGAGAGGCATGCAATTATGTGGGTATAAAAGCATCATATAGACCCTTTGGAAAAGGTTCCCCTCACATGTATTCATGGACCTGGCACACCCTAGATTCCATGGGAAAACCCTTGCCCGCATGCACCAAGGGACCCACTTCTATTCTCATGGCATTATAAGGAAGCCTTTGTGCATGTTCGTAGACTCCTCTACGATACCATCTTGAGTTCTTGTGATAAATGGGTATCATGAAAACATACCCTTAGTGTGTGTAGGATCCCAAGAGTAGGGCCTACCCTCATCATGTAAACCCTATGATGTATGCCTTCAGCATGAGCACTAGGGCACATATGCCTCCCATGAAACTTAAGGCATAATCCCTTTGGATATGCACTTGCAATACTTGGACAAGCGAAAGACTCCAAGAAAACTCACAAGACCCTTCTATGGTCTAATGACCCCCTTAGACAAATGCTATTTGAATCATAAGGAAAGCCTTACACAAGTTGGGAAGGTCTCACGACACCCCTTTTGATATGTCACCATGGTCATGCAATGAACCAAGGAAATTTTTTATCATTCATGAGAGGTACTTCAAACATTCTTTCCATGATCATGCAAAGATTTCAAAACTAAACACACTTTGATCATGAGAAGTAGTCGTCAATGTGTTAGAATTATCATGATGTCATTTGAAAACATGTCCATATTGATATGTGATGGCCCGAATAAAGGACCTCATACATGTCTGGCTCATAACATAGAAGCCTATGGGTATGCCCAGACAACCATGTGGCACCCTAAGAAAAATAAAACAGATATTTCCATGATATGCTTGTGCACTCTCCATGCAACCCATATTGGTCATGTGAAGAAACTTTGAAAAATCTAGAAAAATCATATGCATCACTCATACGAAGTCACGCGATCACAGGCCTTCATAAAATAAAGTGAAGAAGATTGAAATGAGGGAGGTGAGTGGTTTTTGCTGTCACTGAAACACATGAGACACACCCCCAGCATAGCTCCAAAAGGCATTCTAAAAAGTCATCCCGACATGTCCACCTGGTCACATGTGACACCTCAGACATGTTCACCTTGATCAGTCAAATACACCCGAGACAAGACAATTAGTCATGTGAAAGCCCCCAGATATGCCCACTTTGGTGATGAAAAGACACCCAAGACAGGTCAGTTGATCAGGTGTGAGACCCCTGACATGTCCACCAGGACACGTGAAGTGCCTCCTGACATGTCCACTAGGACATGCGAAGCACTCCTAATATGTCCACCAGGACATGCAAAGCTCCTCCTGACAAGTGATCTAGACATGCTTGTTATAGTCATATGAAGCATCTTTTGATCTCTCGCAACACCATGGAAATTTCCACCATAACACGTGAATCACTCCTAACATGTACACCAGAACACGCGAATAACCTCCTAACATATCCACCTATACATGCAAAGCATCCATGACATTTCCACCTAGTCATGCCCCAATATATCGAGCAAACAATCAAGAATTGCCCAGTGATGGACGAAACATATCAGGTAAATCCATTATACCACACATCATGCCTAATTGGTATCATGCTAGGTGGAACCTATCTAAGATCCTTTAACTTCATTCCCCTTTTATAAAGGAAGTGTCCCTGATGAGATGGGATCATGCATTTATGCAACCCCACTAATGTCACGCTCTCAGACAAACCTCTCTCTAATCCTTAGGAGGATAGAGAATGAGTTCACCAATGGGAGTCCCTAGAGTGTAATCCTAGAACAATGAGTACACCAATGGGAAACCCTAGAGCATAAGCCCAAACCAATGAGTGCACCATCGGGCGGCCCCAGAGTGTAAGCCCTGATCAGTGAGTGCACCAATGGGAGACCCTAGAGTGTAATACCTGAACAATGAGTGTACTAACAGGAGGCCATGGAGTGTAATACCAAACCAATGAGTGCACCAATGGGAATCCTCAAAGTTTAATCCCCGAACAATGAAACGATACCCCATAGGAATCCTTAGAGTGTAATCCCTGATATGATACCAATCGGGAAAACTCAGAGTGCAAGCCTCGGCCAATGACAAGATATGAGTTCACCAATCACGGGAAACCCCAGAGTGTAATACCTAGTCACCTAAATCAAATAATATGTCTCCACTGATAGAGAATCCATTTTGGTATAATCCCCTAGAATTCCTAAAATCCTGAAGACATCCATAATGTCACCAAGCATGATCACCTACCTTAGCCTACCAACAGGTTAAGGCACATATGAACTATGAGGAATCTAATTCCCACCATATTCAGGATATGAAGGAAACCTCCCTAAGTCATGATCTCAATATCATGTATTTCATGATATGGGAAATCATTCCTCTCAATGGTAAACATTAATGTGTAATCCCCATGCAGATATACTCTCATTAAATCTGTCCAATATACTTCTATCTCTTATTTCTCACACCAAGCGTGGATCACATTGGATTAGATTTTAGAGATGACTATACTAATGGAATTATGAGTATTCACCCAACATGAGACCTTCACCTATGGGATATAAGCCTAGTTATATCCCATCTCTACTCATAGGTCTATATCCCCAATGAAACAGTCCATGCAGTCTTATATGCATAAGTCCCACCTATGGTCTCTATTTTCGTATATGTCATGACACATACACCCACAATAAGAACTACATGGACTCTAATTCTTATGTTAAATAGGATATATAGGACACCTCATTAAGGTCTGATCATGATATTCACATCCTTACCATACGACGTTAAACTACGTAGATGGGTCTAGTCATATGACCTTAAACTATGTCAAATGAACTATGGGGGTTTTGATTTCTGTCTTCACAGGATATGTAGGTTTCCTCATAGAGGTTCGATACCATCCTTAGGATTCCATCCATAACCCTAGATATCAATAAAATCTAGATTTCTCGAGCAGATCCATGGTCCACAGCATCATATTTAAAAAAGAGACTAATAGAGAACCCATGAAATGCACATGATAATCCGTATCGATACATGTTCAGAATCAAGTCATTAACATAGGGGTAATCAGTCCTATATCAGGGTCTGGGAATGATTTCAAATATATATCTTAAATCTATAAGAGATTCTCAGGGTAGGAAACAATTCCCTCCAAAAGGGTGCGATGAGCCCGACCTCCCATCCTCTCGACCAATATGATTCTCCAAGATTCATTGGGACTAAAAACTTAGTTGATCACCAGCCTTTGGAAATCAGGTTCGTATCCAGCTATGAATGGTGGAACCGTTGGAATTTTGGGGAAAAATGAAAATGGTAATGTCATGAGTAAAACCCATTCCACGCCATAATTCCCCGACGAAACATCACTACTTTAGGAGCTAGAGAGTTTTTATATGACATATATTCACTAAGATTCTATAGAGTATGAGATACTTATGTCTGGTTTCTATTGGATTTTTTATTTTATCTATTTTACGGGGTTTTTGAGTTGATACACTCATGTTTATTTTATTATTCTATTTGAGTGAGTTATATCCCCATGTTTATCTTGAGATTTGATATTATCATTTTCTTAGGGATAATAAATGTTTTAAGTATGGGGGTGATTTTTTTATAGAGACATTTATATTGATATTTATCATGTATATATTTAAATATTCAGCCCTCATTTTTACCCAAAGTTGTCGATTTTTTTATAACTTGCTATCTCACATACTTAGAGAACATTTGAACCTAATGTAAAATCCTTTATATTAGTGAATTCTTTTGATTTTCACTAGTGTATGTGTGAAATTCATGGTAAGTATGTGGTAATAATTTGCGCATACAAGAATTTAGAACAACTTTGATCATAAATTATTTTGATCGATGAGAGTGATGGTGATGTAGATTAGATTGATGTATGAGTGTTGATACTTGTTTTGAAAATAATGTGAGTGGAAGGGAAATTATTTTTGAAATTGGTATTTTAAATGAAGCATGATATTTTGTGGGTAAAAGGATTGAAAAAAAATTTGAACTTGTGATTATGTTGTTTGATTTGACTAAGGGTGTATCTGTGTGTTGTTCCTGATTGTTTTTTCCATGAGTGAAAAATTTTAAGTGTGATGGATTTGATGCACATGGATTTTTATAACATTTTTATAAATTTTTAACTTGGTTTTAATTAATAAGTTTAAATACTTTTAATATTTTTATGTTCTTTTTTCAGTTTTGTAGTGTTTCAGTCAATTTTATAATTTTTAATTAAATTCTATTTTAATATTAGTTATTAATATTTTTATTAGTTTTTATTAATTTTATACATTATTAACATATATTATTTAACACTACATTATTATTATTATTATTATTATTATTAGTATATTATATCAATATATATTAGTAATATGTATTAATTTTATATATATTAAAATCATTTATTAATCAATAATATATCTTATTATTAATATTAGTATTATAATTACTATTATTAGTATTATTATCTTGGTTATTAATTATTATTTTTATCAATAATTCAACTTTATATTAACTTTTATTATAAATAATTTTATTATATTTTTTTATATACAATTGTATTTGTCTAATTCACTTAATTATTTTTAACTTTAGATAGTTTCCTAGCGTATTTAATTATATATATATATATATATTTGATATATACTTATAATTATTATCTATCATTTGTCATCATTTATTATCATTTAATTTTAGTCAATGTGGGATTCAAATTTTAAAATCTTCTTTCTATTTTTTTTTGAAACTTTGTTTTTTAGGCAGATAGCTAGCGTAGGGGGGTCTATGGGATTTCCATCTTTATACAATAGGGATCCTGGTTATGGGGGGATAAAAAACCATTGTTTAATATGACAAATACTAAGAACCATCATTAACCTTCATCCCTAATGAGTTTTTTTATACATTTTTTAAAAACAAATTAAATAAGTATATGTTATAAATTTTCTGAACACAAATGCAAAAAGGCCGCATCTTTGATGCCGCCTTTCGATTAAGTCAAAAGGGGACATTAGCAATTCCACCTTTCAATAAAAATAATATTTAAAATATAAATGTTTTTATATATTTAAAAAAAATATATGTTTTTATATTTTTATATTATATATTATGTTTATTTTGTTTTGTTTAGAATTGTGTCCATTAATATTTGATAGTGAAAATGTTATGTTTTTAAGAAATAAATTTTGTTACATGTAAATTAAATTTTACATACCATATCTAAAATTTTTTTTATTTTCAATTATGTTTTATATGTTGATTTATCTTGTGAGATATCATTTAGATTGTATTTATATTTTATAATTTATATGCTTTCAAAGTAACTTATATGAAACATAACAATGTTTGAAGTTGGTGGCTTTGAAAGTCTATAAATAATAAACTTGAAATACAGTCTAAATGAAATTTGAAACACTTATTGGACATATAAAAAATAATTCAAAATAACAAACATTTCATAAAAACAATTAACTAAAAGTAATTTTTGTTTCATAATATATTGTTGTTTTAAACCATTAAATTTTTATTTATAATTTTTTATTACATTCCTTTAATTTTCAATTATTTATTATATTTTTGAAATTATTTTTATTTTTAAAAAACTTTTAGATGTATAAACTATATTTTATGTCTTGTTTATATTTTTTTATAGTTTATATGCCTTCAAAGTCATCTACATGAAACATAATAATTCATTAAGTAGGTGAATTTGAAAGTCTATAAATAATAATGTAGTAATACAATCTAACTGAAATTTAACACACTTAGTGAACATATAAGAGGTGATTTAAAATGAAAATTATTTCATAAAAATGATTATTGAAAATTCATTTTAATGGTACAATAAAATGTTGTTTTAAACCTTTACATTTAGTATAAGTTTTAAATTTAATTTAGAATGTAGTAAACCATTTTATAAATTTTGTGCATATATTTGTTAATGTTTGAATATCATGTTTTTAATCAATAATATGTACGTCATGTAAATTAATTTTTTTGGAAATATTGATGAACTTATTTATATTTTTAATAAATTTGTAAATTTCTATGCTATTTTTTTAGTTTTAATTAGATTATTTTTATAGTTTACATTTTATAAGACTTTAAGGTTACCTATTTAAAAATTAATTTTTTTCCTATGTTTCAAGTAGTTGACTTTAAAATATTATAAAAATAAAAATATAAGTAAGATAAAAATGAAAAGTAAAATACAATTTAATAGACTGCATTGTTGTTTCAAATCCTTTAAGTCAATAGAAAATATATACATGAATGATTAAATTCACTATCTATCATGGGGTCTCATCCCACAATCTGGTGTGTGAATGGGATACCCGTATCAAGATTTTTGACCTCTGTGATGGGGTAAAGTATGATGTGCTGCGGAGGGCTGATCCTCGGGAGCTAGAACCTCATGTGTCTAATTTTCTGCTTGTGTCACAATGGGAGGAGGTTTCAACAGGTTGTCATCATGTGCACTTGATCTTTCTCTCACTATGTGAATATAAGTACCTACCATCATTGCATGGGGGAACTATACATCATATGAAGGCTTGGGCACAAAAGTTAGAGGCATGGGAAATGGCACCTGATAGAAAATCAAATATGTTGTACTCAGGTAAAACTATGGATATCCTGGCAACATAAATGGATCACATGAATCTTGATGCACAACCCTAATCAGTTGGGGTTGGACTGATAGAGGGATAACCTCTACCTATGGAACAGGTGAGGCCTCACATGCAGCACGATGTGGTCTACGTCATCATCATGGCTCCTCAACATCAGCAACTGCTAGTGGAGGTTCTTGAGCAAGAACATCCACTCCCTATGTAGTAACATCATCTACTTGGGGTGTAAAATCAAATATATATTATCATGTAAAACATGATAATCTTGAATCATACCCTTCACTAGAGCATATATCACTATCAGGCTAGACTCCTCCCCCTCCTTTGTATTAGACATGCAGATAATTTTTTTGTTGATTATGTTGTAAAGAGATTCAAAATGAATTAGAAAATAATACAATAAACAAAATAATGGAAATTTATTGACTTGAGAGATCATGAATCCTTCTTTTGTGTGGAGTAAGATATGGCATGGACTTTATTCCATACCATGTTACATACTTAAGCTTCCCTAATAGAGGGAATCACATCATACACACACCCTCAATATGAAATGATGCTTGTATATCCTAGAGTTTGTGATACTCAGAATGTAATCGGTGCCATTTGATATCCTATCTCCCTATTAGCTTCATGGAATGAAGTGATGGTGACTATCTAGATGGAAACAGAATACGCTAAACACAACCAAAATGGTTCATGACTCTATCAGGCTGCTGCCACTCAATAATATGAAAGTGAATGAGAGGAACTATAGCTATCTCATCATGAAGTTAGTAGTGTGATATATAGGAAACTGGTCTAATAAAGTATAGTATAGATTCCATGTAATCTGAAATGACATGTGAGATTTTTCAAAAAAAAATTCTACTAAAACTAGAAATGATGATATTATAAAAAATTTTAGTCAATAAAATATTGTATATACTTATGTCGGTGGGTGGTAGACTATCCAACGTGAGACAGTATGAACCCAAATTGTGTCTCGGAGCCCTAATAAAGTTTTCTTCCTTAATTCACCTATAAAATACAACATTGAAAGTGATAAATAATAAGAAATTAAATTAAATAACTCCTGCTAGCATCAAAAACCAATAGAGATTAGTGATCATGTCTGTCTCCACATGAAGCATCATACAGTACATCTATATGCATCTCTTGGATAGTAACAATAGGGGTGAGGGGAGGGATGTGATCACATGACCACATCTAAAGGAGGATGAAACATCCCCTAAGATCATTGTGATCTGAATGGTATGCTATGCATAAGGCTCTATATGTGTATTCCAATCAGGAATATCCCTAACTATATCTCCCTACCTGATCAAAATCCTCTAGTAGACCCAGATACATCATGTGTACATGTATAACAAAGTGATCAGTGCAAAATGTCTCTCCATTGATATGTAAGATATACACAGTCATGATGCATGATAGTCTGCTCATTAGCATTAGTAAGTAACTGTGCAAAATGCATCTCTAGACATCTCATGGATATGGACCCACTATTTGTAGCATCCCCATCCCCAAAAATTTTGAGGCCCAGCAAACATTGTACAAGATCATTCTTGTCTCAATGATTGGGTCCTATAATGACATCCCCCTAGATAGGAAGATCAAGAAGGACTACCATATCCTCAAGGGTGATGGTCATCTCTCCTTCAGGTTAGTGGAATGTGCGTGTCTCCGGTATCCATAACTTAGTGAGGTTAGAAAGTATATGATGATCAATGAATGTAAAATCATATTCTGTAATTCCATAGAAGCTAACATAGTGTAGGTATAGTATAATGATGGTTGGAGGTGGAATGTGATGATAATGGTGTTCTCGATGTACCCTAATCTTTTGAACCTCTTGGTCTGGTAGTACGTTGCATGAAACATGCCTATACTTCTTGGTTATTAGCATAGTATCCTCCATCTATATATAAAAAAATGAAATAATTCTCATCTGTAAAATGTAAATATAACATTGTGGCTAGTAGAATGTTCTGATTGGTAGAATTTAATACATGACATGTATATTCCCAATTTTTTATAAAGTTTTTTTTACCAAAAGAAAATGGAATGTCTTTATGTTTCTCAAATAATATTTCTAAAGTGGGTTTAGATATGTTTTTACCTTCGAAAGGGTGTTTTTTAAGATATGTTTTTATATATTTATATATATATATATATACTTTTTTTCTTCATTATCTAATGTTTTGTTAAAAAATAAGTCGCAGAATGTTTTGTAAAGTGAGGAAAAAAGAAGATAAAACATCAAATAAATTTATTTATCCCTGATAAAATGACAATTATGATCAAATAATGTGAAATAGACAACAAAAAACCCATTAAAACACATTAATGATTTGAAACATACATGAAACACCTTGACATTTTTCAATAGAATAGAGTTTGGATGAGATGATATTGACTTTAAATGTGAAGTAAAATCCATCTTATTTTTAAGTGGTGTCTTAATAACATCTTCCAAAGGGATGTACTTAAATTTTGAATTTTCAAAAGCTTTCATCCTTCTAATGTTCTAAGATTTTAGTATAATAAGGATTGTATGGTCAACCACTACGGGAAATATAGGTCTTTGTGACGGGTCATTTGTGACGGGATCCCGTCACAAATAGCCTTTGGCGACGGGGTCCCATCGCAAATCGCCTGTTGTAGAAAACGCCATCGCAACTAATTTTGTTTGCGACGGGCCCGTCGCAAAAACCCGTATTTGCGACAGGAAATGGGGCCGTCACAAATAGGTTTCTGGTTTTTTTAAAAAAAATCTTTTGCGACGGGCCCGTCGCAACAAGTATTTGCGACGGGCCATTTTCCCGTTGCAAATAGTTGCTTTGAAGAAGGTATTTGCGACAAGAATATATTCCCGTCGCAAATAATAATAATAAAATTAAAAAAAATTAAAAATTTATTTATTAATATATAAATCAATAAACCTATTTATATTGATAGAAATATAATATTTATTTTTTAAATATGATTTAGAAAGGAAGAATGAAAATCAAATATGAATGTATAAGATGTTCAGTAAAAGAGGCTTATAAAATAAATTAAAAAATATTTTTAATTAGTAATTATTAAATTTTTATCAACTAATAGTCATTTAATAACTCTTTGAATATAAAAAAAATTAAAAAATTAATGAAAGATGGAAAATAAGTTGAAAATGAAACCCAAACTTCAAACGGCCATAACTTTTGATCCGGGACTCCGTTTGAGCTCCACAGCATATCAAATCGAAGCCTACGACGAGATCTACAGCTATAAGGATTGTTAAAACCCGTCCAAGGTTTTTTGGAGGCCAAAAAACGCCCAGAAGGCCTCTAAAACTGAGTTCTTAGTCTGCGTACCCCTGTTTTTATCGTTTAAACAGCTATAACTTCTGCTCCCGATGTCCGATAAACCTATACCATATATCATATCAAAGATCGTTTCATTTTCTTAGATTTTAATGATTGTGGAGCGAAAACGGACTTCTGGATTAGATGTTATGGTCGTTTGAACATTCAAACGGCTATAACATCCGATCCGGATGTCCGTTTGGCCTGTACCGCATATCATATCGAAGATCGTTTCATGTTCTTCGATTTGACTGGTTGTGGAGTTGAAACGGACTTACGGATTAGAAGTTATATCCGTTTTAACATTCTCGGTGGATTTTCACCCCCTCATTTCTATGTATTCATTCATAACTATACATATATATGTGTGTCTGTGTGTGTGTGTGTGTGTATCTATTGTATATATGTATTTATTTATTTATTTATTTATTTATTTATTTATTTATACATATACATAAAACCACATATTTTATAAATTTACTTAAAACTAAGCTTATAAGTATATATTAATTAATATACAAATAAATATACGAATAAAAACTTATAACTACATATATATATATAAATAGAATAAATATATATTAATATACGAATAAATATATATATTAATATATGAATATATATATATATTTATTTATTTATTTATATAACCAAATATATTTATATTAATATAAATATATATTAATATACGAATAAATATAACTATATATATAGATAGATCATAAAATGTATAAAAAAATGAAATGTCTTAGTTGTAAAGGTTAATGCGCGCATGGGGGGGGTTTATTCCTATTTATTATTAATTATTCCTATTTATTATTAATTATTTCTAATTATTATTAATTACTACTAATTACCATTAACTATGAACAATTAATACTAATAATTTAAATTTATTAAATAACAAAAAAATATAAACATAATTAAATTAAAACTAATTAAAAATAAATAAAACTAATAAAAAATTTAAAATAAATATTAAATTAAAAAGAACATAAATACCTTTAAAATTGATCTGAGGTTGATCTCCGATAATTGTTGAAGACATCAATATCAAATCTGGAAATAAAAATTAAACTTACGAAACTGTGAACTCTAAAAATAGAGTTTTGAGAGAAGTTGAGAATGAATGGAAGAAAACGGGTGGGGGTATTTATATGTTAGCTTATTTGCGACGGGAGTATTTGCGATGGGATACCCGTAGAAAATAATACTATTTGTGATGGGACCCATCGCAAATACTTTATCCCGTATTTATCACGGTCAACGGTTAAATAGTTATTTGCGATGGGTCCCGTCGCAATTAATAACCTGCCGACATACTATTTGCGACAAGGGGTATATTCCCGTCGCAAATAGTTTTTACCGCCGTCGGTTATTTGCGACGGGTGGTTACCACCTGTCGCAAATAACTGTCCCGCGGTTTGGTGCGCTCTGCGTGCCAAGCCTTTTGCGACGGGTGAGATTTCCCCGTCGCAAATAAGAGGTTATTTGCGACGGGAAAATACCCCCGTCACAAATAAGTTTCTAACGGGACTATTTGCGACGGGAATAAATCCGGTCGCAAAAACCCCTTTTTCCCGTAGTGAACCCTCACTATCAATAGTATTTACACTATCAAAATCATGAGCAAAAAAGAATTTCAAAAAGAGAATCATGTTTTCCTATGTCTACTGATATGGGGAGGTTATTAAAATTGAGAAAAAATCTTCTTATAGTACACAACCAACAACAATGGTTAGGAAATATGATTGTGTAACCCTAAATGAACTTCAAGAAATAATTCACGGTTGCTTAAATCTAGGACATGAGATCAAGTATATTAGTTATATACATTTTCAATTCTTAGCTATACTATGGCATCTATCTTTTCCATTGGATGCTAATGAGCACTCGATCTAAGCAATAAATTTATTTTCCCACTGGTCAGATGGTTCCATAATTGAGTTATATATTGAGGTTTCTACTGTACAACAACTTCAAATTATATAAAGATGTATACTTACAAGAGTTATTGAATAAGGTTCATCCCAAAAAAAATTGAGTCTTTTACCTATGATGTAGAAAAGGATAACTTTGCTGATCTCCTGGATATACATATAAATCCAACTTTTTATGAGTAATTTTCTAATGATGGAATAGATGGTGATGACAATTCTGATGAGGAGGGAGTAGCAAAAATTAGGGAGTATGTTTTGATAAATGCATTGGTTATACAACATCCTCAACCTAGAATAAATCATCCACCACTCTCTGCATCTTGGTAATAAGTAATGAAACATTTTCCTGAATTCAACTACAATGTTATCACACTTACAATTGAGTTTCTTGGAGTTATAGTGGATGTTTTTAGTGATCTAGACAAAACATTATATGTTGGAAGGTATTTTCCAAGTAAAGATGCATTTAAAAACATACTAAAAATATTTCATATTGAGAGAATTTGTAGATATTTAGTTTAGGAATCAATCCATAAAAAATACATCATATAGTGTGATAAATATGGGGATGATTATAGATTTTGCTTGAGGGTGATTTCAAAATTTTCATTTAGAGGTTGGAGAATTTCAAAGATTGAGGCAGCACATACTTGTGTCCATCCAAACCTAACACAAAACCATAATTTATTGGATACTGAATTTGTTTTATATATTATCATTGAGATGATTACGACCTAGCAATATATTTCTATATCCCTTGTTCATGAGAGAATACAAAAAAATGGTTATAATATTTCTTATAATAAGGAATGGATGGAGAAACATAAGGCAGTTTTAAAGGTTTATGGTGATTTGGATGACTCATATTGGGTGTTTCCTCAATTTTTATCCATGTTGAGACACAATGACCACATTTTCTTCCATCTTCAAATAAACGAATATGTATCTCAAGATAATTGACTTGATCCAACTCATGTTAAATTTCATTGGTTGTTCTGGGAATTCCTCCCCTGTATTTCTATATTTTGTTCTAGAAAACAGTTTATAAATATTGATGGAATGTTTATATACAGAAAATAAAAGTCTGTATTATTGATTATGGAAACCCAAGATGTAAATTTTTCACCTCTTCTTCCTACATTTTCTATTGTGGATAAGAAAAACTACAAATCATAGAATTAGTTTTTGGAATGTATCAGCAACCATTTCACCCATATTCGGGATTTTTTTTTGATATCTGATCATAATCAGGAAATTAATGAGAAAATAATTGTGGATATTGATACATGGAGACCCCCAAATGCACATCATCAGTACTACATCAGATACATTTCTAGCAATGTGAAAAAATCATTCCATAATGAACCTATGAATAAGGTAATCATGAGGCTTAGTATGTAATGTCATTATTATTTTTTACTATTTTAACATGAAGATAAAGTTAATTTATGTTAAATATGATCAATTATATGTATCATATGATCCAGATTAATGAATTTTTGAACAATGTTTCAAATAAATTTATAAGTCTAATCAAGAGGTGTATAATTATATGATTCATATTCCAAAACAAAAATGGATATTGGTATATTATAGGGGGAAGAGGTAAATACACATGAACATAAACATTTTTGAGTGAATCAATGGTGTCTTCAAGGGGCTTTGAAGGTTACCTAAAACTACCCTAGTTTAGGAGAAATTTTATCATTGTTTGAAGTAATTCATTGATAGACAAAAACTAGTCTTAGATAGGATTCACCAAGGGATAAGGTACGAAAGACACTTTCAATGAGAGATTAAAAATAACATTTAAGAAGATTATACTTATTGAGTATGTATTTTCCACTGATAAGACTCTCTATTTGAATTTCAAGAGTGTCTAAAACCCATCGCAAATAGTAGTGGTCAAAAATTTATGGTATTACTATAAGCAAAGAAATTTCAATATAGAAACTTCTAGGCATTACAGTTTCCATGTGCACACATCATCATAGTATGTGCCTCTATGAACATATCATGGGAAGAATATATAGATCCAATGTATCATTTGGAAACCATTACTGACTATTATACTACATAATGGGTGCATATTGGGGATTTTAGATATTTCCCAATGCCCAAATACTAGCCGATATTGATACCTGACATTAACAGGTTGCGTCAATGAGGGATACCAAAGTCCAGTAGGATGTGGAATTAGATGGATTGGCCTCAAGAACAAGGGAAATTATTGAGATACAACATATTCCATCATTAAGGTTATAACTAGAAAATATTCCCTAACATTTTAAAAAGATTTTGAAAATTAAAAAGTTAAGTACATCCCTTTGTAAGATGTTATTAAGATACCACTTGAAAATAAGATGGATTTTACTTCACTTTTGAAGTTATGATCATCTTATCCAAAAGTTTTTCTATTAGAAAGTGTTAAGGTATTTCATTTATATTGGGAAAAATATATGTGTTCTTTAATGGTTTTTTTTGTCTATTTAACTTTATATGATCATAATTTTCATTTTATCGTGGATAAATAAAATCATTTTATATTTTCACTTATTTTTACCTCACTTTAAAAAAAATTATGTGACTTATTTTCTAATAAACTTTTAGATAAAGATGAAAAAATTAATATATATATATATATAAATATATAAAATCATATCTTAAAAACACCCTTCCCAAGGTAAAAATATATACAAAACCACTTTATAAATATTCTTTGTGAAACCTGAAGATGAGAAATTTTATTTTTGTAATAAAAAATTCATAAAATAATGGGAATAGACATGTCATGTATTACAATATACCAGTCATAACATTCTGCTGACCATGAAATTATATTTACATTTTAAGCTTAAGATTTATTTCATTTTTTTATGTATAGATGAAGGATACTATAGTAGTCATTGATCCGTATAGGCATGTTTCACTCGACATGCTAGTGGGTTGTGATGTTCGATTAATGAGGGTATATCGAACACACCATTATCATCACATTCCATCTCCAGCCGCCATTATACCATATCCATGCTATATTGGCTTCTATGGAATTGTGGGATCTGGGTTTACATTTTTTGATCATCACTTACTTTTTCACCTCACTAAGAGATAGAGACAAGAGACACACACATTCCACTTGTTTGAGGGAGAGATTACCATCACCCTTGAGGATATAGTAGTCTTACTCGGTCATCCTATCTAAGTGGATTCCATTATAGGACGCACTCGTGGAGACTAGGATGAGCTTATACAACAATTTATAGTCATCAACATTTTTGGGGTATGAGGATGCTACAGATGGTGGGTCCATATACATGACATTTCTGGAGATGAATTCTTCACAGTTACCCACTGACTCTGACAAGAAAACTGTGCGTCATGTCTGTGCATATATCTTATGGATCATTGGAGGGACATTGTGCACTAATCACTCTAGTATGCATGTACACATGATTTATCTAGTCCCAATAGAGAATTTTTATCATGTTAAGAGATACATATAGGGATCTACATGCTTGTAATATGCACATAGATCTTTATGCACAACATGCCGCTCAGATCGCACTGATATCAGTGGATGTGTCATCCTTCTTCAGATGTGGGAATGGGAGTACATCCCTCCCATCTCACCTATTGTTCCTGGTCACGAGATATATATAGATGTGTTGTGTGACACTTTGAGTGGAAACTGGAACGATCACTTATCTGTATTGTTTTCTGATGCTAATAGGATTTATTGAATTTAATTTCTTATTATTTATCAGTTTCAATGTTTTATTTTATAGGTGGAGTTAGAAACACCACTTCATCAAGGCTCTGAGACAGAATTTGGGTAAATAAAATCTCATGTTTTACAGTATACTTACCTATAAAGTAAGTATATATAATCTTTCATTGACTAACTTCTTTCATAATATCGTCATTTTTTGTTTTTAATAACAAACTTTTCTGACAAATCTCACATGTCATTTCAAATTACAAGGATTCCATACCAGGATTTATTAGACCATTTTCCCATATAATTCAATGTTAGACTTCGTGATATTATGGTAGTAGTTACTATCATTCACTTTCATATTATTGATTGACACCATCCTGATAGATTCATGTGCCAGTTTGGTTGTATTCAGTGTGTTTCGTTTCCACCAATACAATCACCAGCACTTCATTTTTTAAAGCTAATAGGGAGGCATGATGTTGACTAGAACTGAAAACATGCTGAGTATCTTGACCTCTAGGATATATGAGCATCGTTTCATATTGAGGTTGTATGTACGATGTGATTGCCTTTATCAGAGAAACTCAAATATGCACCATGGTATTGACTGAAGTCTATACTATATCTTACTCCATGTGGTAGAGGTATTGAGGATCTAGTAAGTTAATAAATTTATATTATTCTACTATTTTATAATTTATTTTTAATATATTTGCATCATACTCAACTACCACAGATTATCTGCATGTATGATTCAGAGGAAGAGGAGGTTGTTATCCTGGTAGCAATCCATGCTACGGCATAGGGGATGATACCATCTTATTGTGTTTTACATAATAGTATATTTGATCATCCAACCCAGGGAGATGACATTACAGACTAGGAAGTAAATATTTCTATTAATGAACCTCATCCAGTGGCTTCTTATGTCAAGAATCCATGATGATGATGACATATACCATGTCTTACTGCACATGAGGTCTCACCTATTCCACATGCAGAGGTTGGCCCTTTGGTAGTCCAGCCTCAACTGATTAGGGATGTTCATTATGATACATGGGATCCATTTGTGTTGTTAGGATATCCACAATTTTCTCTGAGTACAACTGATCCAATCTTCTATGAGGGCTCATTCACATGCGTCCATCTTTTGTTCCAAAGCCTTCACAGGTTGTATGGTTTCCCCATGTGATTATGTGGGGTCCTTCTACTCACATAGTGGGATGAGGATCAGGTGCACATGATGATATCCAGTTGAAACCTCCTCCCATTGAGACATAGGTATAGCATCATACATATGAGGTTCATGTTCCTGAGGATCATCCCTCTGTACCACATCATATTCCACCCCAGCACAGAGGTTGATCATCTTGATACGGGCATCCCATTCACACACCAAATTGTGGGATGGGACCTCATAGAGATTGAATGTACTCATTCATGTATATATTTTCTATTGACATAAAGGATTGGAAACAATAATGTATTATATTAAATTGTATTTTACTTTTCATTTTTATTTTTCTTATATTTTTATTTTTATAATCTTTTAAAGTCAACTACTTGAAACATAAGAAAAATAATTAAATTTAAAATAGGTAACTTTAAAATATTATAAAATATAAACTATAAAAATAATATAATTAATACTAAAAAATGCCATAAATATCTATAAATTTATGGAAAATATAAACAGTTTCATCAATATTTCCAAAAAAATTAATTTACACGACACGCTTATTATTTATTAAAAAAATGAAATTAATGCATTAAAAAATATATGCACAAAATTTAAAGGATGATTTACTATATTCTAAATGAAATTTAAAACATTCACTAAATGTAAAGTTTAAAAAAATATTGTGCCATTAAAATTAATTTTTAATAATTTTTTTTATGTAATACTTTTTATTTTCCATTATCTTTTATATGTTAACTAAGTGTGTTAAATTTTAGTTAGATTGTATTTCTACTTTATTATTTATATAATTTCAAGTTCACATACTTAAAATAGTATTATGTTTCAGGTAGGTGACTTTGAAGGTGTATAAACTATAAAAACAATCTAAATAAAACATAAAACATAGCATAAATATATAAAAGTTTTTTGAAAATAAAAATAATTTCATAAATATAATAAATAATTGAAAATGAAAATAATGTAATAAAAATTATAAATAAAAACTTAATGGTTTAAATTAAAAATATATTGTGCCACTAAAATTACTTTTCATTAATTGTTTTTATGAAATGTTTGTTATTTTATATTATTTTTTATATGTTATGTAAGTGCATCAAATTTAATTTAGATTGTATTTATAATTTATTATTTATATACTTTCAAAGCCACCAAATTCAAACATTGTTATGTTTAATATAGGTGACATTGAAAGTATATTAATTATAAAATATAAATAAAATACAAATGATATTTCACAAACAGACTCAACATATAAAATATAATTGAAAATAAAAAAATCATAAATATAATAATTAAAAGCTAATTTACACGTCACAAAATTTATTACATAAAAATATAATGTTTTCACTTTTAAATATTAATGGACATAATTCTAAAAAAAATAAAATAAACATAATATATATACCAAAATATACACACATGTATATTTAAAAAACAATTGTTGAAAGTTGGCATCACTGATACTGCCTTTTCGAAATTTGTTTTCAAAAAAATTCTAACCTATTATTATTTTTAAAAGATTTCAAAAAATGTATAAAAAACACCCCTCAAGTAGCCTCCTGATGAAATGCATCAAGCCAACACCACCCTTGTCTCAACATAAAAAATAATAAGGTGTACAAATCCTTATCCAGCCACACTACCTCCCTTTCAACTTTCACCAAAAAAGGGGTCACAGTCATATTCCTAAAAAATTCCCATTAATAGAAAACCCTAATCAGCCTTCCACCTAGCTCATGTTCTCATCCTCAGAACAAACTAGGCCAATCCACCTTCTTTTTCTGTTCATAGTGTAAGATTTTCTCCCTTACATAAAGTCAGCATGTTATAACGAATTCACATGGATAAATCTTTCATGTCTCACCTCTTCTATGTGATTAATGTTTGAGATGGTTTCTGCATGTCAAATGTGTTGGTAGTTTGGTTCTAGTTCATATGTATTGGGGGGATTCATGTACGCTGATGTTTTTATATTTCCTAGTGTTCCCATGGCCACTGTATTGCATCTGAAACCACAGTGATTCAGGTGCATGACACACATTGAATGTGTTCTTTTCACCACAGTTCCAATCACATTCACTTTTGAAGATAAATTTCACATGTCGACAATGCACATGATGGTTCACTTTGGCATCTTAGTGACCGAAAAAAAATGTTATTGTTAATGGTGGGTTGGGGTGATATTTGTATTAACACAAACATGATTATTTCTATTATTTATTTTTTGTGTCAAGTTTGTGTGATGACTGGATAAATATCATATCATTAGAATTGTGATGAATGTGGATGTATTTGCTTTTCATTATTGTTTAACCATGTTGGATTGTCTATTAAATTATTTTCAATTGGTTTTTTATTTATTCAATTATATATGTGTTTTATTTAATTAATATTTGGTCTATACATATGCTTTGGTGATCGTTCTTGTGATACCTAGTTAGTAATTTTGGGTGGTAGAACATCATAAAAATTTTTTATTCAGAGTTTGATCTCATTCATTAGAGAATCCTAAGTCGTACATTAGAAAAACCAGAATAAATAAATATATTAATTGAAAAATTAATATTTTAGGTGATTTATCTACACACTTGAATAACCGATACCTAATAAGTAATCTTATGTGAAAAAACCCAACAAAGATAGATATTTCAACTTTTGAGAAATGGGTCATTATATTTCCCCAAGTGATTTAATGCTAAAATATCATGAAAATTATTCATCAATCAGCGAATGAAATATTAAATGATTATTTGAAATATTAGAGTACTATCTAATATCAAAGAATGATACATGATGGTATTATGATTTAATTTGGAGCATGGTAATTATATGAATAAATATTTAGATTTGGGAATAAATTAATTGTCATCACATGAACTAGAACGGGAGATTCAACTCTAACACTTTCATCTCCACTTACTTCCCTCCTTCATATTAGTTTTTAGTTAATTTTAGAAAAAATTTATTTTGTTTAGAATGGTTCGTATTAATCACATTAAAATTTTATTTTCCTAAATATTCTTTAAAGAGGGTAGTACTAGTGCCTACACACATTCTCCTGGTGGGATTGACCCTACTACCACAACTATAGTAGTTGTAGGTTTTATAAATTTCTAAATTTAGCATGTCATCACAACATGTACTAGTCATCCCTAAATCTCTTGTACACTAATCATTTCTCTTATTTGTTTTTTATGACTTCTTTATATGTAGACATAGTGACCTAAAAATTCAAAATAGAAATGTGATACAATGATAAATAATGCAAATGTTAAATAAATAAATTATCTTACATAAAAGAAAAATAAAAAGTTATAAAATATTTTTAATGATGGGATTTATTAATTTAAAAGAAATAATTTAAATAAAATTTTATACTTGATTAACACTATGACAGCTCAAATCAATATGATATTTATTTCAATAGTGTAAATGTTTTGATTAAACAGAAAAATTTGGGTAATATACATAAAAAAATTAATTGAATACCATGTATAAAAGTTTAAAAAACATTTACCATATCAAAATATCACAAACTAAATACTTCCAAATGTTTTAATGCTATGTTTTCTTTGTTATAATTTCTAGTTCATAGTCTATTATAATAAATGAATCATTCATGTCATCAAATTTAACATTTGAGTGAATATTGAGAGGTTCATTCAAAAAATCACTATCATTCATGCCTTCATAAAAAATATTTCTTGGAATAATATCAACAATAACACCAAATTATTATTTTAAATGACCAGTTACTTAAAATATGTATATATCTTATGATGTATGAATGTAAGGCTTATCGGTATAAAGATGACATTTCATATCAATCACTCTAAATCCAAAACTATCAATATGAATGAATTATCATGTCATTGAATCAAACTACTATCATTTCATCATTACGACATGACAATGTGAATAGTAAGATAATAAAATTATTCTCTCAAAAACATCATAGTATGATATTTTTTATTAAGGTTGAATGTCTGGTGCACTACCATAATAATTTGTTGTTATTATTAGTGTGACACCAACATGTTGTGTTTCCATGTTTGTTTCACAACAATTTATAACGAATTTAAATCCATTAATAAATATGTCTTTACAATCATATTCTGCATTGTTCATATGAAATAGAAGTTCCCTTATTTTACTAGATACATTATCCATTGATAAAATTTGAACCTAAAATATATCATCATCAAATATAAATAGCTACCTATTATTAATTCATGTAAAAAAATGTTTTTTACCTTTGACCTTAACTGAGAATGAGGTTATTTATTATGGAATTTCTCTTTCCTCTTAATATATAAAGAATTCTGTTTTTTAATTTCCATATTCTCTCTAAAAATATAGAAAGTTTAAGTTAACAAAAGAAATGAAAAAAATTACATAATAATAAAATACATATTTATTATTTTACTTATTTGATTCAATCATCCACTACAGCATAGTTGAATAATAATATACTATAATCCATATCACACTCTTCTTTACTCAAAGTACACAATGAGTATGATCAATATATCCCCCTTTTCTAGGGAAATGATGGAAATATAGTCTAACATACTAGATTTTAAGGTATACACTTTTCTTGTTTAAGAGTGTTTTTTTCATGTTTGAAGGGATCGAGAATAATTTTGGGGTTTTATGTAGGGTTTTGTGTTTGGTACTACCTATAGAAGACATATATTCCATAAATTTATGCCTTGTGATGTAAACATGTTGTAGAGAAAAAGCCATGAAAACAGTTCAGTCTGTAAAACCTTTTAGGCCATAAAATAGTTTTATGTGGTAAAACTCATTATTACAATATACAATAGTAACTGATGTTATTAATATTTTCATATCTTTTTACATACTCACTTTACTGATTTTATATGAAATGTGCATAATTTTTGTGAAATATTAATGTTTAAATATTAAATATCATTTTTGAGCACTATTTGAATTTATCCAGATTCAAGTCTGTTTACTGTTGTAACAATAATTATCACCCTACTTATCAAAATTACATGATTCTTGTTTTTTAGGGTTCCCAATTCCAATTCCAACATTTCATTAGAAGTCACCTTTGGAAAATTCGTCCATTTAGAGGGTCATATGGACCCTACAAGAATGGCCAAGGAAACTGTGAAGAAACTGGACCATATATGAAGGGTGAATTAATGGGCTCAATACAGAAGTCCAAATACCTTAATTCTCCTCCGAAGTTCGAAGGACATTTAAAGGAGTCCATGATAAAAATTTCAGAACCCAATCACAAATACAAGGGGCACAACTGATGCATTGAATTCCAGCCCACCATTCTGGCCGGGAATTAAAAACAGCACACAAATTTTGCAATTTCTCCTAATGTAGACATCCATTAGAGCTGATCATTTTTAGTGTGAAATATGAGATTATTGCGGACAACCTTTTTGAAGAAATGATATTTATTTGAGGGAATATTCCAATTCAAAAACCCATTCACATTATGGACTTTGAAAAAGTCAATATTGAAATGTACAGATCATAAGTTTTTACTAAAACCGCCATAACAACGGCTCAATAAGCCGAATGGAAGCCAAATGTTCACAGAACAAAGAAGAAATTTTTATCTACAACTTTGAAGAAGGAGATTTCTCAAGATTAGGCTATCTGGATATACATATCGGCGAGCCAAGTTGAAGGGTATTTATGGAATGTAAACAGTCCACCACCTTGGGCTATAAAAACATCCCCTCCTCTCCTTTCAAAAGGGTTGGCAATTTAGAACTTACGGAGGAGGTTTGGCATTACTATATCCTTGAAAAGGTTCTGGGAGGATATGCTTTGATCTTGTTTCAACATGAGAGACCTCTCCTCCACTTCTCTTTCATTTTTGTTTATGTTTGCTTTCCATTGTAATTGTGTAACTTTGTTTTCCTTTCAATCAAATTTTAGTGCTTGTTTATTCTTCAATACCTCTTATTCTTCTCCACCTTCTGTAGTATAATATTAATGGTATTAAAATAGTTTAAATTTAGTTTAATCCCCTTCCCTTCTTTTTCTTCCCCGTTCAATCGAAATTCCATTTTTGATTCTCAAAATCTTTCATGTGTGTGTTCGGAACACTACTCTTTTCATATCCCTTTCTTTTTCTAATATTTTTAAATCATCCCCATGAACATTAAACCCAGATTATAAACAATTCTAATGGCTGAGTAAATCTCTCATTGGGGTGAGTTTTAATTTAGGTATTTTAAGCGATTGAGAGCTTTCGCTCGATGAGTATTCGTTGAATTAACATTGTGTATGTTGGACTTAGCATGTCATGGATTAATGACTTGTTTTGTTTAACGTGTGGTTTCCATGGATTATTGGAACCATAAATACACTACCATAAACAAGATATGATCAATATTAGAACCCTAAGTTAAGTTAAGGCTTGTATTAAAGCCTTGACACTTGGGAATTCAAATCAACGTCAACTTGTGACATGGGTGTTAATTTAAATGCAATATAAAGAAAAGCTCAAGGACATCACAAGCTCGACTAACCTAATGTTAAACTCACCCCAATCATTATCATTTTGCTAAATCAATCATAATAATTTATTTATTAAGCTCTGCAAACAAACCCCCAATCATAATACAATCAACTAAAAACAAACGATTATTTCAAAGTATCATCGCCGAGGATTCGACCCGAGTGCTGCTATACACATTAGCAGAGCACCGGAACCTTGACCGGTCGATAGGAGACAATCGGCCGTGCATTTTAAATGGATCCATTTACAAGGATGGTGATTTAAGTAGTCGTTAGTTTTTAGTTTTTGTAAAAAAACAACAAAAAATCAAAATTTAAAAAAAATCTGAAAAAAAACATCAAGAAAAACTCGCCTTCCTCATCCTTTATAAATCTCTCTGAATTCCCCGTAGCCTCCCAAACAATCCCTCAGATTTGTTTGACCCTGAAATTGATATAGCTCTTCATCGACTTAGGAGGACCATTAGGGATACCCAAATCACCCAAGAACCAATCATTTCCCTACCAATTGAATTCGATATGGCCAATCCTAGGGAACAAACATTGAAAGAACTTGCTGCCCCTGATATGAATTACCAACCCCTTGGTATTCAATATCCAAACATAGAGGCCAACTTCGAACTCAAATCGGGTTTTATTCACCTTCTAACTCGTTTCCATGGGCTAGCTTGTGAGGATCTGCATCTACATCTCAAAGAGTTCCAGGTGGTGTGCTCTACCATGAAGCCTCAAGGGGTTTCTAAAGAACAAATCAAAATCTGAGCTTTCCCTTTCTCCCTAGCTGACACTGCTAAGTCATGGCTCTACTACCTACCTCCTGGTTCCATAACTACATGGAATGACATGAAGAGACTATTCTTAGAGAAATTCTTTCCTGCTTCTCATACTACTTCTATCCGAAAGGAAATAAGTGGTATCCGTCAATTCCCAAATGAATCACTCCATGAGTACTGGGAGAGGTTCAAAAAGCTTGTGGCAACCTGCCCACACCACCAAATCCCTGACCAACTCTTGATCCAATACTTCTATTAGGGGTTATTGGCTATGGAGCGAACCCTCATTGATGCCGCAAGTGGTGGTGCTCTTGTTGACAAAACTCCAGCAACTGCAAGAGATCTCATAAGTAACATGGATGCAAACACACAACAATTCCATACTCGAGCACATGATCAAGTCAAGCAAGCCCAAGATAATCAATCCATAGAGTCTAACAAGATGACTGAGTGGATGAGTGAACTTACAGGTCTTGTGCGTCAACTAGCGGTGGCTACCAAAGCCCCAACCTCATCTTCTCCACAGTCACTATTCCCTGGACCTATCAAGAATTGTGGAATCTGTAGCTCCCCAGCTCATCCAACAGACACATGTCCACAACTTCAAGAGGATCAATCTGATTCATCTGGACCAATGGAGCTCAATGAAACATATGCTCAGCGGAACCCCATCCCTCAACAATCAGGTCAGTTTGATAGAAACTTCAACCAACCTCACTTTGTGCCTTTCTCTTCTACCTTTAACCCAAGCTTGAGGTATGGTAATACCATCTCTCATCCCCCTCAATTCCCTCTTCAAAATCCAAACCAATTCCAATATGGTCGAGGTGGTGGTAACTTCCATCAACCTTATCCTTTTGTTCCTCAATATCAAAGGAACAATCCTCCTCCTGGATTCCACTATCTGAATGAGCCTTCCCAATTCCCAACCCAATACAATCGCTTTCCCAATAACCAAAATCAAGGTAATCCCAATCCGGGACAAGCCTCTCTTTCCAAAAAAACCATAGGAAAGTGAAGTGGAAGATCTTGCCTCCTTCACCCGTTCTAGCCTTAAAAACATTGAAACTCAAATAGGTCAACTTGCATCCCACCTGAGCCGGCAACAACAATCAAATTCTTCCCAACTCCCAGCTCAACCATTACCCAACCCCAAGGGTAATGTAAGTGCAATTGCACTTATATCGGGAAAGAAAATTGTTGTGCCTCAAGATAAATCCTCAAACCCTCCTTTGAATGTTGACCTAGAAAATGAAAATCAAAAGAAACTTGAAAAGGAACCTGAATACATTCCCTCACCTCCTTCCATTCCACTTAGGAATCCAATTCCTTTTCCTCAAGCTGTTTCTAAACCAAGGAAGTCCTTTGAACCTGATCCTGAAATGCATGACATGTTTAGATGTGTTGAAGTCAACATTCCCCTATTAGATGCCATAAATCAAATTCCTATGTATGACAAGTTTCTCAAGGAGTTGTGTACCCACAAGAGGCAACTTAGGACCTTTGAAAATGTTTCCACCCAGCAGTCCATACCCATTAAGTGCAAAGATCCAGGTACCTTTATGGTTCCATGCGAGATTTAAAGTTACAACTTTGATGATGCACTCATAGACCTAGGATCCCCAATTAATTTCATACCCAAATCCTTATTCTCCAACCTTGGTCTAGGTCCCTTGTACCCAATGGGTGTTGTCATTCAGTTAGCCAATCGAAGCACAGCTAGTCCTGAGGGAATAATTGAGGATGTCCTTGTCCGAGACAATGATCTTATCTTCCCTGCTGATTTTTATGTCCTTAACATGGAAGGTGAGACGAACTCTTCTCAATCTCCCCTAATTCTAGGAAGACCATTCCTCATGACTGCGAGAACCAAGATTGATGTCCATTCAGGCATCTTATCCATGGAATTCGGTGACCAACTGGTCAAGTTCAACATTTTCCAAGCCATGCGATACCCATATGAGGATCACTCTGCATTCTCAATCCATGCTTCTAAGGACACTTCTAAGAGTCAATCAAACCCCAATCCATCATGTTCTTCATGTTCTAATGATAAATGATCTTGTGAAATCTGCACTAGAATTAACCAAGTCATAAATGGTGAAGTTGATGTGGACCTTTCATTCATAGACTCCATCAATCTAGAGGAACTTGAAAACTCTCTTGAATTCCACATCAATTCTGATCTCTGTTGCTCCACCTTGGACAGTATTAAGGAAAATGAATCTGAAGAAACTGAAGTCCCTTCTTTTATTCCTGAGTTTTCTATCCCAAAAGTGAAAGATGAGACTGATTTGAAACCTCTTCTTGCACACCTGAAATATGCATTCCTCTTCCATAATCACTTATATCCTGTCATTATCTCTGCCACACTTACTGAAACCGAGGAGTCCAAACTTGTTCAAGTGTTAGAGGAAAAACAAAAGGCCTTAGGTTGGACCCTAGATGACGTACCAGGAATCAACCCTGCTCTTTGCATGCATCACATCCATCTTGAGGAATCATCCAAAACAATTAGACAACCACAAAGAAGACTCAATCCACTCATCCTTGAGGTAGTTAGGGAAGAGATCACTAAGCTTCTTCAAGCTGGTATTATCTACCCAATTTCTGATAGCGATTAGGTTAGTCCAATTCAAGTTGTACCTAAGAAGGGTGGTATAACTATTGTCAAAAATGAACATGGAGAGGTAGTCACAACTCGAGTGAAGAACAAATGGCATGTATGCATCAATTATTGAAAATTGAATGCTGAAACACGAAAAGATCACTACCCTCTTCCATTCCTTGATCAAATGCTAGAAAGATTAGCCATAAAGTCACATTATTGCTTTCTTGATGGATACACTGACAATTTTCAAATCCCAATATCACCTCAGGACCAAGAAAAGACTACTTTCACATGCCCCTTTGGAACATATGCATATAGAAGAATGCCTTTTGGCCTTTTTAATGCTCCTGCAACATTCCAGTGGTGTATGATGAGTATCTTTTCAAAATTCATTGAACACTGCGTGGAAGTATTCATGGATGAATTCACCATTTATGGTGAGCCATTTGAGTCATTCTTGCATTCACTCTCTCTAGTCCTTCAAAAGTGTGTCAAGTGTAACCTTGTGTTAAATTTTGAAAAATATCACTTCATGGTTGCAAATGGGATTGTTCTAGGGCACATAGTTTCAAAAGATGGTATTGAAGTCGATCCTGTCAAAATTGAAGTGATCCAATCACTTCCTCCACCCACTTCTGTTTGAGACATCCGTTCATTTCTTGGTCATGCTGGTTTCTATAGGCGATTCATCCATAACTTCAGTAAAATTTCCCTCCCACTCACTTGTTAGATCCAAAATGATGTCACTTTCCATTTTTATGAGGTTTGCAAGAGAGCCTTCATTGAACTCAAAATTGATCTTACATCTTCCCCGATAATCCAACCCCCAGATTGGTCCTTACCCTTTGAGTTAATGTGTGATGCTTCTAATAGATCCGTTGGGACTGTTCTTGGTCAAAAAAGAGAAAAAATTACTCGTGTCATCTATTATTCCTAAAAAACATTGGATGAAACTCAATCTCACTACACTGTGACTGAAAAGGAACTTCTAGCAGTGGTTTTTGCCTTAGATAAATTCTGGTCCTATCTCCTAGGTGCCAAAATCATCATCTTCACAGACCATTCTGCTATTAAGTTCTTACTCAAGAAAAGTGATTCCAAACCAAGGCTAACAAGATGGATCCTAATTCTCCAAGAGTTTGAACTTGAAATCAAAGATAGACCTGGAAAAGAAAACCTTGTGGCTGATCACTTGACTATAATTTCTAATTCTTATCATTCAGAAATCATTGATCCTGAATTCCCCATTGAGAACCTTTCGTCTCTCACTCCAAAGTTACCATGGTATGCCCCAATTGTAAATTATTTGGTTTCTGGTGTTTTTCCTGAAAATATTTCAAAATAACAAAAAATGAAGTTGAAAAGTGATTCAAAATACTATTTTTGGGAAGAAAATAAACTTTGGAAAACTAGGGAATACATGGTAATTAGGAGATGTGTTGATGTATATGAATATTCTTCCATCTTAGAATTTTGTCACTCAATGCCTGGTGGTGGACACTTTGGACCACAAAGGACCTCCCGAAAGGTCCTAGACTCTGGATTCTTCTGGCCTCCCCTCTTCAAGGACTCACATGAGTTTTTTCAATCATGTCCCACATGCCAAAAGTTTGGCATAATCTTCAAAAGAAATTAAATGCCCCAAAATCCCTTAATATTTTGTGAAATCTTTGATGTTTGGGGTATTGATTTCATGGGACCATTTCCCCCTTCCAATGGATTCTCATACATTCTTCTTGCGATCGATTATGTTTCAAGGTTGGTTGAGGCCAAACCCACTAGTAAGGATGATGCTCATACAATTAGTGAGTTCCTAAAGACCCACATCTTCCAAAGATTTGGCACACCACGTGCCTTTATCAGTGACTTAGGAACCCATTTTTGTAATAGAACCATGGAAGATCTTCTAAAAAAGAATGGGGTTGTACATAAAACTTCAACTGAATATCACCCTCAAACAAATGGCATGGATAAACTCTATAATAGAGAAGTGAAAAAGGGTACATGAGAGAATTGTTAAGCCCACCGGAAAAGATTGGCCTGAGAGACTTGGTGAAGCCCTTTGGGCTTATCGAACTTCCTATAAAACACTCATTGGGATGTCTCCTTCAAGGATATTTTATGGTAAAGCGTGTCACTTACCAGTTGAAATCCAACATATGTCTTTTTGGGCTGTGAAGACCTATAATTTTGATTGTGAAAAATCTGGTGAAGAAAGATTGTTACAATTGGCTGAACTGGAGGAGCTTCGACTTGAATCCTATGAGAATTCCAATCTGTACAAAGAGAAGGCTAAGGTACTCCAGGAAAAACACATCCTGAGAAAGGTATTTCATGAAGGTGAAAAGGTAATGCTCTTCAATTCTGGATTTTGGCTTCACCCAGGTAAGCTCAATTCTCGTTGGGAAGGTCCTTTTGTTATTACTAATGTTTACCCATTTAGTGCAGTGAAATTCCAAGAACCCTCTTCCAAAAGGACATTCACGGTTAATGGACATCGGTTAAAGCATCACCATGAGAGGATGCACAATCCTGGATCGACATCAACTTCCACTGGATCCCCAACTTCTCTAGCTGACCCACCACTGGATGGAGATGGAAACCCACCAAATCCAAACCAGGGGCACCTCTTTCCCTTTGACTCTTCTTCTCCCTCTCTCCCTCTCTCCCTCTCTATCTCTTTATTCTTCTTCCTCTCTCTTTAATTTTTTACCACTTTCTTCATCAAACCCTTTCTTTTTCTCTTTCTTGTGTGGGTGTGTATTTTAAAAAAAACATAAAAACTAAAAAAACACAATTACTTAAAAAAATACAAAAAAAAAGAGTCAGGTTTACTCACCATCGAGTTTTGAAATGATGTAAAACCATTTTGGGGAGTTAAAAGACATGTTTTCATCTCAAAAATTTTGTATTTTCATTATGACTTTGGATAAAGAATTTTGTGTCAAAACCAACACATTTTGAATGCTCAATTTTTGATTTGTAAAATTATTTTCCCCAACTGTGAGAACAAACATTTTCTTTCATGCCAAGGACACATAGGGCCATCTTTTCAAAATGTGTGTTTTCACCCCCATTTGTGAGTCTTGAGGTTGTGGACCTTAGTGCTGAATTTCCTTTCTTAGTGTGCATTAATATGATAGAGTCATTTTCTAAACCACATGAGAATCACAATAGCCAAATAGCCTCCCATTTCCCTTACATTAATCTTCCTTTTGAAAGCCCCTTCGAGCCTATGAAAACCTTTTCTTTGATAGCCACATTACAAGCCCAATACGTTTTCCCACCCAATATCAACATGGATTTTCATTGCATAATTTTTTTTTGAAATTTAAGTGTGGGGGGAATGGATTTCTTTGTTTGGGTACCCTATTATTGATTTTCAACGAGTTATCATCTGCTTGAGGACAAGCATCTATTTCATTGTGGGGGAGAGGTTATCATTAAGTGTGTTTTGTGGAATGTAATGAACTTCCATTTATGTAATTTTGTAAATGTTATTGACAAGTGTTAAAAAAATGATGATGAAAAAAAATCAAAAAAAAATCAAAAAAAATGATGAAATAATGGGTTGTGTCTTGGGTAGGTCAAAAATCACTCTTCCTAAACCTTTGATCTTGTTATAACTATTAAAATTAGTGTCATGAGGAGATCAATCATGGGTTGGGTTATGAGTGTGAGATCTTTTCCAAATTCATCTTTCGAAAAAAAAATAAAAAAATGAAAAAAATAACACCTGCATTATATTCTTATATCATTGGGAGAAGTTTGGTGGTTTGTAAATATTTCATCTTCTCACCCCCTTCATATTTTCTTCCTCTATTGTGTCTTTCTTCACACAATCATTCCCTTGTAAATATGTGTTTTCATTTCCTTCCATGTTTTATTTCAAAAAAAATGTGCATTGTTTTTCTATGTTGGTATTTTAACCCTCTTATTCTCTCTCTTGGACTTTATATTCCTACCGTCCCATAGCCATAGAAAAACCCCTTCAAAAGACCTCTTGAATTTTGAGCACTTTGGATAGGGATTGGAAGCTTAGAGCTCTTACAAACACTATGATTTTCACTTTTGGTTGGTGAAAGAGTGAACCTCCACAAATGAATTTTATCATCTTGAGAGGTGTGAGTTTTGAGTGTCCACATTTTCCATTTATAAATTTGAGCATGAAAAAATGAATTATTTTTGGAACATTGTTTCTGTAACAACTTGTGGTGGATTTCAAAATGGATGAGTGAAATAGTCTAAACCTCCCCGGACTGGAGAAAACAAAATTTTAATATTTGTTGGTGAGTGAAAATGATTTTATCATGTTTTTCAGTTTGTTGCACATGAGTACATGCACAAAACTAAGTGTGGAGAGTTGATGTTATTAATATTTTAATATATTTTTACATACTCCCTTTACTGATTTTATATGAAATGTGCATGATTTTTGTCAAATATTAATGTTTAAATATTAAATATAATTTTTGAGCACTATTTGTTTTTACCCAGATTCAAGTCTGTTTACTGTTTTAACAATAATTATCACCCTAATTATCCACATTGCATAATTATTCTTTTCTAGGGTTCCCCATTCCAATTCCAACATTTCATTAGAAGTCACCGTTGGAAAATTCGTCCATATAGAGGGTCATATGGACCCCACAAAAAGGGCCAAGGAAACTGTGAAGAAACTGGACCATATATGAAGGCTGAATTACTGGGCTCAATCCAGAAGTCCAAATACCTTAATTATCCTCCCATGTTCGGAGGACATTTAAAGGAGTCCATGATAAAAACTTCAGAACCCAATCAAAAATAAAAGGGGCCCAACTGATGCATTTAAGTCCAGCCCACCATTCTGTCCGGGAATTAAAAACAGAAAAAAAAATTTGCAATTTCTCCTGATTTAGACATCCATTCGAGCTGATCATTTTCAGTGTGAAAGAGGAGATTTGGGCGGCCAACTTTTTTGAAGAAATTATATTTATTTGAGGTTATATTCCTATTCAAAAACCCATTCACATTATGGACTTTGAAAAAGTTTGTATTGAAATGGACAGATCAGAATTGTCTACTAAAACCGCCATAACATTGGATCAATATGTCCAATGGCCGCCAACTTTTCACAGTAGACAGAAGACATTTTTATATACAACTTTGAAGAAAGAGATTTCTCAAGATTCGGCTGTCTGGATATACATATCGGCGAGACAATTTGAGGGGTATTTCTGGAATGTAAACAGTCTACCACCTTGGGCTATAAATACATCCCCTCCTCTCCTTTCAAAAGGGTTGGAACTTCAGCACTTAAAGAGGAGGTTTGGTATTACTAGATACTTGAAAAGGTTCTCAGAGGATATTCTTTGATCTTTTTTCAACAAGAGAGACCTCTCCTCCACTTCTCTTTCATGTTTGTTTATGTTTGCTTTCCATTGTAATTGTGTAACTTTGTTTTCATTTCAATCAAATTTTAGTGCTTGTTTCTTCTTCAATACCTCTTATTCTTCTCCAACTTCTGTAGTATAATATTAATGGTCTTAAAATATTTTAAATTCAGTTTAATCCCCTTCCCTTCTTTTTCTTCCCCGTTCAATAGAAATTCCATTTATGATTCTCAAAATCTTTCGTGTGTGTGTTCGGCACACTACTCTTTTCTTGTCCCTTTCTTTTTCTAATATTTTTAAATAATCACCATAAAAATTAAACCCAAATTATAAACAATACTAATGGATGAGTAAATCTTTCCTTGGGGTGTGTTCTAATTTAGGTATGTTAAGCGATTGAGATCTTTCGCTCGATGAGTATTCGTTGAATTAACATTGTGTAAGTTGGACTTAGCATGTCATGGATTAATGAATTGTTTTGTGTAATGTGTGGTTTCCATGGATTATTGGAACCATAAATACACTACCATAAACAAATATGATCAATATTAGAACCCTAAGTTAATTTAAGGCTTGGATTAAAGCCTTAACACTTGGGAATTCAAATCAACGTCAACTTGTGACATGGGTGTTAATTTAAATGCAATATAAAGCAAAGCTCAAGGACATCACAAGCTCGACTAACCTAATGATAAACTCACCCCAATAATTATCATTTTGTTAAATCAATCATAATAAATTATTCATTAAGCTCTACAAACAAACTCTCAATCAGAATACAATCAACTAAAAACAAATGACTATTTCAAAGTATCATCGTCGAGGATTCGACCCGAGTGCGGCTATACATATTAGCAGAGCACCAGAACTTTGACCGGTCGATAGGAGACAATCAGCCATGCGTTTCAAATGGCGCCGTTGCCAGGGATGGTTCTTTTAATATTCTTTAGTTTTTAGTTTTTTTAAAAAAACAACAAAAAAATCAAAATTTAAAAAAAAAATCTGAAAAAAAACATCGAGAAAAACTCGCCTTCCTCATCCTTTATAAATCTCTCTGAATTCCCCATAGCCTCCCAAACAATCCTTCAGATTTGTTTGACCCTGAAATTGATAGAACTCTTCATCGACTTAGTAGGGCCATTAGGGATAACCAAATCACCCAAGAACCAATCATTGCCCTACCAATTGAATTCGATATGGCCAATCCTAGGGAACCAACATTGAAAGAACTTCCTTCCCCTCATATGAATTAGCAACCACTTGGTATTCATTATCCAAACATAGAGGCTGAATTTGAACTCAAATCGGGTTTGATTCACCTTCTACCTCATTTCCATGGGCTAGCCGGTGAGGATCCACATCTACATCTCAAAGAGTTCCAGGTGGTGTGCTCTACCATGAGGCCTCAAAGGGTTTCTGAAGAACAAATCAAAATCCGAGCATTCCCTTTCTCCCTAGCTGACACTGCTAAGTCATGGCTCTACTACCTACCTCCTGGTTCCATAACTACATGGAATTACATGAAGTGACTATTCTTAGAGAAATTATTTCCTGCTTCTCGTACTGCTTCTATCCGAAAGGAAATAAGTGGTATCCGTCAATTCCCAAATGAATCACTCCATGAGTACTGGGAGAGGTTCAAAAAGCTTGTGGAAACCTACCCACACCACCAAATCCCTGACCAAATCTTGATCCAATACTTCTATGAAGGGTTCTTGGCTATGGAGCGAACCCTCATTGATGCTGCAAGTGGCGGTGCTCTTATTGACAAAACTCCAGCAGCTGCAAGAGATCTTATAATTAACATGGATGCAAACACACAAAAATTCCATACTCGAGCACATGCTCAAGTCAAACAAGCCCAATATAATCAATCCATAGAGCCTATCAAGATGACTATGTGGATGAGTGAACTTACAGGTCTTGTGCGTCAACTAGCGGTGGCTACCAAAGCCCCAACCTCATCTTCTCCACAGTCACTATTCCCTGGACCTATCAAGAATTGTGGAATCTGTAGCTCCCCAGCTCATCCAACAGACACATGTCCACAACTTCAAGGGGATCAATCTGATTCATCCATACCAATGGATCTCAATGCAGCATATGCTCAGTGGAACCCCAACCCTCAACAATCAGGTTAGTTTGTTAGAAACTTCAGCCAACCTCACTCTGAGCCTTTATCTTCTACCTTTAACCCAAGCTTGAGGTATGGTAATACCATCTCTCATCCCCCTCAATTCCCTACTCAAAATCCAAACCAATTCCAATATGGTCAAGGTGGTGGTAACTTCCATCAACATTATCCTTTTGTTCCTCAACATCAAAGGAAAAATCCTCCTCCTGGATTCCACTATACGAATGAGCCTTCCCAATTCCCAACCCAATACAATCGCTTTCCCAAGAACCAAAATCAAGGTAATCCCAATCCGGGACAAGACTCTTCTTCCAAGCAACCATGGGAAAGTGCAGTGGAAGATCTTTCCTCCTTCACCTGTTCTATCCTTAAAAACATTGAAACTCAAATAGGTTAACTTGCATCCCACCTGAGCCAGCAACAACAAAAAAATTCTTCCCAACTCCCAGCTCAACCATTACCCAACCCCAAGGGTAACGTAAGTGAAATTGCACTTAGATTGGGAAAGAAAATTTTTGTGCCTCAAGATAAATCCTCAAACCCTCCTTTGAATGTTGACCTAGAAAACGAAAAGAAAAAGAAACTTGAAAAGGAACCTGAATCCATTCCCTCACCTCCTTCCATTCCACTTAGAAATCCAATTCCTTTTCCTCAAGCTATTTCTAAACCAAGGAAGTCCTTTGAACCTGATCCTGAAATGCTTGGCATGTTTAGACGTGTTTAAGTCAACATTCCCCTCTTAGATGCTATAAATTAAATTCCTAAGTATGCCAAGTTTCTCAAGGAGTTGTTTACCCACAAGAGGCAACTTAGGACCTTTGAAAATATTTCCACCCAGCAGTCCATACCCATTAAGTGCAAAGATCCAGGTACCTTTACGGTTCCATTCCAGATTGGAAGTTACAACTTTGATGATGCCCTCATAGACCAAGGAGCCTCAATTAATGTCATGCCCAAATCCATATTCTCCAACCTTGGTCTAGGTCCCTTGAACCCAACGTGTGTTTTCATTCAGTTATCCAATCGAAGCACAGCCAGTCCTGAGCGAATAATTATGGATGTCCTTGTCCGAGTCAATGATCTTATCTTCCCTGCTAATTTTTATGTCCTTGACATGGAAGGTGAGACAAACACTTACCGATCTCCCCTAATTCTAGGAATACCATTCCTCATGACTGCGAGAACCAAGATTGATGTCCATTCAGGCATCTTATCCATGTAATTCGGTGACCAACTGGTCAATTTCAACATTTTCCAAGCCATGCGATACCCATATGAGGATCACTCTGCATTCTCAATCCATGCTTCTGAGGACACTTTTAAGAGTCAATCGAACCCCAATCCACCATGTTCTTCATGTTCTAATGATAAAAGATCTTGTGAAATATGCACTAGGATTAACCAAGTCATAAATGGTGAAGTTGATTTGGACCTTTCATTCATAGACTCCATCAATCTAGAGGAACTTGAATACTCTCTTGAATTCCACATCAATTCTGATCTCTACTGCTCCACCTTGGACAGTATTAAGGAAAATGAATCTGAAGCAACTGAAGTCCCTTCTTCTATTCCTGAGTTGTCTATCCCAAAAGTGAAAGATGAGACTGATTTGAAACCTCTTCCTACACACCTGAAATATGCATTCTTCTTCCATAATCACTCATATCATGTCATTATCTCTGCCACACTTACTGAAACCGAGGAGTACAAACTTGTTCAAGTGTTAGAGGAAAACAAAAAGGCCTTAGGTTGGACCCTATATGACATACCAGGAATCAACCATGCTCTTTGCATGCATCACATCCATCTTGAGGAATCATCCAAACCAATTAGACAACCACAAAGAAGACTCAATCCACTCATCCTTGAGTTAGTTAGGGAAGAGATCACCAAGATTCTTCAAGCTGGTATTATCTACCCAATTTCTGATAGTGAATGGGTTAGTCCAATTTAAGTTATACTTAAGAAGGGTGGGATAACTGTTGTCAAAAATGAACATGGAGAGGTAGTCACAACTCGAGTGAAGAAAAAATGGCGTGTATGCATCAATTATCGAAAATTGAATGCTGAAACACGAAAAAATCACTACCCTCTTCCATTCCTTGATCAAATCCTAGAAAGATTAGCCAGAAAGTCACATTATTGATTTCTTGATAGATACACTGGCTATTTTCAAATCCCAATCTCACCTCAAGACCATGAAAAGACTACTTTCACATGCCCCTTTGGAACATATGCATATAGAAGAATGCCTTTTGGCCTTTATAATGCTCCTGAAACATTCTAGAGGTGTATGATGAGTATCTTTTCTGAATTCATTGAACACTGCATGGAAGTCTTCATGGATGACTTCACCATTTATGGTGAGTCATTTGAGTTATGCTTGCATTCACTCTCTCTCCTACTTCAAAAGTGTTTCAAGTGTAACCTTGTGTTAAATTTTGAAAAATGTCACTTCATGGTTGCAAATGGGATTTTTCTAGGGCACATAGTTTCAAAAGATGGTATTGAAGTCGATCCTATCAAAATTGAAGTGATCCAATCACTTCCTCCACCCACTTCTGTTCGAGACATCCATTCATTTCTTGGTCATGCTGGTTTCTATAGGCGATTCATCCATAACTTCAGTAAAATTTCCCTCCCACTCACTCGTTTGCTCCAAAATGATTTCACTTTCCATTTTGATGAGGTTTGCAAGAGATCCTTCATTGAACTCAAAAATTCTCTTACATCTGCCCCGATAATCCAACCCCCAGATTGGTCCTTACCCTTTGAGTTAATGTGTGATGCTTTTGATAGATCCGTTGGGGCTGTTATTGGAAAAAGAATAGAAACAATTCCTCATGTCATCTATTATGCCTCAAAAACATTTGATGAAACTCAATCTCACTACACTGTGACTGAAAAGGAACTTCTAGCAGTGGTTTTTGCCTTAGATAAATTCTGGTCCTATCTCTTAGGTTCCAAAATCATCATCTTCATAGACCATTCTGCTATTATGTTCTTACTCAAGAAAAGTGATTCCAAACCGAGGCTAATAAGATTGATCCTAATGCTCCAAGAGTTTGACCTTGAAATCAGAGATAGACCTGGAAAAGAAAACCCTATGGATGATCACTTGAGTAGAATTTCTAATTCTTATCATTTAGAAATCATTGATCCGGAATTCCCCATTGAGAACCTTTCGTCTCTCACTCCAAAGTTACCATGGTATGCCCCAATTGTAAATTATTTGGTTTCTGGTGTTTTTCCTGAAATGTTTTCAAAAGAACAAAAACTGAAGTTGAAAAGTGATTCAAAATACTATTTTTGGGAGGAAAATAAACTTTGCAAAACGTTGGAAGACATGGTAATTAGGAGATGTATTGATGTAGATGAATATTCTTCCATCTTAGAATTCTTTCACTCAATGCCTGGTGGTGGCCACTTTGGACCACAAAGGACCTCCCGAAATGTCCTAGACTCTGGATTCTTCTGGCCTTCCCTCTTCAAGGACTCACATGAGTTTTTTCAATAATGTCTCACATGCCAAAAGTTCGGAATAATCTCCAAAAGAAATGAAATTCCCCAAAAGCCCTTAATCTTTTGTGAAATCTTTGATGTTTGGGGTATTGATTTCATGGGACCATTTTCCCCTTCCAATGGATTCTCATACATTCTTCTTGTGGATGATTATGTTTCAAGGTGGGTTGAGGAAAAACCCACTAGGAAGGATGATGCTCATACTGTTAGTGAGTTCTTAAAGACCCAAATCTTCCAAAGATTTGGCACATCATGTGTCTTGATCAGTGACTTAGAAACCCATTTTTGTAATAGAACCATGGAAGCTCTTCTAAAAAATAATGGGGTTTTAGATAAAACTTCAACTGCATATCACCCTCAAACAAATGGCATGGATGACCTCTCTAATAGAGAAGTGAAAAGGTTACTTGAGATAATTGTTAATCCCACTAGAAAAGATTGGTATGAGAGACTTGGTAAAGCCCATTGGGATTATCGAACTGCCTATAAAACACCAATTGGGATGTCTCCTTTAAGGATAGTTTTTGGTAAAGCATGTCACTTACTAGTTGAAATCCAAAAAAAGTCTTCTTGGGCTCTAAAAACTTATAATTTTGATTTTGAAAAATCTGGTGAAGAAAGATTGTTACAATTGGCTGAACTTGAGGAGCTTCGACTTGAATCCTATGAGAATTCCAATCTGTACAAAGAGAAGGACAAGGTACTCCATGAGAAACTCATCCTGAGAATGGTATTTCATGAAGGTGAAAAGGTAATGCTCTTCAATTCTCGATTTCGGCTTCACCCAGGTAAGATTAATTCTCATTGGGAAGGTCCTTTTGTTATTACTAATGATTACCCATTTGGTGCAGTGCAAGTCCAAGACCCCTATTCCAAAAGGACATTCACGGTTAATGGACATCGGTTAAAGCATCACCATGAGAGGATGCACAATCCTGGATCAACATCAACTGCCACTGGATCCCCAACTTCTCTAGCTGACCGACCACTGGATGGCGATAGAAACCCACCAAATTTAAACCAGGGGTCACCTCTTTCCCTTTAACTCTTCTTCTCCCTCTCTCCCTCTCTCCCTCTCTCTCTCTTTATTCTTCTTCCTCTCTCTTTAAATTTTTTACCACTTTCTTCATCAAACCCTTTCTTTTTCTATTTCTTTTGTGGGTGTGTATTTTAAAAAAACCATAAAAACTAAAAAAACACAATTACTTAAAAAAATACAAATTAAAGAGTCAGGCTTACTCACCATCGAGTTTTGAAATGTTGTACAACCATTATGGGGAGTTAACAGACATGTTTTCATCTCAAAAATTTTGTATCTTCATTATGACTTTGGATAAAGAATTTTGTGTCAAAACCAACACATTTTTAATGCTCAATTTTTGATTTGGAAAATGATTTTCCCCAACCGTGAGAACAATCATTTGCTTTCATGCCAAGGCCACCTATGGCCATATTTTCAAAATGTGTGTTTTCACCCCCATTTGTGAGTCTTGAGTTTGTGGACCTTCGAGCTGAATTTCCTATCTTAGTGTGCATTAATATGATAGAGGCATTTTCTGAACCACATGAGAATCACAATAGCCAAATAGCCTCCCATTTCCCTTACATTAATCCTCCTTTTGAAAGACCCTTCGAGCCTATGAAAAACTTTTCTTTGATAGCCACATTACAATCCCAATACCTTTTCCCACCCAATATCAACATGGATTTTCATTGCCTAATTTTTTTTGAAATTTATGTGTGGGGGGAATGGATTTCCTTGTTTGGGTGCCCTATTATTGATTTTCAACGAGTTATCATCTGCTTGAGGACAAGAATCCATTTCAGTGTGGAGGAGAGATTTTCATTAAGTGTGTTTTGTGGAATGTAATGAACTTCAATTTATGTAATTTTGTAAATGTTATTGACAAGTGTTAAAAAAATGATGATGAAAAAAAATCAAAAAAAAAATGATGAAAGAATGGGTTGTGTCTTGGGTAGGTCAAAAATCACTCTTTATCAACCTTTGATCTTGTTATAACTATTATAATTAGTGTCATGAAGAGATCAATCATTGGTTTAGTTATGAGTGTGAGATCTTTTCCAAGTTCAACTTTCGAAAAAAAAGACAAAAAATAACACTTGCATTATATTATTATATCATTGGGAGAAGTTTGGTGGTTTGTAAATATTTCATCTTCTCATCCCCTTCATATTTTCTTCCTCAATTGTGTATTTCTTCACACAATCATTCCCTTGTACATATGTGTTTTCATTTCCTTCCATGTTTTATTTCAAAAAAATGTGCATTGTTTTTCTATGTTGGTATTTTAACCCTCTTATTCTCTCTCTTGGACTTTATATTCCTACCGTCCCATAGCCACAGAAAAACCCCTTCAAAAGACCTCTTGATTTTTGAGCACTTTGGATAGATAGTGGAAGTTGAGAGCTCTTACAAACTCTATGATTTTCACTTTTGGTTGGTGAAAGAGTGAACCTCCACAAATGAATTTTATCATCTTGAGAGATGTGAGTTTTGAGTGTCCACATTTTCCATCTTTAAATTTGAGCATTAAAAAATGAATTAGTTTTGGAACATTTTTTCTGTAACAACTTGTGGTGGATTTCAAAATGGATGAGTGAAATAGTCTAAACCTCCCATGATTGGAGAAAACAAAATTTTAATATTTGTTGGTGAGTGAAAATGATTTTGTCATGTTTTTCAGTTTGTTGCACATGAGGACATACACAAAACTAAGTGTGGGGGAGTTGATGTTATTAATATTTTCATATATTTTTACATACTCCCTTTACTGATTTTATATGAAATGTGCCTAATTTTTGTGAAATATTAATGTTTAAATATTAAATATAATTTTTGAGCACTATTTGAATTTATCCAGATTCACGTATGTTTACTGTTTTAACAATAATTATCACCCTACTTATACAATTTGAATGATTCTGGTTTTTTAGGGTTCCCAATTCCACATCCAACACTTAATTAGAAGTAACCTTTTGAAAATTCGTCCATTTAGAGGGTCATATGGACCCTACAAGAAGGACCAAGGAAACTGTGAAGAAACTGGACCATATATGAAGGTTGAATTACTGGGCTCAATCCAGAATTCCAAATAACTTAATTCTCCTCCTAATTTCTGAGGACATTTAAAGGAGTCCATGATAAAAATTTCATAACCCAATCACAAGTACAAGGGGCCCAAATGATGCATTGAAGTCCAGCCCACCATTCTGGAAGGGAATTAAAAACAGCACACTAATTTCACAATTTCTCCTGATGTAGACATCCATTCGAGCTGAGCATTTTCAGTGTGAAAGAGGAGCTTCGGTCGGCCAACTTTGTTGAAGAAATGATATTTATTTGAGGGAATATTCTTATCCAAAAACCCATTCACATTATGGACTTTGAAAAAGTATGTATTGAAATGGACAGATCAGAATTGTTTACTAAAACCGCCATAACGTTGGATCAATAAGACCAATGGCCACCAGATTTTCACAGTAGATAGAAGACATTTTTATCTATAGCTTTTAAGAAGGAGATTTCTCAATATTCTGCTGTCTGGATATACATATCGGCGAGCCAAGTTGATGGGTATTTCTGGAATGTAAACAGTCCACCACCTTGGGCTATAAATACATCCCCTCCTCTCCTTTCAAAAGGGTTTGCACTTCAGCACTTAAGGAGTAGGTTTTGAATTAATAGATCCTTGAAAAGGTTCTTTGAGGATATGCTTTGATCTTATTTCAACAAGAGAGACCTCTCCTCCACTTCTCTTTCATTTTTGTTTATGTTTTCTTTCCATTGTAATTGTGTAACTTTGTTTTCATTTCAATCAAATTTTAGTGCTTGTTTCTTCTTCAATACCTCTTATTCTTCTCCACCTTATGTAGTACAATATTAATGGTCTTAAAATAGTTTAAAGTCAGATTAATCCCCTTCCCTTCTTTTTCTTCCTCGTTCAACTGAAATTCCATTTTTGATTCTCAAAATCTTTCGTGTGTGTGTTCGGCACACTACTCTTTTCTTGTCCCTTTCTTTTTCTAATCTTTTTAAATCATCACCATAGAAATTAAACCCAGATTATAAAAAAATCATAATGGATGAGTAAATCTCTCATTGGGGTGAGTTTTAATTTAGGTATGTTAAGCGATTGAGAGCTTTTGCTCGATGAGTATTCGTTGAATGAACATTATGTATGTTGGACATAGTATGTCATGGATTAATGACTTGTTTTGTTTAACGTGTGGTTTCAACGGATTATTGGAACCATAAATACACTACCATAAACAAGATATGATCAATATTAGAACCCTAAGTTAATTTAAGGCTTGGATTAAAGCCTTAACACTTGGGAATTCAAATCAACGTCAACTTGTGACATGGGTGTTAATTTAAAGGCAATATAAAGCAAAGCTCAAGGACATCACAAGCTCGAATAACCTAATGATAAACTCACCCCAATCATTATCATTTTTTTAAATCAATCATAATAAATTAGTCATTAAGCTCTTAAAACAAACCCCCAATCAGAATACAATCAACTAAAAACAAACGACTATTTCAAAGTATCATCACCGAGGATTCAACCAGAGTGTTGCTATAAACATTAGAAGAGCATCGGAACCTTGATCGGTCGATAGGTGACAATATGCCGTGTGTTTCAGTAAATCTAGATAATTTAAACTAAGGAGATTTTATTTTCAGCATACATGAATTATAGTGGATTTAAGTCAAAAAAAAATTGGGGTTTATGATATAAACGCTTTGTAAGAACCTGATTTTTCTATGAGGTATATATTCATTAAATTTCAGCATAATTATTTTATTTGGACCTAATATGGATTCCTAGTGATTTGATAGAGGTTTAGAGTGTGTTCAATGATTATTCAGAGCTTGGAACCCTGACCGATGGAAGAAATCACTAGGCCGCACAGTATGTAAAAACCGTGCAGTTCATCCCGCTTGGTTCCTCCTAACCATGTGGGTAATTTTAGGGGGAAAGAAGGGAGAATGTCTTTCCCTAACCATGTTATTAGGGATTCACAATAATTATAGATGTCTATAATTTTTATTAGTGGAGAATTTCATGGTGGGCACACAGTTTCTCAGACTGCACAGCCTAACCATGCAGGTCCCCTTGTGAGGCAGATCCTGGTGCACGGTTTGGCCAACCGTGCGACCCATAATTTTTCGGGTAAAATTATGATTTTTACGTTAAAAATTCCTAAAAACTGTATTTCTTTTCCTCCCTTCACATTTCTATCATGAGGAGGATTCCTCCTCTATGGAATATCTCTAAAGCCTCTTAATCAAGGTTCTTTTATATCTCCTCCATCAGGACTCTGAATCCAATGCCATTGGTCACATTAGATAGTAATTGGTATGTACTTTAATAATTAGGCTCATTTCTCAATTATTATTTCTTTTGGTTGCTCTATTTTGATGTAGGATCATATGCCTTATTTTTAGGGAATTAATCTATTCTTCCATTTTCTTCTAGTCCACGTCAAACTATGGGTCGATACATGATGAGGAGAGTGCTATGAGTATACGGTACGTGGTATATGAATTTTCCATAAAAAGCTCATTATTTATAAATTGACATTATTATGTGTATGTTGGTTTCACCAGATTTTTCCCTTAAAATTTATATGTCATGATTATAATTGTTAGACTCATGTTTTAGAGATCATTCTATATGTATTATTCATTCCATTAGAGGTTGGAACCTCAGTGTTGTCTTCCCCAAGTAAGGTGTTTCCTTAGTTATGCCTTGGTAACCCATGTTGGGTTTATCTGCAGCATCGTTCAGGTGTGTCAGACTTGACCTTGATAAGGTAAGTGTTTAAAATTATATAAATTAATCTTAAATTATTTTATGTAAAGTATATTTATATATCACTTGTAATAGTTAAATGTAATGTAATGGTAATTGGTTGCATGTACTTAGCCCATTTTTTTCCTAACTATGAAAGGTAAAGGAATGAACTTAATAAATGATTATGTAATTAAAGTGATAAAAATTTCCATGTCCTTGATATACCTTTTAACGTTAATTAAAGTTGATGGAATAAACCTAATGACTTATTAAATGGTATGAGTATTACATAGCCTAAATTGAATAATTAATTATGTATAAGTTGCCTATTATATATAGGCGTTTTTATCTTTATAGGAGTGTTCTGACTTGATCCAACCTTAGATTCCTGAGGAAATTCCTTGAGAACTCATAAGATGCCATTTTGATCCAAGGAGCTAGCTTCCATGGGAGATACCCACCTTGCAACATGGTTCTTATCTACTAGCGGATGATCGACATGACGTTATAGGATCCCTTCACTCTCTTCTGGGTATTAGGATGCCTTGGATACACTCCTGGGATCCATCTTGATGTCATTGGACTTGCGGAACTATGGACTCACCCCATTGGGACCAGTCATGCTTATCTTATGGTTACCTTGGATGAGATCATCAGACATGATTAGAATCATTTACAGAGGAATGCCTTGGTCATTTCCCCTTAGATTACACCCAGGCCCCTTTTTCTTTCAGACTGCATGAGTTATTACTATGATTTGACATACCCGTGTGGTCAAGGATGCCTGGTTACAAATTGGATCATCCTTTGTTATTATTAAGATCTATTTCAGTGTTTTTAAAGCCTTCACGTGATTTATATATATAATGAACTTAAATGAATTAATGAAATTATATCATGTTCATGGACATTACCAGCTGAGGATGAAGCATATATGAGTTATTATTTTGGTATTTCTTTACATTTATATATACATTCACACTACTCAGTTTATATTAATAGGCTGGATTTGTATATATTTCTTCATTTCTGGCCTATTGAGATTTATTTTACACCCTATCCGGGCCATCATTGGTACTCGGGGAGATTATATGTATATAGGTGTTGATAAGGGGAAGTATCTTTCTTTGGACACCTGACTTTCTTGCTTTATTTAGGATGGGATCTTGGTAGTAGATGACCAAACTAGTGTTCTATATGCTAGATAGTTTTTTATTTTTTTTATTATTTTGTAAATAATGTATCATCTACTACCTTTTATACCTATTTTACAGTTTTGTAGAGACATGAATTGATATTACAATTTTTTATATGATTCATTTTATATCATTTGAGTATTATAATTTAATGATTGGTTTTTTATGTCTGATTCTGCTGAGTTATTCATTAATGTTATGCTTCCTCTATTGTTTATTCATTTGTTATATTATATATTCATTATTCTCTACTCTGACATGAGGGATTAGTCTTATCATGGACGCACCCTAGGCCCTCACTGCTAATCGGTAGCCTCTGGTATATGAGGAGGCACGCTTGAGGCCATGTGGCCAACTGGTTTTAGAAAACCTTTGAGTGGTACTCAGGTCGGGATATCACAAAGTGGTATTAAAGCCTTTTTCTTTTCTTTTTTCTTAATGTTTTGGGAATTTAGATAGGATATTAGGAAAGTTATGGAATTTGGTTATAAGTCATTCCTAGGAGTATTTGGCCCATGTTCAAGGTAAATAACAAGTTACCTAATAATGGGAAATGTTGTTATGTATTTTTCCTATTAGATTTGATATAATTTCATCATTGGGTGATGAACATGAGTTGTGATATTTGATATTATTTGTGGATATTAACCTTGTCTTGGTATGAAAATATCATTATTACATGCATCATTATAAGAACCTAGAATTCACATTCCATGAATATTCCATGCCATATTGGTGCATTTCACTACTTTCATTACTTATGTTGCTTGTGATTTTTGAGTGATCCATGGTTGTTATATATGATTGTGTTTCTAACATCTTTTTTGGGGTAAAGGAATAGGTTATTTAAAGTATAAGAATCAATCTAAATAGTTTTTTACGTTATATTTTGATAGTGGAATATTAAATAGCTAGTTTCTACACACATTATCTATGTACCTTGAGTTACATGAGATGGGCTTTGGTTGTGATTGAGTGACTAATAGTTTCAATTTATGAGGTGTATGGACCCTTATAGTTTAGAATGGGTAATTAACTGAGTCAATCCATTATATTTTTACCCTTTACATTCTGAGACCCAATGTACAGAGGGAAAATTGGAATTAAATGGGTGTCTTTTTCAGTTATAAAGTGTATGGGACTTTATTTACTAGGAATGATGATCCATTTAATTGAACCTTGTAATGTGTATTTTAGAAAATATGAACATAAAATGTAAAACATGACTATTAAAAATAAATGGTTTCTAGTAAATGAAGACACAAAGTGTGATTGACCATTCATCTACTGTAACCCTTATAAATTAAACGTGAACACTTAACAATACATTGGCCTTCTAAGAGGATAGTTGGGGTAGTAACATGGGTAGGTAACCCTTATTAGTGTGTTATACTTCCTCTAGTGCTTCTATCTACTTAATCTTTATTATAATTCATGTGATTATAATTTATTGGGCTATTCCACCATGACGTACTTGTGTTGTGTGCCAAGAGGGTAGTAATGAACATGCTCTAGGGATGGTGGGCCCTGATACACTAGTCTTACCACCATGAGTGTCACTTGAGGCATCACCTACTATACCCTATCTGGGAACTAACACTCGGCTTCATGAGATTTTCCTACATCTGATGGATTCTATGTAGGGTGCTCTATGACCTTCACCTACTATGGTTGATCTGACTCATGAGTTCCAGCAGTAGTAGTATCCCACCTTCTTAGGGGGCAGCGGTCCTTGGGATATTGAGTCTTGGATAGATTCCATCTTATCTATCTTTGATAATCTAAAGACGACTCCAGAGAGGAGGTTCAATATTTCCACCCACATGTTGTATGATTCCACCAAACATTGGTGGGACATTATTACTCTGGTTGGTCATCATCAGGGTATGTTCTGCGTGGACTTTCAGACTACCATATATGATTACTTTTTCCCTCAGAATCTAAGATCTAACTAAGCTAGAGTGTTCATGCACCCAAATTAGGGTGTTATGTCCTTCATGGACTATTCAGCATGATTTATGGATTTTCAATGCTTTTCACCAATTATAGTTAGTGGTGATCTATCACGAGAAATATGTTTCAATGATGGACTCAAGTATACCATATAATCGTATGTGAATGTCTTTTTCCTACCAACATTCTCAAAGATTGTAAATCAAGCTCTTATCATTAAGCATAATCTAAGAGAAACCAATAGTACCGAGCATAGAGGTTTGGTGTCGATACATGGTATTATTTCTTCCAATATCAAGAAGTGTAGCTTTGAGGATTCCCATTAGAGTAGTGGAGGCCAGAGTATCCACACTGGAAGCTCTGTTATATTCCATCAGTGTGGATGGAAGGGGAATCTAAAGCCTTAGTTTGATAGATACTCTATTGAGTGTTGTGCTTGCGGCCATATGAGACATCTTTAAATATATTTTCAGGACCTTCCACCTACTTCTAGTGGAATTTTATCAAAACCATGTTTACCTTCAGGGGTACAATCAGTTGTGTCATGTCAGGTTGGAAGTTTGAGTAGCACCAGTAAGACATTCCAAGGAGGAGGTCATAGCCATAGTAGCTATAATTCTAATTATCAGTGCCAATAGAGAAAACTTGCTCAGGGTAATACAGTTTTATCATAGGTTCATGGATCAATTAAGTTTCATATTTTATATTTGATATATGAGGATAAAAGTACATGACTATCTGTAGTATGAGGTATAATTCTTGTATCCTCTACTATTGTACCTTCTTTATTCGATACAGGTTCATCTTACTCATTTATCTCCTTATCAAATATGGAAATTCTTAGGCTATAAATTCAATACTTTTGTGGTGTGATATCCCTAGACACATTGTTGGGAGTATAGTCTAAGTTAATATTATAATGTAGGGATTTCCCCCTTGAGGTTGGAATTTATCCCTTCTTATGGGACCTATTTGTACTTGATATGATAGGTTTTTATGTCATTCTAGGAATGCATTGATTGGTTCCATATCAATCCTATATGGACTATTATTGGCACAGAGTATCATTTACATCACTATTGGGAGGTATCTATATTCACAAGGGTTATTGGAATGTCAAGGCTGGTAGAAATGGACCAAAGAATCATGGGATAGCTAGAGTTGCCACTCATATTTTTAGTCTCTTAATGGAGGAATAGGGTTTACATATGAAAAAAATTTCTCCTATCATGGATCATTTTAGGGATTCTTTTCTGGATGATTTTTCTATATTACCTCTAAAGATATAAGTAGATTTTATGATCGATCTTGTTATAGGAGAAGCTCCAATATCTATTCCTCTATTCAGAATGGAACCTACTGAGCTCCAGGAGCTCAAGAGATAGTTAGAGTATTTAGAATCAAGGGTTTTCATCTAACCCAAAACTTCTTCCTAGGGTCTACCCATGCTTTTCTCCAAGAATGTGGATGGGCCCCTTCATTTATGCATGGATTACTAATGGTTGAACCAGCTTATAGTTAAGAACTTGTATCCATTTCCTTATGTAGATGATCTATTTGACCAACTCCAAGGATCTAGGGTATTCTTAAAGATTGAACTGAGATTGGGATATCATTAGGTGTGATTCAGGCCTTAAGATATACCATTTATGACTTTCTATAGTCGATAAAATTTATATGAGTATCTGGTTATGTCGTTCAGTTTTACGAACATGGCCTCTATTTTCATGGCTTTGATAAATAGGGGTTTTCGCCCCTATGTCGATTATTTTTTCATGGTCTTTGTGGATGACATCTTGATGTATTATCAGACTTGTAGAGACCATGCTAAATATCTTGAGATCATTTTGAAACACTGAGAGAGAATCATATATATACTAATATTGGTAATATTCACTTCTAGATTGAAAAAGTTCACTTATTGGGTTATATTATCTCATAATCAGAAGTATCTATTGACCCATATAATGTGAGTGTTTTGGTTTCCTAGGAGAATCCCCGGAACATGTTTGATATAAAAAGTTTCTTAGGGATAGCTAGATATTACAATCATTTCATACAGGACTTCTCACGCCTTTCTATACCTCTTACAGGTCATAAAATGAAGGGTGTGAAATTCCTATGGTCTGAAGCATACATGAAAGCCTTTTAGGTGCTGAAAGAAAGGCTTACCTCATCACCTAAATTAATTCTTATAGATCTTGGAAGAGGCTATATAGTTTACTGTGATGCATCAATAATTTTCCAAGGTGCAATACTGATGCAGGAGGATAGATTCATTGCATACGGGTCTCTTTGGTTGAGGGCTTATGAGTGTAATTACCCAACGCATGACCTTGAGCTAGTAGCTATTGTCCATGCCTTATGTTGTTGGAGATACTATCTGATGGGTGCGAACTTTTTGGTGTATATGGACCAAAAGATCCTTGAGTATATATTTACACAGTTTAACTTGAATCTTAGGTATTGAATATGGGTTGAATACCTTCAGTTTTTTTACTTTGAGCTTGCCTATATGCCTAGAAAGAGTAATGTGGTGGGTGATGCACTGAGCTAGAAAAATCAAGAACATACCTTACAGGAATATAGTGATGAATTGAAATTTATATACCCCTTTTATGAGTTGCATCTATAGTTTCATGAGATTCATGAGTATTCTTGTCTTGTAGCTTTGGAAATTACCTCTACACTCCTTAATAGGGTAGAGAGTATGCAGTTTTCAGATAATAAGGGGTTGGTTCTCTGGGAGAGTATATCAGGTGAGGATCCACCTCTGTATTGGTCTATTTATAGAGATGGTATCCTATGTATACATGGGTGTGTCTGGGTTCCTAAAGATATGAGAGAGGAACTGATGTGAGTGTCCCATTATTATTAGTGGGAATTTAATCCTATAATCTTCAAGATGTATCGTGATATGCATCACCAGTATTGGTGGACAAGGATGAAATTTCAGATAACGGGTTTTATCACTAGGTATTCCAACTATCAGCAGGGGACCACCAGTGACCTACTAACTTGTTATAGTCATTTCCAGTCCTGAAATAGAAATGGTAAGATATTTCAATGTATATTTACATTGGGTTACTGTAGAGACCCGTATCCTGACGTACATGGACATTACATTACATTTGCGGAATACTTAGTACATAACAAAAACACACACTAAAGGATCGTAATAGTTTAGTGTCTTTGGAAACTCGGAACATAATCTTCTAATCCTGGTGAAAGATCTTCAATATCTCCCGTAAAGATCTTCCATTTTTTTTTTACCTAAAACCTTTCTTTATATCCTGGGGAAAAGAAAACATAAAAGGGTGAGCTCAAATGCTCAGTAAGGGTATACAAAAGAAATAAAAATCATATCATATCTTTTTGAAAATCACAACCTGCAAAAGAGATCATAATATCTTAACATGGAACAAATCATAGAAGTGAAAATGAGATCCCCATAATCATAACATAAAACTTGAAACTTTGTGGCATGCACACATAATCATGGAAAATCATTTCTTGTTAGTCATGACTCAATGCCAAGACTATCTTAGTGGACAAAGTCCCTTTCTGAACCGAGTTCACTCCTCGTTTCAGTCCTGTATCACTGAACCGAAATAACCTTCCGTTCCAGCCATGTCTATCTCATGAGATATAAAATCTTTACCCAATGCATTGGAGGGAGATATAGGTCCCACCCGTCTTATAATGAATCCTTTCTTATGTGTGCCACATAATCATAAAACATACATCATCGCATAACACATATAACAAAAATGGGATTCTTGAAACATCATGACATCATAAATCAATTCATATATGATAAAGGAATTCATAAACATAATTCCATCACAACAAAGTCAAACCAATGTAAAAATATGGATAGAAACAGAACCCTTTATTATCTTAGATGGAAAATAATTTTGATAAAACACTTGAATTGAATTCTTGAGGAAAATATCCTTTCTTCTTCAAAAACATTTTTCCTTTCATAACATGTCATACAACTTTAAAATAAAAGAAGTTGATTAAAAATAAACTTGAAAACTTGTAAAGGAAGCTTCTTTGAAGTAATGTTTTAAAAATCCATTCATGCCGTATAAGTTAAAAAAAAACATTCTTCGTACTTTTGTCGGAAAAGTCAAAAAGTACCTCGTACGGAAAAACGACAAAAGATTCCTTTCATATTCTTTACTAAAAACTCACCTAAGGGTAAAATTGGATTTAAACTATTTCAAGTGGATGGAAACAATATTACATATTGAGGGAACATGGATGTGGATGATAAAATACACCCCAGTAAATACTTACGAATAAACAATCTCGGATAAAAATGAGATTGTGATATTTCCCTTACCTTAGGTCCGATTAGCTTTGTACGTGTCCGAAGCTCCTGTATAATGGTTTAAATAATGTTATTGACTTATTCCAGAATCATACATATTGATATGATATCATATATGGTCATATTGTTAGTAATATTTCATTGTTACTTGTTACTCGGGTCTTTATAACTTTTTGTTCTTATGCGTGTTTTGTCGAATAAATTCTTATTCTTATCTTTAGGTTATATATAATTCATTTCCAGAATGGTATTAGTGTAGTATATACCATATTCATTCATTCAATTCATTTATATAATCATTATGAAATGAAGATCATGTAGAACGAGTCGCATCACATCGTGGAGACGGTATTCCGTACGTACGCACGAGTGATGATATCGTTCCTATGATCGTGGAATTGTATTGGAGTATATATATATTATTTCAGTTTCAATATTACTTCATAATAATCATATGTAGTTACTCATTACACCATTATACCCATCCTTGTAAGGTGATGGTGGAAAATAGATTACACCACGGCGTGGAGACGGTATTCCGTACGTACGCACGCGCGGTGATTTCATTTTTCCGTAGGATGGATAGAAGGTGAATTAGGGTTGTTTCATATTTATAATAACATATCAGTATGTAAGTAATACTGATGTTATTACTTTATCATGAAACAACTAAAGAAGAATAAGTTGAAGAAGAAAGAAATTGAAAAGATCGGTAATGGATATTACCTCTTCTTTGGAACGCCTCTTTGAATCCTCCACTTAAGGAACTAAGATTGGTCTTTGGAGAAGACCAGAACATCTAGGATTATTCTAGGAAAGTGGAGAGGAGAAAATGGCAGGGGTTGGCCGAGCTTGAGTGCTCAAAATTGGTGTGAGGAGGAGGGGGAGGAGGTGCCCTTTTATAAGGGAGGAGAGGGGCACCTTAGGAATTCTTAAAAATTAATTTATAATAAATCTAACCCCACTTAAAAACCTCCAAAAATGACTCATATTCGAAGATTAGATGAGATAGGGTTGTAATCTCATCAACCAATCAAATTTAGACATGTTTGGATATTATTTTAATCCTTATCAATTATATTTAACTCTAAGTTAAATAATTTAACTTTTACCGTGTCTTTTTGTTTTCTTTCACTATATGGTTAATAAACTTACTATAACATGCCAAACGAACCACAAATTGTTTATTATTAATATATATGTCCTTATCTAAGTCATTTGGCCGAACCTTAGATTTTTAGGAATAAAATAACAATTAATAATATAATATTTGATTTAAAAACTATTTTGTGTCAATTTTGACACTATTTGATATATGATTTTTGTGAAAGTCATAACAGAATTATATGTTCGAACCAAGTTGATTAAATCAACATTAATATATCATAGTAACCTAGAAAATTAGTGGAATTCATAAAAAATCTCAAATTACATTTATTTTGGTGTTTATAACATCAATTATGTCAATATTTCATTAATAAGATAATTACTGCATCATCGTTGTGTCATAAATAAATTAAATTATTTGATGTCTAAAAATTACAAATAAAATACCCTCATGTAGGAAATCTTTTTAGCTTTCTAATGAATATTTACAATCGAATTTATCTTATGTATAACCCCATATTAAAAATGATTTACTTATTAAACTTTGATTTTAACTATTTTACCCCTTCTTTAAATAAATTCATAATAAATGTCCTAATCTAATCCAAGTGGGCCTAAATGGTCATATTTTATTCCTAAGTTTGTTTTTGGTCGAATTACACTTGTCCAATAGAATTAGGACATGTGTTAGGGTAATAGTAATATCATATTTACCCTTAGTTACCCTATTTACTATTAACCGCGGTAAAAAAAAGTAAAAAGTTACTATTCACCAAAAATTATTTTCATCTCATTGAACCACATTTTAGTCCTTGATATTAACCATGTCTCTCGGATTTTCGAAATTCCATTCACAGAAGTGGTAAAATTAAGTTTTATGCAAAATTCAGTTTTTAACCTACCACTTAGTGGTTTCACTATTCATCAAAAATTGAAAGTTTTCAGAAAAATGCCAAAATTTCATCCTAAGCTATATTTCATATTCCGAATTCAAAAATGAAGTCTATTTTACCAAATTCATAACATAGAAGTTGAATTAATTAATTTTATAATTAAATCCCACTATTAAAACAAATAGCGTGTTTTTACGAAACAATATCTATCAAAAGATTGACACTTGTTTATGTCAGGTTTAAATGTGAAATTACGTCCAATGACCAACATTGTATTAAATTGTAAAAATATATTCTAAATATACTTTAAAACCACTCAAATTAATAATTTATCACTATTAATTATTTCGATTAAAAAAGTTGTTTTTAATTATAATTTAGTAATTTTCACTATTCATCAGAATATGAAAGTTATCCGAAATGTACCAAAATTTCACCTTAGGCTAAATTCGATACTCCGAATCCAAAAATGAAATCCATTTTGAAAAATAAAATTTACAAAATTTCAAAAAGTGGTTATTACTATTCATAACGGCTAGTTTTAATAGCATATCGCTGTTTAGTGAAACTCGTTATTGCGTACTACACACACTATCGAGGAAGGTTGCGATTGCGTGTAATGCAAGGCAAGTCAAGGATGCGTGTTGTGCAAGCTCCTTTTGGTGTAGCGTACAACACAAGACATTAATAAAATTAAAAAGAATATTTTTCATAAAATCTTGGGCTGTTACATTCTACCCCCCTTAAAATGAATTTCGCCCTCGAAATTCGTCGGGGTTATAAATGGTTTTCTATTCGAAAGTTTCCCACATCGTAAAAAGGAATACCAAAACTTGGCTTTAAAAACTAAAGTATGAAATGTAACGATTACCCAAATAAACTAATTGTTGGGTTTCCACATAGGTAAAAATATGGATATGGAAGAAAAATCTAACCATCATGTTCTGATGGAGAGTGGTAGAGAACATGGCTATGGAAAAGCCAAAAATCACAAATCCATAAATTTGTGATGATATAAGGTACCATCTTATTCCTCAGGTATAAGATCACTAGGACAACATTTTTGGTTTTCAAGATCATTTCCCTATAGTTGAAAATTTGAATTAGAATAAATACTTACTTTATTTTGGTACAATCTCACTGTTGTTCGTGCCTTGAACAATTTCCACTTCATCTCTTAAATAAATGAAGTTGAATTTGTTATTCGTGAAGTGTTAGCAGATAATGTGATAGAATGACGGGTCATTCCATCTGTCTCAAACAAAAGGTTAGCAAAAATTATATGCATAAATCGATCTATAGTGAGATTAATCATATATGGTTCCTAAAATGGACTTATACTTCATATATCATACTGCTTAATATAATAAAACTAGTTTCTACTAAATAGGGACTTCCTGTAGGTCAGTGGTAGGCGATAAAGGCCAGTCGCACTTCGGTTGTGGGTTCGATTCCTACAGCCTTGTCCGAAGCGATGGGCTGTCGCCCGTCCTGCAGGTTGTCCTTTTTCTAAAACTATATTACTATAACATCCCATCAATAATATCGAGAAAACTTCGATCCTTAAACAATACTCACTTATGTCCAACATAATCCATTTCAATCTTTAGGCTTATCCATAATACTGTAGTCCACTCTCATAATATAGTGACAACGATTACCAGAGATTTAATACTGTCGTTGATCCCCACATATCATAAGATATGTTTTGTTGGTCACATTCTAAACATTCAAAGTCCTTAATCATGTATTCTCTTGAATACCTTAGTGAAAACGTGAATGCAGTTAAAAGTTAACACTTTCCACATACCAAAATCCTCAAAATTCTATATACTCAATCCATGATATCACTTAGTCCTTATATCAATCATGAGCTCATGAATATTGTTAAACATTTCATTTTCTTATTTTCCCTTCATTATGCGCATATCATCTTATTTCCAAAAATATCTCAATCACTTTGAATACCACATTAAACCAATACATAAATATTCCAATACTCCATGATACAACATTATTTTGGAATCCCATTACATAAACACTTAATCATTCCACCACATCGTTATCATATTCAACATTGCCAATAGTGATCGCATGTGATTTCCCTTTGTCCTTTGCCTTCAGTGGTTGCTCATGTTGATCATCACTAACCCTTGGATTAGGGCAATTATTAGCATAATGCCCCATTTCCTTGCACTTGAAGCATTGAAGTGTTGGCGGTGCGTTCTCTGCAGTGTTTTCTTTATTCACATCATTAGAAACCCTTTTTCCATTACTTCGACACTCAGCTGCTCGATGACCTTCTTTTCCACACTTAAAACATTTTCTAGTTCCTTTAAGACAATCTCCACCATGCTTCTTTCCACACTTTGTGCATAAGGAAACATTCATCTTCTTTTCACCATTATTATGAGATTTCTCCTTGAACTCCATCTTTCGTTTCTTGTCAAAACCATGAGATGGATATGTAACACCAACTTCCATTTCTACCTTGATAGCACAACGCACAATTTCTTCATAGCTACTGAAGTCTCTTATAGCTAATGCCCTTCGAAGACTTGGTTTTAAGCCACTGAAAAATCGATCAACTTTACTTTCAGGTTGGATGATAATGCCAGATGCATACCTTGCAAGTCTTGTAAAATTCGCTTCATATATACCAACAGATTCATCATCCTTCTGCTTCAGCTCAATAAACTCCTTTTCCATCTTTGTTCGAAGAATACGAGGGAAGTACTTACTGAAAAACAAGTTCTTGAACTCGTCCCATTCCATGGACTCAATTTCATCCCTTGGCCTCGTATTCTTGATAAGATTCCACCATTGATCAGCTTCACCTTCCAAACGATATACTGCTAAGATGACTTTATCATATTCAGAACATTGAAGAACTGAAAATATCTTTTCAGTGGTACTGATCCATTGTTCAGCAACAAGTGGATCGGAAGTCCCACTGAAAGAAGGTGGACGTTGCCTCATGAAGGACTCAATAGAATATTGTTCCCTTCTCTGCTCATTTGGAAGTCCAGAATGATTCATAGCTTGTGTAAGTATAGCAATAAGATTTTGCACTCCATCTCCCATAACATTTGTTTGTTCCGGAGGGCAATCATTGCATTGTCCATTGCATTGATCAACACGGTTCCTTCGGGTTCCAGCCATCGTCCAAAACCCAAAAAGAATAGTGTGAGAGGCAAAAATCATGCTAGGGAAAACAACATAATAAAGGGGGAGTACCTTCAATATCCAACATCTTAGGTTTAATTCTATGATCGTTAGCGTAATTCTATTACTATAACCTATACGTATACTTATCCCTAGGGACATCCCTAGACATACCTTAGAAATATCTCTAGGGATCTCACTAACGTTTTCGCATCCTAGTTTCCAAAGGTTGACTAAACCTTTCCTCTGATACCAACTGTAGAGACCCGTATCCTGACGTACATGGACATTACATTACATTTGCGGAATACTTAGTACATAACAAAAACACACACTAAAGGATCGTAATAGTTTAGTGTCTTTGGAAACTCGGAACATAATCTTCTAATCCTGGTGAAAGATCTTCAATATCTCCCGTAAAGATCTTCCATTTTTTTTTACCTAAAACCTTTCTTTATATCCTGGGGAAAAGAAAACATAAAAGGGTGAGCTCAAATGCTCAGTAAGGGTATACAAAAGAAATAAAAATCATATCATATCTTTTTGAAAATCACAACCTGCAAAAGAGATCATAATATCTTAACATGGAACAAATCATAGAAGTGAAAATGAGATCCCCATAATCATAACATAAAACTTGAAACTTTGTGGCATGCACACATAATCATGGAAAATCATTTCTTGTTAGTCATGACTCAATGCCAAGACTATCTTAGTGGACAAAGTCCCTTTCTGAACCGAGTTCACTCCTCGTTTCAGTCCTGTATCACTGAACCGAAATAACCTTCCGTTCCAGCCATGTCTATCTCATGAGATATAAAATCTTTACCAAATGCATTGGAGGGAGATATAGGTCCCACCCGTCTAATAATGAATCCTTTCTTATGTGTGCCACATAATCATAAAACATACATCATCGCATAACACATATAACAAAAATGGGATTCTTGAAACATCATGACATCATAAATCAATTCATATATGATAAAGGAATTCATAAACATAATTCCATCACAACAAAGTCAAACCAATGTAAAAATATGGATAGAAACAGAACCCTTTATTATCTTAGATGGAAAATAATTTTGATAAAACACTTGAATTGAATTCTTGAGGAAAATATCCTTTCTTCTTCAAAAACATTTTTCCTTTCATAACATGTCATACAACTTTAAAATAAAAGAAGTTGATTAAAAATAAACTTGAAAACTTGTAAAGGAAGCTTCTTTGAATTAATGTTTTAAAAATCCATTCATGCCGTATAAGTTAAAAAAAACATTCTTCGTACTTTTGTCGGAAAAGTCAAAAAGTACCTCGTACGGAAAAACGACAAAAGATTCATTTCATATTCTTTACTAAAAACTCACCTAAGGGTAAAATTGGATTTAAACTATTTCAAGTGGATGGAAACAATATTACATATTGAGGGAACATGGATGTGGATGATAAAATACACCCCAGTAAATACTTACGAATAAACAATCTCGGATAAAAATGAGATTGTGATATTTCCCTTACCTTAGGTCCGATTAGCTTTGTACGTGTCCGAAGCTCCTGTATAATGGTTTAAATAATGTTATTGACTTATTCCAGAATCATACATATTGATATGATATCATATATGGTCATATTGTTAGTAATATTTCATTGTTACTTGTTACTCGGGTCTTTATAACTTTTTGTTCTTATGCGTGTTTTGTCGAATAAATTCTTATTCTTATCTTTAGGTTATATATAATTCATTTCCAGAATGGTATTAGTGTAGTATATACCATATTCATTCATTCAATTCATTTATATAATCATTATGAAATGAAGATCATGTAGAACGAGTCGCATCACATCGTGGAGACGGTATTCCGTACGTACGCACGAGTGATGATATCGTTCCTATGATCGTGGAATTGTATTGGAGTATATATATATTATTTCAGTTTCAATATTACTTCATAATAATCATATGTAGTTACTCATTACACCATTATACCCATCCTTGTAAGGTGATGGTGGAAAATAGATTACACCACGGCGTGGAGACGGTATTCCGTACGTACGCACGCGCGGTGATTTCATTTTTCCGTAGGATGGATAGAAGGTGAATTAGGGTTGTTTCATATTTATAATAACATATCAGTATGTAAGTAATACTGATGTTATTACTTTATCATGAAACAACTAAAGAAGAATAAGTTGAAGAAGAAAGAAATTGAAAAGATCGGTAATGGATATTACCTCTTCTTTGGAACGCCTCTTTGAATCCTCCACTTAAGGAACTAAGATTGGTCTTTGGAGAAGACCAGAACCTCTAGGATTATTCTAGGAAAGTGGAGAGGAGAAAATGGCAGGGGTTGGCCGAGCTTGAGTGCTCAAAATTGGTGTGAGGAGGAGGGGGAGGAGGTGCCCTTTTATAAGGGAGGAGAGGGGCACCTTAGGAATTCTTAAAAATTAATTTATAATAAATCTAACCCCACTTAAAAACCTCCAAAAATGACTCATATTCGAAGATTAGATGAGATAGGGTTGTAATCACATCAACCAATCAAATTTAGACATGTTTGGATATTATTTTAATCCTTATCAATTATATTTAACTCTAAGTTAAATAATTTAACTTTTACCGTGTCTTTTTGTTTTCTTTCACTATATGGTTAATAAACTTACTATAACATGCCAAACGAACCACAAATTGTTTATTATTAATATATATGTCCTTATCTAAGTCATTTGGCCGAACCTTAGATTTTTAGGAATAAAATAACAATTAATAATATAATATTTGATTTAAAAACTATTTTGTGTCAATTTTGACACTATTTGATATATGATTTTTGTGAAAGTCATAACAGAATTATATGTTCGAACCAAGTTGATTAAATCAACATTAATATATCATAGTAACCTAGAAAATTATTGGAATTCATAAAAAATCTCAAATTACATTTATTTTGGTGTTTATAACATCAATTATGTCAATATTTCATTAATAAGATAATTACTGCATCATCGTTGTGTCATAAATAAATTAAATTATTTGATGTCTAAAAATTACAAATAAAATACCATCATGTAGGAACTCTTTTTAGCTTTCTAATGAATATTTACAATCGAATTTATCTTATGTATAACCCCATATTAAAAATGATTTACTTATTAAACTTTGATTTTAACTATTTTACCCCTTCTTTAAATAAATTCATAATAAATGTCCTAATCTAATCCAAGTGGGCCTAAATGGTCATATTTTATTCCTAAGTTTGTTCTTGGTCGAATTACACTTGTCCAATAGAATTAGGACATGTGTTAGGGTAATAGTAATATCATATTTACCCTTAGTTACCCTATTTACTATTAACCGCGGTAAAAAAAAGTAAAAAGTTACTATTCACCAAAAATTATTTTCATCTCATTGAACCACATTTTAGTCCTTGATATTAACCATGTCTCTCGGATTTTCGAAATTCCATTCACAGAAGTGGTAAAATTAAGTTTTATGCAAAATTCAGTTTTTAACCTACCACTTAGTGGTTTCACTATTCATCAAAAATTGAAAGTTTTCAGAAAAATGCCAAAATTTCATCCTAAGCTATATTTCATATTCCGAATTCAAAAATGAAGTCTATTTTACCAAATTCATAACATAGAAGTTGAATTAATTAATTTTATAATTAAATCCCGCTATTAAAACAAATAGCGTGTTTTTACGAAACAATATCTATCAAAAGATTGACACTTGTTTATGTCAGGTTTAAATGTGAAATTACGTCCAATGACCAACATTGTATTAAATTGTAAAAATATATTCTAAATATACTTTAAAACCACTCAAATTAATAATTTATCACTATTAATTATTTCGATTAAAAAAGTTGTTTTTAATTATAATTTAGTAATTTTCACTATTCATCAGAATATGAAAGTTATCCGAAATGTACCAAAATTTCACCTTAGGCTAAATTCGATACTCCGAATCCAAAAATGAAATCCATTTTGAAAAATAAAATTTACAAAATTTCAAAAAGTGGTTATTACTATTCATAACGGCTAGTTTTAATAGCATATCGCTGTTTAGTGAAACTCGTTATTGCGTACTACACACACTATCGAGGAAGGTTGCGATTGCGCTTAATGCAAGGCAAGTCAAGGATGCGTGTTGTGCAAGCTCCTTTTGGTGTAGCGTACAACACAAGACATTAATAAAATTAAAAAGAATATTTTTCATAAAATCTTGGGCTGTTACAGTTACTGAGGTCGCATTGAAGTAGAGACATAGTTTGGGTAGTCATGGATCGAATGACAAAGGTATCCCACTTCCTTCATATCTAGGAGAATTCATTAGTTGATGATATGGGAAGAATATATGTTTGTGAGATCATATAGCTACATGAGGTCCCATATACTATCATTTTAGATAGGGATACTCATTTCACATTAAGGTTCTAATAGGGGCTATAGAAAGATACAGGTACACAAGTGCTCTTGAGCACAGATTTTCACCCTTAGACTAATGTACTATCAAAACAAACAATATAGGTGTTAGAGGACATGATCTGAGCATGCGCCCTTGATTTTGGTGGTTCTTGGTACAAGTATATCCCTCTCGTCGAGTTTTATTATAATAATATATTTGAATCAAAGATTCAGATGGATCCTTATGAGGCCTTTTATGATAGTCCATGTCATTCACCCCTATTCTAGTTAGAGGCAGGACAGGCAGCACTACTAGGTTCTCATCTCATGCAAGAGACTTCAGATTTGGTATAGATGATCAGAAAGTGTATGTATACTACTTATTCTAGATAGAAATTGTATGTTGACCTCCATGATTACCTCTAGAGTTCAATGTTGGGTATCATGTTTCCCTATGGGTATCACCTAGGCTTGGACATAGACAGATATGGAGGTAAAGGAAGTTGTTGCCTTATTATGTTATTCCATTTAAGATTATGGATAGAGTTGGTCTGGTAGCCCATCAGTCTTTATTAAATCAGAGGTACCATACCATGCATGACATCTTCCACATTTTACAGCTTCTCCATTATCATTCTGACCAGTCTCATACTTTTGATATTAAGGAGGTTTAGTTAGATGGTGATGCTTATTTTGAGGAGTATCATATACGCATCATTAACTAAAGCACAAAGGATCTTAGAAGATATTATGTCCCTATAGTATGGGTTTTATGGAATGGATAGGTACAAGATGATACTTGGGAGTTAGAGTCTGACATATGTGCTCAATGGACAAAATTGTTCTTAAACAGCATTTTTTCACCCTTGTACGGGGGACTTGGGGATGAGTTATTTTAAAGGGTAAAACTATAAGAATATAGTTTTTCTATGAGGTATGGATCCATTAAATTTTGTTATATTTTTTTTAGACCTAATATGGATTCCTAAGGAGGTCACAAAGGTTTCAAGGGAGTTTGAGGCTTGTTTGGAGCTCAGAACCCCAGCCGGTGGAAGAAATCACCAGGTCGTGCAGTTATTAGAAACTGTGTTTCCAAGCCTATATGGTTCCTCCTAACCATTTAGGGAATTTAAGGGGTCCAAGAAGGGTTCATGAATTTCCCTAACCGTGTGCCCAGTTCCACACGCCCATTCCATATATCTTAAATTTTTATCAGGGGATAATGGCATGGTTGGCACATGATTTCTCAGACTATGTGGTCTAACCATGTGGGTCCCCTCTTTAAGCAGATCCTAACATCTGGTTAGTGCATGGTTTTTTCAACCATGTGTCTAAATAATGTGACCCGTAATTTTTGGGGTAAAATTATGATTTTCCCTTAAAAATTCTTAAAACCTATATGTATTTTTCTCTTTTCCCATTTCTAGAATGCAGAGGCTTCCTCCTCCATTGAAGATCTCCAAAGAATCCTAATCTAGGTTCTTCTATATATCCTCCATATGGACTCCAATTCAAATTCCATCGGTATAATTGGATATCCATTGGTTCATTCTCTAATCCTTAGTCTCATTTACCTATTCTTCTTTCTTTCAGTTGTGCTATTTTAATGCAGTCTCATATGTGCTTTTTTAAGGGAATTGATATGTTCTTATTTTTTTTCTGATTCAGTCCAAACTAATGGTCGATACTAGATTAGGAGAGTACTAATGAAATACGGTATGTGGTATATGAATTTTACCTAAAAGTACCTTCATTTATAAATTATCATTATTATGTGCATGCCAATTTCATTGGGTGTTTCCCTTAAAATTCAGATTCCTTGGTTATAATTGTTAGACTCATATTCTAGAGCCTGTTATATATGTGTTATTTATGTAATTATAGGTTTTAACCTCAATATTTTATAGCCCAAGTAAGGTTCTTCCTTAGTTATGACTTGGTAACCCATATAGGGTTTAATTGTGGCACTAGTATGGATCACTAGACTTAACCTTAATAAGGTAAGTGTTTAAAATTAAATAAATTAAAATTAAATTATTTAATGGAAAGTATATTTATATATCACTTAGAATAGTTAAATTTAATAGAATGGTAATTGGTTTCATGTTCTTATCGCACCTTTTCATATCTATGAAAGGTAAAGTAATGAACCTAATAAATGATTAGGTAATTAAAGTGATAAACAGTTGCATTTCCTTGATATACCATGTCACATTAATGAAAGGTAATGGAATAAACATAATGAATTATTAAATGGAATGATTATTACATGGCCTAAATTTAACGATGAATTATGTATAAGGTGCCTATTTCATATGGACATTTTTATCTTTATACGGGTGGTCATACTTAATATAGTCTTGTATTCTTGAGGGAATTCCTTAAGCACTTAGAGGACGTCATTCTAATTCAAGGAGTTAGTTTCCAAGGGAGAAACCCACCTTGTAAAATGGTTCTTGTCTACTAGTGGATACCTGACATGACACCATAGGATACCTTCACTATCTTCCATATATTAATATGCTGATACAATTCTTGGATTCATCTTGACATATTTGGACATTTGGAACCATGGATTCACCTCATTGGGACCATTCATTATTACCCCATGATTAACTTGGATGAGATTCTCAAACATGGTTATAATCATTTACAATGGAATTACTTGGGAATTTTCCCTTATATTACACTCACACGCCTTTTTCTACCAGACAACATTAGTTATTAGTATGAGTTGGTCGACCCCTAAGGTTAAGGATGCCTTGGTTACACCTTGGATCCTCCTTTATTATTATTATGATCTATTTTAGTATTGTTGAAAACATCACATGATTTATATATATAAACTAAAATTAAATGAATTAATTAAATTATCACATATTCAGAGACATTACCAACTGATTCTAAAGGAGGTATGATTTATTATTTTGGAACTACTTTACATTTGTATATACTGACACATTTCTAGGTTTATATTCATAGAATGGATCTCTATAGACATTTTTGGTGGTGGCCTACTGAGATTTATCTCACAACATTTTGAGGTCATAATTAGTACCCAGGTAGATTATATGTATATAGATGTTGATAAGGGGAAGTTTCCCACTTCAAACACTTGACATTATTGCTTGATTTAGGATGGGAGCTTGGTAGTATATGACCGAGCCAGTAATCGAGATGCTCGACAGTTTTTGGATTATTTTTTATCCTTTTTTGTAGAATGTATCATCTGCTACCTTGTATACCTATTTTCCAGTTTTTTAGAGACATGAAAAAACATTACCATTTTTTATATGATTCAGTTTCCATATTTTGAGTATTATTCTATGTTTATTGGTTGTTTATGTTTTCTTCCATTTATTTATTCATTATTTTTATGCTTATGTTATTGTTTATTCATATGATATATTATATATCTGATTTGGTATAATATTACATGAGTTCATAGTCTCCCCATGGAAACACTCTAGGCCCTCACTACTATTTGACAGCCACTAGCATATGGGGAGGCGCACTTGAGGCCATGTGAACAACTGAGTTTGGGACACCTTTGAGTGTCACCCAGGTCAGGACGTCTCACCCTTCGTTCTTAGTAGGTTTTATCTTTCATTTTTGTAACTCCTTTGGTTTTTCATTTTAAAATAATTCTCCTCCAACCCTAGATCTCTTCCAAGTTATTTTTGGTGTTTTCACCCCTTCTGGTTTCCTTTGTTCATCACTCGATCTCCATTGTGGTTGTGTTGCATCTATCTAAGTGATCAAACTTTATTCTCCTTTGTTTTCATTGGTTGCAGTAGAAATATTGGGATTCATTTATAGGATCTTTTTATAATATGTTGAATCTTGTTTGATTCTTCTAGATCCATTGAGTGAACTTCTTTTGGGGTTCAACCCTTACATTGGTTGTGGTGAAACGTCTGAGGCTCTCAAGGTATTTGTAATATAACCTATTTTTTTGACTCTTATAATTTATGGAATACAATTATAAGATGTGGTAATCAATTATAGGTAATATTTTTGTTATTTTAAGTTCCTTATAGTGTTATTGGATCCCATTGTTGGTATATTTGCAACCTGAGTTTGAGGTGGGATGTTCTGTCTCTTGATTGTGTTATGTGAACCATTGATTGCTATTGTTTTGCTAAATGGTTTTCTAAAATATTGTAATAATACTAGATTGATTGAGTTATGTGTCTAAAATGAGTTTTTAAAGAAAATATGTTTTTTTTCATCATTTTGGTAAAATAAAGATGAGTTTCAAAGCATTGTGAAACATATTGTGAAATGGGATTTCAAGGAAGGTTTTTATGGAAATAAGGGTGTTTGAATCTATATTGTTAAATGTTTAATCACATTGAAATGATTTGATGTGCCACGCATAGGAGCCTTGGGTACTTAAGTGGGAGGTGTGGTATTGGGGTCATCTTTTTATATTTTTAGTAAGGTTCACTTTCTTGGTCATTCTTTTGTTCCTAGATCATGATGTGTTTAGATCTAGGACTTGACTTTACATTATATAAGGGTTCACTTTCTTGGGGGTTTCTCTATTACCTATTACTTGATGCATGGGTTATAAGGTCTTATAGTATACACTAGTCATGATTGATGTATGAGTGGCCTAGCTAAACTTAATGTGAGTTATCGCTGGTGTGTTTATCATTTTTGTGTTATATTTTTACTAATTTAACTTGATATACTTATTTTTTATAAAATGTAAATGGTTTGATAGATTTATTCTTTGAAATTGTTTTACCTAGATTAGTTTTAGAATAGTGTAAAAAGAGGAACTGTTTAGTGTGATTTTGATATAAAACTTGTTTACTACTTATCATTCCATGTTTTATAAATTCATTATATGGGTGTTTTTTATAGAAACTTGATATAGAACACTTGGGTTGGATCTTACTGATCCCATTTAATTCACACCCTGAACACCCCTTCAGCTATGTGTAGAAATTATGTTGCCTTTTGTTTTAAGAAAGGGAAAGGTGCTACAGTGAGGAACTGAGGTTTATGTCAGCTGGGTACGAGTAGATGGTGGTGAGATGGTGGGACCTTGCACACATTATCACATAGATTAGTTTGTTATTATTTTAGTTTTCCTTTGTTTTTGTATTTTTACCTTTATTTTATTCAGTTGGTTTGATTTTCACCACTATTTTCTTAGGTTATGGAATATATCTCTTTCAGTTTCCTTTTATTGTATCTTTCTGATCTATATATATATGATGTGCAGTTTTTTTAGGTTGAGAAAAATCATTCACTATATTGTTTTTTGATTTTCATATGCTAGTTTCTAGCTCATGGGGATCAGGAATGACCTTTAGTTATGTGGTGGATATATTTGGGTGCTAGTTGTTTAGGGTAACCTGGGTCAATTTGTGAAAAATTGGTATCAATGGTTAATTTTCCTAAAGAGTCCTTGTCCTCAGGAATTTGGTAGACTGGTGATAGGATTTTCAAGACTTGATAGGTAGATTATAGTTAGTGCCTAGCCAGATCTTGCTAGGATGAGACTCAAGTTGCCATGGGATGTCAGGATGTGTGTCTCCTGTGTTGATTTTTAACCTTGATCTCAGTTTCTACTTTTTTTATCTGGTTTAAACGAAGATTTTTTTCCTATTTTCTGGTCATTTTATTCTATTTTCTGTGTGTAGAAAATGCCTCCAAGATGTCTTCCTCAGGTTCCTAAGAAGTGATCAATGAGATATTGTCCTTAGGATAATCCACCTTTTGATTAGAATCTTATAGATTCTATCTTGTGGGTATTTTATTCCATGGACCAGAATGCACCATGAGTTCAGAACCTAGTTGTTGAGGTCCAAATAGGAGTTGAGAACAATATAGACTAATTATGAGAGTTCTTATGAGATAATCCCCCATCCTTTAGGAGTATTAATAAACCTCAATAGTTATAGGGATGTATGGAAAAGATCAATTGGGTATTTGACATCCTAGATACACCTGAAGCTATCAATATAAAGCACATGACATTCAAGCTCGAGGGTCACATTGAGAAGAGGTGGGATTATATGGTTCGTGAAAACTAGCATACAGGTTTGGATTGGAAGGGTTTCAAGACCCTCTTATTTCAGTATTTTTACCCTGAATCTATGATGATATAAAAGTCTCTAGAGTTCATATATTTATAGTAGGGAGAGAATTCAGTGTCAGAGTACACCAATCAATTCATAGAGCTAGTCTATTTTTCCTAGAGGTGGTGATGAATGACCAGTTGAAATCTCAGAAATACATACTATGTTTGTGACCATACATTCAATATCAGGTATATAAGTTGAATCTTTCCACCTATTCTAATATGATAGGTAGATATATGATGGTATATATGGATATGATGGGTAATATTGGTTATTTTTTCCCTTCCCTTCTGCTTAGTGAATTGTAGGCAAAGATGGGAAAGTGGAATGATCATCGTAGGGGTGGTGGAGGTAGTTTATAGTTGCAGGCTTCTTATGCACAATTATAAATAGTAGTAGTATGGCCCTAACTTTCTATCAGTGTGGTAAGGTAGGTTAAAATATACATAATTTTCCTACAACCGCGAATATTTCAATCTATTGTGTCTACTGAGACTATTTATAGAGGTTTATCTAGGCTATGTCTATGCCTCATTATTTTCAGGAGTCTTCAGTTCCAAATACCTCCATGGCACAATCATATGATTCAAAGTCTACAGGGATCTAGACACAGGTCCTAAGAGTGAAGCACCTTCACAGAGTGTAGGAGTTTCTAATGGAGGTTGATGCAGGCCTAGTGATTATGAGATGTACTATTTTTGTTTATTCTTCTATAGCAACTAATTTATTTGATATTGGTGCCTCACACTCAATTATATATAGAAGATTTATTAATGTGCTAAAATTTCCAATGGATCTCATGTCCTTTTTTATGGATTTTAAAACACCTCTTTGAAATAGTAAAGAGAATGGGTTTCATTTTCCATCAGGTTCTCTATCGATAGATGATGCAGAGTTAGTTTGGGTTTTCCTCATTCTCAATTTGGATCTGTTTGATTTCATTTTTGAGATGGGTTGGCTTGTTTCTCATCAAGATAAGATTTATTATTATCATTAGTGAGTTTAATTATTATTATTATTTTTATGGGAGAAATTGAGTGTTTTAGGGAGAGTAGGATCTAAGGTATCTTCGTTCAGGACCTTCCTACCCAGAGGTTGGGAGTTTGTCTTCTGTCTTTCATGTTTAGCCCGAAGAAGTTTCTTCCATTGGAGATCTTATCGTGTTTTTTAGGTACTTTCTTGATGTATTCTAAGAAAAAAATTGAAATTCCTCTAGATATGGAGATAGAGTTTATGATTGATCCAGTGTCAGGTATGCACCCGATCTCAATACCTTCTTATCATATTTCACCAACAAAGATGAAAGAGCATAAGCTTTATTTGGATGATTTGATAGAGAAAGATTTCATTCACCCTAGTTTTTTTCATGGCCAGCCCTTGTTCTCTTTCCCAAGAATGCATATGGTTCACTTATTTTGTTTTTTTACTATAGAAATTTGAACTGAGTGGTGGTTAATAATAAATACCATTTTCCCCATGTGGATAACTTGTTTGATCAGTTAAAGGGGTTGAGGTGGTTTTCTAAGATTAATCTTTATTTGGGTTATCATCAGCTCAGGGTTCATGAGTCTAATATACTGAGTACAACTTTTAGAAGCATATGAATCTATTTTTAGAAATATTGAGAAACTGCTAACTTTATGGAAATATTTCAAAATGAAATTTCTGGATATAGGAAGTGAATTTCTTGGGAAATATGATTTCTAAACATGGCCTATCATTCAATCCTATGAATGTGGATTTTGTCTTGTTGTGGGAGGAGCCACAAAATGTATTCAAGATTTAGAGTTTTTTAGGTCTTCCTATCACAGGTTCATCATGTATTTCTTAAATTTTTTGTTACCCTTGACTGCTCCTACTAGTAAAGGAGTGAAATTTATATAGTATTCTAAGTGTCAAACTTATTTTGATGATTTGAAATGACTTTTTATTTCACCACCTATTTTGATCTTACCAAATCCTAGTAAGGGGTATGTGGTATACTATGATGCCTCTAGTTTTTTTTGGTTTTTGTGCATATAAAGGATGATTATGTGGGGTCTTATAGATCTCATCATCTTTGGATTCATGATAATAATTACCACACTCCTGATTTGGAGGTTTTCATGATTATTCATGAGATTAAGTGTTAGAAAAGTTATCTTTTTGGGTATATTTTTATATTCTTTTATAATAATAAGAGTTCAAGTTATATCTTTTATCATATGGGCTTAAATATTAGACAGAGGTGGTAGGTGGAGTACCTTTGGGTGTTTGATTTGACATCACCTACACCCTAGGGAAGGGGGATGTCATCATGGATGCTCTTAGTATGAAAGTTCTATTGTAGGTTGTCTTGGAATCAAAGGAAGAGTGAAACCTTATGTGACTCTTCACTTAGTTTCATCTAGATGATCAGGAGGATGATTCGAGTATGGTTTTGACAAATTTTCAGTTATCATCACCGCTCCTTGAGTCTATTCTTTAGGTTCTTCAATGGGATGAGGAGTTTAGAGGAATCAGGGAAACCCTTTATGGTGGGGAGACCATTTGTTGTTGGTCTCTCCCTTCTGATAGTATTTTATTCTTTAGGGATTATTTTTTCATCTCAACACCTATGAGGATTTCAGTTTTTATTGATGTTCATATATAATCATGGGCCATTCATCTGGGTGCTATAAAGACATTTTATGACATGATATGTTGTTTCTAGTGGCTGGGAGTGAAGCGCAACATTGTAAATTTTGTGTCTTGGTGTTACACCTTCCAATAGATAAAGGTGGAGTATTTAAAACCATCATGTTTGGTCCAACTTATTCTAGTTCTAGTTTTGAAATGGGATAATGTGTTCATGGAATTCACTGTTGGATTACCACAAACTCCCTGAGTGAAGAATTCAATTTGTGTGGTGATTGATCAGTTGATGAAATCATTCCATTTTATTTTGATCAAGGACACCACTATGGTTAAATATATAGTTAATTTTTATGTACAAAAGATCATGAGATTACCTGGGCTTCCCTCTGACATCATTTTGGATAGGGATCATAGGTTTACTTCTACATTATAGAAGAGTCTCCAAGAGTTGATGGGGACTCTGGTCAGGTTGAGTACAATTTACCATCTATAGAAAGACGGTTAGACGAAGCATGCTATTCAGATCTTGGAGGATATTCTCTATGTCTGTGTCTTGGATTTTGTTCGATCGTGGGATATCTATATATGACTATTAAAGTTTTCCTATATTAATAGTTACCAATATTTGATTAGAATAGTTCCCATAGGGGATTTGTATAGTCGCTCATGCAAGTCTTTTCTTTATTAGGTAAAAGTGGGAGAGGCCTCTATTATGGGATCGAGTCTTATTCAAGATATATAGATAAGGATTTAGGATATAATTATAGTTACATAAAAGAGTTAGTAGAAATTAAATGTGAATCATTGACCTAATCCTTTGGATTTTTCTATAGGTGACCGAGTTTTCTTTAAGCTCTCTCCTCAGTTGGGTCACCATCAGCTTGGGAAACAGGGGAAGATGGCTCCGAGATATGTTGAACCATTTGAGTTCACTAAGTAGCTTGGAAAGGTTACTTATTAGTTGGAATTTATAGATCATTTGATGGGTATATATGATGTTTTCCACATATCACAGCTTGGGAAATATCATCATGATCCCTCTCATATTCTGAGTTTGGAATGGATCAAGTTGGATCCAAATGTTTTATTTGTGGAGAAAATAGTAGAGATCATTGATTCTAAGGTGATAATATAACATGTGAATTTTATTCTATTGTTTAGAGTGGGTTATTAATATAGATCAAATTCCCATGAGACATAGGATTGTGAATCATCAATGAAGGAGCAATGGCCTCACCTCTTTACGGAGCACCCTTCTTCCACATGACTTCTTTAGGATAAAAAGTCATATGGTGGGGAGATTACAACCTCCTAAATTTTAAGGTATTCTCTTTTGTTATTAATGGTGTTTTTTTAGGTTCAAATGGCATAATAATAATTTTTGGGTTTTCTGCAAGGTTCTATGTTTGGTACTCCCTTTAGGAAATATTTACACCATAAATTTCTATCTTATGGCATAAATATTTCATAGGGCACAAGTTGTGAAATTGTTTTAGGAAATTAAACCTTTTAGTCTGTAAAATAGTTTTACATCATAAAATGAATTCTTACAGTTTAAAATCATCAATTGGGATAATGTAACCCAAGGCGACTTGATTTTCAACGTATGTGAATTATAGGGGATTTACACTGTAAAATTGGGGTTTACAATGTAAACCATCCATTCCTAGTTGGTTTTATCTTTAATTTTAATAAATAATTAATTATTTCATTGTAAAATTATTATTATTTAAACCTAGATCTCATATAAGTTTTTTTTGTGTTTCTTCTCCTATAGGGTTCCTTCATTCGGTGCTCAATCTCCATGGTGGTTGCATTGTATCGCTCTTGGTGAGCGACATTTCTACTTCTTTATTGTAATTGGTTTCAACTGTGAAGTTTGGATACATTTATAGGATTAATTGATCAAGTGTTGATTCTTGTTTGATTATTATAGATCTATTTAGCAATATTCTTCTGAATGAAAACCCTAATATTGGTTGTGGTGTTCTGTGTGTGGTTCTCAAGGTATGTGTCATCTAACCTATCTGCTGACTCTTTTCATTTAGGAAATACTATTTAATGATGTGGGAATAAAATATAAGGTCATTGTTAGTTGATATATGTTCCTTATAGTGATAGTATATCTTATTTTTTAGTTGTTTTTTGTAACACCCCAAGATTTTATAGTACATTATTTGATCAAACTAATTCAATAGCTTGCGCTACATGCAACACCGAGTTCGAGCGCACCACAACATTACCAGATTAGCCATTCAAAAAGCGGCTATAAATAGTATTAACTGAATTTTGAATCTTATATACTCTATATAATTTTAACATCCATATTATGTGTTTCTTAGACATAATATAAGAACAAATTCATTTTTCAGCAAAAAAAGTATTTTTCAAAAAATACAATTTTACCGTCTTTTATTGGAGAACCCTTTTTAAATCCAATATTTGACACTTTTATACATTTAATTTGACAAAATAAACTTCTTATTTATAATTTGGACATAAAAATTTAGTTTCGATAAATTTTTTGTGTTATTCTAATAATTTTTATATTTGGGTGAATAGTGAAAATTGCTAAATTTTCATTGAAAACTACTTTTTTAATCAAAATATTTTATAGTGTTCAATTAAAAATTTGGATGGTTTGGAAGTATAATTAGATTACGTTTTTATCATTTAATACAATTTTGGTCATTATAAGTACTTTCACATTAAAATTTGACATAAACACATGTCAATCTTTTGATAGTTTTTACTTTTTTTTTAAACCCATTTTTTTAGTTTTAACAACAGGAATTAATTTTAAATTAATAAATGAAACTTATATGTTTTTAATTTCATAAAATAGACTTCATTTTTGAATTCGGAATATCAAAATTAGCTTAGGGTGAATTTTTGGTATTTTTCTGAAAACTTTCAATTTTTTGATGAATAGTGAAAACACTAAGTTATTATTTAAAACCAACTTTTTATTTAAATAATTATTTATTTTATTTAAATTTATTTTAGGTCAAAATAGATAAAGAATAACTATATAATTTCAATGTAATTCATTGGATTCATTTTATAAAAAGTTTAGATATATATAAAAATTTTATTAAACTTTTTACCGTCTTTTACCCACCTTCTAGGAGCATTTGAAAATTTGCATAAAAATTTAATTTTACCTCTTATGTGAATTGAATTTAAAAAATCCAAGGTACATGGTTGATATCAGTATGTAAATTGTGGTTCAATAAGATAAAAATAATTTTTGGTGAATAGTAACTTTTGACTTTTATTTACCACGGTTAAAAGTAAATAGGGTAATTAAAGGTAAAAATGATATTTTTATTACACTAACGCATGTCCTAACTCTATTTTATAAGTTTAATTAGGCCAAAAAAAACCTTAGGAATAAAATATGACCCATTATATTCACTTGGATTAGATTAGAACATTTATTATTATTTAATTTAAAGAAGAGTTAAAAGTGTTAAATTCAAGTTTTCATAACTAAATCATTTTAATATAGGTTTATACATAAGATAAATTCGACTATAAATATTAATTATAAAGATAAATATATTTCCTACATAATGGTATTTTATTTAAAAAAAAATTAGACATTAAATAATTTAATTTATTTATGAAACAATGATGATGCAGTAATTATCTTATTAATGAAAGATTAAAATAATTGATATGATAAATGTCCAAATAAATGTAATTTGAGGCTTTTTATGAATTAAACTAATTATATAGGTCAATATGACATTTTACGGTTAATTAGATTGAAAATTTAGAATTTATAAGGTTGTTATGACTTTTAAAAAACCAAATACCAAATAGTGTCAAAATTGACATAAATTAATTTTTAAAACAAATACTATATTATTGGTTGATATAATATTCCTAAAAATATAATGTTTGGCCAAAAGGCTTAAATAATATTATATATGTCATTAATGAACCTCTTTAGGTTCTCTTGGATGTTTATAGTAAGTTTATTAACTGTATATTGTAAGAATACAAGAAGACACGGTAAAAGTTAAATTATTTAACTTAGAGTTAAATCTAAAAGATAAGGTTAAAATGGTAACCTAAACTTGTCTAAAACCTATTGTTTGAGAGGATTTAGACCCATCCCTGCTTTATATTCAAAATAAATCAATTTGGATCCATTATAAACCAAATATTATTATATTATAAAATAATATTTCAATCTTTTCCTAAGGTGCCCCTCACCCCTCTTATAAAAGGAAACTCCCCCTTCTCTCAAATTCACACCTTAAATGCCATTTATCTCGGAAAAACCCTACCCAAATATCCTATCAACTATAATACCTTAATCCTAGACGTCTTACTTTGGTTATAAAGCTAATCTAAGGATCCCTTTTGATCAAATCAAAAGGAATAACCCGAAGAAGAGGTAAATATTTCATCACCTCTTTCAAGTTCTTTTCTTCTTCCACTTCTTCATTACTTGTTGTTTCCATTGTAAAACAATAACTCTAGTATATTATATATACTGTGATGTTATTATAAATATGGTACAACCATATTCATTATTCTATCCATCATATGAATGACATGTCACCATACGTGCGTATGTACAGCTTACCGTCTCCACATCGTGGTGTAGTTGATATTCAATACATTATTATTTGTATGGGTATAATAATGATGTATAATTGATGTAAATAAAAAATATAAAATGTTAATGATTCTGTATATATGATATAACATCCAATTATATATGATTTTAATATCCAAATAATGATATTGTCGCTCGTGCGTACGTACGGATTACCGTCTCCACAAACGTGATGAGATTCATTCCTCATCGTAACCATTCAAAATTAATTTTCATTTGATGATTAAAAATAGTGTTTAATGACTTGAAATCATTATTTATATGAATAATAAACATCCCATCTATAACAAACCTGACTCATGTGACAAATAATATAAAATAAAACGAATCGGTTAACACCCGAAATGACGATAATACTAAAATATTATTAACAAAGCATTATTAGAAGATCATATATAATATCATAATTATGTATATGGTTCTTGTATAATTTAATAACAATGATTTAACTATTATACAGTAGGTTAATGTACCCTCGACCAAGTAAAAGTACAAGGTAAGGGTTAATTTTACAATCTCATTGTTATCTGAGGTTGTTTTTACAAAAGTATCTACTGGGACATATTTATTATCCATGTCCATGTTTCATGAAAGAGTTTTCAAAGGGAATATTTTAAGAGAATTTTTTACCAAAACATCATTTTAAATGTTTTAAATAATTATTCTTCAAAATCATTCTCATTAATGTTCATGTTTTCAAAATAGTTTTCAAGGATTTATTTATATGGACCTGAATGTTTTTAAAATGTTAATTTCTTTCGAAAGTTTCAAAGTAGTATGGGACAATTTGATTCAAAAATTTCTTTAAATTTCTTCCTTTCTAAATTGCGTGGCTTTTAATTGTTTTCATGAAAAAGGGATATTTCTCTCAAAGAGTTTTACAAATCATTTTCATTATGTCAACATCCTTTGATGAATTTTAAACTTGTTTGAAGTTGATTTATTATGATACAAATTTTACATGTTGTATCGAAGGTTTTGTGATATGTTTGACTATGGATGTTTTATTTTTATACCATTCATGTTTTATGGATAAATTATTGATATTTCTTATTCTAGTTTTAATAAAAATGTTTATGTAATGTTTAAACCTTTTCATATGAGGAATGCATTGGACTTAGTAAGTGACGGGTGGAGCCCGATATAGCTCCTCGATGCATCGGTAGGTATAATGAGACAAACGAGTGTCTTGGAACAAGGCCTTAAAAAAAATCTTATTTTTAGTCTTGGCATAAGGCTTTGAATATGTGGTTATGAAGTTTGGCATTATGCATTCTATTGTTATGAAAGTGGCTATTGATATTGCATGTAATTATTCGACTAGTAAAATATCCATGTGAATAAGTAAATGGAATTATTTTATTGTACATTTTCCATATTATGCTGAATTTTAAGTTTAAAAGGATTTTTTTTAGTTTTATACATTGCTTTAAACTTTTATGTTTATTTTTGAATGTTTCCACTAAATTATTTACCCTTATTGAGCATCTGAGCTCACCCCTTTCTTATGTTTTATTTTTCCAAGATCCCAAGAAGTGTTTTATATTTGAGATGCAGGGTTAAGCTAAGGGAACAATGGTATTATCAAAGTATTTTTTTATGTTTTATGTTAGAAAGTGTAATGTAATGTTCATGTATGTAATCTATTTTCCAAGACTACTAAACTGATCAGTCTTTCGGGACTTGATTCCTTGTAATCATGCCAATGTATTAAAATAATGTACCAACTCTGGGTAACTGGGGTCGGGGCATTACAGTTGGTATCAGAGGGAGGTTTAGCAATAACCTTGGAAACTAGATTTAGATAAAATTTGATAAGATCACATTACCCTATGATATAATTTGAGGATTAGTATAGAATAACTTCCTAGAATTTTTGTAATGTAGAAATTTTGTGAGTTTTCCAAGAAAATACATCCCTGTCTAGATACGAGTAGGTAGAGGTGGCTCTGGCACAGATGTACCTTGGGGTAAAACCCAAAAACACCGCTTTGAGCTAGACTCGAACGGGAACTGGTGCATGACAATAGGCCTTACTGCACTCTTGGTTACGAAACTCCCAGGGGATATGCTTAGGATAATTCTCATTTTCTTTACAAATCATTATGAAGGATTTATGAGTATATACCTCCTCAAAGAAAATATTTTTATGATGACGGTTTATATCCAGAAACAATTCAATTTACATTATGTATTTTACAAGTTTGGAATTATTCATTGCGATTCATAAACTAACCTAGTTTATGTAATTGTATAGAAATTGAGACCAGTATAAGGAATGATAACTCTAGAAATAGGTATGATCCAAAGACTAAGAAGGATCATATCATTCATTGTATTAATCCAACATTTATAAAGGAAATAGTCTCCCATGTATTCACAACATGTGAAGAAATAATATAATTTGTTAATAAGATAAGTAAATAATTCTCTACGTCCTATGTCTTTGAAGGGAATCAATAGAAGAAAAGTATGGTAGAGAGAAAGATGGATAAAGATAAGAGGGGAAAGAAGGATTTTCCCATATGTGATAAATGTGGAAAGAATCACCTTGGTAAATTCTTGAAGGGAGTGGGAGTTTTTTATAAGTGTGGAGAAAAACGACACCAACTACGTGATTTCAAGGGTAAAAAAAGGTTTCAAATGTAAAATTCTTCATCTACAAGGCGTTGGGACACTATGCGAATCAATTTCCCAGTCATTAGAGTATACTGCAAATGATGTTATTGGATAATAATCAAGTTATGATACTACCTCAAATAAATATAAATGACTAGTGTTCTTATGTTGTTATTATAGAATTATTTCATTTGAGTGTTTTATCAAAAATATACTGGTTATATGAATTATGGAGATAAATAAGGATTGTATTATAGTACTATTTTATTGAGGATTTGAGATTATATGGTTCTAAGAAAAGTGACTTAACAATAAGCTACACTTTTTAGAAAATACATGGTTTAAGGAAAGGTAATCCTTAATATGGTTCTGATAATGAGGTAGTGATTTTGGAATGAGAGATGATTGATTTGGATAAATTATATTTGATATTCTTGACTTCCTTAGAACTGATTAATAGTTTTTTATTTCATCATTGTTGGAATATTCAAATTTTTTGGATATAAGGAATATATCCAATATTATATCTAGAATAAGGGAGCATGAATGTAATCAATAAGGTTTTATGGTAATTCTGGGTGTTACCATGTTTTAAAAGAATACATGATGAAGGTGTTCACATGTTGTTACATAGCGAAAAGGATCTTCATTGTGTTTAACTTCATTATGAATTTTGGACTGTGAGTTTGGATAGACGTATTTTGGATAATTATAAAGGTTGGAATGGATTAAGTTTTAAATTGGATACAATTGTAAAGTTTATTTTTGGATTTCTATAAAAAGGACAACCAAGAGGTTAGGCGACAACCTGTGCTGTCCGGCAAGGCCGCATGACTTAAACCTGCAACTGAAGGGAGACAAGGGTGCATCACTTACCACTGGCCTACGTGATTTCTTGGTTTGTATAATGTATTTTTTTTAAATATTGTGACAAATGAATTATAAATTCATTATTTTTGGAACCCTATACGATTAGGATAAATATATATTTTTTTGAAATCTTTTGTAATGAAAGATGAATTTGTGGTAGGAATTAGTTGAAGGATGAAACTATACTTGTCAAGTATTTTTTTCTATTATTCTATGAATAAATTAATTCTTAAACTTTAGGTAAGGGGTCATAAAACCAAAGATGTGTTATCCCAATACCTTATATTTAACCGATGATATTTTAAATCATCATAGATTGATGGATTTGAGGCCCTCAATTTTACACTTGTCTGTGATTGATGACCTCAATCATTCCCTATAAATATTTACATTTTCCCTCAAATTATATGTCTATAATTTCCACCAATGTTATCCTATTCAAAAACCCTAATTTGGTGGTGACTTTTTCATTTCCGTTTCCCTCTTATTAAGACTGAATTTTATTAACCCAATTTCTAATGTGGGTCTTCCATAAAGGTATTTCTCTATTTTTTAACCATTTATTTTTGAATAACAATTTCAAATTGAGAGGATTCAATTTATTGAAGGAGGGTATAATGTAACACCCCAAGATTTCGTAGTATGTTTTTTATTCAATGTAATTCAATAGCTTGTGGTACATGCAACATCGAGTTTGAGCACACCGCAACATTACCAAACTAGCCATTCAAAAAGCGGTTATAAATATTACTAACTGAATTTTGAATCTCATATACTCTATATAATTTTAACATCTGTATTATGTGTTTCTTGGACATAATATAAGAACAAATTCATTTTTTTCAGATAAAAGAAGTATTTTTCAAAAAATTTAATTTTACCGCATTTTAATGGCGAACCCTTTTTAAATCCAATATTTGACACTTATATATTAAATTTGAAAAAATCAACTTGTTCTTTATAATCAGGACTTAAAATTTTAGTTTCAATAAATTTTTAGTGTTTTTTTGATAACTTTTATATTTGGGTGAATAGCGAAAATTACTAAATTTTAACTGAAAGAAAAATTAATCAAAATAATTTATAGTGTTCAATTATTCATTTTGATGGTTTGGAAGTATAATTAGATTATATTTTTATAATTTAATGCAATTTTGGTCATTATAAGTAACTTCACATTTAAATTTGACATAAACACATGTCAATCTTTTGATAGTTTTTACTTTTGTAGAAACGCGCTTTTTTTAGTTTTGACAACAAGAATTAATTTTAAGTTAAAAAATTAAAATTATATTTTTTGAATTTGGTAAAATATACTTCTTTTATGAATTTGGAATATCAAAATTAGCTGAGGTTGAATTTTTGGTATTTTTCTGAAAACTTTCAATTTTGATGAATAGTGAAAAACACTGAGTTATTATTTAAAACCAACTTTTTATTTAAATAATTATTTATTTTATTTAAATTTATTTTAGGTAAAAATAGATACATAATACCTATATAAGTTTAATTTAATTCATTGAAGTCATTTTATATTAAGTTTAGATATATAAAAATTTTATTGAACTTTTTACCGTCTTTTACCCACCTCTTAGGAGCATTTGAAAATTTGCATAAAACATAATTTACCACTTTAGTGAATTGAATTTCAAAAATATGAGATAAATGGTTGATATCAGTAATTAAAATTTGGTTTAGTAAGATAAAAATATTTTTTGGAGAATAGTAACTTTCGACTTTTATTTACCTCGGTTAAAAGTAAATAGGGTAATTAAAGGTAAAAATGATATTATTATTACCCTAAAACATGTCCTAATTCTATTGGTTAAGTTTAATTCAACCAAAAAAAACCTCAGTAATAAAATATGACCCTTTAGGTCTACTTGGACTATATTAGGACATTTATTATTATTTAATTTAAAGAAGAGTTAAAACTATTAAATTCAAGTTTCCATTACTAAAACATTTTAATATAGGGTAATAAATAATATAAATTAGACTATAAATATTCATTATAAAGATAAAAAATATTTCTTATATAATGGTATTTTATTTATAATTTTTAAATATTAAATAATTTAATTTATTAATGACAGAATGATGATGCAGTAATTACCTTATTAATGAAAAATTAAGATAATTGATATTATAAATATCCAAATAAATGTAATTTGAGACTTTTGATGAATTACACAAATTTTATAAGTTAATATGAAATTCTAGGGTAGATTAGATAAATTGTTATCAAATTGATAAGGTTGTTATGACTTTCACACAAAAAAATACCAAATAGTGTCAAATTTGACATAAATTAATTTTTAAAACAAATACTATATTATTGGTTGATATAATATTCATAAAAATATAAGTTTCAGTAAAAAGGATTAAATAATATTATATATGTAATTAATTAACCACATTAGGCTCTCTTGGTTGTTTATATTAAGTTTATTAACCATATAGATTAAGAATACAAGAAGACACAGTAAAAGTTAAATTATTTAACTTAGAGTTAAATATAAAAGATATGGTTAAAATGGTAACCTAAACTTGTATAAAACCTATTGGTTGAGAATATTTAGAACCATATCCACGTTATATTCTAAATAAATCAATTTTGATCCATTATAAACAGAATATTATTTTATTATAAAATAATATTTCAATCTTTTCCTAAGGTGCCCCTCACCCCTCTTATAAATGGGAACTCCCCCTTATCTCAAATTCACACATTTAAAGCCATTTGGATCGGCCAAACCCTACCCAAATATCCTATAAACTTTCATACCATCATCCTAGAGGCCTTAATTTGGTCAAAAATCTAACCTAAGGATCCCTTTTGATCAAATCAAAAGGAAGAACCCGAAGAAGAAGTAAATACTTCATCACCTCTTTCAAGTTTATTTCTTCTTCCACTTATTATTTCCTTGTTGTTTCCATTGTAAAACAATAAATCCACTATATTATATATAATATTATGTTATTTTAGATATGGTACAAATATATTCATTATTCTATCCATCCTATCAATGACATGTCACTATACGTGTGTACGTACGGCTTACCGTCTCCACGTCGTGGTGTAGTTGTTATTCAATACATTATTATTTGGATGGGTATAATAATGATGCATAATTGATTTAAATAATAAATATAAAATGTTAATGATTCTTTATATATGATATAAAATCCAATTATATACGATTTTATTATCAAAAAATGATATTTTCGCTTGTGCGTATGTACGGATTACCATCTCCACGAACGCGAAGAGATTCATTCCTCATCATAACCATTCAAGAATAATTTTCATTTGATGATTCAAAATAATGTTTAAATACTTGATATCATTCTGGATATGAATAATAAACATCCCATCCATAACAAACATGACTTACATAACAAAGAATATAAAGGAAAACGAATCAGTTAACACCCGAAACAACGATAATACTAAAATATTATTAAAAAAGCATTATTAGAAGATCATATATGATATCATAATTATTTATAAGTTTATTCTATAATTTAATAACAATGATTTAACTATTATACAAGAGGTTAACGTGCCCTCGATCAAGGAAAAGTACAATTTAAGGGTTAATTTCACAATCTCATTATTATCTAAGGTTGTTTTTACGTAAGTATCTACTGGGACATATTTATTATCCAGGTCCATGTTTCATTAAAGAGTTTTCAAAGGGATTATTTTAAGGGATTTTCTTACTAAAACATCATTTTAAATGTTTTAAATATTTATTCTTCTAAATCATTCTAATTAATTTCCATGTTTTCAAAATGGTTTTTAAGGATTTATTTATATGTACATTAATGTTTTTAAAATGTTAATTGCTTACAAAAGTTTCAAAGTATTATGGGACACTTTGATTCAAAAATTTCTTTAAATGTATTCCTTTCAAAATTTTGTGTCTTTTAAATGTTTTCATGAAAATGGGATATTTCTCTTAAAGATTTTTACAAATCATTTTCATCTATGTCAGCATCCTTTGATGGATTTTAAACTTGTTTGATGTTTATTTATGGTGATACAAATCTTCCATATTTTATTGAAGTTTTGTGATATGTTTGACTGTCGATGTGTTATTTTTATACCATTCATGGTTTATGGATAAAGTTTTAACATTTCTTATTCTATTTTTAATATGAATTTTTATGTTATGTCTAATCCTTTTCATATGAGGAATGCATTGGACTTAGTAAGTGACCGGTGGATCCCGCTATAGCTCCTCGATGCATTGGTAGGTCTCATGAGACAAACTAGTGTCTTGGAACAAGTCCTTGAAAAAATATTATTTGTATTCTTGGCACAGATCCTTGACTATGTGGTTTTAAAGTATGGCATTATGCATTCCATCATTATGAAAGTGGATATTGATATTGCATGTGATTATTCAACTAGTATAATATCCATGTGAATAAGTAAATGGCATTATTTTATTTAATCTTTTCCATATTATTCTCAAGTTTAAGTTTAAAAGGATTTTGTTTTAGTCTTATACATTTCCTTAAATGTTTATTCTTATTTATGAAAGTTTCCGCTAAATTATTTACCCTTACTAAGAATCTGAGATCACCCCTTTCTTATGTTTTATTTTCCCAGGATCCCAAGAAGTGTTTTATGTTTGAGATGCAGGGTTAATCTAAGGGAACAATTGAATTCTCAAAGGATTCCTTTTGTGTTTTATGTTACAAAGTTTAATGTAACGTTCATGTATGTAATATATTTTCCAAGACTGTTAAACTGGTAGATCGTTCAGGACTTGATTCCTTGTAATCATGCCAATGTAATAAAATAATGCACCAACTCTGGGTAACTGGGGTCAGGGTGTTACATTTGTGATCTAATTTTTAGGTGGGCGGGTCCATCTCTAGCCTATGTTAAGTGAATCATTGATTCAACCTATTTTGTTAAATGGTATTCTAAAAATTTTCATGATATTGTATTGATTTCTTTGTGTGTGTGAAATGTTTTTTTAAAGAAAAAATGGTTTTTACCTCATTTTTGTAAAATAAATATAATTTTCAGATCATTTTTAAATGGGGTTTCAAAGTAGGTTTTGAAGGTAAAAGGGTGTTTGAAACTATATTATGAAATGTGTAAGCCCTTTGAAATGATTTGATGTACTTCATATAGGATACTTGGGTACTTAGGTGGGAGGTATAGTATTGGGGCTCATCTTTTGATATTTATTGTATGGTTCACTTTCTAGGATGTTATTATATTACTATAACGAGATGCATTTGGATATAGGACTTAACTTGAAATTGAAAAAGGGTTCACTTTTTAGGGTGTTCCTCTATTCCCTAGACCTTGATGCATGGGTTCTAAGGGCTTGTAGTGCACACTAGTCATGAATGATATATGAGTGACCTAACTAAACTAACCATGATTTATCCCTGGATTTTTTATCCTATGTGTGTTTTACTTGTAATATTTTGACTTGATATTCCTATTTTTATTAAAAGGAAATGTTTTTATAGATTTTTGATTTGAAAATATGTTACCTATATTGGTTTTAGAACTATGGAAAAAGTGGAAATGTTTACCATGATTTTGATATAAAACTTTTTTACTGCTTATCATGCATGTTTTATAAATTAAGAATATGTAGTTGTTATATAAAGACTGGATATATAACACCTAGGTGGGATCATACTTAGTATGTTTAGCTCACACTATACATACCCCTTTGGTGGTGTGTAGACCTTGTATTGTCTTTTGATATAGGAAAGGGAAAGGTACCGCAGTGAGGTGGTGAGGTTTATTTCAGCTAGGTATGGGTAAATGGTGGTAAGACGGTGGAATTTTGTCTATATTATCATATTGAGTAGTTGGTTATTATTTTATTTGTCCTTTTTTGTTATAATTGTACATTTGGGTTGTCCAATTGTTTTTATTTGCACTGCTATTTTATTTAGTTATGGAATATATCTCTTTTAGTTTCCTTTATTGTATATTTCTTATCTATATATATATGTTGTGTGATTTATTTCAGGTTAGTTGAAATCATTACCAATGTTTTTTTGATGTCTAGGTGTTATTCTTCAAATAGTGGGGATCGAGAACTCCCTTCAGGTTTGTGGAAGGTCAGTTTAGCTTCCATTTTTTAGGGTAACCTAGGTCGGTTTGTTACATATATGCTCAATGGGATCATTATGATCATTTTTTATTCTCATTGGATGATTAGATCCCATAGTGACATTAACCAAATATGTTGGATAGAAATTCATGAATTCTTATGATAAATAACCTTTCACAATAAATCCTTTAGGATAATTCGTATTACTCACATAATATTTTAATATAGAAATCATTCTTTTTGTAGGACACATCTGGAAACTCAAAATAGGACCACTAAGAATAATTTTTATGGGAATATTCACAATAAAATGTGACATATATATATATAACGATAGATGAAAACATTCTCTAAGTAATAAAGAATGATTAGTACATCTTTTTGTAATTTATTAACAACACTTATTTTCAAACATTTAGCATAAAGGTCTTGAAAAAGGTGACATAACCTAATCACAGCAACCCTCTCATTATGTGATAGTAAATATAGAATGGAAATGGGAATCAACTCATGCAACTGGACATGGTAGTCATGAGTTTTAAGTGGATTTAGTTTCACATCATGTGTATTAACCCATTTTGAAATATTACCTGAATAACCATTTAGAACATTTAAACTTTCCAAATTTTGAATGAATTTTTTTCTCTACATTTATCATCAAAAAACAAGAAAAATGGTCTTTCCACTAATTCTTATAAATTAACTCAAGATTAAGTATTAGTTTAATACCCTAATTTATTACATAAAAAGTGATTTCAAATCTTCTTTTGTTTTTACCATTACATGTAAAATATTTTCATGTAACATTTCACACATATTTTTCTTGATATTAATTATTTTCAAGTGACATAATAAATTTGATGACCAATACAAATAATAAAATAATATGATTTTATTTCTCCAATTATTATTGGAATTTGAAAGAAAATTTCTTTGATTTCTAGAATTTTATTGTGTATTTACAACAACATAATTCAAGCCATCAAATTCTTTAAGCCTATAATCTCCCTATATTCATTGAGGTGTTTTGTCTTTCTCAATGACATTATCAAAGTTTCCCCAATTTTTCCTATATGTATGATCTATCGGTAGAAATATTTAATTCCCTATGAATCTAAAAGTTTTTCAAAACATTAATTTCCTAGAATGTGTATTTTTTATACAAAGATGGAAAAATAATTTCCCCTTTTTACTCCAATGAGACATCATTTCATATATATGGAAAATATTTTTTATCCATAATAAGTTTGTTCAAAATATAAAGTAATCCTTTTTAAATGCATTACACACACACACACATTGATGATCCAAATATCCTTCAACTCATATATTAATTGTTTCAAGTATATGTTAATATCATTTTTAGGACCATTAAGTCTAGATATTAATATAGTCACAATAGAATATGGATTCTTCACACACATCCATGATGAAAAGTTATAAATATGAATAAAAACAGTCCAAGTAATGTGTGTAGCATGCATATGGTGACATAGGTTGAAACCATCACATGATAATACCAATATAATATTTTGTGGGTCAGCTAAAAAATTTGGATATGGAGTATAAAGTTTCATCCATTATAACTAGTTTGAAGGATGCACTATTTCATCATTATCCTTTTTTCTTTCATCTTCATGCTATCTAATATTCCTTGTCATTTGTTTGACATAATTGTTTTTTTTAATTTAGTAATCAAATGAAAGTTCCATATCACCTTCTATGGTATGAGAGATTGATTTTTTTCTTTATTATTCTTCCATATTGATGTACAATTCTCTTTTCACTAACTTAACTCTACATTTTCCTTCTATAAAAAAACAATAATCTTTAGGGTACACATAAATCTTAGTAAATGAAAATCCAAATTTTTCAATCAACTTTGATTCTATGTAATCATTTCTCAGAATACATGTGTCATCAGGTAATTATTAAAAATGTAAGGATATATTCGATCACAATATTACTAAATCTATATAATGTTTCTCATGATATAATCACATTGAAAACTCAAGCTTGATCATTTTTCCGCATGCCTAGTATACTGGGATATTCACATCTTCCATCAGCTTTCTATCATGCTCAAAGTCATCATTTTGATCAATATATTACAAATTCATTCCAATATTAATTTCCTCCTACAATATTCTATATTAAGTTTTGGATTGAGAAACAAATGGAAACTAATCAGAAATCAAATTTTACAAACCAATCCTTTCAGCTGATTCAATTTTATTCTCTGTATAAACTTTTCCTTCATTATGTTACCACAAATGTTATTTTTTTAGAAACATTTTTATGTGATATATTAACTCTCTTCCTTGCACATTAACCATGATATTCTAATAATATCAAAACATGATCATCAAATCATCCCACCATCTGAGTCATTATTAAATGAAAAATCCAAAAAATATTACAACTCTTTCTAAAACTCATTGGTGATATGATCAAAATTTTACATCCAACTTCTATCCATTATAATATGAATAAAAATTTTTAGTTTCATTAAAGATTGTTAATAACAACATTAAAACTCATTAATGTTTGAGACAATTACTATACACACTCATGGATTTATTATTCTAATTATTGATGAATTCAAAAGTAGGAAACATTGATTACAAAATAATATAAACCTTAAAAAATAATATATAAAATGAATCAATGTGATGTGTTTTTTTCAGCAAGATAAAAAAATAATAATCAATAACATTATTATTAAAAAAAGAAAGAAAATATCATAAATGGAACATTAAAACATAATATTATAAATAGCATGGTTTTTAAAATAATTTTATAATTAATTTAAATTATTGAAAAAAATTTATTTAATTCAAAATGTTTTATTCATACTTTTATATTCACTTATTAATTTAGGTATACAAGACTAATAATAAATTTAATAAAAAAATACAATATAATTTCACCAATTTTTGTATGCTGACACAGCTCTTTGATTGTGTTGGATTTTATTTAAATGTGATTTTGGATTTATTATTGAGAATCTAATAAATGGTTCATTTTATACCATTTAGAGTATAAGGGAATGTAATAAGAAGAGAATAGTAAATTATTGAAATAAATCTATCACAATAATATTTTATGAGGATATTTTAATGTTCTCGCAATTTGTGTTTTATTTTCATAACATGAATAACTTATTTCATCTCATTCAATCCATTTATGTATACTTACTTTTAGTGATTTAATTTATGAATCTTATTTATATTTCAAACAAACATTTTTTAAAAATGAACTAATATAGACTCCTTATGTAAGTAATATTTTTTAATTCTTATACAATAAGATATTTAATTATAATATTCAATAATCTAATCAAATGAATCATTAAAAATAGTGTTTACAAATCCCTTTATATAAAGGGTAAACTCATAGGAAATAAAATTCAGGATTTTAATAAAGTGTGGTAAAACAAATAGCCAACCAAAATTCTATTGATATGGTATAAACTGCTATTACATTATGAAGTGTGACTAAAAGTTCTATAATAAATATTTAAATACTAAATAGTGATTACAGTTTTATCTAGTGATTATAGATTCAAATATATAATAATATGTAATGTCCCATATTTTTCTATGTATTATTTTTAAATATTATATGGAATTAATTTGAGACCAGGTGCTGAGATGGCGTGTAATTCCAAGGCCTAGAGTGGCCAGAATAAATGTTTTACATATATTAAAATATTAAAATAGCACGCATGTATGGTTTTCTTGAAAAAGTGGAATAACTTCTAAATGGGTCTCAAATCAGAAATCTAAGGGCATCATTGCATTCAAAGCAGGGACTTTACTCGAGTAGATCCCTAACACTGAACAGAGTGGGTCAGCTGTAAAAGTTAATTTTTGCAAATTTTAAAGGATAAAATAAATTAAGAATTTATTTTATTTTAAAATTTCACAGTGACACAATGATATTTATTTTAATTAGACTTTTAAGAATGGATCTAGGGTTAGTCTCATAACCCTAGAACTTTCTAGAGGATCTATAGAGAACCTAGATAATTCTCTCGATGGAAAATGATGATGTATCTTGGATCGGAGATCGATAGACTTCGTTCTTAACGAATCTCACAAACAGAGATAATACGGTGACCAAAACTCTTCAATAAATGATTCAACCCCGAGGTAGGGTGTTTTATTTTTCAATTCCTTCTTTCTCCATTCTTAAATTTAATGATGAATGCGGACCAACAAACGAATAGGTTAATATACAGTTTGATCATTCTTATGGGATGGTCTTTAACTGCAGGGATGTATGGGGTTTATTTATTGTTTGATTTGTTAATCATTCTTACGAGAATGGATCGAGACTGTAATGAAAAATGGTCAAGGTACGATCCTTGAGTTTTTTTCCTTATGCATATTTCTTCACCCCCATATGTTCTACGCATTCTTCGTTCTTTTTGGATCATGAACGGATGATATTTGCTCCCTTTTTTCTTGGCGCAACAATCCAAAATTGAAGATACATCATCGGGATGACCAAACAAAGGTGCGCAAGTGATGGCGATGGATGAATTAGAGCGACTTGGGAGATATTGTTCTTCGATCGATTTTCATGCGGGTGATCAGAATTAGATTTTGAAGCTGATTGAAGGCCTGAAACTCACTGATCCAATGTTATGATGATGAGATGACCTTGGATCTCTAGTTTTGAGGTGAATGTACCAACAGATTGAGCATTGTAGGATTGGATGAGGCGTGCGGAGTAAGAACAGTGGTTCTGGAATTTTGCGATCAACACGGTGTGTAGCCCGGGGTTACACTACGTGTGGCCCCCACTCAGTAGCAGATAGGGTTTTAGGAAGTAGTAAAGTGTCACACGCCATGTGTCCCCTATCACACGACATGTGGGACCTTCCCTGAGACTTGGAGTGTATCTTGGGAGGTACATATACATGGGGTAGAGTGCACGGTTTTCCTTCATGGCATGTACCCCACCACACGGCCATGCCCAGACTGGATACACGGGTTACCCCATGTACTGGTATATAGATAGGAAAACACATATTGACATTGTGTAATGGAACATGGCTAGAGTGCATAGGTAGTCCCTGAATGGAAGGACACGGTGTGTGACCCTTCTACACATTGTGTACTCGATTTTTACAAGACATGTTATAAAGACATGGGTCATTGTACACGGGTATTACCCAGAGTCAAGGAACATGGCGTGTTACCCTACTACACATCATGTATACCATTCTACATGTATTTAATCTCGTATACACTGTATCTTGGATAAGATTAATTAGATTTTGTGCCCTTGATTGTTTCCCTGAAGGTTGGTTGGTATCATTTCCTACTCATAGGAGTATAATCCCTTCAATAGGACTTTTTGGATAGAGTTTGGAATCCCCTATAAGAGGCCTGAAGTAGGATCCTCTATCCATTCTTGTTCCCTAAGTAGATTCTTGGTATCGGCACAACCAATCCTATCAGACATCGATCATCTACTTAGCAGGTGAATCCAGATGATTCGTGGTATCACCTCATATCCCTAATAGTGATACTCATCTATGTATTGTGGTCTTCTCCACTCATGGAGTGAGTTCTTAGAGAATGAGTGTATCATATTCTATCTTCAGATCTATCAGTGTATCGCTCTCATGACGGTTCCTGATGAACAGTACTTCTTGGGTGGACATCATCAGTGTTATCAGGCTTAGGAGTGTGTTTTCCTGAATGAGTGCTTTGTGGAATCTTCGGATTGAATCCCTAGTGATGGTATGAAGTAGTTGTGACTTAACTCTAGACTATGGGTCTGGGTTTGATTATATTTGTATATTCTTGTTATATGTGTTGTAGACATAAACTGTGTAGAGCTGACTATATCATCCTTTGTGCATTACTTTTTGGTTTTGGGGTGCCCTAATGAGTATTGTTATACTCACCCCTGCATGGGTTTTTCCTGCACATGTTATGTCTTGTACATATGAGTGACCTTTTGACAAAGTCCAAGGTGTACCAGGACCGGACAGAGCTTTGTGAGTTCATGTAGGCTAAGATGTTCCTATGGATTTGAGAAGTAGTCTCAGTACCTATTTTGTTTACAAGTTAGAGTTTGTATTTTGCAGACTCTTTCTTTTGGTGGGATTATATTCTAGCCTAGTTTACTTTATTGCACTTTACTTTCCTATCATACTCTACTGGTTGGGTTTAGTGGTATGCATGAATTTTTTACGTAGTGGTTTTTTTACATTTTAGCATTTATGGCTTCGAGATGTGTGTCTGTGTGTATAGGTACTTATCCAATGCGTCCAATGTTAGTGATATGCCTACTCAGTGCTAGTCACCATCCCCTGGCCTATTGGAGGTCGGCTTGGGGAGTCGCGGTATGGGACTCACTGGGACGGGTCGTGACAGAGTGGTATCAGAGCTGGTCAGTTCTACCTTAGGACCAGGAGTCTATGAGATTGGTTTGGAGAAACTTTGTTAAGTGTTTCAAGCTCGGCTTTTAGGCTAGGGACTCTAGTGTTGGTGCGAACGATTGACATATCCATACACTAGGACTCTAATAACCTACTTTTTGACTCGGTGCATGAGAATTCTGGTTGTTGGGAAATAATAATGGTACATACATCATATAGGAATGGGTTGTGACTTCTATGTCCTTCTTGAGTCATCTCTTTAGATATACCCATTGATTGTGGTGCATCTTGTTTTCATACAAGATTCCTCCACGACGCATACCATCTAGGATTCAGTAGCTCGATCATGAGGATGACCCCCTCAGTGATGAGGCTTCAATACAGGGGCCATCTCCCCAGACATTACCTTCATGTGTCATACCATCTATACCAGCACCAGTGGAGCAGCACGTGGTACCTACAGTACTAGAAGACGAGGAGAACAGGCTGAGCGCTCTACATGAGTTTCATAGATAGATACCCCTCATGCTCTAAGGAGATCCTGGCCCATAGGTGGCTAAGGACTGACTTAGGGTGGTGACCAGAGGTTTCCTTTTAATGAGGATACCAGTGGACCAGATGGTGATCCTGGTGGAAAGCCTTCCTTAGGGTTCTGTAGGGTGATGATGGAGTTTGACCATGTAGACTTGGGACAAGTTGACGCTTTCATTGAAAGAGTTTGAGTGTCTCTTTAGAGAAGATTTATCTCTAGTTACGATGAGATTAGTTCATATATAGGAGCTTCTTCAGCTCTAATAGGGTAGCTTGACAGTGGATGACTATTCATCGAGATTCATCAACCTCTCCAAGTACTCAATGGATATGGTTAGGGATCAATAATTCAGGGCTCAGACCTTTTAGTGAGGTCTATATTGGGACATACGACCTAGTGTTATACCTCTATGAATTATGACTTATAATGGAGTGCTCGAGAAAGCTTTGGTGATCAAGAGCTTTTTGGCTGAGCAGATTTAGCCAGTGATAGTCAGCAGTAGGTAGATAGGTGGAAAGACCTCGACAGTGGGGATCCAACCTCGGACATAGGGATCTAGAAATGGGAGACATTATAGGAGGTCCTGAGATAGGGGATTTATAGTTCAAGGCTCTCAAGATGGATCCAGTCAGCCTAAGGAGAGGTGATGCTACACATGCGAAGGAAGGGTACATCTTTCTAGAGATATCCCAACCCATCGAGCTACTAATAGGGAGATGATGGATGGACCGATAAGGCAGAGGTAACAAGTGGAGTAGGTATATATTCTAATCAGTGGATGTGGAAGAGGATCCAAGAGAGTTGTAGGAGGTGGAAGACGTTTTGATATACTACCACCACCACCCTCAGGAGGTCTATGCCAGGATCAGGGAGTTGGAGGATAGAGGTAGGGAAGCTATATGTGGTTGAGGCATACAACCCAAAGACTCTAGGGATGATTCTAGGTACGATTTATGTCTTCTCTACCTTTTTTGTTGTACTTATAGACATAGGTTCTAGTCATTCTTTTCTCACCACTTACCTTTAAATAGACCTTAATATTTTGGTAGAACCATTGACTCGAACCTTATGATTAGAGACACCAATAGAAGGAGACTTGATGGTCACACACTTGTTTTAACAGTGTGATATGACCCTTGGAGGTGAGAGTTTTAGTTGGAATCTCTTGGTGGTAGCATTGAGGCCTTACAACATCATTCTCGGTATGGATTAGCTATCTTCATTCCATGCCTATACTAACTATTTTACGCAAAAGGTGTGGTGTTTCCACAGTGATGGGATGAGGTTTTACTTTATTGATGAAAGGGAATCTCAGGAAGCACAAATTGGACTCTTTCATAGGAGGGTGAAACTGATCACCCATGAGTTGGATAGCCTTATCCTTAGAGCAATAGATGTTATGAGCTTCTAGTTCCAAAAAGTTGTGGAAGAGTATGAGGACATATTTATAGAAGATGTTCTAGGATTACCTCTTTATTAGGAGATTGAATTATTCATCTATTTACACCCTGATAAGGTGTCGATTTTAGCACCAATATATTGTATGGCTCCCACAAAGTTTCATGAGTTGAGGGTGCAGTTGGAGGACATGTAGAGGAAGGGCTTTGTGAGACCCAGTGTTTCACCCTGGGCGTCCCCAATTTTATTTTTGAAAAAGTTATATGAGAGATTGAGGTTGTGTGTGGACTATCAGTTCGTGAACCAGGTGACTATAAAGAACAAGTATCCACTATTGAGGATCGATGAACTCTTCGATTAGTTGATTGGTGCGTGATGGTTCTCAAAGGTTGACCTTTGATTAGGATATTATAAGTTGTGAGTACAGGATGAGGATATATTGAAGACAACTTTTAGATGATTCTACGGTCACTATGTGTACTTGGTGATGCCCTTTAGCATGATGAATTCCTCAAAAAATTTCATGGGACTCATGAACTATATCTTCCAACATTACTTAGACCAATTCATGGTAATCTTCATCAATGACATCCTTGTGCACTTGGTGTCTGAGGAGGAGCATGTGAGACACCTTCAGATGGTTCTGGACGTCCTTCGAGAGCACCATCTTTATGGGAAACTCTTAATGTTCTAGTTCTCGATTCAGGTGTTCCACTTTCTAGGACATATTATTTTGGTGGATGGAGTGGCTATGGACCTTACCAAGGTTAAGTTCGTGTTAGCATGGGTTCCACATAGGAGCATGATGGAGGTACGGAGCTTCCTTGGGATAATAGGCTGTTACTGGAGCTTCATACCTGATTTCTCAAGTATATCATCACCTATGAAAACTTTGACATGAAAGGTTCAGCCTTTCATATGGACAAAGAAGTTTCATCAAGCTTTTCAGTAGTTGAGGTGGATTTTTACGAGTGCTCTGATCTTGAGATTATTGAAGGAGGGTGTTAAGTATGTAGTGTTCAGCAATGCATCAAGGATCAGATTTGGTTATGTCTTGATGTAGAGTCAAGCGGTGATTGCATATGGTTCATGCTAGCTGATACCACATGAGGAGAACTACGCAACCTATGATATTAAGTTATCAGTAGTAGTCTTTTCATTGAATATGTGGTGACTTATCATATACTCCAACCATAAGAGTCTCAAGTATATATTCTCTAATAAGGACCTGGGCTTGAGATAGAAAATATGGCTGCAGTTATTTCAGTATTATGACTTTGAGATTGTCTGTACTCCTCATAAGGTTAACATGGTGGTGGATGATCTCTGTAGGAAATCTAGTTTGCAGTTATTGAACGAGGAGTCAAAGCAGTTGGCCTTATTATAGTTATCTCTCATGGATGGAGATGATGCATCTTACCTCTAGTCAATCGTTATCACCCATCCACTCTTACAGTGAGTCAGGGAGGCACAACTTTGGGATACCGACTATGAAACCTTACGTGCTCATATATCCATAAGGCATGCTCTTGATGGATATCCATGAGGTGGGCAGCATGTTGTCTTTTTCAGAGGACGCATAGTAGTACCAATGGAGTTAAGGGAGGAGGCCTTGAGGGATTTTCATAAATCTCTTTTGGCATTATATCTAGGTGTGATGAAGATGTACTTGGACCTCCGACATTAGTTCTAGCGGTCTGGAATAAAGAAGGGAGTTGTAGAGTTTGTTTCTTGATGCCTCACTTGTCAACAAGTGAAGGCTGAGTAGTAGGTTCCAACAGGTTTAACTCAACCCCTAGAGGTTATAGAATGAAAGTGGGATGGGATATCGATGGACTTCATGATGGTTTTACCATGTATGTCTAGGAGATAGGATTCCATCTGGATGTTTGTTGACTGACTCACCAAGTTGGCCCACTTTCTAGATATCTTATAGCAGAGTTCAGTAGAGAGTTTAGGACGCCTCTACATTCAGGAGATAGTACTACTCCATGGAGTCCTATTGATGATAGTTTTTGATCATGATGATAATTTTACATCCCAGTTGTGAAAGGGATTATAGGAGGTTTTTGGGACTTAATTACACCTGAGCATAGTATTTCACCCACAGACAGATGTCTAGACAGAGTAGACCATTCAAGTCCTAGAGGACATGTTGTGATCTTTCATGTTAGAGTTCGACCATAATTGGGAGTATCACCTAACTCTGGTGGAGTTTTCATACAATAATAGCTATAATTACACCATGGGTATGGCACCAGTTGAGGCTTTGTACAAATGACCATGTCTGTCACCACTTTGTTGTACTGACCCTGGAGAGTCAACACACATGGGGCCGAAGTTGGTGTGAGCTACTACCGAGAAGTTGCAGATCATTTAGGAGCAGATGAATACTACACAGAGCCATCATAAATCTTATGCTAATAGATGGTGGAGACCTTTGGAGTTTGATGAAGGAGACCATATCTTTCTTTAGGTCTCACCTCAATGAGAGTTACGAAGATTTGGTCGGGTCAACAAGTTATCTCTGAGGTTTATTAGGCCTTTTCAGATACTATGTTGAGTTGGTGAGGTGTCATATCACTTAGCTCTACCCCTGTAGTTGGACCAGGTACACGATTTCTTCCATGTGTCACAATTGAGAAGGTATGTTCATGACCCATTGCACACCATCTATTGGGGAAAGCTATACATTGATGATGGAGAGACCTTTGAAGAGTACCTAGTAGAGATCGAGGATCAATATAAGAGGATACTATATAGGTGAGATATTCCCTTGGTACATGTTCGATGACAACATGAGAATCTCCAGGAGATTGCATGGGAGCGGGAGGCTTAGATTCATATGTAGTACCCATATCTTTTTGTATAGCCTTTATTTTTGGATTTTTTGGGATGTAAATCCCCAATGTGGGGAGAATTTAATGTCCCATATTTTTTTGTATTTTTTTAAAATATTATATGCAATTAATTCAAGACCAGGCGCTAAGACAACATGGAATTTTGAGGCCCAGTGTGCCTAGAATAAATGTTTGAAATATATTAAAATAGCATGTGTGAATATTTTTCTTGAAAAAGTGGAATAACTTATAGACGGGTACCTGGATCAGAAATATGAGGGCACTGTTGCATTTAGAGCAACAAATTTACCCTATGTGAGTTCTAACATCGCCCAGTGTGGGTCAGCTGCAAAAGTTAATTTTTGGATGTTTTAAAGGACAAAATAAATTAAGAATTTATTTTATTTTAACATTTCACATTGACATAGTGACATTTCATTTAACTATCCTTTTAAGTAGGTATCTAAGGTTAGTCTTATAACCCTGGAACTTCCTGGGGGCTCTGGAGAGAATATGGAGAATTCTCTCGATGGAAAACAATGATAGATCTTGGATCGAAGATCGACAGTCATCGTTCTTGTGAATCTCTCCAACAATGACGATGTGGTGATCAAAACTCTTTATTGAATGATCCAAACCTAAGGTAGGGTGTTTTATTTTTCAATTCATGCATTCCCCATTCTTAGATTTAATGATGAATGCAAACCAACCAATGAACAGGTTGATCTGTGGTTCGATCATTCTTGCAGGATGGGATTTAACTATGGGATGTATGGGGTTGATTTATTGTTTGATTTGTTGATCATTATTACGGGGATGAATTAAGACCAAAACAAACAATAGTCTAGGTATTTTTCTCAATTTAGTTTCCTTGTGTGTATTTCTTCTCCCCTATATGTTCTATGCATTCTTCATTCTTCATAGATTATGAACGGATGATCATTGCACCCTCATTTCTTGGCACAATGATCCAAACCTGAAGATATAGGATGACCTAATAGAGGTGTGATAATGATGGAAATGGACATATTAGAGTTATTCATGAGATATCATTCTTCAAACAATTTTCATGCGGGTGATCATAATCAGATTTTGGAGCCGATAAACGGCCCCAAACTCACTGATTATGTTCTATGATGATGATATGACCTTGGATATATTGTTTTGAGGTGAAAGGACCAACAGATTGAGCACTGTAGGATCGTATGATGCATGCGGAGGAAGAACAATAGTTTTGGAATTTTGCGATCAACACAGTGTGTAACCCGGGGTTACATAGAGTGTGGCCCCCACTTAATGGTGGTTAGGGTTTTGGGTGGTAGTAAAGTGTCACATAGCATGTTAACCCTATCACACAGTGTGTGGGACCTTCCCCAAGACTCAGTGTGTATATCGAGAGGTACGTGGACATGGGGTGGAGTACACGGTTTGCCTACATGGCGTGTACCCCACCACATGGTCAATCCCAGATAGGATACACGGGTTACCCCATGTACTGGTATATGGGAAAGTGGACACGGGTTGACACCGTGTACTGGAACATAGTCATAATACATGGGTAGACCCTAGATGAATGGACATAGCATGTGACCCTTCTTCACATTGTGTACTCTCTTTTTAAACGACATGTTCTAAATACATGGGCCATTGTACATGGTTAATACCCAAGGTCAAGGAACATAGCATGTGACCCTACTACACACCTTGTATACCTTTCTACATGGATTTAATCTCTTGTACATCATATATTTTACAAGATTCATTAGGGTTAATTCCCTTGATCATTTCCCTGAAGGTTGGTGGGTATCATTTCCTACTCATAGGAGTATGATCCCTTCAATAGGACTTTTTAGATAGAGTCTGGAATCCCCTCCAAGAGGCCCGAAGCAGGATCCTCTATCCATTCTTATTCCCTGAGTAGAGTCTTGGTATCGGCACAACCAATCCTACCATATGTCAATCCTCTACTTTGTTGGTGAATTCTGATGAGTGGTGGTATCACCCCATGGCCTTGGAAGTGATTCTCATATGTGTATCATGATATTACCCATTCGTGGAGTGAGTTCTCCTGGAATGAGTGTATCATATTCTCTCTTTAGATCTATCGGTGTATCTCTCTCATGATGGTTCCTAATGAATAGTACTTCTCAGGCAGACGTCATCAATGCTATCAGGATCAGGAGTGTGTTCTACCAGATGACTGATTTTTAGAATCTTTAGACTAAATCACTAATGATAGTACGTAGTAGTTGTGACTTACCTATAGACTACGGGTCTTGGTTTAAGTATATCTGGATATTCTTGTTATATGTGTTGTAGACATATATTATGTAGATCTGATTGTATCTTCTTTTGTGTATTGTTTTTTGGTTTCAGGGTTTCTTAATGAGTATTGTTATACTCACCCCTATATGGAATTTTCTCACATGTTTCATTTCTTATGCAGATGAGAAAACTTTTTATGGAGTCTTGGGAGTAGGACAAAACATATCTTTGTGAGTTCAGGTAGTCTGAGGTGTTCCTATGGCTTTGAGCAGGAGTCCCAATAGTTATTTTTTATAGGTTTGACTTTTTAGTTTATAGACTCTATCTTTTGGTAGGCTTGTATTCTGGGCTAGTTTACTTTACTGCACTTTACTTTCCTAACGTGCTTTTTTGGTTGGGTTTAGTGGTACGTATGAATTATGTTCCTTACTGGTTTTTCTTACATTTCAACATTAGTGGCTTGGAGATGTGTGTGTGTGTGTGTACATGTACTTAGGCAATGCCTACCATGTTAGTGATATGCCTACTTGGTGCTAGTCACCATCCACTGGCCTATTGGAGGTGGGCTTGGGGATTCACGAAATAGAACCCACTAGGACATGTTGTAACATAATATACACCAACCTTTACATTGGAATTAAAATATACCAAATCAACAATATTGTTGAAATAAATTGAATAAAATTTAGTAACTTATATAAAACAGATCATTTTAATGGAATGAAAACTTTAAAAATACATATTATATTTTATAATGAATAAATATAAACAATTCATATGAAATATTTATTATTTAAATTTAATCTCTAATTAATGATGTTAAACAAGTCCATTACATGGAATCTGGAAACCTATTTTCAAACCATGTAATAAAACACAAACCACAATGTTAGAACATGGTCATATGATTTACAAACCATGATCTATAAGTAGTCTATGGAATTAAACTAGAAATACATTTTCTAAACCATGTCATTAAAATCAAAGTGGGACATGAAAAACAATTCCACTGTGATTCTTTTTACCACTAATTCAATGTAACTGAAACTAAAAAATAGTATTAAATAATGGAATTTCATTTTAACATTTCAATCAAACTTAAACCATATCATGAAAAAAAATATAATTTAATTAATTTATGGTTTTTTCAACTTTCACTTAATTATACCACTTATTATTTACATGTGAGATATAGTACCGTTAAAATATTTTTGTGGGTATCAAATGGAATGAAATAAAAGAAACCAAAAAAATATTTCAACTAAGTGAAGAAATTGGTGAATTTTTTTTAAAAAATATTGATTTATTGAAATGGTTTAGGTTGCCTCGCTCAACCTAAAATTTCAAGTTAACTGGATACGGGAAGAATTTTGGGGTCATGATGGGATGGACTTCTAAAACCCCATGGACCATGGAAGACATGCTTGTTGAAAAAATAATTTAAGGATAATCCAATGTATATAATAATTAAGAGAGGTGATCTAATAGATATTAAAAAAGTAGATGAGGCTTTAATGAAATCTAGGATGATGGATCATGTGTGAGAAATCACAAAATATAGAGAAATTATATGCTTGGACAAGATAAATTGTAGAAAAATAGAGCACTACAACTATCAGCTAATATAAATTGAGGAAGAAGGGAGAAACCCTAAGCTCGACCGAGAGAGATGATAGAAGAAGGAAACAATGTTACAATCAGCTGAGAGAAATCAGGGAATAATGGAGTTAGGGCTTGGACGAATGGGGTGGGTGGACCTTTTTTCTTGATGAATGTCACTGGAACCTATTTCCATGGGCAATAAAACCCATTGAAATAGCTTTAATATAGCCACAAGCTAGTATGACCAAGGATATAATCTTCCATTGATATGACCTATAGCCATATGTCAGTATGATCATGGAAATTTTCAATGAACTTCATGCCTTATATCCATGAGCATACATGACCATTGTAATAAGATTCTACAACTATTCATATAGCCACAGATAGTGGCTATATGTAATTATATCCACTGACATTTTAGATTATGGATATAGTTATATGGATATTGGTTTCATTTATAGTAGTGTATCATGGATGTAACATCCCTTCCCAACCCATTATCTTGGGATAGGTTGTAGTTCTTACTAACCTCAGGTGATTTCCTAAAGACACTAAAGGTTGGCAATAAATTCCAAGGGCTTAAGTGAACATTAGGGGGTGATTTTACCTTTTTAAAATAAACACAACCATACATAGAAAAACTGAAATGATTAAACCATAATATGATGCATGAATTTTAAATAATATAAATCCAAAGACAAACCAATAAACAACAATATCAAAGTACCAATGAAAAAGGTATAATAAAACAACTCAAGAAAACCAAAAGATAGCCCTATGAAGCAGCACTGATGTGGAATTACTTCAATTACTCCAAGAATGAAACTCTAAGATTAAAACATCCCAAGGAAGTAGAATCATGATGTTCCACTAGTGAAATATGATACCTTTCCTTTACCAATTTCATATAGATCAACATCTACATACATACCAAAGTGCATATTCAAGGGGTGAGTAAACATACCCAGTAGGAAATAGACTAAAAGATTTCAACACATGCCACTAGGATAAGAACATGTTAACTCACAGTTTAAAAACATATTTTAAACAAAGAGATGAATATCAAAGCAGTTTATTAATTTAAAATATTTTAAATTAAAATCATAAAAAATTTATCAATTCATCATTTATCATTTCATTCCACTTGGCATACCCATTTTGTGTTTCCCACTCACTCTCATGCACACACATGCATGAACCAAACCTCCCTATATTCATGAGTGGTGGGTTATTTTTCACTAAGCTATTGCTTGGTGAACCTATTTGATCGTGGAACTTCTGAACAAGATTTATCCCATGTTTTATTATTTGACTATGGAACTTATGACCATGATTCATCCTACATGCACATGAACATATGCCAGACATGTATTCCAAATTCTCATACTAAACTATTCCATATAAATCAATTCTTTTCTTTAAAATTTATCATTGAACATCTTGATTTTGTTAAAACAAAATTTTAATTTAAAACCATAAATTGAGTTGTTTTCCAAAAGCCATTAAAATTATGAAGTTTCTCACATCATAAACCAAAAGGGTTTTCCTTTGAGAAACCATCCAATATTTCCTATATAAATCCAAACAAAACATTTAATAAAACAAATACTTAAAGTTCTAGAATAAGTGGGAGTAAATACCTAGAAATTCCAAATAATTTTCTTTAATTATTTTGGATAATTACGAGTCTGCGAAAATTGACGGCACGTGATTCTAAGGCCCAATGTGCCTGGAACGGATTTGTGAACTTTTTTAGAGGTACGTTCAGTAAACGTGAAAACGGAGATTTCTATATTTTGAACTGGTGCTCAGAATTGAAATCTAAGGGCATCGTTCAATCTGAAACACCGGGATTCACTTAATGGAGGCTTAAATTTGACCATAGTAGGTCAAGAGAAAAAGTTAGTCTTTTAGGCTTATTGAAGATTAATAAAATAACATAATAATGTTATTTTATTTTTCCTACCTCTTGTTGAGAGACGGTGGTGGGACCAATGGGTTGTCAATCCATATAATGGATTGACCCTTCTGTTTTGTAACCTCTCCATTGAGAGCTAAGTGGTTCATTAATTAAAACTAGTTAATGAACCTCATTAATTCTTATGATTCCTTAACCTCCCTTCCCCTCTATTTAATTGATGCTTGGGTATGGTTTTTGACACAGAAGGGAGGAATCTCTGATGAAGTGTCATGGCATCTTCCACCAATGAAGAACAAAGACTTGGACGGAAACGTCAAAGAAATCAAACTGCAAGAAACGAACGTTGATGACTTCATCAAGCGTGGATTCTTCTTCAACAACCGCAACGTCTCTTTCGATATCGAGGTAGGGTTTTTTATATTTAAATTCATGAGATTTTTTTTTCATTCTTGAAGCATGAAGAATCATGGAAGTGTTGAATGGGGTTTAACATTATTTTTACATGATGTATTAATTACTCCCTCTTGTTATAATGCTAATGTAAAGGGCATGGGCCAAACAAGAAAGGCTCAGACCCTCCACTACTTTGGTATTTGTCTCATTCTTCAAGGAAAAATTTCCAACTTGGTGAAAATTCGAAACCGGGAGCCACGCAATGATGGCATCAACCCGAGAGGCCCATAGGCACGTTTGGAAGGGAAAACGGACCACTAGGGCTCACTTGGTGGCCTGTGGAATATTTGTCGGCACAGCACCAGCACCGGTGGGAAATGGCGGCAACAGGCATCGATCAGTCATGGTTCCAGTGGGCGGAACACCACTACATGTCATAGAGGGCATCCACGACATCTAGTCACGACGGTAGTAGGGTGGCCGGCACTCGGTTAGATGCATTGGTGGAAGGCGGTGCATCGTTGTGTGCCGCAGGGAGGAGGTCGTGGCTTCGAAGACACAACGGAGGAGAAGGGGACCCATTCCCCACAAGTCCCACTATCAAGGAGGCAGTTCCACGTGGTGCTGTCAGGGAGAAGACACCATGTGGTGCTGCCATTTTAGAAACCGAATGGCTTTTCAGTTGTTCGGGAAGAGGGAACGACCCCCCTCTGTGCGGGTTACTAGACTGGCGGACCGCGCCAGCTAAGGCGAGCTGGGCCGGTCTATGGACCAGCCCACTCAGGTCGACCCATCCAGTTTGGTCCTGGTTGGGTCGGACTCGATCTAGGTCGGGTCGACCCAGTTGGGTCGAGTTGGACCCAGACCTATTTCGGCCCAGATACACTAAAAAGGTCGTATCTCGCAAACCAAACATTCGTTTGATGAACTGTCTATAGTGATGGAATCCTTGGAACAAGATGGTCCTTTTGAGATACTCCACTTGAGTTTTGAAGAAGGTTGGAGTTTGTCTGGGTTGGATCATACTCAAATCCAACCGAGCCCTCATCACTAAAATGCCTATAATTTACAGACCAGGCATCTGATTGACATGCCATATATTGCACTGGAACCTTTATAACATGATGGATCATCGGGTTACTTATTTGTGGGACTTCATGTTGGTTGAAATATAACTGAAGTCTTGAGGAGCGGTTTCTCTTAGAATCAAGCATTCTTTGTGCAGGAATCTAGTGGCTGATTGTGAGGTGGAGATTGGAGGTAGATCTTGGGGAGGTTAGTACCTAGAGATCTTGTGTGGGTCAGCACTGAGCGATCCTGTGTGGGTCATCACCTAACAATCACGTGTGGGTCAGTACTAAGCGATCTTGTGTGGGTCATCACCTAGAGATCATGTGTGGGTCAACACCGATTCTGTGTGGGCCAGATCCTATGTGTGTTAGCACTCAGTGATCCTGTATGGGTTAGCACATACTGATCCTGTGCAGGTCAGATCCAATGTGGGTCAGTCTTCAGTGATCCTATGTAGTTCAATGCATACTGATCTTGTGTGGTTCATATCCTATATGGGTCATTGGGGGTTAGTACATATCGATCCTGGGTAGGTCGGATCCTATGTGGGTTAGCGGGGGTTAGTTCATATCGATCCTGTGTGGGTCAGATCCGGTGTAGGTCAGCGGGGGGTTAGTACCTACCGATCCTGTGTGGCTCTACAGTAGTGCCTCTTTACAAAACAATATGATCTAGCTTTACGACTAATCATCTTTACTTATGTACTTATGTTATACCTAGTTTGATCTGAGTCTTTTTCTTTGTGATTTATGATTGAGTTCATGATTTTTGGTTTTTCCTTTGTGGAATTTTGAGAGACCTTCGGGGGTCTTGGGGTCCCTACTAGGTATTGTTATACTCACCCCTACACGGGATGCGCATGCACCTTGTTGTGTCTTGTGTAGTCGACGATCAGTTTGGCTGAGACTTTAGGATCCCAGACCAGGCGGTACATGGAGGTGACTGGTTGACGTGGACAGATGTGGAGACAAGATGCACCTACCCTTCAGGTAGGATCCATGGAGGACGATCTTAGGAGATATTTTCTATTTTCTATTGTATTGTATCTTTCAGTTGGGATTGTATTCCATATCCCTTTACTTTTAGTACACACTTTTACTACTTTAGTTTTACTTCGTGGTTGCATCTTGTTGTGTTCTTGGAATCTGTGTTCATATAGGTTTAAAGTAAATGCCTTCCTGTTTTAGGGATACTCCTTTCTGGTGCTATTATTCAACCCCTGGCCTATGAAATGTGGGCTTGGTGTAGTCATGGCATGGGACCCAGGGGATGGGTTGTGAAAAAATGGTATCGGTGGATTCGGTTATACTGAAGAACTAGGACTCTGATCTTTCCAATGGAGCAATAGTGTAAAGTGTTTTGAGTGTGTTTTTCAGTTTGGGGAGTCCAATGTTGGTGCGGTGGCCAACGTATCCAGACACCAGGACCCTGAATTCTGATTTTCGACTCGGTTCATGAAAACACTGATTGCATGTGTTTTGGAAATGTTATAATTTTTATCTCTTTAAGTTAGCTCACCGAGTATAACTTATTAACTGTGACGCACTTGTTTTTTTTCAGGATGCCTCCACATAGACAACCATTCAGGATTCCAGATAGATTTCACTATGATGACCCACCGAGTGATGAAGCTTCGATGTAGGGCCCTCTTACAATGATAGAACCTTCGGGTGGTGCACCAGTAGCACCACAACCCATTGGTAAGTAGTTTCCACTAGCCCCACTAGTGCACGGTGCATGTCGACAAAGTGTGTTTCACGAGTTCCAATGGCAGAGGCCTTTGAGGATTCTAGGAAAGATAGATCCTCAGGCAGCTGAGGACTAGATGGAGGTTGTGGCATGGATTTTTCGCCTAGTTGGGACACCAGCAGATCAGATGGTGATCCTAGCTACTAGCCTTTTCTAGGGAACAAAAGGGAGATTGTGGAGCCTGACGCTCCAGTTACATGACTAGGTGACCCTCTCTTAAATGTACTTCGAGAGACTCTTCAGGGCAGAGTTCTTTCCAGTGACACAATGCTCTGTGCATATTCAGGAGCTACTGCACTTACAGAAGGGTAGCCTGACAGTAGCCCAGTACTCAATGAGATTCACTAACCTCTCACATTACTCCACCAACATGGTATGAGGACCTTTCTTTAGGGCTCAGACCTTTAATCAGGGTCTCCTATGGGAGATCGGAGTGTCGATGATATCGCTCAATATCCTGACGTAGTCTGGAGTGCTCAAGCGATCATTATTGGTGGAAAGATTCTTACCTGAGTAGGCATTGAAGGTGAGAGCCACCACCAGAGGACAAGTAGCCAAGTCATCTATATCAGGCAGTAGGTAGATGATGTGGAGGTCCAAACGGGCTAGACCTTCTGGAGGACAACCCCATGATGTAGGGTCAGAGGTGTGGAGATCATGAGGTAGAGCAGGCCAGCAAAGGGGAAAATTCTGCTTCTCATGCGGTGGGAAGGGTCACATGGCTCGCGACTACCAGACCCACCATACTGATGATCAGCAGACGATTGAGGGACCAAAACGGTAGAGGCATAGATTCGATCGAGGAGGTCTGCAGGGCGGCGGATGTGGCAGGAGAGAAGGTCGTGTAGTAGGCGGTGAGGGGCAATTTGAGGTTCTACTGTCACCACCTCCAGGTGGTCCACCCTGACCTCAAGGAACTGGCGGATAGGGATAAGCTCATCTTCAAGCAGTTGAGGCCTATGAACACAGTTCTCTAGAGATGATTTGAGATACAATCTCTATCTACTCCACCCTAGTTATACAACTTATAGACATAGGTTCCAGTCACTCATTCATTACCACGACCCTCGTTCGGAGGTTGGAGATTTTGGTAGTTCCATTGGCTCGATCCTTACAATTAGATACTCTTATGGGAGAGGATTCAACAATTACGCACTAGTGACAGCAGTGTGAGATTACTCTAGGAGGTGAGAGATTTGGATGGGATCTCCTAGTAGCAACGTCAAGGCCTTACGATGTCATCTTGGGTATAGACTGTCTATCCACATTCCATTCTCAGATTGAATATTTTAGGTGCAAAGTGAAGTGTTTTCATGATAATGGGACCATATTTTCCTTCACCGTAGAGAAGGGAACCTTTAAATCATAGGATGGACTTCCTTGGAGGAGGGTACAACCGATCAAACATCAGTTGGATAGCCTTACCCTCTGAGTAGTTTATGTGAAGAGTCCAAGTTATCCTGTAGTGGTGGACCAGTGTACTGATGTCTTTTCTGATGATGTTTCGGGACTACCTCCTTGCAGAGATGTAAACTTCTACATCGACCTGTACTCTGGGACGGAACCGATATCTACACCAGTATATCGGATGGTTCCCGCAGATCTTTGTGAGTTACGAGTACAGTTGGAGGACTTATAGAGGAAGGGGTTCATAAGGCCCAATGTTTCTCTATGGGTATCCCTGATTTTTTTTTCTCCAAGAAGGCAGATGAGAGTATAAGGCTTTGCATGGACTATTGGCACCTGAACCAGGTGACCGTGAAGAACAAGTATACACTCCCGAGGATTGATGATATCTTCGACCAGCTGAAGTGAGCACAGTGGTTTTCAAAGATAGACCGCAGATTAGGCTATCATTAGCTCAGGGTACGAGACAAGGACGTACCAAAGACAGCCTTCAGATGTTGGTATGGCCATTATGAGTTCTTGGTGATGCCCTTTGGTGTAACCAATACTCTGGTAGTGTTCATGGGACTCATGAACAGGATATTCCGGGCTTACCTCAATCACTTCATGGTAGTCTTCATTAATGATATCTTGATATACTCAGCATCTGAGGAAGAGCATGCCATGCACCTAATAATAGTTCTGGATACACTCCGAGAGCACCAGCTATATGGAAAGCTCTCGAAGTTACAGTTCTGGATATGGGAAGTCCACTTCCTGGAGTACGTTGTCTCGGAGGCTGTAGTTGTAGTGGATTTGGCAAAGATAAAGGTGGTGCTTTCTTGAGAGCCACCCAGGACTATGACCGAGGTGAGGAGTTTCTTGGGATTGTTTGGGTACTACCAGAGATTCGTACTCAACCTTTCCATATTTACAACACCCTTTTCAACTTTGACAAAGAAGGGAAAACCTTCCGTGTGGACGGAGAGATTCTAGAAGAGTTTTCAGGATCTGAGGAAGAGACTGATGAGTGCCCCATCTTGAGGCTACCAGAAGAGGGAATTGGGTATATAGTTTACTGCGACACATCAAGTATCAGACTAGGTTGTGTCTTGATGCAGGAGTAAGTAGTGATCGTCTATGGCTCATATTAGTTGATCACAAGAGTCTCAAGTATATCTTCTCACATAAGGACCTAAACCTGAGGTAGTGATGATGGATAGAGTTCCTCCAGTACTATAACTTTGAGATAGTCTACACTCCTAGGAAGGGGAACGTGGTGGATGACGCACTTAGTAGGAGGTCTAGTCTATAGTTGTTGAGTGAGGCGAAAGAGTAGCTATCCGTATTGTGGTTATTCGTCATGGATAGTGATAGAGTAGCTTACCTATAGACTATGATAGTTACTCCCCCAGTCCTTCAGCGAGTCAGGGAGGCATAGCTTGGGGATGTTGACTGTGAGGCCCGACGTGTTCAAATATCCTCAGGACGGGCTCCTGATGGATTTTCTGAAGTTGGGGAGCACGTAATCATCTTTAAAGGATGCACTATAATACTAGTGATGCTAAGGGAGGAGGTGTTTAGGGGGTTCTATACATCCCCATTGGCGGTACATCCTGGTGTGGAGAAGATGTACCAAGACCTCTAGTGTTAGTACTGGTGGTCGAGGATGAAGAAAGAAAAAACGAAGATGGCGTCACGATGGCTCACTTGTAAGCAAGTGAAGGTGGAGTATCAGGTACCAGTAAGCTTATTTCATCCACTAGAGGTACCAGATTGGAAATAGGATGGTATATCCATGGACTTTGTGATGGGGATACCACGTACGTCCAGGGTCCATGATTCTATCTGGGTGATCATTGACCGACTCACCAATTCGGCCCAATTCTTACCCATCTGAGAGAAGGGATCAATAGAGATATTGGGACGACTCAACGTATAAGATATTATATGAATTCATGGGGTGCCAACGATGATCATCTCAGATCGCAACTCTCATTTTACATCCCTCTTGTGGAAGGGATTATAGGAGGCGTTCGGGACTCAGCTATGATTGAGCACTACCTTTCATCCTCAGATAGATGGTCAGATGGAGAGAACCATACAAACACTCAAAGACATGATTTGTGCTTGTGTCCTTGATTTTGGCCATATTTGGGAGGACCACCTGCCATTAGTGGAGTTCTCATACAATAACAGTTATCACTCCACCATCGGCATGGCTCCATTTGAGGCCCTATACGGGCGACCTTACAGATCAGCACAATGATGGACAGACCTAGGAGTCAGTACTTATGGTTCCAGAGTTAGAACAGGCTACGACAGAGAAGGTGAAAATCATCTAGGATAGGATGAAGAATACACAGAGTTGGAAGAAGTCTTGTGAAAACAAGAGACAGAGACCCATGGAGTTTGAGGAGGGAGACCATGTCTTCCTATGGATCTCACCCTGATGAGGATTACAGAGGTTTATCTAGGACAACAAGCTATCTTTGAGGTTCATCGGACCTTTCTAGATCCTCAACAGAGTAGGCAAGGTGGTGTACCAACTAGATCTTCCCCCATAGATGCATTGGGTGTATAATGTTTTCCATGAGTCACAACTGAGGATGTATGTGCATGATCCATTACCTGTTATCGACTAGGGAGAGCTGAACATCGATGATGGGGAGATGTTTGTGGAGTTCCTAGTGGAGATAGAGGATCGACAAGAGCAGGTCCTTCATGGACGGTCGATTCCTCTGGTGTGAGTTCATTGGTAGCACAGTAATCTCCAGGAGAGCACATGGGAGCAAGAGGCTCAGATACATGATCATTACCCCCATTTATTCCCCTAGTTTTGTTGTAGATTTCAGGGACGAAAATCGCTAAGGTGGGGAGAATTTAAAGACCTAAAAATTCTATATATATATATTTAAATTATTTGGGATTATTACGAGTCTGTGAAAATTGACGGTACATGATTCTGAGGCCCGGTGTGCCTGAAATGGATTTTGGAACTTATTTAAAGGTACGTTTAGTAAACCTATAGGCGGTGATTTCGATCTTTTGAATTGTTGCTCAGAATTAAAATCTAAGGGAACTGTTGAATCCACAATGTCGGTATTCGCTTAAGGGAGGCTTAACTTTGACCACAGTAGGTCGGGCGAAAAGGTTAGTTTTTTGGACTTTTTGAATATTAATAAAATAATATAAAAATGTTATTTTATTTTTCCTATCTCCTATTGAGCAGTGGTGGTGGGACCAATGTATTGTCAAGCTATTTAATGGCTTCAATCTTATTTTTTGTGACCTCACCATTGAGAGTTAAGAGGTTCATTAATTTAAACTCATTAATGAACCTCCTTAATTCTTAATATGCATTAACCTACCTTCCCCTATATTTAATTGAAGCTCAGGTATGAGTTTTTGACACGGAAGGGAGGAACCTCTGACGATGTTCAACAACATCTTCCACCAGTGAAGAACGGAGGCTTGGACGGCCATGTCGGAGGAATCAAACCAGAAGTGATGAATACGGACGGATTCATCAAGTGTGGATTCATCTTCAACAATTGTGACATCTCTTATGATACTAAGGTAGGGGTTGTTTATATTTAAATTCATGAAAATTTTTTATTTTCCACATTTTTGAAGCATGAAGAATCGCAGAAGTGTTGAATGGGGTTCAACATTATTGTTACGTGATGTATTAATTACTCCCGCTTGTTATAATGTTAACGCGGAGAGCGCGAACCAAAAAAACAAGGCCCAAACCCTCTGACGCTTCAGTATTTGTCTCGTTCTTCAGGGACGAATTTCCAACTTGGTGACAATTCGAAATTGGGAGGCACGCAGTGACGACATCAACCCGAGAGGCCCGTAGGCATATTTGGAAGGGAAACAGACCATCGGGACCCACCCAGTGGCCCACAAAAGATCTGCTGGTGGGGCATCGGCACAGCGGTGATGGCCGGCCATGGTGGCAGTGGGCGGTGCACCGCCGCGCACCATAGAGGGGATTTGCAGCAGCAGTAGGGCGTTCAGCTCATGACTAGCCATGTTGGCAGAAGGTGGCACACCGTCGCGCACCACGGGGAGGAGTTTGCAGCTTCGAAGCCATAGCGAAGGAGAAGGGGAACTGCGCACAATGGGTCCTTCTAGTAGGGATGTGGTTTCACATGGTGCCACCATTTCAAAAGCTTAATGGATTTTCAACTATTTGGAAAGGGGGAGCGACCCCCCTCTGCGTGGGTCGCCCGGCTGGCATACCGCACCAGCCATCGGGTCGAGCCACCTGGCAGGCCATGTCTAGCTGAGGTGGGTTGGGCCAGTCTGAGGCCCAATGAACTGATCCTGCTATGACCCCACTTAGTCGGTTCGGGCTGGGCTGGGTTAGACCCGAACCCGGACTCATTTTGGCCCAGAAACATTAAAAAGGTCGTATCTCACAAATTGAATGTCTGTTTGACAAACTGTTTATGGAGCTGGAATCCTTGGAATGAGACGGTCCTTTTGAGATACTCTACTTGAGTTTTGGAGAAATTTGGAGTTTGGTCGGGTTGGATCGTACTGGAATCCAACCATGACCTCAGCACTAAAATGTCTATAATTTACAGACCGAGCGTCCAATTGACGAGTCATCTATTGCATTGGTACCCTTATGACATGGAGGATCATCGGGCTACTTCTTTGTGGGACTTCATGCTGGCTGAAATACGACCGAAGGCTTGAGGAGTGGTTTCTCTCGGAATCAAGTGTTCTTTCTGTAGGAATCCAGTGGATGGATGTGAGGTGGAGATTGGAGGCAGATCTTGCGGAGGTTAGTACCTAGCAGTCCTATGTGGGTCAGCACCAAGCGATTGTGTGTGGGTCAGTAGCTATATATCTTGTGTGGTTCAACACCTAGTGATCCTGTGTGGGTCAGCATCTATCGATCCTGTGTGGGTCAGCACCGATCCTGTGTGGGTCAGATCCTGTGTGGGTCAGCGCTCAGTGATCATGTGTGGGTCAGTGCTCACTGATCATGTGTGGTTCAACACATACCAATCCTGTGTGGGTTAGATCTTGTGTGGGTCAGCGCTCAGCGATCCTGTGTGGGTCAGTTCATACTGATCCTATGTGGTTCAGTAGGAGTTAGTGCCTATCAATCTTGGGAGAGTCAGATCATGTCTAGGTAGCAGGGGTTAGTACCTACCGATCTTATGTGGGTCAGCAGCAGCACCTCTTGACAGAATAATATGATCTATCTTTACAACTAATCATATGTACTTATGCACTTAAGTTAAACCTAGTTTGAGATGAGTCTTTTTTCTTTGTGCTTTTTGATTGATTTCATGATTTGAGGTTTTCCTTTGTGAAATTATGAGAGACCTTCAAGGGTCTCAGGGTCCCTACTGGGTATTTTTATACTCACCCCTAATGGGCTTCACCCGCACCTTGTTGTGTCTTATGCAGATGATGAGCAGATTGGATAAGACTTTAGGATCTAAGACTAGGCAGTACACAGAGGTGATTGGTTGACATGGAGACCTATGGAGATGAGATGTACCTACACTTTTGGTAGGATTTGTGGCGGACAATCTCATGATCTATTTTTTATTTTATATTTTATTGTATCTTTTAGTTGGTCTTGTATTCCAACCCCCTTTACTTTTAGAACAAACTTTTACTACTGTAGTTTTAATTCATGGTTGCATCTTGATATGTTCTTGGAATGTGTGTTCATACAGGTTTAAATGAAATGTCTTCCCATTTTAGGGATATGTCTTTCTAGTGAAAGTCGCCAACCCTTGGCCTATGGAAGGTGGGCTTGGGGTAGTCACTACATAGGCCTTGGGGGACAGGTCGTGACAGTGGAGAAGATAGAAAAGGTACCTCTCAATAAATGATGAAAATGGAGAATGACGCAATGAAACCTCAAGATTTGGGGTTGAAAATTCATTCTTTAAATAGTTACAATCAATATATCATCAAAACACTTCATGGATCATGGATCTTTCCAAAATGGATTAGATCTATCATTTAAAGTGATATGAGATGAGAATATCTAAAGAGAAAGAGAGAATACCTAGTCTTTTCATTGATTTAGGAGATCCAACACACTTAGATCCATCAAAACCAACTTCTAGATCCAAGAGGATCATCAAGAATTCTTAAGAGAGGAGAAGAGTTTGAGATCCTAATAAGAGAAGTGAAAATGAGGTTTTAAAGGCTAAAAAACTAAGTTAAACTCATATTTTTTAAGAATTAAATGCACATCACATGGTTAAGTCACACGGTTTGGGAAATTGTGCGCTAACCACGGGCATGTTATTGTCTCCAAATATCTCCTTGAATGGTTTTTTCACATAGTTTGATAAACCATGCACCAATTTTGCTTTTTCTCTCTGTCTCTACTTGTATGGTTTCACCTGGCACCAACATAGTTTGGAAAAAACGTGTTCCTATAATGTGCCTACCTAAAAACTCCCAAAATCCCTTTCATAATTTCCAAGAGAAGGTGCATAGTTTTCCCTAACCATTCTCAAACTATGAACCCCTAAAACCCAATATAAAACACATAAAAACCATTCAACACTCCTAAAACTCAACCCAAGTATTATATAGCTTAAAATACATAATAAAAGGGTAACATAACTAAAACCTAAGGTGTTGTATTCTCTCTACCATTAGGATTTTCTCCCCCAGAAAGTTGAATATATTTTTTTGATTTGGAAAAGTTTTATCCATTATTCCAGCATAAAGTCTTCTCATTCCCACATTTATTCCTAAATTTTATCATGCTACCATAAAAATCACACTAAATGGACTCTCTTCCATGTAACATTTTATCTTGGCTATCCATAATCCAAATCGACACGTGTAACAAAGTAGCCTCTGGTACAAGATCAATGTGATCCCATTGAATCACATGGTCAGGATCAGGGTTGTACTTCCTCAATTGACATATACGAAATATATCATATATAGAACTAAATTGTGGTGATAAATCCAACCAATGTGACACATTACCAATTTCTTCCATTATTTTAAAAGGGTTGATGTACCAAGGAGACAATTTACCTTGTTTACCCAAACATCAATGCCCTAACCACAAAGAGACTTTCAAGAAATCATGATATCCCACATCAAATGATAATGGTCAATGATGATGATCCATATAAGATTTTTTATGACTCTGAGTCATCTCCATCCTTTTCTTTATCATCTAAATTCTCTTAGTCATCTCCTAAATAAGTATTGGTACCAAAAACAATGTTTCCTTTGTTTCCACCCAACAAAGTGAAGACTGGTAAGGACGAACAAATAATTATACAAAAGGAACCATATGTATCAATCCATAATAGTTGTTATTGTACGAGAACACCACTAATTCTATACGATTCTCCCATGAGCCTGTAAAATTCATAACAGAAGCTCAGAGCATGAATTTTAATGTTTAGATCGTCTATTCCAATTTTCCATCCATTTTAGGATGATAAGTCATGGTAATGGTTAATTTGGTACCCAAAGTTTTTTATAAATATCCCCAAATATGAGAGGTAAAACAAGGATCTCGGTAAAAAATGATCAAAACTGGTGTTCCATGATACTTTATGACTTCCTGAATAAAGATTTTTGTTAATTCTTCCACTATATTGAATTGGAAAATAAGGATGAAGTGAGTCGATTTTGTGAGCTGATCCACAATCACCCATATGGCATCGTGTTTATGAATCATTCTTGCTAGACTTATGATAAAATATCTAGTTATGTATTCCCATTTCCAAATAGGGATTGGTAGTTATTGCAACATACTAGCTAGTAATTGGTGCTCATCCTTGACTTAATGACAAGTAAGTTATCTTGATACATACTCCTCCACTCTCCTTTTTATGTCATCCCACCAAAAATGAGTTATCAACACCTTATATATATTCTAAATTTTTGGATGAACAACCCATTTCAAGTGGTGTAATGTAGAAATTAGTTTTTTCTTGATAAGATAGTGGAACAAATATCTTATCTAAAAAAATAGAATTCCCATATTATTTCCATCTACCAATGGTCTCCTTACCATTAAGTTTTTACATAATAGTAAGGCACTCTAGATTCAATATTTGAGTATCCTTACATTTATAAAAAAAATTTGGAATAAGGGTCATCAGAAATAAAATTTTTACTTAATTTTTTTCAGTGTAATCAAAATTAATATTATAAATCATACTCATCAATTTTCACTGATTAAAAGCTTCTTCAGCTAATTGATTGTACTCTTTTTGGATCAAATAATCTGCTATGAAATTACCTTTATGAGGCATATAAACTAAGTAAAATTTGATAATATAGAGTTATTCCATCCATTGTATTTGTCTCAAGTTCAAATACCTTTAAGAAAAGATGTTTTTTGAGCATTTATTGTTTGTGGAAACAGTTAATTTTTCACCAAAGAGACAATAACACCTCTTTTTCAAAGCATGAACTACCATGGAAAATTCCAAATCATGCTTTAGATAATTCCTTTCCTGAATTTGTAATTTTCATGATCTATAAGCAACCACATGGTCTCCTTGCATGATAATACAACCAAGTCTAGATCTAGATGCATCACAAAATATTGCATAACCCTACCCAAGTTTGGGAAAAATAATAATTGATACAAAAGTGATCCTTTATTTAAGCTCTAAAATGATTTTTGAAAATCCTCACTTTTATGGGATAGAGTACCCTTTCTCATGAGCCCTTTCATCAAATATGTGAGTTGCATTAATTCCCAAAGCGATGATAGTAACCTGTTAAGATCGAAAAGTTATGTATGTAAAATACATTCTTTATAGGTTGTCAAGATACAATAACTTTTATATTTATAGGGTATACTTATACCCCTTTCTCAGAAATGAAATAGCCAAGGAAGTGAATTTCTTGTATTTTGAAATCACATTAAGATAATTTTTTATATAACTGATTCTCCTATAAAATGTTCAATAAAATCTCCAAATGTTCTTCATGCTCTTTATGAGTTTGAGTATATACCATAATGTAATACAAAAATACAAAAATGAAATATTCTAGGTATCACTAAAAGATAGAATTCATCAATTCCATAAAAACCATTAGTTCATTTGTAAGACCAAAGGGTGTGACCATATATTCATAGTTATTGTAATGTATCCTAATGGTTGTCTTTAAAATATTCTCTTTCTTAACCCTATGTTGGTGATACCCTAATCATAGATTGATTTTAGAGAACCATTGGGAGATGTTCAATTAATCAAGTAGGTCATTAATCTAAGGTAGTGGATATCTGTTCTTTATCATAACCTGGTTCAACTTATGATAATAAACACAGGGCCATAATGAAACATCTTCCTTCTTGACAAAAAAACTAGGGTAGTCCAAGTTGATGTACTCGATTTTATGAAACCTTTACTTTCCAATTATTCTAATAGGATCATTACTCATCAAGCATTACTAAGTTGAAGGGACATCCCCGCCATCCCTGATGGCGTAAATTTAAGAAAACATGCTCGTTGGGACTCTCTATAAAGAATGTAACTCTGACACCCGGTGGATCACGATACCCAATTATATGATCTCACCAATGTCTCATAGGGGACTACACAAACCCTATTGAAACCTATAAGATCACAACACTCAAATAGGGTATCACACCCAGAACCATTGGGGGACACCACTAACCCAATCTGGAACTCTGGAGATCATAATGCTCAGATATGGGATTACACCCAAGTCTTCTGGGGGATTCCACAAACCCTAATAAGACTCAAATCCATGATACACGGATAGGGTATCATACCCAAGACCACTGAGAGATACCACAAACCCAAATATGGAACTATCCACAAATAGGGGATCGTACACATGATGATGTTGTAAACCCCACTAGATCAACTGTATAAGGAGGGGATCAATGACCATGCATTAGGGTATCACCAATACCACAAACCCCGCTTAGAAAAGTTAAAGTGGTAGAGGATCCTATCATAGGCCCTTATAGGGATACAAAAACCCTATCTGAACTCACCCTGTCGAGGGTATCACAATCCTATGTAGAGGATTTAATACCACATTATACCCTCACAAGGATAGATCAAGTGAATAGTCACACTAAAACTCATCTATTAATCACTATCAAGAATCCTACAAGCATCACCCCACATCACATCTCTCATTCCAAACCCTTGGACACCATTGCATTCTACGTGGAAAACAACTCAAGAGAGGATAAATGCAAGCCTCTATCTATGTCCTGAAGATGGGGATATATAATGGAGAAGTCTCTGAGGGGAGTACATGATGTGTCTCTTGAAACCATCCATGGTTCATGTCCCCTCTTAGTACTCGGTGAGTATAAGGATAATACACAGTGTATACCCCCTGTCACATGACGTGTGACATTATGCGAACTCATGGGCTTGTCCTCACATACACATGACCTAGCCGGTCATGTCATCACATATGGCGCGTACCCTTGGTACATGGCATGTTCTTCTTAGCCTAGCCCAAGCCCATGTCCTTTTCCATTCCCATGTACAATATCTTGTGCCCATGTCATCGGTTCGTGTACTACCACACAGCCATATCCCTTGACACAATAAGTTTGGCCATGTCCTTGACTGCATGTCCTAGGTTCACTACATGGTGTGTACCCCCACCCACACAAGGTGAATAGTCCCTAAAAGTCCATATTTTATGAACAGGAAGAACACATGGCATGTTCCCATGTACTACATGTTGTGTGATCAGTAATTTCACATGTAAATCCCCTATGAGCTACCTGAAACCCCTGATTTCTACCTGAAACCCATATATCTACTCCCAAAGGATCTCTAAAAGTCATAATACAGCTCTAAACCATAAAAAATTAACAAATGGGAATTGAGATGTAAATATCATAAATCCACTTACCTCATGGTGGAATGTCGAATTTTTGGGTCCAAAATGACACTCGAAACCTGTTTCACCTCAATCTGGTGATGATAAGCATCCAAAATAGGGTCTAGCAACACCTCATCTCCTCAGTTCAACCTCAGGTCATACATCATGCAAAGGGGGCTCCTCCTACTCCTCTGATGTGCGTGAAAACCAAAAGGGGAGGGTTTATATTAGTTTATTTATTTTTAAATAAACTAATATATCATAAAAACATCTTCCAACACCCGCACATAACCTAGCACTTGACACTAACAAACTTTATTCCACAACTAGGGTAAAACCCACATTCCAAACTCAACTGCAATATCAGATTTGTGATCTGAGACTCTGATTGGGAGTTATTCCCCATTTCTAGGAAAATTTCATGCACATGATAAAATATTTTTAATATTTTTAATATCATAACACCAAGGCTCTCTAATACCAAAAATCTCATGCTGACTCAGCGCCTGGCTTTAGAAATAATCCTATAAATTTTCTAAATCCTTACATGGAAAATCCATATTCATTACAATCACCTTTGAAAGGAGAACATGGGTGTAACCCTATTAACTATGAGGTCAAGATCAGTTATGGTAGTGAGATTTTAAGGAGTGATTTTTTTATATTAGAATGATTTTCATACCTTAATTCACCCCCCAGGGTATCTCTCATTAAATACCCATGTGGGACTAATGATCTTTTAATTTAAAAGGTTGAAAAAATAGACATGAAAGGGTCAAGGATCCATTGAAATATAAAAACATATCATCATAATTACTTTTAAAATATTATACACAATAATTTTAGAATAATGAAGCTTGATCAGATGGAGTTGGTTTAGTTACTAAAGTCCCATAATGAATGCAGGTCTAATGCTTTTCATAATTTAACTTTTGTGGTGGTGTTATTGGGGGTTCCATGGGGCATGAGTCCATGGGTGTTTTAGGAAGGCAATGCCCCTTGGCTAGTGGTTTGGGGATCAAAGTTACCTGGACTAAATTTTGGACCATTGAAGGAAGTCTAACCAATGTGGAATTAACCAAATGCATCGACACAAGATACTATAATAGCACGGACCACATCACCATGGACCACCACTATGTGAGTTTGGGTACTGTAACAACATGAGGCACTATATCACCATATTTCTTTATGATTTCATTTCAAGTCAATTTTTGATAATCTTAAATCATATATACAATTTGGATTCAGTTTTTTATGTTTTATACATGTTTTGTATGGTTTTACTTTGATTTATGGTTAGTTTTTACAAAATATTGGAGCTGAATTTGAAAAGGGGAATCGGTTTTTAAAGTTTTCATTTTTAGTCATTTTTAATCATAAAATTTCATTAACATCGTAAATTCGTCAAGAAATACTAATTGTAGAGCATATCGTAAAACCGATTTATGCAGTAAATAGTTTCCATAAGAATAAGACTTACAAAATATGATCTACACTTACATTTTAAAATCATCAAGGCTCAAATATCCCACAATTTTCACTCAAGTTGTAAATCATGGAGGATATAAAATCATTGAAGACCACAAAACTATCCTTTATGGCATAAAAAAACTTACGACGTAAAACATTCGGGCAGAGTTCAATTTAAGAAGACTTACGGTGTAAAAACCATTTACATCATAAGGTGATGTGGCCTAAAAAATTTCAGGCAGTTAAATGTTCAAAGGTCTCTTCATTATTTCATTCCATCAGACACTTTCTTGAACTTATTCCTTTTTTATTCATCTCTTACTATGGTGTTTCTATGGTGATATATTTTAAATAAGTTTGTGATTACTTTTCTTTTAGACATTGTTTTTGTATTAATCCCTCTTTTGTTATTAGTATTTTTCTTTTTTTATTTCAATTTGATATTTTTTCAATTGTGTATCTTGATTGCATGATTTTCATTATATCTTATGCACTTGTGTTGTTTTAATGGTGGGTATCCTATACCTAACTATACAATACTTTTTTATTACTATTTCATGTATATAGTGAGATATGAATGATTTACACTTAACATGTGGTGTAGATATTTCTATGTCCACTATTTAATGGTAATTTCCGTAGATTAATTATCTTATCAAAAGGTTTTAGTATATCTCATGCTATAATGAGAACCTTGAGATAATGTGACATTAATCTTAAAGAAATGTCTTATGGTCTAGATGCATCATTATTATTGTACATAGATGATGTCTGACTATCAGGTGTTGGGGGATCATAGGTGTTGATAATTATTCTCATGAAGTTTGTACTTTGTGATATTTGGTAGGTGAGATCGTGAGGACATATCCACCAATAGGAACACCACATGTTTCAAGTGTCATTTGTTTCTTCTATCTTCAAACATGTATATTGGTCTCCTTACTTGAGATCCTTATTAATGTGTGTCATTTTATTGCATACTTTGATGTAAGGAAAAAACCATGATAGTGAAATCGTGGTGAGGTAGCTTGTTTTGGGTGTGTCATGGGTGGCATGGAATTGGTTGAATGATAAATATGTAATTTTTTGCTTTCAAGTTAAGGAAGTAATATCGCAGGCCCAGTTGATCGGGAGGGTAGTACCTTCATAAATACTTAACCAAGATAGTCAGAGATAAATAAATTTATATAGATCAATAAATAATAAATCAATAATGGAAAATGACACTAGTGTGTGTCCTGCTTTATGAGATATCTAAAGAAAAAGAGATTATATTACACAATGCATGTTCTTGGGTTGGTTTTCATTGCTATGAATATTCTTTATCTATTTAAGGTCCTTGATGGGTTTCTAGAATCTGCTCCTGGTCTATTAATACTATTCACTACTATCGAGATAGGGGTCTAGAGGGTCACACATAATATCTCATTCAATAATCTACCATATTCAGGTGAATATGTGTATATGACATGGTGGACCCCACCATGGGGTCTGAGTGTTGCCCAAGTTTTATCAATCACTGGTAAATAAATAAATTCATTATTATTCAAGTAAAAAATAATTGGGTTGAATTTATTTATTAAAATTATTTACAGTTGTTTAAGTAAATATTAGGAATAATATTATTCAAACAAATATTATTTTAATATCCCAGGTTTAGTTAATATTAGTGGGAATTACGATTTGAGTTAAATGACTCGATTTTATCACATAATGTATTAAATATATAATTCAGGTATGTGATAAAATATAAATAACATTTATGCCACTATTTAGTTTGTCATAATTATTTATTTATTGATTATTTATTGGGTGTTTTATTTCAAGGGGTTGGGGAACACTTTTTGGGTAAATGAACCACACAAAATATAAGAAGGATAAGTTCATTCCAATGACTATTAATTTGTTTGAAATGAGGGATTCTCTCTCTTCCCACTTTCTAGAGAGAGCGACTCTCTACGATCGACCGGTATAAAGTTCCTTCGATGGATCAAAGACATAAAATCGTGGTGATCATTGTAACATTGAAGAGATCATCAAATCTCTCTGCTAGAACCCAAAATTTGATGAATGACGTGCATGTGGATTCGTGGAGCATGTGTGGGTTATCTAGAGGGGTTTGGATTTGGATCCATCGGGTAAAGATCACTGGTAAAAAGCTGCAGTCAAGCGCACTATGATTTAGAATGAGGTACTCATTTGATTTTATTTTATGTGCTCTGTTTAATTCACATGAGATCCTAGGACTATAATGGTGCTCGAATCACCTAATATGACAAGTTTCATCACTCTGGTGATAAAAATTTTAAATCTATAACCCACCTGCTTATGTTTCACACTCTGTTACCTTCAATTGGTATCAGAGAAAGTGTGTGAATTTTATGATCCAAGAAAAAATTAATTTTCATTAAATTAAAATAAAGGGATTAAATTAGGTCTCAATGGAACAGACCTTGTGTCAATCTGATTTTGGACGACCATGTAATGGTCATTCGAAATTATTAATATAGATTGTTTGTGGTTTGTGGGTATGAATTTCCAAGATTGTATATATATTTATATATGTTATTTTCAATCTGAAGGCACCAATTGAAATATTTTCATGCGATCCCAAGTATTATCGTAGTAAGACTATGGGCCAAAATAGTATTTTTCGATGAAAATTTAATTCAACACCATAGTGGAATTCTATAATTCATTAAATTAAAAGAAGGTGACTTTGTTTCTAAAATCCTTAAATTATATAGAATAAGAAAATGGTGCAAGGGTAATGTTCTTCCAAAGTTGATAATAAGACAAAAGAAAAAAATGGTCTTGATTGGGGAGTCATGGAAAATTTGAAATAGACAAAAAATATTTTTAAATTTCAAAAGGGAGGAGGGTTAACCCCACTAGAATCCCCTCCTCTTTTCTGAAAATTATCATCTAAAGTCCAGATATTAGACCTAAGGGTTAGGTACACAACGGGATGAATACCACCTAGAAATAATGTGATGTGGCGGCAGATCTGGTTTTTGATTTAAAATGTTTTTTAAAATTCAAACTGTTTCATTTGCAATGGCTGGATGATAATACCCATGTTGTGTAAACTATTTTAATAAATGACTGTAAAGTGTCAAAATAAAATTTGTTATTATAAAACATTAATAATATAGATAAATAAAATTTTTTTAATAATAATATTAAATATATATATATATAATATATAAAAAATGTTTATTTTAGATTTTTCATAATCATTTTTATAGTGAAAATTTATTGTATAAAATTTCAGTGCAAATTTAAAATTCATATATGTTTTATATACATTTTTTTATATCGAAATTTTTCTGTTTTTTAAAAATAAAACAAATAAGGTTACGAGATATTAAAATTTATAGCTATTTTTTAATTATTTTATAGAAAAAATAATAAGGTCATTTTTTTAAAATATTATGTCTTGACAATTTTTGTTTATTATAATTATATAAAATATAATAATGATCATTAAATTAATTTTTAGTGAAAATTTAGTTTTTTGTTTATATAATAAAATATTTTCAATTTAATTTTATGTGAAAATTTGAACCATAAATTTCTTATTGAAGTTTTCATTGGAAATTTCTAACAGAAATTTGTGTTGAAAATTATCACCATAAATTACATTATTCATGTATTAATATATCTACACTAAAAATGTAAACATGTGTGTATTTTAGAATTTATTTAATTAAAATTTTAGTATGATTATTGTTAATATTAAGTGGAAATTTTAACTCGAATCTTAAATGGAAATATGAACTGCAATTTTCCACTATAGATTTTCACTAAAAGTTTCCAATGAAATTTTTCAATGTAAATTTCCGATGAAAATTTACAAATTTTTCTACATTAATTCATTTGCATTCTAATTTTATGTGTAAATTTGAATTGTAAATTTTTAGTGGAAATTTCCACTGGAATTTTGCATTGTTTATTTGTGTATTGATATATTCTCAATTATAATATAAGTGGAAATCCAAATTATAAATTTAAGATGGTAATTTTATTTTCAAATTTCCACTGTAATTTTCCAGTGCAAATTTACATTTTTTATTTACGTATTAATCTATTTTTACTTGTAATTTAATTGGAAATCCAAATTTAAAATTTATATTGTATTGTGAATTTTCACTGAATATTTTATTTATAGATTTATATCAGGGGAGATTTACAATGTAAATGTAAAACACCAAATATCAATTAAAATTTACTTGGATATTTGAATATAGGTGTTGAAAATTCACAAAATACAGTTTTCAGTTGAACTATATAATTTAATATTATCATGTATATTTTTATTTGTATGTGTGTCTTTGGGAATTTCTATTTTGCATTGAAAATTCCATCATACATTGATTTTTATTGGAATTTTTCAGTGAAAATTTGCACTGAATTTCAAATAAAAATATCTAGTGAAAAATGAACATTAAAAATTTCCATTGGAAATTTGAATTGATCCTTTCACTAAATGTTTCTCGTGAAAATTCGTACTAATGGTTTTGTAAGAACTCGGAACTTCTTTTCAGGTGTGTTTTTTCTTTTGTGGTCATTTTTGAGAAAAAGAGGAAATTCTGGAAATTTTATAAGTACACGTTGTGTACTTTATGAGTATACGTCATGTACTTTATGAGTACACACCATGTACTACCTTGACACAAGAGTTCGTGTGCTGGCAGTGTAGTAGCCACACACATGACCGTGTGGGAGTGACTTGGAGGCCTCTTAAAGCAGAGTATGTAAACGGTGAGTACATGCCATGTACTTCAAAAGTACACACCATGTACTTTCATTCTTTCATTAAACGCAATGGGGTTGCGTCTAATCACCAGAACGCTCTTCTTTTAGGTCTCGTTTGACTGATAGCTTTGTACGGTTGTGGATCTTCGATGAATCCCCAAGCAAGTGTTCGTCCTCTGAATCAAACATTGTCGGTTGCGTTGGAATCGCATCGGTGAGTTCTCTCTTCTCCTAGAGCACCATCTTTTGATTTCTCTTCTCTCATGAGATATCGTGGGTTGAAGATTTTAGACATTTTTTGTAGATATTTAACGTTCTATGGAGATTCAAGCTGTGAGGTTCACGTATATCATTCCTACAATGCCGAAGTTGGTGGTTTGTTCCTTTCCATTCAAAGTCTTTGAGTATTATGTGAAAATTGCACCAATACCTTTGAACGAGGTATTGCATGTTTACTGTTTTACCCCTACTGATTGTCTTCCATGATCTCATGTTTGTGTAGAGGTTATTTGGATATGAATAGGGTTGATTTCTATGCTTTGGATGTTTTTCCCATGTATGTTCTGTTTACGACCGTTTGGCCCTATTTAGCCATTTTGGCTACCTTTCCTTTTTTCCATGCCTCTTGTTGTAGGATGGAGAGTTTGTATTCTAACATGCTTGATATGTTGTAGAATGTTTATAAAATTAGTTATGTATGTTTACTTTGGTCTTACTATATTTCTATGCTCGTTGACCTACCCAGGGCTGTGAGAACCTGGTGTAGTTGGTTATAATGGGAATTTTACCGAGTGAGCTTCCTCAGAGAGTCTTTGAGAACTTTATACTATAAGGGGAATTGACCATGAAAGCTTCCTTGAAGAGTATTCATTTTACTTTGAATTACCTTGATTACTCTAGACTATAAGGGGAATTGACCAAGTGAGTTTCCTTAGAGATTCTTGGAATGACCTAGGCTATAAGGGGAATTGACCAAGTGAGCTTCCTCAGAGATTCCTTGACCTTGGGGCTATAAGGGGAATTGACCATGTGAGCTTCCTCAGAGGGTCCCTGACTATCTTAGAATATAAGGGGAATTGACCGTGAGCACTTCCTCAGAGAGTATTTATGAATTATTATGACTGAACCATAGGGGTTAGGCCAAGTTCACTGCCCAAAAAATTACTTGTACTTCTTAGGTAGGACCATAGGGGATGGCTGTGAGTACTTCCCAGAGGGTTACCTATTTATTCTTTGCTGTTTTTTTATTGGTTTCTTGATATTGAAACTATGGATTGTTTAATACTTGTTATTTTCTATACTTTTACCTGTCATATATTCACTGACTGTTAGGAACAAATCTTCAGGTGGTTGCCTATAGGGATTTAGTCTCATATCCTGTTTGGGTCATGCTTTTGGGCCCAAATAGATTATATTACAGTAGGTAGAGATACGGGAAAGTTCCCTTCTACTTCAGGTACTTGACTTGTTGTGGATCTGGGGGAACATGGGACCAAGCTTAGGCTTACGATGCTGAGGAGATGTTTATATTTTCTTTTGTACTTTGGTTTAGCATTGTTTGAATTTCCAGCATTGTGACTTGTTTGGCTGCTTTCCTAGACATATGTATCATGCATCATTTTATATATTTATGTGCTCTAGTTGTTTATTATTATAGTCTACCAATGTTTACTGTTGTTGGAAATTTACTAATTCCTCTATTGTGTGTTGTTTACTTCCACTGTGTAATCTACTAATAAGGGAATAGTTTCCCCACTATCACACCCAAGACCTCACTTCTAGTCGGAAGCCTCTGGCATGCGAGGAAATGCGCTTGAGGCCATGTGACGAACCAGGTACTGGGCGCCTCTGGGTGGCTTCCGGAACTGGGACGTTACAAAGTGGTATCAAAGGCATGTTATTTTATCTTAATTTACTGTTTGGGGCCTTTATCTAGGGATAAGAAGGAATAGGTACTTGGTAACAAGTTGTTCCCGGGAGTAGCTAACCCGTGTAGAAGGAAAAGAAAATTTGCCTCGTTTATTGTAACTTATTCTTGTTTTGCAAGTTATGGTTGATCTGATTTTCACCATTGGGTTACTCACATGTTTTTTGTTATTACTGTTGATGTTATTGAGGTTTTATTTCTGTCGCAACTCGATGATATGAGGGTATACCATCTCATGCATTATATAGGCACTTGCTATAAATCACATGTCATGCATTCTTTCCATGTCATCTAAGATGCATTAGCAATTACATGTTTTTATGATATATGTTGTGTAAAATATGCATATTGTTGTGATAGTTTCCTTAATAAAATACTTGTTGTTTGATAGGGTATTATTTTGTGTAAAGTTTTACTTAAATGTATGCCAAACTTTGGTTCTTGAGGTGTTATGGGCCCTCATAGACCAGAATTTGGTGGATAATTGCCTTGTTTTCCTTTTAATAACATGTATAAGATGCCATGCATTGATTCACGGGGAGTATAGGCCCCCACTGATCGAAATTTGGAACTTCCAATGTCTTTTTCAGTGTTTTTCTGGGTCCTGGAGTAGTTTCTAAGGATTACTGTCTGGAAAAAGCCAGAATACATACTGTGTAGTTTTAATTACACGCCATGTGTTCTTCTATTCGGGAAGAAACTATTTTTCTTAAGTACAAACCATGTACTTTATGTACACACCTTGTAGACTTTAACCGTGTCATAAGCCATGTGGGAAGAGACATGGGATAGTGATTTTCCTGTGGTAACACACCGTGTACCAGTTAAGCATGTTATGTAGCATTGATCCTGTGTCCGCCCGTGTAACTAACAACACGGATAGATAAACCTTAATCTATACACATCGTGTCCATATTGAACACGTCGTGTAGTCTGACCTAGGTACCCGACCGTGTCACTAACAACACGGGTCGGTGTTATCGTTTCACGTACACACTGTGTCCGTCTGGAACATGTCGTGTAGTTTGATCCATGTGTTAGGTCGTGTCACTAACAACATGGGCCAGGTGAAGCTTGTCTAGTGCATGACGTGTCTACCATGAACACGCCATGTAGTCTTGTCTTAGGAGAGTCGTGTGGCTTAACCATATAGAGGGACTTGGGTAGGGAAACGGGATTCAAGTACGCGTCACGTATTAAGACAACATTTTGTGTGTTTGGGGTGTTACATGACCATTTTAGGCAGGAGTACACGCCCATGTAAATGACTTAAGGGAATACGCCATGTAGGAATTATACATGTCGTGTAGTCATGTTTTTCAAAACTTGAATGCTTTCTTTCTCCTGTTCCCTTATTATGATTCTAGTTTTCAGTCCTTGATAATCTTGATCTAAGGTGTGTGCTTGACCTTGCAGAGTCATGCCACCGAGACGTCCTCTTGTTATATGGTAGTTGTCAGGCGGTGATCAAACATCGGACACGGTTGATCAGGGACTCCCAGTGGATCCTTTAGTTGTGACATCCTTGGCACCAGCCATTGTACCTGACATAGGTGTTGATGCATAGTTTAGGGAGGGATTTTGAGGATGATTCAGACCTTTCATGGAGCGCCACATCCTGCCCCGTCGATGGAAGAAATGATGCGGGTCATTCAGCAGCAGCATCCTCCTACCTTCTTAGGGAATGGAGGACCCCAGACTGCAGAGTCATGGCTAGAAGCCACTCTGATGATTTTTGTGCATCTGAAGATACCTCCAGAGAAGAGGGTGAATCTCTCTACCTACATGCTTCGAGATTCCACCAAGAGGTGGTGGGATGTGATCCCATAGGCGGGAAGCCAACAGAATATGTCTTGGGATGAGTTTTGGAACATCTTCTATGATTATTTATATCCAGATACCTTGAGGGATGATCGAGCCCGAGAGTTCATGAGTCTAGAGCAGGGTACTCTTTCTATTATGGATTTTTCCTCTTGCTTCACAGAGCTGCAGAGTTTCACTCCTATTCAAGGAGGTGATGAGTTGTTCCTTGCATAGAAGTTTGAGGATGGTCTTAGGCATGACATCTGATCCTAGGTGAACATCTTCAGGTAGACTTTGATATCTTCTATTGTCAACCAATCACTGATCACAGAGCTCAATATGAGGGATTATTGAGTGGTGATCCAGGGTGGTTTGGCATCCAGAGTTAGTATCCCTCCTCCTAATAGCAGGAAGCATAACAGAACGTTTTCATGAGGAGATCAGAGTAGGAAGGATGCATCATCCGGTATCCAGGTGGTGTGCTACTAGTGTGGGAAGAGTGGGCATACGAGGCCACATTTCTCGAGAGACCTAGTAGAGTGCCAATCTTGTGGCAATATGGGTCACCATCAGTGCTTTCGTCAGTTCTTATCACCAAAATCTGGTGACAGGGGTTCTTCTATGACTCCTCGTTTAGGAGCAGCGCCACCAGTTTCTCACCAGTCTGGGAACTGGAGTTCTTCCGGCAGTTCAAGCCGAGGTGGAGGTTGTGGTCCTAGTAGTCAGTCGACGATTCTTCAGTGAAAGTATGGTGGATCAGATCAGAGCAGTCAGGCAGGGTCACAGGGTCACGGCATAGGCCAGACTTTTGCAGTGGCTTAGACCCAACAGGAGCAGGATCCTGGACCCTCTACAGTTCGAGGTACGATCTTAGTATCCATAGTTTTAACTTCTACTCTTTTTTATATAGGGGATTCCCATAGATTTATCTTTTTCACTATTGTGGAGAGCCTTGGTCTTTTTATCTTTTCCTATGCCGATATTTTGATGCTAGACACACCATTGGGGACAAGAATGACTAGTGTATCATCAATGCAAGGAGTTCCCACTAGAGGTTGGTGGATGTCACTTTATATAAGACCTCTATGTCCTAGAGATGATAGGATATGATGTCATTCTCATAATGGACTGTCTAGTTCCCTTCTAGGTAGTCGTTGATTTTTATTTCCATAGGGTAAGTTTCGTATTACCAGAGGGTGGATCCTTTCTTCATAGAGGCAACTGGGATGTCCAGGCGATCAGATCGGGTCCAGAGCATCATGGGTTGGGAGGAGTTACAGCCCATATTTCTAGTCTATATCTGGATGACTAGGGGACTTCATAGATGTACTTTCCTCCAGTGGTGGATCATTTCAGAGATGTCTTTCCAGAGGACTTTTCATGTTTTCCTCCGGAGCGCGAGGTTGAATTCTCGATTGAGCGTGTTCCCGGAGTGGCACCAGTGTTCATTCCTCCTTATAGGATGGCTACACTAGAGTTGCAGGAGCTCAAGAAATAGTTGGAGGAGTTACAGGAAAAGGGTTTCATCCGACCCAGTACTTCTCATTGGGGTTTGTCTATCCTGTTTTTGAAGAAGACAGACATCACCCTCAGGCTTTGTGTGGACTATCGGAAGTTTAACCAGTTGACGGTCAAGAATTAGTATCCCTTGCCGAGGATTGATGATCTCTTTGATCAGCTTTGAGGAGCATGGGTGTTCTTGAAGATTGAATTGAGGTCTGGTTATCATCAGTTGCACGTTACACCATCAGATATACCTCTTATAGCCTTCCGGAGCAGGTATGGTCTATACGAGTATATGGTTATGTCGTTCTGTCTCACGAACATGCCTGCAGTTTTCATGGCACTGATGAACCAATTGTTCCATCCATATTTGGACTCCTTCATGGTTGTTTTCATGGATTATATCTTAGTGTACTCTCACACTCTACACAACCATGCTACCCATCTTGATATCGTTTTGAGTACACTTAGGGAGCATCAGTTATATGATAAGCTCCCAAAGTGCCACTTTTCGATGGACCAGATTCACTTCCTAGGTCATATTATCTCAGAGGTAGGAGTATTAGTAGACCCAGAGAAAGTGAGATTTGTAATTTACTGGGAGTAGTCAAAGAATGTCTTTGAGGTGTGGAGTTTTATAGGGCTGGATGGATACTACAGACGTTTCATACATGACTTTTCATGCTTAGAAGCACCGCTAATGGGTCTGACTAAGAAGGGTGCAATGTTTTTATGGTCATATTCTTGTGAGTCAGCCTTTCAAGAGCTGAAAGGGAGGTTGACCTTAGCACAGATAATAGTATTTCCAGATCCAGGCAAGAGCTATACTATTTACTATGATGAGTCAGGTATTGGGCTGGGAGTTGTGATTATGCAGAGAGATGGAGTCGTTGCGTATGGGTCTCGGAAGTTGAGGCCACATGAGAGTAATTACCCCAAACATGATCTGGAGTTGGCAGCTATTGTTCATTCCTTATGTTTTTAGATACATTATCTTCTGGAAGAGAATTTTGTGATTTTCACCGACCACAAAAGTCTCAAATACATCTTCACTCAGCGTGATCTGAATTTAAGATAGAAAAGGTGGGTTGAGTACCTACATTCCTCTAACATTGAGCTTTCCTACACGCCTGGGAAGGCCAATGAAGTGGCTAATGCTTTAAGCAGGAGGACTTAGATACAGTCAATTCAGTAGGCCAATAGTGAGTGGAAGCTTATGGATCCATTCTCTGAGATGCATTTGGAGGTGGATGATAGATAGGGCAGACTTTTCTATCATCTGTAGCTATTACCACTACTCTTCTTGATCGAGTTAGGATGAGGCAGCTATCAGATTCTGAAGGCCTAGTCTAAAGGGAGAGTGTGTCAGGAGAGGACCCTGTTCCTGGATGGACCATAGGCGAGGATGAGATCTTGTGTTTCTAGGGGCGCATATGGGTTCCATAAGACATAGGTGAGGAGCTGATGTGGGACTTTCATTCCTCAGTTTGGGAAGTTCATCCTGGCGTCACCAAGATGTATCTTGATCTACACCATTAGTATTGGTGTCCAGGTATGAAGAGGGATGTTTCTAGTTTCGTCATGAGGTGTTCCACTTATCAATTGGTGAAGGCAGAGCATCAGCAGCCAACAGGGATTTTAGAGTAGTTACCAATTCCCGAGTGGAAGTGGAATGATGTTGTGATGGATTTTGTGACAGGTTTACCGAGGTCACCTAGAGGGAATTATGTTGTTCGGGTTGTCATTGAAATACTCATGAAGGTTTCTCACTTCTTTCTGATCAAGGAGACCTTCAGTGTTGATGAGATGGGACGGTTGTACATCCAAGAGATTTTATGTCTACATGGAGTTACACACTTCATTGTTTCAGAAAAGTATGCACATTTTACTTCTCAAGTATGGAAGGGTCTTCAGAAGGATTTGGGTACACAGGTACTTTTGAGTATATCTTACCATCCCCAGACAGATGGCTAGTCCGAGCATACGATTCAGGTGATTGAGGAAATTCTCCGAGCATGCATTCTGGATTTTGGAGGTTCTTGGGAGAAGCATATACCTCTTGTGGAGTTTACATACAACAATAGTTTTCAAGAAACTATTCATATGGAACCTTATGAGGCTTTGTATGGTAGGAAATGCCAATCACCCTTATGTTGGCTGGAGGTAGGAGAGGGAGCTTTGCTAGGACCTCATCTTGTTCAGGAGACCATAGAGCAGATAAAGTTGATTTAGAAGAGGATGCCTACTGCACAGTCTTAAGAGGAGTCTGATGCTGATCAGTAGAGATGACCTCTAGAGTTCAAGGTCAGGGATCAGGTTTTCCTACGTGTCACACCGAGTTTGGGACACAAGAGGATTAGGAGACACGGTATGCTTTCACCGAGGTACATCAGGCCGTTTACGGTGTTGGAGAGAATTGGGCCGGTTTCCTATCGGTTGTAGTTACCTCAGAGGTACTGAGCTATGCACGACGTCTTCCAGGTTTCACAGCTTCGATGTTGCTTTTCAGAACCATCTCATGTTTTACAACCTAAGGAGTTTGAGTTGGAAGTGGATGCATACTTTGAGGAGCATCCTATCTGGATTTTGGATCGAAGTACGAATGTTCTCTGTGGCCGGTATGTTCCTCTAGTATGGGTGATTTGGAAGAACGGGCGAGTACAGGATGAGACTTGGGAGAGGGAGGCAGACGTACGATCACAGTGGACGGAACTGTTTGGGGTTTCTTCTTCTATTCCGCATTTGGGAAATTCGGGGATGAATTTCTTTAAGGGGGGAAGTCTATATGAACCTGGATCTTCTATTCAGGTATGTTTTTCCTTTTCTGATAGTTTTTGAGAAAAATAAGAAATTATGGAAATTTTCTAAGTACACACTGTGTAATTTATGAGTACACACCATGTACTACCTTACCACAGGAGGTTGGGCGTTGGCAGTGTAGTAGCCACACACATGGCCGTGTGGGAGTGACTTGGAGGCTGCTTAAAGTAGAGTATGGTAACAGCGAGTAAACGCTGTGTACTTTTTTTCATTAAACGCAATGGGGTCGCGTCTAATTTCCAGAATGCTATTCTTTTAGGTCTCATTCGATCAAGATCTTCGTACGGCCGCAAATATTTAACGAACCCTGATTGAGCGTCCGTCCTCCGAATCAAACACTGTTGGTTGAGTTGGAATCACATTGCTGAGTTCTCTCTTCTCCTAGAGCACCATATTCTGATTTCTCCTCTCGTGAGATATCATGGGTTGAACATTTTAGACGTTTTTTTAGATATTCAACATTATAAGGCGATTCATGCTATGAGGTTCATGTATATCATTCCTACAATTCCGAGGTAGGTGGTTTGTACCTTTCTGTTCAAAGTCATTGAGTATTATGTGCAAATTCCACTAATACCCTTGAATGGGGGATTACGTGTTTATCGTTTTACCCGTGTTGACTGTCTTCCATGCTCACATGTTTGTGTAGAAGTTATTTGGATATGAATGGGGTTCATTGATATGCTTTGGATGTTTTTCCAATGCATGTTCTATTTACGACTGTTTGGTCCTGTTTACCCAGTTTAGCTACCTTGCCTGTTTTCCCTGCCTGTTGCTGTAGGATGGAGAGTTTGTATTATGACATGCTTGAAATGTTGTAGACTGTTTATCCAAGTAGTTCTATAGGTTTACTTTGGTCATACTGCATTGTTATGCTCATTGACCTACCCAGGGCCATGAGAACCTGGTGTAGTTGGCAATAAGGGGAATTGATTTAGTGAGATTCCTTAGAGAGTCTTTGAGCACTTTAGACTATAAGGGGAATTGACCGTGAGAGATTCCTCAGAGAGTCTTCTTTTTTTTACTTTGAATTGCTTTGATTACTCTAGTTTATAAGGGTAATTGACTGAGTGATATTCCTTCGAGAGTCTTGGAACGACCTAGGCTATAAGGGGAATTGACCGAGTGAGCTTCCTTAGAGAGTCCTTGACCTTGAGGATATAAGGGGAATTGACTGTGTGTGCTTCCTTAGAGAGTCCCTGATTACCTTAGACTATAAGGAGAATTGACTATGAGTGCTTCTTCAGAGAGTCTTTATGAATTCTTATGATTGAACCATAGGGGTTAGTCTGAGTGCACTACCCAGACAGTTTCTTGTACTTCTTAGGTAGGACCAGAGGGGATGGTTGTGATTACTTCCCAGAGGGTTTCCTGTTTGTGCTTAGCTATTTGTTTCGTTGATTTCTTGATATTGAAACTGTGGATTGTTTACTCCTGAGTACTTTCCTACTTACTGTTTTCTGTAATTTTACCTACCATATATTCACTGACTATTAGGCACAGATCTTTGGGTGGCTGCCTACTAGGATTTAGTCTCACACCCTGTTTTGGTCATGCTTTTGGGCCCAAACATATTATATTTCTGCAGGTATAGATAAGGGAAAGTTCCATTCTACTTTAGGTACATAACTTTTGTGGAGCTAGGGGAGCATGGGACAAAGCTTAGGTTTGCGATGCTGAGGAGCTGTTTATCTTTTATTTTGTACTTTGTTTTAGAACTGTTTGTATTTCCAGCATTGTGACTAGTTTGTGTGCTTTCCTAGATATATGTATCATGCGTAATTTTATATATATGTTTGCTCCAATTGTTTATTATTCCAGTCTTTTGTTGTTTACTATTGTTGGATATTTACTGCTTCTGCTATTGTGTGTTTTTTACTTCCTCTTTGTACTCTTCCAATGAGGGCATAGTTTCCCCACTATCACACCCAAGCCCTCTCTGCTAGTCGGCAGCCTCTGGCATGCGGGGAAATGCACTTGAGGCCATGTTACCAATCGGGTACGGGGTGCCTCTGGGTGGTTCTACAACCAGGACATTACAGGTTTCTAGTGTAAATTCGCAATGTAAAGTTTTGGTGAAAATTTACATTATTTATTTGTGTATTAACATATCATTGTAATTTACAGTGTGAATTTGAACTAGAATTTTCCATTCGATGTTTGCACTGGAAATTTGCAGAATGAGTGTCTTGGGAATAAAATCTTCTACTTCTACCTGATTTATGAAGTGTTTATAAACTCTTAGGAATCCATAAATTTTACACCAGAATTTTTTAATGCAAATATTCAATAAAAATTTGGATTTCTTACCTATGTATTAATATATTTTCATTTTAATTTTAAGTGAAAATTTGAAGTGTAAATTTTATGTGAAAATTTTCATAGGAAGATTTTTATGGAAATTTAAACAAGAAATTTTCAATGGGAATTTACATAGGAATTTCTAGTGGAAATTTATAAAGGAATTTCCAGTGGAAATTTACATAGGAATTTCCAGTTGAAATTTTGACAAGAATTTCCAATGGAAATTTTGATGATAATTTCCAACAATGATAGTGTAAAAAACCAAAAAGTGAATAATGGGGGCATTTTAGTCCAAAACCCCAACCTGAGGGTCAGGTTCAGGTGTCCAACCTAAGATGATTTTAATCCCCTTTTTTTTAAGATCCTCCCCCTGGTGCTCCATCCACCGCGGATCAGGCCGCCCTCCCGCCGGTCCATCGGCCTTCCCCGACCGCGACCCCCTCAGGTCACCTCTCTCCCTTGTCTAGCAATCATCGAACCCCCTCCGTACCCAACTGGGAAGTAGTCAGTCGCCGACTCCCCCACAGACTCCTTCACCTGAGCCACACCCCTGCCTCACTCGCACATGCCTCTTCCTCTGTGATGTTGGTCTCCATCACCACCTTCAGCCCACATTGCACTCTGCTAGATCTAACGCCACTGTTGTTGCGGCCTCATCATTAGATCTCACTCATTCAGTCGATCATGAACTATCTGGCCAAGCACCTAGCTCGAAGTCATTGGGTCACGCTTGAAATTTCCATCCCAACCAACACCTTAAGTTGACCTTGTCATGGCCACCCTCGACTACGGAAATCGATGCCGACTAAGATGAACCCACAGATCTCGCCGCACTGGCGCTGCCCTCATCTATTGTGGCCAAACTGTGGTGTTGCCTCACTACGACCGAGCACTATTTTCGCTCAATCGTCACCGCTATCCTTCTTAGATGTCTAACCACTGGAGCACCGACAAACCCCTAGTCATCGCTGGATCCTGAATTCCATTGTGAGGTAACCCCTGTTACAGTTCTATTGGACCTAATCCACCCCGATATAGACCCAAACGAGTTTTCCTGACTCGATACGGGTCTGGTTAGGCCTGTTTGACCTAGAACACCTCTATACAGGGTCCGCATGGCCTAAAACGGCCTACAATGGTTATGGGTCAACACGCAATGGGTCAGGGCGGGGTTTTGGGGCCTAGGAAGTTATTTAAATAATCAAAATCAATTAAGTTAATTAATTTAATTAATTTAATTTCAGTATTAAATTAAATTAATTAAAATTAGTTTTGGTTAAAAAATAATTCTAAAACATTGAATAATGAATTTAGTTTTGGTATTAAATTAAATTAAATTATTTATTTAGTTTCTATAATTTAAGTTAAATTAATAGAGGACTGAATACAATTAAATTATTTTAATTTAATTAATTAATTTAATTTAATTAATTATATCGTACTTAAGTTATTACTATTTAATTTTTATCAGGATTTACTTTTACTCGTTGACTGGTCTTGAGCATTGACCAATCGTGTCTTTGTCTGGTTTATTGTATTTAATTATTTATTATCTGCATGCAATGATTGTAAATAATTAATTAGTTTCATCGATGGTATGAACATCTTATTTTTCATTTAAATTTGTATAAGGGCATGTACACCCAGATAAAAGTGTTTTATTTGAATTTTTGTACTCCTGAGACCCCCTCGCCTGGATGCAAGTATTTTTATACTATGAAGAGGATACGATAAGTCGTGGACCATGCCATGTCGAGTTGAAATCTAGACAATAAGTGAACACACTAGATGGAGATGAACTGCATTGTGAGTCAAGCAGCGACTCGGGTATGATACCCCTAGGTGACAGTTGATCCATTAAGTTTAAATGGATCAATCAATTTTAGATGCTCAAGACATGTATTTTTATTTCATTTATGCATTTGTTTATTATTTTATACATTTTCAGGATAGTGGAAAACACATAAAATAATAAACAGTAAAATGCATAAAGACACGATGGATGTTTTGTATTAATGTTCAGTTAGGAGTGTGACAACATAGAATAAAAATATTAATATAAATGTATTACATTAATTGAAAAATATATTAAAAACCCTCAAAGAAATATTAAGTTGCAAAATTCCTTCCATCATTTGAATTCAAACACAACCAGGTGTTTGGGGTTCTCAATCAGTCATAGTTGAGGGTGACTCCTACTTATGGGGAGTTATTATGAGAATGATGAGTTGACTTAATTTAAGTTGGCAGAAAAGGAATATTCATAGATAGCTTGTTTCAAATTTAGAGTTGGGCATTGAGTAAATCATTTTTATGATTTTAGAATTTGAGACTTCACACTCAATATATCAAGGAACTGTGAGTTAATGTGGTTGATCAGTCTAATGCCTACATTGAACTCTCTGAGTAGTTACGTGGTGATATCTTGTAGACTATGAGGGGAGGTTCAAGGATCCTCGCCACTAGAATACTTAGTCGGCAAATTATTCTTATTCTAGAATATATTATTTCTATAGTTCCATAAAATAGTGGGAGACATTTAGTAATTAAATTAATCGATAATGTCTAAATCAATAATCAAGATAAAAGTATAATCTACTAGATTTTTTTGGATAAAAATGGCAAGTAATACCATAAGAACACTGCATTAATTATGGAAAAAGAAAATATAAAAACTGACATGAGTTTTCAAGAGTATTATAGGCACTTGTGCAAAGTACTACAACATCAGAAATTCAAGGTGTTGGTGTCCCTAATACTTGTTAAGTCGCCTTATAATGTGAGGGTGTAAAATTTCTTATAGGAGACTCATGTATAACACATATGATGGTTATTTCATAATTTTATCATCAACATATGATGTGATTTGTGGATACAATATTATGACATAGATGATTTCACATGTTGTATCATCTCTAAGAAACTTGTAAGGATAAAGCGAAAAAAAGACGTGAATGAGATAATTATTACACTGGATATGTGTAAATTTAAAGATAGATCATGATCTTTTAATAGATCCATTTCTCATATCATTTTAATCCATTTAATACAGTTTTTTTAAGATAAAAAACAAAAATTATGGAGAAAATGATTCATTACCTTTTGTGTAAGGTTTTCCAAAAAAATAAGAACTTAAAGAAGGTATAATCTTTAGTTTGTATGGTGAACAAGTTGAAAGGCAAGGTTAAAAGGCCAATAAAAAGTGTGACATAAAAATCATCTTTGAAATATCCTTCATAAAAATAGGTATTAAATATGAGGTTATTTTCTTCACATGTCATGAAATAAATCTTTGAATGTTTAAATGCAATGAACTAAATCATAGAAGCAAGTATTCACTTTTCTTCAAGTATACTCATCAATATAAAAGTAATCTTAAGGTCATACTTCTTGGGAATTAAATACAATATTTCTATTACATATGTGTATTTAAACACTATAACTAATTAAGTATAGATATATTACTAGAATTAAGGTGTGTTCTCTAAGTGTCTAAGAAAGGGTGGTTCCTAAGTCAATGGTGAGAAGTAAAAAACTTCTATATTTCCAAGTTAGTTTATTCCAGTTGAACATTTGGAGTATCACCAAAACATTAATCTCACATTTCTAATGGAAATAAGAATAAATTATTCTAGTTCAAGGATGCATGTTGTTTGTGGTGCTTAATACTCAACCAATAGTTTAGTAATGCTTGAATTATAGGCAATACATGATGAATATAAAATGTAAGACTTATATACCAAGTTGTGGAATAATAATTCTTTTTCAAGAAAAAATAAAAGTGGATGTCAAGAATATACCTAGTATAGTATTTAGACTCATTGGAGATAAATACCTTAGGTATTATCAATATATTTAGTTTTAGATAAATAAACCTTTAGAACTAAAGGTACACCACAAAGATTTCAGAACTAGTTCAGCTTGAGAGTGTGAACTATTCCAATGGTAAGGTAGTGGTAGGTATACTTTATAAGATTCCTTTAAGTGTTTAAGGAATGTTAAAGTGAAGTATAGTATATTCATGTCTAGGAGATATGAGTTACTTTGGGTTGATATTTCAAAGAATATCATGACCAAGCATTCATCAATCAATATAATGTAGCGTGGAGAAATTCATAAACACACATTAGCTTATCTACCTCAGTGTTATGATGTCAATATAGAGGATTAATGCTGAGTATTACATGTTAAGATTGATCAGAAAAATGTAGCATAGAGTAATTCCTAAATGCGCATTTCCTTATACACATCAGATTCAGGATGTAATTAAAAGGATCATCAATGTTAAAACTAAAATTCATTTCATATACTTCCATTATTTTTGAGAAATTCTTCACAAATAATGATTTTATCCTCTAACAACATGTCAAATATAATGAAAAATGGATATCATATGAGTAATAGTATGATGAGAATTCATTATGTCATAAGAACATGTGTTTAGATGAAGAAATTTTGTTAAGATATAAACAAACTTGAATCAACAAAAGTATGATGTGTATCTAAAGTATTTATCCTAAAGTTTTCTAAGGATGCTATTAAAATAACTAAGTTAGAAAAGTGGTAGTCAAGTGACATAATATATTTCTATAAAAGGGTTCACATCTCTACTTGAGATAGTGGGAGCAATATTGACTTGACTTTAGTCAATGAAAAATATGCACAAATAGTTGACATAGGAACAAGTTCCACAAGAGTTGTGGAAGAGGAATGTTTCAAAGTCACATACTGTGTAGGAAGGTTAAAAACCATAATCAGGGTTTTAGATTCACTGTGGCTGATGATAAATTATTCATTTAGAATAATAAATCCTATAAGTAAGCAGTATATAAAAATTAGCTAAAATTGACAAAACCAATTAAAATTAAAAAATGGATTCCATGTATCAAAGTACAGGGGGCTTATTATTTTGAATATTATGGTGGGTATTTAAGTGAGATGATACATGGATGGTACATGTATGGTACCAATAAGACTCGATTGTTGCCTAAATACTATTGAATTTTACTTTTCATGGCTAATTTTCAAAATCATTTTATTGAGTGTTGTATGTAAAGACCACCAATAGTGGAAGGTGTCTATACGATGAAACTAGAAATGGATGGTGACACTATAGAATTCCAATAAGGGGTGAAAGTTACTCAAATATAGTTTAGGATTGAAGTAAGAAACATGATCATAAAATTTTCATTTGGAATGAATATTTATCATGTATCTACCAGAGGTTAGTGGGAGCACCATTCTTTTCCAAGTAAAATATGTTTGGAAACATATGGAAAATAGTTATTGGTCTTACAATTAGTTAAGACCAGGAAGAAAGTAACTATATATAGATTGACTTAAAGTAGAAACCTATGTTATAGGGAACTCAATATACTGAGGTAGACCTAGTGGTTTCTTAGACCAAGTCAATAGTAGATATATTTACAAGGTATTTAAAAATACAACTTAGAACAATTCGAGAGAGAATTATTACCAATTACATGTGACATAAATCCCTCCAAAAATATATTCATGGTAATAAGAGGAGATAAATGTGGTGAGTTTAATTCCATATGCTTCTACAGTGGATCAATGACTTATGACATGATATGTACAAGAAATGATATTGCCAACATGTAATATATAAAATAAAAATATCATTTATATCTAGGAAAACTACAAGGGAAGAAATCAGTACTATCCAATTGTACTTGAAGAAGTATAAAGGATATGTACCTGGTATTTGGAGAGGAAAGGATACTAGTTTTTAGGGGACACAAACTAGTCCTCCTTGGATCAATATGATCTTATATTGTAGTTATTCTATGGTAATGAGTGAGATGGGATCATAAAATCCATTGGTAGACATATTGACAAATACTAAGTGCGTTATGACTTCTGAGGCAGTTAAAAAGTAGTGTATAAGATGAAACAATTTGTTCCAGTTCATGGAATCACACCTAGTAAGTAAATATTTATCATTATGATAATTCTATTACTAGTACTAGCCAATATTTCAAGTTATGATAGTGGACAAAAGGGATATATATATACGCAAGTTTTACATCTCTTAAAGGGCCTTACTCAAAGAGGTGAGGTTGCATATAGCAGAATGGCCATGCAGTGGAGACGTGGCAGGCCCAACAACTAAATTTGTGACTTAACAAAAACATGATCTTAATCATGTGAGAAATGAAAAGGATAGTTATCAAGTTGGCTCTAGTGAAAGTGGGAGTGTTGTAATAGTGGGTGCCCTAGACCCAACTATATGGTACTTTTCAATTATCATTTCATGTATACATTGAGATGTTCATGATGTACACTTACCAATATAGTGTAGAAATTTATACGTCCACTATTTAATGGTAATATCCATAGATTAATTATCATATCAAAAGGTTATAGCAAATCCTAGTCTATAATGAGAACCTCGAGATACTATGACATTAATCATAAAAAAATGGCATATGGTATATATACATCATTCTAACTAGATATGGATGATGTCTGATTATCATGTGTTGGGTGATCCTAAGCATTGAGACTTCTTCTCATGAAGTTCTCACTTGGTGACCTCTAGTATGTGAGATCATGAAGACAGATCTTCCAATAGGAACACTGCATGTTTCAGGTGTCATTGGTAATTCCTATCTATGGACATGTGTATTAGTCTCCTGACTTGAGATCATTATCAATGTGTTTCATTTGATCTCACGCTTTGATGCAAGGAAAAAACCATTATAATGAAATCATAGTGTGGTATCTTTTTTTTGGTGCATCATCGGTGGTATGACGTTGGTTCAATGATCAAGATATAATTTGTCACTTCTGAGCTGAGGAAGTAATATCTCGATCCTAGTTGACCAAGATGGAAGTACCTTCATAAATCCTTGGATAAGGTATTCAGAGGTAAATCTATCTATATGGATCAATAAATAATAAATCAAGAAAGGATGATGACACTATTGTGCATTCTTCTTTATGAGATATCTAAAGACAAAGATATTATATTACACGGTGTGTATTTTTAGGTTGGTTGTAATTACTATGATAATTCTGTATCTCTTTAGGGGCCTTGATGAGTTTCTAGACTCTGCTCTTGGTCTATAAATATTATTCATTGCTATCAATATAAGGACCTATAGAGTCACACATAATAGCGTATTCAAGAATCTTCCCTATTCAGGTGAATAGGTATATAGGACATAATGTGTCCCACCATGGGGATCAAGTATTGACCAAGTTTTACCGATCACCGATAAATAAATGAATTCATTATTATTCAAGTAAAAAATAATTAGGTTGAATTTATTTATTAAAATTATTTTCAAGTGTTTATGTAAATATTAGGAATAATATTATTTGAATAAGTATTATTTTAATATTCCAGATTCATTTAATATTAGTTTGAATTACAATTTGTGTTAAATGAATCAATTTTATCTTGTAATATGTATATTATATATTACAAGTATGTGATAGAATATAAATAACATTTATGATGAAATTTAGTTCTTCATAATTATTTATTTATTACTTATTTAGTAGGTGTTTTATTTCTAGGGGTTGGAGAACTCTTTCTAGGTATTTGAACCATCCAATATAAAAGTAGGGGGAGAAGCTCATTCCAATGACTATTCATTCGTCCAAAATGAGATCTTATCTCTCCTCCTGCTTTCTAGTGGGAGAGAGTATCTCTCTGAGTGACCGATCCAAGGCACATTTGACAGATTGAAGACTCGAGATCGTAGTGATCATCGCAGCATCGAAGTGATCATCAGTGCTCTATGCTAGCACCTAGAATTTGACGAACGGCGTGTGTGTGTATTCCTAGAGAATGTGTAGATAATCTAGAGGGGTTTGGATTCAGATCCTTTGAGAAACGGTCTTTAATGATGATATGTAGTCGAGCGCATTTTAATTCAGAATGAGGTTCTCGTTCGATTTTATTTTATGTGCTCTGTTTAATTCACATGAGATTCTCATACTGTACCGGTGCTCAAATCAACGGAGATGATGAGTTTCATTGCTCTGATGATAAAAAATTTTAATTTCTGGTTCACCAGCTTCCACTGCACACCCTGGTACCTTTATGTGTTAGTTACCTATGTACCCAATTTTTCCTTTTAAATGCACAGCTAAACCATATAGGGTTAATGATAGATAGTAGGGGTAGCAATGATTTAATGAATTTTTAAATTAAAATCTTAGTAATTTATTGACTAAGGAATTAAGTTGTTTTTTAAATCACATCTCATTACCTTACATCATCTAGAATAAGAGATTGTAAAGTAAGGAACTAAACCCAATTGGAATGAATCGAACTAGTACCAATTGTTTGATTTGTTTCTAGCTTTTGTTGTTGTATCTAATGCATTTATATTAAAAACCACATTTGGACTAAAGAGTGATTGCCTATCTGGGTAGATCCAATTCACAAAACCAAAGCTAAATTTGTGTCCTTTGAACAGCTAAATAGTATAATCCAATAGACACGCCCTTATTATATTTAGGGTTATCCTATGTAAAGGCTTCCCAAAATTGATCTCAAACCCTTTCTCCACCAACTGAACTTCAATCAATTTATTTAGTTCAAAAACCCAACTTCTTAGATTCTAGTGAGGAATCCACATGTCAGGTTCTAATTTTCGAGTCACCGGTCATCGTAGACTCTTCCCTATGAGTTCAACCACATACTTTCACTATCCAACGCTTCTATATATTATTTTTAATTGTATTTTATAAATTTATCATCTGATCACATATATGAAAAATCAACAATGCTGCACAACTTGGTCAGGGTTATTGGAATTGTTTGATTTTTATCATGTTTTATTAATACTAATTTTTCCACATCATTCTCAGAAATCAATACAAGCCTACTGAATTGAAACTAGAGAAAAATATAGATATTATAGGTATGTTTGGTAAATTAATTAGTAAAAAACCCATCCATTAAAATCATAAAATAAAATAAATTAAAATAAAGGTTATAATTTTATTCCATTTTATTTAGATAAATAAGTTAGTAAAAGGAAATGAATGGTTTATTTTTAAATCATCTAATTTTTCTTAACCAAATAAAGTGAATAATTAGGCATTTCCCAATTTCTTTTCATTCACCCCAAGACCTCCCTTGACCTCTTTTTATCGTCTCTTGTACCCTATTTTACAGGAACTTCCAATGATGTTATGGGATGTTGACACATATTTTTTTTTACACGTGGTGAAGTCGAAATGTAGTGGAAATATGAGAGCATTTTCTTCTCCTTGTTCCCTCGTATTCATCATCCACAGGACGCCTCCTCCTCCCTCGCCCTGGACGACACCCCCTGGTGATGCTCCCTCCTCCTACGTTGACCGCCTCCCATGCATCTGTCACTCCCTGCTCCACGCTCATCAGTCATTCCCTCTACCTTCCTCATGCACCAACCACTCTTGCAGGAATCAGGCGTTGCCTCCTCCTCTGGAACCGCTCCTTCCTCCCATGCACTGGCCACTCCCTCCTCCATGCATTTCCCACTCCCTATATCACGACCCCTCCCCACAAAGTATACCCCTCCTGGGCCGGCAATGTGAGAAGGGAGATAATGACCCCTGAGTCCCGCCTCCAATTGGCCCCGGGTTGGAGACTAGCACTGAGGGTATAATAAACACACAAATGGGAGGAATTACCCTCTAAGAGAACACATGCGGAAGAGAGAGATAAGATAGACACCAACCAACTTCAACTCAGAACTGAAGTATAAAAGAAAACCCAAGTTCACATATGTAATGTCATGAAAAAGTACTACAACTAGAAGAGAAAACTGCAAGTACCCAAAAGAAAGTAAAAACACCAGCGACCACAATCCCGCACAGCTCCTGCAACCACAAGCTAGTAGTAACCAGCCTGATCTCCAACCTGCTCCAAGTGACCTGAAAAATAGTTTATATATATGTAGGGTGAGTATAATTGTATACTAAGTAGGATCCGACCCAAAGCCTCTCGTACAAATGTAAAGAAAGCATGCTAAATCACAGTGAAGAATAAGTGAAACTAACACGTCACTTAAACATGTATACTAAGTTCCCAACCTCATCATGGATACTCTCACCAAGTAACGCATACAAGAATATAGAATATAGTAAAGAATATCAAGGGTACCCTGCTACTATTTCCCCACTGGTTTGTCGCTTTTCCCCAAAGACATGCGTCCTGTGCATCTCTCTCCAAAGTCTTGACCGTATACACTTGGGATAAGCTCCACAATCTGCACCAGGTGCACCAAAAAGGCTTGCCCGCAGACACCTGGGCAAATAACCACACCATCCTCACAACCAAAATTAACCAGGTAGTTTCCGGGAGCCACCACAGCTCGCATAACGTGTATTATACATTGGGTATTATACCTCGAGCCATTACATCTCATACATCGAGTAAGGATCCTTAAGCCATCACAGCCTATACATGTTACACCTATAGTAGTCCATAGGATACTATATCCATAATATAGGTGTGTGAATAACCACAAGCCATTACATCCCTCTACACACATATATGTGGAAAACTAACCCCTGTTCCTAATGGAACTAGTATCAACCAAGAGAAGAGAGCAGGGACAAAGGGGGTAGTCATCCTTTCAACCTCCCACCGGAATGTTGGGGAAAACACCCCCCAGGGCTCAGAATCCCTGGGTTGCCAGTTGCCCTTACTGAAAGGGTGGAGTATCATATAGAAACACAAAACGTACATAATATAATATAACTCACAACCACACTATAGACATAACCTAGTCTTAGACACAACTGTAGCTAATGTCTCTCAGACTCCGGGCTGCCACTTCTAAGACTAGGTATCCTATAAGCATACAACCATTTAAGGTATTTATTAGAATACATCATTCCATTTTTTTCAATTCAATTGTATGTTAATTAATTCTTCAAACATTAATTAACCATGAACAATTTCACATTTAATTTCTTTAACATCACATCCAAAAACCACTATCCCTTCAAAAGTTCTCAACCTCATCATTAAGTTTCAACAACTCCAACCCCATGGGTTAACATCATTTATTCAAACATTCATTATAGAATTACTTTACTATATTCCCAAGTATTATAGAAAATCATTCTATGCTACTAAACACAAGGGGCTCAACAAGGTGAGTATATGTACTACCCGTCGAGTCTTTGTCGCCTATAGCAAGAGCGTAGACCCATTATCCCTTGAGAGGCTAAACACAGAAAGCACACGGCATACCTCGCATGTCTTCGGCTCTTTCAGAAGAAGGGTAAGCAAGACCAGCTTCCTTGAGCAGTGGGGAAAAGTAAAGCAGGTAAACAACCAAACAAAGCACCAAGCATCCAACAATCACATCTATCCCATTCCATCATCCCTGGTGTCCTCCCTAACACCCATATGCATAAACTGATGCATCTCCCCACTCAAGGCATCATCCACTACCTCCAACACCAACCTTTCACGGTTTGGCCATACGGTTTAGGCAAAATGTGCACCAACCATGCGAAATCTATTACCATTTAGCTTTCCTTAAAAGTCCACCCAAACGCACCTCCAAGTCACCTTGACCTCGCGGAACACCTTCAACACCACATTTTCACAAAGGAATAGACCAAAGAGGTTCGGGCCATTGCATCAGATACCTCTCAAAAACATTCTCATCCTCGAGAATCCAAACCCCACCTAAAGAGAAAACAAAACAGGGTCTGGACAACCACCCATCGAGATACCTCTCAAAAGAGAGCAATACACCAAAGAAACAAAGGTTTCCATCTCATAAACATGAAAGTTCTACAACCACATAAGTTACAACGATACATGAAAAGAGATAAACATCAATGAACTCTGGGTACTGAGCACATATCTGCGACTCACGTTCCCAAGTACTCTCTTCCAAGTTGTCGTGTCGCCAAAAGACATGAACTAAAGGAATAGAACTCCCACGAAACACCTTATACCTGCGGTCTTGGATCTCCATAGGTCGCTCCTTAAAGGTCGATTCATCATCAACATTGATCTCTCCCCAATCGATGATGTGAGAGTCATCATGAAGATAACGACAGAGCTGTGATACATGGAAAACATCATGTATCTGACTCATCTGAGGGGAAAGTGCTACTCAATATGCCACAGCTCCAACATGAGATAACACCTTGAAAGGCCCAACAAAATGGGGAGAAATCTTACTTCCACGTCCAAACCTTCACTGCCAATGATGGGGAGTCACCTTCAGAAACACATGATCCCCAATATTAAATTCTAAATCTATCCTTCTTTGATCAGCATAATATTTATGACGATCTTGTGTTGTCTTCACCCTCTCACGAATCACTTGTACCATCTCTATTGTATTCTGCACTAGTTTTGGTCTGAGAATTGCGGACTCTCCAACCCCAGTCTAGCACAACGGATAATGGAATTTCCATCCATACAAGTCTTCAAATGGAGCCATACCAATGGTGGAGTGAAAACTATTATTGTAAGTGAACTATACCAAGGGTAAGTTCCTCATCCATGAGCCACCAAAATAGAGAAAACAAGAGTGTAACATGTCTTCAAGAGTCTGGATGGTTTTCTCTATCTGACCATCCATTTGGGGATGAAAAGCAGTGCTAAGGCACAATTGAGAACCAAAATCATATTGGAGACCTCTCCACACCCTAGAGGTAAAACGAATATCTCGATCAGAAATGATTTTCCTAGGGACTCTATGAAGTCTCCCCACCTCCTCTAGATACATCCTTGACAAAACTTCTACTGAGCTTGACTCCTTGATTGCTATAAAGTGGTCTGATTTCGTTAAATGATCCACTACCTCCAAAATAGCATCATAACCTCCCGGAGATCGAGGTAAACTAGTAACAAAGTCCATTGAGATGTCCTCCAACTTCCACTGAGGAATCTCTAATGGCTGGAGAAGACCACCCGGAACACAGTGTTCAGCATTCACCTTCTGGCAGACTAAACATCAGGACACAAACTCCACAACTGCACGCTTCAGCCCAGGCCACAAAAACTGACTCTTCAAGGATCGATACATCTTTTTCACACCAGGATACACCACTAAAGGAGAACCATGTAACTCTATAAGGACCGTCTCGTGCATCGCCAAGGGAAAAAAAGCCTTCCATGATACAACACTTTGTGTTGTTCATCCTCAGACTAACCATCAGGGGCCTCACCACAAATAACTCGGTCTCTCCAGACCTCCACCTCAAGATCCCCCAACTGGGACTCTTCCACCTTCTGCATCAGGGATGACTGTACCGTCATCTGAAAAAGACAAAATCTACCCCCAACTTCTCCCATATCAAGATTAAAAGCTGATAGTTCTTCCATTACTCTCCTGGAATCCCCGGATTCATGCACAGCATCACTATGTGACTTTCGGCTCAGCGCTTCAACTACCACATTACCCTTTCCATGTGTATATGATATTTCAAAGTCGTATTCCTGCAAGAACTCTATCCATCGACGTTGTCACAAGTTCAAGTCACGCTGGGAGAAGACATACCTCAAACTCTTATGATCGGTGAAAACCAAAAAGCACTCACCAATGAGGTAATGTATCCATAGCTTCATAGAAAACACCACGGATGTCAACTCAAGATCATGGGTGGCATAGTTGCGTTCATGGGGACGCAACTACTGAGACCCATGAGAAACAACTGACCTCTGCAGCATGAGGAAACAGCCTAACCACATATGTGAAGCATCTCAGAAAACATCAAACTGAACTCCCTCAGTTGGAAGACAAAGGACTGGAGCACTTACCAACTTCTCCTTTAGATACTCGAAAGCTATCTGACACTGATCATTCCATATGAATGCCTGATCCTTCCTGGTCAAAGCTATCAAAGGAGTTGCAACTAGGGAGAAATTGGCTACGAACCTCCTATAGTATCCTGAGAGACCAAGGAAACATCACACCTATGACACTATCTTGGGGGATTCCCAAGACACAACTGCTTCTATCTTTGATGGGTCCACAACTACTACCTGTTCGGACACAACATTCCCCAATAAATGGATTTCCCAATCCCAAAAACCACACTTCAACAACTTCCCGTATAGCTGATGTTAGCGAAGAACTCCCAAAACGGCTCGTAAATTCTCTTCATGCTCCTCTTCAGATATAGAGTACACAAGGATGTTGTCAATGAAAACTAACACAAACTTGTCTAGGAACTCATGGAACACAGCATTCATTAATACCATGAATACAACTGGATAATTTTTCACGCCAAATGGCATTACAATGAACTCATAATTCCCATGAGGACAACAGAAAGTATTCTTCGGAATATCCTCATACTTTACACGCATCTGATGATATCCTAACCGCAAGTCGATCTTTGAGAACCAACTTGCACCCTTCATCTAATCGAATAAGTCATAAATCTGTGGAAGGGGATAGCGATTCTTTATTGTCACTTTGTTTAGGCGACGATAATTGACACACAACCACAAATTGTTGTCAACCTTCTTCGCGAACAAAATTGGTGCACCCCATGGTGACACACTTGACCGAAAAAAACTGCACTACAACAGACCATCAATCTATATATGCTACTCTCGCAACTCAAAAGGGGCCATCCTATATGGAGACATAGAGATAGGAGACACTCCTGGATTTAGCTCGATTTCAAACTTGATCGCTCGTCGAGGGGGTAATGGCACAACCTCTTCTGGAAAGACATCAGGGTACTCCTCTAAGACCCTAGGAAATGCCAACTGTCGAACCTCTAAAGAACTCAGTATCATCTCATCCGCCTTGAATGATAAGGATGAAATGGACCTATGACCTATCTGAGGGTCTCGCTCACCAACAAACACCACTTACTCTCCATCCGCATCAAAGAAAATGACCTTCTTCCTGAAGCAATCCACGATAGCCTGCACTGAATACAACCAATCCATTCTGAGGATGACATCATATGGTTGTATTCGTAAACATAGGAAATCTCCCCAAGAGAGGTGTTTCCCCAACACTGGCTCACAGTCTCTACATACTTCAAACAAGTCAGCTCGACCTCCAACTGGCGCAGTCAACACCAAGGGCACTAGAAGCCTCTCTACCTCAAGTCCCAAATCATGGACAAGGGTAGGTGATATGAAGGAGTGTGTCTCTCCTGAATCAAACAAGGCATACACCATGGTATAAAACAAGCAAAGGGTACCTCTAATGACATCTTCCTCGTCTGGTGCTGGAAATGCTTGAGCATGAAGCTGACCACGACCTCCTCCACAACCTCTCTGACCCTGATGATGACCAACACCACAGCCGCGCTCTGCTCTCTGAGGATGGGGAGCATCATGGAGCTATCCTATTCCTACCCCATCTACCCTCTGGTGATCTAAAATTGGTTCAACCTGCTATTGCTGCTTCCTCGGCTGGAACTACCCCAACAGAGGAACCCAGAGCGTAGCGCCTGGTGCACGATAATCGCTCTGAAAGGTCGGGTACTCCCACTGCTGATGGCCATGACCACCACAAGAATAAAAAAATATTGATCACTTGGCATAGGCCTTAGATTTTTTGCCTCTGGAGAAATGAGATGTGAAGGGATGGGACCTACCCCTGGCTGAATGAAAACTCTTCTTCCCTAAAAACCGGGAACCCTGGACCACAGCTCTGCTTCGTGAGGAATCATGTCGATTCCCCTCTCGTGATGATCCTTTCCTGGACAAAGTCCTCTCGACAAACTCTTCCCTCTCCATCACCTCAAGATATGTTTTCAGCATAAATGGGGTGACTTGGCATTGGATCTATGGATGCAAAGCCTCCTCGAAATGCCTCGCCCTGGCCTCCTCATCTGGTAACAGGTCCAAAGAATATCGTAAAAGGTTACAGAAATGGATTCCAAACTCTCAAACACTGGGTCTTACTTTTCAAAGGGTAAGAAGCTCCTCGCGAATGGATTCCTTTGTAGTCGAGGAAAAAAACTCGACTCTAAACTTGTCTTAGAACTCATCTCATGAGATTGCTGACTCCCCACGATCCCTAGGGAACAAGAACCACCACTGCCTCGCTACTCCCCACAGCATCGTCACAGCTAATGACACCCAGTGCTCCTTCCGAGCACGGATCGAACTAAAGCCTATCTCGACCTCCTCCAACCAGTCTTCTATGACTGCATCTGAAACCAAGCCCTCGTACTTCTGCAAACTCTGGCGCTGAAACTCTCGGAGTGTCTTCCTCTAAGTGTCGTCGTCGTCAAACTCTAACCTGTAGTGATCTGTTGGAACAGCCTGCTAGACATTTTCTATGCAAACCTGACGAGGATGTCGACCTGGATCCATACCTATAAAATAACAAACACTTAGAGATCATAATCCTAGAATATGGAAGACTCAACATTATTTAATTAATTATTTTCTTTTATTCATTTTAGGTTAACCTATGCCAAGGTCTACCAATTCAAACACATGCACAAAGAAGAATGGTGCATGATCCTTTCCTAGGTCTCTACCCTACAACCAGTATCACCTTGTTTAGTAGCCATTGTAAACCTGAAGGTCTATGCATCAGATCATAGGGAGCCATAAACTCCTATGTCTCAGTAGGTCTCCAATGTTTACCTCACTTCCTAAACATGAATGGAATCATTGCCATACCAACTCATGAAACCTCACCTGTGCCTAACTCCAAACTCCATCCTATCTCTCAACCAGACCTCTGATACCACTCTGTCACGACCCCCTCCCCACAAAGTGTACCCCTCATGGGCCAGCAATGTGAGAAAGGAGATAATGACCCCCAAGTCCCGCCTCCAGTAGGCCCCGGGTTGGCGACTAGCACCGAGGGTATAATAAACACACAAATGGGAGGCATTACCCTCTAAGAGAACACATGCGGAAGGGAGAGATAAGATAGACACCAACCAACTCCAACTCAGAAATGAAGTATAAAAGAAAACCCAAGTGCACATATGTAATGTCATGAAAAAGTACTACAACTGAAAGGGAAAACTACAAGTACCCAAAACTAAGTAAAAATAGAAACGACCACAAGCCCGAACAGCTCCTACAACCACAAGCTAGTAGTAGCCAGCCTGATCTCCAACCTGCTCCAAGTGACTTGAAAAACAGTTTATATATATGTAGGGTGAGTATAATAGTATACTCAATAGGATCCTCCCAAAAGCCTCTCGTGCAAAGTTAAAGAATGCATGCTAAAGCACAGTGAACAAAAAGTGAAACAAACACGTCACCTAAACATGTATACTATTTTCCCAACCTCACCATGCCTACTGACACTAAGTAACACATACAAGAATATAGCATATAGTGAATAATATCAAGGGTACCCTGCTACTAATTCCCCACTGGTTTGCCGCTTTTCCCCATAGACATGAGTCCTGTGCATCTCTCTCCAAAGGCTTTCCCGTATACACTTGGGCTAAGCTCCACAATCTGCTCCACGTGCACCAAAAATGCTTACCCACAGACACTTGGGCGAATAACCACACCATCCTCACAACCAAAATTAACCAGGTAGTTTCTGAGATCCACCACAGCTTGCATAACATGTATCATTCGTCGGGTATTATAACTCAATCCATTACAGCCCTAACACCGAGTAAGGATCCTCAAGCCATCACAGCCTATACACGTTACACCTATAGTAGTCCATATGATACTATGACCAGAATATATATGTGTGAATAACCACAAGCCATTACATCCCTCTACACACATATATGGGGAAAACTAACTGTTGTGCCTAATGGCACTAGTATCCACCAAGATAAGAGAGCGGGGTCAAAGGGGGTAGTCAGTCATTCATCCTCCCACAGGAATGTTGGGGAAAACACCCCCCAGGGCTCAGAATCCCTGGGGTGCTAGTTTCCCTTACTGACTGGGTGGAGTAGTGTATAGAAACACAAAAAGTACAGAATATACTATAACTCACAACCACACTATGGGCATAAACTAGTATTAAACACAAATGCAGCTAACGTCTCTCAGACTCTGGGCTGCCACTTCTAAAACTAGGTATCCTATAAGCACACAACCATTTAAGGGATTTATTGGATTACTTCATTCCCTTTTTATCAATTCCATTGTACGTTAATTAATTCTTCAAACATTAATTAACCATGAACAATTTCACATTTAATTTCATTAACATCACATCCAAAAACCACTGTCCCTTAAAAATTTCTCAAACTCATCATTAAGTTTCAACAACTCTAACCCCATGGGTTAACATCATTTATTCAAACATTCATTATAGAATTACTTTCCAATATTCTCAGGAATTCTAGAAAAGCATCTTATGCTACTAAACACACACTACTACAAATACGCCATTTATCAGTGCTAAAAATAGCCTTTAACAACACTAGAAAAGCACTGTTAAAGTCGGCGAAGATAAAGGGGGGTCCCCTTTATCATCGCTCAAAAAAGCGCTGATATATGACCGCTTTATCAGCGCTAAAAAAACGCTGATAAAAGTACCCCTTTATCAGCGCTTTTTTTAGAGCTGATAAAGGGGTCCTATATCAGTGCTTCCATTATCAGAACATTCATTTTAGCACTGATAAAAGTTAAAAAAAAATTAAAAAAATTACAAAAAAATTACAAAAAATTAAAAAAAATATTACAAAAAATTAAAAAAAAATATGCCAATCCGGGGGGCTTTTATAGCGCTTGAGACCCACTTTTAATAGCACCTTCCACCCCCTCCAGTGCCCCACACGCACCCCCTCCACCCTTTATCAGCGCTAGCCCCACACATCCACCCCCATGCGCGTACCTCTTCCTCTAGCAGGTTTTCAACTCGAGACCTCCCCCCTGCACGCCTAAGCCCTTACCACTACTCTATTTTGATTTTTTTACTATTTCATGATATCCCTATTTATATATATATATAGTTATATTTATTCATATAGTAATATATATTTATATTAATATATATATATATATATATAGTTATATTAATATATATATATAGTTATATTAATATATATATAGTTATATTAATATATATATAGTTATATTAATATATATATATAGTTATATTAATATATATATATAGTTATATTAATATATATCTCTATTTATGTATATATATAGTTATATTTATTCGTATAGTAATATATATTTATATTAATATATATATATATATATAGTTATGTTAATATATATATATATAGTTATATTAATATATATCTCTATTTATATATATATTTAGTTACATTTATTCGTATAGTAATATATATTTATATTAATATGTATATATATATAGTTATATGAATATATATATTTATAGTGATATTAATATATATATTTATAGTGATATTAATACATATATATATATTAATATTAATATATATGTAGTTATATTAATATATATATATATCTAGATTAATATATATATATAGTTAGATTAATATATAGTTATATAAATATTCATATATTTGTATTTTAAATAAAATGGATATTAGTTATTATTTAGATAAAGCTAATATATTTTATATGTAAATATATTTTATTATTTATATTTATAATTAATTTTTATGTGTGAATATATAAAAAATATGTATATATTGTTATATATTTTATTATAAATAGCAGTTAATTATAAAAAATGATAAAATTTCAAAGAAATAATATCAATATGAATGTAATACCTTGGAATAAATTCAGTCCCCACCAGAAAAAGCCAATAATACCCCTTTAAATGAGGCTGAAAATCCACAAAATGTTAAAAAAATCGGGGTATCCTGACTAAAAACTCAGTTTTGGAGGCCTTATGGACATCTTTTGGCCTCGAAAAACCCGTGACCAAGGTCCCCCGAAGTCATAATGACATAGATCTTGTTGCAGGCTTCGATTTGATATGTGGTAGAGCTCAAACGGACACCCGGATCAAAATTTATGGCCATTTGAAGTTTGAGTTGCGTATTCAACATATTTTGGATCTTTTTTAAATTTTTTTAATTTTTTTAGTCTTCAATTTGTTATTAAATGACTATTACTTCATAATAATTAGTAAATTATTAATTAAAAATATTTTTTAATCTTTTAAGAAGTCATTTTCGCTAAATATCTTATATATTAAGTATATTAAGTGTAAATGTACATTTATACTTATCTAAAATATATTTAAAAATTATATATTATATTTATATCAATATAACTATATTTATATAATAATATATTAAAAAAATGATTTTTTTTTGAAGTCGACCATTTATCAACACTTTTAAAAAAAGCGTTGATAAAGGCCCCCCTTTATCAGCGCTACTAAACAAGCGCAGATAAAGGGGGGCGCTGGGAAAAACAGTTTTTGTGGTAGTGACAAGGGGCTCAACACGGTGAGTATATGTACTACCTGTCGAGTCTTTTTCGCCTATAGCAAGAGCGTAGACCCATTCTCCCTTGAGAAGCTAAATACGAAAAGCATGTGGCATACCCCGCGTATCTTCGCCTCTTTCGGAAGAAGGGTAAGCAAGACCAGCTGCCTTGAGCAGTGGGGAAAAGTAAAGCAGGTAAACAACCAAACAAAGCACCAAGCATCCAAAAATCACATCCATCTCATTCCATCATCCCTGGTGTCCTCCCTGACACCAATATGCATAAACTGATGCATATTTCCACTCTAGGCGTCATCCGCTGCCACAACCACAAGGCCTCCATGCCCCCACATATCACAACACCCCTCCAGGGTCACATCACATCACAAGCAGTAGGAAAGTAAACATCACATAAATTTGGGCTCTTGGCCCCTTAACAAGGCATCTAGCCTTCAAAAAACAAGCACCAACAGTTTTCAGGTTTACCAACCAACTAAATTAATCACATACATCAGCATCAATTTGATTAATATCAATTTGGATCAACAACCACCACAACAACAACTAGATTCATTTAAATGTCTATTTATATTTAGAAAATTAATTATCAATTAATTTCAGCTTTAAGTTATTTATCAATTTCATCAAGAACAACATGCTAACAAGAAAGGCATAAATATCACACTATCTAGAAAATCTAGAGGCGAACCGTTAACAAGGTATAAAGCAACAACATGCGATAAAACCAATTATTTTAATCTGGTTCAGGTATTTATTTAGGTTAATTTCATTGCGATCCAAAGGCTAAATCATTCTAACTCTATGATTGCACATAAAAATTTAGAGAATCCACGAATCCCCTACCTCAAAGGTTTTCGAGGAAAACCACAATGATCAAAGAACACCCAAGAAACCAGGTCGATTATCCACGAATCCTTCTTAGATCTCCTCTCCTAACACAACCAAGACCAAAGCTCATCATATTCGACATCCACACACTTAGATCTACCCATAATAGGCGTAGATCTAAGAAACTGAGAGAAGAGGAGGAGTAGATCTAAATAGATCTAAGAAATCAAGCAAGAACGATCGCATACCTCAAGAAACCGGCTTCGATTCGCCAACAAAAAGCCTCTGGATCACCTCCAAAATGCTTGGGAGAGCTTCTTCTACCTCCAAGGAAGGGTAATCCTGAGTTATGGCCGCTTAGAGGCTTAAACAAACCATTTAGAGGCAAAAGAGTTTAGATCCACAATTTTAGGATCTAACTTTAAGAGTTTGCATGGTTAGTCCGCACGGTTTAAGAAATTGTTCGCTAAACGTATGTTAGCTTCTACCTCACCAAACACTCCTCACATGGTTATTCCTCACGGTTAGGAAAACCGTGCACTAACCGTGCGTTAGCCACTACCTCCAACACCAACCTTTCACGGTTTGGCCGCACAGTTTAGGCAAACTGTGCACCAACCGTGCGAAAGCTATTGCCATTTAGCTTTCCTTAAAAGTCCACCCAAACGCACCTCCAAGTCACCTTGACCTCCCAAAACACCTCCAACACCACATTTTCACAAAGGAATGGACGGGAGAGGTCTGTTCCATTAAACCCTCCTCCTGCACTAGCTACCCCCCCCCCCCCCATGCCTCCTTCCAAGCTCACCACATCCTCCCCCATCAACGGATGACCACCCTGTTGAATCACGGTTGTCCCGTCGTGCTGGATCAATTGAGTGGTCAGTGCACCGTCTTCTCGAAAGGTATGGTTTTATTCATGTATATTTGGACTATTGAAATATTTTTTTTATTACATGATCTAAAAATAGAAGTTTCATGTTTTGTTATGGATTTGTTTTTTGTGATGATTAGAGAGATACACCATGAGTTCTTTTTTAATCAAGTGCAAGGAGTATAATATACTAAAGAGGAACTTCAATGATACAAGATGTTTTAAATTTGGTATCCAAGAACACATTGCTCTTGGAATCAAGTAAACAGATAAAATTTTCATCTGGAATCATCTTTTTATTTTTATGCAAGAATTTTGTTTGATCCAAAGAGTCCATTTTTATAACGAATGACATGTGAATATTGTGACAATATACCCCATTTGATTTTGAAAATTTTACACCTTTTGGTTGGTATAATGGATTGGGATAACAGTCATTGATCTGAATTGATGATAAGGGAGATACTTTTTTGGTTTATTCCAGTTGATTTAATTTAATTTGTTTTTGGAAAATTAATCGAAGGTTGTTTTAATTTTTATTATAAGAATACAATGGATTGGGTTTGTCAAATTTGAGTAAACCAAAGTCAAATTTGTTTAATAATTATAAATTATGCTTATAGTTTATTTATTATTAAGTCACATTATCCCAATCATATAGTGTATTGTGGAACATCCAATGGAACTTCCACCATAACATTCTTTGAAAATCTTAATTTATTTATAATTTTTTTATATATATTTTGAAAAAAATATATTTAATATATAGTATAAGTTCTTTTATTATAATTTTTCAAAATATATACATTTTATTTACATTTTTATTCACGCTTTATATACCTTTTAAAATGGTAAATTATATATTTTTTAAAACTATTGTAAAAAATGTAATACATATTATATATAATTTCATTTATTATTAAATTATTTATTAAATTTTAATTTTTTTTGAAAATTGTGTAGTTTTATAATTATATACTTTTGTTGTGTTGCAGAAATTCCACTAGAACTTCAATTCGAACTTTCACTGGAACTTCCACCGGAACTTCCATTTGAACATCCATTGGAACTTCCACTCAAACTCTTAATGGATTTATAATTGTCATTTATACATATTTTTTAAAAAAAATATATTTAATATATATTATAAGTGCATTTATTATAAATTTCTCTAAATATATACATTTTATTTACATTTTTATCCATGTATTACATACATTTTTAAATTTTAAATTATATTATTTTTATTAAATTTATGTAAAAAATGTAATTCAAATTTTATATAATTGAATTTAATATAAATATATTTATTAAAATTATTTTTTATTAATATATTTTGTAGTTTTATAAATATATACTTTTGTTGTATTGTGGAACTTACATTGAAACTTTAATTGGAAATTCCACTGGAAATTCCATTGGAACTTCTACTCGAATTCCCCCTAGAACTCTTAATGGATTTATAATGGTTATTTACAAAGATTTTGTAAAAAATATATTTAATATATCTTATGAGAGCATTTATTATAAATTTTCCTAAATATATACATATTATTTATATTTTAATTCGTGTATTATATACATTTTTAAATGGTAAATTATATTATTTTTATAAAATTTATATAAAAATGTAATACATATTTTATATAATTGCATTTAATATAAATATATTTATTAAAATTTAATTTTTATTAATATATTATCTAGTTTTATAAATATATACATTTGTTGTGTTGTGGAACTTCCACTGAAACTTCCACTCAAACTCTTAATGGATTTATAATTGTTATTTATACAGATTTTATAAAAAATATATATTTAATGTATCTTATAAGTGCATTTATTATAAATTTTCCTAAATATATACATTTTATTTACATTTTTATTCATGTATTATATAAATTTTTAAATAGAAAATTATATCATTTTTATAAAATTTATGTAAAAAATGTAATACATATTTTATATAATTTCATTTAATATAAATATATTTATTAAAATTTAATTTTTTTAATATATTCTGTAATTTTATAAATATTACTTTTATTGTATTGTGAAACATCAACTGGAAATTCCTCTTGAAATCTTAATGGATTTATAATTGTTATTTATATATATTTTTTAAAAATATATTTAATATATCTTATAGGTGCATTTTTGATAAATTTTCCTAAATATATACATTTTATTAACATTTTTACTCATGTATTATATACATTTTTTAAATGGTAAATTATATTATTTTTATAAAATTTATGTAAAAATATAAATCATATTTTATATAATTGAATTTAATATAAATATATTTATTAAAATTTAACTTTTATTAATATATTTAGTGTTTTTATAAATAAATTCAATTGGAACTTCCACTGAAACTATTAATGGATTTATTATTGTTATTTTTACAGATTTTGTAAAAAATATATTCAATATATCTTATAAGTGCATTTATTATGAATTTTTCTAAATATATTCATTTTATTTACATTTTCATTCATGTATTATATATATTTTTAAATGGTAGATTATATTATCTTTATAGAATTTAAATAAAAAAGTGTAATATATATTTTATATAACTATATTTAATATAAATTTATTTATTAAAATTTATTTTTTATTAATATATTATGTAGTTTTATAAATATATACTTTTGTTGTATTGTGTAGTTTTCACTGAAAATTTTACTGGAACTTACACTAGAACTCTGAATGGATTTATAATTTTTATTTATATAGTTTTTGTAGAAAAAATATTGAATATAACTCATAAGTGCATTTATTATGAATTTTTCTAAATGTATACATTTTATTTAATTTTTTATTCATGTATTATATATATTTTTAAATGGTAAATTATATTATTTTTATAAAATTTATGTAAAAAATGTAATACATGTTATATATAATTGAATTTATTATGAATACATTTATTAAAATTTAATTTTTATTAATATATTATGTAGTTTTATAAATATATACTTTTATTGTGATATGGAATTTCCACTAGAACTTCCATCGGAACTTCCATTGAAACTATCACTTGAACTTCCATGAGAACTTCCACCAGATTTCCCACCAGAACTTCTACTATAACTATCACCAGAACATCCATTGCAACTCTTAATGAAATTTTTGACATGAGTTTTTCACTGAAATTCTTCATTGAATTTGATTTTTTTTTAAAAAAATGTTTTCAATGACAAATTTCAATTGATTTTCCAATGGTTTTTTCCCATTAGAATTTTCTCACAAAATTTCATAATGGATTTTTCGAATCAACTTTCCAATGTTTTTTTCTATTATATAATTTTGAATTTATTTTTGTAATGATATTTTTAGTGGTTTTTTCTATGAAATTTTCTAGAGTAATTTTCCATTAAAAATTTCCAATATTAGTAGTATTTTCAAATTGAATTTTCCATTAAACTATTTTAGCGCAATTTATCATAAAAATTCATTTTCGACATTTTCCCAATTTATTTATTATTTGTATTGTTTTTTATAATGAAGATTATTTATTGAAATTTTCCCCTTTAAATAAAAATGTAATTTTCCCTCGGGTGTCCAACTGGATCTGACCACTTCGAGCCCTGACAATACCTCACCGCCTGCTGCTGGTCTACCAGGTTTTGCCATGCATGCACCTCCTTTTGCGTTGAAGGTGCTTGAGGTGGGGGGAGAGGAGAAAGGTAATAGCATCATTATTGTGGTATCTAGGAGTAACGACCCTTCCTATGCCAATGTTGTCCGTGGTGTGGTGGGTGACATTGATGGGAGAAGGGATGACCCTGATGGGAGAAGAGATGATCCAACACTGCAAAGTATACCAACAACCGATGGAGCCAAAGGGAGTGCCACTATTGCTGTTGGTGCATTTGGGGAACCAGTGGAAACCATTCCTATGACCCAACCAAAAAGAAATCCAAAATTTCGGGGGAAAGAAAGAGAGCTGTTCAATCTAGGTGTTTCCTCACAGGTCAATGTCAGGCAAGAGGGAGGCTAGTTGGGTAGGACACGTACTCGCTCCATCAGCCACCAATCTGGTCTTGCGTCTGAAAATTTGATTATTGATTCTGAGAGGGAACACGATGTTTCCAAAGGTATGTATGAAGATGATTTTTGGGTGTAACTTGCGGTTCTCACTCAGCCATAAAGTGATTTTTGGGTTTGTTTTGTCTCATGTCACCAATGGTGGATCTTGTTGGACATGATCTTGTTTGATTATCACCCAACCATAAAGTGATTTATTTGGAAAAAAATGTTTGGTGTGTGAAAAATAAAGAGTATGAATATCATAAAAATAGAAAAACAAGAAGGGGGAATGACAACAGGGGACCAAAAGTCCCCCCTAATACCCAAAGAGGACCATAGCCAGTCCTGTGAACAGTGAAAAAACACTGTTCACAGAACTAAGAGAGGTCCTCTTTGGGTATTAGGGGGAATTTTGGTCTCCCTTTTGTCATTCCCCCAAACAAGAATTCACACCACAGGAATTTTGGTTCCAAAATCCAAGCTGAAATGATTTAAATCCATTGAATACCCATCAAACTTGATCCTCGATCTGTGAGCCCTATCCGTGAGCCCTAGTCTTGATGTCAGGGAGCTGAAACAATCCCTATTTCCCCATGACCTTCCCTCCCAAGCCCTCGCCTCTCTGTACCTCACCTTCCAGGGCCAGCCCCTCTGGGACGACTTCGCGATTCTTCGATCAGGAGTGGCGCCTTCATCAATGATCACTCTTCGGATTCGTTCCCCCGGCGACGGCAGCGATGGCGAGGCCACCGGGGCGGAGTCTCGCGACTGCTACCTCAACATGTAATCCACGAAGCTGCTCGATAAGGTCGATCCCAATGAGAAGCATCTTTCTAAGTGGACGACCTGCGTGTTATCATTTGAACCCCTGAAGCATCCTTGTGTGTTGGACTGTGTTAGAAACGTATTCAATAAAGAGCCAGTCATGTAGGGTTTATTAGGGAAGAATTTTCCCTTTGTTCATATTAAGGGGCTCAAGGATATGATCCCGGTTTAGCTTTCGATGATTCCTAGGATGGAGTCAAATGATTGGGACAGTTCTGGGACGCGGTTTTGGTGCCCCATTTCAGGGATTGAATTCAATGGAAATTATATTTTTTTGCATTGAGGGGTTGGGGGCATGTGTTGAGTGCCAAGGCCTTGAAGGAGATCAGATCCTCTTCTTTCCATGTTTTTCATATGGGATTCACGGAGGAGGATAAAATTATGATTAATGGGACTGAGGAGGAGGTTGTGGTATTAAGGGAAAATATAGAGGAGGAAAAGTCAAGGGCTAAGGACAAGAAAAACCAATTTCAAGGAAAATTATAGCTGCAGATCGCTTCTACTCAGAAGAAACTGATTGATGGAGCTTTCTGTTGTATTCTGCTGCCCTTGTTTCATGGTGACAATATTTACCATTTAATTTAGAAATAAATTTTATTTTTGTATAGTTTAGTACATGGTATTTTCAATGGTGATTGTTAGTGTCTCAAGTAATGGCTTGTTGGCTTCTTTATATGAAATTATGTAACTTTTTTTATTGTTTTTCTAGCTGTGCCTTGCTACTTATGGGTTGTGATGATCTTTGATATGACAATTATTGGATTAACCTTCTGAAGTGTCTGTAGTTTTTGACGAGTGAAGCCTTTAGCTTTAGATTTGAAGATGGGAATCATAAGAATTATGAATGCATAGAATTTGAGTTTGAAGGACCTGGAACTAATATCATAAAAGAAAAACAAAATATTATTATTAAATTAAAAATAAGAATAAATAATTATAAATTCCTCACTTTATGTTTAGGTCCCAAGCTTGGATGGCGGGAGCGGGGTTGTGTTAGGTCGTTGACAGTCAATGTAAAGCTTCGTTGAAACCTTTCATGGCATAGATCAAATGTATCAATATGGTAATGGTAGGTCATTTTCTGACATCAATGCGATGCATTGCTCGAGTCTGGTGTTAAGTGAGCTAGAGCTGCTACATCGGTGCCCCGAGTGTAGTGTTAAATGAGAAGGGTCTTCACACCTTTTTGGGAGGATGCTAGGGGGGCTAGTTTAAAATCACATGCTTAGGATAAATAGTTGGAATATTGGAACATTAATAGATAAATCTATGAAATTTGTAGATATGTTTCAGCTTAGTAATTTAGGTCATATTACATTGATCATGGTTAAATCATATAAAAAAATTAAATATTACATAAACATCATATATATTCATTATATATATTTATATTAATCTATAAAAGTTATAGATAGAAAATGGATTACACCGTTCCTGGAGACGGTATATAATATGTACGCATGAATAATATTTCATATTTCTCAACGGATGGAAAAAAAAGAAGAATAAAAATTAATTCACCTTTATAGAATAATTATTATGTTATATATAGTATCTACTATATATATCTTCTATATATTATAATCCTAGATTTCCATATGCCACATGTCATTTTCACGTTACTATTGACTGATGTTTCTTTCATACAACCCTCCACGTAACCCCTTCTGATTCTTTTTTCCATTTCCTTCTTCCATACCCTACCCCAATTGGGATTTTCCATAACTAATATTAGGGTTCCAATTCCTCACATCCTCCCTGAAAACCCTCTCCCACCACTCCTCTATCACCACCTCTACTTCCACCTTCGAACTCCTCTCCGATATCTATTTCCACCCATGTATCAACATCATCCTCAACACCTCCTACAAATACCATTTTCATTCTACATCCTCCATAAATTTCCTCCTAAAGTATCTCCCTTCATACCAAATGCTGCTCACAATTTTGCCCCAATATACGGTTCCCACTTCGGCTCCCTCCCCCAGTAACCACTCTTCGTACTGCTGATAATCGTCTAACTCCTACGCGTCTAAATCCTCTGAATCCTACACCTCCTCCTCAGGCACCTCCCCCATAGGATCCTCCAACTTGTGAAACCCTGACGTTCTCAGTGGGTCATATCTCCTTCTTGGTCTTTGTGCCTCTTTCTTTGTATTTTGAAATTGATTTAGATAATGTTAACATTAAATTCTAAAATGGAGAATGTTGATCTGTAGGTTTCTACATTTGCAGAGCAAATGGATAAGATCAACCAGCTTTAACATGTGTTTATTATTATGACATCGGGGGCCTTTTCCAAAATTGCTTCTCATACTATAACTTCACCCCTTGATGTTATCATGATAAGATTCTATTTTTTACTATAATTCTATGATTTTCATTTTCCACACAACTTCATTCTTAACTTTAGGTTATACTCTATGAAAACATTTCTCTATGAAAAAAATACTACCAATGTATTTGTAGTAGTTCACTTTTTATGAAAAAAAGGAAAATGAGATAAATAATTGCATTTTCCCGATGAATTGGTGATTGGTTTTAACTTTTTTATGTGTAAAAGGATCCTCTATAATGGGTTGTTTAGTTCTTGATTTCTCTATTTCATGCGTTACAAATTTATTTTTCTGTAACCTAGAACAAGCCCTGGTTGGTTCACTAAGATGAATAATATACTGTTTTGATTATGACCTAATTATTTCACTTTTTGGTTCCCTTTTGAAAAATGGAAAATGTAGTTGAATGATCAAAATATGGTGTTAATGTCATATAAGGAAGAAGTCAATTATTTTTTATGTGTTATAAGTAACCAAGTACTTAAATGTCACCAACTTTATATTTTGATCCTTCACCGTAAAGTTCCCTTAAAAAATGCATGTAGATTGTGTACATTCCTACCCCCGCCTTTTATCTTTGTATTTTCATTTGCATTGTTGAACATCAAACTTAAAAACAAATTATTTTACTCATTCACATGTTCAATTGGATCCTACTTCTTCATGGGTTCTCCTTGGCATAGGTTGCTATGTCAAATCAAAGTATACAAGGAAGTTCCAAGCTTGTAAATATATCTTTAGAGAAGAAGGCCTATGGGTATTCCTTATTTTATGTAGTTTATTTCTTCATTATAGTGTATTGATAGTGCAATATATATGTATTTTTTCCTCAACCTATTTGTTTATACACACATGATAAAAGAAAAATTATAAGAGCACCAGCCCATATTTTTTTTATTAAATTGATCACGTCTTCTTGAGGTTGGATTTGACATGATTTTACATAACAATAAGGGTAAATTTTTAGATGATTCTATGAAGGAAATTTGTTTTTTCAGGTTTTATAGATAGGAAATGTCCCTTCTTGACTCATGGTTATGACATACACGACTATATGGTTTTCGATGTTACAAAAGCTCAAGGGGGTTGTGTATGGCTTATCCACATGTGTGTTCTTTTGGAATGATCAACACACATGTATTGTAATCTTCTAATGAAGTAGATACACTTCTAATGATACATGTACATAAAGTCAATTGATCCTTTCACTCGCTCTGAAATTTTATTATATTGTTTCATTCAAGGATCGTATGAACTCAACAACAACATCAATTATCATAATGATCATAATTTTCTTCTCCTGTGAAATATTTTTTCATTCCTGTATTGGAATTCTCTATGCTAAAAGTAAATTTTAATCCCTTATAAATAATCCTAAATGTTTTCTACTATATTTATTACGTCCCACCAATTCAATGAATTGTATTTCATCCACTAATTCATGATTTAAATACATTAAATATAAATAATAATGTTATTTATATATTCATACATTTAATATGTTAATAATATTTGTACATTCATAGAGATTACATGTTAATGTTGTTTATATGTTTATATAAATATTGTTTCTATTCATAAAAACAATATGTTTAACCATTCCACCATATATGGTATTTTTTAGAAAATTTTGGATAAAGAAATTCTTGCAGCTTATTTGATTTTTTCAATTTAAAAATCAATTTGAATTTGAATTTTGAAAACCAATGTTTGACCGAGTTTGAGTGTTTTATTGAGTTTAGAACTCAAGATAAATCTTGGGTTCGTTAAATCATCCATGCATATTTCACCCACTCAAGTATACATCTATACTATTGATTGACTATAACTTTTTATTGAAACTTTATAATAGTTATTTTCAAATTATATGTCTATTATATTCTCTAATCCATGAATTTTTCTTTTGAATTTTAGTAATATTTTATCTTTATTTAGATTTTTTCATTATATGAACTATTTAATTTTATAATTAATATAATCTATTATAACTGATTCTTTTTTCTATTTTCATTATTTTTTATCTAATACATTATCTTTGTGAATTATGTTTACTCAAAATCATTTATCTTTCTGTTTACTGATCTTTATCAGTTTTTTAACATTTAATTACCTTTTTTTTAAAAAATTCTATACGTATTTAAAAAATTTGATTATGTATTATATACCTTTTCTATAATTGTATAACACTAATTTTCTTTTATAGTATATTCTAAGTAAGGAACCCTTATTCTCCATCATTGCCCAGTTTTCAATGTGACTTTCTTGATACAAGAACCTTAGATTTTGAACACATAAATCAAATTCACTTCCAGTATTCGACCCTCAAATTAATTTGGAAATGTTATGTTTTTATAGTTTTTTACATGTCTTTATCTTCCTTTCCATTTTTTTATTCTCTCCTTTCTATACTCTTTAAATAAATTTATGACTGCAGAAGGTACTATTTTTCTCAAATTAAAAAATTTAATTTATAAAAATATAAATACCATTGCATTAAAATAATTATTTTATCCTTATTTCATATGATCATAAAAATAATGGATCTTTATAACTATGTTGTAGAAATAATTTTGGGTTTGTTAAATCAACCATGTAGATTTGATCCACTCAAGTATATATATGTACTATTAATTGAATATTATTTTTATTGCAATTTTATGATTGAAAAATATGCATTTTTTCGCATTTCCACTTGTTTGGCTCAATTTACCTTATTTTCTATATTCATTAAATCATATTATGAATGCAGAATCATTATACATAAATCACTCTCCTAGTTTTCCAAAGACATGAAGCACTTCCATACACCTACTTCTCATCCACCACCAAGTTACCTCTATCACTCATTGTCCCTCTGTCGTGCCTATCTAAGCTTGACCAAGCATCAAGCTCGTCAAATGGTGTTCTCAAGCTCATTTGTGACCCGGTGTGCTTCCCAGACCCTAATACTCACCCAGGCCATACATCATTGCATAGGAAGAAACCATCATCCATGCACACATTCTGCACTAGGCATATATGCCCCATGGTTATCTCCTAAATGTTTTTAGCCAACTAGGTTATCATTGTGCCCCTACAACTTATTGATTATATAAAACAAGCATATAAGACCTCATGCACTACTATCCATTTCCCTCTATGAACTTTATCATCATGTGATCTCTCTCATTCAAGTATTCCAGACAACCCAGACAACACATATGGTGATAAAATAGGTGATAAAATTATCAATGCTCTGATTTCTAATAGTTCAACTTTTGAAAACAAAACAATATTCTCCCAAGTAATCTTTGATTTTTTTTCTTGCATGTATTATTTTTCCTAGATACATGTGTGGTTTCATGAACATAAACATGTATGTATTTATTATCAAATTTTTATTCTCTACCATATTACTTCTAATTTCTTTTGAACTTTTTTTCTTTATTGCTTGTAGGAAAAATATAGTCTTAAAAAGAAAAAAAAATATGCATCCAAAGTACTCTTAGGGTGCCCTTCTGCTCGAAGTTATCATTTTGGCATGGTTATTTATTTATTTTTATCATGCTATAAATTTTATGTTGATATGTGTTTTTTTCATTATTCATTCTTGTGGTTTTCCATATTGAACTTTCGGATAAATATTTTCATAAATTTATCTGGATTAAAAACATTGATATGTCATGTTTCATTTTTACTATTTTTTTGTGGTTCGTGATTAAGGAATTCATTAATTATGTTTATTTAGCTGGTAGAGGGCCAGTAATCCTTGGCTTTAACATTTGTTATTTATGAAATCTTATATACATGTCTCTACTTCTTTGTTTTACGTTATTAAAAATTTGGGTTCCAATTGATTATTGTATAACTATCACTTAAGTAATCCTATTGATGCTAAATTGGTTGATCCTTCTTACCCCCCCCCAAATATAAGCTATCTTTTTTACTATTGCCCTTTTAATATTACCTCAATGATTTCTCCCAAGTAAGATTCCATTTGTGTCCCTTTCATGTAGTATTTTTTCCAGAAACTTTTTTATTTGCATTCACATAAACACATATATATTTCTTATCAATTGTTTATGTTCAACCATATTACTCTTGATTTCTTTTGAACTTCTTTTTTCTTTATATCTTAGAGGAAAATATCAGCTTATGAAGGAAAAAATATATACCCAAATTACTCTTCAGTTACCCTTCTTCTCAAATGTAACTTTGTTTACTACCAACTTAAGTGTCGCATTCTCTTATTTATTAGTATGAATGAATATGGTTGTTTTTATACCACTACTCAAAACTTATACGACATTTATTCCATAAAATGTTACTCTTTAGAATATCCATCTTATTAATGATTATTTATAGGATTATTATGAAGTCTGATTAATTTAATCTATTATTTCATGTTTCTCATTATTTGATTTACCATAATAAAATCTCAAATTTAATTATATTGTTTAAATGATATAAAAACACTTACATCACTGCATAATAATAATATCCAATAATAATATACCATGCACTATGATTTTTCAGAAATAAATATAATATAATAAAATAAAATTCAGTTAATGATAGTTTATGTCTATGAATAAATTCGTAAACACCTCACTGAGTTATTACAGAACATTTTTTCAGGAACTTAAATGGAAAAGAAGCGCATAAGAATATTTAAAGGAAGACTCAAAAACACTGTTAGGGAAAATATCCACATTGGAAAGGATAATTTTCTACTTTCCATTAATTTTATTTTCATAATTCTTAAATCATTATACTAATTTTGAATTTCTTCTCAACAATTATACATGCATTGATCACACACAAAATGAACTAGTTATCATTGACTATAGTCTAAATCTTTCCTTCAATGAAATTTTTGAGTCTATAAACTAAGAAGATACGGGAAGGCATGACACAAAACGTCCATTCACGAAAAAAATGCATTAAATAATATTTATTCTTATTACTAATGTGTCACTCCAACTTTCAATTCTCATATTTCAATATTCATTGGTATTTATTCAAAATTTTAAACATTATTGTACATAAATGGTTGACTGTATAGAAATTTCACATAACAACTAAAAAAATCTTAGATATCCTGCATAAATTGTTATTCTCATATTTCATTACTATTTATTCTAATTTTTATACATTTTATTTCAAAAATTTTCAATTGTTATGTACATATATTGTTGAATGTGATGAAAGATCTTGAAGTTGAAGATTCAGTATAAAGGTACAATGGGATTATCCATTTTGTTTTCTACTATTTAAACTGTCTCCATATTTAATCTACCTTTATTTCAATATTATATACCACTAATTTATGCATTCAATATATTCAATGCAATCAATATTAATGTAAGGTTTCGATCCTGCATAAAAGGGGACAAGGTGGAGTAACACTAGATTATGTATAAATACACCATTGTGGAAGGTACTAGGTGATTTTCATTTAAAAAATTACAGCTTTTGTTAACTTGCACACCCATCTTTTCATAATTAAATGATTCTGTGAAAAAAATTTGTCATATTTTTTTGGTTTCAAAACTATCTCCAATATGTTGACATTCATAATTACATTGTTCCTATTTTCATGTTCATTACTATTAGTTCTTATTTGAATATTCTATTCATATATATGATTTCTCAATTATACAAATAAATTTGTATTTATTTTTATATAAAATTTCAGTTACTACTATTAGGATTATGTCTTAGAAACTTCTAAAACTATTAATTATAATTTGAATAGTTTGTTACTTCATTTATAGGTTTTTTGAAGAAAATTTAAAATTCGCATATATGATATGAGTTTTGGATGGTGTTGATCCTAAATACTAGGTCACATAATGGATTCAGACTACAATTTAAATAAATACCCCATCATTAAAATGGGAGCAGTAAAAAATTTGGATTTTTGGATCTTTATAAATTATTTGTAGCATGGGTTAGTTTTTATTATTTGATCATGTTTCAAACAAATTTTTATTTTATCATATTTGTTACATCTCCATTGCACACATATTGGTTTAACTAGTTATTTCCAACACTTATTTATACATTAAAAATAAAAACTACAGACCTTTCTAAGATCATATAAGTTAATCTCTTTTTGGAGAATTTATTTAGCAATTCATTTCATGAAAACTAATCATAAAAATGAATTGATTTAACAAATTAATGAAATAACACATAATTTTGTACCATACAACACTATTTAGAAATTCATCATGAATAATATGATTCTATTGTATGCTTTTACTTTTCATCCTCCTTTATTCCCACTGAATGTCCATTTTTTTCTACATATACTCATAGTTTCAATAACCATGTACTCATAGCTTCATTAACCATGGACATCTATTATAGAGGAATGATTGATGTGTTTGTCCTATATTAACTCATGCATATTCATTTTATCTACCCATATTTTCTATTAGATTTTATCATTCATTGTACCCCTCCATTATATACTCCATAGATCTTTAGGTAATATGTTATGGCTCATATTTTTCTCTATATTGTTTTTTCCTCACAGAAACAGGATCCTTCAGTTGAGTAAGGACTTTACCATGTAAAATGTATTTGATTTTACACATATGTTTTGTAAAATTTTATGTTATCTGGCTTGTGGGATCATAATTATATATTTACATGTATATATATGCATATATTTTATGTATATATAATTATATGCCCACTGTTGGAAAAAATGGATAAATATAAACCTCTATTTTTTGGATAAATTAAACATATTTTACTTTCATGATGCTGATAATAGATTGGATAAATATAAACTGCTATATTTTAATCATATTTATCATATTACATGAATGGGATGTCAAATATAACCCGTATGAACAAAATATTACCAATTTACATATCTAGATTGGCCAGTTTACTTGTATGGGTGAGTTTGTTATCATTTTACAGCATATAGGCAGATTTTCCAACACCATTTTACATATTTTTTTATGTACATGTAATTTTATGAAAACATGGTGCATACATCCTAATAGAACCTTATGTTAACCAAAACACCCCATTGTTAGCAAAGACAACGAATGAAGAATATAGGTAAAATGGATGTTAAAATATAGTGTTCTCTATTGCAAATTACATATATGGGTGTGTTTAGTGTTCTCAATTGAAAATTATCTGTATGGGTGTGTTTTTTATTATTTTTCAGCATATTGGCATATTTTCAAACACCATTTCAGTTATTTCTTTGATTATGTAAAGGTACTTCTATGAAAACATGTCACATCCAACCAAACATAACCTTAGGATAAAAATGCACCATAATGTTAGAAAATCTAATCAGTGAAAAATATAGGTAAACCATCCATTCAAATATAGTGTTTTTGATTTCAAATTACCCATATGGTTGTGTTTGATATAATTTTCTAGAATTTAGGCAACTTTCTTAACACTATTTCACATAATTGTTTTATTCTACACAGTTAATTTTTTGCAAACACGGTTCATGTAACCAAAAAGAGCCTTATGTTAACAAACACACCTTAATGTTATCAAAGCCAATGAATGGAAAATATAAGTAAACTTAAAGTTAAAATATACTGTTTTCTATTGTAGATTATTTGTACGGGTATGTTTGTAATCATTTTTCAGTATATAGACAGATTATTCCACTCCATTTCACTTAATATGTTTTAATATATATAGGTAAATCTGTGAAAACACAGTACATGCAACAAAACAGAATTTTTACTATTTGATCATGTTTCAAACAGATTTTTTATTTTAGCTTATATGTCTCCATTTTTCACTTATATAACTATTATATTTACTAAGTTCTTAATTATTTCTAATATTTTAACAAAAAATCCTATAAATAAATGTGTATTCTGTATTTTAATTATTTTAAATGTTACTTTCAATATACACTTGTATACTATTAAATAATAGTAAAATGTTAAAGTTTTGATATGTGTTTCAATGATTTAAATTACTACATATTCTATCTTCAAATCTTATAACAATATTTTCTATGTAGAAAAATCTGTCACATGATATTTATAATGTGGATGAACTGCAAGATATTGTCTACATATGTTCATCTGTATTATACTATGCATTTCTAGAACATTAATTTTTATTACTACTACATTGTTCTATTTAATTGTGAGGTTTGATTTTCATATTTAAATATTCATTACCACTTATTAATCTATATAATTTTATTTTCATCTGCAGAATGCATTTTCAGGATAATGAAACTGAAGACATATTACAATAACCCTTTCATCCTGGCACACTTTGAAAAAAATCACTTAGCTCAAAAACTTCTATAAACATGTAGTTTATAGACTATTGTGCAATTGTAGATTGGGCTCTGACATTTTTTAATCAAATTAATCCACTATCCACAATGGAAGAGAAGAATGATTTGAATGCAATTGGAAATGATTTGAAAACTTCCTCCAAAAACTAAAAATGTGTTTTCTGTATCTCTTATATCTTTAAATATTATTTTGTTGTGTCCATATTTTACCCCCTCTTATTCCATTGATATGTACCAATACTATCTGATTACAAATTAATAAACATTACAATTACTGGGTAACTTGTACAAATATCATTATCTTTTAAAAGAAAAACCATTAATGAAATATTTCGTGCATATTCATGGGTGAGTACTAGTTTATATTAATAAAAACCATCCTTATTACCGTCCATGTGAAAATAAAATGGAATAAAATTAAAATCACTATGTAAATGTGGTAGTCTACATATACACATGATCGACATTATTGTTTTCTAATGGATTGGAAAGTGAAAATTTATATGGGTTATTATATTTTTATAAGTATGATTAGGTCATGAATACAACATATATGTTATTAACTTTATCCTTACTGACTTCCATGTAAAATAATATGTGAAAAAGTAATCACATCACTTCACGGGGTAGTAGTTCACCGTACACACAAGAGACATTATTGTATCCCCCCATAGAATGGAAACTGATAAGGTTTATATGATATCATAATTTCCTAAGTATAATAATTTCATAATTATAATATAAATATATTAAATCCATCATTATATCCATCCTTAAAATGTGGCGATGGAAAATTAATTACATTGGTTTGTGAGGTGATAGTCCATCATACACACGATCAACAATTTTTTTTCATTTTATAGAATTGTATATACATATAGGTTATGAAATTAATATAATAAAATATTATTATATGTTATATACTTGTGTTATTATATTATCTTGATTTAATAATATTTTAAGTAGGTGGAATAAAAATAAAAAAAATACACATGTTATGAATTTTACCACTTCTTCAAAGAAATATTCTAGGTTTATAGCTAAAGAATTCATAGATTAGATTTCTAATCAAACCAATGAATATAGGATGTTGGGATATGATCATGTAAAGTATTTTGTTTGGTATTGACTGAAACAGTTGGGGTTTTAAGCATTAATAAGAGATGATAAAGGGTTATCTTTTATAAGTTGAGGAGAGTACGCACTCGATATTATGGAAAATAAAAAGTTATGCCCACATTTTTGTCATGAAAAAAGCCTCAAAAATGGTTCAGTATTGAACCATATAGATTATATGGTTTAAATTGTTCCATAAAATGTGTTTTGAAAAGTTGTTAGGTCATTTTTAACCCTTATCTTCTTAGCTTAACCCTCTAGTAAACTAATTTCTACCTTAAATGTGGTAATTAATTTTTATAGTTATCACTATTCATGATCATAAAAAAATAAGTTATCCTTATTAGATAATATAAATTATGATGATTCTAAGTATTGAATAAATTTTTTCAAATTCAATTCATATAATTTTAAGAATTCAATTTAAAATTAAACCTGCAGGCGCATCGAAAAACAAGTTTTTCTGAAGAAAAAAATTCAAATGTTTAAAATGTTTTTATATCATAAATAAATATTAAATTGATTAAAACAAACAAAATTAGTTAAATTTTAATATAATTGATCAATTTTTTATTTAAAACTAATTTAAAATATAATTTATCTTTATAAATTATTCTGTTACCATTATAATAGTGAATTCCATAAAATATACTTACAATTTAATCCTTTGGTTATACTTAAAACAATTCTTAATTCATCTATTACTCTAATAAATTAATATCCAATAGGAATTTTTATGCCTAAAGCACTAAAATTAACATTTAACAGGTGATTAGATTAATAAAATAATGAAAAACCACTCCTCATATCTCTATATTTTTTTCAAGAAAAAAATGGTTAGCATAAGTTATCCAATAAAACAAAACTTCCAACTTAATCCATTACATAAATAGTTAACCTTAAGAATAGTCTAAAATATGTCTAAACAAATCCAAATTTTAAAAATTTATAAGGGACTTCACTAAATCAATATTATATTCCCCTATAATATAAAGTGGCTCTTAATTTCACATTCAAAATATGTGAATACCATGATAACCATAGAACCATAATGAAAACATGCATGCTTCCAAAAATAAAATCTCATGTTGTTGAATATATTCCATAAATCAATACTTATAGTAAAATCCATCAATTATTACATAAACCATCAAAACTATAACCAATTTCATGGTCTCAAATAATATCCCATAAACATATCTTTATAGTTATTATCTCAACATAGAGAATATATTAATGGTTATCTTCCCTAAATCATGTGTTTTTTAAAAATATAAACTTCCCATTGAATCACTTTTCTTTGTACCATCAACATGTGCCTTTAAATAAAAAAACCTCTATAGTAAAATCTTTATACGTTTTGAAAATTCCATTGATAAAATTATTTTACAATGCATTTCTTGAATGAAAATACACAAGTTCTTTATTCTACTTCGTCTATAGTAACAGTAATTTACTGAACTTGATTCCTTAGCTTCTTTTGGGGTTTATTCCCTTACCACTTAGTAAATTCATTCGTATAGTGACCCATCTCTTTACAGTTGACTCATTGAACATTGAAAACTTATTTATTTCCCTTTCATTCTTGAGCATGGTGGCCTTTCTCTCTACACTTGTAGAAAACTCTCATTCCCTTCAGGAAAGTATCATGGTGTTTCTTTACATAATTATGATAAGGGGGAAATCCTTTTTTCCTTTATTACCTTTGTCTATATTTTTCTCTACCATCCTATTATTCTCTTTCTTCCCTTCTAATCAAAAATACTTACATATTTTTTTCTATACCTTGATACAACATGATACTATGTCTTCATATGATGATAAAATTTTAGAGACTATATCCCTTTGAATAATTGGATTAAGACCATAAAATAAATGGACAATCATACTCTTTGGATTACATACATAGTCTACATAATTCCATTCTAACCTTTTAAATTTGGATTCATAATTAGAAAAAATTTCATCTATCATTTGTCTTAGACTTAAGAATTTTCACTCCATATCATCTCATTTCTCGTGAGGAAAATATTTTTCCAATAAGAGTACTTTAAAATCCTTTCATTAAATGTTTGTTATTTCCTTTTCATATTTAGAGTTTTGAATCAATGACCACTATTGATCAACATCTTCTAGGAGTTGATAAACTACTATGAAAATTTTCTCCCTTTTATTGCTTCTTGAAGCAACAAATGTCCTATCTAAGGAACTTATCCATTTCCCAACTACAAATGGATTTTTAGTCCCATTAAATGATGAATTTTTTTGATGCATAAGGTGGTATAACATTATTTCACCAAATTTTTTACTCCATACAGGTAAGGTTATTTCTCATAACCTATTTCATTTTCCCTAATATGGTTATAATTTGATCAGTTCCATCTATATATCCAACTCTAGCTTCATTATCTTTCCCTAGAGGGAAATCTCTACATGGGGTATGAAAATTGATATGATTTCCATTACTTACTCTAGGAACCATTTATAAACAATATAATATACTACATTAGAGAATAAAATTATGAAACATAATTTATAATCCCACAAATATTGAAACACTTAACATAAATTGAAAATTTTATGCACAAATAATCTCATAATCATAAACATGTAATCTTTTGGAAAGTTTTCAAATCACAAAAATATTTTCAAATTCTTTATAATGGTTTGTAAATAAACTATTAATTATATTATGAATATCCCTTAATAGTGTGAAACTATGTGTATAGTAAGGCCTCTTATCATGTATGAGGTAATTCCTGAGTCATGCCCAATACGCCTTTTTCAGAGTTATTACCCCTAGGTACTTCTATTCTAGATCCACGTCCACTTATAGTATCTATATAGGGATGAATTTCTAAGAAAAATAACATAATAAATTATTCAAAAAAACATCAAGATGTTATTATATAGTTATACTAAAATTATATCATAGGGCTATGATTTCTAATATTTGTTTCCCAAAATCTAGTTCCTGAGGTTTCGACTAAACTTCCTCTAATACCAACTATAAATACCCCAAACCTAATATCCTAGAGCCAATGTCTACTTTATTAAAATGGAATAAGATACATGGAATCATATCCCAAAGGACCTAATGGTTTAGTTGTCTTGGTAACAAGATATATACTTGGATATCATTTTATAAATGAAAACATAAATCACAACAAAGTGTTTTTCTTTAAGTGAGTCATTATTCCCTCTGGAATAATCTTTTATATCAATAATAATACTCATATTATAATCCTAGGGAAAGAAACATAAGAAAGGGGTGACCTCAAATTCTTATTAAGGGTATGACTAAGGCAGAAGATATAAATAAATAAAGAATAATCAATATGGCAAGGTAAATGAATGAAACACATTCCATTTAATTAATAACTTGAACATAATATGGAAAGAACACATGATGATGAAATAAATACATATCAATAATTACAAGATATTGAAACTTATCCATTGATATTATTACTAATAGAATTATTACATGTATATAAATAACTAATATCATAATGACAGAATGCATAATTTTCTATATCTAAAACATTTTTTCAATACCTTTCACAAGATAGTTTAAATTTGCGGGTAAAAAAGCATATAATTTTTCCAACTTATTTGTATAATAAAATCCATTGATGAATCAAGGGTAAATATACAATTGGGACCCACCCATTACTTAATAAAACTGATTCATTCCTCATATTAAAGGCTTGAAAAATAATCAACACAAAAATTCATACTGAAAAACTAAAATATAAAATTTTAATACCTACCCCAACCAAATAAACATAGTTATAAACCATCCAGATTAATATGGTAAAAGTTAATAAAAGTTTACATCCTTCGTAAAATTGATCATAAATCATCCAAAGATAGAATAAGTATGATACCAATACAATATACCCTATTGGATCATATATACAGTAAAGCGTTTATGTATTTTATTAATAGAAATACCATTGAAATATCATTAAAAACATTAATGAGGAAAATAACATTTTCACTTTGAAAATCACTTTTTAAATAAACATTAAAAAACATATTGAATATAATTTTATTTTAAAATAACCCTGGAAACTTTTAAAATAATATTTAAAACATTTATTATCAATGGTAGTAGAAAATTCCATTCATGTTTTACATGTTAAAATAAATACTTCTTTTACATTTTAGGTAAAATCCAAATGGGCATTGTGTGGAAAATGACATGAAGATTAATTTCAAAAAAAATTAAAAATATAGATATGGGTAAAAATTTATATAATAAATAATTTAGATAATGTAAAAAATATTTTTTAAAAAAAATAGAAAACATGGTTTTGGAAGAAAAAGGATTAGCGACCAAAAAGAGAAATAATGTTGTCTTTTTTAAAAACATTTTCTCAGTCATTTTATGTACCAAAGAGTGATAAAATTATAATAATAATTAAAAATATAATTAATAACCATGGGGTAAGTAAATATAATTGTTTCATGATATAAATAAAAAATAATTTCCCCAAGGGATACTTAAATAAAAACAATCCTGAATAATGATGAGATTGTGAAATAAACCCTTATCACTTTGGTAACTTTTAAATAAAAAGACTCGTGAAAGAAATTAATTATAATGAAACTTGAAATACTAATAATAGAAATATATTCATGATATAAAATATAATATGGGATGTATATACACCACACAATGTAATAAGTGGTGAATATGATATATATCTCTCGAAAGTAAAAGTGAGACGAGAAACCCTTACCTCAGGTTCGACTTCCATTGTATATGTCTAAACCTCATATATAATAAATATATGTTAATTATAAATATATTATATAACCATAATAATATATATTATACTATATATGAATTACTTATAGTCTTTTATCATCAATTTAACAACAATTATTTGTTAAAATCATTGTCTCATGTGATAATTGCTTTGTTTTTCATGTATGTTTTTGTTCTATAATTTCATTCAATTTATATTGATCATGGTTAAATAATATAAATAATTTAAAAAATGATATTAATATAATATATATTAAATATATATATTTATAGTAATCTATAAATGTTAGAGATATAAAATAGATTACACCATTCAGGAATACAGTAGGTTGTATGTACGCATGAACGTTGTTTCCATTTTTCTTGACAAATGAAATAAAAGGAAAAAATATTAGTTAACCACTAATATTAATTATGATTTTATATATATAATTTATATTAATATAACACATCCTTATTACCATTCATGTAAAAATAAAATGAAAACATTTCACATTGCTATTTGGAGGCGGTAGTCCACACAAACACATGAACGGCGTTATTGTTTTACAATAGATTAGAATGTAAAAAGTTATATATAATATTATATTTAAATATGTATTATTAGGTCATAAATATCACCTAAATTTCATTAAATTTATCCTCACTATATTCCATGAAAATAATTATCAAAAAATTAATCACATTGCTTCGCGAGGTAGTAGTCCTCCGTACACATGAGTGGCAATGTCGTATTCCCCCATAGAATGGAAGGTAAGATGGTATATGGGATATAATAATTCCAAAAGTATAATAATTTCACAATTATCATATAAATATGTTAAATACATAATTATATCTATCTTTTAAATGTGCTTATGTAAAATGAATTACATCAGTTCTCCAGGCTGTAGTCTACCATACACACAATCGATGATTTCATTTTCCATTTGATAGAAGTGGATATGGATATAAGTTATTCCATTAATATAATAACTTCTCATTATATGTTATATAATTTTTTTATTATATTTTCTTGATTGAATAATATTTTAAGGGGGTTGAATAAGAAATAAAACAAATACACATGTCAAGAGTTTTACCTCTTCTTCAGAGAACTCTTTTAGGTTTATAACTAAAGACTTCCTAGATTTTATTTATGATAAAACCAAGGCCTATTGAATGGTAGGAGATGAATAAATAATATATTTGGGTAGGTATTGTATGAACCAAATTGTTTTAGATGTGTGAATTAGAGAATAGAGTGGTGGCCTCTAATAAGTGGGGGAGAGGACACACTTGGTATTTTTGAAATAAAAAATTAATACCCATTTTTTCTCATGAGACAATATAAAAAATGGGTCATTATCAAAAAATAGAGTTCCCAATGACGAAATATTTCTATAAAATGAGTGTTTTCATGTTTTATTTCATTTTTAACTCTTATCTTATTAGTTTAACCCCTGGTAAACTCATTTTTACCTAAACTGTATTAATTAATTTTTACTATTTTCACTATTCATTATGCTTAGATATTAATTTAAAATTAACAGATCATATAAATTATTATGATTTAAAATATGGAATTCATTTTTCAAAATTTAATTTAGATAATTGGAATAATTCAATTTATAATTAAACATGCAGGCGCATCGAAAAACGGTTTTTTCTAAGAAAAATGTTCAAAAGTTTAAAATGTTTTTATATCATAATTCAATGTGAAATTTATTAAAATTACCTAAATTAGTTGAATTATAATATAATTGAACTAATTATACTTTTAAAATAATTTAAAATAAAATTAAACTGTTTAAATAATTTAAATGAAAAGGCATTTTTCAATAAAAAATCTGTATTTTTCAGTATACATCAAAAAATATTCTTTTCAAAAAATTCTCAAAAATTCAACTAAACATAATTTTGGCTTCTAGATTTAAAAATTGAATTTCATTTTTAAAATAATTATTTTAATATAGTTAAAAATTAATTTTTAAATTATGTGTGAAAAGCGCGACTAAACTGCCTTTTTGAAAAATATAATTTTTCGGAAAACATTTATTTTTCTTTCAAATGATTCTTATTTTATTTATAATAAATAGATATACATTTAATTTATAATATATATTTTTAAACCATACAATTTTCATAATTTAGTTATTACTATTCAAACCCTCCAATTTAACGACTGGTTTATAATGGTAATGATTAAATAATAATATTTTAATAGAGTGTCTCATTTCATTCAAACTCGGTGTTGCATGAATTGAAAGATAATTTTGTGATTTAATTTATAGAAATATATAATCAAGTGTCTAGGTTTTAAATTATCTTATAATCATGGTTTTGTGTTTCATATATGCTATCTAATATGATTCTCCTCTTTTAAAATCTTAGGGTGCTATCGAATACAAGGGAATAAGACGTTGTTTGCTTTTCATGTGATAAGATGAGCCATTAGAAGAAAAAAATCACCCAGAAAAAGAAGCTAGGGGGAGATTTAGGTGAATTTTTTATCGAGTTTAATATACCTATTTTGAAAAATTGGATATTAGATATAACATGTGGTGCTGAAATATGTATTCAAACATTGGAACCGAGTAGATTCTAAATGATTGTCTAAGGTGAGGTTGATCTATGACCTGCCAACAGATCCAAACTTGTTGTTGTGGCTATTGGGGACTAGCACCTTACATTGACCACTAGAATGATATTTGTTTTGAAATATTTTTATTATGTTCCTTGAGTTACTAAAATAATTATTTTTATGTTGAGACATGATATATATGGATTTATTTTAAAATTTGAAAATAAATTTCCATTATTTTACGAAGAAAACATATGTTATGTTAAGGAATTTTCAAATAATGTTGTTTACGTGTTGGATTACAAGAATAAAGTCACAGTAGCTGATAAAAAAATTATTTCACATGAATCATACCACACCAAACTATGGAATCCTAATTTAGGTCATGTAAATGAAAATCATTTGACCAGATTACACTAAGATTGATATTTGTATTCATTTAAACTAAAACCACTTGGTGTATGTCATGAATGTTTACAAGAGAAAATAACCAAATCCTCATTTAGTGGAAAAGGTGAAAGGGTAATAGAGATTCTTAAGTTGTTTCATACCAATGTGTGTGAACCATTTTCAGTTAAAGATGAGGGTGGGAAGTCATACATTATAATTTTTTCAAATTCTTTTAGTAGATATGGATGTGTCTGATTAATGAGGTATAAGTCAGATTTCATTAACAGATTCAAGGAATATAAGAATGTAGTTTAGAACCATATTGGTCAGAATATTAAGAAACTCCACCCAGACCATGGTGAAGAATATCTTAATCAAGGTATCATTGATTATTTATGGGATTTTGAGATTTTATCCCAAATCACTCCTCTTTATACACCATAATAGAATAGTGTAAGTAAAAGGAAGAACCGTACTTTATTGGAAATGTTGTGATCAATAATGAGTCATATGATTCTTCCATTATCCTTTTGGATATACACATTATATACAATGGAACATATACTAAACCAAGATGAAACTGAAGAAACAAATGTTATTCCACAAAAAATTTTGTGTTGAAAGAAACCCTCATTGTCAAATTTATGAGTTTTGGGTTGTTAAACATTTTTAAGACTATTTATAGATAAAAAATATCACTCTATGGAACTACGTGTATATTTATAGGATTCCCTAAGTAAAAAAGGGGATATTACCTATAAAACCCCTCAAATAATGAATTTGTCATTAATAAACATACTGGCTTTATTAAAAAGAATAAAATCTATAAATGAGATAGTGGGAGTGATATAGACTTTAATTTAGTCCATGATCAAGATACAAAAGAATTTTCATAGGAATAGATTCCAAAAATCCTTATGGAAAAATAAGTTTGGGAGACACCAGTACTATTTAGGAGTATGATAGAGGTTAGAGAACCATAAGGATGTCTTTTTTTAGTAACCAAGGATGGATACCTATTATTAGTTGATAATAATGATCATGTAACCTACAATGAAGTAGTAAGTTCCATAAAATATACCAAATGGAAAGAATTTATGAATTCTGAAATGGATTCTAACTACCAAAAAAAATTATGGCTTTTGGTAGATCCTAAAATAGATGTAAATATTATTTGTTATAAATGGGTATTCAAGAAGAAACTTTACATAGATGTACAATTCAGTACATATAAGGCATCACTTGTTTCAAAAGTTTTTAAGCAGCATCAAGTAATTTACTATGATGAAACATTTTCACCAGTTTTTATTATAAAATTGATCATAATTCTACTTACCATATAATATTACCATTATTATGATATTTTAAATATGGATGTCAAAACAATTTTCCTTAATGGGAACCTTTAGGAAGATGTCTATATGACATAACTAGAAGGGTTTGTGACTCTAAAGGGTACTAACATGGTATAAAAGTTACAGAGATCCATTTATGGATTAAAGAAAGAATTATGGTCATAGAATATTCAGTTTGATGAATCCATAATTTAATTTGGTTTTATAAAGAATTAATGTTAACCTTGTGTTGATAGGAGGTTGATAAGGAGTGCAGTCATTTTCCAAATAGTTAATATTGATGACATATTACTTATTAGAAATGAAATACTAGTCTTACGATTTGTTTGAACACATGATTCTCCATGAAGTCTTTAGGTGGAGTATTAGATATTATTAGTATAAATATTCATCATGATAGATCTAAGAGGATTCTTAGACTGATCCAAAGTATATACATTAACAAATACTAAAAATATTCAGTATGGAACAATCTATGATGGGATTATTTCCATTGTCAGATGGAATTAATCTTTCCAAGAAAATGTTCCCTCATACACATGAGTAAAGAGAAAGGATATCAAGGACTCCATACATAACAACAATTGGGTCGGTCATGTATTTTTTTTATTTACCAGGATAGATGTCACCTAAACCTTAAGTTTGGTAGGATTATAATAAGCTAACCAAATATGTATTTGAGGTTTAATAAGAATATATTTTGAATATATAAAGTATATAAGGATCTAGTCATTAGGGGATATATGGATTCTAGTTTTCAAATAGATTAAGATGTTATGAAATCATAGCCATGATACATATTCACTCTCAATAGAGGTGTTGTGAGATGAAAGAGCTCAAAAAAAGTCATGGTTATTGATTCTACAATAGAGTCTATGTACATTGTAGCTTTTGAGGTAGCAAAAAAACAATTTGGATATGAATATTCATATAAGAGCTTGATTTGATGCCTAGAATTAAAAACCTCATCACACTCTATTGTGATAAAACTACAATAGTGACTCTTGAAAAGGAGTGAAGTTAATATTAGTGGAAAAAGATCATAATTTGAAAATATCATCTCTTGAGGGATTTTTCTCAGAGAGGTAATGTCACTAGGAGTATATTTTCTATGATAAAAAATGTGGAATACCCCTTAAATAAATCCTTAACTCGGCAGAAAAATGATCATCATGTGAGTTCTAGAAGACAAACTCATTGGAGATTGGATCTAGTCCAATTGAGAGTCTGTTGGATTTGATGTCTTGAAACCAATTATTTATACATAATATTTAATTTATATTTATAGAAGTGAATATTAATTTGAATATATCATTATATATCATCCATATTTCTATGTGATTTTAATGTAATAATGTCTTAGAGTTTCATATGCATTGAAAAGTGCATAAAATCTCCTTACTATGATGTGAACATTTAAATGTCATAGTGATATTCTTAAAAAAATTATATGGTTGGATAAAATTCTATGATTGGGAAAATGGTATGATGATTTTCATATATAAGTACTCGTAAGGATATGAGACTCTTTACCATGAAATTCACACTTGGTAATCTCCAAAATATGATATTATGAGAGAAGACCCACCTATATGAAATCCACATGTTTATGTATCATTGGATATTCCTATTTGTGAGTTTGTATAATGATCCTTAGACTTTAATATTATTATTAATGCATATAATGACTCACACACTTTGATTTATTTCTATAAACCATGATGACAGATGATTTCAGTGAGGTTGGGTACATTGGGAGAGTAACAAATGATATTTTATTAATGAATAAGTTAAGGAAGAATTTTTTCCCTTCCATATTTATAGATGTTTATGTCTCAATCCTTTCATTGAAATGTAATTATCACATTAAATTCCATGGTTATGGTTTATATATGAGTTCATTTTAGATATTCAATTAATGTTGTATCAAGCATATGTTTTCATGAAACATGTGTGAAACATACTTGATGAGATATTGTGACAAATGGATTATATTGCACAGTGAGCATCTATATGTGGTTTTGTCATTGTGACATATATTCTTCTTCTCTAGGTTACTTGACCTATTTCTATATGAGTCACACACAATGTTTTATCTTTGACCTCTGTTAAATATTATTTATATTTAATATTAGAATAAATGTAGCAGTCCTTTCCTTCCTGACTAATTACTTTGCTGGTTTTTTGGTTGGAGAGTACTCGAAAGAGGATAGAGGAGGCTCGGTGGAGGTTGGATCTACAACAAGCTTTTTCTACCATAAAATAGGAATTTAAGGTGTTATTATTTGTTTTTAATCTTAGTGGTTGGTGTTTCATGGCTTATACATGGAATAGGGTTGGCCGTTAAAAAGGTTTTCATGCTATAAGATAGGGATTTATGATGTATGTTAATTCCAACCCTAGGCACCATTTTTTGTGCATAAGTTGTGTTTTTGAAGGTTTTATGGTGTAAATTTTGGTTTTATGGAATAATTTTTTAGAGTCTTGGAATCTATGATATTAATATGGGTTTTCATTATAAATTTGGTGACTTACATCGAATTTATATCTCCTGTTCGGCCAGTTATTTTATCATTCGGTCATTTCTCTCTCTCTCTATATATATCATTTTTAGTGAACCCTATTCTATTTTATATATCTTCCTAAACTTTCCTCATATATTTATCTGTGGGTTCTGTTGATCAATTTTTGGTGATCCACAATGACTTATTCATTTTACCTCCATTGTTTACTTGTGTTCTTCCCTCATAGATCCATTATAGTGGATTTTTTCATTTTGAGTATGTTTTGGGTGTTTTTTATGATCCTTTGATGTGTTAAAGGGTGATCTATTATTTCATTGTGTGGTTGTGGTTTTTGGGATATTTCTTCTTCATCCTGTGGTTCACAGTGATACTATGAATCTTTTTGAGTTAGTGGATCCCAATTCTCACCTGTTTATGTGCTATGTATGGGATTTTCATGATTTTTCTATCGTTTGGGAGGATAGTAAAGGTTTACATAATAAATAAAATTAATTGGAATAAGTATAATTGATGGGTATGGTAAGATATTTTATATTTTGACTTCTTTGAAGTTATTTTTGATATGTTCATGACATGTTGATGCCTTGATAAAAATAACAATTGTTGGGAGCTTTGTTTGTAATGTAGATGATATTCCTTGAGACCCTTATTGTTTTTTGTGAGATTATGCCCTGGATAAAAGTTTAATGAATGTATATTTGGCTAATAAATTTGATTCTATTAAAAATATGGTTTTTATAAAAATACCCATGCTAAATAAATAAGTATTGAAATGCAATCCCTTGAATAAATTATTGAGGCTGAGAGGTGTGTCGTTGTGTGTGATTGTTCTGGTTGTGTTTCCCTACATAGTTTGGACTCTTGTGTGGTAATGGAGGTGACCTGATGGGTTTTGTGATGTGTGGGATTGTGATGTGGTGGTTGGTTGGAATGGATGTGATGTGGGTGGTTGTGCCATGTGGTTCATGGTTGTTGTGGTGTGTAGAAGTTGTGGTGCATTGTGGTGATGATGTGGGGTGGCGATTTGTGGTTGTTGTGTGCGGCAATTGTATTGTGACATGTGGTTGAGATATGGATGTGTGGTTGTGGTGATGTGATAGTTTTTCTAGTATGGAATGGATAAAATGGTGGATGTGTAGTTCTATGGTAGTGTTTGTGTGGGTTTGACCAGCTTTTGTGTGGTTTGGTTGTGTTAGTTTCCCAATTAGCCATGGAATGAATGGTGGTGATAAAACAAAACAAAAGAGATAAGTAAATAAGCATGATGGGATGGAAATGGGTTTTTGGTAAATATATTAAATGAATTTAATGATGGAATGATATGTGTAATGTGAAATAGAATGGATAAATGAATAAAAGTGGCGAAACTTGTAAATTAAAGTGGGAAACATTGTGTGTATTGTTTGGGGGTTGTGTAGTGTTTTCCAAATAGCAGTGATAGTAGATATGAGGGTATAAGTGTGGTACGGTGATGGTGATTTTGTGTGCACTAGTGCAGTTGATGTTAACCCATAGGTTGGGTGTCATGTGTTATCTATATATCATGTATTTTATGTTATTTATTTAAGTACCTCACTCGAGTTAGATAACCTTACCAACACTCAGACCTTTTTGGTTCTGGGTGTCTTCCCCAACATTTTGGATAGGTATGATATGGATGGCTAGATACCTCCACTTCCCCACTCTTCCTTTAGTAGAATTGATGTCCTAGGTGTCTTCAGGAAAGTTTTGAACTGATATACCAGGTTTCATTAGGTGAGATGTGGAGTGATGGACTAGGATTTTTTGGGTGACACTACTGGAAATATGACTTTTACCAACGGTTTTGGCCAAACTGTTGGTATAGTTCATTAATTTGGACCTATACCAACGGTTTGGCCAAAACTGTTGGTATATGTCACTTATATGGACCTATACCAATGGTTTTGGACAAACTGTTGGTATAGGGGGGACATATAGGACCTTTACCAATGGTTTTGTCAAAACCGTTGGTATAGGTCCATTATAAAGACCCTATACCAACGGTTTGGCCAAACCGTTGGTATAGGTCCCCCCTATACCAATGGTTTGTCCAAAACCGTTGGTATAGGTCCTTAGATTTTTAATCGAATATTCTTACCGAGAACATTATATAAATCAAAATTTAAAATTATTATAACAATACATATATAAATTTATGAAATTATGTTCACAAAAGTCATGTTAGGTTAGTGGTTAAGTCATTCAATTATAAACTAGAGGTCCTGGGATCAAATCCCACCGAATGTTTTTTTTAAATACATATACCAACGGTTTTGAGAACCGTTGGTATAGGTTTTCATATTACTTATACCATTGGTTTTCAAAACTGTTGGTATAGGTCTATACCAAAGGTTTTCCCAAAACCGTTGGTATAGACCTATTGTCACGGCTTACTTGCCAACGGTCCTCCAAACCGTTGGTATATCCTATACCAACGGTTTGAGGGCCTATACCAACGGTTCCAAACCGTTGGTATAGGGTATTTTTCTAGTAGTGTCATTTGAGATGTGATAAGGTGGTGAGGTGATGTGATATGTGGTGGGGGCCATGCATGGAAGTAGAAGGGAATGAGGTTGATTTCCTTCATGTTCATGATACCCTTTTGATCTAGTTATGATATGAGATGAGATGTGATGGACTAGGTATCTTTGGGAAAGACATGGTGTGGTGATAACTAATGCTAGCATAGGATTCTATACCCTATGAGGGTGGGGTAGGTGGGGATGCATCCTAACCCACATCAGAGATAAACCATGTGTATTTGGGTGATTTGTGATGTTGTGTGGTTGTGATGAAATGTGGTTGTGATTCTATGTGGTTGTGATGTGATGCGTATGGAAGGTATGGAAGCATAGGACGTTCGACATTGGGGTGTGAGAGATGAAAATAAATGGGGAAGATGAAGTGGGGAACCTTTTTTTGTTATGATCATGATGCTATATTATTATATTGGATACATGATTTAGTGAGCGATCTATGTTGAGACTTGGTTTTAGTTATTTGACATGTATAGGTTCTTGTTGGTTATGTTATTTGTTCACTAGCACATTATCATTCTATTTTCACATGTTCACTTGATACCTTGATTATGTCCCTACTGAGCATATCTATTATGATCACCCTACATATATAAACTATTTTTCAAGTTTCTAGAAGGACTTTGGGGACCGATCTAGACATTACTAGCTGGGTCAGATCTATTGTTGAGTCACTTCCATATACTTGTCTTATGGTATATTTGGAGACTTTTATATGTATCAGTTTAATTTATTCATGCATTGTGGGATTGTTTTTAATTTTCCTTTATTTTATAATATACTGGAGTTTCTTTGTGGTTTATTATCCTATATCTCAGTCCTTCTCTATATTATAGAGAGTAATGCCTCCCATTTGTGATATTTTTATACCATCAATGCTAATTGCCAACCCAGTTCTTACTATAGGTAGGACTCATGGGTTCATTATCTCTATCTCTTCACTGTGGAATCTTTGGGGGGATGTGACGTAATAGAGTGGTATTAAGGGTTTATGGTTGATATATTGGATGTATTTTGGTGTTAGTAACATTAATTATTTCATGGTTTGGTAGGTAAGTAGTTTCAGTTGATCTTGGTTTGTGACATAGGCCTAGAAGACTAGCTAGGATACTTTTTGGGCCTCTTTTAATCCATTGCATAGACTCTAACATTATTGAACAACCAATTTAGATGGAATTATTTTCAAGGTAGATACCTAGGAGGAACATGCATTATGATTGATTGTGTTCATGTTGAAATTGGGTTATTCTAGGAAAATTAATTAAATTAATAAACCTATTATAAAAAATTCCACATTATCAGGTCAGGGTGTTCTTATTTATTTTCAGAAATGGACCATGTTTTTCAACTGTGAGTGGATTAGGTATTTGAGGATCAGTGATCTAAACTATTTGATCATATAAGGGTTCAATTGATAGAGGAGGATGAGGATTGGTAGTGGGCCTTGTGTGTCTTTCAGTAGTAGGTTTTGGGAAAGTATAAAGGGGTTACCTTAGATCTGTATATGAAGCATTGGAAGGAGGAGCTCGAGATCACATTAGATCTTATTTGAGCATGGGATGAGTTATAGGAGTTTTGGTAGTTAGTAAAATGTGGGGAGTTTTGCGTTAGTGGTGGACACTATTTCATGGTGACTGTAAAGAGGAAGATGTTTTGTGGATGGACATTCAGAGGGAGTTCTAGGAAAAGTTCCTTTAATCGGTGATGAGGGAATCCAAGTTCTAGGATATTATCTCCCATTGGTATGGGAGTCTGAGTGTGCAGTATCTTGGGATCTGGTTTAAGTACCTCTTTCACTTTTCTCCAGATGTTTTTTCAGTTGAGGATTCCAAAGCAAGGAATCTATTAAAGGATTTGTGCCCAGTGATCAGGTATGCGATCACACCATTTACGCTCTTGAAGTATGTTGAGGTATATAAAAAGGTTCAGATTATTTATTGGATGATTTTTTTGGGAGTTGATCCCCAATACTATAGCTAGAAGGGCATCTCAAAGAGTGGTTCTTTATTCAATGAGTCATGGGTGTTCATGAAATCAGGGTTATAGTCAGTGGGGAATTGACCGTGGAATATTTCCTTACATTCATCTAGATTAGTTGGATGCTGAGAACCTTTCATAGGTTTCTTTTTTTCATGTTAGGTACGTGGAAGACATGGGAATCACCATAAATATTATCCAACCATTCAATGAGGCTAGTATCTAGTGGGTTTTCATTCCCCTTTTCCACAGTAATAGAAATTTCCTTCATGAATGTTTCAGTAGCAGGGACTGCCAATGTTAGAATAACTATTGAGGGAAGGTGGAGATGTCCAAGGGCATCCTCATGATGGTCCATGTACATAGGGACCTAGGCCAGAGTGTGTTCATGGAGGTTGAAAGCAGAGAGGAAGAGGGGTGGGGTATAGTCATATACTTGTGTTATAGGTAGTAACACCAACCGATTCGGGAGTTATTCAAGGTACCATTAGCTTATTTTCAACCCTTATGTGTGATTTTATTGATTAAAGAGCCTCATAATATTTATTTTCTCCTTAAATATGTATGTTAGGATTGTATGTGGAGTCAATTCCAGTCCCCCTTTTGTTATCTATTCTAGTTAGAGGCCAGGATTCTTTGTTTGATGTGTTCCAGGGATATAGGTGGGTGATGGGGTAGCAGCAGCTAGTGGGAGACTTCTTATCTCTATATATAAAACCATATGATGTTATCCTTGAAATGGATTGGTTGTATTCCATGTGGTTATTCATCAAATGTTTTCAAGGGAGAGTTTTTTATGTGGAGAGTCCGTGAGTGGTGTTTGTTGGTGGGAAAGGTTATCATATGGGTGGTAGGAAAGTGGAGCCTCTTTTGTCTCAATTGGTGCATATATCCATGAAATCTTAGGTGGGGGATGTTATAAGAGTCATAGAGAAGTTACTATACGTTTTCCCAGAGGAGGTTATAACACTAAATCCTAGACACGATGTCAAGTTTGGGATATAGATTCATCTGGGTGTGTCTCTGATTTTGATGGCTCCCTATCAGATAGCTCATATGGATTTATGTATGTTGAGGTTTTGGGTGGATGATATGATGTGGATAGGTTTCATCCAACCCATATTTTCATCATGGGATTCTCCAATGTTCTTCTCTAGGAAGGAGGATGACTGTCTAAGGATGTTTATAGAAAACCAAAGGTTAGATCAGGGGATGATCAAGAACCATTATCCTCTTCTAAGGATAGAAAATATTTTTTAATAGATTATAGGAGGAAGTTGGTTTTCGAAGGCCAATCTAAGGTTTTTATATCACCAGTTGATGGTGAAGGTAGAGGATATTCAGAGACTTCCTTTAGGTGTAGGTATGGACCGATTATTCATGTTGTTTGATGCTACAAATTAACCTATTATGTTAATGGGGATCATGAAATCTGTGTTATAAGATTTATTGAACCATTTTTTCACCATATTCATTGATGATATATTGATATACTCTATGTTAGTGGAGGATCATGTTGAGTATCTCAAAGTTTTTTTGTAGGTCCTTTGACACAAACAACTCTATATAATGTTTCCTAAGTATGATTTCTATATGTGATAGGTGCATTTACATAGACATATATTGTCTAAACATGGTGTGGTAGTGGACCCATATAATATTAGTGCAATGGTTTCTTGGGAAGCACCCAAGAACATGGTAGAGGTTCACAATTTCCTTGTTTTAGCTAGTTATTATTGAAGGTTTCTTCCCAATTTCTCTTGAGTAACGACCCTAATAATAGTGTTGATCAAGATGGACTAGGATTTTGTGTAGATTGATCAGTTATAATCAGTTTTTTGTTACCTTAAGGAGAAATTTCTTAGTGCTCCAGTACTTTAGTTTCCTAGAGAGGGTGTGTTGTTTTAGGTTTTCTATGATGCATCTCCTTTGGGATTGGGATCTGAATTGATGCGGTAGAGGGTGGAAATATCCCATGGGTCTTGGAAGTTATGTCACCATGAGTGTTACTATTCCATCCATGATCTGGAGTTGGTAGAAGTTATGTTTACATTGTATTTGTGTCCTCATTACCACATTGTTAAGTGCTTTATGGGTTTGGCTGACCACAAGAGCCTTAAATATGCTTTCTCTAAACAAGATTTAAATCTGCACCAATTGATGTGGATGGAGTTTCTTCAGGATTAAAAATTTGAGATCTATTTCACCTCAAGAAATGGGAATGTGTGTATCGATGTGTTATGTTGAAAGTCCTAAGGAGATGTAGTTTGGGAGTTGGTTGACATTAACAAAGGTATGGAGGATCTTGTAGTGATGTATCTTAACATTAGAGAGAGTGGTGTACATTATTGTCTTTATCAGATGACTTTTGAGTCATATTTAATGTAGTAGGATGAGGAGTCTCATTGGAGAGACTCAGAGGTAGAGGTTATGTCTGACCATGTTGTCTATGGTGATGCCCCTAAGGGACGGTTAGAAGATGGTTGGGACGAGATTTTATTTTAGGTGAGTTCATTTGTTTTGAACGTGATGCACAAAGGATTTCTCTATGAGTTTCACAAATCAACTTTAGTGGTAGATCCTTGTGTGAAAAAGATGTATTTTTGTTTGAGGATATAGCTTTTCCGTCTAGGAATTAAAAGCTCAGTGGGAGAGTTTGTAGTGATTTGTCTGGTTTGTCAGTAAGTGAAAGTAGAGAAGCATGTTCTTGGAGGTTTGTTATAGTCATGTCACAAACCAAGTCGGGATGCCATGAATCCCAGCACCTGACCCGATCCTTAACATGACCCGAAGGGCGTTCCCGATCCCCACGGGTTGGAAATAATTTCTGGGCATCAAAATTAAACAAGAGGGAACGATTTATCTCAATAATAATAGGATAAAAAAACAACACTGAAAACGCAGAAGATCTAATAAAAACTGAATCTCAATAAAATAACAATTTGGTCCAATAAAAATAAAACTAAATAAAAATAACACTGATAGAACTAGGATATAAAATAAAATAATACAACCAACTACTAACAGGATCTCCATGTGACCTCTTGTTCACCTCCAACCATAAGACCATCCTGCTCTAGGTGATAACTCGAACCAGAAAAACCTGATCAAAACCTAAACCTACAAAATAACTCAGGTCTACTGACACCGAGTGGTATAGGTAGGGTGTGAGCTAACAGATTAGTAGGAAATCACCACAGATTCCAAGTGCTTCCTTTCCCAAAACAGTCCATTAACACTAGTTTCAAATACAATTATAAAAATAGATTTTTCACATTTTATTAAACAACCACAACATTACCATTTCAAAGGCAAACACATGCCACCATCCCTTTTTCAAGAAAACTATCATTTTATAACAAAAACCCAATCCAAACAGTAATAGTAACAATTTTCAGTGGAACAAATTTAAATGGAAAACAATTTAAAAGAACTCCACATTAAAGAAAAAGCACTGACTTTTAAAATTACCAACCCAACCTACTGTATGCCGATAGGAGGTGCAATATAATCATTGAGCACTAGTCACAGGAACGCCCCTAGGCACTAGCTAGCTATGAGACCCATGTACATCGTATCTCGGTGAAAAGTAACCGTAAAAATATCATTTCTCATACACGGGCCACCAGTAGGGAACATACCCATAACCTAGTGGTCCCCACCATCATCATCATAGTTTAGTTAGTGTTTTCATCATCAAACTTCCTACGTAAAACAGGGGACAAACCCCACAAGATCACTAGCATACTAGTATAAGTCCGCCCACCTAGATACCCAGGCTTCCCATTTCTTGCTCAATCAAATTTCACACATCACAAGTTACCAAATACACCATTTATCAACCACACTGAGCATCTAATTTCATAAGCCACCACTTTCACATCACAAACCCACTCTTGAGAAATTAAGCAAACTGAAACATTTTCAAATCACTTTAAAAACCATGACGAACACCACCTATTCAAAAATTTTCTAAACAAGACTTTCTACATTTTAGTAAAAATATGAAACACTAAAAACATGCCAAACGGGCCGTCACAACACTTAAGCATTCAAACCATCAATAAAAACACCTTAAGTTTCCAACTGGGCATTCACATTTTCTGAATCACATTCTTTTCTAAAATCAACACAAGACATCACCTTTAATGGTACAATTCCAAACATGCGTTTATGTTTACACACCTAAATGAATTTACCAAAACATTTCCAAATCATTTCCAAAACCATCTTCAAGTGTGAAATGCCAAATAACCCCTCAATCAAAACATTTTCCAAAACACGCACACCAAAAGCCAAACAGGCATATCCCCGCATGGGATTCCCTTTTAAACAACATTTAGGAAACTAATATTTCAAGGAACACACAAAAAACACTTCCACAAGTCCAATAATTTTCTTTAAAACCACATCAAACCATCCACATTATTCAAAGAATATAAAACAATCTCATTGTAACCATAAAACCCTTTTTACAACATTTTAACACTTTTAAAAAGATAAATCTTTACCAGACCATACACACCAAATCAAGATCACAAATAATAAATAACCATCCCACCATAATGAAGGCTATACATTTCATAAAAACCCCCAATTTAACTTTAAAGAACAATGAGGTTTTGAATAATAACCCTAGGTGAAATAACCCTAGGTATTTCACACAAATCCCATTGAAAACCTATATTTAGTAAATTCTACCAACATGAAATAATGATTCTCATCAAGCCATAGATGTATTATAGGTGCGAAGGACATTTAAAAATTAAATGAAAACACACAAGTGCTTGTGGATTGTTCCAGAAAGGAAAAAGTTGGAAACACCTACCTCAACCATGTGTGAATGGAACAAAACTTCAAGTGAGGAGAGATCAAAGCCCCACTGACCATTTTCACACCCTATATCCAAATAAAAACGAACCAAACATAAACCCAATACCTTATGGTTTTGCCCTGGAAGAAAACCCCCAAAGGAAACCCAAGAACAAAGAGGGAAAGAGAAGGAGAGAATATTTGATGAAGGAAACATGAAGAACCACCAACATTTCTTGCTAAATTGCGCCAAAATAGCCCCAAATAGAAGTATTAAGTATGGGGAGGATCCTATGGTCGATTCCCAACAAATAGGGATTCATTTTGGAGGTGGAATCACCCCAATCGAATCTCCATGTAAAAAGTTATAAATCCCGCAGGTGGATGCATGGTTTGGCTGCACGGTTTGTCAAACTGTGCACAAACCGTGCAGGGGCTACTGGACACTCATGAAACTTCGCATGGTTAGTTTGCACGGTTTTTCTAGGCCGTGATCAAACCGTGAAACCCCAAAAATTGGCCAAAAACCACCAAATTACATCCCAAACACTAGGGAAGTCCACCCATTGATCCTTAAATGTTTTAAACACAATATAGAGACATCGACGACATCACAAACTCTCCAACATGAAACTTTATCTCAATTCCAACAAGAATAAATATTCATAGGTATAAAAGGAAACCCAAATCCATTAAATCACAAGGAATCTTGTTGGGAACTCAACCCAAACCTCAACCAAAAATCCAAAATCGATAAAATAATAAAATAAGGGAGTATATGTGGTCGAGGTGTGACAATTCTCCCCACCACAGACACTTTCTGCCCCCAGAAAGTCACCCAGCCAAAAGTCAACCAAAGCTCATGTCTATACATGAAAAAAACCAATGGGAAACCATGAACTCTGGGATGAATATTCACTCAACATGTCACACCTGACTAATCAAGAAGAAACCACAACGCGTGGATGAGGATGAGGGGGGAACATGAGAGGGTTCTCCCCACCACAAGAACTCAACTAATTTGAAAAACCTTTAAACCCCAAACAACACCCTCACTGCAACCAGGAACAAGGGATTTCAATATTTAAAATTTCCGTACAACACACATGGTTTGGCCACATGGTTTACCAAACTGTGCGCCAACTGTGCGCGAACTACTAGATGAAAGGGGTACCCCACACAGCTTGGTCACACAGTTTAAAAACTGTATGCCAACCATTCCAATGCATCCCCCAAAAAATGACACAAAGACGCACGGTTATGAGACCTACCGCATGGTCGTGCGCTGGCCGGGCAGTTTGTTCTGTCATCTTGGCTGGGGCTACATGGTTTCGACTAGTCGTGCGGTAACCGTTCTCCACTTGGAAAAATCTCCTAAAAACTCCAAAATCCCAGAAAGCTTGACTGGGGTCAAACATGAAATTCCATACACAAGATGGACACTACCACCACTAAAAAAGGGATCCTACCAAACAAACCGAACACACAATAAACTAATTCTACAAAACTCAAGCATCTTCAAATGAGAACTTCCAAAAGTTAAAACTGCGACCGACCTACATGAAGGAAAGACACACTCAAAGAAGAATGAAAATTTTCAAAGTCCACATTTAGATTGACTCAACTTTTTGGGTTATAAGAGATCTAGTTCATCTCACCATTACCAAAAAAAAGTTTAACTTACAAAATCAAGGAAACAATAATAAGGATATGTTAATCATTTCCATCCCAACACAGAAAACAAAGCTAGGTTGGGTCTCCCACCCCCTCTCTGCCAATCCTGACTGTGCGCGAGCTTCACCCCGAGACCTGTGGTTGGGGCTCTGATGGCTGAAGCATCTCCTGCCTCAGAGTCAGGAAATACATCCTCCAATCAAGACATCCTTTTTCAGACAACACCCCCAACATAACTTCTTCAAATGACCTCAATGGCCACAACGACAGCAAGTATTAAAAAGAATACGACAATACAACTTTCAGAGACCAAACCGGTCGCACTGGAAACATTAAAGCGAATGGTCCAATGAACTGAAAGTCAAAGCTGACAAAGAAAGTTTTTTAGAAATCGATTCCCCTGGTACACCCTACTCACCAGATGGGGAACCTTCACGAGAACCGACAACTACTGGCTGTCCCAATAAACCAGCTCATCCATTAATGCCTCATCCACCAAACTCTCGAAAAAGGTTTCACCGGATGAGATTACCTTCTCCGTAATTTCAGGACAAAGAACCCAAACAAAGATAGGGGTATTCATATGATCCTTTGATGCTACTTCCAAAGAGAATGGAACTAGCTCTCTGAAATTTTCAACATAAGACTTTACTAATCGATGGCCCTGCCAAACATCCTATACCTCTGCCAACTTCCTCTACTTCCCCACCCTTGTTATGAACCGTTGGGTGAAAGTGGACATAAACACCTCCCATGAAATCTCACCTTCCGTTAATGATGGGGAAACCAACCCCCACTAGTCCAAGACTGGACCCTCAAACAACATTTGAACTGTACAGACTCTAACAACATAGGTAGTTCCCAATGACTTAAAGATATGCCCGACTTACTCAAGATGCTCCATAGCCTCAAGAAAACCTTGATCACCATAGAAAATAGGAAAAACTTGTGAGGGAAAAGGAACTGGACATGAATCATTAGGAACTTTGGGGATCTTTCTGGGCAGCATTTTCTGAACAACATGAAAAGCACAGACCAAATCCAACATCAAACTGGGGCACAAACAAAGAGAAACACCTCAAACCAAAAACAACTGGCTCAAATTCCAAGTAAAAACAAACACCATCATAATATATTTTCTTCAAAAATCATCATTTTCCTTTTAAAATTCAAAACATCCTTCATCCAAGTCTAATTCCCAAATACCCATAACCCATTTTTCAAGAAACAAATTTCTTGAAATCATTTTCTCATTCAAAACCACTTTAGGAAAACCATGCCAAGCCTTTAATTCCAAAACCCATCCCATGGTATCCCATGAACTGTTACATGTGTGTCCATCCATTCCCATCCTCACGTACCAACATGCACTTCTCTCACATACTCACACACATGTCAACATCCATAAGTAATACCAAGGGACACATTCCATTAACATTATCAAACCCAAATCACCCTCAATGTTTGAAAACCCACTTTCCCAATTTAAACCCATCTCATGGAAAACACTTCCATTTTTAAATCCAGTTTCGTTTCAAAATACACTTTAATTCTCCACATACACTTACACCAACTGAAACCAAAATGAAACCCAACCAACAATGGACCACCAGAATGAGGGAATAGTGACTATGCATAGTGTGAGAATATGGTGGTGATCCATGCCCCAAGTAAAGAATAACACTAGGATGGACATGAATCAGGAACTTGGACTTCACATGGGTCACCACCCCACGTAAGTCCATAACCTAACATGACTCACCTCCATTTTCATACTTCAATTCCAAAACAACACAAGAAATAATACTCAACCCTGGACTACCCCTGGTGACTCGAGGTTTAGAACGAGCAGGGGTTCATGACGCCCTTCCTGCACCTACCTCCTGAGTCCCGACAACCCTAGTCTCCTTCTATCAGACACACCAAATAAAAATAACCTCCTCTGATACCATTTTTTCATAAACCATGCCGGGATTCCATGAATCCCGCCACCGAACTCGATCCATGAATGACCCCAAGGGTGTTTCCGATCCCCATGGGCTGGAAACAAGTGTCGAGTATCAAAATAAAACAAGAGGGAATGATTTAGCACAATAATAATAGGATCACAACAAAAAAACATTGAAAATGCAGCAGATCTAATCACAACTGAATCTCAATAAAATAACAATCTGGTCGAATACAAATACAACTAAATAAAAATAATACTGAGAGAACCAAGAGCTAAAATAAAATAATACAACCAACTACTAACACGATCTCCATGTGACCTCTTGGTCACCTCCAACCACAATACCATCCTACTCCAGCAGATAACTCGAACTAGGAAAACCTGATCAAAACCTGAACCTACAAAACAGCTCGGGTCTATCGAGACCGAGTGGTATAGTTAGGGTGTGAGCAAACAGCTCAGTAGGAAATCACCACAGATTCCAAGTGTTTCCTTTCCCAAAATAGTCCATTAACACTAGTTTGAAATACAATTATAAAAATATATTTTCCACATTTTATTAAACCACCACAACATTACCATTTCAAAGGCCAACACATGCCACCATCCTTTTTTCAAGAAAACTATCATTTTATAACAAAAAACCAATCCAAATAATACTAGTAACAATTTTTAGTGCAACAAATTTAAATGGAAAACAATTTCAAAGAACTCCACATTAAAGACAAAGCACATACTTTTAAAATTACCAACCCAACCTACCATATACCGACGGGAGGTGCAATATAATCATTGAGCACTAGTCACGGGAACGCCCCTATGTACTAGCTAGCTGTAAGCCCCATGTACCTTATTCTTGGTGAAAAGTAACCGTAAAAATATCCTTTCTCGTGCAATATCCACTAGTCGGGAACATACCCATAACCGAGTGGTCCCCAAAATAATCATCATAGTTTAGTTAGTGTTGTCATCATCAAACTTGTTAGATGAAACAGGGGCCAAACCCCACAGTATCACTAGCATACTAGTACAAGTTCGCCCACCTAGATACCCAGGCTTCCCATTTCATGCTCAATCAAATTTCACACATCACATGTTACCAAATACACCATTAATCAACCACACTGATCATATCATTTCATAATCCAACACTTTCACATCACAAACCCACTCTTGAGAAATTAAGCAAACCGAAACATTTTCAAATCACTTCAAAAACCATGACGAACACCACCTATTCAAAAATTTTCTAAACAAGACTTTCAAAATTTTAGGAATAACATGAAACACTAAAAACATGCCAAATGGTCCATCCCATCACTTAAGCATTCAAACCATCTTTAAAAACACCTTATGTTTCCAACCGAGAATTCACATTTTCCGAATCACATTCTTTTCTAAAATCAACACAAAAGATTACCTTTAATGGTATAATTCCAAATGGGCGTTTATGTTTACACACCTAAATGCATTTACCAAAACATTTCCAAATCATTTCCAAAACCATCTTCAAGTGTGAAATGCCAAACAACCCCTCAATCCAAAAAGTTTCCAAAATAGACACACCAAAAGCCAAACGGGCATACCCCCCAAGGGATTCCATTTTAAACAACATTTAGGAAACTAATATTTCAAGGAACACCCAAAACACACTTCCAAAAATCCAATAATTTTCTTTAAACCCACATCCAACCATCCACATTATTCAAAGAACATAAAACAATCCCATTGTAACCATAAAACCCTTTTTGCAACATTTTAACACTTTTAAAAAGATAAATCATTACCAAACCATACACACCAAATCAAGATCACAAATAATAAATAACCATCCCATCATAATCAATGCTATAAATTTCATAAAAACCCCCCAATTTAACTTTAAAGAACAATGAGGTTTTAAATAATAACCCTAGGTGTAATAACCCTAGGTATTTCACACAAATCCCTTTGAAAAACTATTTTTAGTAAATTCTACCAACATGAAATCATGATTCACATCAAGGCATTGATGTATTATAGGTGAGAAGGACATTTAAAAATTAAATGAAAACACACAAGTGCTTGTGGAGTGTTCTAGAAAGGAAAAAGTTGGACACACCTACCTCAACCATGTGTGAATGGAACGAAACTTCAAGGGAGGAGAGATCAAAGCCCCACTGACCATTTGCACACCCTAGATCCAAAGAAAAATGAACCAAACATAAACCCAATACATTAGGGTTTGTCCATGGAATAAAACCCCCAAAGGAAACCCAAGAACAAAGAGGGAAAGAGAAGGGGAGAAGATTTGATGAAAAAACATGAAGAACCACCGAACTTTCTTGATAAATCTCCCCAAAATCGCCCCAAATAGATGTATGAAGGAGGGGGAGGCTCCTATGGTCGATGTCCAATAGATAGTGATTCATTTTGGAGGTAGAATCACCCAAATCAGAGCTCCACATCAAAAGTTATAAAACCCGCAAGTGGCTACACGGTTTGGCTGCACGGTTTGTCAAACCGTGCGCAAACTGTGCGGGGGCTACTGGAAACTCCTGCAACTTTGCATGGTTAGGTTTCACGGTTTGTCTATGCCATTCTCAAACTGTTAAACCCCAAAAATTGGCCAAAAACTAACAAATTACATCCCAAACACTAGGGAAGTCGACCCATTGATCCTTGAATGTTTTAAACACAATATAGAGACACCAACGACATCAAAAACTCTATAACATGAAACTTTATCTCAATTACAACAAGAATAAATAATAATAGGTATAAAAGGAAACCCAAAACTACAAAATCACAAGGTCTTTTGTTGGGAACTCAACCCAAACCTCAACCAAAAGATCCAAAATTGAGAAAATAATAAAATAAGGGAGTATCTCTGGTCGGGGTGTGACAAGTCCTTTGATGTTATCAAGTGTAAATTGGAGTAAATATTGATAGAATTCATCACATAGTTACCCTAATACCAAGTATTTTATGATGTGGTTTGAGTGATAGTGTACCAACTGATGAAGTAGACTCATTTTATGGTGATCCATGAGTCATGTTTTGTGGATGTTTTGGAAATTCGGTATGTAGAGGATGTCGTTAGGCTTCATGGGGTACAAAAGGACCATCATCTCTAATTGGTATCCTCATTTTACCTTATTGTTCTGGAGGGAATTATAGCATGATTTTGGATCCCAATTTCACCTTAGCACTACTGTCCACCCTCAAATAGATGAGAAGACATAGTAGACCATCCAGATGCTAGTGGATATATTTCAAGCTTTCATCTTTGATTTTGGTGGATCATGAGTGAGAAACATGAATTTGGTTGAGTTTTCATACAAGGAAAATTATCGCTCACCCATTGGAATGGATCCTTTTGAGTCATTTTATAGGTAGCTGTTTCATTATCTGTTATGTTGGATAGAGGCTGGGGAGTCAATAGTTATTTATCCTAATGTGGTGTAGGGAATGTACAAGAATATCTAGTTAGATTGAGAGAGTATGAGGGTGGTGTAGAACCAGTATAAGGCCTATGTTGAAAATAGATAGAGGGCCTTAGATTTTTGTATTGGAGACCATGTGTTCTTAAGAGTCTCCCCCAAACACGGGTAGTAGAGGTTTAGTAGGGAGAGTAAGCATTCCCCCCAATTTTTTTGGGACCTTTGATGTGTTGGGGAATGTTGGCGAGGTAGAATATAGGTTTTTATTTCCACCCGGGTTAGAGAGGATCCATTATATCTTCCATGTGTTCCAAATTCATTGGTAGCTTCATGATGAATCTCACATCATTGATTGGGGAGATTTGGATATTGAGGATGATGGAACATTCATGGAATGAATAGTATAGATTCAAGATCATTAAGAGAAGGTGTTGTGTGCATGAAATATTCTCTTGGTTTGTGTATTGGGGAGGGATGATGGCCTGCAAGAGAGTACTTAGGAGCAAGATATGTGGATTCATGACAAGTACTTGGAGATTTTTTTAGTTTTTATTTTCCTTATTTTGTTTTTGTAAATGTGATGTTTGGGTCTCACTATTTTACGAGATGTGTTTTTTATTATTGATTTGTGATGTGTGATAAAAATCATGAAATATGAAAAGGGGATGAACTAAATCCTAATCAAGACATGTTAAAATCTGATGCAATTATAATTATACAAGTGATACAGTTTCACCCAAACTGAATAATATCTTGACATAGAAGATGGAATTATAGGATTTTTGTGATCAAGGTAGTGTTGTGTGTGGTTTTTGGTAGTGGTTGATTTGGGTTTTGTGGAGGTTTATATGTTAATGTGGATGGTTGTGTGGAAAGTGGTGGCATGTGGCTAGTACTAGATGACATGGTTTTGTTCCTGGTGATAGGTGGTGATGTGTTTGCTTGGGATGTTTTGTGGGAATCTTATTTTGGCTGGTGGTATCATTTTGGGTGAGACAAGATCCTTGAGAGGTATCCCATAGGGTGGTTATTTAAAACCCTTTCTTTTCCTGAGTTTGGTTTTTATTCTTGAGGATGAGAATCATTTGATACATATATAATGTAATGGTTTGTGCCTTCCCAACCCATTAATTTTCTAGTTTTGTGGTTGGAGAGTGCTAAAAGGAGGATAGAGAAGATTATATGGAGGTTGTAGTTACAATAGAATTATAGTGTGATTTTCACACTATAAATAACGATTTTACAGTGTAAGATTTTTTTCATCTTGATCGGTTAGTGGTTTATAGTTTTTACACGATAGAGGGGTGGATGTGAAAAAGGGTTTTACACTGTAAGATACAAATTTATAGAGTAAGTTAATTCAATCCCTAAGAACCATGTTTTTGGAAGAAGTTTCTATTTTAAAGGTTTTACAGCCTAAAGTTTGGTTTTATGGAATATTTTTTAAGATCTGTGGGACATACGATGAAATTTTTTATTTTATTCCATAATTTAAGCAACTTAATTCCTATTTAAATCTCTTTTGGGATGAATTTTTTTATCATTTTTCCATTACTCTCTCTATCATTTTGGGTGAACCTAAGGTAGTTTTAAAATATCTTCTATCCACTTTCCTATTACTTCAATATGTGGGTTCCAGTGATCAAGTATTGATGATCTTCGGTGAGTTCTTCCTTTTAACACTATTGTTTCATTGTTTCATTGTTTTCTCCAATAAAAGATCCACTATAGTGGTTTTATTTCATTTATAGTGTGTTTGGTTATTTCTCGATGGTCCTTTGATGTGGTACAAGTTGATTCATTGTTTCCTTGCACTGTTGTGGTTAGTGGGATATTTCTTCTTCACCCAATGGTAAGCAGTAAGAACGAAAAGATTATTTGAGGTATTAGATCCTATTTCTCACCTTTTTATGTGTTATGTGTGGGATTTTCATTCTTCTTCTTTCTATTGGATAGATATTAAGGTTCATCATAATAAATACAATTAATTGGAACAACTGAAATTTATGGCAATGGGTATATATCGCATGTTTTGATTGCTTTGATGTTGTTGCAGATATGTGCATTCCATTTTGATGCCTTTCTAAAAATAACAGCTATTGAGATCCTTGTTTTAACTATAGATGATATTACTTGATACCCTTTCTATATTTTTGTGTGATCAAACCTTGAATAAAAATTTAATGAATGTATATTTGGATAATTAATTGTTTTATCATGGAATTCTGGTTTTTTTCATAATACCCATTATAAATAAATATGTGATTAAATGAAAGCCCTTGAATAAATTATGGAAGTTGGGATCTATGATGTTATGTGTGCTTGTGCTTACTGTGTTTCCCTACTTGTTTTTGTCTTTTGTGTGTTTATGGAGGTGACTAGATGGATTTTGTGATGTTTAGGGTTATGATGCAGTGGTTGGTTGGAATGGATTCTATGTGGGCAGTTGTGCAATGTGGTGTGCGATAGTTGTGGTGAACAAAGGTTCTCGTGGGAAGTGGTGATGGTTTGGGGTGGTGATGTGGGGTTTTTTTGAGTAGTGTTTTTGTTATGAGATACGGTTGAGATTTGGATGTCTGGTTGTGGTGATGAGATGGTTTTGATAGTGTGGTGTGACAATGGTGGTGGATGTGTAGTGTGGTGGTAGTGATTGTCTGAGTTGGACCTGTTGTTGTGTGGTGTGGTTGTGTTAGTTTCATGTTTATCCATGTAATGATTTATAGTGATAAAATGAAATAAAATAGGATGGTAAATAAGAAATATGGGCTTAAAATGGATATTTGGTAAATGGATTAAATGAATTGAATGAAAGAACAAGGTGTTGAATGTGAAATGGGATGGCTAAATGAATCAAAGTTGTGAAACTTGTAAATGAGAGTGGGAAATATTGTGTGAATTGTGTGGTGGTTTTGTAGTGTGTTGCATATATCAGTGGTAGTGGATGTGGTGGTATATGTGGAGTATGGTGGTGGTGATTTTTTGTGTTATAGTATTGTTTATGTTAACTCATATGTTATTTATTATGTGATATCTATATATAATTTATTTTATGTTGTTTCTCTATGTTCCCCACCCGAGTTGGATAAACATATCAACGCTTATATTTTCTAGGTTTTGAGTGTTTCCCCCAACATCTAGAATGGTGGTGATATAGATGATCGGATACCCCCTCTCCCCTTCTCTTCCTTCAGTATCAGTGATGATCCAAGTGTCTTCGGGAAATTTGGGCAGTGATAGCCCAGGTGTCTTTGGGTGATATGTGTAGTGATTCCCTAGGTGTTTTCAGGCGAGTTGAGATGTGATGACGTAATGGTGTGACGTGATGTGTGGTAGGGTTCTTTCATAGTAGAAGGAGGAAGTGAGTTTGATGTCCTTCATGTTCATCATACCCTACTTCTTTGGTTATGAGGTGATTTGACATATGATGAACTAAGTGTATTCAATAAAGATGTGGTGCGGTGAAGCCTGATTCTAGCATAGGATGCTAGACCGTGTGAGGTTGGAGTAGGTAGGGATGCATCCTGACCCACATCAAAGAAGTACCATGTGTCTTCAAGTGAGATTTTATGTGATGTGGTTGTGATGTGATGTGTATTGAGTGGATGGTATCACAATATGTTTGAATTTGGGGAATGAAAATGGTAAATCATTGGGGCAGCGGTAGTAGGGTGCCTTGATTTGTTATGATCTTGATGCTATATTATTCTATTAGATGTTTGATTTGGTGAGTGATCCATAGTGATACTGGGTTCTAGTTTTTTAACCTGTATAGGTTCCTTTTGGTTCTATTGTTTGTTCACTGGAACATTAGCATGCTCTTTTCACATGTACACTTGAGACTTTGGTTATGACCCAAATGAGTACACTTGTAATGCTCACCCTAGGTATATAAACTTTTTTTTGGTTTTCAGGAGGACATTTGGGATTGAACAGGGCATTACTAGCTGGTTTTTAGTTTTTGATGGGTTATTCTCTTATACTTATATTTGGGTATATTTAGAGACTTTTATATGTATCGATTTTTTTATTCATCCATTGTGAGATGGTTTTTGGTTTACCTTTATTTTTTATTAGTTGGAGTTACTTATTGGTTGTTTATCATATCTCTTGGTCTTTTTTTATATCATAGAGGGTTATTAATCCCATTTTTGAGATTTTTTATACCCTCAATTCTAGTCTCCAACCTGCGGCCTACTAGTGGAAGGACTCGGGGGGTCATTATCTCTCTCCCTTTATTGTTCCATCTTTGTTCAGAGGTGGTCATGAAAATAAATATTATTTTCTAGATTGAGAAGTAATATTTATTAAAATTTTATTAAATGATCACAAATATTAAATAATTATTTATTCATAAGGTGATTGTTTAATTACATGAATATATAATATTTATTTTTCTCTTTTCATTCAAAACATAACAAATAATTATTTATTAAATAAATAAATAAATAATGTATTTATTTATGTGAATATTAAATATATATTTATTCACCAAAATATGAATAAAATATTTATTTATTTTTTTAATGAATAATATTTATTTAAATATTTATTTGATAATTCAATAAATGTTGAGGGGGTGAGGTGACTAGTTTTTTAAGGGATGAATATTTATTTTCAAGATTTTTAAATAAATATTTATCATTATGTGTGTTAGTACACTCTATAAAATAAAATAATATTATTATTTTATTACATGGAATAGGGTTCCTTTGTGGTTTAATATAGTTTTAAGGTCCTTTGAAAGTAATTGAAAATAAATTCATAAGTATAAGTCTATAAATAGATTGTTATGTTAATCCAAGAAAGGTTGATCATTTTTTATAATAATTACCTCTCACGATATCCCTCCTCTCTTCCACTCAAGACAAAGAAGAACAATAGAAAACCCTTCATGCTTGAAGGAACATGAAGTGGTCAAGGTGAACAATGCAATATGATTAATTGGTCATGTTATCACCTGGAGGTTCACCAGTTTTTTTCAGAGATTGAAGGAGAGCACATGGATCACTACTAGAGGGGCTCTACTTTGGGTCCTTATAATGCAAGGAAAAAATGCCGATTGGGGTTAGAAGATCAAAATCATCAATAGATCTCAAGAGTGAGGTAATAATACTTCTTATGTTAAATTAAGTATAAATTAACATGAAATATCTTCTCTCTTGGTTCTGGTAAATATATTTTTCAATATTATTTGGAAAAAATTCATTGGTTGTGGCATTCACATCATGTAGACTGTAATTGGTCTGTTAAATCTGAAAAAATTCAAGGTATACATAGGCCTAATAGGTTCGCCCACTGCATCTGAAACCATCAGTAATGAACTCATTTTTGTAGGTTAATGGGTGTGATGAGACCATTCATTGGGTGGTCAATATTGATTTTTGTATGAGTAAGGTTCTATCTAATGTAGCATTGGATAGAGTTTGTGTTTTAGAATAAATATTGGGATTGGTTTCGGATGTGATTTAATGTGTATCATATCAAGGTGTGACGATGTTCTAAGAGATAGAATGATGTATATTTTTGTTTTTCAAGGATCCAACCATAAAAGTTACACTTAATGTTGGGATTGAACTTTTGTGTGGGTGTTTGGACAATCATGTAATGTCTCCAAGGATTTTGGCATTGTGATAAAGTGATAAGATAGTGATTCGATGGGTGTGGTTGAGTGTTTTTTAGTAAAATTGGACAAAGGATCTCTAACCATGGATTTTTCATCTAATTAGGTGTGGTGTAATGAAAATATTATAGAGAGGGTTTTTGGACCATTGAGAATAAATTTCAGTAAGCACTTATTATGGTGGGGAGCGTTGTGGCTCAGAATCAACCCTTATGAGTAGAGCCTTATGATGGGGAGAACCATAATTATCAATTAATCAATGGTACTTTCACTTATCAGGGTAAACGATTGTGGATAATCATTATATCAATTAATTGGTGATGGTGACGAGTGGTGGCTTAGTTTTAGATGAATAGTGTGCCTCAGTTTAGAGTTGCACAGTGCAAGGTTGATCATCATTTTGAAGTAGAAAATAATGAGTTGACCATGAATTGATGACTAGTATAGTTTGAGATCTATGTTTATTGGTTTTTAGTAATTATCGAAGATGATAAATGTTATGTTGGGGAACTTTTAAAGACCCATGTTTTTTCAAGTTGTGAATTTCAGAAAGAATTTGAATTTTTAGCTATAGAGTAGGGGTCTTTTCATGAATAGATATTAATATTGTAATTATTAGAGTTGGGGAATCCATAGGTGATAATGTTAGAGATTTATTAAGACCTGATAGTTTTCTTGAGTTCTTGGGTGAGTTTCAGGAGATTCAAGTTGAATTTTGAATGATTAGAAAGGGATTTACCCGTATGCACTGTAAGGGGAAACCATGTGGGGTAACCATGAAACTTAATTTTATATAGGGTTTTGGTGCATAGTTGGTGAATGGTTTTAAAGAAACTACAAAAAAACCTAAAATTTAGTCACAAATCATATTTACATGATTATCACACTATTTAGAAAAATGTGTGACCAAACCGTGTGGCTACCCAAATTTCTTGAATTGTATAATTTTACCATTTTCCCCTGTTTGATTTTAAGAACCCTGTCTTCTATCTTCTTCACTCATGCATGTATGGACCAAGGGATTCATTACTAGTTTTTTTCCTTTAATACCTCTTTGGAATGGGGTGGTTTTGGTATCATTTCTTTGACATGTAAGGTAATTCGTCCTCCCTCATTTCTCCTTTCTTCTCCTCTATCATTAGCCAATGATTTTTTTTCATTAGGGATTTGAGTGATGATTTCACCAGATCATGGCGTAATTTTCTTGAGATGATGATGATTTTACTCTATGTATTTTGATGATGTTTCAAGATGATGTTTACACATCATTGTTCATTATGGAGATAGAGGTACATCACCCTACAAAATTTTCTAGGGTGTTTTGTCAAAATAAAATTAAATATTATATTGAATCTATTTCATTTGTATGATATTTTTTCCAGGATGGTGTTGGTAGTATTACATAGACCTTTCATGAGTGTTTCTATGTTTTTTCGGTTATATGGGGTTTCCCAGTGATTTATTAGGAAATTATGTCTATTTAAATTAAATTAAATTGAATCATAAAATTAATTATAAATTTTTATAATTAATTAATTTAAGTTTCTTGGACTAATTTTGGGCCTCATGTGGATTGGAGGTTTCTGGTTGGTCTTCCAAAAGATTAGATGATGATAGTTGGCCTGCTTTAAAATAATTGGATTTATGAATATGGTTGTTGGTCCCTATACATTATTATTTGGTTTATGAATTTTATTTATACATTAAGAGATATATGGTCTAACCATTGAGGGAAATTGTCCATTTTAAAATTTAATGAATGGTTTTATTAAAAATAAAATTTTTATGGATGAAAAATAAGTGGAAAGGGCCATGATGGACGCTTAGACACTGATTGATGTCTCACTCATTTATGTTTGAGGTCATGATTAATATTTTATACTTTGAGATACATGGACCCTAGAAGGATGTAAATTAGTATGTAAGCATAATGTCCCTTAGTGTAGATTCCTTGGTAAACTCCATGTATATGAATATGATGGGTTTGGAGAGATTCTTTCTAGTGGGACGTGATGAACCTATTAGAATCCTTAGAAATGTTGGGATCTTTGAGATGGGAATGGGGTAAAAATTCATCCCCCTATGAGATATTATTACCTAGGTGGGTATACCTTGGGTATATTGAGGACATTTTTGGCGATTGGACCAACCTAGGATGACTTTAGAGATCGAGATAGGTATTTTGTCATGTCTCTAGAGTGGTTCTATAAAACATTTTATATGAGGACAATGAGGTGATGATACAATCATGATGAGGCTGATGGATGCTATTCCCTCTGAGTAATGATATTTTAAAAAGAGTTAATTAATAGATAAAAAAACTCATATAGGGTGTCGGTTTAATTATGGGACCTAGGGAACCTTGGTGGGTTCCCTGGTGATATGTTGATCCTTGAGAAGGTGTGTGTGGGGAATGGGTATTGATGATTCTATGTGTAACCTGAGAGCCTAAATAGAGGATGTGATCCTAATATGGATATATTGATTATGGAATCTCATGTTGTAACACCTAAACATTTTAAAATAAGAGCATTATGTTCGATATCATATTCAATATGTAACACTGTGCTTAAACGGCCCGTGAAATATATAATTGTTATAACCTAACCGTTAAATTAGTGGGTATGAATAGTATTAACTACTTTATTATATATATATATCCAAATCAATATAAATTATTGATAAATTCTTATTAAATAATCAATCATTTTTTAATAAAGTAATTTTATTCTTCAAAAATATGTTTTCTTCAAAAATGATTCTTTCTATTTCTGTGAGAAAATATTATATTATTTTTTGGAACTTTTAGAAATTTTATTTTATAAAATTAAATTCATTTTTTAAATAAGCGCATAAAAATTAACTTAGTGTGAATTTTTTTTAGTTTTTAGAAAATATTGATTTTTTAGTGAATAGTCGAAAAATACTGATTTTTTTAAAAGTGTTATTTATTTTCAATAAATTGAGAAATTTAAAAGTAGAATTATGTTTTGAATATTATTTTAAGTAACTAAAATTATTATTTAGTTATATTTAATCCTCTTAAATATATTTTAATCATCATTATATTGGATTTTAGTATAAGTAAATTTTCAGGTTTAAAAACTAGGATTTTCTAAAACTTATTTTAATGTGGATAATGTTTCTCTATTTTAATTAATTAAAACAAACCCAAATTAAGAATTATTTAAACTAGATTTATAGATTATATAAAAATAAATATTATTTTTTATTCATACAACAATTATTATAAGTTTTGGGAAAAAACCCTCAAGGCATCATTGAAGCATTTTTGAGGTGATTGTGTTTGTTAACAAAGTGGACATCTGTGTTGTGACTGTTGAAAAAGCAAACCATGACATAAAAATTTGTTGACAAAGGGGGTTTTATGGTGGTCTGTTGAGTTAAAGGGATATGGTTAATGATCCATGTTTTATTTAAGAATATTGACAAAGTAATGGATGATCTGGAGGTGGTACAAAAAGATCATATACAAGGTGATGTCGTTTTCTAGTGTTTGCCAAATTTTTGAGCCTGAAAATCGACAAAAGGAGAAAAGTGGTTTTTGGTAAAGGTACTTGCACGCCATGTAATTGAAGGAGAGTAAACTTGAATGCCCAATGTTTTTCAAGATCAAAAGATCAAAATATCGAAAAGGGATAAGGGGCGCTCAAGTATTGGGTAGGTCGCGCAAGTGGCTTGCGCGCCTAAAGTTGCACGCCGAGGGGAGACTTGCGTGCCATCGTGCAGGTTGTATGAATGCCTATAAATACAGGTTGAAACATCCTAATTTTTGTTAGAGTTCAAGACTTATATAAAATCATATCTCCCATCATGTAGGTGTGGTGGTCGCGCAAGTGGTGGTGGGTCGCGCAAGTAGAAGTTGTGCGCCAGTTGTTTGTTGCACGCCCCAGGTGGTTTGGGCGAGGAAAGAAGTGTGTCGCCCAAGTTTTGAGTTAAGGGAGGATGTGTCGCTCAAGTTTTTGGGGTGGACTTACATGCCAGTTTTGAAGAAGCATAATTGTTGTCAGTTCCGCGCCAATATCGGTTTGGGCGTAAAGGGAAGTTATTCGTGCAAGTTTTGAGTTGTAGAAGCTTGTGTCGCACAAGTGGTTGAGGTAGACTTGCACGCCAGTTATAACTTGCATGCCGATACTTGCACACCAGCTTAGAGAAGGGATCCAAGTAATGTTGATTACCGGTAGTGATTCAGGGCTGTGTGGAAGCTGGAAGATTTCCTGATAACCTCGGTGCAAAGTGAATTTCATCTACAGGTGAAAGATGGACTTCAAAAGAGCGTCAACTTAAAACAGAGGATGTATTAATTAGTGATAATGAAGAGACCTACAGGTCTATAAACTGTGAGGGGATCCTTTTTAGAGCAGTGAGCAAAGGAATAGGGAGAAGGTGATCCTCTCCACCGGCAGTGATCCAGAGAGAGAGAGACAGGGATTGACCCTTGGGAAAGTAGTGAGCTGACCCTAAAACTTGTAAAGGTAGTGAGCCTGGGCATAGAAGTGATCTAGCTCGAACCGTGTAAAAAACAGTGTGCTTATAGTAAATTTGTTACATCGGAACATTGCTGATTTATGATCCTTGTACATAGACTAGTGAGGGTGAACCAAGTAAAAATTGTTGTGTCCTTTTCATGCTTTACTTTCTGTTTATATTGTGCAACGAGAAAGAGAGAGAAGATTGTTTTTCTTAACAACAAAACAAGATTAGAACAGGATTTTATTTTAATTTTTTCATACCCTGATTCACCCCCCCCCCCCCCCCCAGGGTATTCAGCCTGGTGGACCTAACAATAAGTCATAGAGTTAATATAAAATCATCTTTTTCTTGAAAAATACACTTCTAGAAAACCCGCTTTTCCATCGAGTCTGTGGGATTAATTTATATTAACTTCTTTCACTTATGTGAATTTAATTTTCTATAATTAATTCCATATTTTGAATCGTCATAATTTATATTATCTAATAAGTTTAAATTAATTGTTTAACATAATGAATATTGAAAACAATAAAATTAATTACCACGGTTAAGGTGGAAATAGTTTTACTAGGGGTTAAACTAAAATGATAAGGGTCAAAATGACCTAATTTTTTTCTAAAAACTATTTTATAGACATATTTAGATATTAAAATTTATAATTATGAATAATGGACCATTTTTTTATCCTTTTTTATGTAAAAAACATGGCCACTCTATATTCTTTTCAAAAAATACAAGTGTATCACTCACCTTACTTATAAAAGGCCACCCCCTCTCCTCTATGATTCACACCTTAAAAAACTTTAGGTTCAGTAAATACCTAAAAAATTTACTTATAAAATTCTCTTCACATGTCCTAAAATCCCTTTTTTTGTCATAAATTCATTCTAGGAATACATTAGGTATATCTTAATGAGGTGGTCCAAGAAGAGGTAAAATTCCTAAAAATAATTTTTTTGTATTATTTTGTCTTCCAAGTCCTTCAAACATTCTTAAAATATGATTATATACAAACACAATTATCTCCAATATACTGATATTTTATTATTTTAATCTAATAACATAAATAAATATCATCTTTTATCAAATGGGAAATGAAATCATTATTCATGTGTACGATGGACTACCGCCTTGCAAACCAATGTCATTTATTTTTCATCATGACCTCTCAAGGGTTGTCTTAATGATATATTTAAACTATATATATTATATTTATTTCATATTAATACTTATATAGTTATTATATCACTTATACCTTCTTACTTTACAATTTTTGAGGGATACAATATTGTCGCTTGTGTGTACAGCGGACTACCGCCTCGCAAATGGAAGTGATTCATTTTTCACTAATGACTTAAATGTAAGGTAATAAGGATAATATTAATAAATATATGTTACATAAATTAAATAATAATTATATTAATGACATATTTATCATCATTAAATGATAATATATCATTTTCTTTCTTACACTAAAATATGATAGTGTCGTCTATGTATGTGTTGACTATCGCCTCCACAAAGCGATGTGATTCTTTTATAATCACCACATAAAAAGATGATATATATAAGTATATTTAAATAAATAATGTTTATCTGTGATATTATTATCATTTTATAAGGATAAAATAATACATACCTTCTTTCCATAATGAACATTGAAAAATGAAAATGTTGCTCATGCATACGTTTGGCCTACCGTCTCAATGATCATAATGTAGTTCATTTTTCATAAAAAAAGAGTGATTTTTTTAAAACTATAATTTATGAATAAATATAATAATTATTTCTTGATTATTATTCTAGATATGTTAAAAAGTTAACACTTTGATCATGGTCAACACACTAAATTTGTTTTTAAACAATGAAGAAAACATTCTCAAAACACCCGGTATGGACTTAACTAATTAAGTATTTGAATATGTCATAAAAAATAAATAAATAAAATTATTTAATTATAAGTATTTAAACCTCGTAAATTTTATTAAGAAATAAAATAATTTATTCTATGTTATTATATAAGAGTTAAAGTACATACAAGGAAAGTCTAGACTTGAGGTAAGGGTTTCTCGTCTCTCTTTTACTCCTATGAGACATATACTATATTCACCACTTGTTTATATTCACCAATTGTTTATATACTACTCCTTTTATGTGTAATATCATAAATCTATCATATATAATGGTATTTTATGTTTCAATTTTAATTATTTCATCCAATTGTATTTGACTTGAATATTAAAAAGTGGTAAAGAATTTCATAACACAATTTCTTTTCATTGGGTTATATTACTTCTTCAATATATTTGATATTTTATTATCATTTATGTATTGAATTTTGATTATATTATGTTTTATTTCATTTTTTTTATTTACATTTGATACACATAATTGATTCATTTATTAATTCCTAAATTCAATGGTATGATTTTTGTAAGGGTTATTCATCTCAAATTATATTTATTTGAGATATACATTTACGATATTCACCTATATTCATTTTTGAGGTGTATATACTTTCCTTTGACATATTATATCATGAAAATATTTATTTTCATGATATTTAAAGTATCATTTGATGTTATTCTTTCATGGTGATTATGATTGAAGAGTTACCAAAGAGGAAAAGGCTTTATGTTACAATATTTTTTCTTTCAGGATTGTCAATGTTCAGGTTCCTTTGGAAGAAATCATATGATATTATTTCCTTGAACCACATATATTTCTTCTCCACTAGTAATAAATGTGGTTAAAATGTTCTATTTCCATTTCCTCCCTTTTTTATTAAATAAACATCAATAAATTAATTTGTAAGTGATGTTTATCTTGTGTCTTTATTTAGATCAGGAACCTTTCAATTCCATATTAATGTTTTATAAAATTTTTTCAAAAAAACTATTTTATAAACCTAAATTATTTTATAAAATAATTTACAAGATCTTTTAATTTATTTTTAAAAAGTTTTGAAAATAATTTTTTTAACAATTTCAAAATGGGACACTATTGACTCCTTTTACAAAATGTTCGGAAAATAATTTTTATTTTAACATTTATGGCATGAAAGTATTTTCCTATTATCGTGACCATTATTTTATATGAACATTACTTTATATTTTTCGATGTTTTTTTTCAAAGAAAATTATTTTCACAACATTTTTTGATTTTTTTTAAAACTAATTTTCAAAATGAAAATATTATTTCCCTCAAAAATGTTTTTAATTGTCTTTTAATAGTATTTCCATTCATCTATGTTTGAATCCCTTGATGTTACTTATAATAAAATGGGAATATTTTCTATTGATATCATATTCATTATTTATCTAGATGGATTATTATTGTTTCAAAGATATTTTCATGAAACCCATTTCTTTTCTGTGTATTAATAATGTTTCAAAGAGATTGTTGTGGAGCCCATTTATTTTTCATAGGTTAATAATGCTCAAAAGATATTATTATGTAACCCATTTATTTTCAAAAGGTTAATCACATTTCAAATGGAATTTCACAGAACCATTATATTTTCCATTGGTTAATCAGGTTGTAAAAAGGATAATGGGTTTTTATGAGTTTTATGATGAAATTGAAGATCTATGTACTTTATTCATGTTGTGGTTCTTGGAAATTTCTTATATGATGGGTGTTCCCAGATAGTACTGGGTGACACCGATATAGATTAAATTATGGGTGCACTTGGATGGCACTCCAATTAATTGCGTAATTATTATGTTCTCTAGATAATTATATTGGAACTTGGTAATATGGTTAATACAATCATAAGGGTTCTTTACGGGTTCTATAATGATGATGTTCCAAGATAACAATACATTTTATCTATGCCTTCCATGGGTTTATAATGTTTCCTTTGATCATGAATGATATCATTTAGATTATGATTATTGATTCTTATGACTCTTTCCTTTGTTAAATCCTTATGTCATGTTTTTTATTGATTATTAGGGTATTAATTGGTATGATTTCTTTTATAATTCGCTCATGTACTTTAATTATGTCATCATACCCTTATTCACTTATTATGATTTTTGATGACATTAAATTGTTAATGCTTATGTTTAACCTTACTAAGAATTTGATCTCAACCTTATTATGTTTCCTTTTCCCCAGTTTATCATGAATGATGTTGAATGAGTTATTTTTAGAATAACTTCATATGGATGATGATGATGACTTAATGTTTAACAATAAAAGTCAGGTTAAGTGAGATAAATGCTCATTTATATACATGGGTATTGTTTATATAAGAGTTTTTTCTAATTATCTAAAATAATGAACTAAAAAGGTCATTGAGAATGTAAGTTATCTATTTTTTTAAAATATAGTAATTTTTGGATGGAGAAAATTGGGTCACCATAATCAATTTCAAACCTGGAAATTTAATGTTTATGATTTCATCACAGGATTCGAGAATGCTGGTTTAGGGCTGTTATAGTTGATATCATAGGAGGGTTTAGATAAATTTTAAGATTATGATGTCTTCATATGATTTTATCTTATGATTTATGGATACCATTGTAAATCTATAATATTAAGTATGATTAAAAGTTCAAATTCATAGCCACCCCTTTGAGGTTTTAAGTGATGATATCTTAAAGTGATTAATAACATTTTAGGAGACATTTTATTAGTTTAAATTATATTTAAATATTTGAATTAATGTTAAGTATTCATTAATATTTTCTAGAAATGCGATTTAATGTATTTATAACCTGTAGTGTTTATATGATCTTGGATATTGGTGAAATTATGGGAATACAAGTTTTATCATATAGATAACCATGGGATTGAAAATTGATTTGGTGACTAAGTGATTAATGTCATTTCAAAAATAATATCTTCATATTTTTTGGCTTGAAATCTGAAATCTATGAGATAAAATTTGAGGTTAAAACACCCTTCAATGTTGAGGTTATTTAGGAATGATTTAGTTTGAACTTTGGGTATTACTGTTGAATTTTGGAAATTAATTTATTATTTCATCATATCATGGTTTACTGATTTTGGTAAAAATATGACCATGTGATAACTATTTTGGGTTTTTTAATGACTAAATATAGATGGAATAAATTTATTTTCTCTTTTATGGTTATTTTTTCCTTTAAAAGTTTATTTTAGTGCATCAGGAATGAAACACATCATCCTGAATACTAATTGTTGGGAGAAAAAGATGCGATTATGGTGGAAATTAATAAAATAATGAAATTATACTCATCACGTAAGTATATGTCCTTATTATATTAGTCTATATGGTAAAAGAATTCTTAAACTCTAGTAAAAATATCTTTAAAAAAATTCTTTTCACCATCATTTATGATGATAACAATAACGTTTTTCAGACCTCTTTGGTTTATGATTTTGTTGTTTTTATCTTTCTCTTGATCATTAATTTTATTGTGATCAATTATCTATATAATTCAATATTATTATTTGTACTTAAAACTTTTCTTCCATTAACAATATTCACTTCCCACATATGTTCTCATATTTTTATACCTATAATGTGTTATTCCAGATGAACCTTATACTCCATTTTTTCTCTTGTCAAGAGGATTTTTTATTAACCCTTTTTATGATGTGGTTTTCCAACATATGTATTTTTTTAAAATTTTAAACCTTTTATTAATGATTTAAAGTTAAAATTGTGTGGAATAAATTTATTAAAGTATGGGAGGATGTAACACCATAATTTTTTAAAATAATATCATTATGTTCTATAGTGTATTCGACATGCAACATTAAGCTTAAATGACTCGTGAAATATATACTTGTTATAACATAGCTGTTAAATTGGTGGGTATAAATAATATTAACTATTTTATGAAATAATATATATATATATATATATATATTTCCTAATTGATATAAATAATTGATAAATTCTTAGTAAATAATCTATCAATTTTTAGTATAGTGGTTTTATTATTCAAAAATATGTTTTCCTCAAAAAAAATATTTTTTTGTGAGAAAATATTATATTAATTATTGTAACCTTTATAAAATTTATTTTATAAAATTAAATTAATTTTTTAAAAATCATATCAAAATTAATTTCTGGTAAAATTTTGGGATTTTTTAGAAAATATTGATTTTTCAGTGAATAGTGGAAAATATCAATTTTGTTAAAATGTCATTTATTTTAAATAAATAAAATAATTTAAATGTAACGTTGTTTTTTAATATGTTTTAAATTAAAAAATTTATTCATTAGTTAAATTTAATCCACTTTATGAAATTTGAATCATCTTTATATTGGATTTTAGTATATATGAATTTTTGGGTTTAAAAACGGGGGGGGTTTAAACTATTTTAAAGTGATGATTTTTATCCATTTTAATTAGTTGAAAAACCTTGATAAAAAAAATTTTAAATGATATTTTTAAAGACTATATATCATTAAATATTAATTTATATTCTTATAATAATTATTATTAGTCACGTAGCTAATATAAAATCATTTTTTTCTTGAAAAATGCACTTCTTGAAAACCCGCTTTTTCATCAAGACTATGGGGTTAATTTAAAATAAAATTTTCCAATTATATGAATTTAATTTAATAAAATGGATTAAATATTTGGAATTATCGTAGTTTATATTATCTAATAAGGTCAACCTTTACCCTAATGAATAGTGAAAATATTAAAAAATAATTATCGTGATTAAGGTGAAAATTGTTTTATCAGGGGTTAAACTAAACAAATAAGGTAAAAATGAACTAAAATATTTTATAAAAACTATTTTATAGAAATATTTTTAATTTATCATGTATATGAATCAATAATGGTTCATTTTGGATCCTTTTGGCATATGAAAAATATGGGTACAAATTTTTTTTTAATTTCAAGTGTTCCACTCACCTCACTTATTAAAGGCCACCCCCTATCCTCTCCACTTCACACCATAAAACCATTTTGGTTCATAAAATAGCTGAAAAATTCACTTTAACACTTCCTTAATCTCATCTTAGATTCTTTTTTTGGTTATAATGTCATTCTAGGAATACTTTAGATATAATCCTAAAGAGGTGGTCCAAGAAGTGGTAATATTCCTAACTATACATTTTTGTTTTATTTATTTTTACCCATACTTGTAATATTATTAAAATATTATCATATAATAGCTCTATTATATCCTATATACATATATGTTATTATGTTAATTTCATAACCTAAATATATCTCCTCTTCCATCTAATGGGATACAAAATCATCATTCTTGTATACAGTGGACTACCCTGTCATTCATTTTCCATCATCACCTATCATGGATTTTTGTAATGATAGATTTGAATTAATATGTAGTTATGATATCACATATACCTTCTTATATTCCATTTTTTGGGGTATACGATAATGTCTCTCATGTGTACGGTGGACTACCACCTCACGAGGTGATGTGATTCGTTTTCTTCTAACTCTTTATGTGGAAGGTAATAAGAATAAATTTAATTAATATTCATGATATAAATGATATAATAATGATATTAATTACATATTTATCATTATTAAAGTATAATATATCATTTTATTTGTTACACTGAAAATTGATAATGTCGTTTGTGTACATGTGAACTACCACCTTCACAAAGTGATGTGATTATTTTTTCGTCACCACATCATAAAAATGATATATATAAGTATATTTAAAGAAATAATATTATAATTATGATATTATTATAATTATTTAAAGATAAAATAAGACATATATTCTTTTCATAATGATCATTTAAAATGGTAACGTTACTCATGTGTACGTACGACCTATCGTCTCCATGATTGTAATGTAGTTCATTATTCATAACCATTTTTCATGATTAGTTGTTAGAGTATAATTGATGGATAAATATGATTATTATTTAATGATTATTATTCTTTATATATTGAATCAATGATCTCTTTGACCATGTTCAACACACCAAATCTGATTCGAAACAATTAATTGAACTCCCTCAAAACACACGATGTGGACTTAACTGATTAAGTATATAAATGCCATTAAAAAGAAATAAACTGAATGATTTAAGTATAAGGAAATAAATATTTAAAATTCTATTAGTAAATAAAATAATTGATTTTTTCTTTTTATATATTAGTTAAAGGACATATAAGGAAAGTCTGGGATCAAGGTAAGGGTTTCTCATCTCACTTTTACTTCTTTGAGACATATGCTATATTCACCACTTATGTATATTGTGAGGTGTATATACTACCACTTTTACACGTAATATCATGAATAAATCATATATCATGGTATTCTAAGTTTAAATCTTAATTATTTCATCAAAGGTTATTTGACTTTAATATTACCAAGTGGTAAATAATTTCATAACTCAATTTATTTTCATCGGGTTATATTACTTCTTTATGTTATTTGATATTATATGATTATGTGTGTGATGAATTTTTATTATATTGTGTTTGATTAAAAAAAATATTCAGTTCCACATTTTATACACATAATTGATTTATTTTTTAATTCTAAAATTCAATGGTATGATTTTTTTTAGGGTTATTCACCTCAAATTCTCTTTCTTTGAGATATACATTTATCATATGCACCTATATTCATTTGTGATGTGTATATACTTTCCTTTGACTTGTTATATCATGAAAATAATTATTTTCATGATATTTAAATTATCATTTTTTGTTATTCTTTCATGGGGATTATGATTACAGAGTTACCAAAGTGGAAAAGGCTTTATGTTACAAGAACTTTTATATTGGGATTGTTAATTTTCAAGGTTCCTTTGGAGGAAATCATATTATCTTATTTTCTTAAACCATGTATATTTCTTATCCACTATTTATGAATGTGTTTACTATTTTTTATTTCTACTTCCTCCATTATTTATTAAATAAAAATCAATAAAGTCATTTTTAAGTGATATTGATCTTATATTTTTCTCTAGATCGAGAATATTTCTCTTCCATATCAATGTTTTCTAAAATGTTTTCAAAAATGTTATTTTCAAAACATAAATTATATCTTAAAAATATTATATGATATTTTACCTTATTTTAAAAAGGTTTTGAAAATTAAATTTCTTAGAGATTTTCAAATGGGCCACTTTTGACTCCTTTTACAAAATGTTTAGAAAATAATTTTTATTTTTAACATTTATAACATAAACATATTTTACCTCCATCATGAAAATTATTTAATTTTATCCTTCCTTTATATGTGTCCAAATATTTTTTCAAATAAAAGTCTTTTTACAACATTTTGTGAATTTTTTTAAAACTGATTTTCAAAATGAAATGGTTATTTTCCCCAAAAATGTTTTTAGTGGTCTTTTAATGGTCTTTCTATTTATCAATGTCCACAACCATTGATGTTACTTATGATAAATTGAGTATATTTTGTATTGATACCATCCGCATTTTTTTATGGATGTAATATGACTATTTCAAATATATTTCTATTAAACCCATTTCCTTTCAACGTGTTAATCGTGTTTCAAAGAGATTGTTGTGGAATGTGTTTCTTTTCCATGGTTTAATCATGTTTCAAAGAGGTTATTATGGAACCCTTTTATTTTCCATGGGTTAATCATGTTTTAATGATAATTTCATGTAACCAATATATTTTCCAATGGTTAATCATTAAATAAAATGGATAATGTTTTTTATGAGTTTTATGGTGAAATTAAAGTTCTATGTACTTTATCCATGTTGTGGTTATTAGACATTTCATATATGATGAGTGTGCCCAGATAGCACTGAGTGATCCTGCTATAGCTTAAATGATAGATGTTCCTAGATGTCACTCTAACTTATTGGGTAATAATTGTGTTCACCAAGGAATTATATTAGAAGTTGGTTGTATGGTTATTTCAATTGTAAGGGTTATATAAGGGTTCTATGATGATGATGTTTCAGGATACCAACACATTTTTCAATGATTTTTAGGGTTTTATAATGTTTTTTTGATCAATATTGATATCACATGGCTTCAATGCATTGGGTAAATCCTTATGTCATATTTCATGATTTATGACTCTATTATTAAAGGGTATAGTTTATTTTATGATTCACTAATATAGTTTGATTATGTTATGAAACCCTTATATATTTCTTATGCCTGTTGATGAAATTAAATTTTCAATTCTTATGTTTACCCTTACTGATCATTTGATCTCATTGTTCTTATGTTTCCTTTTCCCTATGTTATAAAAATGATATTGAATAAATTATGTTTATATGTATTTCATTTGGATAATGATGATGACTTAATGTGAAATAAGAAAAGTTGGGTAAAGTAGGAGAAATTCTCATTTATAGACATGGGTATTTTTTTATGTAAGAGCGTGCACTAATTCTCTAAAACTATAAACCTAAAAGTTATTAGATAATGTAAGTGAACTAACATTTACTTTTGATGTTGTATTTTTTATATAAAAAACTGGGTCACCTTCATTGGTTTCAAATATGGAAATGTAATGTCTATGATTTCAGAACCAGATCTAGGAGTGTGGGTTTGGGGGTGTTAGGAATGTACTTTAGAGGCCAACCCTTATTATAAGTTAGGGGTATTGGTAGATTTACAACCCATGTTATGATTATAGGATTTATTGCTAGGAGGGATTCTCTACCCACCAAAATTTGTATATTAAATATGGATTTCCTAGGATGTCACCTAAAAATCAGTGGTTTCCTATAGTATTTGGAATTTCTGGGTGGTTAACTAGGATTCAATTGATATGCCTAATGTTGTGTGGATTTTCAAGTTATTACCTGGGAATCATATTTCATGCTGATCTAGAATGCCCAGGATGCTGGGATTCAGCCTTTGAGGTATATCGAGATTTCTTAGTATTACCTCCTAAGAATAAGCTATATTTATGATGTTATTATTAGAATTTACTAGGATAAACTCTTAGGAATATATTTTATACCTGATGTTATTATCATAATTTTCTAGGATTACCTCTTAGGAATCATTTTTATGTCTCGTTTTATTATATATGTTTCCTAGTATTTCCTCCATGGAATTGAATTTTAGTATGTTACTACTTGGATTATCTAGAATTACCTCCTAGGACCTGGTGCATTCACCTACTTTGATAAGGTCATGAGACCTGGTACGGTTTTGAATGAAAATTTTATGTGATCGGAGACACTCTGTCACTAGTTGAAATATGTATTTTCGGACTTGAGTGTCACATTAAAACCTAAGGATGGATAATAATAATTTCATTTATGATTCTTAATTATATTTATGTATTCATATGAGAAAATAATTTTTCCATTCACAATGTTTAATAGTTATTTTTGGGACCTCATTGGTGGTTCCCTAGTTATTTGTACTCACACCCTTCTCGGGAAGACATGAAACTTGGGTTATTGATTAGATATCATTGGTTACAAATTCAAGAAGGACAGTATCCTAATGTAGCATAATCGAGATAGATATATTGGATGGAGAATGGGGAATATAATTATATGAGGCTCATGGATAGTAGTAGAGCCACATTATATTTTATTTCATGTATATATTTTGTATACATGATCAGTATAGTGTGCAATTAGTTGTGGAATGCTGGTATGATCGTGTGTCTGTATGATTGCTTTATTATACATTTCATTTGATGTATCATGTAGGGATTTTTTTTATTATGTTTACTATAATGGTTTTTTATTCTTGTTCTATGATATTTTGTTATTTCCACTATGTTTTAACTCTAATATGAGGGTCTAGTCCCCCCATGGTAACACCATAAACCCTCTCTTATAGTTCACAGCCTCTAAAACACAGGGAGGAATGCCTGAGGTCAAGTGGAAATCATCATTACAAACACAATTAAAGTGGTCTGGGATGGTAGGATATTATCGTTGATGCTTTCCAGATGAATGATGATAACAAGAAGTGATAAAAAATATGAAAAATATGAGTACTATTTTGGTATAAATGAACTTGGAAGAATAACCTCTTGCCTAGATTGTGAGATTACTTAGTGGAAATGTAAATTATTCATATGATCTTCTAACATCACAAGGATCATGTGATGTACTTGAAAGAGGTTTTCGATGATAGACCAGTTCACGACTCTTATTATAATAGCTTGAGATCCTTACTCCAGAATCTGTTACTAAAAACAAAAACTTTACAATTCTGTCTTTGATACTGATAAATGTGACCCAATTTAAAATATCCGAAACATAAAAAATCAAAGAAAATATTGGATATCATTCATAATAAATGGCCTTTTAGGTTTAGAGTTTTATATAATTATGAAAAACTCTTACATATCTTGGAAAAATAAATTTCCACATTAAAATCTATATCATCTCCCAAAATTTATTCATGTATAACACCCTTATTAGAAATACCCTACTTGAAACCTTTATTTATAACCTGGGGAAAGAAAACATAAGAAAATAGTGAGCTCAGATGCTCAGTAAGGGTAAACAAGGGAGATATAAATGATTACATAATCATAACACAAGTATAATGTAATAATAACATAAACATAACATTTTATAATTATACCCAATATATCAAAGATCATAATATTGAGGCATGGAATCTTAGAAGTGTATAATACATGAGTCATAAAGTAACATGAGTCATGAGATAATAATAATGGAATAATACATGGAGTTCTGAAATACACATTAGCATAGAAAATCAATTCCTTAGTATTCAAGGCTCTTTTCCAAGTCTATCATAGTGAAATGGGTTCACTTACCATCCCATCATAGTAGTCAAGGTTCACTACCAATACTATCATGGAGGATAAGGTCCCTTATTGAACTTGGTTCACCCCCATTCCAACCTTGTTTATCTCATGATATATCAATATTTATCCAATACATTGGAGGTATATATAGGTCTCACCCATTTTTGGTTATAGTTTAACCACCATCCTTGGTTATAATGTAACCACCATCTCATAATAAAAACTATACATATGTGTGACACAATATTATAAAAATTCATCAAATTAGAACTCATGTAAATAAATGGGTTTCATAGACATTCCATTATAGAATAACCCATGTAAAAGAAAAGGGATTCATAAACATTTTATCATTTCATCAAAGTATAACCTGTGAACAGGTAACAGGTTTCATAAACACCATTTCATTATAAACATAAAACATCCATAGAATTAATATGGATGGTATCCTTGTATTATATCCCTATTAAATCTTAATTAATATCAAATGATTTCATATTATATGGAAATTTATTTTTAAAGATCACTTGGAATAATTCTTGAGGAAAATAGCTCATCTATTTTAAAATCACTTCTTGTAAAAAAATCACTTATAAACGAAAAATTTTATTTTAAAATAAGCATGTAAACTTAAAAAGGAATAATAAAATAATTTAGGCATCATGATGACATAAAATTACATTTATTCTATATAAGTTAAAAAATATTCCTTTCATAGTTTTGTTAGACAAGTCACAAAGTGCCTCATTTGGAAAATGATAAAAAATTCCTTTCAAACCATTTTGTAAAAATTAAAAAGTTAGAAAAAATAACTCTAAAAATCATAGGATAATGGTAAAAAATCAATTTTTTTTATAAAACATGGATATTGAAGAGAAATATTCTCTAGAAGAGACTCAAACATAAACAATCTAGAATATTGGTGAGATTGTAAAATAAAACCCTTACTGTTTTGGTAACGTTTGAATTGTAATCCACATGAAAGAAATAAACATATTTGGATATGTAAATACTCATAAAATTCATTCATGGTTAGTATATACATCACTCAAATGAAAAAAGTGGTGAATATGGCATGTGTCCCACAAAAATAAAAGTGAGATGAAAATCACTTATCTTAAGTACAACTCATTTCCTACATTCTTTGTCTTCCTGAATAATAAAATTAGGTTAATTATTTACTTTATTAAGAACGTTTTTATGTTTATTATTACTTTTAATCACTTATTACCATTTTTTAATAATTACTTAATCATTTATATTCACATCGGATGTTTTAGTGATATTTGGTACATAAGTCCATAAAGGATTCAGTAGGTTGACTATGGTCAAAGAGGTAATTATTATATCATCTAAATAATAATAATAATGAAATAATTATCATTTTTATACAAAAATTAAACTTTAAAATATTACTATTAAATATGGATATAAAAAATAGACTATGTTAAAATCATTGAGATGGTAGGCCGTACATACGCATGAGTAACGTTTCCATTTTCAGCAATCATTATGGAAAGAAGGTAAGTATTGTTTTATCATTTCAAATTGATCATGATATAATATATATATTTATATATATATAATATTACTTATTTAAATATAATTATATATATATATATCATCTATGTGATGTGGTGATGAAAAATGAATCACATCACTTTGTGAAGGTTGTAGTCCACACATACGCATGAACGACATTATCATTTTTCAGTGCATGGAAAGGTAATAAGTTAAATGATATAGAATCTTTTAATAATGATAAATATGTAATTAATATCATATATAAAAATTAATTTTATCAATATAACCTATATTTAGAGACGGTTATGGAAAATGAATTACATCATTTCATGAGGCGGTAGTTCATCGTATACATGAATGACAGTTTCGTTTCTCATTTGATGGAATAGAAGATTAATATAGGTCATGAAACAAACATAATAATGTATAAAAATATTTAATATTATAGATTTATTATTTTAAAATGGTTTAATAAGGTTTTATGTATGTTTAATAAAAAACAAAACTAAAATGTGTACATATAAACTATACCTCTTCTATTGAAAACCTTTTTTCATAACACCTTAAGACCTCTAAAATTGGTATTTCGACTAAAAAATACCTATATAATGATATTATAGATTTTATAAATGTATTTTATCATATATTTTCAGAAAAAATGGGTTTTTAATTATGGATTTATGAGAAGAAGAGGTTCCCTTTTATAAGAGAGGGGAGGGGCGCTCTTGGAATTTCTCAAAAACATTGTTTAATATATATTAATTTTCAATTTCAAATGGATAAAAAGTAATTTATTTCTAATATAATAAAATTATTGGTTGAAATAAACTCATTAAATAAAATTTATACAATTTTTTACTATATTTATAACCTTATATTTTGGATTTAACCCCTTTAACTCTTACCGTGAAAACATGAATTTTTAATCTTTGATGTTCAATATAGTTACTATAAAATAAAAAAAGACCCATAAATGGACCATGATTGATACTAAAAACCTTATAATAATAAATTTTATGAATATAAGTTTTTAATAATTTTATATCATTTAATAAAATATTATTTATTATAAAATGTCGATAATGTCAATTTTTAGAACTATTCATTACTTCAACTTTAACAGTATCAACATAACACTTATAATTTGAAAAAAATTATTTTATTATATACCTAAAATTTCATTTTAATCTGTCAAATTATATTACTATATTAATTATCTCATATTATATTAATTTTAATATTTTCAATATCATTTATTTGATTTTTCAATTAAATTAATTATTATTACATCAGCATTGTGCAAGCATTTAATGTAATTATATCTTCAATAAAAATAAAAAAAATTGAATGGTTAATATAAATATTTTATCTTTAAAAATACTATTTATAGTCTAACATATCCTCTATATAACAACATATTAAAAATATTACACTTATTAAAAACTAGAGTGTTACATATGTGACATTTCATTAAATAAAATACTATAAGGGTCATAATCTCATTCAAGTGTCCCTAAAAGGTCATATATTTGACCCTAGGATTATTAAGTTCTATATATACACATAAAATAATATTTAAGTATGTTTTGGGTCATTCATTATTTGTTATCATTTTATTTTTAACCTTTAATTGCCTGATTTACCATTTACCATGGTAACAAAAACTACAAAGTTTACTATTAATATTGTCCAAAAATAAAAGGGACATATTTAATAAATTTAGAACTAATTATTCCAAATATGAAATATATTTTTCAAAATCAAATAATGAAAGTTATATAATTTAATTTAAAATTAAATCATCAAAATCGAACGAAAAACTGTTATTTGAAAAAACATCCTCTTAAAATATAAAATGTTTCTTACTAAATTCAACTATAAAATCAATTTGAAAAATCATAATTAGATTATTTTAAATAAAAAATAACTAATTAAAATATAAAATCAATCTAAAATATAATTTTACCTTATAAATATTTTGAATTAAAATAAAGTTTTCTATAAAAATTTGTATTTTTCACTATTCCTTGAAAATAAATATTTTCATAAAATAATAAAAAATCATTATAAGATAATTTTTAAATTATTAATTAAAAATTTAAATTCATTTTTTCAAATATATTTTTTCAAATTTCTAAAAATTAATAAAAATAAAGAAACCCCATTTTTGAATAAAACGTATTTTTGATAAATAAAATGACTTTAATAAAAATATGAATGCTTATTTAAAAAGAATTAATTAATAAATTAGAAAAGAGTATGACTATTATATATTTTATAAATCAGTTATTCTTATTAATTTCTTACAATTTAATAGATAGTATATAATAATCATATTTAAATAATAATATTTTATTTTTCATTTAAGCTCAATGTTGCGTATCTTATACGATATAGACTGTATTTTTAAAATATTGGGATATCATATTCTACCCCCCTTTAATAAATTACATCCTCACAATTTCAAATTAATATCGATAACCATGGTTTGAATTTTTAAAATACCTTTGTTAAAATTTCATATCATAAAAAGGATTAAAAAAACTTCCACTTGATAAAAAAGAAAATGGAAGTGTGAAGGTCATCTAGAGTTATACATACTAGATTTCTGATTAGGAGAACATAAGTGGGAAGTGAAAACATATAAGTAAAAAATAACTCCCAATTAATGATAGAGTGATATAGAATATGGTCATAAGAAAGTTAACCACCACAAAATATTAAATTTTTGATAGGTTTAAAGGCTATTGATTTCTCAATAAGAAAAGTAAACAAATAAAGTTTTTGTTTCAAAATATTTTTTCTAGAGTTGAGAAATTCCATTTCCCTCTATACTAAGAACATAGGTAAAAAATAACTGACAAGTAATATTTCATCCTTTAATTAATTTCCACAACAATCTCATCTTCTTCTACAAATGATGAGTATTTGAGATGAATTTTTTATGCCTGAAGAACTAAAATAAACTTACAATGGATCTCATAATCTAAAAAAGAATAAAAATATATTCCTCCTGTGCTTTTTTCATTAAAAACCCAAAAAAATTATCACATGATAAGATGATTACCAAATTTAATAAAACTTTATATGAGGAAAAAACCTTTAATCTCCAAAATTCAGCAGTAATACTTAAAGTTCAACATAGATTATTCAATAAATAACTATACTAAAAATTCCTCAAAATATTTGATACTATGATTGAAAACAAAAAAAAATATGAGGATTTTATCACAAAGTATTCTAAGATAAATATAGTGTTTATCGCTTAAAATGTACATGCACTAAACATATAGTATCCAAGATACGCCAACCATTTCCATAAATAAAATAAATCATCATAAATCTAAAATAAAATAATATATACCTCAAAAATAGAATTCAACTTCTATTTAATCAAATAAAATTCCATAAAATTTTGTTTACCTTAATCATATAGGGTTCCTAAAATAGTGATTGTCTTCTAAAAAACCTTAATCACTTAACACCAAATCAATTTTCAATCTCATGGTTATCTATATAATAAAACATATTTTCCTGAAATAAACATAAATTTTATCTAATATATAGTTTAAATAAATAAAAACAATTTCGTACTAATCAAGACATCGTTTATTCTAGTGGTAGGAAATGTACCCTTATTTCCCTTCGGTTGTGGGTTCAAACCTCACAACATTATTGGATATGACAGATTGTCGGCCGACCTATGATTTTTAATTTTTTTCTAAAACTATTTTAATATAATCCATAAAAAATGTCCATAAATTTTATAAAAATATTTAAAAATAACCTTAATATATTCAACATTAAAGAAAAATTTTGACCTCAAATTTTATCTCATACCTTTCATTTTACATTGTAAAAAGTTAATAACTCATACTTAACTCAAAATCAAAGATCATATAAACCCTAAAGTTTATAAATAACTTTAAAACTTATGTCCAAAAAAATTAAACACATTATTCATCAAATAATACTTTATGTTAAACCTAAGGGTTATATATACATGTCCTAAAATATTATTGGCCTCCTTAAAATTCCATCACATAAAACCTCAAAATGGGTATCTACGACTCTGAACTTATGGTCAACTTTAAAATTATAAACACATGTTGGTATTCATAACTATTAAGAAAAATTCTCATTAAACATAATAATATCCAATTTTATCTAAATTGAACTCTGATACCAACTATAATATATCAAGACATGCACTCTTAAATATAGTGCTAAAAATATAAAAAAATGGATTTGATACTGATAAATGTGACTCAATTTAAAATATCCAAAACTTATAAAATAAAAGGAAATATTGGATCAATTTTATACTAGAGGACCTTTTAGGTTTATTTTTTTATATAATTATGAAAAAAAAATTACATATCTTGTAAAAATAAACAACTGTCACATAAAAATCTATATCATCTCCCAAAATTTCTTCACATACAGTACCCTTCATAGACATACCCTACTTAAAACATTGATTCCTAACCTAGGGAAAAGAAACATAATAAAATGGTGATATTATGTGCTCATTCAGGGTAAACAAGGGAGATACCAATGATTACATAAGCATATCATGATTATAAGGTCATAAAAACATGAATATAACATTCAAAACTTATACCCAATATATGAAAGATTGTAATCATGATTCATGGAATCTTGTAAGTTCCTAATACATGCGTAATAAAGGAACATGATCCATAAGATAATAATAAGAGCATAATATGTGGATTTGTTACATACACATAAGTATAGAAAATAATTTCCTTAGTATTAAAGGCTCTTTACCAAGTATATCATAATAGAAGGGGTTCACTCCCAAAACCATTATAGTATTCAAGGATTACTCCCAAGACTATCATGGTGGACAAGGTCCCTTAATGAACTACTTTCACCCCTCATTCCATTCATTTTTATCTTATAAGATATCAATCTTTACCGAATTAATTGGAGGGGGGTATAGGTCTCACCCATAATTGATTATAACATAACTACCATCCATAGTTATAATGTTACCATCAGCCTTGGTTATAACATAACCACCATCACATAGGGAAAATAAAATATATGTGTGCCTTAATATTATAATAAATTCATCAAATCATAAATAATGAAAATAAATCTGTTTCATAAACAATCCATTATAGTGTAACCCATGGAAAAATGTGATTCATAAACATTACATCATTTCATCAAAGTAAAAACCTTGGAAATGTAATGGGTTTTATAAACACTATTTCACAATAAAAATAAACCATCAATAGAATAAATAAAAATTTCTCCTTGGATCATATCCCCATTAAATCTTAAGTAACATCAATGTATGTCAAATTATATGGAAAGTGATTTTGAAATATCACTTGGAATAATTCTTGAGGAAAATAACTATTCCATTATAAAATAACTTATCTTTGTAAAAAATTGTGCACTTATAAATGAAAAAAATTTATTTGAAAATAAACTTATAAAGGAAATTTCAAATAATTGAGGTGTCAGGTTGGTGGTTGTAACACCTCAGGATTTCGTAGTACCTTATCTCTTTAAAGTAATTCAATATCCGGTGCTACACGTAACACTGAGTTCAACCGCGCCACGACTTACCAAACTAGCTGTTCAAAAAGAAGTTATGAATATTATTAACTGAATTTTGAATATTATATATTCTATATAATTTTAAAATCTATATTATTTGTTTCTTATACATAATATAAGAACAAATTCCATTTTTTAGATAAAGGAAGTCTTTTTCATAAAATGCAATTTTACCGCCTTTTAATGGTGAACCATTTTTAAATCCAATATTTGACACTTTTATATATTTGATTTGAAAAAATAAAATTCTTCTTTAGAATCTGGACATAAAAATTTATTTTGGATAAATTTTTGGTACTTTTATGATAACTTTTATATTTTGATGAATAGTGAAAAATACTAAATTTTAATTGAAAACAACTTTTTTTAATCGAAATAATTTACAGTGTTAAATTATGAATTTGAGTGGTTTTAAAGTATAATTAGACTATATTTTTTTCATTTAATATAATTTATGTCATTATAAGTAATTTCACATTTAAATTGGGCATAAACACATGCCAATCATTTGATAGTTTTTACTTTTTAAAAACCCGCTTTTTTGGTTTTGACAATGGGAATTAATTTTAAATTAATTAATAAAACTTATATGTTTTGAATTTGGTAAAATAGACTTCATTTTTGAATTCATATTATCAAAATTATCTTAGGGTTAATTTTTAGTATTTTTCTGAAAACTTTTAATTTTTGATGAATAGTAAAAAAAACATTGCGTTATTGTTTAAAACTGACTTTTTTTTAAATAATAATTATTATTATTTTAAATTTATTTTAAAGTAAAAATATATAAATAATACCTATATTAGTCTAATTTAATTCATTAGAGTCATTTTATAATAAAATCAATATATAAAATTTTATTAAACTTTTAATGTCTTTTACCCACCTTCTAGGCACATTTACAAATTTGCATAAAATGTAATTTTATCGCTTTTTTGAATTGAATTTCAAAAATCTGAGACACATAGTTGACATCATTAAGTAAAATATGGTTCAATAGGATGAAAATAATTTTTGTTGAATTGTAACTTTTGAATTTTATTTAGCACAGTTAAAAGTAAAAAGGGTAATTAATGGTAAAAATGATATTATAATTACCCTAAAACATGTCCTAATTCTTTTGGATAAGTTTATTTCGACCAAAATAAACCTTAGGAATAAAATATAATCTTTTTTGATCTGCTTTTATTATATTAGGACATTTATTATTATTTTATTTAAAGAAGAGTTAAAAGTATTAAATTCAAATTTTAATAAATAAAATATTTTTAATATAGGGTTATACATAATATAATTTAGACTATAAATATTCATTATAAAAATAAAAATATTTCCTATATCATGGTATTTTATTTATAATTTTTAGACATTAAATAATTAAATTTATTTATGACACAATGATGATGCAATAATTACCATATTAATGAAATATTAAAATAATTGATATTATAAATATTAAAATAAATTTAAATTTAGACTTATGATGCACTCCACTAATTTTATAGGTTAATATGACTTGTTATGGTTGATTAAATGAATTTTTTTGAAGAAATCATATTTTTATGACTTTCACAAAAACCAAATACTAAATAGTGTCAAAATTGACATAAATGAATTTTTAAAACAAATACTATATTATTAAATGATATAATATTCCTCAAAATATAAGGTTCGGCCAAAAGACTTATATAATGATATATATGTCGATAATGAACTACTTTGGGTTTACTTGGATTTTTATAGAAAGTTTATTAACCATTTATTATAATAATACAAGAAGACATGTTAAAAGTTAAACTATTTAACTAAGAGTTAAATCTAAATGATATGGTTAATATGGTGACATAAACTTCTCTAAAACCTATTGTTTGAGAGGATTTAGATCCATCCCCACATTATCCTCTAAATAAATCCATTTTGATCCATTATAAACAAAAAATGATTTTATAATAAAATAATATTTGAATCTTTTCTTAAGGTGCCCCTCACCTCTCTTATAAAAGGGCACTTCCCCTTCTCTTAATTTCACACATCCAAAGAAATTTGGATCAGACAACCCCTGCTAAAATATCCTCCAAACTGCCCTAAATTTATCCTAGAGTCCTTCATTTTATCAAAAATCCAACCTAAGGATCCCTTTTGATCAAATCAAATGGAAGCACCCGAAGAAGAGGTAACAATTTCACCACCTCTTTCGAAGTTATCTTCTTCTTCCCCTTCCTCTTTTTTTGATGTTTCCATACCAAAATAATAAATCCAGTAGATTATATATACTATGATGTTATTATAAATATGGTACAACCATATTAATTATTCTATCCATCCTATTAATAATAAAGTCACCATACGTGCATACGTATGACTTACCATCTCAACGTTGTGGTGTAGTTTATTATTCAACACTTCATTATTTGAATGAGTATAGTAATGAGTATAATTTATTTAAAAAATAAATATAACATGTTAATTATTGTGTATATATAATATACCATACAATTATATATGGTTTCACCATCAATAGAATGATATCATCGCTCGTGCGTACGTGCGACTTACCGTCTCCACGATGTGATGAGATTCATTTCCACCCTCAATATTCAATGATGATTATAAAACTGTATATTATTAATAAGTATTTAATATATGAAAGAATAATTCTACTTTAAATATAGATATATATATATATATTTATATATATATATCATTTACTTACTTCCCTTCAATGCGATATGAAAACGGAAACAGCGTTTATGCGCACATACGACCTACCGTCTCCATAAATGGTGTTTTCCATTTCATATATCTATCTATTATAAATATTTATATTCTAAATATATAAGATATATAAATAATTTTTTATATTCTAGAATTATTTAAATCATTATCTATGTGATATGATCAAGAATAACAAGTTAAAACACGTATGATAAAGAAAGTGATTATTACCCAAAATGTTAATTTAACATGGAAATTATTATTAAATGGGTAGTATAAATTCATAAATTAATCTTGTATGATATCATAAATATTAATATGGTTCTATTATAATTTAATAACATACTATGGTCATTATACTGGAGGTTAAATGTACCCTCGACTAAAGGAAAATACAACATAAGGGTTAATTCCTCAATCTCATTATTATCCGAGATTGTTTATGTGTATGTTTTTACTGGGACATATTTATTATAAATGTCCATGTTTCATAAAATAGTTTTAAAAAGGATTATTTTTAAGGTACTCTTTATCTAAAAAATTATTTTAAATTTTATAAATATTTATTCTTCAAAATCTTTCTCATAAATGTCCATATTTTCCAAATGGTTTTAAGGATTTATTTATATAGACATGAAGGTTTTAAAATGTTAATTCCTTTAAAAAAATTCAAAGTGGTATGGGAAAATTTTATTTAAAAATATATTTTAAATGTCTTCCTTCATAAATTTTGTGACTTTTAAATGATTTTATGAAAAAGGGGTATTTCACTCAAAAAGTTTTACTGATCATTTTCAACTATATCAACATCCTTTGGTGGATATTATTCTTGATTGAGGTTGATTTATTATAGTATAATCTTCCATATTGTATTAAATGAGTTATGATATGTTTTATTGTGGATTTGATATTTTTATACCATTCATGGTTTATGGGTAAAGTATTGACATTTAGTATGCTAGTTTTAATACGAATGTTTATGTTATGTTTCAACATTTTCATATGAGGAATGAAATGGATGTAGTAAGTGATGGGTGGAGCCTTTTATAGCTCCTTGATGCATTGGTAGGCCTCATGAGACAAATTAGTTTCTTGGAAGAGGGCCTTTCCAAAATCTTATTTTTAGTCTTCGCATGAGGCCTTGACTATGTTGTAATGATGTCTAGAATTAGGCATTCCCTCATTATGAAATTAGTTACTACATGTGATTATTCAACTAGTAGAATATCCATGTGAATGTTTATATGGTAATTTTTTATTTATTTTTTCTATATTATGTTCAAGATTATGTTTAAAAAGGTTTTTGTTTTTATTACACGTCTTTCCTTAAGAGTTTATAGCTTCTGCAAAATTATTTACCCTTACTGAGCATCTGAGCTCACCCCTTTCTTATGTTTTATTTTTTGAGGATGACAAGAAGTGTACTATGATTTATCTATAGGTTTAAGATATAATAATAATGTAATTATCAAAGGATTATCTATTTTGTATTTTATGTTAAAAATTGTAATGTAAAGTTCATGTATGTATCTATTTTCCTAGACTGCTAAACTGATCGGACCTTCGGGACTTGATTCCTTGAAATCATGCTAATGTATTAAAATAATTCACTAGCTCTAGGATTCTGGGGTTGGGTCCAATACGGGAAAACAGTCATATACCCACGGTTTTTTGAAAAACCATGGGTATAGGGTACCCCTATACCAACGGTTTTTGAAAACCCTAGGTATATGGATAATATTGGGACCTGTACCCACAGTTTTCGAAAATCGTGGGTATTGTGGTTTTTTTGGAAGACCTATACCCACGGTTTTAGAGAACCGTGGGTATAGATTTCCCTCCATAAGGTGGGAACTGAAAGTACGCGGGACAATGAAAAAAACTATGGCAGGAACTCGGGTATTATTAATATATATAGATTTATACAAATAAAAGTTCAAAAATTTCCTACAGATGAGTTGGTAAGCCATCTGTTTGTGTACTACATAGCCGCGGGATCGAATCCTGGCAGCTTACCTTTTTCTAAAACCGTGATTAATATTAATATATTAATATAAATTTAGATACAAATTTACGTAAAAAATCTTGCTTGGTTGGTGAGGTGCTAGGATTTCGCTGCGACAGACGCGGGATCGAAACCTGGTAGCTACTTTTTTTCATAATATGGTCCAAAATTAATATATATTTAAAGATATAGATATATAATAATATAAATAGAGTAGCTGGAGTGGTGTACTACTGATGAAATTAGCGGCCTGGGCGCGGGACATTGCGGGTTCAACCCCTGTGGGGTGCAGGATTTATATATTTTTACCCACAGTTTAAAAAGCGTAAGTATAACCATGTGACAGCGTGGATGAGGCCATGACACGCTAGACAAAAAAATACCCACGGTTTTTCAAACCGTGGGTATATGTGAGCACCCCTATACCGACGCCACTCAGCCCCACGGTTCCCAAAACCATGGGTATAGGTATTTTTTCTAGTAGTGGTCTTTACAGTGGTAAATTATGTTCATGTCGTATAAGTTAAAAACACATTCATTTAGTAGTTTTGTTGGAAAAGTAACAAAGTACCTTTGTAAAAAAATGTACACTTATAAATGAAAAAAATAAATTTAAAAAAACATTTAAATTAAATGTCAAATAGTTGAGGTTTTATAGTGGTGGTAAATTCTATTTATACCATATAAGTTAAAAAATATTCCTTCCATAGTTTTGTCGAAAAAGTCACAAAGTACGTTGTTAGGAAAATGAAAAAAATACTTGTTTTAAACCATTTTTTAAAATGTAAAATATGGGTAAAAATAAATTTATAAAATCATAGGAGAATGGAAAAAAAATCAAAAACATTTTTAGAAAACATGTATGTGGAATAGAAATATTCCCTGGTGGCTACTTAAACATAAAAAATCTTGAATATTGTTGAGATTGTGAAATAAAACCAATACTGCATTTGTAACTTTTTAATTCTAATACCAAAGAAATAAATAAACACAGATGGATATTTAAACCCCCATAAAATTTATTATATGTATCATAAAAGTAATTCATGTGTATTATATACACCACACAATCGAAACAAGTTTTTATTATGGATTTTGTGCCACAAAAATAAAAGTGAGATAAAAATCTCTTATCTTGAGTCTGTCTCATCATGCACATTCTTTACCTTTCTGTATAATAAAATTTGGTTAATTATTTACTTTCTTAATAAACTTTTTTAATTATATTATTCCTTCTATATTTCTTATTACCATGTAATAACAATTACTTAATCATTTATGTTCATGTTGGATGTTTTAGTGATATTTAGTACATAAGTCCAAAATGACTTATGTAGGTTGAATATGGTCAAAGAGGTCATTATTTAATCATATACATAATAATAATCATGAAATAAATATAATTTTTATACATAAATTTTACTTTTAATTCCAACCATAAAATATTATTATGAAAAATTAATTATATTACAATCATGGAGATGGTAGGTCATACATATGCATGAGTAATGTTTCCATTTTTCATTGATCATTATAAAATGAAGGTGAGTATTATTTTATTATTATAGAATGATAATTTCATAATATATATATATATATATCATATTAATTATTTTAATATATTTATATATATTCATCCATGTGAGGTGGTGATGAAAACTGAATCATATCACTCTGTGAAGGTGGTAATCCACATGTACGCACAAACAACATTATCATTATTCAGTTCATGGAAAGGTAAGATGGTAAATGATATATTATATTTTAATAATTATAAATATTAATTTCATATATAAACATTAATTCAATCATTATAACATTTGTTAATAGATTTTGATTGAAAACGAATTACATTAGTTCGCAAGGCAGTAGTCTGTCGTACACATGAATGGTTGTTTTGTTTCCCATTTGATGGAAGATTATATGGATATAGGTCATTTTACAAACATAATAACATATCAGTATTTGTATTATACTATATTTTTTATTTTATCATGGTTGAAGAAGGTTTTAGGTATGTGGAAGAAAAAACAAAACTAAAATATATAGATAAAAACTATATATCTTCTTTCGATAACCTCTTTTTCATAACACCTTAAGACATCTAAAATTGGTATTCTACCTAAAAAATAACAATATAGTGATATTTAGGATTCTAGTAATATATTTGGGTACGTCTTGTCTAAAAAAATGGGGTTTTAATTTTTATGTAATAAGAAGAAGAGGTTCCCTTTTATAAGAGTGGGGAGGGGCACTCTTGGAATTTCTCAAAATATTTAATTAATATAAATTAATTTTCTATTTAAAATCTGGAAAAAGTGATTTATTTATAAAATAAGATGATTAAGGTTTTAAATAAATATATAAAATAAAAAATATACAAATTTTTACTATATTTCTACCCTTATCTTTTAGTTTTAACCCCTATTTAACCCCTTTAACTCTTACCATGACAACATGGATTTTTACTCTTTGAGGGTCAATATAGTTACTATAAAATAAAAAACGAACCATAAATGGGCCATGGTTGATATATTAAACCTTATAATAATAAATTTTCTAAATATAATATTTTTAGTAATTTTATATCATTTAATAAGATATTATTTGTTATAAAATATCAATAATGTCAATTTTTAGAAATATTCATTAATTTGATTTTAACAATATCAACAAAACACTTATAATTCAAAAATATATATTTTATTATACATCTAAAATTTCATTTTAATATATAAAAATAATGTTTCACATTAATTATCTCAAATTATATTACTTTTAATATTTTTAATATCATTTATTTGATTTTTTCCATTAAATTTATTACATCAGCATTATGGAAGCATTTAAGGTAATTATTTATTCACTAAAAAGTAAATATAAATTAATAAGGTTAATATAAATATTTTATCTTTAAAAATAATATTTATAGTTGAACATATCCTCTCGATAACACCATATTAAAAATATTACACTTATTAAAAACATGAGTGTGACATGTTTGACATTTCTTTAAATAAAATACTATAAAGGTCCTAATCTCATCCAAGTGGTCCCAAAGGGTCATAAATTTTACCCTAGGATGATTATGTTCCATATATAATCATATGATATGATTTAGGTAACTGTTTTATTCATTTAATATTTCTTATCATTTTATTTAATTACCTGATTTTCACATTACTATGGTAACAAAAATTACTAAGTTAGTTATTCATATTGTCCAAAAATAAAAGGGGCCTATTTAATAAATTTTTAAATCCTAATTAAAAATATGAAATCCATTTTTAAAAAATTCAATCACAGAAGTTTCAAAATTCAATTTAAAATTAAACTGGTAAAACACAATGAAAAACAGTTTTTGGAAAAATTCCCTTTTAAATATAAAATGTTTTTATAATAAATTCAAGAATAAAATTCATTTCAAAAACCATAATTGGATTATTTTAAATCAAACTTATATAATAAAAATTTAAAACTAATCCAAAACATTATTTTACATTGTAAATAATTTAAAATAAAATATAGTTTTCAATAAAAATCAATATTTTTCACTATTCCTTGAAAAATCCATATTTTCAGAAAATTATAAAAAATTATTCCTAAGATAATTTTGACATGATGAATTAAAAAATTAAATTAATTTTTTCAACTAAATTTTATGAAATTTCTAAAAATTAAGAAAAACCATTATTGAAAAAGGCGTATTTTTTATAAATAAAATGACTTTACTAAAAATTCAAGTAATTATTTACAAAGAATTAATTAATACATTAGTGATGAGTATGACCATTATATATTTCATAAATCATTATTTCAATTCATATCATCTAATTTAATGGTTAGGATATAACAGTCGCATTTAAATGCTAATATTTCATTATTTGTTTAAGATCAGTGTTTCATATCTTGAAAACTATACACTACAACCAAATCATTATCTAGTGGTGATTTTTTAGCGGTGGTTTAATAAACCACTGCTAAAAAAATTGATATGATTTCTCAGTGTTTTTTTAAAAACTGCCACTAAATATTACATTTTTATTAAAAAAGACACTTCTCCCCTGACCCTAACTCCTCCGAACTCCCCCCCCAACTCCCTCAAGCACCAACTCCATCCCCCCTCCAACGTTGAGCCCTAACACTTTCGTGATTACCCCCTCATTAGTGCTAAGTTATTTTTCATTCCCTCCCCTATGAGGCTGAGCCCCTCGATCCCTTATCGGTGCTCTGGTCACAGCCCCCACCTAGTCACCCCCTCCTTTTCCCTAGCACGATCTGTCAACTTCGCCCTCTCCCTATCCCTCCCCCAAGGTATTACCTTTTCTTGAGCCCATGTCAGAGCTTCAATCAACCACTATGGGAAAAATGGTTAATAGCGACGGGGTATTTGCGACGGGAATTATTCTCGTCGCAAATACCTTTCGCAAAGGAGTATTTGCGATGGGCAACTATTCGCGTAGCAAATAATCTGTTATTTGCGACGGGTTTTTTTACCCGTCGCAAATAGTTTGGCGCGAAATGCGCGCCAAACCGCGCGAAGTTTATTTGTGACGGGGTTCTATCCCCGTCGCAAATAACCGGCGGTGGTTAAAGACTATTTGCGACGGGGCTGCAGTCCCGTCGCAAATACCCTGGCGGAAGGGGTTATTTGCGACGGGTCCCGTCACAAATAACCTTTTTTAATGCCGCCCATAATTAAATGCGGTCAGGGTTATTTGCGACGGGGCCCGTCGCAAATACCGTTATTTGCGACGGGTTTTCTGTCGCAAAAAAGCCCGGCGCAATTAACCTAACCTATAAATACTGCAAACCATTACAATTTTCCCACTCTCATCTCTCAACCATTCTAATTTTTCCACTCTGAATCTTTTACGACTTTCAGTTGTAAATTTTTTTTTCCGACTTCGAGGATTCAGTTGGTGGTGTTCTACAACTACAGCGGCTCGACATTGACATCAAGTTTAAGGTTTTTATCTGAATTTTAATTTAATATTTATTATATTTATTATATTTATTTAGTTTAAATTTTTAGATTTTTTTTCCTGATTTCTAATTAGAAATAATTAAGAATAAGTATTAATAATTAACAGTAATTAGAGACAATTAAACACTAATTAATTTAAAATAGTTAGCTGTAATTACAATTAATTAGCAGTAATTATGAAAAATTAAAATTAATTTGAATTAATTAATAATAATTAGAAATAATTAACATTAATTAGTAATAATTTATAATAATTACCAATAATTAGTAATAATTACTAATAATTCCCAATATTCAATAATTGCCAATATTTGTCAATATTTGTCAATATTTTTTCCAATAAATACCAATATTTACCAATAATTGCAAATAATTGTCAATATTTACCAATAATTAGGAATAATTACCACTAATTAAGAATAATTACCAACAATTAGGAATAATTACCAATAATTGGGAATAATTACCACTAATTAGGAATAATTATCAATAATTAGGAATAATTACCAATAATTAGGAATAATTTCCAATAATTAGTAATAATTACCAATAATTAGGGATAATTACAAATAATTACCAATAATTACCAATAATTACCAATAATTAGTAATAATTTCCAATAATTAGTAATAATTACCAATAATTTTGAATAAATAGAAATAATTAGTAATAATTACCAATAATTAAGAATAATTAGTAATAATTACCAATAATTACCAATAATTAGTAATAATTAGTAATAATTACCAATAATTAGCAATAATTAGTAATAATTACCAATAATTAGTAATAATTACCAATAATTACTAATAATTAGTAATAATTACCAATAATTATTCATAATTAGTAATAATTACCAATAATTACCAATAATAAGTAATAATTAGTAATAATTATCACAAATTACCAATAATTAGTAATAATTAGTAATAATTACCAATAATTAGTAACAATTAGAAATAATTACCAATAATTACCAATAATTAGTAATAATTAATAATAATTACCAATAATTAGTAATAATTAATAATAATTACAAATAATTATTAATAATTAGTAATAATTAGTAATAATTACCAATAATAACCAATAATTGCCAATAATTAGTAATAATTAGTAATAATTACCAATAATTAGTAATAATTAGCAATAATTATCAATAATTAGTAATAATTATCAATAATTAGTAATAATTATCAATAATTAGTAAATATTACCAATAATTAGTAATAATTAGTAATAATTAGTAATAATTAGTAATAATTAGTAATAATTAGTAATAATTAGTAATAATTAGTAATATTTAGTAAGGATTAGTAATAATTAGTAATAATTAGTAATAATTAGTAATAATTTCCAATAATTACCAATAATTAGTAAAAATTACTAATAATTACCAATAATTAGTAATAATTACCAATAATTAGTAGTAATTTGAAATAATTGCCAATAATTACCATTAATTAGAAATAATTACCAATAATTACCATTAATTAGTAATAATTACCAATAATTACCAATAATTACCAATAATTAGTAATAATTACGATTAATTAACAATAATTACCAATAATTTGTAATAATTCGTAATAATTAGGAATAATTACCAATAATTCAGAATAATTTGTAATAATTAGTAATAATTAGTAATAATTAGTAATAATTAGTAATAATTAGTAATAATTACCAATAATTAGTAATAATTACCAATAATTAGTAATAATTACCAATAATTAGTAATAATTACCAATAATTAGTAATAATTAGTAATAATTAGGAATAATTATCGATAATTAGGAATAATTCGTAATAATTAGGAATAATTCGTAATAATTAGTAATAATTAGTAATAATTACCAATAATTTCAAATAATTACTAATAATTAGTAATAATTACCAATAATTAGTAATAATTACCAATAATTACCAATAATTACCAATAATTAGTAATAATTAGAAATAATTACCAATAATTACCATTAATTAGAAATAATTACCAATAATTACCATTAATTAGTAATAATTACCAATAATTACCAATAATTACTAATAATTGGTAATAATTACCAATAATTACTAATAATTACCAGTAATTAATAATAATTACCAATAATTAGTAATATTTACCAATAATTAGTAATACTTACTAATAATTACCAGTAATTACCAATAATTAGTAATAATTAGTAATAATTAGTAATAATTACCAATAATTAGTAATAATTTCCAATAATTAGTAATAATTCGTAATAATTAGGAATAATTACCAATAATTAGGAATAATTTGTAATAATTAGTAATAATTATCAATAATTGCCAATAGTGTCAATATTTACCAATAATTCTCAATACTTGTCAATATTTACCAATAATTAGGAATATTTACCGATAATTGGGAATAATTACTAATAATTAGGAATAATTAGGAATAATTACCAATAATTAGGAATAATTTCCAATAATTAGGAATAATTACCAATAATTAGGGATAATTACTAATAATTAGGAATAATTACCAATAATTAGGAATAATTACCAATAATTAGGAATAATTACCAATAATTACCAATAATTACCAATAATTAGGAATAATTACAAATAATTAACAATAATTACCAATAATTAACAATAATTACCAATAATTAGGAATAATTACCAATAATTAAGAATAATTACCAATAATTAGGAATAATTAGCAATAATTACTAATAATTACTAATAATTGGTAATAATTAACAATAATTACCAATATTTACCAATATTTACCAATATTTACCAATATTTACCAATATTTACCAATATTTACCAATATTTACCAATATTTACCAATAATTAGGAATAATTACCAATAATTAGGAATAATTACCAATAATTAGGAATAATTACCAATAATTAAGAATAATAACATTATTACATTATTTGTATATTTTATTATTAATATTAAATTAATATAATTTTCTATATTATATACAATTCTCCTTTCATCTGTGTGTTTTCGATCTCCACATGTAATATTTGCATTATTTTTCAAAATTATCAACCTACTCACCAATGGAGAGGTGAAAGTGAATGCAAATATTACATGTGGAGACAGAATGTTAAACACACAGATGAAAGGAAAATTGTATATAATATAGAAAATTATATTATTTTAATATTAATAATAAAATATACTAATAATGTAATAATGTTATTATTATATAATTATTATTTATGAAAAAATAATATTAGTATTATTAAAATAATAAAAAATTTATATAATATTAAAATTATCAATATTTGTAACAGGTTTTTCTTTATTATCAACATATTCAATTCTTAAAGGGTCAATTTTTAGGTCTATCTCAATAAAAAGTTTGCATCAGTCGTGTCTGATGTAAACTCTATAATTATCCTTGCTTGAGTGTTTTTTCTAACAAATTATTCAAAACCAGTAATGCTTTTATATTTTATAGAAAAATATGGAACAATGAGGTTGTCAACAGTCATTATTAGATGATTGCATATGGATAAATCAACGTAGAAATCCAAACGGTTTTGGTATAAATCCAGTATATATAGAGGGTGTGGAGACTTTTTTATCATTTTCGACATCAAATCCAGAATTTGTTTCAGAAGGCAAAATAAAATGCCCTTATAGAAAATGTGCATTGAGAACGTTTGACACATTTGACAAAGTGGGGGGACATCTCTTGAGTTTTGGTTTTCAACCAGATTATGTTTTTTGGTATCAACACGGTGAACGCAGTTCCAGAGTAGGTGATACCAACTTGATTCTGGATCCATCCCAGTTTCCAGATTTAGTACATGATGTTGCAGGTTCATCTGTTCAACATACATAAACTCCGGCTGATATAGCTTCAAATACTGAGTTGGAACCGTCTGAATTTTATGAGTTTTTGAGTTCTGCTAAGGATGCATTATATCCTGGCTGCAAGATGAGAAAATTAGAAGCAGTTGCAAAATTTATGGCTATCAAATTAGATAACGGAATGTCAAACACCTATTTTGACTAGATATTTTCTTTGCTTAAAACATTGTTACCCGAAAGAAATGTTTTGCCTGCAAATTAATATGAGAGTAAGAGGCTGGTTCGAAATTTGGGACATACAAGTCAGAAGATTCATGCATGTTTAAATGACTACATTTTATATTATGGGGAAAATGAGTAGTTGGATAGTTGTCCCACATGTGGGCAACTGAGATATAAAGAAGGGCAACATGGGAAGTCTGGTTTGATTCCTATAAAACAGTTGAGATATTTTCTGCTTACATCCATACTTTAGCGTTTATTCATGTCTAAGAATACAGCGACAATGATGTCATGGCATAAAGCGAATATTTCAACTGATAAAACCTTGAATCATCTAGCCGATGGTGATTCATGGAAACATTTTGATAGAGTGAATCCATCCTTTGCTTTAGAAGCTAGAAATGTTCGACTGGGCCTTTCCACTGATGGTTTCTATCCGTTCGGATCTTATGGTAGGCAATATTCATGTTGGCCTGTTTTTTTAACTCCGTACAATTTAACTCCATGGATGTTGATGAATTAGCCATATATCTTTTTGACTTTACTAATTACAGGACATCTGAAGAAGAGTATTGATGTTTATTTGAAACCATTGATTGATGAATTAAGTTTATTGTGGAGTACTGGTGTTAGTACATATGATGTTGCTACGAAACGGAATTTCATACTGAGAGCAGCATTGATGTGGACAATTAGTGACTTCCCGGATTATGGGATGTTATCTGGCTGGAGTACACATGGTCAGAAATCATGTACTTACTGTATGGGAGAGAACAAAGCATTTATGCTCATTCATGGAAAGAAACCTTGTTATTTTGACTATCATCGCAGATTTCTTCCAGCTGATCATCCTTTTCGTAGAAATAGATCTCATTTCAGAAAAGGAACAGTTGAAAGGGATGGACCTCCAAAAATTCTATCAGGTTCGGAGTTAAAATTAGTTGTATTTTCATTAACTCCCATCACTTTTGGTCCCACAATAAACCAACAGAAAATTTTCGGTTTTGGGAAAGAACACAATTGGATTAAACGTAGAATATTTTGGGATTTTCCATATTAGTCTGATTTGTTGGTCCGCCACATGTTGGATTTCATGCATATTGAGAAGAACTGTTTTGATAATTTGTTTTATACAGTTCTGGATACGCCAGGAAAGAGCAAAGACAATGTAAATGCACGTTTAGATCTTGCCCAAATTTGCAGGCATCCACAACTAGAACTGTTTGAGAATGTCAGAACAGAAAGGTTACTGAAACCAAAAGCAGCTTATACACTATCTAAAGAAAACCATTTATTATTTTGTCAGTGGATTTCAAATTTGAGACTTTCAGATGGTTGTGCTTCCAATTTGGGTAGATGTGTAAAGAATGGTCATATTACTAGATTAAAAATTCATGATTGTCATGTAATAATGGAAAGACTTATACCCATTGGATTAAGAGGTCTGTTGAATTCTGTGATTTGGGATTCCATAACAGACATGTCTCATTTTTTTAGGACATTTGTGCAGCTACAACAGATTATGATGCTCTATGAAAACTTGAAGAAGATGTTTTTGTAATTATATGTAAACTGGAAAAAATATCTCCGCCATCTTTCTTCGACTCAATGGAACATTTGATGTTACATTTTCCATATAAAGCCAAATATGGAGGTCTAGTATAGTTTTGATGGATGTACCTATTTGAAAGATGCATGCAAAAATTGAAAAGAAAAGTATGTAACAAAGCATCTGTTGAAGGATCTATTGTAGAAGCTTATTTGCAAGAGGAAATATCTTTTTTCTGCTCCCATTATTTTGAATCTGAGTATCCTTTAAAACACAACCAAATGGGACAAAACGAGAGGAATATTGATGAAATTGACAATCAATTATCTGTTTTCAACCAGCCAGAGCTTGGTTTTGGTGGAGTTTATGAACGCTGGATTTCAGATGATGAACATCACAGAGCTCATACGTATGTTCTGCTCAACTGTGAAGAGATGACATCAGTTGTACTGTAAGTGTTTATATCACTTATTCTATCATTTATGTTACAGTAAATAACTTTTTTTATAGTTTGTATGATAATCATATCGAGAAACAAATTCCATAAATTACAGCAGCTGCTCTCGAAGAACGCCGACAGAAAAATTTCTCTCAGTGGTTTCAAAAACTGGTCACATAAATTCTTTATCTTTTAGCAACTCATTCAATGTATAGTTTACTATATTGATAATTATTTCACAAATTTTCAGGTGTCTCGACATGCTGATAAAATTGACAAACAGCTGTGTATATTGAGTAACCCACCTTCCAAACTTGTTAAAACTTATAATGCATATGTGGTGAATGGATTTCGATTTCACACACATGCATATGGGGAATCAAAAAAAAACAATGAACAGTGGAGTTAGCTTGAGAGGATCTCATCATCGAGAAAATGAAGTTGACTTTTATGGCATACTTGATGAAATCATTGAACTCTGTTATCTTTGACAACATTACATAACCATGCTCAAATATCGGTGGTTCAATACAGAGAAAGGCGTGCGTGTTCATCCGACTCATGGAATAATTGATATTAAATGTAAAAGTGTTCTCGCAGTAAATGAACCATTCTTATTGGATCAACAGGCACATCAAGTTTATTACGCAAAGTACTGTGCTAAATCAAGAGACTTGACTGATTGGTGGAGTATAATAAAAATAAAAATTTCAGACAATCAGTTTAGTCAAAGTGAATGTGCTTTCACTGATGTGAAAAGAATTGAAGTTTTTCAAGAGAGTACTCAAAATCAATATTTTTTACAAAGAGACATGAGTATCGATGACGACACCCCACATTTAAGAGTCGGTGATGACGATGATTTTAATGATGTCACATATGAATTTGAAATGGTAAGAGATGAAGCAACTGGAACTCGAATGGATATCGATGATGTTGAGGAGGAATATGAAGATGACATTGACATATATGAAGATGATGATGAAGATGAAAACTGATATAATTACATGGTAGTTATATACAATCATAACTAATATATATGTATATATAATAGTAATTATCAATTATTTGCTAACAACATTAACATTTTCTGTTTCAGATGGACAATGACATATTTTGTGAGTTGGCGGATGCTGACCTGCCTTTTGATGCGGATGAGTTGCTGGAAGATGACCCTCAGCCTGCAGGTGCTGTAGGGAGTATGCGGAGGGGGCGCGGTCTTGCACGATTGATGATTCCTGACCCCGTCCCCGAGCGATGTCCACGTCTTGGGTTTGATCCATGAACACGGAGGTGTGATAACCTGTTTGATAACCTATATATTTGACTAAGATTTTATTAATATATTCACATAATAAATGTTTATTATTTTTACATTTTTCCGCATATACCAATCGGACAGGGTAACGCTGTTTTGCGCAATTATTTCTCTCATCCTTGGACCACATGGGAGCAGATTCCCATTGATGTGCAGTAGGCCATGTTCAGCCATTGGTTGGTACGTACGTAAATAAATAATCTTTATTTTGAAAATTAATTCATTTCTAACTTGATATTTTGATTTATTTGTAGGGTGTATGGTATCCGATCGAGGATACCATGCGTGACTCCATCTGCGAGGCATGGGAGGTGGCCATGCGTGATCGCTTTCGTCAGTTTTTGCACAATTTAAGAAAAGCTTCCACGAAGAAAGTAGGAGTGTCAGATTTTGACAAGTCATGTAGAGCACACCAACCAGAGTACATTTCATCCCACATATGGGATGGATTATGTGCGCATTGGTTGAGTGATGCCTTTCAAAGGAGATCATCGGTGGGGAGGAAGAATCGGGGGAGACAGGAGGTGACTCATCGAGCTGGGAGTCGTACTTTCAGTACTCATAGACAACATCTGGTATGTACATTATGTATAAATATTTTATATAACTATAAATATTAATAGTTTATTTTTTATTCTTATAGGCTGTCGAGCACCCCGATATTACAGAGTATGACATATATCGGAGGATGTATACTGATCCTGCTACTAGGGAACTCAGAGGTGATCGTCAGCATCACATCGTGGTCAGTATTATTTGTTTTCAAGTTTAAAAATTAACTGCATATAATATATTCACAATTTTAATTTTAAATTGCAACTACATGAGTCATATGAGACCGCAGCGTCACAGACCCGGCCTGAGAGTCAGGCCGAGTCATCAGATCAGACCACTGGCCGTCAGTTTGATGAGGCGGCATGGATGCAGGCCACCCAGTATGCCTTCGAGAAGGGCCGGGTAGTTTGTATCAGCTCTCGACTGACTCCCGGAGATTATTATGGTAGTGCTGCGATGTCGGCGTCCAGCTTGAGAGGAGCTCGTGCATCTTCTTCTTCTACACAGTATGAGGATCAGTTGCGATCTCAGACTGCACTGATAGAGAGTCTCTGATAGGAGCAGGAGTAGATACGTCAGCAGCAGCAGCAGCATGAGGAGGAGCGTCGATGCCAACAGCAGCTGTACGAGGAGCAGATGAGTCGGTGGCAGCAGCAGCTGCAGGAGCAGATGGACTACATGCGCCGACTCACTCATGCTTTAAGGATGGAGTTTCCTCCACCAGCATCTGCAAATCCCCCCCTCCCCCCTCCCCCCTCCTTCAGATTAGAGTTTGTTTTTATGTTATAAAGTTTGTTAAATCAAAATATGATTTTTTTTCTATTCGTAGTTTCTGTCTCATTATAAAATAATAATAATATTATATTTTGAAATAACAATATTAATATGAATAATAATATTATTTATATTTTATAATATTAAATTATATATATATATATTAAATTTTTTTAATATTATAATTTAATTATATTTTTTTGTAATATTTGGATTCTTTTAATATTTGAATGTAAAATAATTCTATTATTTTTATATTAATTAAAATAACTTATTAATATTTTTTTATTTATGAATTATAATTCTAATATTATTATATTAATTAAAATAATTTATTAATAATTTATTATTTTTTATTTTTTAATTATAATTCTATTATTATTATATTAATTAAATTAGTTTATTAATAATTTATTATTTTTATTTGTGAATTATAATTCTATTATTATATTAATTAAAATCAATTATTAATTTTTTATTATTTTTTATTTTTGAATTATAATTCTATTATTATTATATTAATTAAAATAATTTATTATTTTTATTTGTGAATTATAATTCTATTATTATATTAATTAAAATCATTTATTAATATTTTTTATTTTTGAATTATAATTGGATTATTATTATATTAATTAAAATAATTTATTAATAATTTATTTATTTTTATTTTTTTATAGTATTTGTGACGGGATACTATACCCGTCGCAAATAGTATTATTATTATATTAATTAAAATAATTTTTTAATAATTTTTTAATTTTTTTTTAAAAATAGTAATTGCGACGGGCCCGTCGCAATTACTAATTTAAATTTTTTTTACAAATATACGGACTAATATTTGCGATGGGAAGGATCACCATCGCAACTAATACTTTTAGCGACGAGCCCATCGCAAATAATTGTTGTTGCGATGCTGTTTTCCGCATCGAGCTATTTGTGACGGACCCCTGTCGCAAAAGGCTATTGGCGACGGGATCACGACACAAATGCCCTGTCACAAATGCCATTATTTCCAGTAGTGAACCTTGATCCCCCTTATCCATCACCCTAGTGGTAAGCCCTCCCTTATTGTTATTTTTTCTACTCCCTTATTCCATTTCCCCCTATCTCAATTTCTTATAAATTCTTTCTTATTTTTGCAGTGTATTAGAACCCTAATTAGTGAAAACAATGGATAGTGGTAAGTTTCTTAATGAAATAATGATTATATTTAGAAACATGAGTGATTTATTATTTTTATTCAATTTTCTAAATGATTTAATTATATAAATTGGTGTGTCTATGGATTTCATGTTAATGGATTATAGTTTTCTATTGAAACTCACTTGGATCAAATGAATTTCTTTTTTTGGGTTCCTTATTTTAATTCATTTATCTATGTAGGTGAAGTGTTTGATTGGATATTTGAAAAATAAATTGATTATTTAAGAGATTTTTTTAATCTCCAATAATTTACAATGAGGAAATCATTGTGTTTTAATGAAATTTAAAACAAAAGGTTTCGTTCACTTTCTTCTATTTTTTTAGGTTACAATTATTATTGGAGAGACATTGATGATATTTTTATGATTTGTTTTTTAGAGATGATTTGAGAACTAAAAATATTAAAAAATGTTTAAAGGACCAAATTGAATTTTATAAAAGAATTTTATGAAGTAAATGGATATTTTAAATGTGTCCATTCTTTTGGGTTGTATAAATGAATATAAATTACATAGTTTGGGGGCTTGATTTATATATAACATTCCATATTAAAATGGTTTATTTCTATAATGGTTATTCTATGATATTTTAGTATACTTTGCAATTGTGTACTTTTATTTTTTAACCTCAATTTTATATATGTCATTGGTGTGTAGCTAGATGAGATATCTAGGATTTCATTTTATACTAGTTTATGATATTTATATAGTTAGTGGACCTCAATTATGACTAACATTCTCCTAGGGTATTTTTTCCATTAGTTAGTCCAGGTATAGTAAGATCAAGTGTTAGGTCGATTAAATTTCCTCAGTCACTAATAGGATGGATTCTATTTTATTTTATTTCTATACTTTCCATATTTATCCAAGTTTATTCCATGATTACTGGTTGCAAATTATATTATGATGATCATGATACTTCCATTTCAATGATAATTGGATTATCTTTCTTTAATATTTAACTTTTATTAGAATCGTTGCACTAAATTCAGTGATATGTTCATTGAATTTTATATTGTTTTAAATTTTTATTTCAGTTATGTTACAGTTCTATTCATATCTAGAAAACAATTTTTTATGAATTAATATCTTTTTATAAATCCAAAATTCCATTTTATAAATAAATATGGTGTTTTCATCATGTAATTCAATAACAATGAGGTGGCTTCCCATTTGGTTTTTAATTTTTAATTTTTTATTTTATGTTATAGAAATGGGTTATTATTTAACATCATTAATTAAATGGGATGTACTGTAATATGTGAATGTAATTGATATTTCTGATTTACATGGTTTGTTTATTAGACACCATATTATGATTTTGTGATTTTTTTTCTTCAACTTTAAAAATTATCATTTGAACTCTTGGATAACATAGTGGGAAATTGGGAGATGGATGTAATAATAGTTAAGATTATGAATTGAATATTATCCCCTAATGTCCCAAGGATAAATGTAATTAATACCAAATGTGGGGGATAATTTGTTCTAAAGTTAATTTTATTTTATTAAATAATAGGAATACCCAGGAGGAAGTGTTTCACTAATCCCAGTTGACTCTCAGTTGACATTCCCTCAAACACATCAATATATGATGATCCATTAGTCTCACTCTATACATAATCCGAGACAAACTCTGTCTACCCCCTTTACTATATCTCACACCCTCTATTTTGTTATCCTCTAGAACACCCTCTGTTAAAATCCCATCAGCATATGATCCAGTGAATCCCCATTTGGCTAATTTAGTAGATAGGTAATAGCGAATATCATGAGGATATTAGAGGGTGACAATTATTGGAAAAAATTAATGTGAATAAATTTATTTCACTTTCTTATACTAATAACTAATTTTCATAAAATATGAAAACAATGTTACTAAGGTGATAAATATAAATAGTTTAGATGTATGAAATTTGAAAAAATTGAATATAGTTGTCCTACTTGACTATTATAGGGTCCCCATTGATGATGTTTAAGGATTACTTTTCTAGATTCTAGTTCAGCTGGTATAAAAGATGTTTACCCTTCTTATTACCTATTAATATTGGCGGCATGTGCCTCAAACATTGAAAAATAATTTTTTTGATTCACATATGAAGGCACTTTTAATATATTATAGTGTAATTGAATGTAATTATGTTATAAAATTATAATATTTAAAAATAAATCACTTTGTATAGATTTTTTTCTACTTCTTTATTGCTGATATGATTGCATGAAAGTAGATGTTGAAATTTTTTGGAAATAAATGGTATGATTTTAAATGGAGACTGTGGAATGAATTCAATAATACTTTGAATAGCGGTTAATAGATGTATGACAAGGTGACTAAGAAACTTATGTGGCTCACCTACCACCTTCACTCACTCACTCTTGATTATGAAACACATAGGATATTTGATCAATGACATGTGATCTTAGTCATGTGGGTTTCATGATATTATTTAAACTCATGTTGGTTCCTTCCACTACCTTAGAAACATACATGGCTCACCTACCATATGAAGTGAAGTAGATATTAGAGGTTGATGTCTATAAAAACCCCATATTCCATTCATATAATGGGAATGAGGAATATAATCTAGACAAGGGAGATTTAATATAAAGGATCTCACTTGAAAGTTCATCATGTAATTTCTTCCGGAACTTATGAATTGTAATTAAAAGAATCGACAACATAAACAAACCATGCAAGAGTCAACTATGTAATGAATCACATGAACCAATCACACGTCTTATCTACATGATCACCTAACCCTTCATCATTTACATGATCATGTATCTCATCCAAGTGATCGATTATCATTCTAACATCTATGTGATCACATAACCCATATTCATAATTTGACTATTTTACCTTTATACCATTATATAATCATTTAACCATATACATGTTATGTGACCTCTAGATTTCAACTAGTTACATGATCATGTAACTCCTTCCATTCATAAGGCTGCCCAATAGCATGATCCCCTTTCCTTCACAGGAACACTTAAACCCATGTGGGTCATATGATCTTCTAGCCCTTTTAAAATCATGAGACCCCTTTGTTGAAATGAATCTCATATGTCATATCAGCATTTAATCTCAGAAATACATGTCCTGTGTGAGTTTGACCACCCTTCCTTGACTGTCAATGTGCCTGGAGAAATTTATATCAGATATCTCATGTGTAAGCCTCACACAATTTATTTATGTACTATGAAAACTCTGATTCCTTTTATATATAGTATACATAGGACACCTTTTCAAGGCTCAAACCCCATATCCAATATCATAATTCCCTTATATATACTTCCATATTCCATCTTTCCACATGAACATATTCCCCATTGAGATGATAATGCCTACCATATATCATTCATGATATCATACACACTAACTATATGATGTTAAACTAAATGGTTAACATCCTCACTATATGATGTTAAACTAAATTGTTAACATCCTTGTTGTATGATGTTAAAACACCCAACATTTGAACTATGAATAATCTAATTTGTTTTTGTATAGGATATTTATGATGCCTCTTTGAGGTTCAAGATCAATATCATTAATCTTCTATCCACCTCTATTAGTAACATATTTCTTTTGGATCATCCCTCTATTAGGTTATATTTTTGATAAAATCATGCCCCACAATCGAAGGTCCATATTCCATCCGGGTCTCATAACATCACTCTTATTAGGAAAAATTCCTAGTGATACATATCTTCCCATGGTCATATTCCTTGTGATCTATACCCTTATTATGGGCATCCAATATAATGTAATCCCTATCATTTTTATCACTTTTCCATATCCCTTATGATTGATAACCATATCATGGGATTCCATCCTAATGTAAACCCAATAAATTTTCCACTCATTAGGATATATTATCCATAATCCTAATCATCCTCCTTTTTCCACTAGTGGGAGAGAATAAAATCATATTGAGTAGCATATATATAACACCCATTAGTCCCTCAAGAAATGTAACTAGCTATTTATGACATATTGTTTCTCATATAAAGCATGACTCATGTGGGATTAGAAGTTATAGTTAGTTTCTTTAAGGCTGATTCACTATATCATACATCACCATCGTATGTTGTTAAAAAACATGGTCAACATCAAAACTACATGAGCTATAACTCTTGTATTTAAATTATATATAGGACACCACTCTAAGGATTGATCCATTATATCAAATACTTCCATATTTTATTCTTTGTACAAAGATACTCCTTGTGGAAAATATAATTCTCCCATATAAAATTCACATTAAAATATTCCATGTGAAGTCACATAACCAATATCAAGAGCCATATTCTATATAGGATCCATATTACTATCCTCTGTGAGGCCATACCATGCCAAAAATTTCCAATCCCACTAGCCATATAATTGGTTATCTATGAATTCTTTTTCCCACCCCTGATCATGATTCATGTTCTCTTAGATGTTATGGTTATTCATTTAAAGTCCTAAGTCTATTAGAATATATTTTTAATCTTTCCATATTTCGTTTTTTCATTTCCCTTTTGAAAATGCAAAGTTCCCCTCATATTTATAAACTACATGGACTCTAATTCCTATTATCAATAGGATATGTATGACACCTATTTGATTTTAAAGACCAATATCCATATCATTATACCTTGTCATGTAACAAGAAAATATTCCATGTACATAAAACCTAATACCCTAAAATCCATGATTTCATTACCCTTCCTTTTAAGGCCATACTCATTTTAGGAATTTATATTATCCTTATCAATCTATAACCTAGAAAATGATATAAATTTTACCCACTAGGCCATTTTCTTAATATATTTATAATAACCCATGTTTGACTATGCTCTTTGAAGATCCAAAAGATGGAATAATAATTGAGAAGAGGGTTTAATAAGTTATTAACTTTTTATAAGTTTTAAAATTTTAGAAACATAACCCTTGCAACCTAAAGTCCAATACCTTATCAAATTTTTAGTAAATAATCATGCATTAAAAATAAGTAAAGAAAGTAAAGAACATGAGATTTACAAGGTTCGACCTCAGTGTGAGAACCTACATCCTATCCATAGCCACTATCTTGGGTCTATGGAAATTCACTAAAATTAATAAGGGAATAAAACTTGTGAAAACTCCCTTTAAACACCTTTTATATCCCGATATGAATGATTATACTATCTCTTGTTAGTTTACAATGTTTGATTACAAACTATTGAGCCATAATAAAAGTATAAAGACTTTGTTCAATGTTCACCACAAATTATCTGTCTGGAGCCTCAGTATGATGTGACTGGGTCCGATTATCTCAGTTTGATGGTGTGGGGTTTGATTGACTCAGTATAATGAAAATATTATCAATCTTTAATTCTCAAAGTTATCTTAATTGGTCAGCCTCATCTTCCTATATCTGGTAAAAAACTTTCAATGATCTGGTATTCTTATGTGATCTCTATCTAGAAAGTAACTATGACTTAAAATCTACAGTACTCTAATTTTTTCACACATGAATAATTATCTATAGTAGTAAAGTAAAAATATGTTGTGAATCTATTTATATGCATACTAGAATGGTAAATGTGGGAAACTGAAAAACTTTTCATGATTACTAAAATTCATGAATTTAGAAATTTTTAATTTCATCTTTGATCACTTCCACTCTACTCAAATATTCTCAAACATTATTTAATATTCTCTAGTCTTCTCAAAAATCATCATTTAGAACTTACTAACTTTTCATTGTTTGATTTGAGTTTCTAATAGAATCTCGGACTGATTAAAATTTCCTCCTCATACACTGTCTAATTTAACTTTCCTTCTCAAAGTCAGTCCAATTTGACTTTAATCCTCAGACTTAGTCTCATTTGACTTTCCTCCTTAAAGTTAATCCAATTTTACTTTTCTCGTCATACTAATTTCAATTTTACTTTCCTCCTAAGACTCAATTGGTTTTGAATTTAATTTTTAAACTTGGTATGATTTCAAATTTAAAGTCACCCATTTTCCATTTCTTAGGTAAGCACAACTCTTTTTGAGTCTTCAAACTTTAATAACATATCTCTATCTGATGAATCATAATTAGTAACTCTGATCACTCTAATTTTTTTCATTCAATGTGTTATCGATGTGGGGAATCCATTAGACGAATTGGTGTATGTTCCTTGTCTAATGGGTTGGTGTCTAATTCTAGTCTAATGGTGTCTCTACTCAGTAACTTTGAAATTCCTTCAACTTTGTCTACTTTACGTATTCAAACTCCTGAAATATTTCATGTCTTATAATTATGAATTCATTGAAAACTTTTCCTTTATTTCTAGAAACAATAAAATTTTTCTGATTACTCTATTTATTCAGAAATCTTTAATCATGATAATTTCACATGATTTATAAGAACTCTAAGATCATAAAATCATCATATTACTAGATGTTATAAATTAATGAAATTTCTAACTCCTAAATACCTTGAAACATACTTTTCAAGCTTCATCATCATTATGAATTTCTTTCACTACATATACTGACTTTATAACAAACATCATGCTAGATATATCATGAAAATCATGATAATAAATCTGAGACCAATGGTGTGTCCAATAAATAACTTTGAAAAACTACCATCATTCATCTTTTTAACAAATTCAACACCTAGTTTTGCTCAGTCTAATACTCTTTGTCTAGAAAAAAACTTTCACAAAAATAAAACTTTTACCCCCCTTTGCATTTGGGTTATAAAATTCTACAAATTTTGCCTATTTTTCAAAAACATTTTTTTATAAAATATTAATTGTTAAAAAATAAAAAACATTGTAAAAAACAGCATAAAGGTTCTTCAATATCCCCATTTTTTTAAACCACTTGTTAATAACTTTTTTCAACTCTCAAAAACTTTTTACAACAAAAAATTTGTAAACAACTAAATTTTTTTGATTTTTTTTCCAAAACATTGCCTTTTTAAAAAGATAATTTCCTAACACCACACTACTAGATGAAGTAATGTTGTTGAATGAATTATATCCCTTAGTGAAAGTCAAATTTTTATCCATGTATAGATAGAATCTTCTAAATTTTATTGTTCTCTCCCACATTTTATGATAACCATAGATTTAGAATATTTTAAGAATAAAAAATACTTCTCCCCCTTATAGAATAAAGTTTTACATTTCTCCCCGTTTTTATAAAATCCCATGTGAAGTTATTCCTTTAACATATCTCATTATTCATTTTCCTTCAAAAATATGAGACTCTTTTGGTTCACTATAATATATGGAACACAAATTCATAGCATAAACAATATCAGGTCTTGAGGCTATGAGATAAAGAAAACTTTTTATCAGCTTCTGAAATTATTTTTTATTCAAAATTTTTATAGATTCATATTTAATCATCTTTTTCCTCACTGAAATAGGATTAAAAAATTATTTGGATTATTTCATCCTAAACTTCTTTAACAATTCCATGACATGATTTTATTGAGATACAAAAATGTAATTTTCATTTTTTTGAACTTATAACCCAAGGAAGAAAGTTAATTCTCCCAACATTGACACTTCAAAATCATTTTTCATTTCCTCAATAAATTTTTTTACAAAATTTTTCTTCATCCCCATAAAAAATTATATCATCCACAGAGATAATGAAAATAATTATTCTGGAGTTAAATTATTTCACATACAAGTTTCTAGCAACCTTTAGTTTAAAAAATCAAAATTTTCAAAAAATTATCAAGTTTTTAATACTAATAACATGGGTATTATTTCAATCAATAAAAAAATTTCTTAAATATAAAAACCTTTTCTTCATTATTATCAAGTAGAAAACCATAGGGTTTTTTAATGTAAACTTCTTCCTTAATATCTTTATTTAAGAAATATTACTTCACATCCATTTAATAATCTTTGTAATTTCGATGTGCAACCACTGATAGAGACATTATAATAGTTTATAATATTTCAACTAGGGAAAAATTTTCTTTAAAATCCTCACCTTCCACCTATTTATATACTATATAAAAATGAATTTATTTATTTCTTTAAACTTCTCCATGTTCATTCAATTTATTTTAATAAACCCTATTTTTTGGATAATATTTTTATTTTCTATCCATGGAATAAGTTCCCATGTTTCATTTTTCTCAATCTGATCCAACTCTTCATTAATATAATCCACCCATTCTTTGTGTTGAATAACTTTTGAAAATGATTCCGGTGTAACTTTTGAGATGAGTGAATATTTATTTTTTAATATCAACATTATTATAGTCTGAAATTGAGACTTCTTATTTCCAATAAAGTTTTTGGTTTCAATATGTTTTTATAAGGTAATAAATTTTAAATTTTATTTTCCAACTTCACTTTTCTCATCATACCATTCTTCTAAATCTTGATAAGTTTGTTGTGTATCATTCTCACTTTTTTTAGAAACCATTAGTTTGTCATCCTCAGTATTCTAAATAACTTTTATTATGGATTTTTTATTTTCAATAAAATTTACATAATATGAATCTACAAACTTTTCTAAAAATTTGTACCAACATTTGTAACTTATTCTGTTGGATGAATATCCACTAAAAATTCCTTCATTAGTTTTCTCATCAAACTTTCCAAGATCTAGATTTTTTATTTTTAGCAAACAGGGACTTCCAAAAACCATGAATTATTTCAATGATGGTTTTTTGTTATACCAAATTTAATAGGAAGTCATGTTGGATTCCGATCTCAAAAAAATATATTCTGAACATGTACAATTATACTAGAAACTTCTTTCTAGTAGAACATTTTAATTTTTTATTCTTCTAACATGTTTCATCCCATTTCTACCAAACTTATATTTTTTCCTTTCTACTACTCCATTGTTATGGAGTTTACTGAGAACTATATTAATGTTTTATTCCATGATTTCTCAAATAAAATTAAAAAGTATTTCATGTTAATTTTGTACTATTATATGTTCTCAAATTCTTTATATAAACCCCCCATCTATTTCTTAACTTCTCATCTGATGACTCTGAACATATACTTGTGTTTCATAAACATGATGTTGGTAATCTGAGTGAAATCATTAATAAAATTGATGATGTACAAATCCCATTTTTTTGATCGATGTATCATCATCCCATATAAATTGGAATAAATAAGTTCAAGATGTTTGGTAAACTAAATCTCAAATTTCTTATGACTTTTATTAGTCATATTCCCTTTCTAAAAAGGTACACAATCATCTTCTTATATTATTTTCAGTTCTATAAAATTTATAATAGTTTCAAATTTAGAAATTTTGTTCATAATTTTATTCCCAAGGTGTCTAAGTCTTTAGTGCCACAACTTATTCTCATCTTCAGTAATTAGATAACATGAGTTATTATGTTCTCTAATCTTAAAAAGATTTTTTTTTAGTTCTTTCACCATTTTTAATAAATTTATCATCTTTCTTACTTCTGAAGATACAAGAATCTTTTCTAAAAATCACTTCTTTAAAATGATCACAATGTTGACTTACACTAATTAATTTATATTTTAGTCCATAAAAAAATAAAACTTCATTAGATTTAAACTTTTATACTTCAATATCTACCATTATGATTGCTTTGATTTTAAAAGAACTATTATTACCAAAGGTAACAACACCTCCATAATGATTTTCAACATGTTTCTAGATTTTTTAGTCACCTTTCAAGTGTAATGAAAACCCACTATAAAGTATCCATGGTTTGTTCTTTTTTTCTTTCTTTTAGGTCAGTATCAATAACAAAATATCTTTCTTCAATTTTATTATTTCTTGCATCCTTTTTTCTCACATAAAAAATGTTTCCTAGAAGCGTAGTCATACATTCTTCAATAAAGTGGCCCGATTGATCACATATTCTAGAAAATTAATTCAGAAAATCAAACTCATTTTTCATTATAATGTTTTTAATATCTTATGATTTTATGTTTTCAATTTTCTTATAATTTTGGAAAGTTACTCTTTATACATTCACTATTTCTTCCACTATGTTCAAACATTCTTTTGAGAAGTGACATGTTATGCCAAAAATTAAAATCCTTATTCTTGTAGATTCCACAACACCAAAAAAACATCAAATATTGATTTTCTATTGAAGTAAGATCTTTCTTTTTAGAATATTTGTTAAGGAAGATAACTTCTTCCTTCTCTATCCTACTCTAGGAGTGGTCCATCTTTTCCCCTAAGTGTGTATTTAACTTTTGTAGATGTGATATTTTTATCACATCCTTTCTCTACCCAACCATTCCCAAAACTTTTTATAGAACCTAAAAGGTTAGTAAAATTAGATGATGTAACACATTTAGTGGGTGAATATTTCACTTGATTCTTGATATGAACTTTATCAGAAACTTTAGAAGTCTTATATTTTACATCTAAAGATTTTTTGAAGTTTTCATTCTTCTTTATTAAGGTACTTTTGGCCTCAAGATTTTTTTATTGAGACTTTTAGCTTCCTCTTCCTTAGCTTCCAACTTCTTACTGAGATCTTCTATCATCTTTCCCTATTCAAAAATTATTATTTTTTAACGTAATATCTCTTGGATATGTTCTTCTTATTGATCAAAAAAATATTTTCCAAATTCAAAAAAAAATCACCATCTTTCTTCATTATTCTTATTTCTTTATTGAGATTTATATTTTTCTCAAGTCATGCGACAAGTTAAGTTCATATATGATACTCTCTATAAGATTATTCACCTACTTCTTCTTCTTATTTGCAAAGACTTCTATTTTATCAAATTTCGAAATGAATGTTCTAACCTTTTTTGAACTTATCATCTTTTAAATAATTTTTTTCAGTTGATTCCAATACATCTTTCTTACTCATCATACTATTTTTCAGTGAACTTATTCTTATAGTAATTGGACGAATTTTTTTCTTTATAACTTATGTTCCACTTCTTCCATCTAGGTTTTTCATCAGAATTGTCTCCATACTCTCCAATATTCTTGTTGGGGAAATTTATAGAAAAATTTCTGATTCCACCACACTCAAAACATTTGAGAGGATTTTTTCATCTATAATTTCCTCTTCCTCTTCGATAGTTCTTGGATATAAGAGATATAATTTTATTATTCAACTCATAATCCTATTTATCTTTGTAATAAAAAGGATCAACATATTCAGCATCTTGAATTTTTTCCTCTTATCTTTAAAATATATTTCATCTTTCATCTTATTTTTGAACACTAGTTATTTTATCATTTCATAATAAATAATAAATTTATGAAATTAATCAAGAGATAAATAAACTTTATCTTCTATAGTATAAGTTTTAGAATAAAACCTATATATAATTTTTCTCATGAGTTTATCTACAACTTTAGAATCTTATAGGACATCTCTGAAATGTCTGATATTGCAAAAAAAATCATTTAATCTGGTGAAGTATTCATCAATAGTTTCTTTATCGCTCACTCTTATGTCTTAAAACTTATTATGCTATATTTTTATCTTTTCTTCCTTCACTTTAGTATTCCCTTTGAAAATACTTTCCATCTTCTACCACATACTCTTTGAAGTTTTAAAACCCATCACCTTCATATAAAAATTTTCTAATAGAGACATAAGGATAGAATTTATATCCTTTCTATCAACATTATTATTTATCTTATTAGAAAATTTCATAGGAGAATCTTTCTCAATAGGTGGAAAAATAATTGTAGCAGTATAAACAACTTCCAAGAAAAGATATATGAGATATAGAATCATCCTATTTTCCAACCATGATAATTTTTTCCATCAAATATAGTAATTACTCTACTATTAAATGAATTGATATTATCTATTATAATGATTCAAAAAAGGAACGTTGGCACTTTGATACCAATTTAAGATCTAAAGGATCGAATAACAGTTTAGAAGGGGAGGGGGTTTAATTAGTTGTTATCTTTTTATAAGTTTTAAAAATTTATAAACTTAACCCTTGTAACCTATTAAAGTTCATTACCTTGTCATATTTTAGTAAATACTTTTACATGAAAAAAAATGAAAGAAATTAAAGAACATGAGATTTACAATATTTTGCCTCAGTGTGAGAAATTACATCCTTTCCATATCCATTCTCGTGAGTTTATAGAAATTCACTATATTGAAGAAGTGAATAAATTTTTTTCAAAATCCCATTTGATACCTTCTATCTCCTAATAAGAATTATTATAATGACTCCCATGAGTTTGCAGTGTTTTTATACAAAAAATTGATCCACAAAAAAGTATAAAATCTTTGTTCAATATGATCCAAAAATTCTCTATCTAGAACCTCAATCTAATGTGGATAGGTCTAAATATATCAATCTGATGGTGATGGGTCCGATTGAATCAGTAAAATGAACCAATTCTCAATATGCACTTCTCAAACTCTACTCGATTCCTCACTCTAATCTTACTCAGTCTGATCTTCCTTATTCTGATAAACAAAACTTTTAGTATTATGATCTTCTTATGTGATCTATGCCTGGAATGTAACTCTAACTAAAACTATGCAAAGCTCTAGCTTTTTCCTAAGTGAATAGTTATCCATAGAATAAAAGTACAAATGTATTTTTAATATATTTATAGGTATCCTAAAATGGTAAAGGGGGGGAAAAGGAAAGATTTTATCTATTACTCAAATTCATGAATTTAGAAAATTTGAATTTCAACATTAACCACTTAAACTCTTATTAAATATTCTCTATCCTTTTTGAATCTTAGTCAGTTTTCTCAAAAATTAGCCTTCTCAAAATTACTAACTATTATTCATTGAAACTTTTATTTCTAATAGAAACAATGTCCAATTTAACTTTACTTCTTAGAAACCATTTTATTTGACTTTACTTCTCAGATTCAGTCTGATTGGAATTTTCTGCTCATAGTCAGTTCGATTTGATTTTCCTCCTCAGTGCCATTATGATTTGACATTCCTTATCAAACTCATCCTAATTTGACTTTACTCATCAAACTCGGTACTATTTTAATTTCTTCCTCAAACTCAGTCCTATTTCAAATTTGAACTCACCCTTTTTCCTTTTCATAGGTAAGAACAAATCCTTTTGAATCTTATCACTTTCGTAACATATCTCAGTCTTGTGGGTCAACATCAGAAAATCTGATCACTCTGGTATTTTTCATCTGATGTGTTATTAGTGTGAGGCATCCATTTTATGAATTATTTCATGCTCCTTGTCCGATATATTAGCATCTGGTTTTGGCATGATGGTGACTCCACTCAGTAACTTTGAAATTTTTAAACTTCATCATCTTTAAACATTCAGAATTCTGATAAAAAAAATTTCTTGTACTTTTGGATATGATGCAACATTTTCTTGATCTCTAAAAAAAATAAAATACTTATTATTCTTCAACTTATTCAAAATATTTTATCATGATAATTTCATATGATTTATGATAACTCAAATATCAACAATGCATCGTCTGACTAAAGGTTAAAAATTAAAGAACTTTCTACCTCATGACTCCCTTAAAACTTAATTTTTAGGATTCATCAGTATTCTTAATTTATTTAACTACAACTAATTAATTTTTAAAAAACATCATGTCTAATATATCTTGAACTTCATGTCAATGAATCTGAGACTAATGGTGTGTTTGATCAATAACTTTACAAAATTGTTACCATTCATCTTTCTAACAACTTCAGTGTCTATTTTTTCTTAGTTTGATTATCTACGTCTAAAAAAATTCTCAAAAACAAAACTGTTCTCCCCATTTTTGTTTGGTTTTGAACATTTTTCAACTTTCACCTATTTTTCAAAAACATTATGTTAGAAAATATAAGATATCAGAAAATACAAAACATTGTAAAAATAAAACATCACAAAGGTCCTTCGCTGCTAATGGGGTTACTTTATTTTCCATGGGACCCTATCTCCTATGAAACAAATCCTCCCTCATTGGGTCATATTAGCATTAAGGATTAACTCTCAATCAGGTATCTTCAGTATGTGATTCCCATTAAATCCATTTTTTCACCCCTTTTGTGAAATAAACTTTCTTTTTTCATTACGTTAAACTACACAACATTGGAATTTCATGGACTCTAATTCTTATTCATATAGGATGCATAGGTAACCTATTTAATTCTCCACCCCCCATAAAAAATATTTACATTCCTTAAATTGTAACTACATGGACTCTGGTTCCTGTTTTTGCAAGATTCATAGGACTCCACTCCAAGGTTAATGCTACATAAATAATATAAAAATTTCCCCACAATAAAATTCCCCTTATAAAAAGGATAGAGGACCTCTTAAACATACATAGTTCTTCCCATTTTCTTTCAATCATGATCAACCATTTTTGTGACGGTAACTATAGTATTGATATCACTATTGGGTAAAATTCATGGATACATCTTAAATATATAAGAGAGTTAGGAATTGGGAATAATTTCCCCTCAACAAGTTGTGTATGAGTTCAATCTCCCATCCTATCGATTCGATGCATATTTAAGGATTCCCTAGTATGTCTCAGTGATAGTATGAATTTGTAAATTAGGACCATAAATGAAATTAAAACAAACATACCTGAATCAAGATCAAAACAAAAATAGTAAAGATGACGTGAATCTTATAACCATGAAGTGGTTAATGGTAAATTTCACTCCTTTAATAAAAACATTATTGGGTGGTATCATGGTTTATCTTCACCCTTCGATGAAATAATCATAAAAAAAATGGTGAAACCAACAAGAAACATACAATCACAAAACTGGTCAATCTCATACATAGATTTTATATAAACTTGTGATTGTGATGAAACACTGATAGGTGTCCTTTATTAGGATTTTGATAGGTGAATGAATCACAAAAAATCCCTTTAATGCTAGATAAATGGATTTAGTGAAGAACAACCTCTCCCATGTTCTCACTAATGCAAAATCTAAATAACCATCGACCAAAAAAATGTTTTTACCTATACAAAATCTTCAATGGTAGGTTTCCAACCATATGTTTTGAGAATACCACCCAAGAGGTACCATCTCTACATTAGAAGTTTCATATAAAGTCATCTCTATTGGTGGTACAACCCACCTAATAAAATATATAGAAAAATAGGTGGCACCCATTCCTACCACAAACTACTTCAGGAATATATATCTGGAGCATGAAAACCCAAGCCTACCATATCTACGAGAGGTATAAAAAGAGGAAAATGTTGTTAGAAACATTGATCATGAGCTATCGATAATGGCCCTTATCTCTCTCCATCATCAATAGCACCGCATAGCTCATATTCATTCATATCCTTCAAAGAAGGTATTTCTTAAAATGTTCCTCAAGTCCAATCAAGTTAGTACTTCCCAAAGTAATCATTAGGGAAGGTGAACTACGCCTCAAAAGGAATAAGATAATACTTATATTTCATTTGATGCTACTAACTAGTATATTATTGTAATTAATAAGGATACAAACTATATCACGGAACCCACTGATAGACTTATCCATTGTATTGTGGTTATCTCATAGGAGCCAACTCATATTCTAGCTCCTATATACCAAGATCATCACCCTATCTTGGTAGAATTCTGGGAACCAATCCATATTCTATCTCTTATCCATGAATATGATAACCATATTCTGGTTGTGTCCCTAATGTTTTCTCATATCCTAACTCCCACATATGAATCTCAACAACATACATTATCATTACCATGGGATTTGGAAAATATTTCAACTCGAAAATATGAAGCTCATCACCCAATATTGGTGGCATCCTAGGAACTGTCTCATATCCCATCCCCGTTATATGAAGCTAGTTAGCATATTTTGACCGTGATAGGAGGAAAAGAGTGGGAACATACCCCCCAATTCAATCAAATATGTCAATTAGTATATCCTAGTAATAGAAAATGATCAGGCCAATATTCCTATTCAGACCCTCCGAAACTACCCTCATATCCTAATAGCATTAGAGTAGATTCATCAACATATTCCATAAATCACACAAGAATAGGTGCATATCCCTATTAAAATAGCCAGGGTTATAAATGTAAAGACCATAACCCTAGTATCCCAAATTCGATGGTAACTTTATTACATTGGATTAAGATATAAGGAATCGCATCCTAAAGGAATTAATATATTATCAGTCATGGTAAACTATATATATACTTGAAATTCACATTGCATTTTTAAACATAAAATACACAGAGAATTTTATTTGAGAATTACATTATTCCCCTTAGTGTATCCCTATATATAAATCACGAAAAACTTCCTCTTACCCTGGGGAAGAATAAAACATAATGTGAGTTCAAATTATTATTAAGGGTAAGCATATAAAATATTATATGAATAAATATGGCATAAAATATGGAAAGGTAATGTGAAAGGAATAAAAGGATGATCAAATAATGCCATATAAATAATCACATGAGAATGAAACTTAACCATGGATATTCTACTAATTGAATAATCCCATGGAATATCAATAGCTAAATTCATAATGATGGAATGCATAATTATAGACATCATAAACCTACTGTTAGGGCTTCATCCAAGACATCGTACATAAATGGGTAAGACATCAGCCAATACCAAAACTATTTTGTCTCATGAGACCTACCTATGCATCGAGGGGATATAGCGAGATCTAATAATTACATACTAAGTCCAATTAATTCCTCATATGAAAGGGGTGAAAATTTATCAACATAAAAACTTGTATTGACAAACTAAAATATTAAATATTAATATTTACCTCAATTAATAAACATAATTATAAACCATTAATAGAAAAATGGTGAATGGAAATAAAATTATACATACTCAATTACATTGATAAAAAATCATACAAATAAAGAATAAGGATGATATCAATACAATATAACCCCATTGGATTATAATTAAATTAAAGGATTGATGTCATTTATGAATATAAATAACATAAAAATATCTTCAAAAATATTCTTAAATAAAATATCATTTTTATTTCCTTTTAAAACTAAAAGTTCATAAAACATTTAATAAAATTAATTTATTTGAAAATAGCCTTTGAAACTTATGAAGAAAGATTTAAATCATTTTAGTGATCTTAAAGGCTGAAAATTCCATTCATTTAATAAATGTTAAAACAAATATTCCTTTCACACTTTTGGTAAAATTCAAATGGGCATTATTTTGAAAACGACATAAAGATTCCTTCGAATTTTTTTTGTAAAAAGTAAAACAATGGTAAAAATGACTTTTAATAATAATTGGAGAATATTAAAAAAAATAAAAAAAAAATATAAAACATAGACATGGAAGTGAAATATCATCAACTGAGACTTAAAAATAAACAATCCTGAATAATAATGAGATTGTGAAATAAACCCTTACCAAATGGATTTCTTTTGAATCGTAAGCCCCAAGAAATAAATAACATCAAATGAAACTTTAAATACCCTTAAGAAAGAAATATTCATGATATAATATATCAAAGAGATATTATATACACCACAAAAAGTAAATAAGTGGTGAATATGACATATGTCTCATGTAAGTAAAAGTGACATGAGAAACTCTTACCACTTTATAATCAATCAAATTGTATGCCCCATGAAAGAATTACATTAAAAAAATATCATGATAATAAATAAATTCATGATATAAAATTTCAAAGGTAAATATATAAACCTCAGAAAAGAATATAGAGGTGAATCAAAATATGCCTCATCAAAAGAAAATTGAGACAAAGTCCCTTATAATGATCATATCATTGAAGTGAGCATTAATAAAATGAATAAATTATGTTTATATATTATAAATAAACATAAAAAAAGTTGAAATACAACATAACATAATCAAAATTTATTAAAAATATAATCTTATCATGGAATAATCAATAAAGTAAGAGTTTAACCCAATGAATGGTAATTGAGTTAATAGATCTCATACCTTATATCTGAAAGCATTGTGCACTTTCAATTAATGTCCTGAATAATAAAATTATATTAATTAACTAATTAATTAATAACATTTTCTATCTATATTTGATTTATTATAATTTTATTAAGTTCATTTATGGCTATTTTGATGAGTTAAAAAGTTCAATTACGTTGTTCCAGGAGCATTTGTTTCGTAGTTTCAAGGTCAGTTCACTTGCGTATAATTATGGATGTTCTTGTAAAATGGGAATACTACTACAAAATTGGAATTAAATGGTATTAATTAACTTCTATAATTATAAATTTTCCCATATATTATTATAGTTTTAGGAATGTGGATGATTCATTTAATAAAAACGTTAATGATAAATGGTTTATTTATTTTGGGAGGTTTTCTGACTAAATGAACTAGTTTCATTTTATTTATTATGTCTATATGTTTATTCCATAACATGAAATAAGTTATAATATACCTATTATAATATTATTTAACCATATTAATACTTTTATAACCATAATTGAAGTCAGTAATGGAAAATGAAAACTCATTATCCATAGAGATGGTTAACCGCCATAATTTTGACAATGGTTTTGTTTCTTTGAATAAGAAGAGATGAGAAAAGGGGTGGATATAAGATATTTCATTATAAATATAAAATTATATTATATAAATTATAATATATTTTTTATTATTTTATGTATGAAGGATGTGGGTATAAGATAGAATAAGAAAATAAATTAAGAGGGGTGGTTTGAGAAAGTTACCTCTTGAATATCACCTCCTTGAATGACCCCTTATGGAACTTGAAATTGGTCTTTAGGTGAGACCAGAAGAACCTAGACATTTGTAGAGTGGTTAGGAGAGTTTTTTCAGATATTTCAAATACTTAAAGTCTTGTGAGGAGAAGGGGTGATGAGAGGTGGTATTTATACTTGAGGAAGGGTGGTTTTAAGTGATTAAATAATGATTATTTTGTATTTAAAGCTAACCACTTTTGGGTGGTAAAAATTCCTAAATATATGGTTGAAAATTAATTTTTTAAATAAATTTTAGTGTCTTGTAATCCAAAAACTACCCATTTATTATTTTATTTTTTAGGTATATTAATCATTCACCTTTTAACTTTAACTCATTGCAATATTTAACCTATACTATGATAAATATTTTTCTTACCACAATAACATTTTATACCTAAAATTTAAAATGAACTTATCAACTAATTTGGACCTCATGATAATAAATATGGAATCTTTTTTTAAAAATTAAAAACATATAAATTTTAGAATTAAATCTAAAATTAGAATGGAAAAACGCAATAAAAAATAGTTTTTTTAGAAAAATGTGTTTTTAAGCCAAAAAATATACTTATGACAAAATAAGGTATAAAGATTGTTTAAATGTAATTAATTATATTATATATAAAAAAATTTAAATTACTTTGTGATCAATTTCAAATCATAAAATGAATTTTTAATATAAAGAAAATAAGAGTTTTATAAAAATCTATATTTTAACTATTCACAAAAAATTTAATATTTTAAGAAAATTCTCAAAAAAATATCCTAATATAATTCAGAAATTATGAATCAAAAAATGAAATTACTTTTTTCAAATAAATTTTATGAAACATTAATAGATTAATTATAATATTCTCTCATAAAATGTATGAAAACCCATTTTCGAATAAAACAAATTTTTAAAGAATAAAATGACTTAACTAAAAATAAAGTGTTCATAAAAAGGAATTAATTAATAAATTAAAAATGATTGGTAAAATCATGTATTTAATAATGAGTTTAATACTATTCATACCTATTAATTTAATTTATAGGTTATAAATATTGTATTAAAATAATATTTTAATTGTATATCCTGGTTCATTTAAGTTCAGTGATTTGTGTTATATACTCTATAAAACATAGTATTATTTTAAAACTTTAGGGTTACATACAATGTAAGATGTAAAAGAGATTAAATTTATTTAAAAATAAATATACCATAAAATCTTGTGGTGTTACATTCTTCCCTCTTTGAATAAATTTCATCCTTGTAATTTGAAATCACACATTGAAAATCAAAGGTTGATATTTGAAAATTCATTTTTGGAAATCCCACATAATAAAAAGTGTTAATAAAAATTTCTCTTAAAAAGAGAGAAATAGAAATGTGAAGGTCACCAAGAAATTAGGATTCTGAATATGAGAACATTAGTTTGAAATGAAAATATAGACATGGAATAGAAATATAACTATCAAGTTCTGATATAGAGAGATAGAAAACATGATAATGAGAAAGTTAACCATCATAAAACCATAATTTTGTGATCGATTAAAATACCATTGATTTTTTAGTAAGAAAATTAAAATAATAATGATATTTTCAAAAATATTTTTCCTAGAGTTGAGTAATTCGTTTACTATCTAGATAAATCATTCAAAAAAATAAACTTACATGATTTTATTCCATTTCATAAACATAATTTCATCCTTTGGAAGTACTTTGATTTATATCCACTTCATTAATTACACTAACATATGTATATTCAAGATGAAATTTTATGTCTAAATCAATTTTAATGAATCAAAAGTTTCATAAGTTGTTCCTTTTGCCTATAAATATATACTAAAACCAAAATTATTAGCACATGTTATCCAATATAATAAATCATATTTTATTCACAAACACTAATGTCCAATGTTCAAATTAATACATTCTATAAGATTTAAATCTTAAGCCCCCACTAAAATACTGTTGACCATATTTAGAATCCAAAAACTTGATCAAACATCTATCCCTAGAAAACATAAATAAGATCATAATGTAAAATTACAAATATGTGAATACTTTAATCATATATTCTCCTAAAACATGGTTATAAATTGATTCACTCTAAAAACATAGGTTGTCGAATGTATTACTTAAATAAAAAATGTGGTAAACTCAACAAAGATATCATAAACAATCAAATCACTAACCAATTTCATGATCACCAATACTATTCCATAAAAATATATTTATCATTATTATCTCAAAAAAATAAAATATTAAGTTTATCTTCCCTCAATCATGTGTTTTCCAAAAGATGAACCTACCATAGAATTAGTTTTCTTGATTACCAGTGTCATTCGACATATTCTCTCAAATCCTTTAAGAAATGGTATTACAGTACAATCCTTATGCATTTTGTGATTATTATAATGATAATTTCATTAATAAAATACTTTTACAAAATATTTCTTTGATCCAAATACACAAGAACAGTAATCATTATAATTTGAATGTGTTGATAGGATAATATTGAATTTGATACCTTTTAATTTCTAATTTATATTACCTTTAAGTTTGAGGAATTAATTTATGTAGTTCCCCATATCCTTACATTTGAAAATTTTCATAGATTCTTTCTTTCCCTTATAATAACGATCCTAGTGGCCTTTCACTCGACACTTGTAGACAAATCTCATTCCCTTAAAGAAAATAATTGGGTGTTTCTTTCTACAATTATCACATATAGGAAAGTCCCTCTATTCCTTCTTCCCTTTATCTATATTTTCTCTATTTTACTCTTCCCCTTTTACTTCCCATAAAATTCATATAACTTGGATAATTATTTCTCTGTATTGATAGCACATGATATTATATCCCCATATGATGATAATGTTTGGTATACTATTTCCCTTCAAAAAAATTTTTTAATACCATCAATGAAATAGTCAATATTATTTTTTGAATTATATATGTAGTTTGTAACATGTATTTCTAACTTTTTAAAGTTGGATTCATACATAGAAACATACTTATTCTCATTTTGTCTAATACTCAAGAATTGTCTCTCCATATCTTCTTATTTTTCATGAGGAAATCATTTTTCAAGAAAAAATCCTAAAAATAATTCCAATCCATTCTTCTAATTTACTCCTCCCCCTTAGTGTTTTGAATCAATGGCCACCATTTATTTGCATCTCCTGATAGATGATAAACTTCCATGACAACCTTGTCCCTTTCATTAATTCCTAAAGTGAGAAATATCTTCTCTATGGAAATTATCCATTGTTCAACTACAAATGGATTTGTATACCCATTTAATGATGGAATTTATTTTAGTATAAATCAGTCTAACTTATGACACCACATTTTTTATCAGGATACTCCATACAAGAAAGGTTATTACTCATAACCTATGTCAGATGTCCCAATATAGTTATTGTTGGAATCACCTGTTTTGATAATCCCAAATCCCGTTTCATTTATATGCTAATCATGTTTTATTAGTTTCTATATCCTTTATCATGTAACCATTTTTTATTTTTAATCTCACTAATTTCTTGATCAAGTTTACAATGTAACATTTTCTATGTAAACGGTCACTGGTATGAAGGTCTCTGTTAAGAGCCTTCTGTTTAAGTAACCAGTTGAATTTATTGATAGAGGTTACCACTAAAATTTACCTCTATAGGTTACTTCTATAAGTTATTGCTAGAATTTACCGCTATAGGTTACTGCTAGAGGTTACCACTGGAAGGTTACCACTAGAGGTTACCGATAGAGGTTACCACTAAATGTTACCACTAGAGGTTACCACTAGAAGTTATTTTTAGAAGTTACCGCTAGAGGTTACTTCTAGAAGGTTACCACTAGAGGTTAGCGCTAGAGGTTACCACTAGAAGTTATCACTAGAGGTTACTACTGGAAGGTTACCACTATAGGTTACTAGTACATGGTCACTGATGGTAATCCTACCATTGGAAGCTTAATAAAGTCACCACTAAGAGGTTATTGTTAGAAGGTTACTGTTTTAAGATTACTACTATAAGACTACTGATGAAAGGTTGGTGATGGAATAATCCTTGGAATTCATACGTCTAGCCCTAATAAGTCTACCAATGAAGCCTATTGTTGCAAGTCTACTACTGATAAGTCTACCAATGAATCCTACCATTGAAAGGATACCACTGATAAGTCTACCGATGAAGCCTACCATTGCAAGGCTACCACTGATAAGTCTATCGATGAATCCTACCGTTGCAAGTCTACCACTGAGATGCTTACTGTTGTGAAGGCTACTGTTGGGAAGATACCATTTATAATTTACTATTAAGAAGGCTACCACTACCAGTATACCAATATCTATACCATTCTACTCTAAACCTTTTCAATTTTCTAAAGATTATTCTAATGGTCATATTTTGTAAAATTAATGCTTCTGAAATTAATTAATTTTGTTTGTAGACATATTTGGAGACCGTATGAGGTAAGAGGAAGAACACACATGGTTTGATATTTCCTATTGTCAGACCTCAAGAATATAAAAATAGAAGGTCGAGATAAATGAATAATGCTGAGAGAGAGATAGACATTACAAAAACTAATTAAAGAATGGGGAGAACACACCAGCACTTACTATGTGAACTCAACAGCTTCACGAAGATCATTTGGGAGAACAAATCCAATGTTTCCTTACTATGCTTCATAAAATCTCTCTAAAACCAAGAATTTTTCACCCCTGTACCTGGAAGCCAGAACTAGAAGTTGTGACACTCTGTTTTGGAGACAACTTCTAGAGAAGGACTCAAACTGCAATTTATTCACACCTAGGAGTCCATATCTGAACTAAAAACACATAGATCCTTCTAAACTCAATCCTCAAAATATTATCTCTATTGTGTTCTTTATTTTACATTTCTGAGCAGTGTGTGTTTATCTGTTACACACACACTGTCTCATTTTCTTAAACTAGAGGATACTAAAAATCCTCACACCAAACATTACTTATACTCTTGTTACACACGTATAACTGTGGAAGAGTCCATGTGTGGCCTAGATTTTTTTTTTCCCATGAAGAACAGTGTTAGAGGCTATGATATCTGGATATTTTGTGAAAACTATTGTAAATCCCGATATAGGTAGTGTATCAAAGTTTATTAATATAAACTTCTTGGTGGTAGGTGATCACCAAGTGGATAGGATTAAGTCTCGACTTGAGACTGAACCTCTGGTTTAATTTTGTTGTGTAATTTATTTTGTAATACTCTATTTTTCTATTTTTGAATTCTTATAATTTTAAAATAAGAAAATTGTTTTACATTAACTCTGGTAGTTAGTTTTGGTTGGTTTTTATAGGTGTTTAATTCAAAAAACCTATTTCAAAAGTTAGAGAGGTGTTTCTACATAGATTCAACTAAGGACTAATAAACCTTTGAGATACTTTTTGATCAATTGAACATTTATATATCTACTGCCTTAATTAACTTGGATGTTTCAAATTGGGGATTTTATCATAAAGTTTTTAACAGAAATTTTAAGTAGGAACTCAATTCACCCCCTCTTAAGTTTTCACCTCGACCAGCATTTGGAATCATATGAGTGTTTATTGAAACCATTAGAACTATTTTTTTTAGCTTTTCAAATTCTTTTCAACTGCGATTTTAGTTGTACCTTAAAGATCTTAAAATTTCTGTCATATCTAAATTTTCAGTTCTTTAAATTCTAATTAGATATGGATAACAAAGTTGAGGGTGTGACTACTAATAGGACACCTTTATTTAATGGCAATAACTATGATAACTATAAATTGAAATTGAAAATATATCTAGAGATCATGGGTCCTGAAATCTGGGGCACAATTTAAGAACAACAAGCATTAAATACTACTGTTAGGGACAAATGGTATCAGTTGACTAAATCTACATATAATAATAACTGTAAAAAAATTAATGCATTTTATTGTGCTTTAGGTGATGAATAATTCAATAGAATATCTACCTATAAAACTGCATATGAAATTTGGGATACTTTGGTTGTTTCCCATGAGGGAACAACCAATGTTAAAGAAATTATATTAAATACATACACTATTAAATATGATAATTTTAAAATGAATCTTGACGAACCTATCTCTGAAATGTATATCAAGTTCAATGAAATAGTAAATACCATGATTCTTCTTAGGAAACTAGTGGACAATAAGGATCAGATTATGAGATTGATTTTATGCCTACCTAAATGATGGAGAGGAACTTCTGTTTCTATCCTACAATCTTGTGACATAAAAAATATACCAATGAAGGAACTAATTGGAAAACTCATGATATATGAAGAATATATTAAGGTGAATCAAGAATCATATGAAGAACCAATAAAGAAATCTATAGTATTCAAGAATGATACCTCAAAGAGAAAAGAAAAGGAAAAGGTTCAAGTTCTTGTAGATAGTTCCACAAGGGAAGATTTAGATTCTGAAAGTGATGAGGAGATGGCTCATCTTACAAGAAGATTCAAAAAAATCTACCAAAAGAAGAAGTTCTTTAGAAAGTCAAACTATAGAGGAATTTATGATAGTAAAGGAAATTTTAAAAAGGATATAAAATGGAATAACAACACAAATGAGATAATATTCTATGAGTGTAAATGAAAAGTTCATGTAAAGGATGATTCCCCTAATCTGAAATTCAAGAAGAAATATGAAGACAAGGGCAAGGGATATAAAATGGATATTAAAGATACTTGTAGTGCTTCATAAGACAGCTCTAGTGGATCTGACACTTTTGATACTGAAAAGAACAATCATTCAACCCTATGTTTCATGACAGAAACATATGAGGTACCAATTAATTCTCCTATATATAATGATTACTATTCTGGGAATGAAAGTGAATCAAATAATGATGAAAATATGACTAAGGATGAACTGTTAGAATATTGTGGAATGCTTATGGATACCTTTAATGAGCTCAAGGATAAACATAAATCATTGAAAATACAAAATGATTTAAATTCCAATTATAAGTATGATCTAGATATTGAGAAGGAAAAATTTGCTCAGTTTTTAAAAGAAAATATTGAACTTAAATTATCAAATGAGCAATTAAAAAGAGATCTTGAGAAGTTTACTTCCAGTAGAGATACCTTGAATCGGTTTCTAAGGAAATAGATTTCTCCAAAATACAAAACAGGTCCAGGATATCAACCAGGACAAAGAAAGATTATTAAAAACAAATTTGTTCCCAAATCTGAACAGTTTACAACTAGTTCAAGTTCTAGATCATCTTTTGAAAAAGAATTTTTTAAAGGACCTAACAAAGTGTTTATGTCTCAAAACATGTCTGTTTATTATAAAAAACCTATAAAACAGATATAGGTTCCCAAAGCTATACTTTCTAACCTCTCTAGACCAAAGAATATCTAGGTACCAAAGTTACCCTATGCTTAATCTGTTTTGTAGGAAAATTGTCTAAAGAGTTCTTATAAAACCCTATGGTACTTAGACAGCCGATTTTCAAGACATATGATAGGAGAATATTCATTATTCAAGATCCAAATCAAATTTGATGGTGGACATGTTACATTTTGTGATAATTCTAAGGGAAATATTGTCATCTTAGGCCAAATTGGTAACCCTAATACTATATTAATTTCAAAAGTACTTTTTTTATGGGTTAAAGTACAATCTACTAAGTATCTCTCAGTTGTGTAATAATGGTTTTAATGTTAAGTTTGAAAATGATGTATAAAATGTTTTTAATTCTAAAGATGGTTTAATATTCACTACTCGTAGAAATGAAAATTTATATGTTGTTGATTTAAACTCTTTAGCCATGAAAAAATTTTATTGTTTAAATGATTTTCATAAGGAATCTCAGTTATGGCACAGAAGATTAGGACACTACAATGTGCACTCACTTAGGAAAATAACTAGGAAATGTTTAGTTATACATTTATCTAAATTGAAATTCCCACTTAACAAAGTTTGTAATCCTTTTCAAAAGGGAAAATGGTACAAAGTTTCTTTCAAACCAAAGAATAATGTTTCAACTTCTCAACCGCTTGAGTTGGTTCACATGGATTTTTTGGACCATCTAGAGTTTCAAGTTTAAATGGGAAGCATTGTGTCTATGTTCTTGTAGATGATTTTTATAGATACACTTGGGTATAATTTTTAGATCACAAAAGTAAACCATGTTCTTACTTCATTAAATATTCCAAGTCTGTAGAAAATCTCAGTGGACTTAGAATTAAGACCATGAGAAGGGATCATGGCTGTGAGTTTGAAAATTAGGAATTAGAATCTTTTGGCTCACATAATGGCTATAATCAAAAAAATTCTACTCCTATAACACCTCAACAAAATGGAGTTGTAGATAGAATAAATAGGATACCTCAAGAGATTTCTCGGACTATGCTTAATGGGTATAGCCTGCCTATCTATTTTTGGTCTAAAGCTTTTAAAATAGCTTGTTACATCATCAATAGATACTTAATTAGACATGTTATTAAGAAGACCCCTTATGATCTATAGAAAAATATGAAGCCTAAGGTTAATTACTTTAGAGTTTTTGGTTGCAAAGTCTTTAACCTTAATACTAGGGATAATCTTGACAAATTCACTTACAAAAGTGATGAAGGAATTTTCCTAGGTTACTCAATATCTAGTAAATCCTATAGAGTATTCAATAAGAGAATCAAATATGTGGAATAATCATTTCATGTCAAATTTGATGAGACTGATCCACATGAACCTAAAACTTCTCTTGAATATCTTGAGTAAGATATGTCAACTCTGGACATTAATGATAAAGACAGTGAACCCCCAATAAAAAAAACTAGTTCTATAAATTTTCCAAAATCTAATCCTAATGAATCTGAACCTATAGACAAACATGAGGAGTCTATTCCAAACTTTTATAGAGGTATCAGAACTCTCGAGAATCATCCTATAGATGTTGTAGTAGGTGATCTCAATATAGGGATACAAACTAGATCTTCTCTGAGAAACCAGGTTGAACATCAAGTTTTTATTTCACATATTGAACCCAAAAAATATTAATGATGCTATCAATGATGAATTTTGGGTGATATCTATGCAAGAAGAATTAAATTAGTTTGAAAGAAATAAGTTTTGGGAATTATTAGAAAGACCTAAGGACAATTTGACCATAGGCACTAAATGGGTGTTTAGAAATAAAGTTGATGAGTCTATAAATATAGTTATAAATAATTCTAGCTTAGTTGCACACGGATATTTTCAAGAAAAAGGAATATACTATGAGGAAACCTTTTCACTTGTATCTATAATAGAATCCATTAGGATACTAATTGCTTATTCATCTCATCTGAACTTAAAACATTATCAAATGGATGTCAAAAGTGCATTTCTAAATGGGTATATATTTGAGGATGTTTTTGTTGAAAAACCCTTTGTCTTTACAATTCTCCATTTTCCAAATCATGTTTTTAAACTCTCAAAAGCTTTATATGGTCTAAAACAAGCTCCTAGAGCTTGGTATGATAGACTCAGTTGTTTTCTTATTTCAAAAGGTTTTACAAAATGGATAACTAATCCTACTCTTTTTAATAAAATTATTTCCAAAGATGTTTTAATAGTATATATTTATGTAGATAACATTATTTTTGGATCCTCTAAAAATTATTTATGTACAAATTTTTCAAAGATGATGCAAAATTAATTTGAAATGAGTCTAATGGGGGAACTTAAATTTTTCCTTGGATTTCAAAATTTTCAAAATAAAAATAGTATTTTTTTAATCAAAGTAAATATACTAAGTATATTTTTAAATGTTTTGTTTTAGATAGTAATAAAGGTAGTGATAAACCTATGAGTACCACTTGTAAGTTGGATGCTGATAAAACTGGTAAACCAATGGATCAAACCAATTACAGAGGTATGATTGGGAGTCTGCTCTACCTTACTACTAGTTGACCTGATATTATGTTCAGTGTATGTATGTGTTCCCATTTTCAAGCCAATCCCAAAGAATATCATTTAAATACTATTAAAAGGATTTTCTAAATATCTCAAGTACACTACCAACTTAGGACTATTTTATCCAAGAGTACAATCATTTGATTTGATAAGCTATTCTGATGTCGACTTTACTGGTTGCAAGTTAGATAGAAAAAGAACATCTAGAACATGTCACATGTTGGGAAAGTCACTAGTATCGTGGTGTAGTAAGAAACAAAATTTTGTTGCACTATCCACTGCCAAAGATGAATATATATAGTTTATGGAAGTTTTTGTGCTCAAATTCTATGGATGAAACACACTTTACTAGACTATGGATATAAATTCAAACATGTATTTATAAATTGTGATAATACAAGTGATATTAAAATCTCTAAAAATACACTATCTCATGCTAGGACAAATCACATTGATGTGAAACATAGATTTTTGAGAGATCATTATCAAATAGGTGATATCACTCTTGAATTCATTAGCACTGAACATCAATTGGATTATATATTCAAAAATCCTTTGAATTTTGAGAGGTTAAATTACATCAAACATTATTTAGGTATGATTCATTTAATTAAGGACACCTCACCATTGGACCTCACCGTTAGGACACCCCACTGTTGGACCTCACTATTAGGACACCTCAGCATTGGACCTCACTGTTAGGACACCTCACCATTTGACCCCACCGTTAGGACACCTCACTGTTGTACCTCACCATTAGGACACATCACCGTTGGACCTCACTATTAGGACACCTCATTATTTGACCTCATTGTTAGGACACCTCACCATTGGACCTCACCATGAGGATACCTTATTGTTGGACCTCACCGATAGACCTTATTATTGGAACCTTACTGCTATTCAACCTTACTAATAGGTCTTGGACTTCGTGTTTTCTTCTGGAATCTGAAATATTTTAATTTTATTCATTTCATTTACTCGATTTTTTTATCCCTAAATGATAAAAACAATATAGAAGTCACATTTCTATCCACTTCAATCCTCTCTCAAACCATTTTCTCCAAAATCTTTAAACCTAACCTACTATTAAAAACCCTCAAACCACATCAAATTTCAATGGAAATAGTAAAGATATTGATGGTTGGTGATGAAGGAGATGCACCAAACCCTAAGAGACCTCGAGATGGGTCTAGTAGTGGAAGAAAGGTTGTGGTAAAGCTGATCAATCCTCATTTTTCGAAGAGGGAAATTGTAGTTGAAAAATAGTTAAGTTAAGAGTGGTTGTTGTCGAGAAAATCTCTAGTGATGAAGGCACTCGAAGATCATGTTTGGGTAAAATTATTCACAAACAACAATGGACCATATTACCCAAATCTAGTATAGAAGTTTTATGAGTTTCTGAAGTTTGAATAGTATGAGGATGAGAACTAAATGATTTCTAAGGTAAATGGAGTAACTGTGAGATTCTTTTATATTGAATGGGATGAATCATTAAGAGTCCCACATGAAGGAAAATTCGACTATTATTCTGGAGTGATGCCTCCTACTAGTGAGTTGTTCTGCTATGAAGAGGCTCTAGATGAACTGACAGTGAGTGGAATCCCTAGGAAGGTAATTGTTTCTGAGATAGATGGGAAAAACATATTACTTTTTAAATTTTTCCAGCATGTCTTGAGTCCCAGGAGAGGGGACTTTTCTACTTTGAAATATCAAGACATATATTTGTTGTATTTTTTAAAGCATGGATAAAGGATAAACCTTTTCATACTTTTGATGGTTCAGTTAGATGATATTACTAGGCCTGGTTCCAATTCAAATGCTTTATTTTATGCCAAGTTGATATCTTTGATGTTGAAAGTGAAAGGTGTTACTGGAAATAAGGAAGAAACCATCATTGTAAAGGAAAACTTCTGTATTACCAAAATGATTTGTAAGTTTATAAAGATAAACTGGAACCATTAGAAAAGGGAATGGGTGAATGATGAGGCTAAGCTATATGAATAATTCAACCCTGTTTCCAATCCTACTAGGCCAAAGGATAAAAGAGATCCAGGTTTAAAACTTGATGAAGTGGAACCAGTGTATTCATATGTAGAAGAGGAGGTTTCTATTGTACAAGAAAAAGAGGATTCTTCTATAGATGACAGGAGTGATCCTGATCTTCCATCAAGTCCTCATGTTGGTGTTGCATCATTTAGTGAGCCTATTCCACCAAGGAAATTTCCCAGAAGAGAGATTGTCCTAAGGGACAGTGATGATGAGGAAACCACTGAAGAAGAATGTGATGAGATTGTCTTAAAATACATTACTTTTGGAGAGACCTCAGAGGAGGAGGATTAATTTGAATCTGATCATGAGGAGTTTGAAACTGCTTATGATGATGAATGTAAAGAATAATTCCTAAGACTTAGTCCTTTGATAGGACATAAAATAATGGTAGATAATTAAAAGGAAGAGGAAGTTGAATCTGTTCAATATGGAATTGAAATGGAAGTGATTGAAGATTCTATAGAAGATGTAGCAGTAGACTCTCATGCTGGTTCAGTTGATCAAGGAAGTATGGAAGAGGATAATGTAGTTGTATAAGAGGATTCTCCAAGTGAGGGGGAAGAACTTGTTACCACAAGTTCAGTTTCTGTTAGTCATGAGATAGAAAATTGGTCAGAGGACCCTGGATTCATTATGTTGGGCTTAAACTATGAAGACTCTAAAGATGAAAAACCGAACAGAATACCTCTAGTTCATTCTATTTTTCAGACCACTATTGTGGAACCAGTGGTTCTTCTACCTCAAGATTATGTAAATAAGGATGACCTCGATTCATTGAAATTGGATTGGCATAGAAAATTTGATGAAAGATCCATTGGGATAGAGAGAACAGTTCCTATGAATCAAGATCTTGTGGAATCTATTCTATAAAAGATAATATCTATCTTTTAATCAAATCTGATACGTGAAGTGAAATAATGTCAGAATCAGGTAAAAACCTTGGTAGAATATTTGGAGTCTGTGAAATAATAAATTTTGAGTTTATACTCATATATGGATTCAAGATCTCAAGTGAAAAAATACATTCAGTGTTTAAGGGTGTTTTTCGGTAGATGGTCACTATGTTTGAGGACTTTAAGAATTCTATGGATGCATATGTGACTGGTCAGGATGATGATGTGAATAGGTTGATCAGCGGATTGACCAAGTATTTTAAGAAGATAGTAGATTTTACCATAGCACCAATGTGTGTCTCTACTGCCTCATCTTCCTCTCCTCCTGTTGATCTAGAAGCCTTCAGATTAGTTGTTAGAGAAGAAATTGATAATCTTTCTGGTGAAAGTACCTCAGACCCTCAGTATTTGACTCAGGTCATTTTCACTACTATGGAATTTCATAATCTTGTAGGTGATAACCTGAAAGAGGCTACCCAAGATCATAAATCCATCAAAGAGATGATTGATTTCTATTATAAAAGGTTTTATACTAAGCATCAAATGGATATTCACTTCAAGATTCTATTGGAGAACTTGAGGATACCTCCTATCACTCATGCCTAAGGATCAATTTAGTAGACCTAGAGAGTTGACTCCTACTTTGGAAAAGTTCATGGAGAATAAGGATGATTTCATCTCAGTTATTGAAAGAGTAGGGAGCATCATTATAGATTTTAGGAATCTCCTTTTTTCATTTCTCTATGTGTATTGTACTCCCATTATTGTCCCTCCTACCTTGCATTCTTCATCAACTGCATCAGGATCTACTAGTGCTGCCCCTTTTATGACTTCTGCATAGGCCATCAGAATATTGACTCATGTGATTCTTCAGAGATCTACTCATTATCAGTCTACTGAGGCTTCTTTAGTTTCTCCTTCTTCCTTACTTACTGCTATACCTCGGCCTGTACCTCCATCTTCTAATCCTACCTCCTCATCTCTTAAATAAAAATATCACTTGGACATCTCTGGTGTGGATTTATTGTAGACTGTCTTATTTGATATGGATCCTTGTATTCATTTTGTGTATAATGTACTCTCATTTTATAAATTCAAAGATCTCTTTTTGTTTTTTTTTTCTAATCACAAAGGGGGAGAATTTTTTATATTTCATCCCTTGCATATATGAACTTCCTAAATATATGATATTATAATACATTTTAGCCCTGATACAATGTATATTGATACTAGTGAAGAGATTAGAAAATGTACTTAACTCTGATACAATATGACTTATTCTAAATATCACTGCCATAATTTGTGATTATCAAAATGGGGGTGATTGTTGGACTCACCTATTTTGATAATCCCAAATCCTATTACATTTATATGATAATAATTTTTCATTATTTTTTATAGTCTTTATCATGTAACCATTATGAATTTTTAATCTCACTAATTTCTTGATCAATTTTACAGTGTAACATTTTCTAAGTAAAAGGTCACTAATATGAAGGTCTCTATTAAGAGCCTTCTATTTAAGTCACCAGTTAAAGTTACTGATAGAGTTTTCCACTAGAAGTTACCACTAGAGGTTACCACTAGAATTTATTGCTAGAGGTTACTGCAAGAGGTTACCGCTGGAAGGTTACCACTAGAGGTTACTACTAGAGGTTACCGCTATAAGTTACCGCTAGAGGTTACCGCTAGATGTTACCACTAAAAGTTACCACTAGAGGTTACCTATAGAGGTTACCGTTAGAAGGTTACCACTAGAGGTTACCGCAAGACGTTTCCACTAGAAGTTACCGTTAGAGGTTACCACTGGAATGTTACTGCTAGAGGTTACTGGTACATGGTCACTAATGGGAAGCCTACCTTTGGAAACTTAACAAAGTCACTACTAAGAGGTTACTTTTAGAAGGTTACCATTCTAAGATTACTGCTGTAAGTATACTGATGAAAGTTTACTAATGGAATAATCCTTGGAATTCATACATATACAACTGATAAGTCTACCAATGAAGCCTATTGTTGTAAGGCTACCATTGATAAGTCTAAAGATGAAGCCTATCGTTGCAAGGCTACCGCTGATAATTCTACCGATAAAGCCTACTATTTAAAAGCTACCACTGATAAGTCTACCAATAAATCCTACCATTGCAAGGATATCACTGATAAGATTACTTTTGTGAAGGCTTCCGCTGAGAAGCTACCATTAAGAAGCTATTGTTGAGAAGGCTACTGCTACCAATCTACTGATATCAATACCCTTCTACTCTACACTATTTCAATTTTCTTAAGATTATTCTAATGGTAAAATTTGGTAAAATTAATGCTTATGACATTAATTAGTGTTTTTATAGACATATCTGGAGACCATACAAGGTACGAGGAAGACTGCATGTGGTTTGATCATTCCTATTGTCTAACCTCAAGAATATAAAATAGAAGATCGAGCTAAAGGAATAATGCTGAGAGAGAGAGATAGACATTACACAAAAGACCTAAACAATGAGTAGAACACACCATCACTTACTGTGTGAACCCAAGAGCTTCACAAAGATAATTTGGGAGAACAAATTCAATACTGCCTTATAGCGCTTTAGAAAATCTCTCTCAAACCAAGAATCTGAACACCTCAGTACCTGGAATCCAGAACCTGAAGTTGAGACACTCTATTTTGGAGACAACTTCTAGAGAAGGACTCAAACTATAATTTCTTCACACTAAGGAGTCCAGAGCTAAACTAAAAACACATAGAGACTTCTAAACTAAATCCTCATAATATTTTCTCTATTTGGTTATTTATTTTAAATTTCTGAACAATGTGTCTTTGTCTGTTACACACACATTTTATCCTATGCTTAAACCGGAGGATACTAAAAATCCTCACAACAAACATTACTTACACTCTTTTTCCCCATGTATAACTATGGAAGAGGCTATTTGTGGCCTGGTTGTTTTTTTTCATGAAGAATTGTGGTATTGGTTGTGAGACTTGGAAAATTTGTGAAAACTATTGTAAATTCCGATACAGGATTTGTATCAAATTTTATTAATATAAACTGCTTGGTGGAAGGTGATCACCAAGCGGAGAGGATTAAGTCTCAGCTTGATACTAAACCTCTTGTTTAATTTTATTGTGTAATTGGTTTTTTAATACTTTGTTTTTCTATTTTCTGCTGCTTATAATTTCAAAAATAGAAAACTATATTACATTAACTCTAATAATGTCATGACCCATCCCCCGAGGACCGTGTCGTGACTACACCAAGCCTGCCTTCCATAGGACAGGGGCTGGCGACTAGCACTGAAAAGGCATATCCCTAAAACTAGGAAGGCATTGCCTTTTTAACCTACAAACCACACAGTTTAAGCACACAGTAAGATACAATAACATGTTAAAATATATAGTTAAAGGGTGTGTACAGTAAATAAAGGGGGTCGGAATACAAGCCCAATTGGAAAGTACTAGTAAAACTGAAAATAGCTCATGTGAACACCCACCAAGGATCCTACTAAAAGTTTAGGTACAACTCTCAAATGATTGTCTCTGCGGTACACCTCGTCTAATGGACCACCTCCAAGCAGCCTCCAGTCCTAGTACCCTCGTCCTCAATCAGTGGTGTCCTTCATCTTCACAAGGCACAAAAAGGTGTGGGCATAGCCCGTGTAGGGGTGAGTATAACAATACTCAGTAGGGACCCCGAGAACCCCTAAGGTCTCTTAGAATCCACAAAGGGTAAACCACAAATAAAAAATATAATCACAAAGAAAAAAACAACAGTCAACCATACTTAGGTATATTCCCATACATATACCTAAGTTATCAAGTATACCCATCTCATTCATGAGGAAACACAAGGCCCAAATCATTATCCCAAAGCACAATTTTTCTACAGAGGAAAGAATACCACAAAGGTAAGCACCATAAAGGTAATGCCACACAAAAGAATACCACACAGGTATCACCACGAAGGTAGTACCACAAAGGTAATGCCACAAAGAATATTACCACAAAGGTATCACCACATAGAAGTGTACCAAAAAGGTAAGGACTCAACTCACACCAGGTATAACTTAAGTACGAAAGTATAGATGATTAGTTGTACTGCTAGATCATCTTACTTCATCGAGAAGCTCTGTTGTTGACCCACACAGGATCGAGGATGAACCACACAGGATCTAAAGATGACCCACACAGGATCTAGAGATTACCCATAGAGGATCGATATGCACTAACCCACACAAGATCACTAATCGCTGACTCGCACAGGATCTGAAGATGACCCACACAGGATCTGAAGAACCCTCAAGTACAGCCATCCAAAGAGTTCCTGCACGAAGCATACATGATTTTTGGAAATTTTTCTCCTCAATCCATCAGTCGATACTTCAACTTCCATGAAGTCCCATGAAGAAGTATCCCAATGGTATTCCATGTCATAAGGAACCCAATGCAATAAACGGCGCATCAATAAAACACCAGGTCTGTATGTTATTAACCTTTTAGTTCTGAAGGCCCAGTTGGATTCAGGTTCGATCAAACCTGGTCGTACTCCAACTTTATCCAAAACTCAAGTGGATTATACCAAAATGACCGTCTCGATCCAAATATTATGGCACCGTAGAAGGTTCACCAAACGGACGCTCTAATATCAAGATATGGATAAAAGGACATATATGGGTCCAGATGGGCCCAGGTCTAGTCTGACCCGGTCAGACAGACCCCGCCCGACTAGGACTGGGCCGCCCGGACCCGGTTCGGGTTAACCTGACCCGCTCTAGGTCCGGCCTGGATGGGATGGGCTGTGGTGGGCCTGGCCCACTGGGCCGCGGAGGGGGCGGCCCGCTGGAGCGGCTCGCTAGCGGCCCACGACCTGGGGTGGCCCCTTGTGGTGCGGTCCACCCTAGACACCACCAAGGATTGGAGGCGCTCCCCCAAGGTCACCTGAATGGCCCTTTGGCGATTTGGTTTTGTCCAACCAGGCGGCACCACGTGGCGCCGCTGACTGGAATGCAGGACCCACCAGAGGGGTCCTACTTTGTGAGACGTGGCCAACCGGTTCTCCTCCCAGCGGTGCGACGATGCCGCTATCCTCCATGTGGCTGATGAAGTGTCACCCTCCCTCTTGTCTCCGTCGCGGCCAAGCAGCCACGGTCTCTAGCTCCAGCGGCGTGAACGTGTGTCGCCGCTTCACCATGCGGCCAACTGGTGTGTCAGCCACCCCTCTGCTCTGCTGCGGCCAACGGGCCTCAGCCTCGTTTTTAGGTGGCACAGACGCGCCACCACCCTCCTCACGGTCGACCAGTGTGTTGGCCGCCACTTGTTCCCTACCGGAACTGGTCATTAGCGAACTTCCTCGGGTCACCAGGAAAGCTCTGGTGGTCTGTTATTCAAACCTAAATAACCTTTGTGGTCTCAGGATGTTTCATCGTTCCAAAACCAGTGGGGTTGGATTAAATTCAACTTAAAGTCTCACCCGTGAAGATCACATCATTCAATGAATAAGCTGAGGGATCGGCCTATGTTAGCTTCTCCCACACCCTCCGTGTTAGATCGGTAACATGCGGCTTTTGAAGATTGAATCACAACATGAAATCACGATGAACAAACAAGAACAACCAAATTCAAAACCCCTACCTCTTTTTTTGGAGATGGTGTGAGGAGAGAGATGAAGACAATAAATACGCTGACATCCGTCGCTCCCGCAATATGCTCCAAAGTCGGGTCCTCATTCTTGATCCGGAGGATGTTCTTCATTGGAGGATATTTCTCCAAATCTCACCCAAGGCTCCCCTTGCCAACAATTTCCCCCAACCTCAAGAAAGTTGAGGATTCAACCTAATAAATTATGTTTATTAATTAATTAAATAAAGTTGTCTCATTAAATTGGGGGAAAACCCAAGAGTTTCCTTACATTAAAGGGGAGTTTGGGTGGTCCCCACCACCAAGATTCAAATGGGAGGTTTCAATAAAAATAAAATTTATGGTTTTATTTTTGTTATTTTTCTTTTAACTCTCCCAAAAAAATCCGTAAAACTATCTTCCACCCTCGACCAACTACAGTCGAGGTGAATGTCTCCTAAAAAGGATATCGGCATTGTGAGTTCAACAGTGTCCTCATATTTCAATTCCATCAACCAGTTCAAAATTCACAAAACACCACTTGCGCATTTACTAAACGTACCAAAAAAAGTTCAAAAATTCATTTTGAGCATACCCGACCTCAGAATCACGCACCTTCAATTTTCACAGACTCATAATTTTTCAATATAATTAAAAAAATACATGGGAAAATTGGGTCTTTACATTCTCTCCACCTCAGGGATTTGCATCCCCGAAATCCAAAACACAAACTAGGGAAACAAGTGGGGGTACTGAGCATGAATATGAGCCTCCCACTCCCATGTGCTCTCATAGAGGTTCTCATGATGCCAACATACATACACCAGAGGTATCGATCGACCACGAAGGACTATCTCTTATCGATCCTCAATCTCTTCTAGAACCTTCGAAAACGTCGCCTCATCGTTGATGTCCAGTTCTACCCAGTTAATGATGTGCGAAGGATTATGCACATACCTCCACATCTGAGATACGTGGAAAATCTCATGCACTTAATGCAACTGAGGGGGAAGAGCTAAGTAATATGCCACCTCTCTAACTCTTCTGAGGACCTGAAAGGGTCCGATAAACCTCAAAGATAACTTACTGCCCTGGCCAAACCTCTGCAAAGCTCATCGAGGTGATACCTATAAAAATACATGGTCACTATCCTCGAACTCCAGAGGTCTCTGTATCCTGTCAGCATAAGACTTATGACTACTCTGTGCAGTCTTCATCTACTCCTGGATGATCTATACCTTCTTCGTGGTAGCACGTACCATCTCTGGTCCCATGAGTGCTGACTCCCCTGGGTCAATCCAGCACAGAGGTGATCTGCAAGGTTGACCATACAACACCTCAAATGGTTCCATACCGATAGTGGAGTGATAACTGTTGTTGTATATGAACTCCACCAATGGAAAGTGATCCTCCCAGCTGCAGCCAAAATCAAGGATGCAAACACGCAACATGTCCTCAATGGTTTGAATGGTACGCTCTATCTGACCAGTTTTCTGTGGATGGAAGGTGTTTCTCAACCAAATATGTGTCCCAAATGCCTCCTGGAACCCCTTACATAGAGGGGAAGTAAAACATGCATCATGATTAGATACAATCATAGATCTAACTCCATGAAGTTGTATAATCTCTTTTACTTAGAGGAATATCAAGCTCTCTACTGATCCCTTCTCTCTAATAGGTAGGAAGTGGGACGAATTGGTGAGTCAGTTAATGATCACCCAGATATAATCATGAACCATAGACATACGTGGATGTCCTATCACAAATTCCATGGAAATTCCATCACACTTCCACTATGGAACCTCTCGTGGTTGAACTAAGCCTACTGGAACCTGATGCTCTACCTTCACTTGCTGACAAGTGAGGCACCAATAGACAAACTCTGCTACTGCTTTCTTTATCTTTGGACACCAGTGCTAATGCCAGAGGTCTTGGTAAATCTTCTCCACTACTGGATGTACTGCTAGAGGGGGCGTATGGAACTCCCTCAATAGTTCCTCCCTAAGTTCCACTGATACCATAGTATGTCCTCTAAAGAGGATGACATGATCCCCACCTTTATAAAATCTATCAGGTTCCTGTCTTGTGGATATCTGAGCACGTCGAGCCTCATAGTCAGTGTCTCCAAGATGCACCTCCATGACTCGTTGAAGGAGTGGGGGAGTGATTGTCAGAGACTAAAGATAAGATGCTCCATCTCGATCCAAGTAGGATGTCCTCAAAGCGGCTAGCCTCTCCATCACCTCACTCAGAAACAGTATACTAGATCTTCTACTGAGTGAATATGCCAATACATTCCTTTTTCTAGGAGTATAAACTATCTCAAAGTCATAGTCCTAGAGGAACTCAAGCCAACATCGTTGCCTTAGGTTCAGGTCCTTCTGAGAGAAGATATACCTGAGTCTCTTGTGATCATAGTAGAATGTAAAAGGTTCACCCATCAAGTAATGTCACCACATATTCAAGGTGAATACCACTACTGCTAACTCTAGGTCATGGGTATCGTAGTTCTGCTCATGATTTCTCAGCTATCGAGATCCATACGTGATCACTGCTCACTCCTACATCAGGACACATCCAATCCTGGTCCCTGATGTGTCTTAGTAGACTACGTACCCAACTCCCTCCTACAATAGCCTCAAGATAGGGGCACTCATCAGTCTCTGCCTCAAATTCTGGAAACTCCACTGGCATCTCTCCAACCACACGAAGGTTTTCCCCTTATTTTTCAATGTCGATAAAGGTGTTGCAACTCTAGAAAAGGTAGGCACAAACCTCTGGTAGTAACCGGCCAAACCCAAGAAACTCTGCACCACTATCACAATTCTCGATGGCTCCCAAGCAAGCATAGCCTCAATATTCGCTAGATCCAATGAAAATCCATCTTCTGAGATAAAATTTCCTAGAAAGTTGAACTCTCAAATCCAGAACTGGCACTTTGAGAGCTTACCAAAAAGATGGTGCTCTCGGAGTGTGTCCAGAACTATCTGCAGATGATAAGCATGCTCTTTCTCTATAGCTAAGTATATCAAGATGTCTTCAATTAAGATAACCATAAAGCAATCAAGGTATGGTTGGAATATCATGTTCATGAGTCCCATGAACACTTATGGGGCATTTTTTACACCGAATTGCATAACAAATAACTCATAATGGCCATAACGACATTCAAAGGTCGTCTTCTGCACATCCTCATCTCGTACCTGGAGCTGTAGATAGCTTGACATGAGTTATATCTTAAAAAACCATTGTTCTCCAATCAAATAATCAAATAGATCATCAATCATCTGTAGTGGGTACTTTTTCTTCACAGTCACCTAGTTTAGGCACTGATAGTTCACACATAGTCACAAACTTCCATCCTCCTTGGCGAACAAAATCGGGGTTGCCCAAGGATAAACACTGGGCCTAATGAACCAATTTCTCTACAAGTCCTCCAGCTATACTCGCAGATCTCGAAGCTCCGCGGGTGCCATATGATATACTGGTGAAGATATCAGTGACATCCCGGGGTACAAGTCGGTATAAAATTTCACCTCTCTACAAGGGGGTAAACCTGGAACATCATCAGGAAAAACATTAGAATACAGGTCCTCCACTATAGGATATCTTAGACTCTCAACATCAACCACTCTAAGGTTAAGGATATACAACTAATGTGTGATCATCTGCATGCTCTTCCAGGTAAGTCCATCTTGTGTTATAAAGGTTCCCTTCTCACTGGTGTAGGAAAACCTGGTCCCATCTATGCGGACACACCGCACTTTGCGCCTAATATAGTCAATCTGAGCATGGATTGTGGATAGCCAGACCATACCCAAGATTATGTCTTAAGGCCTCGCTGCCACTACTAGAAGATCATAGACGAAGCTCTCACCACCTAAAGTAAACTCACACTACTGACACCAATGTGTAATCATCAAATCCACTCTCGTAGGAGTCTCTAGCCATAAGGATCAAGCCAATGGCTCTACCAGAATCTTTGAGCTCTGAACGAGAGTTGTGGTAATAAAATAATGACTGGAACCTGTGTCTATAAGTACTAGAACTAAGGTGGAGTAGTCATAGAACATACCTATAATCATCTCTAGAGTGCCATGGTCATAGGCCTTTGCTGCCTGGAGCTGAGCTTGTCCATGTCCACCTGCTCGTTGTGGTTGGGGTGGACAACCTGGTGGTGGTGGCGGTAGAACCTCAAATCGTCACCCACTGCCTGATGCATGGCCAGCTCCTCTTCCATGGCTTCCTCATACCTGTGGATCTCCCCAATCAAATCTCTGCATATGCACAGGCGGTCCTTTGACCATCTTCTAGTCATCCGTCTGGTGGGTCGAGCAATCACAGGCCATGTGACTCTAGTTGCCACATGAGTAACACTGCCTACTCCTCGCCTGTCCTGCTCTATCTCGAGAGCCTCGCACAACCGACCATGTATCTTGTGGTCATCCACCTATAGGTCTATTGTAACACCCATACCCCAGTTTCCCATATTCGTTCCGTTATTACATAATATTATCATGATACAAGGAATCAAGTCTAGAAGGATCGATCATTTTAGTATTCTTGGAAACAATATACATACATAAGTTCGACATTACAACTTGAAAAGAAATTAAACACTAATTTATTCCATTAGAAACATTCAAGCCTCCTAGATATGCCCGAAATTCACTCATAAATAACCTATTAATATCCTGGAAAATGAAACATAAGAAAGGGGTGAGCTCAAATGCTTAGTAAGAGTAAGAAATACAGTGGAAGATAACATAAACATTAGGCATGGTGAATAATTGAAAACGCATGCCTTTACAGATAATAAAAATGAATACTTTATGGCAGGAATATGAATTGAGTAAATAATTCCATAATAAAACATAATCATGGGTATTCTACTATTCGAATAACAACATGAACCAGCAATATTATTTTCGTAATGAGTTAATTTATAATGTCGAACATTATAAAACATTTTGTTAAGGCCTTGGCCAAGATGTCTAAACATGATTAAGGCCTCGGACAAAACTATATATCAAATTGGGAAAGGCCTCATCCAATTCCATGTCTAATTGTCTCATGAGACCTACTGATTCATCAAGGATCTATAGAGGGCTCCACCCATCAAATACTAAGTCTAATACATTCCTAATATGAAAAGGTTGAAACATAACATAAACATTCGTATTAAAACTAGCATACAAAATGTCAATACATTAACCCGAAACCATGAATGGTATAAAAATAATACATCAACATTCAAATATATCACAAAACCTTCAATACAATATGGAATATTTGTATCATATTAAATCAACCTTGATCAAGAATAATATCCTATAAAGTATGTTGACATAGTTGAAAATGATCAGTAAAAATCTTTGAGAGAAATATCCCTTTTTCATGAAATCATTTAAATGTCACATAATTTATAAAGGAAGCCATTAGAAGATAGTTTTGAATCAAATTGTCCAATAACACTTTGAAAATTTTTGAAGGAATTAACATTTTAAAACATTCATGTGCTTATAAATAAATCCTTAAAACCATTTTGAAAACATGGACATTAATGATAAAGGTTTAGAAGAATAAATCTTTAAAACATTTAAAATGATGTTTTAGTAAAAAAAAGTCCCTTAAAAAGAATCCATTTGAATACTCTTTTATGAAACATGTATATGGATAATAAATATTCCCCATAATATACTTACGTAAAAACAACCTCGGATAATAAAGAGATTGTGAAATTAACCCTTAACTTGCACTTTTCTTTGGTCGAGGGTACGTTTAACCTCCTGTATAATGACCATAGTATGTTATTAAATTATACCAGAACCAGAACCATATTCATATTTATTATATCATACATGATTCATTTATGACTTTATACTACCCATTTAATAATGATTTCTATGTTAAATTAACATTTCAGGAAATAATCGCTTTCTTTATCGTACGTGTTTTAACATGTTATTCATGATCGTATCATTTAGATAATGAATTGAATAATTCCAGAATATAACACATGATTTATATATCATATATATTTAGAATATAAATATGTATAATATATAGATATATGAAATTGAAAAACACCATTTATGGAGACGGTAGGCCATATGGATGCATAAACGATGTTTCTGTTTTTATATCGTATTAAATGGAAGTAAGTGAATAAGATATATGTAAGTATATATATATATATTAAGTACCATTATTATATCATATATTAAATACTTATTAATAATATATATTTTTATAATCATCGTTGAATGGTGAATGTGGAAATGAATCTCATCGTGTCGTGGAGATTGTAATCCGTACGTATGCATGCGCGACAATATTATTATATTGATGGTGAAATCATATGTAATTGGATGGTATATCATATATAAAAAATCATTAAAATGTTATATTTATTATTTACATCATTTATACTTATTATTATACCCATCCAAATAATGAAGTGTTTGAATAACAAACTACACCACGACGTGGAGACGGTAAGGCTTACGTACACATATATGGAGACTTTGTGATTTATAAGATGGATAGAATAACAAATATGGTTATAAAATATTTATAATAACATCACATTATGTAGGAGGTACTTTATTTATTATTTTTGTATGGAAACAACTAGGAAAGAAGAAGTGGAAGAAGAAAAGAACTTGAAAGAGGTTGGTGAAATTATTACCTCTTTTTCGGATGTTTCATTTTGAGTTGATCAAACGAGCTCCTTAGGTTGGATTTATGATCAAATTAAAGACTCTAAGTTTATGTTAAGGAAGTTTGTAGGATATTTTGTCAAGGATTTTCTGATCCAAATGGATTTGGAGGTATTATTTTGAGAGAAGGGGAAGTACCCTTTTATAAGAGAGGTGGGGGTCACTTTAAGAAAAGCTTGAAATATTATTTTATAATAAAATAATTTTCGATTTCTAATGTCTTAAAATGATTTATTTCTCGTATAAGGTGGGTATGGGTCTAAAACCACTCAAAAATAGGTTTTAGATAGGTTTAGGTCACCATATTAACCTTATATTTTAGATTTAACTCTTAGTTAAATAGTTTAACTTTTATCGTGTCTTCTTGTATTCTTACACTCTATGGTTAATAAAATTACTCTAAACTTCAAATAGAACCTAAATTGGTTCATTAATGAAATATATAATATTATTTAAGACCATTTTTATAACCTTATATTTTTATAAATATTATATAATTTAATAATATAATATTTGTTTTAAAAACTCATTTATGTCAATTTTGACACTATTTAGTATTTGGTTTTTGTGAATGTCATCACAACTTTATTTCTACAAAAACGTTACATTGAATCAATAAAAACATTTCATATTAATCTATAAAATTCTTGGATGTCATAAAAACTTTGAAATTTTATTTATTTTAATATTTATAATACCATTTATTTGATTCTTTTATTAATAAGGTAATTACTTCATCGTCGTTGTGTCATAAATAAATTTAATTATTTAATGTCTAAAATTTATAAATAAAATATAATTATATAATAAATACTTTTATCTTTATAATTAATATTTATAGTCATTAATATAACTTATATAACACATTGTGAAAACTATTTTACTAAAAGATATATGTTTATGTCATTTTTGTCTTTACTTTAAATTAATTAATATAAAGTGTCATTATCACTCTAAAGTGGCTCCAAGTGGTCCCCAAATCATCCGAATGATGTCCATGGTCAGAAATGTATCAACCAATAGAAATAGGACACCTTTTAGGGTATTTTAATATTATTATTATAATATTTTTTTACCCTTCTTTACCAGATTTACCCTTTAACCAGGGTAATAAAATATTTACTGAAGTAAATATTCATAATGTCTAAAAATAAAAGTTACCTATTTAAAAATTTTGGACCTCCTGATTCTAAATATGGAATCCATTTTTCCATATTCAGAACACATAAGTGGCAGAAATTAATATAAAATTAATTCTCGTTGTCAAAACAAAAAAAAAGTGTTTTTAAGAAATAATAACTATCAAAAGATTAACACTTGTTTATGTCTAGTTTAAATGTGAAATTACATACAATGACCTAAATTGTATTAAATGATAAAAATATAATCTAATGATACTTTTAAACGACTAAAATTTATAATTTAATACTGTAAATTATTTCGATTAAAAAAGTTGTTATTAATTAAAATTTAGTATTTTTCACTATTCATCAAAATATAAAAGTTATCAAAAAAGTACCAAAAATTTATCCAAACTAAATTTTTTTGTCCCAATTATAAATAATAATTTAATTTCATTAAATTTAATATATAAATTTGTCAAATATTGGTTTTAAAAAAGGTTCTCCATTAAAAGGCGGTAAAATCACATTTTTTATATACTTATTTTATCTGGAAAAAAATGAATTTGTTCTTATATTATGTATAATAAACACATAATATGGATTATAAAATTATATGGAGTATATAAAATTCAAAATTCAATTAATACTATTCATAACCGCTTTTTGAATGACTAGTTTGGTAAGTCATGGTGTGTTCAAAGTCGGTGTTGCATGTAGTACAAGTTATTAAATTTCTTTGAAGAGATAACATAAAATGAATTCCTGGGGTGTTCCATTCTACCCTTTTTAAATAAAATGTGTCCTCACAATTTGAAATTGTTCTTTGAAAATAAATGGTTAAAAATAGAAAAATACCTTTGTGGAAAACCCACATTGGAAATTTGGTTTATAAAATTTAGTCTTAATAAGAGTGAAAGGGAAATGAAAAAGTCACCACCAAATTATGATCTTGATTAGGAGAAAATTGGTAGCAATTAGAGACACTTAATTGGAGAAAAAACATAAATATTTATAGGGAGTGATTGAGGTCATCAATCACAAACAAGTGTAAAATTGAGGGCCTCAAAGCTATCAATCTAAGATGATGTAAAATATCATCGGTTCAAAAAAAACATATGGTATTAGGATAACACATATTTGGTTGTAAAATACCTTCCCTAAAGTTTAATAATTAATTTATTTATATAATAATAGGAATATATATATATATACTTGACAAGTAGACTTTCATCCCTCAACTAATTCTTACCACAAACCCATCTTTCACTCCAAAAGATAATAGAATTCAAAAATATTCTATTTATCCTAATCGTATAGGTGTCCAAATATAATGAATTTATAATTCATTTGTTCAACTATTAAAAAAACTACATAATAAAAACTAAGACATCACGTATGCCAGTGGTAGGTGATCCACCCTTTTTGACCTTCAGTTGTGGGTTCAAGTATCACGGCCTTGCTGAATGCGACGGGTTATCACCCAACCTCCGGGTTGTCCTTTTTATAACAATCCAAAAGTAATCTTAAGAAATTATTTAACCTTAATAACATTATCCAACATAAAACTTAATCCATTTTAAACTTTAAACTTATCTAAAATACTTCTTTCCAAATTCACAGTCCAAAATTTATAAGGAAGGTAAACAAAATGAAGATCTATTTTTCCACGTAATAACATATGAATACCTTCATCATGCATTCTTTAAAAACATGGTAACACCCTCTATTACCATAAAACTATATTTATTACATTCAGTCTACCTTATTCCTTATATAATACTAGATATATTCTTTATATACAAAAATTTTTAATATTCCAACATTGACGGAATAAACAAACCATTAATCAGTTCCAAGGTAGTCAAGAATATCCAATATAATTTATCCAAATCAACCATCTCTTATTCCAAAATCACTACCTTAGTATCAAGACCATATTATGGTTTACCTTTCCTTCAATCATGTATTTTCCAAATAATTTAACCTAAAATTTTTCCCCTTTACTTGGTACCATACAATCTCAAATCCTTGATGAAATAATACTAGAGTACAATAATTATTTATTTCCATAATTCATATAACCAGTACATCGTTGATACAACACTCAAATGAAATAATTCTTTAATAACAACATAAAAACACTAGTCATTCCTATTCATCTGTGGTAGTATCATAACTCAATTATTATCCAATAGCATCATTTGGGGCATACTCTGATGATTTCGACATTGATTTGCATAGTGTCCCAACTCCTTCCAGATGAAGCATTGTAAATTTGAAACTTTTTTCTTACCCTTGCAATCACATACTTGGTGTCCTTTTTCTCTACACTTATAAAAAACTCTCATTCCCTTTAAGCATTTACCAAGGTGATTCTTTCTATAGTTATCACATATGGGAAAATCCTTCTTTCCCTTCTTCCCTTTATCCTTGTTTTTCTCTACCATCCTTTTCTTCTCTTACTTCCCTTTAAAGCCATAGGACTCAGATAATTATTTACTTATCTTATTAACACATGATATTATTTCTTCATATAATGAGAATACATTGGAGACTATTTCACTTTTAAATTATGGCTTAATAAAATGAAAGATATGATCCTTCTAAATCTTTCGATCTTTCGTATTGCGGGAATTCTCATTACTTCTACTAGGAGCCATTTCTAAATGATGGCATACACCAGGTTAGTTTATGAATATCAATGCATAATTCCAAACTTGTAAAATACCTAATGTAAATTGAAAAGATTATGAATATAATCTATAATCATAAAATGTTTTCTTTGAGAAATTATTTACTCCTAAATACTTCATAATGGATTGTAAAGAAAATGTGAATTATTTTAATCATATCCCCCAGGAGTGTTGTAACTAAGAGTGAATAAAGTCCCATTTTGTGTACCAAGATACCTTGGGTCAAGCCCGAAACTCCTTGTCAGAGTTTTCACTCCTAGGTACATCTTTTCCAAAGCCGCCTCTATCTGCTCCTATCCAGACAGGGATGTACTACTTGGAAAATTCACAAAATATCTACATTAACAAAATTCTAGGAAGTTCTTCTATACCAATCCTCAAAGTCTTTCTTATGGTAACGTTATATAATTAGGGTTATTCTTAATCTAGTTTTCAAGGTATGTACAAATCTTCCTCTGATACCAACTGCAACACCCCGACTCCAATTACCCAGAGTCGGTGCGTTATTACATAATATTGGCATGATACAAGGAATCAAGTCCTGAAGGACTGATCAGTTTAGTATTCTTGGAAACAATATACATACATAAGTTCAACATTACAACTTGAAAAGAAATAAAACACTAATTTATTCCATTATAAACATACAAGCCTCCTAGATATTCATGCAAGTCAATCATAACTAACTTTTTCATATACTAAGAAAATGAATCATAAGAAAGGGGTGAGCTCAAATTCTCATTAATATTATGTAATACAGCGGAAAATAATATAAACATTAGGCATGGTGAATAATTGAAAACACATGCCTTTAAAGATAATAAACATGAATACCTTATGGCAGGAATATGAGCTGAGTAAATAATTCCATAATAAAACATAGTCATGGGAATTCTACTAGTTGAATAACCACATGAACCATAAATATTATTTTCATAATGATGGAATGTACAATGCCGGACATTCTAAAACATTTTGTCAAGGCATTGGCCAAGATGTCTAAAAATGATTAAGGCCTCAGCCAAAACTATATATCAAATTGGGAAAGGCATGTTCCAATTCCATGTCTAATTGTCTCATTAGACCAATCGATTCATAGAGAAGCTATAGTGGGCTCCACCTGTCACTTACTAAGTCCAATACATTCCTCATATGAAAAGGTTGGAACATAACATAAACATTCATATTAAAAATAGAATAAGAAATGTTAATACATTAAATCTAAACCATGAATGGTACAAAAATAACACAACTACAGTCAAATATATCAAAAAACATTCAATATAATATGGAAGATTTGTATCATATTAAATCAACCTCAATCAAGAATAATATCTCGTAAAGGATGTTGACAAAGTTGAAAATGATCAGTAAAAATCTTTGCGATAAATATCCATTTTCCATTAAATCATTTAAAAGTCACATAATTTATAAAGAAATTCTTTTAAAAGATAGTGTTGTATAAAATTGTCTCATACAACTTTAAATTTTTTTAAAGTAATTAATATTTTAAAACATTCATGTCCATATAAATAAATCCTTAAAACCATTTTGAAAACCTGGACATTAATGAGAAAGGTTTAGAAGAATAAATATATAAAACATTTAAAATGATGTTTTAGTAAAAAAGTCCCTTAAAAATAATAACTTTAAAAACTATTTTATAAAACATGTATATGGATAATAAATATTTCCCAGTAGATACTTACGTAAAACCAATCTCGGATAATAAAGAGATTGTGAAATTAACCCTTACCTTGCAGTTTCCTTTGGTCGAGGGTACATTTAACCTCCTGTATAATGACCATAGTATGTTATTAAATTATTCCAGAACCATATTCATATTTATTATATCATAAATGATTCATTTATGTCTTTATACTACCCATTTAATAATTATTTCCATGTTAAATTAACATTTCGAGTAATAATCGCTTTCTTTATTATACGTTTTTTAACTTGTTATTCTTGATCGTATCATTTAGATCATGATTTACATAATTCCAGAATATAATACATGATTTATATATAATATATATTTAGAATATAAATATTTATAATATATATATATATGAAATGGAAAACATTATTTATGGAGATAGTAGGTCGTACGTACGCATAAACGTTGTTTCTGTTTTCATATCGTATTGAATGGAAGTAAGTGAATAAGATATATGTAAGTAAAAAAACACACACACACACACACATATATATATATATATTAATTAGAATTATTACGTCATATATTACATACTTATTAATAATATATATTTTTATAATCATTGTTTAATGGAGAATGTGGAAATGAATCTCATCGCGTCGTGGAGGCTGTAACCCGTACGTACGCATGAGAGACAATATGATTATATTGATGGTGAAATAATATGTAATGGATGATATATCAAATATAAAGAATCATTAACATGTTATACTTATTATTTACATCATTTATACTCCATATTATACCCATCCAATTAATGAAGTGTTTGAATAATGAACTACACCACGACGTGGAGACGGTAAGTCGTACATACGCACAAATCATGAATTTGTCATTTATAAGATGGATAAAATAATGAATATGGTTGTAACATATTTATAATAACATCACAGTATGTAGGAGGTATTGGATTTATTATTTTTTTATGGAAACAACAAAGAAAGAGGAAGTGGAAGAAGAAAAGAACTTGAAATAGGGTGGTGTAATTATTACCTCTTCTTTAGGTGTTTCCTTTTGAGTTGATCAAAAGGGATCCTTAGGTTGGATTTATGATCAAATTAAGGACTCTAGGTCTATTTGAGGGAAGTTGGGAGGATATTTGGGAAATTTTTGTCCAAGAGAAATGTCTCTGGAGGTAAGATTTTGAGAGAAGAGGAAGTACCCTTTTATAAGATATGTGAGGGTCACTTTAGGAAAACCTTGAAATATTATTTTATAATAAAATAATTTTCGATTTACAATGGGTAAAAAATGATTTATTTATATTATAAGGTTTATATGGGTCTAAAACCACTCAAAATATAGGTTTTATATAGGTTTAGGTCACCATATTAACCTTATCTTTTAGATTTAACTCTTAGTTAAATAGTTTAACTTTTACTGTGTCTTCTTGTATTTTTAAACTATATGATTAATAAACTTACTCTAATCTTCCAAAATAACATCAAGTGGCTAATTAATGAAAAATATAATATTATTTAATCACTTTTTCTGAACCTTAGATTTTTATGAATATTATATAATTTAATAAGATAATATTTTTTTTTTAAAAATAATTTATGTTAATTTTGACACTATTTAGTATTTGGTTTTTGTGAAAGTCATCACAACTTGAATACTTAAAAAAAGATATATTTAATAAATAATAATATTTCATAGTCACCTAGAAATTTTTTGGATATCAAAAAAACTTTGAAATTATATTTTTTTTTAATATTTATAATACCATTTATTTGATTCTTTCATTAATAAGGTAATTACTTCATCATCATTATGTCATACATAAATTTAATTATTTAAGGTCTCAAAATTATAAAAAAAATTCAATTATGTATGAAATCATTTTATCTTTATAATAAATATTTATAGTCGAAATGATAACTTATATAATACCTTGTAAAAACTGTTTTACTGAAAGATATATGTTTATGTCATTTTTGTCTTTACTTTAAATTAATTAATATAAAGTGTCATTATTAATCTCAAGTGGCTCCAACTGGTCCCAAAATCGACCCAAGGATTCCCATGGTTATACATGTATCAACCAATAGGAATAGGACACATGTTAGAGTAATTTAATGTTATTTTAATAATATTTATTTACCCTTATTTTCCAGATTTACTCTTTAACTATGGTAAACAAATTATTTACTGAAATAAATATTCATAATGTCTCAAAATAAAAGTTACATATTTGCAGAATTTGGACCTCATAATTCCAAATATGGAATCAATTTTTTAAAATTAAAAACAAATAAGTGGAAAAAATTAATTTAAAATTAATTCTCGTTGTCAAAACAAAAAAGTGTGTTTTTAAGAAATAATAACTATCAAAGATTAACACTTGTTTATATTAAGTTTAAATGTGAAATTACATAAAATGTATAAAATTATATTAAATGATAAAAATATAATCTAATGATACTTTAAAACCACTCAAATGTATAATTTAACACTATAAATTGTTTCGATTAAAAAATTTGTTTTTAATTAAAATTTAGTATTTTCACTAATCATCAAAATGTAAAAGTTATCAGAAAAGTACCAAAAAATTATCCAAAATAAATTTTTATGTCCTGATTCTAAATAATAATTTAATTTCCTTAAATTTAATATATAAAAAGTGTCAAATATTGGTTTTAAAAAAGGTTCTTCATTAAAAGGCGGTAAAATTGCATTTTTTTTAAAATATATCTTTTATCTGAAAAAATGAATTTGTTCTTATATTATATCTAAGAGACAAATAATATGTATTCTATAATTATATGGAGTATATAAAATTCAAAATTTAGTTAATAATATTCATAACCATTTTCTGAACAACTAGTTTGGTAAGTCAGGGTGCCCTCGAAGTTGGTGTTGCGTGTAGCGTAAGTTAATGAATTTATTTGAAGAGATAAAATAATATGAAATCTTGGGGTGTTACATATTTTCCTCTTGAAAATCTGTGTCATATGTCTACTTTCATCTGTAGATGACTCTGCTACATGACGTTCGGTGGTGGGTCTCGCTGCCGGTGACTGCTCATCAAGGAAACTCTCCATTAAGAGTGTTCGCTCTAACTCCACTGCGTGAATCCGGATGTTGACAGGAATCATTGAATCTCTAATATCCCATATGATCCCCTTATCAAAGGTCCAAGTCCTAAATAAAGGGTCTCACACCATATCAGTGGAGTAGCACAAGAGGTCGGTGAACCTCTTTGAATACTGAGCCACGGTCATGTTGCCCTACTGCAGGTGGAGAACCTCTTTTATACGCACAGAGTGTAGAGTCACTGGGACGAACTCTACCCTGAAAAGGCTCTTGAATTCTGCCCATATGAGAGTGACCTTTTCTTGAACCTTTAGAATCAAGCTCCACCATATTCCTGTAGTTTCTGAAAGAATACTGGTGGAAAGGATCACCATGATATCAGCTGGTGTCCCTACCAGTCGAAAAACTCTTACCAGGGCCTCCAGCCTGTCCTCAGCTGCCTGTGGATCCATCTCGCCCTGGAACCTCAGTGGCCTTTGGCACTCAAACTCATTCAATGTGCTCAAGTGGCATGCACCCTCTACTGCTAGGGCTGGTGGCATCAGTTTCCCAATAGGTAGTGGTACTTCCGGTACATCATCTGATGGTACAACTGTCGTAAAGGGGCCCCACACCGAAGCCTCGTTGCTCAGTGTGCTGTCATCAGGTACTCTACCTGGAACCCTGGATGTTTGTCTACATGGAGGAATACTAAAAAGAAACAGGTGTTTCATGGTCATTAAGTTATACCTAGTTAGCTAACACAAAGTGATCACAAAGAAAACTTTTCAAAAACACACACGCAATCAATGTTTTCATGCACTAAGTCAGAAATCAGAAGTCAGGGTCCTGGTGTATTGATACATTGGCCACTGCACCAACACTAGATTCCCCAAACTAAAAACCACACTCATCACACTTAACACTATTTCTGAATCAAAATATCGGAGTCCAAGCTCTCTGGTAGAACCGACTCCTCTGATACCAATTTGTCACGACCCGTCCCCCAAGACTCATGTCGTGACTACCCCAAGCCCGCCTTCCATAGGCTATGGTATGGAAACTAGGATCGGAAAAGAATATCCCTGAAACTGGGAAGGAATTGCCTTTTTAACCTATAAACCACATAGTCCAAGAACATAACAAGATACAAGCACAAGGTAAACTATATAGTAAAATGGTGTGTACAACAGGTAAAGGGGGTTGGAATACAATTCTAACTGTAAAGTACAAGTAAAACTAAAAATAGCTCTTACGATCACCTGCTAAGGATCCTACCTAAAGGGTAGGTACAACTCTCGAATAGTCATCTCTGCAGTACGCATCATTTAATGGTCTACCTCCGAGCAGCCTCCAGTCCTGGTACCCTCATCCTCAGTCAGCATTGTCCATCGTCTACATGATACACAACAAGGTGAGGGCATAGCCCATACCGGGGTGAGTATAACAATACTCAATATGGACCCCGAGATCCCCTAAGGTCTCTCAGAATCCACAAAGGGTCAACCATAGAGCAAAATTGTAATCACAAAGCACAAAACAGCAGTCAACCCTACTTAGGTATATTCCCATACATATACCTAAGTTATAAAGTATACCCATATCATTCATGAAGAAACACAAGGCCAAACACATTAGCCTAAAGCACAACTATTATACAAAGGAAATAATTCCACGAAGGTAACACCACTAAGGTAATCACCACAAAGGTAACACCACACAGAAGAATACCTCACAGGTATCACCACGAAGGTAGTACCACAAAGGTGATGCCACACAAGAAGATTACCACAAAGGTACCACCACACAGAAGTGTACCACAAAGTTAAGGACTCAGCTCACACTAGGTATAAATTAAGTATGGAAGTATATATGATTATCTGTATTTCTATATCATCTTACTCTGTTGAGAAGCTCTATTGTTGACCCACACAAGATCGATAATGACCCACACAGGATCTGAAGATGACCCACACAGGATTTGGAGGTGACCCACAGAAGATTGGTATGTGTTGACCCACATAGTATCCCTAAGATCTAACCCACACAAGATCCAAATATGACCCACACAGGATCTGAAGACTCCTCAAGTACACCCAACCACAGAGTTCCCGCACTAAGCATGATTGATTCCGAGAGGTTCTGCTCCTCAAGCCATCAGTCGATACTTAAACTACCACGAAGTCCCATGAAGAAGTATCCCAAAGGTCTACCTCTTCATAACGAACCCAACGTAACAAACGGCTCAATAATCGGACACCTGGTCTATAAGTTATTAGAATTTTAGTTCCGAGGGCCCGGTTGGATTTGGGTTCGATCCAACCCGGCCATACTCCAACTTTATCCAAAACTCAAATGGAGTATACCAAGAGGACCGTCTCAATCCAAGTATTCTAGCATAACTAATGGTTAGTCAAACGGATTCTTGGATCTCAAGATATGTCCAGAAAGGCGTATATGGGTCCAGATGGGCCCAGGTCAAGTCCGGCCCAGTCGGACCGACCCGGTCTGGGTGTAAGCTAGACGCGGCAGGCCCAGCCTGCTGAGCCACGAAGGGGGCAGCCCGGCATGGCCCGCTGGCATCCCACGGTGTAGCACGTGGCCAGGGTGGCCCCTTATGGTGGGGTCTGCTCTTTCCACCACCCAAGAGGGGAGGTGCTCCCCCCAGGCCACCTAAACAACCCTTTGGTCGTTCAGTTTTGGCCAACCTGGCGGTGCCATGTGGCACCGCCAGCTGGCACGTAGGACCCGCCGAAGGGGTCCTGCTCGATGAGACGCGGTCGGCCGGATTCCCAGCTGGTTCTCCTCCCATCGACGCGATGGTGCCCCTGTCCTCCCTGTGGTCGGCCGAGTGTTGGTCGCCCTCCTGTCTCCACCATGGCCAAGAAGCTGCAGTATCTAGCTCCAGCGGGGCGGACGCGCGCCGCCACTTCCCCGCGCGACCGGTCGGCATGTCGGTCACCACTCCTTTCCACCGCTGCCGACGGGTCATGAACTCCTCTTTCGGCAGCATAGACGCATTTCCGCCCTCCTTGCGGCCAGCTAATGTGCCAGCCACCACTTGTTCCCTACCAACACCAGTCGCTGACGCAATTGCTCAGGTCACCTTGAAAGCTCTAGTGGCATGTTCTTCAAACCAAAAGAACTGTTGCTGGTCTTAGGATGTTGTCATCATTCCAATACCAACGGGGTTGGATTCCATTCAACTTGAAGTCTCTCCAGCAAATATCACATCATTCAACGAATTAGCGGAGGGATCGGGCCGTGTTATCTTGGATCGCACCATCCATGTTAGATCAATAATAGGAATCTTATGAAGATTGAATCACAGTGTGAAATCATGATGAACAAACAAGAGCAACCAAATTCAAAACCCCTACCTTATTTTTTTGTTGGAGATGGCGTGAGGAGGGAGATGAAGACGATGAAGATGCCGATGTCTGTAGCTCCCACAATATTCTCCAAAGTCGGGTCCTCATTCTTGATTTGGAGGATGTTCTTCATTAGTGGATATTTCTACAAATCTCACCCAAGCCTCCCCTTACCAACAATTTACCCTAACCTTAAGAAAGGTGAGGATCCAACCTAATAAATTAATTTTATTAATTAATTAATTAAAGTTGCCTCATTAAATTGGGGAAAATCCAAGAGTTTCCCCACATTAAAGAGGAGTTTGGGTGGTCCCCACCACCAAGTTTCAAATGGGTGGTTTTAATAAAAATAAAATTCATTGTTTTATTTTTATTATTTTTATTCTAACTATGCCATGAAAATATGAAAAAATAACTTCCACCCTCAACCAACTGTGGTCGATGTGAAGGTCTCCTTAAGCTAATATCAGCACTGTGAGTTTATCAGTGTCCTTATATTTCAATTCCATGCACCGGTTAAAGTCAAAAAACACCGCTTTCACATTTACAGAACATACCAAAAAATGTTCATAAATTCATTCCTGGAACACTAGGCCTCGGAATCACACGTCGTCAATTTTTGCAGACTCGTAATTTTTCCATATAATTAAAAACATTACATGGGAAAATTCTTCTCTTTACAGATAATTAGTTTTTTTGTGTGTATAGGTGTTTAATTCAGTAAAACTATTTCAAAATTTGGATAATTGTTTCTACATATATTCAACTGAGGTCTAATCAAACTTTGGGAGACTTGTTGAGAAATTGAACATTTATATCTCTACAACCATAATTAACTGGGTTGTTTCAAATTGGGAATTTTATCATAATGTTTTTCAAAATAAATTTTAAGTAGGAACTCAATTCACCCCTCCCCCTCTTGAGTTTCCACCTCAACCAACAGTTATAATACATTCAACTCCAACTTCATTATCTTTCCTAGGAGGGAAATATTTACATGGATTATGTGTATTGATATGGTTTCCATTTCTTCTCCTACACACCATTTCTAAAAAAATGTCATGTGCAATATTAGATCATAACATTATGAAACATAATGTGTAATCTCAAAACTACGAAAACACTTAAACTTAAACTAAAAATTTATGTATAACTAATCTATAAATAAAAATCATGGCTACTTTAGGAATATTTCAAAATTCTATTATAGGGTTTCATTATCTAATCTATGTTTTCCTAACACTAGTTCTTAAGGTTGTTACTAAACGTTCTCTGATAAAAACTGTAAAGACCTTGACCCTAGTAGCCTATAGTCATGATTAATTTATTAAATTTCCATAAGATACAAGGAATAACATCTCAAAGGAATAAATAGTTTAGAAATCTTGGTAAACTAGATACATACTTGAAATTCACATTAAATTTTAAAACATAAAATCAAAAAAATCATTTTCTTTGAGAATTCCATTATTCCTCTTAGTGTAACCCTTCACATCAATCACAAAACACTTCCCTTTATCCTAAGGAAAAATAAAACATAAGAAAGGTGTGAGATAAAATGATCAGTAAGGGGAAGAGTATAGTGTATACTATGAATAAATAATGCATAAACAATATAAAATGGTAAATAACTGAGACACAGCCCATTTAATCAATAACTTGAGAAAAATATGGTAGTAATAAAATATGATCAATTAATTCCATACAAATAATCACATGAGAATGAAACTTAACCTTGGATATTCTACTAATATAATAATCACATAGAATATAAATAATTGAATTTATAATGATGGAATGCATAATTCAGTACATTAAAAACATATTATCAAGGTTTCATCTAAGACACCATACATAAATGGGTAAGACATCAGCCAATACCCAAACTTGTTTGTTTCATGACATATACCAATGCGTCAAGGGGGTATAGTGAGCCCCACACATCACTTACTAATTCCAATGCATTACTAATATGAAAGGTCTAAAATATAATCAACATAAAAATTCTTATTGAAAAAATAACATAGGAAATATTAATACATGCCCCAGACAATAAACTTAATCATAGATCATTTAGAGTAAAATGGTGAATTGAAATTAAATTGCTCATAATCAATTAAAATAAAAATAGAGAATCCAAATAAATATTAAGGATGATATAAATAAAACATAACCTTAGTGTAATATAATTATATTAAATGGTTTAAGGCATTGATGAATAGAAATACCATAAAAATATCTTAAAAACATTCTTTAAGAAAATATCCTTTTCATTACCATTTAAAACTAAAAGTTCACTAGAAATTTTGGAAAATGACTTTATTTGAAAATATGTTTTGAAACTTATAAAATAATATTCAAAACATTTCATTGGTCATGATGGATGGAATTTTTTTTATTTCATACATGTTAAAAAAATATTCCTTTCAAATTTTCGATAAAATCCAAACATACATTGTTTTGAAAATGACATAAAGATTCCTTTGAAAACATTTTGAAAAAAGTAAAAAAATGGTAAAAATTACTTTAAATAATCATTGGAGAATAGTACCAATATTTTTGAAAATATTTTTATAAAACATGGACATGGAATTGAAATATCCTCAAATGATACTTAAAAATAAACAATCCCAAATAATGATGAGATTGTGAAATAAACCCTTACCAATTGGATTTATTTTGAATCTTAAGCTCCATGAAAATTTGACTTCAAATGAAACTTTAAATTCCATTAATAAATATATATTAAATATATAATATATCTAATAGGTATTATATAAATCACACAAAATAAATAAGTGATGAATATGGAATATGTCTCACATAAGTAAAAGTGAGATGACAAACCTTTACTGCTTTGTAATCAGTTGAATTGTACGCCCCATGAAAGAATAATATTTAAAAAAACTCTCAATACCATGATAATAAATAAATTCTTGATATAATATTCCAAATGGTGCTATATACACCTCAAAATATATTATAGGTACATAACATCAAAATATGCCCCAACGAAATAAAATTAAGCCGAACTCCCTTACAAAGAGAATATAATTGAAGTAAGAATTAATCAAATGAATCAATTATTTTTATCCAATATAAATCCACATAAAAATTTTAAATACAACATAAGATAATAAAAATTTATTCCACGCATAATCTTATCATGACATAATCAATGAAGTGGAAGTTTAACCTAATGAATATAAATTGAGTTAAGAGATCCCTTACATTATTTCTAAAAATGTTAGGTACTTGCACTTAATATCCTATATAAACAAATTATATTAATTAATTACTTAATTAAAATCCTTTTACTTATATATTTTATTTATTATAATTTTATTAAGTTCATTTATGGCTATTTCTATGAGTTATAAAGCTCAATTTTTTTCGAGAGTGTTTGTTTCATGGTTTCATGATCAATTTAATTATGTATAATTTTGGATGTTCTTTAAAAATGGGAATAATACTATAGAAGTGTAATGATATGGTATTAATGAACTTATATTATTATAAATTTTCCAATATAACATTCTATTTTTATACATGTGGATGATTTGTTTAATAAAAACATTAATGATAAATGGTTATATTATTTTGGTAGTTTTTTTTACCATCATGAAATGGTTTTATTTTATTTATTATGAATATTATTTAGTTACATAACATGAAATAAGTTATAATATACCTATTATAATATTATTTAACCATAAAAATAGTTTTATAACCAACCTTGAAGGCGGTAATGGAAAATGAAAACTCATTATCCATAGAGATGGTCAACTTCCATAATTTGGATAATGATTTTATTTCATTTAATGGGAGGATATGATAAAAGGGTTGGATAGAAGATATTTCATTATAAACATAACATTTCAATATATAAATTATACTATATTTATTATGGTTTTATTGAAGAATGGGGTAATGAGAAGGTAGAAGAAGAAAATAAATTAAGAGAGATGTTTTAAGAAAGTTACCTCTTAAAATTCACCTCCTGGAAAGACCCCTTAAGGAACATTGAATTAGTATTTTGGTGAGACCAGAATCACTTAGATTTGGGGAGAGTGTATCATGAACTAGGATAGGTTTCCACCCAACTCGGCCTGAAGTGTGTTCCCAATCCCCATAGGCTGGAAACTAGTGTCGAGCATTAATGTAATCAAAATGGGAATGGTTTTTTCCCCAAAAACTAGGTTTAAATAATCAAAAAGAGCAAACAACACAACCAAAAATAACTAAAAATCAATAAATAAACAAAAAAATACAAATAAAATAGATTTTGAACATAGCAAAAATTTAATACGAAAATAAAACAAAACCATGCTATCACGATCTCTACTTGACCTCTTAGTCACCACCAACCACAAGACCAACATGATCCAAAGGAAAACTGAACAAGAAACCTAAACCAACAAAACAGCTTGGGTCTACTAATTCTGAGTGGAACAAGTAGGGTGTGAGAATAAAACATCTTGGTGGGTAATCCCCACGAATTCCATACATTTTATATCTGAAAAAAATACACAAACAATATTTTGAAATACATTTACAAAAATGGGTTTTAATCATTTAGAACAACTACGCACAACTTTCCACAAGTTCCCTTTTTAAAAAAATATGCACATCTTTCCTTTTAAAAATGGTTTCATATTCCAAAACCCAGTTCAAAACACAAAACAAAAATAACAAATACATACCAGATGATAAAAATTGTTATGCTAAAAGTAAGAGAAATAGATCCAGTAATCATAGACTATCATGGATAATATCTTCATATAATATAATAAAATAGAATATAAAGATAGTAAATCATGGAAATTTCCTAAACATATCTAGAATTAATCCTATAGATACTTAGTTTAGACTCACTTACTAATGTATGGGCTATCTCCACAATAAATAACCAATTATTCGCTCTAAACTAGCCAATCTAGTGGCACATCCCACCTGGCCTCATTTAATCCGGGGGGTACCAACCCATCGAATCAAGGTTGAAAATAAACTATCACTCGATCCTCTAGATGATTCCCAATAATCCCGTGATATTAATAAATTCTGAATGGTGAGATCCTCACATGCTTGTCTCAAACTAAAACCCACAGCCACCATGTTTTCCTAGATCAAACACTAAAACCACTGATGCGATGAGCCTAACCTTAGAGGATCCACCATAAAGGTTCCTATCTCACCTAAAACCATTCCCAAGTTCCAACTGGGCCTTCACATCACATAAATTTTAAATCATCATCCAAGACTATTATAAAATAATAACCAGGCCTTTGCTTCACATCACACCAAAACCAACTTTTCTAAGACATCACAAAGTACCAACCATGCCTTTAACATTTCAAATCCCAATCCACTTACAAACCATTACCCAAAACCAAGATAAAACACACCACAAACATATAAAGTCCCAAATGGGCCTTTATAACCTTTAAAAAACAACCAAATTCCAAAGTACCAAATGGCCATAATTTCAAACACCATTTTTAAACTACATTGAAATTAAATTAAAGAACCAAGTCACCATTTATAATTCAAGTAAATCTTTTAAAAAAATAGTATCTTGAAAGAATAATTTTAGATAAGGATAATGAAAATGGGAAATAAAGAGGGAAGTGAGGATAAGCCTTTGAAAAATCAAGGTTCAAGGAAAACATCATTCTCAAGGGACATTTTCATTTTTTTCATCCATATGTGCACCCCATGAACATATGAATGTTCCAAAATTCAGTTAAACTCTTAAATTATCCTTGAAACACCTAAAACCCATTTTTAAAGAAACACCACTTGCTTTACCACTAAGCACAACAAGCCACACACAAGCATCAAACCATAAAAGTTACCAAAATCCACCCACAACCCCAAATTAACAACTAAATCATGTTAACAAATATTAAGAAAGGGTAAAAACCATCCAAAACACCCAAATTCAACTTTAAAGGCCAATTATTATTTTATCAAACATCTTGTGTGCATTTATATATAATCATAATTAAATAATCCCTCTGAAAAAAATTTCCACCAATTTTTTCCAACATGAAAACACCATAATAATCCAAAAAATCACATCACAATAATATGAAACACATTTATAAATTATTTTGAAAAAACATAAGAATAAGTTTAAATGTTCCAGAATGGAAATGGATGGAAGCACCTACCTCAACAACTTTTGAATGTAATGAAACTTCGAGATAAGGCAGAATACACCCCAAGAGACAATTCGTACACCCTAACATCAAAGATATCTATCCAAACATCAAACCTAGATCTTAGGGTTCATCCAAGAGAAAAACCACCAAGAAAATACCATTTAACTAAGAGGTAAGAAGATGGAGAAGAGAAAAATGAACAAAAATCATGAAGAACTAACCTTAGAACATTTAATATTCATCCATGGAAGAAGGAGGTCCAAAGGAGGGAAGCTTGGGATCTCCAATTGTGTAACTAGGTTGAACGCGGGAGAAAAATCCTGAATTGGGGTTAAAACCTGAGAGGGGAAAGATTGGAATTTCACACTTTTAATGAAATGGGAAACTCGCATGGTTAGGATCCATAGTTTTACAAATTCTATGCCAACTGTGCACACCCTACTAGAGAAGAGGGTAACCCCACATGGTTTACCCACATGGTTTATAAAACCATGAACCAACTGTGAAAAATGGTTCTACCAAATTTTAGAGCCTCCCCACATGCTTTCTGCATAGTTTCTCAAAACTGTGCTCTATACCCCATACACCAACCCTCAAGCCACACAATTTCTTCTAGACCTTGCATGGTTTAGGAAAAGACATTCTCAAACCATGAAAGTCAAACTGTTCAAGAATAAAATGAACAAAAAACACCTTCTGCCTTAAAATGTCATATGTGTACCCCTTAAACCATGTAATCAAACTGTGCACAAGCCAAAAATCCACCCAAAAACTCCAAAACATAAAAATTTAGACCAGGAACTCAACCCAAACCTAAAACAAAAGATCCAATGATAAGAAAATAAAAAAATAAAAAAAAAATTCAAGGTTGGTGTGTGACAATTATCCCCACCACAAACACTTTTTGACCCCATAAAGTCACCTAGACGAATAATAAATAAAACTCGTTCCCAAACTTGAATAGAGCCTAACAACACCAAAAAAATTGTGGTGACCTTTCACTCCACAAGTCAGACCCAACCAACTCTAATAGAAACTTCAATGACAGTAATTTTGGGGAAAAGAAGAGGGTTCTCCCCACCATAAGAACCTAACTAGTTCATCCAACATTGAAACTACCATCATGATAACACCGACATAGAAACTTCCAACCTAAACCAAAAACCTTCAAAACAAGGGGATGACCCTCAGAAAGAATCAAACTGATTAGATAACTGAACCAAAATTCATCATTTATATAAGATTCGTGCATCTCTTAAATGAACACAACATAAAACCAATATTAATCCACAAAAAGTATAAGAACACTCAAGAGAGAACAACTATTCAAAAACTCACATCCAAAAGATACAACTACTATAATTCAAAGAGAATAAGGCCACCAAAAAAATATGGAACTTACAATAGTAGTAAAAACTATAGTATAGAAACTTCATCCATATCTACTCCAATACTAGAGACAAAAATTGGTCCAAGGTTCCCCACATGCTCGATGATTCCTAGCTATGTGAAAGGCTTCACTCCGAGGCCTGTGGCTATATACCTAATGTCTTGAAGTATCTTATACCCCATGGTAAGGAGAAAATATCCTATAATCAATCATTATAACCCAACAACACTTCTTTAAAAACTTCTCTAGATGACCTAAGTGGCCACAATGATGACACACCTTTAAAGGATTGTGACAAGATGGCTTTAAATACCCAAAATGGTCACATTGAAAGTACGTAATTGAATGGTTTTATGAGAGAGAATCAAAAACCAGTGAAAGAGTCTTATCAGAAACGATTTACTCTAGTACACACCTCTCTCAATATACAAAACCTTTATGATCACTGATAAATACTGGTTCATCAACTGCCACTGACTGCACCTTGGGATCAACTCAGGTAAGAACGCCTCATCCACCAACTTCTAAAAACATAATTCACCAAATGGGAGGAATCCCTCATAAATTTATAGTTGAAGACACCAAATTAAGAGAGGATATTTCAGATGATCCTATGAAACTATATCTAGAGAGAAAGAAACCAACTCCTTAATATTCTCAACATAGGCCTTCACTGTCCACTGGCCTTGCTGAACACCCAATAGCTTCGCCACTTTATTCACCTTCACCATATCTAGCATGAAACATTGGATGAAATTGGTCTTAAATGCATCTGAATACATCCCTTATTGCAATGGTCTCAGGATGATCACCTTCAACCAATCCAAATTTGGACCCTCAAACAAACGTAGAATAGTAGGGACTCTAACAATTTCAGGAGTTCCAAATGATCTAAAGACACTCTCAACTTACTCAAACAATTATGCTTCCTAAAACTGACCTTCATCACCATGGAAAGAGGAAAAAACCGAGATGAACCAAAAATTGGATGGGACCCACTAAAATTTTTGGGGATCTTTCTAGGTGTTATATTCTGAAAAGCATCAAAACACAAAACCAAAATCTACATCCAATCAAAACACACAAAAAAGACCATTTGAGGACAAATAAACCATCTCATAATCCAAATATCACAAACAAAACCAGAATCCTATTTTCAAAAACCCCATTTCAATAAAATTACAAAACCTCCTTATTCTAAATCCGCTATCCAAATACCAAAACCCATTTTCCAATCTATATAAATCATCATATTATGCATTTATAAAAAAACCCATGCCCAAAATCATTTTTCCTTTTGAAAATTATTTTTCCAAAAACCATTTACCTTTTGAAAGACCATTTTTTCAAAAATAATTTTTCCCCTCAAAATAAAACCACACCATCCAAAATCAATACAAATAAAAACTCACACTAAACTCCCAAGATTAGGAACTAGTGGCCATGCTTAACCCAATGACATAGTTAGTGGTTCATACCCTGAGAAAGAATAAACCTCTAAGAGGACCTTGAACCCTACATTCAAACCTCCACATGGTTCACTACTCCATGTGATATCACAACATGACATTGGCTCTCCTCAATTGTAATTCTTCATCCATACCCTAAAAACAAAAAAAAAGACTCAAATCCTGAACTACCCCTAGTAACTCGAGGATCAGAACGAGAAAGGGTTCATGATGTCCTTTCTATACCCACCTATAGAATCCCAACAGTACTAATCTATGATATACCTAAAACCAAAAATAATAAGTGCCTTCTCTGATACCATTTTTTCATGAACATGGTTGGGGTTCCTATCATGACCCATCCCCTCGGGCCCATGTTGTGACTACCCCAAGCCCGCCTTCCATAGGTCAGGGACTGGAGACTAGCACTGAAAGGTGTATTCCCTAAAATCGGGAAGGCATTGCCTTTATAACCTGTAAACACACACAACCAAGCACACAATAAGATACGAACACAGGTAAACTGTATAGTAAATTGGGTGTGTATAATAAGAAAAAAAACAGGGGGTAGAATACAAGTCCAACTAGAAAGTACAAGAAAACTGAAAAGTACAAGTAAACTAAAACATATCCTATGAACTCCCACCAAGGATCCTATCTGAAGGGTAGGTATAGCTCTCTAGTGGTCGTCTTTGTGGTATGCCTCATCTAATGTTCATTTTTGAGCTACCACCAGTCCCGGTTTCCTCGTCCTTAGTCAGCACTGTCCATCGTCTGCACCAGACACAACAAGGGGCGGGCATAGCCCGTGTAGGGGTGAGTATAAAGATACTCAGTAGGGACCCTGAGACCCTCTAAGGTCTCACAAAATCCACAAAGGATAAACCAAGAAGCATAAAACCAACTAAAAACTCTACATAGGTATATTCAAAAACATATACCTAAGTTATCAAGTATACTCATCTCATTCATGAGGAAACACAAGGCCCAAATCATTATCCCAAAGATCATCTGTTCCACAAAGTAAAGGATACCATGAAGGTAACACCACAAAGGTAAGAACCAAAAAGGTAACGCCACATAGAAGAATACCACAAAGGTATCACCACGAAGGTAAGTACCACAAAGGTATGTCACATAGAAGAATACCACAAAGGTATCACCGCGAAGGTAATTACCACAAAGGTACGCCACACAGAATTTTACCACAAAGGGAAAGACTTAGCTCACACAGATATAACATAGGTATGGTAGTAAAGATGATTATATGTAACTACTGAATCATCTTACCCTGTTAAGAGGCAGACCCACATAGGATCCTAAATCATCAGACACACGTAGGATCCTAAATCATCAGACCCACATAGGATCCTAATACAGCAAACCCACATAGGATCCTAGAGTATTCCCACATGGATTCCTAGAGTAGATCCAAGTAAGACTCTCAATCATAGACTCACGTAGGATCCCAAAGTACAGACCCACATAGGATCCCTTTCTCATGTTACAGCCAGCTACAGGGTTCCCACACTAAACTCTCTTGATTGCGGGAGGTTCTGCTCCTCAATCCACAGGTCAATACTCTAAGTGCCATGAAGTCCCATGAAGAATTATCCCAAAGTAACTCCACGTAAAAGGGGTATCAATGCAACAGACGGTGCGTCAATCGGACGCTCGGTCTGTAAGTTATTGGTCTTTTAGTCCCGAGGGCCCGGTTGGATTTGTGTTCTATCCAACCCAGTCATACCCCAAATTTATCAAAAACTCAAGTGGGGTATACCAAAAGTACCGTATCGATCCAATATTTATAGGACCACAGATGGTTCATCAAATAGACACTCGTAGCTCAATTTATGGTCAAAAGTAGAAAAAGGGGTCAAAGTTGGTCTGGGTCTGGACCAACCTGGTCAGACTGACCCATCCTGACCCGGGTCCGGACCTGGGTCCAACCTGGTCCGATGGGTCTGGCCCGGCCTACTGGGTCTAGCCTGGCCCACCGGTGCGGCTTGCTCGGCTCGTGGCTGGCCGGACGGCCAGCCCTCCTCCGTGTAGCGCGGTCATGCGTCGCGCCATCACCGGCAGCCGGTAGTGAGTCAGCCGCCCTCGCTTCACCGCCGCAACACAATGTCACGGCTCCAGCACGCCCAGTGGCGCGGATGCGTGCCTCCACCTTCCGTCCACATAGTCGGTCATGCACCGGCCACCGCCCCTACTCCACTACAGCTGATGGGCTACGACCCTTCTCCAGCGGCGCAGTTACGTCGCTGTTGTCTTCACGGCTGGCTAGAGTACCGGCTGCCGCTCCCAAGTCGCTCTGGTGCCAGTCACTGGCACGAGTCATTGGAGACATTCCTTGGGTCACGGGGCATGCCCTGGTGGCCCATTATTCATTCTGAAGACTTTCTTACTTTTCTCGGGACGTCGACATCGTTTCAAGACCATCAAAATTCACAAAGGTTGTAGAGAGGTCGGTTCGTGATAATTTGTCCCGAACCCTCCGCATTAGAATGGTAGAAAGAAGCTTTTTTATTCTTCAATCATAAAGAACGTCAAGAATAGGTAAGGTTTTATTCAAAACAATAATCCCTACCTCAATTTCTAATTGGAAGATGTCGTGAGGAAGAAGACGAAGTCGTTAAGGATTGTGACATCGGCGTTCGTCGCTCCCACAAGATGCTTCTGATCCCGGCTTAGGCGGCATCCTCGTTCTTCAATTCTAGAGGTCATTCTTCATTAAATAATGTTCTCCCAAATCTCTCCTCTCCCTTTCCCCAAACTTTTTCCATGCGAGAGATGTGGTGCCAATTTAAAAATCTTAGGGATTAATTTAATTAAAGTTTTAGATTAATTAAATTAGGTTGGCACAATCAATTAAGAGAAACCCAAGTGTCACCTCCCTCATTAAAGAGGGAGTTCAATGGTATGGTGGTCCCCATAATTAATTTTAAATTTGTAGGTTTTAAGCTCAGGTGGTCCCCACAACTTCACATTCAAATGGGAGGTTTTAAAAAAACTAAAATAAAATTTGTTCTTTATTTTATTTTCATTTCCACAAAAAACACAAAAACTAACTTTCACCCTTGTCCTACTACGGTTGAGGTGAAAGTCTCCTTAAGTGAATATTGGTGCTTCGAGTTCAACAGTGCCCTCAGATTTCAATTCTGAGCACTGGTTCAAAAGTTACAAAAACCCACTCGCACATTTACTGAACGTACTCAAAAAAAAGTTCATAAATTCATTCCGAACACACCGAACCTCAGAATCATGTGTCGTTAATTTTTGTGGACTTGTAAAATTACATATAGTTAAAAAAATTACATGGAAAAATCTAGGTCTTTACATTCTCCCCACCTCAAATCTTTGCGTCCCCAAAATCCACATCGCAGAAACTAGGAAAACAAGTGGGGGTATTGATCACGAATCTGAGCCTCCCACTCCCATGTGCTCTCATAGAAGTTCTTGTGCTACGAACGTACATGCACCAAAGGTATATATTTATCACAAAGGAATCTCTCCTGTCGATCCTCAATCTCCACTGGAACCTCCGTAAACGTCGCCCCATCGTCAATGTCCAGCTCACCCCAGTCAATGATGTGTGAAGGGTCATGCACGTATCTCCTCAGCTAGGATACGTGAAAAACGCCATGCACCCAGTGCAGTTAAGGTGGAATATCTAAGTGGTAATCCACCTCACCAACTCTGTTAAGGACCTAAAAGGGTCTGATGAACCTCGTATATAACTTTCCACCCCAACCAAGTCTCCACAAACCTTGTTGGGGTGAGACCCGTAGAAAGACATGGTCACCATCCCTGAACTATAGACATCTCTGTCTCATGTTGGCATAAGACTTCTTCCTGCTCTGTGCAGTCTTCATTCGCTCTTGGATGATCTACACCTTCTATGTGGTAGCCCATACCATATATGTTCTCATGAGTGTTGACTCCCCTGGGTCAGTCCAGCATAAAGGTGATCTACAAGGTCTATCACACAAAGTCTCGAAAGGTGTCATCCCAATGGTGGACTGATAGCTATTGTTGTAAGATAACTCCACCAAGGGAAATTGATCCTACCGGTTGTAACTAAAGTTGAGGACGCAAGAACGCAACATGTCCTCGAGGTTCTTAATGGTCCGCTCAGTCTGGCCATCTGTCTGAGGATGGAAGGCAGGGCCCAAATGTATTTGTGTCCCGAAAGCCTCCTGCAACCCCTTCCATAGCTGGGAAGTGAAACATGAATCATGATCAGAGAAAATCTTCGAGGGTACTCCATGCAGCCGCACAATCTCCTACACATAGAGGCATCTCATGATCTCTATTGAACCCTGTTCTCTGATCGGTAGGAATTGGGCTGACTTGGTGGGTCGGTTGATGATCACCCAGATAGAATCATGACCCCTAGATTTATGTGGAAGTCCTATTACGAAGTGTATGTGTATTCCATCCCACTTACACTCTGGGACCTCTAAAGGATAAACTAATCCTGCTGGTGCCTGATGCTCCTCCCTCACTTTTTGACAAGTGAGGCACTGAGAGATAAGCTCTGCTACTGCTTTCTTCATTCCCAATCACCAGTGCTGTCATCAGAGGTCCTGGTACATCTTCCCCACTCCTGGATGTACCACTAGAGGGGATGTGTAGAACATCCTAAATACTTCCTCCCGAAGCGACATTGGTACCATAGTACATCCTCTTAAGAGGATGACCTGCTCCCCATCTTCAGAAAATCTATCAGGTGCTTGTCCTATGGATATCTAAGCACGTCGAGTCTCGCAGTCAGTGTCCCCATGTTGCGCCTCCCTGACTCGCTAAAGGAGTGGGGGAGTGAATATAAGAGACTGAAGAAAAGCTTCTCCATATCGATCCACAAAGGATATCTGCAAAGCGACCAGCTGCTCTGTCACCTCACCTAGAAGCTATATACCAAATCTTATGCTGAGTGCATCTGCTACAACATTTACCTTCCCAGGAGTATATACTATCTCGAAGTCATAGTCTTGGAGGAACTCAATACAACACTGTTGTCTCAGGTTCAGATCCTTTTGAGAGAAGATATACCTAAGACTCTTGTGATCATAGTAGACTGTAAAACATTCTCCCATCAAGTAATGTTGCCAAATCATCAAATAAAAGACCACTGCTGATAACTCCAAGTTATGGGTAGCGTAGTTCTACTCATTTTGTCCCAATTTTCGAGAACCACACATGATCACGACTCACTCCTACATCAAAACACATTCAATTCTGGTCCCTGATTCATCTCAATAGACTATATTCCCAACGCCCTACTCCAGAGGCCTCAATATGGGGGTACTAGTCAGCCTCTGCCTCAGCTCCTGAAAACTCCACTGGCATCTCTCCAACTACACGAATGGTTTCCCCTTCTTCTTCAACACTGATAATGGTGTAGAAACTCTGGAGAAATATTGAACAAACCTTTGGTAGTATCCGCCCAATCCCAGGAAACTTAGTACCTCTGTCACACTCCTAGGTGGCTCCCAAGAAAGTACTGCCTCAATATTCACGGGATCCACCACAACTCCAGCCTCCAAGATGACATGTCCCGGAAAGTGAACCTATCGAATCCAGAACTGGCACTTCGAGAGCTTTCCATAATTCTGGTGCTCTCGAAGTGTGTGCAGAACTATCTTCAAATGATAGGCATGATCCTCCTCGGTAGCTGAGTAGATCAGTATGTCATCGATGAAGTCTAATACAAAGTGATCAAGGTATGGCTGAAAGATCATGTTCATGAGTCCCATGAACATTGTTGGTGCATTGGTCATGCCAAAATGCATGACCAAAAACTCATAATGGTTGTATCGACATCTGAAATCTATCTTGTTCACATCCTCATTTTGTACTCTGAGCTGGTGATATCCTGATCTGAGGTATATCTTCAAGAATCATCGTGCTCCCTTTAGCTCATCAAAGAGGCCATCAATCATCAGGAGTGCGTACTTATTCTTCACGATCACCTGGTTCAAGCACCGATAGTCAACACAAAGTCTAAAGCTCCCATCTGCCTTCTTGGCAAACAAAATCGGAGTTTCCCAAGGAGAAACACTGGGCCGAATTAAGCCCTTCCCCTGCAAAGTCCTCTAGTTATACCTGCAGCTCACAAAGCTCCTCGGAATCCATTTGATATGCTGGTGTAGATATCAGTGTCATCTCGGGGTACAAGTCAATGTAAAATTACACCTCTCTGTAAGGAGGTAGACCCAGAACATCATTATAAAAGTCATTCGTGTATTGGTCCACCACTACAGGATAGCTCAGAATCTCCACATAAACCACTCTAAGGGTAAGGGTACACAACTGATGAGTGATCGGTTGTACTTTCATTCGGATAAGTCTATCATGTGCTGAAAAGGATCCCTTCACGCTGGTGAAAGTAAACTTATACCCATCTATATGGAAACACTGAACTTTGCACCTAATACAGCCAATCTGAGCATGGACTGTAGATAACTAGTCTACACCCAAGATGATGTCGTAAGGCCTCGACGCCGCTACTAGGAGATCCCAGCTGAAGCTCTCGCCTCCTAGAGTAAGCTCACATTGCCATCACCAGTGTGTAATCATCGAATCCTCTCCCGTAAAAGTCTCTAGCTATAAGTATCGAGCCAATGGATCCACCAGAATCTTCAAGATCCGAATGAGGGTAGTGGAAATAAAATAATGACTGGAACCTGTGTCTATAAGTACTACAACTAAGGTGGAGTAGATGAAGATCGTACCTCATATAATATCTGGAGTTCCATGGTCATAGGCTTAAGTTGCTTGAAGCTGAGCTTTCCCATATCCACCTACTCTCTGTGGTTGGGGTGGACCACCTAGTGGTGGTGGTGGTAACACCTCAAATCATCGCCCACTTCCAGTTGCACGGCTAGCTCCTCTGCCACGTCTGCCTACTCCATGCGGAGCACCTTGGTCGAACATCTATCTCTGCCTGGGCATTCCTTTGACCATCTGCTAATCATCCGTGTGGAGGGTCGGTTGGTCACGATCCCTGTGACCCTGCCCGCCACATGCGTAACACTGCATGCTCCTCGCATGATTGGCTTTGTCTCTGGTTCCCTGTACAACTGACCCAGAATCCTGCGGTCGTCCTCCCGTAGGTCCAGTCCTCTTGGACCTCTATGACATTGGTCTACTTCCAGCTATAGAATACTCCACTACATGATGACCAGTGGTGGGTCTCATTGCTGGTGACTGCTCAGTAAGAAAAAATCTCCACTAAGGGGGCTCGCTCTAACACCCCCACCTATGTTGGGATGCTGAGAGAAATCAATGAAGCTCTGATCTCCTGCCTAATTACCTTATCGAAGGTATGATCCCTGAATAATGGGTCTCGTACCATATCATTGGAGTATCATGAGAGATCGGTGAACATCACTGAGTACTAAGCCACAATCATGCTGCCCTGCTGTAGATGAAGAAGCTCTTGTATGCGCACTGCGCGAAGGGTTTCTAGGACAAACTCTGACCAAAATTGGATCTCAAAGTCTTCTCAGAGAAGTGTCACCTCATCGTGAACCTAGAGCATCAAGCTTCACTATCTTCCTGCTACATCATGTAGAATACTAGTGGAAATAATCACCATGAGATCAGCTGGTATCCCTACCGGTCTGAAGACTCTCACCACAACCTCCATTCAATCCTCAGCCGCCTATGGGTTCATCTCACCCCTAAACCTTGGTGTCCTCTAGAATTGGAACTCTTAAAACGCACTCAAGTGGTGTGCAACCTTTACTATTGGGGCTATTGGAATCGTTGGACCAACGGGTAATGGTACCACTGGTGCCTCTACTGATATAGGGCCCTGCACTATGGCATCGTCACTCGGTAGCCTATCATCATGTACTATAATCAGAACCCTAGCTAGCTATCTGCGTGGAGGCATCCTAGAGATAAATAGGTGCGCCATAGTCAATAAGTTATACCTGGTGAGGTGAATCAAAAAGATCACAAAGAAAACTTTTCTAAACACACATGCAATCAGTGTTTTCGTGCACTGAGTTAGAAATCAGAAGTCAAGGTCCTAGTGTATGGATACATCGGTCGTCGCACCAACACTGGATTCCCTAAACTGATAACCACACTCAATACAATTAAAAATATTTCAATTGAAAATATTATAGTCTAATGTTCTACAATAGAACTGACTCCTTTGATACTAATTTGTCATGACCCATCCCCTGGGGCCCATGTTGTGACTACCACAAGCCCGCCTTCCATAAGCCAGGGGCTGGCGACTAGCACTGAAAGGGTATTTCCTAAAATTGTTAAGGCATTTCCTTTATAACCTTTAAACACACACAACTAAGAACACATCAAGATACGAACACAAGTAAACTGTATAGTAAACATGTTGTGTACAGTAAAAAAAAGGGCCCGAATACAAGCCCAATTGGAAAGTACAAGAAAATGGAAATCTAAAAGTAAACTGAAATAGCTCCTATGAACTCCCAACAAGAATCCTACCTAAAGGGTAGGTATAGCTCTCGAGTGGCCGTCTATGTGGTACGCCTTGTCTAATATCTACCTCCGAGCTACCTCCAATCCTAGTACCCTCATCCTTAGTCAGCACTATCTGTCGTCTGCACCAGACACAACAAGGTGCGGGCATAGCCCGTGCAGGGGTGAGTATAACGTTACTCAGTAGGAACCCTGAGACCGTCAAAGGTCTTACAAAATCCAAAAAGGATAAACCACGAAGCATGAAAAAAACTAACAACTCTACTTAGGTATATGCCCATACATATACCTAAGTTATCAAGTATACTCATCTCATTCATGAGGAAACACAAGGCCCAACTCATTAGCCCAAAGCTCATCTATTCCATGAAGGAAAGGATACCACAAAAGTAACACCACAAAATTAAGAACCAAAAAGGTAACACCACACAAAATAATAACACAAAGTTATCACCATGAAGGTAAGTACCACAAAGGTACGTCACACAGAAGAATTCCACAAAGGTATCACCACAAAGGTAAGTACCACAAAGGTACGCCACATAGAAGATTACCACAAAGGTAAAGACTCAACTCACCCAAATATAACTTAGGTATGGTAGTAAAGAAGATTAGATGTAATAACTGAATCATCTTACTCTGTTAAGAGGCATACCCACATAGGATCCAAAATCATCAGACCCATGTATGATCCTAAATCATCAGACCCACATAGGATCCTAATACAGTAGAACCACGTAGGATCCTAGAGTATTTACAAGTGGATTCCTAGAGTGGATCCAGGTGAGACTCTCGAACACAGACCTATGTGGCATTCCAAATTACAAACCCACATAGGATTCCTTTCTCATGTTACATCTAGCTACAAGGTTCATGCACTAAGCTTGTTTGATTCTGAGAGGGTCTGCTCCTGAATCCATATCTCAATACTCCAATTGTCATGAAGTCCCACAAAGAAGTATCCTAAAGGACCACCATGTAAAAGGGGTATCAATGCAACAGATGGTGCATCAATTGGATGCTCGTTCTGTAAGTTATTAGCCTTTTATTCCGGAGGGCCCGGTCGGATTCATGTTCAATCCACCCCGACCATAACCCAACTATATCCAAAACTCAAGTGGTTTATAACAAAAGGATCATCTCGATCCAAGGTTTCTGGAACTGCATACAATTCATCAAATGGAAATTCGAAGCTCAAGTTATGGACGAAATAGTGAAAAGGGGTCGAAGTTCGTCCGGGTCTGGTCCGACCCGGTCGGACCGACCCAACCCAATCCAGGTCTAGCCCTAGGTCCCATCTGGTCTGCTGGGTCCATCCCGACCCACAGTGGGTGGCTAACTCAACTCACGGCTGGCTGGACGGCCAGCCCTCCTCTGCGCGGGGCGATCTTGCGCCGCGCCCTCACCGGCGGCCGGCAGTGAGCCGGCCGCCCTCGCTTCGTCGAGGCAGCACAAGGCCACAGCTCCTACATTCCTAGTGGTGTGGAAACATTCCTCTGACTCCCATTTTCATGGACAACCGTGTGCTGACCACAACCCCTTCTCTGCCTCGGACGACGGGCCGAGGCCCTTCTCCGGCAGCGCGGTTGCGACGCCACCGTCTTTGCAACCGGTCGGAGTGTCGCCTGCCACTCCCGAGTCCCTCCAGTGTCAGTCACTAGCACGGGTTTCTGGCATTGTTCTTAGGGTCACCAGGCGCGCCCCAATGGCCCGTTCTTCATTCCAAATACTTTCTCACTTGTCTCAAGACATCGTCATTGTTTCAAGACCATCAAAATTCACAAAGGCTGTGGAGAGGTCGGGTCATGTTCGTTTGGCCAGAACCATCCACGTTAGAATGTTAGAATGTGGCTTGTTTATTCTTGAATCATGAAGAATGCCAAAAACAGGTAAGGTTGTATTCAAAACAACAATCCCTACATCGATTTCTTGTTGGATGATGTCGCGAGGAAGAAAACGAAGTTGTTGGGGGTGGTAATGTCAGCGTTCGTCGCTCCTGCAAGATGCTTCCGATCTGGGCTCAAGCACCTACCTTATTCTTCAATTCCATAGGTCATTATTCATTAAATAATTCTCTCCCAAAGCTCTCCTATCCCTTTCCCCAAACTTTTTCCCCACGATAGATGTGGTTCCAATTTAAAAAGATTAGGAATTAATTTAATTAAAGTTGTACATTAATTAAATTAGGTTTGCAGAATCAATTAGGAGAAACCCAAGAGTCACCTCCCTCATTAAAGAGGGAGTTCAAGGGTCAGGTGGTCCCCACCATTAATTTTAAATTGGTAGGTTTTAAGCTCAGGTGGTCCCCACCACTACACATTCCAATGGGAGGTTTAGAAAAAATAAAATAAAATATATTCTTTATTTTATTTTTATTTCCACAAAAAACATGAAAACTAAATTTAACCCTCATCCTACTATGGTCGAGTTGAAAGTCTCCTTAAGAGAATATTGGTGTTGTGAGTTCAATGTTGCCCTCAGATTTCAATTCTGAGCACCGGTTCAAAAGCTACAAAAACTCGCTCGCACGTTTACTGAACGTACTCAAAAAATGTTTAGAAATTCATTCCAGGCACACCGGGCCTCATAATCACACACCGTCAATTTTCACAAACTCTTAAAATTCCATATAATTAAAAAAAATACATGAAAAAATCTGATTCTTTATAGTTCCATCCAACCAGACACCAAACCCAGCCCAAGACAAGGCCCAAAGGGTGTTCCTGGTCCCCACAAAATTGAAACTAGTGTTGAGCATAAAAATAATCAAAATAAGAATGATTTCTTCCCAAACACCAAGGATAAAATAACCAAAAAGAGTATAAAACATATCCAAAAACAAATAAACATCAATAAATACAAAAACCAATCCAAATACAATAGCTACTTAACATAACAAAAGTGAATAAAAAACTAAAATCAAACCAAGATGACATGATCTCCATGTGACCTCTTGGTCACCACCAACCACAAGACCAACCTTATCTAAAGGAAAAATGAACCAGAAACATTAACTTTCAAAATAGCTCAGGTCTACCATGTAACGACCCCAACTTTCATTAATGGAAATCCCTATTGATCTAATTAAATGTCTCTTTATGTAAAATATTTATATAAAATTTCAACTTCTTTGGTTTTATTTTAAGAATTGTGACCATTTCTAATATATTCATTGAACAATGATCACATGATTAGTATAAATATAGGGCTTTAACAATCTAATTTACTTAGAAAAAGGAAGTGATGGCCTCATCTAGTAGAATTGATCCATATGAAGCCCATTTGTCGGAGATCAGAAAAGAGGTGGTGTCATTGGCCTTCTCTCTTGACCAATCCCAATCCAAGATTCATCATGTCAATATCGAATGGAACCATCTACGGTAGAAGTGGAAGTTGATAAAGATCACCATGTGTGCAATGTTATCTGAGCCACCCCAAGATTCGGTCACCATCGCGCACCGTACCCTTAGGTTTTATGCAGTTGTTTTAAGGGGTTATGTAAAAAATCCCTAGTACTATGGTTATGTACATTATTTTTGTATATAATAATGAATATACTTTCATTTTATTATTTTTACCTTGTAAATATTTTTCTTAAAAACAAACAGTATTTTTAGTTAATGTTCAACTAAGAAATCTATTTTGATTAATTAATGGATTTTTGAAATAAATAATACTTTCATAAAATATTATTATTAGTTAATTTTTATTAAATATAAATGATCGTATAATTTTATGAATTCAATTTTAATTTTTATTAATGTTTGAAATCCATTTTTGTCAAAACCCATGAATTTTCGATAAATGTCGGTTTTTATTTTAAAAGTGAAAATTAAAATATTAATAAAATTATTTAGATAAAATAAATATTATATATAGAATCAGGACGTTGAAATTATCCATCGGTGAATTTTTCATAATTTTCTACGACAGTCAAATTTTTGGGTAAAAATTAAATACCGTTTAAATATATATTGTGTTTTATGACATCATAATGACCCAATAGTGATGTAATAAAATACTATAAGACTTATTTTTGGCCAATATATATTTTACCATTAAAATAATGTTATTTTGGGTTTGTTTTACTTATTTTACAAAGTATTAATGGACCCTTCAAGACTTATTAAACATCTTTCTTTTTAAATTGTTTTCCTTGGGAGTGTGACTCACCTTCACATAATCAACCCCATTATTTTAAGAAATTAGGACTTTTTCCTTATAAAATATTGTTTTACACTTCCATTTGAAGAAAACAATGGGCAAAAACCATGATCTGGTTTGTGGTTTCGATTAGTTTAATGTGAGGGTCCCAAACCTAAATAATAAAGAATTCCCTCACCTTTCCTATATAAACTCACCCAAGCTCCAATTTAATCCTCACTCAAAGCCTTTGGAGTTTGTCCAACCTATTCCGTCCCCTTTCTAGAATCCTCCCAAGGTGCCCCAAGCTCCCAAGAAGCCTTTCTCAAGAATCTCTCAAGCCTTATGAAGCATACTTCCAAGTAAGGGTTTTTTCTTCCTTTCTCATTTTTGTCCAATATTCTTTAAATTGTTATGAACTTTTAATTTTAATTATAATTATTGTGATATGGTTTCTCACCTACCCCATACTACCGTATTTATGTTTTAATGATGGGATACCCATTTCTCTCTCATTAAATGCCTCCCATGTACACTCGTTACTATGATGAAATACCGAAATGAATTTCTCTCTCCTCATTAACATTCAAGAAATTATTTTGTATCATGAATCTAAATTCCATTACATTAGTTGGGACATGTATATATATGACCCCCTTACTATTAATGTCATGTAAATATGATGAGACACCCCTTTCTCTCTCATCAACCATTTTTATGAGTTCTTATGTCACGTTGTTATGCTGCCAAAATTGCACTACGCTTTTCCAAGCCAAAGTCATTGTGTAGTGAATACCATGCCCATTTCTCTATCAAGGGTATTAACCTTTATGAACATTTAATTATTGTTTAAATAGTTTCATGTATGTATTCCATAATTGTTTATCGTGGAATAAAATATTATGTTGAATGATTCATTGTTTTATGATCCATGTGGCACACTTATGCATGAAATAAAATGTTTAAGAGGGGTGTGCCCTTATAGTGCTCTAATGCATTGGGTAAAGTATAGTATCATGATAATTCATTTGAAATGGGTTTTGACTCATGATAATTCAATTGCAATGAGGTTTTACTCGTGATTCATGTGCAATGAGTATTTACTCATGCTCCATGTGCAATGAGCCTTGGATCATGCTAATTCAATGTTAAGTGTTGTTGCCACAATTCCATGTTATGATTATCATGATTTATCATGCATTTATGTTTATGCTTCTCTTATGCTCTATTGATATGCCTATTTTCTAACATATATTTTATTCCACATGTTATTCCATGATTATTACCTTACTGGGCTTTATATCTCACCTTTTTTATACATGTCCTCAGGTTATCTCATGCAATGCTAAGTACGAGGGAATGCAGTGGTCATGTAAAGGAATTTTTCAATAAAGATGTGGATTTTCATGTTTTAAGTGGTTTTGTAATGATTTTAAGCCCCAAAGAAACTATACCTCTTTATCTTCTATGTTGTATCAAGTGAAGTTTATGTAATAAATTATGTTTAATTGTGAAATAAAATATCAGGGTTGTTATAGTTTGTATCAGAGGATAGGTTTAGTTATTTTTGGGATTAGGATTAGAAAACCCTAGTAAAGCCTTAGAGACAAGACTAAGTATATTAAAAACATCCCTAATTTTTTTTGTGAGTATTGAGTAAGTTGTTTATCAAGAAAATACATCCCTATCTAGATACGAGCAGGTAGAGGAGGCTCTGGCATAGATTTATCCTAGGGGTAAAACCCAAAAACACCACTTTGAGCTAGACTCGAATAGGAACCGGTGTAAGACAATGGGTCTTACTGCACTCTTGGTTATGAAACTCTCAAGGGATATGCTTTGGTAAATTCACAAGCTTAGTACAAACCATTAATAAGGGACAAAAAAATACCCTAAGAATATATGTTAGAAAGTAGATCATGGATAACATAGAATGAAGCCAATAGATTCATATGTTAAGGAAATAAAAGTTATTTATAAGTCATCAGTTTTTTCCTTGTATTACCCTTTATGTGTTACGCCTAACTTTTCTTTTATTCCATCCAATGGACAGTAATAGGAGTACTTAGGATAATAACCAATGTGAAGATCAATGTGATGACTGTACTAATGAGATGCTCAATCCAATGGGAGTGGGAATCACGAACTTTATCACACTTCTCTCTCATCTAACTCTAGATTTGAATAGAAACAAGGGTCAAGAAGAACGTTCAAACCTCCATAAGAAAGAACAAGTTTCTATCGAGAGCTTCCTGAGACAAAGTCATACTAATTTTAATGGATCATATGATCCCTCAATCACTGAACAATGGATCAAATCCATTGAAAATATCTTCGCAATCCTTCAATGTTCTGAAAAGAGAGAAGGTTCTCCTAGATGATTATCGTATGGAAGGTGAAGCTGATCAATAGTGGATGTTGATAAAAAATATTAAGCCTGAGGAGTAGATTGAGGCATTCGAATGGAAGGATTTTTGGAAGATGGTTTTCAATAAATATTTTTTGCGCACCCTTCGAATTAGGATAGAAAGGGACTTCCTTGCCCTAAAGAAAAGAATATGATCAATCTGTTTGAGTGTACGAGGAAAAATTCACAAGGATTGCACGATACACCTCTGGATTTGTCGTTACCTTAAAATTCAAGGTTTACCGCTTATTTGGTGGGCTGAAGCCTAGCCTACGGAAAGCACTGGCGATCCGTGACTTCGACAACTATGAAGAAATTGTCTGATGTTCCCTCAAGGTTGAAATGGATATCGAAGAATCTTAGGGGTATCATGGGGGTAAGAAGAATAAGGTGGACTTCAATACTAGAGGTCCAATGGATAAATCCAATGGTGCTAAAAAGATCCATCACCCCACTTGACAAAGGTGCGGAAAGAAGCACCCTGGAAATTGCCTGAAGGGTACGACGAAATGATTTAGGTGTGGAAGATAAGGGAACCTAGCTGTTAACTTTAGGCAAGAAAGACCCACAGCTACGCAGAGGAGAGGAACACTCCGTTTGAACCTCAACACATGGTTCATTTCTACAACTACAAAGAACCAGGGCATCTTGCAAATTATTGACCTAATACAAGGGTCTTTGGAGGCAACCGACAACCTCCAAGGCAGTAAGGGTAAGATTTTTCCATCACTACGGCCGAAGTGAACTTGAACAACGAAGTGGTGATAGGTACACTATTTATTCTTTCAATAATATCAAACAAAATTTTTCATTCAGGTTCTACACATTATTTTATATCTCTAAAGTTTAGTAGAACAATCCCAGCACCACCACAAATCATGGAAGTGAAGATGTCGGTGAGTACAGAAAATGGGGAAATCATTGCGTCCTGTGAATATAACTCCTCCCCTGTCATAATCTATGGATTAAAATTTCCTATGAACCTTGTTATACTCCCTCTAGTGGAATTTGATGCAATTCTTGGAATTTATTATCTTTCCTTATATAGATCCAAAATAAATTACCGTGAGAGGGAAATCGCTCTCCATGTGGAGAATTGACCCCCGATTCTTTACAAGTGCAAGGAGAAAGATGAGCCTTCTTTAGCTCCATCATCTCAAGTGTGGATATTACTACCCTATGAGCACGCGTATCTGGATTAGATGATTGAGTTTAAAGAGGCAACCATCCTAAAAGACATGCCTATTTTGAGGGAATTATCTGAAGTGTTTCCCGAGGAATTGTCTGGTCTTCCTCCTAGAAGATATGTTTAATTATATATTGATATTATACCTGGAGAATTTCCAATATCCAAGACTCTATATAGAATGGCTATTGGGGAGATTGAGGATCTAAAGAAACAACTATAGGAGAATATGGATAAAGGTTTTATACGCCCAAGTGCTTCACCATGGGGTGTACCAGTCCTTTTCGTTAAGAAGAAGGATGGGTCAATGCACCTTTGCATCGATTATTGTGAGCTTAACAAAATCACAATAAAGAACAAGTATCCTCTCCCAAAAATTTATGACTTTTTCAATCAGCTGCATGTAGTACAATACTTATCCAAGGTGGATTTGTGGTCGGGATATTATCAAGTAAGGTTGAAGAAGGAAGATATCCCTAAGACTTCTTTTCGTACAAGATACGGGCACTATGAATTCATAGTAATGCCTTTCGGACTCACTAATGCTCTAAAAATCTTCATGGACTTGATGAATAGATTCTTTAGAGATTACATCGACAAATTTATGGTAGTATTTATAGATGATATTTTGATATACTCTAAAACCAAGGAGGATCATGAGGAGCATCTAAGAACTGTACTATTGACCTTGCGGAAGGAGACACCCTATGAAAAGTACAACAAGTGTGAGTTTTGGTTGAAGTAGGTCTCATTATTGGGCCATATCATCACAATCAATGGGATATATGTGGATGCCTCCAAAATAGATGCATTTGAGGGATGGATGAGGCCAACATCAGTAATGGATATCCATATCTTTTTGGGATTAGATGGATATTATCGATGATTTGTGAGAAATTTATCACGATCGGCCAACCCTCTTACCAAGATAACTCGGAGAGGAGTAAAGTTTTCTTGGAGTGATGAATGCGAAAAAAGCTTCAAGGAGTTGAAAAGGAGTCTTATCACTGCAGCCGTGATTACTTTACCCATAAGTGGAGATATTTTTGTGGTATTCATTGATTCTTCAAAGAAGTTCCTAGGATGTGTGTTGATGCAAAATGAAAAATTCATTGACTATGCTTCAAGGCAATTTAAATTTCATGAATAGAACTATCTAACACATGACCTCGAGTTGGCTGCAGTGATCTTCACTTTGAAAATTTGGCAGCATTATCTCTTTGGTGAGAAGTGTGAAATATATACGGACCACAAAATCCTCAAGTATATATTCACATAGAAAAAGAGTTGAACATGTTCCAATGAGGATGGTTAGAGCTGATCAAAGACTATGATTTCTCAATCTATTACCACCTTAGGAAAGTGAACAAGGTAGCAGATTCCCTAAGTAGAAAGGACCCAGTGATTCTATCATTGATGAGAATTGAAAAGGATCCAATATTCTTATATTTGATGAAGATGGACATGGGAATCATAAAGAAGGGAACATAATCAATCCTTTCATAAATGATTGCTCAACCGTCACTTTTGGAAAGGTTAAAGGATGCTCAAAAGGATGATGTGGGAATTCAAGAAAAAGTGGAAGCTATCAGAAAAGGGAAATCCTTGGAGTTTAATGTTAATGAATAAGGAATTGTGAGATTTGGGAAAATACTATGTGTTCCATCAAGTCTGGAGCTGAAGAAGGAACTTTTGGATGGTGCACATAATTCAAATTTATCTATTTACCCAGGAAACACAAAGATGTATCGAGATCTCCAAGAGCATTATTGGTGGAAAAATATGAATAATAAGATCGCTGAATATATATCAAAGTGCCTGGTGTGTCAGAAAGTGAAGGCAGAGAGGTAGAAGTCTAAGGGGATGATGCAACCATTTCCCATACTAAAATGGAAATGAGAGAACATAACCATTTACTTTGTCATCATAATTCCAAAGAAATCCAAAGGAAACAATGTAATTTTGTTTGTTGTGGATCGTCTTAAAAAGTCTACACACTTCATTGATATTTGGGAGGATTTTTCATTGAATCAACTGGAATGGATATATATCAGGGAAGTGGTAAGGGTGCATAGAGTACCACTATCTATTGTGTCTGATCGAGATCCAAGATTCACCTCTAAGTTTTGGAAGAGTCATCAACATGCTCTAAATACTGAACTGAACTTCATTACAGCCTATCATCCTCAAAATGATAGCCAATCTGAGCAGACTCTCCAAACACTTGAGGACATGTTGAGAGTGTGCTCAATGGATTTTAAAGGAGTATGGGATCAACATCTTCCTCTGGTTGAGTTCTCTTATAATAACAGTTTTCACTCGAGTATCAAAATAGAACTATATGAATCCCTTTATGGGAAAAGGTGCAGAACACTGGAGTGTTGGGATGAGGTCGGTGAGTATAATCTTCTTTTACTAGAAATGGTCGAAGAAATGGTAGAGAAGGTGAAAACCATTCAGCAGCATATCAAGGTATCCTAGAGTCGACAGAAGATTTATAAAGATAATTGTCGATGAGACATTAAGTTTAAAGTTGGATACATGGTATTTCTACGCATATCTCCTTGGAAGAAGGTCACGAGGTTTGGAAATAAAGGGAAGTTAATTCCAAGGTACATCGTCCCCTTAGAGATTCTTGATCATGCCAGGGTTGTGGCCTATCGAATAGCACTTCCACCTACCATGGCCAAAGTACATGATGTTTTTCATTTATCCCTCTTAAGGAAGTACATACCAGACCCTTCACATGTAATCTCTTCATAGGTGGTATAGTTAGAGGATGATCTTTCTTATGAGGTGAAACCAGTGAATATCTTAGATAGTAGAGAAAATGTTCTACAGAAATAAGACAATTCTCCTCATCAAGGTGTTGTGGAGAAACCACAAGTTTAAATAAGTGACGTGGGAATCAGAGGAAATGATGAATCAAAGTTACCCACATCTGTTTTAGTGTGGGAAAAGGAAATTTCTATGGAAAAATTTCTTAATGGGGGACGATTGTAATGAACCAAAATTTCATTAATGGAAATCCCTCTTGATCTAATTAAATGTCTCTTTATGTAAAATGTTTATATAAAATGTCAACTTCTTTGGATTTATTTTAATAATTGTGACTGTTGCTAATATATTCATTGAACAGTGATCACATGATTAGAATAAATATAGGGATTTAACAATCTAATTTACTCAGACAAAGGAAGCAATGGCCTCATCCAGTAGAATTTATCCATATGAATCCCATTTGTGAGAGCTCCGAAAAGAGGTGGTGTCATTGGGCTTCTCTCTTGACCAAGCCCAAGCTGATCTTCATCATGTAAAGCTCGAATGGAACCGTCTATGGGAGAATTAGAGTTTCATAGAGATCACCACACGTGCAATGTTATCCGAGCCACCCCAAGAGACTGTCACCATCGTGAACCTTACCCTTAGATCCTATGCGGTTGTTTTAAGGGGTTATGTAAAAAATCCCCAGTACTAGGGTTATGTACATTATTTTTGTATATAATAATTAATACACTTTCATTTTACTATTTTTACCTTGTAAATAGTTTTTTAAAGCACAAATAGTATTTTTATTTAATGTTCTACTAAGAAATCTATTTTGATGAATTAATGGATTTTGAATTAAATAATATTTTAATAAAATATTATTATTATAAATTTAATTTTTATTAAATATAAATGATCGTATAATTTTATGAATGCAATTGTAATTTTTATTAAGGTTTGAAATCCATTTTTGTCAAAACCCATGAATTTTTTATAAATGTCGGTTTTATTTTAAAAGTGAAAATTAATATATTTAAAAAATTATTTAGATAAAATAAATATTATTTCTGGAATCATGATGTTGAAATTATCCAATGGTGAATTTTTCATAATTTTCTGAGACAGTCAAATTTTTGGGTAAAAATTAAATACTGTTTAAATATATAATGTGTTTTATGACATCATAATGAACCAATCGTGATGTAATAAAATACTATAAGCCTTATTATCGGCCAATATATATTTTAAAATTAAAATAATGTGATTTTGGGTTTGTTTTATTTATTTTACAAAGCATTAATGGACCCTTCAAGACTTATTAAACATCTTGTCTTTTTAAATTGTTTTCCTTGGGAGTGTGACTCACCTCCACATAAGCAACCCCATTATTTTAAGATGTTAGGACTTTTGACTTATAAAATATTTTTTTCCACTTCCCTTTTCCAAAAACCATGGGCAAAAACCATGGGATGGTTTGTGGTTTGGATTAGTTTAATGTGAGGGTCCCAAACCTAAATAATAAATAATTCCCTCACCTTCTCTATATAAACTCACCCAAGCTCCCACTTTCTCCTCACTCAAAGCCTTTGGAGTTCGTCTAACCTCTTCCCTACTCTCTATAGATTCCTCCCAAGGTGCCCCAAGCTCCCAAGAATCCTCTCTCAAGCCTATCTCAAGCCTTTGAAAGCATACTTCCAAGTAAGGGTTTTTTCTTCCTTTCTCATTTTTGTCCAATATTCTTTAAATTGTTATGCCCATTTAATTTTAATTTAAATTGTTGGGGTATGGTTTCTCACCTCTCCCATACTTCCCTATTTATGTTTGAATTATGGGAGACCCCTTTCTATCTCATTAAATTCCTCCCATGTACACCCATTACTATGCCAAAATTCCAAAAGGAATTTCTCTCTTCTCATTTACATTCAAGAAATTTATTTGTATCATGAATCTAAATTCCATTACATTTGTTGGGACATATATCTATATAACCCCCTTACTATACATTTAATTTAAATATTATGAGACACCCCTTTATCTCTCATCAACCATTTTTATGAGTTCTTATGCCACATCGTTATGCTGCTGAAATTGCACCGCGCTTTTCCAAGCCAAAGTCATCGTGTAGTGAATACCATGCCCATTTTTCTATCAAGGATATTCACCTCAATGCATATTTACTTATTGTTTAAATATTTTCATATATGTATTCCACATTAGTTTATCGTTTAATAAAATATTATATTGAATGATTCAATGTTTTATGATTCATGTGGCACACTTATGCATGAAATGAAATGTTTAAGAAGGGTGCACCCTTATAGCGCTCCAATGCATTGGGTAAAGTATAGTATCATGATACGTCATGTGCAATGGGTTTTGACTCATGATAATTCAATTGAAACTAGGTTTTACTCTTGATTCACGTGCAATGAGGATTTACTCATGCTCCATGTGAAATGAGCCTTGGCTCATGCTAATTCCATGTTAAGTGTTGTTGCCACATTTCCATGTTATGATTACCATGCTTTATCATGCCTTTATGTTTATGCTTCTCTTGTTCTCTATTGATATTCCTATTTTCTAACATGTATTTTATTCCTCATGTTATTCCATGATTATTCTCTTTTTGGGCTTTATATATCACCTTTTTTATGAATGTCCTCTGGTTAACCCATGCAATTCTAAGTATGAGGGAATTTAGTGGTCATGTAAAGGAATTTTTCAATAAAGATGTTGTTTTTTATGTCTTAAGTGGTTATGTAATGATACTAAGCCCCAACGACACTAAACCTCTTGATCTTATATGTTGTATCAAGTGAATTTTATGTAATAAATTATGTTTAATTGTGAAATAAAAGAGAAGGGTTGTCATATGCCAATGTTGAGTGGCACTAGTATGGTGTGAGAATAAAAAAAACTCAGTAGGAAATCACCATAGATTCCTTACATTTTATTTCCTGAAACAATCCAAAAACACTATATTGAAATACATTTATAAAATAGGTTTTTATCATTCTGAACAACCAATAATATCTTTCCACAAGTTCCCTACTTAAAACAACACACATAGCTTTCATTTTAAAAATGGTTTCAGTTTCAAAAACCTAGTTCAAAACCCAAAACAACAATTAAAAATAAATACCAAATGATGAAAAGGGATATACTAAAAGTAATAGAAATAAATCAACCAATAACAGACTAGGAGGGCTAATATCCACATGAAGCAGAAATAAACAAAACATACATATAGTCAATCATTGGTATTTCATTAAAATATCTAGAATAAATCTCTAGAAATACTCATTTAAGACTCACTTTTTGGTGTATAGTGTATCTCCACATTCAATAACTAATTGACTTATCTAAACTATCCAATATAGTTGCATGTACTACCAAGACTCATCTAATCTACGGGGTACCAACCCATCTAATCGGGGTCAAAAATAAATTTCCACTTGACCCTGTAGATAAAACCCAGGAATCCCATGATAATAGTACACATTGAATGGGGATGTCCTCACACATGTGGATAAAACTAAAACCCACATCTACCATTTTTCCTAGACCAAACACCAACACCACCTATGTTATGAGACTCACATTATATGATCCACCATAGAGGTTCCCATCTCACATAAATCCTTCAACAGGTTCTAAATAGGCCTTCACATCACATAACTTTCAAATCATTTTCTAATACCATTATAAAATATCAACTGGGCCTTCACATCACATCACATCAAAACCAACTTTTCCAAGACATCACAAATTACCAACTGGGCCTTTACAATTTCAAATCTCAATCCACTTACAAACCATTTCTAAACCATTACCCAAAACCAAAATAAAATACACCACAAACTTGAAAAATTCCAAATATTCCTTTATACCATTTCGAAACAAACTAAATTCCAAAGTACCTAATGGCCATAATATCAAACACCATTTTGAATCCAAATTTATATTCACTCAAAGCACCAAATCACCGTTTAGAATTCAAGGAACTATTCTAAAAATAATAGTATCTTTAAATAACCATTTGAGATGATGAGGAGGAAAATTGAAAGAAAGGGGGGAGGGAGGAGTAGCCTTTGAGAAACAAAGGTTCAAGGAAAACATCATTATCAAGGTCCATTTTCATTTTTTTCATCCATATGTGCACCCCATGCACATATGGATGTTCCAACATCCAATGAAATTATTCAATTATCCATGAAAACAACTAAACCCATTTTTAAAGAAACACAACTTATTTTACCACCAACAAAAATGATCCACACATAAGAATCAAAACATAAAAGTTACCAAAATTTATACAAAACCCCCAGTTGACAAACAAATCAAGAAACCAATAATTAATAAAGGAAAAACCCCATCCAAAACGCCCAAATTCAATTTTAAAGACCAATTTTACATTTATCAAACACAATATTTTCATTTATATATTATCATAATTAAATAAGACCTTTGAAAACCATTTCCACCAGTTTTTTCCAACATGAAAACACCATAATAAACCAAAAAATCAAATCACAAGCATGAAATGCACATTTATAAATTATTTAGAAACATACAAGCATCGAATGGGATGTATTGGAAAGAAAATGGATGGAAACACCAACCTCAAAAATGTGTGAATGCTACGAAACATTGGGATAAGGAAGAATACACCCCAAGAGACAATACACACACCCTAACATTAAATAAATTGAACCAAACATCAACCCTAGCTCTTAGGTTTCTTCCAAGAGAGAACCCACCAAGGAAATACAATTTAACCAAGATATAAGAATATGAATAAGAGAAAAATGACCAAAAACCATTAATAACTCACCTTAGAACCTTGAAGATGAACCCAAGGAAGAAGGAGGGCTAATGGAGGGAATCTCGGGAGCTCCTATGGTGTGCCTAGGTTGAAAAAACGGGTAAAATACTGAATTGGGGTCAAAAAATTAGAGTATAAATATTTTAATTTCACACTATTAATTATTTGGATAACTCACATGGTTAGACCACATGGTTTGAAAAATTATGCACCAATAGTGTGCACCCTACTAGAGAATAGGGGAACTCAATACAATTTGGCCACACAGTTTGGAAACCCATATGACAATAATGTGAAATGGTTTTTACAAATTATAAATCCTTTTCACATGATTTCCACATGTTTTCTCTTAACCATGTGCAAGTTGTGTGCCAGCCCCAAACACCAACCCTTAAGCCGCACTATTTCTCCTAGACCTCGTACGGTTTAGGCCAAGCCATGCTCAAACTGTGAAATTAAAACAATGCAAGAAGAAAATGAAATGAAAAGACCTTATTCCTTAATAGGTTGCATGGTTAACCTTCAAAACGTGCACTCAACCTATACACAATACAAAAATCCACCCATAAACTCCAAAACTAATTAATTTAAATCTAAAACTCAACCCAAACCTCAACCAAAAGATCCAATTATAAGAAAAGAATAAAATAAAATAAATTTAAAGTTCAGTGTGTGATAGAGTGGGGAGGAGAGGGTTCGATGGATATTTGAAAATATTCAAGGCTTATGAAGATAATGGGTGGTGAGGTGTGGTATTTATACTTGATGATGGGTGGTTTTAAGTGATTAAATAATGATTATTTTGAATTTAAAGCTAACCACTTTTGGGTGGCATTAATTACAATGAATTTGGTTGATAATTAATGTTATAAATACTATTTAGGGTCATCAAACACATCAAACACCCATTTAATATTTTATTTTTTGGGTATTTTATTCCTTTACCCTTTAACTTTAACATGCTTTATTATTTTACCTATACTACGGTATATATTTTTTTTTACCATGGTAACTTCTTTATGCATAAAAATGAAAATGAACTTATTACCAAATTTGGACCTCCTGGTTCCAAATATGGAATCCATTTTTAAAAATTCAAAAAACATAAGTTATATTATTAAATTTAAAATTAGACTGGAAAATTCAATGAAAAACAGTTTTTCAGATAAATGTGTTTTTAAGTCCAAAAATGTACTTATAAAAAAATTAGGTATGAAGATTGTTTAAATGTAATTAATTAGATTATAAATAAATAAATAATACTTAATTTAATTTTATATCAATTTAAAATTGTAAAATGTATTTTTAATATAATGAAAATGAGAGTTTTATAAAAATAAGTATTTTTCATTATTCACTAAAAAATTAATCTTTTCAGCAAATTATCAAAAATTTATCCCAAGATAATTTTTACATGCTGAATAAAAAAAATTAAATTTTTCAAATGAATTTTCTAAAACATCAATAAATTAATTATAATATTCACTCATAAAATGCAATAAAACCATTTTTAAAGAAAATGAATTATTAAAGAATAAAATAACTTTACTAAAAATAAAGTGATTATTCAAAAAGAATTAATTAATAAATTAACAATGAGTTGGAAAATTATGTATTCCATAATTTTGTTAATACTATTCATACTAACTAATTTAACATCTAGGTTGTAACTATCATGTTAAAATAATATTTTAATAGTATATTGTGGTTAGTTTATGTTTTGTGTTGTGTGTTGTATACTATATCAAACATAGTGTTATTTTAAAATTTTGGGGTTGTGTGCACTATAAGAAGTCAAAGTGATTAAATTTATTTAAAAATAAACATACTGTAAAATCATGGGTTGTTATATTGATACAACATATTTAATATTATCATAAAATTACCCTAGAGAAAGTGCATACTCTTGATCCTGCTCGAGAAGATTTTGGAATATTCTGATAAAGAGTGAGTCAAAGGATAAGGCTCATATTCCCGCTCTAAATAGGGTTTGGAAACATATTCAAATAGATAATTAAAACTAAATATGGGGTCATACCCCTGTCCTGGTAAGGGAACCCCACCATCATACCCTACCATGGATCGATGTATAGGCTTATATCATCACCCCATGTCTTAAAAAGAAGACAACATATTCTGGATTTAGCAAGGGAAGACCACTATTGGCATATTCCATCAGTCAATAAAATTCAAGAACATATTCCTACACTTTTCAATGATGGGACATATCAATATCCCTAAAAATTCATATAAGAGAAGTTTTATATTCATTCCCTTGTTTCAGAGGTCCATTATCATATTCTGATAGGGAATACATATCATAATCATATTCATATTCCCATTTCAACTAATACTGAAAGGAATATTTAAAAAACCACTCAAAACCAGGCTCATATTCCTACTAATATTTCAAATAATAATTATAATACTCTATAATATCCATGGTGATGGGTCAATATCACCACAAAAAGTGAATATTGATCATCGGTATATCCTGATGATGGCCACACAGAAAGACCACATCCTTTCTCAAACCCATATAGTAGGTCGATATATCCTGAAAATAATATAGGAGGTGGATCATATCTTGAATATATTTAATTTTATCATCCTTTAGGCCATAAAATACTTATCTATAGCTTCTAAAGGATCTACTAACTCTTCATATGAATAATAATTTCATAGCTACTCCAGCAGTCCTCTCTATAGTAGTATAGATATGGATCATGAAAATGATTTCCCTAACATCCACTATAGACAACCTCCCCATGGAATTATCTCACCCAGACAAGTAAATATTCCCCTTTTCATATTACCTTAATATAGAGTGGTTCTCTAGACACCATCATATAGAGTGGTTCTCAAAAGTTCAGAGTCAACCCGATATAGTACACTGACAATATCCGATAATGTATCCTCTCAATCGATAGATGACTATGGGTAATGGAAACCATCCTTATAGACATTATGGAATGCATAATCTTATTTAGAAAAGTGTCTATTATAGTTTATCCAAGTTGAGTAGAATATCTCTGAAGTGAAATCTTCCATTGATATGTGATAAGTCATAGTTAAGGACAATATGCCAATTATGATTTGGCCCCCAACTTCAAATCAATATAGAGTCCTTAAGGAGATACAGGTAGAATGTATGCATTATCTATGCTTCAAACTATGGGAAACACGTTTTCATATCAATGACATACATATACCCTATAAACAATTTTTTGATCATGTCGATGGAATAGATTTGTAGATGATTGGATCTCACAACCCACTCAATGGAATGGAACCTAAATTCTGATAAGAAACATAACTATCACCAATATAATTTCCTTAATTTATTTAGGATGCTCCTCCAAATCATCATTGATGTTACATCTTATGTACACATTAGAGGAAGGGGTGAATATGGAGTGTTAAATTTCACACTTCTCTTAGGACAGCAGAGTCCTGCAAGGTACGTATAATGAAATTCCATGGCTTTGGTTCAAGTATTTAAAAAAGAAGTTGAAATAATGATTGGATTGTTTAGTGAAATCCTTTTATCTCTCAATACCTAAAGCAACATACTCATTGTGAGATAATTATAGACGGGCTACTACAACAGATAACTCAGAAGGTCAAATAGGCCTCCCACCTTAGAAAGGTAAGGACATCCACCAATGATCCACCCTTATAAGTCCATTGTTCAAACTTAGAACATACAAACCACCCCACTCATACTTATTTAAAGTAGTAAAAAATCAATGAGATTACCTATTTCATGTCCAAAATAAAAAATCATGTTCAATACCATACCACAGGTCTGGGGCCATTTATATCAAATTTACCACTACTGTTGCCCTTGGGATCATCACAACCCCAATGATGTGTTGATATATCAATGATGGAATATAGTTAAACCCATCCCATGGATATGTGGGAATTTATTTCACCTTTACCTACCCCATCCATAAATTTAGTTTTCTCTAGGATATAGATCAGTTTGTGGGGCACACCCCAACCATTCCTACATATGCATGATACACCCTTGCCTCTATAGGGGACATGCTTGGGTTCTATAAAAGGATATTCTTTTTAAGTGACAATTTTAAAGTTAGAGTTCAATTAGAGATGATTGGGTAATATTAAACCCCAATAAGTTAATAAGTCCAAGTGACCCTCTGGAAAGGTGAATATTAAGAAAATATTAGAGTCGATTGCTGAAAACATTTTGAGGGAAGCAACCCCCACTATGAATCATATGCAGATTATGACATGAACCCAATGATCCAATATGTCTTGGTTAATATGGTTAACCCTATAAATGAAAATTTAGACATGGAGGATCATGAATAGGAATTATTAACCCAAAATGAGGATGGTGTATGTACTCAAAATCAGAGGAATAATTAGAACCTAGTGCCTCCTAATAATCATTTGTTGTATCCATGGAGTTCCTCAACCAAAGACAAAGGAAAAGGCCTATCCAATTCTATTCAGCCACCCAAGGAGGCTAAAAAACTCATTTTCAAGGGATAGCTAGATATTTATGAAGCTGATATAGAGAAATTAATAATATTAAAGTCCAAGTTTCTTAGAAGAAACACTCCCACTTAGAATAATTCTCTGATAGAAGTCAGTGCATCCCCTCCAATGGCTATGCTTCAAATTGAAAGGTTCAATCAACCAATAAGAATGTAATTTGGTCAACCAATTGCCTATATATCACAGAAAATGATATATTTGAACCTACCAATCCTATAATATAGGGATTTCACTATGCTTGGAAAAAAAATTACATTGTTCCAAGCAAGTAAACCCTAGTTTGGGAAAATTGGGTGCGAGCAACCAATACAATAAAGTCTCCCATATTAGGTCTTTCCAAAAAATTTACAATCCCTTAAATGTTGTAAAATTCCATTCAGTCCCTTATAACATGGATAGAATCCATAGTGGGAATGTGTGCCCCAATTTATCAAGAAATGAAACCTTATGTTGAGTGGGTAGACACAACTCCTCTAACATAAAACTTCATCAACCCCACATTCCAAACTTTACAAAGCACTATAGACCCAAAAAAACATTTGAAACACTTCATGTACTGATGTGATCCCATGATAGGGATGAATGAGTAATAAGAAGCCTCTAATCATAGATTCTTTGTACAAACCTTGGTAGAACTAGCCTTTGTCTTGAATAGTATCATACCAGCCAAATAGGTGGAAAATTGGGAACACTTGTGTCTCTAGTTTCTATATCAATTTACTTCTACCTAGAGGGAGATGTAACTCATAGACCTGTCAAATTTTAAACAACATGAAAATGAAAGATTAACTAATTTCATCTCCAAGTGTAAATCCCAAACCTATTCAATTGAAATTCAGCTACTAAGGGGATATCTTGTGTTCCTTTGCATATAGGGTTTCATGGATGAGATGCAGACACTGCTTGTGCTAATAAAAATCTATAGTGGGTGTAAACAGTTAGAAGAAACATAAAAATGTCTAGAGGATAATATGTTTCACAACAAGTTCAAATATCTGCTGACATAAATGACTTAACCAAGGAGGACTTGAAAAGTTGATACAATAGTCATCAAACTTAATCCAGCACCAATACTGACTTCAACTCCAAACCATGCTCCAAATCATGCGGGGCCCCTCCTAAATGATCACAGTAAAAGAAACAACCCCCTTAAGAAGGAAATAAGTAAAATATTTTCCCAATATTTTATGATAAAAGGAATCATAATTATTCTTTTAGAAAAGAGAAAGTATCAGGATTCTTCATTGTACCTATAGAACATGATTTTCTTAAGCTTTTGAAAATAAAGAAACCTATATAGGTCGATCGTTAGGATGCCTGAATTATTTCTCCTACCATTTCATGTTGGGACAAAATATTCAAGACCTCTTTGTATTTTAAGACCTTATTCATAACATGGTAAACTCTGGACAAGTTAATTTGGTTGGACCCCTAGAATAAGTAAATTTTGTTTCCATTATTCCTCAAATAGAAGGGGAATAGAAGTATGTTCTAAATAGATGCATGAAAAATTTCAATAATTGGATTAGTTGGAAGATATTTTATTGATCACACACTATCATCATGGACCAACTGAACCAACTATTTGAAGCCTCTAACCCCTTTAAAATTCCCGACTCATCCTATTCAATATCAAAAACCCCTAATAATAGGCATGACCAATGAAAAAAAACTAGGTATATAAATAATAAGAAAAATAATAAAAGTAAACTCAAACAATCCCAAAATAAGACCAAATACTTCAATACTTCTTACCTCTAGCATTGATTATACGATCATTTTCCCACCAAAAAAAATTTATCTGATGAAGAAACATTATTTTGGTAATTCAACATCATCCATTTTATTAATATTGTTTTCTGATGATGAAACTACATATGAACCTAGATACCCTTCATATAATTTGGAATGAGGTTGATTGGGCCGAGGATGCCTAAGGGGTCGAGGAGGCCAGGGAATAGAGTGATGTAGTCATCATCAGTAGTCATGAAAGATTCTTGTAGAAGCATTATATGCATCCAAATCTCATAGGAAAGTACATCAACGATCCCAAAGGGAACATGGATCCAGTATATAACATTTTAGGACCTGATCTCAACCAATAATATTTAAAAATTTCTTATTAAGGATACAGATATATGATATAATCTAAGAAGAAATAGACACTTCATAGACCAGACTGTGAACATCGAGGATTCCCCCTACTCTGACTCAAGAGTAGGAATCATTATCTCAATCAATGTCGACCTCAATTCCATAAACTAGGGAAAAACCTCCCATGGGGAGGCATAAACTTCTAGAAAAAAATATGATATACTCATGCAATAGGTTTCTTCTTCATCCAAGATCACACTTTTTGAAACCCTTCATCTATAAAAGGATATTCAGGAGGAATTGATTGGATCTCTTTATAGTCCTCAAGAATTCAAATATGTGGTCTCCATAGTTGAGGATTATGGAGAAGAAACTAATATTACTAAATTCCATGTGGTTCTTTCCTTTATAGAATAGTATTATAAGGATTAAATATAGGGACACATTCAGCCAATATACTTGAAAAGAAAGCTCGTTGGTTGATCCATAGTTGGAAACGACTCTAGGATTAACCTCATATTGATCTAGACCTTTTATCTTCTATGTTTCAGTGAGACTAGTCTATCTCCTTCAAATTTGACCATTCAGGGATATGATAAAAGTGAAAAAACTCTTGGGAAGATCAAATTAAGGAATCAATTTCATGACCTAGCTTTAAACTTTGAGTTCATGGTGGTCTTCTATGACATAATATTGAATGTACTACTAGGAAGGCCATGTATCCACATGCACACAGTAGTACCTTCATCATACCATCAATGCCTGCAATACATGTTCAATAGATAGTTTATGGTTCTATATAGAGATGGATCTCTATTTGACTCAAATGAGGCCCAGTACATTGAAGTGTCCTTCTATAAGAGGGAATAAAAATAGCTGGTCATGGATGAGATTGTCCCAATCACTACTCCAAATGGTATAAAAACTCACTACTAAAAACCTTGACCTTAACAATGCAAGAAATAGCCTTTATCAGTGCTAGAAAAGTGCCAAAATGTGATCAACATTAAAATACTTGGACTTTTATCATCTCTAAAAAATAAATGATAAAGGGTTCCTTTATCATCACTTTTAAAACTATTGATAAATAGGACATTTATTAGTGTTTTAATTTAGTGCTGCTAAAGGAAACCTTCATCAACGCTTATAAAAGCACTGATAAAGGACTTGTATCAATGATTAAAAATTTATTTTTTATCTATTATTTTAAAAGTGCTAATAAAGATCCTATTTATCAGCACTTTTAAAAGTGTTGATAAAGGATCATACTATAGTATGCTGTTATAGCACACTGTAGCACCAGAGACACACCAGAAACACACTAGAAACACATCAGATATCAACAAAAACAATTCCCCATACATAATTTAAATGAAATGAAATTTAAATTATAAATACCAGAAAAAAAACTATATAATAGACATTTAAAACATTGGTTTATACAATTACATAGATAAAAATTATTACATACATTAAAAAATAATCCTAACTTTCAATGTTACCATGATTTACATTGACTTTCTTTGTCGTACTGCCAACAATACTTTAGTAGTTTCGAACAAACCAACTCAACTCAAAAAAATAATCGACCTGTATAAGAAAAAAATTATTATGAGTAATACTAAAAAGAAATAAATTAAATATAAATATGAAATAAAAAATTAATTATATGGAAAATGATTTTACTATAAAAATATTAATATTACCTCTGTGATTGAGTAGTGAATGGAACTTTAAAGAAAGTGATAAATGTTGACACTGTAGGAGTGAAAGGTTTTGTGAGAGAAGAAGCCTGTGGAAGTTTTGGTGCAGAAAGAGATGAAATATGGACAGAGCACACAAACTCAAACAAAAGAATCCACCTATATAAGAAAACAATTATTATGTGAGTAATAATAAAAAATAAATAAATTAAACATACATATGAAACAATACATTAATTCTATGGAAAATGATTTTACTATAAAAATATTAAGATTACCTCTATAATTGAGAAAAGGTAGTTTCATTTCTCTTTCTTTAAAGGTAGTGGAGGTAACTTGAAAGAAAGTGATAAATACACCACTTTAGGGGTGAAATAATTTTAAGGGAGAAAGAGCATGAAAGTTGGACAAAGAACCTCCAACTTGAATAGAAGAATCCACCTATATCAGAAAACAATTATTATGTGAGTAATACTAAAAATAAATAAATTAAACATAAATATGAAACTATACATTAATTCAATGGACAATTATTTTACTGTGAAAACATAAAGATTACATCTATGATTGAGTAAATACAACATCATTGATCTTCTTACAAAGTCATGAAACATGGATAAAAATATTCTAAAATAAATGAAATCTATAAGGAATAATGAAAATTAAATCAACGTTCCATTATATAATTTTTCAGTAAAATAGAGAAAGTATATTGTAACATTACCTTTGCATATATCCAAAGGGTTTCCTTCATTATAGTTTGTTCTTTCGAGTGATTGGTAACATCATCATGTGCAGAATACATTGTCGGCATGAGTAGTCAAACAATTAATTTATATTATGTTAATGCAGTAGAGAACATATAATATTATGAGGAAAAACATGATATATTAAAAACACTTTTACCTTCTCATTGAACTCTATTTTTTTTAAAGGTTTCAAGGATTTGGTTCCTCTTTCGAGAATCCAAATCCCCTCTTTATGGTCTCCTCTAAGGTACAAGACATTATCTACAGTGGGACCAGCATGAACTAATTGTAATTTCACAATGAAAGGGTCATCCACTATTGAATTTTCATCAGAATAAAAAAAAATAGTAACTAGGAGGACAATAGACCAATTTTTGTTTATTGGATCAGAGACATAAAATACTTGCACTACTTGTGATGTCATTATGAATGGATCATCTTTTCCCCTTCTACACTGAAATTCACCTTCACAAATCCCATTTCATCAACTTTAAATCCATTTATATTTTCAACCCATTTTAAATGGAAAATAATAACTTGAAATGATGAATATACCAACTCGTATATCTTTTTGATAATACTAAAATATGACATATTTTCATAAATTGGATTTCTATCCATGGAACCAGATATGTGCATCACTTTATCCACAAGCATAACACCACTATTTTTCATTATACTGAAGTCATCATGTTTTTTTGTATAGAATGTATAACCATTGATTACAGACCCAGTGTAATATATAACATTTTCATTCAGTCCTCTAGCTATCCATTGAATTCAATCAGCAATTGAATTCCAAATTTTTGATAACTCCTTATAAATTTTATCTATGAACCATCCTATAAACTATTGATTATATGTATCTAATATCCATCTTTCATCCCTTGATGGATTCAAATATCTAATAATTTATTTTTGTTCTTAAATATATGGATCAACATCATCAATATTATATAATATGTAAATATGTTCTTGCTCTCACTCTATGAAGGTAATTGTAACAAAATATCTTCTGGAAATCCCTACGCCCATAAGGCGTTCGTTGTGACGAGACTTTGGTAGGCTGATGATTTCAGCATCTGATAGGTAATCGGTACATAATTCAATAGATTCTTCAATAATATATCATTCTATAATACAACCTTCTAGCTGACTTCGATTCTTTACATACACTTTTAAAATATTCTATACAGTTTAATGGGGTACATCCATCTGTAATGGACATGACCACATAGTTGAACTACTATGACCAAGTGAACCATCAGGTGGACCATTATATCAAAAAATTATGGCGGGAATAATATTTCTAATTCGCATAATATGATTGATATCTATTTATTCATGATAGGAAACTTCACATGGTCTACAACTTTACTACAAATGGATTTGAAAAAGAATCAGAGTTTGGTTAATGTATGTTGTACATTTTGAGTAAGAATGAAACAAAAATAAATGGGCATTAAATCTTGCATCAAAACATGACAGTAGTGTGATTTTTGTCCTTGTAACTTCAAATTAGTCATTGAAACAACATCCTTGATATTTGATGAATACCCCTTATAGAACTTTTACACTCATAAGGAAAATGAAAATTTTCAATTTTTTTATCTTGATAGATTGTAAGATTCTAGAGAAAGAAAATAATCCTTTTACCCTTCACCAGTGCCAACTCTTCCCTTGTCCCCATTTCAATCAAGTCCAACCTAGCCTTGATGCCATCTTTTTTTTATAGGAACAATTAGTAATGTGATAATAACAATATCAAATACATTTTTTTCTATATTCATGACATTAAGAAAATGGCTGACATACAAAAAATTCCAATACAGTAATTCAATGAAAATTGGTCTCTTCTTCCAACATAATTTTGTAAGGTTTTTTTTAAAATGTTTTATCAAAAACAGTGTCAATCGTTTTTACTTTTTTGTATAGTTGATCACCTGTTGCTGGAGATGGAGTTGTACCTTATTTGATATTCCCATCAAATTTTGTCATCCAAGATCGGTATTTATGTTGTCGAGGTAAAATAGATTATGTCCTAAAAACACATTCTTAGAGGAATGTTTCAACCAAACTGAGTATGTGAATTTTTCACAAATAGGAAACCCCAACATGCCTTTAATTCTATAGACTGATAAATTTCCATGAGTGGGTAATTCATTTATCATTCCATAAAACATAGCCCTCAATGTAAATTCTTCACTTCTATGAGAACCATAAATTGTAACACATGTATCCCACATCAATTTCAGATCTTTGATCAATGGAGCCAAATAGATATCAATATCATTACTAGGTTTCTTTGGTCTAGATATAAGAAGATAAAATATAATGCATTTTCACTTCATGCATAACCATGGTATAAAGTTATAATTTACCAACATAGTGGGCCATGTTTTTTGAGTACTAATTTTTACACCAAAAAGATATATTCCATTTGTAGATAATGCAAGGAAAAATTTTCTCGTCTCATCTCTAAATTCAGGAAACTCATGATAAATTTTATTCCACTAAGAAGAATCTATTGGATGAAATAGGTTCCTATATTTAATTATTGTATCTTTATACCATGTTAATTTTCTTGCGGTTTCTTGACATCCATATAGTCTTCTAAACTATGGAATAATAGAAAAGTATTATACATATTTTGACGGACTTGATTCGTTTTTCTTATATCGATCTATGCCACACTTTGGGGTTTTTATGAGTGATTCATGGTCCTTTAGAAACAATATGAAATCATTTGGACAAGAATATATATTTTTAGAGATCATTCCCATTGAACATAATTTTTTTTTTAAATCATATGTTCAACATGGTTGTTTATTTTCTTCTAGTAACATATCTTTTATAAGACCAAGTAGTTTTGTAAAGCTGGTGTCACTCCATCTGTTTCCATCTTTCAAATTATATAACTTCAATACAATTGAAAATGTTGTGTATTTAGTAAAAATGATATACAATGGTTTCTTGGAATGTCTATTTAACTCCTTAAACAAATTTGAAAAATCATGAAGTTCATCTTCAATTACCATTTCCATTTCTTCTATGCGATCTTCATCATCTTTTACAATGGTATTTATATCAAATAATTAATAAACTGTAGTATCATCCCAATCGATGTCCACATTCAGTTTTTCCCATGTTTAGTCTAAAATTTATAGCTTTGAACTATTCCATGACAAATCAAATGTTCTTCCAACTCTTATGGACTAATTTTTCTTGAATAGAAATAATGTAAACACAAACAAATGATTTTAGAAGGGTCGTCTACATGATCTCTTACAAACATGATAAGGAATTTAACTCCATCTTCGTATTCATTTGTCAAAAAATTAGTGTGCATCCATTTTCGGCTCTTATCCATCATATTGGGTTTATAAAAGATTAATTTTATACAATTTATAAATAACTACATATAGGATATTCATTATCAAAGTGAAAGTTATAGACAATTCTAGTAAGGGAAATATGGATAATTTCTACTATAATATTTTAGCACCTAGATATTTCAAATATAATAATAAGGAATATTGGAATTTGAAAAAATAAAGGGAGATAAAGGTAGATAATAAATGATATTATCACTAAAATTTATTGGTGTGAACCAGAAGATAGATAGTGTAATTAACCTAGCCTGAATTACCCAAACAACACCAGGTCAGATCATCTTATGACCTCTAACACACCTAAAAGTCACTAAAGTATGGTTTAATATTGGGGTGTAAAAAACCATAAATGGGAGGTATTCCCCCCTCCTAAAATAGAAATAATTAGTACCATAGGTCGAACAAAATTTTAGCATGACCATTGGGGTCAATGAAAATACAGACCGAAAATCATCATTACCCGATATAGGCATACCTATTAGAAAAAAAAACTATAGAAATAAATGATGCAATATCTATATAGACACACATACATGTCATTCCGGTATAAAAACTCACTCACTTATAGTCTAAAAGAAATATTAAATAGATAAAAATATGATATTGAAACATAATGTGAACTAAAGGCACCATAATGATTCAAAAAGTAAAGGCTTTATGTGATAAAACCTCATGTGCTTAACTGGGGATGAAGCCTTTAAATCTGCTCCATAAGAAAAATAAGGACCATAGTGAATTATTAGAGGAACTATATCGTATGATACATGTAACCAATAAAGGAACATACATCACTCCACTAAATTGGTTCCAGAAAAATATCATCTAAATTTGCATGTCCACTGAGGTGTCCATGTAAGGTGTCAGCATATATATAATCATTAGGGAACCACCAATATGCCTTAAATTAGTAGTCAATAAACTAGAATATATATATGAAAATTTCTTCACATTTATATACATATATGAAAAAATTATTTAGTAAGAAGATATAAAACATATCAGTAAAAGAACAATAAATAAATCCAAGGTTTAGTGTCAGATATAAACAATAGATCATGCATCAGTAGTTAATATAAATAACGGACCACAAATCATTCCATAAAAAATGGATCACAAACAAATAATACAAAATGGGTCATAAAGAAATCATAGAAGAAGAAATAAAAAATGAAATCAAAAATACACAAAGAAAATCAGAATTCCTACCTCACTAGGTTGAAGAAAATATGATACCCTCTTTGGATGTAGACAAGATGTTCAAAGGTAGTCAAGTAGTGTGATTTGACCTTCAATTCACTAAGGAAGAGCACCGACAGCGGGTGGCTTCTACGGAAAGCTTCTATATTGTGACGGGATCATAAATGGTTAGGGTTTTTAAAATAGACCAGGACACTTTTATCAATGTTTACCAATAAGCGCTGATAAAACCAATATTTATCAACGCTAAACTTATAGCGCTGATAGATGTTTATTTATCAGTGCTTTGTTTGGCACTGATAAATATTCTTTTATCAACGCTTATTACTGAAGTGTTGTTAAAGGATTTATAATTATAATTATAAATAAAAAATGTGAATATTTATAAATACTTAATAAATATATATAAATATAAATATAGTAAATATATTCCTTTTTAAGTATATTTATTATAATTTTATAATTACTAAATTATAATTATTGAAATATTTTCAAAAAATATTATTTATACCATTATATATATTTATATAATTATACATATATATTTAATAAATATATATAAATATAAATATAGTAAATATATTTAGTATTTAAGTAAATTAATTATAAGTTTAATTATTATTTAAATATACATAATTATTTATTTATAATTATATAAATACTTTAAAAAATATTTATTTATTTATAATTAAAAATATATAATTGCATAAATATAGTGAATGTTCATTTATAAATATATTTATTTATAAATATTTTTTTACCAATATATTTATTTATAAATCTTTTTTACAAATATATTTTTAACATTATTAATGAATATCTAATTTTGAATGCATGCATATATGTAAAAAATGATTGAAATTGAATAAATTAAGAATATGGGTGCACTTTAACAATATTGAAAAAATGGATAAGTTCATTGTGTGTTCAAATTGTATATAAAAATGCATTAATTATACATATATGTGAAATCAATATAACACACATTTGATCTATATTAAAATGAAAAATCAAACAAAATTAAATTATATGTCGAGTACTATGAAATTATTCAATATTTTTAATTCATATTAATTTTTAATTATATACCATTATTAAAAAAATATATGATAATTTAATGTAAAGCACATAAATATTTTGTAAAATATAATCATATTTATATACATTAATATATATTTATATATTTATATATTTATATATTTATATATTTAATGTATATAATTTAATAACATTATTTATCATAATTATCTAATTAATAAAATGTTTAATATTTAATAATGTATAGTCAATCAAATCATTTTTATCAATAATTATTTAATTAATAAAAATTTTAATATTTTTTTTAATAAAAACATTTTTATTTATTTAATTATTTCATTTTATCAGCGCTAAAAATGTGTTAATGAAAGAAATATTTATCAGCACTAAACATAAATCACTGATAAAGTGTACCCTTTATCAGTGCTAAGAACAAAGCACTAATAAAGGATATCCTTTATTAGTGATAAAAATAAAGCATCGATAAAGGGTACCCTTTATCAACACTAAAATTAAATCACTAATAAGGGTTTTCTTTATCAGTACTAAAATAAAAGAACTGATAAAAGTTTAAATTTATCAGCGCTTTCTTTAGCACTGATAAATATTCCATTTATCAGTTTTTTCTTCTACTACTGATAAATAATAGTGCCTCTCAAGGCCAGTTTTGTAGTAGTTACTATTGTATCCAATACATAGATGGAACATGGTGATGAATATGTGTTTCCCATTAACTGAGATGAGGCATTGATCCTGAATCAAGAGGATTTTTAAGTCCAATCAATTCTAGAAAGATGGATTTCCTCCACCACTGTCTCCATGATAGTGGTCATAGCACCCCATGAGGTAAATGGTTCCCAGGAAAGTATGATTTCCCCTGATCACGATACACTTGAATCATCCTTGGGATCAGAGAATCCCACCCTAACACACCCCTTGGTTTAAATCAATATCAATTTCATCATTCTTAATAATAATTCCCCCATATTATATATAGAGTCTCTGAGTCCCACCCAAATATAATTTTCAAATGATGAAGACTCCCCTTTTGCATCAGCATCAACATCCATTTTGGAATCACAATGGGGTGAAATATACTAGGTTCACAATGGAAACTCCTCTAAAGCATCTCCAGTGACCTACTTTTCCCTCATCCCTTACAAAGTACATTCCCCAATCTCTGATTTTTCTGCCTATGATTCTATTCCTGGTGACATGGAATAAAAATATAAAGATTAAGAGGTGTTGGGAGGAGAAGAATAAATTAGATGTTCCCCCTTTAACATTTGAGGAAGACATCCCCACCATGGTTGATGAACTCAAGAAAGTTAATCTCAGTACCTAGGAGGATCCACTACCCACATTGATCATCATCATGATGTTTCCTGAAGAATAAGAGGGATATATAAACTTCCTAAAATAGAATAATATTGTATTATCCTGTAATTATGTTAATATTCTTGGACTTCAACCAAAGTAGCCACCCACTATCTGGGCCTACCCAAAGATCACAATGGGCTTAAGCAGATGACAGGGAGAATACATCCAACCACAACTGCCAAACTGGTAGCTGAGGTGGATAATCCCACTAAGGACAACTTCATTCATGAAGTCCAATACACAAATTATTTGGTTGATATAGTCTTAGAAAAAAAATAAACAAATCTGATTCTGCATTGACATAAAATATCTGAACTAGAATTATCCAAAGGATGATTTTCTAGTCCTAACCACTAATTTATTAGTTGATGTCACATCCAGTTTTGAATCCCCCTCATTTATGGATTTCAAAATCTCTATATTTCTATTTAAACCTTTGAAATATATCTATTAATATTATCATATTCAAGTGTTGATACAACACAAAATTTTGAGGCCCAATGAGCCTAGGATTTATGTTTTAAAAATATTAAATATATTAATATCATGTGCACTAAGTTTTATTTAAAAAGTTGAATAACTCTAGAAAAAAGGCTTGGATTGGAAATATGAGGTTGTTTTGAGTTGAGAACATAGTTTTTACCCTAGGAATGATTTAATATTTTTCAGTTTCTGGAGTTTTTTAAAATGTTTTTGCAGGTGAAAATAATAAGTAAATAAATTTATTTCTTTATTTTATAATTTTTTTAAGAAGAAACCTATGAACCCTCTATAAATATTCATTTATAAAACAATAATAGGGTTAGATTCATAACATTGATACTATAAGAGAATACTTTGGAGGAGGACTTGGAGAATGATAATGGATCAATATAATGATGGAGGAACATTTCAGCAATAGAGGTTAAGGATCTCACCAACAAAATCGACATGCAATAATTTTTCATTAGCAATCGATCAACCTAAGGTAGGATATTTGATTTATGTGTATTTTTTCTCTAATGATTATCCCATGATGAATGAAAAGAAACTCCACCAATAGGGTGATTCAAGAGCCAATAATGCTTATGGATTTAGGGTTATTTCTTTTTGGTATTGGGGAAATATTTTGATTGATAATCCTTACTCTTAAACTATTTTTCTAATATAAATGGATTGAGTCCAACATGAAAATTTATAAGGTTTGTTATTTACTTTTTTTTTTTTGATTTTATCGCCCATTTCTTTACATATTTGTCATGGGAAATTTCTTTGGTCCATGGTTCGATGAATATTGGTTTTTGGATCATTGTGTGGATATTATTCAGTGAAACTGATCAATACCGCAGGTACAGTTTGAAACTGAGGATTTGATCATGGTGTGATGATGACAGAGGATGGTTAGAGGTAGACCATGGATGGATCAGTGCTTCCTATTTTTCAGGTTTGGTATCAGGCAACAAAATGATGCAATGTAGACGTTTCTTGATCATATTTGACGGTCTAATTCTAGTGAGAAGTGATGGAAAGTCTTATCTAGATGAGATCCATTTTTCTCAGCATAATTCATGGAAAGATGAAAGGTTGGAGGTGTAGGAGAATGACATAGATTAGGAACCATGGATTTTTATAAAACCCACATTACATGGTATGTAATACTAAGTTAGACTTCATGTGGGTCCCTAGTTTTGGTGCAAGGGTTTCTACCGAAAGTTAAAGATAACACATTGTGTGGTCTCTTCTACACACTGTGTGACCCTACTTGGTGACTCTCCATGTATCTCATAGGATACATGGGCATAAACATGACTAGGAACCCATATAGGAAAGTGTACATGGGCATAGCTGTGTACTCCGGTAGAGTCAGGACAGTAGTACATAGGCATGGAAAATGGAATGGATAGGGTGTTGTCTGACCTCTACACACCATGTACCCTATGGGACACACCGTGTATGTGGAGGTTTACATTCCATGGGAGATAGTGATACACAAGTAGATCAGAGGTTGGAAATACATGTTGTGTAACCATAGTACACATAATATACTCCCTATAAGGGTGTTTGTAACCCTTTGTTTCTTTAGTTTAGACTAGGATCGGTTGGGTGAAATTACCTGGTCACTTCCCATGAGGGTATAGTGTGTAATTAAATCCTCAATATAAGATTATGATCCCTTCTATGGGCTCATTTTTAGATAGAGTTTGGTGTATCCCCCTATGGGACCAGTGTGGGATCCTCTATCATTCCTAGTTTGGGTTTGTGGTATCAATGTGACCACCATGAATAGGGTTTCAATCCTCTATCTATAAAGCTAATCTAGTAGGGTTTGTGGTGTCCTCCAATGGCCCTAGGTTTTATCATCTAACTAGATTATGATATCTTCAATGATCTAGTGAGTACTTATTATGTGGGGCCTGATGATTTTGACCTCTTGGATGAGTGTCATAAGTGATATCATGGATCATGGAGTGAGTACTCCCATAATAGGCTTTACCTTGAAACCTCAAGAAGTATTCTCTGGTTGGTAGTATTGGTTGAGACCACTTGAGATTGGTTGTATTTTCTGAGTATATATGGGTTTTTTTATTGTATTTTTTTTATGAAATGACAACTCTTGATGATTTATGTTTGGTTATTTTGGGGTTTCCTATTGGGTATTGTTATAATCATACCAACATGGTATCTTCCCATACATTTCATGTCTTATGTAGATGACATACTATTTGACGATGTCCTAGGATGACTGGGTGTAGGTAAAGCATAGTTCTGGGCTAAACAAAACAAGATGTATACTGGTATTACATTTGATAGTATTCCCATTATTCTGAGAAGGTTGGACTCCTTTTTAGTTTTAGTTGGGGTTGTATTTGGCCCCTTTATCGCATTCCAATACTTATTGTTTTACTCTGATATGGGATAGATATTATGAATGAATTTATTATATCAATTTTTTTAATTCATCAACATTTTATGGTCTTGGAAATGTGAGTGTGTATGTAAAAGTTCATTAGTCTAATTCCGCCCATATGTGTTATACGCCTACTCGGTGTAAGTATCCATCCCTTGGCCTATTGAAGGTAGGTTTGTGTTATCACAATAAGTTCATCAACAAACAGGTGGTCCCTAGTGGGTCGATTCATGACAGAGTGGTATCAAAGAAATCAAATCTACCTTAGGTCAGGAGTATATTTTTTTATAGTTGTGAGGTTAGTTTTGGATTTATGGAAATAGTGTTAAAGTGTTTCGAGTATGGCTGTAACGCCCCGACCCCAGTTACCCAGAGTCGGTGCCTTACTTCGTAATATTGGCATGATCACAAAAGATCAAGTCTCGAAAGACCGATTAGTTTAGTAGCCTTGGAAACAGTAGATACATTCATAAATGTTACATTACATCATAAAGTGAAAAATCACAATAACATAGTCTCCATAGTCCACACTTCTATCCCCTTCAGACTATCCCTGTAGGTCAGTCATAAAATATTTCTTCACATCCTGGGAAAAATAAAACATTGGAAGGGGTGAGCTCAGATGCTCAATAAGGATAATAATATAGCGGAAGATTTCATAAATAAACATTAACATTTAAGGCAATGTATAACTAAAACAAAAGCCTTTTTAAACTTGAACTTTAGCATAATATGTCAAAAATAAAATTAAATAATTCCATTTACTTACTCACATTGATATTATACTAGTTGAATAATCTCATGCAATATCAATAACCACCTTCATAATGATGGAATTCATAATTCCAGACTATCACCACCACGTAGCCAAGGCCTCGTGCCAAGACCACAAATAAGATTTTGTCAAGGCCTCGTGCCAAGACACTAGTTTGTCTCATGAGACCTGCCGATGCATCAATGAGCTATAGTGGGCTCCACCCATCACTTATTAAGTCCAATGTATTCCTCATATGAACAGGTTTAAACATATCACAAACCATAACATAATTGTATCACATAAAACATGCATAAAGGAAACATAATATTTCCACACTTCAATCACAATATATCAATACAGCACAAAAACTTTATCAAAACCATTTTCAATACCAAAATAATATAAAAGTAAAACATGGTATTTACATTTCATTTAATAAAATGTTATGACTTATAGAGGAATCTAAAACTCAAATAATAGTCACGGCGGCGGAGAATTCGTTGTCACCGCATATATAAGAAAAAACATTCCTTTTGTCGTTTAGTAAAATGATTCATATAAAAAGATTCATCTTGAATAAAAGTAAAAGTCAAAGGGGTTTATACACCATATAAATTAAAGTTGTGTATAAAACCAAATATGCCTCAATGAAAGGAGATTGAGACGAAGTCCTTAAAAATATAATTTTTAAAATAAAATAGATCTATTATGTGTATTCACTATAAGTACACATAAAGAAAGTACAAATACAAGATATGACACAATAATATCATGACATAATTTGAAAGTAGGAGATTAACCCAAAGAATGGAAATTGGGTTAAGAAATTCCCTTACCTCGTGTCCGACTTGAGTCAACCACTCTTTAACCTCCTGAATAATAAACTAGAGTTAATCTCTACCAGTTTAAGAACCATTTTAAAGTTCATTATTCCTTTTATATCATTTATTACCATGTTATGAACATTATGTAATTATTTATGTTAATAACGGTCATTTTGTCGATCTTAGGTACTTGAGTCAAAAATAAACTTCTTATAGTTACACTTTGTTCATATGGTAATATATCCATTATATCCATAATTATATTCATGATTTATATATCATATACATCATATATATCCAGTATATACATTCATTTATAATATTACATAACATCTAGAGGTAAGAAATGAAATGCACCGTTCATGGAGACGGTAAGCCGTACGTACGCATGAACGCTACTTTCATTTCTATTTCGTATTTAATGGAATGAAGTTATAATTATATAAAGGTATAATATAATTACAGTATAATATAATTTATAATACCATTTACTCCATCCTTTATACATCCCACATATGGCATTAACGATTCAAATCACTTTGAGGGGGCGGTAGTCCGCACTTCCTAAAATGAAATTATCACGTTTACCCATAATGGAAATCATAAATTATGGCACAAATGAGAAATAAAGAAGCATAAGGATAGCATAAACATAATATATATATCATATATGAAAATAGTTTCATCAAAATGACCACCATTAGAGGTGTTAAAAGAATATTGAACAATCATCATTTCGTGAGGCAGTATTTCGCCACCCATAGAAACAGTATGTTCTTTAACCATTAGACGAAGGTGTGTGTAATTGTAAACTAAATACTTATCATAACAACATCCTAGTATATTGTATATACTGTTGTTGTTACAAAATAAAGGAATAAAAAGAGTTTAATGGGTTGGAGAAGCAAAATAAAACAAAACAACATTAGAGAAGACATTACCTTAAAATCGGGTAAATCTTTTTTGATTTGAGCCAAAGGCTTCCTTGGGAAGAATTCTGACCAAAGTGAGGCTTCTAGGAGTAAGAGAGGGAAGTTGGGAGAGTATTTTTGTAGAGTTTGGCCGAGTCAAAAGGCTTTGAAGGTGTGAATAAAGGGGTAGTGGTGGGGGCCTTTTATAAGAGGAGAGGAGGGGCACTCATGGAAAGATTGAAATGTTACTTTATTATGAAATGATTTTTCGGATTCTAAAGGTCCCAAACTTATATATTTCTAGGATAAGGTGATAAGGGTTAGAAATATACTCATCCAATAGGTTTTTGACAAGTGTAAGTCTTAGATTTTACATTATCTTTTCATTTTATTTAAATCATTAATTAATGAGGTAATCGTTGCATCATCATGGTGCCATAAATAATTTAATTTATTTAATGTCTAAAAATTATAAAAAAAAAATCATGATGTAGGAAATCGTTTTATCTATATAATTAATATTTATAGTCAATAATATGACTTGTATAACCCCATTTAAAAATTGTTTTAGTAAAACAACTCTTGTTTGTGACATTTTTATTTTAACATTAAATAAAAAGTTTTTAATGTCATTTTTCTACAAAAGAGGATCCATGGGGTCCCCAAGTTGACCCATGGATTGTATGGGTCGGAAATGACTCATAAAATAGTGGTAGGACAAGTGTAAAGGTATTTTCATATTTTTATAATATCATTTTTACCTTAAATTTCACTAATTACCTTTAATCGCGATTAATTAAACTTAAAAGTTACTATTCACCAAATAATTATTTTAATCCCATTGAACCACATTTTACTTCCTAATGACAACCATGTATGTTGGATTTTTGAAAATCAAAACACAGAAGTGGTAATGTTTCATTTAAATAAAAAATCAATTTTTTAACTACCACTTAGTGGTTTCACTATTCATCAAAAATTGAAGTTTTTCAGAACAATGCAAAAATTTCACCCTAAGCTATAATTGATATTACGAATTCAAAAATTATGTCTATTTTACAAAATTCCAAACATATAAGTTTCATTAATTAATTTCATAATTAATTCCCGTTGTCACAACAAATAGCGTGTTTTTTAGAAACAATATATATCAAAAGATTGACAATTGTTTATGTCCAATTTCAAAGTGAAATTAATTATAATGACCACCATTGGATATAATGGTAAAAATATATTCCAATTATACTTTAAAACCACTAAATAGTATAATTTATCACTATAAATTATTTTGATTAAAAAAGTTTTTTTTAAGTATTTTTCACTATTTATAAAAAATGGGATGTTCTTAGAAAAATACCAAAAATTCAACATAGGCTAATTTCGATATTCCAAATCCAAAAACAAAGTCCATTTGGCAAGATAAAATTTATAAAATTTCAAAAAATAGGTATTACTATTCATAACAGCTACTTTGATTGGTTGTGGTGTGTGTTAGAACTCGAAGTTGCGTACAACACACGCTACTGTATTATTCAAAGAGAAGTGTACCGTGGAAGCTCGGGGTGTTACATTCTCCCCTCCTTCAATAAATTTCATCCTTGCAATTTGAAATTTTTCTTTGAAAATAAAAGTTTGAAAATAGAAAATACCTTTGTGGAAAACCCACATCGGAAATAATAAAAATATAACATTAAAATAAAGAAAGAGAGGTACAAAGGTCATCCGATATAGCCCATACTAGGATTCTATGAAAATATGGATATGGAAGAAAAACAAACCAGCAAGGTCTGATGGAGAGTTGTGGAAAACTGGATTAGGAGAAAGTTAACCATAAGAAAATCACAAACTTGTGATTGGTTAAATGGTCATTGAATCCCCAGTTGGAAAAGTTAACCGGCAACATTTTTGTTTTAAGTTACCTTTTATAAAGTTGAGGAATTTATTTAGGAGATTTACTAAGAACGTAAGGGAATATACATACTTTTCATGTAGACTTTCATTCTTTAATAAATTTTTACCAAAAACCCATCTTTCACTCTAAAAGGTAATAGAACTCAAAAATATTCTATTTATCCTAATTATATAAGGTTACAAATATTAACACATACCATTTAGATTAGTAAAGCTATTTTGTAATAACCAAGGACTTCCTGTAGGCTAGTGGTAGGTAATAAAGGCCTGTCGCACTATGGTTGTGGGTTTGATTCCTGCAGCTTTGTCCAACGCGATGGGTTATGCCCCACCCTGCAGGTTGTCTTTTTCCTAAAAATATAGTATTATAATATTCCAAAAATAATCTTCAGAAATTTTTTAACCCTAAACAATACTATTAAAAGTTCAACTTAATCCATCCCAACCTTTATAGTTATCCAAAATACCTATGTCCAGACTTTCTCTAAAAGGTCTCTTAATTCCAAAATCAATTTATCAGATTCCCAAAACAAAGTAAAGTTTCTCTTATTGTCACATACTAAAAATATGATTACCTTCGTCATATTAAGACCTTAATGTAAAGAACAAGTACTGCAGTACAATCCTTATATATATCACATTATTCTTATAACCAGAATGTAATCCTTGAGTCCAAAAGCACCAATACATTAATTATTCTGCTTCAATTGTAGTCACAACATAAGATTGGACTTGATCCCTTGGCCTTTTCTAAGTAAAGTTTCCATGACGCTTAGGACATTCATTTGCATAATGCCCCATTTCCCTATAATTGTAGCATTCAACATTGATAGCCTTTTTCTTTCCCTTGCAATCACGCGCCTGATGACCCTTTTCTCCACATTTATAACAAACTCCCATTCTTTTTAGGAAAGTACCAGGGTGATTATTCCCACAATTATCACATACTGGAAAATAATTCTTTCCCTTTTCCCCTTTATCTATCTCTTGTTCAACTATTCTATTCTTCTCTTGCTTTACTTTATTGTCATAAGATTTAGAGAATTCCTTTTCTATCTTGATAGCACATGAGACAATGTCTTCGTACGACGAGAAGGTTTGTGAAACTAATGCTCGATGAAAAATGGTTTTAACCCATCAAAGAAATGATCAATCTTACTTCTTGGGTTACGTATATAATCTGCAGCATGCCTCGCTAACCTTGTAAAGTTGGCCTCATACTCTGCGACATTCTCATCCTCATTTTGTCTTAGACTCAGAAATTTCCTTTTCATACCTGCTCGATGGTCATGAGGAAATTATTTTTCTAAGAAAAGATCTTTGAACTCTCTCCATTCCATACTCGATGCTTCTTCATCTTCCTTTGTATTTTGAATTAGCGACAACCATTGATCAGCATCTCCAGTGAGGCGGTAGACTGCCATGACAACCTTCTCCCTTTCGCTACTCCCCAAGGCGTGGAATATTTTCTCTAAGGAGTTTATCCATTGCTCAACTACTAATGGATTTGTACCCCCATTAAATGTTGGTGGTTGTTTCCTCATGAAGCGGTCTAACATTGATCCTCCACGTTGCGGATCAGGGTGCTCCATACGAGTAAGGTTATTATTCTTAACCTGAGTGAGTTGTCCCAGTATAGTAATAAGTTGATCAGCACCACTTATATCTCCAGATCCACAATAATTATCTTGAGAAGGAGGGAAATCCCTACACGGAGTGCGTGCATTGATATGGTTTCCATTCCTTCCACTAGGATCCATTTCTAAACAATGGCATAAACTAGGTTAGTTTATGAATCAAAATACATAATTCCATAATTGTAAAATACTTAACATAAATTGAACTATTTATGGATATAATCCATAAAAATGTTTTCTTTGAGGAAGTAAATACTCATAACCATTCATAGTGGTTTGTAAAGAAAATGATAATTATCCTAAGCATATCCCCCGGGAGTGTCGTAACCAAGAGTGCAGTAAGGCCCGTTGTCGTGCACCAGTTCCCGTTCGAGTTTAGCTCAAAGCGGTGTTTTCAGGTTTTACCCCTTAGTACATCTGTTCCAGAGCCGCCTCTACCTGCTTGTATCTAGACAGGGATGTATTTCTCGGAAAACTCACAAAATCTCTATAATACCAAAATTCTAGGAAGTTCTTCTATACTAATCCTCAAAGACTATCTCTGGGCTATGTTCTCTAATCAGAGTTTATCTAAATCTAGCTTCCAAGGTTAGTACTAAACTGCCTCTGATACCAACTGTAACGCCCCGACCCCAGTTACCCAGAGTCGGTGCCTTACTTCGTAACATTGGTATGATCACAAAAGATCAAGTCTCGAAAGACCGATTAGTTTAGTAGCCTTGGAAACACTAGATACATTCATAAATGTTACATTACATCATAAAGTGAAAAATCACAATAACATAGTCTCCATAGTCCACACTTCTATCCCCTTCAGACTATCCTTATAGTTCAGTCATAAACTATTTCTTCACATCCTGGGAAAAATAAAACATTGGAAGGGGTGAGCTCAGATGCTCAGTAAGGATAATAATATAGCAGAAGCTTTTATAAATAAACATTAACATTTAAGGCAATGTACAACTAAAACAAAAGAATTTTTAAACTTTAAATTTAGCATAATATATCAAAAATAAAATTAAATAATTCCATTTACTTACTCACATGGATATTCTAATAGTCGAATAATCTCATGCAATATCAATAACCACTTTCATAATGATGGAATGCATAATGCCAGACTATCACAACCATGTAGCCAAGGCCTCGTGCCAAGACCACAAATAATATTTTGTCAAGGCCTCGTGCCAAGACACTATTTTGTCTCATGAGACCTGCCGATGCATCGAGGAGCTATAGCGGGCTCCACCCGTCACTTATTAAGTCCAATGCATTCCTCATATAAACAGGATTAAACATATCATAAAACATAACATAATTGTATCACATAAAACATGCATAAAGGAAACATAATATTTCCACACTTCAATCACAAGATATCAATACAACACAAAAACTTTATCAAAACCATTTTCAATACCAAAATAATAGAAAATTAAAACATGGTATTTATTTTTCATTTAAAAAAATGTTATGGCTTATAGAGGAAGCCGAAACTCAAATAATAGTCACGGCGGCAGAGAAGTTGTTGTCGCTGCATACATAAGAAAAAGCATTCCTTTTTTTATTTAGTAAAACGCTTCGTATAAAAAGATTCCTCTTGAATAAAATTAAAAGTCAAAGGGGTTTATACACCGTATAAATTAAAGTTGTGTATAAAACCAAATATGCCTCAATGAAAGGAGATTGAGACGAAGTCCTTACAAAGATCATTTTTAAAATAAAATAGATCTATTATGTGTATTCACTATAATTACACATAAAGAAAGTTCAAATACAATATATGACATAATAATATCATAACATAATTTGAAAGTAGGATATTAACCCAAAGAATGGAAGTTGGGTTAAGAAATTCTCTTACCTCGTGTCCGACTTGAATCGACCGCTCTTTAAACTCATGAATAATAAACTATAGTTAATCTATACCTGTTTAAGAACCATTTTCAAGTTCATTATTCCTTTTATATCACTTATTACCATGTTATGAACATTATGTAATTATTTATGTTAATAACGGTCATTTTGTCGATCTTAGGTACTTGAGTCAAAAATAAACTTCTTATAATTACACTTTGTTCATGTGGTAATATATCCATTATATACATAATTATATTCATGATTTATATATCATATACATCATATATATCCAGTATATACATTCATTTATAATATTACATAACATTTAGAGGTAAGAAATGAAATGCATCTTTCATGGAGACGGTAAGTCGTACGTACGCATGAATGATACATTCATTTCTATTTCGTATTTAATGGAATGAAGTTATAATTATATAAAGGTATAATATAATTACAGTATAATATAATTTATAATACCATTTACTCCATCCTTTATACATCCCACATATCGCATTAACGATTCAAATCACTTTGAGGGGGCGGTAGTCCGCACTTCCTAAAATGAAATTATCGCGTTTACCCATAATGGAAATCATAAAGTATGCCACAAATGAGAAATACAGAAGAATAAGGATAAAATAAACATAATATATATATCATATATTAAAATATTGTCATCAAAATGGCCACCATTATAGGTGTTAAAAGAATATTGACCAATCATCGTTTCGTGAGGCAGTATTTCGCCACCCACAGAAACAGTATGTTATTTAACCATTAGACGAAGGTGTGTGTAAGTTTAAACCAAATACTTAACATAAAAACATCCTAGTATATTTTATATACTGGTGTTGTTACAAAAGAAAGGAATAAAAAGATTTTAATGGGTTCGAGAAGCAAAATAAAACAAAATAATATTAGAGAAGACATTACCTTAAAATCGGGTAAATCTTTTTTGATTTGAGCCAAAGGATTACTTGGGAAGAATTATGCCCAAATTTAGGCTTCTAGGAGTAAGAGAGGTAATTTTTGAGAGTATTTTGGCAGAGGTTGGTAGATCCAAAATGCTTTGAAGGTGTGAGTAAGGTGGTAGTGGTGGGGGCCTTTTATAAGAGGAGAGGAGGGGCACTCTTGGAAAGATTGAAATGTTACTTTATTATGAAATGATTTTTCGGATTATAAAGGTCCCAAACTTATATATTTCTAGGATAAGGTGATAAGGGTTATAAATATACTCATCCAATAGGTTTTTTACAAGTGTAAGTATTATATTTTACATTATCTTTTCATTTTATTTAAACCGTTAATTAATGAGGTAATCACTGCATCATCATGGTGTCATAAATAATTTAATTTATTTAATGTCTAAAAAATATAAAACAAATATCATGATGTAGGAAATCGTTTTATCTTTCTAATGAATATTTATAGTCAAAAATATGACTTGTATAACCCCATTTAAAAATTGTTTTAGTAAAACAACTTTTGTTTGTGACATTTTTATTTTAACATTAAATAAAAAGTTTTTAATGTCATTTTCCTACCAAAGTGGCTCCATGGGGTCCCCAAGTTGACCCATGGATTGTCTTGGTCTTCCATGACTCATAAAATAGGTGTAGGACAAGTGTAATGGTATTTTCATATTTTTATAATATCATTTTTACCTATTTCACTAATTACCTTTAATCGCAATTAATTAAACTTAAAAGTTACTATTCACCAAAAAAATTATTTTAATCCCATTGAACCACATTTTACTTCCTAATGACAACCATGTATGTCGGATTTTTGAAAATCAAAACACAGAATTGGTAATGTTTCATTTAAACGAAAAATCAATTTTTTAACTACCACTTAATGGTTTCACTATTCATCAAAAATTGAAGTTTTTCAGAAAAATGCCAAAATTTCACCCTAAGCTATAATTGATATTCCGAATTCAAAAATGATGTATATTTTACAAAATTCCAAACATATAAGTTGCATTAATTAATTTCATAATTAATTCTCATTGTCACAACAAATAGCGTGTGTTTTAGAAACAATATATATCAAAAGATTGACATTTGTTTATGTCTAATTTCAAAGTAAAATTAATTCTAATGACCACCATTGAATATAATGGTAAAAATATATTCTAATTATACTTTAAAACCACTCAATAGTATAATTTATCACTATAAATTATTTTGATTAAAAAAGTTGTTTTTAAGTATTTTTCACTATTTTTAAAAAATTGGAAGTTCTTAGAAAAATACCAAAAATTCAACATAGGCTAATTTCGATATTCCAAATCCAAAAAAGAAGTCCATTTGGCAAGACAAAATTTATAAAATTTCAAAAATTAGGTATTACTATTCATAACGGCTACTTTGATTGGTTGTGGTGTGTGTTAGAACTCGAAGTTGTGTACAACACATGCTACTATATTATTCAAAGAGAAGTGTACCGTGGAAGCTCGGGGTGTTACAATGGCTTTTAGTCTAGAGATCCAAGTGTTGGTATGGCAGCCGACATATCCATTCACCCAGACTCTGGTAACCTTATTTTTGACTCGGTTCATGTAGAAATTAGTTGTAGGGAAAACAACATTGGTATATGAATCATATAGGAATGGGTTGTTGTTTAAATGTCCTTCTTGAGTAAGTTCCCTAGATATACTCATTGATTGTGGTGAATCTAGGTTATTTTAGGATGCCTCCATGAAGACAGCTAGATAATATTCCACTATGTGATCATGAGGATGATCCACCAAGTGAAAAGGCTTCAATATAAGAGCATGTACATGAGATAGTACCTCAATATGGTTTTCCACTTATAACACCACCCTTCAACCAGTAGATAGTTCTAATAGTACCAACTGAGGATGTTCTTAGGTAGAGTGTGTTGTATGAGTTTAAGATTTAGCAACCCCTCCCAGGTTTTAGGGTGAGCAAGACCCCTAGGTGGATGAGGACCAGTAATGTAATGACCCAAACTTTTTAATATTTTTTATTTCCTAATTTTGTGTGTTATTTTATTTTATACTCAACAAAACTATTTCATTTAATGAAATGAGTATAATTAAAATGAGATCATTGGGTTTCGACTGTTATATGATCGTTGGTCAATATGACCGTTGGAAACTAAATGTTGCGATTTTTGTCTATAAATACAAGTGAACTTGGTTAATTAATATAGAAAGAATATTTGATGGCCTCATCCAGTAGTCTCGGGCCAATAGAAGCCCATCTGATGAAACTTGCGAAGTAGGTAGCAACACTGGGATTTTATCTGGACCAAACTCAATCTGAACTTCATCATGTGAAGCAAGAACAGAATCACCTTTAGGAGAAGTTCAAGCTGGTAGAAATTACCACTTGGGCAATGTTGGCCGAGCCTCCCCAAGATTCTATCACCTTATCACACCTTACACTTAGGTCATATGCTGGTGTTATAAGGGTCTATGTAACGAGACCTTAGCTGCTTTGTGTAATCCTTTGATATAAATAAAATTGTTATTTCTTCTTATGGTGAAGTTGGTAAATCTCAAATGTCCATATAAATATAGGATGTATATTAAAGATGAATTTTGGAAAAAGGATATTTTAAAATATTTATGTAAACCTTAAATAGTTAATAATGTGTAATGATTTTCAAAAAATAGTCTTTTATAGTTATGTTCAGTAAGAAATATAGAGTCTAATAAGATCAACTTAAATTTTGATGAATAGAAAATTATGAATAGTGGTTTTATGCTTATGATTAGTAATGTGACCAAATGGATTAGTAAACTCACCTAAGAAATTATTAATATAATTTAGGCACATTGATTAAGTAATGTGATTCAATAAAATAAGTAAATAACTGTTTCAGAAATTATTAGTTAAGTATTAATTTTCTTTCAGGTGAATAGTGTTTTTATTTAAAAATTAAACTAAAAATATTTAGAAAAATATTTTGATAAAATTGAGTTCATTTTTGAATCTAGAGCATAAATATTAGGTTAAGGTGAATTTTTGGGATTTTTCTGAAATAGTTGAATTTTCGGTGAATAGTGAAAATACAGTTTTGAGTTTTGGGTGTTTAATGACATCATTAAGGATGTAATAATTATGTAATAATTCTGGTAGACTTATGAATATTAATATATGATATGATGTGTCCCAAGTGGACAATACCATGGGAAAATCCCATGGTCAAGCCCATGGTTTTTCCAATACCACTGATGAGGTGTCCCTTGGAAATTAATGCTTTGTTCCCTCACTTATCATATAAATACCAAGCCATTCCGTCATTAATTTCAATTCCAAATCCTCCCCAATGAGGTTATTGTCTCTTTACCTCTTAATTATTCCTCTCAATGTACCCTCAATCCACCCAAGGTCCCAACCTTCAAGATTTCGAAGTTACTCTTCAAGGTAAGGGAATCGTTCACCCTCCTCTTTTAATCTATGACTTCCTTTATGTTTTGTCTTCTAGTTTCCATATCTTTTTGTTGAGGGTATATTCATATATGTTCTAATTACTTTAAATTTCATGTCTAATTGGTTATATACCCTTTCCTCTCTCATCAATTTGTTTTCTGAATTTTTAAGTGACGTCGTTAGGCTGTCGAATTTCTCATAAAAGAAAATCACATCTTCTATTTTCTTTCATGTTTCATTTTCATGTGGTATGTCATTAAAATATCCATAACATAATATTATTATGTACACATACTTTATTATGAATTATTTATTATTTTGTGACCCATGTCCCCTATCTTTTCAATGTTTTCTAAAACCATGTTATATAGTCGTTATGCTGTAGAAATTTCGCCTCAAAATTTATATCTCTTTCTCTCCACAAATTCTCTTGTTTTATTTATGTGAATACCCATACCTATTTCGTTTCTATGGGTGTTCATAAATATAAAAATATGAAATATTTGATTCTAGAATTGACATACATATAACCTGCACTCCCTTTCCATGGGTTATAAATGACATAATGATCTTATTTTTAAGAACTTTTAAAACGTCACGATCTTGAAATGAAACCCATTATTTTATTCTCGATGGGTTATTTATGAAATTTTTGTTTATGATATATGTGGATCACATTAAATTAAATACATATTAATGGTGCACCCTGATAGCGCTCTAATGAATTGGGTAAAGAATTAATCTCTAGAGATGATAAGTTTCACGACACCTTGGTGAATAAACTTGGTAATTTTTATGAAACCTTGTGGATAGACCTGCGTAATATGTTCATGAATGTATAAATGAAATGTTGTGGCCACATATTCAAGTTATATTCCAAGTTCTTTTCATTATTATATTCCTATACTTCTATTTCTCATGTATTTATGTTTTTATTAAAGTTCTTATTGTTAACACAAGTAAACTCATTCCCTTGTTTACCCTTACTGGGACCTCTCCTCACCATTTACCTTGATGTGTATCTCCAGGATATGAGATGAAGTTATTGTACATAATATGAAAATATTATGAAGCCTTAAAAGTGTATCAGAATAATTTTTTATATTGTTTTTATGTATTATGTTCCTGATTTCCAAGACACTAGACTTTAAAGATCCTCTATTTGTAAAATGTAATGAAAAGTTATGTAATAAAAAGGTGGGATGCCATAGTTGGTATAAAAGGATAGTTTACTTATTTATGGAAATTAGGATATGAAAACTTTAGGAGGAACCCTATTGAAAAGTTTAAATATAGGAAATATTCCGGTATTTTGGTGATTATTGAGTAAGTGGTTTATCAAGCAAATACACCCCTGTCTAGATACGAGAAGGTAGAGGTGGCTCTGGCACAGATGTACATAGGGCTAAAACCCGAAAACACCACTTTGAGCTAGACTCGAACGGGAACTAGTACACAACAACGAGTCTTTCTGCAGTCTTGGTTATGATACTCTTAGGGGATATGTTTGGTTAATCACAAGCTTTTTAGGAATCATTATGAAAGATTTATAGAGAAATGTAATTGTTTAAGCATGAAGTTTTAAGACGTAATATCCATTATTGTTGAAAGATTCATAAATGAAATAATTTTCTCACTAAGGTTTTAATCTTTTAGAAAAATGGCGGGCAATAGGAGGAACCATGCAAATGGTGACCGCAATGGACCATGTGTTGATGGCCCTCCGATGGAAGCCGGAATGGAAACATTCATGCGAATGATGTACCAACAGACTCAAGTTATGGGAAATAACTTAAATCAAGCTGAGAGACCAATATCACCGCAAAGGGAACAACATTTTGTTGAGTCCTTTATGCATCAACGACCACCAAACTTCATTGGATGGACTGACCCATTGATTGTTGAGCAGTGGATCAGCTCCATCGAGAAGATCTTTTCTGTGCTCAGCTATTTAGAGCAAGAGAAGGTCACCCTGGCTATTTATCTCTTAGAAGTAGAAGCTGATCAATGGTGGGAAATGAATAAAAACAGGAGACAAAGATTGGAGGTTGAAGTTGTGGAGTGGGAAGAGTTCAGAGGGATCTTCTTTAGTAAGAATTTCCCTCATTCCATGAGAACAAGAATGGAGAAGGAGTTTCTTGAGCTGAAGTAGAAGGAGAATTAATCTGTGGGAAGCTTTGATATGAACTTCACAAGGATTTCATGTTACACATCTAGCTTTGTCATGGATCCAAATGGTAAGTTTGATATATTATTTGGTGGAATGAGACCTCATCTGCGGAAGAATCTAGCCAATTGAGGCTATGACAGCTATGAGGAGATCGTGCAGAGTGTGATGAAAGTCGAGCTAGATTTTGGTGAGACGCAATGGTCTCATAAATCAGATGACAAGAAGTGATAGATGGATCCCAGCTTAGGGAGGACCTTTGATCAGGGAAGAGGAGGTAAGAAATTGAAACATTCCACTTGTAATAAATGTGGGAAGAAGAATTCGGAAAATAACCTTCTCGGGAGCAGGAAATGCTACAAGTGTGGAAGAGATGGTTATATTGAGAGGAATTGTCATAGTGAGGTAAAACCTCAACTTTAAAACAAAAAAAAGGGAAGATGGTGCAGGCCCTACCTGATGTCTAGTGCTTTAAGTGTGGACAACATGGGTACTTTTCCAATCATTGTCCAAATCCGAGGGAAGTGGAGGGGAACCACCATCAGCCTTAGCAAAGGCCAAGGGATCAAGGCCATGATTTTCCTATCACGACAGATGAAGTTAAAGGTCTGAATGATGTGGTAGTAGGTAATCTTTTTTTCCTCTCAAATCTATAAAGGACTTTTTTTATTCTAGTTCTACGCATTCTTTTATTTCCTCCAAGTTTGCAAAGAATTTAGAATCAACCCCTGATTTTCTAAAAGTAGAGTTATCAGTCAAGACTCCTGGTGGGATTATCCAATCATCGTCAATGTTTAGAAACTCTAGTATTTACTTTAGTGAGCACAATCTTATCGTAAATCTATTAGTCATTCCCATGCTGGAATTCGACATTATACTAGGGATGGACTGGCTCTCAAAGTATAATGCTAAGATCAAATGCAGGAGCAAAGAAATCGCAGTAGTATTCAATGGAAAACCTACAGTTATCTTCCAAGGAGAGATATCTCAACCTCGTCCTTGTCTAGAAGAACCCCCTATATCTTTCTTTATAGAGTTGACTGGTTAAGAAGAAGAAGGAGATGAGAGTTTAAGGATAGAAACTGTCCCCATCATCCATGAATATGTTGATGTATTTCCTGAGGAGTTACCTAGAACTCCCCCAAAAAGAGAGGTAGATTTCTCTATTGAGATCGTACCTGGATCTCATCCAATATCAAAGACCCCCTATAGGATGGCAAATGCGGATCAAGAAGAATTAAAGAAACAACTCCAAGATCTTTTGGAGAAGGGGTTTATCCAACCAAGTGTGTCTCCTTGGGGAGCACTAGTTCTCTTTGTGAAGAAGGATGGATCGATGTGGCTATGCATTGATTATAGAGAACTGAATGGGATCACAGTGAAAAACAAATACCCTCTTCCAAGAATTGATGACTTATTTGACCAACTTTGTGGGGCTCAATTATTCTCTAAGATTGATCTTCGATCTGGTTATCATTAATTGAGGGTGAAGAAAGATGATTTTCCAAAAACTGCCTTCAGATCAAGATATGGGCATTATGAGTTTGTTTTTATGCCCTTCAGACTGACTAATGCACCAGCTATTTTTATGGATCTGATGAATAGAGTCTTTAAGGACTACCTTGGTAACTTTGTGTTAGTTTTTATTAATGATATTCTGATATATTCCAAAAGTCACGAGGAGCATGAAGATCATCTAAGGGTTATTTTGAAAACTCTATGGAAGGAGGGGCTTTTTGGAAAGTTCAGTAAATGTGAATTCTAGTTACAACAAGTTTCTTTCTTGGGGCACATTGTTACCAATGAAGGAATCGCAGTTGACCCTACAAAGAAAAAAGTTGTAGAGGAGTGGCACTACGGCAAAAAAGGCATTTAGCGGCGGTTTAAACCGCCGCTAAATCGTGCGTCGGGAAACTATTTCGCGGTGGTTTTCAAAACCATCGTAGAACGTTTCGCGGCGGTTTTTTAGCGATAATTTTTTTTTTATTTTTTTATTTTTTTATTTTTTTTATTTTTTTTTTGTTATTTTTTTTAATTTTTTTTATTTTTAATTTTATATATTTATTTATATATTTATTTATATATTTATTTATATATTTATTTATATATTTATTTATATATTTATTTTTCGTATTTATTTATATATTTATTTCGTATTTATTTTATTTATTTATTTTATTTATTTATTTTATTTATTTTATTTTATTTATTTATTTATTTATTTATTTATTTATTTATTTATTTTATTTATTTTATTTATTTATTTTATTTATTTATTTATTTATTTATTTTTCATATTTATTTATTTATTTATTTTTCGTATTTATTTATTTTATTTATTTTATTTCGTATTTATTTTATTTCGTATTTATTTTATTTATTTATTTATTTCGTATTATTTTATTTACTTTATTTATCCATGCATGCACATCCCATGCACATGCATACCCATGCAATATAAAGAAATTCTGCGTTTGGTGAGATTTGAACCCCTAACCTCTTGCATATTTTCCAAAGACTTTACCACTCCAGCAAGCTCGCCATGTGGTTAATAAACAGAATTTAATATACTTATATATATTAATTGAAAAAACAAATAATACATAAATAATAGATATAAACTCAATAATAATAAATAATAAAAAATAAAAAATAAAAAATAAAAAATAAATAAGGAATAATAAATATAAATAATAAATAATAAATAAATATAAATAATAAATAATAAATAATAAATAAATATAAATAATCAGTAATCAATAATCAATAATCAATAATCAATAATCAATAATCAATAATGAATAATAAATAATCAATAATCAATAATCAATAATAAATAATAAATATTATATAATAAATAATAAATAATAAATAATAAATAATAAATAATAAATAAATATAAATAATAACTAATAACTAATAAATAATAAATATAAATAGTAAATAAATATAAATATAAAATAATAAATAAATATAAATAATAAATAATAAATAATAAATAAATATAAATAATAAATAATAAATAATAACTAATAAATAATAACTAATAAATAATAAATAATAAATAAATATAAATAATAAATAATAAATAATAAATAATAAATAATAAATAATAACTAATAAATAATAAATAAATATAAATAATAAATAATAAATAAATATAAATAATAAATAATAAATATAAATAATATATAAATATAAATAATAAATAATAAATAAATATAAATAATGAATAATAAATAATAAATAAATATAACTAATAAATAAATCTAAATAATAAATAATAAATAAATAATAAATAATAAATAAATATAAATAATAAATAAATAAAAATAATGAATAATAAATAAATAATAAATAAATAATAAATAAATATAAATAATAAATAATAAATAATAAATAAATATAAATAATAAATAATAAATAAATAATAAATAAATATAAATAATAAATAATAAATAATAAATAATAACTAATTAATAAATATAAATAATAAATAATAAATAACCGGTTACAAATAATAGATAATAAATAAATTAAAGTATATTATAAATAATAAATAATAAATAATGAAGGAAACACATGAAAAAGTATGAAAAGACGTGATAAGGGATGAAAAATCATGAAAATGCATGAAAAAGGATGGAGAAGCATATGAAGAATGAGGCGTTAGAAAAAATGAGAACGAATGAAAACTCGTGACAACTCTGGAAATCTCCTTAATAATTCAACATAATCATCATAATAACCCATAAAAAACCATTGATAAAGATAACAAGTCATGGAAACCCAAATAAACAGTAATAAATGGAGCTACCGTTAAAACCCGTCAAAACGGTCATAAAGAGACAAAAACATTGGACTCACATTAACAGATATAACTTATGATTCGAGAGTCCGTTTTAGATCCGCGACCTGTCAAATCAAAGATCCTGAAACACTCTTCAACCTGAAAGGTGAAAGAGTCTGAATGGACAGACGGATCGGAAGTTATGACCATTTATAAAAAGCTGACAGAGAACGGGTGCTAGAAACGAGGCATTGAAAAACCTAACAAACCCGATACCCACTAAAAAGGTCATAACATATGATCTAGGAGTGCATGTGGGTTCCGCGACCAATCAAACCGAAGCTCATGGAATGAGCTATGATCTGGCAGGTGGAGGAGGCCGAACTGACACGCGAATCGAAAGTTATGTCTGTTTGAAGACAAGTTCGACGGGACACCGATGACGGAAATGGGGTTTTGGAGGCCTTCAGAGGGGTTTTTTGGGTCAAAAAACATGACAGAAGCATGCTTCTATTGAATTGGTGTGTATCTCTCTTCGCTGGATTCGATTTGATATGTGGTAGAGCTCAAACGGACACCCGGAGCGAAAGTTATGGCTGTTTGAAGTTGGAGAACTTTTTTCAACTTTTTTATAACTCTAATATCTTCCACACCTTAGACCGTCTCATGGTTTTGATTATATATGCCTCTAGATCTCTTCATGAGCTTCGATTTGACTGGTCGTGGCGCTTCAACGGATGCCCGGATCAAAAGTTATGGTCGTTTTAGTGATTTCGGGGTTTCTCACGTTTTTTTATTTTTTTCATTTCATTTCGCGGCGGTTTTACAAAAACCGCCGCTAATCCTCGAATAAAATTAAAAAAAATAAAATAAATAAAATAAATAAAATAAAATAAAATAAAATAAAATAAAAATTTCCGTTTAGCGGCGGTTTTTTTCACGGCGGTCTTAAAACCGCCGCGAAATGGCGGCCCGAAAATGCGTTTCACGGCGGTTTTTAAAACCGCCACGAAAAAACCGCTGCTAAACGGTGGTTTTCTTGTAGTGTGGCCTTATCCTACAACAATAACTGATATTTGAATGTTCCTTGTATTGGTAGGATATTATAGGAGGTTTGTGAAAAACATTTCACGACTTTCTAATCCATTAACCAAGTTCACTTGAAAAGGGGTCAAGTTCCTCTAGACAAAGGAGTGTGAGGAAAGCTTCCAAGATTTAAAGAAGAGATTGGTTACTACACCTGTGTTAACTCTACCCTCAAGTGGATAAGGATTCATTATTTTTAGCGATGCGTATCTCAAAGGGCATGGGTGAATCCTAATGAAAAATGAAAAATTCATTGCTTATGCATCTCGACAGTTGAAGACTCATGAGAAGAACTATCCCAGGCTTGATCTGGAGCTGTTTGTGGTTGTTTTTTCTCTGAAGATATGGAGACACTATCTCTATGGGGATAAATGTGATACATACACAGACCATCAAAGTTTGAAGTATATTTTCACACAAAATGAATTTAACATGAGACAAAGGAGATGGTTGGAACTTCTCAAAGAATATGATTTTTCACTTCATTATCATCCTGGAAGAGCAAACAAGGTTTTTGATGCATTAAGTAGGAATGACCCAGTTGTTCTTTCCATGATGAGGATTCAAATAGATCCTTTGATAAATGAACTAGTAAATCTGGACATGGGAATTATAAGGGAAGGGACATTATCAAACCTAACCCAAATGATTTCTCAACCATATTTACTAGATAATATCAAGAAATATCAAAAAGAAGATCATTTATTATAGAAGAAGTTTGAAGTTGTGAAGGATGGGAAGTTTCCTGAGTTCAATATTGATCAAGAAGGTGTACTAAAATTTCATACAAGAATATGTATTCCATCTATTATGGAAATAAAGAAGGAGCTGATGGATGAATCCCATATTTCTACCTTCTCTATACATCCTGGAAGCACAAAAATGTATAGGGACCTTCGTGATCATTTTTTGTGGGATAATATGAAAAGGGAGATTGCTGACTACACTTCAAGATTCCTGGTATGTCATCAAGTGAATACAGAGTGACAACATCCTAAAGGGGTATTGAAACCACTACTCATACCAGCATGGAAGTGGGAAAATATCACTATGGACTTCATCACTGGTCTCTTGAGAACATCCAAAGGAAACAATGCGATATGGGTTATTATAGATTGTCTTACCAAGACTGCCCATTTTATCTCCATTAGGGAAGATTTCTCTCTTGATCAACTTGCCAGGATTTATGTGAAGAAAGTGGTAAGGCTGCATGGAGTTCCACTTTCTATCATATTTGATCATGATCCAAGGTTCACATGAAAATTTTGGAGAAGTCTTCAACATGCTCTAAGCACTGAATTGAATTTCATTACAGACGATCACCCCCAAACTGATGGCCAATCTGATAGGACTATTTAAACACTCAAGGACATGCTGAGAATATTCTCAATGAAATTTAAAGGTGGATGGGATCAACATCTCCCATTAGTTGAGTTCTCTTACAAAAATAGCTTCCACTCGAGCATTCAAATGGAACCCTATGAATCTCTATATCGGAAGTGATGTAGAACTCCTACTTGTTGGGATGAAGCTCATGAGAGAAAGCTTCTTGGGCCAGATAGTGTGAAATAGATGACAAAAAAATTCCATTCCATCCAACAACACATTAAGGCTACTCAAAGTTAGAAAAAGAGCTATGTCGATGATCGTCAAAGAGACTTAGAGTTTGATGTTGGTGACAAGGTCTTTCTTTGAATATCACCTTGGAAGAGGGTCATGAGGTTTGGGAAGGAAGGGAAGCTCAGCCTTAGGTACATTGTCCCCTATGAAATCCTTAATCGCATAGGATAAGTGGCCTATCGGCATGCACTTCCTCCAAATATAGAAAAAGTTCATGATATCTTCCATGTATCCCTCTTTAGGAAGTACATAATTAACCATTCACATGTACTAAACCCATAGGTGGTACAACTGGAACATGACCTCTCTTATGAGAAGTAGCCAGTGGAGATCTTAGATCATAGGGACAAGGTTCTATGTAACAAGACTACCCACCTTGTTAAGGTGTTGTAGAGAAACCACAAATATGAAGAAGCCACATGGGAACCCAAGGAGTCTATAAGGTAGAAGTACCCACACCTTTTCTCCTCTGAGGGTATGACCTACAAATTTTGAGGATGAAATTTCTTAAAGGGGGAAGAATGTAACGACCCAAACTTTTTAATAATTTTTTTCCTAATTTTGTGTGTTATTTTATTTTATACTCAACAAAACTATTTCATTTAATAAAATGAGTATAATTAAAATGAGACTGTTGGGTTTCTACTGTTATATGATCTTTGGTCAATATGACCGTTGGAAACTAAATGTTGTGATTTTTGTCTATAAATACAAGTGATCTTGGTTAATTAATATAGAAAGAGGATTTTGATGGCCTCATCCAGTAGTATCAGGCCAATCTAAGCCCATATGATGAAACTTGAGAAGGAGGTAACACCATTGGACTTTTCTCTAGACCAAACCCAAGCCAAACTTCATCGTGTGAAGCTGGAACAGAATCACATTCGGGAGAAGTTCAAGATGATTGAAATTACCACTTGGCAATATTGCCCGAGCCGCCCCAAGATTCTATCACCTTAGCACACCTTACACTTAGGTCCTATGCTGGTGTTATAAGGGGCTATGTAACGAGACCTTAACTGCTTTGTGTAATCCTTTAATATAAATAAAATTGTTATTTCTTCTTATAGTGAAGTTGGTAAATCTCAAATGTCCAGATAAATATAGAATGTATATTATTGATGAATTTTGGAAAAAGGATATTTTAAAATATTTATGTAAACTTTAAATAGTTAATAATGTGTAATGATTTTCGAAAAATTGTCTTCTACAGTTATGTTCAGTAAGAAATTTAGAGTCCAATAAGATCAACTTAATTTTTGATGAATAGTAAATTATGAATAGTGATTTTATGCTTATGATTAGTAATGTGACCAAATGGATTAGTAATCTCACCTAAGAAAGTATTAATATAATTTAGGCACCTTGATTAAGTAATGTGATTCAATAAAATTAGTAAATAACTATTTTGGAAATTATTAGTTAATTATTAGTTTTCTTTCGGGTGAATTGTGTTTTTATTTAAAAATTAAATTAAAAATATTTAGAAAATTATTTTCATAAAATGGAGTTCATTTTTGAATTCAGAGCATCAATATTAGGTTAAGGTGAATTTTTGGGATTTTTCTGAAATAGTTGAATTTTCAGTGAATAGTGAAAACACAGTTTTGAGTTTCAGGTGTTTAATGACATCATTAAGGATGTGATAATTATTTAATAATTCTGGTAGAATTATGAATATTAATATATGCTTTTATTTTTCCCAATTTTACAATACCATGAGAAAATACTCTGGTCAAGCCCATGGTTTTTCCAATACCCCCGATGAGGTGTCCCTTGGAAATTAATGCTTTGTTCCCTCACTTCTCCAAAAAATACCAAGCCATTCCCTCATTCATTTCATTTTCAAATCCTCCCCAACGAAGTTATGGTCTCTTTACCTCTTAAGGATTCCTCCCATGGTGCCCTCAATCCTCCCAAGTTTCCGAACTTCAAGCTTTCGAAGTTACTCTTCAAGGTAAGGGAATCATTCACCCTCCTCTTTTAATCCATGACTTCCTTTATGTTGTGTCTTCTAGTTTCCATCTCTTTTTGTTGAGGTTATATTATTATATGTTATAATTACTGTCCATTTCATGTCTAATTGTTGATAGACCCTTTCCTCTCTTGTCAATTTGTTTTCTGAATTTTTAAGTGACGTCGTTAGGCTACTGAATTTCTCGTAAAAGAAATCACATCTTCTCTTTTCTTTAATGTTTCATTTTCATGTTTTATGTCATTAAAATATCCATACCATGATATTATTATGTACCCATACTTTATTATGAATTATTTATGATTGTGTGACCCTTTTCCCCTCTCTTTTCAATGTTTTCTAAAACCATGTTATATAGTCAATATGTTGTAGAAGTTTCGCCTCAAAATTTCTATCTCTTTCTCTCCAGAAATTCTCATGTTTTATTAATGTGAATACTCAGAACAATTTATTTTATATGGGTGTTCATAAATATACAAATATTATATATTTTATTCTGGAATTTACATGCATATAACCCTCACTCTCTTTCCATGCGTTATAAATGACATAATGATATTATTTTTAAAAAATTTTAAAACTTCATGATCTTGAAATGAAACCCATTTCTTTTATTTTCTGTGGGTTATTTATGAAATTTTTGATTATGATATATGTGTCTCACATTAAATTAAATACATATTAAGGGTGTGCCTTGATAGCGTTCAAAAGCATTGGGTAAAGAATTAATCTCTAGAGATGACAAGTTTCATGATACCTTGATGAATAACCTTAGTAGCTTTTATGAAACCTTGGGGATGGACCTTGGTGATATGTTCATGAATGTCTAAATGAAATGTTGTAGCCAAATATTCAAGTTATTTTCCAAGTTCTTTTCATTATTATATACCTATACTTCCATTTCTCATGTCTTTATGTTTTTATTCAAATTCTTATTGTTAACACAAGTAAACTAATTCCCTTGTTTACCCTTACTGGGCCTTCTGCTCACCCTTTACCTTGATTTGTGTCTCCAGGATATGAGATGAAGTTATTTTACATAGTATGAACATATTATGAAGCCTTAAAATTGTATTAGAATAATGTTTTATGTTGTTTTCATGTATTATGTTCCTGATTTCCAAGACACTATACTTTAAAGATCCTCTGTTTGTAAAATGTAATGAAAAGTTTTGTAATAAAAAGGCATAATTCCATAGTTAGTATCAAAGGATAGTTTAGTTATTTATAGAAACTAGGATATGAAAACTTTATTAATAACCCTATTGAAAAGTTCAAATATAGGAAATCTTCCTAGTATTTTGGTGAGTATTGATTAAGTGGTTTATCAAGCAAATACACCCCTGTCTGGATACAAGCAGGTAGAGGTGGATCTGGCACAGATGTACATAGGGGTAAAACCCGAAAACACCGCTTTGAGCTAAACTCGAACGGGAACTGGTACACAACAATGGGCCTTGTTGCACTCTTGGTTATGATACTCTTGGGGGATATGTTTGGTTAATTGCAAGCTTTTTATGATTCATTATGAAGTAATTATAGAGAAATAGAATTGTTTAAGCATGAAGTTTTAAGACATATTATCCTGTATAGTTAAAAGATTCATACATAAAATAAGTTTCTCACTAAGTTTTTACTCTTTTAGAAAAATGGAGGGCAATAGGAGGAACTGTGCAAATGGTGAGCGCAATGGACCATGCACTGACGACCCTCCCATGGAAGCCGTAATGGAAACATTCTTGTGAATGATGAACCAACTGACTCAAGTTATGGGAAATAACTTGAATCAAGCTGAGAGACCAATATCACCGCAAAGGGAACAACATTCTGTTGAGTCCTTTATGTGTCAACGACCAGCAAACATCATTGGATTGACTGACCCATTGATTGTTGATCAGTGGATCAGCTCCATCGAGAAGATATTTTCTGTGCTCTGTTACTTATAGAAAGAGAAGGTCACCCTTGTTTTTTATCGCTTAGAAAGAGAAGCTGATCAGTGGTGGGAACAGATTAAAACATGAGGAAAAGAGTGGAGGTTGAAGCTGTGGAGTGGGAATAGTTCAGAGGGATCTTCTTCAGTATGTATTTCCCTCATTCCATGAGAAAAAGAATGGAGAAGGAGTTTCTCAAGCTGAAGTAGAAGGAGAATGAATCTGTGGGAAGCTATGAGATGAACTTCACAAGGATTTCATGTTACACATCAAGATTTGTCATGGATCCAAATGGTATGGTTGATAGATTATTCATTGGATGGAGACCTCATATGTGGAAGAATCTACCCAACTGAGACTATGAAAGCTATGAGGAGATCGTGTGGAGTGCAATGAAAGTCGAGCTGGAGTTTGGTGAGACGTAGTGGTCTCATAAATCAGATTACAAGAAGAGATCAATGGATCCTAGCTTAGGGAGGACCTTTTATCAAGGAAGAGGAGGAAAGAAAGTGCAACATTACACTTGTAATAAATGTGGTAAGAAGCATTCGGAGAACTGCCTGCTCGGGAGCGAGAAATGCTACAAGTGTGGAAGAGATGGTCATTTTGAGAGGAATTATCATAGTGAGGTAAAACCTCAACTTTCAAACACAAATGACAAGGGGAAGATGTTGCAGGCCCTACCTGATGTCCAGTACTTTAAGTGTGGACAACATGGGTACTTTTCCAATCATTTTCCAAATCCAAGGGCAGTGGAGGAGAACCACCATCAGCCTCAGAAAAGGCCAAGGGATCAAGGACATGATTTTTCTATCACAAAAGCTAAAGTTGAAGGTCCGAATAATGTGGTAGTAGGTACTCTTTTTTTCCTCTCAAAGCTAGTAAGTACTTTTTTTTATTCTGGTTCTACTCATTCCTTTATTTCCTCCAAGTTTTCAAAGAATTTAGAATCAACCCCTGATTTTCTAAAATTAGATTTATCAGTCAATACTCCTAGTGGAATTATCCAAGCATCATTAGTGTTTAGAAACTCTAGTATTTACTTTAGTGAGCACAATCTTATCGCAAATCTAGTAGTCATTCCCATGCTATAATTCGACATTATACTAGGGATGGACTGGCTCTCAAAGTATAATGCTAAGATCAAATGCAAGAGTAAGGAAATATATGTAGTATTGAATGGAAAACCTACAGTTATCTTCCAAGGAGAGATATCTCAACATGGTCTTTGTCTAGAAGAACCCCCTATATCCTTCTTTATGGAGTTGATCGGTTAAGAAGAAGAAGGAGATGAGAGTTTAAGGATAGAAAGTGTCCCCATCTTCCAGGAATACATTGATGTATTTTCTGAGGAGTTGTCTGGGCCTCCCCCTAAAAGAGGGGTAGAGTTCTCTATTGAGCTCATACCTGGATCTCATCCAATATCAAAGACCCCCTATATGATGGAAAATGGGGATCAAGAAGAATTAAAGAAACAACTACAAGATCTTTTGGAGAAGGGTTTCATCCAACCAAGTGTGTCTCCTTGGGGAGCACCAGTTCTCTTTGTGATGAAGAAGGATGGATTGATGTGACTATGCATTGATTGTAGAGAACTGAATGGGATCACAGTGAAAAACTAATACCCTCTTCCAAGAATTGATGACTTATTTGACCAACTTTTTGAGTCTACATTCTTCTCTAAGATTGATCTTCGATGTGGTTATCATTAATTGAGGGTGAAGAAAGATGATATTCCAAAAAATACCTTCATATCAAGATATAGGCATTATGAGTTTGTTTTTATGCCCTTCGGACTAACTAATGCACCTGATATTTTTTTGGATCTGATGAATATAGTCTTTAAGGACTACCTTGATAACTTTGTGGTAGTTTTTATTAATGATATTCTAATATATTCCAAAAGTCACGAGGAGCATGAAGATCATCTAAGAGTTATTTTTCAAACTCAATGGAAGGAGAGGCTTTTTGGAAAGTTCAGTAAATGTGAATTCTGGTTATAACAAGTTTCTTTCTTGGGGCACATTGTTACCAATGAAGGAATCACAGTTGACCCTGCAAAGACAAAAGTTGTAGAGGATTTCCCTCATCCTACAACAATAACTGAGATTCAAAGTTTCCTTGGATTGGTAGGATATTATGGGAGGTTTTTGAAAAACTTTTCACGACTTTCTGAACCATTAACCAGGTTAACATGAAAATTGGTCAAGTTCCTCTTGACAAAGAAGTGTGAAGAAAGTTTACAAGAGTTAAAGAAGAGATTGGTTACTACACCTATGTTAACTCTTCCCTCAAGTGGAGAAGGATTTGTTATTTTTAGCGATGCTTCTATCAAATGGCTTGGGTGAATCCTCATGAAAAATGACAAATTCATTGCTTATGGATCTCGACAGTTGAAGACTCATGAGAAGAACTATCCCAATAATGATCTGGAGTTGGCTTCGGTTGTTTTCCTCTGAAGATATAAAGACACTATCTTATTGGGGAGAAATGTGATACATACACACACCATCAAAGTTTGAAGTATATTTTCACATAAAAGGAATTGAACATGAGACAAAGGAGATGGTTGGAACTTCTCAAAGACTATGATTGTTTAATTAATTATCATCCTGGAAGAGCAAACAAAGTTGTTGATGCATTAAGTAGGAAAGACCCAGTTGTTCTTTCCATGATGAGGATTCAAAGAGAACCTTTGATCAATGACATAGTAAAGCTAGACATGGGAATTATAAGGGATGGGAAATCATCAAACCTAACCCAAATTATTTCTAAACCATAATTACTAAAGAATATCAAGAAAGATTAGAAAGAAGATCCTTTATTATAGAAGAAGTTTGAAGCTGTGAAGGATGGGAAGTTTTCTAAGTTCAATATTGATCAAGAAGGTGTAGTGAAATTGAGTACAAGACTATGTATTCCTTCTATTCCGGAAATAAAGAAGGAGCTGATGGATGAAGCGCATAGTTCTAACTTATCTATACATCCTGGAAGCACAAAAATGTATAAGGACCTTCGTGATAATTTTTGTTGGGATAAAATTAAAAGGTACATTACTGACTACACTTCAATTTGTCTGGTATGTCAGCAAGTGAATACAGAGCGACAAATTCATAAAGGTTTATTGCAACCACTACCCTTACCAGCATGGAAGTGGGACAATATCACTATAGACTTTGTCACTGGTCTCCCGAGAACTTCCAAAGGAAACAATGCGATATGGGTTATTATGTATTGTCTCACCATGAATTCCCATTTTATCTCCATTCAGGAATATTTCTCTCTTGATAAAATTTCCAGGATTTACGTGAAGAAAATGGTAAGGGTGCATGGAGTTCCACTTTATATCGTATTTGATCATGATCCAAGGTTCACATCAAAATTCTGGAGAAGTCTTAAACATGCTCTGAGCACTGAATTGAATTTCAGTACGGCCGATCACCCCCAAACTGATGGCCAATATAAGAAGACTATTAAAACACTCAAGAACATTCTGAGAACATGCTAAATGGAATTTAAAGGTGGATGGGATCTGTAATGACCCGGAAATTTCAAGGAAATTTTTTTCTTAATTTTCTTTGAAATTTTACAAGAATGCAGTTTCTGACGGTGCCTGATTCCGAGGCCCGGTGTGCCCAGAATTAATTTCCGATGTTAGGATCGGGTATGTTCAGTGAACGAATGAGAGGGATTTTCTAACTTTTGAACCGGTGCTCAGAATCAAATTCAGAGGGCACCAATGAAACCGCAGCGCCAGTAATTACTTAGGAACACCTTTTCCGGAGTTGCGTTTACACAAGGGAAGTTGATAATAATTGTGAAGTTAAAAATAAAAATTTAACTACAATTTTTATTTTCTCTAAGTGGTTTTAAGCTTTGGGTGGAAGTTGGGTAACTACCCAACTTCCCATGGGAGGTTATGAGGGTGTTGGGGCCCACACAAACCCCACCCCTTCATATTCTTTAACCCCCCTTGATCTTTCCATAACTCCCCTTAACCCCATTAAGGCTTCCCTTCATTAATTTGTTAACTCCTCTCTTTAATTTTTTTTAAACTCTCCACATCCCTCTCATTAAGTTTGCCAACTCAATTAATTAATATCCCTATTAATTAAATGACACAACTCTTCTTTTTGAATTAGTTTGAATTGGTTGGTTTTTATTTAAAGTGGGAGTAATCTATTTTTATATTTGGATAACAAATATTATTTGTGGGGGAACCTCTAGAGAAATAGAAGAGCTCCCTCCTTCCATGAAGAACGGTTCTCTTTCCGACGAATCTTCGACGAACGAAGCTCGAGCCGGGAATGAAGGCACTTTACGGGAGCGAGGAACGCCAACGATTTTCGACACCTTCATCTCCTCCCTTACGATGACGTCAACGAACCGATGTCCGCCTTTTCGCGATATCATCAACAAACAAAGAACCTTGAGGAAGGGGTTTGGTTTTTATGTCGTGAATATTTTTTTTAGACGTTCTTCGATATTAACGTCCAACTGTTATCAAAATAATGGAGGAAGTCGGACCGCAAAAACACGGCCGAACCTCCTCCCTTTTTTTATTTTATTTTATTTTGGTTGTTTCCTATGTGGATAGAAATAGAAGTGACGTGGTGCCGTCGCACCGTGCGGAAATTTAGAGAATCACGACGAAGAAGCGTGGCGCCGTTGTGTCACGCCTTTGGGGTCGAACGAATCCATGGAGGGAGTCAGGCCACGGCAAAGGGGCGCGACTCCATCGCGTCGCTCCGGAGAACCATGAAGATGGCGCGATTTGTTAATTGACGTGTGGATTGATGGGCGATGAAAAACGGGGCCGCAAGGTATTTTTGAAGCTTCCGCAGTAAAGTTTGAGACCTGAGATGAACGCCGGCACAGACGGTTTTGAAAAGGGACCACCGGAGCCACTCCGGTGGCCCGCGGAAAACTAGGAGCCACGGCGCCGCTGGCGACTGGGGGTGGCGGACAGAGCCGTCCGGCCGCCAGGAGGCGGCAGCGCCCGAGCGCGCCGCCGGAGGAAACAACCACCGCGCCTTGCCGGGGCGGTGCTGCACGGGGGATCCCGCGGCCGCGCGGGATCCCGGAGGATTAGCGGCGGTGCAAACCGCCGCCGACTTCAATCAACGGCGAGGGGGTCGCGCACCCCCCCCCCCCCCCCCCCCGCACCGCGGCTTCCGCTCAGCCGCGCTGGCCGAGTCGTGGCTGGCCGGTCGGGCCGGACCGAGCCGGCCGGGCCTGGCCATGCCAGTCGGGCCGGGCCACGCCCGGATGGGCCGGACCCGGGTCGGGTCGACCCGGTGCGGGCTGGCCCAGGGGGGGATTGGGTCGGGCCGGGCCGGGCCCAGACCCCCCATTTCGGTTTGATTCCGTTCGAACACCCATAACTTGGGCTACAACCTCTGATCAATGCACCGTCAGTGGCGATGCAATCCTTAGAGCGAGACGGTCGTTTTGACATATCGCACTCAAGGTTTCGGAATACTTTGGGTTTGGCCGGGTTGGTTTGTACACGAAACCAACCGGGCCCTCAGAGCAGAAATGCTCGTAACTTGAGCTCCGGACGTCTGATTGTTGTGTCGTCGACTTTGTTGGATTCCTCTTGATGAGACAGAACTTTTGGCTTACTTCGCTCGAGGATTGGATGTCGTCGGAGTGCGGTCGGGTTGGTTCGCTCACGAAACCAACCGGGCCCCTGGAACGAAAAAGCTAATAAGTCACAGACCGGGCGTCTGATTGATGCGCCGTCTATCTCATTGAATTCCTCTGGATGAGACAGAACTTTTGGCATACTTCGCCTGAGTTTTGGATGTAGTTGGAGTATGGCCGGGTTGGATTGTACCCGAAATCCAACTGGGCCCTAGGAACGGAAAAGCTGATAACCTTCAGACCGGACGTCCGTTTGACGAACCGTCAGCGGCGTTGGTGATCACGTTGAGGAACGGTCCCTATGAGTATACCCTATGAGAGTTCGGGGTACACTTGAGATATGGCTGGGTTGGTTCGCTCACGAAACCAACCGGGCCCCTGGGACGTAAAGGCTAATAACTCACAGACCGGGCGTCCGATTGACGCTCCGCCTATTGCGTTGAGACCCCTATGACGAGGCGGTCCTTTGAGATACTTATTAATGGGACTTTGAGATACTTGGAGTATCGACCTGTAGCTCGTGGAGCAGACCCTCCCAGAGACGAGCGTGTGGGAGTACGGAGACCGTGTAGCCGACTGAGACCTGACGACTACTTGACCGACTCGACTTGGAGTGAGTCGACTAGCCCAGTGGACAGAGAACTACTTGTTTGGGTGCAGACCCATGGCAGACGGAGCACTACCTGTGTGACAGTGCAGACCCACAGTACTCGTCCGGAGAGTACCTCTGCAGGATACTTGGGGTGTGCACTACTGTGTTTGGGTGACATACCCCGGCAGGAAGCACTACTGTGTTTGGGTGGCTGGACCGCGGTACTCGACAGGAGAAGTACCTCAGCAGTCTTAGGTTAGTGAGCAGTACCTCGGATTCGTGACAGGACCACTGTACACTCCAGAGACGGGGCTCTTTAGCAGTTACAGTTTCGATAATGAAAATCTTGGTTTGAGATGAGACTTTTGACCTTTGTGTTTACCTCAGGAATGAGATGGGTCACTTGATAACTTAGGTATATGTATGGGCATATACCTGGGTAGTGGTTATCCATTGATTTCATGATCTTGGTGTTTTCCTCATGATTGAGATGTGTTACTTGATAACTTTGGTATATGCATGGGCATATACCTAAGTAGAGGTTATCTGTTGAGATCTTCTTTGTGGTTATCCATGTTGGTTTTAGTGAGAACTTGAGGGTCTCGGGGTCCTTACTGAGTATCGTTATACTCACCCCCGCACGGTCTATGCCCGCACCTCATTGTGTTGGTTGCAGACGACGGGCAGTGCTGACGGAGGTCGAGTGATCGAGGACTGGACGGTACCCGGAGGTGGACCACACGACGAGTCAGTACCCGGAGGTGGACCACACGACGAGACGGAACACAGAGGAGGTTGACGGGCGAGAGTGTTATCTGTACCTACCCTTCAGGTAGGATCCGTGGTGGACGATCCAGGAGCTGCGCCATTTGTACCTACCCTTCAGGTAGGATCCAAGGAGGACGACCCAGGAGCCGCTTTCGTTCTTCCAGCTGTTGTCTTTTTCTGTTGTACTTTTGTTCAGTTGTAGTTGTACTTTCAGTTGGGTTTGTATTCTGGCCCATTTACTTTTCAGCACTTCTCTTTGTACTTAGTGTTTTACTTCCGCTTGTACTCTGTGGTGTTTTTTTACTTTTATAAAGGAAATGCCTTCCCAGTTATCGGGATTTACGCATTTGGTGCTAGTCGCCAGCCCCTGGCCTATGGAAGGCGGGCTTGGGGTAGTCACGGCACGGGCCCCGAGGACGGGTCGTGAAAAATTGGTATCAGAGGAGTCGGTTCTACCGCAGAACTTATAACTCTGATATTTTCTTTCTGTGAAGCAATAGTGTTAAGGGTACCGAGTGTGGTCTTCAGTTCAGGGAGTCCAGTGTTGGTGCGGGCGGACGACGTATCCGTACACCAGGACCCTGAAAACTGATTTTTGACTTTGTGCACAAAAACACTGATTGGGTGTATGTTTTCAAAGGTTTTCCCTTAAAACAGCTCAAACCAGGTCATCTCACCAGGTATAATCGTTTGACCGTGTCACGTTGTTTCTTCCGGATGTCTTTTCACGGACGACCAGCTAGAGCCCAGAGGGATGTGCGTACTAACAGTCTGCTGAGCGACGAGGCTTCAGTACAGGGCCCTCTTACAGTTGAGGCACCAGCGGGGGCACCAGCGGTACTACCATATGTTGGGCCACCGATGCCACCAGCCCCAGCAGTAGGCGATGCACGCCACTTGAGTGCACTGCACGAGTTCCAGCACCAGAGGCCACCCAGGTTCCGGGGAGGGACGGACCAGCAGGCGGCTGAGGATTGGCTGGAGGATGTGGTGAGAGTCTTCAGGCTAGTGGGGACGCTAGCAGACTTCATGGTGATCTTTGCTGCCAGCCTTCTTCAGGCAGCAGCAGGCAGGTGGTGGAGCCACTTGTTCCAGTTTTGCGACGGGATGACCTTCACATGGGAAGACTTAGAGACCTTATTCAGGGTGGAGTTTGTGCCAGTATCTCTACACCCCAAGCGTGTTCAAGAGCTGCTGCCTTTGCCGCGTGTTTTTCGATCAGTAGCTGAGTCATCTGTGGGCAGTAGACAGATGATACAGAGGTCCAGGAGGACCAGACCAGCAGTTGGGTGATCTTGGGTTTTAGGGACAGTGGTGCAGGGCACTCGGGGTGGGGTCAGAGTCAGCCGTACGAGGAGCAGGAAGTGTTATGAGTGCAGCAGGAAGGGTCACCTGGCACGTGACTATCCGACTCCCCGCACTGTTGATCCACAGGCGTTGGAGGATCCACCGAGGCAGAAGCATCGACGAGTGCTTGAGCAACAGCCGAGTAGTGGACAAGGCAGTAGAGCTCCAGGAGTAGGTGGACATGAGCGGAACTAGTGGATACATCCCTTGTACTTCTAGTTCCATATTTCTGGTGTATTCATGTCTTTGTACTATGAGCTGCAATAATAAAAAGACACTTATCTTTGTGATTTTTTCTTTTCTGTCCTTTTTTTGGGTTGATACAGATAGGTCCTGGTTAAAAACTATTGACTTGACCCTCACTTTCGAGATTTATACTGGAGGAGACCCAGTGACCTCACACTGATGCCGACAGTGTGACTTGACCCTTGGAGGTGAGAGTGATAGTTAGATCTCTTGGTAGTTACGTCGAGGCCTTACGACGTTATCCATGACATGAATGCATCATTCATGTCAGGATTGACTATATTAGGCAATGGGCGTGGTTAATCCAGGGGATGAGACTGAGTTTCTCTTTTCGGAAAAGGAGAAATTTTAGCAGCTCTTTCAGATCGTAGGCAAAGAAGGTGCAGATCATCCAGGAGAGGATGAAGACTGCACAGTGCGGTAAGAAATAGGAAACTGTCACCAGTCTTAGAGACTCGAGCGTGTTAAATGTTTCAATAAGAGGAAGATTTAAGGAGAGATGAGTCTGCGAAGCAGCAGATGTGGAGGCAGAGCTAGGAGAGCAGTATGAGGTGGTGTACATCTTAACATGCTACAACCACCCACCTTAGTTATCCCTGCCAGGCTCAGGGAGCAGGAGGGAAGAGGAAGAGTGTGGCTACATGCGGTCAAGGAGTGTGACCCAATGGCTCTAAAAATGAATCAAGGGACAGTCTGTGTCCACTAATAGCTGCTGTACTAACAGACATCGATATGAATCATTCCTTGCTTTCAAAAATCTTGTCCCAGACCTAGATTTTCCGGTAAGCCGTGGACTTGACCCTCACGTCTGGAGATACCTTGGGAGGAGACTCGATAATCACACTTACGCCGACAGTGTGGTTAGACCCTCGAGGTGAGAGTTTCGGTTGGAATCTCTTGGTGGCAGCGTCGAGGCCTTACGACGTTGGTTTGAGTATGGACTGGGCAATCACAGTTCATACACAAATTGACAGTATTAGGCAAAAAGGTTGTGGTTTAACTACGACGTCGGAATGGGTTTTCCTTGGTCAGCGAAAAGGAAACCCCAGGAATCATAGGATAAACTCATGCACAGAAGGGTGTGACCGATCACTCTTGAGTCGGTCAACCTTACCCTCATGGAAGCAGTCGTTTTGAGTTTCAGTTCTAACAAGATTTGGAGACCTCTATAGTTTGAGGTTGACGATCACATCCTTATACGAGTCTCACCTCGATAAGGTTTACGGAGATGTGGCCAAGGCAGCAAGTTATCTCTGAGTTTCAGTGGACCTTTCTAGGTCCTCAGCTGGGTAGGTGAGGTGGTTTACTGCTTGACCCATCCACCTCAGTTGCACAAGGTGCACGACGACTTCCACATATCTCAACTGAGGAGATACATGATCGACCCTTCGCATATCATCGACCATGAGGAACAGGACGATGGCGATGGGGTTACTACCATGGAGGTTCCAGTGGGGATCGAGGATCAACAGGAGAAAATCCTACGAGGACGGTCGATTCCTCGGGTGCGCTTTATTTGGCAGTACGAGACCCTCCAGGTAAGAACATGGGAGCGGAAGGCTCAGATGTGTGCTCAATACCGCTTTTGTGACCCTAGTTTGTGTTGAAGCTTACGGTGACGTAAATCCCTGTGGTGGGAGTAATGTAAAGACCCGGAAATTTCAAAGAAATTTTTTTCTTAATTTTCTTTGGAATTTTACAAGAACGCAGTTTCTGACGGTGCCTGATTCTGAGGCCCGGTGTGCCCGGAATTAATTTTTGATGTTAGGCTCGGGTACGTTCAGTGAACAAATGAGAGGGATTTTCTAACTTTTGAACCGGTGCTCGGAATCAAATTTAGAGGGCACCAATGAAACTGCAGTGCCGGTAATTTCTTAGGAACACCTTTTCCGGAGTTGCGTTTACACGAGGGAAGTTGATAATAATTGTGAAGTTAAAAATAAAAATTTAACTATAATTTTTATTTTCTCTAAGTGGTTTTAAGATTTGGGTGGAAGTTGGGTAACTACCCAACTTCCCATGGGAGGTTATGAGGGTGGTGGGGCCCACACGAACCCCACCCCTTCATATTCTTTAACCCCCATTGATCTTTCCATAACTCCCCTTAACCCCATTAAGGCTTCCCTTCATTAATTTGTTAACCCCTATCTTTAATTTTTTTTTAAACTCTCCACCTCCCTCTCATTATGTTTTCCAACTCAATTAATTAATATCCCTATTAATTAAATGAAACAACTCTTCTTTTTGAATTAGTTTGAATTGGTTGGTTTTTCTTTAAAGTGGGATTAATCTATTTTGATATTTGGATAACAAATATTATTTGTGGGGGAACCTCTGGAGAAATAGAAGTGCTCCCTCATTCCACGAAGAACGGTTCTCTTTCCGACGAATCTTCGACGAATGAAGCTCGAGCTGGGAACGAAGGAACTTTACGGGAGCGACAAACACCAACGATTTTCGACACCTTCATCTCCTCCCTTACGATGACGTCAATGAACCGACGTCCGCCTTTTCGCGATATCATCAACGAACAATGACTCTTGAGGTAGGGGTTTGGTTTTTATGTCGTGAATATTTTTTGAGACGTTCTTCGATATTAACGTCCAACTGTTATCAAAATAATGGAGGAAGTTGGATAGCACAAACACGGCCGAACCTCCTCCCTTTTTTTATTTTATTTTATTTTGGTTGTTTCCTACGTGGCTTGAAATGGAAGCGACGCGGTGTCGTCGCACCGTGCGGAAATTTAGAGAATCACGAAGAAGAATCACGGTGCCGTTGTGCCACGCCTTTGGGGCCGAACGAATCCGCGGATGGAGTCGGGACACAATGAAGGGGCGCGGTGCCATCGCATCGCGCCGGAGAACCACGAAGACGACGCGATTTGTTAATTGACGGGCGGATTGAAGGGAGATGAAAAACGGGGCCGCAAGGTATTTTTGAAGCTTCCGCAGAAAAGTTCGAGACCCGAGATGAATGTCGGCACCAACGGTTTTGAAAACGGACCACCAGAGCAACTCTGGTGGCCCGCGGAAAACCAGGAGGCGCGGGTCGCCGGTGCGGCGCCGCAGGCGACCGGGGGTGGTGGCTAGAGCCGTCCGGCCGCCAGGAGGCGGCGGTGCCCGAACGCGCCGCCGGAGGAAACAACCGCTGCGGCTTGCCGCGGCGGTGTGGCATGGGGGATCCCGCGGCCGCGCGGGATCTCGGAGGATTGGCGGCGGCGCAAACCGCCGCTGGCTTCAATCAACAGTGAGGGGGTCGCGCACCCCCACCCCCCCCCCCCCCCCCCCCCCGCTCCGCGGCTTCCGCTCGGCCACGCTGGCCGAGTCGCGGCTGGCCCGTCGGGCCGGACAGAGCCGGCCGGTCTGGGCCACGCCGGCCGGACCCGGACTCGGGTCGGGTCGACCCGGTGCGGGCCGGGCCCAGACCCCCCATTTCGGTTTGATTCCGTTCGAACACTCATAACTTGGGATACGGACCTCCGATCAACGCATCGTCAGCGGCGATGCGATCCTTAGACCGAGACGGTCGTTTTGACATATCGCACTCAAGGTTTCGGAATACTTTGGGTTTGGCCGGGTTGGTTCGTACACGAAACCAACCGGGTCCTCGGAACGGAAACGCTCGTAACTTGAGCTCTGGACGTCCGATTGACATGCCGTCGACTTTGTTGGATTCCTCTTGATGAGACGGAACTTTTGGCTTAATCCTCTCGAGGTTTGGATGTCGTCGGAGTGCGGTCGGTTTGGTTCGCTTAAGAAACCAACCGGGACCCTGGAACGAAAAAGCAAATAACTCACAGACCGGGCGTCCGATTGACGCGTCATCTATCTCGTTGAATTCCTCTGGATGAGACGAAACTTTTGGCATACTTCGCCTAAGTATTGGATGCAGTTGGAGTATGGTCGGGTTGGATTGTACCCGAAATTCAACCGGGCCCCAGGAACAGAAAAGCTGATAACCTTCAGACCGGACGTCCGTTTGACGAACCGTCAGTGGCGTTGGTGATCACGTTGAGGAATGGTCCCTATGAGTTTACCCAATGAGAGTTCGGGGTACAGTTGAGATACGGCTGGGTTGGTTCGCTCACGAAACCAACCGGGCCCCTGGGACGAAAAGGCTAATAACTCACAGACCGAGCGTCTGATTGACACGCCATCTGTTGCGTTGAGACCCCTATGACGAGGCGGTCCTTTGAGATACTTCTTCGTGGGACTTTGAGATACTTGGAGTATCGACCTGTAGCTCATGGAGCGGACCCTCCCAGAGACGAGCATATGGAGTATGGAGACCGTGTAGCCGACTGAGACCTGACGACTGCTTGACCGACTCGACTTGGAGTGAGTCGACTAGCCCAGTGGACAGAGCACTACTTGTTTGGGTGCAGACCCATGGCGGACGGAGCACTACCTGTGTGACAGTGCAGATCCGCGGTACTCGTTCGGAGAGTACCTCTGCAGGCTACTTGGGGGTGTGCACTACTGTGTTTGGGTGGCATACCCCGGCGGGAAGCACTACTGTGTTTGGGTTGCTGGCCCGCGGTACTTGACAGGAGGAGTACCTCAGCAGTCTTAGGTTAGTGAGCAGTACCTCAAAGTCGTGACAGGACCACTGTACACTCCAGAGACGGGGCTCTTCAACAGTTACGGTTTCGATAATGAAAATCCTGGTTTGAGCTGAGACTTTCGACCTTTGTGTTTACCTCATGATTGAGATGGGTCACTTGATAACTTAGCTATATGTATGGGAATATACCTGGGTAGTGTTTATCCATTGATTTCATGATCTTGGTGTTTTCCTCATGATTGAGATGGGTTACTTGATTACTTAGGTATATGCATGGGCATATACCTAAGTAGAGGTTATCTGTTGATATCTTCTTTGTGGTTATCCATGTTGGTTTTAGTGAGACCTTGAGGGTCTCGGGGTCCCTATTGAGTATCGTTATACTCACCCCTACACGGGCTATGCCCGCACCTCGTTGTGTTGGTTGCAGATGACAGGCAGTGCTGACGGAGGCCGAGTGATCGAGGAATGGACGGTACCCAGAGGTGGACCACACGACGAAACGACACACGGAGGAGGTTGACGGGCGAGAGTGTTATCTGTACCAACCCTTCAAGTAGGATCTGTGGTGGATGATCCAGGAGCTGCGCCATCTGTACCTACCCTTCAGGTAGGATCCAAGGAGAACGACCCAGGAGCCGCTTCCGTTCTTCCAGCTGTTGTCTTTGTACTTTTGTTCAATTGTAGTTTTACTTTCAATTGGGTTTGTATTCTGGCCCATTTACTTTTCAGCACTTCTCTTTGTACTTAGTGTTTTACTTCCTCTTGTACTCTATAGTGTTTTATTTACTTTTATAAAGGCAATGCCTTCCCAGTTATCGGGATTTACCCCTTTGGTGCTAGTCGCCATCCCCTGGCCTATGGAAGGCGGACTTGGGGTAGTCACGGCACGGGCCCCGAGGATGGGTCGTGACAGGATCAACATCTCCCATTAGTTGAGTTCTCTTACAACAATAGCTTCCACTCGAGCATTCAAATGGCACCCTATGAAGCTCTATATGGGAAGTTATGTATAACTCCTACTTTTTGGGATGAAGCTCATGAGAGAAATCTTCTTGGGCCTGATCTTGTGAAAGAGATGACAAAAAAAGTATATACCATCCAACAACACATTAAGGATACTCAAAGTCAGAAAAAGAGCTATGTCAACGATCATCGAATGGACTTGGAGTTTGATGTTGGTGACAAGGTCTTTATTCGAATATCACCTTGTAAGAGAGTCATGAGGTTTGGGAAGAAAGGGAAGCTCATCCCTAGGTACATTGGCTCCTATGAAATCCGTGATCGCGTGGGAGTAGTGGATTATTGTCTTGTACTTTTTCCAAATCTAGAACAAGTTTGTGATGTCTTCCATGTATCCGTCTTGAGTAAGTACAAACCTAACCCTTCACATATTCTAAACCCAGAGGTGGTACAACTAGAACATGACCTCTATTATGAGGAGCAGCCGGTGGAGATCTTAGATCATAGAGACAAGGTTCTACGTAACAAGACTACCCACCTTGTTAAGGTGTTGTGGAGAAACCACAAATATGAAGAAGCCACATGGGAACCCGATGAGTTTATGAGGCATAAGTACCCACACCTTTTATCCTCTGAGGGTACGAGTTAAAAATTTTGAGGTTGAAATTTCTTAATGGCGAAATAATGTAACGACCCGAACTTTTTAATAATTTTTGTTTCCTAATTTTGTGTGTTATTTTATTTTATACTCAACAAAACTATTTCATTTAATGAAATGAGTATAATTAAAATGAGACTGTTGGGTTTCAACTGTTATATGAACATTGGTCAATATGACCGTTGGAAACTAAATGTTGCGATTTTTGTCTATAAATACAAGTGATATTGGTTAATTAATATAGAAAGAAGATTTGATGGCCTCATCCAGTAGTCTCAGGCCGATCAAATCCCATATTATGAAACTTGGTAAGGGGGTAGAACCACTGGGCTTTGATCTAGACCAAACCCAAGCCGAACTTCATCGTGTGAAGCTAGAACAGAATCGCTTTCGGGAGAAGTTCAAGCTGATATAAATTACCACTTGGGCAATGTTGGTCGAGCCTCCCCAAGATTCTATCACCTTAGAACACCTTACACTTGGGCCCTATTCTGGTTTTATAAGGGGATATGTAATGAGACCTTATCTGCTTTTTGTAATCCTTTGATATAAATAAAATTGTTATTTCTTCTTATGGTGAAGTTGGTAAATCTCAAATGTCTGGATAAATATTGGATGTATATTATTGATGAATTTTCGAAAAAGAATATTTTAAAATATTTATGTAAACCTTAAATAATTAATAATGTGTAATGATTTCCAAAAAATATTCTTCTATAGTTATGTTCAGTAATAAATTTAGAGTCTAATAAGATGAACTTAATTTTTGATGAATAGTAAATTATGAATAGTGATTTTACACTTATGATTAGTAATGCAACCAAATAGGTTAGTAACCTCACCTAAGAAAGTATTAATATAATTTAGGCACCTTGATTAAGTAATGTGATTCAATAAAATAAGTAAATAACTGTTTCAGAAATTATTATTTAAGTATTAGTTTTATTTCTGGCGAATAGTGTTTTTATTTAAAAATTAAATTAAAAATATTTAGAAAATTATTTTCATAAAATGTAGTTCATTTTTGAATTTAGAGCATCAATATTACGTTAAAGTGAATTTTTGGGATTTTTCTGAAATAGTTGAATTTTTAGTGAATAGTGAAAATACAGTTTTGAGTTTCGGGTGTTTAATGGCATCATTAAGGATGTAATAATTATGTAATAATTTTGGTAGACTTATGAATAGTAATATATGATATGAGGTGTCCCAAGTGTCCAATACCATGGGAAAATATCATGGGAAAGCCCATGGTTTTTCCAATACCACTGATGAGGTGTCCCTCAGAAATTAATGCTTTGTTCCCTCACATCTCCTATAAATACCAAGACATTCCATCATTAATTTCATTTAAAAATTCTCCCTCATATCTCCTATAAATACCAAGACGTTACCTCATTAATTTCATTTAAAAATTCTCCCCAAAGAAGTTATGGTCTCTTTACCTCCCAAGGAGTCCTCTTAAGGTTCCCTCAAGCCTCCCAAAGTCCCAACCTTCAAGATTTTGAAGTTACTCTTCAAGGTAAGGGATTCTTTCAACCTTTTTCTTTAAGCCGTGACTTCATTTGTGTTGTGTATTTAAGTTTCCATATCTTTTTGTTTAGGTTAAGCTATTATATGTTCTAATTATTTTCCATTTCATGTCTAATTGTTTAGATACCCTTTCCTCTCTCATCAATTTGTTTTCTGAATTTTTAAGTGACATCATTAGGCTGCCGAATTTCCCGTAAAAGAAATCGCATCTTCTCTTTTCTTTCATGTTTCCTTTTCATGTGGTATGTCATTAAAATATCCATAACATGATATTATTATGTACCCATACTGTATTATGAATTATTTATGAGTGTGTGACCCTTGTCCCCTCTCTTTTCAATGTTTTCTAAAACCATATTATATAGTCGTTATGCTGCAGAAATTTCGCCTCAAAATTTCCATCTCTTTCTCTCTAGAAATTCTCTTGTTTTGTTTATGTGAATACCCAGACCTATTTAGTTTCTATGGGTGTTCATAAATATACAAATATGATATATTTGATTCTGTAATTGACATGCATATAACCTTCACTCCCTTTTCATGGGTTATAAATGACATAATGGTCTTATTTTTAAGAACATTTAAAACATAACGATCTTGAAATGAAACCCATTTATTTTATTCTCCATGGGATATTTATGAATTTTTTTATTATGATATATGTGGATCACATGAAATTAAAGACATATTAAGGGTGCTCCCTGATATCACTCCAATGCATTGGGTAAAGAATTAATCTCTAGAGATGACAAGTTTCACGATACCTTGGTGAATAACCTTGGTAATTTTTATGACACCTTGAGGATAAACCTTGGTGATATGATCATGAATCTCTAAATAAAATTTTTTAGCCACATATTCAAGTATGGTTCCAATTTCTTTTCATTATGATATGAAAATACTTCCATTGATCATGTCTTTATGATTTTATTCAAGTTCTTATTGTTGACACAAGTAAACTGATTCCCTTGTTTACCCTTACTAGGCCTTTTGCTCTCCATTTGCCTTGATGTATGTCTCCAAGATATGAGATGATGTTATTGTACATATGATGAACATATGATGAAGCCTTACTAGTGGATTAGAAGAATTTTTTATGGTATTTTCATGTATTATGTTCCTGATTTCCAAGACACTAAACTTTAAAGATCCTTTGTTTTTAAAATTTAATGAAAAGTTATGTAATAAAAAGGCAGAATGCCATAAGTAAGTGGCAGTCACCCATATTTTTTACCTCATGAGGATTCATATATATCATATGACAGTCCTCACAACGAGTCTTCTTTTGGGATCTTATGGGTGATGGTGGATTTTGGTGACTCACTCACACGACGAGAAATATTTCTCTTGGTTATAAATCAATCATCTCTTCAGGGATGATTTTCAACCAGATATGTTTTAATTATTTTACAACCATGATCTTTTTCATTTATAGTAGGGAATTATGACCATGTTAGAGTATTTGGTGAGGTTTACTAATCTCTCATGATACTCCCTGTATATGGTGTGAGATCTTTTCTTCAAGGAAAGAACCTTCAAGTAGGTATTACACTGAGATATCAGAAATTTGGTGATATCACTTTTCATTCTCACATATTATAGAGTGATTGAGTGAGATTTATTAGGGGATTACTTCTTGATAGATAAGACACCAATAGTTGGTGTTGGTAGTGGGAACGCTGGAGTTGAGACCCTATTAACCATTATCCAATAGTAGTCACATGGATCTAGGCATGAGAGATGCTTTAGGAGATGATCTCAGGATAGAGTATTGGTGTTTTAGAGCTCTCAGGATGGCGCAAGCTAGCTGATGGAGAGGTAGTTCTTCTCTTGTGATGATTGGGGGAATCTTACTCGAGATTGTCTAACCCACCACACAACTGATAGAGAGATGGTCAAATGATCACCTTGAGAGAGATAGAGGCAACATAAGGGAGGTCCTCAAAATGGTAGATGTGGTAAAGGAGTAGGTAGATTAGTAGGATGTGGTAGTAATTTTGATATATTTCCACCACCACCTATAGGTGACTCATGCCAGACTTAGGGATCTAGTGTTCATGGGAGGGGATAGACATAGGAAGTGGAGGCATATGACCCCAAGGCTCATGGGGTGATTATATGTGTGATCTTTGTATTTTCTATTTTAGATATAGTACTGATAGAAACATGTTTGATCATATATTTCCTTGAAACTTCTCTAGTTTGAGACTTCTAGATTCTATTTGAGGCCTTGGCTTGTCTCATGTGCTTGGGGAATCTTATAGGAGGTGACTCGACTATCATACACTTATACTGATAGTGTTATCTAATGCTAGGGTGTGAGAGATTACTTTAGGATCTCTTTGTAGCAATGATGATTCCTTATGACATAATTATAGGTATGGATTGATTATCCATGATTCATGCCCAAATTGACTATTTAAGGCAGAGGATGATGTGTATCCATAGAGACAGATCGGGGTTATCCTTCATGGGTGAGAAGGAAACTCAGGCAACGCAATATGGGATCAAGAATAGGAGGATACAGCTGATTACTCACCATTTGGATAGTTTTTACCTAGTATCATTAGATCCTAGGGGCTTTTAGTTCCCTTTAGTAGTGGAGGAGTATGTGGTCATCTTTCCTGAGGAAATTTCAAGCTTTCCTCCCCACCGATAGATAGACTTATACATTGAATCACAATCTTGTATGGACCCAATATTTTTATCTTCATGTTGTATGTCTCTTATAGAGCTTAGTGATCTGAGGGTGCAGTTGGAGGACTTACTGAGGAAGGGATTTGTGAGACCCAATGTTTCCCCCTAGGCATCCCCAGTTTTGTTTTCGAAGGAAGATGGGATCTTGAGTTTGTGTGTGGATTATTGGCTCCTAAACTAGGTGATTGTAAATAATAAGTATACACTATTGAGGATTTAATACCTCTTATATTAGTTGATAGGGGTGTGATGGTTCTATAAGATTTAAATCAGAACTAGTTATCTTCATCTGAGAGTATTAGATGAAGATATACCAAAGATGAAATTTAAATATCTCTATGGTCACTATGAGTACATGGTGATGTCTTTAAGAATGAATAATTCACTTGTAGTGTTCATGGGACTCATGAGCTAGATATTTCAGCCTTTCTTAGACAAATTTATGGTGGTCTTCATCGATGATATCCTTGTATACTCAGAATCCAATGAGGATCACATGAGACACTTGAGGATGGTCCTACACAAACTCTGAGATAAACATATTTATGGAAAGCTCTCAAAGTGTCAGTTTTGGATTCATGAGGTCTACTTTTTGGGAAATTTCATCTCAAATATTGGTGTAGTAGTGGAATTGGTGAAGGTCGAGGTAGTGTTAGCTTGGAAGTCACTCAAGAGTGTAAGGGACGTGTAGAGCTTCCTTCGGTTGGTAGAGAATTATCAGAGATTCATGCCTAATTTCTCTAGGATATCAGCACCCTTGATTGCTTTAACCCAAAAAAGTTATCCTTTTGTTTATATAGAGAGGTTTCATCATGATTTTCTGGAGTTTAGGTAGAGTTTGATGAGCACCCTCATCTTTAGATTTCTAGAGGAAGGTGTTGAGTATATAGTTTTCTAAAATTACTTAGGAACCGGACATTGTTGTATACTGATGTAGAGGTTGGTATTGATTTATTATGGGTATTAGTAGTTGATATTACATGAGAAAAACTATGTGACCTGAAATCTTTAGTTGGTAGCAGTATTATTCATCCTAAAGATGTGGTGACACTACCTTATGGGCGAGCAATTTATTATCAACTCTAACCATAAGAGTCTCAAGTATATGTTATCTCAAAAGGATCGTAACTTGAGATAGATTTTATGGCTATAGTTCATCTAGGATTATGACTTCAATATATTCTATACTTCTGGAAAGGGGAACGTGGTAGTAGATTCTCTCATTAGTAGATCTTACTTTCAGTTGTTGACTGAGGATTCAGAGTATTTAGCCTCATTGCAGTTTCAATTAAAATTAAAGGACGGTGCTTCATATCTATATTCTATGGTTGTTACCCCATTTATTATATAGTGTGTTAGGGAGTTTAATCATGGATATTCCAACTATGAGATCTTACAAATTCATATATCCATTAAACATTCTCCTGATAGATTTTATGAAGGTGGGGTGCATGTCATTATTTTCAAAGGATGGATTGTGGTACTAGTGATTTTGTGGGAGGAGATAATGAGGTAGTTTCATAAATCCCATTTATAGGTACATATCATTGTATAAATTATGTAATAAGAACTATGACATTAGTTTTGGTGGTCCAGTATGATGAAAGGTGGATTGGAGTTTGACTCTTGATGTCTCGCTTGTTAGTACATAAAGGTTGAGCACCAGGTTCCTATGGGTTTAGTTCAACCCCTTGAGGTGATAGAGTGGAAGTGGGATGGGATATCTATAAGTTTTATGATGTGGTTACCATATATGTCTATAGGACATGATACCATATGGGTTATCATAGACTGACTCACCAAGTCATCCCACTTCCAAGCTATTTGAGGGTAGAGTTCAGTGGAGATCTTGGTATTCCATTATGTGAAGGATATATTCTAACTCCATTAAGTTACCTAGATTATCTTTTCATTACATGATGATTTCTTCATGTCGTGATTATGGAGAGGATTGTTTGAGGCCTTTGGGAATCAGTTGCATTTGAGCATGGTGTTTCACCCCCAAACTGATAGGAAGACTGAGTAGACCATTTAGATTCTAGAGGATATGTTTTGGGCTTTCATTTCAGAATTTTATTTTAGTTAGTAGTATCACCTACCCTAGGCATAGTTTTTATAAAAAAATGGATACCATTCCACCATCGGTATGGAACCATTTGATTCCTTGTACAGGTGACCCTATAGGTCACCATTATGTTGGACTAGCCCATAAGAGTTAGCACTCATGGGCCCATAGTTACTATGATATAAAATAGAGATTTTATAGATCATTTAAGTTAAAATGATTATTGTAAAGAGTAATCATAAGTCCTATGAAGAAATAAAATGGAGTCCTTTGGAGTTTGAGGAGGGAGACCATGTGTTCCTAAGGGTATCACCTCGATGTAGATTAAAAATATTTTTCAGGGTGGTAAGTCATCTTTGAGGTTCATTGGACCTTTCTAGATACTATGAAAATTTGGTGGGGTAGCATAACACTTGTATCTACTATTGTAGTTATATTGGGTGCATGATGTCTTCCACATGTCACAATTGAGGTGGTACATGCATGACCCATCGCATATTATTGATTGGGGAGAGCTAGAAATTGATGTTGGAGATACCATTGTGAATTACCTAATAGAGATCAGGGATCAACATGAGAGGATCCTACATGGGTGAGAAACTCCCTTGGTGCATGTTTCGTGGTACCATAGGAGTCTTCATAAGATAACCTAAGAGCGATAGACCTAGATTCAAGCTTAGTGCCCACATATTTTTTAGTAGCCTTTTTTACTTTTTAGGATGAAAATTACTAAGGTGGGGATAATGAAACGTCTCAATTTTTTTCCATGTTAATATTTGAAATATATATAGTAATATTTTCAGTGTCAGGCACTGAGATGACATGCAATTTTGAGGCCTGGTTAGCTCAGAATTGATGTTTTAAAAATATTAAATATATTAATATTACGTGCACATAGTTTTCCTAAAAAAATGGAATAACTAAAAAAAGGATTCTCAAATAGGAAATATGAGGCCTTTGTGGAGTTTATAATAAGGATTTTACCCTATTTATGACATAATCTTTGTTGGGTCGGGCATTTGTGAAAATTTTGTCACGGGCGCAAATAATAAATAAATAAATTTATTTATTTATTTTATTATGTGTTGATGCAGAGACCTAGGAACCCTCTATAAATATAAAGTTATAACACAATCATAGAGTTAGCTTTATAACCCTAATATTATGATAGGAGTCATTGGAAGATGACATGGAGAACAAAAACGGATCGAGATCATGATTGAGGATCATTTCACTAATTGAGGTTGAGGATCTCACTAGTGATGTTGATGTTTGATCATTATTTGTTAGAGATTGATCCAAACTAAGGTAGGATGTTTTATTTATGTGTATTTTTTCTCCATTGATTGTACCGGGAATAATTAAAATCAACTAAACCAACAAGGTGATTCATGGGTCGATAAATCTTACAGGTTCAAGGTTATTTCTTCTTGTAATTGGGTAAATATTTTTTATTCATTATCATTACTATTTGTTTTTCATTATAAAAGAAATTGATTGAGGCCAACCCAAACACGGTCTAGGTTCAATTCTCATTTTTTTTACTTTTCTCCCCCATTTCTTTTCACGTTCATCATGGGAAATTTCTTTGGCATGTCGTTCAATGAATATCAGGTATTTGATCATTGTGTGTTCGTTATTAAATGAAATAAATCAATACCATGGGTGAGTTTCATTAAAAATGATGTGATCAAGGTGTGATGATGACATAGGATGGTCATAGGTATATCAGTCCAAGATTAATGGTTCTAGTTTTCCTGGTTTAGCATGTGGTGACATATAATGCAACGAGAATGATTCCCAATCAAATGTTATAGCTAGATTCTAGAGATAGGTGATGGATAGGATTAGTTAGGTGAGATCCATGTTTCCCTGCATGATTAATGGTTGGATTGAAGGATGGATCTATAGACAGATGACATGGAGGAGGAACCATGGGTTTCTATAAAACCTGCATTACACGGCATGTAATCCGGAGTTATATGTTGTGTGGGGTCCTTACTAGGGTTCTAGGGTTTCCATAGGAAGTTAAGAATCACATGTCACGTGGTCCTTACCACACTCCATTTGACTCGGCCTAGTGTCTCACTGTGAATCCTAGAGGATACACAAACATGGACACATCCATTCAATAGTACATGGGTAGAGTCATGTTGTAGGACACAACCATATATACATGTGAGAAGCAACATAATCGGACATGATTAGACCAGTAGTATATAGCCAAGATAGTAATACATGGGAATAGAAAAATGGAAAGGTTAGGGTGTTGACTGACCTATACATTCTATGTACTCTATGGGACAAATTGTGTATATGGAGATTTTCATGTCATGTGAGATGACAATACACTAACATGCCATACGTGGGTAAGACACATCATGTACTCTCTCTAAGGGTGTTTGGAACCCTTTGTTTCCTTAGTTTAGACCAGGATCAGTTGAGTGTAATTCTTTGTTCCCTTCACATGAGGGTATAGTGTGACATTATGTCTTCAACATATGATTGTGATCCCCTCTATGGGTTATTTTTTGGATAGAGATTGATGCATCCCCTTATGGGACCTGGGTAGGATCCTCCATCATTCCTAGGTGGGGTTCATGGTATCATCATGACCACCATGCATAGGTCATTGGTATTTATCTATAAGGTGGATCCAGTAGGGTTCTTGGTGTCCCCCAGTGGACCTAGGTGTGATCCCCTACCTGGATGATGAAATCTTCATAGATACAGTGTGTACTTATTGGGTGGGGCCTGACGATCATGACCTCTTGGATGAGTTTCATCAATCATAGCATGGCTCGTGGAGTGAGTAATCTCATAATGAGAATTAACATGAAACCTTGAACAATATCTTATGGCTATTAGTATTGGTTGAGACCTTTTGAGACATTTTTTCTATTAGGAGTATATCTAGGTTTATTTATTGTATTGTTGTTATGAGATGACAACTCTTGATGATTTATGTTGGGTTATTTTGGGGTATCCTACTGGGTATTTTTATACTCACCCATGAATGGGATTTTATATAACATATTGTATCTTATAAAGATAATATAACATTTGATGGTGTCCTGGGATGATCGGGAGTAGGAGGAGCATAATTCTAGACTAGATATACTGAAGTGTATACCGGTATTTCATTTGAAAGTATCCCCCTCCTTCTGAGTAGGTTGGACTCCTTTTAGGTTTTATTTGGCCTTTTATATGGCCCCTTTGTCACTTTCCAATACTTATTGTCATACTAAAATGTGGGATAGATTTTATTCACGCACTTATGGTATCAGTTTTTTTACTTGGAATTTTATGGTCTTGGAGATGTGTGTGTGTCGGTACATTAAGATAATGCCTCCCATATGTGGGATATGCCTACTCAATGCTAGTTTCTAGCCCCTATCCTATTAGAGGTGGTCTTGGGGTAGTCACACTTGGATTATAATCAGTCAAGAAGACCCCAGTGGGTTGGTTCATGACATGGATGGATAATCCAGCTGTAACCAAATTTGTATAGATTATAAAGATGATGACGACAATGATTTTAGAGTGCATAAAGGTTTTTATTGTTATTAGGTGATTTTTTTTTCCTAAATAACATTAAAGATACATACCAATATGGCATTCATCATATATCCAAGACCCTTCTATGAAAGATGGTGGCATGCTTTGTTGATAATCTGGTGGTCACATCTCTATAGCTTTATGATTACCTTTCCAACCTCAAGATAGTTTTCAAAAAACATTGTCAACAAAACCTAAAGATAAATCCTCTAAAATAAATTTTCAAGGAAACATCAAGAAAGTTCCATGTATTTTTTGTATACCACCATAGCATCAAAGTTGATCAAAAAAAGATAGGGTGAATTCTCAATATGCCTCTACCTAAAAATCTCATGGAATTGAGGAAAATTTAAGGTTGGGTCACTAATATTCAGTGCTTCATCACCAATCTGATCTGGAAGTGTTTTTCATTCAAAATAATGATGAATAAAGGAATCACTTATGAATGGGATGATACTTATCATAAATATTTTGATGGTATCAAGAAGTACATTATGCGTCCACCAGTCTTGATGCCTCTGGTTGAAGTAAGGCCACTTATTCTTTGTGTATAATACCTAGAGCAGTCACTTAGGGCACTCATCACCTAGAAAAAATATTATTTTCAAGGAAAATATCCTATATTATCTCATAAAAATAATTCTCGATGTTGATACATGATATTATAACATTGAGAAGAGCTTCCTTGGACTGATCTTTGTGGTGAAAAAGTTGAGACATTACTTGCAACACCATGGGGTCCATTTGGTGTCTCTTATCAACCTAATCAAATATATACTAATCCATTTGATGTTGAATAGAAATTTATCATGATGGGTTTTTATTTTATAGTATTTTGATATTTTGTTTGTATCACATAAATCAATTAAAGGACAGTCTTTGGAAAAAAAATTTATATCACATCCCACTCCATAAAATAAAATGGTGGAAATGAGACACTAAGACGAAGAGGTTATTTTGATTGAAATAATACCCAAGGGTGAATGATTTATTTTGAAGGTGCCTCTAGAATTCCAACAAGGAAAAGTATAGAAGATTTAAAGGAAAACCAAGTTGCACTAGGAATTTTCTTCACCCCCCCCCCACAATAAGTGATTTCCTTTTCTATTCATTCTTATTATCTGAAGGATACCCCAATAATGAAGCTAAATATCATGTCCTCATCATTGGTCTAGATTTCGATCTTCATATTTTAGTGGCCTGAATACATATCAAAGGTGACTCAGAGCTGGTGATCAATCAAATTATGGTGAATTTTTTATAAATAAAGAGGATTTAGAGCCTCTGAATGATTATGCTTGGGAACTGATAATGCAATTTTCTCTCAATCCAACTCTTACCCATTTCCCATTATCACATAATACCTATACTAATTCATTTTCCAATATAGTCATATCTCTAGGAAATCTAGATTAAGGTGATTTTATCATTTTCATTTCTCATCGATGGATCATCATTCCATTTATCATTCATAATATGAAAGAAATTAATGTGGTCCATACAGTTTCTAGCCAGGAAGAGATACCACCTTTAAGGTCAGAAGTAACAAGTGATTGGATGTCCCTATTCATCTAATAGCTCTATAATAGAACACTCCCATCAAACAGAGCATAAAAGGAACAAATATATTGTCACGTAGTGAACTTCACCCTTCACAAATGACCTAATTCTCAAAAAAACCTCTATAAATAAAGCTTTAATGGAATCATCCTTGGATGTATTATAGGATAGGAATCTCCTATATTCATGCAAGAACTTCATGTTGGAGCATGTAACACCCACCAATTAGGATTCATGCTCTTATATCAAATCAAAATGACAGGTTACTTTTGTTCATTTATGGAAAAGGATTGTGTGGAGTTCTCTAAAAGGTTTCATGCATTCTAGATTCACAAAAATTTCATCCATAATCCCTCATATTTTTTACATACTGCAAAGTACCCTTGGACATTTTTTATTTGGGATATAGATGTTTTTGTGCTATATCCCTCATCCACATCCAAGAAATTCAAATATATCCTCATTTCCACCGACTTCTTCTCCAAATGGGATAGGATATACCCATTAAATATTTTGGTACCACAACAGTCATCAAATTCATGAAGTCTCATATTATAACCATATTCGGTGTCCCTCATACAATATTAATGGGAAATGTCACCAATTTTTGTGCCTCAAAGTTGAAGGTGTTATATCAATATTATAACATTCAATCCAGTCATTCATACTGGATTTGTGTGTTTATTGACTTTCTTTCCTTGAATCATGTTCCATGATGGAAGATGTAATCTACCTTTATATTCATCCTATTACCATAAAGCATAAAATGGGAAGATAAAGGTTTTCAACAATACTATGTCCAATATCCTTCAAAAAATGGTAGATAAGTGTAAGAAGTCTTGGATAGATAATCTCATGTATGCTTTGTGTTCATATATATATCCAAAACTCATACTTATATACAGGAAAACTCATATTTTATTATGTATTGGGTAGTGGTAATTCCACTCATCAAGGTTCAAGTATCATTGCTTTGATATGATACTTTCAATAAACTATATGAATATGAGTAGTCCCAAAAGTGACTTGATGAGCTTGAGAGTCTCGATGTGAAGAGGTTCAACACATTACACCGCATAAAAATTCACTAGAACCGAAATTATAAAGAATTTAATAAAAATTATTATCTCCATTAATTCTTGGAAGGATATTTTGTATTGTTCTTGATAACTCCCATGCTTCCAGTAAAGAAGCCTCTGAAATTAGATCCAAATTGGGAGGGGCCTAAATGGTATATAAGGTCTTATCTAGTGGGGTGTATTCCTTGATCACCATGGATGGATAGCTCATAACACCCACCACTAATGCAAGGTTCCTAAAAAAATACTTTGTGTAATTAAAGATGAAAGGTACAATATGTGGGAGCTTAAACTACAAAGAACAAGGTTTGAGTTGTAAGACCTTAAATAATAAAGAAATAACATCCTTACAGCATGATGTTAAACAACATGGTACAGTATTTTCACACGACCTTAAATTGTTTCATCTGAACTGAGTGGGATATGATTCATTTTTCTAAAAATATACATAGGATGCATCCTTGAGGTTTAAACCCATCATCATATTCCCCTGTATTATCACTATTCATCACCCTATCTTTTATATGGATATATTCTTTGTGAAATATCATAAATTCTATCATAGATCCATATCTCCATGATATCCATAACCATATTCCTCACAATGTATCCCTCATATGTGTAATCCTTGCACAATTATTTTTTTTAACACCTTTAACAATGTATACAACCTCGTAGCATGACATTAAAATGTGTGGCCGACATTCTAATTCCACTACATAAAACTACATGACAATGTCCTTACCGCATGACATTAAACTACATGGTATGGTCTTATCATGTGACCATAAATGGTTTCATTCAAACTATGTGAACTTTGATTCTCATTTCGATGGGATGCATAAGAAGACTCCCAGAGGATCAAACCAAAAATCATTAATCCTCTATTACCATCCTTATGAGGCTATATTCCTTATGATATCATTCATGTCTATCCTTACCCAACCATGTCCCTTTAAGCTTGGATGTCACTTTCTCTAGGTCCATATCCCCAGAGAAACCTTTCCTAATGTTCCATATTCCCAATGATGAAACAATTCCCCCACATGGAGAACCATATTCCCTACAAGTATCATTATATTTTATTCATTAAGTCATATCCCTAAAGAATACTTCTACTCAGTGGGACATATTTTTTCTAACCATCCTTATCCATTATTATTAGGCTATATTCCCTATAGGGCTAACTAAAAAGGGACCCTCATGTGTTAGTCTTATACAAACTATTGTAAGGCATATTCCACCTAATATTTCTAGTCATAAAAAGTTAAACTTCATTTTAGTCATCCAGTTTACATTTATGTATATATCCTCGTAAAGTATGGGTGATCATCCAAATGCCTCATGTATCTCACACTGAGCATGACTGAAGTGATATTAGAGTCTTTGTTCATATACCTAATACAAAAACTTGATACCTTAGTAGATAGTTTTCCACATTTTAATAACTATGTGTAGGCTTGATTCCCATCACTATGTGGTACGTAGTGACATCCAGGAAATCTACCTTATACTCGGCTATTATCCTCCAATTAAAAGATATGAAAGGTTCGCCCTTTCACCTGCACATGATCCAGAACCATAAAAGGGTTCCTTACATTAACAAATATGTGTATCCTAATTCATGTCAATATAGTATAAATAGTGACACTCAGATCTTTTATCATAGACCCAACTGTAATTTCTAAGGAAAAAAATGATCCATTTTTTCTATATATGAGTCAGATATATGCATGGGGTTTCTATTTGAGAACTATGTATGGATTGATTATCATAAAAAAAAGATACATAGTGATTCATGTATCTCCTATCATATGACAAACCACAATTTTGATAGAGATAGAGAGATATTGTGAGTGGGTACCCTTGACTCAACTCCTTTATGTACTTTGATTACCATTACATGTATACAGTTTGATATATTCATGTGTTCATATTACCATAATAGTATTTATAATTCTACTTCTACTATATTTATGTTAATTTTCTTAAATTACATGTCATATAAAAAGGTTATAATGGTTATTAGGCTATAATGAGAGACTTAAGATATCAAGGAAATAATATTAAATATATGTCTGAAGGTTTAGACACATCATACTGACAGAACACAAATGATGTTTGACTATTAGGTGATGGGGGATCATAAGCATTGAGACTTATTCTCATGAAGTTCACACTTAATGATCTCAGGTAGATGAGATCATGAGAATTGTCCCTCCAATAGAAACACCACATGTTTCAAGTGTCACTTTTTTATTTGTGAACACTTGTATCAATCTCCTAACTTGATATTATTATCGGTGTGTACCATTTGATTATGTGCTTTGATGCAAGATGAAACCATGACATTTATTTCATGGTGAGGTAGCTTGTATTGGGTGTGTCATGGGTGGTATGTAATTTATCAAATGATCAAGATATAATTTTCTACTTCATAAATGAAGTGATGTATCAGGACTAGTTGATTAGGATAGTATTACCTTCTCTAAATTCAAGGTTATGGTAGAAGAAGGTAAGTTCATATAATAAGGCTAATGAATAATAAAGTAAGAATGGATAATGACACAAAGTGATCATATTTTTTATGAGATATTGTGAGACAAATAGATTATATTAAATGGTGTGTGTTCATAAGAGGTAATCATTTCTATGACTATAACTTATCTCTTTATGGGTCATGATGGATTTCTAGACTCTTCTTCTGATCTATGAGTAGTACTCACTACTATAGAGATAAAATCCTAGAGGGTCACACACTTAGAATATTCAAAATTCTGTAACATTCAAATGAATTTGAGGATAGAACATGGTGGGCCCCACCACGAGTTCTAAGAGGTGACTGGGTATAAATAATCACCAAAAAATAAATTAATTAATTATTATTCAAGTATATAATAATTGGAGTTGAATTTATTTATTTAATTTATTTACTAGTGTTAAAGTGAATACATTGAAAAATATTTAATGAATGAATATTGTTTTAATATTCAATTTTTGTTTAGTATTTGTGGGAATTTCAAGTTGAGTTAATGGGTTTCTTTTATCATGTAATATATTTATTATATTATAAGTGATAAAAATATAAATGAATCTTATAACATAGTTAATAGGACATAAGATGTCTTTAATGGTTTATTTAGTGGGTAATATGTATTCAAAGTCCATAGATCCATTTATAGGTATTTTAACCCCACTATATAAGCGAGATGAATCTCTAATTCGTGGGACTATTCATCCAATCGAATTTGAGAGATCCTATCTCATCTAGAGAGAGAAGCACCTTGTTCCATAAACCGATTTAAGCTCCCCTTTACAGATCAAAGGAACTATATTGTGGTGGTCATAAAGACATCAAAGGAATCATTAATTCTCTATGATGGAACCTAGATATTGATGATAGTCATACCCATGAACTTTAGAAGCACATGTAGATGAACTAGAGGGGTTTGATGTTGGTTCCTTTGAGCAATGGTTGTTGGTGATGAGAATTCTTCTCCAATGTCTTAAAATCAAAATGGGTATCAGTTTGATTTAATTTTGTTCATAAATATTTTCACATAGGATCCTCAGGTTGCTTATCGGGTTACACATCACCGGATATGATATTGTTATTTTTATCTTAAGTTTTAAAATTGGATCAAAATTAGTGTTTTGGGTTTAAAATAAAGAACATGTGTGTGTGTGTGTGTTGTATATTTTTTTTTGGCGATGGAGAGTTTTTAACTGGATTCTGGTAGCCAAAACTACTCTAGCTATAGGGTTTCCACATTATTGGGGAATTATTTAAATAATAATAAAATATACCCAAAATATATTAGGTGGGATTTTGGAAAAAAATAATTTAATGTGGTTCATTATGTATCATGATAAGACAAAAAAATTATAAGTGGGGGAGGCTTCAACTACCGCATTAATAAAAAACAGCCACCCTAAGAGGGGCAGCATGCACTAAAAACTCGAGCCAATTGGTGCGAGTGATTTGTTTTATAAAAAATTAATTGAATAGTGTATTTCCTCCTCCACCACAACCCTACATGTTTGTCACATGGTGAAAAATAATTAGGAGGCCCAATAGCCTAGTTGATTTAGCCCAACCCGGGCCAAGTCCTTCCTAATCCGCTCGAGTTAATTCAACCCCACAACTGGCATGAAACCCAATTTTTGGGGGTTTTGAGGCCACCCAAGGGCCCAAATTTTTTTAAAAAGAATAAAATAATACTAAAAATGTTTTTAAATGTTTAAAAAAAATAGGGACCATGAAATTAATATTTTTAAATTGGAATTAGATAAAATTATTTTAATTAATTTAAAATTCCATTGAGTGGAATTTATAGTAAAATTAATTTTATATCTCATGTTTATCACATGTTGACTGATCTTGATCATTGATCGACCAATGTGTGTCTAAAATTTAATTTATTTAATTTATTATAGAAATTTTCTGTGATGACTGTAATAATTAATTTTTTTTTATGGTTTGTGCATCGACTTTCCCCACATTATATATGTATAAGGATTTTCATGTCCATAAGTATTATTTTTAATTTAATTTTTCATTCCAGGGTTTTTATGTATAGTGTCGAGGATGATATAAGACATGGACCACTCCAAGATGAGAATTTACTCCAAAATATATATGGTTATATTTAATAGGGGTGTGAGCTGCGACACAAGTCAAACATGACTTGGGTATTCAACTCCTAAGATAATTGTTGATCTATTTACACTCAATGGATCAACCAATAGTAAATTCATAAGATCAGTGGAATTATTTATTTAATTTATTATTTCTTTACTATTGTTTTTTTAATATTCATGTTTATGCAATCACATAAAATAATAAAAAAATCATAGATTAAAATAAATTATAATGTGGTGAAGGTATTCTATTTAATTAATTTTCAAGTTATGAGTGTGATCACATAGTACAAGCATATAAAATAGAAAATGAGTTTATTATTCAAGTAATATTAAAAACTCTCAAATAAATATCAAGTCATAACAACTTATATTACTTAAATTCTAACAAAACCAGGTGTATGAGGTGTTTTTCAGCCTTAGTTGAGGGTTCCTCCTACTACTGTGGAGTTCTTATGAAATTGATGTGTACACTTAAATAAAGATGTTAGAAAATAATTATTCATCATTATATTATTTCCACTTCAGGGTAAAATTGTTGATTATATCAAGTTTATGATTCCTAGAAGCAGATACTTCACTCAATAGTTCAAGGAGTCACGAGTCAATGTAGTTTTCCAGTTAAAAGTATACCATGAAACTCTTTGAGTAGTGGCATAGATATAGCTTGGACTATTATTAGAGGTTTAAAGGATCCTTTACAATATAATACTCAAGTTATTGGGTATTCTGATTCTATTAGTGAGGGATACTAGGATTTGATAAAATAGAAAGAGACATTTAATGATTTAATTAATCAATAATGTTTAATCAGTAATGAAGATAAAGTTATAATCTATTTAATTTATTTTTTGAAGATAAAATTGAAATAACCATCATCATATCAATATCACTACAATTAATACTAGATAAAGAGAATACTCAGACTATCCATAACTTCTAAGAGTGCTATAGGCACTTGAGCATAGTACTATGCTAAGAGATGAGTTTTTATGTGCTGGAATCCCTACTTCCAACTAATCCAACTTAAGGAGAAATCAAGGTAGATAAATATAAATATAATAAGAATGTAGATGATAAAATGTATTTATAATGTATCAAAATTTCATTAATTTCTAATGAACTGTAGAAAATATATGAGGATGAAGATGCCTAGAAGATGCTATCTCACCTCCAAGATTTATTTCAAGAGAGAGCATGGTAAAAATCTATATGAGATATCAAGTGCACTGTATATGTGAAACCTAGAAGAAGGGAAGCATGTAGGACTTCATTTACTTGAGATGATTTGGTGAATTGAGTACTAGAGTCCCATGGGTTCAAACTAAACTAGGAACTAGTGAGTGATCTCATTCTTACCTCTTTACCACCTATCTTCTTGACTTTTATTATTAATTATAATATTAAAAACATGAAAAAATTTCTCACAGACTTATTTTCTTTAGTTATACAAGATTATAAGAATATGAAGAATACAAACTCTTTAGTACTTATGGTGAACATGAGTATGAAGGGAAAGGCTAAATGTAAGCCAAATACACCATCGAATTTCCCTTCCAAGAAGACAAAGATACAGATAGAGAACAATGAGCAGGAGGTTGTTTGCTTTTTATTTAGAAATAAATCCCACATTAAGAAGAATTTCATGGTTTGGAAAATGAATAAAGGCAATTATTCTACCTTATTTATATTTTTCATTGAATGAAATATGTTTTTATTTACAAGTTGGGTATTGGATATAGCATGTGGCTCACACATTTTTATTCATATATAGGAATCAAGTAGATTACAAAATATTGAAAAGGGTGAGGTGGATCTTCAAGATAAAAATGGTGTGAGGAAAGTATCCTTGGAAGTGGGAGATTATCATATAACTTTTCCTAGTGGTTTAAATATTTTATTAAACAAATGTTATTATGTACCTTCAGTAACCAAAAACAAAATATCATTTTTGAGTTTGCAAACCATGGAATTTTATTTCAAGTTTAGAAATAAATGTTTTATATTTTATAAGAAAATCATATGTTATGGTATGGAACATATTAACAATGGTTGGTATGTATTTAAAATTGAAAACCATGTATTAGAAATCAATGAAAAACTAGTGAAAATGACTCATATAATACTTATCTATGGAAATTCAGGATTTGTCATGTAAATGAGAATTGATTAAATAAATTACATTAATAAAGGTGTTTAACCTCTACTGATTTAAAACCATTTTATGTATTCCATGATCATTTATAAGTGAAAATGACCAAATCTCCCTTCACTGGGAAAGGAGTAAGGGCTATGGAACTACTGGAATTTATTCACATTGATGTGTGTGGTTTGTTTCTAGTAAAGGAAATGGGTGGTTTTTTATACTTCATTATTATTACCAATTACATTATTCGGTATGGTTATATATACTTAAATAGGTATTAGTTAGATTCCATTCATATGTTTAAGAATACCATTATGAAGTAGAAAACTATCTTGGTAAGAAGATTAAGTCACATCATTTGTATTGAGGTGGAGTGTATCTCAAATAATATTCCATTGATCACTTAAGAAGTTTGAGATAGTATCTCACCACACTCTTCCTTAAACACCTTAGTAGAATGGAGTTAGTGAAAGGAGGAATTAGACCTTTTTTGACATGGTCAGATCAATGATGAGTCAAGAAACTATTACATTATCCTTTTGGGGATATGCATTATAGACAATGCCATATACCCTTAACCAAGTACCAAATAAGGCAGAATATGGAATTCCATATGTGTTATGGTATGTAAAGAAACCAAATATATCATGCATACATGTATGGGGATGTGAATCTTTTTTCAAGACTATACATATTGACAAATTTCCATCTTGAAGCATAAAGTACATCTTTATAGGTTATCCTAATGAAACTAAATGATATTACCTATATAACCCTTAAGATAGAAAATTTATTATGGAAATACATTACATATTTCTAAAGGTAACACATCCCAAATGGAAATCATGGGAGAAAGATTAACTTTGATGAAGTTGATACTGTAACATCCCCAACCTAGAAGCCATTATAACCTCTTCCCTGAGTCAGGTCACCATATGACCTTAGGAACGAATCCCAATCCACTAGAGGCTACCAAATAGTAGAAAAGGTCTATAAAGGTATAATGAAGAGACTATACCAACTTATCAGAGTAAAAACACAATACAAATAATATCAATATATATAATAACCATCGGAAAAAATACAATGAAACAACCAGAGACAGGACAACAATAAACCAAGTAAAACTTAATACAACAATGATATGCATACTCCACATGTCAATAAGTCATAAAAATAAAACCTCTAATACTAGAACTATAAAATATACCAAAAATGGACCTGAGTCCCAACCTAGTCTTGGCATCCCGTGCTCCAACCTATAAGCCCATGCCCAAAAAAAGACCAGGCCCCTATCCTAAACCTATACTTAAAAACAAATAGCATCTTCTTAGGTACCCAAGTTCCATGGAATATTTATTGAGGTGTGAGTAAAAATCAGTATGTCACCACAAATTGTGTCTAAAGTAATAATAATTTAGTACCATAGTGTATACAGATAATCAAAGTGCAAGAAATAAACAAATCAACACAAGAGGCATGTTTTACATTTGAAGCATTATTAATTAACCACTATATCTTTTATGTATTATAGTTTTAGCCAATAAATAATGATAACTTGGTCATGTCGAGGTCCTAATCCATAAGAAATGGGATTACACACTTTTATTCACAAAGGGGGAATTCGCGAATCAAATAATTTATCAAATTACCTCAGAGCCTTAGTTTAATAATTTATCCATGACCATACATTTGGGAGTATAGGGCCTCAATCTGACATCCCAAACAATAGAAACCTTAGGATCATAGATTCTCAGTATGATATCTTAACCATGGAAAAAATTGGTGGTCCTAGAGAATAATTTTATCCTAACCCAAAAATAAGGATCCTTAGTCCCTATTTTATGAGTATAGAGCCTCTGTCCGACATCTAAACTTGATCAATACATGGGTGGGGCCTAGAGCCTCAGTAAATCCCAACCCATGGGAGTATACTATCATGTCCAATACCACACACCTACCATTAATCCATGTGTATAAGCTTCTTTAACCATTTAACAAATTTACCATTTACTAACCATGACTCATTACAAAAATTCCATTTACCTGGAATAACCCATTTAACACATATACCATTCACATTATACCAAAATTCCCCTTAATCCTGGTTAAAAACTAAACATAATTCCCATTTATTACATTTCAAAAACCATGGCATAAAGAACCAAAACAAATTTTCTTTTTAAATCATCTTGAACGCACCCTTTAAAACATGGTACTTCATATTTGAAAAAATAAAACATGCCTCAAGTCTTTCATTTATCTTTTCTAACCATTTAAAATAGTCATCAATCATTTTCACAAAAAGGGGAAACACGTGATCATTTAAAATCATCAGTAGAAATCTATTAATAAAACCATTTTTAAAACACTTTGAATTCATCACCTCCCTTTAAAACATTATCCACTTAAAAACATTATTTTTCTTCAAGAAAACTATACTCTGTACAAATCCCTAAAATTCACCATTTAAACCATTTCAAAAACCTCTTAGGCATTTAAAAAAGAGAACATATAATCATCTCAATTTTCCCTTACCATACCCATTATCTAAGTGATAACCCCTACCCATTCACTCTCATAACATTTCTATCTCAACATTTACCACTTCATTTCACAATTTCCAAGGGTTTGGCATAGACCATGGGTAGCCCTAGATTTGGTAGCACATCATAAACAAACCCAACGGGGTCCGTGAAGGGTCTTGAACCTCAATATAAGGACCAAATAACTTTTTTAACCAATAAATTATAAAACAAGAATTAAGTGGATTAGAATGACTCCATGCACATATAAAACATCAAGCCTATAGGAAACATCGTTAAGACCACCTACCTCATACTTGTAAATGAACTCTTGATTAAACATATCCCTTTATTTGATATTAAAAACCATAAAAACCCCATCATATTATCTGCTGTAAAAATAGGTTTTTAGAGATTCATAATAATATTAAACAAAAAAATAATCCTCTTCCAGAAAATTAGAGGAAATAGAGTTGAAGACTTACTTGGAGATTTGATTCACACTAAACAGAACTCCAAATGACTAATAATAAAAGTAGAATCATCCCTTGGAAGTGTAAGAGGTTTTGGTTCATCACCCAAGATATTAGAGGAGGAATAGAGTATAAATTAGGGTTTAAACCTTAAATCATGAGTGGGTAATAGTAACTACCTATTTTAATGGTCTGTGAATTTTGGATGCATGGTTGGAAAAACTGTATGCCAACCATGTTGATCTCTCTATCCAAGAGGATCCTAGTATACACAGTCTCTTGGTAAGCCCGTATGATTTGAAAATCATGTGGCATTCATGTGGGATGGATCTATCTAAGCCCTCATAGTTGCAGGCTCCCCCTTGCATGGTTTCTTAATCATGAACCTCCACCCCCAAGCCTACATGGTTATTGTGCACGGTTACTAATAACTATGCTCCAACTGTTCTCTCATTACATATTGGCCTCTTTTCCTTATCATTCATGTATCAAACCCTTGGGACACCCACAAGAACCATTCTATTCCATGGAAAATTTTCATAAACCAAAATTCAAATCGTTACACACCTTAACTCAAGGTTGGGAACTTACAACCTCCCCACCTTATAAGGATCTTCCTCCGGACTCCCTTTCAAAATTTCCTAAACCCCTAAGTAACAAGTGCCAGGCCACTAGAACTGCACACCCACTAACATCTTCTAAGTTACCTCTTGAACACAGCCATACATTCATGAAACTTAGATCAGAATCATGGTATTTCCCTAAGAATTTTCTTATTGAATTCCATAATCACAAACTTGGGGCTCCTCAAAGGATGCACCAACCTCGAACCCAACATCAACCATGATAACCCATAATGAAACCAAGGCTACACTACCTAAAAAAACATAAGGAAATTTCATGAATTCAATCATACCATTTCAAAATATCTAATCAGTACTCTACTAGTCTGATCCTCTCCGCATCTCATGGCCCAAATCACTTGGCACCAATTCACCTTTTCTTTCAAAATTCTAATGGTGGCCCAAGATCGGCGTTACCTAAAGGAACACATGGTTTTCCCCAACCACTTACCCTAACCTATGTCAATCCACAACTCATGGACCAATGGCCTTATTTCATAACTAAACACTCAAACGCAACTCAAAGAATAACCTTTATCTCATGGAACTCAACCGGTCAAAACCTAGGCCAATTACCATTTCAAAAAAACTAAACACTAAGACTGTACTGACTTGAGCCCATCCAACCCGTAACCTTAATCATGTCATATTTCAACTAATAATTGGAACAATGTTTCTACCCACCATAGAATTTATCTTACACCCACTAACTTCTAGTGTTTGACGCCTCTACCATCGAAATGACCACCATAACCAAAATTCAAACTTCCACAACATACCCAAAGTGTTTTCCAACTAACTAAAAATTTATGAGAACACCATCCAACATTGGCATCCATCCTTAACATTGAAACCACCCAGAATGGATTCACCTAAACTGTCCATGCATCCACTAATCTCCAAGCCATCATCGTGCTCCACTACACCCTTCAACATTCCTAAGACAAGAACCTCCACCAACCACACATTGACTAAAGAAAACTACGTTCTTACTCCAAAAAACAATTACAATATTGAAATGCACTTATCATTTCAAAACACCCACCTAAGGAGGTTTACAACTCACTACTTTTTGTTCCTTTTTCCTGATCATGTTAGATCATCCTCAGTCAACTCATCCCAAAATGGACAACTCCACTTGTTTTTACTTTACTGATTTACTTGGCCATGGAGCCTTTTTACTTAAGGAACATCACCACCATCTAATATACTCACCAGAGACTATCCCAAATTCCTATAAAACTAAGTTATCATAGTATCCACTACTCTACAACCTGGTGTTGTGCCTCACTACACCCATCAACACATCTCCGATACAACCACTCAAATTACTTTTAGAACCATCCCAAGCCCAAAGACAATGCTTGGAATGATCAAACACCACATACAAGGCCCACCTATACATCCCGAGGAATCCAAACATGAACCTAAGTGTGTAATTTCAATCCGGCCCAGACCGGACCAGGCCGTGTCGAGCCTACCCTCCAAAAAACTGAGCTGTGAATCACTATTTGGGCCATCCTGAATAGCCCCATGAGGTGGCCCGAGCCTAGCCTCAGTCCAGAAAAAACCATTGGTTCAAGATGATATTTTCAGGTTAGGCCTCAGGAAGTCCCTTTAAAGCTTCTAAATTTAAAATCAAGAAAATTTTTATTAAAATGAATTGCATTTTTTTAGACAATTGTTATCCTTTTTTTTAAATCTCAAAATTTTGTTCAAGTGTTTCATTTATTTAAAGGCTCGTTTTTTTTTTCTAATTAAATTCCTCATGATTATCTCACTTTATAAGGGCATGTTAATGGAATGTTTTTTTATTTATTCACACATATTTTTTAATTCAAATCAAATGCTTTATTTATTTATTTCTAAATTACATGTTTCCAATTACATACTTTATTTGAATTTTTTCACAAATAATTTCTCTCTCCAATCAACTTAATCAAATCCTACATTTTTACACTGATTTTTTCCATCTTATGCATTTTAATTTTTTTAAATGTTTTATTTTAAAAAATATATTTCATTTATTTTAAAAATATTCAATATATATATATATATAACATTTCATAATAAAAATGTTCCATAATGTTCAATGGAAGTGTATTATATAAAAATAATATATTTTATATGCATAAAATTATTTATTCACTACAACTTATAGGAAAAATACTAATACTTTCTCAATATACATGAAATGACAAGAGATTCCGAAAAATTTGGACCCTTAGATGGATGATTAGTAGGTGAGTGTTTTGTTTTTATTTTTTTGTTAATATATAATGAGTTATTATATATATATATATATTATGTTAAATTATTGATATATAATTATATATATTATATTAAATAAATCATTGATATATATATATATATATTATACAAAAAATATTAAGCATTATTTGACAAAAAAATATATTATTTGTGAGGAAAATAGTACAAAAAAATTAAACATTAAAAAATTACACTATTTATTTGTGTAATAATATATATATATATATATATATATTTAATTAAAAAATACATTATATATTTGTTCCAATACAAAAGTGAATTACAGAAAACCTGAAAAAAAAAATCAATCATTTGATTCAAATGTTGTGTCTTTAGTGGGGCTTGACAATATACCAAGATCATTATCAATGTTGATAAATTATTTTTGTTGATATTGTGCAAAAAAATGATTCATTATGACTATAAGATCTTCATCCATGTATAGTGTAAGTCATGTTTGATAATCACTGATAACTCGTCCACCTGCACTTAAAGTAGACTCATATTCAACTGATGAAATGGGAAAATTAAGTACATCATGAGAAATTCATGTTAGTATAGGCCATGTAGATTCATAATCATTCCACCAATTTAAAATATCAAAATCATCTTCATTATCAATTGGTGGAGATTTTAAATATCATTTTAGTTCAGATGTGTTTGCACCGAAAGATTCAGAAAGCCATCTATTTTTTATAGTTGTCTATATACTTCCACTACCAGGAGAAGAATTTGTAGGTTTTGTGGGTCATATACTAATATCAACATGTATAATAACTTTATATTCATTACATAATTGTTCTAAAAAATAAAATATACCAAAAAATTGAGATTTATCATCAAAAATATTTTCTAAAAATATTTTCAAACCGGTGTCTTTTCAACTTGGATCCAATGTAATTTTCATTCCAAATATTATAGGGAATATATCAAAATATTTATCAAATTTTTCTTTCATAACATTAATAATTGGTGTATTATATTCATAATGAATATATTTTATAAAAATACACATTATATCTGTTAAATCATGTGAAACTAAAGATTTTTTAGGAATATATACACGTGAAAATAATCGAGTAAATTTTTTAAATACATGAAAAAAATTATATAATTTAACTTGACCCTAAGTATTTTCTTTAGGAATAATAAACCCTTTGTGTAGTTTTATATAATGAAAAAATAAATCTATATCTTTTATTTTCTTTAAAGATAATTTTAACATATAATATGTGAAATTCCATTTATTTTCTACATCTAATTGTAATTTTTATTCTTTCATATTATCATGTTGGAAATTCCTTCTATATACTAGTACACAATTATCAGAACTATTAATAATGCTAATTTATTTTCCAATAATATTTATAGAATCTTTATAAATAGATAAACCATCTTTAACGATCAAATGTAATATATGAGTATAACAATGAACATGAAATTTTTTTCCATCACATGGTAATTATAATGAAAATATAAGATGTTTTATTGTATTATTATAATAGGATTCATTATCCATAGTTATTATAAATACTTTATTTTTCAAACCCCATTCAGAAACATGATATCTTAATGAAACTTTTAGTGAATTACCAGTATATAGAAGTTCAAACAATTTTAAGGAAATAATTTTTTATATAATTATTAATAATTATCAATAAAATGAGTAGTAATTCATTGATATTCCATATGTTTATTAGAAGTTAATAAATAAAAATTTAAAAAAAACATGTCCATTTAATTCTTTAAAAATATTTGAAATATCTGATTTAATGTTGTTAAATTTTCATAAAAAAATCTAGTAGTATTTTGTGAAAAACAATTATGTTGAGGAGTAAATTATCCTTGAACTAAATTAGTAAAATATGGAAACTCACTAGTATTAAAAGGATATTCATTTTTAATTTTATAATCAACCATCATATATTGTTCACATATAGGGTCATAAGAAAAATTACTTAATTTATTACTTCCTAATTGAATTTATTTTCTAATATCTAATTGATTACTTCTAATATGTTGATTGGTATGCCTTTTATGGTGGCTATTTCCACTATTATATGAACCAGTAAGTAAATTAGCATAATATTTTTATTTTTATTTTAATTTGCTTGTACCCTATTATTTGTTGACACAAATTATTTCAAATTGATCCCAAACATTAGATTGATTTTTAGGCCAAGATGACGATGCAGTTTGAGGGTGATGAAATAAAGATGGAATATCAACACTAGGTGAACCAATCGATTCAGGATCAAAAAATTGATGGGGATTCATTTAAAAAAATAAAATAAAATATAAATTTCAAAATAATAAATAAATTACCATATTGAGAGTGTATGATTAAAATAAAAAGTTGATGTCGGTATTCACGCACGACTTGCAAAAGTAGAAGAATCACTGAAATGGCATTTTTGTAGTGATGGAAGTGATCATATTGAATAGTTTGACCTTTTAAATTAATAAGCATAAAAATGATGGATTTTATGTTATTTATAATGAAAAACATTCATTTTTTTAAAATATAATACAATAATTTTACCATTTGGTTTTTTATCACTAGGGGGTGAGAATGCACCAAAAGGGACATATAATATTTTTCAATTTAATTTTTTTAAATTGATATTGGGGGTGGTAAAAATAGTGGGCGGTGGGGGTGGGGGGAATGAACCCAGAAGGAATGTATTACCTATTTTAAAAAAATTAATATAAATTTGTTTTTGTTTGAATATTTAAAAATAATAATATATGGAAGAGGGGTGGGGGTGTGTCGTGTGCTACACATGTGTGACCTATTTTTAAAAAAATTTAATATAACTTTTTTACTATTTAAAAAAATATATATATAGAAGATGGGTGGGGTGGGGGTATGTTATGCACAAGGGGGGTTGGGGATGCACATGTTGTGTTTTTTATTAATATATTTATATATATATATAGTCTTGAAATTTTTAACCCGGTGCACCGCCAGACCAATTGATCTAGGTGCAGCCTTGGAAACTTATGTTAAGGGGTTCAAGTCTCCCTTCCAACAGTTTCTTAGTTATTTTTTTAGAGCTAAAGATCTTTTACAAGCTAGGATTCGTAAGGGACGGTGGGTCAGGTCATCCTGGCTCGGCCCTTGGGCCTACTTCCATAGACCCAAGCTCGACCCAATGAACCATTAGTCCGAGCCTAGCCTGGCCCAACTCGGTCATTACCAGGTCGAGCCACCCAAGATTTTGGTCTAATCCACTCAATATTTCAGGTCATCAGGATGGAATTACTCCCATACATGCACACCAAAGGTTTCTAATTAGAATCCCAATGTTACCACATCCACTCCACGGTTTTCCCCATACATTTATGACTTATAAACCAATCCCCACCATATGAGTGACATCATCACTGCTTTCCTCAACCAATTCAAACCACCACAGACCACAGTTCAATCACAAGTTGAACTCCAAACTGGAACATGGTTGTTTAGATTTCCCTATAACAACAAAAAAAACTTCACCCACTACCCATTTTTGTATTTTGAGAATGATACCCATGACATTCATCGACATCCAATCCATCCCAAGTGCCTCACCTATAAATTATAAATGGTATACTTCCCACCATCTAGTTCCACATATACCTCTCCTTGGTCATAACCTCAAAGTGGCCCTATATCTAACCAAAACACATTTAGGTAGCTAAGCATGAAGCCAAAGCTCTCTCAGCACATCTAGGTCGATGTTAAGATATTGGGAATTATCATCACTGGATAAAATTCTGCTAATAAGTTTTCAATGAACACCACCATAAATTATCCATCACTGATATTCCCTCCCACTATGGGGACATCCTAACTTGTTGAAAGTCTCAGGCTTCCCTGCCCTCCAACATATCATCAACACCCAAACACCAAAACTCAAGTAGAATTTCCAACCCAAAACTCACCACTCCCTCATGACCCTTTACCAAGTATTCATGGACTTAACATTACCTTAGGAACTACTACAATCAGACCATTTGGTTTCTTCCATCATGAAATTGATGATTCACAAATGAAATCCAACAATCCATCACACCAATATAAAACTAATCAGTCCCTCAAAAATCCAACTCTTATCACTTTTTTTCACGAAAAAGAATAGGCGCTCATCTTGAGCCACCTATTCACACATCCCAAATAGCATTGTTCCCATCATGCATGTACCCGCATCAAGACCTCATCAATCCCCTTGGGGTTATGCACTTTCCTATGTTTGTTCACTAATCCCGACTCTAGATCACACAAGTTGTACAACACCAGAGCTAGGCCCAAACAACCCCTCACACAACCAACCATGCCTCCTAGTCTACCATCCACATCAAACTCAATGTATTAATGATGTTTCCATTACAATATCCAAAAAAAATTCACAAAAAACTCAACCATGTGACTACCCATCACCCCGGGGGGTCACTTACCTAGTAAAAGTGTCCATCCATGATTTGTTCACCCTTGACTTGTTCACCCAAGGTCAACATCGGTTCCCGCATCAAACACCATAAAAACCATAAGGCCAGGTTTTCAAATGATCCTTCCTTTCAAAACTACCCTTACAACCAACCATGAGCACTTGGTTTTTTCTCTTAAAAGGAAACCAAGAAATAACCATGCACTTTACCAAAAAAAATGATGGCACCTACTATGCATCGATTCCTCCTTTGAATCAACCACATGTGATTTATATTTCAAGGAACCTATAACACTAGGATAACCTCTTCTGAGGCTACCCCCGATTTCACAAAACTATAAACTCATGTACACAACTGAAGTTACATCCCAAAAACTATTAACTTCCTCACTTAGACCTCAAGGAAAAACCCGCACTAAGAAACACTCTTTGTGTGCCACTACCAAATTCAAAAACATCCACCTATTCCATACACACCCAAAATCACAAGTTACCATGTATGGCCTCTGTCATGGGTTACCCACAAAGGTCAATGACACTAACCCCCTAAAATGGAGTCACATATAGAAAATTCCATTAGATCTACCTATAATACTTACACATTAAACCTTCAGTAAGTCACTACTCACGGGTGGAACTCCTGCCCCTGTTCCAAAACACACTACACCTAAAAACCAAAAAACTGTTTACTCATAGTTTCACACCAATGATACCCACACACATACACCAACACTCCAAGCCAAACACCCACTCTATGGTCCAAAACACAACTCGCATGATCATGACCCACAAGGGTACCACATTTACATTACCTGATTACCTCTTACAATCAAAAGGTCATTATACTATTAAGGATACAATAAGTGCATCTATTTAACCAAACATTAAAAACCAACAAGCCTCATGAACCCTAACAAAGGTATCAAATTGGGGCACTCTCACTTCCCAAACCACCCACACATAGGGTCTGGTCACAACACTAGGGATACCCATTTCCAGTGCCCTTATAGGTTCCATCATTTATTATTTCCCTTCTTAATTAAACTTTTCCATTTCAAAACCCAAAGTTTCACATTTCAAAACTTTCAATTTTTAAAACCCATGTATTTACACTTTTAAAAACCTTTTTTGTTGCCAAATATTTCAAGAAAAACTCATCTTCAGTCAAAACCACATTTCAAAACATTTTCATTAACAAAACTTTCATTGACTACATTTTCAAGGTTCTTAGGTCTGATTTCAATTTCATAAATCAATCATAGGAAACATATGGATGACATATCAATCCTATGTGCCTAGCATGATGCATGAACTCACACACCCTCTATTTTCATTTTTGTCCAAGTGATAGAACCTCATAATTCAATAAAATCACACCCAAGTGTACCACTCAAGGTGGAAATATAAATCAATAGTAAAAGAATAGAACAGAACATCAATTTTCTCCCCTAGAAACTTAGGTTTCCCCCCATGTGTGGGGATTCAAGAACCTAGGTATGAGCTCATCATCAAGATCCAACATGATCCTAGTCTCTTATCTACCATGTACAAGTAGTAATAAAAAATACATTAGGCTCTGATACCACTTTGTAACATCCCCGACATGGAATCCACTATAACTGGTGCCCCGATCCAGGTCACCACATGACCTCAGGAATACCTCCCTATACACCAAAGGCTTCCAACTAGAATCATGGGTCTATAAAGGTATGATGGGGATATTATAACCACTTATAAAAGTAAAACCATAATATAAATAATATAAATAGATATAATAACCAATATAAATATTATAATGGAACAACCATAGACATGGCCAACAATAAACCAAGTGAAACTTAATACAACAATGATATGCATATGCACGTGTCAGGAAGTCATATAAATAAAACCTCTAATACAAAAACTATAAAATATCCCAAAAATGAACCCAAGTCCCAACCCAAGACCTTACATCCCATTATCCAACCGATAATCCCATGCACAAACAAAACACCAAGTCATTATCCTTAACTTGTACCTAAAAACAAGTAGCATCTGTTTGGGTACCTAAGTTCCATAGAGACCTAAGAAGGGTGTGAGTACAACTTAGTAGGCCACCACCAATGGTTTCTAAAGCAATAACCAGTATGTACCACAATGTACACAGATAATCAAAGTCAAATAAATAAATAGGGAAACATAGGAGGCATGTTTTAAATTTAAACATTTATTGATTAACCATTTTATCTTTTATGTCTCATAGTGTCAATCATTCATCAATGCTAACTTGGTCATGTCGGGGGCCTAATCCATAAAAAAATGGGATTACACACTTTTATTCTCAAAGGGTGCGTTTACTAATTAAACAAGTTATCAACTTACCTCAGAGACTCAGCCTGATTATCAAGCCATTTCCATACATTTGGGAGCATAGAGCCTCAATATGACATTAAAAACCATGCCAACCTTAGGATAATAGAGCCTCAATCCTAGAACCTAACCATGGAAAACATCAGTGGGCCTAGAGCATTGGTCTAACTCGACTAGAAACTGAGTAGCCTTAGTTTGATATCCAAACTCGAGAAATACAGGGGTGGGTCTTAAAGCCTTAGTCCAGTTTGAACCATGGGACTAGAGCCTCATGTCCAATACCCAACACCTATCATTAATCCATGTGCACATGATTCTTAAACCATTTAACACATTTACTATTTACCAACCATGAATCATTACACAAATTCCATATTTACCGAGCATAACCTATTTAACACAAATACCATTCACATTATACCAAATTCCCCTTATTCCATATTAACAACTAAAAATGACTACCATTTATTAAATTTCACAAACCATGGCATAAAAAACAAAATAAATAACCATTTTAAATCATATTTAATCCACCCTTATAACATGGTACTTCCTCTTTTAAAAACATAACCATTCTCCAAGGCTTTCATTTCCATTTTCCAACTATTTAAAGTAGTCATCAAGAATTTTCATAAAAATGGAAAACACAACCTCACTTCAAATAATCATTTAAAATATATTAATAAAACACATTTTTAAAACACTTTGAGGTTAAAACCTCCCTTTAAAACATTATCTACTTATAAAAATCATTTTCCTTCATGAAAACCATATCTAAGATAAATCCTCAAAACACACCATTTAAACCATTTCAAAAACCTCTTAGTCATTTCATAAATTCCAATGTATAATCATTTCAATTATCCCTTTAACCATACCCATTACCTAAGTTCTAAAACCTACCTATTAACTCTCATAACATTCTTATATTAATGTTTACCACCTTGTTTCACCATTTCCAAGGGTTTGGAATACCCCATGGGTAGCCCTAGGTTTGGTCTCACATCATCAATGAACCTGATGGGGTCTGTAAAGGGTCTCACACCTTAATATAAGGCCCAAATAACTTTTCTTAAACTAGGTAATTATAATTAAAGAAGGTAGAGAATTATCATGACTCCATACACATATAAAACATCCAAACTTTGGGTAAAATATTTAAGACTTCCTAACTCATTCTCATAGAAAAATGCTTGCTTCCCATGATTTTATCTCAAAAAAAATCAAAAACACATCCTAATATCTGTTATAAAAAATGGTTTTATAGATTAGAAAGGATAGGAAACATCACACTAAGTAAAATCTATAATGTGGGAGGAAATAGAGTTAAATAATTAACCATATCTTCGATTCTCACTAAAAAATACTTTAAATTACTAATAATTGAAGGAGAATCATCCATTTGAAGTGTGGGAGGGTTTGGTTCATCACCCAAGATGTTGGAGGAGGAATAGAGAATAATTTAATGTTATAACCCTTAAATCCTGAGGGGGGAAATGGTAAAAATCCCCATTTTAATGGTCTGCACATATTGGTTACATGGTTGGCCAAACTGTATTCCAACTATATATCTCCCTCTATCCAAGAGGATCTTGGGTCACACAGTCTCATGGGAAGCCCATATGTTTTGAAAAACTATACAGAGACCATGTAGGATAGATCTATCCAAGACTACATGGTTTCAGGCTTCCCTCTTGCATAGTTTCTTAACCAAGAACATCTATTTATAGGCCCGCATGGTTATGGTGCACGGTTACTACTAACCATGCACAAACCATTCTCTTAGCACATATTGGCCTCTTTTCCTCCTCTTTCACTCCCCGAACCCTTAGGAAACCTCCAAGACCCCTTGTATTCCCAAGAAACATTTTATAAATCAAAAATTCAAACCAAGACACACCTTAACTTAGGTTTGGGATCTTATAGATACTCTAGATACACAAGATTTGGTATGGGAACAATCTCCACAAGATATTGTGGGAGATAAAGATGTTCTCGAGACAAAAGTACTATGTGGGTCTACTCAAGAGTTTAAAGAACCAGAGTGATAGGGTTTTCTTATAACAGAATCAGGTGACACATTACTTTTAAATAATTATGAACCTCTAACCAACAAGGAAGTAGTGGATGGCAAGGATGCTGCTAAATGGAAATAAGCCATGCATTCTGAGATGAAGTCTATGTATGAAAATCATGTTTGGATTCTAGGAGACCCTCCAGTTAATTAAAACTCATTGAGTGAAAATAGGTATTCAATAAAACTCTATACATGGTTGGTAAAGTAAATACCTATAAATCATGACTAGTTGTGAAGGGTTCCAGGAAAATTCAAGGCATAGACTATGATGAAACCTTATAACCAATTTCAGTGATGAAATCTATCAAAATATTACTTTTAATAGTATCCTTCCATGATTATGAAATTTAGAAAATGGATGTGAAAACTTCTTTTCTAAAGAGAAAGTTGGTTGAAGATGTATATATTACTCAACATGAAGGGTCCATTAAGTTAAAGAGTTCCAAAAAATTATGAAAGTTATAGAGATCCATTTAGGGGTTGAACTGAACATCACAACCATGGAATGTTTGTTTTGATGAAGCTATGAGTGGATTTTATTTTTTTCAAGAATTAAATTTTGTCATGTGTCTATAATAAGGTTATTGTAAATTTCATCATTCTCCTAGTATTATATATTAATGATATATTAATTATGTTAAATGAAGTGTAAGTCTTTCAATTAGTTAAAAATTGGTTAATTGAATGTTTATCCATGAAATAATTCAATGAATCATCCTACATTCCAAGGATCAAGATCTATTGAGATAGATCTCAAAGGCTACTTAGGATAATTCAAAATACATATATTTATAAGGTACTCAAAATGTATAATATAGAATCATAAAAGAGAGTATTTTTTTCCAATGTCACATGGTATCAATCTCTCTAAGAAAATGTATCCACAAACACTGGAGGATATTGAAAGAATGAATAAAATCTATTATGCTTCCATAGTTTGATCTATTATGTTTGTTATATTATATACTAGGTTTAATGTTTCCTTTTATTTAAGAATGGTGTAAATATATCAAGATAATCCAGGAGAGCTACATTGGGCAGCTGTAAAAAACTATTCTCAGTACTTGAGACATACAAAGGATATATTTATACCATATAGAGGAGATGAGGAACTAGTAGTGAGGTGATATACTAAATCTAGTTTCTAGAAATATCATTATGATCTTAGATCATGAAGATATTAAATCATAGTTAGGCTATGTCTTTTTCCTAAATGGTAGTGTGGTGAGCCGAAGAATCCTGAAGAAACTTGGGTTTATCAATTATACAACAAAATCCAAATATATAGTGACTTCTGATGCAGCTAAGGTGGTGGTCTGAATATGCATCTTTGTCTTGTATTTTGGAGTTGTACTTAAGTATGCAGAACATTTTCTAGTTTATTGTGATAATACTATTATATTGGTAGTTTCCAAATATCCGGAGTCACACCAAAGGATAAATCATGTACTTTGTAAGTCTCAACTCTTAATGGATTTTACTCAGAGGTGATGTTGTGGTTGGTAGAGTATCCATAGAGGATAACGTGGAAAAACCATTGAATAAATACATATCTCATAAAAATAATGATTCTCATCTAAGAGATAGTGGGTTAAATATTGTTAGAATTTATCTCTAGTACAATTGGGAGTGTTGTGAGTCATTTCCCTAGAATCAATTTCTTTATATACTTTTATTGCAATTATATGTATTTATTTTGATATATAAATGTATTCATATTACAATAAAAGTGTTCATACTTCTATTTCCTCTATATTTATGGTCATGTATTTATATTAAATGTCTTTTTAAAAGGTTATAGAAATTATCAAGATATAATGAGAACCTTAAGATACCAAGATAATGATATTGAATATATATGTCCTATGGTCTAGACACATCATGTTGACATGATATAAATTATGTTTCACTATTAGGTGGTGGGGGATCATAAGAATTGATACTTATTCTCATGAATTTCACACTTGGTGATCTTGAGTATATGAGATCATTAGGACTGACCCACTAATATGAACACCACATGTTTCAAGTGTCGTTGGTAGTTCATATCAGCAAACACATGTATTGGTATCCTGACATGAGATTATTATCAGTGTGTTCCATTTGATTATGTTCGTTGATGAAAGATGAAAACCATGTAATTTATGTCATGATAAGGTATCTTTCATTGTGTGAATCATTGGTGGTATATAATTAATTGAATTATCAAGAGAGAATTTTCTAATCTTGAAAAGAATTCATATCTCGAGACTAGTTGATTAGAATAGTAGTACCTTCACTAAATACATGTTCATGGTAGAAAAAGGTAAGACCATCCAGTAAGGTAAATGAATAATAAAGTAAGAAATAATTATGAAAAAAAGAATGCATCCTACTTTATGATATATCGCAAGAAAAAGATATTACATTACATGATCTGTTTTCATAGGAGGTAGTCATTATGACTATACCTTATCTCATTAGGGGCTTTGATGGGTTGTTAGAATTTTCTTATATTATTTGAGTAGTATGCACCACTATCGAGAAAAGGGCCTAAAGGTCCACACGCTTAGCATATTAAAAATTTTGTTTTATTCAAATGAATAGGATTATAGGACATGGTGGGTCCCACCTTAGGGCTAGAGATATCTCCAGGTATAAATGATCTCCAATAAATATATAAATTCATTATTATTCAAGAATAAAATAATTGAAGTTAAATTTATTTATTTAATGTATTTACTAGTATGAGAATAAATAGATCAAAAAATATTAAATGAATGAATATTATTTTAATATCCAACGATCATTTAATATTTTTGGGAATTATGAGTCCATGTAATGGCTCGTTTTTATCATGTAATATGTTTATTATATTAAAAGTAAGTTATAAAATATAAATGATGTTTATGACATCGTTAATTGGTCATAACATGTCGTTGATGGCTTATTTAGTGATTAATATGTATTTGGGGACCGTGGAGACATTTTTAGGCTTTTTAACCCCATTATATAAGAAAGAGGAGGCTATAATTCATGGGACTATTCATCCTCCTAGAGAGATAAGCTCCATGTTCCAAGAACTGGTTCAAGCTCCCCTTTACAGATCAAAGGAATGATGTTGTGGTGATAATCCAGACATCAAAGGAATCATCTATTCTTCATACTAGCACATGGATATCAACTATTAGTGTACCCATAGAATTTCAAAGTGTGTGTGGATAATCTAAATGGATCCTAAATTGGTTCCTTGAAGAAATGGTCATCAGTGATGAGCAGTCTTCACCAAAATCTTTAAATCAAATGAGGTATTTGTTTGGTTTAATTTTGTGCTTAAACCTTTTCATACGAGATCCTTTGGTTTCTTACCTGGATATGCATTGCCAAGTATGACATTGTTATGTTTATCCTACTATAAAAATTATAAATTCCTAGTCAATATGATTCTACTACATATCATGGTACCAACAAAATATTCTCTCCACTGCCTATGATTTATATTTTTACAATATATTTATCTTCAAGAACTATGTGTGGCTTGATTCTTGCTTCAACAAGATACATAGTGATGCTTGATTTCTTTACTTAAAGCCCGTCCATATTGTTATTAACACTTATCCCCCTTTCAAAAATTGTTTTGAATCACAAATTAATTCCCCTCATTATTGTGCGTGAGTTAGATCCGTGCAAGTATATTTTCAAGAACTATGTGTGGCTTGATTCTTAATTTAGTGGGATATGTTGTAACACCTTAACCTATGTCTTAGTTCTATACACCATTTTTAAAAATCATAATCATCATTATGGTAAATTTATTTTTCCTATTTATATGAGTTAGATCTACACATGTATTTTCTATGAATTTTTGAGCATCATGACCTTAAAAAAAATTCCCCTACATTTCATCCATGTCGCATAATGTTAAACTATGAAACATGTGGAAGTTATCCTATATAAGTATTTTTAATGTGTGGATTTTTACCATCTATTAGCCTATTTAAAAATGATAATGCCCCATATTTTAAAGAACTACAAACGACTTAATTCCCGTTTCACAGGATGCATAGAAATTCTTAGACCTTATATTCCAATCCCAATCACAAATTGTGAAAAAAAATATTTTCCTCTCATATGTGAATGAGATCCATATAGTAAATTTCATATATTCGACAAACAATAAACTTCTTCAAGAATGTGATAAAATTACCCTTATCTTATATAGAACAAGGTATGTGTTGTACGAACATACATAGGAGCTATGGAATAATTTTTTTTCTCTTAAGATACGTGATGATATCCCAACCTTCTATAATCCTTGAGTTTCAATCAGGTTGTTATCCCACATACCCATATTTGGTTAAATATGTGATCCCTTAAACCTTATTCAATGTCCATATATGATCTTAGAATAATAATAATTGTTTTTATCTGTAAAATATTTGGGGAAGTGTTCAATATATTATCATGTAACCTTCTCGGGTGGTTGAACCCTCCATGATTATATCTTAAACCATAAATATACTTCATACATTTGACACTTGTTTCACACCAATCAAATCCATAACCTTGAGCATACAACCTCTTAGTTTTCCCTAATAGAAATTGGTAATAGGATTTTACATCAATCAAAATGGACCCCTCATTGTTTTGTGAAATGATCAACATGTACACCAAGTAACCCCTCGAGTATACATAGGTACTAAAGGAAAGGTCTCCCTTAACCCCATGCACCATCTTTGGATCACATGGCACTATCCTCCCATTACCAATGGTTAACCAACTCTTGTCTATATTCATCTTCTGATGATCCAAGTATTCATAGGTTATGATTTACACTTCTCATAATCCAACTATTTTTGAATTTATATATTCTCAATGTTACATGTCCATATATTTTATTCATCTTCAGGGTGATGTTGTTGACATTCAACTCTTTAACCCTTTAATAATAAGGTGGAAATTTTCATTATTTATATGTTATATAACCCTACAACTCATCATTTCTTTTGGTCATAATCACATGACCTTAAACTATAAGTAAAAGAGACACAAAACTTTTCAAGTCAAAAATCTGTGAATGGTGACTTGAGAAAAATTTGAGTCATCACTGGTTAAACTTCCCCTGTATGAAGTTCGGGAAAAAAATTAGAGAATAAAAATAAAAAGGAATAAAACTTATTGGGTTCATCATAAAACCCTATAAAAAGTTTATTTATGTGCGTTTAACCCCCTAGTTTGGGAAAAAGTGAGATTAATGATATATTATATTCCTTCACTTTGATGGTGTGATCAATAAATATCAGTGAAAATTATAGGGTACTAGATTCTTCCATGAATAGAACTTCATTCCATAAATACACTTCATTTCACAAGTGTTAATATCTCCATCAACCATTAATAGATATCGAAAATGAGTATCTATGTCTTGGAGGGGCACTTATTCTTGGTTATATGTGCATGAATCAATACAGCTTTGCATATATTCCCCATATGGTCTGCCAGATAGATGCATCTTTATCTTGAAGGGAAAAACTTCTATCACTATATGCCCTGGTAGCATCACAAAAAAAACCCATCAACCTAACAATCGTCAGTGTTTATCCCTTATGTAGCTATATCATCCCATCATCCTCAATTCAAACTCCTTGAGTTGTTATTTACATAGTCCATAATCCCACCTATTCTAGTGGATTCTATACCCTCAGTGTTATGCCTTTGTGCACTGTGATCGCTTTTAGGACAAGAGTATAATGACTCATTCTTTTAACATTGTCTTAGGACTTATCCCTCACTGATCTAAGCTGTATTAACTTAAATATTAGTGATATTTGGTTCAATTTTTTAATCCTTAACATCCATAGTGTTTATATTGATGCAACTAAAAAAAAGAAATAAAAATTGTCATACTGAAAATATAAAAAGGGAATTCTGAGAATAAGCTAAGTCCATGTTCGCAAAGTCCTTCACTATATGATACTTAGGAAAAAGTTAGAGAAATAATACAAAAGGCTCAAAGCTTGTGGGGTCCACTATATGACTCCAGCAAAAGTCAATATTTTCTCACTAGGCCCTTTGACATATGAAAAAGTTATAGAACCTATCTCATCATAATAACACTCATAATCAGTCCCTGATGTCAAACCATTCACCATCCATGTCCAAATGGGCCAAATCTAGTGTAATGGTGATGATATACCTATACCCATCTATGAGCCACACCCAAGAATAATTCTTTATGATTTGGTTATCTAGAATTTTAAGTGGTTTATTTCAAATTCAAGGAATCTTGAATTTTTTATGTAAACCAAATAAGGTAAAGTTATAAGTATAATATAAGTTATGAAAACACAAAAATGATATAAAGGTATAAATGATTTTATTCGTTAACATTTCAAAACAAGGGACGAATCTATACACTTTAGAGTCTCTCCCATGTTTTCCATGTTCATGAAACATCTAACGATACAAGAATATGATTGCATATGATTGGATGACTCTTTGAGATCTATTATCTTCTATTTCAAAGTAGTTATAGACTGGAATAATTGATCTATTATTTCATTTTCCTCTACTTTGGAAACAGCATCAATTTTGGCCCTTTCTACCGCATCAATGAGCTTTTATTATTCTTTCACTGTATTATCAGCATAAGCAGGCATGTAGTGTGGCTTGGATAGCTCCTATTAAAGCCTATAAATTTCAAATATCCCTTTTTTGAATAATATTTTATGTTTTTATACTTCTTTCACATGTGGGGAGGCTTCATTAAGGTCCTCATTTAGATATTGTATGGATAAAGCTGAGGACTCTGTTATTGATATTCTCAACTCAAGGGCCCTATTTTTCTCTCTAATAGAAAAAACCTCCTTCACCCTAATATAGAGTGATCAATATTCAAATACACCATAACAAAGGGTTGTGAAAATTTATTGGATATGGATTAATCGAACATTGATCTCTTCAAATGGAACCTCCATATTCAAGGTCCATATGTCTCTCCACACTTTTCTCTGAAACTACTATTGAAATGTGGATTATCCTAATCCTCAACCGAAGCATAGCCCACATACAAGGATATATTCTTGAAATAATTAACTAAGTGATGGTTTTTTACTCACACATCCTAGAGGGATTGATAAATAATAGTATTTTACCTCATCCATTTTCATCATGTGAGATCCTAAAGCAGTAGGATCCGGGTTCTCTAAGATCTGAGGTGGAGTTATTTCAATTATTCACAAAAATATTGTTCATCGATAGACAATAAAAATGTTTTTTAACAATAAATAACTCTATTAACCAATGAGAATATACCTTTTTTTCTACAGTATTAGCTTCTTCTATTGCTTTGACCTCGACATGAGGGATAATAGAGATATTATCATATGATAAGAAACCTTGGGAAGAAAACGATGTCCCTCACACTAATGTAGTATACTCAATTAGTGTGTTGGGATCATCACCTGAAATATTTTTGAGCCAAGAAAAAAGTCAGATAATATGGAATAACCTCGATTGTATTCCAAATTATAAAAGAAACACTTACCCTCACCCAAAAATGACTCTATTGTAAAGATCAGTGGAAGATTAGTTTATTATTTCAAAAGTCTCCAAGAACAAACTCACATGAACTAGATCAAAGGGAAAGAGGGATAATGCATTATAATTAGGCTTCATGTTCAATTAATTTACACCTTGTTCATTTCTACCCCTATGTAGACCTCTTAACGAGGTAGTTTTTTCAACGACCTCACTCACTTTCTCTTCGTGGTCTCTTTTAAGGGAAGACCTTCGAACGGAACTGGTTCCCAAGGTTCTTGAGGTGGAATAGATGGAAGCACTGGAGGATTCTCTTGTGGATCAGAAATCACCACTTCCATTCACTCTATTTGACCAAGAGAGCCTGTATCATCAACATCCTCTCCATCGTGTAAACCAACTTTAGCTATCATTCACCTAGGAGAGTATACCGTAGAAACAAGAGGTGACCAAATCTCTCTAGACTCGTACAATGTCCAAGGTAAAGATAAAAAGGGTATCAATTATAATAAAGAGTATGTGAATAAAAATTAAACTTATCTCACCTCTTTTCTGGAACTATGTTGGCCTCCCACACCATCATTGGTTTCCCTTGTATCAAGAACTATCATTAGCAATGATCATTTTTTAAAGTGAACCCGGAATTTGGTGGAGTGTATTGAATCATTAATATCCAAAATGAATTACTTGTCCTTGGTAGGATACTCCTCATATGAGATGCCTTTAGGAGAAGTTACATTCTCAAATACCTCTACATCTACCACTTCTAGATGAAGAATATTTTGAATTTTTTTCAAATAATTTTTTTCTTCTCCAATAATCTAATTGCTAACACACAATGGGAAACACAACCACAACAAGAGTGTGAAATAAGGAAGGTTCCCTACTCACTATCTTTTCTCTTGTGGGAACCGCACCAGCCAAAACTCAACTTGTGGAAAATCCACCTATTATTGCTACACCCAGTGTCTCTTCACTAGATGAAGGAGTTGTCTCCAAGTTCCTAACTTGCTTTCAAGGAAATTTTGGAGTCGTTGGTCAACTAGAAGTCAACTTATTACTAGGCCTTTAGATTATCAGTTTCATTAGATCCTCTATGGCCTCACCCCCAACCACTAATGGTAGATCTTTGATTTTTTTTCTAGAATATAAAATTGAGAATTAAGATAAAACAAAATATAGGTATCGGTGTAGGCCTTTGAGAGACTAATACCCACACCAACTGAAGTGATGGTCACTCATATCTGAGCTTCTTCCTGGTCAACATGATCCAAAACTAATGAGATTCCATGGGGTTTCTCTCTGCATGAATAGTTTGAGGAGTAGGGAACTTTGTCTGGATACATAAAAATTGCCCACGAAATCAACAAGGCACATTCTAGTCACATATGATCTTTACACTAATCCAAAATAACAAGAAACCCTCATGAAATTCCACTATATAAGAACAAACCTCAAGATCACCCTTACTATCATTGATAATGGTATAGTTTGCAGCTCCATATGGAATTTACAAAAATTGATCATGACAGTTTAATTTTTTTCTTATCTCCAAATTCTTTAGTGTACCGGGCATGACCCTACTAATGCTCTAGAGGAATGGTCTGAATTGGGAACCAGGAATTGATTTGGTGTTAATAGACTCATGACCTCCTATATGATCTCTCATACACCCCCATAACATCTATAAGGGTCCCAAAATCTTATATGATACCTTCCCCTTATATATATGTAGAAGTTGGTGATATAATTTTTCTAGTACAAGAATGGATTAGCCAATTTTTCTACCACTTTCTAACTTCAATGCCATCACAAAGGTTGTCATCCTTATCCCACCTTTCATGAAAACTTAGAACAATTAATCATTGATAAACATTCCTAAAAATATGGTCAATTGGACAACGTGACTTTATAAGGAAGTGATTATTTTTTCCCATATGTTGAACTAACCTTATTTAATAGTCAACCAATAAGTTTCCTCCTACCCACGAGGTTCATACGATGGAAAATACTTGAGCATGTTAGTCAATGGTTCATCCCCAGTATTTTTGAAAACTAATGTAACATGTTGCTTAAAATATATGTTGATTCTTAGATATGGATCATTCCCAAGGAATTATTTGACCAAATTGAGAATCTCCTTTGAAATAAGAGTCTATTAAGCATTATTCCAAGTGGATGAAGGGGGGATAAATTCATCATACCTATATCCAAAGATCTATGCATAATTGATCATTTTAATATCACAAAGTCCTATACCAACTTATCCATGTATAAGGTGAAATATGTTGGTTCCCAAGCTCCACCAACTGGTGAGGTTCACCATAAGACCTTTATTGCAATAGGAAAGAGTCTTTGAAACCTATAAATCCACATATAATCATATATTATTCAATTATGTGTAAAATTATATACAAGTGTATTTCACCAAGAAGGGTTATCCCCAATCCATTATTAATACCCCTCCTGAATTAAGGTCCCAGTTTGATGACCATTAAAATTTCTGATTTGACACAGATTCCTAATTATCAATCTATATACAAGAGTGTTAGGCTTAGATTTACATTAGTTCCCTTTGAAATCCATATGAACAAGTCTCATCACATATTTATCAAATTAGTCTGCCTCAGGAATGAAATGACCCACATATGATAGTTTCACTTAGAATGTGTTATGAGTCTTGACAAACCAAGAAGTAGGTAGGAGCTTTTCCATAGGTGGTGAGATAAGTGAATAATTTTAAAGGATGAACTCATAAAGAGGTAGAAAGTTAGATTGTAGATACACTAAAATATTCATCCCTATAAAACTCATAAGATGATCATGAATAGATTAAACAACTTCATGTTGGTTAGCCTCCTTGCTGTTTAGCATAGAAATCCATCGAGCTACAAACTCCTCAGTTTCCCGCTTTGTAATAATCAAGATAAGAAAATGGAAGATTTAGTTTTAATATTAAGGATAAATGGTTCATATTGAAAGTGATCATATGAATTATATAAATTCAAGCGATCACATGACTACATTAGGTTCACATGATCGCATGATCACTATAGCATCATGCAAGAACATGATTATAAAGCAGTCACACGATCGCATGAGAACATGAAAAATGTATGATCCCATTAAATGGATAAGTGAATTACTAATTTCAATCATTTTAATGGAGTTACATGATTTTTTCATGTGATGATGGTTACAAGAAGTGGACATATGAAGTAAGTACTCTTAACACAAGTTCAAAGAGCTCTGAATGTTGAGTCAAAAGTATGAAGGTAGAACCTCATCCACATATTTATAAGGGTGAAATCATGGAATACCAATGGTTTTATGGAATTTCAAGATTCATATGAAAAACCAAAGGACTCGAACTCAAATGTAAATCCACGTTCCTTATAACTGAGTCCTCACTTCTTCTTTCAGACTTTCTTTCTGAGGGGGGGGGGGAATTTATTGATGATCACTGGAAAAAAACGACAATAAGAAGTGGTAAAAATATTAAAAATACAAGAATAATTTTGGTACAAATGCACTTAGAAGAAAGGAAACATGAATATATTGTGAGATGACTTAGTGTTCATGTGATTGCATAACAGCACAAGGATCATATGATATATTTGAAAGAGGTTGTTGATGATGTAATGGTTCACAATCGATATAGATCATGCAATTCCCCCAAGATATGGGATTTCTTGACTCCTATAAGATCATACGATGTCCTTGAAGGAAGTTGTTTATGAATGAACCATCGCTTCTCTATCTTTATCATGCAATGCTACCTGGATATGTGATCGCTTGACCCCAAAAAGATCATGTGATTATATTGTGAATAAAGTTATTGATAATAGAACCTCTTTTACTCACTCTTGATCATGTGACACATTAGAACTACAATCGAAATCATGTGATCTTAGTCATGTTCGTCACATGAGATTTTTTCGACTCGCATGGGTGTCTTCTGCCACCTTACAGACATATGTGGCTCGCCTACCTTATAAAGTGGTGTAGATATCATAGTTAAATGTCTATAAAAACCTCATATTCCATTCAAATAAAGGTTATGGGGAATTAAATCTAGAGAAGCGAGATTGAAATATGAAGGCTCTCACTTGGAAGTTCTGCAAGTAATTCCTTTGAGAACAAATGCATTGTAATCATGAGAGTCGACTGTGTAAACAAACCATACAAGATTAAAATGTCTAATTAGTAATAAAAATAACCAGTTTTATATCTTATCCACATACTCACTTAATCCTCTTCCATTTGTGAGATAATTTATCTTATCCACATAATTTCTTATCCCTATAAAATCCACATGATCACGTGATCCCTATCTTCTATGAAAATTCTTGACCATCATTCCATTATATAATCACCTAACCATTACCTATTATGTGACCTCTAGATTACAACAAATTATGCAATCATTTATTCCCTTAAACTCATGGGGCTTCCCAATAGTGTGATCTCCTTTCTTTTACATGATCACTTGAACCCTTGTTGGTCACACGATCACAAAACCTTTTTATGGTCATGAGACCCATTGTTGAAATGAATCTCATATGTCATCTCAGTATTTATGTTCATGAGGACATATCCCCTTTGAGTTTTACCACCCTTCCTTTCTTATTAGTGGGATAGAATAAATTATATTGAGTAGACCATGCATAAGCCTCACATAATCTACTTATGAAATATGTGGACTCTGATTCCTATTATAAACAAGATACATAGGATGTTTTTTCAAGGATCAGGCCCCATATTCGATATTATAATTCCCTCCTATATACTTTCATATCCCATTTTTCTGCAAGGCTGTATTCCCAATGGAGTCTATAATATTTTCCATATTCCATTCATGATATCATATGTCCTTGCCGAATGCTGTTAAACTACATGGTAATTTCCTCACCATATGATGTTAAATGACATGGTTCACATCTTTGTTATATGACATTAAAATGCATGACATTTGAACTACTAAGACTATGATTCCAGTTTTTACAAGATACATAAGATGTATCTTTAAGTTTTGAGCTCTATGCCATCAATATTCTATACACCCCCCACTAAGTCCATATTCCATGTGGATCATCCCTATATCAAATCATATTCTTGATAAATTCATACCCTCCCCTGATAGGGCTATATTCCATCCAAGTTTCATCACATCACTCACATTAGGCCACATTGCTGGTGAGAACAATCTTCACTTTACCATATTCCTTATGATCCATAACCATATTAGAATTATCCAATCTGGTGTAAGCCCCAGTCTTTTTCTCACTTGGCCATATCCCTTGTGATTCATAATCATATCATGGGATTTTATCCTAGTGTAAGCCCCATAACTTTTCCACTCATGAGTATATATTCCCCACAAGCCTAATCATCCTCCTTTGTTCACTAGAAGGTTAGGAGAAAATCATATCAGGAGGCTTAGTAGTAAGCCTCATTAGTCCATCGAGTCATAAAAACAACTAGCTATGACCTATTGTTTTTTACATAGATCATGACTCATGTGGGATTAGGGGTTATGGTTAGTTGTTTTAAGGCCAATTTACCATATCATATATCCTCACTGTATGATGATAAAATACATGGTCAACATTGAAACTATATGAGAACTAATTCATTTCTTCACAGGATCTATAGGACACCTCTATAAGGCCCAATCCCCCATATCAAGTACTATTTTATTTTATTATTTGTACAGAGATACTTCTTGTGGAGACTATAATTCCCTCATGATGTTATCATCAAATGCCCCCATATATCTTTCACATTACAATATTCCATGTAAAGTCACATAATTTGTTAAGAGATCCATATTCTCTATAGAATCCATATTATTATCCTCTGTGAGGCCATACCATTCATGAAATTTTTAAATACCTTGAGCTATATAACCGGTTAGCTATGAATTATTTCTTCTCACCGCGAGTGTGAATGATGTGGGCTTAGAAGTTATGGTTATTCATTTAAATATCTAAGTCCAGTAGCATATATTTCTTATCTTTACATATTTTTTGTCTGTATTCCATTTGAAAATGCAAAGTGATCCTCATATTTCTAAACTACATGGACTCTGATTCCTATTATCAATAGGATACATAGGACATCTCCTTGAGTTTTGATCCCAACATCCATATCATTATACCTCATCCTATCATAGGGATATATTCTATGTGTGGAAAACCTAGTACCCCATATCTCCATGATACCATTACCCTTCCTTATAAGAAAATAATCCTTATAGAAATTTATATTATCCTCGTAATTCCATAAATCTAACATTGATATAAATTTCCTATACTAGGACATATTCATAGTATAATTTTATTAACCCAATTTGGTTGTGATCTTGATGGGGTTACTTTATTTTCAATGTGTCCCTATCTCCCATAAAACATATCCTGCCTCATTGGATGATATTCCATTTGAGGATGAAATTTTAACCATAAATTTTTAGTACGTGAGACCCATTCAATCCTTTTTTCACCCATTTTATGACACAAACGTCCTTATTTCATGACATTAAAATGCATGACATTGGAACTACATGGAATTTGATTTCTATTCATATAGGATACATAGGATACTTATTTAATGATTTATCCCCCATAATGAATACGCATATTAAATACATTGAAAATATGTAAACTTTGATTCATATTTTCATAGGATACATGGAAAACCTCTCCAAGGTTCGATCATCATAACTAATATAAAAATGTCCCTGTAATAAATTTCCCCTTATAATGGAGATAGAGGTCCCCTTATATGTATAGATGTGTTCACATTTCCTTTCAATCATGATCAACCATTTTTGTGAGTATAACCATAGTATTAATAGAAATATTCGGTAAGATTCACAAATATGTCTTAAATATATAAGATTATATAAGTAGGAAAAAATTACCCTCAATAAGGTGTGGATGGGACTAATATCTTATCCTCTAAATTCAATGTGTATTCAAGGAGTTGCTGGTATCTCTCAGTGACTATCTACCTTTGGGAAATAGGACTGTGAAGGACATCAAACCAAACATAATTGAATCAGGATTAAAATAGTTACACCATAACTCATCTACCCCACATCGTTACTCAACCATCCACAGTGCAACATGTAAAACTTCAGAACCACCATATTCTCTATTAATCCATTCACATTATGACTCACAAGGTCACATCATGACTCACTCTTCTAGTAGGAACCTATAACTATTGAAACTCCTCCTTTCCTTCAACCTCAATACCATCTTCAAGAACCCTTGATATCCCTCAACACCCAAGAATAAACAAAGGGAAAGATCAGATAAATTTGGTCCCTTACACCAGATGCATCTTTGCTGGGTCCACAGACACCTTCTAGAAAAACCACTGAATGATACTCCACCCAAACTTGATGCACAAAAGCAAAATATCTAGAATTTACCCTATGATAAGACATCTAGAACTTTAAAGATAGATTCACCCAAGCCACCACACTGCAATATAGATTGACCAAAAGAATATAGGCAAGACTATAGGATGTGATGATAAAAAAACAAATCCATAAAAACAACATGGATTATGTGGTCCATGAAATGACCCCCTCCCACTAAAGATGTTGCAATGAGGGGAGAGAGATAATGACCCTGGGGTCCTTCCTCTAGTAGGCCTCGGGTTAGAAACTAGAAATGAGGGTATAAAAATCTCATGTATGGGAGGAATTACCCTCTATAATATAAATAGGATCGGGAGATAATAAGAATCAACTGTAATCAACTCCCTGAAATAAATATAAGAAATCCAAAAACCATTGCACAATGACTATGTAAATAAAACGGATACAGATAAAAAGTCTTCAAAGTAAATACCCAAAATAAAAATGACAGCAATGACATAGAGAGTCTGAATGTCCAAGATAGTAATGTATATCATGGGCCACGAAGTCCTCCTAGAATCTTGAAATGATTTTTATATACATAGGGTGATAATATAGGTATACTCATCTAGAAAACCAAAGTCTCTTGTGCATATGTGAAAAGATCATACTAATGAACTTGAGATGAAACAACACAACCAAGCAACATCTATACAGGTATACTACCTAAAACCCCTACCTCACTGAGGATCGCTCACCAAATAAAGAATCCAAGTATAAAAATATAATATGATGCACATCGATGATAGGGTGCCCTGCACCACTTTCCATTTGATTTTCTGCTCTCACACCCCAACGTCGTACATCTTGGTGTTCCCACCTCTTCCAAATAACATCACAGCACAGTAAATCACATCACGACCATAGACATTTGAGTCGTCACATCACATCACATATCATACATAGGATAGTAGGGTATCATGAACATGAAGGAAAACAACATCGTACCCTCATCCTACCACGCATGACCCCCACCATAATCCATCTCACCACATCTCGCCCGAACACACCTGGGCCATCACATCTCATCACATCATAACTTAATAGCATCACTTATTACTTTCAGTCATCACATCCTATACATATCCTTCTCATCTTTTGCAAGAGGTTGCGGGGAAGAGTGGGTAACCAGTCATCCATCATCCTATCATGATGTTGGAAAAAATACCCCCCCCCCCTCGTGTGACTATACAGGTGTCAGCACATAGTGTTCCACGAGGGTGGGGTGTATATAGAAATCACAAGAATATTCATGGTATATGCATATAGAGTAATAGAACACAAGATCCATCTTAAGGGTTCACAAAGGCACAAAGAATATTAGAAGATACTTCACTTATGCTGCTAAAGATAAATGAAAAACCCACAAAAGAAAAAAATCCATAAATCACTTTCCACTTTTAAAACCATATTTTTCAAATTTTCAGATTTTGTATCATCAATAAATTCCACTTTTATCGCCCCCATTAATTTATGCATTAAACATTCATTATCATCCCATTTATTGTCATTATAATGCATTTAATTCCATATCTACTCATGCAACTAGCATAACCAACCACCATCGCAGCCCCACTGCACAATTGTAAAACGAACACCATCACAACCTCACTACATAACAACACCAAAAACATTATCACATCCCCACTGCATAACCACACTACCACCATCATACCAACCCCACTACATATCACATACACTACCCCACACCCATCACAACAGATCCACCACCCATACACTACATAATCATATCCAATCCATAACACACAACACCATCCACAAACATATTACAGCACACACATAAATTTTTCTATATTAGGAATAGGGTATTTGATTAAATTTCACTTATTAATTTATGGGTGTTATCACACAATCCATAAGATCCTAGGGTGTGTAATTCATTACCTGACTATATGTAATTAACCAATTATGGTTTAAATGTTTTCAAAAATCACATGACATGCATTCCAAAATTCACATTATACAATCACAATCAAGGACCCCTAACATCCATGATTTCTAGTTGGTATTAATCCCATACAGTTAAAAATATCAAAAAAAATAACAACAAAGATATAAGATCCTACTTGACATTCCCCTATCCCTTTTGATTTAATTTAAACCAATTCATTTATCTTTCTTAATTCATATGTAACAATATTCAGAAGATATAACAATAATAATCCCATCCTGTATGATACACATAAAGAGAAATGAATGAATTCCTACCTGGAAGAAGAATATTTTCTCAAACTTGTTGCACCAAAATAGGGGGTGTGTGTACAAAAGAAAACCTCTTTGGGGGAACTTAAAAAACTGTAGCAATAAGACTCCATGAATCCAAGGGGGGGATTTGGAACCACACATTTCAAGATAAATCAAGATTGAAAGAATGAAGGAACGCTCTCTGGTTTTGAAAGATTAGATCTGTGACCTGCATGATTAGATATGGTTTAGATTGGATATTAAAGGTAGACCTCATCAAAACCATGCATTTTAAAATTTTAAAAGGTCTATAGACTTTTTAGAAACTGAAGGTATAATTATCCACCATAAAAAGCTTTAAGAACCTATAATTAAGGCATTAAACCCATTCTTTGTCATAAAAGACGTCAAAATGGAAAATCTATAAATTTTGGGAAAAATGAGAACACTATTCACAAGTCACCACCAGAAATGACCTATTGCCAGAAATGACCAACCGTTAGAATGACTCACCAACATAATGACCTACTACCAGAATGACCTACCACCAGAATGACTCACCACCAAAAATGACTCAACACCAGAATTAACTACCACTAGAATGACTCACCACTAGAAATGACTCACCATCAGAATGACCTACCACCAGAATGACTCATTGCTAGAATGACTCACCTCTAGAAATGACCTACCACCAGAATGAATCACCACTAGAAATGACTCAACATCATAATGACCTACTGCCAGAATGAATGACTGCCAGAAATGACTCACCACTAGAATGACATACCACTAGAATAACTCACCACCAGAATGACCTAATGCAAGAATGAATCACCGCCAGAATAAATAACTACCAGAAATGACCTACCACTAGAATGACTCACTACCAGAAATGATTCACCACTAGAATGACCTACTGCTAGAATGACTCACTACTAGAAATGACTCATCGCTAGAATGACCTACCTCTAGAATGACTCACTGCCATAATGACACTATTAGTCTTAAAAACACCCATAAATTCCCTTAGACACCTCAATCATTATATTTTTGGAAAATTAACAGGATAGGAAGGCACAAAGCATTACACCATATTCCTCATAAATGATTCTTTCCCTCAAGAATCCAAAACCATGTCCAAAAGGAAATGGGTCTGAACAACCACCTTTTGAGATACCTCTTAAGGATCTCCTCATACCTAAAATGATAACACCAACCAAACACACCAAACCAAATGGCCATATACATCTTGCAAAACCCCATCACCACACATCCAAAAATTGACTCACCTCACACAACCACATCACTACAACCAATGAATTGTATCTTTCCAAACACACAAAATATAGAATTTTATCCTCCATGTAAAAATATTATCCAATTTAGGTAGAACAAACTCACCTGTATGGGTTTAATTAAATCATATCTAATGTGTCTTGATTAGAAATCAATTCTTCCATTCTCACATGTTAGGATTTTATCACACATAATACATAACAAATCAGAAAAAACAATTCATCATATAAAATAGAAAGATCTAAACATCACATTAAAAATAAAAATAAAAAGTGAAAGAAAAACTCAAAACAACTCTGGGTAATGGGCATGCATTTGTGCCTATCACTCCAAAGTACTCTTCTCTAGTCCACCATACCTTCACAACACATGAACCAAATGAATGGTTCATCCCCACTGTACCTTCTCTCTATGGTCTTGGATCTCCATTGGATTCTCCATGAATGTTTCATCATCCTCGATATCCAACTCTCCTCAATCAATGACATGGTAGTCATCATAAAGATACCAAATAATATGAGAGACATTGAAGATTTAATGGATACATTCCAATCAAAATAGAAGTTCCAACCAGTAATCCACCTTACCAATGCACCTCAACACCTTGAATAGACCAAAAAAATGAGGTGAAAGCTTACTGTGGGTTATGATCATATCAGAAGTGTGTGATGGGTTATTCCCAAATTTTCTTTTTGTCATGATCGATGATCAATCCAAGATTTAAACGATGATGAACACTATAATCAACAAAATTCAATCAAATAAAATAGAGAAGGGATAGAACACTGGAACCAAGTTCATTATCATCACATATTATTTATAATTAATTTAATCAATTAAATAATTAACTTGCATGATTTATTTCTTCATTGATGGATCTAACCAAAAATCTATATTGTATGGTCATTTCATTGTAGGAATCAAGATAGTATTCCCTTTATTGTTGATCTATACATGTTCAACAAATCTTTGAACATCATCGCAGGAATCTCTGGGTGCTATCATGGAATATCATATCACTTGCATTGTTTTCCTTTGATTTCCTTGATAATTTCTTCCAAAGCATTATCCTTGATATCTCTATTGTTGAGAGTGGGAGGTGAAGGAATATTGCTCTCCATTCTTAGGAGAATTATTAGAGATGGAGATCTCTATGGGTTGATAGGATTATCTCTATCTGTTATTATGCACAATAAAAAATTAATTGTCTCACTTGGAAAAATAATATAATTGTGATTAAATACTGTTAGGGTTTAAAAATAAATATTTTCACAAGTTCCCTTTAATATTTATTTGATCCCTTGCGGAAAACCATGTTTCAAAATAATATTAATATTATTATTTCATCTAGATGCACTTAACATTGGAATTAAATTAAATATTATTTGATATAATAATATTCAATACATATTATTTCTCACTGGTCTTAAAAGTTTGGTCCTCTATTCCTTCACAATATTTATCAGGCCTTAAATAATAACTATTTATTTAATAAATAAATATAATTACATTATTCACCAATAAATAAATAAATATTATATTCACTAAATAGAAATTAAATATTTATTAAATATTCTGCTCACATTATATTCTCTCAAATAATTGGGTATGGAATATATGAAATTAAGAAAACATGAATAATTATTAAACCACATGTGGGAATAATATTTATTCAATTTTTTAATTGAGAATCTAGATACACTTAGTATGTGTCCCTCTAGGCCTCTTTCTCAATGGAATTAAGAGAAGTATCCTAAAGTCCAAGTTTGGTGTCTAGAAACATGGAAAGGAACCCCTAGAGAAATAATTTAATGTATCAATGACATAGTACCTCATACAGATTCTTACTGTGTAATATAATCCATTTATTACAATATATCTAATCAAGAAGGTTTCACATCAGTGCCATCAACCTATGTCTTCAATGAATCTTTCTTTGAATTTCCTATTTTATAAATTAGCTATAAAACACCATGGCCATGGATTTATTTAGGCTATATCATTTCCATCAAATGGATTGAGATATAAACTTTTGTTAAAGAATAGAAGGGGAAATCCTTTCTCTCATTATTCATTAATGCAATATTACTTGTGATGCACCCAACGTATCCTACCTCACTGTGAACATATGTCATTATGGTTTTCATCAATACATCAAAATACATGACTTATAATATTCATTAATAATAGTATTAAATTCTAATGATCAATACACATTTCTGCATATAAAAACATCTAATGACACATATGAATGTCAATTTCCTACCAATGGGTCTCATTGTCATAATATCCTACACTGGGTATTACCAAAGGAGTGCACCATGAGAAGGTTCCTCAAAGCCCTATGAGTCTCCACCCTTGATAAACTGTATCATTTGTGTCCCTAAAATGATATCATCAATCTATAGAACATATATTTAAGAATAATTTCCTGGCACTTCTAGGATCTGATCACATTGGGGAACTGTTATGACCTTTTAGTGTGATAGCTACTCATAGAAAATTATCACATAGTATGTTATATAGAATAATAATCATAATGTGATAAGGGTTTTATTAATATTCAAAACTATGAATACATGTTATAATAAAGTATATATAATTTGTATCTAGTTCACCAACTCTAATAGACTCCAACTTTCACTAGATCCAACTACTAATAGCCTTCAATCTGCTATCTTTCACATGATACTCATAAATCTGTTGAGACAGGCCTTTAGTAAAGGGGTCCATCATATTATCTTTCATGGGTAATCTTCTTACTACAACTTCACCCCTTCGATAAAAATATCTTAATAGGTGATACTTCCAAAGTATATTCTTTGTCCATTTGTGTGACCTTATCTCTTTTTCAAGAGATGCCTATATAGTATTATCATAATACAACATGATTGGATCTTTACTATTGGGTACCACATCAATCTCCTAGACAAATTTTCATATATAATTGATTATATGGATGCATCAAAATCCACTGTATACTCTAACCCCATTGTAGAATCAATGAAAACTAGATTCTTTGAACTCTTCGAGTTCACAGCTCCTCTATTGAGATAGAAAACATATCCTAACTACAACTTCAAATCATTTCTATCTATTTTAAAACTATTATCAGTATAACCCATGATGACCAACTCCTCATATCCTTCATACACTAGGAACATATCCTTATTTTTTCTCAGATACGTGAGGATATATTTAATAGAAGAGTAATTTTATTATCCTGGATCTTCTTAATATCTTCCTACCATGCTCAATGCATAGGAAAAATAAACTCTAGTATATAACAAAGAATACATGATTTATCTTATCGATGAAGTGTATGGGATATTAATCATTCTCTCTTTCTCCTATTGTGTCTAGGGACACATTTTCTTAGAAATATGTAAACCATGTGACACCGGAATTAATCCCCTCTTGGATTGTTCTATATTAAATCTATTTAGTATCTGGTCAATGTATGTACTTTGACTTAGTCCAAGAATCCTATTTTATCTATCATGAATGATTTTGATCCCTAAAATATAGGCTACTTCAATTAAGTGTTTCATGGAGAAACACTTGTTTAACAAGTCCATAAAACACTGTAATACTGTTATTTTATTTCCAATAATTAATATTTCATCAACATATATTTATAGGATAAAAACTACATTCTCACTAAACCTGTTCTAAACACATGGTTCTTATTCATTCTTAATGAAAACAAATTATTTTATAGATTTATAGATTTATATAATCGAATGTTCCATAACCTATATGCTTGCTTCAATCTATAAATGGATCTATACAAATTGAAAATCCTTTTGGAAACACCTAGAGTCACAAAACCTTCTAGTTGTTTCATATAGACATCTTCCTGAAGGTTCCCATTATGGAATTCAGTTTTTAAATCCACCTTCCAATTTCATAGTCATGGTATATTTCTATAGAAATTAGAATTATGATTGATTTAAACATGGAAACTGGTGAAAAGGTTTCATTGTAGTCAATTACTTGGAATTTTTTAAACCCTTTTTCCACTGTCCTTGCTTTATAGGTATTTAATTTACCTTCCATGTCTAGTTTTATCTTAAATACCCATTTTCACCCTATGAGATTTACATGAACTGGTACATTGACCAAAACCCAAACTTGGTTCTAATACATGGAATCCATTTAGAATTTATGGCTTTGTTCCATATTTAATATTTTGAGTTCTTTACCACCTATTTATAGGAGAGAGGTTCATCATTGTCAACTAATAATGAGTCACCATATTCGATGACTAGAAAACCATTTCTCTCTAGTTATCTTACCTCTCTTATGATTCTTTGTAGTACTTGTTTTTTAGGAACTAATTATTCCATGGGGACCTGTGGAATCTATTCTTGTACCAACTCTTGTGTATCTTGAGCATCAACTTCATCGAAATCAATCTTTCTCCCACTATTTATTTTGAGGGTGTGATCCCTCTCAAGAAATATTTCTTGTCTGACGATAGTCACTTTCTTATATGAGGGTTTGTATAAGTAGTATCCTTTTGTTTCCTTGGGATACCCAATAAAGATACACTTTGTTCCATGGGATTCTAGTTTTTTTTCCAATAAGTCCTTAAAAAATGTCTTACATCCCTAAACATGTGTATATGACAAAATAGGTTTATTTTCACTCCATAACTTGAAGGGAATTCTTTTTTCCATTTTAGTTGGTACTCATTTTAGTGTGTATGCCACATTTTGTAATGAATGTCCCCAAAAGGATAATAGAAGATCTGCATGACTCATCATTGACCTTTCCATTTCTAACAAGGTATGGTTCCTCCTTTCACTAACACCATTACATTGTGCTGTATAAGGTGATTTGAGTTGAGATAGAATCCCAAACTCCCATAGAAATTCGATAAACTCTTAGTTAAGATATTCACCACCATAATTCAATTGAAGTTTCTTTATCTTCTTTCTATGGTGATTATCTTATTTATTTTTGAATTCCTTGAATTTCTCAAATGACTTGGACTTATACCTCATCAAGTAGACATGACCATATCTACTCAAGTCATCAATAAAAGTTATGAAGTAAGAATACCCACCTTTAGCTTCTATTGGAAATGGTCCACCCACATCAGTGTGTACCAATCCTAGAATCTTGGTGGCCCTTTCACCCTATCCACCTAATGGTGGTTTGGTCAATTTTCATTGTAAATAATCATGACATGTTTCAATTGGTTTTAACCCAAAAGATTCAAAATAACCATCTTGATAGATCTTTGTCAAACGCTTCTCATTTACATGACCATAATGGTGATGCCAGAGTTGGGTGCTATATGAGTCATGTGAAAATGTTTTTTTATCAATTTTCAATACTTGGTTTTCATAATTTAATACATAAAGACCATTATTTAAATGTGTCATAAAAAATATGGTTTATTTATAAAAGAAGAAATTTTATTTCCAAACATGAAAATAAAACCATCCACATATAGTCCTTATACATAAATTATGTTCTCGATAACTATTGGTACATAATAAAAATCCTTTAAAACCAAAATCATTCATTTTTTCAATGAAATGTTGTGGTCACCAATGGATATAGATGCTAGCCTCACACCATTGGCAGCTCACAGATCCACCTATCCTATATAAATATTTTAGAATCTACTTGGTTCCTACATTTGGATACAGATGTGAGAACCACAAGCTGTATCTAATACCCAATTTGTAGATATTGAAAGATTACACTTGATAACAGATGCATGTTTATCTTCTTTGTACTTTTGGGTGCAGTTATTCTTCCAATGGATTTTCTTTCCACATAAAAAACATACTACATTCTTTTCCTTGCCTTTCCTTTGGATATTCCTCTTCTTGGAAGGATATTGATCAGGAGATTTAGACTTATTGTGATTATTGGGACCCTTTTCCTTGTTATTCCTTTTATTATTCACCATAAGGACCATAGGTTGGTCACACACCATGTTCTTATCCACATAGAGAATCAAATTAATAAGTTTTAAAATACTCTTCTCATTATTTATCATATTGTAATTAATAATATAACTAGATAAATTCTTGGGCAGTAATAAAAGTATGAGATCTATTCACAAACTTATATGGTAATTTAATCCCTAAGATGTATAATAATTAAATGTATCTAATAATCTTGACTACATGAATCCCAGATGGCATAGACTCTCCAAGATTAGTTATAAATAAAGCATTGGAGATATCGTATCTCTCTTGTATCACCTTCTATTGATAGAAATCCCAAAGTTAGGACATCATGTTATATGAATCCATGTCCTCATGTTTCATAAAAATCCCATTAGTCATGGATGATAGCATGAAACACTGAACATATATATCATTGTCCAAATGTTTTTCATAGAGAGACAATTATTCATCACTATCCTCATTTCCAAGTGCTTTAGGAATTGGTTCTTCTAGCACATAAAATTTTCTTTCATGCTGAAGGATAACGCATAAGATACTTTTCCACTCTTTGAAAATTTTTTTAGTGAGAAGGTTATACTTCTCAAGTATGGATCAAAGTAATATGTTTGAAGTCATTTTATTGTTGAATCTACAAATAAGATGAGAAAAAATTTAGTACTTTATCTGATAAAATTTTGACAAATAAATAAATATTATATTTATTAATATCTTGATATTTTATCAAAACCCAATAGCCCTCACCATTGGATTCATAATATCATGTTTCTTGGAGAATATAGTGGAAATTATCCATATTCTCCTTCTCATTACCCCAACTTTCATTATTCAAGTAACCTGAATGGTTTTAGGTGGGCATTCCAAATGCCAAATGTATTAACTCATAGTTCCTTGATCTATTGATTGGACTCCCCAATTCTAAAATCATTAAAATATATTTCCTCAACCCTTTTCTATTAGTTACACCATGTCCTGCTTTGGCAATCAACCCTTGATGTGAACTAAGTTAAGTCAACCCAAAACTTCATGTTTGAATTCCCCGATAATTGAAAGCACCCCAAATTTGGTTGGTCAAACTCTTTGAAATATGGTTCTATTTTAAATGATGTAGTGGAAGACTATACCGACTTAATATATAATTGAGTGATTTTATATTTTTTTAATAAATTACCAATTATTATCTTTATCACATGCTTGTTAATATTAAGTGTATTTAATTAAGTTATTAACCATATCTTAGATAATATTTATACATAAGACAATTTATTTTAGTTTTATCTTGTATGATTTTTAATTCATTAATTCATGTGATCACAACTAAACATCAATAATTAAATAACCATGAAACTTGATAGAAATAAAATATTAAAGTGGTATGATCATGAGATTTTACTTATGGTTAATTTATTTAGAGATTGATAAAATAATTTTTGGCCTAGGGGAAAATACCTTAAACCTATTATGGTTTGTGTTATAGCTTTCCACATATCCACTTATGTATCTCCATTGGATTGGTTTCACCTCAGTTCCAAACATGAACTACCACCACTAGCTTGGGAGCTCTATCCATTACATATGCTTTTACTCACACATAGGTGAGGGGTAAAGGGTTTAAATAAAAGAACCCATGGGAATGTGGCCCTGTACATAATGACATGATACATGACACATATGCCACCAATTTAATTTAATAACAAATTAAATTAAACCAATAACATACAAAGGTCTGGTCTATTCTCATGATCATCCACATACATGTAATGAATTACACATTCAATAAAACTAGAATTAAATTCTTAATCATTATTATTTTAGATAAATCACACTCAAATCAATTAATTGTATTCTTTAATTAAACAATTATTTTATCTTAATTATTATCCTAATTTCCTTGAGATTCTCATCCCTCATAATTATAAACAAATTAAATAAATTTATTTATAATTAACTATATACATAAATGTACCTTGGAGGCTACATGGTGAATATCCGTTTAAATTTACCCATCATGTATTATACTTGTATACTATTTACTCTTGTAACATATAGAATACACAACTTATCATGTACTTTCATGAAATGTACTGTCAACTTAATGATTACATGAATTGACTGGTTTTTCTATCATGAGTTAGGATTCAATGAACATAGAGTGGTAACTGTAATATGACTCATACATGATATACAGATCTGAACATTACATAGAAATTAATTAAACATTTATATATATATATATATATATTAAAACTCATCACATGGTGTGTCCTATCAATGTAATGACCACATGAATGAACATGTCAATAAGGATTACACAGTATAATAAATTAATTTTAATTCTGTGTAAATTGGTATAAGTACATGGTGTGTACGTCTCTCACCATCTATCCAAGGAACTTGCCTAGGGACTCGGTGTGTAAACTGTGCCTTGGAAAAATTGGAGTACATGACATGTATAAGGGTCACATGGTGTGTGTCCTCTAAGTTACATAGTCAATAGTTAGGTAGTTTGTGTATGAAAATACATGTCTCGTCTGTGACTTAAAGGACTACACACCATGCACGTGGTATACACAATGTGTACTTCAGCTAAACATGCACCATGCTAGCCTGGTCAACATGCAATGTTAGAAATTAAAAACACCACGTTTATTCAATGCACATGTTTTGAATTAATTATGAATTAATTCCTGGTGCATTGAACACTAGTACTCACCGTGTAACTCTGGTTACATGGTGTGTACTCTTGTGTTATCTAGCTAAATCCTCGACACATCTAGTTGAGATATTCTATTTTATTTCATTTATAAAATTAATAGACTTGATTAGATCTATGATAAATTAAATAGGAAGAATAAGATATCTCAATTCAAGTTAAAGAATGATTAAACTTGAATTAAAAACTATATAAAAAACTCATAAATCAATCAAAAATCTTTTAAATAATTATAGATAATTATGAAACCCCTTTGATACAACTTATAGGTTCTAGATGTAGTGGAAGTGTGTGATGGTTCGTGCTCAACTTTTCTTTTTTTTCATGATCAATGATCAATGATCAATTTTAGATTTACACGATGATGAACTCCATGATCAATAGAATTGAATCAGAGAAAATAGACAAGGGATAGAATGTTAAAACCAAGCACAGGATCATCACATATTATTTATAATTAATTTAATCAATTAAATAATTACCTTTCATGAATCATTTATTTATTGACGGATATGAAAATAAATCTATTTTTTGTGGTCATTGCGTTGTAGGAATGAAGAGAAGATTCTCTATAGGGGTGATCCACACATGTTCCACAAATATCCAAACATCGCTATAGGAATCTCTAGTTGCAAGCATGGTAGATCCTATCGCTTGAATTTTTTTCCTTTGATTGCCCTAAAAATCTCTTCAAAATCATTCACCTTTATCTATCTAGACTCGAGAGTGGGAGGTGGAGGAAGATCAATCTTTGTTCTTAGGATAGTTCTTAGAGAGGGAGCTCTCTAGGGCTTGAGAGGATTCTCTCTAGCTATCATTGTGCACAACACAAAATGAAATGAATCACTTGTAAAAACAATATAATTGGGTTTAAATACTGGTAAGGTTTAGAAATAAATATTTTCAAAAGTTCACTTTAATATTTATTTAATCCCTTTTGGAACCCCATGTTTTAAAATAATAATATTATTATTATTTCCCTAACATGTGCTTAACTTGAGAATTAAATTAAATATAATATAATAAAATAATAATAATTAATATATATTATTTCTCACTGAACCTAAAAACATAGTCCTCCATTCCTAAAAAATATTTATCGGACCTTGAATAATGACTATTTATTTAATAAATAAATATCACTGCATTATTCACCAATAAATAAATAAATATTATATTCACTAAATAGAAAATAAATATTTATTAAATATTCTTCTCACATTATATTCCCTCGAATAAATGGTGAAGAAATATATGTGATCAAGAAAAAATGAATAATTATTAAACCACATGTATGAGTAATATTTATTCAACTTGTTAAATAATAAATAATAATATATACTATTTAATTGAGATTCTCGATACACTTAGTGTGTGAATTTCTAGGCCTCTTTATCAGTCTCATTAGGCGAAGCAGCCTAAATTCCAGGGTTAGTATCTAACAACAAGCCAAGTAACCCATAGAGAAAGAATTTAATACTACAATGACATAATACCTCATATGGATGCTTACTATGTAATAAAATTTCTTTATCATGATATCTCTAATCAAGAAGGTTGCACGTCGGTGCCATAAACCTATGTGTCTAATGTCTCTTTCTTTGAATTTTTAGAAATCAAACATTCCTATAGAACACCATGGATATGGATTTATTTAGGCAATATCATTTTCATAAAATATCTTGAGATGTAAACTTCTCTTAAAAAACATAAGGGACAAATCCTTTATCGCATTATTGATTAATGCAATATTACTCATGATGCACCCAACGTATCTGACCTCACTATGAACATATGTCATCACGGTTTTCATCAAAAAATTAAAGCACAAAACTTATAATATCCCTTAAGAATGATATTAAATTCTAAGGATCAATACACATGTTCCCATATAGGAAAATATAATAACATATATGAAGGTGGATTTCCTAATGATGGGTCTAATACTTATAATATACGATATTAGATATTACAATGGGCGTGCACCATGAGAAGGTTCCTCAATGTCCTATTAGTCTCCACCCTTGATAGTCGGTATAATTTTTTCCCTAAAATGATATAACATCTGGCTATATAATATATATTTAACAATAGTGTCATAGCACTTCAGGGTTCTCACCGTAGCGGTAAACTGTTATGACCTTTTAGTGTGAAATCTACTCTTAGGATATTATCACATACTATATTATGAAGAATAAAAATCATGATGTGATAAGGAGTTTATTAATATTCAAAACTATGAATATAGGTTATCATAAAGTACACATAATTTGGTTCGGGGGCACCAAATCCAACACTTACTCCCTTTTATGAACCTCCACTTCCCACATCGTGGTTAAACCTTCAAGAACACATGGTCCCCAACCTTGAACTACAAGGGATTCCTCATGGGATTAGTATAAAACTTCATCTGGTATTGTTCTTATTTCATCCTCACTTGAACTAACCAAAACTTCTCTGTAGTGCTCTGAACCACATCATATCTAAAACTATTAAATCCCCAACCTATGCCCAACATAAAGGATAACATCATGTTCATCCATACAAGGTTTCAAAATAGGTCATGACAATGGATGAGTGATAGTTTTTATTATAAGAAAACTAAAACAAGGGAAGGTGTCATGCCCATGACCTTCAAAAGTCCAATATATGTTCCTACAACATATCCTCTAATTCATGGATAATTCATTCTATCTTCCCATTCATATGAGGGTGGAAAGTGGTGATGAGGCGTAACTAAGTGAAAAAATCATGTTGCAATCCCCTCTAAACTCATGAGGTAAAACATGGGTCCCTATCTGAGAAAATGTAACTTAGGACTATGTGCAGCCACTCCACATCATCCACATACATTTTTTCAAAAACAACCACTATTCCTGACTCCTTGATTTCTAATAAGTGAGCAGATTTCATCAAACAAAACATAATTACCCAGATAGCATCACAACCTCCCTAAGCTTGGGGTAACCCATTGATGAAATCCATCGAGATTTTATCCCATTTCCACTCAATAACATCCAAGGGTTAGAAAAAACCTCTAGGAGCATGATGCTTATCCATTACCTACTAGAAAACCATACATTGAACCACAAACTCCTCTACTATTTGTTTCATTCAGGGCCACCAAAACTGTTAATTCGACCCATGGTACATCTTCGAAACTCTTGGGTGTACCACTAAATGTGAGTTATGAAACTCATGAAGGACTCCCTCATGCATCACTATTGGAACAAATAACCTCCCCTGAAACACCATATGGTTCTGACCACCCTTTGAACAACCCTCCAGAGCATCACCATGGCCAAAACAATCTCACATCACATCTACCTTTAAGTCTCCCCAATAAAACTTTTCATCTTGTTTCATCAGAGAAGACTACACTAACATCTAAAACAAACATCCTCTACCATCATCTACCCTTGTATTTATGTGTAGGTCTGAGAAATCTTACATCTCTCTCTAAGTATGTGCAGACACATGAACAACATTCTTTTGTGTCTTTATACTCAAATAATTGTCCACAAAATTCCCCATTCCTGAGGTGTAGGAGATCTCAAAATCATATCCCTAAATAAACTCCATCCACCTCTATTATCGTAGATTTATATCACACTGATAAATGATATACATTAAAATCTTATGGTGTGTGAATACCAAAAAGTTATCCCCAATGAGGTAATGTCACCACAAATTCAGTGAAAAAACAACTGTTGTTATCTCTATATCATAGGTTTCATAGTTATGATCATGATAGAGTAACTTCCTATAGCCATAAGATATCACTTCCTTTTGCTGCATTAAGATTCATCCCAAGCCCATATGGGGTAGGTTGCATAAAAACTTGAACATCACACCCTTTTTAAGAAACTAAAGCACTAGAGCACTGACCAACATCCCTTTTGGGTAACTGAACATTGTCTGGCACTGATTAGTCCATAAAAACTCTTGTCCCTTCCTGGTCAACATTGTCAATGGGGATGAAACTCGAGAGAAATTGGGAACAAAATTCTAATAATAGTCTTCAATACCAAGGATTCTATGAACCTTTACCACATTATTGGGTTCTTCCCAAGAAACAACTAGCATGATTGTTTATGGGTCTACTAACACACCCTGCTAAGAAACCATGTTCCCGCGTAAATTCACCTCCCGTGTCCAAAACTTACACTTGGACAAATTTATATATAGCTATTGGAGACAGAGAACCTATAAAATAGCTTTGAGATGCTCAGCATGCTCCTCCTATGATCTTGAGTAGATCAGTATATCATCAATGAATACAATAACAAAACTGTCTAGGTACTCATGGAACATGGAGTTCATAATCCCCATGAACATAGCTGGTGTGTTCATAACACCGAAAGGCATGAAAACAAACTCAATGTTTCCATACTAGCATCTGAAGTCAATCCTCTAGATATCTCTATCCTTCACCCTTAAATAGTGATATCCAGACCACAGATAAATCTTGGAGAACCAACTAGATCCCCTCAACTAGTAGAAAAAGTTATCAATCCTCAGAAGAGGATAGAAATTCTTGATTATCACTTGGTTCAACCTTAAATAGTATATTCACAACCTCATACTACCATCTTCCTTCTTAGAAAATAACACTGGAGATCCCCATAGTGATACACTAGGTTGTATAAAACCCCTCTATATCATATCATCTATCTGAATCCTAAACGCTAGTAACTCTAGAGGCAACATTCGATAGGGATACATTGAAATCAAAGAAGTGTCAGGATGTAAGTATATCCTAAACTCAACATCATGTTGAGGGGGTAGTGTCACAACCTCATCTAGGAAAAATTTAGGAACTCCTTGACATCCTTGGGAGCCTCTTATGTCCTTGTATATACTGATTCCATAGAAAACACAACCACCAAAGAAAGAAGGGGCACCAAATGTTGAATTCCCACCTGAAAACCCCTCTCACCAATGAAAACCTCACATTTTCCATCAACATCTGAGAACAAAAATCTCCCCTAAAAGAATTCAAAAACATCACATAAATAATAAAACTAGTTGATACTGAGGATGACATCGTACGGATTCATTTGAAGTAATACAAGGTCCACACATGACTAATGTTTCCCCATCATCAATACATATCCATAGCACACATCAAAAAAGATGTTATAGACCCTGACTGGCATAGTCAACACCAGGGTCATAGGAATCCTCTCTAAATCTAGTACCAGAACACATACTAGAGAGGGTGAAACAAAATGAGTGTAAATGTCCTAAATAAAATAAGACATAGACAAGGTTATATGATAAACTAAGAATACCTCAAATGATATCTGGACCCTCTGGTGTTGCTACCTTCACTACCTACAACATACCATGCCCAACTCCTCTACCTCTATGCTGAAATCCACCACCACAAACATGCTCGGGTTAAGGAACCAAAGGGAAAGGTACATCCCAAGTTTGACCTCCACCTACCACATCTGATCTCAATGGAGCATAAGCCTACTACCCCTACTGTGGGAATGGACTCACTGGTAATTACTACCGAGTTTGGCACTGAACTTATCCACCTATACCAAACTGAGTTCGAGAATCCATGGGGAACTAATATCAATGATGAACACAAACCCCATAGACAAAGCACATTGTTATGAAGTCCCCAGGAAGAGTATGGAAACCGTTGGCCCTAGATGGATGGAAGGGAAGATGTTGAGGTTGACTCCCTACTGGTTGAAACCTCAAAGGCCCTAACGAATAACACCTACCACTGAAAACTCTATTCCTCAAAGAACAATGATGGTTTCCATCTCTAGGTAATCCTCCTCATTATTTCCTCCCCTCAAACACCCTTACCATATTTTTAACCTCTAGATATGTTGGAAACATAAAAGTAGTAATTGTATATTGTATCGAAGGATAGAGTGCCTCCTCAAGATGCCTTTCTCAGGACTCCTCGTCTAGGAGAAGATATGGGGAAATCATAAAAGGTCCTTGAACTTGGTCCCAAGCTCTCACATAAACATACTTTTATGTTGAAGGGAGAGTAGCTTCTACCTCTTCAAAACCTTCATGGTTGATGAAAGGAACTCTACTCAGAACTCCTTCTATAATTCAACCCCTGAAACATATACCACCTTCCACTAACCAAGGTACATAATCCACCACTGATGCATATATCCTCACATCTGACTAATTACCAAGGGTACCCAACATTCCTTTGGGGCCTATATCAAACCAAAAGTTATCTGTAACTCCTCTAGCTAGCCCACTGTCTCCATATCAAAAACACTTACCTCTTACTTCCCCAAAGCATGATTCTGAAAAGATAACAATGTCCTCTACCACTGTTCATCATACTCAACTAGATAAACACTCCAGGAATCAATTGGGTCAGCCTACTGAACCTCCACTACCTGATCCACATGTAGATGATGACCAGAATCCATAGTGAAAAAAAAAATATTTCCTAAGCTCGATAGCATGGAAATTTATTATGATTCATTTTAATTCACCTTATTCATTTTAACCTTCCCAAAACAACCCAATTAAAACAAGGATACAGGTTATCATGATACATGTACCTCTCCTATCTATCTACCCTTCAAATAGGTCCACATCACTTGGTCATTCAATAAGCTCATATTCTATGCACTGGATCATAGGGGGCCCTAAAATTCTATGTCCTAGTCGGTCTCCCTAGCCAATGTCACAGACCAAGGTCAACTGGAACTATTTATATATCAACACATGCAATCATCACTATTCTTAACACCAAAATATATAATATCTATCAACCATCACCTCTGATACCACTCTATCACAGCTTCTACCCTCCATAGATCCCACAATGAGGGGAGATAGATAATAACCCCCAAGTCCCACCTCTAGTAGGCCCCCGGTTAGCGACTAGCACTGAGGGTTTAAAAAACTCATGTATAAGAGGAATTAACCTCTATAATATAAATAGTATCATGAGATAAAATGAATCAATTTCAATCAAATCCATTACATAAATATATGAAAGCAAAAATTCATCCCAAAATGCATGTGTAAATAAAACTGATACAAATAAAAAGTTTCCAAAATAAATAACCAAAATAAAAACTACAATAGGGACACAACAATGGTCTAAAAGGTCCAAGCTAGTAATTCCCAGCACAATCCATGAAGTCCTCCTAGAAACCTAAAAATAGTTTTATATATATAGGGTGAGTATACAGGTATACTCAGTAGTAAAACCAAAGTTTGTCATGCACATTTGAAAATAGAATACTAATACACTCATGAGAAAACAATATATCCAAACAGAACCTATATAGGTATACAAAGCAAAAACCCAACCTCACAAAGGCTCACTCACCAAATAATGCATACAAGTATAATAATATAATATGAAACACACCGATGATATGGTACCACATACTACTTTTCCATTGATTTTTCACTCCACGCCCCAACATCATATGTCCTAGTGCTCCCACTTCATTTTAATAACATCATAGTACATCACATCAAACCCTTCCCAGAAAAACATAGACCATCACATCACATCTCATAAATAGGGTAGTAGGGTATCATGAATGTGAATGACATCAAGCTCATTCCCTCCTCCTACCACGCATGACCCCCACTGTAATCCATCTCACCACATCTCGCCCGAACACACCTGGGAAATCACATATCATCACATCACAACTTAACAGTGGTACTTTTTACTTCTATCCATATCATACCATGCATTCCATTCTCATCTCCTAAAAGAGGGAGTGGGGAAGAGTGGGTATCCATAAATCCATCCTCCCACTAGGATGTTAGGAAAAATACCCCCCCCCCCTCGTGTGACTATGTGGATGTTGGAACATAGTGCTCAAAGAGGGTAGGGTGTGTATAAATCACAAGAATATAAAGTTTATATGAATATATAGTTATAGCATACAAGCCTCATCCTAAGAGTTTAAAAATCCACAAAACATATCACAATATACTCCACTTATGCTTCCAAAGCTAAATGAAAAACCCACACAAGTAAAACAAAATCCACAAATCACTTTCCACTATTAAAAGCATATTTTTTAAATTTATAGATTTAATATCATCAATAAATTCTACTTTAACAACCCCTATTAATTTATGCATTCAACTTTCATTATAATTCCATTTATTATTGTAACATACTGGACCAAGTTACCACTAAACTGGTAGTCAGACTAGTTGTCATGTGACCTTAACCAAATCTCCCCATACGTCAGAGGCTAATGACTAGCAGTGTGGCTGTAAAGGTAGTTTAGTGGGGAGACTATACCCTCATACTCAGAGTTCAATGTGGTAAACAGATAGAAAAACTCAGATATCAGTGGAAGAAGTATAAAGTAATAATCAAAATAGCATAAGAAAATTTTAATAATAAGTGAATAAAGAATATGGAAAATGACAGTTATACAATGTATGCATTACAAATGATGATGAATAATCTATATGGGTAACATACATCATGATATAAATTTCAGTACCGAATATGTAAAAGATATAAAAGACCCACAGGTGATCTCCATGAGCATCTCAAGATCCATCTTAGTCTTTTGCTCCCAACTTTCAGATACAAGAAATACATCATAATAAAGGTCAAATCCCTGCAAATAAACAGGTATACTCGGGCACCAATGGTACCTGATAAGGGTATGAGATATAAATCTCAATAGGTTATCACCCACAATTTCAAGACTAATCCAACCTGTTCTATGCAAATCTAGCAGTGTGCAAATAGTTATATAATAAGTAAGGAAGTACTCAAAATTAAACATCCTACAAAGTCCAAGATTCCACGTATACTCAAACAAGTTAATAAAATTAATTTAATTGAGAAGTATATGATTTAACGGTCAAACCTGTTTCATTTTACCAATTTCAAAAGAGTTTTCAATCCATTTATTAAATAAGTCTCAAAACCTGGTGTGTAGCCTGACATCCCCTATAACATAAAATCAAGATTCCTAATAAGGCCATCTATAAAGCATAAACAAAACTAAATCCAGGCTTGTGCTTTTTCTTAGAAGATGCATCACTTGATTCATTTCATTCATTAATAAATTTACAACCCAAGTCCATCCTTGACATTCTTATGTTGGAATTTAAGTATCACTCATGGTATAGTATCAACCAACACCATACAAGCCCATCCCTAGTGAAACTCTTAGGAAACTGATATCACTAAAGGTGAGGTATAAAGTCCATGTCATTTTTGTCCCTCCTTGGCGGTCCGATATGTAAACCCCAAGTATCACCCATGACATAAAATCATTTCCCCTTAAGTCCATCCATGGCATCCCTCATATAACTGGATCCATGTATCACTCAGAATATAAGTCAAAATCCTTTATGAGTCTATCCATGGAATTATAATATGAATCCATGTATCAATTGGCTTATAATTTAAAAGCCTCTATGAGTCCATCCATGGAATTATAATATGAATCCATGTATCACTCAACTTATAATTCAAACCTCAAGATTTCATCCATGGAATCCTTTAATTGGATCCATGTATCACCCTTGGCATAAATATGGTTCAAGGAAATTGAGTATGTCCGTGGAATTCTAATATAAATCCCCATTTCACCCAAGGATCTTAACAATTTAATCAATTAAATTCATTTAACATGACGAGGTTAAAAACAAGAACATCCTTTAACAAACTCAACTCAATAGGGTGATTCAAGCATTGGCCAACCTCATAAGGCTTGGCTCTTTATTTACTCACATGGGAACTTATTTATAAGGGAATATCAATCCTAATCATTTGAACAAAGTTCTTCAATATCATTTAATAAGAATGATTTAATACTTCTCATCCAACAGCAAGAACATCACATGTACACCTCACCTAAAAAGGTGGCTAAGGCATGGGAAAGTTATCATGGCTTGGCTCACAAATACTCACATCAGAAAATATTATAACAATCTTATTAGGCTTAATAACCTACCACATAGTGGGGTAGTATCAACTCACATGGGCATATCCATAAAAAGTAAATTCATTCCTAATAAAGCAATGAAATACTAAGGTCCAAGGGTCTTCTTCACTCATCCCTTCCCAATTAATCCATTTAATTTACAATTTACTATGTAAATCAATTATATGTTTGACATCCCATGACATGGGGTAAAAAGGCACACCTAAGGGTGTCCAAGGACAAAATCCATTCAAGTTACATTTAAATTAAAAACCCAAGGGGTGATTCAAGATTAAAAATCTATTACACTAGGCATAGACTTAACATACTCATGTGGGAAACAAGAAATATAACAAGCAATACATGATTAACAACAACTATATGGACAAGTCCTTATTTAACTCATGTGGTAAACATCATTTAATAACATCAAAGGGTCATGCATTAACATAAAATATATCAACACCAATAGGAAGACATATAGAAATCTCAAACCACAACCTATCATGATATAAAATTTATCACTACTTTTTGGTTTAAATGTAGTGCTCCTTTGTTTGAGGGGTTTTATTATAAAAACATGACTTTATTCATCAATAAGTCATTTATCACATTTAATCATTTCATTCAAGATTTTTCATTCCATCAATCAAGGAAACTCATAATTCAACTTATTTAAAGAATTAATTTAAGCATTCTTTAATAAAAAGGTCAAGTATAGGGACATTACCTTAAGAAGAAGACCAATCCAACTTATGGCGCCTGTCGAGTTAGGTGGAAACCACAAGAAATCATCCCTAACTCGCACACACATATATTCTTATATATATATATATATATCCTTTATTCCAAAATACTTATTCCCATCTCCATGAGGGAATATACCCGAGGAAGATACACACACATAGATATATATATATATACATATATATATGCATACCTATGTATGTGTGTGTGCACCACCAAGGATAATTAAAACTCCCTATAATCAATTTTAGGAACTCAAAATGTTGGCGGCAAGCCAAATAGAACCCATCTTCCTCGCATTTGGTGAATGATGCAAGAAAATGGACCCACAAGTCTTCAAGGAAGCCTTATCACACCCTAATACTAGAAGAAAAACAAAGAATAGGTATTAGACCAACCCTATGGTTTCAGATGAATGGCCCAGGGTGACGGGGAGTACGAAAAATTGTCTAAAAAGAAGAGTAGAGAGAGGAGGAGAAATCACCTTAACGAGCCGAACTTGATTCCTCAATAAATCCAAAGAAATAGTCACAATAGGAGGAGGTCAAGGAGGGGGCATCGCATGTCAAGAGGGAGAAGGTGGGTTAGTGCGTCGCATGACCCAGGTAAGGGAGAAGAATCCCTCAAATCCCTCTTTAAATTTTAATTTAATTTTATTAAAATTATTTCATTTTTAAAACTGGGTATCAGTGCACAATTTAGGTTGCATGGTTTAATAGACTGTGCACCACCCATACTCCCCATTACTGAGCACTAACTCACCCCGCATTCTTTATCCCACACGGTTTAGAAACCATGCGCCAATCGTGCGGTGAGCATTTCTTAGCTACGGCCTCTTCCACTAAACATATGGGATAGGTGAACGGTTTATAAAACCATGGTCAGCCTATGTGATAGCCTATGTCTACCTGAAATAATCTATATAGTTACCTACTATGGGCCGCATGGTTTCAGACAAACTGTGCACCCTCTGTAGGTCCTTTAAAACCTTCTTTTCTCAGTCTGGTGTTCCTAAAACTCCTCGAACCACCCGAGAAAGTTATTGGGCCTTCATCCCAGTCCAAAAACATCACTTTGAAGCATTCAAACTCTCATAATTATGTTTTTAAGTTCCATTTTAAAAACAACCCATTTGGTAATCACCAAAAATTCAAATTCCCATGGAATTTCACCTTGTTCAAAAACAAGGGTTCTTACAAACTCCCCACCTTAGAACTTATCATCCCTGAGAAGTCTTCTGGAAAAAAATAAAGACATCACCCAACATAAAAGGGTCATGAAGTCTCATTCAAATGGTTGTTTCACATTTCCAAATGCCCAGCGCACCTCAAGGTACCTCTTAAGAACATGGCACCTATGCCATCAAACTCAATCAAATGCTCGATTTCCAACTAAAACATCAAAGCAACTCTTAACTGATCCCACTTAACCAAATACAAAATCACATTGTCATCTCTTAAACAACTAGCCAAAGGTTCTCCCCACCTTAGGCTTTATCAATAAAAAATGGCCAATTCCCAATCATGGCTTTTTCCTATAGGTGGAATTTCCTTACAAATCTCACCCCCTGAGCATTTTAACAATGCTCTTGACATATTTCAACAAAACTAAAATGCCTTCCTTCAAGGATTATTCATTTATATAAATGATCCCACCGAAGCTCACACCTAACTTTTGCAACACTTTCTATTTAAAACTTTTGTGCCTTAGCACAATTGAAGGCATAGACCAGTTCCACTCCACTAGAAACATTACCCTAAAAGAATTACATTCAAGACCAAAAATATGGACATGATAACCTTAGAATAAACCCACTAGAGTCCATGTAACTAACCCTAAGTTTCCCACACCCCATGCTATAAGTGATACATTGGTACAAATCCAAAACGTCTACATAAGAACATTGATTAAGCCTAGAGAGGCATCTTCTTGGAGGTCATGTCAAAGGAAGTAGCATGTGTCCAAAAGTTTGTCCAAGGCATTCCTACACAGGAACCCAAGTATCACTCAGGACTAACTAAGAATCAGAAAAAACCACACATCAGTGTGCAACTCTAATAGAGATCACAAACAATCCCAACAACTTTCAAAATTTAGTGCATCATATAAATGATTCCCTCTTAGTGCATCTTGGATGGCATCACGATAGGGTACATGCTCATCACTAATCATTAACACTAATAGTAACTCCAGTATCACTGGAAGAAGAATGGATGAACCACTACTGGTCAACCTATTGAAAGAATATTGGATTCACCTGTTAGCGCATCATCAATCGAACCATGTTGCCTATACTACCTAAGGAATTCACATTCTTTCAAAATTTACCATCGAAACTCTTCCAAGACTAATGGAGTTTATAAAGGTTTTTTCATAATTTCAACCTCATCAAAGTCATAATTCCAAGAAAGAACCGGCACATACACTAGAACCGATGTGAATCTCCCCACCTTATGATTTTCCTAGTCATCAAAAAGAGGGTGAGACCATCCACTCACAAGCATAATAGTTCATGAACACCTCAAACTCACGTGTGAAGTTTCACAAACCATGATCACCACGTCAAATAATTTGGTATAAAAGTAGAAATCAAACTGATCGACATATCGAAACACCTGATTCCCAAAAAATCCTCCCAAGCAGTGGGATGAACTTATTTCCTTAACACCCAGGTTACTCTACTCCAGATACGACCCAATAAGGGACTCAACATACCAAGTCTCAATAACTTGACCAAACTCAACCAATTCATTACATCATCTTACACTCGACAAGTATTGCATATTCCAACACATACTACCATGAGTTTACAGAAGAAAACAAAACATCTTGAATACTATCCATAGGTTATCTGCCCTATCTAATCAATTATTAGCTGGATCATGTAGAAACTGACTCAAAATCACATCATCTCATATGACCATTAACTCGTATGATGACACACCAATTTTTTCATCACTGAAGAAAAGAGAGGCTCACACAACCTCATATGTAGCTAACCGTGCCTGAGGTATGTCCAACCTGCTAAACTGATCATTCCTCGATGCTCATTTCCATGTCAATAGTCAAGATACAATGACTACCCATCTGAACAAGGGTTTCATTTTAAAAGTAAAAGTTCTACTAGGGGAAATGGAACCTGAGTAGCACCAACGTTAGAAAACTCACAGTGTAAATCAAGGCATCAAGCTCTAAGGGTGCTACCTACCATGGTATATCCCCTTACAAAGCATAAGCATCGACCCTATCTCTTGGTCATGAAACACAGATTTCACTAGGCTCAAGATCACTTTTCACTTAAGCCAAATCTAAAAAATAAATAGCTTACAAATCAATTCTCACATCTCCATTCCAAGGAATACCACCAGAAACATTTAAACTACCCATTACATGAGGGTCTAAACAAAAGAAACCACTTTAGGTTCTGATTTAAATCCATTCCCTTAATTTAGTTCAAACTTAAATCATTTGAAATAATTTTAACAAAATCTCAAGTACCATCTTATAATAAAAGGCACTTGGTGCACACTTTATCTAATAGCTCAAATAAAAAATAGTCAAGTTTTATCAACTTCCCTTTTAATAATTTAACATTCATTCACATTCTATCATAACAGGAAATTTATCACATAAATTCATTTTTAACCGATTAGGAAACCTTTGAGGGTCCCATTATACCAACCTAGATTCTTTAAAAAGTAACTCATTAGAATTTGTTTAACCATAGAAAGAATAAACACCATAACATTTTATCTTATAAAATCATTCCCCAACTAACCTACTTGGGTCCATTTGGTCATTTTAAAAGTTAACTAGCCATTCAAGTTCAAAAATTAATAAATTTCATAATCATAACCATTCCTAAATATACCATGATTATATAAAGGCTCATTCATATGGGTGGCCATATACCAATCCCTAAGGCTCCCATAAACCTTATGGTTGGCATTTGGCTCCCATTAATTTAAAACATCCCACTTTAACATTTATCTTTAGCAACATTTTTCATTTCAACAAAGTTTATAAACTTTTATAAAGGTTCAAATATGGTTTGAGTATACGGGTTACCCTTTTCCAAATCATAAGGTTCCCATAAACCTTACAATTTAAAACTAGATCCCACCTAAACTACAACAAAAAAACAACCCATGTAACCATTTCATATATCAAAAAATATCTAGCATGTTATCATAAGCAGTAACACAGAAGCATGTTGTAACACAGAAGCATGACCCAACAGAAAAACATGCTAAAAGTAGAGGTATCATTGAATATAACATCTATTCATGCTACACCATAGGAAATACATGCTAAACAAATAGGCATGCTAAAATATTACCTCAACAGGTACAAAACTAATCATCGAATCACTCAAGGAACATAAACATACTTAGTAGGAAACCTAATAATACAGCTACATGGCATGGCATATGCATGGAATGTGAATTTATAAGTTCCTATGATGATTCATGCCATGTTACTTATTTTATATTCTGATCCAAGGGTAAAATAACATAAATTTCCATAAATCCATAACCCAAAAAAAATACACCATTCACCCAAGGTAAAATCACATCAATTGTAACATCGAACAACATACATAGTAATTCTCATCCCCAGCCACTTGGTCATTTCCCATACGTGGGGTGATCATTCCCAAACACAGCTATTTACCAAGTGCCGACACATTCCTAGTCTCCTATATACTAGCCCAAAATGGTAAGACAAAAGGAAAATAGACCTCTGATACCACTTTGTAACGTCTCGGCTCAACTTACCGCTAAACTAGTAGCTAGACCAGTCACCACATGAACTCAGTCATGTCTCCCCATACACTAGAAGGTTTCGACTATTAGTGAGAGAGTAAAGGTAGTTTATTGGGGAGACTATACCCTCATAATCAGAGTTCATAGTGGTAAACAGATAGCAAAACTAAGATATCGGTAGAATAAGTATAAAGTAATAATAAAAATAGTGGAATAAAATTATAATAATAACTGAATAAAGAATGTGCAAAATTCTAGTTATACAATGCATGCATTCAAAATGATGATGCACAAGCTAAAAGAGTAACATATTTCATACTTTACATTTCAAAATAGAATTAGGAAAATATAGAAAATCCCCATGAGTGATCTACATGAGCATACCTAGTTCCAGCTTAGTCCTTTACTTCAAAATTCCCAATACAAGCAATATAGAATAAGCATGGTCCAAGCCCTGCAAACAAATAGGTATACTCAGGCACCAATGGTACCCGATCAAGGTGTGAGATATAAATCTCAGTAGGCTAGAACCCACAGTGTCAATACTAATCCAACCTATGCTATTAAAATCTAGAAGTGTGAATGAAATTATATAATAAGTAAGGAAGTACTCAAAATTAAACATCTTACAAATTCCAAGCTTCCACGTATACTCAAATATGTTAATCAAATTAATTTAAGTGATAATTATCTGATTTAACAATCAGACCTATTTTATTTTACCAAGTCCAAAAGAGGTTTCAATTCATTAATTAAATAAGTATCAAGACCTAGTGCATATCCTAATATCCATCATAAAATAAAATCAAGATTCCTAACTAGGCCATCAATAAAGCATAAACAAGACCAAATCCAAGCTTGTGTTTTGGCTTGGTAGACACATCACTTGATTCATTTCATTCATTCATTAATTTAGAACCTGAGTCCATACTTGAAATTCCTAAGTTAGAATTAAAGTATCACTTGAGGTATAATATCAACCAACACCCTATAATCCCATACATGGAAAACCTCTTAGTAACCCGATATCACTCTAGGTGAGGTATAAAGTCCATGTCATCTGAGTCCGTCCTTGACGGTCCTATATGGAAACCCCAAGTATCACCCATGAAATATAATCATTGCCCCTTGATTCCTTATATAGAATCCATCATATAAATATATTCTTGTATCACTTATCATATAATTCAAAATCCTCTATGAGTCTATACATGGAATTCTAATATGAATCCTTGTATTACTCAGCCTATAAGTCAAAGTCCATTATGATTCCATCCATGGAATTATAATATGAATACATGTATCACTCAGCTTATAAGTAAAAATTTAAGAGTTCATCCATGGAATAATTCAATTGGATCCATGTATCACTCGTCTTATAAGTCAAAACTTAAGAGTTCATCCATGACATCCTTAAATTGGATCTATGTATCACCCTTAGTGTAAACATGGTTTAAGGAAATTGAGTCTATTTATGGCATTCTAATATGAATCCACATATCACCCAAGGATCTTAACTATTTAATCAATTCAATTCATTTTAAAAAATTCATTTAACATGTCAAGGTCAAAACCAAGATAATCCTTTAACAAACTCACTTCAAGAGGGTGATTCAAGCATTGTCCAACCTCATAAGGCTTGGCCCTTCATTTACTCATGTGGGAACTTCTTTATAATGGAATCTGATTAGCCACTAAATGAGGCTAATATTAAATGTTAATATATATAGTATTAAAGTACTTTATTATTCATAAACACCATTTTAATGAATTTTACACTTTGAACATCATTTCACATTATGACTGTCATTCCTTCTTAAAATGCACTATTATGTGGTACATTTTTTAACATCATTTAAAGTACCCAATGATTTATCTGATTTTAAGGAATGTAATTATCCATATTTTAATTTGATATTTTGGGAAACTTATATACACTTAAATATGAACATGTTTCATTCAGATATCAATGGAGGATTCATAAAGGATGATAGAGATATTTGGAGATGAATGGAAGCAATTCTAGAGAAGGCAGATTGGACACCAGCCCACTGATGAGAATGTGGGACCCAAATTACAGACCCAATGAAGACTAAATTTCTTGGTATGATATAAGACCTATGTAGGAACAAATCATTCTTAATGATTCAGTGCTAATTCGTCCTCCATGGTGGTCATTAAGGTGGACCAATTTAAAGATAAAATTCTGGGCCAAATTCTGCAGCCCAGAAAAAATCCTACCAATATGGTAATATCTGGGAATAAAAAACTTCAAATGGGACCAAATTTTACATTAGGTTAGGAGAAATATGGAGATAAATTTTATTATTCTATGTCCCACAATTATTGGGCCATCTAGAAGGTCTTCCAAGCACGTCTATTCGGTGGATGAAAGTTGGATGCCCCCTCGGGTCAAGTGTGGAAAAGTCCAAGTTCCACAAGCTTTCCACCACCCTAGGCCTACCATAATCAAGTGGAATGCTTTGTACTGTTGTAGTATAAAATCAAGGCTTTCAAAATGAATATTTATGGCAGTGGTGGTGGAGGATTTTATTATCTTTGGTGCTTTGTCCAATTTTAATGTTATGCTGCGATTTTGTTGTCTCAAGTTTGTCTTTCACATGTATGTTGTTAAATTCAATTTAGTTTCTTAATAAAAGCTCTTATTTTCCTCTTATTCTGTTGTTATTAATATCAATTTGATACCATTGGTTCAAGGTGTGAATTTACATTATGAAATTATTCACACAACGGTGGAGTGATCATTTTCTTTTTGTTGTTTTCTTCACTTCTTCAATTCCTCCCTCACGAGTCTACTTCCTGCTTCCATTGAAACCATAGAATAAATGGAGGGCTAACCCACTTATGGTTTGATCCATTGGAGTATAAATGGGATGTATTTTATGTTATTTATCACCCCATTAATTTCTAATCACTTATTTAATTGAGATTTTTATTTAATTATTTTTAAACTCCATCGTCCTTGTTGAATTTAAGGACACAAACTTCAAGTGCTAATACAAACCTTAACCTTGAAGTGCTCAAAACTTTAATCCTTAAATTGTTTAGGTGATTAGTATTAAAGGGTGCATGAAATAAACCAGTAATTGATTCTGTTTTTTTATCTTCTTAAATTAACCCATCTCAAATATAAGAAATTGAAATTATTGAAAAGGAAATAAGTCCAATCCACCCCAAGTGATAACCTAGGATCAACTAACTCTTTTAAATTGAATTCACTTAAGAATATTAGAGCTCATTTAAAACCATCTTAAATCAACCCTATTTGGCCACTTCATAGCCAAAAATATTCCATATAATATACGTGTCTATAGGTTTCTTCTTAGGTCTCTGAGGATTCGACAACCCAAGATAAACTACAAGGACCATCCTACCTTCTTCTCTTGGGTAAATTTGAGCGAGAATCAGCATCTCAAGACTAATAATTCAAACCAAGTTCTTCAATATCATTTAATCATAATGATATAATACATCTCAGTAAACACCAACAACATCACATCTACACCTCACCAAAAAATGTGGCTAAGGAATGGGCAAGATATCAAGGATTGGATCACAATTACTCATATGGGAAAATAATTATAACAGGATTCTTAAGTTTAATAACCAACCACGCGTTGAGGTAGTATCAACTCATGTGGGAGAATCCATACAAAGGAAAATCATTCTTAGTCAATCAATTATATACTAAGGGTCAAGGGTCTTCATCAATCATCCCTTCCCAATTAATCCATTTAATTTACAATTTATTATGAAAATAAATTATATGTTTGACATCCCATGACATGGGGTAAAAAGGCACACTTAAGGGTGTCCAAGGATAAAATCCATTCAAGTTCCATTTAATAAGAAAATCCAAGGGGTGATTAAAGAATAACATTATATTTCACTAGGAATATACTTAACATACTCACATGGGAAACAAGCAATATAACAAGCAACACATGCTTAGAAACAACTACATTTCCAAGTCCTTATTTAACTCACATGGGGAACATCATTTAATAACATAAAAGTTCCATGCATTAACATACCATATATCAACACCAATAAGAAGACATAAGTAAATCTAAAACCACAATTGAGCATGATATAACACGTATCACTACTTTTTGGTTTGAAGGTTAAGCACCTCCATTGGAGGGGTTTTATTATAAAAACATGACTTTATGCATCAACAAGTCATTTATCACATTTAAGCAATTAATTCAAGATTTCCAATTCCATCAATCAAGGAAACTCATAATTCAAATTATTTAAAGAATAAATTTAAGAATTATTAAATAAAAATGTCAAGGATAGGGATCCTACCTCAAACAGAAGACTCACAGGCACATACATTCTTATATATATATATATATATATATATATATATATATCCTTTAGTCCAAAGCACATATTTCCCTCACCATGGGGGAATAAGCCCGAGGAAGATACACATGTATATATAGATATATACCTATTTATGTGTGTGTGCACCACCAAGGATAATTAAAACTCCCTATAATCAATTTTAGGGACTCAAAAGACCTTAAGATTATCAAATTAAGGGTGAAAAACAAAACCATAGATTTAGAAACTTTCCCAAAATGTTGGCGGCGAGCCAAATTGAACCCATATACCTCGCCTTCATTGGAGGATGCCAAAACATGGACCCAAAAGTCCTGAAGAAGACTTCACACACCCTAATACCAGAAGAACATCAAAAATAAGGTATTGGGCTAACCCTAGGGTTTCAGAAAAATGGCCCAAGGCGATGGGGAGTCCTAAAAATCATCGAAAAAGAAGAGGATAGGGAGGAGGAGGAATAACCTTGACAAGAAAACCATGATTCCTCAATAAATATAAATAAATATTCACATGAGGAGGAGGTTAGGGGAGGGGGCATCACACATCAAGAGGGAGAAGGGGGGTTGGTGTTCCGCGTGACCCAGGTAATGGAGAATAAGCCCTCAAATCCCTCTTTAAATTTTATTTTAATTTTATTAAAATTATTTAATTTTTAAAACTGGGCCTCAGAAAATGGTTTAGGCCACATGGTTTAATAGAACATGCACCACTCATGTGCCCCTTTACTAAGAACCAAGGCACCCCACACGGCTTATCCCACATGGTTCAGAAACTGTGTGCCAACAGTGCAGTGAACAATGCTTAGCTACTACCTCTTGCACTAAACGTGCAGGGTAGGTGAATGGTTTACAAAACCATGTACATCCCATGTGATAGCCTCTATCTACCTAAAATAAGTTGTATGGTTACTTTATATGGGTATCACAGTTTTAGAAAAACCGTGTGCCCTCTACTGGTCCTTTAAAACATAATTTTCTTGGTCTGGTGCTCCCGAAACTCCTCAAGCCACTTAGGAAAGTTCTCTGGCCTTCACCCCAGTCCAAAAACATCACTTTGAAGCATTCCAACTCTAATAATTTATTTCCAAAGTTTTTTTTAGAAATGAACTGTCCAGTAATCACAAAAAATTCAAATTCTCATAGAATTTCATCTGGTTTAAAAATGTGGGTTCTTACAATCATCATTATCATGCATTTAATTCCATTACTACTTGAGCAACTAGCATAACTGACCACCATCACAACCCCAATTCATAAGCACACCATGAATTCCATCATATCCCCACTGCATAACCACACTACCACAACCATCGCAACCCCACTACATATCACATCCACTTCCCCCACACACATCACAACATAGCCACCACCCATGCACCACATCATCATAGCCAATCCACAACACCATATAAAAACTTATTACAACACACACGTATATTTTTCCAAATTGGGAATAATGGATTTGATTCAATTCCACTTATTTATTTATGGGTATTATCACACAATTCATAAGATCATGGGGTATCCAATTCCTTACTCGACTGTACATGATTATCCAATTATGGTTTAAGTGTTTTCAACAATCACACAACATGAATTCCATAATTCACATCATAAAATCACAAGTAGGGACCCCAACAACCATGATTTTTAGCCATCATTAGGCCCATAAAATTTACAATATCAAAATAATAACAACAAATATATAAGATCATGCTTCAAATCATTAATGATGAGATAATTATAATGGTTAAGCGCCCCAATAAATGTGATTACACTCTCCATAAATAGAGTAGTCCAGATGATTCTTTGTGTTTCCATCATCTTATGATCATCTTGGGTTGTTTTCCACCTTATTTGATCTTCACGGATGATCCTCTATATAGTTAAAGACTCTCACTACCTTAACTAACTAACTTAGTGCATTGTTCCACTTCCAAAGATATTGTAGATATAAAATATTAAAAATCTTACGATGATCAAACTTTTAGTGTTATGTGCCATGAAACATTCCCAGTTTTCATCTACTTCTAGCATCTGGTGATCACAACTCCAATTTTTGTTTCTCCATCACCCCTTCTAGTAATTGAAAGTAATTCCATCGATTTTTATCTCCTTATAGTTATCTTAGTTTCCTCTATTGAAAAATTAATCACGCACTCCCAATAATCTCCTACTCGATATTCATTTAAATACATCATTGAGACTAGGTCCTTCATTAGCCTCTATAGACTCCATTCCTTGATCCTAAGTTAAAACAACTATATGGTTCCCTAACCATAACTTTTGATCACCCAAGTCTAACTAAGGCATAGTGTCAGCCCATTACTTCCTTGGAAACCACATTATTCAACATGTTTACAGTATTACGAATGTCTTCAATCATCCATAACTCTAACACTCTATATTCTGATAGATTCCATATGAATTCATACTTTAGATGAATATTATTCATCTAAGAATGGAAAATAAAATTCTTGTCCAAGTGAATCCCATTTTTTGAGTCACAAAATAATTTCCCAACTTTCAATATTCTTTTAAGATCCTCCAGCAACCCTTTCAATCACATCAACTCCTTCCCTACTTTCATCAAAGTGACGTACTCTGATTTTTTTTCAATATTGAAACAATTGGATGAAATGTTGACATCCAACTCACTACCATTTTTCAAAAGTAAAAACACAAATGAAGGTTCTCTTTCATGTGTCTGGATCTCCACCAAAATATAAGTATGTAAAACCATTCAAAGGCTCATTTTTTCTACATCAATGTGTCGATCTTCTGAAACCCTTCAAATATTGGATATTCAATTTCAAATCCTCCCAGTTCTCCCTTTTGGGGTATGACATAAACCTTCTGATGACTCTCACTATTTTTTCAATGTTTGTATGAGTAAAAACCATGGCGTGCATAAAACTTCTAAAATTTGATCCATATAAAAATATTTTCATGTACTCAACTTTAGAATTTATTTGTGATGACTTATCCATGATATGATTAAAGTTTCCAACTAGGTGTGTGGGAAATGTATTTGATTTCATCATCCTGAAGCACTCCAAAGTTGTTTAAATATAGTCTATCTGAGTCGGGTACAAAGTACTGGAACTTAGGTCACCCACAATTCTCATCCCCAAAATATACTTCGTTGGAACAAGGTCCTTCATATTGAGATTTCTAGATGAAATCAAACTTCAGTTCATCAGTTATTTCCTTCATTGGACCTTCAATCATCATGTCATCAATGTAGAGAAGAAATATCACAAAACTCTCATCATTAAACTTCTTCTAGTAACAAAAATGGTCAATATTTCTCCATATGAATTTTTACTTCTGTATGAATCCTTTAAACTTATTATTCAAACACCTTGGTTATTGACTCAAACAATAAATTCTAAATTTGATTTTATACAAAATCCCCTAGTTCAATTGATCCTTGAAACCAAATGGTTGCTCTATAAAAATTTGTTCATCTAATTCCCCAGGAAGAAATATTGTATTTACATCCAACTGTGCTAAATGAAATTATTCTAATGAAACCAAACATAAAACCATTCAAATAGTTATGTTATTAACTATCAATGAAAATATTTCTAATAAATAAAAACCTTTTTTTGTTGAAAAACTTTCACAACTAGTATATCCTTGTACCTATTTCTATCGTCTGCCTCTTCCTTCAGCTGATAAAATATTTTTTTTTTAAAAAAACCTTATTCCCAAAAGGTCTCTCTTTCATCTCTCATGTTCTAAACACATGGAGGGAATTATGTTCATCCCTCAAGGCCAACTCCCTCTATTTGGATCCCTTAAAAATTCTCACCTCCTCCAAGATCTCAGGATCTTTATAGTTTGATAGAAGTAAGAAATGAAAAGTATCACCATACCTTGCACTATGTGTCGATCCCAGGTAGATCTCCATAATTATCTTTACAAAAAAGCTCCTTTCAGTACATAAACCTCGGGGTTTGATATTACATAGTCCTTGAACTCTCTGATATATCTGTCATGGGAAGCAACATCAGAATTTGACCCCTAAATTCTAGTAACTCCACTATATGGTTTGGTGATTATAATCCCAACATTCTTTCTAGATTCACTAGAACTTCCACTACTTATGGTCATCAATCCATCTTTACCTCATCTTCTAATGATACTTTTACCCCCATCAAAATTTCATGTATGGTCATGATCCTTCCATATAACTATTTGTTTGAAGATTAGTTTTCGACTTTTGATGACCTTCTGAGAGTTATTGTTCCAGAGTTGTAACCTAAAGACTTCATCATTGTATCCAATGAAGTAACATTCTTGAGAATTATCCTCCATCTTATCTTTTTATTTGGAATCAATATAGACAATGTCAGGTGATTCTAATACTTTGAGGTGGTTGAAATCAATATTCCTTCTAGTCCAAAAAAAATATGAAAGTTATTTTCCAATTGGGAACAAAGGACTACAGTTGATTAAGAATGTGGTTCAATTCACGGATTCCTCCCAAAAAAAAACTTGGGAAACCTCATGTGAATTCCCATACCTCTTGCCTTCTCCAAAAAATTAATTCTCATCTGTTTCACAACTCTTTTTTCTTCTGAATTCCATAGTGAACTCTTCTTAAAATGAATCCTCCTTTTCTAGTATAACCTTCAAAACTTCATGCTTCCATACTCTCTACTATCATCTAACCATAGGCACTTCAACTTGCTTCTGTTCTTTTTCTCCATCATAGCCTTAAATTTGGTGAAAGTATTAAAAAGATCATACTTATTCCTTATAAATTACACCACAATTTATGTGTGGAATAATCACTAAATGTCACATGGAAGAGTTAAAATTTGTGAGAATGCATCAGTTTCGACCCCCAAAAATCCTTGTGAACCAACTCCAAGTTATGATACTTTGGTGTCTTCCCTTACATTTGGAAAAACATATTATGTTGATTTAAAAATATATAATCCATTCACGTTCCATACTCCATGCTTCTAACCTTCAGCAATACTTTATCGGTAAGAATTTTCATCCCCTTCTCACTAAGATGGATAATATGGTCATGTCATAACTTTGTTGAAGTTAACCCTCCAGCATCCATCTCCCCTTCCGTTGAACCTATCAAGTAGATCATATCATCCTTAAATCATCTTTCAATGACCATGGTTCCATGTGAAATATTTCATGCACTATCTTTAAACATTGTATAGAAACATACATCATCTAGTAGTCTATAGAAAATTATATTCTTTTGGAGGCCTGAAATATATCATATTTTCCTATCATTATTTAGTTAATTATCTAGATTAAAACATTGTCTTTCACCGCTATCACTAATTCCTTATCATCTACAAGATTAATTTTCTCATACTTGTAGGAGTTATAGTTCTACATACTTCCTCTCTAGGATGTAGCATGGAATAATGTTTTGGAGACTATCATTCAAGACCCCAATGTACTACTAGTACTTAGGATCAAGTCACTCCTATATTTTATTGTAGGATTCATAGATCCACTTCTAGAGGAATATTTATAGATTTCTCCCTTAATTCACTGCAATCTTTATTAAGTTGTTCGTTCCTCTCACAATGTTAGAATAGGGGAGCACCATCATTCGAGCAACTCCTGCTCTGGATCTTCCTTCCTTTCCCCTTATCGTAACTTTTCCTCCCAACAGTACATCCACTACCCTCCACAATGTATGCATTTCTAGAAGATTCCTGAATTTACTTATGATGAATATCCTCATTCAATATCAAGCCACAAACATCGGTGAACTTCAAGTCTTCCTTTCCACTAAAATTACTCAAAATGGTCACTATCGTATCTCATGGATCTAGGAGAAAAGAAATCAATAACAGCACCCAAACTAAGACTATAAGGGTTTCCTTCATTGAATCCCACTAACTTCAAATGACATTGAAGTTGTTAATATGATCAGTGACAGATATTCCTTCCAATATTTACATGCCAAATAACCTACATAGAAAGAATACGTTGTTTATCATTGTTGGATTATCATAAATATCAGTGATGGTCTTCAAGATTTTAGATATTTTCTTCACTTCTTGATGTTATACACCACATTCCAATAAAGTTACATCTACAACAAATCGAGTGATTTCTTATCCATCATCTCATTCTTATACTTTTATTTCTTCTAGCATGGATCCAATCAATGGAAGGTCAAGATCTGTCTGAAAAATTTTATCCTCCATTTACATCTTCCATGACCCAAAATTCATTCCATAAAATTTCTTCATCTGGACCTTAATCTCATCAAACGTCATCCCTATGAAACTTATAGACTTCCAATACTTCTGATCAATGTAAGATGAGAGATCAGAAACTAAAAAATGAAATTCTCCTTTAAGGAAAAGGGAGAAATTTTGTTACTAAAATGAGATCTAAAAACCTTCACCATGGGCTAATCCTCCATAATCACTCCAAACTTGATCCATAATACCCTTTTTTGGGTTTATGTTCACCTTTTGATAAAACCAATGGAAGATTCTCTATTGGAACTTGATTCACATAAGTAAAATATCTAAAACAAAATCCAAGCTATGATGTCTAGAACATGAAAGGAAATTGCACCCAAGACAACATACTGTAATGTAAACTCGCTAAAAGAACGCACACAAGAATATCGGATGTAATGATAAAAATAAAACAAAGGCATAAAAATGAAAAGGATATAGCAACCCATTCCTTAAACACGTATTATTTCATAATTCTTAACATTTTTTTCCAAGAAATATAAGCAAGGGATCTAGAGGTCCAGTGTCTTTGGAAGATTATACATATAAATACATCGTCTAAAACATAAAAAAATAATATTTATTTAAAACTTCACATAGCGCTTCTAAATCCCATAGATCTTACAAAACTACATAGGATATACTAGGGAAAATACATAAGGAAAAAAATTTACGATAAAAATCTTGGTAAGGGAATAAACATGTAAATAAAGCATAACATAAGATTCAAGAGGAAAAACATGATATCATAAAGATAATTATAATAATAATGGAGATATGGAATAAAGAAATGATTTCATAATATTATAAACATGTGGAAACAGTATAAAACATGATATCATCATAGAAATAAAGGGTTACTCCCAAGACCATCAACATAAAGTGGGAAAAGTCTCATTGTGTATTGGGTTCACTCCCTAATCCCTTACACAACATCATATGAGATATAAAGCTTTACCCAATTCATTATAGGGATATATAATTTCATTTTCATCCATCACATAAATTAAAATCATACATATGTGTGTCACATGAGGACAATAAATTGTATATAAATCATAATCATGATCAAACTCATGAGAAGGAAGTGGGCATCATAATTAAAATTCAAGGCATAACCAAAGCATAAATAACAAGGATTAACAAGAGAATAAATAATTAAATCATTTGGATGTTAATATTTAAAAATTAAACATGTTTATTGATCATTGAGTTATAATATAGAGATTTTATTGGAAATATCTAGTAAAATAAAGGATAAAAACAAATCACTTGGATGAATCTTTATGAAATAAGTAAATGATCTTTTTAAGGAAGGAAATACCTTATTGTATTCCATAAAACTATAATTAAACCAAAAGAGTTCTCCAAAAAATAATGAGGGGTTTTATAATAAATTCATGGTTTAAAAAATAATCAGGGTGATATTTTACGTGGGATAAGAAATATGAAATTTCCCTTAAATCAGGATTACTTAAAAATGGGAGTTTCAAGGGGAACTAAAAACTTGTATTACCACATCAATGAAAATGGAGTTTAATTGGGTATATGTGCCATGGACATATATACAAAAATATAAGAGGTATGTGAGAAGTATATTTCATAAAATGGGGGAAATAAAGAGAATTTGTAACCGGAAAGTCATGAAGGAGGTACAGAAGATCCCTTTTATGTTTTAAAAAACCATTATTGAAATCCCGCATCATAAAAATTTAATAAAACATTATTTTACAAAATAGAATAATGAAAATATGAAGTTAACAAGAGATAACACTTGATTAGGTTTACAATTAAAAATGATAACATTATTAGGAAGTTAAATTATAGATAAGGAGTTGAAACCATCATTTAAGAAGATGGGAATTATTATTAACATAGTTATATTTTCAAGAAAGAGTGAACTCACTTTGGATGTTCTCATTTGGTCACCACCTTAAGGCACCTTATATTGGTATTTTGTCAAGAAAAAAGCTTCTATGAAGTAGTTATAAATTTGTAGAGATACTATAGTAGAATTTAGGTCGATCATAAGGGTATTTGGAAGTGTGGAGAGGTGGAGGGGTGGTGGTTCCTTTTATAATTGAAGAGAATGGCATTTCTTGGAAAATATAACTCTTTAATTAAAAGAGAGAACATGTTTCACATGGAATGTGAAGCCAAAGTGGATAATAATAGAATTTTTAAATAGGTGAGGTTTATAAATCCTCAACCAAACTTTTCCATACATGTTTTAAACATGTTTTAAAGTCATTTACTCCTAGATTTTTACTTTTACTATTTTTTGTTTTACCGATGTAACTACTTTTTACTTAAGTAGTTTATTTTTAATGCCTAAAAATAAAATAATCCTTATTAAATAAATTGAACCAAATGATTCTAAATATAAAATAAAATTTATTAAATAAAATTTCTATGTGAAATAAAAATTTATTTTAACATTAGCGCATGTAATGGTCAAAAACTCGTTTAATATAAAGTGTATTTTTAAGCATAAGTTTTATGTTTATGATAAAATTATGAATGTTATTGATTATATTAAAATTATAATGTTTATTATTATTCAAATAATATTTAATAAACATTAAAATATGTTCAAAATTTAATCCTACCATGTGAAAATTATATTAAAAGAAACAGATGAAAAACAGTTTTCATTAAAACATTACCAAATTTTTCTAAAATGTTAAGCATGGGTTTTATATATCAACATAGTATTTTAACAGACTTAATTTAAAATTTTAAAATATATTTTGTATAGTAAAAATATTTTAATAAATTTTCATGATATTATTGTATAATAATATCAAGAAAGTGAAAATATTAGTAAAATTGATATTTTTTTACTATTTTCATAAAAAATAAATTATTTTAGAAAAATATTAAAAATACATGCTAAAATAATTTTGACATTGTAATTCCAAGAATAAAGTTATTTATTTATCTAATTCGGATTCTAAAATTTATAAATTTATCTTTTAAATGAAAATACAAAATATAAAGAAAAATTGTTTTTATTGAAAAATGACATTTTTAAGCATTATGTGTTCTCAATATTATTTCATATCAATATCTAATTCAAAAGTTGTTTATATATTTGTTCATATATAATATTTTAAAGTTTTTTAGTTTAATATACTAGGATAAAATATACAATGCTTAACAAACTGGTTCTTTGAAAAAAAGAATTTTTTTATACTAAATACGCTTTAACAAAAACCATTAAAATAATTATTTATATTCTAAATTTTATTTTTACTACTCTATTGATATTAAAATATTTATTTGAATTTTATATATACATAATATAATATTTTAATATTATTATTAATATTTATATGTAACGCATTAATATATATATATATATATATTTATTTATAATATTTTAATATCATATTTTTTCATTATGAGTTATATTATTTTAAATTTTTTTCTTAACAATACATGACTTTAGTATTTCTATTGGATATATAACCAACAAATAAATATACAATGACCATATTTGCGATGATCATATTTATAACAGCCAGATTTCATTCCTATATATAGACTTACTAAATCATTTGTTCATTCAACTCTCACTTTGCAAGGCATAGTTCTTATTTCATATTATAGATTTTTCATAATGTTTTCTCTTTTCATGGTGTTCTTCCTCGTTATAGGTTTTTTTATATTGGTAATCTTCAAGGTTAGAGATGATCTATGAAATTTCCTAATCATGAATATTTTATTCTTTTTTATCTATTTTCCCCAGTTGATTTATACACTTTTAATGGATATACTTCACCCATGGTGAGTAATAATCCATGGTGTGCGGTATATAGTTTTATGTGTTTTTGTTGTGATCTATAACTTATGAATGAATATAAGTGTATTTAGTTTGGTTCATATATTGCAAGTCATATTATCTAATTAGGTTTCAATCCTTTTAAAAGAATAGAGGAACGTTCTTTAAAATTATAGACATAAATAATAATAATAATAATAATAATAATAATAATGGCTCCTAAAACCTAGGGAGATATACCCCCCTAAATAAATTGTGTCCTCTCTATTTAAATTATTACTTACTAATGAAGTTTGCTAAGGGTGTAAATAAGGTAATTTGGGAATTTATAATGAGGTAAAAATCACATTTATTAACTTATAATAAGTATAATCCATATATTGTGTTTCTTCCTAACCATTTGAGTTAAATACCTCTCAGGTTTTGGTGTTAAGAACTATTTTATTTGTCCTTGAGTTCATAATTAGACTTATAGTGATAGATTGCCATAAATTGGTCTGAGATATGAATTTTTATTCCCTATTTTTACAATAAAAAAATTACACAATTATCTATCATCCCTCATGGTTCTTTAACTTGGCGGTGCCAGCAAGGTCGAACGATGAAGTCGATGAAGAATGTTTCTCCTTATAAGGCTCATTAAGATCCACATTCAAACCCCTCCTGACATTTTTCTAAGGATCCACCTCCACCGCATCAACCTGCGTCCTCTAAAATGTATCCATCACCTGCATTATCTTCCTAAATAGATAACCACCCATCTCCTCACCCACTTGTTGCACCAATCCCTATGCTTCCTGCTCCATGAATCCATATTGGCTAAAGGTCGACAGGGGATAGACACCCCACCACATCCACTTTGGGTGTCTATTCATGTGATTAAACAGGGTATTTTATGACCTAAAATATTTCTCACACACGTTGCATTGGCTCATGTTCTCTAGGGCATCAAAACTGATTCTCAAACTACTCTTTTCCTTGAGGTCACTAGGTAGCCTCCCCATTTTTTTCATAATCACCATGTATTATTGCACTAAAAATGGTTATAAAGGGTTGTATTTTACATCCACCATTGGAATGCTTCTCTCAACCTCTCAAAAAACATTAGGGACCACATGTGGTGTGAAATGCGCTGTTATGGGTGACCTCAAGTGATTAATGGTTCTTGGGGTACTTAGGTGCAGCAGAGTGGCTGACCAAGGTCTTCTCTCAAAGAGGTAGTAATTGAAACAACTTCTTAAAGGTATTATGAAAATAAAATAAAATAGAACAAAACATGCTACATAAAAAGGATGGGGTATTTTTATACCACTTATAATCCTTTATTAAGTATATTGGAAGAATATTTCATTTTCTTTTGTTTTTATTATTGAAATTAAATTCGATTAATAAGACACAACAATAAGATTTTTTTTAAACTATTTTTATAAAGTGTAATCAATATAACTACACTTATCCACTTATTTATTAATAATTATCATTTAAATTAACATCCACTTAATAATGATCCCCTAATTTTTAACCCTTAAACCCTACGAGAATTAAATTTACCACAAAGATGAAAAGAGTAAAACCCTAGGCTAAATTTGGAACATGAAATTGTAGCACCCTGATTTGATTGTTGTTCTAAGGATAGATTATGGTAGGAGTTAAATTAAGGCATAAATCCATTATATAAATAAGGTTTTAATTGAGTTTAGGAACAATATTTTAACTCTATAAATGTATCATGTATGGTTTTTTTCCGATTAAGATCGCGCTCTCACAGTTTACACAAAATCTCAACCTCGCGTGTTTTTGTGTTAATTGTTCAATTGCTTGATTAGTTTCTTAAAATTTAAAAAACTAAACTAAAATATAATATTAATTTAATTATATTATCTCACTGATTTAAAATAAATGAATGAATAAGGTGAAAGTAAGATCGATTACTAAAAATAAATACTCTTCCATGGGTGGTGTAGTCATCGTAGAAACATATTACATTTGCAAAGGTCTAAAAGGGTATAACTTAATATTGTTTCTAATCTTGATTTCCATCCCCAATAGGATGATAAAGGAAGAATAAAATAGATGAAAATAGAGAAATTTAGAAGAAAATATAATAAATATAAGAGGAACAAAGAAGTTTATTATGAAAACATAAATATTACAAAGTAAGAAAAAGAGGAAGGCTTCGATGAAGGGATCCTTGCTTCAAGAGATCACCCTATGAGTATAGGGAGTTACAGAACCTTTAAGGTGGTGATAGTAATCCTATATAACTCCAAAATGTTATCACTTCACTCCTTGGCCGAACTTCTAAATGGGATACCCAAGGTGTCAATTTATATCCAAAATGGGGAGTGGTTTTGGGAACCCAGTTTTCGAGATGTCACTTGTGTATTGGTTTGGATTGGTAAATGGAATTATCTCGCATTGGACAAAATATAAAAGTTTTATTTAATCTATTCTTTATCTCCATGTTAAATTTGGAGGCCAATTGATGATAATAGCGTGAGATATGGCAAAAATACAGAACCAAATCATTGACTTCATGCAGATTCTATCCCCTGGACAGATTTGTTTGGATGGACCCCTTAATGAATGAATTTTGGTTTGATTACTTGATATGAGTTGTAGCACATGAATTTTTGGAGTGGTTCAAAAAATTTAGTCCCATTTGGAGTCTCTTATTTTGATGAATATTCATAACAGTGGATAGATGTCTTTGGGATTTCATGCAGTTAGGCCCATTTCCCTTCTAGATCATTTCCGACCCTCCAAATCACCTCCTCCTACAACAAAATCACCAAAACAAGAATAATTTCACTTTTTACTAGTGATAAAAAATTAATATTTGAATCAAATGGGATGTGAAATTTGAGATAATATTTGTAATTTTAAATACAAAACTAGTTTAAAACAGTGATGTAGGGGTGAAATAAGGCAGTGAATTGTAATGTGATCACACCCACACACTTACCATTTTGCACTCCTGGTAAAAACCTCATATCATGTATTCCAAAAAATTGTTAAAAGTAAACAAAAATATCAAATCAAAACGAATTTTAAAAACACATATCCTTGAGATCCAATAATTCCACACCAAGAAACCAAAGATATCATGCCTCATAAAAAAACATTATTTCAAGTTCTATATTTATATCATTCGATATATTTCCACTTCATATGTCCTTATATACACACAAAACACTTACCTCACTTTCATTTTCTCTCATCACACAAATGTCAATTTTTCAGAAATGTCTCTCTCATCCAAACTCATACAAGGGTCACCATAGGCTTGATAAATTCCTACATCTCCACCTGATGTGAGTCAAGGACAGATGTTTATCATGAGAAATTTTCAGGTTTGTTCTATGGATTTCGTTTGGTAAGATTTAGATGTGAAAAATTTTGAGGCTAAATGAGGAGGGATTTAATCTTTTTGAATCAAAATTGCATTATTCTAATTTTCACTCAAGTATGGTCTCCTCCTCACTCCCCTTAGTATCAATTCGGCTCCATCATCAAGAAAACTTATGGAAAATTTACACCATTCATCATTTCAACAAAAAAAATTTCAATATTCTTAAACATAGTTTTTTTTTTGAAAGATCCAGATATGCACAACTTTCTTTCTTCATTGGAAGCTATAGAAAGGAACAAATTTTAACAGAATGATTTTTTTCAGTAGAAAACACATCTCTTTGGAATTTAATTTTCCACCCAAAGTATCAAAAAATGTGGTATCACAATACAAGATAGCTTCCCCCACACTTATGTTCAACTAGATTATGAAATTTAACTTCAATAGTTTGGTGGATAAGGAAACTTGGCTTGTAATGTGGTTATACTAATAGGTTGTTCATGGATTCTAAGGGCTGTAAGGATTAAATTTTCAAGTTAGGCCATTATAAACAGGATTATTATGAAATAGGGTATTTAATACCAAATAAATTACTCAATAATTTAAAACACAAGTACCTCAAATGCTTGAGTTTTTACAAGAATAAATCAAATTCTAGTTAAATCAAGCATGTTTTGGTTCTCTCAAGAAGTGAGGTAAATGTAAATAACATGAAAATAATGGTTCAGAAGCCTCACAGGAAGTGATTTAAAATATAAATATAGTGAGATGTGGCATGGGATTCAAAACTCATAGTACTTTTCATTAAATTACTAATGATTTGAACTTGAAACGAAGTCATTTTTAGCGTTCATTTAAGCTCAGTTTCATGGGATAAATTTTTTCACTTATTGATACGGATTTTAAAATTGTGATGAGAATAAATTCAGCTCAAAAGTTTCAAAAATATGCAAAAAATGAAAAATGAACACACAAAATTTAAAAAACACACAATTTTTTTTGAACAAAATTGAAAAACAAGAAAATAATTGAAATTACTAAACTAAAAGGTTCCCTCCCCTACACTTAAAATATTTCATTGTTCTTAATGTGAACCCATGAGATGATATATGCACATGAAATGCATAATTTTAAATAGGACAAATAATATAAAAGTTAAAGGGTTAGGAACAACCTGATATGCTCAAGTGATGATGGGATCATGCAGTGTGATGAAATCCACTACATCAGTAGGATGTACCTCAATGCATTTCTTCAATTTTTTCTCATTGATTATAAAGCTCCTTCATGTTTCCTCTTTTGTGATCTCCATTACACCATAAGGAAAAACATTAGTCACAACATAAGGACCTAAAAACCTAGAATGCAACTTACCAGGCATCAGCTTCAGTCATGAACTATAGAGAAATACTTTCTCTCCAACTTGAAATTATCTTTTTTTGGATCATTTTTTCATTAGATAATTTTTATCTTTCCTTATATATCCTTGAGTTTTCATATGAAGATAATCAAATCTAATCAAGATCTTGAATTTTCAGCTTCTGTTGAATTCCATCTTGGTCCAAATCCATGTTGTATTTATTTATAGCCCAATAAGCCTGATGCTCAACTTCCATGGGGAGATGGAAATATTCCCCAAAAACAATTAGAAATGTGGGCATACCGATAGGAGTTTTGTATGTTATCCTATAAGTCCATAGCACATCATCCAAGTTCCTGCTCTAATCCTTCCTATTTGGTTCCATAGTTTTCTCCAAAATTTGTTTCATCTCACTATTTGAAATCTCAGCTTGTCCATTTGTTTGGGGGTGGTAGGGTGTTGATGTTTTGTGTGTCACCCCATAATTTTGAAGGAGGGAAGCCAAATTCCAGTTGTAGAAGTGTGTACCTTGGTCACTGATGATGGCCTTTGGTAATCCAAACCTACAAAAAAATGTCTTGACAAATTTCACTACAATATGAGAATCATAAATCCTAGTGGACTTAGACTACACCCATTTACTTACATAATCAATAGAAAACAAAATATACAAAAAAAAAAGAAAAGGAACTAGCAAAAGGACCCATAAAATCAATATCCCAAACATCAAATCTCACAAAATAAAATGGTTTGTTGGGGAATCTCATGTCTCCTAGAAATATTGCCAGTGTGTTGGCAACGTGAGTGTGACTTACAAAACACATGGGCATTATGGAATAATCTAGGCCAATATAATCCAAATTCTAAGAGTTTTCTAGCTGTTCGTTGGGGTCCAAAGTGTCCTCCACATGCAAGTGTATGAAAAAAAATGTAAAACAGACTCAAAATCATGATCAGCAACAAACCTCCTAATAACTTGGTCAATACACAGGCTCCATAGGTAGGGATCATCCCACACATAATACCGAGACTCAATTTTTAATTTTTGGACTTGATGTTTCTTTAAATTTTTAGGGATTTTAGATTAAGAAAGGTAGTTCACTAAATCAGCATACCAAGGATACGTACCTGAGATGGAATAAAGATGTTAATCAAGGAAAGTGTCCCAAAGTGGTACCTAGTCTAATGTGTTGGTCTCTAGTGTGTGATTAATCCTACTCATGTTGTCTGCCACCTAGTTTTCTGACCCCTTCTTATCTTTAACCTCAATATCAAATTCTTAAAGAAGGAGAATCCATCGAATAAGTCTAGGCATGTCATCTAGCTTCTTCAAGAGGTACCTCAAAGCTGTATGGTCAGAGAAAAAAACTACTTTAGAGACCAATAAATATGAACAAAATTTATCTAAATTAAATATAACGGCAAGAAACTTCTTTTCTATCGGTGTGTAGTTTGATTGGGTTGAATCCAATGTTCTCAAAGAATAGGCAATCACATGTGAAATTCCTTACACCCTCTGAGATAAGACATCTCCAACTATGAAGTTGGATGCATCACACATAAGCTTGAATGGAATGTCCCATTGTGGGGGTTGGATGATTGGTGGAGTGGTGGAGTGGTTAAGAATTTTTTTATCTCATCCAACACTACCCTGCAAGAATCATCAAACACAAAATCAAAAATCCTTTTGAAATAATCATGATAAAGGAATATAAATCTTACTAAAATCTTTGATGAAGAACCCATAAAAGCCTTCATTCTCTAGGAATGATCTAATTTCACGAACACATGAAGGATAGGGTAATAATGAAATAATATCTACCTTTAATCTATCAACCTCTATCCCATTTTTTGACACTACATTCCCTAAGAAAATGCCATTCTCTACCATGAAATGACACTTTTTAAAGTTCAAGACTAGATTCTTCTCAATACAACAATTAAACACCTTTCCCAAAATAATGATACATTCATAAAATAAAGACTCATACACTATAAAATCATCCATAAAAACCTCCATGCAGGTCTCAATGAAATATGAAAAAAATACTCACCATGCATCTTTGGAAGGTACCTAGGGCATTGAAAAGTCCAAATGGAATCCTTCAGTAGGAAAATGTACTAAATGGATAAGTGAATATAGTATTCTCCTGATCCTAGAGAACAATAGGAACCTAAAAATATCCAGAAAATCCATCCATGAAACAATAGTGTGTTTTCTGAGCTATTCTCTCAATCGTATGATCAATAAATGGGAGGGGGAAATGGCCCTTGTAAGTGGACTGATTTACTTTACTATAATAAATACACACACACCAACTATTTTGTACCCTCATTGTAACTAACTCATCATTATCATTTTTAATAACAGTAACACCACTTTTCCTAGTCACAACCTGAATAGGACTCACCCACTGGGAATCTAAAATGGGATAGATTATACCGGCCTTGAGAAAATTTTCAACCTTTTTTTAATAACCTCCAAAAGTGTTAGATTGAGTCTCCTTTATGGATGCCTAACCAATTTAGCCCCATCCTCCAAAAGAATCCTATGCATGCAAATGGAGGAGCTAATACTTGATATGTCAGTCATGGTCCACTTGATTACCCTGATGTTCTCCATCAAAAGATTCAAAAGTTTTTCTTCATGTTCAAAAGGGAAATTGTTAGCAACTATAATAGGTAATTTCTCACCACTTAACAAGTATGAGTATTTTAGATTCGGTTTTAATGGCTTGAGTTCCAATGTAGGGGTGATTTATGGATGGAGGAATCGAAGGAACTGAAATATGTGCACAATAAACATCAGTATCAGAATATACATCATAAAAATAAAAGAATAAAGCATCAAATCCATCATCATACTCAACATCCATGTCATAATCAGAGTTCACATGATCAAAATCAGAATATGAATCCATTTTAAAATCAAATATAAGAGAGTCTTTTTCATTAGAAACAGGTTTGGAAGTACTCTTAGACATCAAACTAGAACCAATACTCATAATCTCCCTAATCATAGGACAATCAAATTCCATGGGGTTTTTATTTGGTGGATCAAAATGGGAGATAGAAAATGCATAATGGCCCTTTAAGGGGTACTTCATTGAGTCTATAACATTAAATATCACAAATTCATCCCCAAACTCTATGTAAAGTGTACCCTCATTGAAATTTATGATAGTTTTTGCAGTTTTGAGGAAGGGCCTACCTAAGATAATGGGAGAATTAGAACTTACCTGATCATCCCCTATGTTAAGCATGTAGAAATCTACTAGAAATATCATGTCTCTTACCTGGACAATTACATCATCAATGACTCCCACTGGATATGTTGTATCAATATTTTCCAACTGCACCACTACTCTTGTCAAATTCAACTCACCAACTTGAAAATAAGATAATATAGAGTGATTCATCACATTTATGGAACCTCCCAAATCATAAAGAGCATCATAAAACTATAACTCCCATATGGTTTATGGGATGGTGAATATCCCCGGATCCTTGCACTTTTTTGGCATTTCTATAGTTGGTGTAATGAGTGCTGACACATTCCTTCCAAGATTGATCCTCTCATTTCCCTTGAGCCCTCTTCTATTGGTAAAAAGTTCTTTTAAGAATTTTTTATACCTTGGTATTTTATTAACGGCTTCAAGTAGAGGGATTTTGATCTCCACATGCTTGAATGTGTCCAAAACCTCTTTTTGCATTGTCTCTTCAGTCATCTTCTTGGTTTGTACAACCCTGTTTAGAAATGGAAGGGGTTTAGGAGGAACATAATCAATCTTTTTTCTTACCTTTTTCTTTCTCCTTTGGTTTCTCTTCAGTTGGTATGGAATGGGGATTCTCCGGAGTTGAGGTGAATCCTGGTGGAACTATAGGTACAGATGTATCAGTTGTTTGATTCCCACTTCTCAATGTGATGGCACTGATATTCCCCTTGGTATTTAGAGAAAGTTTGGAAGGAATATTTCTAAAATTATTACTTACTAGTTCATGGAGGGAAGTGTCAATCTAGCTCATTTGAGTCTTCAACTCCCTCAACTCTGAACCTTGACTCTTTAGTTCATTCTTTTGATTAAGAACAATTTGTTTCAAAAGGTCATCAGTGTTAGAATCTACCTTGGTTTTGGGTATTCCCTTGTTGTTTACTTGTTAATTCTTGAGCTTAAAATTTCCTTTGGGGTTGTTGGAAATCCTATTGGTAAGGTTGAGGTTGTTGGAAGTTTTATTGAAAGGGTTTCTTTGTTGTTTTCCAGAGGCATACCTCTTGTCCAATTGATCCTTCCACCCTTGGTTGTATGCTGGTGCAAAGGAATCAAACTTCTTTTGGGGATGTGGCTGTTGTTGTTGCTGATATGGTCTCCCAGGGAATACTTCTGCACAATCCTATGAATCTTATAATTGGGGGAAATAGTCAGTTGGTGGTCTATTTCAGTGAAAATTCCACATGGCCTCATAGGAGTGGGTTGGGATGTATTTTGAGCCAAAGCAATCTACCTCACCATAGTGTTCAATTCTTCTAACATAGTATGAATCAAATGAATTTCAAGAGAATAATAACTTACCTGATGCACTCCCCTAACATGTGGTGTACCTTGATCACCAAATTTTTGGGAGTTTGTGCCATCTTGTCGATAAATGCACATGCAGCTGCTGGTGTTTTTTTGAACAATTTCCCTCCAGTTGTGGCATCCACCATGATTTTATCCATTGGTGTGAGTCCTTCATAGAAGTGATGGATGATTATTTTCTCACTGATTTAGTGGTGTGGATAGATTGCACACAACTTCTTGAATCGCTCCCAGTACTCATACATTGACTCCCCTTGTTCATTCTTGATCCTCGAGATCACCTTACAAATGGAATGGTTCCTTGATGTTGGAAAAAATATCTACAAGAAAAGACATTTCAAATTGTTCCAACAAGTTACATCCTCAGGTTTCAAATAATACATCCAATCCTTTGCAGCTTCATCAAGTGAAAATGGGAATGCCCTTAGTTTGATTTGATCTTCAGAAAAAAAAAATTGGTTTTAAGTTTGAGAAAACCACATTAAATTATTTAAGATATTTGTTTGGATCCTCAACAGATAATCCATGAAATTTTGGAAGAAGGTGAATTAATCCAGATTTTAGTTCAAAGTCTGATTCTAGATTTGTGTATGAAATACAATTTGGTTGATAATTAATATCTAGTGCGACCAATTCTAAAATGGTTATACTAATTTCATTTTTATTGTTTTCAGACATTAGTTCTTGTTTTAAGTTGAACTTATAAGTGTTTCTAATTTCAATTTTTTTGGATTGGAGTAATTCTCCAACTAGTTGAATGTTGAAACTTCTCGTATACTGAGAATGTCTGATTTGAGCCTGAAGGCTACATTCAATCTCAGGGTAAAGATTTAAAATATCCTTGGGATTATTTCATGTCATAAATCATATAAAAATAAAAAAACAAATTTTCTCCATAATAAAAATGAGAAGTTTTATTTGATGGTCCAAAAAGAAGAAAAAAAAAGAAAAAAATCAGATTGGGTAAAGAAGGAAGAAAGAATAGAAGAAGAGAATAAAATGTAAAATAAAATAAATTCCTCTAATTGGTTGAAAAAATTACTTACATCCCCAGAAATGGTTCCAATTTTAAAGGCACTATCATGGGTTCCCTCAAATGATTACTGGTTTTTGGGGTACTTAGGTGAAGTAGAGTGGATGACCAATGTCGTCTCTCAAAGAGGAAGTAATTGAGACAACTCCATAAAGGTATTATGAAAATAAAATAAAAGAGAATAAAACACACTACATAAAAATGATGTGGTATATTTTTACCACTTATAAACCTTGATGAATTATGTTGGAAGAAGATTTTATTTTCTTTATTTTTATTTTTTAAATGAAATTCGATTAATAAGACACAAGAAAAAGATATATTTTTTTGAAAACTATTTTTATAAAGTGTAATAAATATAACTCCACCTATTAACTTATTTATTAATAATTATAATTTAAATTGACATCCACTTAATAATGATCCCCTAATTTTTTAACCCTCGAACCCTATAATAATTAACTTTACCCCAAAGATGAAAAGAGTCAAACCCTAGGCTAACTTTGGAACAAGAAATCACAGCACCCTGCTTTGATTGTCATTATAAGGCTAGATTATGATCAGTGGTAAATTAAGGAATAAATCCATTTTGGAAATAAGTTTTTAATTGATTTTAGGAAAAATATTTTAACTCTATAAATTTATCTCATGTGGTTTTGTTTTTTCGATTAAGGACGTGCTCTCACAGTTTACACAAAATCTTGACCTCACCTATTTTTGTGTTAATTGTTCAATTGCTTTCTTAGTTTCTTCTAATTTAAAAACTCAATTAAAATATCTTATTAATTTAATTATATTAGATCATTTATTCAAAATAAATGAATTAAGAATGTGAGGGTAATATCGATTACTAAAAAAACTACTCTTTTATGGGTGGTGTAGTCATCGTAGAAACATATTGCATTTTCAAAGGTTTAGAAAGGGTATAACCCAATATTGTTTCTAATCTTTATTTCCAGCACAAATAGGATGATAAAGGAAGAATAAAACAGAGTAAAACAAGGTAATATAGAATAAAATATAAGAAATATAAGAGGAAAAAAGAATTTTATTATGCAAACATAAATATTACAAATCAAGAAAGAGAGGAAGGCTTCGATGAAGGGATCATTGCTTAAAGATCTCCCCTTATGAGTATAGGGAGTTCCAGAACCTCTAAGGTGGTGAGAGGAATCCACTATAACTCCAAAATTCCATCACTTCACTCCTTGTCTTAACTTCAAAATGGGGTGCCCAAGGTGTCAATTTTTATCCAAAATGGGGAGTGGTTTTGGTCACCCAGTTTTTGAGATACCACTTTTGTATCGGTTTTGAGTTGGTAAATGGAATTATCTCATGTTATAAAAAATATTAAAGTTGTATTATAGAATATTTACTATCTACATGTCAAATTTAGCATCTAATGGAGGATTCCAGTGTGAGATATGGCCAAAATATAGAACCAAATCATTGACTTCGTGCAAATTCTATGCCCTAGACAGATTGGTTCGAATTGACCCCTTAATGAATGAATTAGGATTTGGTTACTTGAGATTATTTGTATCCCATGAAGTTTTGGAGCAGCCCAAAAAATATCATCTCATTTTGAGCATGTTTTCTGAGAAATGTGAAAAATAGTGGAAAGATGTTCTTGAGCTTCCATGCAGTTTGGCACATTTCCCTTTTGGGTCACCTTCAGCCCTCCAAATCACCTCCTCCTAAAATGAAATCACAAAAATAAGAATAAATTCCCTTTTTAACAGTGATAAACATTTAGTAATTGAATAAAATGGGATGTGAAATTTGAGATAATATTTTTAATTTTAAATACAAAAATAGTTTAAAATAGTGATATATGGGTGAAATAATGCAGTTAATTATGATGTGATCATGGTGTCAGTGCATTGATGGATGATGATGAAGATAATTTGTTGATATTTTATATTGTTACAGTGATGTTAAGATATCTCTACTATATTTTCTGTTTGCTTTCATCTCTACCCCCATCTATTCTTTCCAATATGGAGGATTAATATCTCTATTTTGTATACATATTTTGATGTGATTTTACATACGAATTCATCATGTATTAATTGATTTAATATAATATTTTTTCCTGATATCAATGTTTTGAAAATTATTATGCAAGATTTACTTGTGCATAAAAATAAGGAAAACATGAAAAATGTGGAACAAAGCGGTGCGACGCTAGATTTTAAAGATAGAGGAAGCTATAAATTCTAGAGAAGAACTAGTACACATCGTATACTGAAAGTTCACAACATGTAGTATCAGTTCGTGACATGATACAAACTAGGTATAACAAGTCATGAAAATGGAACATGCTATGAACTGCAAGTACACGTCATGTAACTCTAGTACATGGAATGACCAGAGTCAAACAACCATATGAAGTTTCCACAGATTCAACACAACAGAGGATAAATCAGATCTAAAGTACAGAGCATATACCTCAAGTACATGTTGTGATGGCGACGACCCGTGAAAATTAAAATCGACACTGTAAGACATGATGCAAAATTTTCCTATAAAAAGAGGCTTCCATAATCCATTCTAGAGAACTCAATCTGAACTAAATGAACCTTAGTTATTTTGATTCATCTGACCAAGATGAATTGGGATTCTAGGGTAGTTTGATAGGGAATTAACCTTTCTTCAATCGATATAACTATTTGGTTATGCAGTTTTTTGATATACTTGTTTTGCGAGTTAAGTTACATTTATTTAGTAAAACCATCCCTAGAAACCGATTCCCCTCTCTTCTTATTTTATATTTTAATTTATTTATTTAAATTTGTGCCATTAGTTTAATTAAAGAAAACTAAAATCGGACTGACCCAACCTTTAGTTAAGAGTTTTCATCGTTGCATTCCCCACTCTCTATGGGTACAACCATGCACTTCTATTATACTACATCTTTGTAGATAGTATGGTTCAGGACATTATAAATTTCTAATTTGAATCACACCCAAAGGAATTAACAACACCTTTATAGTGCATCAAGGATGTTTTGGGTAATATAACCATGGTATATGAATAGGGATTCTATGTTGAAATAGTTAATACATTACTATAATCACATAAAATCCATTTAAAATACCCATACTGAGATTTATATTCTCATGAACTTAAATTTTGAAATGTAACCATCATACAACTAGGTGTTTTGTTTGATAAATGATACATCAGGTTGGTATGCTTAGAAATAACTCTAGGAAACTTAGAGTGGATAAAATAAATATCTCATATTAACAATTTTGAAGTATAGGATTTAGTTACCACAATCCACCTCATCAGTAGTCATTGAACAGGCTCCACCTTATTCTCGTGGTTGTGGTGGTTTTTCATGCCTATCATTCTTATCATCCTTGGATTTATGACACTAAATTGGGTAATTTACAAGGTTTCCACACTTAATGCATTAGACTGTTAGTGGTGATTTTGGATTCATGATCCCCCATCATGATAACTAGCCTCTTCATATTCTTACGGAAGTTTGATTCTCGATAACCCCCTCTTCCACAAGTAAATCATTTTCCATTCCCCTAAAGGCAATTATCTTAGTGCCTCTTCCATTATTTTTGACATATATGTGGTTGAATATCCCTTATTTCATCATATTAATTATCTAGATGTTCATTAACCTCCATCCTTATCTTATTTGGTGCACTCAATATTTCAACTATGGTTAAATTTTTAATCATGTTTCACAATAGTTGGTTTGGCATAATCACAAGATTTCTCAAACCATCTCTCATTATAATGGTTTGATCATTGAGGTAATCATCACATTGTCTCTTACACCAAAGGTTAACTTGATTCCTTCTGGTTCAATCCATCACTAAAAGCAAAATGGTTTACATGAGTGACGAACATTTAACATCATAGGGGGGTTATCATAATCAATAACATAGAAGGGACCCAACCTTAAAACATTTTACTCGTTTTCATCATCACATTATCCCATGATTCCTTTAGTTCAATCTATATCAATATGAGTTTAACCTAGGTTGCATTAATTTGGGTTATATTATACTTTTCAACCTATTCCCCCAAAGTAACTAGAAAATAAATCTTGTATAGTGGTTAATAAAGAGCATATGATTAACCAAAGAATATCCTTCAATGGTGTCTTGTCAAGTGTAAAATTAGGTCTCGTTGTCATACATCAAGTCATTATTGAGTTAATAACCAACATGAACTCTTCAGGGTTATTATCTCTAAGTAAAATTGTATCAAATATGGTATCCATTTTTCAGTATTCATACAGGGATGTAATTTCAAATAAAACCAAACAATATCTACTTTACTAAAAAAAATTGGATGTTATCCTATACTTAGACTTATACCTTAGACTTATCTTCATAGTTTTCACTAAAATTATTTCATCCTAATCTCCAAAAATAACTATACCTTCCTTTAATACCAATCATAGAGACTCAAGCCTTAAATACATATTATTTCATAATTCTTAATAAAATTTTCCAACAAATACAAGTAGAGGATCTATAGTTCTAGTGTCTTTGTAAGATTAGATATAAAAATATATCATATTTATTTAAAATTCAACATGGTTCTAAAAGATCTCATAGATATTCTAAAAATTCACAGGATATCCTAAGTAAAATACATATGGAAAATGGTGATCCAGAAATCCTAGTAAAGGGATAAACATGGCAATAAAGCATAACACGAGAGTCAAAAGGAATAACATGATATTATAAAGATCATGATCATAAGCATGGATATATGGGATAAATAAATTATTTCATATAATTATAAACATGTTTAAAAAACATAAAACATGATATCATCACATAAGTAAAGGTTCACCCCCAAGACCATCATCATAAAGGGGACAAAGTCCCATATTGGATTAGGTTCACTCCATAATCCCTTACATAAAATCTCATGAGATATAAAGTTTTACCCGATGAATTGGAAGACTATATAATTTTATAAGCACCCATAACATAAATGAAAATCATACATATGCATGCCACATGATGAAAATAAACCATACATAAATCATAAGCATGTAAAACCCATGATAAGGAAGTGGGTATAAAAATTCTAATTCAAGTCATAACCAAAGTATAAATAATAAGGGCTCTCAAGAAAAAAAAATGAATTAAAACATGATAATGTTCATATTTGGAAAAGAAACATAGGTCTTGATAATTTAGTTACAATATATAGATTTCATGAAATGGATCTAGGAGAAGAAATAATAAAAATATATCACTTGGGTGAAGATTTATGAAATAATTAAAGGATCATTTTAAATAAGGAAAGACCTTATTGTTTTTCATAAAACTATAACTGAACCAAGAGGATTATTCATAAAATAATGAGGGTTTTTATAAACTATTCATGGTTTAAAAACATTATATGGGGGTGATGTTCGACCTGAGATAAGAAATAGTAAAGTTCTCTTAAATTTGGTTTACTTAAAAGTGGTAGTTTCTAAGGGAACTAAAAACTTGTAGAACCCCAGAAATGAAAATAATATTTAACTATATATATATATTTAAGTGATATATATAAAAAAATAATAGGTATATGAATATAATATTACATAAAAGGGAGATAAAATAGAGAATGTGTAACTAGAAAGTTATAAAGGAGGTATGGAAGATCACTTTTATGTTTTAAAACACATTTATTGAAATCTCACATCATAAAAATTATTTTGAAAAGAGGATAAGGTAAATATGAAGTTAAAAAGAGTTAAAACTTAATTATGTTTTCAATTGAAAATGATAACATTTGTGGGAAGGTAAATTATAGACAAAGGGGGGAAACCATCATTTAAGTGGGTGAGAATTATTCATAAGAAAGTTCCATTTTCAAGAAGGATTAGAACTCATAAATAAAGAATATTTTAATCAAAAGAGATCTCTTGAGATATAAATGGGGTATATCATATGAAATGAAAAATTAATCCCAATGAGAAATATTATAACTCAACAAATAAAATTGAGTTATAAAAGAACCTTATATTATAAGGAATACATAAATCATGGCCCGCATCAAGGAAATCGTGAATTGAAGTGAGTTTTCCTAGTTAAAAAATAATTTATGATATTAAAAAACAATCAGGTGATAATTACACCATACAAATTAAAATTGGTGAATAAAATAAAATCATGCCTCGATGAAAGGTGATAGAGACGGAAACTCATACCTCATGTCTAAAAGCGCTCTACACTTGTACTTAACTTCCTGAATAAAAAATTTATTTTTATTAAAAACTTTTATAAGAACCTTATCCATGTATATTTATTTTTATAAGGGTTTTTTATCATCATGTGTCACCAATTTATTACATCATTTCTGCTAATATCAATTACTTAAAGTTCTTCGTCTGATTTCACAGAATATTTCATGTTATATGGACCAAGTTCAAAGTGTTATAAAATAGTTTCATAATATCTATAATTTTATATTATTATTTCATTTATTATTTAATTATCACATAATTTATATAGGTAAATAGGTTTCCCATGAATGGAATCAAATTAGAAAAGGTACTTTGATATGCCCTTTTTAGTGGTTAAATTTATGATAACCATTTATTGTTAATATTACTTATGAAATGTATAATATTATAATTTCATAAATTTAATGGTTTATTAAATAAAATTTTATATATTACATACATTTTATATTCTACCCATGTTATTCGGTGTAGAAAACAAAAGAGAAACTTCATCATGTGGAAGTGGTAGTCCACATGTACACACGAATGACACTTTCATTTTTTGTAGAATATATGGTAAAAATAATATATATTATCATTTTAGAATCATTATAATATTATAAATATCATATTATATAATTAAATAACCTTTTTTAACCATCCATGAAAGGCAGTGATGGAAAATTTAACACATCATTCATGGAGGCGGTAGTTCGCACACACGCATGACGATGTTTTTATTTTTCTCAATGATTTTTAAGGAATGTATAAAATGAATGTTCCATCAGTTTAAAAACATAACAAAATATTAATAATACCAATGTTATTATACTATAATTTATATAGGAGTTTTTGGTGGTAAAAGTGGAAAAGAATTAAGAATGTGTGGTGGAAAATATTACCTCTCGCTTTGGATGTTCTTCTTTGATCACCACCTTAAGGCACCTTATCTTGGTCTTTTGGAAAGACCAAAGATTTTAGGATTTCGGGATAGGGTTGAGGAGAGACTATTGAATAGTGTGGGTCAAGCCTAAGGGTATTTTTATTTATGGAGAGGTGGAGGGGTGCTAGTTCCTTTTATAATTGAAGAGAATTTCATTTCAGTCGCATAAAACTTTTTAATTAAAAGGAATCACATGTTTCACATGGAATGTAAATAAAAAGTGGAGAATAATAGAGTTTTATAAGATTTAACATATATAAATCTGGAACCACACTTTTCCAAACGTGTTTAAAACATGTTTTTAAGTTATTTACTCTTAGATTTTTACTTTTACTTTTTTGATTTTTATCGAGGTAACTAATCTTTACCTAAGTAATTTATTTTTAATGTCTAAAAATTAAATTATACTTATTAAATAATTTGAAACTAATGGTTATAAATATGAAATTTTATTTATTAAATAAAATTTCTATGTAAGAAAAATTATTTTTAGCATTATCACATGTGACGTGTAAAAACTGATTTTTATAATAAGTGTATTTTCAAGCATAAGCTTTATGTTGAGGATAAAATTATGAATTTTATTGATTATATTGACATTTAAATGAATATTATTATTAAAATAATAATTAATTACAATTAAATTAAGTTTAAAACCAAATTCCATAATGTGAAAATTATTTTAAGAGAAATAGATGAAAAATAGTTTTCATTAAAATATTACATAAATTTTCTAAAATGTAAAGTGTGGGTTTTATATAACAACATAGTATTTTAAAATATTTAACATTATAAAATATATTTTGTATATTAAAAAGTTATATGTAAAATTTCATGATATTCTTGTATAATAATGTCATAAAAGTAACAATATTAACAAAATCAGTATTTTTCTCTATTTACCTAAAAATAAATTATTTTATAAAAATATATAAAATATATGTTAAGAAAATTTTTACATTATAAATATAAAAATTAAGTTATATTTATCTAATTAAAATTCTTAAATTTATAAATTTAGGTTTTAAATGAAAATAAAAAATATAAAGAAAAACTACTTTTATTGAAAAGTGATGTTTTTTTAATATTAAGTGTTCCTAATATTATTTCATATAAATTACTAATTTAAAATATTTTAATATGTTAATTCATATATCATATTTTAAAGGAGTTAAATTTAATCTACTAGGATAAAATATACAATACTTAACAAAATGGATCTTTGAAAAAAAATTACTTTTATACTAAATACACTTAACAAATACCATTAAGAATAATTATTTATATTTTAAAATTTATTTTTACTGCTCTATTGATATTAAAATATTTATTTTAAGTTTATATATACATCATATCATGTTTTAATAATATTATTATTAATATTTATATGTAACACATAAATAAATATAAATATATATAATATTTTAATATTATATTTTTATTTCATTGTGAGTTATATTATTTTAAATTTACTATATAACAATGTAGAGACCCGAAGCTTGACTTACATAAAAATTACATTAATTTTGCAGAAAACTTAATACATAACAAAAATAGACACACAAGGAGCGTAATAGTTTACTGTCTTTGGAAACTTGGAACGTAATCTTCTAATCGTGGTGAAAGATCTTAAACATCTCCCATAAAGATCTTCCCCTTTTTTTTCTTACCTAAAACCTTTCTTTATATCCTGGGGGAAAGAAAACATAAAAAGGGTGAGCTCAAATGCTCAGTAAGGGTAAGCATGGATAAAATAAAACATACCATATACATTTGAACTTAAAAACATGAACATAATGTTTAAACATCAAAATCTTGAGCAATGACATAAAACATGGAAGTACGTAAGGCATATATCATAAATAAACATTAAAAATGATAAAATAGCATGTGAATAAAACATGTAATTGTGGAAACCATTAAGCACATGATATGATTTCCATAGTAGCCAAGGCATTGCTTCCAAGACCATCTTAGTGGACAAAGTCCCTTTCTGAATCGAGTTCACTCCTCGTTCCAGTCCTGTATTACTGAACCGGTTTAACTTTCTGTTCCATCCATTTCTATCTCATGAGATATAAATCTTTAACCAATGAATTTGAGGTAGATATAGGTCCCACCCATCTCATAATGAAATCATTCTTACTTGTGCCACAAAATAAACATACATCATTCATAATAACCCAATAAATAAAATGGGTTTCATAAACATCATCCCATCGTCACATAATCCATATAAAAGAAATGGATATCATTTCATAATAATAAAATTGAAACCATGTAAATCATAGAGACATTACACTTGAAACATACACATGTGAAATAATGTCATCTTAGATGAAAATGGTTTTGATAAAACACTTTAAATGAATTCTTGAGGAAAATATCCTTTTTTCTTCAAAATCATTTTCTTTTCACAAAATTTCATGCAATTTTAGAATAAAATGTTTTTGTTGAAAATAGTCATGAAATCTTTTGAAGGAAGCTTCATGAAAATAAGGCTTTATAAAACCATAAAAATCCTTTCATTCCGTATACGTTAAAAAAACATTCTTATCGTACTTTTGTCGGAAAACTCAAAAAAGTACCTCGTAACGTAAACAAAAGAAATATTCCTTACATACCATGTAGTAAAAGTCAAAAGTGGGTAAAAAGGACTTTAATAATACATGAAATCATTTTTAGGAAACATGGACATGGATGATAACAATAACCCCAGAAAATAATTACGAATAAGCAATCTCGGATAAAAATGAGATTTGAAAAATTATCCCTTACCTTAGGTCTGATATGCTTCGTACGTATCTTAAATCCCTATATAATGATTTAAATAATGTTATTTACTTATTAAATAATCATATTCATTGTTATTATATCATATATGGTTCACTTATGACTTTATATTACCCGTTCTTTTGTAAATTCATGTTAAAGTAGCGTTTTGGGTAAAATCGTCTCATTTGTCGTTCGTGTTTTAACTTGTAATTATTCATATGATTAATTAGATCATGATTACTTATATCCAGAATGTAAAACATGATTTATATATAATATATATTCAGAATATACATATATATAATATATCTATAAATGGAAAGAAATACACCGTTCATGGAGACGGTAGGCCGTACGTACGCATGAACGATGTTTTAGTTTCCTTATTGAATTGAATGTAATTAAGTAGATGACATACATATATATATACATAAATCAAGTATAATTATTATGTAATATATTTCAGAATTACTTATTATATATACTTTATAATCATTCATGAATGGTTAATCATTGAGAATGAATCTCATCGCGTCGTGGAGACGGTAGTCCGTACGTACGCACGAGTAATGATATCATTCCCATGAACGTGGAATTATCTTCAAGTGTATGTATAATATTTAAGAATCAATGTCACTTTAAAATAATAATATATATTCATTATTTACACCATTATACCCATCCAAGTAAGGTGGTGGTGTAAAATAGATTACACCACGGCGTGGAGACGGTATTCCGTACGTATGCACGCGCGGTGATTTCGTTTTCCGTAGGATGGATAAATTGTGAAATAGGGTTGTTTCATAATTATAATAACATATAAGTATATGAGTGATACTGGTGTTATTACTTCATAATGAAACAACTAAATAAGAATAAGTGGAATAAGAAATAAAGTTGAAATAATCGGTAACGAACATTACCTCTTCTTTGAAGCGCCTCTTTGAGACCTCCTCTTAGGGCACTACAATTGGTCTTTGAAGAATACCAGGACCTCTAGGATGTTTCTAGGGAAGTTTCGAAGATAATTTTCTAGGGTTTGGCCGATCTTGAATGCTCAAATTGGTGTGAGGAAGAGAGGGAGGAGGTGCCCTTTTATAAGGGAGGAGAGGGGCACCTTTGGAATTCTTAAAAATATTAATTTATAATAAATCTAACCCCACTTAAAAACCTCCAAAAATGACTCATATTAGAATATAAGATGATATAGGGTTTTAATCTCATCAACCAATAAAATTTAGACATGTTAGGAAATTATTTTAAACATTGTCAACTTGATTTATCCTTACTTAATCAATTTAATTTTATTTGTGCTAATAAAATTATAAATTTTAAATTATAACAAAAAATTACTTATTTGTTGTGAATTGTCCATAATTTGATATTTTATAACATTTTAAATTTAAATTTATAATTTTTAAATATTTTTGTGATTTTTAAACAATTTTATAATATGTTATTTTTATAAAATAACAATAGTGTCAATTTTGACACTATTCATTTATATGAATTTAAATAAAATATATACAGAAGATATGTTCGAACTAAAAGCTTTAATAGATTCATAAAAGGACATATTTATCTATAAAATTAGTGGATCACATTAAATAGTTCATATAATATTTATTTTATTATTCTTAAAACCATTTCTTTGGTTTATCTCTTAATAAAATAATTACTACAACATTTTTGTATAATTATTTAATATACTTATTTGTTGCATAAAAATTAAAAATAAAATTATTATGATGAAGATAAATCTATTACCTTTCACAATAATACTTTTAATCGAATTTATCGTCTTAAAATAACAATAGTTAAATTGTTATATTTATTAAATTATGAAGGTGACAACTTTGGCATCATTGAAAATAAAATAATATAAGTGTCATAATCACCTTAATAAGGATCCAAATGGTCAAAAATTCGGCCAGTGGATGATTAGGGTTTATATATACACTAATAATAAGTTTTGTGCAGATTTTTGGGCTTTTTGATATGTATTAATATTTCAATAAAAACTAAATTATTGATTTTTCACTAAATAAATAATTTTTGCATCATTAATATATAAGATAATAAGGTAATTAAATAACTCTTAAATAAATTACCATGAAAGGGAAAAACATTTTATATTTCAAATGAGTATTTATAACCGAATTTATATTCTGTATAAACTTATATTAAAAATACTTTAATTATTAAAGTTGAGTGAGACATATTTCACTTTCCTTTAAATAAAATAAACTAAAGGTCTTAATCACCTCCAAGTGGGTTCTAATGGATTCCATTTCGACCCAAATATGACTTAGGACAAATTATAATCATCCAATTTTATTTATATAAGTATTAGGATAATTTTATAATATTATATTTACCCTTAATTACCCAATTTACCTTTTACTATGATAAATAAAATTTACCGTTGTTACTATTCATAAAGCCCAAAAATAAAAAAGTAGTCTATTAATATAATTTGGACCCACTGATTCCAAATATGGAATCCATTTTTCGAAATTAAATACACAGAAGTTGCAGAAATTAAATTAAAATTAATCCTGTTGTCGAAAGAAAACGGGTTTTTGTTTAAAACATTGCAAAAGATTGAATTTATTTAACCTATGAATTCAACGTAAAATCAAGGCTAATGACATAAATTATATTAAATGGTAAAAATATATTCTATTTACACTTTAAAACCATTAAATATTATTATTTAACCACATATGTTATTACGATGAAAAAAGTTTTTTTTAATTAAAATATAGCGTGTTTTACTATTCATTAAAATATGAAAGTTATCAGAATAATATGAAAAATTTATCCAAGGTAAAATTTTATATCCTGATCCCAAATAATAATTTTATTTTGTAAAAATGAACTTATAAACATGTCAAAAACTATATTTAAAGTGGGTGCGCCATCAAAAGGCGGCAAAACTGCATTTTTTGAAAAATGCTTATTTTACCCGAAATATTTATTTTGTTCTTATACTATGTTCTAGAAAATGTGTAAGATGAATAATAATGTTATAAAATTCAAAATTTATTTAATACTATTCATAATGGCTAGTTCATAATAATATTATAATAATATATCGTTGTTTAGTAAAACCCGGTATTGCGTACAACACACGCTATCGAGGAAGGTTGCGATTGCGTGTAATGCAAGCTAAGTCAGGGTTGCGTGTTGTGAAATAATCTTTCGTTGTTTCGTATAATAGAATCCAACCATATTTCATTTATACATTGAATATATATATATATATATACACACACTCAACGTTGAGTAGAATGACTATTATAAAACGAACATGAAATTGTGTGTAACACGATCCAAGAATAGCGTTGCGTATACTGCAAGCTAATACGGTGTTGTGTATAGTACAATATAAACTTGGTGTGTTGTATAATAGAAGACATCAATTAAAGTAAAATAATATTTTTCATAAAATCTCGGGGTGTTACATTCTACCCCCCTTAAAATGAATTTCGCCCTCGAAATTCGTCAGGGTTATAAATCGTTTACTATTCATAGAAACCCACATTGTAAAAAGGAATACTAAAACTTAATTTTAAAAACTAAAGTTTGAAATTCAATTATTACCCAAAGTAACTCATCATTGGGTTTCCATATAGGAGAACATAGGTGAAAATATGGATATGGAAGAAAAATCTAACCATCAAGTTCTGATGGAGAGTGGTAGAGGACATGGCTATGAAAAAGCCAACAATTACAAAGCCATAAATTTGTGATGATCTAGGGTACCATCTGATTCATCGGATATAAGGGAACTAGTACAACATTTTTGGTTTTCAAGATCATTTACCTAAAGTTGAAGAATTTGAATTAGAATAAATACTTACTTTATTTTGGTACAATCTCACTGTTGTTCGTGCCTTGAACAATTTCCACTTCATCTCTTAAAGAAATAAAGTTGAATTTGTCATTTGTGAAGTGTTATCAGATCATGTGATAGAATGACGGGTCATTACATCTATCTCAAACAAAAGGTTAGCAAAATTTATTAAATATACATAAGTCGATCTATAGTGAGATTAATCATATATGTTTCTTAAAATGGAATTATACATCATATATCATACTGCATAATATAATAAAACTAGTTTCTACTAACCAGGGACTTCCTGTAGGCCAGTGGTATGTGATAAAGGCCAGTCGTACTTCGGTTGTGGGTTCGATTCCCACAACCTTGTCCGACGTGATGGGTTGTCGCCCGTCCTACAAGTTGTCCTTTTTCTAAAACTACATTACTATAACATCCCATCAATAATATCGAAAAAAAGTTCTATCCTTAAACAATACTAACTTATGTCCAACATAATCCATTCCAATCTTTAGGCTTATCTAAAATACTTCAGTCCAAGCTCATAGTATAAAGAAAATGATTACTTGAAATTTCACATAACAATCACGTGAATGTCATCATTTATCCCCCATATATCATAAGATATATCTTGTTGGTCAAATTACAAACATGGGAATAACTTAATCATGTATTCTCTTGAAAAATGAATACCCATTTAACCTTAGTGAAAACATGAATGATGTCAAAAGTTGACTCTTTCCACGTACCAAAATCCCAAAATTTCTATATAATCAAACCATAATATCACTTAGTCCTTATATCAGTCATGATCTCATGAATACAATCAAACATTTCATTATCTTATTATCCCTTCATTATGTGCATATCATCTACTTTCCAAAAAAACTGGTACCATTCATCACACACTTTCAAAACTTAAGGAAATACAACAGTGTAACAATCCTTAGATGTCTCTTTATTCCATAGTACCATGAGATACCTTATACAACATTACACTTGATAAACATGTAATCATTCCACTACCTTCTTAAACCATTGACCGAGCTTCAACAATTCTTTCATCTCACATATCATTTGTAGTCTCTTCATCATCATCAACATAAATATTACCCATACGACCATACTGATTCTCTTCATGAGACTTTCCCTTAGGGCATTGGTTTTCATAATGCCCGTACATTCCACATTTAAAACATTTAACCATTTTTTATGTCGTAGCAATACCATTATCCTCATCCATGGTGTTAACTGAACCTTTTCCTTTGCACTTACTAGCTTTATGTCATTCTTTTCCACACCCAAAGAATCTTCAATTTCCTTTGAAACATTATCCTTTATGCCTCTTACCACGTGATTTACATAAGGGAAATTGAACTTTATTTCCTCTATGATCATCATGAAACTCCATCTTTCTCTTATTAGCCGAGTCAGGAAACTTACAAAATTTGAGTTTATTGATCATATTATGAGATTGTTGATTCGGCATAATAATGATGTTTGGACTTCCAAATCCAGTTTCATTTGGTTTCTCATGAAAAATATCATTCCATTGTCCATTATATCCTCCATTATCGTGAATCTTCCTGTTTCCAGCCATTTTCTAAAACCCAAAAAGAATAGTGTGAGAGGCAAAAATCATGCTAGGGAAAACAACATAGTAAAGGGGGAGTACCCTCAATATCTAACATCTTAGGTTAAATTCTATGATCATTACTGTAGTTCTAGGACTATATCCTATACGTATACTTATCCTTAGGGACATCCCTAGACATACCTTAGAAATATCTCTAGGGATCTCACTAACGTTTTCACATCCTAGTTTCCAAAGGTTGACTAAACATTTCCTCTGATACCAAATATAGAGACCTGAAGCTTGGCGTACATTAACATTACATTAATTTTTTGGAAAACTTAATAAATAACAAAAACAGACACATAAGGACCGTAATAGTTTAGTGTCTTTGGAAACTTGGAATGTAATCTTCTAATCGTGGTGAAAGATCTTCAACATCTCCCATAAAGATCTTCCCCTTTTTTTTCTTACCTAAAACCATTCTTTATATCCTGGGGGAAAGAAAACATAAAAAGGGTGAGCTCAAATGCTCAGTAAGGGTAATCATGGATAAAATAAAACATACCATATACATTTGAACTTAAAAACATGAACATAATGTTTAAACATCAAAAGCATGAGCAATGACATAAAACATGGAAGTACGTAAGGCATAGATCATAAAGAAACATTAAGAATGATAAAATAGCATGGGAATAAAACATGTAATTGTGGAAACCATTAATCACATGATATGATTTCCATAGTATCCAAGGCATTGCTTCCAAGACCATCTTAGTGGACAAAGTCCCTTTCTGAATCGAGTTCACTCCTCGTTCCAGTCCTGTATTACTGAACCGGTTTAACTTGCCATTCTAGCCATGTCTATCTCATGAGATATAAATCTTTACCCAATTCATTGGAGGGAGATATAGGTCCCACCCATCTCATAATTAAATCATTCTTACTTGTGCCACAAAATAAACATGCATCATTCATAATAACCCAATAAATAAAATGGGTTTCATAAACATCATCCCATCATCACATAATCCATATAAAAGAAATGGATATCATTTCATAATAAGAAAATTGAAACCATGTAAATCATAGAGACATTACACTTGAAACATACACATGTGAAATAATGTCATCTTATATGAAAATGGTTTTGATAAAACACTTTAAATGAATTCTTGAGGAAAATATCCTTTTTTCTTCAAAATCATTTTATTTTCAAAAAATGTCATGCAATTTTAGAAGAAAAGGTTTTTGTTGAAAATAGTCATGAAATATTTTTAAGGAAGCTTCATGAAAATAAGGCTTTATAAAACCATAAAAATCCTTTCATGCCGTATACGTTAAAAAAACATTCTTATCGTACTTTTTTCAGAAAAGTCAAAAAAGTACCTCGTAACGTAAACAAAAGAAAGATTCCTTACATACCATGTAGTAAAAGTAAAAAGTGGGTAAAAAGGACTTTAAACATACATGAAATCATTTTTAGTAAACATGGACATGGATGATAACAATAACCCAGAAAATAATTACGAATAAGCAATCTCGGATAAAAATGAGATTTGCAAAATTATCCCTTACCTTAGGTCCGATATGCTTCGTACGTATATGAAACCCATATATAATGATTTAAATAATGTTATTTACTTATTACAGAATCATATTCATTGTTATTATATCATATATGGTTCACTTATGACTTTATATTACCCGTTCTTTTGTAAATTCATGTTAAAGTAGCGTTTTGGGTAAAATCGTCTCATTTGTCGTTCGTGTTTTAACTTGTAATTATTCATATGATTACTTAGATCATGATTACTTATATCCAGAATGTAAATCATGATTTATATATAATATATATTCAGAATATACATATATATAATATATTGATAAATGGAAATAAATACACCGTTCATGGAGACAGTAGGCCGTACGTACGCATGAACGTTGTTTTCGTTTGCTTATTGAATTGAATGGAATTAAGTAGATGACATACATATATATATACATAAATCCAGTATCATTATTATTTCATATATTTCATGATTACTTATTATATAAACTTTATAATCATTCATGAATGGTTAATCATTGAGAATGAATCTCATCGCGTCGTGGAGACGGTAGTCCATACGTACGCACGAGCGATGATATCATTCCCATCAACGTGGAATTATATTCATGTGTATGTATAATATTTAAGAATAAATATCACTTTACAATAATAATATACAGTCATTATTTACACCATTATACCCATCCAAGTAAGGTGGTGGTGGAAAATAGATTACACCACGGCGTGGAGACGGTATTTCGTACGTACGCATCCACGGTGATTTCGTTTTCCATAGGATGGATAAATTGTGAAATAGGATTGTTTCATACTTATAATAACATATCAGTAAATGAGTGATAATGATGTTATTACTTCATAATGAAACAACTATATAAGAATAAGTGGAAGAAGAAATAAAGTTGAAAGAATCAGTAACGAACATTACCTCTTCTTTGAAGCGCCTCTTTGAGACCTCCTCTTAGGGCACTACAATTGGTCTTTGAAGAAGACCAGGACCTCTAGGATGTTTCTATGGAAGTGTAGAAGAGAATTTGGAATGGTTTGGCCTAGATTGAAGGCTCAAATTTGTGTGAGGAAGAGAGGGAGGAGGTGCCCTTTTATAAGGGAGGAGAGGGGCACCTTTGGAATTCTCAAAAATATTAATTTATAATAAATCTAACCCCACTTAAAAACCTCCAAAAATGACTCATATTAGAATATAAGATGAGATAGGGTTTTAATCTCATCAACCAATAAAATTTAGACATGTTATGAAATTATTTTAAACATTATCAACTTGATTTATCCTTACTTAATCAATTTAATTTTATTTGTGCTAATAAAATTCTAAATTTTAAATTATAACAAAAAATTATTTATTTGTTGTGAATTGTCCATAATTTGATACTTTATAACATTTCAAATTTAAATTTATAATTTTTAAATATTTTTGTGATTTTTAAACAATTTTATAATATGTTATTTTTATAAAATAACAATAGTGTCAATTTTGACACTATTCATTTATATTAATTTAAATAAAATATATACAGAAGATATGTTTGAACTAAAAGCTTTAATAGATTCATAAAAGGCCATATGTATCTATAAAATTAGTGGATCACATTAAATAGTTCATATAATATTTATTTTATTATTCTTAAAACCATTTCTTTGGTTTATCTCTTGATAAAATAATTACTACAACATTTTTGTATAATTATTTAATATACTTATTTGTTGCATAAAATTTAAAAATAAAATCCTACAATAAATATAAATCTATTAAATTTCACAATAATACTTTTACTCAAATTTATCATCTAAAAATCACAATAGTTAAATTGTTATATTTATTAAATTATGAAGGTGACAACTTTGGCATCATTTAAAATAAAATAATATAAGTATCATAATCACCTTAATAAGGATCCAAATGGTCAACAATTTGTAAATGGATGATTAGGGTTTATATATACACTAATAATAAGTTTTTTACAGATTTTTGGGCCTTTTGATATGTATTAATATTTCAATAAAAACTATATTATTGATTTTTCACTAAATAAATAATTTCGGCATCATTAATATATAAGATAATATGGTAATTAAATAACTCTTAAATAAATTACCATGAAAGAGAAAAACATTTTATATCTCAAATGAGTATTTATAACCAAATTTATATTCTGTATAAACTTATATTAAAAATAATTTAATTATTAAATTTGAGTGAGACATATTTCACTTTCCTTTAAATAAAATAAACTAAAGATCTTAATCACCTCCAAGTGGGTTCTAATGGATTCCATTTCGACCCAAATATGACTTAGGATAAATTATAATCATCCAATTGTATTAAGACAAGTATTAGGATAATTTTATAATATTATATTTACCCTTAATTACCCAATTTACCTTTTACTATGGTAAATAAAATTTACCGTTGTTACTATTCATAAAGCCCAAAAATAAAAAGTAGTCTATTAATATAATTTGGACCCACTGATTCCAAATATGGAATCCATTTTTCCAAATTCAATACACAGAAGTTGCAGAAATTAAATTAAAATTAATCCCGTTGTCGAAAGAAAATGGGTTTTTGTTTAAAACATTGCAAAAGATTGAATTTATTTAACCTATGAATTCAACGTAAAATCAAGGATAATGACATAAATTATATTAAATGGTAAAAATATATTCTATTTATACTTTAAAACAATTAAATATTATTATTTAACCACATATGTTATTACGATGAAAAAAGTTGTTTTTAATTAAAATATAGAGTGTTTTTACTATTCATTAAAATATGAAAGTTATCAGAATAATATGAAAAATTTATCCAAGGTAAAATTTTATATGATTATTCGAAATAATAATTTTATTTTGTAAAACTGAACTTATAAACATGTCAAAAACTAAATTTAAAGTGGGTGCGCCATCAAAAGGCGGCAAAACTGCATTTTTTTTAAAAATACTTATTTTACCCGAAAAATTTATTTTGTTCTTATACAATGTTCTAGAAAATGTGTAAGATGAATAATAATGTTATAAAATTCAAAATTTAGTTAATACTATTCATAAAGGCTAGTTCATAATAATATTATAATAATATATCGTTGTTTAGTAAAACCTGGTATTGCGTACAACACACACTATCGAGGAAGGTCATGATTGCATGTAATGCAAGCCAAATCAGGGTTGCGTGTTGTGAAAGAATCCTTCATTGTTTCGTATAACAGAATCCAGCCATATTTCATTTATACATTGAATATATATATATATATACACACACTCAACGTTGCGTAGAATGACTATTATAAAAAGAACATGAAATTGTGTGTAACACGATCCAAGAATAGCGTTGCGTATACTGCAAGCTAATACAGTGTTGCGTATAGTACAAACTAAACTTGGTGTGTTGTATAATAGAAGACATCAATGAAAGTAAAATAATATTTTTCATAAAATCTCGGGGTGTTACAGACAATACATAACCTTAGTATACATATTGTATATATTTACAGTGACCATATTTACAAAAAACTATATTTGAAATGACCATATATATAACAGCTAGATTTTATTCCTATATATAGACTTACTAAATAATTCTTTCATTACACTCTTACTTTCCAAGGAACTTTTATTATTTCATATTATAGATTTTTCATAATTTTTCTCTTTTAATGGTGATATTTCTCATTATAGGTTTTGTTTAGATATTAGTGATCCTCGTGGTTGAAGATGATCCAGGAGATTTCCTAGTTGTGGAGATTTCATTCTTTCTATCTATTATACCCTAGTGATTTATGAAATTTTAATGGATTTATTTCATTCTAAATGATGATGATGATGATGATGATGATGATGATGATGATTATGATGATGATGATGATTATTATTATTATTATTATTATTATTATTATTATGATAATGGTTCCTAAAACCTGGGGTGTTACAAAGGATTACATGGTTCAGGCTTGCTCCCTAATCCAGAAAGAAATGATGCTTTACTATTACTCAAATGAAATAAAGAGATTATTATAATCACTAAGAATCTCGATCAATATGATCACACTCTCCTTAAACAGAGTAACTCATCTGGTGCTTCCACTCGTCACCACTATCTGATCATCTAGATTTATCATCCAACTCATTCGATCTTCATGGATGATCCTCTATGTATTCAAAGACTCCTACCACCTTAATTGGAAAACCCAATGAATTGTTCCCCTTTAGAAGATATCACAGATATATAATCCTAAATATATTTTAATGAACCAACTTTCTATGTTCTATGTCATTGCACCTTTTCGCCTGTTAACTATTTCCAGCATCTAGTGATCTTAACTCCAGTCGTTGTCGCTCCATCACCCCTGAAGTGCCCAGATCAGTGTGAATCACTGAGAGGGGGAGGGGGTGAATAAATGATCCCTTAAAACTTTTTACTAATCGATTCATTATAAATTAAACCTCTATGGCTGGTTAAAGCCTCGATCCACTCTTCTTGTATCTCTCAGCCTTTCCTCGAGTGATGCAGTAAATGTAAAGGCACAGGACACAAGGATTTACAAGGTTCGGCACCAAAGGCCTACGTCCTTGCATTTTGGTTATACATCCCAACATGGTTTCTCCATTATAATCAGTTAGTATTACAATGGTCGATACAGAGTCCCACTGTATCTCTCCTAAGTCCCACAGGAGGGTCTTTATACTGCGTCCCACAGTGTTACCAGAGTCCCACTGGCCTGCTCCAGAATCCCACTGAAGACTTCTTCCGCCCTGAGTCTCACATGGGGCTTCTCCTGGCTCCTCGAGTCGCACGAGTAGCTCTTCTTCACTTTAAGCTTCTTCAAGTATCTTCAGCAGTCTGGGATAAAGGCTTCTGGCCTTGCTCTGTACCTCTGCTCACTTGTGATGAACAGGTCTTCTCGTCTTGCTCAGGCTTTATCACCTTCTTCTAAGGATGACCTGGCCTCTCTCTTCAAGAATCTTCAACAGCCTCTGAAAGGGTCTGTTGGTCTTGCTCAGCAACTTCTGATCACTTCTGTTGATCAGGCTCTTCTCAATCTACTGAAAACTCAGACAACTAATCTCTTTAACTTCAGTCTGGCTTCAGTCTGACTTCACATCAACTTCATGCATTGAGTGCATGGTATCTCTGCTTCCCCATGCACTGACTGCATGGCCTCTTAATTCTCTTCAAGAACTCTTGGTCTTGGACAACTCAGATGCACACAACCAGATTTTTCTTTGTTCACGTGCATGCATGTAAGCATGCACTTCCCTTCTTCTTCTCGGTGCAATAAACCCACAAAGGGTTTAATCACTTCAAGCACACACCTTCCTTGAACTTCACACACTTTGTTCAATTTTTTCACACACTTAAAAGTGTGTTATACTTTAGTGTGGAAGTCTTCTTCTTTCTTCTTCTAAATGTGTACACTTTCCACACACCTAGGTTCGGCCTCTTCACTTTGCACACACAACTTCTTCACTTTGCACACACTTGATTTGGCCTCCTCCTCTTCTTGTTGCACACACACACTTTAGTGTTCTTTTAGTTTGTTCTTCAAAGTGTGCACACTCAAGGGCTACGGCCTCCTCTTGTTCACTTTGCACACAAGGCACTAAGGCCTCGGCCTTCCTCTTGTTTTGCACACACACAAATGTGGTGGCCTTCCACTCCTTCTTGCACACAACCCATAGGTGTGGACTCACTTGGCTAGGGTGTATTATCCTTAAGCACACACACACAAGGTGTGTAATTCACATCACCCGAACACCTACTGCCCTTCTTTGCACTTAGCACACACACTGTCCGTAGGTGGTCGTCTCCACTTGAGCTCAAAGGAGGCGCGCAAGTGTGCGGCCAATCCTTTTCTCCAATAGCCGCATAGGATCTTGGTGCAAGGGCCACTGCCTCGGGTGTGCAAGGTGCAACACCGCAGGGCGCGCAAGTGCAACAGCGCGCAGGTGCTACTGCCGCGGGTACTTCCTGCCGCGCAAGGAGTAGGCGCGCAGGGAACACTTCACCTCCTTCTTCTTGTTGCGCAAAGGAGTTGCATGCAAGGAACACCTTCAAAGCCTCAGGTGGCTTTGGGACAACAGCCGCACAAGTAATTTGCGCGGTGGCTCCTTTCTTCGTGAGGAAAAGACACTCACGGATCTTCATAGTTTCATCACATCAGCTAGCAACACCGATGCACGGGCCTCTCTTTTTATAGGCAGAGGGCCTCTATTCAATCCGCGTGGATAAAGATTTGAATCCCCGAAGTTTTCAGGTATTTCAAGATTTTGGAAATCTTGATTTTCTCCTCGGTTCACCGCGGGTTCTCCTTCTTCTTCTTTTTTCTCCTCCACGTGCATGCGACTTAGAACGCATGCACGGCCTTTGTCTCTTCTATCCCATGCAAAACACAAACACACCGAGGCCTCGGCACTTCGTTTGCCTTCGGCCTTCATCGAATTTTCTCATTTGTTTCATGCAAGTATATTTTTATGCATGGATGGGTTCGGTTTGGCCAGACGAGCAAGAGGGAGCCTTCAGTTTCGAGAGATACAGCCGGGAGCTCAAAATCGGTGCTCGGGTTGCTCCTGGTTCGACGGAGGCACGCGGGGAGGCTTCGGCCTGGCTTGAGGTTGAGGATGGACGGGGAGCCGTCGGATCGACGATTTGGACGGCCGCGATCAGAATGGGCCGTGGCGGATTAGATGTGCGGCCGAGATCTGGCGCGCGATCAATCGAACGGCCAGGATGCGCTCCCGGTGATTTTTCCGCGTCCCACATCGAAACGGTGAGCGGATTTTCCGTGGTTTATCAACCAGTCGCTCCCCCCTTCACCGCAATTGAACTTCCAACCCTCTCGGTGCCGCCCCGCACCGAGTTCTTCTTGTGGGCACGCTTTGCGCCCACCCCTGCCACTCGGGCGCGCCACGGGCACCCACCATGCTTCCTTCGGGCGTTCTCCTGCGCCCACGCTACGCAGGGCTTGACACTCCCCTGCGTGGCCCGGGGCTTATACACGGCCCCGACCTCCTCTTGGGCTGGCCCCATGGGATCCCCCTTGGGTGTGGCGACCTCGAGTCCCACATGTGCCTTGGGGTTGAACCCTTAAGGCTGCCCCTTGGTGGCTAATTTTTTGCTTAAGTATAGACTTAGGGACTTTGTATAAAAACAAAGTAACCCAAGTTCAAATGCCAAATGCCACTTCTTCCAAGCCATTCTTCCTCTTCATTTGAATTCCTCAATGATTATTCTTCATTAGAATTCCTCCAATTATCTTCAACATTTATTCATTACTTAGGAATGGAATTCACTAAGGTTCTCCATCAACCGAAGCTCCTGAATCACATAATCTTCAATGTTCTTCATTGATCCAATCAGAGATCAAGTTGGATCTTCTTCAAATTCACATGCACCAAGTGATAGTGCATGGACTTAATTAGCACCACTTCATCCACCTAGACTTGTGGATGGATCATCTTCATCTCCTCATGCATTGTCAACACAATTCATGGTCTTCTAACATTGTTGTGACATTGTATCCAGTTGATACAAGTTCTTTGAACTTAAAGATCAGCTCAACAATCGTCTGATGTAATGATGATGCTCCATCATCATCCATTCTTCAAGTGGTGTAACTTAGTATCATCTTGATACAAGTATTGAAACATTAAGATCAGTTCTACAATCGTCTGATACGCATAGAGAATGTTTCAACCACAAAATCATATGTCACTTAGTGAATCTCCTAAGTGACATGCATCTTAGTACCATGGCCATTCTCCTTTCCTCACCATCACCATCACATCCTTTGTCATTCACATCTTGACATTCCTTGACATCCATTCATTCCATGACAACATCATGCCTCATTGACAACAAATGCAACACAGTGCATTTCAATCTCCCCCTTTTTATTTGTTGTCAATACACTTCTGCACATATGAATGGGTCAATATGTGTGCCAATATTTCTCCCCCTTATTGGCAATCAAATGAAAAGGTGTGGTGTGGTTCTCTTCAAAAAAAAATCACTTCCTCCCTTTGAAAAGCATTGTCTTGAAAATCACAAGAGAGGGATGATGTCACATGTTCACTTGAGCAATGAACCTTTAGTAAATCAGCTTTAAGTCTACTTGGGCTAACCCGGTGTAGAAAACAAGAGTGATATGACCAAGGAATTCAAAGTTGTCCATAATTCTCTACACATGTGAGATCATGCTTAGGGGTTTGAAATTTTTCAGATATAACAATGAATTTGCTAAATCCTTCACAACTTCACAAAACTCATTAGAAAGTTCAGGTTCAAAGATAAAGCTCCCCCTTTCATCCATTTTTCTTCAATCCATACTCCCCCTTAATTGACAAGATAAACTCAATTAAGAAACAAGGGATGAAAGTATGATTGGATTACCTTCACTTTTCTCAAGATGGTATTAAATCTCAGAATCCCATCTTCTACAGATTGGCTCCCCCTCAAGGGGTGCTCTCCATTCTACCCAAACCACTCTCCAATTGAGAATGATCATCATCTTCAATTCCCTTCAATGTTAGCACATATAAATACCAGATGTATAAGAGAATAAGATGGAACCTACTTGGTTCATCAATGTGAACAACAAGGTTGAGAAGATTCTCTCAATCGAGATGCCCCATTTTCACCATTCTTCACACTTGCACATCTGATTTTCAATGATGATTGTACTGGTGTGGATCTTAACACATCTTCATGTGAAATATTCTTCTTCCCTTTTGCCTTAGCAATTTCCAAAACTTCATCTTCAGCTCTCTGCAAATCTTTGGCAAGTTGCAACTGATTTGGCCATATGACAAGTAAGTCACTTGGAAGTGTGGCCTCAGTTCTGGAAGTTCCACATGGTTCTTTTGATGCTGTTAAGCTACCTTTCTTAGGCAACTTATTTTCAATCAATCCCTTCTGCTTCTTCTGGATTTATTGTCTTTTTGAGTCCAGTCTGATTCTATTTAGTTCCATGGCTTGTTCACAAAGATCCATGGTGTGTCCTTTCTTTCCACAGTAGAAGCATGTTTTCATGGTGGTCCTTCTGGATGCATCACCCTTCTTGTATTTAGACTCCAAGGACTTCTTTTCCTTTTTCAAAACCTTCTTGGGAGCATCTTCAACTTTCTTCTTGCTTCCCAAGGATTCTTTCTGAGCCAGGTTCTATGATATTTTCTTCTTTTGAGCTCTGAATACAGTTGGAGATTGACATGTATCTATCTGACCACTTTTGCACACATCCCAGATGTTATCAAGCAATCCAAATCTGTTAGCAGTAAACAGATGTCTCTGGACCTGTGGATGTTGCTTCTTTTCCTCTGGCTTTCTCCCCCTTGGCATGGTCTTCCTTTGTGCTTTCACATTGAGAGGATTGTACCAACAATCATTTTCACAATTCCCATACTTGTTACAACACCAACACTGACCCACAAATCTTGACCTCTTCAGTCCTTCTGATTGTTGGGTACTTTTCTTGACTTGATGTGTTGTTTCAGGAGAGCATTCTTTCTTCACTGTCTTCATCCATACTTGTTTGGATTCATTCTTCCATCCTGCACTTTTAGTAGAAACACTTTTAGAAGCATGAGTATAAGATGGTATGGATGGTACCTTCTTTTTAGAATATGTTTCCCTTTCATTAGAGGATGTCTTTCTTTTAGAATCATCCTTCTCAAAGCATACTTGAGTAGCAACATTTCTCCTTTCAGCTGACTGAGAGGCTTTGGCTTTGGGTGATTGCTGACTGTTCAATATCACCTCCAGTTCTAAGCATTTCATATTGAGGGAGTTCTTCTCATCCTCAATAGTTCTTAGCCTTCCTTCCCATTTCTCTTCCAGCTGCTTTATCTGGTCTTCATGCACCTTATTCATTTCAAGAAATGATTTGTCAAGCTCCTTCACCCTTTTTACTTTGTCTTCAAGTTGAGCATCTTTAACAACCATTGATACTCTATGCCTCTTCTCTAGTGCATGGTAAACATCTTTGATTATTACTTTAAAGGATTCTTTCTCAGAAAGGCTTCTCTGCAATTCTTCAGCAGTGTCTTCATATCTTTCATTGCAAAGAGAAACGGTTTCATCTTTAGCCTTCACCATCTTTCTGAGAGTGTTGGTTATTCCAACCCTTTTAGCCAACTGATCTTCCATTGTATTGGCTTCTTCTTCTAGCTGTAATTTTTCTTCTTGAAGATCAAGGATGCCTATAGTAATACACATTGCTACTTCCCTGGGGACTGTCTTCCGAAGATATTCGATTGCATTTAGAAGATCATTGATTCTTCCATCATCATCACATCTAGGACAGGCTTCACCAGAAGAGTGATAGAAGGAATTGTCAGGTGTTTCTCTATCAGCAAAAATCTTCTTCTTCATCTTCTTGGCTTGTTTCTTCATCCTGTTTTTCTGAGTCTTGGAAGATATCTCCATTTGAGGGTATTCACTCACTTCCTCAAATCTGCACTTCATAAAGACTCCCTTGGATCTTTTAGAGGTAACCTCCCTCTGATACCAATTGAAGTTCCCAGATCAGTGTGAATCACTGAGAGGGGGAGGGGGTGAATCAATGATCCCTTAAAACTTTTTACTAATTGATTCATTATCAATTAAACCTCTATGGCTGGTTAAAGCCTCGATCCACTCTTCTTGTATCTCTCATCCTTTCCTCGAGTGATGCAGTAAATGTAAAGGCACAGGACACAAGGATTTACAAGGTTCGGCACCAAAGGCCTACGTCCTTTCCATGTTGGTTATACATCCCAACATGGTTTCTCCATTATAATCGGTTAGTATTACAATGGTCGATACAGAGTCCCACTGTATCTCTCCTGAGTCCCACAGGAGGGTCTTTATACTGTGTCCCATAGTGTTACCAGAGTCCCACTGGCCTGCTCCAGAATCCCACTGAAGACTTCTTCCGCCCTGAGTCTCACAGGGGGCTTCTCCTGGCTCCTCGAGTCGCACGAGTAGCTCTTCTTCAATTTATGCTTCTTCAAGTATCTTCAGCAGTCTGGGATAAAGGCTGCTGGCCTTGCTCTGTACCTCTGCTCACTTGTGATGAACAGGTCTTCTCCTCTTTCTCAGGCTTTATCACCTTCTTCTAAGGATGACCTGGCCTCTCTCTTCAAGAATCTTCAACAGCCTCTGAAAGGGTCTGTTGGTCTTGCTCAGCAACTTCTGATCACTTCTGTTGATCAGACTCTTCTCAATCTACTGAAAACTCAGACAACTAATCTCTTTAACTTCAGTCTGGCTTCAGTCTGACTTCACATCAACTTCATGCATTGAGTGCATGGTATCTCTGCTTCCCCATGCACTGACTGCATGGCCTCTTAATTCTCTTCAAGAACTCTTGGTCTTGGACAACTCAGATGCACACAACCAGATTTGGCTTTGTTCACGTGTGCAAGTGCATGCATGTAAGCATGCACTTCCCTTCTTCTTCTCGGTGCAATAAACCCACAAAGGGTGTAATCACTTCAAGCACACACCTTCCTTGAACTTCACACACTTTGTTCAATTTGTTCACACACTTAAAAGTGTGTTATACTTTAGTGTGGAAGTCTTCTTCTTTCTTCTTCTAAATGTGTACACTTTCCACACACCTAGGTTCGGCCTCTTCACTTTGCACACACAACTTCTTCACTTTGCACACACTTGATTTGGCCTCCTCCTCTTCTTGTTGCACACACACACTTTAGTGTTCTTTTAGTTTGTTCTTCAAAGTGTGCACACTCAAGGGCTACGGCCTGCTCTTGTTCACTTTGCACACAAGGCACTAAGGCCTCGGCCTTCCTCTTGTTTTGCACACACACAAATGTGGTGGCCTTCCACTCCTTCTTGCACAAAACCCGTAGGTGTGGACTCACTTGGATAGGGTGTATTATCCTTAAGCACACACACACAAGGTGTGTAATTCACATCACCCGAACACCTACTGCCCTTCTTTGCACTTAGCACACACACTGTCCGTAGGTGGTCGTCTCCACTTGAGCTCAAAGGAGGCGTGCAAGTGTGCGGCCAATCCTTTTCTCCAATAGCCGCGTAGGATCTTGGTGCAAGGGCCACTGCCTCGGGTGTGCAAGGTGCAACACCGCGGGGCGCGCAAGTGAAACAGCGCGCAGGTGCTACTGCCGCGGGTACTTCTTGTCGCGCAAGGAGTAGGCGCGTAGGGAACACTTCACCTCCTTCTTCTTGTCGCGCAAAGGAGTTGCACGCAAGGAACACCTTCAAAGCCTCGGGTGGCTTCGGGACAACAGTCGCGCAAGTAATTTGTGCAGTGGCTCCTTTCTTCGTGAGGCAAAGACACTCACGGATCTTCAAAGTTTCAGCACATCAGCCAGCAACACCGATGCACGGGCCTCTCTTTTTATAGGCAGAGGGCCTATGTTCAATCCGCGTGGATAAACATTTGAATCCCCGAAGTTTTCGGGTATTTCAAGATTTTGGAAATCTTGATTTTCTCCTCGGTTCACCGCGGGTTCTCCTTCTTCTTCTTTTTTTCTCCTCCACATGCATGCGACATAGAACGCATGCACGACCTTTGTCTCTTCTATCCCATGCAAAACACGAACACACCGAGGCCTCGGCACTTCGTTTGCCTTCGGCCTTCATCGAATTTTCTCATTTGTTGCATGCAAGTATATTTTTATGCATGGATGGGTTCGGTTTGGCCAGACGAGCACGAGGGAGCCTTCAGTTTCGAGAGATACAGCCGGGAGCTCAAAATCGGTGCTCGGGTTGCTCCTGGTTCGACGGAGGCACGCGGGGAGGCTTCGGCCTGGCTTGAGGTTGAGGATGGAAGGGGAGCCGTCGGATCGACGATTTGGACGGCCGCGATCAGAATGGGCCGCGGCAGATTAGATGTGCGGCCGAGATCTGGCGCGCGATCAATCGAGCGTCCAGGATGCACTCCCGGTGATTTTTCCGCGTCCCACATCGAAACGGCGAGCGGATTTTCCGCGGTTTATCAACCAGTCGCTCCCCCCTTCACCGCAATTGAACTTCCAACCCTCTTGGTGCCGCCCCGCACCGAGTTCTTCTTGAGGGCGCGCTTTGCGCCCACCCCTGCCACTCAGGCGCGCCACGGGCGCCCACCATGCTTCCTTCAGGCGCGCTCCTGCGCCCACGCTACGCAGGGCTTGACACTCCCCTGCATGGCCCGGGACTTATACACGGCCCCGACCTCTTCTTGGGCTGGCCCCATGGGATCCCCCTTGGGCGTGGTGACCTCGAGTCCCACATGTTCCTTGGGGTTGAACCCTTAAGGCTGGCCCTTGGTGGATAATTGTTTGCTTAAGTAGAGACTTAGGGACTTTGTATAAAAACAAAGTAACCCAAGTTCAAATGCCAAATGCCGCTTCTTCCAATCCATTCTTCCTCTTCATTTGAATTCCTCAATGCTTCTTCTTCATTAGAATTCCTCCAATTCTCTTCAACATTTATTCATTACTTAGGAATGGAATTCACTAAGGTTCTCCATCAACTGAAGCTCCTGAATCACATAATCTTCAATGTTCTTCATTGATCCAATCAGAGATCAAGTTGGATCTTCTTCAAATTCACATGCACCAAGTGATAGTGCATGGACTTAATTAGCACCACTTCATCCACCTAGACTTGTGGATGGATCATCTTCATCTCCTCATGCATTGTCAACACAATGCATGGTCTTCTAACATTGTTGTGACATTGTATCCAGTTGATACAAGTTCTTTGAACTTAAAGTTCAGATCAACAATCATCTGATGTAATGATGATGCTCCATCATCATCCATTCTTCAAGTGGTGTAACTTAGTATCATCTTGATACAAGTATTGAAACATTAAGATCAGTTCTATAATCGTCTGATATGCATAGAGAATGTTTCAACCACAACATCCTATGTCACTTAGTGAATCTCCTAAGTGACATGCATCTTAGTACCATGGCCATTCTCCTTTCCTCACCATCACCATCACATCCTTTGTCATTCACATCTTGATATTCCTTGACATCCATTCATTCCATGACAACATCATGCCTCATTGACAAAAAATGCAACACAGTGCATTTCAGCCCCTTCCAATCATGGGAAGTAAGGGCATTGTATTTTCACTCCTTACAATCATCTTAGTTTCCTATGTTGTAAAATGAAGCTCACGCTCTCAACACTCTCAAATGATTCTCTTCCTTAAGAATCACAACAAAATCTAGGAAGGAAGAAGGAAAGGGATAAAAACATCAACCTCATGAGATACCTTTAAGGATATATCTATAAAAGGCCATCAACAACACATCAGAATGAACAAGATGCATAAACACACAACATCATCAATCATATTATAAATCAACCAAGTTCATGCATATTAGGTCAGCAAAATCAAACATCAAACTTGGGATATCCTAAGATCCCTACCATTTATAGAGTTGTCTCAGGCACATTTTTAGGTACTCTTTTGTTTAGTTTTGAGTATTTTTCATTTTTGTTTTACCTTGGGGAGATTTGGGGTGAAAATTGAGAAATATGGAAGAAAATGGGTTGTGTACGGTTGGCGCATGGTTAGAGAAAATTGTGCACCCAGTTTAGGAAACCATGCAGCCCTAAATAGTGAGGGTTCACATGGCTAGCACACAGTTTGTCAAATTGTGTGCCCTGAAAAAGCCGAACTATGCACCCAAAAAATAACTGGCACATGGTTAGGGAAACCTGTATGCCCCTGCCCAGGAAACTGTGCCTGGTAATTTAAATTCCCTAAAAATTGGTTTTAAAATTCCCCGAACCCCCAAAACTTCCCCCATTTGACCCAAACATAGACCAACATGATTTTTGATGATTTCAGAGCTTTCTCAAGGGATTCCAAGGTCATATAACCTTTTTTCTTCATGATTCAAAGCCCGAATCAAATATTTTATCATCTCTTGGTAATTGGATTCTATTTCATTGATTATATCATTCATCCTCTATTCTTCTCTCATCCTTTTGATAAAAGGTATCCACTATTTTGTTAAGATATAAACTTATTTGGTGAGATCTAGATCTATAATTGTAGATCTAGATCTAGATTCATAAGATCTTGATATTTTTAATCTTGATTTAGGATTTTAGATCTGGATTCTGATCCACATCATTGTACTGCTCAATTTTGGAGATTTTTTTTGGGCGATCTTCATCAAAAAATCGAGGTAGGTGGTTTAAAAATATTTTTCCATAGTCATGATTTTGATACGTGTATGCATGTTTTAGGATTTCTATCATTATTTGGAAATTTGAGCCCTAAATTAATTTAGTTAATGTGGTTAATTGATGAATATGATTTATTATTGGAATTGATAATTAATTTGGGAAATTAATTATGAAGTTTGGAGGATGTCCATTTGGATAATTAATTAGAGAATTAATTATTATAATTAGAGATTTTTTATTGAGATAATTAATCGTAGATTAATTATGATATATTGATGCCATGAATTGAGATAATTAATGGTAGATTAATTGTGAGATATTGATTCCATGAGTTGAGACAATTAATGGTAGATTAATTATGGGATATTGGGGATATTGTTTTGAGATAATTAATTGTAGAAATAATTATGTGATATTGAAATGGTTGACCTACGATAATTAATTGATGAATTAATTAATGGAATTGACGTACTTAATTAATTGGGAAATTAATTAAGGGTGTTTGTGTGATAGAATAATTATTGACTTAGTAATGAAATTGATGTTTAATAATTAATATATAAATTAATTATGAGTAAAGGAATGGGAATATGGTAATTATATTGAGAAGTATAAATGGTAACATGTTCATTATACTTATGAGTAAAGGAATGAAAACATGGTTATTATATTGAGAATTATAAATGGTAACATGGTAATTATACTTTTGAGTAAAGGAATGGTAACATTATCATTCTATTGAGAAGTAAAAATGGTAGCATAGTCATCTTACTTATGAATTTTTGATATTGGTAACTCATTATTTTATGTGTGAATTTTAAAGAATAGAAGTAGAGGTGCTCCAAGATATGGCCTCACTTAAGAATACTTCGGACTCCAGTATGAGCCGAAGCGGGTATTGAGATATGATATCACCTTTGAATACTTCAAACTTCATCATGATCCGAAGAAGGTGTTAAGATATGATATTACTAGGGAACACTTCAAGATCTGACATGATCTGAAGCTAGTATTGAGGTATTGGTGTCCTTGGTAACCCTAGAGTTAATGTGGTTAAATAAAGAATAAATGATAATGTGGTAATTGTTTACTTATTCATGGTATTTTATTTCTTTATATAATTGCATACATTATTTGGATGGATTTGTTTTATATACCATTGGTGGTGGCCTACTGATTTGTACTCACACCCAGCTCGGGCTACCTGATTTGTACCCAAATAGACTTTATTGATGCAGGATAGGTTAAGGGAAAAGGCCCTATGTTAGATGGATATTTGGGGATGGATCTTAGATGAGGGAACCATATATGGTTTGGGTACCTCTTGAGAATCATTTGTGTCTTTATTTTCAGTTTTCATTTTAGACACTTGACACTTACATTTCATGTCATGTTTTCTACTTCAGTTGGATATTGTATTTCCTGTTTTGTTACTATAATATATTGGTGTTGTTTATTTTTATATATTTCTTCTTATTGTAATTATTATTTCAACTGGTATATTACTTAGATAAAAGAGGGTGTAGTCTCTGTGTGGACTTATCAAACCCTCATTGCTAGCCAATAGCCTCTGGTGTATGGGAAAACTTTCTTGAGGTAATATGACCGACCGGATTGGGGAACTTGTATGTGGCACCCGAGTCAGGATGTTTCAAAGTGGTATCAGAGCACTAGTTTTCTTTTCTTATTCTTCTTTATTACTATTTGGGAAAGGTATATAGGAGAATTGGAAGAGTTGGGGGCATAATAATGAGCTTGTTCCTGAGAGTGGGAAACCCGTGTATAGGGGAAAACACAAGTACTCGGGGTGGGATTGTTGTTATTGTTGTTTGTTGTTAAAGTTGGATATTATTTCACCTTGTGTGACTCACTTAATGTGTGATGTGAAAAACTGTTTTTTAGATTTTTTGAGTATTGAATCATGGCCCAGAATGGAATGAGATTTGGGTCTGCATACATCATTATAGGCACTCTAGATTATTTTCTGACATGCATCATTTTAGGCACGCACGAGAAAATGGGTTTGGGTAATTTTTTGAACTTAAATTGTTTTCCATGCTTGTGAAATTAAATTAAAAATAGTGCCTAATATGAACTTTAGAATAGTAAAATTATGAAAAATGAGAATAAATGTGTTTCTAAATGATAAACTTGAGATAAGAATGGGTTTACCCTTATTAACCAAGACCTAGGAGTAGGATGTTAAGGTTAGTGTTAGCTCCTCGATTTTGACTATGTGGAAAGATTTAGGGGAAAGACTTATAGTGACTTGTTATGATAATTCCTCTTATGTAAATGTGATAAAGTTGTGTTATGAGTTCTAAGACATCTATTTGGAATTTTAGAGATATGACTCCATGATGACGCTTAATGAGAGGACGACTCGAGGGCATGGCTAGGAATTATCCTCCAATGATGAAACATGAGGCACTCATAGTTTTGGGTGAGGAATGAGGATAGAAGTTTTGGGAGAATGTCACTAAATTCATGAAGTTTATAGAAAGAGACCCAGGGTGGGTTGAAAAGAGCATGTCTAACCTGACGAGATATTTTCAGTTACAACACCCTCTGAATTTTACTAGAGAGGGTTGACCTAAGAGAGATGAGTTCTGGGCTGAGTCCATCGAGATAATACTTGGATCTCTAGAGACTACTATTGAGAGGAGGTTCAATTTTTATGCTTATATGCTACAATGATCAGCAAAGCACTGGTGGGAAATTCAGGTGTGGACTGGATAGACAGACGGTATGTTGTGAAAGGACTTCTTTGATAGGTTATTGAAGAACTTCTACCCAAAGATGCTTAGGGAGTATAAAGCAGCATAGTTCATATAGATAACTCATGGGATAATATTCGTGATGGACTATGATAGACATTTTACATACATACAATGATTTTCTCCATCTTTGACAGGATATGATACAGCTACGGTGAGAAACTTTTAGGATGGACTTAAGTGTGAGATTAATTCCTAGGTTAACCTATTTAGATTAAAGAAGTTTACTAAGGTGGTGGATCAGGATCTCATAGCTGAGGGGGACCTGAAGGAGGATTCCAATGCTGGACATATAGTTGCTACTGGATGATTAAGAGGCATGGATTTTGATAGCAGGAAGCATTGTTATGATAACTTTAGTCGGGGTAGTGGAAAGTTGGGTGGTCAGGTAGGAGGTTCAGTTGCACAAAACATTACTAGAGTGATTTTACATCAGTTTGGTAGGTCAAACCACTATTTTTGAAATTGTTCCCAACCACCAATAGAGTATATATTTTACGATAATATGGTCCATATATAGAAGTTATGTAGGTCACATTGACAGATGGTCAGTGATGGAGCAACTAGATAGGGTTAGAGTTTGGGTAGGGGATCTTCTACACCTTATCAGACCGGTAGGTGGAGTTCTACTAGCTGAGGCGGTAGAGGCAGTGGATGTGATACTTTTGGGAAAGAACACCCATATTAGCAAAGTGGTGAAACTCAGGGGAGTCAGATGACACTACAAGGAAGAGAGTAAGGATAGTTGCATGTGGTGTAGCCTACACTTGTGGATAGTGAGGCTCGACCATCGATAGTGGGAGGTACTATTCTTGAATCATCTACATTATCTAGTTCCTTATTTGATACTGGTGCCTCTCATTCCTTTATATCTACAAAAAAATTAATGGTTTGAGCTTAGTAGTGGATATTTTGAGCGGGGTGATGACTATAGATTCACTGTTGGGAGTATGAACTAGAGACATCTGTTTGCGAAAGGGGTGTTAACTAAAGATCGGGGAGTACCATTTTCTATGGGATCTCTATATTCTTGATATGTTAGGCTCCAACCTAATTATGGGTATGATCTATCTAGTTACATACTAAGCCCACATTGATTTTTACTACAGGAGAGTGACTTTTACATCTCCTAAGGGTGACTAGTATATTCATCGTGGGAAGTAGGATATCTAGGAAGACCTAGAAGGTCTAATTAATTAGCAATTGGGAGAGATCATATCCTAGGTTTCTATTATTTTTCTGAATGACGAAGTTGTAAAACCTAATGTTTTCCCGCCAGTATTAAAACTATTTCAGGATGTGTTTCTCGAATACTTATTAGGGGAACCACCTGAGAGAGATGTGGAATTCACCATTAAGCTCATGTCGGGGGATAATCCATTATCTATTCCACCATACATAATGGCACTGATGGAGATTTAAGAGCTCAAAACTCATCTGTAGGAGTTGGAGCATAAAGGGTTTATCTATCTGAGTATGTTTCCTTGGGGATCACTTGTGTTGTTTGCAATAAAGGTTGACATAACACTATGCTTGTTTTTCAATTACTGAAAGTTGAACAAGATTATTGTAAAGAACTTATACCCACTTCCATATATTGAATATCTTTTTGACTAGTTGAGAGTACCTTGTGTGTTCTCAAAGATTGACTTGATATTGGGGTATCATCAGCTGAGGTTTTGGAATTTTGATATAATGAGAACTAATTTTAGAAGTAGGTATGGCCTATATGAGTTTGTTGTAATGCCATTTGGGTTAACAAATGCTCCAACAGTGTTTATGGACTTGATGAAAAAAATATTCCATTCATACCTAGATCAGTTTGTAGTGGTATTTTTGGATGACATCTTGATGTACTCCAATACTCATGATAATCATGCACAACATCTTGAAATCATCTTGATTACTCTGAGAGATAATTTTCTATATGCCAAGATATCTATGTGCTAGTTTTGGATTGATCATGTACACTTCTTGGGACACATAATCTCAGAGGAAGGTGTGTGAGTGGACCTAGAGAAGGTTTGGGCAGTGGTTTCTTGGGAGCATCCTAAGAACATTTTTTATATCTGGAGTTTTCTGGGGTTATCTAGATACTATCAGAGATTCATCCAAGACTTTTCCCATTTGGATGTTCCACTTTAAGTATTGACCAATAAAGGTATAAAGTTTGGATGGATGGAAGCTTGTGAGAATTCCTTCTAGGTGTTGAAGTAGCATTATACATCTGTACCAATTTTGATCATACCGAATCCAGGTGAGGAGTACATGATGTATTGTAATGATTTTGGGATTATACTCGGAACTGTATTGATTTGAGGAGATTGATTTTTGGTGTATGGGTCTCAGCACATGAGGTCACATGAAAAAAATACCCTACACATGACCTTGAGCTAGCGATGATGGTTTATGATTTGAAGTGTTGGAATCACTATCTGTTGGGCGAGAAGTTTACAATTTTTATCGATCACAAGAGTTTAAAGTACATCTTCTCACGGTGAGGTTTAAATCTTTGGAAATAGAGATGGTTTGAGTGTATGCATTTGTTTTACATTGATCTAGCATATACACCCGGAAAGGGAAATAGTGTAGTTGACACCTTGAGCAGGAAAACTCATACTCATATGGTTTAGGAGTCTAGTGTTGAGTGGAAGATGGTGGATTTACCAGATGATATGCACGTGGCGGTTTAGAAAATTTAGGAGCTGATGACTCTAGTTTTGGTTGTAGTGGAGTCTACACTTTTGATCCGAATTAGCTATAGGTAGTATGAGGATCTAGAGTGCTTGACCTTAATGGAAATCCTTGAATTTAGGGAGACACCTTTATACTGGAGCATAAATGAGTATGAGATCATCTGTGTCAGGAATCAAATTGTTGTGCCTATAAGTATGTGAGAGGATCGCATGTGGTAATTTCATGCCTTGAAGTAGGAAATACATCTAGAAGATATATGCTGATAGATTAATATGACCCCTATAGTTTACCTAGGGTGATCGTGTGTTCCTTAGGGTGTCTCCCAGGTTGGGTCACCGTAGGATACGGAGATGAGTCAAGTTGGGGCCTAGATTTTTGGACTATTTGAGATTGTAGAGAGAATCAGGTCAGTGTCATACAGGTTGGCTCTTCCATAGAAATACAGTGCTATGCTTGATGGTTTCTATATTTCACAAATTTGATAGTATCACCCTGGCCCTTCTCATGTGATTGACATGGATGATGTCGAGATTGAGATAGATATATCCTTTGAGTTGAATATGTTACTTGTGTTGGATTATAGTGAGAATGTGTTTCAAGGAAATACTGTGTTAATAGTTTGTGTATTTTGAAAACATGGGTGTGTGTAGGAGGAGACTTGGTAGAGAGAAGCAAATATGAGGGCTTAGTGGCCTGATCTTTTTTACTCTGAATCTTAATGAAGCTTGTAAATACATCTCGAGGATGAGTTAATATAAGGTGGGGAGATTATAAGATCTCAAATTTTTCTAGAGTTGTCTCATACATGTTTTTAAGTACACTTTTGTTTATTTTTGAGTAATTTTTATTTGGGTTTTGCCTTGGGAGATTTGGGGATAAAATTAAAAAAAATGTAAGAAAAGGGGGTTGTGCACGGTTGGTGCATGGTTAGATAAAACCATGCACCCAACCTAGGAAACTATGCAGCCCTGGATAGTGAGGGTCCTCATGGTTTCCACATGTATTTTCAAACCGTGTGCCCTTCCCAGAAAACCATGCGCGATAATTTAAATTTCCAAAAAATTGGTTTTAAAATTCCCGAACCCCCAAATCTTTCCACATTTGACCCAAACACAAACCAACATGATTTTGGATGATTTTAGAGCTTTATATAGGGATTAAAAGTTTGTCTAACCTCCATTATTCATGATTCAAATCCCGAATTGAAGATCTTCTCCTCTCCCAATAAGTGGATTCTATTCTGCTGATTATCTCATTCATCCTCTATTCCCCCCTCATCCTTTTGATGGAAGTTATACACTATTTTATTAGATATAAACCTATTTGGTAAGATCTAGATCTAGGATTGTAGATCAAGATCTAGATTCATAAGATCTTGATATCTTTCATCTTTATTTAAGGTTTTAGATCTAGATTCTGGTCCACATCGTTATGTTGCTCAATTTTGGAGATTTTTGTTGGGTGATATTCATCAACAAATCAAGGTAGGTGGTCCAAAAATCATTTCTCATAGTGTGTATGTTTTAGTATTTCTATCATTATTTAGAAATTTGATCCCTAAATTGATTTAGTTAATGGGGTCGATTGATGAATTGGATTTATTGTTGGAATTGATAATTAATTTTGGAAATTAATTATGAAGTTTGAGGTATATCCATCTAGATAGTTAATTAGAGAATTAATTATTAGAATTAGAGATTTTTGATTGAGATAATTAATGGTAGATTAATTATGAGATATTGTTTCCATGAATTGATATAATTAATGTTAGATTAATTATGAGACATTGATGTTATGAATTGAGATAATTAATAGTATATTAATTATGGGATATTGGGGATATTTCTTTGAGATAATTAACTGTAGAATTAATTATGTAATATTGGAATGGTTGACCTGAGATAATTAATTGATGAATTAATTAATGGCCTTAACGTACTTAATTAATTGGGGAATTAATTAAGGATATTTGTGTGATAAAATAATTTTTGAATTAGTAATGAAATTGATGTTAAATAATTAATCGGTGAATTGATTATGAGTAAAGTAATGGGAACAAGTTCATTTTATTGAGAAGTATAAATGGTAACATGGTCATTATACTTATGAGTAAAGGAATGGTAACTTGGTTATTAAATTGAGAGGTGTAAATGGTAACATGGTCATTATAATTATCAGTAAATTAATGGTAACATGTTCATTCTATTGAGAAATGAGAATGGTAACATGGAAATCTTACTTATGCATTTTTTTATATTGGTAACTTGGGCTTTTATGTGTGAATTTTAAAGAAAATAAGTAAAGGTACTCTAATATATGGCCTCACTTGAGAATACTTCAGACTCCGGTGTGAGATGAAGTAGGTATTGAGATATGATATCACCTATGAATACTTTAGACTCTAGCATGAGAAGAAGTGGGTATTAAGATATGATATTATCAGGGAACACTTTGGGTTCCGGCATGATCCAAATATGGTATTGAGGTATGGGTGTCCTTGGGAACCCAGGAGTTAATGTGGTTAAATAAATAATAAATGATAATGTGATAAATTTTTAATTATGCATTGTATGTTATTTCTTTATAAAATTGTATACACTATTTTACTGGATTTATTTTAGACCTCATTGGTGGCATCCTACTAAGTTGTAATCACACCTTACTCAGACTGCCTGATTGGTACCTGAATAGACTTTATTTTTGCAGGATAGGTTAAGGGAAAATGCCCTGTGTTAGATGACTAGTTGGGGATGGAGCTTGTATGAGGGAATCGAATGTGGTTCGGGGCCCATGATTCATTGGTGTCTTTATTTTCAATTCTCATTTTAGACACTTGACACTTACATTGCATGTCTGGTTTTCTGCTTCAGTTGGATATTTCATTTCCTTCTTTGTTACTATGATATATTGGTGTTGTTAATTGTTATAGATTTATTCAATTATTTTTATTATTATTTTTTCTGGTATATTACTCTGATAGAATAGGGTATAGTATCCCCATGGACATAGCAGACCCTCGCTACTAGTCAGTAGTCTCTGGCATACGGGGAGGCGCACTTTAGGTCATGTGACCGACCACCTCGGGGAACTGGTATGTGGCACTTGGGTCGGGACATTACATATATTGAGTGCGCATATGTGACTCATACCCTCTGGTATGCAATAGCACCAACATGTTCCAACACCTTAAAGTGCCCAAAAAATCGAGGAGAGAGTTTTTCCCATGACTGAACCTCAGTTTCCTATGATGAAGAGATACCTTCAAAAACACATGATATCCAACATTGAACTCCAGAGGCCTCCTCATATAATCAGTATAGGACTTCTGATGATGCAGATCCACCTTCATCTTTTCATAAATCATGTGCACCTTCTTTGTCGTGCTCTGCACCAATTCTAGTTTGAGAATAGCTAACTCTCTATCTTTGATCCAACACAATGGATACCAGTAAGGTAGGCTATACAATGCTTCAAAAGGAGTTATTCCAAATTAGAGTGATGACTGTTATTATGAGAAAATTCCACCAAGCATAGGTGCTTCACCCACAAACCTCTAAAATCCAAAATGCATGCACACAATATGTGTTGTAGAAAATGGTGTTTGCAATGAAGTGACAGACGATTCACATAAGAGTAAAAGGTAAAAAATAAAAGAATGAGAAGAATATCTTGGGATATAGAGATTTACATGGTTCATGAAATGATCTCGATTATCACATAGATATTTACATGGTTCGTGAAATATAGGGAGATCTCAAAGTTTCACATGACACCAAAACCCTAGCTTGAAATGAGATAATAAAGAGGATGAATCACTATTCCACCAACCACACAGAAAGTCTGATGTGCTATAGTGAAAGGTGGATGGAATTCTACACTGCTACAGTGTTGCAACCACCCAAGTCCAAGATGCTACAGTGCCAGTGGAAAAAAGTCTACAGAGCTACAGTACCATTGTCTCCAAAAGTATAAGTTGTTGTAGTAGTTGTGTCAAATTCTACATAACTATAGTACCCTATCAATTTTTACTGGTCAGCTCTGTTGTAGGCGGTCATAGTTTCAATAGTTCCCTTTATTTTGTGATGGGATCCTTTATCCCACGAACCCCCAAAGTAGGGACGCGTTTCCCCTTGAAACCCCCCCAACGAGCTCACCACAGAGTTTCAGATTGGTGTTTAGTATGAGCTATAAGCATTCATCCCAACATCATCCAAAATGAATCAGGCTACACCAATACAACAATATTTCCTCCAAAGTTTAGATAGTCTATTATGTCTAATCGTCCATCTATGGATGGAAAGTGGTGTTGAGGAATATTTGAGATCCAAAAGTACGTTGGAGACTTCTCCATACTCAAGAGTTGAAATGGGGATCATGATCAGATATGATCATCTTCAGAACTCCATAGAGCCTCACAACCTCCTCTAAATATTGCCTCAATAAAACATCTACTACACTCAACTCCTTAATCACTAAGAAGTAATCTGACTTCATTAAATGGTTGGTAATCACCCAAATATCATCATATTCACCCTCGACATGAGGTAAAACGATGACTATATCCATCAAGATGTCCTCCCACTTCTACTAGGGAACATGGAATGGCTGAAGTAGACCACCAAGAACATGATGTTTGACTTTTACCCTATGGAAGACCAAACATAAAGATACAAAATCTGTAACTCATCTCTTCATACTGAACTAACAAAAATGAGCTCTCAAGGCATGATACTACTCATCCACACCAAGATATACAGTCAAATGTGAACTTTGGAACTCATGGAGAACCACCTCACACATATCTAAATAAATGAAGAGTCTCCCCTAGAAAAACACCTCATGTTGATCATCCTCAAACCATCCCTTAGGGGAATCACTACAGACAACGTGATCCTGCCAAAATTCCACCTTAGAATCTCCTAATTGTGATTTCACCACTTGTTTCATTAAATACAATAACATGATCATCTGATAGATTCACTCTCTACCATCAATTTCTCTCATGTCAAGGTGCATCACCACAAGCTCCTTCATCACTCTCCAAGCATATCCAGACTCACAAATATCATCACCACGTGACTTCCTAATCAACACATTGGCCACAACATTTTCTTTCCCTAGTGTATAATAAATCTCAAAGTCATGATCCTATAATAATTTCATCAAAAACCATTGTCACAAGTTCAAATCACACTGGGAGAAGATATGCATCAAACTCTTGTGATTTATGAAGACCGTAAATCATTCACCGATGAGTTAATGTCACCACAACAAGAAATTTGATATCATGGGTAGTGTATTTACGCTCATGAGAATATAATTATCAAGACCCATAAGAGATAACTACTCTCTACTATATCAGAATGAAACCAAAGCTAAGAAAAAAAACATCACGATAAACCTCAAACACAACAACATCTAGAAAATGAAGAACATGATCATTGTTCAGTTTCTCCTTTAAATACTCAAAATCAGTCTGACATTGATCATTCCAACAAAATTATCATCCTTTCGAGTCAAGGCTATCAAAGGAGTCATGATCTGGGAGAATTAAAGTATGAACCTCCTATAATAGCCTGCAAGACCAAGGAAACTTCAAACTTCTGCAACATTCTTGGAGGTTATCCAAGAAACAATTGTCCTAGTCTTCAAATGATCCATAGTTACTCCTCCCTAATACACACCATGTCCCAACAAATGAATCTCACCGGAAGAGAAATTACACTTCAACAGCTTCCAAAATAGCTAATGATGCTGAATAAACTCCAAAATATCTCGCAGATTCCCTACATATTGTTCCCCTAACTCAGAATACACAATGATGTCTTCAATGAACACCACTGCAAACTGGTCAAGAAATAAATGGAACATAGAGTTCATAAATCCCGTGAACATCATCATTCTCCCATGAACATCATCACCTTAGAGAATGAATAAATTCATTATCAAAAAGAGTTTGAATCACCCTAACTTATTATTTTAAGGTTTAGGTGAACATTTCCCCCAATGATTTGGTAATAAAACAATTTGCAGAGAGAAAAAAAAATTAAGATTAATGGAGAATGTTTTGTATTTCATACTCAAATGATTTAGTGAAGGATCTTCTTTATAAACTTCAATCAATGTAAATTACAATGATTCAATCTTATTGAAACATAAAAAGACAAAACATCAGAATTAAAGCATCCTATCTAATAATTTTAACACTATTTGGATTCCGAAAAATAGAAATCAAAATAGCATAGATAATCACCATATTTTTTAAAATATTTTTATTTTTATTTTTTTACTTTGTGTTGTATGTGCATAATAAACATTTTCTTAAAATATATATTTAAATACTTTTAAAAAATATTTTATTAAATATACATATTTTTAAAAATAATAATTCACAAGGGATATTGAGAATTTCATTCTAATTTCCAATGTGATATTCTACCCACATATTTTTAAAGATTCTCATTCATATCATATTTATCCCACTTTTAATTTAGGTCTTATATACATACCCCTTTAATTTTTAATGAATAATATATATCATTACATTGTAGATCCTCATTGTTTATAACCTCTTCCAAATTCATCTTTGGTCTTTTCCAAATTCATTTTCATCCATTAAAACATAACAAATTCCCCTGATACATCCCAAAATTCACTAATCCATATATTCCAACAAGCCTTTCAAGCCCAATTTTCATTTTCTATGATTTTTTCTAATTTAACTTTCACATGAAATGAAGAAATCATGAAGAATGGTTATGGATACTTGATAATCTAGTACCCAGCCTTATCTGATCTGATAAAATAAAGTTCAATTACCTCTAAACTAGATTCAAATAGGATTTGAGTTTTAAAAATATTACCTAATTATTAATCATCTTGGGTTTAGATGACTCTTAAGCGTATAAAAAAACTGAATATTTTTTGTTTTTTTTTTGTTTTTTAACATTAGTTAGAAACATTATGAAAGAGTTAAGTGGGTTGTATTATGATGGGTAGCATTGGTTGTTAATGCATTCAAGAGTAACCACTCTTTTCAATGAAGCACCTGCATTAGAGGGAGGATCTTCGCAACCTGATGATGATATGAAGTATTTATAATTATTGAAGGTCCCCATTATATAATATTGGTGAATTTATAGGAACCACAACTTCAACAAAACTACTATAGAAGGCTTCTTGAATAACCTTTGTGATGTTTTCAACAAAGTTTTGTATTTTTTGACAACTAACGTTTTTGTAAAAGAATGTTTTTATTCTTCAGGATCATAACTAGTCTATCGGTATAGGAAATCAGAATTAGATCATTGGCATGAGTCAACAAAACCAGGCAATCAAGATGAGAATTTGAAAAAAAAATCAGATACTACTAGGAACCAGTATCAGGAAGAATCAGTCTCAGAAGATGCTGAGTGAGACTGAAAGGTTGGGAAGTAATAGAACTTCCATGTATTAAATCTGATGATGATTTTCTGGTCATAAATTTCTCATAAATCATGAATAAGTTATGATACTAGATGGAGTTAGTGGTATAGGGGAGAATATGATGTATAGTATTCTGGTTGTTGCTCATCGGTGTGAGGAACACCAGACACAGAATGATGCAGATCATTGGTATAAGAATCATCGGTGTGACAATATCAAAAGGTTGGAAGAATGATCTTGCTAAGTGAATAATTCATGATGTTGTTGAAGATTTTTTAAGGAAGTTAGTGAAGTTGGGAGTTATAAATTTTTCATACATTCTGACCTAATTTAGAAAATGTTTTACCAATTTTAAAGTTCTCATAAATCATGAAAACTCTCATGATAAAATCTTTTTATGAAATGGAGGAATCATAAAGATTTTATTAGTTCCATAGATCATGAAAAAAAATTCATCGGATCCAAAATTACTATAAATGGAAGTTTTCATAAGTCTAAATGAGTTGTATTTGGTGAGGTTTTAATAATTTCAAATTTGTAGTGGAGTTTATATCATAATGATAATTCCATCATAATGAGAATTCCATCATAATGATAATTCCATAATTATGATAATTCCATTGAACTGAATATAAGAAGGAAATATGATCATACTGACTCTGAGAAGAAAAGTCAATCAGATTAACTCTGAAGAGGATAGTTAGATTTTAATGAGAAGTGCAAGATAGTCATATCTTAATGAGCAATGCACGATAGTCAGATTATAATGAGAAGAGGAAGAAATTCAAATCGTAATGAGAGAGTAAGTTAGTCACATCGGATTGAATTTGGGGAATTTAATCATACTGAGGCTGAGGTAATTAATTGGATTGAAGATGGGGAAGTTATATTGGACTGAAGAAAGGTTAGTATGTTTGAGAAGACTGATTTTTGAAAAATCTTGAGAAGGTTTGAAGAAATCAAAGTTGAAGTTTAAATGTGAGTGTTTTTTAGATATTTGATGTTTGGGTAAGTGGAAAAAGTTTTTCAGTTTCTTGCCTTTGATATTTGGAGTCACCTATAAATATAAGAATAGTACATTCATACTTTACAACTTTTTATTGTGCGAAAAAGGTAGAGCGCTGCATAATTCTTATCAAGTCTTTCTTTCCAAACTAAGATATTAAAAAAAGTTTGGACACATGGAAGTTTTGTTTAATGGACTAAAGAAGATATTATTAATCATTTGAGTATAGTTTGGGTTTTTACAGGTTGACAATGGGTTCATTGTACTGATTCGATCAGACTAAGGAAGTTCAGATTGAGTTTTGATTCGTTTCTCAGAAGCACAAGTTTTGTTATCTAGACAGAATAGAAAGTTTCTTCAAGCACAGAATGAGAAGGGGAGAATCATATTGAGTTGATCAGACTGAGTCAATTGGACTGAGTTCATCATACTCAAGGTCATCGGACTCAAGGTCATCGGACCTGGGAACTTTTGTGGAGCAGATTGAAAAAAGTATTTATTTTTTTATTTTGGATCAATTGTTTATAATCAAACTTTGTAAACTAATGAGAGTCGGTATAATCATTACTATCAAGAGATAAAAAGTATCTAATGGGAGTTGGCACAAGCTTTATTCACTTATTTAAAATAGTTAATTTCTATAGACTCACGGGAGTGGCTTTGGAAAAGATGTAGATTCTCACACTGAGGTCACACCTTGTAAATTCCATGTGATTTACTTGCTTTCCTACTTTTTCATGCATGAGTATTTACTAAAATATGATAAGGATATAAACATTAATATCTCTTAGGGGTTAATTTTTAAAAGTATTGAAACTTAAAAAATTGAACAACTGGTTCAACCCCCCCCCCCCCCCCTCAGTTGTTATTCAATCCTTTGGAACTTCAATTGGTATCAAAGCCAAGGGTCCCTTGTTGAATCCTTATCATGGATAATCTCAAATATATCAATAGTAAAGGAATTCCTACATTTGATGGAAAAATTATTATGGATGGAAAAATATAATGATTCATTATCTTCTATCTCTTGGCCTAGAAATTATTGATACTACTACAATTGGTTTTCCACCTATTGAGAAAGATGCTCTTATGACGTTTGCTGATAAGATAAATATAGGAATTGATGGAAAGGCTAGAAATTTTATCCTTATGTCCTTATTAGGAAATATTTATATGAAGTTTATGGGTCTCAAAACTTCAAATAGTATGTGGGACAATCTAGAAAGTATTTTTGAAGGTAATACTAAAGTAAAGAAAGAAAAGCTACAAATATGGCATATTAAGTATGAAGACATAAGAATGAGAGATGAAAAAACTATTGATGAATACTTCACCAGAGTAAATGAAATTTTTTACAACGTCATAGGATTCGGTGATGTTCTGTAAGATTCTATAATTGTGAAAAAACTTATGAGAAATTTTCTGGACATTTTTTATTCTAAAATTTCCACATTAGAAGATACGGATGATTTATCTCTTGATGAATATCATAACATTTTTGTTGATTATGAGATGATGAAAGATCCAATGTTCAAAAATAAGATGAAAGATGAAATGGATTTTGAAGTCATGAGAAAAATGAAAATAAAAATTATTGAAAATGTTGATCCTTATGACTCCTAAGATAAAGAGGATGATGATTTGAATGACAAAATCATGTCTCCTGTATCTAAGAACTATCGAAAATGAAGAGGAAAGTATGGAGGTAGACTTTCTCTCAAAATGTTTTGAGTGTAGTGGAATCGGACATTTTGTTATGAATTTCCCCAAGAAGAAATTTGGAGAATATCGAGATGATTCTAACAAAAACCTTGATGGAAGAAATGGAAAAAAAGTTATAAAGAAGAAAATTCATCCTAAAAATATAAGAAAAAGTTCACTAGAGACAAAAGAAGTATGCAGAGTAAGATAGATGAATCAGACTCAACTAACAACAATTCTTTAGAAGATGAAAGTTTAGAAAATTTCATAACCTTCATTGCAAAATTTGAGAAAATAAAAGATTCCTCAGATAGTGAAGAAGGTGGTGAAGAATCAAATAAAGTGTATCATATCAAAACATAACTTTTTGCATATCTTAAGTAAAATAAAACTTCAAATAATGAAATCAGAGTAATGAAGAAATATTGTGAAGAAGTTGATGATGGAATAAAATATGTCATCAAGGAGGAGGAAGAATACATTCAAGGGATCTTAAGTTACAAACTTAGAATTGTTGAATAAAGAATATTCTTTTAGATCTCAGTAAGAAGCTGGTAGCTAAGGAAGAATAATTTAACAAGTTTCAATAAAAAACTTCTCAAGTTTAAAAATACCTTAATAAAGGTGAATGAAAACTTCAACAAATCCTCAGAAGTAAAAGCTGAGAACTCTAAAGTTACTAAGAAATCTCAAATCAAGAATCATGTGAAATTCTCACCCACCAAAAATAATGTTTCATTTGATTTTTATAACATTTCAAGTTTTGAAAAAAAAGTATTGGGAAATATTGGGTGGAAAAAAGGTGTGAGAAACATATTTCATCTAAAAAAGATGAAAACTCACTTAGAAGGAAATATGGTCTACATCCATAGATTGTTGGATTAGGAAGAACTTATCAACCTCAAAAAAGTTTCTATAGAGAAGGATCTTACTTCAATAGAGAATAAATATTAGATGGGTATTATCGGTGTTGTGGAATCTATGGGTATAGGGCTTATAATTTTTGTCATAACTTTTCACTTCTCAGAAGAATTTTTAAAAAAAATGAAAGAAATGGTGGAAGAATGATGAGTAACTTTCTTAACTCACAGGAAGTTAGAAAAGAAAAATATCAAGATGTTAGAAACTTTACAACAAAAAATCAATTTGAATGTCTTGAATAAATTTGTGGAATATGTGATCAGGCTGGTCATCATGTCAAAATATATATGAAACTCTTTACATAGCAAGTTTCTTATAGTAGAAAAGAAAAGGAAGTTGGAAATAAGAAAGTTGAGGAAAGATCTGTTTTTGTTGAGACATCTTTGAAAGAAAGTAAAAGGAACAAACCATGGATACTTGATAGTGGTTTTTCTTCTCATATGATAAGTGATATATAAATCTTTAAACATGTTAAAATTCATGATGGATGATCAGTTACCGTTGGTATTGATAGTTCCTTAGAAATCAAGGGAATCAGAACAATTGAGATTGAAGTAGAAAAGTTGAAATCTAAAGAAGTTTTATTTGTTTATGGGTTAAAACATAACTTTTTTAGTGTAATTCAACTTTAAGATAGTGTAAAAGAAGTGATTTTCAGAGAATATTCTTGTATCATCAAAAGTGTGAAAGATGGGAAAGTTTTCACAAAAGGAGAAAGAACTAATGGTAATCTTTTTTCAAATTGAAGAGTTTAATAACTCTTGTTACTTGAGTGATGAAGATGAAAACAAATTATGGCAGCGAATACTTAGAGATCTTGGGAAAAAAACATGAAAAAAATTCTAAATTTGATTTTGTTCATTACCTTCCATAATTTAAAAGAAGAGATAAATATGTTTGTGTTACTTGTCATAAATGGAAGATGACTAAAAAAAGTTATAAAAGAGTTGAGATTCAATCTACCATACCTCTTGAACTTATTCGTTCTGATTTATATGGGCCAATTAGAAATCAATCAGAAAAAGTATATTTATACTTTATCACTTTTATTGATGATTTCACTTAGATGACAAACATCATATTTATGAAACACAAGTCATGGGATGTGGAAATGTTCAGGTTTTTTATAAAAGAAGTTGAGAAATAAATGGGGGCTTATATAAAAAATTTGAGAGCAGATAATGATACCGAATTCGCAAGTAATAACTTTGAAACTTATCTGAGAAAGAATAGTATCAAACATCAATATAGTGCTCCCTACACTCCACAAAAAAATGTAGTAACAGAAAGAAAGAATAGAAGTTTGGTGGAAATAGGAAGTATCTTAGAAGAATAAAAACATTCAAATTTCTATTGGAGAGAAGTTGTTAGTAATATTGTATATATTCAGAATAGATGTTTGTTGAGACATGAATCCAACATGAATTTTTATGAAATTTGGTATTACAAAAAAACTTCATTAAATTACTTCAAAGTTTTTGGAAGTCCATGTTTACTTAAAATCAAAAATCTGGATCTAGTAAAGTTTAATGAGAAAGGTGAGGAACGAACTTTTATGGGTTATTCACCCAATAGAAAAAGTTACAAATATTGGAACAAAGGTTGACAAAAAAAATTACTCATATGATGTGAAATTTATTGAAATACAATTTTTTTAACAAAAATTGTTGGAAATGTTGATGAAGAAAAAATGAAAGTATCCAATGAAAAATAAACTGAGAAAAGAAATGTTCATGAAGATTCAGATGAATCATGTGATGAGGAAAGTTCAGTTGGGAAAGAAACTTTGAAATTTTCTAACTTAAAAAAACATGTAGGGACTGAAAATATTCTTGGGAATTAAAAGGCTCCAGTTCAGACCAGAAGAAATTTGATATTAGAAAAAAAAATCACTCATCTCAAAAGTTGAATTGGAATTAGTTTCAGAAGCTATTCAACATAAAGAATGTGTGAATTCTATAAATGAATAGTTGGATCAAATTAAGAAAAAATGAAACATGGGAACTTGTTCCATGTATGAAAGGTAATAATGTTATCGTAACAAAGTGGGTTTACAAAAAAAATTTAATGAACATGGAGAAGTTTCAAGAAACAAAGAAGGCTTGTTCGTAAAGGCTATGCACAAGTGGAAGGTGTGTATTTTGATGAAACCTTTGACCCCATTCCAAGGTTAGAAACTATTCGAATGTTTTTAGTAGTTTCTGCTCACTGGAATTACAAAGTATATCATATGTATGTAATTTTAAAATTTCTCAATGGAGAAATTGAAGAATAATTTTATATTGAACAACCTTGTGGGTTTCTACTTGATGAGGATGAAAATAAAGTTTGTAAATTGAAGAAATATTTTTATGGGATAAAATAAGCTCTACATTCATGGTATTATAAGCTTGAAAATTATTTGAGAATATTGAATTATTCTAAAGGAAAAGTTGATAGAAACTTTTATGTGAAATATTTTGAATTCAGAACTCTAATTGTAATTTTTTATGTGGATGATATAATTTTTTTTAGGGATAGATAATATTTTTGTGAAAAAAATACTGAAGAAATGAAAAATAACTTCAAAATTTAAATTTTGGGAGAACTAACTTTCTTCCTTGGATTAAAAGTTCAAAAAAAGATACATTTTCTTATATCAAGAAAAGTATGTCGGGGAATTGTTACAAAAGTTTGGCATGGTAGAAACCAAAGAATTTTCTACTCCTATCTTAGTGGGGATTAAGTTGAGTAAATATGAATTTGAAAAAAGTGAATCAGAAATACTTTTAGAAGATGGTAGAAATTATACTTCACCTTACAGCCTCAAGGCCTAATATTTTTTATGTTGTGACTTTGTGTATCGGGTATCAAAGTAATCCAAAATAATCAAATATGTTAGTAGCAAAGAGAATTCTATGATATTTCAAAGGAACAACATCACATGGTTTATTATACAAAATAAATTGTGAAATGGAATTTCATGGTTATAATGATGTCGATTGGACTAGAGATTGTAATGATAGAAAATCAACCTTAGGAGAAACATTTTTTGGGGTGAATGTTGTGTAAGTTGGAATAGTAAGAAGCAAAGTTTAGTAACTTTGAGCACAGTGGAATCAGAATATCTTGTGACTACTCAGGCTTGTACTCAGATGTTATGGATGAAAGTTCAATTGGAAGATTTGAAAGTAAAAATTTCTAAACCATTAAAGATACTTTGTGATAATAAAAGTGCAATTGATCTTTCTAAAAATCTTTTCCAACATTCAAGATCAAAACATGCTGATATAAAGTTTCACTTTATAAAATAGAAAGTTATTGTTGGAGATTTTTTTATGGAATATATCTCAACGAAGTATCAAATTGTTGATATCTTTGCAAAGGAAATTCCAAAATAAAGGTTTGTTAAGTTGAGGCTAAAACTTCATGTTCATCCTCCTTTAATTACTTCCTAAATCTCATAAAGAAGTCCCTTGCCGTATTTTGGATTATGTTGAAAAATGAGAAGAAAAAGTAAAAACTTTCTTAAAAAGTTTTTACTTATCATTCTTTTATGAATTTGAAGTTGTGATTATCAAATAATGGGGGAGATAACAATAAAATGGGGAGACAAGAAGAAAAGTGAGAAAATATAAAAGTGAGGGGGGTTTATCTTTACATGGATGAAAAATTTTCTTATCATTGAGGGATGGAATTCCTTCAAAAACATTACTGTATATAGTAGTGTAGTGTTAAAACACTCTCTTTTGAGAAAAGTTGTGTTTTGGTAAAATTCAAAAAACTTGGGTTATTTACAAAAGTTGAGTTGTAAGAATTTTATGAGTTAAAAATTTGTTAACAAGTTTTGTCAACATATCCAAAGGGGGAGATTGAATAACCTTTGTGATGTTTTTAATAAAGTTTTGTATTTTTTGACAATTAACCTTTTTTAAAAGAATTTTTTTGTTCATAATTGGAACCAGTCCATCGGTATGGGAAATCAGACTCAACTCATCAGTATGTGTCAACAGAACCAGACAATAGAAATAAGAATTTGATGGAAAGTTAGAGACTGATGGGAATCAGTATTAAAAGATGTTGAGTGAGACTAAAAGGTTGGGAAGTAATAGAACTTCCAAGTATGAAATATAAAAATCCTTTTTTGATCATGAAGTTCTCATAAATCCTAAATAATATGTTATACAAGATGGAGTTGGTGGAAGAGAGGAGAATACGATGTAAAGTATTCTGGTTATTACTCATCAGTGTGAGGACACCTGACATAGAAGGATGAAGATCATTGGTATGAGAATCATCGGTGTGAAAATATCATAAGGCTGAAGAATGATCTTTCTAAGTGAAGAAGTCTTAATGTTTTTGAAGAGTTTTGAAAGAAGATAGTGAAGTTGGGAGTTGGAAATTTTTCGTATTTTCTAACCTAAGTCAGATAATGTTGTACCAATCTTGAAGTTGTCATAAATCATGAAAAATATCATGATAAAATATTTTTATGAAATAGAGGAATCATAAAGATTGTATCGGTTCCAAAGATCAAGATGGAGTTTGCATCAGATCCAGAAGTACTAGACAAAGAAGTTCACAGAAGTTTAAATGGGTTATAGCTGATGAGGTTTGAAAATTTTCAAAGTTGAAAAGTGAAGTTTCCATTGTAATGAGAATTCCATCGTAATGAGAATTTCATCCTTATGAGGATGCCATCGGACTGACTCTGAGAAGGAAAGTCAATCAGACTAACTCTGAAGAGAATATTTAGATCACAATGAGAAGTGTGAGATAGCTAGATAGTAATGAGAAGTGCGATATAGTAAGATCGTAATGATTAGAGGAAGAAATTCATGTCGCAATAAGCAAAGGAAGTTAGTCGCATCAGATTGAAGCTGAGGAAGTTAATTTAATTGAAGATGAGGAAGTTAATCGGATAGAAGCTGGGGAAGTTGTATCAGACTGAAGAATGGTTAGTATATTTGATAATACTAATTTTGGAGAAATCTTGAAAAGGATTGTGAAGAACCTTTTTGATAATTTATTTTAACAAAGTTTTGTATTTTTTGACAACTAACCTTTTTTGTAAAAGAATTTTTGTGTTAATCAGAATTGAACCTAGTCTATCAAAATGAGTTTTCTTAAAAAAGCTATAAGTTACAGGATCTAAACACAAAGGAATATAAAAGTTTTATCTTTAAGAAAGTTTTTTTTGGACACAGGTTTATGGACTCAGGTTTTTAGACTAAGCAGCATCGGATGCAGAAGCAGTCATAAAGATGAAGTTTTTGATCAAATTAATTATTAGTCTCAGATCCATCAGAATGGAGTTAAATTTTCATCAGAATCTATGTTGTTTAGAAAGTAAAAAGTTCCTAAGAATGAAAGTTAGAATGTTTCTAAAGAGGTTTAATGAAGATAGTAATGTCATAAGTTAGAAAGTTTTCATACTTTCTAACCTAAATCATACGATGATTTGTTGGTCAAGAAGTTCTCACAAATCATGAAAACTATCATGATAAAATATTTTGAAGAAATGGAGGAATTGTAAAGATTGTATCGGTTCCAAAGCCCCAAACACAGGAGATCAGATCCAAAAGTACTAGACACAGAATTTATCAGAAGTCAAAATGTGTAAATATGATGAAGATTGAATAATTTCAAAGTTGATGAGTGGAGTTATCATTAGATGCATAAAATCTTAATAATAATTTCATCGTAATGAGAATTCCATCATTGAGAGGATTCCATCGGACTGACTCTGAGAAATAAATTTGATCAGACTAACTCTGAGAAGGAAATTCAATCAGACTAACTCTGAAGAAGATATTCATATCATAATGAGATGAAGATAGTCATATTTTAATGGGAAAAGGAATAAATTTAGATTTTGGTGAGTTGAGAAAGTTTCATCGTAATGAGCTGATAAAGAAAGAAAAATCGTAATGAGTTGAGAAAGAAATAAGGATCGTAATGATCTGAGAAAGAAAGGCATATCGTAATGAGATGAGAAAAAAAGGCAGATCATAATGAGTTGAAGAAACTGGAGCTGAGGAAGTTATATCAGACTGAAGAAAAGTAAGTTTGTTCGAGAAGACTGATCTCAAAGAAATCTTGATAAGGTTTGAAGAAGTCAAAGATTAAGTTTAAATGCGATTGTTTTTTCAAGTTTTTTAATTTGAGTAAGGTGGAAAAGTTTTCTAGTTTCCTGCCTTTTCTTTTATGAGTCACCAATAAATATTTTCTCAGATCATTCATACTTTATAAATTTTTCTTGAGAATGGAAAAGTCAAGGCATTGAGGAATTTGAGTAAGAGTTCTTTCCAGACTAAGATCTCATAAGAAGATCAGACACCTGAAAGTTTTGTTTACCAGACTGAGGAAGATCATATTGAGAATTTGAGAAAATTTTGATCATTATAGATTGATAATGAGTTCAGCATATTGAATTGATCAGATTGAGTCAATTGTACCGGGTTCATTGGACTGAAGGTCATCAGACTCAGGATCATCGGACCCAAGAACTTTTGTGGAGCAAATTGAACAAAGTCTTTATTCTTTTGTTTTGGCTCAATTATTTTGTAAGAAACTTTGTAAAATGATGGGATTTGATATAATAATTCCTATCGGGAGATAGAATATGTCTAATAGGAGTTGGAATAAGTTTTATTCACTTCTTCTTATTAGTGAATTTCCATAGACCCACAGGAGTGGCTATGGAAAGGATGTAGGTTCTCATACTAAGTTCGAACCTTGTAAATCTTGTTTGATTTACATGATTTCCTAATTTTTCATGCATGATTATTTACTAAAGGATGATAATGAAATTAATCTTAACAGGTTTTAGGGGTTAAGTTTCTAAAAGTCTTGAAACTCATAAAAATTGAACAACTGATTCAACCCCCCACCCCACCCCACCCCCTTCTCATTTGTTTTTCAGTCCTTTGAAAATTCAATTGATATCAGAGTGAAGGTACCCTTATTGAATATTTATCATGAATAATATCAATTATGAAAACAATAGAGGAATTCCTATATTTGATGAAAAAAATTATTATAGACGAAAAAATAGGATGACTCTTTATCTCTCATCTCTTGGTTTGGAGGTTATTGATGCTGCTACAATAGGTTTTCCACCTATTGAGAAGGATTCCCCAATGACTTCTACTGATAATATAAATATCAAAGTTGATGGAAAATCTAGAAATTATATCCTTATGTTTTTATCAGAAAATGTTTATATGAAGGTGATGGGTTTCAAAACTTCAAATAGTGTGTAGGACAAGCTGGAAAGTATTTTTAAAGGGGATGCTAAAATGAAGGAAGCAAAGCTACAAATCTGGAATATTAAATGTGAAGACATTGAAATGAGATATGAAGAAACTATTGATGAATAATTCATCAGAGTAAATGAAATTGTTTACAACATCATAAGATTCGGAGATTTCCTGTAAGATTCTACAATTGTGAAGAAATGTATGAGAAACTTTCCATACTAGTTTGATTCCAAAATTTCCTCTTTAGAAGATAAGGATGATTTATCTCTTGATAAATTGCATAACATTCTTGTTGATTATGAAATGAGGAAATCTCTAATGTTTAAAAAGAATATGAAATATGAAATGGTTTTTGAAACCATGAGAAAAATGAAAATACAAGGTGTTGAAGATATTGATCCTTTTGACTCTGATGATAAAGAGGATGATGAGTAACATGAAAAAATCATGTCTCTTATATCTAAGAACAATTAAGGAGGAAGAGTAAAGTATATAGGTAAACTTCATCTCAAATTTTTTGAGTGTGTTGGAATTGGACACTTTTCTATGAACTATTCCAAGAACAAAGTTGGAGATTATCCAGATGATTTTGATGAAAAAGCTTGATGGAAGGAATGGAAAAAAAGTTCTAAAGAAGAAAATTCATCCAACAAATCTAAAAAAGAAGTTTACAAAGAACAAGAGAAGTATGTTGAGTAAGAAAGATGAATTAGACTCAATTGAAAACAATTCTTTGGAAGATGAAAGTTCAGAAAATTTCATAACCTTCATTACAAAAGTTGAGAAAAAAATATTCCTCAGATAGTGAAGAATGTGGTGAGGAATCATATAGAGTATAAACTCAGAACAAAACTTGTTGCGTTTCTTGAGAAAAATAAGACTCTAAAAAAAGAAATCAGAGTAATGAAGAAATATGGTGAATAATTTGTTGAAGGAAGAAAATATGTCATCAAGCAGGAGAAAGAATACATTTTGAAGATATTAAGTTACAAACTTAGAATTTTTGAACATGGAATGATGGTTGAAGATCTGAGTAAGAAGCTGGCGGCTAAGGAAGAAGAAGTTAACAAGTTTCAATCAAAATTTCTTGAGTCTGAAATTTTGTTGAGGAAGATGAATGAAAACATCAACAATTCTTCGGAAGTAAAAGATGAGAATTCTAAAGTTGATGAGAAGGCTCAAAACAAGAATCAAGTGAAATTTTCTCTCACCAAAAAGAAAGTCTCATCTGATTCTTCTAACATTTTAGGTTCCGAAAAAGGTTTTGGGAAATCTTGGATGGAGAAAGGATGTTAGAAACCTATCACATATACAAAAGTTGAAAGCTCACATAGAAGGAAATATGGTCCACGTCCTAAGTATGATAGAGAAAAAAAGAAGATATCAACCTCAAAAAAGTTTCTATAGAGAAATATCTTTCTTCGGTAAAAAATAAAGATTTTATGGTTACTATTGGTGTTGTGGAATCTATGGTCACAGAGCTTATAATTGTTGTCATAACTTGTCACTTCCTGGAAGAATATTTGAACAAAGAGAAAGAAATGGTGGAAGAAGGGTGAGTAACTTTCCTAACCCATGGGAAGTTAGAAAAGGAAAAACTCAATATGTTGGAAAATTTCTAACAAAAAATCAATTTGAATGTATGGAAAAAGTTTGTGGAAGATGTGATCAGGCTGGTCATCATGCAGAAATATGTAGGACACTCCTTCCAGAACAATTTTTTATGGTAGAAAATAAAAGGAAGCTGGAAAGAAGAAAGTTGAGGAAAAATATTTTGTTGTCGAGACAACTTTAAAAGCAAGTAAAAGGAACAAACCATAGATTCTTGATAGTGGTTTTTCTTTGCATATGAAGAGTGATAAAAATCTTGAAACATATTGAAATTCATAATGCAAGAACAGTTATATTTGGTAATGATAGTTCCTTAAAAATCAGAGGAATCGGAATGGCTAAGATTAAAGAAAAAAAGTTGAAATCTAATGGAAGTTTTATTTATTGATGGTCTAAAATGTAACTTACTTAGTGTGATTCAACTTTGGGATGATGGAAAATAAGTGATCTTCAGAAAAGATTCTTGTGTTATAAAATGTGTGAAAGATAGAAAAGTTATTATAAAAGGAGAAAGAACCAGTGGGAATCTATTTCAGATTAGAGAACTTAACAACTAATGTTATCTAAGTGCTGAATATGAGAATAAGTTGTGGAACAGAAGACTTGGCCACATTGGGCAGAAAAACATGAACAGACATTTTTTAAAGTTTATTTTACTCGTTATTTTCCAAAATTGAAAAGAAGATATGAAGATGTTTGTATTACTTTTCAGAAAGGGAATATGACTAACGAAAGTCATAAGAGAGTTGAGATTCAGTCTATTATACCTATTAAACTTATTCATTCTAATTTATGTGGGTCGATGAGACATCAATCAACAAAAATAGATTTATACTTTATCACTTTTATTGATTATTTCACTCAGATGACAAACATCATATTTATGAAACATAAGTCGAAGGATATGGAAATGTTCAGGTTTTTTCAAAAAAGAAGTTGATAAAGAAATGGGAGCTTATATAAAGAAGTTGAGAATAGATAATGTTGTTGAATTCACAAGAAATACTTTTGAAACTTATCTAAGAATGCATGATATAAAACATTAGTATAGTGCTCCCTACACCACAACAAAATGGATTAGCAGAAAAAAAAGAATATAATCTTGGTGGAAATGGAAAGAAGTATGTTATCAGAATACAAGCTTTCAAAGTTCTATTGGAGAGAAACTATTAGTATTTTTGTACATGTTCAAAATAGATGCTTGTTGAGATAAAAAAACGAACATGAATTCTTATGAAATGCGGTATAACAAAAAACCTTCAATGAGATACTTCAAAAAATTCGGAATTCCATGTTTACTTTAAAAAAAATCTAGATTTGAGAAAGTTTGATGAGAAAGCTGAAGAATGGATTTTTATTGGTTATTCACCCAATGGAAGAAGTTATAAATGTTGGAACAAACATTTACAAAAGTTGGTTGACTCGTATTATGTGAAAGTTATTGAAATTTAAAATTCCTTAACAAAAGTTGTTGATAATGCTGAGGAGGATAAACTGAAGGTTTCCAATAAAAGTGAGAATGATACAAAACAAAATTATCAAGATTCAGAAAAATTATGTGATGAGGAAAGTTTAGTTGGGAAAGAAACTTTAAAATTTACTACCTTACAAAAACATGTTGAGTCCTAAAATTTTCTTAGGAATCAGAATGCTCTAGTTCAGACTAGAAGGAAGATGAGATTAGAAAATCAAACTTTACTCATTTAAAAAGTTGAACCAAAATTAGTTTTAGGAGTTATTCAATACAAAGAATGGGTGGATATTATGAATGAATAGTTAGATCAGATTGAGGAAAATGAAACATGGGAATTTTTTCCATGTCCAAAAGGTAAAAATATTATCAGAATGAAGCAGGTTTACAGAAACAAGTTGAATGAACATGGAGAAGTTTCAAGAAATAAAGTCGGACTTGTTTGTGAGGGCTATTCAAAGGTGGAAGGTGTGGATTTTGATGAAACCTTTGTCCCTGTCACAAGGTTAGAAACTATTCAAATGTTTCTAGTAGTGGTTGCTCACTAGAATTAAAAAGTATATCAGATGGATGTAAATTAAACATTTTTCAAGGGAGAAATTGAAAATGAAGTTTTTATTGAACAACCTTCTTGGTTTCTACTTGATGAGGATTAAAAAAAAGTTTATAAACCGAAGAAAGTTTTGTATGGGCTGAAACAAGCTCTACGTGCTTGGTATTCAAAACTTGACAATTGTTTGAGAATATTGAATTTTTTTAAAGGAAAAGTTGATACTAACTTATATGTGAAATATGTTGACTTCAGAACTCCAATTGTAATTGTTTATGTGGATGATATAATTTTTAATTGGGATAGAGAAGATATCTATGAAACATTTTCTGAAGAAATAGAAATGAACTTTGAGATGGCAATGTTGGGAGAAATAACTTTCTTTATTGGATTACAAGTTCAACAAAAAGTGTTGAGTCAATAAGGTTTCCTTATGACTTTTCTATTCCTTCATGTTTTTAAAATCACAAACACTCTATCTTAAAGAAAATTTTCATTTTCTATAAGATTTTAGTTAATAAAGAAAATTTTCCTTCCCCAAGGATCCTTACCTGTTTTTCATTGTTCACATTTTAGTCTAACTCTTTTTATTCCTAAGTAAAAAAATTCGGATTCACATATAAAACCTCATAATTCTATAAATACTTAGATATGGTGTATTATGTTTTCAGGATCTGAATTCAGGTTCCGAATTCCTCATAATTCAGACTCCGAATTCCTCTGAATTCAGACTCTGAATTCCTCAAAATTCAGGTTCCAAATTCCTCAGAATTCAGACTCTAGATTCCTTAGAATTCAGGTTCCGAATTCCTCAGAATTCAGACTCCAAATTCCTCATAATTCAGGTTCTAAATTCCTCAAAATTCAGACTCCGAATTCTTCAGAATTCAGACTCTGAATTCCTTAGAATTCAAACTCTTAAGTCTATATAATTCTGATTCTGAATTCCTTGAAAACAGAATCCGAATATCCTTGTAATGTAGACTCTAAATATTTTTCCTTGGACTCCAAATAATATTTTTCCTTATACTCTGAAAATTTTAATTTGGTTGAGAAACCATATTTTACTTACTCTTTTTTGAGTTATAAAATGATGTTGTGCATTCTATTACTAACTAACCGTTGTTTGAGTGACACGTGTACAAGTCCCTCTAAAATTTAAGGAAAAATATGACCGTTGGAGGAGGGAGCTGACTGTTGAAGATGTGCCTATAAATAGGATCTCATTTGAACGAGCTCATGACTGTTCTACAACTATATAAATTACATGTTGTTGAAGTTATTTCTAGAGAGAGAGACTTTAATGCTTTTTCAGTACTGAACATATTGTTCAGAATTTCTTCGTGTGACTCTGAATGTTGATGAGTACATTCAAGGGCTTCAAGGGATAGAAAGACAGAGGTGCTGACTACCTTGAAGTCTGAGGGCTTGCGGGGATAGCAAGACAAACTCCAATATTCATATCGAGGGCTTACCCTCGTGTGGGTAAGATATACTTTCTTGAAAGTATAAATCAAAGGACCTTTATCCAAGGTTGTTGGATACCCTACTCTTTCGGTTAAAATATTTCTTACTTGTTACTTGTATTGTTTCAAGTTTGTTTTCCACTGTATTTTGATCATAAAGGAAAGTATAACTATCTTCTACTTTATTATACTTGTATACTCTGATTTGTAAGATTCTATACGCTTTAAGGTAGAATATTTGTCCTTGTTAACTTTTCTTAAGTTTCATTTCTGAAACCATATTTCCGAAATCAAGAAAGTTTGTAGAACTAAGATGTCTTGTGAATTTGCCTTATTTAACTTTGTTAAACATTACCATCTTTAAAAGTTCCAAAGGAATTTTTTAAAGTATACAATTCACCCCCCCCCCCCCCTCTTGTATATTGAGCATCTAAATCATATTTTTATCCTACAATTGGTATTAGAGGAGGTCTATGAAATACTTATATTCACATATAAGTTTTCTTGCTCAAGTTTTTCCTTGTTCTATATTTTCCTTGCTTAGGATATTTTTATCCTTATTTACAAAATTTTATTACTAACAAGTTTGTATAGAAATATTTTTTCTTTGCGATGGAAGGAATGAATGTTGGTTCAATTGAAAATCTTAATCCTACTAGACCACCTATATTTTATGGGAATGATTATGAATATTAGAGAGATCATATGAGGACTTTTTTATTAACACTAGAGTGGACAACTTTGTAATGCTTACTGGAGATTTCAAGATTCCTGATAAGGAAGTCAGAACTTTTAATAATCAAGAAAAGTCAGAATATCAACTTATCTATAAGGTACGCAATACTTTGTTGTGTTCCATGACCAGGAATATATATAGCCAGATTTCTTCTTGTGAATCTACAAATTGTATTTGGAATAATCTTGAAGTCACTCATTTTGGTACATCCAAAGTTATTTAAATTAGAAGAGTTATTCTTAGAGTTGAGTATCATGGTTTTTTCTTTTCTTAGGGAGAACCTATATGTAAGGTAAAACAGAGATTCATGACTATTGTCAATAACTTACAATCCATGTGTGAAAAAGGTTTAGATGATGAGGAACTAGTGGAAAAGATTATAAACATCATGCCTAATGAGTGGGAATCAAAGAGAACAGTTATTGATGAGAATAGAAAAGTCTCACAGATTACTCTTGATGAGATTTTTGGAACTCTTCTTCAACATGAGACTAGAATGAAAAGAGACTCTAACAATGTTAAGAAGAAGAATGGGAATATAAGTGTTTATTTTACAACTACCTCTAATCATATGAAATCCAAGACTTCTGAAAGAGTTACAAGATCTAAATCGAAGAAGGTCACTGTTTTATCTGAATCAAGTGAAAGTGAACATTCTGATAATGAACAAGTTAATCTTGCTCGAAGGATGAACAAGATAGTTGGGAAGAAAGACTTTCATTATAGATATAAGAAGAAATAAAGAAAGGAAAATAAAGACTCAGAAGTCACTTGTTATGAATGAAAAATAGCAGGGCATATAAGACCAGATTTTCCTATGCTTAAGAGAAAAGATAGAAAGGAAAGGCATTCTGAGAGGAATAGAAATAAATAATACAAGGCTAAGTCTAAGAAAGTTTTGAAATCCAATGACACCGGGAGTTCTAGTGGTGGTGAATCTTCTAATGAATCCTCAGAGTATGAATCTTTTGGTTAGAAGAATCTTGGTTTACTTGCCAAGTTACCTATTGAAAATCATTGTTTAATGGACAAGGTACAAAATGCTGAATCCATCACTAATGTATCCTTGAATGCTAATTATAGTGATAGTAAATATTATGAATCTTCAGATGAAGAATCTTCTTCTAATGAAGATAATACTTTACCTACTTATGAAGAAGTCTCTAGGTTTGTTAAGATCCTTGAGAATGAAAATTCTAAAGTCAAGAAAAATATTGATAAGGAAAATTATAGGATTTCTATTCTTACTAAAGAAGTATCAGATCTTTCTAAAGTTCTTGATAAGAAAATTTATTATTTTAAAATTATTTCAAAAAACCTTGAGGAAGTTAATTCTGAAAAGGATAAACTTTATAAGGATCTATAAAAAATAATTTCTATGAAAAATGTTTTCGAGCCCAACTCTAGTGTAAAAAATAATGTTTTTGAGGATAAGAACTTAGTTATTAAGCTAAAGTCGGAAATATTTTCCCTGAGGAATTGTTTTTCAAACGTTACCTTAGCTAAGTAAAACTTTGATAAGATGTATTCCCAAATTTGACCTCTAAGGAATAATTCTGGTTTTGGTTATACTAGTTCAAAACCTATTTTTAGTAACAATTATTTTGTTCCTCAAAGTGCTTCATTATGCACTAAGTGTCAATGTGGTGGGAATTGGGTAAAAAAATGTTCCTTAAAAAAACTCAGCCTTTAGGTTTTCATAAAGATTATTTTTCTAAGAAAATGTGGATTCCTAAAAATTTTCTTTCTGAAGTTTCTGGATCCAAGAAAGTTTGGGTTTCAAAAGTCTAACACTCTTGTTTTCAGGAAAGTAAAGATAGTACCAATAGAAATACATAGTACATGGATAGTGGATGTTCCCGGCACATGACTGGTAACAAAAACTTCTTTGAAAAGATTATCAAGATGAAAGGAGGAAAAGTAAATTTCAGTGATAATGCTTAGGGTGAAATTATTTGTATAGGTAATATTTTATTTCTTGGAAAAACTTTGATTTTGAATGTTTTATTTGTTAAGGGTCTTAAGCACAACCTTATTAGCATAAGTCAATTATGTGATGAAGGTTTCCTTGTGAATTGTAGGAATGACAGATGTTTAGTACACAATTCCAAGGAATATTTTATTCTTTCTGCCCATAGGCAAGAGAATGTTTACAAATAAAACTTAAAAGACCTTAGGAGACAAGACCTACCTTTCCTTAGTGCAATGGAAAATCATTCGTGGTTTTGGCATAGAAGGTTAGGACACTGTAACCTTAAGAACTTATGCAAAATCTCTAAGAAAAGACTAGTTAAGGATCTAACAAAGCTTAGATTTGTTTCTTCAAAAGTTTTTTATTTTTGTCAATATGGAAAGAAACATAAATCAAGTTTTAAAATAGTTGGTGAAGTCTCAACCACTGATGCATTATAGTTGGTGCATATGGATCATTTTTCCCCAACACAAACTGAAAGTATTGGAGGCAAATATTATGTATTTGTCTTAGTTTATGATTACACTATATTTACATTAGTCTATTTTCTAGTAAAGAAATCTGAAGATTTTTCTTATTTCAAAAGTTTTAGAGTCCAAGTTAAAAATGAGAAAAACCTTCCTTTGATAACTATCCATAGTGATCATGGAGGAGAATTTCAAAATTCTGATTTTGAATCCTTTTATAGTAGAAAAGGCATTACTCCTAACTTCTCAGCACCAAGAACGCCTCAACAAAATGGTGTTGTTGAAAGAAGAAATAAAATTATTTAATAGATAACAAGAACTATGATGAGTGAATATTCGAAAGCCAAACATTTTTAGACTGAAGCTATAAGTACTGCTTGCTGTATTATAAATCTTGTTTTGATTAGACCTTTTCTTAATAAAACTCCTTATGAGTTATGGAATGGTAGAAAACCTAGAATTTATTACTTCAAGGTTTTTGGTTGTAAGGTATTCATTCTGAATACTAAAGATAATCTACACAAATTCTCACCAAAATCTGATGAAGGAATTTTCTTAGGCTACTCCACAACTTCTAAGGCTTATAGAGTTTTCAATAAAAATACTTGTACTGTTGAAGAAACAGTACATGTGAAATTTTATTAAACCAATCATTTTGTTTTTAAACAACCTCAACCTACATTATCATATGTGTTTTCAAAAACTGATTATCAACCCTTGATAGAAGATCCTTCTTATAAGGAAAATGTCCAAGAAAATGTTTCTGAAGCATTTACCCCAGAAGAATTCCTACCCTATGTTGATGAATAGGTTTTAAAAAACCCAAATCAGTTGTTTCTAAAGAATCATCCCAGTGATAGTATCATTGGTGATGTAAATCAACCTGTAAGGACTAGAAGTTCCTTAAGAAATGAAGTAGAACATCTAGCATTCCTTTCCCAATTAGAACCAAAAATCACTGATGAAGCTTTAGGTGATGATGATTGGATAAAATCTATGCAAGATGAGCTGAATGAATTCGAAAGGAATAAAGTTTGGACCTTGGTTGAAAGACCTAAGGAAACATCTGTTATTGGAGTAAAATGGGTCTTCGGAAATAAATGTGATGAAAATGAAATCATTGTAAGAAATAAATATAGATTGGTTGTTAAAGGCTATAATCAACAAGAAGGAATAGACTATGAAGAAACCTATGCTCCAGTATCTAGACTTGAATCTATTTGTATTCTACTTGCCTTTGCAGCATTCTTCAATTTCAAACTTTTTAAAATGGATGTTAAATGTGGTTTCCTTAATGGTTATGTTCAAGAGGAAGTTTTTGTTGAACAACCTCCTGGTTTTGAAGATACAAAACATCCTGAACATGTTTTTAAACTTATCAAAGCTTTATATGGACTCAAGCAATCCCCTAGAGCCTGGTATGATATACTTACAAAGTTTTTTCTTCAAAACAATTATGTTAAGGGAAATGATGATCCAACCCTTTTTATAAAGAAAGATAAGAAAAATGTTTTTACTGTTCAAATTTATGTTGATGACATTATATTTGGTTCAACTCAGCAATATTTAACTGATTACTTTGTGAATCTAATGAAATTTTAGTTTGAAATGAGTATGATGGGTGAGTTAACATTTTTCTTTGGTTTTCAGATTTCTCAAAAACCATAAGGAATCTATATATCCCAACATAAGTATATTAAATATCTTCTCAAAAAGTATGGATATGACAACACTAAGAGTATAAGTACTCCCATTAGTACCTCAAATTCACTTGATCTTGATAAAGTTGGGAAACCAGTAGATCAAACATCTTTTAGAGATATGATAGGAAGTCTAGTTTAATTGATAGCTAGTCATCCAAACTTAATGTTTTCAGTATGATTATGTGAAAGATATCAATCAAATCCTAAGGAATCTCATTTAAAGGCAGTGAAAAGAATTTTTTGCTACTTAAAGGGAATAATGGATCTAGGACTCTTTTATACCTATGGAAATGCTTTTATTTTAAAAAGTTTTTCAGATGCTGACTTCGGTAGATGTAGAATGGATAGGAAAAGTACATCCAGAACTTGTCATTTATTAGGATATTCATTAGTTTCTTGGTCATGAAAAAAGAAACACTCAGTAGCACTTTCAACTACTGAAGTTGACTATGTAGCAGCTGGAAGTTGTTGTGGTCAAGTGTTGTCGATGCAACACACACCCACAGACTATGGTATGAGTTTTACCAAAACACAAATTTTGTGTGATAATACTAGTTTCATTGCCTTAAGTAAAAACTATGCACATCACTCTCGTTAAAAACACATAGATATTAGGCATCACTTTCTTAGGGATCACACACAAAAAAGAGATATCATTCTTCAATTTATCGGAATTCAAGATCAACTTGCTGATAATTTCATAAAATCTTTACCCTCTAATAGATTTGAATACATTAAACAGAAGCCAGAAATGATAATCGTAAGGTAATCCTCCTTATTAAATTCTTGTTGAAACCTATATCCTTACATTAATAAAATCATTTTCATAGAGGGATTACATCTGCTTGTTAGTTAGAATGAAAGTTTTTCATAAAGAAAATTTTTCGTAATGAAAATTTTTCGTAATGAAAATTTTTTGTAATGAAATTTTTTGTTACAGAAATCTTTCATAGTAGTAAATTTTTGTAGTTTAAATTTTTTGTAGTTAAAGTTTTTCATAGTCAAAATTTTTCATAGTTAAAATTTTTTGTATTCAGAATTTTTGTTGATTAAAATTTTCATATCTAAATATTCTTCAAGAAGAATTTTCCTCATTACGAGTAATTTCACTAAGCAATCTGAAAGGTATGATTTCTTTTCCTAAGTTTTTGTAATCAACCTTTTTACTTGTTGGTATTTTATTCTATTTTAAGCAAAAAAATTCGTATTCATTTTAATTTTTCTTAAATCTGATTGTTTTTTATAAAGAAACCCTCAAAAGATCAGATTGGGCCAAATTTTCGTTTGCGGCTATCTTTTCAACCGTCAGATCTGATCAGAAAGTGTTCAACTGTTGGATCAATCAGGGAAGCTAAACTGTTGTCTCAAAGCCCATATAAAGGATCCCAGATATCTTGTCCCACATCTAACTCCAAGCTCTTGTGTGTTGAAGCTCTACCCTTCCTACTTAAGGTCGTTCTAGATCTTCAAGGTTTCCTCAGTTCTGAATGTCTGCTGAAGCTTCGTCTCAGAAAGAAATTTCATCTGTAAAGGAAATCTCTGAATGGAATATTTATAGAGAAATGTTGGTTCATCTGAATTTCTTTTCTAAGTATGATTCCATTATCTCTAAGAATGTTAAGCTGAATTGGTGGGAGAGTGTTTGCATATCGAAACTGAAAGCATGGGATTCGGTGTATCTGGAGTTGCTGGTTGAATTCTACGAGATAGTAAGTTTTTTCAATAAAGGAGGAAGAGATAAATTTTCATTCAAGAGTTACGGGAAGACATATTCCCTTTATTATAGCAAGGTAGTTAGTCTAATTGGTATTCCTTGTGAATGGGAAGCTGAGTTCTGTACTCACAAACTACCTGATGTATCAGGTTCCTTTGATAAGGAAAAAGCTCTATCTTGCCTTGGTCTTTCAGAGTTGAAGACTCCTAAGATAGTAAATCTATTTACAAACCTTCATATACTTGAATTGTGGGTTAAAGGGTTTTTCATACTGAGAAAAGAAGATAAGAATACTCTAAAGAAGAGTAATATGTATATATTATATTTTTTGGTGAACCTCATAAAGATTAACCTGGTCAAGTATATCTTGGTTACGATTGAAAATATCAAGAATGGGAATTTAAAGTCTCAAATTATCATGTATCCAGACATTCTTTCAAAGATCATTGTTCTTTGTCTTCAGTATTTCAAGATTCCTTGCAGTTCTATGCCAAGAAATTGTAAGGTGATGCTTTTGAGTGATGATACTTTAATAAGGATGAAGATTGGATTTAATAGTCTATCTGGAAAATTTCATGATTTGTCAGAAGCAGAAGTAGAAGCTCTATCAAAAAAGCTGGAGGTGGATGAAACCTTTAAGAAGGGTGGAAGGAAGAGGAAAGCCAATGAGCCAGAAGAGAAAGAAAAAACCCTGGTGGCTAAGGAAAGTCAGTCAGCACCACCGAAGACTAAGAAGAAAAAATCATATCCTGATAAAGTAGTGGCTAAGTGAAGAGAAGATAAGAAGAACAAGAAATAAGGGGAGCCTAGTTTTGTCTTGGATCCTACTGAGGCAAAGGCTTTGAAAGAAAAGGTTGTTGAAGATCTTGAGAAGCAACAGAAAGAAAAGAAGCAGAAGAAGAAGATGTCAGAAGCTAAGCTAGTCCAATCCCTTCTCAAGAATAATTTGAAGAAGAAGAAGTTGAAGAAGAAGAAGAAGAAGGTAGTGGTGACACTGAAGATGTGTTAAAGAAGGTATAGGAATATCATGAGAAGGAAAGCCCTTCTGAGAAATTATCATTCTGAACCTCTCAAGTTGAATCATCAAAGCTTGTTACTCCTAGAAAGGATGAATATAAGGGTAAAGATGAAGTAAATAAACTATCTGGGGAAGAAATCATTAATAAAGATTTCATTCACCCAGAGTATGTTGAGGCAGGAGCCGAGAAGGAAGACTTTGATGAAGACAAAATTTTTCAGCTATCAGATAGTGAACATGAATCTCCTGATCAAGAATAAGTCATTCTGAAGGATGATAAGGGAAAATAGGTGGTTGTGGATACACCTAGAAAATCTATGGTAAAGAATAAAGAGGTTGGTGGTTAATCGAAGATGAAGGCTGTTGAAATAGAAAGAGAATCCCCACCAACCAAAGTCTCTGATTTAGAATCATCCTCACTTGGTCATGACTTTGTTGCCCAGTCTTTAAAGAAGCTTGTTGGGACTATTCCAATATTTTCTAGTATATACTCGAGATGTCAGATGCTTCAGCATTCATTAAATCAAAAATTGGATTCAGTATCCATGGTAATGTATAAGTGTATCAAACTCGAGGTAGACTTCAAGACTTTTCTCATTATCTATGAGGCTCATAAAATATCTTGCAAGAAGATAACTAGCTGGTCAAGGAAGGAAATAGAAGATATGAGAATCTTTGAATGAATTTCAAGATAGTGTCAAATATGCTTTTGACACTGAAAATGTGAAGATCAAGGATCACACTAATAGTTTTGAGGAAAAGCTAACTCTGGAACAGACTTCTCGAAAGCAAGAAATTAAGGATCTGAATGGGAAGCTAAACTCAATTGCTCAGAGTTGGAAAAGGGAAAGGGATCTCAGAATTGAGATTGAAGAGAAGCTTTCTAATAAAGAATAAGTTATGAAGGCCCAGGCAGAATCTCTTAAGGATCAGGAAGAAAAAATTAAAGCCTTAGAGAGGAAAACAGAATATCAGGATCAGTTGATCAAGTGTGAAGAAGAGGATCACAAGGAGCTCAAGAAGTTAAAAACAATAGTGAAGAAGCTGATACCGAAGGAGAAGGAAGGATAATCTTTTCCAAATCTGATATTTTGTTGTATTTCTTTCCTTGTACAAATTCTTTCAAACATAATGAATTTTTAGTTTCTCTTCATATTTTTTTGTTTGCTTAGTTCTAATATTTCAGGTACTATATTTTCTTTCCATTCCCTATATTTCTTTTTGAAAATCACAAAGGGGGAGAAAGGAATGTCAAAAAGAATACTATGTAAAGAAGAAATTTCCCTAAGGGGGAGTTCATCTAAGGGGGAGTTTTCATCATGAAGATTTTCGTATGCAAGAAAATGAAAAATCTTATTCAGGAAATTCAGAATATGATTCTTAGTGTTTCCAAAGCCTAAGGGAGAGTTAGTCATATTCACTTTGATCCATAAGTAAAGGGAGATAAGTTTTTATTTACAAGCCAATAAAATTTCTAAGTCCTTATATTCTTTTTCGTAAGGATTTTTGTGCTTTCCAAAAAGGGGGAGATTGTTGAGTCAATAAGGTTTCCTTATGACTTTTCCATTCCTTCATATTTTAAAAATCACAAACACTCTATCTTAAGGAAAATTTCATTTTCCCTAAGATTTATCTTAATAAGGAAAATTTTCCTTCCACAAGGAAAATTTATCATTACCTGTTTTTCATTGTTCACATTTTAGTCTAACTCTTTTTATTCCTAAGTAAAAATTAGGTTTCACATATAAAACCTAAAAATTCTATAAATACTTAGATATAGAGTATTCTGTTTTCAGGATCCGAATTTAGGTTCTGAATTCTCTAAAATTCAGAATCTGAATTCTCGGAAACTCAAAATCCAAATTCCTTAGAATTCGGTTCTGAATTCCTCAGAATTCAGAATCCTAATTCCTCATAATTCAGGTTCCGAATTCCTCAGAATTCAGACTCTGAATTCCTCATAATTGAGGTTTCGAATTCCTCAAAATTCAGACTCTGAATTCCTTAGAATTCAGACTCCAAAGACTATAGAATTTTGATTCTGAATTCCTTTAAAAACAGAATCTTAATATCCTTGTAATGTAGACTCAGAATATTTTTCCTTAGACTCCAAATTTTATTTTTCCCTCCGAAAAATTGAATTTCATTGAGAAATTGTATTTTACATACTCTTGTTTGAGTTATAAAATGATGCCGTGCATTCTGTTACTAACTAACCATTGTTTGAGGGACACATGTATATGTCCCTCTGAAATTCAAATAAAAATATGACCATTGGAGGAGGGAGCCGACCATTGAAGATGTACATATAAATAGGATCTCATTTAAACGAGCTCATGATTGTTCTACAACTCTAGAGATTACATGTTGTTGAAGTGATTTCTAGAGAGATAAATTTTAATGTTTTGTGCGTACTGAAAATCTTATTCAGAATTGCTTTGTGAGACTCTGAATGTTGCTGAATACATTCGAGGGATTTCGGGGATAGGAAGACAGAGGTGTCGACTACCTTGAAGTTCGAGGGCTTGCGGGGATATCAAGACAGACTCTGATATTCGTATCAAGAGCTTACCCTGGTGTGGGTAAGACATACTTTCTTGAAAATATAAATCAAGGGACCTTTATCCAAGGTTTTTGGATACCCTACTCTTTAGGTTAAAAGATTTTTTATTTGTTACTTGTATTGTTTCAAGTTTGTTTTACACTACATTTTGATCATAAAGGAAAGTATAACAATCTTATACTTTCTTATACTTGTATACTCTGATTTGTAAGATTCTATACGCTTTAATGTAGAATCTTTGTCCTTGTAAACTTTTCTTAAGTTTTATTTTCGGAACCATATTTCCATAATCAAGAAAGTTTGTAGAACTAAAAGGTCTTGTGAATTTTCCTTGTTTAACTTTGTTAAATATTACCATCTTTAAAAGTTCTAAATGGATTTTTTAAAGTATACAATTCACCCCCCGCATATTGAGCATCTACATCATATTTCGATCCTACAAAAAGGAAAATACATTTTCCTATCTCAAGAAAATTATGTTGATGAATTGTTACAAAAGTTTGGCATGGTAGAATCCAAAAACGTTTTTACTCCTATCTTAGTGGGAATAAAGCTGACTAAAGATGAGTCCAAAAAATGTGAATCATAAAGACTTTTAGAAGCTGATAAGAAGATTACTTTACCGTACAATCTCAAGGTCTGATATTGTTTATGATGTGACTTTTTGTGTCAGGTATCAAATTAATCTGAAAGTATCACATATGTTAAAAGTAAAGAGAATTATAAAATATGTAAAAGGAACAACTCCACATGGGTTTTTATACAAAATAAATTGTGAGATGAAGTTTCATGGTTATATTGATATCGATTGGGCTTGAAATTGTAATGATATAAAATCAACCTCAGGAGGAACATTCTTCTTGGGTGACTGTTATGTAAGTTGGCATAGTAAGAGACAAAGTTCAATAAATTTGAGCAAAAAGGAATCAGAATATGTTGTGGCTACTTAGGTTTTTACTTACTTAGATGTTGTGGATGAAAGTTCAGCTGGAAGATTTGAAAGTAAAAGTTTTTAAACCATTGAAGATACTTTGTGATAATCAAAGTGAAATTGATATTTCTAAAAATCATATCCAACATTCAAGATCAAAACACATTGATATAAAGTTTCACTTTATAAAATAGAAAGTTGTTGTTGGAGATATTTTCCTAGAATATATCTCAATGAAGTATCAAATTGGTGATATCTTCACAAAGTTGATGCTAAAAGAAAAGTTGGTTGAGCTGAGACTACAACTTCATGTTCATTATCCTCCAATTACTTCATAAATATCATAAGGATGTACCCCCATCGTGCTTTGGATTATATTGGCAAAGGGGAAGAGAAAGTAACAACTTTTTACTTTATAAGAAATTTTTACTTATCTTTCTTTTATGAATATAAAGTTGTGGTTAACATAAAAGTGAGAGAAAAAGAAAAGTGAGGAATTAAGGAAAGTTTATCTTAACATGACTGCAAAATTTATTTTCCACCGAGGGATGGAATTCTCTCAAAAACATTACTTTATCCAGTAGTTTGGTGTCAAGACACCCTCTTTTGAGAAATGATGTGTTTTGGTAAAAGTCAAAAAACTTGAGTTGTTTACAAAAGTTGAGTTGTGAAATTATTCTAAGTTGAAAAAGTTGTTAATGAGTGTTGTCAACAAATCCAAATGGGGATATTGAAGAACCTTTGTGATAATTTGTTTTAAAAAATTTTTGTATTTTTCGACAACTAACCTTTTTGTAAAAGAATGTTTTTGTTATTAATAATCGGACCCATCCTATCAAAATGAGTTTTCTTAAGAAAACTGAAAGTTGCAGGATCCAAACACAAAGGGAGAGAAAAGTATCATCAGAATCAGGTTTTCGGACTAAGAAGCATTGGACGCATAAGCAGTCAGAAAGATGAAGTTGTTGATCAGATGCATTATCGGTCTCAGATCCATCGGTATAGAGTTAAAGTTTCATCAGACTCGGTGTTTGTTAGAAAGTCATAAGTTCCTAAGAATGAAAGTCAGAATATTGCTGAAGATGTTGAATTAAGATAATAATGTCAGGAGTTACAAAGTTTTCATACTTTGTAACATAAATCAGATGATGTTTTGTTGGTAATGAAGTTCACACAAATCATGAAAACTATCATGATAAAAGCTTTTAAAGAAATAGATGAATTGTAAAGATTGTATCAGTTTCAGAGACTCAGACACATAAAATCAAATCCAGAAGTATTAGACACAGAAGTTTTCAGAAGTTGGAATGTGTAAATTTGGTGAATATTGAAGAATTTCAAAGTTTCTGAGTGGAGTTATCATTGTATGTGGAACATCGTAATGAGAATTCCATCGTAATGAGAATTTCATCATTATGAAGATCCCATCGTAATGATAGCAGAAAAGGCGGAGCACTAAGGAATTTAAGCAAGATTTCTTTTCGGACTATGATCTCATTAGAAGATCAGACACCTGAATGTTTTGTTTACCAGACTGAGGAAGATCGTATTGAGCATTTGAGCAGAGTTTGAGTTTTGCAGATTGAGACTGAGTTCATCACATTGAGTTGATCGGATTGAGTCAATCGGACTAGGTTCATCGAACTAAAGGTCATCAGACTCAGGGTCATCGAACCTAGGAACTTTTGTGGAGAAAATTGAACAAATTCTTTATTCTTTTTTTTTTGCTCAATTGTTTTGTAAGAAACTTTTTAAACTGATGGGAGTCAGTATAATCATTCCTCTCAAAATATAGAAGGTGACTAATGGAAGTTTTTACAAGTTGTATTCAATTATTATTAGTGAATTTCCATAGACTCATGGGAGTGGCTATGGAAAAGATGTAGGTTCTCACACTGAGGTTGAACCTTGTAAATCTTATATGTTTTACTTGCTTTCCTACTTTTGCATGCATGAGTATTTACTAAAAGATGATAAGGAAATGGATTTTAATAGGTTACAGGAGTTATGTTTCTAAAAGTCTTGAAACTCATAAAAAGTGAACTTATTCACCCCCTCTCCCTTCTCAGTTGTTTTTCGATCCTTTGGAACTTCAGTTTGAAGCAATCAAAGTTGAAGTTTAAATGTGAGTGTTTTTCAAAGATTTGAAGTTTGAGCATGCGGAAAAAGTTTTCCAGTTTCTCATCTTTGATATTCTGAGTCACTTATAAATAGAAGCACAATACATTCATACTTTGCAACTTTTTCTTGTGCGGAAAAGACGGAGCACTGTATAATTCTTGTCAAGTCTTTCTTTCCGGACTAAGATCTCAGAAGAAGGTCGGACACCTAAATGTTTTGTTTACCGGACTGAGGAATATCGTATTGAGCATTTGAGCAGAGATTGAGTTTTTGCAGATTGAGAATGGGTTCATCGTACTGAGTCCATCGGACTGAATTCATCAGACTAAGGAAGTTCAGATAGATTTTTGAGTAGTTTCTGAGAAGCGCAAGTTTTGGTATCCAAACAGAACAGAAAGTTTCTTCAAGCACAGAATGAGAAAGGAAGCATCGTATTGAGTCAATCGGACTGAGTTCATTGGACTCAAGGTCACCGAACTCAAGAACTTTTGTGGAGCAGATTGAACAAAGTCTTTATTCTTTTGTTTTGGCTCAACTGTTTGTAATCAAACTTTGTAAACTGGAAGGAGTCAGTATAATCATTCCTATCATGAGATAGAAGGTGTCTAACAGGAGTTGGCACAAATTGTATGCACTTCTTCATAATAGTGAATTTTCATAGACCCACGAGAGTGGTTGTGACAAGGATGTAGGTTCTCACACCGAGGTCGAACCTTGTAAATCTCATGTGCTTTACTTGTTTTCCTACTTTTGCATGCATGAGTATTTACTAAAAGATGATAAGAATATAAACTTTAACAAGTTCCGGGGGTTAAGTTTTAAAAGTATTGAAACTTACAAAAAGTGAACATATTCAACCTCCCCTTCTCAGTTGTTATTCAATCCTTTGGAACATCGCTTCTTGTATAAAATTATAAGGAAATAGCAACAACATAGTTACAGTGGAGGAGGAAAATACTATGGGACAAGAAGAAATGAGAAGGGAAGAAGACTACTCGAGAGCCCCCTCGCACTCTCGTCTAAGTGAGGCGGCTGAATCCCTCAACAACAATATTCATTTCTCATTTTCCTCTCCAGCTTACCCTCATTATAACAGACATGCCTCCCCTTTCCCACATGAGTCCTCTAATAACAGTTGTGGAATGCTTAACAAATCCCCCAGTTTGTTAAGTTGTACAGTGGGCCCCCCTCCCCCCTTTCCAGAATATTCTTCCCGGTTGTGTCAGTTGTGGCTCGCATGTCTCCTGTGTTTTATCCCCCTTCTAGAAAGTATTTTCAAGGTTGTGTCAGCTGTGCAGTGATGTCATGGTCCTTATCACTCATCCACCCTTGAAAATCAGTCTTATCCGTAAAACTAAGGAAATGAGATTGATGTCGGGTGGTGATAACCTCTTGTCATATATACTCAACATGATATATGAGCAAGAAAAGGGTTATTCATGGCTGAGGAATTTGTCTAATAAAATTTTGTAAAGGTAAACCCGAAAAAGTATGTGGCACCCAACCCAAATCAAGCTACCCAAACCAAGCTTAAGCATGTGATCCACCACTTTCAGGCTCCAAGCTGGATCAGTGAAGATTACTGGTTGCTTGTCTAGAGTGGTCACCATAAAAATTGTGTTGTTGCTATTTATAGAAACAAAATCATTCCCCGCGTACCATGAGCTGCAAATATTCTCATATGATATCAAGTGGTCACACCAAAAGAGTAAGCGCTAGGCAAAGCAGGGAATTAATGAACTAAGAGTTGGTAGAAAATGAAGACCATGGTTGTTTGATAATTCTCTCATTGTTGTGCAGGAAATATCAGAAGAGTTGGAACCCACCGAGATGCAATTGGAGGCATCCCCATTTTGGATCAATTCTAAAGGTGTTTTGTTATCCAAGCACCGTTTGGGTATTGCTAAAGCATCAGCAAATGGAATAGGAGATTTATGGAGTAGGATCAATCCGATCCATTATCTCTCAACACACAGATCATGAATCAAAGAGTCATCTCTGATTGTCTGAGGTGTCGCTATGGACTTGGGAGGAACCCAGAAGTGGATCAATTTTCAATACGAGCAATTGCCCATATTTGGTTTCTTTTGTGGAATTATTGGGCATGCTGAAAAGAATTGTGAGGAAAAGAATCCAGATCAAGATGGCAAGGTTTTTTTTTCTATACGGTGTTTGGTTGCAAGCTAAAGCTTAAGAACCTTTTTGACTGCAGCTGAGAAACAGGGCAGTGCTCTCAAAGATCAAAAAGCAATGGCAGGTTATTTTTGAAACTTCACTTAAAGATTTGGGATTCCATGGTAATAGTTTCACATGGTTCAGGAAGACATTCATGTGCCAGAATCAGCGAACGTCAAGATCGATTACTGGTTTCTAATTCCTGGACTGATGAATTCTCCGTATACCAGGTACAACATTTGTTTCCAACAAAATCAGATCATTCCCCAATTCGTATCACGGCTGCTTTGGATAATTTACAGAGGCAGGAAACTGTAAGATTCTGGTTTGAAACTGCTTGACTTAAGGAGGATGGATGTGGAGGCGAATCAGAACTGCTCTTTTGGGGACTAACTCCATAGGATTACTTCAAGTTTTATGGTCTGGGGTCGTGGCTGGGTGATTTCAATGAAAATAAATTAAACAGCTTGATAAAAGGTTACAAAATCCGTACAGTTAACCTTGGGAGTACATAACCTTCATCTGAGATTCAGTGATTGGAGGCTGAGCTTGATGAAATGTTGTATAAATGGGAAACACTATGGCATATCCATTCATGAGTGAAAGAAATTCGTGAGTATTCATGAAATATTTTTTCAAAGATATTGGAATATTATTAGATCTTTGATGTTTTGAATCAATGATGGAATGGATAAACTTTTGTGGCTGATTTTAATAAACTCTTATTGTTCTCATTCCAAAGATGTCTAATCCATCTCAACTGTCCAAGTTAGGGCAAATTAGTCTTTGTAATGACATTTATAATAAATATTCGAAATCACTTGCTAACTGGCGCAAAAATATTCTTCCAACTGTTACTAGTGAAAATCAGAGTGCAACTATCCCACAACAGCTTATTGCAGATAATGTAATTATAGCTCATGAGGTGTTTTATTCCATGAAAACTCAATCATCATCTCATAAAATTGTGGTTTCAAATATGATGAAGGCTTCCAACAGGGTTGAATGGGTTTTTTTTAAAGCTGGTTATGCAACATTTAGGATTTGGAGAGAAGTGGATTTTTGTGATTATGAGATGTGTGTCCTAAATTTCTTATAGCACTATTATTAATAAGGGTCTTTCAAATGTTCTCATTCATTTTAGAGGCTTATGAACAAGTAATCTTATTTAGCTATATCTGTTCATTTTGCTTCCTAGTACTTTTTCTAAACTTATTTCAACAGTCATTTCGAAGGATCAGATTCATGGAGCTAAGGCTAAACGAAATGGTACTATGATTTATCACTTGTTTTTTACTAATGAATGCCTTATTTTTTTTTAGAGCGTTCCATGAGGAAGGTCTTGTTTTTGTCAATGTTCGGGATAAACATCGAAAGCCTCAAGCCAAAAAGTTAGTTGTAAAAAATCGGAGGCTTCTTTTAGTAAAGGGGTGGCTAGCGACACTCTATAACCTCATTGGCATGAAGCAGATAGAAAAATAAGGCAACCACCAACAAAAAACAAGTGAGGAATCATAGAATCATTCCGATGAATCTTCATGAACACACTCTGTAATATAAGCTTTTTGTCTCCCGATATCTCATAAAACAAGACGCACACTTCGTGTCATCATCCTTTTTTGCTTTATTATTTATTAACCTTGCTGGACGAACATACCTTCTTCTACCATGGTCATGGATATAGTGAAGTTACCACCATCCTGATCAACTGAGTCCGAGATATCTCTTCCTATCAGAAGCGAAAAATTCTTTCTTAATTATTCAATCAATGTCATACTACCAATGACGCACCCAACGCAAGTTGTCTCACTGCGAGTTTTTGACTTGCATCAAAGTACACGATCATGAGACCATTACACGTGTTTGTAGATAGGAACTACCAATGACACTCAAAACATATGATGTTCCTATTAGTGGGTCAGTCCTCGTGATCTATGGACATTACCATATAAATAATGAACGCATAAATATATACACTATTATGGTAAGTGTACATCATGCATAACTCATTGTATACATGATATGGTAATCGAAAAGTATTGTTCAGTTGAATCTAGGATTCCCACTATTAAAACATCGATTACCCAAATCAAGATCAAACCAAATCCACCCAGAGGTGGACAAACCTAGGAAAAGACCTAGAGAAAACTCCCAACACGAAGAGATTGAATGTTTGAAAAAATGATGAATAATTTAAATGTCTGAATTGCAAGAAAATAGATTATGACAAAAAACTTTGTTATGAATAACAAGATGAAATTTCTCAACATGTACTAAAAACAAAATAAATAATCACAATAAAAATTTAACAAAACAAGTTATTTGTGCTACAAACCATTCATCAGCATTTCAAACAAATGACCAAAAATTGATTCTGCTCCATAGAACAACTATCTGAATTAAATGAAATTTTCTTTAGACACAAAAATCAATAGTAAAATATGAAATATGATATGAATAAATTAAAAACAATAAGAATAAAATATGAACACAAAACTTCATAAAAAACTACTTAAAAAGTATTTCATCAATTATCAAAACAAGTGACAAAACATCAATTCTAAGAATGCTTGATCTAAATATTGATCCCAACACATTTTTTGTGTTATGTTTTCATTTTCACATGTCTTAACAAGAAATAAATACCGAAACTAAGGATGTTTCTTTTTTCACTAATTATATATCTAAACATAAAGTGGGGAACAACAACAAACAAGTCTAAAACTCAATTAAATGGGGTTGGCTACATGGATCAAACATCATCAATTAGCTCTTTTGAAGACCATATGATATAGAAACAGAGAACAGACACTTGTATATTGAATAAAATAGGAACCGCACTGACAGAATTACAAACAGCGAAAGAATGATAATAGAAGATGAGGAAGACTGGGAGATGAGAGAACTACTCGAGAGAGCCCCAACTCTTCCTGCCCAAGCCAGAGACCGAACAACTCAAAACAGAATAATCCTTCTTATCCCCCCTCCAACCTTTCCCTTCGTGGACCTCCTATAATATTTCCCAACATATCCTCTAGATCCCCAACATATCCCCCAACTGGCCCAACAAATTTCCCAATGGCAGTTTTACCACTCTGCCCTTGGAAGATTCCCCTACATCCCTACTCATCCATATCATTGTCATCTGCTTTAAAATAAAATTGTCCTCAAGGTGAGAAACTTGATGAATTTCTGATGCGCCCCATATGCCAGTCTCATGCCTTATATGCCTAGTTGTGCGCCGCACTGATTGTTCACCTGTATGACTCTCCTTCGCGGGTGTCCATTGAACTGGCCTTGGCTGTCATCTTGGTCATGCCCCGGGGTTATGAGTTGCTTAGGATTAAGCACTAAGAGGTCTGGGAAAATGTTTTTTTTGGGGGGGGAGGGGGTTGTTCTATGTTGCGGTCAGTTGACCAGGTGGCATACGCAAGCTGAAGATCTCCAAACAAGTTCCAAATACAGGAAAAATGTTCAGTGGGTTAGAAATGTGCCTTGTAACACCTGTTGGGTCACTACTATGTCTATTTTTGAGTTTTTATTTATCTTTTATTTCATTCTTGGGTTTCTCGGGTGTCGAGGGGTCAAAATTGTAGTTTTCGGGGGAAACAAGCTCTGGCGCACGATTTGTATAATTGTGCAGCTAACTATATGAGAGTGGATATTTGGGGGGACAATGCGCTTTTTCACGGTTTTGGCATGGTTTGACAAACCGTGCAAGGCCTAGGGGTAACCATGCAACTCGATTTTGGAGAGACAAAAATACATGCATGGTTGACGCACAGTTTGTCTAACTGTGTGAGTTGTCTAGCTCATTAAAATTTTGAGCTTTTTACTGAAATTCCCCAAGCAAATTTATAGCTTGAGAGGGCTCATTTCCTCTTCACACTCATGTGTAGTCCCACTCCTTGGCGTTGAAGCTTCTCCCCTCTCCATTTTGGTGGATTCTCCTTGGATCTAGGGTGTTTTGACTTGAGGTAAGTCTCATCCTTTAAGGTTTCTTCATCCTTTCCCCCTTCTCTCCTTAGTTCTTCCTTTTCTGAAGAAGTGTGGAACCATAGTGGGTGGGTTGGCTGAATCTAAGGGTTTTTCATAGGGGGTTTGTTTTGATTTATTGTGGTTTAGGTGTGCGAGGCCTTCTCCTTCCAAAATCAGGTGGTTGTCATCGAACGCGATGAATTTGAAACCATTTTTGATGTAGGTGTCTATTTGAGGGCGTTTTCCATGGCATACCCTTGAATTCTAAATCGCCTTCAGTTTATGTTTGTTAAATTTTCATTTAAATGATTTATGAATGATGTTTATTCCATGTTTAATGTGATCCATTTGTATCAGAAATTAAATGGATTTCTAAAGAGGTTTAGAAATGGTTTTACCTTGAGGAAAGGTTTTATTAAAATAGGCATATTTTTTTACTAAAATGGATTATGAAATAGCTTTTGATATATGTCACTTGAGATGAGGATATGTTTGGCATTGAGGTAGCACATGGGATACTTAGGGTGTTATTGCATGTTGTCCAAGGACCTGTGGGAGCTTTTGGGAGGAAGACCGAGAGAGCTCTTGGAATTGGGCCCAGGGAAGACTATGAGAGCTTCCACCTTCTGTAACTAACTAGCAAACTATATTTTAGGCGTACTCACATCAAACCCTTATGGTTAGATCCCTTTATGCAAATTACTCATGTCAGGTTGATTTATATGCTTTATGAATTATGTTAGTGCCTTGTTTGATGTGATAACGTGTGTGTAACACCCCGCCCCTACCTCATTGGCTTGAGGAGGCGATGAGGGTTACTTGGCCTTAAGCGACGTTCCCAATGCGTCAAAGGCTGGTAATAAATTCCGAGGGCTTCAAGAAAAAGTTTGGGAACGATTTTCCCTTAAGACGAAACCAACCAAACCATCCACTATCAATCACTATATGATGCATGCACTTTCAAACCCAAAAATGTATTCCCAAAAGACAACCAAGTTGTTCCACAATACAAACCAAACCCAATACAAACAACCATATCAGAGTAAAAACGGAAACTAAACAACAACCAATACGAGCCATGACACCACCACAGCTCCACACCAAGATCCAAGCTCCAAGCTCCACCGAGACATCACAATGCACCACTAAAGGAGGGAGATGTCTTACCTTTTCCCACGTCATGATACACAACATCTGCAAAGACACCAATGTTCCAAAGTAGGGGGTGAGTACTAAAACTCAGTAGGTTTTCCCCAAATGACTTCCCTAAACATTCCACTAGGATAAAACCATTAGCACATTTATATAAAACAGTTTATATAAAATAAATCACAAGTGCAACCATTTTCATAAGCCAAACATGCCCTTACCAAGCCATCACACCCAAACCAAGAAATTCATGGAAAGCCAACCAAACATGCCACAAGTCATTTCATCAATTCACATTAGCACCAAAATTTCCATCTTGCAAAACAATGCACAACAAAACAACCAAACAACCAAACGGTGGAGCTTCCATCCAACTCATTCACCCATTCACACTTTAGTGACACTTCTCGTCCACTTACCATTGATGGTGGCCCTTCCATCCACTATCCATCCCCTTTTTATAGTGGTACTTCTCGCCACTTCCACACAACATTCAAAACAAGCCAATTCCAATCATATAACCCACCAAGGTCACAACCACATGCAATCAACCAATTCCATTGCATACCAATCCGCTTCAATAAATCACCCATTTATTGAAAATCATTTCTCATGACAAACAACATTTCAATAAAACAAAACTTTTATTGAAAACCATTCCATCAATCACTTTCACAATTCAACCATAGCATCTCATTTTAAAATCTCCATTTTAAAATCCACAACAATAGCATTTCACCACAAAACCCTCTTTTTCCCAAAAATCCCCAAAACATCACCCAAGGGATTTTACACCAATTTCACACATCAAAACACAATTAATTTCAAGCACAAAAAATTAATTGTAACCAAAACCATTATCTCTAACCAAGTGGAGTCGAGAGAGAAGACACCTACATTTAGGGTTCCCAAGAAATCGACCCACGAACAACCGCACCTCCAATCCGGCGAACGCACCACCGAAACCTCTCTAGATCCCCTTCCCTAACCATCACAAGCCATAAAATTAACATTCAAGTAAACCACAACCCTAGATCTACACACAACGAGTGTAGATATAGAAGACCGAGAGAGAGAGGGAGATGTAGATCTAGAGGAAACCACAAAGAAACCAAGAGGAGAGACTTACCCAGAAGAAACCACCTTCAATCTGCCAAGAAACCTCTTCAAAACGCTTCTAAAATAAGTGGGAAAGCTCCTACACCCCCTGAGAACCGAAGAACCCGAGTGAAGATACGAGTGGGAGGAAGTTTGGAGTGAAATAGGTTAAGCCTGAGGGAGCCCGGAACTTATAACCCTATTTTTAAGTGGTCGCACGGTTAGCCCGCACGGTTTGGAAAACCATGCGCTAACTGTGCACACGCTAATGCCTCAAGAGCTAGGCTCTGCACGGTTTCCTCACATGGTTTGGCAAACCATGCGCAGGCCGTGCAAAGCCTACTGTCTCCCTTTCACAGTTTCCTGCATAATCCGTACGGTTTTCACTAACCGTGTTCAAACCGTGCACCCCTTTAAAAGTCTCCAAACTCATCCAAAACCATTCCAAACTCTACCAACCTCTTCCCAACTCATCCCATGCACTTTAAACACATAAAAATGAATAAAAAAATGCCACATACCTCAAACTGGGGGGTACTACATTCTCCCCACCATTGGACTTTCCGTCCTCAGAAAGTAGTGAACCCGCCCTTTGCCAAAAGAGCTCGGGCCACTGCTCGATCATCTCTTTCTCCCGCTCCCAAGTTTCCTCTTGAATCTGACCATGTTGCCACAAAACACAAACTAAACTGATACTTTTACCATGAAATAATTTCTCTTGCCTATCCACAACCTGCACTGGCACGTGCACCAATGAAGCAACCAGTTCTAGCTCAACATGATCCCATCGAATCACATGGTCATGATCCGGCTGATACTTTTTCAACTGCGACACATGAAACATATTGTGCACCGTACTGAACCTAGGTAGAAAAGCCAAACGATAATCCACCTCACCAACCCGCTCAAGAATCTCAAAAGGTCCAATATACCTTGGAGATAACTTTCCCTACTTTCCAAACCGATGATGTCCCAACCTAGGAGAGATCCTCAAGAAAACATGATCACTCACCTCGAACGATAACAGCCATCGACGATGATCCGCATATGATTTTCTATGACTCTAATTTGTCTTCATTCTCTTCATGATCAACTTGATCTTCTCCTTAGTCTCCTGGACAAGGCTCGGTCCAACCATCAAGGACTCGCCCATTTCCACCCAACATAGTGGAGAACGACATGGCCGCCCATACAACGCTTCAAACAGAGCCATCTGTATGGATTCCTGATAAGTTTTATTGTATGAGAACACAACCAAGGACAAGTGATCCTCCCACGAGCCACCAAAATCCATGACATAAGCCCACAACATATCTTCCAGAGTTTGTATCGTCATCTCGGATTGACCATCCATCTGAGGGTGATACGTCGTACTCATGGTTAACTTAGTTCCAAGGGATTACTGTAAGGATTTCCAGAAACGAGATATAAACCTCAGATCTCTATCTGATACAATCAAAACTGGAACACCATGCCTCTTTACCACCTCCCGGATATAGATGTTGGAAAGATCCTCCACCATATGAGATTCACAAATCGGGATGAAATGGGCCGACTTCGTTAGCCAATCCACTATCACCCAAATGACATTGTGAATTTTGACCGTTCTTGGGAGAACTATGACAAAATCCATAACTATCTGATCCCACTTCCAAACATGGATTGGTAAAGACTGCAAAATTCATGTTGGCCTTTGATGTTCTGCCTTGACCTGCTGACAAGTCAAGCATCTCGAAACAAACTCAGCCACACTTCTTTTCATACCAGCCCACCATAACTGCGCCTTCAGCGCTTTATACATTTTCTGAATTCCAAGATGAACAACCCACCTGGAATGATGATACACCCTGAGAAGATCCTTCTGACAAGAAACTGGTACAACCATCCAATTCTGAAAACACAAAACTGAATCTCCATTCATTTTCCAACCCTCAATGGTCTCCCCACCATTGAGTCTCGACACCATGGTCACACACTCAGAATTAGATATATGTGCCTTTCTAACTAGGCCAACCAAGTCAGGAATCAAAAAAAACTGGAAATAAGACCACTCTATCACCCTAGTCCTCACATTCCAACTGCATATCAGCTATAACCGACATCAACTGCCACTGGTCTGATGCCTGTTTCACCATCTGACCATATTATTTTATACTTAATGCATCTGCCACCAAATTTCCCTTACCTGGTGTGTACATTAAGTCAAAATCAAACATCTGGAGATATTCCATCCATCTCCTTTTCCTCAAGTTCAAATCCCTTTATGAGAAGATGTGCTTAAAGCTCTTATGATCTATATATACTGTGAATTTCTCACCAAAGAGATAATGACGTAATACTTTCAAAGCATGGACCACTACTGACAACTCCAAATAATGAGTTGGGTAGTTCTTCTCATGCACCCTCAACTGCCGTGAGCCATATGCAACCATATGATTCCCTTGCATGAGAATGCATCCCAACCCTGATCCTAATGCATCACAATACACCACGTACCCTTTTCCTGGTTCTGGAGAAACCAAGATTGGTGCTGATGTAAGGCGACCCTTTAGCTCTTTGAAACACTGCTGACACTGTTCATTCCACTGGAATGGAACATTATTTCTTGTCAAAGTTGTCATTGGTGAAGCCAAACGTGAAAAATCATGAACAAAACTCCGATAATACCCAGCTAGACCAAGAAAACTCCATATCTCAAACACATTCTTTGGTGGTTGCCATGACATAACAACCTCTATCTTTTCCAGATCCACTGAAACACCTCTTTTAGAAATCACATAGTCAAGAAAATGAACTTCCTATATCCAAAAGTCAAACTTTGAAAATTTGGCATACAACCGATGATCCCTCAAGATCCCCAGCACTATCGCCAAGTGCTGCTCATGCTCCACCCTTGTCTTTGAATACACCAGAATATCATCTAAAAACACCACCACAAATGAATCTCGATATATCTGAAATATCTGATTCATCAATTCCATAAACACCGATGGCACATTCGTTAGACCAAATAGCATAACCACATATTCATAATGGCCATATCTACTTATGAAAGCTGTTTTAGGAATATCGTCCTTCCTCACCCGTAATTGATGATATCCTGACCTCAGGTCGATCTTGGAGAACCACTAGGCTCCCCTAAATTGGTCGAACAAATCATCAATTCGTGGAAGTAGATATCTATTCTTTATCGTAACTTGGTTAAGTCTATGATAATCAACACAGAGTCTCAAAGTTCCATCCGCTTTTTTCACAAATAACATCGGCGCTTCCTACGGAGACGTGCTAGGCCGGATAAACCCTTTGCTTTATAACTCTTCCAACTAGACTTTCAATTCCCACAATTCAAATGGTGCCATCTGATAAGATGGAAGTGAGATAGGACGGGTCCCCAAAAGGAGATCAATCGTAAACTCCACTTCTCTTACAGGAGGTAACCCGGAGAATTCTTCCGGAAATACATCCATGAACTGATCTACCACTACCGGAAGAACACTTTTCTCAACACCCATTACTGATTCTAACGACAACACCGCCAACTGATATGATAACGTGCCACTGTTGGTGCCAACAAACCTGTTGCACCCTACCTTTCATACCTCTCTCCTCTAAAGATATGTCTAACACCATCGTGTGTCGTAAAAGCCATTGTTCGTGCATCATAATCAATTTGGGCCTTAAACACCACCAGCCAATCCATTCCCAGGATTACATCATAACCATCCATCTCAAGCATTGAGAAATTCCACACTATCTCCACCTCGACCACAACAATACCACATGATCTACACAGGAAGGCTCGACACTCTCTTCTACCCAGAGGATTTTGATGTTTTAAAACCGAGGGCATCATTTCTACCCTTAAACCCAGCAAATCAACCACACATGCAGCAATAAAAGAGTTTGAATCACCTCTATCAAATAGAAATTGTATCAAGGTAGAATTTAAAATAATAGTACCTCGCACCGTGGATAGTCCCAACTGATCATCCAGCACCACCTTCTCATCTCCAAACACATGTTCGCTTGCCACACTATGCTCTTTATTTCCCTGTTGAGGCGTCTTGGTATTCCGAGAATCACCATGACCCACTTTACCCTACTAACGAGGGGTGTGTTTTTGTACCTGTCCCGTCGAAGCAAACAACGTCTACGATCCCTGATAAGTATCACGCACACCTGACCTCAGAGCATTTTGACAATAATGTTGCAGATGCCCCATCTGCTTACAATTATGACATGCTCGAGGTTGTGCCATACAATATTTCTTGATGTGGCTCGTCGAACCACACTGAAAACATCTTGGCTTGCTCTGGGGCTTCGGAGGAAGATTCACCAATCCTGTCGTCGAATTATATGTCATACTCCCACCCTAGGAATAAGTGTCTCTCCTCTGCTTGAACCCAGCGTTAGAGTTCCCACTATTCCCTATGGGTACCACCATGCTTCCTCCGCTCGGAGCGCCCAACAGATCCCGCTCAGCCACAGATGTAGAGACCCGAAGCTTGACGTACATGGACATTACATTACTTTTGCGGAATACTTATTACATAACAAAAACACACACACAAGGACCGTAATAGTTTAGTGTCTTTGGAAACTCGGAACGTAATCTTCTAATCATGGTGAAAGATCTTCAACATCTCCCATAAAGATCTTCCCCTTTTTTTCTTACCTAAAACCTTTCTTTATATCCTAGGGAAAATAAAACATACAAAAGGGTGAGCTCAAATGCTCATTAAGGGTAAACAAAAGAAATATCAATCACATAATATACATAAGAACATAACTTTTGGAAATCTTAACCTGCAAAAGAGATCATAATATCATAACATGGGATAAATTATAGAAGTGAAATGTAATCCCAATAATCATAACTTAAAACATGAAACTTTGTGGAATACACGCCTAATCATAGAGAATCATTTCTTATTAGTCAAGACTCATTTCCAAGACTATCTTAGTGGACAAAGTCCCTTTCTGAGCCGAGTTCACTCCTCGTTTCAGTCCTGTTTCACTGAACCGGTATAACCTACCGTTCCAGCCATGTCTATCTCATGAGATATAAAATCTTTACCCAATGCATTGGAGGGAGATATAGGTCCCACCCATCTCATAATGATACCATTCTTATGTGTTCCACAAAATCATAAATCATACATCATTGCATAACCCATGTAATAAAAATGGGAATCTTAAACATCATGACATCATAAAACAATTCATATAAGATAAAGGAATTCATAAAAATATTTCCATCACAACATAATCAAGTAAATGTAATAATAGGGATAGAAACATAACCTTATATTATCTTAGATGGAAAATAATTTTGATAAAACACTTGAACTCCATTCTTGAGGAAAATATCCTTTCTACTTCAAAAACATTTTCCTTTCTTAACATGTCATACAATTTTAAACTAAAAGAAGTTGATTAAAAATAGACATGAAAACTTGTAAAGGAAGCTTCTTGGAAATAATTTTTTAAAAATCTATTCATTCTTTATAAGTTAAAAAAACATTCTTCTCATACTGTTGTCGGAAAAGTCAAAAAGTACCTCGTACGAAAAACGACAAAATATTCCTTACATATATTTTACTAAAAAATCACCGAAGGGTAAAATTGGATTTAAACAATTGTAGGTGTATGGAAATAATATTACATATTGAGGAAACATGGATTTGGATGATAAAATACACCCCAGTAAATACTAAAGTATAAACAATCTCGGATAAAAATGAGATTGTGATATATCCCTTACTTTATGTCTGATATGCTTTGTACGTATCCGAAACTCCTGTATAATGATTTAAATAATGTCATTAACTTATTACAGAATCATATTAATTGTTATGATATCATATATGGTTCACTTATGACTTTATATTACCCATTCTTTTGTAAATTCCATGTTAAAGAAGCGTTTTGGGTAAAATCGTTTCATTTATCGTAGGTGTTTGGACTTGTTGTTCTTGACATTATTATTACTTATATCATGATTTACTTACTTCAAGAATATAAAATATGATTTATATATCATATATATTCAGTATATATATATATATAATAGATAGATAAATGAAATGAAACACACCGTTCATGGAGACGGTAGTCCGTACGTACGCATGAACGTTGTTTTCCTTTCCTTATTGTCTTGAATGGAAGTAAGTAGATGAAATATATATATACATAAATCCAGTAGATTTAACATGTCATATATTTCATTACTATTCATTATATATACTTTATAATCATTCATGAATGGTTAATGTGGAGAATGAATCTCATCGCGTCGTGGAGACGGTAGTCCGTACGTACGCACGAGCGATAATATCGTTCCCATGGTCGTGGAATTGTGTTGAAATGTATGTATACTATTTCAGTATCAATATCACTTTATAATAATCATATATAGTTACTCATTACACCATTATACCCATCCAATTAAGGTGGTGGCGGAAAATAGATTACACCACGGCGTGGAGATGGTATTCCGTATGTACGCACGCGCGGTGATTTCCTTTTTCCGTAGGATGGATAGAAGGTTAATTAGAGTTGTTTAATATTTATAATAACATATCAGTATATAAGAAATACTGATGTTATTACTTTATCATGAAACAACTAAAGAAGAATAAGTTGAAGAAGAAAGAAATTGAAAAAGATCGGTAATGGATATTACCTCTTTTTGACGCGCCTTCACTTAACCTCCACTTAAAGAACTGAGGATGGCCTTTGAATAAGACCAGGACCTCTAGGATGATACTAGGGAAGTGGAGAAGAGATTTTGGCAGGGTTTGGCCGAGCTTGAATGCTCAAATTCTTGTGAGGAGGAGAGGGAGGAGGTGCCCTTTTATAAGGGAGGAGAGGGGCACCTTAGGAAAATCTCAAAATATTATTTTATATTAAGGTCAAATTCGGTTTATAATGGTTCCAAAGGGTCTTATTTCGAAGCTAAAGTGGGGATGGGTCTAAATCCTCTCATAAAATAGTATTTAGACAAGTTTATGTTATTATTTTAACCTTATCAATTAGATTTAACTCTAAATAAAATAATTTAACTTTTACCGTGTCTTTTTGTTTTCTTACACTATATGGTTAATAAACTTACTATAACAATCCAAACGAACCCCAAGTTGTTTATTATTAATATATCTATCCTTATCTAAGTCATTTTTCCGAACATTAGATTTTTAGGAATTAAATAAAAATTAATAATATAATATTTGTTTTAAAAACTAATTTATGTCAATTTTGACACTATTTGGTACATGATTTTTAGTAAATTCATAACAGAATGATAAGTTAGAACCAAGTTACGTATATCAACAATAACATGTCATATTAACCTTGAAAATTAATGTAAGTCATAAAAAGTCTCAAATTACATTTATTTGGGCATTTATAACATCAATTATGTCAATATTTCATTAATAAGATAATTACTGCATCATCGTTGTGTCATAAATAAATTAAATTATTTAATATCTAAAAATTACAAATAAAATACCATTATGTATGAAATCTTTTTAGATTTCTAATGAATATTTATAGTCTAATTTATCTTATGTATAACCCCATATTAAAAATGATTTACTTATTAAACTTTGATTTTAACTATTTTAACCCTTCTTTAAATAAATTAATAATAAATGTACTAATCTAATCCAAGTGGGCCTAAATGTTCATATTTTATTCCTAATGTTGTTTTTGGTCAAATTACACATGTCCAATATAATTAGAACATGTGTTAGGGTAATAATAATATCATTTTTACCCTTAATTCCCTATTTACTTTTAACCGTGGTAAAAAAAATAAAAAGTTACTATTCACCAAAAAATTATTTTTATCTCGTTGAACCACATTTTACTTACTGATATCAACCGTGTCTCTCGGATTTTCCAAATTCCACTCATAGAAGCGGTAAAATTAAGTTTTACGAAAAATTCATTTTTTTAACTACCACTTAGTGGTTTCACTATTCATCAAAAAATGAAAGTTTCCAGAAAAATACCAAAAATTAGATCTAAGATATATTTGATATTATAAATTCAAAAATGATGTCTATTTTATCAAATTAAAAACATATCAGTTTCATTAATTAATTTAAAAATTAATTTCCGTCGTCAAAACAAATAGTGTGTTCTTAAGAGATAATAACTATCAAAAGATTGACACTTGTTTATGACTGGTTTAAATGTGAAATTACATCCAATGACCAACATTGTATTAAATTGTAAAAATATATTCTAAATATACTTTAAAACCACTCAAATTAATAATTTATCACTATTAATTATTTCGATTAAAAAAGTTGTTTTTAATTATAATTTAGTAATTTTCACTATTCATCATAATATGAAAGTTATCTGAAAAGTACCAAAATTTCACCTTAGGCTAAATTCGATACTCCAAATCCAAAAATGAAGTCCATTTTGAGAGATAAAATTTCTAAAATTTTAAAAGGTGGTTATTACTATTCATAACGGCTAGTTTTAATAATATTTTAATAGCATATCGTTGTTTAGTGAAACTCGGTATTGCGTACTACACATGCTATCGAGGAAGGTCGTGATTGCGGGTAATGCAAGGCAAGTCAAGGATGCATGTTGAGCAAGCTCCTTTTGGTGTAGCGTACAACACAAGACATTAATGAAATTAAAAAGAATATTTTTCATAAAATCTTGGGCTGTTACATTCTACCCCCCTTAAAATGAATTTCGCCCTCGAAATTCGTCGGGGTTATAAATGGTTTACTATTCGAAAGTTTCTTTAATAGAAACCCACATTGTAAAAAGGAATACCAAAACCAATCTTTAAAAACAAAAGTATGAAACGTAACGGTTACCCAAATAAACTAATCACTGGGTTTCCACATAGGTGAAAATATGGATATGGAATAGAAATCTAACCATCATGTTCTGATGGAGAGTGGTAGAGAACATGGCTATGGAAAATCCAGCAATCACAATTCCATAAATTTGTGATGATCTAAGGTACCATCTGATTCATCAGATATAAGATCACTAGGACAACATTTTTGGTTTTCAAGATCATTTCCCTAAAGTTGATGAAATTGGAATTAGAAGAAATACTTTCATGATTTTGGTATAGTCTCACCGTTTGTCGTTATTTGGGCAATTTCCACTTCATCTCTTAAAGAAATGAAGTTGAATTTGTCATTTGTTATGTGTTAGTAGATCATGTGATAGAATGATGGGTCATTCCATCAGTCTCAAACAAAAGGTTAGAAAAGTTATCAAAAAAAATACATAAGTCCATATATAGTGAGATTAATCATATATGGTTCCTAAAATGAACTTATACTTCATATATCATACCTCTTAATAAAATAAAACTAGTTTCTACTAACCAGGGACTTCCTGTAGGCTAGTGGTAGGCGATAAAGGCCAGTCGCACTTCGGTTGTGGGTTCGATTCCTACGACCTTGTCCGACGCGATGGGTTGTCGCCCGTCCTGCAGGTTTTCCTTTTTCTAAAACTATATTACTATAACATCCCATCAATAATATCAAAAAAAACTTCTATCCTTAAACAATACTAACTTATGTCCAACATAATCCATTCCAATCTTTAGGCTTATCCATAATACTGCAGTCCATTCACATAATATAGTGAAAACAATTACCAGAGATTTAATACCATCGTTGATCCCCATATATCATAAGATATGTATTGTTGGTCACATTCCAAACATTCAAAGGCCTTAATCATGTATTCTCTTGAATACCCATTGAACCTTAGTGAAAACATTAATGTAGTTAAAAGTTAACACTTACACATACCAAAATCCTCAAAATTCTATATACTCAAACCATGATATCACTTAGTCCTTATATCAATCATGAGCTCATGAATACTATCAAACATATTAGATTCTCTTTATCCCTTCATTATGTGCATATCATCTGCTTTCCAAAAATATTTCAATCACTTTTCATGGTTACTGATGCCATAAAATTATTGAAAACCACAATAGACCAAAATATAAATATTCCAATATTCCACGATATTATATACAACATTATTTTGGAATCCCATTACATAAACACTTAATCATTCCACCACATCGTTTTCATATTCAACATCGCCAATGGTGATCGCATGTGACTTCCCTTTGTCCTTTGCCTTAAGTGGTTGCTCATGTCGATCATCACTAACCCTTGGATTAGGGCATTTATTAGAATAATGCCCCATTTCCTTGCACTTGAAGCATTGAATTGTAGTAGGTTCATTCTGTGTATCCCTTCCTTTGTTTGCATAATTAGACATCTTCTTCCCATAATTGCGGCATTCAAATGCCCGATGACCTTCCTTTACACATTTGAAACATTTACTTGTCCCTTTAAGACAATCTCCACCATGATTCTTTCCACACTTTGAGCATAAGCAAACATTCATCTTCTTTTCACCATTATTCTGAGATTTCTCGTTGAACTCCATCTTTCGTTTCTTGTCAAAACTATGAGATGGATAAGTAACACCGACTTCTATTTCTACCTTGATAGCACAACGCACAATTTCTTCATAGATACTGAAGTCTCTTATAGCTAATGCCCTTCGAAGATTTGGTTTTAAGCCACTAAAGAATCGATCAACTTTACTTTCAGGTTGGATGATAAATCCAGATGCATACCTTGCAAGCCTTGTAAAATTCGCTTCGTATATACCAACAGATTCATCATCCTTTTGCTTTAGTTCAAGAAAATCCTTCTCTATCTTTGTTCGAATAATATGAGGGAAGTACTTATTGAAAAATAAGTTCTTGAACTCGTCCCATTCCATGGACTCAATTTCATCTTTTTGCCTCGTATTCTTGATAAGATCCCACCATTGATCAGCTTCACCTTCCAAACGATATACTGCTAAGATGAATTTATCATGTTCAGAACATTGAAGAACTGAAAATATCTTTTCAGTGGTACTGATCCATTGTTCAGCAACAAGTGGATCAGAAGACCCACTGAAAGAAGGTGGATGTTGCTTCATGAAGGACTCAATAGAATATTGTTCCCTTCTCTGCTCATTTGGAAGTCCAGAATGATTCATAGCTTTTGTAAGTATAGAAATAAGATTTTGCACTCCATCTCCCATAACATTTGTTTGTTCAGGAGGACAATCATTTCATTGTCCATTGCATTGATCAACACGGTTCCTTCGGGTTCCAGCCATCGTCTAAAACCCAAAAAGAATAGTGTGAGAGGCAAAAATCATGATAGGGAAAACAACATAATAAAGGGGGAGTACCTTCAATATCTAACATCTTAGGTTTAATTCTATGATCATTAGCGTAATTATAGTACTATAACCTATACGTATACTTAACCTTAGGGACATCCCTAGACATACCTTAGAAATATCTCTAGGGATCTCACTAACGTTTTCGCATCCTAGTTTCCAAAGGTTGAATAAACCTTTCCTCTGATACCAACTGTAGAGACCCGAAGCTTGACGTACATGGACATTACATTACTTTTTCGGAATACTTATTACATAAAAAAAACACACACACAAGGACCGTAATAGTTTAGTGTCTTTGGAAACTCGTAACGTAACCTTCTAATCATGGTGAAAGATCTTCAACATCTCCCATAAAGATCTTCCCCTTTTTTTATTACCTAAAACCTTTCTTTATATCCTGGTGAAAATAAAACATACAAAAGGGTGAGCTCAAATGCTCAGTAACGGTAAACAAAAGAAATATCAATCACATCATATACATAAGAATATAACTTTTGGAAATCTTAACCTGCAAAAGAGATCATAATATCATAACATGGGATAAATCATAGAAGTGAAATGTAATCCCAATAATCATAACTTAAAACATGAAACTTTGTGGCATACACACATAATCATAGAGAATCATTTCTTATTAGTCAAGACTCATTGCCAAGACTATCTTAGTGGACAATGTCCCTTTCTGAGCCGAGTTCACTCCTCATTTCAGTCCTGTTTCACTGAACCGGTATAACCTACCATTCTAGCCATGTCTATCTCATGAGATATAAAATCTTTACCCAATGCATTGGAGGGAGATATAGGTCCCACCCATCTCATAATGATACCATTCTTATGTGTGCCACAAAATCATAAATCATACATCATTGCATAACCCATGTAATAAAAATGGGAATCTTAAACATCATGACATCATAAAACAATTCAAATAAGATAAATGAATTCATAAAAATATTTCCATCAAACATAATCAAGTAAATGTAATAATAGGGATAGAAACAGAACCTTATATTATCTTACATGGAAAATAATTTTGATAAACACTTGAACTCCATTCTTGAGGAAAATATCATTTCTACTTCAAAAACATTTTCCTTTCTTAACATGTCATACAATTTTAAACTAAAAGAAGTTGATTAAAAATAAACATGAAAACTTGTAAAGGAATCTTCTTGGAAATAATGTTTTAAAAATCTATTCATGCTGTATAAGTTAAAAAAAACATTCTTCTCGTACTTTTGTCGGAAAAGTCAAAAAGTACCTCGTACGAAAAACAGCAAAATATTCCTTTCATATATTTTACTAAAAACTCACCGAAGGTTAAAATTGGATTTAAACAATTGTAGGTGGATGGAAATAGTATTAAATATTGAGGAAACATGGATTTGGATGATAAAATACACCCTAGTAAATACTAAAGTATAAACAATCTCGGATAAAAATGAGATTGTGATATTTCCCTTACCTTATGTTCGATATGCTTTGTACGTATCCAAACCTCCTGTATAATGATTTATATAATGTCATTAACTTATTAAAGAATCATATTAATTTTTATTATATCATATATGGTTCACTTATGACTTTATATTACCCGTTCTTTTGTAAATTCCATGTTAAAGAAGCGTTTTGGGTAAAATCGTTTCATTTATCATAGGTGTTTGGGATTGTTGTTCTTGACATTATTATTACTTATATCATGATTTACTTACTTCCAGAATATAAAATATGATTTATATATCATATATATTCAGTATATATATATATATAATAAATAGATAAATGAAATGAAACACACTGTTCATGGAGACGGTAGTCCGTACGTGCGCATGAACGTTGTTTTCCTTTCCTTATTGTCTTGAATGGAAGTAAGTAGATGAAATATATATATACATAAATCCAGTAGATTTAACATGTCATATATTTCATTATTATTCATTATATATACTTTATAATCATTCATGAATGGTTAATGTGGAGAATGAATCTCATCGCGTTGTGGAGACGGTAGTCCGTACGTACGCACGAGCGATGATATCGTTCCCATGGTCGTGGAATTGTGTTGAAATGTATGTATACTATTTTAGTATCAATATAACTTTATAATAATCATATATAGTTACTCATTACACCATTATACCCATCCAATTAAGGTGGTGGCGGAAAATAGATTACACCACGGCGTGGAGACGGTATTCCGTACGTACGGACGCACGGTGATTTCCTTTTTCCGTTGGATGGATAGAAGGTTAATTAGAGTTGTTTCATATTGATAATAACATATCAGTATATAAGAAATACTGATGTTATTAATTTATCATGAAAAAACTAAAGAAGAAGAAGTTGAAGAAGAAAGAAATTGAAAAAGATCGGTAATGGATATTACCTCTTTTTGACGCGTCTTCACTTAACCTCCACTTAAAGAATTGAGGATGGTCTTTGAAGAAGACCAGGACCTCTAGGATGATAATAGGGAAGTGGAGAAGAGATTTTGTCAGGGGTTGGCCGAGATTTAATGCCCAAATTGGTGTGAGGAGGAGAGGGAGGAGGTGCCCTTTTATAAGGGAGGAGAGGGGCACCTTAGGAAAATCTCAAAATATTATTTTATATTAAGGTCAAATTCGGTTTATAATGGTTCCAAAGGGTCTTATTTTGAAGATAAAGTGGGTATGAGTCAAAATCCTCTCATCCAATAGGATTTAGACAAGTTTAGGTTATTATTTTAACCTTATCAATTAGATTTAACTCTAAGTTAAATAATTTAACTTTTACCGTGTCTTTTTGTTTTCTTACACTATATGGTTAATAAACTTACCATAACAAGCCAAAAGAACCCCAAGTTGTTTATTATTAATATATATGTACGTATCTAATTCATTTGGCCGAACCTTAGATTTTTTAAAATTAAATAACAATTAATAATATAATATTTGTTTTAAAAACTAATTTATGTCAATTTCGACACTATTTGGTACATGATTTTTAGGAAATTCATAACAGAATGATAAGTTCAAAAAAAGTTACTTATATCAACAATAACATGTCATATTAACCTATAAAATTAATGTAAGTCATAAAAAGTCTCAAATTACATTTATTTGGGCATTTATAACATCAATTATGTCAATATTTCATTAATAAGATAATTACTGCATCATCGTTGTGTCATAAATAAATTAAATTATTTAATGTCTAAAAATTACAAATAAAATACCATTATGTAGGATATCTTTTTATCTTTCTAATTAATATTTATAGTCTAATTTATCTTATGTATAACCCCATATTAAAAATGATTTACTTATTAAACTTTGATTTTAACTATTTTAACTCTTCTTTAAATAAATTAATAATAAATGTCCTAATCTAATCCAAGTGGGCCTAAATGGTCATATTTTAATCCTAAGGTTGTTTTTGGTCGAATTACACTTGTCCAATAGAATTAGGACATGTGTTAGGGTAATAATAATATCATTTTTACCCTTAATTACCCTATTTACTTTTAATCGTGGTAAAAAAAATAAAAAGTTACTATTCACCAAAAAATTATTTTCATCTCATTGAACCACATTTTACTTACTGATATCAACTGTGTATCTCAAATTTTCCAAATTCCACTCATAGAATCGGTAAAATTAAGTTTTACGAAAAATTCAGTTTTTTAACTACCACTTAGTGGTTTCACTATTCATCAAAAAATGAAAGTTTCCAAAAAAATACCAAAAATTAGATCTAAGCTATATTTGATATTATAAATTCAAAAATCATGTCTATTTTATCAAATTCAAAACATATCAGTTTCATTAATTAATTTAAAAATTAATTCCCGTCGTCAAAACAAATAGCGTGTTCTTAAGAGATAGTAACTATCAAAAGATTGACACTTGTTTATGACTGGTTTAAATGTGAAATTACATCCAATGACCAAAATTGTATTAAATTGTAAAAATATATTCTAAATATACTTTAAAACCACTCAAATTAATAATTTATCACTATTAATTATTTCGATTAAAAAAGTTGTTTTTAATTATAATTTAGTAATTTTCACTATTCATCAGAATATGAAAGTTATCCGAAAAGTACCAAAATTTCACCTTAGGCTAAATTCGATACTCCAAATCCAAAAATGAAGTCCATTTTGAGAGATAAAATTTCTAAAATTTTAAAAGGTGGTTATTACTATTCATAACGGCCAGTTTTAATAATATTTTAATAGCATATCGTTGTTTAGTGAAACTCGGTATTGCGTACTACCCACGCTATCGAGGAAGGTCGTGATTGCGTGTAATGAAAGTCAAGTCAAGGATGCGTGTTGAGCAAGCTCCTTTTGGTATAGCGTACAACACAAGACATTAATGAAATTAAAAAAAATATTTTTCATAAAATCTCGGGCTGTTACAACCGAGGCTCTATTCACTATCTCTGTGTAATCATCTATACACAGTAATTCTATCTTTGAACAGATTTCTTACCTTAAGCCCGCTTCAAATATCCTTTCTTTCAACGAAGTTCTATCCACCACTTCGGGTGCAAACCTCACTAAGTTCATAAACTTAGCTGCATACTTCGTTACTGACATAAGCTCTTGCTTCAAACTGAAGAAATAAGTTGTACGTTGAATTCTGAATGTATGTGGGTAGAATTTTTTATTAAACAATTATTCAAAGCCTTCCCACATCATACCATGGTCCGTCCCCACTTGGACTACCAACTCCCACCACTGAAGGGCAAGATCTTCCAACATATACATGGACAACTTCACTTTTAACTCTATCGATGTTCCTAAGAACTCGAAGATCTTGTTCATTCTATTCAACCATGCTTCTACCCTCTCTGGCTCTGAATCACCCCTAAAGATGGGTGGATTATGATTTTTAAACTGAAACGCATGATCCACATGCCTGGGTTCATCCATTTTATTTCCACTTTCCACACCTTGGAAAACTTGCACTATGCTTTGCACTAGTTGCTGGTTCACCTAGGGCTCAGGTGATACCACATTCTCAACAGCCTCCTCTAGTTGGTCTCTACGATGCCTACCCAGTGCCATTTCTATAAACAGAAAACAAACAACCATGAGTCTCACTTCCATAGACATCACGAAATCCCATTTCAAATGACATTACACAACATTATCACAACAAGCCTTTCCACCAGTTCACATTTTCCATGTTTCACCACTTTAAAAACCAAAACATTTTCAAAATACCAATTTATTCACATTAAAATTTCACACATTTGTATCACACCATAAATAATTATACCCTAATGAAATATGAATCCTAGTGTCATTTCTACCATGCATGCCATACTCATCCCATTGGTTACACCCACAACAATGAGATTTCCAATGCCTATAAGTGTCTCCAAACCACTTATGTACCCAACTCCCTAGTAACTTGAATTTCAGCATAAAAGGGTTACCTATGTCCTTTTATGATATAAATTCCAAGTTCCGACATTCCTACGCCTTACTACCATCCCTACTCAAGGAATGCACCACAACAAATGTCAACACCAAATCCAAGAATCAACTCCCAAGGACCGAACAAGCTAATACCACTTGTAACACCTCGCCCCTACCTTATTGGCTTGAGGAGGTGGTGAGGGTTACTTAGCCTTAAGCGATGTTCCCAAGGCGCCAAAGGCTGGCAATAAATGCCGAGGGCTTTAAGAACAAGTTGGGGAACAATTTTCCCTTAAGACGAAACCAACCAAACCATCCACTATCAATCACTATATGATGCATGCACTTTCAAACCCAAAAATGTATTCCCAAAAGAAAACCAAGTTGTTCCACAATACAACCCAAAACCAATACAAACAACCATATCAGAGTACAAGTGGAAACTAAAAAAACAACCAATACGAGCCATGACACCACCACAGCTCTACACAAAGCTCCAAGCTCCAAGATCTATCGAGACATCACAATGCACCACTAAAGGAGGGAGATGCCATACCTTTTCCCACGTCACGATACACAACATCTGCAATGACACCAATGTGCCAAAGCAGGGGGTGAGTACTAAAACTCAGTAGGTTTTCCCCAAATCAATTCCCTACACACGCCACTAGGATAAAACTGTTAGAACATTTATATAAAATAGTTTATATAAAATAAATCACAAGTGAAACCATTTTCATAAGCCAAACATGCCCTTACCAAGACATCACACCCAAACCAAGCAATCCAGGGAAAGCCAACCAAACACACCACAAGTCATTTCATCAATTCACATTAGCACCACAATTTCAATCTTGCAAAGAAATGCACAACAAAACAACCTAACAACCAAATGGTGGAGCTTTCGTCCAACCCGTTCACCCATTCACACTTTAGTGGCACTTCCCGTTAACTTACCATTGATGGTGGCCCTTCCGTCCACTATCCATCCCCTTTTTATAGTGGTACTTCTCGCCACTTCCACACAAAATTCAAAACAAGCCAATGCCAAGCATATAACCCACCAAGGTCACAACCACATGCAATCAACCAATTCCATTGTATACCAATCCACTTCAATAAATCACCCATTTATTGAAAATCATTTCCCATGCCAAGCAACATTTCAATAAAACAAACCTTTTATTGAAAACCATTCCATAAATCATTTTCACAATTCAACCATAGCATCCCATTTTAAAATCTCCATTTTAAAATCCACAACAATATCATTTCACCACAAAACCCTCTTTTTCCCAAAAATCCCCAAAACATAACCCAAGGGATTTCCCACCAATTTTGCACATCAAAACACAATTAATTTCAAGCACAATAAATTAATTGTAACCGAAACCATTATCTCTAACTAAGTGGAGTCGAGAGAGAAGCCACCTACCTTTAGGGTTCCCGATAAATCGACCCACGAACAACCGCACCTCCAATACGAAAAACGCACCACTGAAACCTCTATAGATCCCCTTCCCTAACCATCACAAGCTTTAAAATTAACATTCAAGGCAACCACAACCCTAGATCTACACACAACAAATGTAGATCTAGAAGACCGAGAGAGAGGGAGATTTAGATCTAGAGGAAACCACAAAGAAACCAAGAGGAGAGACTTACCCGGGAGAAACCACCTTCAACCCACCAAGAAACCTCTTCAAAATGATTCCAAAATGAGTGGGAAAGCTCCTCCACCCCCTGAGAATCGAAGAACCCGAGTGATCCATGAGTGGGAGGAAGTTTAGAGTGAAATAGGTTAAGTTTGAGGGAGCCCAAAACTTATAACCCTATTTTTAAGTGGCCGCACGGTTTGGAAAACCGTGTGCTAACCGTGCGCACGCTACTTCCTCGAGAGCTAGGCTCCGCATGGTTTCCTCACACAGTTTGGAAAACAGTGGGAAGGCCGTGTGAAGCCTACTGTCTCCCTTGCATGGTTTCCTGGAGAATCCGCATGATTTCTACTAACCATGCTCAAACCGTGCACCCCTTTAAAAGTCTCCAAACTCATCCAAAACCATTCCAAACTCTCCCAACCTCTTCCCAACTCATCCCATGCAATTTAAACACATAAAAATGCATAAAAAAGGCCAAATACCTCAAACTGGGGGTACTACAGTGTGTTATGCCCATTTCCATTGTATTTGGATATATAATGTTCATGTTTATGCTTACCCTTGTTATGTTGTGCTTGGGTATGATAGAATCTCTCAAGCCAAGGAGTAGCCTAGAACAAACATCTTGTAAGTATTACAATATGAAAACCAGATTTACAGAGCCAGAAGTGTAAGTAGAAGTAGAAGAAGAATGAAGCATGAAAAAGATTCGACTCCCTGGGAATACTCCACCCAAGCCAACGGCCGATTCAGATAAGCAGCCCATAATAAAATAGTTCTTCCTCTCTTACCCTCTCCAGCCTTTTCCTTCTTATAACAGTCTTCCCTAACAACTTTGGTACCCCCTTATAACATGTGGTTACAACTCTACCCTTCTATATCCCGGTGTACCAGCAACCCCCTTGTATTCCTATCACTGACATCGTCCTGAAAAAACACCTTATCCTCAAAGTAATGAATTTCATAAGCACGTCAAGTAATATCCCAGCTGCTCTGTACTTCTCCATGAAGCTAGATATTGTATATGAAACCTATAAAGAAAAATTAGCTCCCCAAATTTCTCAAGTGTGTCCTGCTCTTCTTTTTCCTTCATCCAAGCTTCCAGCATCGGCAACAGTCTGGATGATGCCGCTTCATCGCATGGCGCTGCTGCCTTCGTGGCACAATGCTTTACTGATTGGAATTTTTGTTTTGTCAGAGCGGGCATGTTATGCACGTTACCAATAATTTGTTCCATTAAAACCCTGTTTCACCCCATATCTTGCCCAAACATAGCTACTTCGTCGCCCCCATGCTTCAATGATTTACCAGTGCCTGCGCCAGTTGTCAGAGAAAGAAACAACACCACCACTGGTGGAACCGTACTATTAAATACCCGAAACATGGCTAGTTAGTGGTGTTTGATTTCCAGGTCACACACCCCACATTCATCTCTTTGTAGCCACCTTGGTCAGGATGTGTGCTTGTTGCTGGCATGGCTAGCGTCAATCGGTAATCTTCATCTACATGCATATCAACCATCCTCATTGCCAACATAAGTTGTTCCCCCTCCTGTTGTGGAACCTTCTCTATGTTGATAATTGGGACAGTTGTGTGTTTCGCAAAGTCATCTTGCTCTGTCAGCTCATACTGCCCCTCCACTTATTAGTGTAGCGTGAAATCTTCCCTTAGAGTCGTCAGAGTTAGCAACGCTGCTTCAGCATAATTCATGCACGGGTCCCTCCCGCCAAGTCACACCTATGGTGCGTGGCTAGCCGGTTTTGTAGCATCCCCTGCGTCACACCCCCATATCACGCCAAAGGTTGTGGGTTGTGCCTCTGGTAAAGCCATCATCCGAGGAGATGTCACCCCTTGTTGCGACATCAACTTCTCAAGGAATCGCTCCAAACGTGTGAGAGTTCCTTGGAATTCAACGCACTTCTTCTCTCGCCGGATCAACGTGAGATTTTTATTGATACTCTAATGTTGCTTTTCCACCATATCCAGGTCAGTTGTCACCACTGAGTGCACCTCTTGAAATGCGGTCGTCAGAGAAAGAGGACACACCTTCTGTAACCCACCGTTTTCGGTCTTCCCCGACAAAGTTTCTTCACAATGGTGTTGTACCGATGTGTCATTAGTTACCGTGTGAACCTCCTTCTGTAGAACTTGAGGTTCACCAAATTCCTCTGGAGGCGCCTATGACATCCTTGTCGCTTGCAGGGCTCGCACATCTGTCAAGTGTTGCAGCTCCTCCTGGCGATGAATCCACAATATAAGTGTTTTTTGGAATGAAACCACCTTCCAGTAGCGATCCAATGTTATCAGAATCTTTTGAGTGGATGAGGTCGCATAATCAGGCAGCAGGTAGAGCCAAAGGTGAAGTAGGAGCAGAAGAAGAATGAAAAATGAAGAAGACTTGAGAAACATCCCAAGAATCCCCCGCCCAAGACAATGGTCAATTCTACTAAGCAGCCCACAACAAAATAGCCCTTCCTCTCCTCCCATATCCAACCTTTACCTTCTTATAACAGCCTTACCTAACAATTGTGGGCCCCCCTTATAATATTCCCTTAGCATATTCCTTGGATCCCTAGCATATTCCCCCAAAGACCCACATGCGGTTCCAACTCCGCCCTCTTGGATCCAAACGTACCAGTAGTCCCCTTCCATTCCTATCAAGGTCGTATGGCTTAATTATTTTATTTGAGCCATGTTGATATATAATTTTTAGAAAAACCAGTTTTTTTCAAATAAAACAAAGGGATTTCAAAGGCTTGACTTTAAGCTTAATATTTTAAAAATGAAATGGCCTTGTGAAATGAGTTTGCAAAACTATTTTATTTCTTTGCATGGTTTAAAAGCCTTAAATAGATTTATGGTGGTATCCTACTAGGATTTATGCCTCACACCCTACATATGTATTTAGGCATATGTGGACTTTGTTTTGTAGGACACAAGTAAAGACAAAAGCACTATGTACTTAGGCGGCTCTTCTTGATTATCGTTGTTTGTGTTGTGGAGGAGACGTGATCTCACAAGGTTGGATCAGGAGGAGCTGGTTTGGGGTTTTTCACCTTCAGGATGTATGTATTGGACTTGTTGGTTCTTAGTCCAGTTTTTGGGTTTTGAGCTTTTGACTTGAGATACCATGCCTATGTCTTATTATATCATGTTTTGTATCTGATGGTATTGTTTATGGTTTTTGGTTTATTCATTGTTGTCTACTTTGATTAGATTTTTGTTTTTCAGTTAACATTGATTATGTTGGTGTGGTTGTCCCATTCCATAGATGGGTCATGTCAATTTACCATGGGTGAAACTGTTCACAAGAGGTCATTCTTTATGCCCGTTGCTTGTCGTCAGCCTGTGACGATCGGGAACACGCTTCGGGCCATGTGGTCTGCCAGCTCGGGTGACGAGTCGAGTTGACCCAGGTCGGTTCTCTACATGCCCTCTCCCAACGATCTTTTCTTGGAGAAAAATAAGACACCATAAGTGAGTTAGGACAGTGCAGTGGTGGTTCTTTGAGAGGCCCCCTTTCTACCCATACATTCCACACAATTTTCCAAATATGTCGCCTTACTTTTGCACTTCAGGTGAAACCAAGCAGTACTAGGATCCAATTGTTGTGGTCCCTTAGCATGTCCCCTTTTTATCCAGGTATGTCAAACTATCTCTCATATGCTCCTCTCTATTGTATGGACCAGCCTTGGAAATTAAAAGTTGTGGGTTATACCATCATCCAAAAAAAATAAAAAATGAATTTCACTCATGCAATCAACCCCTTCTTGTATTTATGCTGCCTTATGCGCACCTTCCACATTCACTGTAGCGTTCATACCCATAGAGTCACCTTAAATAAAGGGGTCAATGGTGTTGTTGAATTTTAGTAAGGTTGAAGAGTCTCCCCAGTCAATACCCCATGTTAATCCATCACCAAAAGGAGTTAGAAAGGGTCAATAATTAGATAAATGCTTCATCTCTTCATTGTTCATCAAAGAGATGAACTTCAAATAGAGTTCTTCGTCTTTCACTTTCACCATTTGTTAAAGGAAGGGATGGCGCACCAAGAGCTTGCAAACTCCTTGGGTTGTTCTTGTGTCTTCTCAACACAAATCACTAATACAAAATATGTCTGAGGTTCGGTGGAAGAATTCTCAATTTTGGTAGATAACAGTGGCTACCACTGCCACTCTTCCAAAACTCCGGAGAATCACTTCTTTGAGTTGTGATCACATGAGTTGAGGCACACTTGATTGCAATGATAAAAACCACTTTCCAAACGTACCTGACATACAAATTCGTGCACGCAATACCTTTATTTCATATAGAGTTTGATGGATCGAAAAATAATTATCATTCAGGGTGATCCAAGACTCAAGAATGTCTCCCCAAAATACTGGCACCATCACCTGCCTGGTCGCTTGTCACTCATCCTCACACCTAGCCAATATGTCCATAATCGACCTGATCTCCCGCATCAGACTTTCCATACATGAGGAGTTCCAACAATTGTGTTGTGAGTCGGTTGAGACGTCTTGTACTATTTATGCTTCTATTGGGATCATAAAATGATTGTTCAGCCAGTTCAGCAATAATTACAAGATAAAAATAAAGTGAAAATGTGGAAAAATAAATGACACCAGATGTAACGTGGAAAACCCCCCCAAAATAGAAGGGGTAGAAAACCACAGGCAAATAGAAGAATCACTATTGGGTAAAAGTGGGTACACATTCCCTCACTGTTACAATGATAAAACACTCAAAAATGTCTATCTTGAATATGGTGGGGAAACCGCCTCACTAAACACCGCTCGAATGGAAGAACCTTTGAAGTTGTTGGGTGAGTGATGAGAGATATGGGAGGAGGCTTCTGCCTTTTATAGGTTTCTTCCATCCCTCCTGTCGCCAAAAAACCTCCTCTCCCACTGGATGAGTTGGTGAGGTTTTTCCACCCACTACCTACCACCGCCAGCCCCCTTTGACAAATCAAGGGGGGACGATGTCGTCCAGAGAAAAAACGTTGTCGACAACTTCAAGGTTGTTCATGCATTTTTCAAAGGGATCACGTTGAGGGTGATCAAAATTCTCTATTTGCACTGCCTCTGAGTCGAAGCCGACAGTGTGTGGCATCCAGTCATGTGCGTCTCCTCTGATCGTGAGTAGGTTGTACAGGCCTCCGCAGAAAGAAAAGGAAATCGAGATTGTGCAGTGTGTAGTGTGCACCTCCTCTAACGCGATCCAATAGTGTGCATCGTCAAGTCTTGTGTTCCTACCTTGAATGTGATGGGATGAATAACATCAACAATGGGGGGATTAAGATTTGAACATCTTCCAAGCGTGCATGCTGACTCAGAACGTAAGCAAATAGTGTGCGTCGGTAGGTCAGACCAATGATAAAAAAACAGTGGACAGACACTTGTATATTGAATAAAATAGGATCAACCAGCGGAATGGTTGTTACCACTCTTATAGCATCCCTCCCTTTTATCACATAAACTTTCATTACATTTTACAAAACTGAGGATCTTTAAGGTTTAGTGTCTTGGAAACCAGGAACTTTAAACATGAAAACATAAAACATTCTTCTAAAACACTTGAAAGGCTTCTCCTCATGTTCATCCTAGGTTCATTACTGCATCACATAACCTGGGGACATACATCAAAAGAAAGGGTGAGCAAAAATCCCAGTAAGGGAAACAAGAGAAACATTTTACATGTGAACTTGAGATACTTCAATAAGGTCATGAAAAGAACTTTAAGGCATGAGAATGAAATCATGAGGCATACCATAATAAAAATAAAATTTTCATAACTTGAAGATGTGGCTACATCATTTAACATAGACAATCATGAACATATCACCAAGGTCCATCCCCAAGGTGTCATTTGAAAATTACCAAGGTTATTCACCAAGGTATCGTGAAAATTGTAATCTCTAGTGGTTACATCATTACCCAATGCATTGGAGCGCTATCAGGGCGCACCCTTAAATTTGCCTTTATTATCATGTGATCCACATATATCATCATCAAACATTTCATAAATAACCCATATAGCATAAAATAAATGGGTTTCATTTCATAATCATAACGTTTTAAAAACTACTTTAAAGACATGATCTTAATGTCACTTTAAACCCACAGAAGGTGAGAGAGGGTTTCATGTATGTAAATCCCAGAATTTAAAATAGAACCTTTTGATATATATATGTGAATACCCCTGTAGAAATAAGAGCTTTGAGTATTCACTTTATAACATAAAATAATTTTGAGAAAAGAGGGAGAGGCACTTTGAGACGAAAATTTTGCAGCATAACGGCTATGTTTCGGGGTTTTAGAAAACATTGAGAAGAGAGGGGACATGGGTCAAACATTCATAAATGACCCATAAAACAGTAGAGGGACAAAATAAAAGGTATTTAAGAACATGGTAATGAAATTTGAAAATATACCATATGAAATGAAGAACAAGAAAGGAAGACAAAAATAAGATTTCTCTTATGAGAATTCGGTAGCCTAACGGTGTCACTTAAACTTCAACAAAAATGAATTGACAAGTTCAAATAGGGTCTCTCATCATATGAAAATAAGAGTCCAGTATGATATATAAAGAGATCATACCCCAACATAATATAAAGTAACTTTCAAGACTTGACATGGAATTAGAACTTTAAAAAGGGAGAAAGGTGCAAGGACCACTTAAAAATTTAGCAGCCTAACGACGCCACTTAAACTTCAAAATACTGAATTGAAGAGATCAAATGGGTTCTCTCATCATATGGTCATAAAAGATCAGTATGATAGATATAGAGATCATACCCCAAAATAACAAAAAGGAACTTGAAATAATTTACATGAAAGTAGAACTTCAAAATGAGAAGGGTGAAGAACCACTTAAAAATTCGGCAGCCTAACGGCGCCACTTAAAACTTCAAAATACTAAATTGAAGAGATCAAATGGGGTCTCTCATCATATGATCATAAAAGATCAGTATGATAAATTTAGATATCATACCCCAACATAATAAAAAGGAACTTGAAATACTTTACATGAACATAGATCTTGAAAGATGAGAAGGGAGAAGGAATCCGTTACAAAAATTTCGGCAGCCTAACGGCGCCACTTAAAACATCATAAAACGAAATAATGAGAGTAAGAGGGGATCTCTCATTATAGGAACATGAAAAGGGCAGTAAGAGGAGTATAAAATAACACCCTTTAACATAATAACATGGAGAATAAAAGAAATTACATAAAAGAGATTTCTTGAAAAGAAAGAGAGAGATCGGATCTCTTACCTTAAAACATAACTCTTAAAACTCAAAGGTTGGGACCTTGAGGGCTTGGGGGCACCATGGGAGGACTCCTTGGGAGGTAATGAGACCAGAACTTCGTTGGGGGAGAGTGGGGAGTCGAATGGATGAGAGGATGACTTGGTATTTATAGGGAAAGTGAGGGGACAAGGCATTAATGGCCAAGGGACACCTCATTAGTGGTTTTGGCAAAACCATGGGCTTTCCCATGGTATTTGCCCATGGTATTGGCCACTTGGGACACCTCATACCTTATCTTACTATTCATAAGTCGACCATATTGATTACATACTTAATACATCATTTAATGATGTCATTAGACACCCGTAACTTAAAAACTGTATTTTCACTATTCATCGAAAATTCAACTTTCTCAGAATAATCCCAAAATTTCACCTTAACCAAATATCAACGCTCTGATTACAAATATGAACTCCATTTTATAAAAATATTTTTCTAAATATTTTTAATTTAATTTTTAAATAAAAACACTATTCACTGAAAATTCATTTTTTCAGAAAAAACCCCAAAAATTACCATAGCATAATATCGGTGCTCTGAGTTCAAAAATGAAATCCGTTTTATAAAAATAATTTTCTAAATATTTTTAATTAAATTTTTAGTTAAAAAACACTATTCACCCAAAAAAACTAATACTTGAATAATAATTTATGAAACCGTTATTTAACCATTTTATTGAATGACATTACTTAATCAATGTGCCTAGATTATATTAATACTTTCTTTAAGTGAGATTACTAATCCATTTGGACACATTACTAATCCTAATCATAAAATCACTATTCATAATTTACTATTCATCAAAAATTAAGTTGATCTTATTAGACTCTAAATTTCGTACGGAACATAATTGTAGAAGACCATTTTTCGAAAATCATTAGACATTTTTAATTATTTAAGGTTTACACAACCATTTTTTAAAATGTCCTTTTTCTAAAATTCATCAAAAATATGCATACTATATTTATCCGGTCATTTGAAAATTCATAAACTTCATCATAAGAAGAAATCCCAATTTTTATTTAAAACAAAGGATTACACAAGGCAGTTACGGTCTCCTTACATATCCCCTTATCACACCAGCATAGGACCTAAGTGTAAGGTGTGCTAAGGTGAGAGAATCTGAGGGAGGCTCGGCTAACATCGCATGAGTAGTAATTTCTATTAGTTTGAACTTCTCGCAAAGGAGATTTTGTTCTAGCTTCACACGATGAAGTTCGGCTTGGGTTGGGTCCAGAGCAAAGCCCAGTGGTGCTACCTCCTTCCCAAGTTCTGTTAGATGGGCTTCGATCGGTCCAAGACTACTTGGTGAGGCCATCGAATCTTCTCTCTATAATAATTAACCAAGATTACTTGTATTTAGAGGCAATAATCAAAACGTTTAGTTTACAGTGGTCATATTGACCAATGGTCATATAACAGTCAAAGACCAATGTTCTCATTTTAATTATACTCATGTTATCAAATGAAACATTTTTGTTGAGTATAAAAATAAAATAAAATAACACACAAAATTAGGAAACAATATTTATTCAAAATTTCGGGTCGTTACAATCTTCCCCCCTTAAGAAATTGCGTCCTCGCAATTTTTTTTTTTAAATCAGGTTTTGAAATTTCATTGAAAGTCCCACATCGAAAAAGGAGTCAGAAAAACTATTACTTTAAAAGAAAGAAAGGGAAGTACAAAGGTCACCCGAGTTAACCCATACTAGGATTCCATGGAGGAAAACATGGACATGGAAGAAAAACAAAGGGTCAATTTCTGGGGGAGAGTGATAGAGAACATGATTAGGAGAACGTTAACCATAAGAAAATCCCAAACTTATGATGTGTGTATATGGTCTTTGATTACCAAGTAGGAAACGTAAACCAACAACGTTTTTGTTTTACATTCCTTTTCATAATTTTTAGGAATTCATTTACAACATAAAACAAAAACATAAGAAAATATACCTATCTTCATGTAGAGTTTCATCCTTTAATAAGTTTCTACCCAAAACTAAATTTTCTCCAAACTATGAGAATTCAAAACTACTTGGTCTCATCAAAACACAAGAATCATCTTCATAATCCAAAAAAGACTAACTATCTATTTCTTCTATCTTTAAACATTATCCCAAAAACAGAAAGGGTAAGGTAAAAAAACTCTTCAAAAAGAAATAATCCCATAGGAATGGAAACTACTTTTAAATCTTCAAAGTTTCATGGTACTACCCAAAGTTCATCATAGTCCATTCCATAAATAACGGTCCTTAAAATTCCTCAAAATAAACCAAACTAAGATTGAAACCCAAATACAAGGAGGATTTGATAACATAGTCTTCCAAAATAAACTTCATTGTTCATCTCTAAACAACATCAACCACTCCTAACATCTTATAACAAAAGTATCTAACCTAAACATATTTTACCCAAGATAGGTTAATCATTCCCATAATTAACCTAAATTACTATAATTCCACCTTCAATTCATCTATTCTTCAAAATATAAGTCAACCTTACTCCTTAATGAAAATACCGTAGTAATCTATTTACCTCGATCATATAGGGTCCCCAAAATAGTGAACGTCCTCCAAAATAATAATCATATTTTAATCCCCTAATCATCCATGTCATATTAATATGACAATCGTCGCATTTCCTATCACATTGGTTGTTGGGACATGTTCTTCCATTTCCCACCATTAACTAAGAAGAGAAAGCATAATTAGGGGCTTAAGTACTTAGCCAATAATCATGAAAAGGAACTGAAAGCATATAAGGATAACTTGTAGAAGAAAAGTATACCCTAACTTGAGATCCCCTAGGTTCCCATCTAGGTTATCCATGATCATATATTCTTATGTGAATCTTTATTTTATTTTATCTTTGTTCCTTTAACAATGGTTCATACTAAGCTTATGAATTTACTAAAGCATATCCCCCGGGAGTGTCATAACCAAGAGTGCAGCAAGGCCCGTTGTCGTGTACCAGTTCTCGTTCGAGTCTAGCTCAAAGCGGTGTTTTCGGGTTTTACCCCTATGTACATCTGTGCCAGATCCACCTCTACCTGCTCGTATCCAGACAGAGATGTAGTTTCTTGGAAACCCCTTACTCAATACTCACCAAAATACCAGGAATATTTCCTATTTTTTTTAACTTTTCTATAGGGTTCTTCCTAGATTTTTCATATCCTAATTTCCACAAATAACTAAACCATCCTTTGATACCAACTATAGCATCCCACCCTTTTTATCACATAAACTTTCATTACATTTTACAAAACCGAGGATCTTTAAGGTTTAGTGTCTTGGAAACTAGGAACTTTAAACATGAAAACATAAAACATTCTTCTAAAACACTTGAAAGGATTCTCCTCATGTTCATCCTAGGTTCATTACTGCATCACATAACCTGGGGACATACATCAAAAGAAAGGGTGAGCAAAAAGCCCAGTAAGGGAAACAAGAGAAACATTTTACATGTGAACTTGAGATACTTCAAAAAGGTCATGAAAAGAACTTTAAGGCATGAGAATGAAATCATGAGGCATACCATAATAAAAATAACATTTTCATAACTTGAAGATGTGGCTACATCATTTAACATAGACAATCATGAACATATCACCAAGTTCCATCCCCAAGGTGTCATTTGAAAATTACCAAGGTTATTCACCAAGGTATCGTGAAAATTGTAATCTCTAGTGGTTACATCATTACCCAATGCATTGGATCGCTATCAGGGCGCACCCTTAAATTTGCCTTTATTATCATGTGATCCACATATATCATCATCAAACATTTCATAAATAACCCATATAGCATAAAATAAATGGGTTTCATTTCATAATCATAACGTTTTAAAAACTACTTTAAAGACATGATCTTAATGTCACTTTAAACCCACAGAAAGGGAGAGAGGGTTTCATGTATGTAAATCCCAGAATTTAAAATAGAACATTTTTATATATATGTGAATACCCCTGTAGAAATAAGATCTTTGAGTATTCACTTTATAACATAAAATAATTTTTAGAAAAGAGAGAGAGGCACTTTGAGACGAAAATTCTGCAGCATAACGGCTATGTTTCGGGGTTTTAGAAAACATTGAGAAGAGAGGGGACATGGGTAAAACATTAATAAATGACCCATCAAACAGTAGAGGGACAAAATATAAGGGATTTAAGAACATGGTAATGAAATTTGAAAATATACCATATGAAATGAAGAACATGAAAGGAAGACAAAAATAAGATTTCTCTTATGAGAATTCGGTAGCCTAACGGCGTCACTTAAACTTCAACAAAAATGAATTGACAACTTAAAATAGGGTCTCTAATCATATGAAAATAAGATTCCAGTATGATAGATATAGAGATCATACCCCAACATAATAGAAAGTAACTTTCAAGACTTGACATGGAATTATAACTTTAAAAAGGGAGAAAGGTGCAAGGACCACTTAAAAATTTAGCAGCCTAACGACGCCACTTAAACTTCAAAATACTGAATTGAAGAGATCAAATGGGGTCTCTCATCATATGGTCATAAAATATCAGTATTATAGATATAGAGATCATACCCAAAATAATCAAAAGGAACTTGAAATAATTTACATGAAAGTAGAACTTCAAAACGAGAAGGGTGAAGAACCACTTAAAAATTCGGCAGCCAAACGACGCCACTTAAAACTTCAAAATACTAAATTGAAGAGATCAAATGGGGTATCTCATCATATGATCATAAAATATCAGTATGATAAATTTAGAGATCATACCCCAACATAATAAAAAGGAACTTGAAATACTTTACATGAACATAGATCTTGAAAAATGAGAAGGGAGAAGGAATCCGTTACAAAAATTTCGACAGCCTAACGGCGCCACTTAAAACATCATAAAATGAAATAATGAAAGTAAAGAGGGGATCTCTAATTATAGTAAAATGAAAAGGGCAGTAATAGGAGTATAAAATATCACCCTTTAACATAAGAACATGGAGAATAAAAGAAATTACATAAAAGAGATTTCTTGAAAAGAAAGAGAGAGATCAGATCCCTTACCTTAAAACATAACTCTTAAAACTCAAAGGTTGGGATCTTGAGGGCTTGGGGGCACCATGGGAGGACTTCTTGGAAGTTAATGAGACCAGAACTTTGTTGGGGGAGAGTGGGGAGTCGAATGGATGAGAGGATGGCTTGGTATTTATAGGGAAAGTGAGGGGACAAGGCATTAATGGCCAAGGGACACCTCATTAGTGGTTTTGGAAAAACCATGGGCTTTCCCATGGTATTTGCCCATGGTATTGGCCACTTGGGACACCTAATACCTTATATTACTATTCATAAGTCGACCATATTGATTAAATACTTAATACATCATTTAATGATGTCATTAGACACCCATAACTTAAAAACTGTATTTTCACTATTCATCGAAAATTCAACTTTCTCAGAATAATCCCAAAATTTCACCTTAACCAAATATCAATGCTTTGATTACAAATATGAACTCCATTTTATAAAAAAAAATTTCTAAATATTTTTAATTTAATTTTTAAATAAAAACACTATTCACCGAAAATTCATTTTTTCAGAAAAAAACCCCAAAAATTACCATAGCATAATATCGGTGCTCTGAGTTCAAAAATGAAATCCGTTTTATAAAAATAATTTTCTAAATATTTTTAATTAAATTTTTAATTAAAAACACTATTCACCCGAAAAAAACTAATACTTGAATAATAATTTATGAAACCGTTATTTAACCATTTTATTAAATCACATTACTTAATCAAGGTGCCTAGATTATATTAATACTTTCTTTAAGTGAGATTACTAATCCATTTGGACACATTACTAATCCTAATCATAAAATCACTATTCATAATTTACTATTCATCAAAAATTAAGTTGATCTTATTAGACTCTAAATTTAGTACTGAACATAATTGTAGAAGACCATTTTTCGAAAATCATTACACATTTTTAATTATTTAAGGTTTACACAACCATTTTTTAAAATATCCTTTTTCTAAAATTCATCAAAAATATGCATACTATATTTATCCGGTCATTTGAAAATTCATAAACTTCGTCATAAGAAGAAATCCCAATTTTTATTTAAAACAAAGGATTACACAAGGCAGTTACGGTCTCCTTACATATCCCCTTATCACACCAGCATAGGACCTAAGTGTAAGGTGTGCTAAGGTGAGAGAATCTGAGGGAGGCTCGGCTAACATCGCACGAGTAGTAATTACTATTAGTTTGAACTTCTCGCAAAGGCGATTCCGTTCTAGCTTCACACGATGAAGTTCGGCTTGGGTTTGGTCCAGAGCAAAGCCTAGTGGTGCTACCTCCTTCCCAAGTTCTGTTAGATGGGCTTCGATCGGTCCAAGACTACTGGGTGAGGCCATCGAATCTTCTCTTTATAATAATTAACCAAGATTACTTGTATTTAGAGGCAATAATCAAAACGTTTATTTTTTAGTGGTCATATTGACCAATGGTCATATAACAGTCAAAACCCAATGGTCTCATTTTAATTATACTCATGTTATCAAATGAAACATTTTTGTTGAGTATAAAAATAAAATAAAATAACACACAAAATTAGGAAACAATATTTATTCAAAATTTCGGGTCGTTACAACTCTGCTCCTAGAAAAGACCAACACCCACTAACATATAGAATAATAGTTCTAATAACAGTCCTATAAAATTTACGCTTCAATTTCAAAGGAATTTTATGATCACAAATCACCCTAGAGGCCTTTCTACATTTTATCCATCCAGTTTGAATCCTATGAGAAGCATCTGCATTAATATCTCCATCACATTGCAAAAATGAGCCTAAATATCAAAAACGATTAAATTTTGAAATAATGTGGTCTCTAAATCTCATATCCATAACATTCTATCTGATTTATCCCTATTGAGACGGAAACCTTTCAATTCTAAAGTCCTTATCCAAATCTCTAACTTTAAATTGATACTCTCTTTGGATTATGTAGCGAGAACTGTACCATCCGAAAAAACATGAAATTAGGTATTTCATATTTTGAATATTCTTTGTATGTCCATATAAGACAAAAAAAAGTTATAGGCATGAGGTCGAAGATTTATACAGTCCTATCGAGACAGGGAAGTTTGTAGTGTCACCCATTGGAGTTCTAACTCGAGTCAAACTCCCTTCATACATGTCATAGAAGAGTTTAATATACATCACTTGCACTTCTTATCTTTCAAAAGTTTTCCATAAAACTACTCTAGAAACTTTATCATATGCCTTTTCCAAATCAATGAAAACCATATACAAATCTTGGGTTTTTTGTTGATAATACTCCATCAGACCTCTAATCAAATAAATTGCTTATATGGTTAAACGTCCAGGCATAAAACCAAATTGTTTATAAGAAACTGGTTTCCCTTCGAACCATCTATTCAATCACTCTCTCCCAAAGTATAATGGTATGAATCATAAACTTAATGCCTCAATAATTCCCACAACTTAAAATGTCTCAGTTATTTTTATACACAGGTACTAGAGAACTCTTCATCCATTCATCAGGAATTTTCTTAGATTTAGTAATTTCATTAAATAACCTAGTGAGTCAATTAATACCTAAATCCCTTGAATATTTCCAAACTTCAATGAAAATGTTATCTAACCCAACTACTTTACCATTTTTCATCCTTCTTAAAGAATATTTAACCTCAAAATGATGAAGTTTTCAATAATAGTTGTGATTGAGTTCCACTCTACTAATACTTAGATTATCTAAGTCTAATCCACACATCCGATCTTCATTGAAGAGATTATTGAAGTAGAATCCTCATCTTTCCTTAATTTCCCCTTCTTTAAAATTTAAGTCCTTCATCTTTTATGCACCGAACATGACCTAAATCTTTGGATTTTCACTCTCTACCTCTCTAAATTGTAGATTTTTCTTTCACCATTCTTAATATGTAATGAATGGTGCGGCTCCTAAAAAACATGATATTTGGCCTCACTAACTGCTTTTGTAACCTCTCTACGAGAAACACGATATCAAGCCTAAGTATCTTCACTACTAAAAAGGTTTAAAGTCTTAAAACACTCTAGTTTCACTTTAATTTAAGTTGATCATTCTCATTACACCACCACAATTATTTTCCTATAGGACAAAACCCTTTAGATACTCCTAGAATAGAAGTGAATATATTGCGAACACTTTTAGTGACCTCATCCCATATGTAATTAGTAGTTCCTTGAACTTCTCAATCCACTCCTTTCAAAATTTTGTTCCTAAATTCCATAATAAGGTTACCTTTTAGACACCATCATTTGATTCTTGAATTCCTTAAATGTTTCATATTTCTCTTTTGCAAGTCTAAAACAAATAAACGATGTTGGATGGTTGGAATTTCATTGGGTATAACCTTGCAATCCTTAATAAATCTTCTATCTGTCCTTTTTACCAAGAAATAATCAATTTAGGATCTTTTGACTCCACTTATATAAGTAATAAGATGTTCCTATGGTTTCCTAAATAGTGTATTTGCTACCGGAAGATCACAACTGTAGGTAAAGTCATCCTTCAACATTTACTACGCCCAAACCAAACCCTCCATAGCAATCTACATGGTCTCTAGAATTTGTTCTTACATGCCCATCCAGGTCCTTCAAAGTAAAATTCTATGCATTCATGCCTCTTATGATTCATATCTTTAAATCAAAATCTAAAACCCCCATTAGTCTAAAACTACAAACAATTGAGAAGGTTGATCCAATAATTTTCATATCAAAGATCATCACATCCTACAAGCAGCAAGGCACTTCCAGAAAAACAATAAACAAAGTTCCATAATTTCATATGAAGAAGCCAACAAGTAATTACTTGAGACACTACAGTCAGCATTAAAAATGACATATAAAAAACTATATGAGAATAACATTGATTTTTGAATTCAATGGTAAAGATTGTCACCATGAAAAAAGGGCAGCAGAGTACAACAGAAAGCTCCATCAATCAATTCCTTCTGAGCAGAAGAGATCTGCAGCTGTAAGTTTCCTTGAAATCAGATTTTCTTGATGAGGTGAATATGGATGCATAGATTTCTTTATTATCATGATTAGGGGCCATATCTGAGGCCTTGAACCACTTCACAAAACCATTACTTTCACCCTTTGCATAATCCCCGCCATTCTCAGTCTTTCTGCAAACTTCAACCTTTCTCGCAACCTTCTTCAAACCCTTGTTATAATCAATACCATGTTTTTCACCACCCAACTAAGAAATGCCAGAATTTATGTTGTCATTCCTAATGAGCCCAGCACCATCATTCCTCAACTTCTTAGCTTTCTTGTCCTTGACCCTTGACTTTTCCTCTTCTATCTTTTCCCTCAATACCGCAACCTGTCAAGACCCCCTCCCCACAAAGTGTACCCCTCCTGGGTCGGTATTGTGATAAGGGAGATAATGACCCCCAAGTCCCGCCTTCAATAGGCCCCGAGTTAGCAACTAGCACCGAGGGTATAATAACACACAAATGGGAGGTATTACCCTATAAGATAACACATGCGGAAGAGAGAGATAAGATAGAAACCAATCAACTCCAACTCAAAACTGGAAATATAAAATAAAATCAAGGGAACATATGTAATGTCATGAAAAAGTACTACAACTAAAAGGGAAAAACTACAAGTACCCAAAAAAAAGTAAAAACAACTGCAACCACAAGCCCGAACAGCTCCTGCAACCCCAAGCTAGTAGAAACTAGCTTGATCTCCAACCTGATCCAAGTGACCTGAAAAACAGTTTATATATATGTAGGGTGAGTATAACAGTATACTCAGTAGAATCCTCCCCGAAGCCTCTCGTGCAAAGGTAAATAAATCATGCTAAATCACAGTGAACAACAAGTGAAACTAACTCGTCACCTAAACAGGTATACTAAGTTCTCAACCTCACCATGGATACTCCCACAAAGTAACGCATACAAGAATATAGCATATAATAAAGAATATCAAGGGTACCCCACTACTACTTCCCCACTGGTTTGCGGATTTTCCCCAATGTCATACGTCTTGTGCATCTCTCTCCAAAGGCCTGACCGTAGACACCTGGGCTAAGATCCACAATCCGTACCATGTGCACCACAAAGGCTTGCCCGCAGATACCTGGGTGAAGCACCACACCATCCTCACATCCAAAAGTAACTAGGTAGTTTCCAGAAGCCACCATAGCTCGCATAACTTGTATCATACGTCGGGTATTATTCCTCAAGCCATTACAACCCATACACTGAGTAAGGATCCTCAAGCCATCACAGCCTATACACATTACACCTATAGTAGTCCATAGGATAATATATCCAGAATATATGTGTGCAAATAACCACAAGCCATTACATCCCTCTACACACATATATGGGGAAAACTAACCGTTGTGCCTAATGGCACTAGCATCTACCAAGAGAAGAGAGTGGGGTCAAAGGGGGTAGTCATCCATTCATCCTCCCACTAGAATGTTGGGGAAAACACCCCCCCCCCCCAGGGATCAGAATCCTCGGGGTGTCAATTTCCCATACTGATAGGGTGGAGTAGCGTATAGAAGCACAAAAAGTATAGAATATACTATAACTCACAACCACACTATGGGCATAACCTAGTCTTAGACACAACTGCAGCTAATGTCTCTCGAACTCCGGGCTGCCACTTATAAGACTAGGTATCCTATAATCACACAACCATTAAGGGATTTATTAGATTACTTTATTCCCTTTTTATCAATTCCACTGTACATTAATTAATTCTTCAAACATTAATTAACCATGAAAAATTCCACATTAAATTTCATTAACACCACATCCAAAAAATTCCACTGTCCTTTCAAAAGTTCTCAACTCATCATTAAGTTTCTAAAAACTCTATCCCAATGGGTTAACATCATTTATTCAACATCATTACAGAATTACTTTCTCATATTCCCAAGCATTCTAGAAAAGAATCCTATGCTACTAAACACAAGGGGGATCAACACAGTGAGTAGATGTACTACTCGTCGAGTCTTTCCTCCTATAGCAAAATTGTAGACCCATTCTCCCTTGAGAGGCTAAACACGGAAAGCACGTGGCATACCCCACGTGTATTCGCCTCTTTCGGAAGAAGGGTAAGCAAGACCAACTGCCTTGAGTAGTGGGGAAAAGTAAAGAAGATAAACAACCAACCAAATCATCAAGCATCCAACAACCACATCCATCCCATTTCATCATCCCTAGTGTCCTCCCCGACACCCACATGCATACACCGATGCATCTCGCCACTCTAGGCATCATCCAATGCCACAACCAAAAATGCCTCTATGCCTCCACATATCACAACACCCCTCTAGGGTCACATTACAGCACAAGCAGCAGGAAAAACAAACATCACATCAAATTGGGATCTTGGCCCTTTTACAAGGCATCCAGCCTTCAAACAACAAGTACCAACAGATTTCAAGTTTACTAACCAACTAAATTAACCACGTACATCGGCATCAATTTTATTAACATCAAAATGGTAACAACAACCACAACAAAAAAAACCGGATTCATTTACATGCCTCTTTATATTTATCCAATTAATTATCAATTAATTTCAGCTTTATGTTCTGTATCAATTTCATCAAGAACAACATGCTAACAAGCAAGGCATAGATATCACACTATCTAGTATATCAAGAGGCAAACCGTTATCATGGTACAAAGAAACAACTTGCGATCAAACCAATTATTTTAATTCAGTTCAAGTATTTAATTAGGTCAATTTCATTATGATCCAAAAGGGATAAATCATACTAACTCTACAATTGCACATAAACAATTAGAGAAGCCACGAATCCCCTACCTCAAAGGTGTTCGAGGAAAACCACAACAGTCAAAAGACACCCAAGAAACTGAGTCGATTCTCCACGAATCCTCCTTAGATCTCCTCTCCTAACACAAACAAGACCAAAGCTCATCATATTCGACATCCACATGCTTAGATATACCCATAACGGGCATAGATCTAAGAAACCAAGAGAAGATGAGGAGTAGATCTAAGTAGATCTAAGAAACTAACCAAGAACAATCACATACCTCAAGAAATTGGCTTCGATTCGCGAAGAGAAGCCTCCAGATCGCCTCCAAAACACTTGGGAGAGGTTTTCTAACCTTCAAGAGAGAGTAATACTGATTTATGGCCGCTTAGGGGCTTAAACGAGGTGATTAAAGGCAAAAAGAGTTAGATCCACAGTTTTAGGATCTAACTTTAAGTGCCCGCATGGTCAGTCTGCACGGTTTAACAAACCGTGCGCTAACCGTGTGTTAGATTCTGCCTCATAAAACACTCCTCGCATGGTTAGTCCACACAGTTAGAAAAACCGTGTACTAACCATGCGTTAGCCACTACCTCCAAGACCATCCTTGCATGGTTTGGCCGCACGGTTTAGGCAAACTGTGCGCCAACCGTGTGAAAGCTATTACCCTTTAGCTTTCCTTAAAATTCCACCCAAATGCACCCCAAGCGACCTTACCTTCTAGAACACCTATAACACCACATTTTCACAAAGGAATGGACCAGAGAGGTCCGGACCATTACATCATATACCTCTCAAAACATTCTCGTCCTTGAGAATCCAAAACCCACCTAAAGTGAAAACGAAACAGGGTCTGAACAACCGCCCCTCGAGATACCTCTCAAAAGAGAGCAAGCCACTAAAGCAAAAAAGGGATCCATCTAATAAACATGAAAGTTCCATAACCACAAAAGTTACAACAATACATGAAAAGAGTCAAAAATTAATCAAATTTGGGTACTGGACACGCATCTGTGACTCACGTTCCCAGGTACTCTCCTCCAAGCCACCGTGTGCCACAAGACATGAACTAAGGGGATAGAACGCCCATGCAACACCTTCTCCTTATGGTCTTGGATCTCCATAGGTCTCTCCTCAAAGGTTGCATCACCATCAAAATTGATCTCTCCCCAATCGATGATGTGAGAGTCATCATGAAGATAACGTTGGAGCTACGATACATGGAAAACATCATGTATCTGACTCATCTGTGGGGGAAGTGCTACTCAATACGTCACAACCCCAACATGAGATAACACCTCGAAAGGCCCAAAAAACCGGGGAGAAAGCTTACTCCCACAACCAAACCTTCGCTGCCCATGATGGGGAGTCACCTTCAGAAACACATGATCACCGGCATTAAACTCTAAGGGTCTCCTTCTTTGATTAGCATAGGATTTCTGACGATCTTGTGCTGCCTTCATCCTCTCACAAATCACCTGAACCATCTCTGTTGTATTCTGCACTAGTTCTAGTCTGAGAATTGCTGACTCTCTGACCCCAGTCCAGCACAACGGATAACGGCAAGGCCGGTCATACAAGGCTTCAAACGGCGCTATACCGATGGTGGAGTGAAAACTATTATTGTAAGAGAACGCCACTAAGGGTAAGTGCCTCATCCATGAGACTCCAAAATCAAGAATACAAGAGCGTAACATGTCTTCAAGAGTCTAGATAGTTCGCTCTTTCTGGCCATTCGTTTGAGGATGAAAAGAAGTGCTAAGGCATAACTGAGAACCAAAAGCATGTTAGAGACACCTCCAAACCCTGGAGGTAAAGCGAGGATCCCAACCAGAAATGATCATCCTAGGGACTCCATGAAATTTCACCACCACCTCCAGATACTGCCTCGACAAAACTTCCACTAAGCTCAAATCCTTGATCTCTATGAAGTGGTCCAATTTTGTTAAATGATCCACTACCACCCAAATAGCATCATGTCCTCCCGGAGCTCGAGGTAAACCGATAATGAAGTCCATTGAGATGTCCTCCCACTTCCACTGAGGAATATCTAATGGTTGGAGAAGACCACCAGGAACATGGTGTTCGGCCTTCACCTTCTGGCAGACTAAACATCGAGACACAAACTCCACAACCGCACATTTCAGCCCAGGCCACCAAAACTGTCTCCTCAAGGATCGGTACATCCTTATCACGCCAGGATGTACCACTAAAGGTGAACTATGGAACTTTCTAAGAACCGTCTCACACATCGAAAAAGGGACAAAAGTCCTTCCATGATACAACACTTGGTGTTGTTCATCTTTTGTCCAACCATCAGGGGCCTCACCACAAACAACTTGGTCTCTATAGACCTCCACCTCAAGATCACCCAATTGGGACTCTTCCACCTTCTGCATCAAGGATGACCGCACCATCATCTGGAATAGACAACCTCTACCTCCGACTTCTTCCATATCAAGATGAAAAGCTGACAGTTCTTCCATTACTCTCCAGGAATCACCGAATTCATGCACAACATCACTATGTGACTTTCAAATTAGTGCATCAGCTACAACATTTCCTTTTCTAGGTGTATACAATATTTAAAAGTCGCATTCTTGTAAGAACTCCATCCACCGATGCTGTCGCAAGTTCAAGTCACGCTGGGAGAAAACATACCTCAAACTCTTATGATCGATGAAAACCATGAAGCGCTCACCAATGAGGTAATGTCTTCAAAACTTCAAAGAAAACACCACGGCTTCCAACTCAAGATCATGGGTGGCATAGTTGCGTTCATGGGGACGCAACTATCGAGACCCATAAGAAACTACTGACCTCTGCTGCATGAGAACACAGCCTAACTCCAGATGTGAAGCATCACAGAAAACATAAAACTAAACTCCCTCGGCTGGAAGACAAAGAACTGGAGCACTTACTAACTTCTCCTTTAGATACTCAAAAGCTGCCTGACACTGATCAGTCCATATGAATGCCTGATCCTTCCTAGTTAAAGCTGTTAGAGGAGTCACAACTCATGAGAAATTTTCTACGAACCTCCTGTAGTAGCATGTGAGACCAAGGAAACTTCGCACCTCTGACACTGTCTTGGGGGCTGCCCAAGACACAACTGATTCAATATTCAATGGATCCATAGATACTCCCTATTGGGACACAACATGCCCCAAGAAACAGACTTCTCAAGCCCAAAACTCACACTTTGACAACTTCCCAAACAACTGATGTTGGCGAAGAACTCCCAAAATGGCTTGTAGATGTTCTGCATGCTCCTCTTCAGATGTGGAGTACACAAGGATGCCATTGATGAAAACTACCATGAACTTGTCCAGGAACTCATGGAACATAGAATTCATAAATCCCATGAACACATCTAGAGCATTCATCACACCAAATGGCATTACCACGAACTCATAATGCCCATGACGACAACAAAAAGTAGTCTTTGGAATATTCTCATCCTTCACATGCATCTAATGATATCCTGACCGAAATTCGATCTTTGAGAACCAACTTGCACCCTTTAGTTGATCGAATAAGTCTTCAATCCACGGAAGAGGATAGCGATTCTTTATTCTCACTTTGTTTAAGCGAAAATAATTGACACATAACCACAAACTGCCATCGGCCTTCTTCACAAACAAAACTGGTGCACCCCATGGTGACACACTTGGCCGAACAAAACCGCACTACAACATACCATCAAGTTGTATACGTATCTCTTGAAACTCAAAAGGGGACATCCTATAGGGAGACATAGAGATAGGAGATTCTCCTGGATGTAGCTCGATCCCAAATTCGATCTCTCATCGAGGGGGTAAGTCTACAACCTCTTCTAGAAAGACATCTGGGTACTCCTCTACGACCTGAGGAAACACCAACTGCTGAAACTCTGAAGAACTCAGCATCATCTTGTCCATTATGGACGATAAGGATGGAATGCGCCTATGACCCATCCGAGGATCTCGCTCACCGAAAAACACCACTTTCTCTCCATCAACACCAAAGAAAACGACCTTCTTCCTGAAGCAATCCACGATAGCCTGCACTGAATACAACAAATCCATGCCAAGGATGACATCATATGGTTTTATCCGTAAACATAGGAAATCTCTCCAAGAGTGGTGTTTCCCCAACACTAGCTCACAGTCTCTACATACTTCAAACAAGCTAGCTCGACCTCCAACTGGCGTAGTCAATGCCAAGGGCACTCGAAGCCTCTCCACCTCAAGTCCCAAAGCATGGACAAGGGTGGGTGATATGAAGGAGTGTGTCACTCCTGAATCAAACAAGGAATACACCAAGGTAGAAAACAAGCAAAGGGTACCTCGAACGACATCTGGCTCGTCTGGCGCTAGCAACGCTAGATCATCAAGTTGACCATGACCTCCTCCACAAGCTCTCTGACCCTGATGATGATGACCACCATGGCTGCACTCTTCTCTCTGAGGACGGGGAGCATGATGGGGTTATCCTCTGCCTTTTCCATCTACCCTCTGCTGATCTAAAGCTGGTGCAACTGGCTGCTGCTGCCTCGGCTGGAACTGCCTCAACTGAGGAACCTGGAGCATAGCGCTCGGTGCATGATGATCACTCTGAAAGTTCAAGCACTCCCACTACTGATGGCTACGACCACTACAAGAAAAACAAGCACTTGATACCCTGTCATAGGCCTGAGAGTTGCTGCCTCTGGAGAAACGATATGTGAAGGGCTAGGACTTACCTCCGGCTGAATGAAAAATCGTCTGCTCGGAAAACCAGGAACCCCGGACCATAGCCTTGATTCATGAGGTATCATGACGATCCCCCTCTCATGATGATCCCGTCTTGGAAAAAGTCCTCTCGACAACCTCTGCCCTCTCCATCACCTCAAGATATTTCTTCAGTATAAATGGGGTGATCTGGCGCTGGATCTTTGGATGCAAAGCCTCCTCTAAATGCCTCGCCCTGGCCTCCTCATCTAGTAATAGGTACGAATCATATCATAAGAGGTTCCTGAAATGGATTCCAAACTCTCAAACAGTAGAGCTCCCCTGTCAAAGGGTAAGAAGCTCATGGCGATTGGATGCCTTCGCAATCAAGAAAAGGAACTCGACTCTAAACTTGTCTCAGAACTCCTCCCATGAGATCACTAACTCTTCACGATCCCTGAGGAACAAGAACCACCACTTCCTTGCTGCTCTACACAGAATCGTCACAGCTAAGAACACTCAGTGCTCCTTCCGAGCACGGATCAAACTGAATCCTATCTCGACCTCCTCCAACCAGTCTTCTGTGACTGCATCTGAAATGGATCCCTCATACTTCTGTAGACTCTGGCGCTAAAACTCTTGGAGTGTCTTCCTCCAAGTGTTGTCATCGTCAACCTCTACCCTGCGGCAATCTGCTGGAACAGCCTGATGGACATATTCTAAACGAGCCTGATGAGGACGTCGACTTGGAGCCATACCTACAAAATAACAAACACTTAGAGCTCATAAACCTGAAATATAGAAGACTCAACATTAATTAATTAATTGTTTTCTTTTATTCATTTTAGGTTAACCTATCCCAAGGTCTACCCATTCAAACACAGGCACAAAGAAGAATGAGGAATGATCCTTTCCTAGGTCTCTACCCTACAACCAGTATCACCTTGTTTAGTAGCCATTGTAAACTTAAAGGTCCGTAGATCAGATCATAGGGGGCCCTAAATGCCTATGTATCAGCCGGTCTCTAGTGTTTACCTCACTTTACAAACATTAATGACACCTTTTACCTACCAACACATGCAACCTCACCTGTGACTAACTCCAAACTCCATCCTATCCCTCAACCAGACTTATGATACCACTATGTCACGACCCCCTCCCCACAAAGTGTACCCCTCCTGGGCCGGCATTGTGAGAAGGGAGATAATGACCCCCGAGTCCTGCCTCTAATAGGCCTCGGGTTGGCAACAAGAACCGATGGTATAATAACACACAAATGGGAGACATTACCCTATAAGAGAACACATGCAGAAGAGAGAGATAAGATAGACACCAATAAACTCCAACTCAGAACTGGAAATATAAAAGAAAACCCAAGTGCACATATGTAATGTCATGTAAAAGTACTAAAACTGAAAGGGGAAAACTACAAGTACCCAAAAGAAAGTAAAAATAGCTACAACCACAAGCCCCAACAGCTCCTGCAACCCCAAGCTAGTAGAAACTAGCTTGATCTCCAACCTACTCCAAGTGACCTGAAAAACAATTTATATATACGTAGGGTGAGTATAACAGTATACTCAGTAGGATCCTCCCTGAAGTCTCTCGTGGAAAGGTAAAGAAAGAATGTTAAAGCACAGTGAACAATAAGTGAAACTAAATCGTCACCTAAACAGGTATACTAAGTTCCCAACCTCACCATGGATACACTCACCAAGTAACACATACAAGAATATAGCATATAATAAAGAATATCAAGGGTACCCCGCTACTACTTCCCCACTGGTTTTCTGCTTTTCCCCAATGACATATGTCCTGTGCATCTCTCTCTAAAGGCTTACCTACAAACACCTGGGCTAAGCTCCACAATCTGCACCACGTGTACCATAAAGGCTTGCCCACAGACACCTGGGTGAATCACCACAACATCCTCACAACCAAAAGTAACCAGGTAGTTTCCAGGAGCCACCATAGCTCACATAATGTGTATCATATGTTGGGTATTATTCCTCAAGCCATTACAGCCCATACACTGAGTAAGGATCCTCAATCCATCACATCCTATACACATTACACCTATAGTAGTCCATAGGATACTATATCCAGAATATATGTGTGTGAATAACCACAATCCATTACATCCCTCTACACACATATATGGGGAAAACTAACCACTGTGCCTAATGGTACTAGCATCTACCAAGAGAAGAGAGCGGGGTCAAAGGGGGTAGTTAGCCATTAATCCTCCCATCGGAATGTTGGGGAAAACACCCCCTAGGGCTCAGAATCCCCAGGGTGTCAGTTTCCCTTACTAACAAGGTAGATTAGCGTATAGAAACACAAAAAGTATAGAATATACTATAAATCAAAACCACACTATGGGCATAACCTAGTCTTAGACACAACTGCAGCTAACGTCTCTCGAACTCCGGGATACCACTTCTAAGACTAGGTATCCTATAAGCACACAACCATTAAGGGATTTATTAGATTACTTTATTCCCTTTTTATCAATTCCACTGTACGTTAATTAATTCTTCAAACATTAATTAACCATGAAAAATTCCACATTAAATTCCATTAACACCACATCCAAAAAATTCCACTATCCTTTCAAAAGTTCTCAACCTCATCATTAAGTTTCAATAAACTCTGTCCCCATGGGTTAACATCATTTATTCAACATCATTACATAATTACTTTCCCATATTCCCAGACGTTCTAGAAAAGCATCCTATGCTACTAAACACAAGGGAGCTCAACACGGTGAGTAGATGTACTACCTGTCGAGTCTTTTCCGCCCATAGAAAGAGCGTAGACCCATTCTCCCTTGAGAGGCTAAACACGTAAATCGCGTGGCATACCCCATGTGTCTTTTCCTCTTTTGAAAGAAGGGTATGCAAGACCAACTACCTTGATCATCGGGGAAAAGTAAAGCAGATAAATAACCAAAAAAAGCACCAAGCATCCAACAACCACATCCATCCCATTTCATCATCCATGGTGTCCTCCCCAACACCCACATGCATAAACCGATGCATCTCGCCACTCTAGGCATCATCTGATGCCACAACCAAAAAGGCCTCTATGCCTCCACATATCAAAACACCCCTCCAAGGTCATATTACAGCACAAGCAGTAGGAAAAAAAACATCACATCAAATTGAGATCTTGGCCCTTTTACAAGGCATCCAGCCTTCAAACAAAAAGTACCAATAGATTTCAGGTTTACCAACCAACTGAATTAACCACGTACATAGGCATCAATTTGATTAACATCAAAATGGGAACAACAACCACAACAAAAACAACCGGATTAGTTTACATTACTCTTTATCTTTAGCCAATTAATTATCAATTAATTTCAGATTTATGTTCTTTATCAATTTCATCAAGAACAACATGCTAACAAGCAAGGCATAGATATCACACTATCTAGAAAATCAAGAGGCAAACCATTATCACAGTACAAAGCAACAACATGTGATCAAACCAATTCTTTTAATCTAGTTCAAGTATTTAATTAGGTCAATTTCATTGTGATCCAAAAGGGCTAAATCATGCTAACTCTACGATTGCACATAAATAATTAGAGAAGCCACGAATCCCCTACCTCAAAGGTTTTCGAGGAAAACCACAACAGTCGAAAGATGCCCAAGAAACCGGGTCGATTCTCCATGAATCCTCCTTATATATCCTCTCCTAACACAACCAAGACCAAATCTCATCATATTCGACATCCACACGCTTAGATCTAACCATAACAGGCATAGATCTAAGAAACTGAGAGAAGAGGAGTAGATCTAAGTATATCTAAGAAACCAAACAATAACGATCACATACCTCAAGAAACCGTCTTCGATTCATGAAGAGAAGCCTCCAGATCACCTCCAAAACGCTCGGGAGAGGTTTTCTAACCTTCAAGGGAGATTAATCCTGATTTATGGCCGCTTAGGGTCTTAAACGTGGTGATTAAAGGCAAAACAAGTTAGATACACAATTTTAGGATCTAACTTTAAGTCCTCGTAGGGTTAGTCCCCACGGTTTAACAAACCGTGCACTTACCATGCATTAGCTTCTACCTCATCAAACACTCCTTGCACGGTTAGTCTGCACAGTTAGACAAATCGTTCACTAACCGTGCGTTAGCCACTACCTCCAAGACCATCCTTGCACGGTTTGGCCACACGGTTTAGAAAAACCGTGCACCAACCGTGTGAAAGCTATTACCCTTTAGCTTTTCTTAAAAGTCCACCCAAATGCACCCCAAGCCACCTTACCTTCCAGAACACCTCTAACACCACATTTTCACAAAGGAATGGACCGGAGAGGTCTGGTCCATTACATCAACCTCCTCCTCAGTCCCATTAATCACAATTTTACCCTCCTCCGTGAATCATGTATGACAAACATGGCAAGCAGATGATCTGATCTCCTTCAAGGTCTTGACACTCAACACATGCCCGCAACCCCTCAATGCAAAAAATTTATACTTTCCATTGAATTCAATCCCTGAAACGGGGCACTGAAACCACGTCCCAGAACCATCTTTGTCGTTTGACTCTATCCCATGAATCACCGAAAGCTGAATCAGGATCATATCCTTGAGCCCCTTAATATGAACAAATTCCTTGGGCAAATTCTTCCTTAATAAACACTGCATGAGTGACTCTTTATTGAATATGTTTCCAAGCCGGTCCAACACACAAGGATGCTTCAGGGGCTCAAATGATAATGTGTAGGTCGTCCACTTAGAAAGACACTTCTCATTAGGATCGACCTTATCAGGCTTCTTCATGGCATACATGTTGAGGTAGCAGTCAAGAGACTCTACCCTGGTGGCCCCGCCATTGCCACCTCCACCGAGGGAACGAATCCTAAGAGTGATCATCGAAGAAGGCGCCACTTCTGAATGAAGAATCGTGGAGTCGTCCCGGAGGGGCTTGCCCTAGAAGGTGAGGTATAGAGATACGAGGGCCTGGGAGGGCAAGTCATGGGGGATGAGGGATCAATAACTTAGTAAAAGAAAAGAAATGATTTGTATTTTTCCCATCTTGTTTTGTGAATCTTTTTAAAAGAAAAGAAAAGAAATTTTATTGTGATACATGTAGAAAATAGGAATAAAATTGGAATTTTAAAATATTAACAACCCTCCACCATTATTTCTCTTCAAATCATCCCAATTTTGAAGTGATTTAAAAACAATAGCAGGAGAGAAATCTATTTCTCTCCATTTCTCCCCTTATCATTTATCTCCCATTAAAATTATCTCTCCAAACATGAGAAACTAATTTCTCCTATCAATATAATTTCTTTTCTTTATGTATCATCCCTTCCAAACTAGCCCTAAGTTCAGGGTATTGAATGAAGATCTGTAGGCGATCGTCGCAGGAATCCATTGTGAATTCTAGGGTTTCTGATATGCAATTGATGGAGGCCTTGGGGGAGAATGAAAAGAAATCGGTAAATTCCAAATTATTCACTTTATTTGGTTAAGAAAAATTAGATGATTTAAAAATAAACCATTCATTTCATTTTACCAACTTCTTTTTACCCGAATAAAATAGAAGAAAATTATAACCTTTATTTTAATTTAATTTATTTTATGATTCGAACATGCATTTTTTTCCTAATTGATTTACCAAATATACCTATAATATCTAGATTTATCTCTACATTCCAACTCAATAGGCTTGTGTTGATTTTGGATCATGATGTAGCAAAATTAGTATGAATACAATATGATAAAAATCAAAAGATGCCAATAACCCTGATCGGTATGTGCACCGTCATTGATTTCGCATGGACGTGATCAGATTAGAAATTTATAAAATCCAACTAAAACTAATATGTAAAAGCATTGGATAGTGAAAGTATGGGGTTGGACCCATAGGGAAGAGCTGGCGACGTCTGGTGACCTAACAATTAGAACCTAACATGTGGTTTCCTCACTCAATTTTTAGAAGTTGGGTATTTAAATTAAACAGCTTTATTGAAGTTTAGTTGGTGGAGAAAGGATTCGGGATCAATTTCAAGAATCCTTTACACTGGATAACCCTAAATCTAACAAAGGTGTGTTTATTGGCTTAGACCACATAGTTATTCAAAGGTTGTGAATTTAGCTTTGGTTTGTTAAATTGAATCGACCCAAATAGGCAATCACTCTTTGGTCCAAATGTGGCTATTAATATAGATGAATTAGGTACAACCACAAAACCTAGAAACAAATCAAACTATTGTCCATAGTTCAGTTAATTCCAATTGGGTTGAGTTCCTTCCCCTGTAATCTCCTCATTTGGGTCATGCAAGAGAATGGGATGTAATTTTAAAAACAACCTAATTCCTTAGTCAATAAATTACTTAGGTTTTGATTTAGAAATTCATTAAAGCTTTGATACCCCTACCATCGATCTCTAACCCTATGAGGTTTAGTTGCGCATGACAAAGGCATAATTGGGAATGCAAGTAACTAATCCAAGTGCAACAGATATCATGACAATCCAGTGATCAAGGTATGCAATTGAAAACAATATAAAATTGAAATAAAAAAAGAAACATACTAAAACAACTGGAATTCATAGATATACCAACACTTTGATGCCAATGGTTTGAATAAACCGTTGGAATAGGTGGACTACCCCAACGGTTTGAACAAACCGTTCGTAAACTCCCATTATTACCAGCCTTTCCCAATGGTTTGCCCAAACCGTTGGGAAATGCCTCCTTTTCCCCAATGGTTCCAATGAAACCGTTGGTTAAATTACCATTAAAACAACCTATACCAACATTTTTTTAAAAACATTAGTATAGAATACATTTCCCAATGGTTTTTAAAAACCATTGGGAAAGGTTTCCCCTAAAATACAACAACCCCAATTCTCCTCTATCTGTGCGACTGCAGCCCTAAAAATGAAGATCTGCCGAAGCTCTCTAGTTACCCAGGCTGGGAAAATCCTTCAATCCTCTTCAATCAACATCAAATCTGTAGGTCCTAAATTACTTTTAATGTTCTTAATCTGTTTTTTTTTTCTTTTCTATTTTGATTTGGCCTAAACGAGAGGGATTTCTCTTTACCCAGGCCGGGAAACTTCTTCCACCCGATAGATCCATCTTAAATAAAGAAAAATTAGTTCTACACTCCAAATCTGTAAGTACTACCTTAGTTTTAATGTTTTTCATCTATTATTTTTATTTTTTATTTTGATTTTGTCTAAACCATGTCGTGATGTCCCTGGCATGGCATAACCAATAAGTTAACTTTGATTTGTTTTCTATTTTTGTTCAACACTTAAGTGTCATTTTGTATGGATCAACTTTATTTGAAGTCTTCATAGCCACTCCTTCTGTGTAGTTAGTGAACCATATGAACTAATGGAGTTTTAAGTGAGATGTATCCCCACTCAAAGATGGTAAAGGCTTTGTTTAGTAATATTATGTCAAGGTGGGTAATGGATATAAGGATGGTCCATGTGAAGTGATTGGAGACGGTTGGGGTAGTGGCATAGGTGGTTTTCCATTTCTTTAGTGGGGTGATAAGGTAGTTTCTATGGTCTTTAGTTTAGTTGAAAATTGGATTTGGATTTTGTTTTTATGTATTTTTTCAAGGAATAATGGGAAGGGTAGTGATATTGAGGATGAATTGGTTGTTGGATGGGTGATTGATTGTAATTTTGATGTTGGTTGGGTTGGGTATAGTTAATTTTCAAAATATTATTTGGGGATTACCTCACTTGAACACCACCCAACCCCCTGGACCCCCACCCCCTGGACCCCCTCAGCCCCTAGACCATGGACATCCCCCACGACATCCTCATAAGTATTTCCTCATCAAACGCTAGATGTACAATTGCCACACCAATCACTACAAGGCCCAATCCTCTTAGGAATATTTTATTTGATTTAAATCCTCATCTTTAGTGACATCAATTACATTAAAGCGCATAAATGTCAACTAAACCCTACATTCCAAGAATTATTCATGTGGACAGTCCCCATGGAAACAAGCTAAAAACTAAAACCATAAATAATAATGCCAAATACATGCATAATTTTTAAATAAATATCTCAAGTGTAAACATAAAAACAAAGAATAATAAGACCTCATCCCTTGTATTGAAAAAAATCAAACTAAGTTGAAAATCAGGCCAAATTTATTATATACCATTAATAGGAAGAGTAATTGTTAATTAATAGGAATGTACTATTTTATATTATCATTTTGAAACATTGATATATTTCCCCTTTTCTTGCAGGAACATGATTTGACCCATGGGGCGCTGTGGTACTTATATGTCGGGCAATGACAGGTATAGTCACAGGAGACAAGTATGTTTTAGTTTAGTTTTTATTTTATTTTCTTTATCGCGTTGGTCACTTAGATCTTTGACTGCTTTCTATGGAAATAGGGTAGTTATATTCTGTGAAGGGTGCCAGAAGGAGTTCAGATTGATTCAGTCCACCAGCTTTAATTCGAGGTAAGATTCTATAGTTACTACTTGTCTCGCACCTCATGTATTTTGGGTTTTAGTGTTTTTTACTCCATATTATGTTTTTGGTAGGGTGTTGGATCATTTCGTGTTGGTTCGGGTGGATTTGGTTATCTACTACCAATCTAGGTAAGGCTTTAATGTCATTGGTTGGTTTCTCACTGGTTATGTACCGTCCTTCATATGTTTTAAGGTTCTTAATATCCTTTGTGTAGTGAGTTGATCCTTGCTCGTTGGTTTCGAGTCACCAAGTCAAGGGCGACTCGCCTGCGTGTGCATAGGTAAGTAAGTATATGTACGTGGGTTCCCCCATTACATGTATAGTCACCCACGGTAGTGATTATTCATGTATGGGGCTAGGTGTGCCCATGTATATATATATAAATGCATACACAGCTGAGTGGAGACTGATATATGCATATAAGCATATGTGCAAGGATCCACTTGCACATGATCATGGCCACGCAGGTGTGTGAATAGGGGCTAGTTGTCCTTGAATGTGTGTGAAGGTGTATATACCCAGTGGAGTAGCAGCAGCTTTTAGTTAGAAAGCTCCAAGAGCTGAAGTGGACAGCTTGGTTCCACCTTGAGGTAGAGTCCCTCTCGTAGTCTCTTTAATTTAAGAATGCTTTAAATTGAATTTATATTCTTTCTTAATTATGCTTAATTATATTGAATTTCATATCTTGAATAAGTGTTCTTTAATATAATTGTTTCATTTGATAATAAAGTCATGTTTTTATAATAAAACCCCTCCAACGGAGGTGCGCTGTCTGCAAAAACTCATAGTGATGGTTTAGGGTGTATGATTCTTTTCTGTCATTTCATTTCCCTTTAGACGTTGCATCATTGTGCCACTCACTACAACCTTTTAACGATACCTTGTTATAACATATTAAATGTTTGATTTGTTCTACTATGTCTGTTGTGACCTTATCTTATGGCGAAACCCATTTCGGGTGTTTTCCTGGCCTCTTGGCCACCCCTTATCGTGTTTACCTGAGCCTATATATCTAAAAACACTGATGGTGTCATTGTTTAACACCTTTCAGGCTTATAGTGCTCCCCACCATAATCTCCATCTTAACACTTTTTGGGGTGTTTTCCTGACCTCTATGCACATCAAATTTTTTACATATATGAATTCTCCCATAAGATTTGTGTTGCATCCTGAGATGTTAAAACATACTGAAATTCTATTGTTCTCAAGGTAACTGAATTTTTATTATTAGAGTTCCAAGAAATGAATATACCATTGATAAGTAATACACATTCATAATTTGACTCTCAATCAGTAGTTTCAACTACCTAGTACCACTTTTAAAAACAACAAATATAAAATATATATCTTTATCATACCATAATCCCGAATCAAGAGTCCATTTTTTATAACATAAGATCAGTTTCTATAATGTGAAGGACAACTACATAGGATTTATTTGGAATTCTGGCCGGAATATGCTACCTCGTAGATATCACTGGACCGGGCCAACACACCGCGGTCATGCCACAGTCACGCCGTGGTCACGCCGCGGTCACGCCGCGGTCACGCCGTGGTCACACCGCGGTAATGCCGTGATTTGGCCCTGCTCCAGGATGACACCCCGTGGTAGTTCGAAGTCCTGTCGGAATTCGATGTATGATACCTAGATAGAGTTTTAGATACATTACCCATCTATAGTTAATGGGGAGGGAGGCGATGGATGAAATGTTACCATGCTTACTCCCACTCCCTTTGCTCCTAGCCAGAAGATGCTGCCCTACGGATGTCGTTGGACTGGACCAACACGTCGCGGTCATGCTGCGGTCACACCGCGGTCACGCTACGCTCAAACTGTGGTCTCGCCGTAGTCACGCCATGGTAATGCCGTGATTTGGCCCTGATCCAGGACGACACCCCGCGGCGGTTCGCAGTCTTGTCAGAATTCGATGTATGATACCTAGATAGAGTTTTAGATACATTACCCACCCATAGTTAATGGGGAGGGAGGCGACGGCTGGAATGTTGCCCCACCTCCTCCCGCTCCCTTCACTCCTGGCTAAAAGATGTTTCCCCGCGAATGCCGTTGGACCGGGCCAACACACCGCGGTCACGTCGCGGTCATACTGCGATCATGCCACAGTCACGTCGTGGTCATGCCGTGATCATGTCATGGTAATGCCGTGATTTAGCCCTGCTCCAGGAAGACACCCCGAGGCGGTTCGCAGTCCAGTAAGAATTTGATGTATGATACATAGATAGAGTTTTATAAACATTACCCACCCATAGTTAATGGGGAGGGAGGTGAAGATAGGAATGTTTCCCTACCTCCTCCCACTCCCTTCTCTTCTGGCCAGAAGATACTTCCCCACGAATGTCACTGGACCGGGCCAACACACCGTGGTCACTCCATGGTCACACCATGGTCACACCGCGGTAATGCTGTGATTTGGCCCTACTCCAGGAAGACACCCCATGGCGGTTCACAATCCTGTCATAATTCGATGTATGATACCTAGATATAGTTTTAGATACATTACCCACCCTCCTTCCTAGACCCCAAACAGCCCCCCCCCCCCCCACCCTCCTCCCTGGACCCCAGACAGCCCCCAGATAGCCCCCCCCCCTACCCTCCTCCCTGGACCCCAGATATCCCCCCAGATAGCCCCCCCAACCCTCCTCCATGGACTCTAGATCCCAATCTAATATCTCTTCAAGATTCACCCTAAATCCCAATGGAAAAGAGGGTTTTAGAGCTTCAGAAGAATATGAGAGAAGAGTGAAAACCCTAATCGAAAAGAGGAAGCAAGGAGAGGATTAGACTCACCCAGAACTTCAATCTGCACTTAAAGGCACTCAAAACTCCCAAGTGATGTGTACGAGTCAACCCCGCCTCAAACCAAGGCACGGTGTGGCCAGTACCACTCAAAGTGTCTCACTTTTATTTGAAATGGACAACATTTTAAATGAAAACAACAACTGACATACAGAAAACTGACCAAATGGATTATGATTGTGTTGATACTTTAGAACAACGATCCATGAGTCATTTGTGAAGTGTAAGAGTCAACCCCGCCTCAATCTGAGGCACGATGTGGCCGATACCACTCAAAGTGTTTCACTTTTATTTGAAATGGACAACATTTTAAGTGAAAACAACAACTGGCATACAGAAAACAGACCAAACACAATCGGATTTTGTTGATACTTTAGTACAATGATACATGGGTCATTTGTAACGTGTACGAGTCAACTGAGCCTCAATAAAAGGCACGGTGTGGCTGGTATCACTTGAAGTGTCTCATTTTTATTTGAAATGGACAACATTTTAAGTAAAAAAAAAACTGGCATATGGAAAACCGACCAAACACATTCATATTGTGTTGATACTTCAAAAAAATGATCCATGGTTCATTTTTGATGTGTATGAGTCAACCTTGCCTCAATCCGAGGCACGGTGTGGCCGGTACCACTCAAAGTGTCTCACTTTTATTTGAAATGGACAACATTTTAAGTGAAAACAACAACCGGCATACGAAAAACCAACCAAACGCATTCAGATTGTGTTGATACTTCAACACAATGATCCATGGGTCATTTTTTACGTGTACGAGTCAACCTCTCCTCAATATGAGGTGCGGTGTGGTCGGCACCACTCAAAGTGTCTCACTTTTCTTTGAAATGGGCAACATTTTAAGTGAAAACAATAACTAGCATACGAAAAACCTACCAAATTCATTAGGATTCTATTGATACTTTAGGAAAAGGATCCATGGGTCATTTTTGATGTGTACAAGTCAACCCCACCTCAATTCGAGGTATGGTGTGGCTGGTACCAATCAAAGTGTCTTTCTTTTGTTTAAAATGGATACGCTTTTAAGTAAAAACAACTGGCATACGAAAAAATGACCAAACGCATTCATATTGTGTTGATACTTTAGAAAAACAATCCATGGGTCATTTATGATGTGTATGAGTCAACCTCACCTCAATCTGAGGTGCGTTGTGGCTTCCACCACTCAAAGTATCTCCCTTTTGTTTCAAAAGGACATAATTTTAAGTGAATACAACAATTGACATACAGAAAACCGACCAAAAGCATTTGGATTCTATTTAAAACTTAGGAAAAAGATCCATGGGTCATATGTGATGTGTAAGAGTCAACCCCGCCTCAATCTAAGGGTCTGTGTGGCCGGAACCACTCAAACTATCTCACTTTTATTTCAAATGGATAGGATTTTAAGTGAAAATAACTAGCATACGGAAAACCGACCAAACACATTTGGATTGTGTTTATACTTTAGTAAAATGATCCATGGGTAATTTTTGATGTGTATGAGTCAACCCCGCCTCAATCTGAGGTGTGTTGTGACCGACACCACTCAAAATTTCTCTCTTTTGTTTAAAATGGACATCATTTTAAGTGAAAACAACAACTGACATACAGAAAACTGACCAAACGCATTTATATTCTATTGAAACTTTAGGAAAATGATCCATGGGTCATATGTGACATGTAAGAGTAAACCCTGTCTCAATCTGAAGCGCGGTGTGACCGGAACCACTCAAATTGTATCTCTTTTATTTAAAATGAACATCATTTTAAGTGAAAACAACAATTGACATACGAAAAACCGACCAAATGCATTCAGATTCTATTGAAAATTTAGTAAAAAGATACATGGGTTATATGTGAAGTGTAAGAGTCAACCCCTCCTCAATCAGAGGCATGGTGTGGCCGACACTACTCAAAGTGTCTTTTTTTTTTTAAAATGGACATCATTTTAAGTGAAAACAACAACTGACATATGGAAAACTGACCAAACGCATTTGTATTCTATTGAAACTTTAGGAAAATGATCCATGGGTCATATGTGACATGTAAGAGTCAACCCTGACTCAATAAGAGGTGCATTGTGGCTGGTATCACTTTAATTGTCTCTCTATTGTTTAAACTGGACATCATTTTAAGTAAAAACAACTAGCATACAGAAAACTGACCAAACATATTCGGATTGTGTTGATACTTTATCACAATAATCCATGGGTCTTATTTGACATGTAAAAGTCAAAACCACCTCAATATGAGGTGTGGTGTGGCTAACACCACTCAAAGTGTCTCACCTTTATTTGAAATGGAAAACATTTTAAGTGAAAACAACAATTGGCATACGGAAAACTGACCAAACACATTCAAATTTTGTTGATACTTTATGAAAATGATTCATGAGTCATCTGTGATGTGTAAAAGTCAACTATGCCTCAATTTGGGGCACGGTGTGGCCGGTATCACTCAAAGTGTCTCTATTTTATTTGAAATGGACAAGATTTTAAGTGAAAACAACAACTTGCATACAGAAAACTGACCAAACGCTTTCAGATTGTATTAATACTTTATGAAAATGATACATGTGTCATTTGTGACATGTACAAGTCAACCCCACCTCTATCTGAGGTGTGATGTGGCTAGTATCACTCTAAGTGTCTCACTTTTTTTATAATGAACAACATTTTAAGTGAAAACAACAACTGACATACGGAAAACTGACCAAACGTATTTGGATTGTGTTGATACTTTATGACACCAATACATTGGTTATTTTTTACATGTACGAGTCAACCTCACCTCAATCTGAGGCACGATGTGGTGTAATCCTACTGTGATCAAATGATCGCACCATACTTGTACCATTTATTGTTTATAGCCTTAATAACATTAATATTATTCTCACTAAGGTCAATAAACTTACAGTTCCATTCTTTTAGACCATCACAAGTTGAACTTCTGATCATTTCAGTTCTGCCTAAATTATAAATCAAGTAAATATTTCCATACTTTACTCTTTTTGTAACGAACATGGAACCATGGGTCAGTTTCCATACCCCATTTTTAAATTTAGTTTCATATCATGCATCATCAAACTTTCTCTTTAGATTTAGGAAGAAGAAAACCACTCCCAGGTAAAATCAATTTTCAAACGTTTTTTATTTTCTTTAAATGTTAATTTTTTTAGGATAAATCATATTTGGGTGTTCTTTCGTTGTCAAAAGATCTTATTATGATCCTCAAAAACCTAACAATTTCAAAAATTGAGGGGTTTTATTTCACAACATCAAGAAAGTGTAACGAGGGAATATGCAACCACTTGTCAAAGTCTTATGGTAGGATGGTTGGGTTAAAGAGGGTATTTGGGGAATGATTCAGTTGGATCCAATTTTTTTGAGGATATTATGTGTCGTCACTTTTATTCTCACTATTAAGCGTGAGAGGGTCTCATTAATTATTTTTATCATAGAATAAAGAAGTTTCGTCCTTACATTAACCAATAGTACACCATGTATGACTATAACCCATCCTGGAAGGGGAGTATTTTTTGTCAACCTTATATAAATCACGACACACTCTGAATCAAACACATGTTCAACATCCACTTATTCAACTAATTTGAACATGATCACTATGCGTATAAAAACCAATACCCAAGTATATTATGTTATTACCACTATAAAGTCTACCAACAAAGCGATTACCATTCACCCAATATCTGATATTAACACCCCTACCTCCTTCATCTTCCTTCTTAGTGCATCAAAACTGACATTTCCTTTACAAAGAACATATTCCATTTCAAATTTGAACATCTACATGTATTTTATCCAACACGTCTGAAAATGATTTAGTTCACATCAGAATAAATTATATTACTATGACATTCAGTTTGTATATATAACATGTCTCTAATCAAAGAGGTGGTGTCTTGGAAATTTACACTCATCAACGATAGTTGAAAACTCTTTTTCATGAGTTGTGTAGTTTCACTCATGGGGTCATAACTGATGATACTCCTAAGAAAATACCATTTCACCATATATTATAAAAAATACAAGTTTAATGCAAAATGCATCACAAATCATTACATACCCAAATCTAGGATCAGAAAAAAAAAATTGGGATTTGAGCCAATTTCAAACTCTTATTAAACTCTAATAAGTATTTATTAGACTATTCTGCCTATTAGAATTTGATGGGGAGGTGGGGGGGCTATGCTGGTTGGGGGGGTTTTTCAGGGGTCAGGTTAATTACTACTGGAATAGTGGTTGTCATATGAAGATTGAATTGGGTGTAAATAATAATTGAGTTATTGAAACTGTTATTAGACTCTACTGGAAGATTGTTGTCATATGAAGATTAAAATAGGGAATTATAGTACATGACATGGTTGGAAGAGTTTTATGGTTTTATGTGTTTTTGTGTGCTATTGAAGGTGTTTTTTATGCTGTTTTAAGTCTGTTTGTATGTGTTTTTAGTGCTATTTTTTATGCAGGTGTATACTGGAGGGGCTACTGGAGGGGTTGTTGTGCAATAGTTCTGAAAATACACAATACCAATGGTTTTAAACCATTGGTATACTTTGAGAAAAATGTAAAAACTATCCCAACGATTTTAAAACAGTTGGTATAGTGTTTAGTCTTCAATATATACCAAAGGTTTCATTGAAACCGTTGGTAAAAATGCTATACAAACATATACCAATGGTTATCCTACAACCGTTGGTAAATCAATACATACAGTGGCCTATACCAACAGTTTAGATCAAACCATTGGTATAGGGATTTCCTCATGGATTACTACCCTACGGTTTGGAAAACCGTTGGTATAGGCTATACCAACAGTTTTCCAGCCTATACCAATGGTTTAAAACCATTGTTATAACCTTAATTTCTAGTAGTGTAATACCGCAAGAGGCATGGAGACAACATCAGCGTCAAAAAACAAAGTAATCACAAACTTATTTAAAATGAATCATCATAGCAACACCAGAGTGGAAAACGGAGAAAAACAAAAGATGAGGTTCAAGAAAGCGTTAGACATAATGAAAGACCGAAGAACCCTTTGAATGCCCGACTACCTGAAATATTTATAGTCCACATCAGCTTATGATGTAAATGAGTTTTACACTAAAAGTCTTCTTAAATTTCACTATGCTCGAATGTTTTACGCCGTAAAGGACAATCTTGTGGTCTCTGGTGCTTTTCTATCTTCCATAATTTTCAAATTGAGCTAAAACTATGGGATCTTCGAGCCTCGATGATTTTACAGCGTAAGTAGAGATCTTACATCATAGGTCTTATTATTCTGGAAACTTTTTACTGCATAAACTGGTTTTACGGTCCGCTCTGTAATTGGTTTGTCTCGACAACTTTATGTCGTAAATGACTTTTTATGATGTAAAATGACTAAAACTGCAAACTTTAACATCAGACTCCCTTTTTCAACTTCAACTCAAATTCTTTGCAAAAACCAACCTGAAATCAAAGTTAAACCATACAAAACATGTATGGAACATAAGGAATTGTATCCAAATTGTATATATGAATTAATCTTATCAAACCCTGTCTCAAAATGAGATCATAAAGCAATACAGCGATACAGTGCCTCACGTTGTTACAATACCCCAACCCACACAGTGGTGGTCCATGGTACAACAATACTTTGCATCGATGCGGTCCACGCTGTTACAATAGCTTATGTCGATGCATTTGGTTAATTACACATTGGTTAGACTTTCTATAGTGGTCCAAAATCTAGGTTTGGTACCTTTGTCCCCCAAACCACTAGATAAGAGTTGTTGCCTCCTTGGAACACCCAGCGACCTCACGCCCCCATGGAACCACTAATAACACCACCACAAAAGTCGAATTATGAAAAGCATCAAACCTGTATTCATTACGGGTCTCTAGTAACTGACCCATCTCCATCTGATTGATCAAGCTTTGTCATTCTAAAATTGCAGTGTATAATTTTTTAAAAGTAATTATGATGATATGTTCTTATATCTCAATAGATCCTTGACCCTTTCATGTCACTTTTTTCAACCTTTTAAATTAAAAGGTCGTTAGGCCCACGTGGGTCATTAGTGAGAGATACCTTAAGAGGGGGGTAACTCAAGGTATAAAAGTCATTATAATATAAATAAATCAGTCCTTAAACTCTCACTACCATAACTAATCTTGACCTCGTAGTTAAATAGGGTCACACTCATGTTCTTCTTTTTATGATAATTGTAATGACTCTGGTTTTTCCATGTAAGACTTTGGAAAAAATTTAGGAATATTTATGAAGCCAGAAGCTGAGTCAACACAAGATTTCAGGGCCCAAAGAGTCTTGGTGATGTGATATTTAAAATATTAAGTATTATTTATCATGCACATAGTTTTTCTAGAAATGGGGAATAACTCCCAATCAGAGTATCATATTGTAAATTTGAAACTATGGTTGAGTTTGAAATGCTAGTTTTACCCTATACACGATATAAAATTTGTTGGCATCGAGTTCCCAGTTGAGGACGAGCATTGGTAGATATATTGATGATGTATAAGTTTATTTAAAAACAAATAAACTAATATACCTCCTCCCCTTTTGGTTCTCACACACAATAAAGGAGTGAGAGGATCCCCCTTTGCGCAATAGACAACCTGAGGCCAACTAAGGAGAATAGATTCCACCATACACTATTTCTGATGTCGATCGTCACCGAATTGAGGTGTGGCATGTTCCAAGAATGTTTTTGGTCTTGAAGCTTCGACGTTTCTCCATGAGGTAGATGGATTTATGAGCTTTACATCTTGATCCACATTTATGCTTTGTTTTAAGGTTTTAGATCCCTATTACGACTACTAAAGATCCCCTAAGATTAGATTTGTGGGTTTCAGGTAGAAATCATGGGTTTTGGGTAGCTCACAGGGGATTTTCATTCAGAATACCTGATCACATGACATGTAGTGTAGGAGAACATGTTGTGTGTTCTTCCTATTCAGGGAAGATGATCTTTTGGGGCTACACACAGTGTTCATGGGGGTGCACGTTGTGTAGTGAGCCTAGGTTGTGCAACCGAGGACATGGCCAGACTTGTCGTGTCAAGAGATATGGTAATATGGAAGTACACAAACCAATGAAATGGTAATGAGCTCCTATACATAGTCATGACCAAGGGCATGGGCTTGGGCCGAGCTAAGAGAAACATGTTGTGTACCAAGGGTACACACCATGTGTGACGACATGGCTAGCTAGTCCGTGTGCAGGAGAGGACATGCCCATGGGTTCATATGAGGTCACACATTGTATGACAAGGGGTATACACCATGTATTATTCTTATACACACTGAGTACCAAGTGGGGACATGACCTGGGGATGGTTTCAGGAGACACATTGTGTACTGTGGGCACACGTTGTGTACTCCCCTCAAATACTTCCCCCTCACACATCTCCATCTTCAGGACTCAGATAGAGGCTTGTGAGTAGCCTCTTATAAGTATTTTTTCATATAGAATTCGATGGTGGCCATGGGTTTAACATGATAGATGTGATGTGAGGTGATTCATGTGGTATGCTTGTTAGAGATGTATATACGAGTATCAGTTGGAGTGTTCCCTTAATCTATCCTTATGAGGGTATAATGTGGTATTACGTCCTCTGCACAATATTTTGATCCCCTCGACAAGGTGAGTTCAAATAGAGTTTTTGTATCCCCCCAAGAGTCTAGGGAATGATCCTCTATCATTTTTAATTTCCTAAGTGGGTTTTGTGGTATTGGTGAGACCCTCATGCATAGGTTTTTATCCCCTACTTTGAGGGTTGATCCAATGGGGTTTGCGATATCATCATGTGTAAAATTCCCTACATGGAGAATCCATATTTGGGTCTGTAGTATCTCTAAGTGGTCCTGGGTATGATCCCCTATCTGTGTATCATGGCTCTAAATCTTAGTAGGGTTTGTGGTATCCCCTAGAAGACCTGGTTGGGATCCCCTATTTGAGAATTATGATCTCTAGAGTTCCATATTAGGTTCGTGGTGTCCCCCAACAATTCTAGGTGTGATCCCCTATCTGAGTGTTGAGATATTTTGGGTTTCATTAGGGTTTGTGGAGACCCCCATGATACATGGGTGAGATCCCCTTGTTGAGTATCGTTATCTATTGGGTGTTATCATTACTTTCTTCATGGAGAGTCCTAACAAGCATGTTCCCTCAAATGTATGCCATCAGGGATGGAGGGTATATGACATTGTCTTAGTGATGACTGATAACTAAAGATCCAATCAGAATAATTGGAAAGTAAAGGGTTCATAAAACTGAGTACATCGCCTTGGGATGCCCTAGTTCATTTTTTCAAGAAGGCAGATGGTTCATTATGACCATGTGTTGATTATCATAAGTTGGATCAAGTTATGATAAGGAATAGATATCCACTACTTTAGATTGTTGACTTGTTTGATTAATTTAATAGAGACCAATGTTTCTCTAAATTTATCTATGCTCAGGGTATCACCAACTTTGGGTTAGGAAAGATAATATTCCAAAGAAATCCTTTAGGAGTTGTTATGATCACCATAAATATATGGTCTTCCCTTTGGTCTTACAAATGAACTAGTGGTTTTCATGGAATTAATGACTTGTTTCTTTTAACAACACCTAGACTCTTTCATTGTGGTATTTGTGGATGACATTTTTGTGTATTCTCAAACTCAGAAATAACATGGAGAACATTTAGAGATTATACTGAGTATTTTGTATGAGAATTGGTTATATGAAAAAATATCTTAATGTGATTTATAAATATAAGAATTTCACTTCCTTGGCCATGTCATTTCTTAGAAATTCATATCAATATACCCCTACATAGATAAAATCAATTGTATCTTGGAAACCACTAAAGAACATCTTTGATATTCATAGATTTCTAGGCTTAGAAAGTTACTATCGTCGCTTTGAGAATTCTCACGACTCACATATCTGATGATAGGGATCATGAGAAAGGGTACTCTATCCCATAGGAGTGGGGAGTTTCAACAATAATTTTTATATCTTAAAGAAAGGATTATTTCTACACCAATTCTTGTTTTTCCAGAATATGGGTAGGGTTATGCAGTCTTTTGTGGTGCATCTGGATTTGGAATCAATTTTATTCTCATGTAAGGAGACCACATGGTAGATTATGAATCATGATAATTACAAATTCATGAAAGGAATTATCTGACCCATGATTTGTAATTTTCCACGATAGTTCATGCTTTGAAAAAGTGGTGTTATTGTCTCTTTGGTAAAAAAATCATTGTGTCCATAGATCATAAAATCTTAAAACACATATTTTCATAAAAGGATTTGAACTTGAGACAAAGGAGATAGATGTAATACCTCTAGATGTTCAACTTTGACATAGCTTGTATTCCTAGAAAAGAGAATTTCATGATAGATTCATTGATCCAAAAGGAATACAATAAATTAGCTAAAGAAGCTTGTGATTAGTGACAATTGATGAGTATGATTGCTGATATGAATCTGGATTGAAACAAACAAAATTAAGTCATAGTTTTGTTTCAAATGACTCTTATTCCTGACTTGGTCAATCAAGTTAAGGATGTTCAATGATTGGATCTAGTTTTCCTTACCATTATGTCAAAAATTAATGGTGGGGAGACCATTTACAGATGGAAATGATATGGGAATTATATTTTTTGTTTTTAATATCAAATAGTTGCTCCTTTTTATTATAAAAAACAACCTAATTTCTACATTCCACCACTTGAAATGGGTTGTTCATCCTAGAATTCATAAGATGTATAAGGCATTGAGAACTAAATTTTTGTGGGTTGGAATAAAAAGGAGAGTGGAAGAGTATATCTCGAGATGCCTCATTTGTCACCAAGTCAAGGCCAATCACCAATTACCAGCTGGTATGTTGCAATCATTTACCTATCCCTGTCTAGAAATGGGAGCACATAACTATATATTTTTTCATAAGTCTACCAAAAAATGGTTCAAAAACACGATTTCATATGGGTGATTGTGGATCAACTCACAAAACTGGCTCACTTTATCCCTATTCACAGATCCAATACAATGGAAGACTTGAAAAAACTCTATATTTGTGAAGTCATAAAGTTTCATGGAATACCAATTTTGATCATATCTAGCTGAGATCCTTGTTTTACCTCTCATATTTGGTAATCTTTATAGCAATATTTTGGTACCCAGTTAACTATGACCATGAATTATCATCCACAAATGGATGTAAAATAGGAACAGATGATCCAAACATTAAAATACATGCTCCAAGCTTATGTTATAGATTTCACAGTCTCGTGGTAGAATCATATACCATTAGTTTAGTTATTGTACAATAATAGCTATTAGGCCTCAATAAATATGGCTCCTTTTGAAGCATTATATGGTCATCATTACCAGTCTCCACTTTTTTGGGTGGAAACTAGGGAAGCTTTGTTTTTGGGACCCAACCTTGTTTAAGATATTACTAAGAAAATTTATATGATCGTTAAAAGAATGGAGATGACTTAGAGTCATCAGAAATATTATGTGGATCATCGTCATCAACCATTATAATTTGATATGGGAGATCATGAGTTCTTGAAAGTCTTTATGAGGTTAGGGCATTGAAATTTTGGGTAAACATGGTAAATTATCTCCTTGGTACATCAAACCTTTTGAAATACTGGAACAAATTAGTGATGTGGCTTATCGGTTGGCTTTATCACCATGAATTAGTTCTATGTATGATGTGTTTCATGTATATTAATTGAAGAAGTACCACCCTAATCTTGACCATGTGATTTGATGGGATCACGTTGATATTGCACTAGAGGCTACTTTGTTACACATGCTAATATGGATTGTGGATAGCCAAGAGAAAATGTTACATGGAAAGAGTATCTGTTTAGTGTGAATTTTATGGTAGCATGTTAAAATTCAGGAAGAAACATGGGAATGAGAATACTTTATGTGGGAATAATGGTCCAAACTTTTCCAAAGCATAAAAAATATTCAACTTTATGGGGATGAAAAGGCTAATGGTGGATAGAATTTAACACCCCAGGTTCTAGGTAATTTACCCTTTTATTATTTATTTTTAAGTTATATAATACTTGGGATGAGTTTTAGGAGTTTTTGAATGGTTTTTGTGTGTTTTGGAAGGGTTTTTAGGGGTTCATGGTTTGACCATGGTTAGGGGAAACCGTGCACCTTCTCCAGGAGACTGTAAAAGAGATTTTGGGAGTTTTTGGGTAGGCACACTGTAGGAACACAGTTTTCCAAAACTATGTGGGTTCTAGGTGAAACCATGAAAGTGGAGATAGAGATAAAAAGAGTGATTAACTCATGGTTTATCAAAACATGTAAAAAACCATCAAGGTGGTGGTTTGGAGACAATAGAATTCACACAGTTAACACACAATTTCTTGAATCGTGCAACTTAACCATGAAATGTGCATTTAATACTTAAAAAATAGAGTTTAACTCAGTTTTTAGACTTGAAAACCTCATTTTCACATCTCTTATCAGGACCTCAGTCTCCTCTCATCTCCCAAGTGTTCTTTATGATTTCATTTGTTCTAGAAGTTGGTTTTGACAGATCTAAGTGTGTTGGATATTCAAAATCAATGATAAGTCTATGTTTTCTCTCTTTCCCTTTAGATTATTTCATCTCCTCTCACTCAGAATGTTATATCTAATCCATTATAGATATATCTATGATCCATGATGTTTTTAGATGAGATCTTGTTTGAAACTATTTAAGGAATGAATTTTCAAGCCTGAATCTTGAGGTTTCATTGCGTCGTTCTCTGTTTTCATCACCCATTGAGAGGTAGGTGGCTTCTCTATATTCTCCATTTATTATATAACTTGAACGATTTGTTTTATTAAATGTTTTGATTGGATTTTCAAATTAAATATTGTATTATTTCTCAAAAAAACATTTTGGTTTATGATGTGATAAATATGGGAATTTGAATGGCTTTTTGAAAAAACTTTTGATTTATGTTTTAAATTATGATTTTGTTTTAATGAAATCAAGATGTTAAATGAAATATTTTAAAGGAAATAATTTATTTATAAGTAATAGTTTGGTTTAATAATTTTGAATACATGTCTGGCATGTGTTCATCTTAATTTAAGATGAATCATGGTCATAAGTGACACATTCAAATAATAAAACATGGGACAAATCATGGTCGAAAGTTAGACTATCAAATTGGTTCACCAAAAGATAGCTTGGTGAAAGGATAAATAACCACTCATGAATATAGGGATTCTCAGGCCATGCATGTGTGTGTGCATGTGTCTGAGTTAGTGAGTAGGAAATTTTTAATGGGTATACTAAGTGGAATGAAATGATAAATGATGAATTGATAAATTGTTTCTGCTTTTAATTTAAATTGTTTTAAATTGATAAAATGATTTTATGTTTCTATATTTGTTTAAAATATGTTGTTAAAATATTAGCTAACATTATCATATCCTAGTAGAATGTTTGGAAATATTTTAGTGTATTTCTTACTAGGTATGTTTACTCACCCCTTGCATATTCACTTTGGTGTGTATGCGGGTGTTGTTCTACATGACATTGGTAAATGAAAGGTCTTGTATTTCACTAGTGGAACATCATAATGATACTTCCTTGGGATGTTTGTAGCTTAGAGTTTAATTACTTGAGCCATTGGAGTGACTCCACATAGAGGTTGCTGCATAGGGTTGTCTTTTGGTTTTCTTGAGTTTCTTTACTATACCTTATCAATGCTACTTTGATATTGTAGTTTATTGGTTTGTCTTTTGATTTGTATTAATTAAACTTCATGAATCATAATATGTTTTATCATTTTAGTTTTAATATGTATGGTTTCATTTATTTTAAAAATGGGAAATCATCCCCTAATGTTTAGGTAAACCCTTGGAATGTATTGTCAACCTTTGGTGTCTTGGGGACATCACCTGAGGTTAGTGGTAGTTGTGACCCATCCTAAGAAAATGGGTTGGGTGAGGATGTTACATCCATGATACACTACTATAAATTGAACCAATATCCATATATCTATAACCATGATCTAAAATTCCAGTGTCTATAGTTACATATATCCACTATTTGTGGCTATATGCATGGCAGTGGAAGATTTTTGCCACTGACATGCATACTCGTGGCTATAAGGCATGATGTTCATTGAAAATATCTAAGAGAATATCATCCTATAGCTATAGGTAATATCAATGGAAGATTATATCCATGGGAATAATAGATTGTGGCTATATGAAATTTATTTCCAAGGGTTTTATTGCCCAAGGAAATAGGTTCCAGTGACTTTCATCGAGAAAAAAGGCCAACCCATGGGTATATACCCATGCACCTATACCAACAGTTTAAAAAAACCATTGGGATAGATTTGATAGGTATAAATATTCCTATGGTTTTAAATAGAACATAGGTATACCATCCCTTGTATTTCAATTCCATCGGGCTCACCCCGACATGACTCTCCCTTGTAAACCCTCATCTCCCCCGCAAACCCTCTTATCCCCAAATTATTCATCACGCTCATCCCCGGTGTAAACCCTCTATTCTCCCTCACCAACCCTCTTCTCCCTCGATTCATCTATCATCTATCATGCTCATCCCACTAAAAGTTGAAACCCTACCTCGATGCTCTGCTTCCTTCCAATTCTGTCATTCCAGTTTCAGCTTCAGTCATCCCTATTAACTCTCAAATCCATAGCGGTTTGGCTCACCAAGGTTTGGTCTCCAGTTCCTTTCCCCTATTTCCTTATAGGTTTCTCCTTCCCTGTTGTCATGTTTGGTTTGGTCGAACCCTAGTTCAAGGGGTTGACATTATTTTTATGGTTTCTTTAGTGTTTAGGGTTCATGGTAGTTTCTTATTGGTTGTTTGGCCATCCACCGTCAAAGGAGATGCATTCTGGATCATGTTTCCTTGATTTGAGGTAGGTTTTCCCATACCCAAACTTTTAATTTTAAAATCATTGATTTCTTTGTGTTTTTAACTTATGTTTTAATAATTAAATTATAGTTTTAATTAAGGTTATTGGATTTCCAAGGTAAAAAAGTTGTATTTTTCTTAGTTTTATTTGAAAGAGAATGGTTTTACTATTTCAAAGGCCAATCTAAATCTAATTTTGTGTGACAGGTCACACCATGCATTTATGATATTGCTTAAATGGCCTTTGAAAATAATATTTGAAATTTAAAAATATGTTTAGGATTTCAAAGTGATTTATCAAAGTTATCTCTTTAAATTTCATGTGATACTTGAAATGACATATGTTGTAAAAAGATTTCAATATTTTTTTGAACAAAATGTAAGGGTTTCAAATGGTTTGACCCCATTTAGGTCATGAATTAAATTAAAGGGTGATGTTTGAAACCCTGGAGGTTTTGGGATAAATGTTCATTTCCCAATTTTTTTGGATAATTAGGGTGTTTTTTAAATGGATTTAAATATGTTTTTGAAATGGTTGGTTTTTAAGAGATGCTTGAAATGACATTTTAAATGATTTAAATAAATGGGTAAAGTATATCAGAATCATTATTGTTATGTTTTTGATGGTCTATTTTTCACCTTAAGTGATTTAAAAAGTGTACAAGACCCTCATTAAACCCATGTGACTATTTTACCCTTTCTCTGTTTTTCCATGATATTTATACATATGATGAGATAACTAGGGTTTGAGCTTTGATTATCTAATTGGTGTCTCTAACCACAAGCAGTTGTTAAGTTTTGACTGTTTTTATTTATTAACATTGTAATTTCAACCCATATGTATATTTCTAATTTGAAATGTTTTTTATTGTATATTAATTTATATACACTTTCTTATTTTCTCTGATCTATGATATTTCATTTCATCACAAATTTCACAACAATCGACATCTTCCTTCTTTAAACAGACTCACTATCAGCATCATCAAGGGACTCTTTTAATGAAAAGAAAATATGCCAATAGATTTTTCATAACTACTCTACTCTCTTGAAGGTTTGATTTTTTTTAGCAAATGCATGATTTATTTCTACTATTATACATTTTCATTTAATACTATATATTATTATACACTTTCATTTTTTTAATGTCTAATGTTAAACAATGTCATTTAATATCATATACTGTTATTCACTATCATTTTTTTAATGTCAACTATTATACATTATCATTTAATAATGTATACTATTATACACTGTCATTTAATACTCTCTACTATTATAAACTACCTATTTAATGTCATGTATACTATTACACACTATCATTTTTTAAATACTTAGTGTTATTGATATTTATTAATTTCAATGGAGGACCTACCCATTTATTTTTTTGTATGTGATAGAAAATAAATCATAGACCATGTAACACCCCAAGTTTTTCTAAAAATAAATATAAATTCATGGAACTTTGTTTTAATTAGATATTTTTAACTAGACTTTAAACCATAACTTTTCCACTTCTATGTTTTGAATTTCAAGAAACTGTCATCTACAATTGTGTTTAGTATGTTATTTGGAGTCTATTGGAACCAACTGTTTTTTTGGTGAATAGTAACATATCATTATGAATAGAAATATGAATAGTAATATGAACCTAATGAATAGTAAATTGTATTATTATTTTATTTTCTTAATGCTTTAAGATAATGACATCTTGATTAATTTTTCAATGTGATATAAAAGCAGTTATAGTTTTTAAATAATTAATTTTTGAATTAAGTATGATTTTATTTAAAAAATAAATTAAAAAAATTTAGAAAATTATTTTCAAAACTGGACTTCATTTTTGAAATCTACACATCGATAAATGGTTAGGGTGAATTTTTGGAATTTTTCTGAAACAGATGATTATTTGGTGAATAGTAAAAAATACAGTTTTTAGTTTCGGTGTGTTAATGACATATTTAATGATGTAATAATTATGTCATAAATCTGGTAAACCTGTGTATAGTTAAATAATATGTGATTTGTCTCAATTGTCTTATACCATGGGCAAATACCATGGGCAATCCATGGTTTTTCAAATACCACTCATGAGGTGTCCCTTGGAAATTATTAAAATATTCACTTACTTTTCCTATAAATACCAACCCATTCCTTCTTTAACTTCATTACCAATTCCTCCTCAATGAATTTATAGCCTCCTTACCTTCTTATTAGTCCTTAAAAGGTTTCCTCAAGCCCCCAAGGTCCCAACCTTTAAGTTCTAAGGGTTACTCTACAAGGTAATAAAATTTTCAATTTCTTTCTTTTTTCCATTCAAGTTCTCTTTTATGTGGTATAACTTTCAATTTCCCATACCATGTTCTTATTTCCTTATTACTCTTGATATAATATATATTATTATTCATTTATGGATTGGTTACCTTTGTCCCCTCTCTTTTTAATATTTTCTAAAACCATGTTGCGTAGCCGTTAGGCTGCTGAAAATTTTTGTAAGGGATTTTTCAATTATTATTTTATTTTGAGTTCCATTATTTTCTTTTTCTTTCTTCATCTCTTATTACCCAAGAAGCATGAAATATCCATAAATAATGTATATTTTGGATGTTCTCATGTTTATGGAAAATTCATCATCACTCTTTTTCTCCTCTCCCACTTATTCAAGGAATAAAAACATTGTCTGTGATGTGTCGAATTACGGACATCATGGACGATGTGTTTTCAATTTTTATTAACTCTTTCAAGTCTGGTAATAAAACCATTTTTATGGTTTAAAAAGGTTATAATATATTTATTATGTCTCATAAATGGTTCTGTAATTATTTTTTACACATGGTTTTAATTTATAAAACAAAATGAGGTCGTTATTATCAAAGAACCACTGAAATGATCTAAACGAACATCATTAATGTTTTAACTTATGAATCATCCTAATATTAAAAATAAATATGATAAATGATATAATTTATTTTACTAGATATATGTAAATACTACTCCATTCTAATTTTGGAGTTTCACTTCCAATTGACAAGAATTTCTACCATGAACCAATCATAGAAATCATGTGAAGAACTCACCCAAAAACAGTGTAAGGAGCAAGATACTAACAATTAAAGGGTGAAATGGTGTTATGAAATGTTAATATAAGATGTTATAAACATGAAAATGTTTCTGTAAAATACTAATAACATTCTTTTAACCATTATACATGAATTTTAAACAAGTTTTAAGTAAGAAAAACCTGAGGTAAGGGAATTCTAAACCCGATTTCCATTCTTTGGGTTAACCTTCTACTTCATTATTTATGTGCTATCGAAATTGTTTGCATGATGGTTTATGTTTATATTATGTTTTATTATGTGTATTTATAGTATATATACATACTCCATCCACTCTATTAAGTCTCTCTTCAATTGTATGATATTTATAAGGGGCTTTTCTTTAAAAATCCTCTTTTTAAATTCGGTTTTACGAAATTCCAAAGCAATGTATTTATGGAATTATTCATGTTGTATGATTATGTTTTAGTTCTTGGGAATTATTTATGATGAATTTTGGGACCTATATCTCCCTCAAATTCATTGGGTATGTGTATGTTGAAGGTCGGTCGTATGGTTACTCCAAGTGTAACTGCGATGGTTACACAAAGTAAGGTAGCCGTGAGGGTTACAGATTATAAGGTATCCAAGAATGGTTACAATATTATGTAAGTAATGCCCCAATATACCTTTATGATTATATTTATATACTCATGTTTGTGTGGATCTTGTGTAAATATCATGTTACATGAAGTAAGTATATATGGGTGACAAGCATGTCTTTTGAAAATGTTTCCATACATTACGAGTATTCATGGACTAATGTGCTCTTTACTTCTTTTTCATCCCTTACTAAGCTTTTGTGATCATCGCAAGTTTTTAAATGATTTTCACAGGTTAATGGATGTGTAATACAGGGAAGCAATCCATGTTAAATGTTGAATAATTTTCAAGGAGTCTTGTTTTAAGTTTTAATGTTTTATATTTTGCAAAAAAATGGAAATTGTTTTTATGGTATCCACTCTGTAATAATGTGTAATGTTATGAATGTATTGTCCTAATTCTATAAATCTCTAAAGTTGAAAAGATCCTCAATGTAAAAGAAAGTGTTTTCTTGACTAAATTCAAGATTATGTATGTAATAAGGTTGAGTTCTTATAGTTGGTATCAGAGGATGGTTTAGATAACTTTAGGGGTTAGGATTATGTTAAAAGAATAACTTAAATGATTTTTACTCTATGATTAAATTGAAATGTTATAGAATTTAAATATTACCATGTTTCTTCATATAAGATAAGTTTTTTTAGAATGGTTGTCCGTAGAAGGAACATGGATGCTGAAGAGAAGAGGCATCGACAGAATGACATCCTTCCGAAACTACAACCCGGAATGGTAGGGAATGGAACCGAGAAGTTTGTGATAGTAATTGCTCAGCTAACGTAGGCAATAAATGGTGGTGGAATCCATGAAAGAGAACCAATAGAGGTACCACAATAGAACATGACAGTAGTAGAACATTTTATGAGACAACACCCTCCTACATTCAATGGATCTTCTAACCCAGTAGCAGCTGAAGGATGGATCAAATCCTTTGAAGAGATATTTGATGTTATGGGATGTTCAAACAATCAAAAGTTAAGTTTTTCCATTTATTGTTTTGAAGGGGAAGATGATCAGTGGTGGTCAATGGTAAGGAATATTAGGGGTAGATAGGATTTTGATGCCTTAGAGTGGGATGAAGTTAAAAGTATTTTCCTTGAAAAATATTTTCCTATGGTGGTGCGACTTAGAATAGAGAAGAAATTCCTTGAATTGAAATAGAAGTAGGAAGATTTAGTGGTTTTGTATGAAGCGAACTTCACCCGACTGGCGAGGTATGCTCCAAATCTTATTCTGGATCTTGATAGCAAAATCAACCGCTTTTACTTTGGATTGAAGCCAAGGTATCAAAGGGCGTTGGCCTCCTGTGAATTCAAAAGTTATGAGAAACTTGCCCGATGTGCTGAGAGGGTAGAGTTGAAGTTTGGTGATAATCATGTGCATTTTGGAAATAAGGAGAAGAAGAGGTCTAGTTGGAAAGTGATGGGTAAGAATCAACCAATGAAATCTGATGGTAAGAAAATCCAATTTCTAGTTTGTGAAAAGTGTGGAAAGAAACACCCTAGGGAATGTCTTAGAAAAACTGGGAAGTGTTTTAAATGTGGTAAGTTTGGACATATAGCCTGAGATTGCAATGAAAATGATCCTAAGAATAATCATGATAAGCAGATTGTAAAATGTTTTAAATGTGGTGAAATGGGTCATTATGCAAATGTCTGCCCAAAGAGAGATCTGAATGATGCAAAGAAGGCAGACTATAAGCAGAAAGGTGTAGTGAGATCCTTTGTGACTACGTCAGTAGATGTCAGGCCATCTAATGAAGTTGTATCAGGTACTTTGTTTGTTCACTCAGATTTTTCTAAAGTTTTGTTTGATATAGGGTCTACGCATTCCTTCATCTCTGAGAAATTTTCTGGTAAATTGGAAATATCACCTCAACAAATGAGACCTAAACTTGTTGTTAAAACACCAGGGGGAAATTTTATAACAAAGAGGAATTATAAGACTCTTTCTATTGTGGTTTATGGAAAGACTTTACCTGCAAACCTTGTTGTTTTACCCTTATTCGAGTTTGATGTTATTCTGGGAATGGATTGTCTTTCTGATTATCATGCTAAGATTGATTTTAGAGCTAAAGAAGTTGTTATTCAGAAAGAGTTTCAGTTTTCATACAAGAATGAACCCATATAATTGATAACATATCAAGAAGATGAGAAACTATTTAAAGATGGAAATTAAAGTTATCTTACTCATATTGTTGAAAACAAGGGAACTACTCAAATTAATGATGTTCTAGTGGTAAATGAATACCTTGATGTTTTCCCTGATGAGTTATCCGGTGTCATACCTGATCAAGAAGTCAAATTCACAATTGACTTAGTTCCTGATGTTAAGCCAATTTCTAAACCCCCATATCATATGGATCTAATAGAACTTCTTGAATTGAAAAATCAGTTACAGGATTTGCTTGAAAAAGGCTTCATTCATCCTAGAACTTCACCATGGGGAGCCCCTGTTTTGTCTGTTAAAAAGAAATATGGTTCTATTAGACTTTGCATTGATTATAGAGATTTTAATAACATCACTGTTAAAAACAAGTATCTTTTGCCTCATATTGATGACTTTTTTGATCATCTCTAGGGAGCTCAGTACTTTTCCAAGATTGACTTGAGATCCGGATACCATCAGCTAAAGGTAAAAGAGGATGACATCCCAAAAACAGCCTTTTGTACTAGATATGGGAATTATGAATTTGTTTTTATGCCCTTTGGGTTAACTAATGCACCTACTGTATTCGTGAATCTTATGAATAGAGCATTTCATGAGTTCTTAGATAAGTTTGTGGTTGTATTTATTGATAAAATTCTGGTATTTTCTAAAAATAAAGAGGAGCATGAAACATATCTAAGGGTTTTTTTACAAACATTAAAAGAAAATAAACTATATGGAAAATTAAGAAAGTGTGATTTCTGGTTGCAACAGATTTCTTTTCTTGGGCACATTGTAAATAAGGATGGAATAACAGTTGATCCGGCCAAAACAAAAGTAGTTGATGAATGGAAAACACCCACAAATGTTACAGAGATTCGTATTTTTCTTGGGTTAGAAGGTTATTACTGACGATTTGTTAAGAAATTTGCATGGTTATCTAGCCCGATAACTAAGTTAACATGGAAAGGGGCTAAATTTGTTTGGACAGAGGAATATGATGTTTGTTTTTAGGAATTGAAGAAGAGATTGGTGAATGCTCCAGTTTTGGCCTTACCTTCTCAAAATTGTGAGTTTTTCATCTACAATGATTCTTCTTTTAAGGGGCTTGGTTGTGTTTTGATGCAGAATGATCAGGTAATTTCCTATGATTCGATACAACTTAAACCTCATGAGCTAAATTATCCCACACATGATTTAGAACTAGCATATGTGTTTTTTGCTTTGAAAATTTGGAGGAATCATTTATACGGAACCAAATGTCAAATATATACTGATCATAAAAGTCTGAAGTATATGTTTACTTAGAAGGAATTAAATATGAGGTAGAGAATATGGCTAGAAATGATAAAGGATTATGACTGCACGATCAATTACCATCCTGGGAAAGCAAACAAAGTGGTAGATGCCTTAAGTTGGAAAAATTATTCATCATTAACCATGCTACATTTGGAACATGATCCATTGATTAATGATTTGATGAATTTTGTCTTAGAAGTTGTTGGTGTATGGAATACCTCTATTTTGTATCAGGTTTCAGTGCAGTCTTCGTTGTCAGATAGAATTAAGCAAGCGTAGAAAAAAGACTGCATGCTATAAAAAAGGTAGAATTGGTTAAAATGGGTAAGTTTCCAGAATTTAATCTTGATAAAGATTGTGTTTTAAGATTTGGTAAAAGTTTGGGTGTGCCTTGTGATTCCCAGTTGAAGAAAGAATTGTTGTGTGAAGCTCATAGTTCTCCATTTTTTTCATCCTAGTAGTACTAAGATTTATAGAGACCTTCGAGAGTATTATTGGTGGGATGGAATGAAAAGAGATATTGTTGATTTTACCATGAAATATTTGACATGTCAACAGGTTAAAGCAGAGCGGCAATTACTGAAGGGGATGCTTCAGCCTTTACCAGTGCCAGAGTGGAAATGGGAGAATGTATTCATGGACTTTATGGTTGGACTACCAAAGACTTCTCGAGCTAACAATGCGATTTAGGTTATTGTTGATCAGCTGAAAAAATCTGCACCTTTTCTTTCTATTCGAGATATAATGTATTTGGATCAACTTTCTTGATTGTAACTCAAATATATTTTCAGGTTACATGGAGTTCCTCTTTCCATTGTATCTGACCGGGATCCCAAGTTCACTTCTAACTTTTGGAAGGGGCTTCAGAAGTCATTGGGAACAAATTTAAATTTCATTACAACTTTTCATCCTCAATTAGATGGAAAATCAGAACGAACGATTCAAACTTTGGAGGACATGCTTCGAGCTTGTTCAATGGACTATCAGGGAAGTTGGGATCAACATATTTCTTTAGTTGAATTTTCTTATAATAACAGTTTTTATTCCAGTATTCAGATTGAGCCTTTTGAGTCCTTGTATGGGAAGCAGTGTCAGACTCCAGCATTTTGGGATGAAGTTGGTGAAAGAAATTTGATGGGGCCAGAATTATTAGAAGAAGTGGTTGAGGAAGTGAGGATGATCTAGCAGCACATGAGGACAACTCAAAGCAGGAAGAAAAGTTATGCAGATAATAAAAGGAAAGTCTTCTCTTTCGAGGTAGGTGACCATGTTTTCCTTAAAATCTCTCCTTGGAAAAGTGTGATGCATTTCGGTAAGAAAGGGAAGCTAAGTCCATGGTTCATCAGTCCTTTTGAAATCCTGAAGGAATTTGAAATAGTGGAATACTTCATATCTTTGCCTCTGAGTTTGTCTTAGGTACACAATGTTTTTCATGTTTCGATGTTGAGAAAGTATGTGCCAGATTCATCATATGTTTTGAGCCCAGAAGCAGTTTAACTAGAAGAGAACCTTTCTTATGAAGAGAAACCAGTTCAGATTATTTATCGAAGGGAACAGGTGTTGGAGAATAAGGTAATCCACCAGGTAAAGGTTTTGTGGAGAAACCACATGGTTGAAGAAGCAACATGAGAGTCTGAAAATGCTATGAGGGAAAATTACCCTTGTTTAATAAGTAAATAAAATTATGAGGACGCAATTTCAAGATAGTGGGGATAATGTAACACCCCAAGTTTTTCTAAAAATAAATAGAAATTCATGGAAATTTGTTAAGTATATATTTTTAACTATCCTTTAAAACATTACTTTTCCACTTCTATGTTTTGAATTTCAAGAAACTATCATCTACAATTGTGTTCAGTGTGTTATTTGGATTCTATTGGAACCAACTTGTATTTTGGTGAATAGTAACATACCCTTATGAATAGTAATATGAATAGTAATATGACCCTAATAAATAGTAAATTGTATTATTATTTTATTTTCTTAAGGCTTTAAGATAATGACATCTTGATTAATTTTTCAATGTGATATAAAAGCACTTATAGTTTTTAAATAATTAATTTTTAAATTAAGTATGATTTTATTTAAAAATTAAATTAAAAATATTTAGAAAATTATTTTCAAAAATTTACTTCATTTTAGAAATCTACACATCGATAAATGGTTAGGTTTAATTTTGGGAATTTTTCTGAAATAGTTGATTATTCGGTGAATAGTAAAAAATACAGTGTTTAGTTTCGGTGTGAAAATGACATCTTTAATGATGTAATAATGATGTCATAAATCTTGTCTACTTGTGTATAGTTAAATAATATGTGAGGTGTCCCAAGTGGCTTATACCATGGGATAATACCATGTGAAAGCCCATGGTTTTGCAAATACCACTCATGAGGTGTCCCTTGAAAATTATAAAAATATTCTCATACTTTTCCTATAAATATCAACTCATTCCTTCATTAACTTCATTCCCAATTCCTCCTCAACGAATCTCTGGCCTCATTACCTTCCTAGTATTCCTCCCAAGGTTTCCTCAAGCCCCCAAGGTCCCAACCTTCAAGTTCTAATGGTTACTCTACAAGGTAAGAAAATTCTCAATTTCTTTCTTTTTCCATTCAAGTTCTCTTTTATGTGGTATAACTTTCAAGTTTCCATAACATGTTCTTATTTCCTTATTATTATTGATCTAATCTATATTATTATTCATTTATGTATAGGTGACCTTTGTCCCCTCTCTTTTTAATATTTTCTAATACCATGTTGCGTAGCCGTTAGGCTGCCGAATTTTTGTAAGAGATTTCTCAATTATTATTTTATTTTGGGTTCCATTCTTTTCTTTTTCTTTATTCATCTCTTCTTACCCAAGAGGCATGAAATATGCATAAATAATGTATATTCTAGATTTTCTCATTTTCATGGAAAATTCATCATCATTATTTTTCTCCTCTCCCACTTATTCAAGGAATAAAAACATTGTCCGTGATGTGTCGAATTACCGACATCGTGGACAATGTGTTTTCAATTTTCATTAACTCTTTAAAGTCTGGTCATAAAAACATTTTTATGGTTGAACCAGGTTATAATAAATTTATTATTTCTCATCAATGGTTCTGGAATTATTTTTTATACATGGTTTTAATTTATAAAACAAAATGAGGTCGTCATTATCAAAGAACCACTGAAATGATCTAAACGAACATCATTAATGTTTTAACTTATGAATCATAATCATATTAAACATCAAGATGATAAATGGTATAATTTATGTTACTGGATATATTTAAATACTACTCTGTTCCAATTCTGTAGTTTTACTTCCAATCGACAAGAATGTTCACTATGAACCAATCATAGAAATCATGTGAAGAACTCACCCAAAAACAGTGCAAGGAGCAAGATACTAACAATTGAAGGGTGAAATGATGTTATGAAATGATAATATAAGATGTTATAAACATTAACATGTTTCTTTAAAATACTAATAACACTCTTTTAACAATTATACAAGAAATTTTAAACAAGTTTGAAATAAGACAAACCCAGGGTAAGGGAATTTTAAACCCGATTTCCATTCTTTTGGTTAACCTTATACTTCATTATTTATGTGCTATATAAATTGTTTGTGTGATGGGTTATGTTTATATTATGTTTTATTATGTGTATTTATATTATATATACATACTCCATCCACTCTATTAAGTCTCTCTTAAATTTTATGATATTTATAAGGGGATTTTCTTTAAAAATCCTCTTTTTAAATTCGGTTTTATGAAATTCCAAAGCAATGCTTTTATGGAATTATTCATGTTGTATGATTATGTTTTGGTTCTTGGGAATTATTTATGATGAATTTTGGAACCTATATCTCCCTCTAATGCATTGGGTATGTGTGTGTTGGAGTTTGAACGTATGGTTACTCCATGTGTAACTGTGATGGTTACACAAAGTAAGGTAGTCGTGAGGGTTACATATTATAAGGTAGCCAAGAATGGTTACAAGATTATGTAAATAATGCCCCAAGATACCTTTATGATTATATTTATGTTATCATGTTTGTGTGGATCTTGTGTAAATATCATGTTACATGAAGTATGTATATATGGGTGATAAGCATGTCTTTTGAAAATGTTTTCATACGTTATGAGTATTCATGGACTAATGTGCTCTTTCCTTCCTTTTCATCCCTTAATGAGATTTTGTGCTCATCCCAAGTTTATAAATGATTTTCATAGGTTAATGGATGTGTAAGACAATTAAGGAATCCATGTTAAATGTTGAAGAAATTTCAAGGAGTCTCGTTTTATGTTTTAATGTTTTATATTTTGAAAAAAATGGAAACTGTTTTTATGGTATCTACTATGTAATAATGTGTAATGTTATGAATGTATTGTCCTCATTATCTAAAGCTATAAAGTTGAAAAGATACTCAATGTAAAAGGAAGTGTTTTCTTGACTAAATTCGATATTATGTATGTAATAAGGCTGGGTCCTTATAGACCATCATTTTTTTAATATTTCAATGATTTATTATCTGTCCCATCTATAGAAATGTACAGGAATAAATGGTCATATCCTTCATCTATTAACTATCCCATATACTATTTTATCTCAATGAAATGTATAGGTATTTACCCAAATTTGGGTATTTTCCCAATTACTTTCTATTTTAAATACATGTTTCAAATTCAAAACCCAATGTACAAAAATGAATGATTGTTTGGTTTCTATTAATATATTTTTTATTTCCATTATAATTTTTTTAAAAATGAAATGTCGATACACTATATCAGTTTCAAAATACATTTTCCTTATTAAAATTTTAAAAAATGAAGTCTCAGTATACTCTGTATCTGAATTTCATGTAGCTTACTATTCCATGTTATTATTTTTTGATGTTTGAGTATCTTTAAGTCAAATTTTTCAATAGGATTTTTTTGTATTTTGGATTTTTTATATAATCCACTTAATAATTTTTTGAAGTTTAGGGACACTATGTTATTGGGTGTTGGTAATGGGATTAACTATGTTGAACTAAGAAAAAATTATTATTGACCCATTAATACACTTGGTAAATCACCAAATTTGGTCACCTATGGCCTTACTCAAACTCTTACATGTCTTTGAGATCAAATAGTTGATCAAATAATTATTAATTTTATTTCTTAAAAACTACTTTAACACTTCAGGTTTTGATAAACCATCCTCTATGTGTTAACCCACTAGTATTCTTTAATATGGTCTCATCACATGGTTACACTAAGCCTCAAAAGAGTTTTCATATTTAATCCCATTCCCAACACCTAATTTTTCCATTAAAATATATTTCAAGGTCTATATGATTTTTCCACTCCTTTACTAAAAAAACCCAAAAGGTGAACCTATGACTAAACCAACCATCACAAGGTGTACACTCACTGTACCCCTCTAACTAGCTCACAAGTGACCACCCTAGATCTCTTATGTTTTATATCACACCTGAACATCCATTTAGAGTTCATCATATGTAAGTACCAAAAATTTTACATGGTAAAATGGATGTACATTAATCCTAAAATTAACGAACCATGTATGGAATGTTTGTGTTAGTCATAATAGGGTATACCTAATCTATCACTCAAATTAGAACCCTCATGGTATCCGTTCATGTCCCTTATCCTTAAAACACATGTAATAAACCAAACCAAACACAAAACAAATAATAAATTTCATAATATGTTATTAACCACCTACAAGGTAACATTATGACTTAACTCATCCATTTTCATTGACCATTTTATCATAATTTGGGAGTTTTCAATGAATATTTCAATAATTCCCAAATTAGAAAATTTATCTAGAACACATTCTAGATGATTAAAATAATGATAAATATATTAGGTCTTATCTTAGACTTGTTTCATAGATCTTATACCTGTAAAAATTTCTTCAATTAGATGATGGACGTGAAGTGTAGAGGGAGTAAAAGATAAAGAGGGAAGAGGGAAAATATAGGGGGAGTAGCCACTATTTGTAGAAATATAGGGAAATAACAAAGGACCCAAATATTTCTAAAAAATTGTCCATAAATGACTATAATACCCCCAAATAAATCGGGGGTTGGGAATCTACACTATATTCCCAGTGGTCCCTTGGAAAGATCCCAATTATCTATCATAAATCTTCTACTGACAAGGGCAGTGGAAAAATTATATTACCAACCCACCAGACTCCCAATAGTATCTTATTATTTTTCCTGTGTGTTTTTTTGTAACCCACCTAATGGATTTTACTCCATAATACCCAAAATATCAATCAGGGTCTTTTATATTCATATTTCTACCTATAAAATATCTATTTAAGCATCCCATGAATTGAAAAATATTTCTTCACCTGGTCCAAATTACAATCATTCAAAATTAGTGAGATCCCATTTCCTTGAGTTACATTATTTTTTCATATTCCACCAATACTCTTCAATACGAGGCATTTCATAATCACTAATAAATGAATCCTCGTTCTCAAGAAACACTATTGCACATATCTAGTGACCCAATTCTCCATTGGGATCTGATGATGCTATTTTTTCTCAGTACTATACTAGATTAAACCATGCTACAATTGTTATTGATCTAGATATACTATATTTTATTTTAAATATATCTCTCTCTAATCTAAAACATACACTAATCACTTCCCAAACATTTCATTCAAATCCAAATATACCTCAATGTAATCAATTACACTTGAAAAGAACTTGTAAACACACCACTATAACTTCTTCCCATGAAGCCTTGATAGTCCTATGCACTATAGAATTATACTTTTCTTTTCTACTCAATAAATGATGTGTTAAATGAGGCGACATCCATAGAAGTACATGATCGATGACATCAATCTTTAAGAGAAGTTGTCCATGGTCTTTGAAAACCATCCATCCACTCAAAACTGCACCTAAGAATCTCTTGATTATCTAAACTTGATCCATAGTCTCTTGATCAAGACCTAATATGTTGTACTAAATATCATTTAGTATAAAGGTTATCTCACTCTATTCATGAAATTTAACATTATTTAATTTGTGTGGTGTACATGGACTATTCAATAAAACTACCTTTCATAGATTACCCTATGAAATGACTTTTTCTAAAGGCCATTGAACAAAATAAAAAATTTAATGTCTACTCAAGAACAATATATAACTCACTTTATTTTATTCTGATATTCAAAGAAACACCACAGTCACCAACTTCTCGATCTTGTTACACATGCCACCCTCTACATTCATCATAATTTACTAATCATAGTAATTATACTATAAAGGTACTAAAGGATTTTTTTTCCCACCATAATACTTCCCATATCATTGTTTCATCAATACTAATGCACTAAAATTGCAACATTACATGAAAACCACTGCACATGATCCCGGCTCGACATAACCTAAAAAACTATCCAATGAAACTCACTCAAGAATTTAAGGGAATAAGAATACTCTACACAAAAAATATATGTCATCTTAAACTTGGTTTCTACTATCTAAAATATATCCCAATCTTATATAAAAAATCATGAATAATCATTAAAATAATATTTAAATTCTTGAATAGATATAATCATTTTAAATGTACCTAAAAATTATTATCCTTTAGATTATACAACATGATTCCCATGTTTAAGCTCACTCCTGAATCTATATTTTCACATGAACATTTCTACAGTACCTTTATAGATACCCCATCTCACCAAAGGTGATATGTTTCTTCTATTCATCCATATAATGAAATGGAACATTATAAATCCTTCTATATGGGAAGCAATATGCATGTCATTTCTTCTTAGGTCATAACAGTGTAAAATCCCCCTAACCTTCCTCAATTAGACCTCTCCTGACCTACCTCAATTAGGATTGCATCAAACATAATGAACCAAGATAAACCACATGAAACCAAACCAGATAAGATTATGAAGAGTAAACCCAAAATGAGTTGAACTAAATAAAGTGGAACCATACAAACCCACAATGGATAGAATAAAACCAAATAAAAAATATAATGAAACATTAAAAAAACATTCACAAACTAACTGAAACTTATTGGTATAAATGTAAATCAGATCAACCAAAATAGATCTAGAATGATCAAAATCAAGAAAAAATAATTCAAATAGAAAAAAAATTGAATGAAACTAAATTGGACTAAGTCAAACTAATCTAACTTAAATTAATATCATATCACAAATTATGAATCAAATTGGACTAAATATAATGAATTTAAACCTATATGACCACAACTGACATGAACTAAATTAAACTAAACCAAACTGATATGAACCAAATATAATCAAACTAAATCGATTACAACCCAAATTAATGAAATTGTTCAAGATAATATAAACAAAAACAAGACAAACTAAATCTAATGAAAATGTCCCAAACAAACTTGTATCGAACAAAACCAAAATAAGCTGAAACTCAATCCAAACTGATTATATACCATTAATATGAAGAGTAATTGTTAATAAATAGGAATGTACTATTTTATAGTATCATTTTAAAACTTGGATTTGTTTCCCCCTTGCTGTAGGAACATGATTTGACCCATGGGGCGTTGTGGTTCTTATATGTTGGGCGGTGACTTGTATAGTCATAGGAGACAGATATGTTGTAGTTTAGTTTTTATTTTATTTTCTTTATCACATTGGCCACTTAGGCATTTTACTAATTTCTATAGATGGAGGGTAGTTATATTCTGTGAAGGGAGCCATAAGGGTACTGGAGGTGGCTACATGATTTTCTTTACAGGAGAGGGAGATCAAGGTAATGAAGAGATTAATTAGTGCGTTTCATTTTTTTCTACCTTTATACCATGTTTCTTTTGTTTATTTTCTTTTCTTTCGGTGTGGACTTTCGACGTATAGATGGGTCATGCTGAAATTTTATTTATTTTCCGCTACTATTTTAATTAATTGTTTGTGGGAAAAATTGTTCCCCATTGGTGATTCCTTGATACCCAGACACTTGTGCCAACCCATGGGAATATCCCATCCACCTTAATCCATCATATTCATTCCTATATTAGAGTCTAACTAGTTCATTACTATGTCTAAACCATGGTAGGTCCTAGGAAAGATGGAATAACTAGAAAGGGACTGGGAACATCTTCACAAACTAAGAATGACCATAAAATCATGACGATTTTAGAACATAGGACTTGAGGGATCCATGTAAAAAACACTACTATCCGTTATTAGTGTACATATAAATGGATAGAAAAATATGATATGATAGTTAGATGACACGTGTTTACGATAAAACAAGTTCCAAAAACCCACACAAAGCTAAAAAATGAATGGAACAAACCAAAAATGCATTATACATAAAAAGGAAAACCAAATGTGTCCTTAGGGTAAAATAGGGGGTGTTCCATATGTAAAATTCCCATGAAGATATCAGTATACAACCCATGTTCATACCATGTGCATCAACTCCACACATCTATCAAGAACTCCAATGGACTCCACTAAATCCCCATACTGAACAAGGGTATAACTCCTTTAATTCCCATATCTAGAAGAACCATGAACACTCCACAACTAACGAGGTACCTTAACATCATCATAAGAAGATATGAATTTATAGTAGAGTGTTCATGTAGGGTGTGGGCACATACATACTTAATATGGCACCACAAACAAGCATTGACACTGTAAAAAATAATTCGGTGTATGTGTAAACATATCTACTCATTTACTTACATATATAATAAATCAAATTTAGGATTTTTTTTGTAAAATAGAAAAAAATAAGTTAACAAATGAATTAGAATTAATATCAAATTACTCCCTATACCGAGAGAATCCTCACCCAAATTTACCTTGGGTTTGCCTACTCTAGGAAATATTTGTATCGATATCAGGCCAGAGGTAAGGAATTTTTGCAGCCTTTCCCATCCAGGTTGGGGGTAGGTAAATCTTGTAACCTATCCCACCAAGAGAGATTATGGAGTTAGGTCCAAATCCCATCAGGTGGAAAGGGGAAGGGGTATACAAATTAATGTCTTTGGCCTATCCCATGGAATAGGGGAATGTATATGCACACTACAAACAAATGCTAATTAGAGATGTTTTTTTACATTAGTGATGTTTAAAAGAGTCGCTAATTCATTTACCAAAGTTTCTAAAAAACATCACTAAATGAGGTGTTGCTAAATTAGCGATGTTTATAAATGTCATCATTTAGCGACACCTCATTTGCTGACGTTTTTTAGAAACGTCAGTAAATAAATGTCACTAATTTAGCAATGTTTGTAAAGGTTGCTAAATTTGTGACACCACATTTACCGATGTTTCTAAAAAACATCGGTAAATTATTCTTTTAAAATTTTCATTTTTTTAAGTTTATTATATATTTTTCAGAAAATAATAAAAAATATTAACCTATACATTCTGTTCTCTCACCCCACCATGCCCTCCGACCCCTCCCGTTCTCCAGTAGGCATGCACCCCCCCCTGGTCCCTCTTGTTCCTAATCCTCCTGTAGCCACACACCCCCCTGACCCCTATCGTCCCTTGCACCCCTGCCCTATACCCCTCCCATTCCTTACTCCTGTAGCCACGCACCCTGATCACCTACCTCTGGTAGCTCCATGGCACCCTGTAGCCTCCTGTTCATCGCAAAATAATTAAAGCGATCTCTGCAGGAGTATAACCTAAAACCTATAGCTTAAAAACGAATCATACAAACAACCGTGCCACTTACCATTTTGTGATATTATCGTGTTATCTTATATTTATATATATAAAGATATATTTAAATATTTAAGAAACTAATATTATATATATTTATATATTAATATATTTATGTTTATATTTTATATTTTATATATTGTTTTATGTTTTATGTTTTATGTTCATATATACATACATACATACATACATATATATATATATTATATATATGTTTATATATATATATGTGTGTGTGTGTATAAATTTATATGTGTATGTATACATAAATATATAATTGTAATTATAAATTTATATATATATATATATATATATAATTAGAGCAATTTTAAAACACATGTAAAAATGTCACTAAAATAGTCACATTTTCTTAAATACATGACTAAATCTAAAATATTTAATTTTATTATGTTATAATTATATATATATATATATATTTCAACATTTAAAAATTAATATTATATATATATATTAATATACATATATTAATATATATATATATATACTTATATATATATATATAATTTTCCATGTTTTAAAACACTGATAAAAATGCCACTAAAATAGACACGTTTTCTTAAAAACGTGACTAAATTTAAAAATATATGTGTGTTTATATATATTTGTGTGTGTATATGTGTGTGTGTGTTTATATATATCTGTGTGTGTGTGTATGTGTGTGTGTGTTTATATATATATTAATATATATGTGTGTGTCTGTGCTTATATATATTAATATATATATATATCTAAATATATATTTACATCAATGCGCATAAATAAGGTATACAAATATATATATTTTTAGCGACGTTTTCTTGAAAATGTCACTAATTTAGTAACATTTTTTAGAAAACATCGCTAATTTAGCGACGCTTTTGGGGAAGTGTAGATAATTTAGCAATGTTTTTGGGGAAGCGTCACTAATTTAGTGACATTTTTGGGAAAGCGTCACTAATTTAGCAACATTTTTGGGGAAGTGTCACTAATTTAGCGACATTTTTGGTGAATCATTGCTAATTTAGCAACCTTTTTGGGGAAGCGTCACTATTTTAGCGACTTTTTTGGGGAAGTGTCACTAATTGAGCGATGTTTTTGGGGAAGCGTCGCTAATTTAGTGATGTTTTTGGCAAAGAGTTTCTATTTTAGTGATGTTTTTTTGGAAATCGTTTCTAATTTAGCAATATTTTTGGGGAAGCCTCGCTAATTTAGCGACGTTTTTTGGGAAACATCGCTAATTTAGTGACATTTTTGGGGAAGCGTCACCAATTTAGTGACGTTTTTGGTGAAGCGTCACTGTTTTAGTGATGTTTTTTGTGAAACATCGCTAATTTAGCGACGTTTTCCAGAAAGCATCACTAAATTTAAAAATTAGTGATGTTTTTAAGAAACGTTACTAAATTAAAAAAAAAATTGTAGTGGCAGAGGCATGTATTTGAGAGTCTATCCCATCATCATCCTCTAATAATATGTATCTACTTAAAAAATTTATATTGTAGGAATACATATATACATACACCACCTCTCTATCATGCTTATCGACTATCAAATCTATAACCATGATAAAAAACAAATCAATCATTATGTTGTTTAACTAACAATGATAGACATGCTTCGATACTAACATTCACTAATGTAATAACATAATGGTATTCAAAATACAGACAACATATATCCAATATAAACTGATGGAGATCACAATATATTAGTTGAATTTTATGTTTTTAAACATAATTCCAAACATATTTCATATAAGGGTAAAGCATTATCTTTGGGAACTCAGCTAGAAATTATTTCCAAGTATTCATTCTTATTCATATAGAATCTGAAAATCTATTTTAAATGTGAAGTGTGGTTTGTTTTTTTGGTTACAAGTTCTAGTAGAGTGTCAGAGATGCTGGAAGGGTCTACTGTGCTTGGTGGGGAGAGGAGGCTATACCAACAGTTTTCTAAACCATTGGTATACAGTTATTCTAAACATTTATACCAATGGTTTACATGTAACCATTAGTACACAGTTCTGCTGAACATAAATACCTACAATTGTAGAGTTGTTGGTATAAATTTATACCAACAGTTTATATGAAACTGTTGGTATACAGTTCTTCTGGAAAGAATACTATAACCACAGTTGTAAAACCATTATCATATATATATATATATATCAACGGTCCACTTGTAACTGTTTGAATAGGGTAACTCGAAAGAGATTTTACCAATGGTTTAATAGAAACTGTTGGTATAGGGTTATCCCGGCTTACCACATACCAACAGTTCCTGAAACCATTGGGATATGCTATCCCAATAGTTTGAAACTATTGGTATAGAGTAAATTTGCAGTAGTGTCTGACTCCCTTATTCCCTAATTTATATCAATCGATCATAACATCATTTTCTTCTTCTATGACTGCTCTCAGTCGGGCATAGTGTTTCTCCCTTCTTCCTCAATTTTATGAGTTGATAGTATCAGTGTTCCCTTTTTCCACAATTTATCTTGGTTAATCTTATAATTTCTCCTATATTTTATGATTTATCACACGTGATCTATTCTCCTAGATTTAATTGAATCCTCCTCTATTTTTTAACATCAATTGGATCATATCTCTATAATCATTCCCTGCATTGTATTGACCTTAAGTAATCTTTTATACAAGCATGTCTTCTATGTTACATAGGTTTTCAAAAGTCCATTCTATCAAACCCCCACAATTCTTATCGTATCTAGTTAACTTTCAATTTTAGGTTGAGTGAGGCAACCTTAAACCATTTCAATGAATCGATATTTTAAAATTTATTTTTTTGTCTCACAAATCCCTTACTTAGTTGAAATATTTTATTGGTTTTTTTATTTCATTACATTTGAAGTATATTTTATACCCACAAAAATCTTTTAATGGTACTATATCCCACATGTAAATAATAAGTGGTATAAGGAAGTGAAAGCTGAAAAAAAAATATAAATGAATTAAATTGGATTTCTTTGTTTTCATGATATAGTTTAAGTTTTATGGAAAGGTTAAAGTAAAATTCCATTATTTAATATTGTTTTTTAGTTTCACTTACATGGAATTGGTCGTAAAAGGGATCACAGTGGCATGATTTTTAATTTCCTGGTTTTCTTTTAATGACATGGTTTAGAAAATGTATTTCTAGTTTAATGTCATAGAATACTTATACATAATGGTTTATAAATCATATGACCATGTACTAACATTGTGGTTTGTGTTTTATTACATGGTTTGAACATGGGTTTCCAAATTCCATGCAATAGCCTTATTTAAAATCATTAATTAGAGATCTATTTCAAATAATAAATATTTCATATGAATTGTTCATATTTATTCCTTATAAAATATTATATGATTTTTAAAGTTTTCATACCATTAAAATGATATGCTTCTTATAAGTTACTATATTCTATTCAATTTATTTCAACAATATTGGTGATTTGGTATATTTTAATTCCAATGTAAAGGTTAGTGTATATTATTATATATTTGGATCTATAATCACTAGACAAAATTGTAATCACTATTTAGTATTTAACTATAGATTGTATGACTTTTATTCACACTTCGTACTGTAATATGTGTTTATACCATATATATAAAAGTTTAGATGGCTATTTATTTTACCATACTTTCTTAAAATCTTGAATTTTATTTCCTATGAATTTACCCTTTATATAAAAGGATTTTTATGCTCTATTTTCTAATGATTCATTTGGTTAAATTATTGAATATTATAATTAAATCTCTTATTACGGAATCATGAGAAAAAATTACTTATACAATGAGTCTATATTAGTTCATTTTTAAAACATGTTTGTTTGAAATATAAATAAGATGCATAAATTGAATTACTAAAAGTAAGAATACATACGTGGATTGTAATCAGAAGTTTCAGGAGGTTGGTAAGACTGCTTCTAAATTTTTTTAGAAAAATAAAAGTAGAAAAAGTGACATCACAAGGGGTTTTTACAAATGTGGGTATGAAAATCACCACATGCATCCACTTCAACCACAAATGAACTAAAATCTAGGGTCATAAAGGACCATCCCAAACTGATCTCTATAATTTATATTTTGGAGAGAGTGTCAACAACTTTATTTTCCTGTATGTAAACATGTGTAACATCAATACAAATATGGTACATAAGTCGAAGGAAATCAATCCAAGATGACAAAATTATATTTGGGACATTCATGGAATGAGCTTTAAGAATTTCCACTGTTATTCTTGAGTCAGAATCCATCCATATAGACCACCAACCATGATGGAAGCATACCTATCCACCTTGATAATAACCCACAATTCAGCCTCAATTGCATAACCATTCCCAGTGAAATGGTAAAAATAGCCCTTAACGAGACCCCGATGGGTACGGAAGGCACCACCACAACCCAAGGGCTCTAGTACACCTGAAGCCACCCCATCCACATTAACTTTCATCCACTCAAGGATCGGAGGAATCCAACTAATAGACTTGGTCAAAAATGGTTTCTTGATCCCTCCATTAACACCAATAAACCTCAAGATAACCATATTAGAAAAGTCATTGTTCAATGATCCATTCTAAATTTTAGAGGCAATAATTATTTCCTTATGAATTACACCAATTCCAACTTGCATAGAGGGAACCTGGTTATTAAAATCAATCCCATTCCTTACCCTCTATATATAAGATATGATAATAATGACAATAGTATACAGAAGTTCCTAGACCTTCTCATTATAATCATCCTTGTTCATGGAGGTTAGTATCTACTCAAGATTATTAAGTCCAAGATAGTAGCCAAATACATCTTGTACATAAATCTGCAAGCTCCATATAAATAAAAAATGGAAAAACAAATGATTCAATGTTTCTTTATATTTCAGATAGATATGACATGAAAGAGCAAAGCTCAACCCTGCATGATGGATAATCTTGTTCAGTGGAATCCACTGCCTCCAGATCCTCTAGAGTAGTAACAAGGCATCCAGAGAAATATAAGGATTCTTAAATCACATCATCCAAGAAGTTATAATGGTTGAACCACCAAAATTATTCCTATAACATTACCTGGTGTTGGATTTCCCATTTAGATTTGGAGTCTAGATTAGAATGTCCTGATCAGTAAATTGGTATCTACTAAACTCCATATTAATATGAGGTGGTAATAGTTTATATGCACTGGAATTACACTAAAAATTAATAATTTATTAAACTTTCATGGATTTAGGAATAAAAACATCTTCATTAATTAGACTTGTAAGCCATAGATTACTCTAACGGTTCAAAGGTGATTTCTTACAGACCATCCATTTTAAGAATTTCATTATACCCTGATAAGATTTCTTGATATCTAGCCAAATAAAAGAGGGAATGTACATGGAATAACCATTCTTCATTTTGGTGATAAATCTTCTAGAAAGAAAATCTAATGAATATTCATTGAAAGTGAGAAGATTCCAAGTGAATTATTCAAGAAAAGTCACATTGAAGAGTCTGAGATCTTTTATTCCCATCCCTCCCATATCCACCGATTTGAAACATTCTTTCTAGGAAACCATAACCAAATTATTTTCATGAATTGAACCAGTCTAGAAAAATTTACAAATCATAATCTATTTCTCGTTAATGAGTGTATAATGAGAAAGCATAGACAAACCTAGAGGTTATCACAGAGTTGACCAAACAAATTCTCCCTACTTGATACATATATTTCCCTTTCCATGTTTTCATTTGATTAATTATTTTGGAGTAAATATTCTCCATGTAAGACCTTCTAACCTTACCCCAAAAAGGGGTACCCCAAGGTAGATAAAGGGAAGGGACCCCCTCTTAACACCAAGGTCCGTAGACACTCTGATTTGTTTAGATATTGGAACTCATTATCCAAACACCATAGAGGATTTTTTCTAGCTAATAACCTGACCAACAACTTCTTCATAATGCCCAAAATTGACTTTAAAGTAAGAGTTGGTAGTTCTGTCAGTTTACCAAATAAAATAATGTCATCAACATAAAGGAGGTGTGTGGGTTCAAAGAGTCCTCTTATAACCTTTATTTGCTTGTAAAGTCCATCATGGGCATGATCATTAAGACAAAAACTCAAGTAATCTTCATCTGCATCAAAGATAAGCCCTAAGAGTGGATCCCCTCACCTTACTCCTTTGGAGCACTGAAAGAAACCCTCAAGGGACCCATTAACAAGAATAGAGAGCCTAACACTCTTGAGTAGTAATAAAACCCTTAGAAATATCTCCTAGTATAAGAGTTATAATCTTGCTGATCACTTTCAGTATTGAATTTCTAATAGAAACAGGTCTGAAATCTTTAATATCCAGGGCATTATCCTTCTTTGGAATCAATGTAATGAAGTTGGAATTTACTCCATAAGTCATAGAATCATGATTGAAAAATTCTCCCACATCATTAATGAACTCAAAGTTCACAATGTCCCAACTGAACACAAATAATTTATTAGTAAATATATAAAGTCCTACAACACTATAAATATTTAGTGATAAGAGGGTTGCCTTAATTTTTACTTCATTGGGTACTTTCATAATCCTCTTATTCTGCAAATGTCATAGTCTCGTTATGTAATTGTTAATATATTTATTTTATATATTATTCTTGTTATTTAATTTCCATTTAGAATATTTATTGTCATTTTTTAATAATAATCTTATTGATTATTGGTTTTTATTTAAAGATAAAAACATATCATGTTGAATCGTTTTATAGATTATTTTTTAAGGTTTATATTATTTTGTAATAAACATTTCCTACTTTTAAATTCATTAATAATTATAATAATAAATCCATGAGTCTGTATAATACTTGTCTCAAGCATGAATGAGTTGAAACATTGTTATTAACAATCTTTAATGTTACTAATAATTTTTTTTCATATTATAATGGATAGAAGTTTGATGTACAATGTTGATCAGATCACTAATGAGTTTTGAAAAGAGTTGTAATATTTTTTGGATTTTTTATTTAATAATGACTCAGATGGTGGGTTGATTCGAAGCTCATGTTTTTATTATATTGGAAGATCGTTCTTAACACATGAGGAAGCTAGTTACCATATAACTTAAAAAGGTTTACAAAAAAAATATCATAAGTGGCATCACAATGGAGAAAAAGTTCAAGCAAAGAATGACATTGAATCAGTTGAAAGTATTGGTTTAGAAAATTTTATTTCTGACCAGTTTCCATTTGTTTATCAGGCCAACACTTCATGTAGACTAGTGTAGGAAGAAATGAATATTGGAATTTAGTTGTTATCTTTTGATCAAAATGATGACTTTGAGCATGTTATGAAGATGATGGAAGATATGAATACCCTAGTATACTAGGAATGCAAAAAAACGACCAAGATTGAGTTTTAAATGTGATTATATCATGGGAAACAATGTATGGATTTAGTAATATTGTGATTGACTATATCCTTACATTTTTAAGGACTCATTACCTAATGAAACATGTATTCTGAAAAATTATTACATGGCATCAAAGTTGGTTGAAAATTTTGGATTTCTAAGATCCATGTGTGCCCTAAATATTACTGTCCATTCTGGAAGGAAAATGTAGAGTTGAGTTAGTGAAAATAGCATGGTACATAAAGATGGAAGACTAATAAAGATAAAAATCAATCCCATATACCATAGAAAGTGATATGGAACTTTCCTTTGATTCCTAGACTTAAACTTTTATGTCAAAATAAATGGCAAGGAATATGATATAGAATGAAGATGAAATAAAAAAGGATAATGATGAAATATGTCATCCTAAAAATGAGTTAGAATGGATGAAATTTGTAATCCATATCCTGATTTTGTAGCTTAACCACAAAATATCATATTATGATTATCATGTGATGGTTTTAACCTATTTCACTAGATGCATGTTACACACATTACTTGGATTATTTTTATTCACATTTATAACTTTTCATCATGGATGTGTGTGAAGAATCCATTTTATATCATGAGTATATTAATATCTAGACACAGTGATCCTAAAAATGATATTAACATATACTTGAAACAATTAATATATGAGTTGAAGGAGATCTGGGTTGTTTGTGTGTGGGCATATAATGCATTTATAGAGGATTACTTCATGTTTCGTATAACTTTATTATGGATAATGAATGTTTTACCTGCATATATAATGACGTATCATTGGATTAAAAATGGGAAATTATTTTTCTATGTTTGTATAAAAAATACACATTCCAATAAATTAAATTTTTGACAAACTTTTAGATTCATAGGGCATTAAATATTTATATTGATAGATCATCCATGTAGTAAAAACTAGAGACACTTTGATAATGTCATGGAGATAGAAAAAACACCTCAATGAATGCAGGGGGGTGATAGCCTTAAAGAATTTGATGGTTTGAATTATGTTCTTGTAAATACTCAATCAAATTCTAGAAAGTAAAGAAATGTTCCTTCAAATTCCAATAGTAATTGGAGAAACAAAATCATATTATATGAGTTTTTGTATTGGTAATCAAATTCATTATGTTACTTGAATGTAATGCATATCAATAAAAATGTGTGTGAAATGTTACTTGAAACTATTTTAAATGTTAAGGAAAAAACAAAAAATATTTTCAATCACTCACAACTAAAAAATGGTTTATTTGCGATGAGTTATTTGAAAAGAGGGGAGAAATCTCAAATACCCCATCACTGAAAATAGTGTTGTAAAAGATAGTTTTTGTGATGGTCAATCACAAAAACTATCTTTTGTGATGGGAGGGCGACCCATCACAAATAACATTTTTTACCAGATTAATTACTCAATCATTTACACTGGGCCAAGTAACCCGTCACAAAAAAGTATTTACGACGGGTTGTAGTCCTGTAGAAAATAAGTTTAAAAAATAAAAAAATAAAAAATATTAAGATATTAAAAATATCAAAATATCAAAATAATTTAAAAAATGTAATAAATAAAATTGTAAACATTAGAAATAATAAAAATATTACACAAAATGTTTTCATTCAAATTTTGACATAATAAATGTGTATATAATGTATCAATCACTGTGGAGGGGGAGGGGGAGAGGGAGGGTCATCTGGAAGAGGAGGGGGAGGGAACTCCATCCCTACACCTCGAGCCAACTGTTACATGTACTCCATCATCTGATCGTGCTACTGCTCTTTTCATTATCACATATCCTCATATTATTACCGATACTGTCAATGGAGTTCTTCCTTCTCCCTACACATGGCCTCTATGACCCCACTCTGAGCTCACATCTACTCCTCACACTGTGAATTTTATGATGATGAATCTCCATGAGATCCCTTGAGCTAGACATCGACCATGCAACGGTATCATAAAAACTTCCAGGTGTCAATTGAGAATTGATACCAACCACTGAACCCTTATCAAAAGCATACTAAGTCATCTGCAGCCATGCTGTGACATCAAATCCTGCCACACTGGTAGCCTAACTCACATCCTATTTCTAAGAAGTTGTGACCTCATATGAATCCTTAAATTGAAATATGAAATTAAAATAGTTAAAATTTTATTTTCTGTTAATTTTAAAACTCAAAAAAAAATATACTGACCACAATCTGACACTGACGACCACCTGTAATATCTCCAATGACAAGATCGTTGTACATCCTCTTATAAACATCTAACTTCATAATATTGAGATATTCAACTGACAATATTAGTATAAAATAAATAGTTTAGATTTAAATTTATATAAATTATTAAAAAAAGTACTTACCATATGTCGTTGATGAGTACTGAACATACAACTACCAGCTCGATGCGTCACCTCCTACCTCCCCCAGTTTTGTCGAACTAATGATACTCTCCTCTAAAAACTAGCTCCCATCTAGTATGAACATAATATATCACAAACCTGAGTAAATATGTAATCTGATCAGTGGGCATAACAAGACTAATCAAAATCCATGACTCCCACTTTCTTCATGGATTTCTTCCTCAGATTGCGCAAAAACTGATGACAATTCTCACACATACACACCTCCTAGACCTCCTAAATAGAACTCTGTATTCTATCATCGATGAGATACCATAAAATCTTCATTTTTTAATAATAACAAGTTAATAATTAAATAAATTTAAAAATAATTACTATTTATTTACATACCACACAATGATCAAACATTAGGTATCAAACATCAATGAGAATATGATCCCACATCACTCATGCTCTAGAAAAATATTTCCCTCAAATAGAACTCCCCTATCCAATAGTTATATAAGAAAAGATATGAAAAAAACAAATAATCAAACAATTAGTACATAAATAAATTAATGAAAATTAATGAAAACTAACTAAAACACGCAACCGAACATACCTTTGCATGTGTGGATCGAACTCAAGACATGGACATCGCTCGAGAATAGGGTTGAGAATCATCAATCTCACAAGACCCCAACCCCTCTGAGTCGACAATGAACCACTTGGAACCTAAGGGTTAGATGATAAATCAGTAGGCTCATCAACAGGTAGTACAACCTCCTCAAGGCTATGGAAGAGATCACCATAAGTCTCATCATCCATCTGAAACATAAAAAGAATATTGCCAGTAAATAATTGAAAATTCATATTATATATTTATTTATTTTGACTATATCTAACAAGTAAGTGTGTCATTATTCCTCTTCATCTACATATTTATATATGATAATGTCAATATCTCCATCTTTCTCCTCAGTATCATCAATTTTCCAAAGATTTTCAGCTTTATCATCACTTGTTAATTCTAATTCATTTGTTACATCATCATTATCATCAACCCATAATTGTGGGGTTTCATCATCTATATTCATGTATCTTCATTTAAAATGTGTATTTGGAGTTGTCACTTGAAAAAATTTAATTTCTTTCACTTCAATAGAACCACATTCACTTTGCATAAACTGATTTTCTCAAGATTTCATTTTTATAATTATCCACCAATCAATTAAATCTTTTGAAGCAACACAATAATTAGCATAATATATTTGGTGTCCTTAATGAGCCAATAAAAATGTTTTATTTACTACAAGAAAGATTTTATATTTAATATCAATAATTCCATGTCATAGATGAAGCCACAAGACTTTATTAGTATCAAACCAATGACATTTAAACATCATTACATAATTCTGTCCTAGATAACACAACTTAATTATTTTATCCATCTTTTTATAAAAGTCAACTTCACTTTCTCTATGATGAGACCCTCTCAAGAAAACACCATTATTCATTTTTTTATTCACCCTATGCATGTGTATGAAATAGAATATCATTAACCACATATGAATTATAAGATTTAACCGTTTTGGATGGTGGGTTACTCAAAACACACAATCCATTATCAATTTTATTATCATGTTGTGATGCCTACATAATTGAAAAAAATTAACAATATAAAAAATAATAAATCGATTTTATATGTTAAACCATAAACAATTTACTTTACCAGTATTTGAAACCAGTAGGAAAAATTATGTTTTCAATATTCTTCAAGAGAAACTATTGTAATTTTTGGAAACTATTTCTTGATATTATCATCATATAATATAAAAATAAAATAATATTAATTTTTTAAAAAAATTAAAGAATATCTGTAGTAGAAATCACTGTACAAATCATGTCATTTTTTCACAGTTGAGAAAAACATATGTATGAGCCTTGTGATGTTTATCATTTAAAATCCATCATTCATGAACTCCACCAAAGACAAGTTTAGGTTGATTAAAATTTCATAATTGAATATTCAGTTCATTATCAACATTTCCCTCATTATGGATTATTTGGTTATGTTTTAAATGATATTTAGGTTGGAAATAATGGGAGCAGAAAAAAGAAATTTCCTCCTATAAATAAGCTTCTTCAATTGACCCTTCAACTGATACTTTGTTACGTACCTTTTTCTTAAATTTTTGAATACATCTCTCATATAGATACATCCATTGAAACTGTACTGACCCTCCACATTTTCCTTCATGTGACAAATGTAATATCAAATGTTCCATTGAATCAAAGAAAGATGATAATTTTTTTCCAGTTTACATAAAATTAAAACAAAATCCTCTTGTAGTATAATAAGTGCATCATGGTTTGTTTTTTCCACACAATATCTCAAAAAATATGATATTTCTATTAGTGTATCCCAAATAGAAGAATTCAACAAATCTATAAATACAATCGGTAGAAGTCTTTCCAATATAACATGACAATAATGACTTTTTATATGGTAATATGACTATTTATAAAACATCTAATGAAACTGGAAACATAACCATTCAGTAGTCTCAAATCTGAAGTCCATTGAAAAAATAATAAATGGTTTTCTTTGGAAAGTGTATACACTGCTTTTGTATTCATTAAATTCTGTGATCTATCATTTTCAAACAACTCATGTTCCAGTCACCTGAAAATTTGGGAAAGACCTAATTGTTCCTTTACATTATATTTGGTCTTACTAGGTGTGTACAAAACTATATAAAATATATTATCAAAATAGTTCTTGTTGTTCCCAAATAGAATTGAGACCACTGAGGGGGGTGAATCAGTGGTTCCATTTTCTTTTATAAGAAAGTTTCTTAACTTCTTTAGTAAACTTTCTTAACCTCTAAAAATTGTTAAAGTTATTACCCACTCAAGAATAACTTCTCAAACTGGCCTTTCATATGCAAAAAATATAGATAGAATTAATCACATGATATTTACAAGGTTTGGTACAAATACCTACTCCTTTCCACATTGGATAGTCCCACCAACATGGATTCTTTCACTATCTTATTTATGTAATACAAAGGCACAAGCAGTGAAAAATTCTATAATCCTAGTTGCAACTTGATTTCTAGAGTTGGTTATACCCCCCCCCCCAACTATCCTTTTCATATCTACTTCCCCATAATTGGTTATACACCCCAGAAAAACAATCAATCATTTTCATCAACTGGTAAGTATCCACAATTACAAGCTTCACTTTCCTTATTTTTTGATCCACTTCATAAATTCTTCATTTCCTACACAGGTAATCCGAATCAAACATTACCTATTTATGATATTTAGGAACTTCAAAAATTATCTAAGGAACTTGATGGTCTTGAACCATTCTCTAGAAACTCTATCTTGAAAACTTCCTCAGAAAAAGTTAGTCGGATCTGCCTCAGTGTGTTAACCTTTATTTGATGGTCTCCATCCGATTGGTCTCAATATAATTCTATTTCTATTCTTCTTTCTTCAATTGAGTAGAAACTCAATTGGCATCTCACACTTCCTCTGTTCGATGGGGCTCACTCTGATGGATCTAACTTCGATGGAACTTACTTCGTTTGATTCGTTCTGATGGACTTGTTTCGATGGAAGTCATTCTGATGGAACTTCCTCAGCATCAACCTGAAAAATAAACTATGGTCAGAAATTCAATACTCATTCCACAATTTTAAAATCACTAGAGCACGTGAAAAATTCAACTTCATCAATCATACAAATGTACTATGCTCTCCTTTTATAGGCTCCCCAGAATGAAAAAGGTGGGAAAACTAATTTCACTTCCCGCTCAAAAAAATCCTAAATCCTAAATTTCATGCTCATTTAAGTCTTTATATTTGAATTATTCAACTCTTCTAAATACTTCTAGGAGCTTCTCAAATATTCTCAAAACTTCACACTTCTTCGAATTTACTAACAAATATTTAGTCTGTTTATCTTGAGTTCGATTATCCTTTGTTATGTGACTCTGGTTCATACTTTGTTATGGAAAATGCATTCAATGGAAAATATATTTACTAGTATAAAACATTGCAGACTTATATACTCAATTGAAATATACTCATTTCATTTTATCTTGATTTTCCATAAACATCGTGGAAACCTCTAAAGATTCTATCTCCTCCTTAGTCAATACTTCAACAAAACTCTTCAAAACAAGTCTTCTTTTCTTCAAACGAGCAATACCTTAGACTGATGATCCTACATTCAATGAATTTATAAACATCATCATGTGTCTAATGGATTGGTCTCTTCTTTACTCCAATTAATTTTCATTTCTACAATTCCAACTTTATAAATTATTATGCCTCTGATAAAACTCTATATTTCATTACAAAAAGAATATTGACAATATCAAATGAATCGGTGTCAGAATCCATTATGATGGATTTATGTCAGAAATGAATTCTTTACTTTAGTAAGATCATACTTCCAGGCTTCTGATATTGTCATGCTGAGGATTATCATACTGATGATCTACATTTTTATATGTTCGGTGTTCCTTACACTAATGAGTAATAGCCAGAATACTTCACATCATATTATCCTTCATTCCACAACCTCTAACTTGTATCATGAATTCTTAATGTTTTATGAGAACCCCATGATCAACTAAGTATCATCAGATTTAATACTTGTAAGTTATATTACTTCATAACCTTTTGGTCTCACTCAGCATCTTCTGATACCAATTCTTCTTGAGGATGATTCCCATCAGTATCTTACTTCTCATCAAATTCTCTTTCTTATTACCTAGATATGTTGACTCATGTCGATGGGTTGAGTATGATTTTTTGTGTCTGGTGCATCTTCCTGGTCAGTCTGATGGGGTGTGTCCAGAAACCAAAACTCCATATTTTCTCAACTTCACCATATATATTTCATTGAAAACAAATACAACCAAAACTCAACTTGGTACTAACAATCTTCTCCTTTGTGTTTGTTTTCAATACCCACTTCAAAACAACACAACTTTCATTTTTCTCTTCTCACATTTTCTTCTCCCCCTACATACATGTCTTCTCCATGTCTTTTCTTTACACTATTCCTTATCTATCCCCTATTCCTTTTCTCTCCCCCTTATTGACAATCAAATTCAAAGGGGCCATCAGGAGAGGTTTCCCCCTTTATTAAAAAATTATTTAATTTCTAAAGATTGGAACTCTTCAACTAAAAATCTTGAAATTATTCTTTAGGAGAACATAAGTATCACATTAGTTTCTAAACAAAGATCCTTTAACTAAACAACTCTAAGTCTACTTGGTCAAACCTGTTGTAGAAAACAAGAGCATATAACCAAGGTTATCAAGGTTTTCTATAATAGAACCTCCATGTAATACATTTTCATTTCTGGGGAAATCTTAAAAGGAATTGTTTAAGATAAAAGTAACTTGCACCCTTATCAACAAACATATAAAAAAGTTCATGTGTATAAAAACAAATTTCAAAAAAAACATTTTTTTCATAATCACATTACTTTATTTTGAAACAAGAGTAAGAGACTCAACATCAGCTTCCTTATTCAACTCCTTCAATTCCCTGTAAGTTAGTAAAAATACACAAATGTTTTGGGAATAAGAAGGAACCTCAGTATTTTCTTAGAAACATATTTCGGACTGAGATTACTCTCTAAATATTGAATTTTTTTTCTTCTTCTTAGATTTTTCATTGAATGTATTTTCTTCCTTCTGTTCATCCTTCTCATATTTTTTAACAATTTTTTTCTTCTTCTGCCAATTCTTCTCTCTAGGCCTCCTGATCCCTCCTTCCGTGGTTCTTCCCTTGGGGTCTCCTATTTTTTATCTTCCTTCTTTGGGGTTGTGTCTCCTGCTTTCGGGGTTTCAAACACATATCAGTTCTGCTCTACCGACTAAATCTGTCGTGTCGGACCCCATTATTGGTCCTGTTCGGTGTTCTTTTTGGTGGTTTGGGATGTTCTGGTGGCTGTAGTCGGTTCACTGGAGCTCATAGAGCCACTCCCCTATTTGGTTCTACTTATTCCCTAGGGTTTCTATTCTCCCCAGTTCTCTGGGTTTCATTTAGTGGTTCTTTGATTTCATACTCATCATTGGAGATGATGACTCGTTCGATGTTGGTGTTCCTGCTTGCTGCCTTTGGCGTTTTGGATCTAGAGGTTCTATTCGTGATGGCTAGATTCGTTATCGGTTTGGTGGATCCATGGAGGAAGGAGGATCCTGCATTGGTGTGACCCCATTGTTGAGTCCTTCATCCGTTCAAACTATGTCCTGACTCCAAGTTACTTCGCCCATTCCAAGTTGTTCTTGTACGATGGCTCAAGAAGAGGTTTTGGGAGGTGTTGTTTGAGTAGTTGATGACTTTTCAAGAGGTTCTACTGGCATGGGCTTCCTTTTTTTCTTCTGGTTTGACAGATCTGTGTAGTGTTTCTTCTTCTAAGTTTTTGGTGATGAGGTTTTCTGGTATTTTTTGAATTCTTGTTCTATGATCACTCGATGAAATTGTTACTTTTTGTATCTGGTTCGGTGAATTTCGTTTCAAGTGTGGTGATGGAGTCGATGTCGATGGTGATGAAAAGGGTGAAGTGACGATGGATCTTCTGATTTGGTTTGTGAAGGATGAATTTCTTTTTAGTGATTGAGATTATAGTGTTTCTTGTGAGCATGGATGCAGTGGTTCTAACGACGAGGATCTCCAGAGGGTTGTTCTCGGTGGTGCTACGGATGATGATGGGTGCTTCGGTGTGTCAGGGTTTGCAGCTCGAAGCTCCAGCTCACGGTTTACAGGCTGAGGCAGCATGTCACTTTATTGATTTTTGAATTTGGTTAATCTAGACAGTTGGCATGTGCTCTTCCTAAAATTTGTGATGTCTGTTTTGTGGTGTTTGATTCTGGTTTTGATTTTTTGTGGTTCCAACTACCAAAAAGTGGTTATGGAAAATACAAAAATAAAGATTTGTGTGGGGGGTGTAGTACTTATTCTCATCCTAAGAAACCTTACCCCCCTTTGATTCAACTGATATTTTTGATTTTCTAAATTTCTCACCATGGAAACCTATTATGTTCAGGTGACTAAGTATTCTTTATTTTCTTGCTCATCCTATTTTCTTTTCTCAACTTTCTTAACATACTCATCTTTCGTCATCTTCTAAGTTTCCTTTTTCAGTTCCACGTAATTTTTAGGAACATTTGATCATAATTCTCATCATAGCCCCCCAGATTCATACTTGTTTCTTAGTAGACACATGTTATACCAGTATGAATAAGCTATGTGTCTGAAAACTCCACAACACTAATAGTGACCTCTGAATCTTGATTTTTCAGACTAATAGTGAACTCGTTTATAACATTTTTGCTGTTGTTTCTTCAAAAATCATGGACCAATTTTGCTCAGGAGGATACGTCCCTGAGGATTTTCTATTTTTCTTAGTGAAATATTTTTTCTCACAAACCTACTTCTGTAAACCTTTCTTTTCACCTTATTTAGAAGTTTCACCTTTAACATCAACTTCCTTAGTGAAGTTTTCTCTCATATTTCTTATCTAACTTTTTGTTGTAAGAAGCATTGATTGTGTTTCAAAAAAATACTCTTCTTTCTCATCCAGACTAACTTTTAGAACATCCATCATATTTTTAGATTTAGTTATCTTCAACTTGTTCTGCTTATTTTATTCAATAAGTGTAGATTCTTTCATGTTGTGGTTCTCATTACCAACTAATATTTCTTCATATATTTTCATTTTTCTTTCAATCTCACAAATATTCATATTATGAGATCTAATAAAATTGAGATTTTTCTCCTCTTTATTCATCTAATCATCATTCTCAAAAGATATATCTTTAAAATATTTATGTAACTTTATTCTTTCATTATTTTGTTGAGTATTTTTCTCAATTTATTTTTCTAGATTTTTCTTATGAATCCACTCAATTTTTATAATCTATTCACTATCATCATCAATGTCTAAAGAATTAATTCCATTTATAACTTGAGCAATAAAGTTCAATTGATGATTTGATTTATCACCAGATGAGGAATCATTCTTCTTTCTTCTACTCAGATAAATTTTCTTCTTCTTATTATAAGGATATCTTTCCTTATGTTTCTTCCACTTTTGTTTTTGAAGTTTCTCCTTATCTTCTTCAAACTCATACTCTTTAACTTTCTTCCTTGGACGATTTTGTGCAAAATGTCCTTTATATTCACACTTCCAACATTTGAGAGTTTTACTTTTCCATTTTCCCTTATTGTATTTCTTAGAAAGGAGGGAAACAGTTGTATTTAAATCTTCAGCTTCTTTATCTACTTCTAAATCACTTGATTATTCTTTAACATATTTATCTTTGTTTTTCCCTTTTAACAAAGCTTTGAAAGTCATTTATCTATTAGACTTTTTCTTGAAATAAGGTAACTTTATTATCTCATATGCCACAAGAATATTCTGAAGTTCATCCAAAGATAAATCTTTATGATATTCTAAAGCTGATGTAACAACCAGGACCCGAGCAGCCACCCAAACAGTGCTAAATGAGTCGGGTGTTACTACCTTAGGCGTACCTCCCTGAATGTCAAAGGTTTCCGACTAGTATAGAGGGTCTTATAGGTATAGTGGGGAGGATATACCCTCTCGGAGGAATATAAAGGCATTGGTCTGAGTATAATAATAAAGATGCAGCAGAATAAACAACTCAGAAGACTCGAACCAGATCCACAGAGAGAAAACACATTCAATATCGATAAAAAGCGGAAGCAATAAATATAACAGCAGCAGCAGAAAGTAAACACAACAGCATACCGATCACTTGTAACAACTACTGAACAAAAAGAAACATACATCCAAAGCAGGTCATACATATCCATATATAAAAGGAACCAATGGATAACCAACTGTAGATGGAAAATAAGTAAGCATGCTGATACAGAAAAGAAAGTAAAACAAAGTAAACTCTAGTTAGGTAATACCTCAAGGTCCATACCATCTCCATGAATCAGCTAATACAGCCCAGCTCCTGAAGCTGACCTCCTTCCTGCATGTAAATTCATAAAGTCTACACGCGTCCTGAAGGGCCCGTGTAGGGTGTGAGACAAATCTCAGTAGGATACCACCCAATGGTGCGTACCTAATATAAGTGTTTAAGAAGTCATGCATTTATAAGGAAAATAGTAAATAGTATGATGCACACAGCCAAATACAAACTCCACTGGTGCTCAGCAGCCACCATGTAGTGTCACCTACTTCGGCCAACGCCGAAATATCTATCATGTAACCCGACATCATGTGCCCCCTGACACCGCGTGTCTCAAGTACCGACATCCCGAAGGCATGCCCAAGAAAATAGTAACTCGGAGGAACAATGATGTATGTCCTCAAATAAGTAACCAGAGGGACAGCGATGTCTGCCCTCAAATAACGTAACTGGAGGTACAATGATGTCTGCCCTCAAATAACGTAACTAGAGGGACAACGATGTCTGCCCTTAATAATGACAAGCCTTTTCCCCCAACCTGATAGTCTTAATGTTATCCTCTAAAGGCTCTTCACCTTCCACGTGGCTTCCTACGGTAAGCACCCCCAAACCAATAGTACCTAAACCGCAACTAACGGGGGACTCTACCCACACGAGTGGTCAAAACCACCTCATAACAGAGTCTCTCTATGTGCACACTACTCAAAGTTCCAGGTGAGCGGTAATCACCAAAATAATACCCAACCACAACGTCTCTGACACCTTGTGTCCCTACAACCATGTCACTCGAGTCTGATGGCATCGCCATCCCAGTAACCCGGGCCATGCCCAACCTGACAGTCACCCTGCCACAAGCCAATGTCCATGACGCCCAATCCTGTGGTCAGAACCACCCAAAGTAACCCAGGAAAAACCCAACCTACGATCAGCATCACTCAAGAATATCTGGGCCACTCCCAACACAACCGCAAGGTTCCAGCATATGTAATTCAACAATTACATACATAATCAAAAGAATTACTTTTAAACAGGAAAAAAATAAATATTTGAAATGCACTAACTATGTGTTATCCCATACCAACACTAAGGTCTCTAAATCCTCTAACAATTCATATCAATGTTCAATAAACTAAACTCAACAGTTTAATACAATACAAATAAGTATAAACATTTTGGCATCCCCCGACCAAAATGCCCCGATGAGCAACGACCACTCGCCCGACCCCGCTCAAGAAAAACAGGTAACAGGGCATACCCAAGGGCATCCCATAGGTCAAATAAACAATTAGCAGGCAATAATAGGTAATACAAAGTCACGCTCAAAATACCTGAAAATGCACCATAGGCCGTGCCACCCAAAAGTATGCGAAAACACAAAAATAGGTATGCACCACCTACCTCTTAGGGTTTGGTGAAATCGACCCTTCGCCCAAATGCACTCCAACCGGGTGAACGCCTCCTCGAAACCACCTCAAAAACCCTTCCCTAACATCAACAATCTCAACCTTTAACACACAAAGGAAACACAACCCTAGATCTACATGCAACCCTTGTAGATATAGGAAACTAAGAGAGGGAGATGGCTAACTCTAACCAAAACATCAAAGAACCAAAATAGGGGTTTATCCGAGGAGAACCGCCTTTGATCCACTAAGAAACCCCTTCAATTTGCCTCTAAAATGAGCTAAGAAGCTCCCCCAACCTCTAAAAATAGGAACTCCCCCGTGAGCCACGAGTGGGAAGAAGAATGAGGGGAAAATGGGAAACCCCAAGTGGCCTGGGACATAAAAACTCAAACTTTAAGTGGCCACACGGTTACCCTACATGGTTTGGAAAACTGTGCGCCAACCGTGCGGTTGCCACTATCTCCCCTAGGGACTTCGCACGGCTTCCCCGCACGGTCTGACAAACCGTGTTCCACCTGTACGGAGCCCACTGTCAAGGGTGCATGGTTTCTTGGGCTAGCCGCACAGTTTTTTCAGACCGTGTGTCAACTGTGTGCCCCTGCACAACCTCCACAACTTTAAAATTTTTTCCCAGAATTGTCCAATTTCTCCAGTTTTCTTAGAAACGAGTCAAAAATTCAAACAGGGTCGAGATTTTGACCCGTTCCAAAAACTCAGGTTCTTACAGTTGAAACTTTGGCATCAAATCTATCTGGAACGTTTCTTAAAAATTGTAGAATCTTCCAGATTCTCACCAAAACTTCTGATGTTACTTACAATCTCATTTACCCTTGTAAATTAACTATAAATACTTTCATCATTACCCATTTTCAAATCTTCAAATCTACTTCTCCATATTTGTAACATGACTTACTTAACTTTCTCATTCCCTTCATAGCTACTTCTCAATTTTTACCACATTTTTTTGCTATTGGAAACCCCATAATCTTTACATAAACATAATCATTGAGAGACATCAACAAAGAATTATGAGCTTTTACATCATCTTCTATACTTATCTTACTATTAAAAATAGAAACACCCCCTATTGTTCATTGAATTGAAATTATCCATTCTCAAAGATGGATATTTTAGAGGGAACCTACTCTGATACCAATTATTATTCCAAAACAGGATCGAGACCACTGATAGGGGAGGTGAATAAGTGGTTCCTTTTTCTTTTATAAGAAATTTTATAACTTCTTTAGTAAACTTTATTAAATTATGAAACTTGTTAAAGTTACGATCCACTCAATTATAACTTCTCAACCTCACATTTAGTATGCAAAAAATATAAAGAGAAGGAAACACATGATATTTACAAGGTTCTGTATAAAGACATACTCCTTACCACATTGGATAGTCCCACCGACATGGATTCTTTCACTATCTTCTTTTTGGAATACAAATTCACAAGAAATGAACAATTCTACAATCCCAATAGAAACTTTCCTATTATAGTTGGTTATACCCCCCCCAACTCTCCTTTTCGTATCCACTTCCACACAAGTGGTTATACAACCTATTAAAACAATCAATCCTTTTCAGAAACTGGTAAGTATCCATAGTTACAAGCTTCACTTTCCTTATTTTATGATCCACATCAAAAGGTATTCACTTCCTCCAAAAGTAAGCTGAATCAAACATTACCTGAGTATAATATTCAAGAATTTTAACAATTCTATAAGCAACTTGTTGGTCTTAAAACATTATACAGAAACTCTGTTCAAAAAACTTCCTCAGAAAAAGTCATCTCGATATGCCTTAGTCTGGTAACCTCTGTTTGATGGTCTCCATCTGATTATCCTTGGTCTGATTATCCTTCTACTCTTCCTTCTTCAATTGAGTAGAAACTCAATTGGCAGCTCACACTTCCTCTGTTCGATGGGGCTCACTCTGATGGAAGTTAATCCATTGGACTTGTTCTGATGGATCTATTCTGATGGAAGTCATTTTGATGGAACTTCCTCAACATTAACCTGAAAAAAACTATGGTTGGAGACTCAATACATGTTCCATAATTTTTTGATCTCTAGTGTATACGAACATCTCAACTTCTTCAATCGTACAAATGTATTGTGCTCTCCTTTTATAGAAACCCCGGAATGGAAAAGGCAGGAAATATAATTTCACTTCCCACTCAATGAAATTCATAAATCCTGAAGTTCACGCTCATTTAAGTCTTTATATTTGAATTATTCATTTCTTCTCAATACTTCCAGGAGATTCTTGAATCTTCTAAAAAATTCAGACTTCTTCAAATTTACCAACAATTCTTCAGTATTTTTATCTTGAGTATGATTCTCTTTTGTTATGTGACTTTAATTAATACTTTCTTATGGAAAATACGTATAATGTACTTTCTTATGAAAATATCATTTGATGGAACTTATATTTACTAGTATGAAACTATTAAAACTTCTATACTCAATTAAAACATACTCATTTTATTTGCTCTTAATTTTCCATAAACATCATGGCAACCTCTAAAGATTCCAGCTCCTCCTTTGGAAATACTTCAGCAAAACTATTCAAAAAAAAATCTTTTTTTTCTTCAAATGAACAATCCCTCATATTGATGATCATACGTCTGATGACTTTATTGGTGTCAGCATGCGTCTGATAGATCAGTCTCTTATTTACTCCAATGAATTTTCATTTCCATAATTCAATCTTTCTTAATCATTTCACTTCTGATAAAACTCTGTATCTGATAAAAAATAATACTAGAAATATCAAATGAATCGGTTTCAAAATCCATTACGATGGATTAGTGTCAATAGTGACTTATTTTCTTCAAGAAGATCATACTTCCATCCTTTTGATATTATCATACCAATGATTCTCATACCGATGATCTACATCCTTCTTTGTCCAGTGTTCCTCACACTGATGAGAAACAACCATAATACTTCACATCATATTCTCCAATATTCCACAACCTCCAACTTGTATCAAGACTTCTTCATGATTTATGAGAACTCCATTATTAGCAAAGCATCGTCACATTTAATACTTGAAAGTTATATTACTTACCAACATTTCGGTCTCACTCAACATATTCTAAGACCAATTCTTCCTGACACTGATTCCCAGTAGTATCTAACTTCTCATCAAATTCTCATCTTGATTGCTTGGATCTATTAAATCATACCGATGGGATGAGTCTGATGTTCTATGTCTATCGCATCTTCTCGGTCAGTCTGATGGGGTGTGTCCAGAAACCAAAACTCCACCTTTTCTCAACTTCAAACATATATCTTCTATTGACAACAAATACAACCAAAACTTAACTTGGGCCTAATAGTTCTTCTCAATATGCATGACATCCAACATGTGATGGAACAAAAAATTAGACCAATATGGAAGATCCCAAAAAATACTTTATTTAATCCAATTGTGATCTTTCCCAATGTCATATATTTTTTGTTGGTTTATAGTCAATACAAAGGTAATGGAAGGTAATGAAGAGATAATAGATTTTAAATAAATACCTGAGATCATTTTTGGAGGTCCATATCTTTCAATTATACCTTTTCTGAAATGATTTCTGTTCCTTTAGAAATGCTGATTAATAGGAAGAAATTTGTGATGACAGTCAGAAAAACAAGGTTTTCTCCCATTGATGAGAATAAATTCTTTTCTGTCACTCATATAGTACGAACATGATTTTGAACCATGTTTACTCCAACTAGATAACATTTCCTATGCTTGAATGTCACTAATTTTCCACAATAATGCAGTTTTCATTAGAAAATTCTGTTTTGCAACAACATCATATGTACTAACACAATTAGTCCATAATAAATTTAACTCACCAATCAATGGATTCAAATAAACATTAATATTATTTTTTAGATGTCCTAGAATTAATAATGTTAAAAATATATATGGTTCATTCATCAAAATCCAAGGAGGTAAGTTTTATAGAGTTATAAATACGATCCAATAAGAATATTGACTATTGTATGAACTAAATGGATAGAAATGATCGGTAGAAAGACCCAATCACACCTTATGGTCTTTTAAATCAAAAAATATGTACATGGTCAAAAATTTTCCATGAATCACCATCACATAATGATTTAAGCTTTTACCAGTTGAAATATTGGATTTTTTCCATGACATCAATGATGTTGTGTTCTGAGACATAAATAAATGCTACAATCGGGGTGTAAGCAGGAAATACCTCAACTATTTAACAAGAACCAATCCATAATTCCCTTGTTTAGACTCCATGTACATCGATTTTCCACATATAGAAAAACTAAATAAAAAATCATTTTCGCCATAATATAAGATGTAATCATTTGAACATGCATGAATCTTCTATTAACCAAGACTCAAATTACAAACTAGCCTCTTACTCTCGTAGAAATTGGTAGAAAACACATTTTCTTCCAATAATAGTGATTTAACTAAATAAAATATCTAATCAAAATAATTATTTGACATTACATTATCTGATTTAATAGACATAAATTTTTTCACCACTTCAAATTTGATTATCTTGCAACCAGGATATTAGACATCTTCAATAGACTTCAGTAACTCATAAAATTGAGATGGTTCTAACTCAGGAGTTAAATCAATATCATTTTGAGTTTCTGTTTGTTGAAAAGGCAGACCAACAACCTCATGTATGAAAGTTTGAAATCACGATGGATCTAGAACCAAATTATTAGTATCATCTCCAGAACTATATTCACCGTGTTGACACAAAAAAACATAATCTTTCTAAAAACCAAAACGTAATAGATGACCCCCCACATTGTAAAATATTTTAAATCTCCTTAGATAAAATTTCTTACATAGACACTTAATTATCCCTTCTAAAAAAAATTATGGTTTGAATGGTGCAAATGATAAAAAAGTTTCAACACCATCAATATATACAGGATTTATTCCAGAACCATTTGGATTCCTATGATGATTTATCTGATCGCGATCTTGTAATAAAGACTTCTGTCTACTTCCTTGTTTCATATTTTTCTAAAAAGTATACAATAAAAATGTTAAGACCAATAGGGGCCTATATACCCTGAGAGGGGGGTGAATCAGGGTATGGATATTCTTTTTCAAAGTTCTTCCTGCCCCACTGGATCTTGACCTCTTTATTACAAGGGTCACTTTGTTTGCACTTGTGTGGTTATTATGATCACTTATTTTCTTCTTTGCCTGATGATGATGCTTCAAATGCAATGCAGGGAAGTAAACAAGAAGACACAGAGATTTTTACTTGGTTCACCGCTAAGGGCTACGTCCAAGGAGCATACGCCGACAAGTTGTCGGTTCGTACCAAATTCCACTAGACTTCACTAGCTGTGGATTACAATGTTCGGGCTAGATCACTTCTATGCCCAGGCTCACTGCCTATAAAAGGTTTAGGGTCAGATCACTACTTTCCCAAGGGTCACTCCCTGTTTCTCTCTCTCTGGCTCACTGCCGGTGGAGAGGATCACCTTCTTCCTCTTCCTAAGCTCACTGCTCTGGAAGGGAATCCACTCACAGTTTATAGACATGTAGGTCTCTTCATTTGCATGAATGAATGCATCTTCTCCTGTATGTAGATGCTCTGTTGAAGTTCAACTTTCATCCGTATATGAATCTCTATTTGCACCGAATATATCGGGCAAACTTCCAGCTTCCACGCAGCCCGAAAAACACTGCAGGAACAAAACCTTACTTGGCGCGCAAGTCAAACTCGGCGCGCAAGTATCGGCGCGCAAGTCACAACGGGCGCGGAAGTCCTCCTCAGACACTTGCGCGACTCAAGATTCCTCATCTCCAAACTTGCACGACTCTCTTCCTTTTATGCCCAAACCAATATTGGCACGCAACTGCCAACCGGCGCGCAACTTCTAACACCGGCGCACAACTTCAACCTCTGGTGCGCAAGTCCCACCTGCGCGACCACACACACCACTTGAGCGACCACCACACCTGCGCGACGGGAGCTCTGAGTTGAACTCTGGTAGAAAATAAGGAGGGGTGGTCCAGTATTTATAGGCAAATTGACCACCCTGCGCGACGGCGCGCAAGTCACCTGCGCGACCCAGTCTTGGCGCGCAAGTCTTCTCTCCTTTTAGACACTTGCGCGACCAACTCCCAAACTTGCGCGAACCTATTTCCTTAGCCATATTTTGATCTTCTGATCTTGAAAAACATATGGCGCGCAAGTTTCATGTACACCAAGTTCACGGCGCGCAAGTCCCTTTGCCAAAAACACTTTTCTTCATTTGCCGATTTTCAGGCCCAAAAATTTGGCAAACACTGGAAAACGGCGCCACCTTATATCTGTTCTTTTGTACCGCCTCCAGCTCATCCATTCCTTTTATCGACGTTCTTAAAACAAACATGGATCGTTGACCTCAGCTCTTGAACTTGACATTCCACCATGAAATCCTCTTTGTCAACAAATTTGTATGTCATTGTTTTGCTTTGTCAACAATCACTACTCAGATGTCCACTTTGTCAACAAACACAATCACCTCAAAAATGCTTCAATGATACCTTGAGGTATTTTTTTCCCAACACCATCAATATATAATGAATTATGGTTTGAATGGTGCAAATGATAAAAAAGTTTCAACACCATCAATATATACAGGATTTATTTCAGAACCATTTGGATTCCTATGATGATTTATCTGATCGCGATCTTGTAATAAATACTTTTGTCTACTTTCTTGTTTCATATTTTTCTAAAAAGTAGACAATAAAAATATTACCTATAATGAATCTAATATAAGGAAGATACTATCCAAAAAATAGAATAACAAAAAAAATAAAATTACTTATAAATATTATCAATTCAATCTAATTACTGCTAAATTTTTCTAATTTCAAAAATGGCCACTAATTTTTTCTAATTACCACTAGTTTTTTCTAATTTCTATTGATTATAATTAAGGGAAATAAAAGGTCGACCAAAGGGGCTTGAGGGAAGCATGGAGTGGAGGGGATGAAGGCGATGATGAAGTGAAAGAATTCCAGTGGCCCTGATTAACACTCATTGTTGGTATTTTTTACATATTACCACTCATTACCGGTATTTTTTTATTGATTAACGCTTATTTCCAATATTTTTTACTAATTAAAGCTCATTGCCAGTATTTTTTACTAATTAAAGCTCATTATTGGTATTTTTTTACTGATTAATACTCATTGCCAGTATTTTTTACTTATTAATACTCATTACCGATATTTTTTTACTGATTAACTCTCATTGACGATACTTTTTTACTGATTAACACTCATTGTCGGTATCTTTTTACTAATTAACACTCGTTTCTGATATTTTTACTCAATACCACCCATTACCAGTATTTTTTACTAAATACTGCTCATTACCGGTATTTTTTACTGACTAAAACTCATTACCGACATTTTTTTCCGATTAAAGATCATTGACAATATTTTTTACCGATTAACGCTCACTACAAGTACTTTTCTACTGATTAACACCCATTTTCAGTATTTTTTTACTGATTACTGCTCATTACTGGTATTTTTTACTAAATACCGCTCATTGTCAGTATTTATTACTAAATACCACTCATTGTCGGTATTTATTACTAAATACCACTCATTACCAGTATTTTTTACTAAACACCGCTCATTGCTGGTATTTTTTTACTAAATATCACTCATTTCTAGTATTTTTTATTAAATAACACTCAATTTTGGTATTTTTTACCGATTAACACTCATTTTTAGTATTTTTTACCGATTACCACTCACTAACGACATTTTTTACTAAATACCATTCATTATTAGTATTTTTTACTCAATACCTCTCATTGCCAGTAGTTTTTACCAAATACCGCTCATTGTCAGAATTTTTTACCAAATGCCTGCTCATTATCGGTATTTTTTACAGATTATCATTCATTGACGGCATTTTTTACTCATTACCACTCATTTATGGTATTTTTTACTGATTAATGCTCATTTCCTATATATTTTTACTGATTAACGCTCATTATTGGTATTTTTTACTAATTAATGCTCAGTGCTAGTGTTTTTTAACTAATTAACACTTATTTCCAATATTTTTTACTAATTAACGCTTATTCCCTGTATTTTTTACTCAATAATGCTCATTGTTGGTATTTTTTACTAATTACCACTCATTGCTAGTATTTTTTACTAATTACCACTAATTTTTATAATAAATTCTCATTAATGCTAATTTTTAATAATTCCCATTCATTACTGGTAATTTTTAATAATTCTCACTCATTACCCGTAATTTTTTCTAATTCCCAACCATTTTCGTCAATTTTTACTAATTCTCACTCATTTCTGCTAATTTTTATTAATTACCACTCATTTCTGATAATTTAATTACCGCTCATTTCTACTATTTATTACTAATTAATGCTCATTTCCACTAATTTTAACTAATTACCGCTCGTTTCTGCTAATTTTAACTAATTACCACTCATTTCTATTAATTTTAACTAATTACCGCTCATTTTCAGAAATTTTAACTAATTATTGGTCATTGCCAGTAATTTTTACTAATTACCAGCATTTTCTACTAATTACTAATAATTTCTAATAATTACTACTAATTATTAAGAAGTATCGCTAATTTTATTGATTACCGTTAATTTGCACCAATTACAGTTAATTTTTACTAATTGTTTTTAAATTATTAATATTTGGCGTTAATTATTAAAAATTAAAGTTAATTAGTATTAATTACTAATTATTATTAGTTATTAGAAATTACTATAAATTATTATTACTAATTAATAAGTTCTATAAATTATCACTAAGTCATGTTAATTAATACTAGTTATTTATCAATTACAAGTAATTACTATTAATAACACCCACTTACTGATAATTAAAACTAATTATTGCAAATTAAAACTATTTACTTATGATTAAAGAAATTACTGCTAATTAAAACTAAATATTTCTAATTTAAAATAATCACTTCTAATTATAAATAATTACTGCTAATTAAAAATAATTACTTCTAATTAACTCTAATCACTACTAATTAATAATACTAAATTATAATATAAAATAAAATAAATGAAATAAAAATTAAAAACATTAAATAAATATATTAAAATTGAAGCTTTTGAAGGATGAAAAACTCAAAATTTACTTCCTTGTAAAAATTTAAAATTATAATCGAAGAAATGAAGAGAAGATGAGGGGAGAGAAACAGAGGAGAGGTCAAATGGAGGAGTGAAAAAAATTCAGGGTGGGGGTATATAGGTTAGATTAGTAGTAACGAGACTCATCGCAATTAGTACCGACTATAAATAATCGTGTCAGTGGTAAAAAAGTTATTTGTGATGAGATTTAAATCCCATCACAAATAACAATAATGACAAAAGGTATTTGTGATGAAGGTAAATACCTGTCGCAAATACCTTTCCCGCAGTTTGGCACACAAGCCGCGCCAAAGGTATTTGCAACAGGGAACGAATCCCATCACAAATAATCCTTAATAAAACTAATACTTCACCATGAGTTAATTTATTAAAATCAGTGGAAAGTCCCTTTTTCTTATTTTTTGATGATAAATGCAGAGAGAAAATAATTCCTTCAAGTTTGGGAAAGTTTAAAGGTTCTAAATGGTTATTCAAGTAACATTTCAAAATTGGTGAATACATGGGATGTGAAACTAAAGCCACTTAAAACTCATGAATACCATATCATTTTTCATTAGTTTATTCCCATTGTTATTTGAAATTTACTATCACATAATGTGAGGGTTTCTATGATTAGGTTATGTCACCTTTATCAAGATCGTTGTGCTAAATGGTTGAGAAGAAGTGTTGTTAAGAAACTACATAAAGATATGCTTATCATTCTTTGTGACTTAGAAAAAGTTTCCCTCCATCGGTTATATATATATGTTACATTTTATTGTGCATATTCCCATAAATATTCTTCTTAGTGGTCCTATTTCGAGTCACCAGATGTATCTGACAAAAATAATGATTTCTATATTGAAATATTATGTGAGGAATAAGAATTATCCTAAAGGATTAATTGTGAAAGGTTATTTAGCATAAGAATGAATGTATTTCTATTCACCGTACTTGGTTAATGTCACTATGGGATCTAATCACCCAATGGAAACTGAAGATGAGCAATATGATCCCATTGAGCTTATATGTAACAAACTAGCCTAGGTTACCCTAAAAAAATGGCAACCGAACTGATCTGCAACATACCTGAAGGGTGTTCCCGATCTCCATGGGCTGGAGACTAGCACCCGGGTATCAAACAACAATCTTGGGAACAATTTCACCTAACTTGAAACAAACTGCATGACATATATATAGATAGAGAAGAAAGATACAAAATAAGAAAACTAAAAGAGATATATGCCATAACTAAAGAAAATAGTGGTGCAGCTTAAAACAACTGAACAACCCAAAGGTACAAGTCCAACAAAAAAGGAAAACTAAAACAAGAACCAACTACTCTATATGATAATGTGGGCAACATCCCATCATCTCACCACTAGCTTCCCATACCCAGCTGACATAAACCTCACCACCTCACTACGGCACCTTTCCCTTTCCTACATCAAAAGACAATACAAGGTCTGCACACCGCTGAAGGGGTGTGTAATGTGTGAGATAAATATATTAGTAGGATCCCACCCAGGTGTTCTATATCAATTATTTGTACAAAAAACACATATGATCAATTTATAAAACATGACATGATAAGCAGTAAATCAATTTTATATCAAAATCATGGTAAACAATTCCCCTTTTTCAACGGTTTTAAAACAAATCTAGGTAAAATAGTTTCAAAGCATAAATCTAGAAAACCATTTCCATTTCATCAAAACAGGTATGTTAAGTGAATATAGTACAAATCCGACACACAAAGGATAAAACGCTAGAGATAAATTACATTCGGGTTAGTTAGGTCACTCGTACATTAGTCACAACTAGTGCGCATTATACATCCTTGAAACCCATGCATCAAGGTATAGGGAATAGAGAAACACCCCAGAAAATGAACCCTCTTACAATGCCAAGTTAAGTCCCAGATCCAAATTCATATCAATCTAGGAACAAAATAACACCCCATAAAGTGAACCTTCCTAGAAATATCAAAAGACGAGCCCCGATACTAAACCTCCCACCTAAGTACCCAAGTCTCCTATGTGCAACACATAAAATCATTTTCAAAGGGCTTACACATTTCACAATATAGTTTCAAAAACCCTTTTCCATCAAAACCTACTTTGAAAACCCATTTCACAATGATTTGAAAAACATCTTTATTTTACCAAAATGAGGGGAAAACTATTTTTTCTTTAAGAACTCATTTCACACACACAAATAAATCAATCCAATATCATGCCAATCTTTCAGAAAACCATTTAACAAAATAAGATCAATCAATGATGCACATAACATAGGCTAGAGATAGAACCACCCACCTCAAACTTGGGTTGCAAACATCCCAGAAAAATGATCCACTAACATCGAAAGGAACACAGAACAACAAAAGAAGGCCCTAGAATCTATTCCCATGTCTTTGAATTGTATTCCATAAATGAAAAGAGTCAGCATAGAGATTAGTTCACACATACCTTGAGAACCTCACACGACAGACCACAACCAACACGATGGTCGACCTTCGAAAGAAGATCAATCAATGGATCTAGAATAATCAAACAAGAATCAACACATGATCAATGAATCCAATAAATTTAGTCACAACCAATGATAATGAAGAAGTAGAAAATCCACTCACTGAGAGACGCAGCACAACCACCACTGAGATCAAGCACCAAACGAAGGAACCCGAAAGGAGAAGAAACACCCAAAATCACTTAGATCGGAGATAGAGATAAAGGATAATAACTACATAATGAAAGACTGGAGGAGTTATGAAAATGGTAGATAAAAACTACTGGGCATAAAGGGTTTACATTGTAAACCCCGATTTTATATCATAAATCCCCTATAATCCATGTACGTCAAAAATCAAGTTTCTTAGAGTTAAGTTATCTCAAGTAATGATTTTACATCATAAGAATGGGTTTTACGATGTAAAACTATTTTACGGCCTAAAAGGTTTTACACCCTGAACCATTTTCACAGCTTGTGACCTGTGAAATATTTATAATGTAAGACTGACATTTACGGCATAAATGTCTCCTACAGGTAGTACCAAACACAAACCCTTGAAGAAAACCCCAAAATGATTCTTATTCCCTTCCAACCTAAAAACACACTATTAACAAGAAAATAGAATACCTTAAAATTCAGGATGTATAATCTCCCCACCATAGGGCTTTCCATCCCTTGGAAGTCATGTGGAAGAAGGGTGCTCTAGAAAGAGGTGAGGCCACTACTCCCTCACTAAAGATTCGTGATCCCAAGTCTTGTGGGAATTTGATCTATGTCTCCATGCCACTTTGACCAACTAAATAAACTTTCAACAAAAGTCTTTTACCTGATAATCAATGATCTCCACTGGTTTCTCCACAACTGAAACATCTAGCTCAAAATCAATCTCTTCCCAACTCAGAATGTGAGAGGGATCAGGATGATATTTCCTAAGCTGTGATATGTGGAAAACATCATGTATACCCATCAACTGAGTTGGAAATGGCAACCGATAAGAAACCCGTTGGAGTGTCTTAGTGACCTCAAACGGTCCAACATATCTCAGAGTTAGCTTCCTCTGTTTCCCAAGACAACGGTGACCCAACTGAGGAGAAGCCTTCAAGAAAACTCAATCACCTATGGAAAACTCCAAAGGATGAGGTCGATGATTTTCATTCAATTTCTACCGACTCTATGCTATAACCAAATGTTGATGTATATCCTAAATCCTCATCGACGTCTCCTGAACAAGACTCAATCCCACAAGAGAGGTCTCACCACCTTTACCCAATAAAGTGGTTACCTACATGGGTGACCATACAAAGCCTCAAAGGGTGCCATTCTGATCGATGACCGGTAACTATTGTTATAGGAAAACTTGACCAGTCCCAGATGGTTATCTCATGATCCACCAAAATCCAAGACAGAGGCATAGAGAATATCCTTTGAGATCTGAATAACATGCTTTGTTTGACCGTCTATCTGTGGATGGTGAGTTATAATCAACTTGACCAGAGTCCCCATAGACTCTTGGAGACTCTTACAGAATTTAGAAGAAAACCTAGGATCCCTATCTGAAATAATGGAATAGAGAACCCCATGTAACCTCATGATCTCTTGCACATACAACTCACCCAGATCTTCAATCATAGTGGTGTCCCTGATCGAAATAAAATGGGATGATTTCATCAACTATCCAATCACCACGCGGATAACATTATTCCCTAAGAGAGTTCATGGAAATCCAACAATAAAGCTCATGGACACCTTGTCCCATTTCCAAACTATCACTAGAAGAGGTTAGAGAAAACCAAAAGGTTTCAGATACTTCACCTTTATCTATTGGTAGGTGTAACAATGAGACACAAAATTTGAAATGTCGCGCTTCATTCCCAGCCAACAGAAATGATGTATCATGTCATAAAACTTCTTCATAGCACCCAGCTGAATGGATCATGAAGAACTATGACTATCAAACAAAAATGAACTCCCCATAGGCACTAAGATGAAAAACAAATCCCCAAAGAAGGGAATAATATTATAAGGGAGTGACCAACTAGAAATAGTCTCCCCACCATAAAGGGTTTCCCCAATTCCTCTGAACTCATCATCCCACTGATGGAACTGCATAATAGACTCAAAGAGAGATGATGATAAATGAACACTGGTCAAAACCGTACCTGAATCATCCTCCTGAGCATCTAGATGCAACTGAGTGAAGAACCCCATAAGGTTTCACTCTTTCTTTGATTCCAAGCCAGCATGCGATGGTAATTTCCTACTAAGTGCGTCCATGATAACATTTCCCCTTCCCTAGGGTGTAGGCGATGTCAAAATCGAAAATCTGAAGGTACTCCACCCACCACCTCTATCTAAGATTCAAGTCCTTATGAGAAAATATATAATTCAAACTCTTATTATCAGAAAAGATGGTTAACCTCTCTCCCAAAAGATAATTTCACCAACACTAAGTGCATGCATAATAGGGAAAACCTCCAAAACATGTGTGGGGTATTTCTTCTCATGCATCTGAAGCTGAAGAGATCCATATGCCACCACATGATTGTCTTGTATAAGCACATAACCCAGAACAAAACCAGAAGCATCACAATATACCACATACCCCTTATCAGGATTAGGTAAGATAAAAATAGGTGGTGACATCATGATTCATTTAAAATCATCAAAATAAGTATGACACTTAGCATCCCATATGAATTTCACCCCTTTCCAGGTAATAGCAGTCAACGGTGACACTAACTTTGAGAAATCCTCGATGAATCGTTGATAGTATCCAACAAGACTTAAGAAACTCTAAATCTTGAAGACATTTTGTGGCTCCTCCCATGAAAATAAACCTTCACCTTCTTAGGATCAACTGATAAGCCATGTTCAAAATCACATGTCCCAAGAACATCACTTCTTGGATCTATAAATTACATTTTGAAATATTTCCATAAAGTTGGTGGTTTCTCAAGATTTCTAAAAATAGATTCAGATGATGATAATGCTCATGCTCAAATATCGAATAAACCAAGATATCATCCACAAAAACAATGAAGAAGTAGTTGAGACACTGATGAAATATATGGTTTATCAAATCTATAAAAACTATAGGAGTTTTAGTTTGTAAAAAAGGAATCACAGTATATTCATAATGCCACACCCACTCATGAAATCCATCCTCGATATATCGGACTCCTGAACCATGAGCTGATGATAACCTGAATGAAGACCGATATTCAAAAACCACTTCACTTCCTTTAACTGATCAAAAAATTTATCCACACAGGGAAAAGGGTACTCATTATTAACTATTACTCAGCTCAAATTTCTATATTCCAAACACAAATGAAGTGAACCATATGCCTTCTTGGAAAAGAGCACAGGGGTTGTCTATGAAAAAACACTAGGGTGAAGAAAACTTTCTCTATCAGATCATCCAACTAAATCTTATTCTCTTTCAACTCCATTGGTGCAATATGATAAGAAGGTATTGAGTCCGGTTGTGTACCCAACACTTAATCAATCATAAACTCAATCTCCCTCTCTGGAGGAAGTCTGGAAAATTTTTCTAGTAATACATTAGAAAATTCCCTAACAACCATGGGAATATATCCAACAGAGGAAACATCATCAGGATCAATAGTAACGACAGACAAAAAACTCCTGAGCTCTAGGCAGGAAGGCCCTACATGACCAGATCTCAAATCCCACTCTCCCTGAAACACTCGAGAGCTACCATCAACAACACAGAATGAAACTCATTGATGATAACAATCAATATCATCCCAATGAGCAACAAGCCAATCCATCCTGATGACGTCAAACAAATCCAAATCGAGAACGAGGAAATCCCAGACTAACTCTACATCAACTATCGATAGAGAACAAGATAGACAATGAAACCCAAGCTCTTTCCTCTTTCTAAGCAGTGTCTCCAAATCCATAACAAAGGACACGATCTCCATTGGAAGTTTTAGAACATCAACAAAATCCACATATATAAATGAGTATGAGGAACCAGTATGAAATAAAGCAGTTTCCATAGAATATGAAACAAAAATGATACCTCTCATTATCACCATACCCACATCAACCTCTGCTGGAAACTCATCTACTGTGTGAAGGTGCTTCACTCTTAAGGCTTGTGGTCAGGTCCCTGTAGACTTTGAAGAATCTGATTATACCACGACAACCTTTGGAATTGAATACCCCCCAAACATAACGAGGCATAGACATATCCTAACATAACCTTTACGAATATCCACAATGGACACAAGTGTTTCAAATCTTTGTGGGTGTGGGATAAGTACGTTGGGCGTGACATAACTTGCCACACTGATAGAAAGTCAAGGGCACACTACTAGTTATTATTGATGGTGTGGAGGAATCTTGTAGATGTGAACTATATTCACCACCCCTATGATGATCATGCCACTTCCTCTTATTTCTCTATGGGTCACTGAAGCTTCCACTGAGTATAAGAGAAGGGGATAAATAACCAATCTTACCCGCCATATCCATATCTGTCATCATAGCTCTGCCTATCATCTTAACATAGGTGAAAGGATTCAACATATATACTTGAGATTGAATGTATGGTCTAAAACCCATTAGATATTTCTAAGATTTCAACTGGTCATTCATCACCACCTCTGGGGGAAAATGGACTAGCTCTGTGAACTGATTGATGTACTCTATCATCAAATTCTCTCCCTACTACAAAGAGAGAAACTCCAAAGACTTCGCTATCATCAGAGATTCTAGATAGAACTGCTAAAAAAAGTGGGTCTTGAAACCCTTCCAATCCAAACCTGTGTGCTGGTTTGCCTGTACCATAGAATCCCACCACCGCTCACTGAGACCCTCGAGCCTGAATGCTGCACAATTCATCTTGATAGCCTCAAGTGTAGTTAGGAAGTCAAAGACCTAATTGATCTTTTCTAGCCAGTCCACTACCTCTTGAGGTTCACTCGCACCCCTAAAGGATGGGGGATTCTCGCATAAGAACTCTCATGACCAGTCTATATCTTTCTTAACTTATGGTTACGCCTCAACAATTGGGTTCTGAACTCGCAGTACATTCTGGTCTATGGCATGAACTGCCCACAAGATAACCTCTATAAGGTTCTAATCCAAAGGTGGATTCCCTTGAGGAGAATCTCTTACTGAACTCTGTTGAGTAACATGAGGAATACATCTCAGAGACATATTGCTACACACTGAAAAGAGAAGAAAATAACCCAAAAATAGAAAAAAAACCTTAGTTTGAACCAGAAAAAAAAAGCAGAAACTGAGATCAAGGTCAAAAATCAACAGAGGAGACACACATCCTGACATTCCATGGTAACTTGAGTCTCATCATAGAAAGATCTATCCAAGAACTCACTGAAACCTACCTATCAAGTCCCGAAAATCCTATTTATAGTCTACCAAACGTCCCAAGACAAGGACTCTTGTGGACAATAAGCCTTTGATACCAATTTGTAAAAAACTGGCCTGGGTTATCCTAAAAACTGGCACCCAAACCTATCCACCACTTACCCAAAGGGAATTCCTGATCCCCACAAGCTAGCAACTAGCACTCGGGCATCAAACAATAATGCAGGGAATGATTTTTCCCAACTTCAAACAAACTGTACATCATATATATACAAAGCAGAAAGATACAATAGAAGGAAACTAAAAGAGATATATGTCATAACCAAAGAAAATAGTGGTGCAACTCAAAACAACTAAACAACCCAAAGGTATAAATCCCACAATAAAGGATGACTAAAATAAGAACCAACTATTCCATGTGATAATGTGGGAAACGTACCACCATCTCACCACCAACTACCTGTACCCAGCTGACATAAACCTTGCTTACTCACTGTGGTGCCTTGCTCTTTCCTACATCAAAAGACAATATAAGGTCTACACACAGCCAAAGGGGTGTGCATGGTGTAAACTAAACTAGCTCAGTAGGATCCCACCCCGATGTTCTATATCAATTATCTATAAAAAACCTCATATACTCAATTTATAAAACATGACATGATAAGCATTAAATAAGTTTTATATCAAAATCATGGTAAACAATTCCCCTTTTTTGACAGTTCTAAAAAAATCTAGGTAAACCAGTTTTGAAGAATAAATCTATCAAACCATTTCCATTTCATAAAAAACAGGTATATCAAGTCAAAGCAGTACAAATCCAACACTCAAAGGATAAACACACTAGGGATAACTCATGGTCAGTTTAGCTAGGTCACTCGTACATCAGTCATGACTAGTGCACACTACAAGTCCTTATAACCCATGCATCAAGGACTAGGGAACAGAGGAACACCCCAAAAAGTGAACCCTCTTACAATGTCAAGTCAAGTCTTAAATCCAAATGCATCTCAATCTAGGAATGAAGGAACATCATAGAAAGTGAACCTTCTAAACAATATCAAAAGCGACCCTGATACTACACCACTCACCTAAGTACCCAAGCCTCCCATGTGAAACACATCAAATCATTTCAAATGGCTTACACATTTCACAATATAGTTTCAAACACCCTTTTCCATCAAAACCTTCTTTGAAAACCTATTTCACAATCCATTTCACAATGCTTCGAAATTCATCTTTCTTATACCAAAATGAGGGGAAGCCCATATTTTCTTTAAAAACCCATTTCACGCACACAAATCAATCAATCCATTATTATTCCAATCTTTTATAAAACCATTTAGAAAAACAAGAGTAATCAATGGTTCACATAAAATAGTCTAGAGACGAAAAAACCCACCTCAAACTCGGGTCACAAATGTACCAACAACGAGATCCACTAACATCGAAAGGAACATAGAACAAAAAACAGATTCCCTAGAATTGATTCTCACATATTAGAATCATATTCGATAAATAATAAGAATTAGTAGAGAGGTTAGATCACACATACCTCGAGAACCTCACACACAGCACCACAACCAATGTGAGGGTCACCCCATAAGAAGATCACTCAATGGATCTAGAAGAATCAAACAATATTAAACATGCGATCAATAGATCCTATAAACACAGCCCAATATCGTTGCCGCAACCAATGACAATGAAGGAGCAGAAAGGTCACCCACCAAGATAGATGTAACACAACCACTATAGAGATCGAGCCCTGAATGAAGGAACCCGAAAGGAGCAGAAACACCCAAAATCTCTTGGATGAGAGCTAGGGTCGGAGACGAATAACTACGCGATGAAAAACTAAAGTAGTTAGGAAAATGGAAGATAAAACCTACTGGGCACGAAGGGTTTATGTTGTAAACTCCAGTTTTACAGCGTAAATCCTCTATAATTCACGTATGCCGAAAATCAAGCCGCCTCAGGTTAAATTATCCCGAACGACTATTTTACATCATAATAATGGGTTCTACTGCATAAAATTATTTCATGACCTAAAAGGTTTTGTGGATTGAACCGTTTTCACAGTTTGTTCCCTGCGACACATTTACGTCGAACGACAAACATTTACAGTATAAATGTATTCTATAGGAAGTACCAAATATAGACCCCTGCATAAAACCCCAAAATGATTTGTATACCCTCTAAAACTAAAAAAAACTCTCTTAAATAAGAAAAGAGTGTACCTTAAAATATAGGATGTTACACTATATTTCCATCATTTCCCCATACAAGGGGGATATATTGATCATACTCATTGTATAATTTGAGTAAAAAAGATAAGGAAATGGATCGTCATATATTATTATTCAACTATGGTGTGGTTGATGATTACATCAAGCGAACTAATAAATATATATTTTATTGTTATATAATTTTTTTCATTGATTTTGTTATTTTAAAATTTCTATATTTGTAGAGATCATATGGAAATAAAAAACATCATTATTTATATATTAAGAGGAAAGAACAATTCCATAATAAAGAATCTCATTCTTGGTTAAAGATAAAGGTAATAAACTTATTTTTTACATGAATTAATCATATGTAGGTGTTTCATATTCGATGTTGATATATTTTAGCTTCAAAATTTATCAATGGATAATGTGTTTAATTAAATAAGGGTGTTGTCATTTTTTCTGAACAATGCGGAATGTGATTGTAAAGAAATAGTTGTTAATGAATTTAAATTCATTATAAATAGCTTTGAAACAAACATAACAACACAACACGCTAAGCATAACACGAGATTATTATGGTAGTGCATCAGACATGCAACCTTAATCAGAAAATATATCATGCTATAAAGTTTTTGAGAATAATTTTATTAGATCACTATGCACATAGTCATGTCGTAATGATAAAATATTAGTTTGATTCAATTACATGATGAGTCATGCATATCGATAGTTGTGGATTTAGAGTGATTGATATGAAATTCCAGCTTCGTACCGATGGGCCTTACATTCTTACATCAAAAGATAGATACATGTTTAATGTAACTGGTCATAAACAACAATTGTTTGTTATTGTTGATATTATTCCAAGAAATATATTTTATGAAGGCATGAATGATAGTGTTGTTTTGAATGAACCTATTAGTATTCACTCAAATGTTAAATTTGATGACATGGATGATTCATTTATTATAATAGATTGTGAACTGGAAATTGTAACAAAGAAAACATAGCATTGGAACATTTGAAAGTATTTAGTTTGTCCTATTGTGATATGGTATATGTTTTTTTAACTTTTATACATGGTATTAAATTAATTGTGTTATGTATATTACCCAAATTTGTCTATCTAATCAAAACATATGTACTATTCAAATAAATATCATATTGAGATGAGTTTTCATAGTGTTAATAAATTATAAAATTTTAATTAAATTATTTTTTTAAAATTGATAAATCCTTTCATTAAAAATCTTTTATAACTTTTTATTTTTCTTTAATGTCAGCTAATTGATTTATTTAACGTTTTCATTATTTATAATTGTCTCACATTTGTGTTTTGAATTTTCAGGTGACCATGTCTGCATATGAAGAAGTCATAAGAAAAACAAATCAGAGAAATGACCAGTGTATAAGAGATTTAAGGATGACCAGTGCATGTTTTCATGACATGCCAAATTTAGAAATTTATAAAACCTACAACTACTATAGTTGTGGTAGTAGGGTAGATCCCACTAGGAGAATGTGTGTAGACACTAGTACTACCCTCTTCAAAGAATGTTTAGGAAAATGAATTTTTAATGTGATTAATACTAAACATTCTAAAAAATTAAATAGTTTCTTAAATTAACTAAAACTAATATGGAGGGAAGTGGAGATGAAATTGTTAGAGTTGTGACCCCCATTCTAGTGCATGTGATGCCAATTATTTTCTTCCTACATCTAAATATTTATTCATCTAATTACCATGTTCCAAATTCAATCAGAATATCATCAAGTATCATTATTTGATGTTAGACAATACTCTAATATTTCACATACTCATCTAATTTTTCATTCTCTGGTTTGATGAATAATTTGCATGACATTTTAGCATCGAATCACTTGGTGAAATATAATGACATGTTTCTCACAAACTCTAGATGTCTATCTTTGCTGGGTTCGCTCATACATGATTACTTATTAGGTATCACTTATGCTAGTGTGTAGAGAAATCACCTAAAATATTGATTTTTCAATTAATATATTTATTTATTCTGAATTCGTTCATGTGTGACTTAGGATTCTCTCATGCACGTGATCAAACCCTGAATAAACAAATTCTATGACATTCACCCACCTAGGATTACTTACTAGGTATCACAAGAATGAGCACCAAAACATGTGTATAGACCAAATTTTAATTAAATCAAACACATATATAATTGAATAAATAGAAAACCAATTGAAAATAATTCAATAAACAATCAAACATGGTTAAAAAATAATGACAAACATTGTCACATTCATCAAAATTCCGATACTACGATATTTATTGAGTCATCATGTAAATATGACAGAAAAAATAAAGAATAGAAATCATGTCGACACAAATATCACCGCAACCCAAAATTTAAAAACAAAACAAAATGGAAAGAAGATTTTAAAATTTGAATCTCACCTTAACTAAAATTAAATGATAACAAATATATATATATATATATATATAGACACACAATTAACTATGCTAGGAAACTATCTAAAGTTAAAAATAATTAAGTAAATTACACAAATATAATTATATATAAAATAATATAACAAAATTATTAATAATAAAAGTTAATATAAATTAGAATTAAAAATAATAATAATAATTAATAACCATGATAATAATAATAGTAATGATGATACTGATATTAATAATAACATATATTGTTGAATAATAAATGATTCTAATACATATAAAATTAATACTTATTACTAATAAATATTGATATAATAAACTATTAATAATACTAATAATAATAAAGTGTTAAAAAATATATGTTAATAATATATAAAATTAATAAAAACTAATAACAATATTAATAACTAATATTAAAATAGAATAAAATTAAAAATTATAAAATTGACTAAAACACAACAAAACTACAAAAAGAACATAAAAATATTGAAAGGGGTTAAACTTATTAATTAAAACTAAGTTAAAAATTTATAAAAATGTTAGTAAAATCCATGTGCATCAAATCCCTTACACTTAAACTTCTACACTCAATGCACAAATGCACCATTAGTCAAATCAAAACATCGCAATCACAAGTTCAAATTTTTTCAATCATTTTACCCAAAAAATATCATTCTTTATTTAAAATCCCAATTTCAAAAATAATTTCTCTTCCACTCACATCTACTACATCTACTATATATACTAATTCTGGCTTCTCAGTTGCCACATGTCAATCTCACGTTCCTCCACATCATTTTTCCCATATGTGCCCTTCCTCCATTTATCCACGTCGCCCCTCACGGTTTCACATTATCTATCTGCATCGCGATCCCGCTCCTGCTTAGGGTTTCACGTATCACAACCTAAACTCACCTCAGAGCCCCGCCTCCGTCATCCTCCCTCTGCCTGTCAACCCTCACTTCGTCGTCTCCTTCCCAACTCTGGCCATCAACACCTCCTCCCTCCAATTCCATTCCCGCTCACCTCCCCCATGACCACCCTAGGGTTTGATCTGTGACTTCTACCTCCATTCTCCCGTCATTTCCATTCCACCTCCAGAAATCAACACCTACAACGATTTTTTAAACCTCTTCTACGGTCAAAGCTCCCCAAATTCCTATACCTTCCACCAATCATTCCCCCCGTCAACAACCCGAACCACCAACGCAAACGGCTCCCAGTTTTCCTCCAATCCTCCACCATTTTCCGCAAATCTACAACTTCCTACTGCTCGGTCTACTCATCGATCGATACTAAATTTCACATACAACGTGTTGTCGCTGAAGCTTCCATCGAAGGCATTACGCAACCCTACCACCATCAACACTATAAGCTGCTCGCAGGAACCCTCAACTACGTCGTAAACTACCCTCGTCCCCTCCAGTTTCTCAACCTTCACCTTCACCTACTCTGCCACCGCCTGTTCGATGTCTGGCTCCTACAGCTCCACTGCCAACAACTCATCCATCACCGACTCCTCTACCTCAACTGATTCTACAGCGGCGACCATGAATCGTAATTGATTTCAATCTTCAAAGAAGTTGTTGTTGGATCGGCTCGATAACCCATTCTTGATCGTTGATACTTTCATCAAATTTCATCTTCATGCTAGGTTTCAATTTGGAAATCATCATCAACACTCAAAATGAAGGCCTCCAGATTCTTGCTTGGTCAACACCACCTTCGTTGTCATAAAATGTAACTTCAGGGATTTGCAACATTGGTTGCGGAAGAAATCAAATCATTCACATAAATGTGGCTTAGTCTATCATCATATTTCATGAATCTGTTACTCTATTGGTTTTAATATCGATTTCCTTTTCAATAGATACCACCACGATCCATTGTCGAGCTTCTCTCAGAAGATGTAGCTGTCCTTCGCCTCTCTTCATTCTGGTATTATGTTTATATTCATAATTTCTTTTTTCTTATTTCATTACAATACAGCTGCTCTTCCATTTCAGAAATTGAAACAAATTTATCATTTGGTAAGACTATATTTATTCACCTATTCATTTTTTCTGGGTTTAGACATTTATCCACCACTTCAAAATGAGTTGCAGTTTAGGTATTCCAAGATTACACTGTTAATTGGATGGTATATTTATTTTTCTCTCCTACAGATTTTATGTAGTGTTTATTATTAATTATAATAGATCTATTACATTACATGAAATATGTAATCTTTTTCATCCGTTACAAATTATATTATCTGATGTATACTCGAGTTTTTTTGTTTCCATCTGTTTTTTCATTCAAATGAAAACAACCATCCATTATTATATTATCTTAACTCATTGATTATCTTAAGTTTGTGTTATTTTAGGTGATGATTGATAATACGAAGGAAGCTCAACCAGAAACTGAAGGGCTATGCAGGGGAGCTACTAAGGTGTGTCATTCGATGACCACTTGATTTATATCACTGAAAAATCATCAAGTTATGTTGTTCGTATGTTTCATGGTATTTGTCAACTAAGAGAATTACATTCTTTAAAATATGAAATAATTATGTTGTATTAGAAGAAATAGCGATTATTTTTTGTTACAAACAGTTACATTTGAGTTTACCATGATATTATTCCACCACTTCAAAATGAGTTGGAGTTTAGGTATGCCAATCTTACTTTCTTAATTGGAAAATATATTTATTTATCATTACTTTAGATTGTATGTAGTCATTATTATTTATTTTTATAAAGGTGTTACATTACATGCATTATGTAATATTTGTCTGCTGTTACAGATTATATTATATGATGTATAGTCGATAGTTTTTTTTGCTTCCATCGGTTTTTCCAATCAAATGAATATTACCATCCATTATTATATTTTCTTAATTCATTGATTCTCCTCCATTTTTTTATTTTAGTTGATGAGAAATAATATGAAGAGAGTTCAACCAGAGACTAAAGGGTTGTACAGGAGAGCTACTAAGGTATGCCATTCGATGACCGCTTCATTTCTACCACTGAAAAATCACCAAGTTTTGTGGTTTTTATGTTTCACGGTACTTTTCAACTCAGAGAATTACATTCATTAAAATACGAAATAATTTTCTTGTATTAGAAGAAATAGCGATTGTTTTTGTTTACGCATAGCTACATACATTCAAGTTTACCCATCTATTATTCCACCACTTTAGAATGAGTTGTAGTTTAGGTATTCCAATCTTACTTTCTTAATTGGACAATATATTTATTTATCTCTCATGCATATTGTATGAACTATTTATTATTGATTTTAATAGAGATGTTACATTACATGCATTGTGTAATATTTTTTCACAATTACTAATTATATTATATATTGTATACTTGATATTTTGTTTGGTTGATTCTCCTCTTTTTTTTGATTTTAGGTGATGAGAGATAAAGTGAACAGAGCTTAACAAGTGATTGATGGGCTATGTAGGGGAGATACTAAGGCGTGTCATTCGATGACCACTTGATTTATATCACTGAAAAAACATCAAGTTATACGGTTTGTATGTTTCACGGTATTTTTCAACTAAGAGAATTACTTTATTTAAAAAATAAAATATAATTGTTGTATTAGAAGAAATAGTGATTATTTTTGGTTTTGGATAGTTACATAGAGTCGAGTTCACCCATCTATTATTCTAATTCGATACACACAATTTTTTTTCACAGTTTTATAGTTTGGCATATGTATTTCAGATCCACTGCACACATTCAAGTTTACCTAGGTTTTATTTCAACAGTTATTATGTACATGAAAAATACAAATATTATGCAGTGTATATGTTCAGATACATGAATCACTTTTTAGAACATGTATTAACCATCTTAATGCTTCCAAACCAGCCACCTATATGCATGGTATTTACAGATAGATGAAATTAGCAACATATTTAATGAAATGGTTGATGGTTCATATTACCAGGTATTTTATTGAGCAGTTTTACATGAAACAATTTTTTATTAGTTGTCTAAAAATATTTTCATTAATTCATAGTAATATATTGATATATTTCTATTATTGTATCATGATTTTATTATAGCAACATTGTTCACTATAAAATCATGAAACTCATATGATTTGTGTATTATACTTTATTAATTTAGGTATTAGAGAATGTAATAAACACTATTGATTAATAGAATAAACACCTTTTTCATTTGTGAATTATACAGATTTTTTTCATTTTTTAAATGAAAAAAAACTCAAAATTTTTATTTTTAAATATTTTGAATGGTGTTTTGCATCTTTGTGATACCAGAATACAATACTGTAATTCTGTTATAACTTCCTTATTTAAATTTATATATTTACTAATGTTGGCATTTTTTATGCTTTTGTGTTACCTTCCCATGTTACCACATCACCCAAACCCTCTAAATCTACCTCCAAACCCGAAAGAAACTCGATGAATGCCGCCCCTGATCGGTAACAAGATTTTATATATTATGCTGATCTGATTCTAATAATCTGATTCTATTTTTATATATTGTTTTATGTTTGTATAGGCATATACCCATTCATTGATTTGTGGACTGTGGTTTTAGGTTTGTAGCAAGAAAAACTCAGAAAGGACCTCTCTCCAGAAGTCTTATGGATCTATGTCAAACCTATGGGGGGATCCAATAACCTATTTTTCAGGAATCTGTATCATAGGTAGGATATCCCTCTTCCTCAAATCTATCCATGTCTACTTCTTTTCCTGGGTATATCGTGTCTTCCATGGACATCTTTGTTCATAAGATGCATCCAGGGTGTGATTCGGTTGTCTTCAACACATGTTTTTTCAGTAGTGTAAACTATTTTCCTCATTTCTTTTCTATAGAATAAGTGAATGATTTTAGTATTAGTGGTAAGTCAGCCTAGCTTCAGTTTCCATCATCCAGTGAATCCACTGTAGACATGTTTCCAGTTAGTATGTTATGTTCACTAATTTTTCATGGATGGAATGATATGTTTTGTTCACTATTAAGATGTTGCATTCACTGAAAATTGATTCCACTATATCTGTGTTTCTAATCACTTTTAGAATATAGTATTCACTGTTAGTTAGTTAATTATTAATATGTTGTGTTTGTACTATTATGTTTTGTAGTGGACATAATATGTAGTTGAAGCCGCGTCTTAGGTTAAGCAATTAATGTCATGTGCATCAGTGCTGTGGGAAAATAGATTAATGTTTTCATATAAGGATTCATAAATTTTTTAATAGATTTAATGTAAAGTCACATTAAACAGTTAAAGATTTAATGAATTTATTGGATTGGTACATCACCTGCATATTATACTTTTTCGGTTCAATTACATTCAAATCCAATATAAAAAAAACCTTCCACACTTTAGTCAACAGTAGGTGATATTTCAATTTTGAGTTTCATTACTTATTTGCCTATAGTTTTTGTTAGTATGAATCAGTAGTAAACTGAAACTATTTTCTTTTTATACTCTTTGTAATAGGTTCATAAATATTCTGCTGATCGGATTCTTGGAAAAAGAGTTAGGCATGGGTGAGAAATCCTTGCTCAGGAAGTTAAAGTCGCATCCCCCTCCAATCTTTAGCTGAAAAGGCAGGACAACAATCTGTGCTAGAGGAAAAAATCAATAACCCCCTGGAACAAGTAGAGGAACATTGAGAAGCCAGAAAAGTGGATGCAGTATAGCCACTCATGAGAAATGTGTAGGTACTTAATACTGGGAAAAAACTGCTGATTCAGCAGCCTTAGACTGACAATGGGTTAATGCTTTCTCTAGATAAAATTATGGCTCTTTGTGAGATATGCGGATCTTTTCTTGTGGGAAATTATGCTATTGAGAGAACTCATTATCACATCAGAGGCAAGAAGCATATTGGTTATGGCATGGTAAGGTATTTCATTATGGGGTAAGACTTTTCTAATTTTTTATGGCATTAACTTTATACTTCTACAACAACAATGCTTCTAAATGATGACCCTTTCATGCATATATATGTACATACATGTTTTAGTTAACGTTTGGTATACCTAACGATTGGTATATTAATGAATATATATCTTCTGTTTAGCAGGAAACTAGTGATGCTGCTATTTTTTCTTCTTAAGGAAATTCCACTGACCTATATTGAAACAAGGATGTCATGTGGTATATTACTACTTCCAGGTGATGAATTTCCTTACATCCTTTAAGAAAAGAAAATTATCAGCACAACAGGATCCATTCTTGCTATCATGTCACTGGAAATGATAAAGAATATTTGTTCTATAAGAAAATAAGTAATTTAGTTATAATTGCTCTAACGATCCAGCTGTCTGGGTCCATCAAAATGAAAATATTATATATCGATGTTCCTATTCTTGTAGGTGATATCTGGGAATCTTGTCCGAGGAAAAATATTTCGGGTATGAAGATTTGTGGTAAAGTTGATGTTCAGTTGAATCTAAACATTACACTTTACAGGTCAGAACAAGTCACAATCATACTTTTCCTCTATTTTTTAGTCCATTACTCTATGCATGTGGCAGTTGTTTTGAGCATATATGATTCTGCATTTTCAGGTACCATTTGACCAGATATTTCAAAGGCATATTGATGAAAGTGAGCAGAAATGATTATTCGTTTTCATGTATGAATGGATTAATTTATTCTATTTTATTTTATTTAACTTATTCTTTTTCATGTATAACTGGATCAATTTATTCTATTTTAATAATAAGTTTTCTTTTCTCATCAGTCGTAGCTACCTTTTGATGAAGATCCATTCAAGATGCCTGGGGTAAGTTGCTTTCAAGGTATGGATTTTGTGATTTTTTTGTTCAGTTTTTATAGTTTTGGGTTAATAAGGAGTTGAACTGATACATCCCATTTGTTTACCACCGTGTAAATGAAACAGGTTAAAATGGTTATTTGTGCATGTGTTTTTATCAGAGAGTTCTGTCAACCAATTTTGATTATTTCACCTAATCATCTTTGGGTTTTTTATGTATTGTGTGTGAATTTGTTGGCAGTCCTTTCAAATCACTTACACCAGTATGATTGAATCTATTTAAGTAATATAAATCTTTGCATGTCAGAAGTTGTATAGAGTGATTTCATCTACCTGTGTCCCATCCTCTTGCGATTTGTATATCTTGACGTTGTCATTATTTTGATCTCAACTGATGGGTCTATGAGTGATGTAATTAATATATGGGGTAGAAATATACTTTGCAGCAGTGAGACAAATAGGAGGGACTTAATTTGTTTTTGCAGGAACAACATAATTTCTTGAGGTCCTGTTTCTGAGATGATAGGAGGGAAACAAATGCTAGGCCACAATTGCAATACTGTGGAGATGCTGATGATACTCCAAAGTCCAGCACAAAAGTTTCCTCCATGGCCTTTCGCTCCATCTATTTGACATTGAAACTTTATGTAAATAAATTATTTTGTATTTACATCTTATTTTCCAACTGTTTGACTCCAATAGTTTGTATATTGTAGGAATGCATTTTATAAAATCCTGCATTTACACTAAGAAATGCAGTTCATTGGATGTTACCACTGTATAGATATTTTTTCAGTTACATGAATACATTTTAGGTAATGCATTTGTATATATGAGAGACTGACTCTTTCAAATTAATTACATTATACATAAGACTTCACTCTTCATATTAATTACTTTATACATAAGACTTAACTCTTCATATGAATAACTTTATGAATAAGACTTCACTTTAGAGTCTGCGATACGTAGGTGTTTCAATATTCTTTAATTTAAATATTTTTATAGTATAAAACAGTATTTTTTATGATCAAATATAATGATAAGTGACTTTATACAGAAAGTCGTGTTTATTCATATTATATGATAAAAAGTTGTATGTATATAATCACTTTGTCTCATTAATTTGTGGTGACATGTATATATACATGATGTATTTTATAGTCATGCATGCCTATATATTCTTTGAAATTACATTCAAATTGCATACAATACATCTAGAAATATTACAATTTCTTTCTTAATATTATGTATTAAAATTGCATACAATGCATCAATTTTCCTTTATCTATTTTTTGTATTCAATTTCATGTTGTCATGTATTATGTATTGTTTGTCTGACTCTCTATCTTCATCTATTTATTTTATTCAATTGCATCTTCTGTTTCATCTTTGTCTCTGATAGCTACTTCCCTTTTTCCATATTTTTTTATATACATGATGAATAGTTTCAATCATCATTTCTTTTTTTTTTAACATCTCACTCATTCAATTTATTATTATTTTTCACATTTCTCATTTTTATTATTACAACCACCGTCTTATCTTTGATTTCTCTTTCACTTTTAATTTCAGTTCCTACATTATAGTTACTGTGATTGAAATTGAAAATGATTTAAAATATTATTCCTCAAAATTTAAAAATCCATACACTTTTACTATATCTTTTTTCTTTGTCAACTATTTGAATGGTGTCATCAAATTCTATGCACTCTTATTCCATTATCATAAGATGCGACTTTCTAATTAAAATTTAGTCAACATTGTCATTTCTTCTCAACTTTTATAAATATTAATCTCTTAATAAAAGAAAACTCATTAATCGAATAAGTCGTGCAATAGCACGGGCGAGTACTAGTTCTTTTCAAAACAAGCATCAACACTCATGCATCAATGCAACTTACCCCACTGTCACTCTCATCGATCAAAATAATTTATGATCAAAGTTGTGTTCAATTCTTGTATGCATGAATTCTTACCACATACTTACCATTGTGTTCAATTCTTGTATGCATGAATTCTTACCACATACTTACCATGAAGTTCACACACACACTAGTGGAAATCCGAAGAATTCTCTGATCTCATGGACTTTACATTAGGTTCAAATGTTCTCTAAGGATGTGGGATAGTGGGTTATAAAAAAAATTGACAGTTTTGGGTAAAAATGAGGGTTGAATCTTTAAATATATAGATGATAAATATCAATATAAATGTATCTCTAAAAACCTCACTCCCCCATATTTAAAATGTTTCTTGTCCCCAAGAAAATGATAATATCAACTCTCAAGATAAACATGAGGATACAACTCACTCAAATAGAATAAGAAAATAAACATGAGAGTATCAACTCCAAAACCCCATAAAATAGATATAAGACAAAATCCCATTGAAACCAGACACAAGTAGCTCATACTCTATAGAATCCTGATGAATATAGGTCATATAAAAACTCTAGCTCCTGGAGTAATGAGTTGTCATTTTTATAAGTATACCTAAAGGTGAAGGTTATCGCTTAATAACCACAAATATACTCATTGTTGAAACCAAAAAGAATTCACATTACCATATTGAAATATACATGCAATGAAAGAAGTTATTGTGAAAAAGAACACATATAACATTAAAAGATAATGTTTATCCATGTGCATCAAATGAATCATTGTCCCTCAAACAACCCTTTCTATGATTAACTATCATCCCCACACTTAAATTGAAAATCATCAAGAAAAAATTCAAGTGATGGGTAAGGAAGGATACATGTTATTGGTTTATCATAAAAAATGATTCTTTATAGATTCTAAGGGATACATAATGGTGAAAATGCAATGGTAGATCAATGGGTCAAAGGGAATAAATAAAACAAACAAATACCTCAATCATTTCAGTGAATTTTTCAAAATTCTTATCGTTTTGATGGACAAATATGGAAAGTTCTAGAAGACATAACACGATTGAGGTTCCCTCAATAAAATATAAATAGAATTTAATGTGAAAAGTGGGCCAGAGTCTTCATAGGTCTGAAAATATAATGTTGGAAAACATAGATGGACATGAGTGAAAATAATTATCTAAAAAAAAATAAGTTTTAGTTTTTTTTTTCAAATCATGGAATGACTAACAATCATCAAAATCATGGTACCATGAACTAATGCATATCAACCAAGAATTATGCACTGACAAAAGAAAAGTGATGTGTCCCCGATTGTGTTACTATAGAAGCACAATAGTTTGTATGTGGGATAAAAATGACAGGGTTGTCATTTTTTCATTTTTTTATTTTTTAAATTTTTTGTTTTTTAATTAGTTATTTTAATTGATATTTTTGGAAGCATAAAAAAATTAAAAAAAAATTAAAAAAATCAACACTTCCCTGAGTAATTGTAGATAGACAGGGAGAGGGTGCATGTATCCAATGAAATTCTAGAAATGTATCTATAAAATCAAAATATAGAAAACACATAACTGCATCATATCATAAAGATGACAATAAAATCAGATAAGCATGTAAATAATAAAAATATGTATGATGAATTCATATCCACTGTTGTGTTAAGAGAAAAGCAGATTGTAGGTAAATGAAAACCATTTTATTAATTAAAAATAAATGAAATAAAACTAAATGTGGTAAAATTAAAACTAAAAAATGATGGGTTGCCTCCCATTGAGTGATAAGTTTACTTCGTCTCCAGCCAAACATTGACGACACTCCACCGAGATCGAAAGGAATTGTATACCATGCAACTACTTCATCATTGGTAGACGTGTTGCATTTATCCATCGAGGCAGTAATTATCATACAGGATGCACAATATCTCAATAGAAACTTGGTAGAAAAACAGATGGGTGGAATGAAATAAAAATACCCCAGATTAAAAGGATGTGAATAAATTCCACATAAAGAAAAACTTACTGAATAATGGGAATTTCGGAAAAAGAAATCAATATGATGATCAAGAAGATCGCATTGTATTTACAGTTTCATTGATTTCTCTTAGAGTATTACTTGAATCTATGGATATTTGAAGTGGCATCAAACACAATGCATGGAGCAAGTTGGATAAGCTCGAGTGGGGTAGGTGACTATTGTATAAGGAACTATATTTTCTCCCAAAGTACCTTCTATATTTTCCTCATCATGTTTTCTCATTGGTACACATGTGATCATGAGCTCAGGATCCTAAGTAATCACATTCTTCCACTATTTCTAGAAATTTGCGAGTGTTATCCACCACCATCACAGAATAATTTTGTGGCACTTGAAATGTTTCAGACACTGCCATTTTGGTAAATGTTTCAAAATTTCAATGATCAGAAAGGGGTGATTCAATGTTATTTGAAGTGACGTCCTTGGGTGCATGGCAATCCATGGCATCATGGGTTAACTCCGACTCGATCACAGTAAAGAAGGGTCTCATTTTAATGTCCTATTTATCCTCAAAATAAAATTTCATCCTCGAAAGGTGAAATTTGATATATATCAAAGACATCCTTTCTCACTTTGGGGTGAAAGGGTTATGAACTCACAAAATAGGGACATGAAATTACATTATCTAAGGGACCATTGTATTCAACAATGTATAATAATTTCTTTTCAAATGTTCCACGAACTGAGGAATCAAGTTGTGGTGAAAAGAAGTCATCGATGGAATGATATGAAGGGTAAATCAAAACAGAATCATCATTAAAATCAGGAACTGAATGTCATTTATATGGAACCTCGACCACACTTCCCTCGTAAGAATTCTTCTGAATTGGAGCATCAAGTTGTAGTGAGGAAGCTAATTTGACTATTTGACTCATTTTATTTCTATATATTTCATTGTGGAAACCAAATTTGCATTACGTTTTAGAATTTAACTAAAAATAATAAAATTAACGAAAGCACTGCAAAACTATAAAAAGAACCTAAAAATACTAAAATCAGTCGGATTAATGAATTAAAACTAAGTTAAAAATTTATAAAAAATGTTAGTAAAATCTATGTGCGTTAAAGACTTCATTGATCACCATTGTGAGTATAGACTTCCTCATCTAACGATCACTTCTGTGACTACAAATTGAGCGTAATGTCTGATTACAACCAAGTATGTTAATAATCATAATATTCATTATTGTTACAAATCTTAACTTTATTTTATCATCCATGTTATGTTAGGGTGCTTCATCGAGGAGTCTACATGATTACATTGAGGTTCCAGAGAGGACGCCAGAGGGTATGCCAGAGTATAGGATGAGACATTGGAATCGTTCTATGATTACCAATACTACTGATTCCACAATTCAAACTCCCACTATACCACTTTAGTTACCAAGATGTCATCCACTGATAATGTTATAGCTTTATTTTTAGTACCTGATAATGGTCCTTTTCCATATTCCTTTATTCCTTTCCACCCATGACCACACACGATGGTAGTGGCCATGCTCCTATCCCTACTTATTACCTATACCCAACATCCACTATATAACTACTCCTATGTACATCCTACCACCACCACCATATCCAGACCCACCATCCACTGTGCAAAGCACTTCTTCGTACATCGTACATCCCACTAACATATCCATATCCACCATAGTACAAGACACTTCCACTACTCCTGCTCGAGACACAAAAGTTCAGGGGAAAACATATCCCCTAGCTTCTAGTATGTCCTTAAACATTAATGAAAGTAATCATCGGCCGCCCTTGGATACCTAACAGGATAGATTCAAGTGGGAAACCGATACATCAGATAATTGATTGAGATAGTCTTCATGTCTATGAAGAGTGATAAAGTTGGAGGAGCCTTTTCTTCAATAGTTTTAATGAAGGAGTTGGAGGAGCTGGCTGAATTGGACCATGCTGGACAACTTATATAACTATGAATAAAAGGTTTAAATCAGGTTCAAAGTTGAGGAAAAGCTACCAAAAAATGTGGAGAACCCATCCTTGAGGTACATAGCATATTGAATTTTATATATAGAGTTTATGAACTTTTAGATGAAGATTGGAGAAGGCTGAAGGTGATTTAAAGATGTCCCGAGGCCATTGAATGAAGTCTGAAATTTCTAGAATAGAAAATAAAAAAATGGCTAAGTCTGAGTAGCGTAAGTGTCATTCTGCCCAGCATAGGTGTCATTAGGCCTCAGCGTACATGTGTTTCCATTCAGCGTAGGTGTCACCCTATGCAGCGCAGGTGTGAAACCTGACTTGCATAAGTGTGATCCTTACAAGATATTGAAAAATTAGCAAAGGCGTGCCAACCTAAGTGTCACTGTAGGCTGCGTATGCATCAATCTGACCTGTGTATGTGTAAACTGAGTTGAGCGTAAGTGTAAAGGAGCTTTAGTGCATGTGTCATCCGCTAAGAGTAAGTGTCATTATATACTTATGAAAATTTATAGTTTCAGTTGGATGAAAAACTTATGTTCCAATATTTAAATCGGATGAAGAACAAGATCATTTGAGATGATTCAAGAGCTATTCTAAAAGGATTCAAACATCACAAACACCTAGAAAGGTGTGTGACCCAAGAAAGAAAAATAAGAGCTGATCTTTGACTATGGTAAGTGAAGATCAGAGCAAGATGAAAAAGGGAGTTTCTGGAATTCTCTAATTCTGATGAAAGTGAAATATTACGACACTTGTGTGTTGTACTTTCAAGTTCCAAGATCCAAGCTTATTTTGAGTAATAAGATCAAATGAAAGGATCCACTACATGTATTTCTTGATGAATAAAATGGATTTAATGGGTTTTCAAGAATAATGCAGATGAAGTTGCATCGAAGCTTGAGCTATCCATCGAAGACAATATCATTGTGATCTGAGCTTGTATCAGTGAAAATGAAGAGAAACTGAGATGGAAGGTTGAGAATTTTCCCAAGCCTAAAAAATAGGAAGTTTCAGATTTAGTGAGATCTGGAAATGCAAATCAGTAGATGCTTATGTTGTACGGTCAGTGGACTAAATATCATAAAGAATTTGTAAATCATGCATGATAAGGAGGAAGAAGGAAGAGATAGGATGAGTTGTTATTTGAGAGTATAGGATCAATTGGAATTTGTATAGGTTTTTATATAAAGTTATCACGCCATAAGAAGAAGTATCCATGCTGCAGATATGAAGTGTTGTGTGATCTTTTCATACAGCGGGAAGATTGAAGTGCGGATTTTATGAAAGATACTTTTGGGGAAGATGAATCCGAGCCTACTGAAGAATAAAAGAAATAATATAAGGCTGAGTTTAAAAAATGAGGATTGTTATAAAAAGGTGTTTCCGGAATACCTTTTGAGATGAAAATTGCTGCATGAAAATTCATGGGAATCTTAAATATGGGTATTCAATTATGGTGTTTTTGGATGATAGCAAGGAATTCCCTTCGACATACCATTTTTTGGATATTTAAAATTAAAGAACACGATTAATGTAGCTGCTCAAGCACATGAAAAGAAGAAAATATTGAGGAAGAAATAGAAAAAGGAAGAATCCTTCACTACTGCTGCGTGTGAGAAATTGTGAGGTGCCTAGAAATTGTTCTCCTGAGGAAGAAGAATAAAGAGAATCCATTTCATGTTATAGCAAATAGAAATAAAGAATTTGAACCTGTGCTATAGCTATACACCAGTTGGGTTTTGAAGAAAGGGAATAATAAGAGTTGAGTGTGCCGACTAGTACTGCTGAGAAAATACAATCGGGGAAGAAGAAGAATAAAATTGAGTTTGTGAAACCTGCTAGGTTTTGAAGAGTGAGAAGAAGAAGAAGAACTGAGGAGAGACCAACCTGTTGCGTATATTCTGATATTTAATGTCAAGACTTTCAGTGTTTGAGTAGTGAGTGAGAAATCCAGGTGAGCAGTATCTGTTAAAGAGCTGTGAGGCTGAGCTACAAGTAGAGACCAAGTTGCAAAGTACTCCCAAAGATCAGTTGGAATTTAAAGACTCTTCTGTGAGTTGAAGGAGATCTATGGTAGTGATGTAGAAGAATCTTGTTCTAGGCAGGTGATCTACTTCCCAGAAGGGATTGAAAGCAACACTTCCATATAAACGATGAGAAGCCATCTAACCTTTATGACTCGGGATATGCAACGAGATCACGGTGTGACTCTATGACTCTAGTAAGAAGCCACTAGAGAGAGGTCCTATGAGACACGGGCAAGAGGATTAACTGTGGGACTTGGTGTAAATGTGGGAAACACTGAACATTGTTAAAAAACCTTTTTTATAGTGCAAAATCCATGATTGGGGTGGATAACCAGTCATGGTAAGGGGTAGGCCTTTGAGCCAAACCTTGTAAAAATATGTTAAGGAGGGCCCCTGGATAGTGTATACACGCAGGGGTAAATCTGGAAAGGTGGGTAATGCCCACGGGAATTCGGTTTTGGGTGGTCCCACTGCACAGGAATATTCAGTTTTTGGGTGGTCCCACTGCACAGGAAGATTCAGTTAAGAGAAATACAGCTGTTAAAACAGAAAGGCAGAAGGGCAGTTTGGAGATTGCACAGGAGGAAGTTTGTTAAAAGTGGACTCTGATATATTGGGGACCCGCAAGGAGAGGGGGGGATCCTTCCAGTTCAGTTTATGTTCGGCCATTGGAGCTTGGGCAGGAGAAGCAAGTTCTTCTGTTAGATTTCCTTTTTCTGCAATTGTACTACTGTTAGTTTCTGTTTTTCTACTGTAAAGGTCAGTTCTCTAAGTACTAAATATACTCCTTATTTTATCATACGGAATTCTGGTGCACTCTATCAAAAAACCATGTGCACCTTTTATTGCTTCACTTGTATTCATGTGGTTGATTATTTCTATGTTAATCTAAAATAGATACAACTTCACTAACTTGAAGTAGAGGTGCATAATCAAAGGGGGTTTAAGATTCAAAGATTGTCTAGTAATCAGTAAAAATTAGTAACACTTAATTCACCCCCTCTCAAGTGTCTGCACCGATCCTTAGGGTCATTACAAGTTGTATCAAAGCAAGGTTCCCTCTACTTGGATCTAAGCTTTCTTACACATGTATTTTTATTTGATTGAATGAAGTGCATATTTGAAGAGTTGTTTGAAGAAGAGCCTTCGATGGAAGAACTAATTTATATTCCTGTTATTACTCATGTGGAAGTTTCTACCAAGACAATGAAAAATAGAAAAAAGAAAGAGTCCAGGAAGAAATGGAAAATTAAAAAGAAGTGGAATCACCATTATCAAAATATATTTAGAATGGTATTAATCATGCTGAATATGTTGGATATTCTTCATCTAATGAAGAAATTTCATGCTGTGAAGAAGAGAAGCTCAGTGATAAATCACTTTGTGGTTTTTATTTTGGAACCAAAGGTAACTTGAAGAAAGTTCCTGATGAATTTATTGCATACATGTTAGCTCACATCAAGGGACTACTGAATGAAAAATCATAGCTTGAAAAATAAGCTGATGTTATGGAAGAGGTATTAGCTAAAAAGTTTGGCATATGTAACATCCTAAAAAAATAATGAGAGAAAAGGATGAAACAGTCCAACTTTGCAATGATAGGCATGTTCAAGCTGTTGAAGACTTGCAAAGATCAATTTGTGAGAAGTATTTAAGACCATAGTTACTGAAGCATTCCATGCACTTGAATAGTTACATAAAGTCTCTATGAGTGTTAAGACTTCTCAACTGGAAATCTAGGCAAATAGAGTGAATGATCTTGATAACTAGTTGCAAGAAGCAAACAAAAATGCATGAGGGTAAAACTAAAAATCTGAAGAAGAATTTGGAATAAATGTTGAGATTAGTTGAGGATGTGAAGAAAACTCTCAACCAAAAGTGTCTAGAGCTGAGAATCAAACTGAAATATCAAGAAGTAAAAGATGGAACTTCCCAATCCGCTAAGAAGAGGAATGTTTCCACACAAATTTTTGAAGTTAGTCTTTCATTTAAGAAGACCCAAAATCATGGATCAAAGAGCTTGAGATTATCCAGAGAAGCATCCAACTCCAGCTCATACAAAAAGGTATCCCACAACTCTAAAAATTCAATTTACATAGAATCTGTTTTTTTTTTTGGAAGTGTAGGATAAAAACAAAAATCTGTAAGTGTGGAAGTGTAAAAATTCTAGGACATCACAGTTACGATTTGGTACGTGTGTGTGCGCTAAGAGGAAGAATAAGTACTTCAAATAGAGGAAGAGAATTCTGAATGATATTACCAGTGGATCGGATTACATCTATGGAAAAGAAGTAACTTGGTACAGTAAGCTGAGAGGAGGAGAGTCCTCCAGTTCATCGGCCTGCTGTGGGTTGAAGAATATAGGAGTCAGGCCACTTCCCCCTCTCTCCGTTTCTGCTCCAACAGAAAAGTACCTTCTAACTGAATGCCTCCCTCTCTCTTCCCAGCAGCACATATACCCGATCGTGGGTGTGTGCCCCACGTGCCCCGTTAACTAACTCAGGCCGCGCTTCCCATTTTACCCCTCCTCTGATAAGTGTGTATTAGAGGAGGATGTGGGCAGAATGGTGTATCACCCCCAGGAGCCGGAACCGGACAGCTAACAATCACCAGCATGTGTGGAAAGTAGGTGAGCATGTTCCACAAGAGTACCCCCTAAATGGAGCCCAAAAGGCTGGGGTTCCAGCCAAAGAACAACAAGCATGTCAGGATGGATAAACTGCACTTGCAAGAAAAAAATCAAGACTAATTGGAAGATGTTGGTACTGATAGAGATTTTGGCACAAATCCATTGATCGCTGGAATAATATTTCAGTGTGTACATGTTCAAGAAGGCTTGAAGTCAGGGGGATTTAAGCTAAAACAAGTAACCTGCTGGAACAAAGCAGACTTCGTAGAAAGAAAGAAATTTGTCTATGAACAATATATTTGAGTATCTTGAAAATTTCTGCGAGGTGTGCAAACAATGATGGTCACTACTATGTTGAATGTCGGTACAACCTTTCCAGGTATCATTCATATACTGAAGAGAAGAGAGAACCACTGATAGAACCATAGAGTTTATTCAAAAAAATCTACTAGTTTATATTCGAATCACTACACTTGCAGTTACAATTTCTACAAAACTTAACAGGAAAACTCAAGAAATGATTACAATGAAAAACTAGAAGAGAGGGAAAGAACCCCCTGGTTTCTCTCCAGGAGCCTGGCCGAGAGCCTCTACAGTTCTGCTGCAGCCTGCGAAATGTTTCCATTGTGCCCCTTCCAACCAACTTCAAACAATATAAACCATAAGGAAGAGGCAAAGTGACCATATTACCCTTCATTAAAATCAGTTGGATGCCTCAACCTAGAATAAATCTTCAAAGGTACTGGTGACTCCAACTGATCCACCCGAACAGGTGTCTCCAAGTGTCCAGCCTGAGTACACTCGCTATCAATTCTGTCTGCCCGAATTCATCTTGTCCTCAAGGGAAAAGAAAGAGAATTGTGCATGAAATAACTGGGCATTCTCCCAGGTTTCTTCACCATCAGGTCGGCCACTCCACTTAACTAGCCACTAAAGTTCATAGCCACGCCCCTTAGAAGCCAACACTGATTCTGACAAAACTGGGTGAATCTTACTATGAACCAGCAGATCCAAACGATAGGCAACAGCTCCCACCTTAGAAATTACCATGAAAGGTCCATAAAACCGAGAAGCAAACTTGGGACAAATTTTGGCAGCAGACACAGTTGTAGTAGGGGACCGGAGCTTAACAAAAACAGAATCCCCAAGTTGGAATGAAACACGCTTTTTGTTAGCCATTTAGCAGATAGAACGTAGGGCTGTCAACAAATGGAATTTAAGGTGAGAAAGAGCTTCATCCCTGTCAATTAAAGCTGCAGCCATAGAATCCAAGGTAGTGTCTCCAGCAGTAAAGTGTGGAAGAGTTGGGGGAGTGCGGCCATAAACAATTTCAAAAGGAGTGTGGCAAGGCAACCAACGTACCCACTGTTTCAGTTTGTCAGAAGAAAAACAGCGTAAATAAGTTTCAAGGGTCCGGTTGACAATCTCGGTCCGACCATTCCTTTGAGGATGGTAAGAAAAGCTCGGTTTAAGCTTTGTACCATGTAAACGAAAGAGTTCTTTCCAAAACAAACTAGTGAACATTCACTAATAATTGCATTTGGCATTCCATGTAAACGGACAACATCCTTCATGAAGAGATCAGCGACATCCTTCACTGAAAAAGGATGCTGAAGTGGTAAGAAATGAGCATATTTAGAAAGGATCCTAATCACTAATAATTGCATTTGGCATTCCATGTAAACGGACAACATCCTTCATGAAGAGATCAGCGACATCCTTCACTGAAAAAGGATGCTGAAGTGGTAAGAAATGAGCATATTTAGAAAGGCAGTCCACCACAACAAAGATCACTTCATACCCTTGCGATTTAGGTAGAGTCTAGAAATGAAATCCATAGAATTTTCTTCCCAAATCAAATCCGGAATCGGAAGCGGATGAAGTAAACTTGCTGGACTTAAAGTCGGATATTTCTGTCGCTGGCAAACAGCACACTCTTGAACATTTTTCAGGACCGTTTGGGTCATTCCCTACCAATATAAACTTGCTGCCAAACGTTTATAAGTCTTTAGATAGCCCTTGTATCCACCAAGTGGAGAAGCATGGAAATAGTGAAGGAGGGAATCAGCCGGGAGTGTTTCGAAAGAACCAAGCGCCCTTCAAAAAAAAGTGTGTCGTTATGGAGAGAAAAATCCACAGGACCTGGAGACTGAGTTTTAAGGGCTAAAATATGATCCTGGACAAACTTATCTTGATTATTTTCGGCTTGGACCAGAGGCATATCAATCCAGCATGGTTCAGAAAGGGCCATTTGCATAATTTGTGGATCGTGCAGCCTGGAAAGAGCATTGGCAGCAGTATTTGCTTTTCCAGATTTGTAAACAACATCAAAATTACATCCTAACAGCTTTGCTCGTCAACATTGTTGATCCATGGACACAATCCTTCGACTTAATAAATGTTTCAGACTTTTATGGTCCGTAAAGACAACAAATGGCCCGCCTAAAAGGTATTATCTCCAATGAGTAACAGCATGCACAAGCACCATTAATTCATTCTCATAAACAGACTTATGTAAGGTAGAATCAGACAACGCTTTGATGTAATATGCAATAGGTCGCCCTTCCTGCATGAGTACCGCACCAAGTCCACCGCCCAAAGCATCACATTCAACAGTAAATTGATGAGTAAAATCAGGCAAATGTAAAACAGGAGCTGTAACCAATCGTTGCTTTAAAACCTCAAAAGCAGATTGAGCCTCCTCCCCCCATAGAAAACTATTTTTTTTAGTAAGATCTGTAAGTGGTTTTGCCAACTTTCCATAATCTTTAACGAACTTACGGTATTATCCCGAGAGACCTAAAAACTCACGCACCTCCTTGACATTTAGTGGGTGATAGACCTGTTGCCAATTAGTTTGAGGGTATTATTGTATTTGTATGGGGTAGTTTGTTATAGGGGAGTGGGGGGAGTTTGTTAGAGTTTGTTATGAGGAAATAATGTTGTTTAAGAGGGCCACCGGGTGGAAAGGGATCTGTTATAAATAAGCAGCAGAGTGAGATGGGGGGAAAAGAATATTGGATTTTAGCCATTTGGTTTGGGATGCGGCTGCGGGCTTGGGCAAGAGTGCTTGCATGCCTCTCAATTTCTCTCTTCTCCTCCTACTCTATCCTCTGCAATTCTCGATTCCTCTGCAATATACAAGTATCATGTTCTTAGTTCCTAACAATTGGTCTGATCTGCCTACTGTTTCCTCAACAGAGGCGCGTACGGGTTTCTTCACATCCAGCGTCCACGCACACAACTGAGGTAGCCGCAGCGCACTGCTTTTCTTCATCCTCTCCCTCGGACGCTCGAGCTGCTGCTGCGGCAGAAGCACCTCTCGTTTCTTCCTCTGCCGCCGAAGCAGACGCGTGACACCGTTCGTCCAATGCGGGGTGATTTTCCTACGCACTTCAGCTGCTGCGCGATCCCGTTCGTCGGCTCTCCTATAGCAAGTGCACAACTATTCTCACTTCGCGTTACTATTCTCCCGCGGGCTTTCATCCAGTACGACGAGGCGTCCTGCCTCACTCAGTCGATGCCTCCCCCAACCGGTTTGTCTTCAACGTGAGGCACGCTTCGCACAGGTACGCTCTTTTGCCCCGCACTACCGATGTCTTATGCACCAGTTGACGCACGCACCAAAGGCATGCACCGTCCGCTCCGTCCACAACGTCGTGCCCACCGACCACTGCTCTATCAGTTGCGGTGTCCAGCTCACCACTCCCCGGCAACGACCACTGCTCCACTCGACTTGCGTCCCCCGCACACAAGAGTTGACGTTTTCTTCGGCGGCGGCAAAATTTACCAGGTCGCGCGGACCGCTCAGGTGGCTACGAGCAGGAGCTCCGCTCGATCGACCGAGTTAGTTTTTCAGATATATAAAAAATAAATAAATAAATAAAAACAAGCTAGGGGCGGCTCGATTTTCTAACTTAGGAGGAAAACGCAAGAACAAAGAAAAAACAAGGGCGTGTTCGACTCTAAAAAAAACAGCGAACTACCAACAAGGGGCGCCGCACACTGCCCGCTCCCTACTGAAGGATACACGCATCCCTGGGGGTGTCCCGTTGTTCGGGCGTCGTAGCCTATGGCAACTCAAATGCCGGAAATCTGGGTTTCACTGGCTCGGGTGACTAGAAACCAGGAAAAATATTTACAGAAAGAGATTCTACCAGAATTTCCGGTCACACATCCGGAGGCGTGGATCTCAAGGGCTGAGGATTATTTCTCGCACAATCAAACACCGGATCAGATGAAGGTGCCAATGGCACGCCTCTGCATGTCAGATATGTCTGCACTTTGGTTTTTAGTGGCCAAAGGGCCTGCACCTACGTTTATCTGGGCGCATCTTAAAGAAGCAATCCTTGAGGATTTTGGAAGCTCCGTCAGTGAACCCCCTGCAACTACATTCGAGTTCCTGCCGATGGTACCGCAGTTGTCCGCATTGCACTCTAAGGGACCTACCGAACATGGGACACACAACTGGAGCACAAGATTGGTTGAAAATCCTGACGACGCTATCTATAGCCAGTTTGTGATAGACTTCCCTCATATTGAGGAACCAGACACCTCAACGTTCGTTATGCAGGAGCACCAGCCGTCGCAGACCGCACGGGCTCAATCCTGGGCTCTTTTTATTTTACCTCTAACTGCACAGGTCACGCCCGCGGTGACGGGCTGGGGTCCTCAGGCTCATACAAAAGATTCATACAATTTTTATCCACCAGATGCCGGGTGGTACCAGCCGTACTTGCAACCCACTTCATGGAAGCACACAAGGGGCCTCTCCAATGGCGGGAGGTAAAGCATTACAGGATGCGTTTTCAAACTCAACCATGATGAAGGTCGACGCATTTGGGAGATTTCTTGGTGTGCACCAGTGGCACAGGCGCCTTATACAGGACCAAAGCCGATGGGTCCTCAGTCGACGATATTGCTTGTTCCGACCCAACTCATCAGAGTAGGACGCCGAATATGGAAGATTGTTTGGCTTAACTATCTGCCCAACACCCCTTGTCCGCAGTTCCCTGAAGCACGGCTAGTATGAGAGATCGTGTGACGTGTCTGTGAGATCCACCACCTTGAGGACAATGTGGTTTTTCGAGATGGTGGCAATGATAGAGATCTGCTGCCAATCAGTTTGGGGGTATTATTGTCTTTGTATGGGGTAGTTTGTTATAGGGAAGTGGGGAGAGTTTGTTAGAGTTTGTTATGGGGGAATAGTGTTGTTTAAGAGGGCCACGTGGTGGAAGGGGATCTGTTATAAATAAGCAGCAGAGGGAGTGAGAGGGGTGAAGGTTCCGGGCGCAGCGGAAGCGCGTGGGTGGATGTGCCCACTTGGCTTTTTGTCATTAGCAATGATCAATCCGGGATCAATACGACGATAAACGCCAGTCTCCACGAATCGAATCACAGAAAAAGACAAAGAAGATGGTTTGTCCCGGAACCACAAACAAGGATCGTTACAGGTTGATTATAGTTAATTTAATTAATTATAAAGAAATACCTTTTGGGTGTTCTTTCTTCGTTGATGTTCTCGATCACGTTGTCGATGTGATCCGTCGTTGCGTCGTAGAAGCCAAGTGTAGACTCCCTCTAGCGGTGATCCACACGTGTACCTTGTATCTCTGGACGTCGCCAAAGGATTCTCCAGGTGCTAGCGTGGAGAAGCCTTTGCTTGCGTTGTCCGCCTTAGATCGTCTTGATCCGATGGAAGAGGATCTCTCTCGGTCTTGAGAGCGTTCTTGGAGGAAGAGGTTCTTTCGGTCTTGAAAGAATTCTCCAGAGATGTTGTGCACAACGATTCTCTTGTGTGTCAGAAAAGAGTTGGGGTTGTGAGGATATTTATAATCGGGTGTGTGGGGTTATAGAGTTATGACAATAAATAAACGCGTTACGCGTTTTATTTATTTCATTGACTCTTATTTAAAACCCCCATGTCGAATAGATAATTCCTTAACATGCGCCCACGCTAATCATAATAAATATCATTTAAAACAATATTATATCCTCAAAATCCCGACTGGAAAAACTACACGCTGTGTAATAATAAATACACGGCGTGTACTTGTTTTTTATTGAAAACTATACGGCGTGTACATTAAACGTACACGGCGTGTATATCTTGTTTTCATTTATTCATTTCCTTTCCAAAATAAAACTACACGACGTGTACGTTTAATAATACACAGCGTGTACTTGTTTTATTTTATTTTTCCTCCATCATTTAAAACAACTTAGGATTCCTTGGATAATTATTAAACCACGTACGGGAATAATCTTTATTCAACTTGAGATACTTGGATACACTTAGTGTGTGACCCTCTAGGCCTCTTTCTCGTTGCCATTAGGCAAACTTGCCTAAAGTCCAAGATTACTGTCTAGCAACGGGTCAAGGCACCCAAGAGAAAGAAGTTGACGCCGCATTGACGTATCAGCTCATACGAACGCTTACTGTGTAATTTAATCCATTTGTCTCAATATCTCATCAAGCAGGTTTCATGGAAGTGTCATAAACCTATATGCTTGATTCGTCGTTCTTTGACTACCTGAAATAAACTCGTCGTTTACACCATGGCCATGGAATTTAATGCGACAGTTTTATTTCAATCAAAGGGCCGAGATATCAACTTCCATAAATGGAAGGGACAAATCCTTCCTCGACTTATCCATTAACAACATGTCACTCGTGACGCACCCAACGTACCCTACTTCTCGCCAACTGTCTGCGTGACGATTTTCGTCAGTAAATCTAAGTGCGCGAGTCATGACATGAGTTAAGATAATCTTTCAGTCTAAGGACCATTACACACGCTCGCAGATAGCAATATCCGATGACACCAAGACATGCAGAATTACTACTGGCGGGTCTGTTCTCATAATCTCCCATCTTGGAGATTACCAAGTGCGAACTCCATGAGAGAGAGTCTCGTCTTCTTACGAGTACTCGTACATGACGGTCTGTATACTATGTGTCCTATCATAGTATATCATCCAACCGCAGAACTTTATTTAAGAATATTGTTATAGCATTTCAAGTTTCTCATCATAGCGGGGATCTGCTATGACCTTATTAATGCAACAAATATTTCAGGACATTATTATATTATAGTCATGCAGAACAATGAAAAATATATAATAAGTGAACATTTATGTAATAAAAGTACAAAACAGTTGGTTCTGAGGACACCAACCCTTACAAACTCCCACTTGGACTAGTGCCAACTGCCTACGACTTTTAGTCCACTAGACCTCACATGATGATCATGTTTCTGCTGAGTCAAGGCTTTAGTCAATGGGTCCGCCACGTTGTCTTCCGTGGAAATACTGCTCACTGCAACTTCACCTCTCTGAGAAAAATCCCTCAAGAGATGATACTTCCGAAGTATGTTCTTTGTCTGCTGATGTGACCTTGGCTCTTTTGCAAGTGTCACCACTGCAGTATTATCACAATAGAGTGTGATGGGATCTTTACTGCTCAGTACTACATCCAGCTCTTGGACGAAGCTTCGCATCCATACTGCTTCTTTAGCTGCCTCAGAAGCTGCGATATACTCGGACTCTGCTGTAGAATCTGCCACCACACTTTGTTTTGAGCTCTTCCAGCTCACTGCACCTCCATTCAAACTGAAGATGTATCCAGTCTGCGACTTCATGTCATCTTGATCAGTCTGGAAACTAGCATCTACATGTCCTCTGATGACTAGTTCCTCATCTCCTCCATAAACCAGGAACATATCCTTAGTACGCCTCAGATACTTAAGGATAGTCTTGACTGCCATCCAATGGCGGTCTCCTGGATCAGCTTGATATCTGCCTACCGCACTTAATGCGTAAGCAACATCTAGCCTCGTACATAGCATAACATACATGACTGACCCAATCACGGATGCGTAAGGGATCCTTTCCATCCTCTTTCTTTCCTCATGTGTCTGAGGACACATTTTCTTGGAAAGATGAATGTCATGTGACACTGGCAACAATCCCCTCTTGGACTGTTCCATACTGAATCTCTTCAGTATCTTGTCAATGTATGTACTTTGACTCAGGCCCAGCACTCTCTTGGATCTATCACGATGGATCTTGATCCCAAGAATATATGCCGTCTCGCCCAATTCTTTCATGGAGAAGCATTTATGCAACCATGCCTTAACTGACTGTAAGACAGGTACTTCGTTCCAATTAGCAATATGTCATCAACATATACTATTAGGAAAACGACTGCACTTCCACTAAACCTTTTGTAGACACATGTCTCACATTCATTCTTAACAAAGCCAAATTCTGTAACAGCTTCATCAAAACGAATGTTCCATGACCTTGATGCTTGCTTTAATCCATAAATGGATTTCTGCAACTTGCATACCTTGTTGGCATCCTTTGGAGTCACAAACCCTTCAGGTTGTGTCATGTAGACATCTTCCTGAAGGTTCCTATTAAGGAAAGCTGTTTTGACATCCATTTGCCAAATTTCATAGTCATGGTAAGCAGCAATGGCCAATAGGATTCTGATGGACTTCAGCATTGCAACCGGTGAAAAGGTTTCATCATAGTCAATTTCTTGACGTTGTCTAAAACCTTTTGCAACCAGTCGTGCCTTGTAGGTGCTGACTTGCCCCTCCTTGTCCAGTTTCTTCTTGAATACCCATTTATTACCAATAGGTTTTACATCAACTGGAAGATCTACCAAAACCCAGACTTGGTTTTGGTACATGGAATCCATTTCAGAATTCATGGATTCTTGCCACTTGGCAACGTCTGTGACTTCAACTACTTCCTTGTAGGTAAGAGGATCATCATTGTCAACCAATAATGAGTCACTATCCTCGGTGACAAGAAAACCATATCGTTCTGGTTCTCTCACCTCTCTCGTGCTCCTACGCAGTTCTTGTGTCTCTGGAACAGATTGTTCTTCCATGGGGCTTTGTGGAATCTGTTCTTGTACCAACTCATGTGTATCTTGAGCCTTGACTACATCGAAGTCTATCTCGCTCCCACTATCTGTTTCGGAGATGTGCTCCCTCTCAAGGAATATGACGTATCTTGCCACTGTAACCTTTTTGTCTGAGGGGTTGTATAGGTAATATCCCCTTATTTCCTTGGGATATCCTATAAAGATACACTTTGTGCCTCGGGGTGCAAGTTTGTTACCTGAACAGGCCTTAACAAATGCTTCACTACCCCACACATGTAAATTCGATAACATGGCTTTGCGTCTACTCCATAATTCGTATGGAATATCATTTATCGATTTAGTTGGTACTTGGTTTAGTATGTGCACTGCTGTTTGTAATGCATATCCCCAAAAGGATAATGGAAGACTCGCATGACTTATCATTGATCTCACCATGTCCAACAGGGTGCGGTTCCTCCTCTCACTTACACCATTTCACTGCGGTGTGTAAGGAGGAGTGAGTTGAGATAGAATCCCAAACTCCCGTAAGAAATCAATGAAGTCTTGATTAAGATATTCTCCTCCTCTGTCTGAGCGGAGTTTCTTAATCTTCTTACCAAGATGGTTCTCAAATTCATTCTTGTATTCTTTGAACCGATCAAAAGAATCTGACTTATACCTCATTAAATAGATATATCCATATCTACTAAAATCATCAGTAAAAGTTATGAAGTACGAGAACCCACCCCTTGCTTCGACTGGAAATGGTCCACACACATCTGTGTGAACTAATTCCAGAAGCTCTTTAGCTCTTTCACCTTTCCCACTAAATGGGGCTTTGGTCATTTTGCCTTGTAGACACGCATGACATACACCAAGTGGTTTTAGTTCGAAAGAATCTAAATACCCATCTTGATGTAATTTTGTCAAACGTTTCTCATTGACATGACCTAGCCGGTGATGCCAAAGTTGGGTGTGGTATGAGTCATGTGAATTAACTTTGTTATCGATTTCCATTACTTGGTTTGTGTAGTCTAACACATAAAGGACATTATATAAATGTGCCCTACCAAAACAAATGTTATCTTTATAAAAGTAGCAACATTCATTTCCAAACTTGAATATGAATCCATCAGTATCTAATCTGGATACTGAAATAATGTTTTTAGTAACAAAAGGTGCATAATAACAACCTTTCAAAACCAAGACCATCCCGGTAGGCAATGTGAGGTGGTAGTCTCCGACAGCTATAGCAGCGAGTCTGGCTCCGTTGGCTGCTCGTAGATCTACCTCCCCTCGATCAATCTTCCCGAATCTACTTGGTTCCTGTATTTGGATACAGATGTGAGCACCACAAGCAGTATCTAATACCCAATTAGTAGAAACAGATAGATTGCATTCGATAACAAACGCACCTGAAGCTTCCGCTTGCTTCCTTGGCTGGGTGCAGTTTTTCTTCCAGTGACCCTTCTTGCCACATGCGAAACAAACAACATCTTGTTCCTTTGCCTCCCCTTTGATCTTCCTTTTCTTGGAAGGCCTTGAAGAAGCTTTGGGCTTAAAGCTTTTCGCCTTCCCTTTCCTTTTATTCACCATAAGGACAGAAGGATTTTCACCCTTCATGTCATTGTCCACTTGGAGAATAAGGATAAGAAGATCAGATAGAGACTTCTCAATATTGTTCATGTTGAAATTAACAACAAAGTTTGAGAAGCTCTGGGGGAGTGATGCGAGAATGATATCGGTACCCAGTTCTTCAAGGAGTTTAAACCCTAGAACCTCCAAGCGCTCAATGTAGCCAATGAGCTTGACTACATGAGGCCCAGCTGGGGCACCCTCTCCAAGCTTGCTCTGAAACAGATCCTTGGAGATCTCAAACCTTTCCTGTCTTGATCTCTCCTAGTATAAACCACGGAGGTGCTCGAGCATGTTGTAGGCATCCATGTCTTTATGAGCCTTCATGAGCTCACTAGACATAGATGACAACATCAAACATTGAACATCGAGAGCATCGTTCAAATGTTGATCATAGACTAGGAAATCTTCATCACTCGCCCCTGGGGCAGGAGAATCAGGAAGTGAGGACTCCAGCACGTAAAACTTCCATTCATGGAGTAGGATAACCCGAAGGCACCTAAACCATTCCTGAAAGTTACTGCCAATGAGGATGTTGTCTTTATCCAGAATTGATCGCAGAGAAAATGTGGTTGATGTGTTTGTCATATTGATTCTACAAATTAAAAGAGCAGATTCATCAGTACTTTCTTGATTACATTTTATGAGAAATAATAAATTTTATTAAGTCTCCCACTATTTTATCAAGTCCCAATGGCCCTCACCATTGAACTCGAAATGTCCAGTTGCTTTGACATTCTAGTGGAAAGGATCCATATTCCCCTTCGCATAACCCCAACAAGGGTTGGTCAAGCTATTTGAAGGTATTTAGGTAGGCAGGTCTTTGCCAACTGTGAGCTTACAGTTTCTTGATCTGTTGAGTGGACTCCCCAATCCTGAAATCCTGACTTGGATTTCCTCAACTCTTGCCTCCAATATTACACCAAGTCTAGCAAGGGCTACTTCTCTTGATGTAATATGGTTAAGTCAACCCGAAACCTTTCATAAGGGCTTCCTTTATAAAAGTAAGTGTCCCAACAAGGGTTGGTCAAACACATAGTTTTATTGAGTCTTGCCCTTAATCAGGTAACGGAAGGCTTGGTCTGACTTAATATGGTATTTGGGGATTTTATTCCTTTATGCGTAGTTTAACATTATCACATGTTTGTTAATATTAAGTGATGCTTGCTTAAGTGATTAATCATGTTCTGATAATGTTTACGCATAGTCCGGTTTTTATTTTATTCCATCTTCGCATGCTTGTTCATTTTATTAATTATGTGATCGCGACAACACATACATAATAAATAAACCATGCAATCAGACAGAAATAAAATAAGATGGCATGATCATGAGCTTCTATTGGTTAGCTTATCTAGCGGTTTTGATAAGCTAACTATGACCTAGGGAAAACACCTTGAACCTGATTGTTCGTGTTTTGCAACTCCCACCTGTCCACCTTTGTATCTTCTTGTGTCGGTTTCACCTCGGCTTCGGGATTTGAACCATCTCCTCTGGCTTGGGAGATCCTCTATTTTCATGGGTTTACATTAAAGAAACCATGGGCACGCAGGCCCTACATTTTATTGGAAGAAGGCTCGCAGGCCAACAAATTTAAATTAAATAAATTTAAATGAAACCATACACATACAAAGGGTCTTTGGTCTAGCTCATGATCATCCATAGTATGCAACGACATTTACGCATATTTAGAATTCAAATTCTTTTAATCGTTCTTTTATTTAAGATAAGACGCGCTCGAATTCAATTAATTATGATCTTATAATTAATCAATTCTTTATCTTAAATTCCTTTCTGAATTTCCTTGAGATTCTTCTCATCCATATTCCTTGTACGAGTCTTTGTACATTGGAGGAAACCTGGTGAAATTCCATTTCTGGAAAGTACACGGCGTGTAGTTTACAATTACACGACGTGTATTTTTCTTTTCACCCTTTATCCAAAGTACACGCCGGGGCTTTGGCGTGTTTTCTGTACTTTGGAAATTTTAGAGTACACGATGTGTAGATGAATCATACACGGCGTGTACTTCCTTGTTACGCGGTAACCGGCCTGGCGATCCCGTGTACGCGGTACGCGGCTTATCTTTGTACACGTTTTCACCTGGGTCGGAACGGACTACACGGCGTGTTGTTCCAACATACACGCCGTGTATTCCGGTTTCCACGCGCCGTTCTATTCTGGTCAACACGGCGTGATTAAAACTTACGCATAATCAATTCACACGGCGTGGTTTGGCAGACCAGTGCCGGTTCGTTGAACCTAAGTACACGGCGTGTAGTTTTAATTACACGTCGTGTAATCCCGTGTTGTACAGACAGAAAGAGCGGCTCCTCCGGATGAGTTCCTCGTTTTTATTTTAATCAAAATTAAAATTAAAAGGTCGTTTCTGTGATATGAATCGAGAAATGAAGGAGGAAGAATAGATCTCGTTAATTCAGATTTATAGAACGATTTATTTTGAATTGAATCAAATATGAATGCGTAAATTATCAACGAAAATTAAATAACTATAATCAACGTTGTAACCTCCCTCTGATACTATTTGAAGGTTCTGGGCGCAGCGGAAGCGCGTGGGTGGATGTGCCCACTTGGCTTTTTGTCATTAGCAATGATCAATCCGGGATCAATACGACGATAAACGCCGGTCTCCACGGATTGAATCACAGAAAAAGACAAAGAAGATGGTTTGTCCTGGAACCACAAACAAGGATCGTTACAGGTTGATTATAGTTAATTTAATTAATTATAAAGAAATACCTTTTGGGTGTTCTTTATTTGTTGATGTTCTCGATCACGTTGTCGATGTGATCCGTCATTGCGTTGTAGAAGGCAAGTGTAGACTCCCTCTAGCGGTGATCCACACGTGTACCTTGTATCTCTGGATGTCGCCAAAGGATTCTCCGGGTGCTAGCGTGGAGAAGCCTTTTCTTGCATTGTCCGCCTTAGATCGTCTTGATCCTATGGAAGAGGATCTCTCTCGGTCTTGAGAGAATTCTTGGAGGAAGAGGTTCTTTCGGTCTTGAAAGAATTCTCCAGAGATGTTGTGCACAACGATTCTCTTGTGTGTCGGAAAAGAGTTGGAGTTGTGAGGATATTTATAATCAGGTGTATGGGGTTATAGAGTTATGACAATAAATAAACGTGTTACGCGTTTTATTTATTTCATTGACTCTTATTTAAAACCCCCATGTCGAATAGATAATCCCTTGACATGCGCCCACGCTGATTATAATAAATATCATTTAAAACAATATTATATCCTCAAAATCCCGACTGGAAAAACTACACGACGTGTACTTGTTTTTTATTGAAAACTACACGGCGTGTACATTAAACGTACACGGCGTGTATATCTTGTTTTCATTTATTCATTTCCTTTCCAAAATAAAACTACACGGCGTGTACGTTTAATAATACACGGCGTGTACTTGTTTTATTTTATTTTTCCTCCATCATTTAAAACAACTTAGGCTTTCTTGGATAATTATAAAACCACGTATGGGAATAATCTTTATTCAACTTGAGATACTTGGATACACTTAGTGTGTGACCCTTTAGGCCTCTTTCTCGTTGGCATTAGGCAGACTTGTCTAAAGTCCAAGATTACTGTCTAGCAACGGGTCAAGGCACCCAAGAGAAAGAAGTTGACGCCGCATTGACATATCACCTCATACGAACGCTTACTGTGTAATTTAATCCCTTTGTCTCAATATCTCATCAAGCAGGTTTCATGGAAGTGTCATAAACCTATATGCTTGATCCGTCGTTCTTTGACTACCCGAAATAAACTTGTCGTTTACACCATGGTCATGGAATTTAATGCGACAGTTCTATTTCAATCAAAGGGCCGGAATATCAACTTCCATAAATGGAAGGGACAAATCCTTCCTCGACTTATCCATTAACAACATGTCACTCGTGACACACCCTACTTCCCGCCAACTGTCTGCGTGACGGTTTTCGTCAGTAAATCTAAGTGCGCGAGTCATGACATGAGTTAATGATAATCTTCCAGTCTAAGGACCATTACACACGCTCGCAGATAGCAATATCCGATGACACCAAGATATGTGGAATTACTACTGGCGGGTATGTTCTTATAATCTCTCATCTTGGAGATTACCAAGTGCGAACTCCATGAGAGAGAGTCTCGTCTTCTTATGAGTACTCGCACATGACGGTCTGTATACTATGTGTCCTATCATAGTATGTCATCCAACCGCAGAACTTTATTTAAGAATATTGTTATAGAATTTCAAGGTTCTCATCATAGCGGGGATCTGCTATGACCTTATTAATGCAACAAATATTCCAGGACATTATTATATTATAGTCATGCAGAACAATGAACAATATATAATAAGTGAACATTTATGTAATAAAAGTACAAAACAGTTGGTTCTGAGGACACCAACCCTTACAAGGGGGGGAAGAATATTGGATTTCGGCCATTCGGCTTGGGATGCGGCCTACAGGCTTGGGCAAGAGTGCTTGCATGCCTCTCGATTTCTCTCTTCTTCTCCTCTATCCTCTGTAATTCTTGATTCCTCTGCAATATACAAGTAGCCAGTTCTTAGTTCCTAACAGTGGAACTAGCCAATCAAGAACACTAGAAATTTTCTTGGGTTCCATGAAGACACTGTCCTGAGTAATCAAATGGCCAAGATACTCAACCTCAGGCCTTCTGAAGAAACATTTTTTCTGATTTACAAAGAACTTGTGGCACTGTAAAAGAGATAACATGTGGGCCAAATGTTCCAAATGGTCTCTCCAACTGCCACTATAAACCAATATATCGTCAAAGAAAACTAAAACAAATTTTCGCAGTAATGGTTTAAAAATGACATTCATAGTAAGCTTGAAATGTGGCAGGAGTGTTCATTAGGCCAAATGGCATAACCAAAAATTCATAATGGCCTTCATGAGTGCAAGAAGTTGTCTTCTCAATATCCTCCTCCTGGACACGAACTTAGTGAAAACCCAATTTAAGGTCTAATTTGGAAAAATATTGCACACTAAATAATTCATCGAACAATTCATCAATAACCGAAATAGGAAATCTATCTGGAATGGTTTGTTTATTTAGTGCCCGATAATCCACGCACATAAGCCAACCACCCTCCTTGGAAACCAAGATAATCGGACTAGAATATGGACTTTAACGGCTATAGATGACACCCTGTTGTAACAGATCTGTCGCTTGTTTCTCTTCTTCGTTCTTCATCAAATAAGCAATTTTATAAGGCTGAACATTAACTGGAAACACTAGTTCTCGCAGCCGAATAGCATGATCTGTATCGTAGAAAAGTAGAAGACCCCTGGGCTCTTCAAATAGGCTCAAATACTTTTCCAACAACCTGTCTAACGCTGCAGCAAAATCTTGTACAATAGAATGGTTGAGCTGGGTTTCCTGAATTCCTGGTTGCATCTGGATGCCCTGTGCAAAAATTTCAGAGTTGACAAGAATTGTTTGCAAAGCCAATGGGGCATCCCGACTAGTTTGAACCCCCTGCAAGGTCACTGGTTGTCCGTGTACTACGAAACTCATAGTTAAGTTATTCCAATGGGAAGTAACATAACCTAGAGTTTCTAACCTTCCCAAAACAAGGTCCGGAACAGAAGTATTAAACAAATAGGCTTCAACCTCAAAAGCAAATTCGCCCAGCTGAATGGATAAAATCCTGCACACCCCACTGGAAAGTATTTGCTGGCCATCATCCAAACGCACCTCAAATGGTCAAAGTTACCAAAACTGCCAAAATTTTAAGCAACAAACTAGAAACAAAATTGTGGTTAGCTCCACTGTCTACAATAACTAATATAGGTACCCCCAAAATGGAGCCTTCAAGTATCATAGACTTAGAATCCCTAATTCCCGGCTTGACAAGTCATCTCTACATTTTCTACTTCGCCATCCCAATCTGGTGGCTCAGGTGCCGGAGGATCTTGTTCAGTGCCTTGAGGCTCGATACATTCCCATACCATTAGCCGAAAACCTTTGTCTGGACATTTGTGAGTCGGACCAAATTTAGCTCCGCATGAATAACAAAGGCCCTTGGCCCTTCGTTCCTCAAATTCTGAACAAGAAATATTACGAGCCCCTTTCCACCTCAGAGAATCATCCTTCCTCTCAACAATTCACCCCCTTTCCAACGAAAAGAAGCTGAATTTTACTACCCCTCCACTGCCAGATCGACCATAAGGCATGGGTACAGCTGATCTCCGTACTTCTGGACCATGAATAACTACTTTAACTATTAAATCTCATTCCACATTTTGTGTCAAAGAAATTAATCGCGCCTTAGTTCGAGGTTCATGTGTAGCCACTGTGCTCTCGATTTCTGGACGTAATCCTCCTAAAAAAACTCATGAACCAGCAGTCGGGAAAACTTGGCACTCACAAGGCAACTCTCTCGAATTTAGTAATATATTCTTCCACGGTTCCTTCCTATTTAAGGCCCTTTAACAGTTTAAGGGTATCATTTTCTGAAGCTGTTCCAAACCATTGTAAGAGTTCCACCTTCAAGTCCTCCCACTCTAGAGTCGGTCGCAACTTAAGCAAATAGAGGATCCAATGCTGAACTTGTCATTCCATACACAACTGTGCAATTGGAAATTGCAAATGGCGGTGAGTTTTATGGATCATAAAATATGTCTTCGCCCAAGCTATCCAAGCTATTGGATCTTCCCCATAGAAAGAAGGCAGTTCAACTCGCTTGGCTGGAGAACTCAACTCAGTTCGCATTGGTTCACTAATTTCACTCTTATAGCAACCGGTCCTGTCCACATCTTCCCACTCATCAGAATGATCAACTGCATATATGTGTGGACAGAAACTTCCCTGCACCTGTCGGTCTACGTCAGATCTTTTCCGCTCCCCTCGTATCCCAGTCGAAACTTCCTGGCGAGCCTTAGAAGACTCTGGTTCTTCAACTCAGTGAACCGAATACGGAACCACCTGACGCACAGTCAACTCCGCCAAAGCCTTCGTTTTCTCCAGCAGAGATCACGTCAGCTCGTTCACAGACTCCTGCAACTAGACTTGCAGCTTCTGCGATAAGCATTCAACTATTTTGTGGAGCTCGCTGAAATTTCCCTCACTAATTTCCTGCATTTCTGTATGCGTAACATCTAAGCTGTCTGCACCGCCGCAACTGTCCCATCTGTGTTTCCATTGTCGCTACTCTAGCATCCATCCTTGTCACCATCCACCAGACAAACGATTTTATCCAGAATTTTTCTACTCCACTCGTTAGCTCTCTTAATGAATGCACCAAAGTGATAGAACCGTAGAGTTTATTCAAGAAAATCAACTACTTTATTCGAATCACTACACTTGCAGTTACAATTTCTACAGAACTTAACGGGAAAACTCAAGAAATGATTACAAGGAAAAACTAGAAGAGAGGGAAAGAACTCCCCTGTTTCTCTCCAGGAGCCTGGCCGACAGCCTCTGCGGTTCTGCTACACCCCGCGAAATGTTTCCACCATGCCCCTTCCAACCAACTTCAAACAATATAAACCGTAAGGAAGAGGCAAAGTGACCATATTACCCTTCATTAAAATCAATTGGATGCCTCCGCCTAGAATAAGTCTTCAAAAGGCACTGGGAACTCCAACTGATCCAGCCTGAGTACACCCGCTATCAACCACCATAGGCCAAAAGGCAGATGAATGAACCTTGGGAAATAATTCAGTGAAGAAAGGAGAACCCTACTCCCAAGAAGACAATAATAGAGTTTGAGAAAGATGTCACACTAAAAGATGCTTCTATTTTGGTCGGAAAGGGCACAACACGGGCCATTGTAAAATGCATATGAATATCCAAAAATTTCAAAGTAGAAATCAAAAAATCAAAATAGAATTAGCCAAAGAGAGAAAAAAGAACATTGGCTTGGTAGAAGGCATAAAAAATGATGAATTTGAGAGGCTACCTAAAAAGGGCAACTTAAAAGTTGATGAAAATGTTCATGGAAGGTGAAATCTAGTTGGGCACACTCTTAATAAGTGTATGACATGGCTGCCTGGTCAAAAAGAGGTTAAATGTGACAAAGAGAAAGCACCACTAAATCCAAGTGTTAGGTCTGATTCTGAAAAGAAAAATAATCCCACACAAAAATGGAATAAAGTTCATGAGCCCAAAGATATATTAATCATATGGTGAGAATAGTTAAAAGAGGCTAGGAAGTTGGAGTAAGCTGAAAAGAATCAAACAGCTGTAATTTTCAAGTCAGAATGAAGTATCTAGACTACATGAAACATGTTTAAGATTAATGTCATGACATCTCGAGGTCCTCATTATAGTTTGAGAACTACTATAACCTTTTGATACAACAATTAATCTATGAACATTATCATATAAATAGTGGACGCAGAAATATCTACACTATTATGTTAAGTGTTTTTCATGCATAACTCACTGTGTACATGATATGGTAATCAAAAAGTATTGTTCAGTTGAGTCTAGGACACCCACTATAACAACATCGATCACCCAAACGAAGATCAAACCAAATCCACCAAAGGTGGAAAAATCTAGGAAAAGACCTAGAGAAAACTCCCAACACAGAGGCTGAATGTTTGAACAAATGATGAATAATTTCAATGTCCGACTTGCATGAAAATTAATTACGGCAAAAAACTTGGTTAGGAATAACAAGATAAAATTTCACATGTACTCAAAAAAAATAATCGCAATAAAAAATTAACAAAACAAGTTATTTTTTCTACAAACCATTCATCAACATTTCAAACAAATGACCTAACATTGATTCTGCTCAATGGATCAACTATTTGAATTAAATGATATTTTCTTTAGACACAATTTTAAAACACAAAACTTTATAAAAAACTAATTAAAAATATTTCATCAATTACAAAACAAGTGACAAAACTTCAATTCTAAGAATGCTTGATCCAAATATCAAGCCCAACAAATTTGTTGCGTTATGTTTTTATTTTCACATGTCTTAACAAGGAATAAATACCAAAAAAACTAAGGATATTTCCTTTTTCACTAATTATCTATCTAAACATAAAGTGAACAACAACAACAAACAAGTTTTAAATCCAATTAAATGGGGCTGGTTACGTGGATCAAATATCATCAATTAGCTATATTGAAGACCATATGATAAAGAAACAGAGGACAGACACTTGTATATTGAATAAAATAGGAACACCACCAAAATTACAAGCGGCAGAAGAGAAATGATAATAGAAGATGAGGAAGAGTGAGATATGAGAGAACTACTCGAGAGAGCCCCAACTCTTCCCGCCCAAGCCAGAGAACAACCCAAAACAGAATAATCCTTATTATCCCCCCCTCCAACCTAGCCCTTCGTGGGCCCCCTATAATATTCCCCCACATATTCCCTAAATCCCCAACATATCCCCCAACTGGCCCAACAAATCACCATATGGCAGTTTTACCACTCTGCCCCTGGCAGATTCCCCTATAGCCTACTCATCCATTGCCACCCCCTTGAAAATCACTTTGTCCTCAAGGTGAGAAACATGATGAATTTATGATGCACCCCATATGTCAGTCTCATGCCTTATACGCCTGGTTGTGCGCCGCACTGATTGTTCACCTGTTCGACTCTCCTCCGCTCGCGTCCGTTGCGTTGGCCTTGGCTGTCAACTTGGTCTTGCCCCTAGGTTATGAGTTTCTTAGGGTTAAGCACTGACCAGGTATGGGAAAATGATTTTTTTTGGGGGGGGGAGGGGCGGCATTGTTCTATGCTGCAGTCAGTTGGCCAGGTGACATACGCAAGCTAAAGGTCTCCATGAAAGTTCCAGATACAGGAAAAATGTTTGGTGGGTTGGATTTTCGCCCTATAACACCCGCCGGGTCACTGATATGTCTATTTTTGAGTTTTTATTTATCTTCTATTTCATTCTTGGGTTTCATAGGTGTCAGGGGGTCAAAATTGGAGTTTTTCGAGGAAAACAAGTTATGACGCACGAGTTGTATAACTATGCATCAAACCGTCCGAGAATGGCTATTTGGGGGACAATGTGATTTTTCACGGGTTGGTAATGGTTTGTCAAACCATGCAAGGCCTAGGGGTAACCATGTAGCTCGATTTTGGGGAGATTTTGGGGAGACAGAAGCACCTGAACGGTTGACACACAGTTTGTTTAACCATGCGGCCAAACCGTGCGAGTTGTATAGCTCGTTAAAATTTTGATCTTTTTACCGAAATTACCCTAGAAATTTTATAACTTGGGGGGAATCATTTCCTCTTCCCACTCATGCACACTCCCCTCTCCATTTTGACGGATTCTCCTTGAATCCAAGGTGTTTTGACTTGAGGTAAGTCATATTTCATCATCCTTTCCTCCTCTCCTAAGTTCTTCCTTTTCTACAGAAGTATGGAACCCTAGTGGGTGGGTTGGCCAAATATATAAGTTTTTTATAGGGGTTTTGGTTTGATTTCTTGTGGTTTAGGTGTGCGAGGCATTCTCCTTCCAAAATCAGGTGGTTGTCGTCGAACGCGACGAGTTTGAAACCATTTCTGATGTAAGTGTCTCTATTTGAGGGTGCTTTGAATTCTAAATCGCCTTCGGTTTATGTATGTTAGATTGTCATTTAAATGATTTATGAATGATTTTTATTCCATGTTTGATGTGATCCATTTGTATCGGCAATTCAAGGTTTAAAGAGGGTTTTCCAAAGGGAGGTGGCATATGTGCACTCCAAGTATTTGATGAAATGACTCAAAAAGGGTTTTATGGTTTTAAATGGATTTCTAAAGAGGTTTACATATGGTTTTACCTTGAGAAAAGGTTTTACTAAAATGGTCATATTTGTCTACTAAAATATCTTTTGATGTATGGTACTTGCGATGAGAATATGTTGGGAATTGAGTAACACATGGGATACCTGGGGTGTGAGCGCATATTGTCCAAGGGACCGTGGAATCCTTTTGGAGGAAGACTGAGAGAGATCTTAAAGTTAGGTCCAGGGAAGACCGTGAGAGCTTCCACCTTGTTTAGCCGGCTATCAAACTATATTTTAGGTTTACTCACATCAGACCCTTATGGCTAGAGCCCTTAATGCACATTACTCATGTCGAGTTGATTTATATGCTTTATGAATTGTGTTAGCACCTTGTCTGATGTGATAACATGTGTTATTCCCATTTCCTTTGTATTTGGATATATGATGTTCATGTTTATGCTTACCCTTGTTATGTCTTGTTTGGGTATAATAGAATCTATCAAGCCAAGAAGTAGCCTATAACAGACTTCTTGTAAGTATTGTAATATGAGAACCAGATTTACAGAGCCAAAGGTGAAGTAGAAGTAGAAGAAGAATGAAGCATGAAAAAGGCTCAAGAAACTCCCTAGGAATCCTCTTCCCAGGACAATGGCCGATTCTGATAAGCACCCCACAACAAAATAGTTCTTCTTCTCCTCCCCTCTTCGGTGTTGCCTTTCTTATAACAGTATTCCCTGGAAATTATGCCCCCGCTTATTATTAGAGTTGGTTCCCTAAAACCAACTTCTATGTACTTTTTGATAACATGTATTTATTGTTTTGAAGATTAATAAACTACTTATCACATCATGATTGTTCTTCTGCGTGACATAGTATGTGATAATATTCTAAGAGTAGTTGTCACGCTAAAAGGTCATAGCAGTTCCCCACTATGATGAGAACCCGAAAGTGCAACGACACTATTCTTGAATATATGTTATATAGCCGAATGATTTCATTTAAGGGACAAAAATGATACAAGATATCAAGGGTTGAGACTCATAGGACTTTGAGGCACATTTCTATGTGTCTTGAATATCTAGTAGGATATTATGAGAACAAGACTTGCCGGTAGTAAATCCACATTTCTATGTGTCTTGAATATTCCTATGTGCGAACATGTGTATTGATCCATAGACTATAATATTACTATTAATGAATATTATAAGTAGCGTACTTTGATGTATTGATGAAAACTATGACGACATATGTTTTTGGCGAGGTAGGATACGTTGGGTACGTCACGAATAATATTGCATTAATGAATAATGAAAGAAAGGATTTGTCCTTTCTATTCTATAACGGAAGTTGATATCTCAGGCCCTTTGATAGAAATGATATATCCTAAATAAATCCATGATCATGGTGTTCAATAGACAAATTCAATTTTCGGGAAGTCAAAGAAAGAGAAATTGAGCACATAGGTTGATGGCACCAACATCTTGATTTGAGATATCGTGATAAAGGGATTATATTACACAGAAAGCGTTTGTATGAGTTATTAACTTCTTTATCTATGGGTGTCTTGGCGTGTTGCTAGACACCGACCTTGGACTTCAGGCCGCTTCGTCTAATGCTACTGAGAAAAGGCCTAGAGGTTCACACACTAAGTGTATCCAAAATCTCAGTTAAATAATATATTATTATTTATTATTTAACAAGTTAAATAAATATTATTCTCGCATGTGGTTTAATAATTATTCATATATGCTTAATCGCATATAAATATTTATTTGCTATTTAGTAAATATAATATTTATTTATTTATCGGCGAATAATACAATGATATTTATTTAATAAATAAATATACATTATTCAAGGTCTGATAAATATTATAGAGGAATGACAGACCAAGATTTTAGGTCCGGTGAGAAAATAATAAATATTGAAAATTATTTGATTAAATAATATTAAATTTTAATTCGCAAGTTAAGCGCATATCGAGAAATAATATTATTATTATTTGACATGGGGTTTTCGCTGAGATTAAATAAATAATTAAGGGCAATTGTGCAATTATTTTATTTTTAACCCTAACGACATATAAACTCAGTTATGTTATTTTCTCAATAGAATAATTCATTTATTTGGGTTGTGCAGAACGGAATTGGATATTCTCTCAAGCCCTTGAGATCTCTCTTTCTCCAAGATCGCTCCAAAGAACGGAAAACAATATTCCTCCATCAGATCAAAGAGAACGTTTTGGAAGCAATTCTCGTAGCGATCAAAGGCGGACGACGCAAGCGCAAAGATCTGTCATGCTATCACCCATAGATTCTTTCGGCGATGTCTGGAGATTCGTGCAACACGTGTCGATCACCGCTAGAGGGAATCTGCACTTGATTCCTACAATGCAACGATGGTGCATCGAAGATCTGTTACCAGATCCATCAACGAAGAAAAAATTTCATCAAGGTAATTTTTATTTAATTAAATTAATTATAGATAATATGTAATGATCCTCCCTCTCTGGTTCTGGCATGAATCATATTGTCTGTCTTTGATTCAATTTTGTTAAACACAGCGTTTATCATCGTGTAGATCTCAGATTGATCATCGATCATGGCACCACCTATCGCACACTACCGCTGCACCCGAAACCTACACTTATAATATTCCCTCAGCATATTCCATGGATCCCCAACATATTCCCCCAGAGACCCGCATGTGATTACAAATCTGCCCTCCTAGATCCCAGCGTACCAGCAACCCCCATGTATTCCTATCACTGTCACCGTCCTGAAAAACCATCTTGTGATGAATCTCACAAGCATGTGAAACGATCTCCCAGATGCTCTATACTTCTCCATGAGCTGCTGACTGTCCATGCAACCTCTAGAGAAAAATTACAATGACCTGGATTAGCTCCCCAAATTTCCCGGTACGGCCTGCTCTTCTTTTTCCTTCATTCAAGATTCCACCATCGACGACAGTCTGGACGACGTCGCTTCACCATATACGACTCCGCCTTCGTAGCACAATGCTTTACCAAATGGAATTTTCATCAAGCGGGCTTTTTTTGCACGTTATCAGTAATTTGTTTCGTTAAAACCATGTTTCTCCCTTGGCGCTTACCCAAACATAGCTACTTCATCGCCCCCATGCTTCACCGATTTACCAACGCCTTCCAGTTGTCAGAGAAAGCGACAACAACACCACTGGCGGCATCGTAGTGTTGAATACCCGGAACACAGCTAGTTCGGTGGTGTCTGATGTCCAGGTCACATGCCCCACCTTCGTCTCCTTATAGTCACCTCCATCGGGATGCATGCCTATTGCTAGTGTGGTTAGCGTTAATCGGTCATCTTCCTCTACATGCATCTCAACCATCCTCATCACCAACATGAGTCGCTTCCCCTCCTGTTGCGGCACCTCTGTGTTGTGAACCATGATAGTTGTGTGTTTCGCGAAGTCGGCTTGCTCCATTAGCTCACACTCCCCCTCCACTTGTTGGTGTAGCGTGAAATCTTCCCTTTCAGTCACCAGAGTCAGCAACGCTGCTTTAGCATATTTTATGGACGGGTCCCTCCCGCCAAGTCGCACCTGTGGTGTGTGGATAACCGGTTTTGCGACATCCCCTACGTCACACCCCTATATCGCGCCAGAGGTTGCAGGTTGCGCCACTGGTAGAGCCATCATCCGAGACAGAGTCACCCCTTTCGCGACATCAACTTCTCAAGGCATAACTCCAAACGTGTGAGAGTTCCTTGAAATTCAACACGCTCCCTCTCTCATCGGATCAACGTGAGAATTGTGTTGATACTCTAAAGTCACTTGTCCACCATGTCCAGGTTGGTTATCACCGATGAGTGCGCCTCTTACTGCGCAGTTGTCAGAGAAAGATGATGCACCTTTTGCGGCCAATAATTTTTCATCTGCCCTGACATAGCTGCTTCATAACGTTGTTGTGTCGATGTGTCGTCGGTCACCACGTGCACCTCCTGCCGTGGCACTTGAGGTTCACCAAATTTTTCTGGAGCTGACTTTGTCATACTTATCACTTGAAGGGTCCACACATTCGCCATTTTCTGCAGCTCCTCTCGGCGATGCAACCACAATATAAGTGTTTTCCGAAATGCAGTCACCTCCTGCCAGTGGCTATCCCATGTTAGCTGGTCGGGTCGCATCTTTTGGAGTGGATGAGGTCGCGGAATCGAGCGGTAGGTTGAACCAATTGATAGAATTTCTCAAGCCAAGAAGTAGCCTAGAACAAACTTCTTCTAAGTATTGCAATATGAGAACGAGATTTATAGAGTCAGAGGTGAAGTAAAAGCCTAAGAAGAATGAAGAATGAAGAAGACTCGAGAAAATCCCCAGGAATCCTTCGCCCAAGCCAATGGTCAATTTTGCTAAGTATCCCACAACAAAATAGTTCTTCCTCTCCTCCCCTCTCCAGCCTTTCCATTCTTATAACAGCCTTCCCTAACAATCGTGGGCCCCCATTATAATATTCCCTCAACATATTCCTTGGATCCCTAGCATATTCCCCCAAAGACCCACTTGTGGTTACAACTTTTTCCTCCTGGATCCGAGCATACCAGAAGCCCCCTTGCATTCCTATCAGGGTCGAATGGCTACATTATTTTACTTTCCATGTTGATAAATAAATTTTAGAAAAACCTGTTTTGTTTGAAAGAAAACCAAAGGAATTTCAAAGACTTGACTTTAAGCATAATGTTTTCAAAATGAAATGGTTTTGGGAAATGAGTTTGCAAAACTAGTTTATTGGTTTTCATGGTTTAAAGGACTTAAATAGATTTATGGTGATATCCTATTGGGTTTTATGTCTCACACCCTACATAAGTCTTTGGGCGTATGTGGACTTCGTTTTGCAGGACACAAATAAAGGCAGGAGCACTATGTACTTAGGTGACTCTTCTTGATTATCTTCATCCGTGTTTTAGAGACATGGTCTCATCGAGAGGAGTTGTTTTGGGGTTTTGCACCTTCGAGATGTATGTATTGGCCTTGTTGGGTCTTACTCCGGTTTTTGGGTTTTGAGCTTTTGACTTGAGATATCATGTTTATGTCCTGTTATGGCATGTTTTGTATATGATGTTATAACATTGTTTATGGTGTTTGCTTTAGTCATTATTGTCTACTCTGATTGGATGTTTGTTGTTCCGTTAACTTTGATTATGTTGGTGTGGTCGTCCCATTCCATAGATGGGTCATGTCGGTTTACCATGGGTGAAGTTGTTCACAAGAGGTCATTCTTTATGCCCAGTGCTTGTCGCTAGACCGTAATGATCGGGACAACACGCTTTAGGTAGTGTGGCTTGTCGGCTCGAGTGACAGGTCAAGTTGACCTAAGCCGGTTCGCTACACACCCTCTCCCAGTGATATTTTCTTGGAGCAAAATAAGACGGCAGAAGTGAGTTAAGACAGTGCAGTGGTGGTTCTTTGAGAGGCCCCCTTTCTACCCACACATTCCACGCAATTTCCCGGATATGTCGCCCTGCTTTTGCGCTTTGAGCAAAACAAAACAACACTAGGATCGAACTGTCGTGGTCCCTTAGCATGTCCCCTTATTATCTAGGCATGGCAGACTATCTCTCAGATGCTCCTCTATGGTGTACGGACCATCCTTGGAAATCAAAAGTCATGGGTTATACCACCATCCAAAAAAATTAAAATAGGAATTCCACTTATGCAATCAACCCCTTCCTGTAATTCTGCTGCCTTATGCACACCTTCCTCATTAACTGCAACGCTCATACCCAATAGAGCCACCTTCAATAAAGGGGTCAGTAGGTTGTTGCAATTTTAGTAAGGCTAGAGAGGCTTCCCTTCAATGCCCCGTGTTGGATGATTTGGGGTGGGGGGTTTATTTTTTATTTTTTTATTTTAATGGGTTTAGGGTGAATAAAATTAGAGGAATGGGTTTGTTGAGCGCCACATGAAGTGGCGCTCAACGTTTTGGGTGGCTAGCACCACTTCAAGTGGCGCTTTGCCACCTTTTTTTTGCACACCCTTTTTTTGCACACCCCCCTTTTTTTGCACACCCCTCCCTTTTTTTGTTTTGTTTTCTTTGCACCCCATCCATTTTTAAATAAATAATTACAAAATAAATAATTAAAAGTTTGTTTTGTTTTGTTTTTTTTGCACCCCATCCCTTTTTAAATAAATAATTACAAAATAAATAATTAAAAGTTTAAAAATATACTTATAAATATGTATTTAAAAATGTTAACTTATTTATAATTATATTTATAAATATATTTATAATTATATTTATAAATATATTTATAATTATATAATTATAAATTTATATTTATATAGTTATAAACCTTATTTAATTATATAATAAAATAATGAAATAAACCTTATATATAATTATATATAATAAATATAATAACTAAAATAAATACAATAAATTTATAAAAATGTTTGTTATAATTATAACAATTATATAATTATAATAAATATATAATTATAATAAATATGAAATTATAATAATTATATAATTATAATAAATATATAAATATAATAATTGCATATTTATAATAAATATATAATTAAAAATTTAATAATTATATGATTACAATAATTACAATAATTATATAATTGTAAATATAATAATTATATAATTATAATAAATATACAATTATAATTACAATAATTATATAATTATAAATATAATATAGATATAATTAAATATATAAACCTTATTAAAATTATATATATAACCTTTTAAAATTATTTATATTTATTATATTTATTATAATATATTATAATTATGTATTTATTATAATATTATAATTATGTATTAAATTTATAATTATGTATTATAATACATAAATAAAACATATTAAATTTATTTATAAATTATTTTTAAATTTATATATAATTATTTAAATACATAAATAAACCATATTAAATTTATTTATTAATTTATATATATATATATAAATAAACATTATTAAATATTCTTTAATTATATAATTACATATTTATTATAAATAAACCTTGTTAAATATAAATACATAATTATAAATTTAATACATAATATAATATTATAATAAATACATAATTATAAATTTAATAAAAGCATAATTATAATATATTTTAATAAATATAGTAAATATAAATAATTTTAATAATTTTTATTTATATATATATATATAAATTTATAAATATATTTGACATGGTTTAATTATGTATTTAAATAATTATATATAAATTTATAAATTTATAAATAATTATAAATTTATAAATAATTGTATATAAATAAACCTTCTATTTAAAATTTATAAATTTATATTTAAATAAACATTATTAAAATAATTTATCTTTATATAAATAAACTTTATTAAATATTATTTAATTATTACAATTACATATTTATTATAATTATGTAATTACTATAATCATATATTTATTATATTTATAACTATATATTTATTACATTTATAATTATATATTTATTATATTTATAATTATATAATTATTATAATGATATAAATATTATAATCATATCTTTATATAAATAAACCTTATTAATTATATATATATATATATATATAAGTATATATTTACGATGATTATATATTTACAATAATTATATAATTATAATAATTATATAACTACAATAATTATATATTTATTATAATAAATATACATTTATAAATGTAATTATAAATATACATTTATTTATTATAATACATGAAATATGTAATTGTTTATTTATTATAATAAATGTAATATGTAATTATACATTTATATTTATTATATTTATTATACATTTATATAATTATAAATATACATTTATTATAATTAAAAAATAAATGTATCATATTACATTTATTATATTATATTACATATTACATTTATTTATAATATAATTATATAATTATAAATATAATAAATATAGATATGATAATTATATAATAAAGATAAATAATTACATATTACATTTATTATATTATAATTAAAAAATAAATGTATTATAATATTTATTATACATTTATTGTTCATATTTATTATAATAAATGCATAAAATAAATGTAGATTTATTATAATAAATAAATGTATATTTATTATAAATATAAATATAAATATACATTTATTATAATTAAATATTATAATATTTATTATAATAAATATACATTTATAATAAATGTATTATAAATATTTATTATACATTTAGTATACATTTATTATACAATTATTATAATATTTATTATAATAATATTTATTATACATTTATTATAATATTTATTATAATAATATTTATTATACATTTATTATAATAAATATTATAATAATATTTATTATAATAGATATTATAAATGTATATTTATTATAATAATATTTATTATACATTTATTAGATATTTATTATTATAAATATTATAATATTTAATTGTAATAAGTATTTATTATAAATATAAATGTATTATAAATATTTATTATACATTTATTATACATTTATTGTGCATTTATTATAATAGTATTTATTAAAACATTTATTAGATATTTATTATAATGAATATTATAATATTATAACATTATAATATTTGTAATAAATGTATACTAAATTTATAAAAAATGTATATTTATTATAATAATATTATAATATTTATTATAATATTTATTAGATATTTATTATAAATAAGTAAATTTATTATAATTTTTGTATTTATTATAAAAAATATAATTATGTATTTATTGTATTTTTTTATATTTATTATACTAAATAAATTTATTATATATATATATATATATCGGGTTTGGGGGGGTGTGGGGTCAAAGCGCCACTTCAAGTGGCGCTTTGCCCATTTTTTCTTCAGCGCCACATGAAGTGGCACTGAAGAAACCCATATCCCCAATATTTAAAAACCTACCCATAAAACTAAAAAAAACCCGCCCTCCTAAATTACCCCCCGTGTTACTCCATCGTCAAAAGGAGTTGGAAAGGGTCAACAATCAGGTAAATGTAGCATCTCTTCATCATTTGTCGAAGAGCTGGACTTAAACAGAGTCCACATTCAACATTTGTTCGAGGAAGGGATGGTGCACCAAGAGCTCTGCAAACTCCTTGGGTTGTTCCTGTGTCTGCTCGACACAAATCACTAATCCAAAATATGTCTGATGTTCCATGGAAGAATTCTTAGCTTTGGTAGATGAAATAACAATGGCTACCACTGCCACTCTTCCAAAACTGTGAGAGTCACTTCTTTCAGTTTTGATCACGTGAGCTGAGGCGCACTTGCTTGCAATGATAAAAACTACTTTACAAACGTAACTGACCTACAAAGTCATGCACACGTTACCTTTATCACGTCCTGAGTTTGATGGATCGGAAAATAATTATCAGCCAAGGTGATCCAAGATTCGAGAACGTCTCCCGAAAAATATTGACACCATCACCTACCTGGTCGCATGTCACTCATCCTTGCACCTTGCCCATAATCGACCGGAGCTCCTACATCAGACTTTCCATATGTGAGGAATTCCAACAGTTGTGTTGGGATTCGGTTGAGACATCTTGCACTGTTGATGCTTCAAGGTTGGTCATGCATTATGCAAAGGGATCACGATGATGCTGGTGACAATTCTCTATGTGCATTGCCTCTAAGTCGAAGCCGATAGTGTGTGGTGTCCAGTCATGCGCGTCTCCTCTGGTCGCGAGCGGGTAACGCATGCCTCTAGAGAAAGAAAAGAAAATCAAGATTGTGCAGTGTGCACCTCCACTAACGCGAGCTGATAGTGCATGTCGTCAAGTCGTGCGTTCCTCCCTTGAACGTGATGGGATGAAGAACGTCGACAATGGGGGGATGAAGATCTGAACGTCTTTCGAGCGTGCATGCCAACTTGGAACATAAGCAGACAATGTGTGGCGTCCATTCATGCGCGTCTACTCTGGTCCCGAGCAGGCAACACAGGCCTCCACCGAAAGAAAATCGAGATTGTGCAGTGTGCGCCTCCTCTAACACGTGATGATAGTGTGTGTCGTCAAGTCGTGTGTGTCTCCCTTGAATGTGATGGGATGAAAAACGTCAGCAATGGGGGGGGGGGGTGAATATCTGAACATCTTTCGAGTGTGCATGCCGACTCGGAACGTAAGCAGACGGTGCACGTATGTAGGTTAAACCAATGATAGAGAAATAGAGGACATACACTTGTATATTGAATAAAATAGGAGCAGCACCAACAAAATGGTTGTTACCACTAGCTCCTGGCAGATTCCCCTACATCCCTACTCATCCCTATCACCATATTTTCATTAAAACTGTTTAGAAAAAGATCACCTTGAATGGTTTGTTTAAGAGTCCTTTTAGGTTTACCTCAACCACTTTTAATAAGTGAATTGGTCATTAAGCTTACCCTATTAATAGGTGCATCCTAAGGACTTCTTCTAACGTGTTCAAATCAGCTTAATCTAGTCTCGATCATCTTCTCGTCAATCAGAGTCACTTCAATTTTCTCTCTAATGCATTCATTTCTAATCAAATCCATCTTCATATGTCCACATGTCCATCTCAACATTATAATTTCCTCTACCCTTATTTTTTGTTCAATATGTCTCATCAAAGGCCAACGTTCACTACTATATAGAATAATAGGTTTAATAACAGTTCTGGAAAATTTATGTTTCAATTTTAAAGGAATTTTACGATCACAAAGCACCTAGAAGCCTTTCTACATTTTATCCATCCAGTTTGAATCTTATGAGAGGCATCTACATTAATATCTCCGTCACATTGCCTAAATGAGCCTAAATATTGAAAATGATTAACTTTTGAAATACTGTGATCTCTCAATCTCACATTGATAACATTATCTGTTTTATCCCTATTAAGACGGAAATATTTTGATTCTAAAGTCCCTCTACAAAGCTCTAACTTTAAATTGATACTCTCTTTGGATTTTGTAACAAGAACTATATCATCCGAAAAAGCATGCAATTAGGTATTTCATCTTTGAATATGCTCTGTAAGTCCATATAAGACCAAATAAAAAAGGTATAGGCTTAAAGTCGAAGTTTGATACAGTCCTCTCGAGACAGGGAAGTTTGTGGTGTCACCTACTGGAGTTCTAACTCGAGTCAAACTCCCTTTATACATGTCATGGATGAGTTTAATATACATCACTTGAACTTCTTATCTTTCAAGAGCTTTCTATAAAACCTCTTTAGAAACTTTATCATTTCAAATCAATGCCATATACAAATTTTGGGTTTTTTGTCGATAATACTCCATCAGACCTCTAATCAAATAAATTGCTTACGCGGTTGAACGTCCAGGCATAAAACCAAATTGATTATCAGAAACTTTGGTTTCCCTTCGAATCATCTCTTCAATCACTCTCATCCAAAGTTTAATGGTACGACTCATAAGCTTAATGTCTCTATAATTCCCACAACTTAAAATGTCTCAATTATTTTTATACACAGGTACCAGAGAACTCTTCCTCCATTCATCTGGAATTTTCTTAGATTTTGTAATTTCATTAAATAACCTAGTGAGTCAATTAATACATGAATCCCCTGAATATTTCCAAACTTCAATGCAGATGTTATCTAACCCAACTGATTTCCCATTTTTCATCCTTTTTAATGTCTCTTTAACCTCAAAAGGACAAATTTTTCAATAATAGTTGTAATTTAGTTCCTCTCTACTGATACTTACATTATCTAAGTCTAATTCATGCATTCGCTTTTCATTGAAGAGATTATTAATGTAGCATCCCCATCTTTTCTTAATTTCCACATCCTTAAAAAGGTAAGTCCTTCATCTTTTATGCACCAAACATGAACTAAATATTTGGATTTCCACTCTCTACCTCGCTAAACTGTAGATTTTTATTTCACCATTCTTAATATCTAATGAAGGGTACGACTCCTAAAAAACATGAGATTTAGCCTCATTAACTGCTTTCTTAACCTCTCTACGAGCAACACGATATCAAGCCCAAGTATCATCATTACTACAAAGGTGTAAAGCTTTAAAACACTCTCATTTCGCTTTAATTTAAGTTGAGAATTTTCATTCCACCACCACCATTCTTTTCCTTTAGAAAAAAAAACCTTTAGATACTTCTAGAATCGAAGTAGATATATTGTGAACACTTTTAGCCACCTCATCCCATGTGTAATCAGTGGTTCCTTAAACATCTCAAACCACTTCTTTCATAACTTGGTTCTTAAATTCCATTATAGGGTTAACTTTTGGGCACCATCATTTGATTCTTGGATTCCTTAACTTTTTCATATTTCTCTTAAAATTCTTAACTTTCAAGTCTAAAACTAATAAACAATGTTGGGTGGTCAGACTTTTATCGGGTATAACCATGCAATCTTTAATAAATCTTCTCTCTAACCTTTTTACCGAGAAATAATCAACTTGGGATCTTTTGACTCTGCTTTTATAAGTAATAATATGTTCCTCTCATTTCCTAAAGATTGTATTTGCTACTAGAAAATCACAACTGTGGGTAAGGTCTAAGATAGTTGATCCTTCAACATTTACTATATCCAAACCAAACCCTCAATATCAATCTACATGATCTCTAAAATCCGTTCCAACATGCCCATTTCGGTCACCACTTATAAAAATCTTATCATTTTGTGGTAAACTCTAAATCAAAATTTCTAAATTAACCCAAAAAGTAGACTTAATGTACATCAAGAGTTGATTTAGACGCATAAACACAAACGAATTTGAAAGTCTCATTTTCTACAACTATCTTAACGGTTGTGATTCTATCTCATAATCATATGACATCAACCACTTTATCTCTTATCCACCATAATACCAACACCATTTTAGCCTTAGTTTTACCCAACTATCAAAGTTTGAAACCTAAGCTATCCAATCCTTTTTCTCTTTCTCCCACCCATTTAGTCTCTTGTAAACACAATACACTAATCTCTCTTCTAATCATAATACATGAAAAACAATGTAATTATAATATAAAATATTGATTTTAACAAAGAATTGTTATTAATCAAGTGATAAAATACAATAAGTAAATTATATATGGTATGATATATATGAGTAAGGTTCTATAATATATGTACAATAAACCAATATTTATTATACATGAGGTTCATACACATATGAAAGAATTCAAACCTGAGGTAGGGGTTTCTCATCTCACTTTTACTTTCATGATAGACATACCATATTCACCACTTATTCCTTTGTGTGGTGTATATAATTATCCTTTTGATATGTTATATCAAGAATATATTTATATTCATGTTATTTAAAGTTTCATTTGAATTTATTTCTTTCATGGGTATTATGATTCAAAAGTTACCAAAGGGATAAGGGCTTATTTCAGAATCTCAACATTATTTGAGATTATTTTTTTAAGTATACCTTAGCAGAATTATTTTGTATTTATATCATAAAACCAATATATTTTCTTATATTGCAGTTATTAATGAACTTTTCAAGTATTATTACTGTTTTCATACTCTTTGGTACTTAAAATTATTTAGAAAATGTTTTTAATAAAAGACAAAATTATTTCTCTTTTCAGTCACAAATCATTTTTCTCCCAAAATCATGTTTTCTTAAAATGTTTTTAACATTATAAAAATGATTTATTAATTTTTTTTGAAATTATAATTTTTTTGAAAGTAATCCTCATGTCATATTACAAAAAATTCTCATTTAGATTTTACTGAAAATGTGAATGGAATATTTTTTTAACATGTATGACAGGAATATAATTTTCTATTGTCATGGAAATTAAATGTTTTAAAGATTATTTTACATGTTTCCAAGGATATTTTCAAAGAAAACTATTTTGAAATTATTTTGGGATTTTTTTCTAATATTATTTTCAAATTGAAAATTCTATTTTCACCAAGAATATTTTTAATGATATTTTTATGGTATTTCTATTCATTAATGAAATCAATAATTTATTTGTACTTATGATCCAATGGGGATATGTTTTATTGATATATTCATTATTATTTATTTGGATGGTTTATGATCAGTTTGATAGAGAATGTACAATTTTATTACCATTTACCATATTACTATAGATAGTTTATAATTATGTTTATTTGATTGGGGTAAGTATTAATATTTTATATGTTAGTTCATAAATATGAATGTTTAGGTTGATTATGTTTTACCACTTTCATATGAGGAATGAATTGAAATTAGTAGGTGATGTTTGGGGCATAGTTATAGATATCCCCTATATGAATCGACATTTCTAATAAGACAAATCATTTGGCAAAATTGGATGGTTTTTTACACAAAAAATTAAACTGCCTTTTGAAAGGTCTTGAAAATTTCTTTTATATATATAAAATTATGAATTCCATAATTATGAGATTAGTTATTGATTACCATGTGATTATTTGATTAGTTAGAATATCTATGGATAATTTTCAAGCTCATGAGATTATAGATATGAATTTATTTGATCAACATTTATTCCTGCCATATTATGTTCAAGTTATTGATTAATGGATTATATTTCAATTATTTACCTTTCCATATTTATTATGTTTTATTTATTCATAGATTCTACCATACTCATACCCTTAATGATCATTTAATGTCACCCATTTATTATGATTCTTTCTAAAAGATTCCAGGATGACTATTATGATTGATATGCAGGATTATTCTAGAGAAAATAATGATGTACTCAAAGAAAACACTTTTTTGTGCTTTATTTTTTCATTTGTAAAATAAGATTCAAGTATGTATATACTTACCAAATCTACTAAAATATTTTTTCCTTTGGTATGTGATTCACTGTATCTTATTCCAATGTTATAAAGTAGACACCGGCTTTAGGATTCTAGGTTTGGGGTCCTTACACTTCCCCTAGATCATCATCTTCTCGAAATAGTATTGAGAAGAAGCTTTAGACTTGAAGTTAGTATTAGAGATATTCACCCTAAATTTACATTTATTCACCATATGTATTGTTGGATTTTCATGCTTAAAATGGATGTCAATTTGGTGAATTAGAATGAGAAGATCCAGGAGATACTTCTCTATGTTGTTCATATTGAAATTTATAACAAAATTGGGGAAGATATGGGGAAGTGATGGAAGAAGGATTTTAGTTAATGATTCTTTTTACTGATTAAACCATAAAACCTTTAAGTGATTAATGTATTAATGAGTTTGAATACTAAAGGCATAATAGGAAAACCTTCTCTAAGTTTTATTGTGAACAATTCCTTGGATTTCTCAAACCATTCCCATCTATCTCTTATGAAAAAGATCACAGAGATGCTGAAGCATGCCATAGGCATCCATGTTCTCATGTGAATTCAATAACTTACTAGATAGTGATGAAATCATCAAACACTAAATATATATCACATCATTCATGTGTTTTTTATATAAAATTAACCCCTCATAACTCCCCTCTTTAGTAGGTAGATACATGATTACAGATTTTAGCACGTAAGACTTCCATTCATGGAGAAACACTACCCGTAGGAGTCTGAACCATTCCTAAAAGTTACTAAAAGTTAGAAGATGGTATTTATCTATAATTTATTATAATTATAATGTGTTTGATTAAATTTTCATTATTATATAATTAATAAGAAATTAGATTATTAGTACTCCAATTTATTACAAATTATGTGATACAGAATAATTTTAATTTCATTAAGACTCCAACTATTTTAAAAAGTCTCAAGGACCCACACAATTGAAATTAGAATGTACCATTTTGTGGAAATTATAGTGGAAAAGATCCCTATTTACCTTATTATAATATATATATAATCCATGTAAATTATAATAAAGTATTTAGGTAGGAAACCTTAACAACTAAAAATTGGTATCTCTTTGATCTATTGAGTAGACTCCCCTATCCAGAAATTCTGACTCATATTTCCTAAAATATTTCAACTAAAATTGTATAATATAGGATAAGGCCATTAAACCCAATAAATATTTAGTTAATTCATCCAAATATCTAATTTAAGACTTCCCAATAATTAAAATGGACCTCGACGGAGGTTGAACCAACACTTTAAATACGAGTTCATCTTAATTATGATAATAGAAGGTGTAATGACTTAATATTCATTTGAGGGATTTTTTTATTAGGATTAAATTTTATTATTTTATATTTTACATGTCTATTAACATTGATTGTATTTTACTTAAGTTATTAACCATATACCAATAAAATGTTTACGCATTTTCCTTATTATTTTAATTCCATTTTTGCATATTAATTCATTTATTTATGTGATTGCAGTCTTGAATCCATAAAATAAATCATGAAATATAAAGAAATAAAATAAATAAAACAAGAAATGATCACAAGATTTAAATTGTTGTTTGTTTATTGATAAGACAATAAACAAACCATTGACCCCGGAGGAAAAAAATCCTTGAGCTAGTTTGGGCTCAATCTTGCAGCATTTCACCTTTTTCCTGTGTGTCTCCTTTGTTTGGTTTCACCTAAGCTCTATATAAAACCATAAAAATACAACTAATAGATCCATCATTACAATTATTTTACTTCACTCATAGGTTAGGGGAACCTAAAAGGTCTTTATATAAAATAAACCATGGGAATGCAGACCCATACATAATAAGGAGGGAGGGATGACTCACAATACATCAATTAAATTTAAAAAAATTATTTCAAAAACATATGAAATAATTAGATTAATGGAAACCATAAAAATATATTTTTTATTCTAAAATAATGATAATATACTAGTGCAACGAATGATAATTTAAAATAGCTTCTTATCATTCATTTAGACTTGTTCTTTTATTAAGATAAACACACAAATTAATCTGATTAATTATTTGATTAATCAATTAATTAAATTTATCTTAATATAAATCCAATTTTTCCTGGAGATAACTATATTATATGATTTTAAATAAATTAAATAAATAAATTTTCTTTAAAATTTAATAAAATAAGCACATAGATTGTACTTGAAAGCAATTTGGCGAGTACCTGTTCGAACGACTTGATTTTTATAGAGATCATGTCATGTTTTCTCATACTACATATAACATACAAATTTTATTACATAATTACATGGTGTGTGTGAGTGAATAAATTACAAACATAACACATGTTAATTAATATAGTTTGTAATGATTTTAATGCGCACATAGTAGTCGACATGTTACGACTATACAAGGAATATTTTTATAAAATTTACACAAAAATAAATTATTTTTAATATATATATATATATATATATATAACCTATCACATGGTTCATATGTTTCAGTAAATGACACATGAAATTTTTTTTGTTTAGGTTTATAGTAGTAATAAATTAAATTGAAATTTTATTCGTAAACAATTTGGGTACACGACGTGTACATCCAACTATATTCCATGTATCTTTATCATCATATGTCAGTGATACATGCCTAGGGACTAGTTTTTATTACTATATGGACAAGTGTGGTATAAAAATGTATAAATATGGTACACACTATGTAACCTCCTTGTTACACGATGGTCAATCCCTATGCACCGTGTAAGTATTACTTGATGCATATTTGATTACATGTTTTCTGCAATGAAAACATGTGGACTTCATGACATGTAACCTAGTTACATGACGTGTGGTCCCACATGCTGTTTTCCATCCTATCTTGGTCAACACATGTAGAATTTAATTAACCAATTGTTCTTTATTTCACAATATGAAAAATTACTTCACGCTATGTCCCGATGCAATGAACTGGGATACACAACGTGTACACCGACTATACGTCGTGTCATTCTATATTGTCTAGACAAACTTCTCAGCACCTTTGGATGGGTTATTTAGATGTTATTCATTAAAATTTAATCACATATATATTAAATGAGTGATAAATAAATGGGGGGGGGGAGATCTTGACAATCATATTTAATAATGAGTTACATGAAATGAAAAGAAAAATTAAAATTTTAAAATGTTCTATAATCAATAAATGATTATAAATTGAATGTGACCAATATGATACCACTTAATGGTTATGGATGTAATAGAAGAACCTATTGGTTCTATGACCAAATCATTTTTGTTCAGATTCAATGAATCGTTTGCAATGCACATGATGTGAATTCCATAACCAATGGAATTTTTTCTGAAGAATATTGATAAATAAATTTTTTGAAACCAAGAGAGAGGATATTTCACAGTAATTTATAATTAATTTAAAACACAACAAGAAATATTACCTTAGTCTTGAGATATTTATCTGTTGATAATATTGATCTTACGACCCTAATTAGTATTCTTTCATTACATTTCGAGGACCCAAAGTAGAGCCCATCTAGTGGTTATCCACATCCGCTCCTTTGAAATTTGAATAACATCGATGAACCACTGGGTGCTAGAATGACTGATTAATAATCTTTTATTATTCTCCTTAATAACTTCATGTTACTTTAGTATTGGATTAATTTCCCTTGTTCTTACTGGTCTTGAGAGGAGGATATGGGGAGGGAGATCATGAGAGGTAATTGTTGCGCACAATGATTATCCTTTCTCATATTGACATTGCAATCTATCAATAGACTTAGAGTTATGATTTAATATTTAATTAATTTCACAAAGACACTTAATAATATATTTAACTCAAAAAGAACACCATTACATTTAATATAATAATAATATTATTTTATTTTGTGGAGTGCGCCAACATACACAATGATAAATATTTATCTTTCAATTTTTAAATAAATATTCATCATTAGAAAAAAAACTGGTATGTTCACCCTCCACAACATTTATTGAAATATAGAAAATATATTTAAATTAATATTATTCACTCAAAATCTATATAAATATTTTTATTCATAGTCTGATGAATAAGTATTTTTTAAATATTTTCTTTAATAAGTAAATTATTTATTTAATAAATAAATAATTATTTATTATGGTGTGAATAACAAGAGATAAATAAATATTATATATTAGCATGATTAAATAATTTATTTAAGAATAAATATTTAATCATTATTTATGATAATTTAATAAATCATGAATAAATATTACTTATAAATCTAAAGAATAATATTTATTGTAATTGTTAAATTTAAATAATAATAAACTAAGATTAAAGGAGACACTTTGTGTGTGTCCCTCTAGACATCTTCCTCAGTAAAATTAGGTAGGCTCGTCTAAAGTTCAAGATTACTATCTAAAAATGGGTTAAGACAACCATAGAGGAAGAAGATATGTCCCAATGACAAAACCACATACAAACACCCAATGTGTAAGATAATCCCTTTGTCATGATATCTCTTCAAGTAGGTTTCACACCCATGTCGTCAACCTATATGTTTGATACATCATTCTTTGACTATCTAAAATGAACCCATCTATACACCATGATGATGAAATTTAATTAAAAGGTTTCATTTTAATCAAAGGGTCAATAGATCAACTTTTCTAAAGATGGAAAAGACAAATCATTTCTCAACTTATTCATTAATAACACATCATTCGTGACACACCCAACATACCCAACTTCACCATGATCATATTCCATCATTTTTTATGAAAATACATCAACATGCATGAGTCATGAAATGAATTAATAATAATTTTGAAGTCTAAGGATCATTATGAATGATTTCAAAAAATAATATCCAATGATACATAAACTTTGGATTTTCTATAGGCAGGTCTGTTATTATAATCCCACCCAAGTGTGAATTTCATGAGATAAAGTCTCATATTCTTATGAGTAGTTGCACCTAAAAATCAACATAATATGTGACCCACTATAGAATATTATCCAACCATAGAACAAGGTTTAAGAATATCATAATGGAATTTCAAGGTTCTCATCATAGTTGGGAGCTACTACACCATTTTAAATGAGATGGATACTCAATAGAATTATTAAATTAAATTCACACAAAACTATGAATGATATATAATAATATATTTTAATTAATATTCACTTCATTGAATATAAATGAAATATAAAGTTAAAAAATTTGGTTCTAGGAAACCAACTCCAATAGTTCCTTTACAGATCATGACCCATCCATTACCTCACATAGCGAATAGACGTGACTGTCGCACTCATACTTGAGTTCCAACATGAAACATAAACTGCCACCCATTATTGACTCACCAAGAATGTAATCCTTAGCATCTATTGGAATTCCATCCGTAATGATGGAAAAACCATCAAGAGACCAATGGTGTACTCCCCACCACATGGATTTCCTCATTCCACTTCGTAAGCACAACCTCATCGGGTTCCATCATCACACATGTGTCTCTCCTCCCGATCCACTCTCACAACATACAGTCAACCTGATTAAAATAAAACCAGAATAAACCATGCCACAAAATATGATCAATTTTTTATGTCTTATTTACCACATAGGAACATTTATAATTCTCATTTTACCCTAATTAACCATGATTTTTGGGATTTTATCAAAACCATTGGTCCTCAAATCACATAGGGCTTCTCACTGATTTATAAAGGGGAACTGTGTGTTACTAGCATGTGATACCATGATCCCATCTAAAACCAATGGGTGTACATCCCCACACCACACAATTATATATCCCAACTAATGATCCCATGATTCATATTTCATAAACCCAAGATCAAATTCTTGAATCATAGACCATACTTCGCAACATGTCAGTCTCATCTAACCAAGATCACCCTTGTCAACCTGGGTGTTGTCCCCAAACCAAAAGCTTCTAGACACTCTATATATACACTAGATCTAATAATCTTGGATCATGATATAATATCTCATTGAGAACCATGCCCAAAAATATTTGGTCAAGGAAGCCTATTGGTCCCTCCCTCCAAAACTAATCCTTGATAACAAATCACCTTAAGCTGACCATGCCTTACATACATGTTATACCTCACACTACATAAGAACCACCCATGATTTCTCATTTTCAATTTCTAAGGCATCACCATGATTATATAATATACCTGATAACACCCATTATGCATTGATCACATGCCTAAATAATCTACCCATGCTTCTCATATCTAAGGCAATCACAAAACCAGGATGACCCATTTATCGAGTTACCTACATATGCCAAATCTCATATCAACCATATCACTCAGTTTACCAATCCTGATCCACATCTCAATGTCATTAGGGTATCCCACCTAGAACATAAACCATACCTCACATTACCGAAAACTCATGAGGAAATATCTCTACAACCATCTGAATTATCACCCAACAACTTATGCTCTAACACACCCATCTAGTTTTCTCACACATATATCTCATACATCATATGCCAAGTCATCACCCTACTAGGGAACTGATCCTCATCAGACATCTTTGTACGAGCCTCAAGGACCATGATCTCATACACACATGCAAACACATAAATTCATCATTCTATGAATATTCATGTTTAGTATACCAAAAACATATGACTCAGTAAAGTATAATTCCACCAAGAATCTATATGGGAAAATTCCATATTGGTTATTATCTGTAACACCCCAATATTTTAGTATTGACCCCCCTTTAAATAAATACAACTTGGTTCACATGAATATATGAACTAAAAATAACCATGATATACCCTATTACAATTTATTTCAAGCATTAATACATTATGAGTATACCATGTGAAATGTCATTAAGAAAATTACAATAAGAATAAAACCTCAAGTAAATAAAAAAGATATTAAAACAATTCATTATAATTTTTTTATAATTACTTACTTATTATTAATATTATTTTTAAATAATGATTTGATATATTATAAACCAATTAATTTATGAAAGTTTATGAATAAAGGATAAATAATTAATTTGATATTATTAAAATCATTCAATGATAAAAAATAATATTTTTCAAAGAACTGTTTAGTTAAGCGTTGTGTGTTTTTTTCTTAATAAATTAAAATGATCAATTTTAAAATATGATTATGATAATATATAATTTTTTAATGTATAAAATAATAATTTAACACTCATATAATTACAAATTAATATGAAATAATATTATAAACACTTAAGTTTAAAAAGTTATTTTTATAAAATCAGCTTTTATTTATATTCAATATTTTCATTTAAAAGATAAATATATAAATTTTAGAGTTTTATTTTTAGGAAATAAAATTAATTTTTTATTCATCATATCAAAATTATCTTAATTTAATTTTTTTGTATTTATCTTAAAAGGCTGATACTTGGATGAATAGTGAAAATATCAATTTTAAAAATATCACAACTTTATTGACATCATTAGGATATAATCTTGATATAAATATTTATAAAATATTTTTCATGAACAAATATGTATATAAGAATTAAAATTACACAATTAAAAATATTAATTTTAATTTAGAATCTGATGTTTAACATTTTTGAACCTAAATTAATATTTTTCATAATAATTTTTTTGGTCATTTTATTTAAATTAAATATTTACAAGGTAGAATTTGGTTTTTAATTAATTTTAAAGTCACATAACACTAATTTGGTTAATAATAAACCAATTAACATCATTAAAATCAACAAAATTCATAATTTTATCCTAAACATAATTTTATGCATAAAAATATGATTTTTATAAAAACTGTTTTTAATACATTATACAATTATTATTTTAGAATTAATTTTAAGAATTATTAATAATTAAATTCATTAAAATAGATTTCATATTTTATATCTTCAGGATAAAATTATTTTAATATGAATACTTAATTTTTATTCACAAAAAAATTAACTATGTAAATGTTAGTCACCACAGTAAATACTAAAAATGGTTAAAGTGTTAAATCAATTTTAAAAAACTAAAATATCTTAAAATTTTATCTTAAAATAATTTTATGATTACTTTATAAACCTGCCTTAATATTTTATTCATTCTTAGTTATGTTTGGATCCACATGCCTCAATATTTGACTTTCTTTTTATATTAACTAATAAAGATTTTATTTTTTTTATTCTCTTCACCTATGAAAGGATCCTTCCAACAAAACTTAAAATACACACAAAATATTTAAATACCCCCTTATAATATACCTTATTTATTTCCCAAATAATCCAATCCCACATTCTCATGATTCTGATACCAATAAATTACCAAAATACCTTCATACTCAAGGAGATTTCCAAGAAGTGATTAGTTTTTCCTACGTAAGTATTTTTTTTATCTTTAATCATTATTTTATATATTATTACAAAAACTATTATTAAATATTAATTATTACCATGTTACTTTTTTATAAAATCATTATGATTTTTAATAGTAATATTATCATTTTTTAATGGTTGGGGGTCAAGCCCCCTTTATTGATGATGAAAAAAGAGACCTCTTTTAGCACTAGGAAAGAGGAAATCCATTCAAAGAAGGAAAAAAGCCTTAAAACATAGGAAAAGTGGATCCAACAAGTTAAAAAGAAACAAAAATCCAATCAGGCACCAGAAAATCTCATCGCCCCCCTCACCAGATAGTGCCCTATTGAGATCAGTCAAAAAAATGTGTCACCCCCTCTTTCAAGAAGTTGCACCGTGATGGTGGCACAACATGTCAAAGAATATCTCCAACCAACATAGAAATGTTGATGAGAGCTAGATGGAAGGTGCTAGCACACCTTTATCTCTTTCGATCCACCCACCTGATAAAGCATGAGAAGAATCTCCATAGTGTCAACCTAATGTAACACATGCAAAGAATGAAAAACAATGAGCAAAAGTCATGGCAAAGAACCCATCCATCCATCAAAAGATGACACATATATGATGATGGGTGTCATCACACCCATCCATAATTCGAGGTCACCCACCCAATGGTACCTGCAAAATTCGACACCATCCAAATGAAACGAGATAAACAAGTACCCAAAAAGAAAAATGCTTCAGAAGAACACGTAGAACCAATAAAAGGTTGTTTATTAATATTACCATTCTAGAAATAAATCATTATTTACATATTAATAACATATATTACTAAATAATTATGGAAATTCTATTTCAAGTACCTTTAATATTATATAGATGAAAAAATTATAAATATTGGGTGAAAACGAGAACCTTTATACCAAAACAATCAAGGAATGATTAAAACCACTAACTATCAATAATTAATATTAATTTAAAACAAGTAAAAATTAAGCCATGAATGAACATAAAATATTGTTTAAAAAGGAAATAAATAAGAATAAGGTTATAAAATGATTTATTAAGATGATTATATTTATTATAAAGGTGGTTAAAACACTTTTGTGGAAGCTGAGAGTTAAGATAAGAGTATTTCTAACTCAATTTTCATTCCTTCAGTTATGATTATTGGAATTTTTTCTTATAAGTTAGGAGAAATATTCATTTGGATTGAATTATAATTTACATCATCTTATTTTTATTGGTATTCAAATTCATTTATCCTGAACTCTTTTTTGAAGGATTTTTACATCAATTCTTCACTGACATACTTATTTTTTATAAAAAAATGCAATGTTTTTAAGAATTGTCCTCATCCTCTTTGATGATTGTTTCTCTTCCATGTCTATATTCTTTATTTACACAAGTGTTGTGATTTATTATTTTGGAAACCCAAATATGTATAATCACATGTTATTTTCTCCTTTCTCTTTAATTATTTTCAAAATAAAATTTTATTATCCCTTTTATGATCTGGGTTACTGTATGTCTTGACCTGAATCACTCTATAAATAGTAACTAGGATAGTCTGTCACATGGCCTCAGGTGAACCTCCTCTTATTCTAGAGGCAGACAACTAGTAGTGGGGGTCTAAGGCTATATCATGAGGAGACTATACCCCCAATATTAGAGTGAAAAATAACAATATAATTAAATCTAATATCATGCACATCAGAGTATACAAAAAAAAACTAAAACAAGAACATGCTATAATATGGTGAAGTACAATATAAAAATCGAATGGAAATGTTATATATACAAAAACTGATCATCCATTGGGATGATTAAATAAAAAAAATAAAAAAATGTAAATAAAGTACAAGGATACTCTTCCAACACCGAGCCATACCACATACCCGGTCTCTAATACTCTCAACTGATCCATCATAATCCTGATAATCCACATTATTAGATCCACTCAAAAACTCTATCCTGGGCCTATTCCCCATCCATCGTGTAACCATTCTTAACCTAAATATAGACATGAGGTTTTTACACATACCACTATGCATGTATAAGGGGTGAGAAATAAATTTCACCAGACCACCCGAACTATTAACTTATGACCTCCTGTCATTAGTGAATGATAATGAAATATTCCCAACCTAGATGAGAAATAATTTAGACAAAATAAATAAATAAAATCACCATTTATTCTCAGGTACATGACCCTGATCAACCCAAACCTGCCTCGACCCTATGCTGGAATGTCTATGATCACATCATGTGATCATGATAAACAAAATAACAATCTAGGGTCACCCCCCAATGTACATATTTTGTATCACAGACCATCCCTATGGGAGTGTACAACAGTTAACATGAACCTACACTATGATAGTATATAGTCATCATAAAAAACCTATACTATGGTAGAATACAATATTCGCATGAGCTCAGATCCTAGATCATCTCAATATATAAGACCATCCATGACTTGAAAGATAACATGCCCTTGGAAAATAGTAGACTCTAAGACCCTGCTACAAGGCCCTATCCAAGACATCATGTAATAGTCCATCAATACATCTTGCCTCCAATCAATGGTATCCCATCTATATTTGAGCTCCAATTATGTGGCATCTTCATCAGACATCACAAACCTCCCATATGGGAGTATTCTTATCCAGGAATAAGCCCATAAGTATCTCAGCCCTCCCATATGGGAGTGTTCTCATCCAGGCATAAGACCTTAAGTATATCAGCCCTCCCCTAAGGGAGTATTCACATTCAGGAATAATCCCACTAGTATCACAAACCAGGATCTAATCTCACCCCAGTATACCAAAATTAGACACACCTTGATAGACAGTAGACCCTTGGAAGATATCAGGCTCCAAGCCCCCACCATAAGGCCCTCACTAGGCTATAAATTGAAGGCCCACTCTGATACTTGAACAAAAACATGCCTAAAAATGGAATCCAAATGTACTATCACACATAATAGGGAGTTTTTAAAAGTCCTCATAGACACCTCAAAAGAAGGAAACCCTATAAGGGGATCCTCAAAAGAATAAAACACCTTGGGAAAAATCATGTCACAAGAAAGACTAAATTGACCTTCTCAATATATAACCCAACCTAAAGTTTCACCTCACCCATAAGGGAATTTTGACCAACACCATTCCATAAGGGAATCCTCAACATTCAACAAAGTTATCCACTGATCACTTGATTAGAAACCATCCCACATGGGTATCCTCAGGAGTCCATTAGAACCATCTCAACATCAACATAGTGGAACTTGGCCATAACCTCCACTTCAAAATATCAACCTATCCTAAAGTATCAAATTAACCAATCCTTGAACACAATATCTAAAACCTCAACCGATTGATCTAGAACCTTGACCACTCACCTTGAGAAACATGGATAAAGGCATCAATAAAAAAAATCATTGGTTCCATTCATCATGAACATCCAAACTAACCTAAAAAAGACATATTTGGAATACTAAATCTTGGTAGGCCACCAAGATCATGTCCCTCACTCAGGCCTCACCTCACACAACCCAACCCACACTAGTGAAAAACAATTTTTTACATCAGGGTTTTTTAGGTTTTTCATGTCGTTTTTAGGGTGACGTTTGTTGTAGGCGATGTAAAAAACAATATTTTTACATTGTTTATATACAAAATGACATTAAGAATTATTATTTTAGAGGTTTTTCACACCAGTTATTTAATAACCGACGTGAAAGATGCTTCAGAAAAGGTTTTTCAAATTGGTTATTTAATAAATAACATAAAGGATGCTTCAAAAAAATCACATCAATTATTTAAATAACTGACATAAAAAATATCCTACCACATCAGTTATATAAAAATTTACATGAAAAAACCTGATCCTGATGAATTTTTCATGTCAATTAGTAAATAAATGACGTCAAAAATATTTTTTTCACATCAGTTACTAAATAACCAACGTGAAAAACTATATACCATGTCAGTTATAAAAAAACAACATGGGAAACTGATTTTTTTACATTTTAACACTAGTTAATAAATAACCGATGTAGAAAAATAATTTCTTTACAAATAATCTATGAAACCCTTCCTCTGAATTGTAGAACCAGACCTGAATCAACCAAAACCATACCACAAACCAGACAAAAACAAGCACAAACAAACCAAAAAACAAGAAAAACCAGCATCAAAATTACACATTCACATTTATAACATTCAAAAATTATAATATTAATTAAAAAAACCTAAATCTAACAAAAAAACCAAATACCCATTTATAATTACAACATTCAAAATTAAAATATTCACTAAAAACATACTAAAATCCAATCAAACCTGTAATATAATTTGACCATTCCACTTGTAAGTGTTTGACATCTTGTGAACTATAAGGTTGAGGGCCATTAAATAGCTACAAATTAAAAAATAAAGTAGTTAGCATGTATAATGAATAAAAAAAATGAAATATTAATGAATAATTTATAAGGAAATCTAACCAGTCAAACTTCGTAACTATTACAGTTGTAATTATTTCATACATAAATCTAAACATATAATACCCGCCTTCGATGATGACTTGTTGTTTATGAAAATTATGTTTAAATGAGTTTTTCAATTCAAAATATTTTTTTTATGTAATCCAAAATGTACTAATTATAAATGGATATTCACCTTTACTTTTATATATTTGATCTTGGAACTCTTTTTATTTATGGATATTCGAAATAAATCCCATAACCTGTTATAAAATAATATGGATGAATTAAATTTAAAATTCATTATAATATAAGCAGCTATTAATAATTGAAAACTTACTTTTCGAACATGTTCTTAAAATTTCCCCACATATTGCCATGAACAAAGCATATCCAATAAATTGTTTTCTCCCTTAGAAAAAAAACACCTAACATCCAATGGTCACTAATATAGAATAAAATTTAATGTGAGTGGTTATTATTTTAAAATATAAATAAAAATTTGTGAGTCATATGTTTCATACCTCTCAACAAAAGGAAACATCCAACACTCTGTAATTATATTCTATTAAAATATTTCTGCAATATAAATTGCTTTTTGTTCCTTATCCAATTCATGCCCTTTAGGTGAAATCAAAAGTGGGTCTATCAACCCATACACACTTGTCTTCTCATTCGTCTCACATATTTTATAAAGATACCTAATAAAAAACAGATAAGTATAAACTTTCTATAAATTTAACGTAGGGAATGATTTGTGTTAATACGTACATGGAAAAAACTTTCACCACATTGATGCCCAACTTATCTCCAGTAACAAGCTCCATGATATGATTTTTCAGAATACCCACATCTATTTCATGTCCAAAGACATGAGATTACATTGGAAACGTATAATAACCCACCAACAAATTTGAATATCTTGACAATCTATCAAGACTACTAGAATCTGAATATGATGTCGTAGCCCTTTGTCTTTGTTGTTTTCTATACATTATTTATTTACCTTTAAATTATTCTTGTAAATAATAGAAAAATATTTTAACTTTATAATGTTAAAACAAATTTAATAGAAAAATAAAATAAAAGATATAAAACACATATACCTCTATGGTAATGGGTCACAGAAGTCTAGATGGCCAAAATAAGAAGTGACTGATACTTTTTCAGACTGTCATCACCTCATCTGTAGGTAATGATACTCCAGATAATATATCTATAATATTTTATACACTGACCCTATGCTTATCTACCTCTAATTTTTGATGATGAATTGCATCTCCTATATAATATATCATCCCACATGCAACTATATGATAGTGAAGATCATCAACACATAACTCATAATAACTAGGAAGTTGTAGAGGATAGGGTGTGGGAGTAGGATAAAAAATGGGGTCTCTAGACAGTGGTGAAGGATAAATAATGGGGTCCATAGGTAGAGGAGGATGATAAATAATGGGGTCCACAAGTGAAGGTGTGGGAGTGGGAGCTGCTAGCAAAGGTGGAGAGGGAGTTGTTGTCTTAAATTGTCGTTGCATGTCTGCAAACATAGACTGTACCAACACTCTGATATTTTCCTCCATCACTGAATTAATATTGTGAACTTTATCCTCCAAAGATTCTATTTTTTTATATACACCCTCCATGGAAGAAGCATAAGAATGTGGTAACACTTTTCTTATCGATACACCCATCATCTATCCTTGTACATGACCCTGGTATTTGGGCTTTTCCAATGCAGCAGATAAAATATCATGACTCCCATCAGCTTTAAATACCCCTTGTGTTCCCTTCTCCTAAAGATAATCCCATATGAATTATTTGAAAAATTATTTAATGATTCAAAGTGTATAAATAATTAAATTGACTTAAATAAATAAAATAAACAACTTATGATCCACTTGGCTAGACCCTCAATTATTCTATAAGATATTTCCCCTTTTTATCATCTAATCCCACTTCAATTTTTCATGTATAGATAGTGGGGATAGAGGGGAAAACTCTCCAGAGCTGGAAGAATCATCTCTAAGTTTTTTTTAAATTTTCAGCTATCATATGTTCTTCCAATAAAGTATACCCTCTTTGAGATAAACTATGAGTGTATATGATTATATATTGGATCTCCTGATGAGCTCTCCTTGGTTCTAATAAATTAAGAATAATAAATCATTAATAATTCATTAATAAGATCATTAATATAAGAAAAGTTATAAAAGTTTATATTGCACTTAACAAAAATGCTTCTTGTCTTCTACATTAGACAAATTGTTTCCATGTGTCTTCATATATAAAAGGATATATATGAAATGGACTTGTAAAAAAAGGTTTTTTACGTTAGTTATTTTTTATTTTTTAGGTTAGTTTTTGGATGAATTTATTATAGGAGATGTTATAAATATTGTTTTTTATGTTGGTTATTTTAAAACCGACGTCAAAAACATAAATTCGAAGCATTTTTCACGTCAGATCCTAAAAAAATGACATGGAAAATGATTCAGAGTTGTGATTTATTACGTTATTTTTTAAATAAAAGATGTGGTATGTAGTTTATTATGTATATTATCACATAACTGAGGTAATAAATGGCACCTCCAAAGTGTTTTTTGTGTCAGTTATTAAAAAACCAATGTGAAAAATAAGTTTATCACGTTAGTTAAGAAAATAACCGACGTGATAAACTAGTCTAAGAAGCATTTTTTCATGTAGTTTATTGTTTAACTAGCATGAAAACATATATACTACATCAGTTATTAAATAACTGATGTAAAAAACCATTACTATGCATTTATTACTTCAGTTATAAAATAAACAATGTAAAAACCAATTTTTTTTAATAAAACTGTTTAGCCATTATTATGCTCTACCAAAGAAGACCTGAAATAAGAAGAAAATAGACCAAAAACAGACAAAAAATAGACCAGAATATAGACCAGGAAAACATCAGAACTAGACCAAAACATGAAGAAATAAATAAAAATTAAACATTCACATACATAACATTCAAAACATACAATGTCAAATAAAAAAACCTAAAACCCCTTGGACAACCCCTACCCCCATTAACAGCCCCCACCCTACTGGACATCCCCCACCCCTAAACACCCTCCCACCCCTTGGAAACCCACACCCCCTAGACACCCCTCTGGAAAGCCCCCCACCCCCTGGACACCCCCTACCCCCTTGGACAGCCCCACCCCCCATGAACACCCCTACCCCCTGGACACCCTCCCACCCCTGGACATCCCCCCATCCCCTAGACACCCTCCCACCCACTGAACACCAACCCACCTCACTAGATAACCCCACCCCCTAGACACCCGCCCACCCCCTGGACACCCTCCCACCCCCTGGACACCCTCCCACCCCCTAAACCCCCCACCCCCTAGACACCCCCACCCCTTGGACAACCCCCACCCAATGGACACCCTCCCACCCCCTGGACACCCCCACCCCCTGGACAACCCCTCCACCCCCTGGAAAACACCCCACCCCCTGGACACCCCCTACCCCCCGGACCTTCCTCCCCCCTAGACAGCCCCACCCCACTGGAAAACCCCATAGACATCGTCCCACCCCCTAGACACCACCCCACCCCACTAGACACCCGCCCACCCCCTAGACACCCCACCCCCTAGACAGCCCCCACCCCTAGACACCCCCACCCCTGGACAAACCCACCGCTAGACAACCCCCACCCCCCAAACACCACCCCACCCCATTGGACAACCTCCACCCCTGGACATCCTCCCACCACCACCCCCGTGGACACCCTCCTACCCCTAGACACCACCCCACCCCTAGACACCCCTACCACTTGGACAGTCCCCCACCCCCTGGACAACCCCACCCCACTGGACAACCCCCTCCCCTGGACACCCTCCCACCCCCTACACCCTTGGACACCCTCCCACCCCCTATGGACAGCCCCCACCCCTGGAAACCCCCACCCCTTGGAAACACTACCCCTTAGACAGCCCCCCCGGATACCCTCACATGAAACCATTAATATGCTATGCCAAAGTATGAAACAAGCAGAAACCTGACCAAAAGAAGACAAAAACCATACTATAATACATACCAGAAAAACATCAGAACTAGACCAAAACAAGAATAACCAGAGAAAAATTAAACATTCACATATATAAAATTAAAAACATACAATTTCAACTAAAAAAACCTAAATCCAACCAAAATAACTACCAAATAAACAATTATAATTACAATATTCAAAATTACATTTTACATTACAAACAAACTAAAATCCAATCAAACCTGTAAAATAATGTGACCATTCCACTTGTAAGTGTTTGAACTCTTGAGCACTATAGGGTTGGGGGTTATCAAATAACTAAAAATTAAAATGATAGTAGTTAACATGTATAATGAATAAATCAAATGAAATATTATGGCAAAGTTTATAAGGAAATCTTACCAAGTCAAACATCACAAGCGTTCCATTGGTAATTATTTCATACATAAATCTTAACATACAATATCCTCATTCGATGATGCCTTATTGTTCATGAAAATTATATTTAAATGAGTGTCAATTCAAAATATCATTTTTATGTAATACATCAAAAAGTACAAATTATAAATGGATATTTACCTTTACTTTTATATATTTGATCTTGGAACTCTTTTTCTTTGTGTTTTTTTGAAATTAGACCCATCCCCTATTAGAAAATAATCTGAATGGGATAAATTTATTATTCATTATAATATAAACAAATATTAAGAAATTGAAACTTACTTTTCCAACATATTCTTAAAACTTCCCCGCACATCACCATGGACAGAGCATATCCAATAAAGTGTTTTCTCCCTTGAAAAAAAACACATAACATCCAATGATCGCTATTAAATAAGAAAATTTAAGGTTATTGGTTTTTTATGTTAAAAGATAATGAACACTTTTCTAGATATATGTTTCATACCTCTCACAAAAAGGCATCATCCAACACTGCGTGATTATATTCTGTTCAAATATTTCAGCAATATAAAGTGTTCTTTGTTCCTCTTCCAATGCATGTGATTTAGGGGAAATCAAATGTGGGTCCATGAATCCATATACATATGTCTTCTCATTATTCTCACACATGTTATAAAGACATATAATACAAAATAGACATAAGTATAGATTTTTAATAAATATAACACAGGGAAAGGTGTTAAGACTTACATGGAAAAAATATCCACCTAGTTGATTCCAAACTTATATCTAGTAACAAGATCCATGATATAATTTTTCACAATCCCCACATTTCTTGCATGTCCACAAACATTATCTTCCATTAGAAGCTCATAATGATCCGCCAAAAAAATTGAATATCTTGATAATATGTCATGACTACTAGAATCTATATCTGATGTCATAGCCATTTGTCTTTATTGTTGTCTATACAATATTTCTTTACCTTTGAAGTATTCCTATAAAAATAAATAGAAAAATGTATTAGTTTTCAAATGTTAAAACAACTTTAATAAAAAAATAAAATAAAATATATAACATACATACCCTTATGGTAATGATTCACAGAAGTTTGGATGTCCAAACTAAAAAGTGGCCAATATTATGTCTAACTATCATCACCTCATCTGTAGGTAATGGTACTCGATATGATCTATCTATAATATCCCGTATAGTGAACCTATGATTCTCTACCTATAACTATTGATGATGAATTGTATCTACTATACAATATATCAGCCCATATTCAACTATATGATGGTGAGGATCATCAACATACAACTCAAAATAAGTAGGAAGTTGTGGCAGAGTAGTAGGATAAAAAATGGGGTCCGTAAGCTGAGGTGGGGGAGTAGGAGCTACTGGAAGAGGTGGAGGATAAATAATGGGGTATGAAGGGGGAGGTGGAGTGGGAGATACAGTCTGAAATTGTATTTGCATGTCTGAAAACATAGACTGTACTGATTCTCTAATCTTTTCCTCCATCATCACATTAATAATATGAAGTTCATCCTCCAAGGATTCTATTTTTTTTGATAAACACCCTCAATGGAATAATTTGAAGAACATGGAAACACTTTTCTTACTGATACACCTGTCAGATATCCTCATACACGACTAGTGTGTTTGGGATTTCCTAATGCTACAGATAAAATATCTTGCCTCACAGCAGCTGTAAATACCCCCTGTGAGTTCTACTCCTCAAGAGAACCCTATATTAATTAATTTAACATTTCCATAATGATTCAAATTATATAAATAATATAATTAACTTAAATAAATAAAATAAATATATTACAATACTCTCAACTATGATTCTCAACTCTTCTGAAAGATATTGCCCATTTTTTTTCCCATCTGAGCTCTCTTACATTTTTCATGTTTAGATGGAGGGGATGGAGGGAAAACCTCTCTAGAGAATGAAGACTCAACTCTTAGTTTTTGTATTTTTTCTTCCATCACTTGTTCTTCTAAAAATGTATACCCTCCCCAAGATAAACTATGAGGGTATACATTTTTAGATTGGATCTCCGGATGAGATGTACTTGTTTTCTGAAAATTAAGAATAAGAAATCATTAAAAAAACATTAATAAGATCATTTTTATAAGAAAGATTATAAAATTTTACATTGGATTTACCAAAAATTAATCTTTTCTTAAACTTTCAACAAATTGTCTCCATGTGTATTCATCTATGAAAGGATATATATGACATGGATTTTCATAATTCCTCTGACCAAAAATAAAATCATATGTTAGTGTTGATTTGAAATCCCTCTATCTCATAGCAGCCATTGATAAACATTTTCTCCTGACTACTCTAGTGTCAGGAATATCAAATGTCATCTGATAAAGAAGAGGTAAAACATATTATACTAGAAAAATTTAAATATTAGTCAAACAATATCAAAATATCTTACCAAAATCATCTCCCACAATTGAGATATTATCCCTTTGTCCACACTTCTCTAATCATCATACAAAATTCTTAGTTTGCCTTTACCCTGAGTTGATACAAAACTCTTAAAATATTTTCCATTTGGACCTCTAGGAATATCATTCTGATCAAACTCAATGAGTATCCTCTAGTCCTAGCTACGAGCAAGTGATAATTTTGGTAAACATGTGTATCCACATTTACCAACTCTTTAACTCTTCTTTGTCGTTATGGGAGCACATGAGGAAGATTGGAGAACATCAAGAGGAGCATGTGAATGTTCCTCCCCAGAGGTATGATCATGATGACCATCTCCAGAATAATGTGGCTGATAAAATGATTGATATGTCATTATCCTTCAAATCAAAAAAAGAAAACATTAGTTCACAAATATACAAATTCAAATATTATAATAATAATGTAAACAAAAATTGGAAAACTAAACTAAGTTATGTAATAGTAAACATGGTAAATATGGTAATCATGTTAAACAATGGTAAATATGGTTAACATGGTAGTGTAATTTTCATTAAACAAAATCAATAAATATATAAGTTACGTAAAGGTAAACTATGGTAAACTATTTTAAACATGGTAAACATGGTAAACATGGTAAACATGGTAAACATGGTAAACATGGTAAACATGGTAAAGTAATTGTCATTCAACAAAATCAATAGATATATAAGTTACGTAATGGTAAACATGATAAACTAAACTAAACAAAATTAAAATAAAAAAAATTCTACTTATTTGTTTTAATATTCGTATTAACAAATAAAAAATTAAAATATCTAAAATTTTATGAAAATAATAAATGTAAACAAGAAATAAACAAATGTTACCTGTAATATTAGGAATGTACAAATGGATTTTTTTCCCAAATTCCTTCATCGTGATCGTTCCTTATGTCACAAACCATGTCTTTAACATGATCATCATTATTTTCTACTAATCTTTTTATGGAAGTAGGTATCTCACATAAATCATCATCTTCATCAAGTTGATCCTCACCAACATATTGTTTTTTCACTTGTAAAACAACAGACCACTGCATATATGATTGATCAACTACATAGAAAATATGTTTTTCATGTGTTTCCATTGTAAAATAATCTTCTATTTCTTTCAATCTATTCATATTAACAACTATCATTCAAAATTCATCGCGTCTGACACTGTTTTTACCGATAAACCATTTGCAGTTAAAACATGATCTTTAATCTTAAAGTAATCAACCTCCCATATTTCTTCAATGACTCTATAATATGTAATTAATGTAGAACTTGGGTTTTTGTATTTAGAACTCGAAAAATGTATTGCTTCTACAAACACCAATACACAAATATTCTGAACTGCACTTCTATTTTCCTGAGATTTCATATGAAATGTAAATCCATTAATGTTATACCCGGACCATGTTATCACATTTAAACTTTGACCACCCACTAACCATCTTAATGTCTCTGATACATTTGATATACTAAGCATGGTCTTTTTAAACCATGAAAAAATGTTTTGTTGTGCTCATTTAAAATCCACAATTCTTTATTCTTTGTATGACATTGTTTAAGCTCATTAATAAGAAATGTGATATATGGTTGAGCATCAACTATGTTATTCAAGATGTATAATTCTACCTTCTTTATCTATTCAGCTGGAAACGATTTGACTTTCAAGCCAAGAATCCCCTTTCCCTCATTATTAACTCATTCATGGCGAGATGGAGGCAAACCTATGTGCTTCGCCGCATCCAATTAGCTCATAAAAAACTCTGCAACCTCCTCAGAAATATACTTTTTAATAATGGAGGCTTTTAGTCGATATGGATTCTTAACATACCCCTTCAATATTTTCATATAACTTTTAGAAGGATACATCCAACGAAGATATAAAGGTCCACAAATATTTATTTCTTGAACCATATGAAAAATTAAATGCACCATTATATCAAAAAAAGATAGAGGAAAATACATTTCCAGTTGAAAAAATATAAAAATTTCTTCATTTTCTAAATTTTTTAAAGCATTCACATCAATCACCTTATTACAAATTAAATTTAAAAAATAATAAAAATTCATTATAGTCTTTCTGACATGGATGGGAAATATTCCACACAATGAAACTGGTAGAATTTATTGCATCATGACGTGATAATCATGAGATTTCATACCTATCAACTTTAAATCCTTCAAAGTGACAAATTTTTTTACTTATGAAGAATAACCTTGAGGCACTTTGATATCATGAATAGATTGAAAAAAGCTAATTTTCTCCCTCTTATATAATGTATGACAAGCCTGGGGAAGAAATTTTTATCTTCCATTAAGAGTGAGAGATAACTCCAAATGTATTCCCATTAATAGTAAGTCTAATCTTGCATTCAACCCATCTTTATTCTTTCTTTTAATATCTAGCAATGTTCCAATAAAACTATATCATATATTATTATCTATGTGAATGAAATTAATATTATGTTTCACTTCGTGATATCTCTAATATGATAGCTCAAAAAATATTGACCTTTTCTTCCAAATATGTCTATCATTACCAGGTTTATGTGTCTTTCCCAATGTCACATCAATGTTTTTCACCCTCTCAAAATACACATCAGCGGATAAAGGTTTTGGAGAAATATAAAATTCCTGTGAGCCATTTAATGTATTTTTTAGTCTTCTATAAGAGTGATCCATAGGCAAAAACTTTCGATGACCCATGTATACAGTTTTCCTCCCATAATGAAATTGACAATATGAAGTCTGTTGTTCACAAATTGGACTTGCTTTATGCCCCTTAACACTATATCCAGACAAATTTCCATACACTGGGAATTCATTTATAGTGAACATAAGCACTAAATGTAGTTGAAAATATTCCATTTTATAAGAATCATACACCATAATACTATCCTCCCATAAAAGTTTCAAATCATCAATCAATGGTGACAAGAAAACATCAGTATCATTTCCAGGTTGCTTCAGACTAGAGATCGTTATACTCAACATGAAATATTTACACTTCATACAAAAATCAAGAGAGAGGTTGTAAATTACCAATAAAATAGTCCATGAACTATGTGTGCTACTGAGGATTTGGTATGGATTCATTCCATCTATGAACAACCCAAGTTTGAGATTTCTAATTTCATTTCCAAATATAGGATACTGCTCATCAATTTTCTTCCATTGTGGAAAATCATCTAGATGATGTATTTTTTCATCACATATATGCTCATTAGAATGCCATCTTAACCTTTTTGTATCATGTGAATTAGAAAATAATTTTTTTAAATTATGAATTATAGAAAGATACCAAAATACCATGGTAGGGATCTCTACAATCTCTACATAAACCTGTGATTTTTTTCAACTTATACCGCGATGTCCCACATTTAGGACACTCTAATAGAAATTCATATTCCTTCCTATATATCATACAGTAATTCAGACATGCATGTATTTTCTTGAATCCCAATCCCATCGGGCAGAATATTTTCTTGGCCTTATAATGTGAATCTAGAATATTATTGTCTTTTGGAAGAATTTATTTCAACAATTATAGTAGCTCTATAAAACTTCTATCACAAAATACATGTTTCACCTTCCAGCTAATCAATATTAACACTGCTGACAAAACTATAAAATCTATACAACCAAGATACAATGGTTTTTTAACATCACCATATAGACGTGCAAATGTTGTTTCTATCTCAATTTGTTCTGCTGCAATATCACGAATCATTTATTCAATTTTATCAGAGTTAACATCTTGAAAATCATAATCATCAGTAGATCTAACATTCTATCCAGTTTAACCATGCCAAATCTAAGGGCTATAACTTGGAATAAAACCATAAAAAATCAGATGATCATTGATCTCTCTACTTTTCAACTTCTTCATATTCAAACATTTATGCATGGACAGAAAAAACGTCACTGCTTAGAACATTTCATTTAGAAAATTCCAAAAGGTATCAACACCTTCCTCATATTCATTACTCATTCGATGTTCCATAATCGAAATTAAACTCATTATTACCTATAACAAATATCAAAATTATACATCTTGTTAAGATAATACAATTTTATATTTATATGAAAAATATCATAATTTGAATGTAAAACAATTTTAAAATATAAAACAAATATATGTGTATTTGAAAAAGATATTCATGAAAATGATTTTAAAAAGAAAATATAGTTAGATATAATAGTTTTATATTTATATGAAAATAATTTTAGGATTACATCTCTCTCATATGGATTATGATATAACAGTATAAATTCATCTTGGATCTTTTCTTCTTAAGGTACACAAAGAATACATCCTGGTGTAACTAGATACCAAATTCACCCTTCCATAAACAAGAAATATGGAGTATAAATATTAAAATATGTATAAATTCACTAATGAAAATTACACCTATCCCAATGATTTGAAACCATTGGGATAGCCCCTGAAACTATTACTATAGAATATCCTAATAGTTTCACACACTGTTGGCATGATCGATATTGCAATATCCATATACTAACGGTTCTACAAGAACCATTGGTATTGACTACATGAAGTTAATATATTCCAATGGTTTCAATGAAACTGATGGGATATATATATACCAATATTTCAAGAACTATTGATATACAAGTTTTCCAAAATAAAATATATTCCAACAGTTTCATGGAAACTGTTGGGATATATGTATACCAACGGTTCAAGAATCATTGGCATACACTCTCTAGTATATAATCTATTACAAAAGGGGGGGGGGGGGTATCTAGGGGGGATGTCCATGGGGGTGGGGGTGACTAGGGGGTGTCCAGGGGGTGGGGGGCATTCCAGGGGGTGGGGGTGTCCAAGGGGTGTGGGGCAGGGGGGGGGGGGCTATCCAAGGGGGTGGGGGTGTGCAGGGGGTGTCCAAGGGGGTGGGGGGTGTCCCGGGGGTGAGGGGTTGTCTTGGGGGTGAGGGGGCTATCCAAGGGGGTAGGGGGTGTCTAAGGGGGTGGGGGATGTCTAGGGGGTGTCCAAGGGGGTGGGGGATATCCAGAGGGTGGGGGGGGGGGGGTGTCCATAGGGGTGGGGTGTCCAGGGGGTGGGGGTGTCTAAGGGGGTGGGGATGTTCAAGGGAGTGGTGGGTGTCCAGGGGGTGAGGGGGCTATCTTGGGGGTCTGTCCAAGGGGGTAGGGGTGTCCAGGGGTGGGGGGTGTCCGTAGGGGTGGGGGTTGTCCAAGGGTGGTGTCCAAGGGGTGGGGTGGGGTGGGGGGTATTTAGGGGGTGGAGGGTGTCCATTGGGGTGGGGGTGTCGAGGGGGTGGGGGGTTTCGAGGGGGGGTGGTGTCCAGGAGGGTGAGGGGGCTGTCCACGGGGGTTGAGGGTGTCCAGGGGGTGGTGTCTAGGGGGTTAGGGGGATGTCCAACCCATACTCCCTCAGACATCCCCCACCCCCTGGACACCCCACCCTCATGGACATCCCCTAACCCCCTGGACAGCCCCACCCCTCAGAAACCCCCACCCCCTGGACACCCCCACCCCCTTGGACAGTCCCCACCCCCTAGACACCACCCCACCCCTGGACACTCCTACCCGCTTGGACATCCCCTCACCCCCTAGACACCACTCCCACCCCATTAGACACCCCTGGACACCCCCACCCCCATAGACAATCCCCAGCCCTAGACAACCCCCACCTCCTGGACCCCCACCCCTGGACACCCCCACCCCCATGGACAGCCCCCAACCCACTTGGATAGCCCCCACCCCTGGACACCCCCACCCCTAGACACCTCTACCCCTTGGACAACCCCCTCACACCCTGGACACCACCCCCAACCCCTTGAACACCACCTACCCCCTTGGATAGCCTCCTCACCCACCTGGACACCACCCCCACCCCCTAAACACCCCTACCCAATTTAACAACACCTTGACCCCCTGGACACCACCCCCACCCCTTTGGACACCCCTAGACACCCCCACCCCCTTGGACCCCACCCCTAGACACCCCCACCCCCTGGACCCCCCACCCCCCGGACACCTCCATCCCCATGGACAACCCCCAACCCCCTCGGACACCTCCACCCCCTGGACACCCCCTACCCCATTGGATAGCCCCATCACCCCTGGACACCACCCACACCCCCTGGACACCCCTACCCCCTTGGATAGCCCATCAACCCCTGGACACCACCCCCACCCCCTAGACACCCCTACCCCCCCTTGGAAAGACCCCTCACACCCTGGACACCTCCCCCGCCCCCCTGGACACCCCCACCCCCTGGTCACCCCGACCCCCCTGGACACCCCTACCCCCTTGGACAACCCCTCACCCCTGAAAACCACCCCACCCCCTGGACACCCCTACCCCATTGGACAACCCCCTCACCCTCGAGACACCACCCCCACCCCCTTGGTCACCCCTGGACACCCCCACCCCTGGGACAACCCCCCCACCCCTAGACACCCCCACCCAATGGATAGCCCCCAATCCCTAGATACCCCACACCATGGACACCCCCACACCCATGGAAAACCCCCAACCCCCTGGACAGCCCCCACCCCCTAGACACCCCCACCCCCCAGAAACCCCTACCCCCTTGGACACCCCTCACCCCTTGGACACCACCCCCAACCCCCTGGACACCCCTACCCCATTTGACTGACCCCTCACCCTCTTGGACACCAACCCCCACCCCCTTGGACACCCCCTATTCAATTGGACAACCCCTCACCTTCCTGTACACCACCCCCACACCTTTGGACACCCCCTGGACACCCCCACCCCCTTGAACAGCCTCCACCCCTAGACACCCCAACCCCTAGACAACCCCCACCGCCCTAGACACCCCCACCCAACTGGACACCCCCACCCCCATAGACATCCCCCAACCCCCTGGATAGCCCCCCCCCCCCCCCGAACACCCCCACCTCTTGGACACCCCCTAACCCCTTGGACAACCCCCTCACCCCCTGGACACCACCCCCACCCCCTGAACACCCCTACCCCCATGGAAAGCCCCCCACCCATCCCCTAGACACCACCCCACCCCCTTGGACACCCCCTGGACACCACCACCCCCTTGGACTTCCCCCACCCTTGGAAAACCCCCTACCCCCTGGACACCCCCACCCCCTGGACACCCCACCCCTGGACACCCCCTACCCCCTTGGACAGCCCCCTCACCCCCTCGACACCACCCCCACCCCCTGGACACCCCCACCTCTAGACACCCCCACCCCCATGGACAACCCCCAACCCCCTAGACAACCCCCACCCCCTAGACACCCCACCCCCTGGACACCCCCTACCTCCTAGACACCCCCTCACCCCCTAGACACCACTGCCAACCCCCTGGACACCCTTACATCCTTGGACATCACCTCACCCCCTTGGACACCACCCCACCCCCTAGACACCCCTACCCCCTTGGACAACGACCTCACCCCCTGGACGCCATCCCCACCCCCTTGGACACCCCCCTGGGCACCCCCACCCACTTTGACAGCCCCACCCCCTAGACACCACACCCCCTGGACAACCCCCCACCCCAGGACACCCCCTCCCCTAGACACCCCCACCCCCATGGACAACCCCAACCCCCTGGACAGCCCCCACCCCTCGGAAACCCCCACTCCCTAGACACTCCATCCCCATTGGACAACCCCCTCACCCCCATGGACACCACCCCACCCCCTAGACACCCCTACCCCCTTGGAAATCCCCCTCACACCCTGGACACCACCCCCACCCCCTTGGACACCCCCTGGACACCACCACCCCCTTGGACAACCCCCACCCCTAGACATCCCCCCACCCCCTGGACCCCCCCTCACATGAAAGTACACACACACACACATGATAGAACACACATGGTAGTAAAAAAAATTGTATAACTTTCATGATATCACTCCCATGGTTTATTTTACCCAAAAAAATTTAGAATGATATCAAAGAACCCTATGAAACTTACCATGATAGCATGAAAAAATATAGAAAAATAACATCTCAAAACACAAGTTTAGGACATTTCAGAAAATAAAAAATGAAATCGAGGCATGTGTGGCTTACTTGAGTGTTGTGAGTCAACCTGATAGATCTGGTGATAATAAAGATGATGAATGATGTTGGAAAAATGTGGTTGGATGGAAAAAATTCAACGAATTATTTCTAGGTTTTCTTCACAAGAGAGACGAGTCACATGTCACCCGATCGAAGAAAATAGAATGACATAATACAGGGCGCGATAAAACCATTAAAAGCGTTATCACATCGGTTATTTAATAACAGACATGATAAAATATTTTTTTATGTTTATAATGTCAGTTATTTAATAACCGATGTAGAAAATCCTTTATCACGTTAGTTATTTTATAACCGATGCGATATATAGCATTTTATCTTGTCAGTTATTTTTTAACCAAAGTGATAAATCAATGAGATTTGATTTATCACACCAGTTATTTTATAACCGACATGATAAAGTGCCCAGATTCGATCTATCACATCGGTTATAAAATAACTGATGTGATATATCTAATCTCAGTATTTTTTTACATCACTTATTTTATAACCAACGTAAAAAATTGATTCTCATCGATATATCACGTCGGTTATTTTATGACCGACATGATAAACCAATTTTTCCAGCTTTTCACATTAGTTATATAGAACCGATGTGAAAAATGCCGATGTGTTAAGTTTTTTTACTAGTGATGGACTTTCATGTTGCCTATCCAAAAAATGAAATCAGATGTGGGGGTTGATTTCAAATCCCTCCATCTTGTAGCAGCCATCAATAAACATTTCCTCACAACTCCTAAAGTGTCAGGTATATCAAATATCATTTGATAAGAAAGAGGGAAAAATATTATAAGATAAAAATTTCATGATTAGTCAAACAATAGAAAAAGAAAATACTAAAATGGTCTCCCACAACTGAGCTAGTGTTGTTTTTTCAACACTTCTCCAATTATTAAAAAAAAATTGACTTTGATTTTACCCTGATTTGATACAAAAAACATGAACTATTTTTCATTAGGACCTCTTGGAAAATTATTTTCATCAATGTCTATAACTATCCTATAGTCCTAACTACGAGCAATAGATAATTTTTCTAAACATGTGTTGCCACATTTACCAACCCTTGAACTCTTATTTAATATTGTGGGAGCACATGAAGAAGATTGAGGAAAATCAAGAGAACCATGTGGATGTTCCTCCCTAGAGGTATGATTATGACGCTCATCTCTAGAAGTGTATGGTTGATTATCTGATTGATCTATTATTTTTCTTCATATCAAAGAAACAAACATTTTTTACACAAAATATACAAATTCAGATGTTATAATACTAATGTAAGAAAAATAAAATGTATGAAATACAAAAGTAAACTAAAACATAACAAATTATTATGAATACATTTTATAGTTAACTAAAATGCTAATAGTAGTAATGATATATGAAATATCATGTAAATTAATGAAAACAAATCCAAAATTGGTATAGGAATATGAAAAATTTTCCAACCTAATAAATCATTTTTCAAACAAAAAATAATATTTTTTAACATATATATTTAAAATAATTTTCATTTAAAAAAATCAACAAATATAAAAGTTACGTAATGGTGACATTGGTAAACTAAACAAAACTAAACTAAAATAAACAAATATTTCTACTGATTCATTTTAATATGTGTTTTAATAAAGAAAAAAATACAATAAAACATTTTATGAAATTAATAAAAGTTAACAAGAAATAAAAATATGTTACCTATAATATTATGAATGTACTAATAGAGTTTTTCCCAAATTCCTTCTTCATGATCATTCCTTATGGAACAAAACATATCTACAACATGCCCATCATGATTATCTATTAATCATTACATGTAAGTAGAGATCTCACATAAATCATCATCTTCATTAAGTTTATCATCACCAACATATTTTTTCTTTCCTTGTAAAATAATAGACCACTGCATATCAGATTGATCAGGAACAAAGAATTTTTTTTGCATGTGTTTCCATTATAAAATAATCAATTGTGTCTTCCAATCTATTCATATTAACAAGTTTCATTCCAAAATCATCATGTCTAACACTATTGTTATCGATAAACCATTTGTAGTTAAACAAAATAACGTTAATTTTAATGTAATCAACCTCCCATACCTCTTTAATGACACTATAATATGAACTTGATACAAAAATTGTGTTTTTTTCTTTAGAACTCAAAAAATGAATTGCTTCTGGGAACACCAATACAACACTATTATGAACTACACTTCTATTTTCCTGAGCATTCATATAAAATATAGAGCCATTAATGTCATACCTGGTCCATGTTATAAAATTTAAACTTGGACCAACCACTAACCATATTAATGTCTCTGATGCATCTGATATACCAATCATAGTCTTTTTAAACCATGGATTTTTTTTGGATTGTAAATTCAAAATCCACATTTCTTTCTTCTTTGGATGATATTGTTTCAACTGATTAATATGAAATGTAATATATGGTTGAGAATTTTCCATGTTATTAAAGATCTATAAATTTAACTTCTTCATCTGTTCACCTGACAATGATTTAACTTTGAATCCATGGATCCCCTTTCCCTCATTATTAACCCGTTCATGGAGAGATGGAGACAAACAAATGTGCTCTTCTATAGACAAGTAGCTTGTACAAAACTCTGCAACCTCCTCAGAAATATACTTTTCAACAATGAAGGATTTAGGTTGATATGGATTATTAACATACCCCTTAAATATGTTCCCATGCATTTCAAAAGGATACATCCAACATAGATATATAAGTCCACAAATATTTATTTCTAGAACCAGATGAACCATTAAATGAACCATTATATCAAAACAAGATGGAGGAAAATACATTTCCAATTTACAAAGTATATAAATTGCTACATTTTACAAAATGTTCAAAACATCCAGATCAATCACCTTATTACAAATTGAATTGAAAAAATAACACACCTTCATGATACTCTTTCTCACATGGATGGGAAATATTGTACACAATTAAACCGGTAGAGGTTGTTTCATCATGACATGAAAATCATGTGATTTCATACATGACAACTTCAAATCTTTAAAAGAGACAAAAAAATTTACATTTTAAGAATAACCCTATAGCACTTTGATATCATGAAGACACTGACAAAAGCTAATTTTCTCCCTTTTGGATAAGGTATAACAATCCGGGGGAAGAAATGTCCATCTTCCATCAGGCGTGGGAGCTAACTCCAAACATATTCTCATTGATAGTAAGTATGATCATGCATTTAACCCATATATAGTCTTTACTTTAATATCTAACAATGTTCCAATCAAACTGTCACAAATATTCTTCTCTATATGCATGACATCAATGTTATGTTTCACTTTATGATATCTCCAATATTGTAGCTTAAAAAATATTGAAAATTTCATTCAAATATGTCTATCATTACAAGACTCATGTTCATTTACCAATGTCACACCATGGTTTTAAACCCTATAAAAATAATCATCAATAGATAAAGGTTTTGGAGTAATATCATAGCACCCACAACCCTCTCCCAAAATGAGAGACATTCAATCTCAACTGATATGATACTTCCCACCATAAAATTATCCTTATCATTTCCCTACAACAAAACACAAACTTTAAGTCCCATGCTCCATCCATCACTAAACAAAAGGAATAGACATGGAAAACTCACTCACACTAGATAATCATCATGAAAACATCAACCACTAATCCCTGGCCTACCAAGAATAGAAACCTATATTATCATCAAAACACTTAAAATGGGGATCATATTCTCTAATAGCCTATAGTGCACTCCCCACCAAAATTATTTCCTTACAATTCTCCTCAAGTGTCGATCTCAATAGGACCACCACAACTACACTGCTTAGTTTCCTAAAGAACCAAATAATACAAATAAACCACACATAACCCAATCGGCACTGCACATAACCTACACACACATGACCTCATTCAATAAGGATTTATCTAGAAATCCAGAGCAACCACCACTTTCATACTTATGGAAGAGTTATTCCCAAATAATCTATCATGGGATCTCATGATCATATGATCTACAAACCAAGAACCTAGGATGATGCACATAAAACCACTAACCATGATCCATACATAGGTAAGTTCCAACAATTTGGAGCACCCACAACACTCCTCTTAAAAATCATACATAACTCCTATTACAAACTTAACCACACACTTCTTCACCATTCAACATAATTCCATGTCAAGATCATCTACCCACACTCTAACCCATGTACTAAAATTCATCCCAATAATAGGTTTAGACACCTGACCAGTCCTACCCTCAAAAGATCACTTTGATACCAAGGCACTCTCAGTTCCACACATTCCAAGGTGATAATAGTCAAGGTACCTCTATTGAAAAGAAATATGAAGGCATCACCATGCCTTCATCATATCCCCAATAGAATCTCTCATGCATAGATCTCAAAATAAAGTATGCACAAATGATTCCTGCCTCAAAAGGATACTGAAAAATTGGTCCAACCCCTCTCACTAGTTTCCCTTGATAAATAATCCATAAACTTACCAAACATAATTTCACGACATAACACAAGCCGAGGCTCAAGCTGCAACTACCCCAATCCCACCTCTATAGGCTAGGGGGTAGGGATAAGTTCCAAAGGCACAATAAAATCAGGGTGGTATTTTCCTAAAAATAGGTACACACATACAAAACTAACTCAATGAAAAATTGAAAATGGAAAGAAATAAAAGATGAAAAACTACTATAAAATAAATAAAGTATGCATGAACCTCTAGAAAATATGAGAGTACGGAAATGTACACTGAAAGTAAAGGGGAAAACTACATGCCAAACCAAAAACCTATCCCAACCTAAGAAAACTAGAAAAGTAAAATAGATGAGAGAGCCTAGCTCCTGAATCCCAAGCTATGACTACTGTATGTGGTCTATGCACCCCATATCCCAAAGATCCTCTGAAGTCATGATCAACCTATCTGTTGTCTGAAAAAAGGCATGTCAGGTGTTGGGTGAATCCCATTAAGGGGTCAATATATACATACCCAATAAAACACCCTGAAAAGATTAAAGGATGAGTAATAAGAGCTACACTTAAGAGGAAAGCAGTAGAGATTACAATGTACAATAAAAGAGTATAGCTCAAACCAATAAGAGAGTTGAATTAAACTCATCCAAACACAAGGAGCATGAAATGGTGAGAAGATAGACTTCTCGTCGAGTCTTCACTATCTATAGTAGGATAGTGGACTCATCCAACAATGAAAATATATACACATAAATCATGTGGCGCACCCCACACGTCTTTTCCTTTCATGGAAGGAGAGTAACCAAAACCCAAGGAGTGGTTACTGAAATAGGATATATATATATGCTCAGTTAAATAATCCCAAATGAGATATTAAGGGAATTTCCATCTCACAACTCATCCCAAGAATAAGAGTCTCCAAAAATTCTAGGAGTATCCATAAATGATTCCCAACATCTCACATATCTTCCTTGAACATTAAAGTCAAAGGTGTTCAATCACCACACCTTGATACTATCTAATTTGGGTTGTTCTAACTCCCCTGCACAGTTTTAGGTCATGTCTTGGTGGGGAAATCATCCCTCTTTCCTGTGAGTCCAAACGTATGTTAAGACACATCTCAACACCATGCCACACATTCAAGGGGTAACAAATTGTAGAATACTTGCACCCTAGTACGTCGGGGGGGGGGGGGTCAGTCTAGTCATCGGGGATCCACACCCTAGTACGTTAGGGGAATCAACACCCAAAAGTAGATGGGGACCCACTACCCTACCCCATTGAAGGGTATATGATGGAGGGTTCTACTCGTTAAGTAGCTGTAGAGGACCTGCACCCATGTCGATGGAGGGGGGGGGGGGGGTCAACACTCTGGTTATTGGGGATCTGCACCCTAGTATTTTAGGTGTATCAACACTTGGAAGTAGCTTTAGAGGACCCACTCCCATGACTACGGGGTTCAACACTCTAGTCAATGGGGATCCTCCCCCTAGTACATTAGGGGGATCATCAACTAGAAATAAGCCTCTAATAACCTACTTGAACAATGCCTGAAATATATACCATTGTATTTTGAAAGCCACTATAGAGGGAAACATTGCATTCTACATAGAAAAAAAAACTCAGGATAGGCTACTCGTAGCCAAAGCTTGAGTCTAAAAGAAGGAGATATGAGAGGTAAAAGATTCATAATGAGGTACATGGTGTGTTTGGGGCCCACATGATGTGTGACCCCTCCTGGTCGTCTGGCCATGTACTTAGCCCTTCATGGGTACTAAACAGTGTACACATACCCCTAGGCATACCAATGTACTCCCATAGTACATAGAACATCTAGCTAAAAGGTTAAAGAGCGCATGACTCTTTTTTTGTTCTAATGGGGAAAAAACATAATTTCACTAACAAGACTCCTCAAATGGCCTTGGATAGCCAAACAGATCACACCATTGTGATCCTTCTGGAAAACTACATAATATTGAATATTCATTCACCCAAATTAGACACCCGGTGAAGAAACTACATTTCTGAGTATTTTTCATGAATAGTAACTCATGGGGTCCATGTCTCAATCCCATAATAAATATAAAGATTATACTGCTATGATCCTCTCAAAAAAATGCTCGAGAAAGGCTATTCACTTGTCCAAATTGGACACTGGGTGAACAGTCGAATTTGACCGCATCACACATGAACCGAGCTTTGTGGGGCTTTCACCTCGATATCGATTTAAAATCCCGATATTAGTCTCAAAATGTATGCCTCAATATCAGCATCACAAATCCACCGATAGTTCATCAATCATACGTCGTACAGAGAATCTATGTTAAATACATATTTCATAATAATAATAATAATAATAATAATAATAATAATAATATTATTATTATTATTAGGAATTTCATTCATCCGAGCCACAATCTTGAATTAAGTATACAACATTAGTCTTAAAATTATTCCCTCAAATTTTGGGTCATGCAGTCGCTGATGGATCTTCATTTGGACTTTCGATGTGGGAGTTATGACGGGTCAAAGATTTAATAATACTATTAAATCTAATACTTCATGGGCGTTTCAAGGGCCCAAGTTGCAGGTTAGGAAAAAATATCCAAAATGGTATTAAAATTACCATATCATAAATGGGGTCATGCTACCGTAGATGGTGCATGAATAAGACTCCCCAAATAGAAGTTATGCAAATTTTAAATAAATTAATAATAATAATAATAATAATATTATTATTAACATTATTTTTATTTTTATTTTTTCCCCTAGGGTTTCCCCTCCCACTTTTTTTCCACACGGTCCACTTCCCTGGAACCCACTCCACCACCTCGCTAGAGTTGCGCCCTCACTGGCCACTAGCATCACCCAGAGTGGCAGCCCATCGCCTCGGCCTACCACCTTGCCACACCCCGCCTGACAACCTGATCGTGCTACCTCGGCCTACCTCCATTACCACATGGATCCATGAACAACTATTCCAACCCAACTTGCTAGAAAACCACTTGAATTCAAACCTCATGCAGCCTCACCTAGAGTCGCGCCCTACCATGCTGCCACTTGCCTTTCCCAGAGCCCGCATACCACCGTCTTTCGGACCACTGTCCCAACCACCTCCTCCACTCGCACGTCACAAATGAAACCGCATCACCTTCCACAAGCCACCGCTAATCCATTAAAAACTTCAAAAATTAAAATGATCATAGATCTATGATCCTCAAGTCCTGATCTACATAGATCCATGTTCCGCTCGATGATCCGTTGTCATTTCGACAGGACAAAAAGTAAACAATGAAGAATGCATGAAGAACGAAGGTAATAAAATAGATCGATCAATTACCGTGTTAGTTTAGCCATCAATGTTAATGTTAAAAGTAGTGAAATTGACTATGAATCAATTATAATTCATGAATTGAAATTGGGGACATGGAATTCAAAGGAAATAATCCTACCTCGATTTGGATCCGTTAATTGTCGATGAATACACTCGCCTATGATCATGCGATCCATTGGAGGTTTGTCATTTTATCACCAATTGAGGAAAAGAGGGAGCTTGTCATGGGGGGAGGATTATGAGGTGACCCTAACCAAAACCTCATAACAACATATTTATATCCTTGTAATTAGGTCATGGATGAACCACTTAACCTCACATTCTAATGAACATAGGATACAAACATCTCATTCCCTATCACTTTAGGTTGCGCTTAGGTAAAACACCACATTATAAACTCAACGATGGTCTTGAATTTCCAATCCAAGTCCCTATTTAAGTGTTATTTGAAACACCATCTGAAATAAAATAAAATAATTTAATTATTTTATTTACAATTATATTCTTGGAGAATTGTTCTACATTAGACCTGCACCGATAAAAGTAATGTCTCACCTAGGGTAAAAGCCACATTTCAGACTCAACCATGACTATAGATTTTTGATATGTGATTCCGTTTAGGAGACACTCTAATATTTATGAAAAACCATTTATGCTCAATAAAAATATATTTAATATTTTTATAAATTTATTTCCGAGCACACCAGGCCTCAGAAGCACATGTCGTCTCAACGCCTAGATTTTAAAATATTATTAGAAATATTCCAAAATGTTATAGGTAAAAACCAGGGTCTCTAAATCATTCCCCTTTTCAAATATTTTCATCCCCAAAAATCACAAAATTTTAAAATAGGTAGGGACACTAATCCTGCACCTCGATATTTCCTACATTGGGATGTATAGCTAAAGGAGAAGTGTGAAACTCCCTCATCACCTCCTCTCACAAAGTGACCAAGACCACCATCCATCCCTAAAAAAATATGGCATGGTTCCCTTTTTCAAGAAAATCATCATAAGAAACTCCCAATGATATCTTGTCACATAATACCTCACAGTCGATGTATCCTAGCGGGACTCTCTCACCCATTAATAAGTAAAGGATTCAACACCATCAACTGAAGAAAACTATAATCACCTTCTCTACTAGGGTCAATTGGAAGGAAGCCAACTGCTCCAAAGCTTCCTACTCTAAGTGATCCTAAGACCTCCTGCTAAGGGAATTTGTTACAACGTTTCCCTTCCCTGGAGTGTAAACTATCTCTAAGTTATAGTCCTTAAGGAATTTCAACCTATGCCACTACATTATGTTTAGGTCTCTCTGTGTGAATATGTACCTAACACTTTGATGGTCTGAGTAAACCACAAAGTGATCTCCTAGAAGGTAGTGTTACCAAATTCTCAGGGTGAATACTACCACTTCCAGCTCTAGGTAGGGAGTTACATAGTTCTATTCATGGGGTCTCAACTACCTCAACCTATATTTGATAAATGTCTATCACTGCATCAAGGTTGAAGTTGAGAACTCAAGGGTACCAACGAACAAGGATGGTGAGTAAACTCATCCAACCAGGAGAAGCTAGACATGGAAAGCATGTGGTAGAATCCATGAATCTTTGCCTCTCTTGGAAGGAGAGTAAACCAAAATAGAAACTCCACCACACCCAAGAGTTGAATCCCAAGAAAAAAAAGGTCAAGCAGAAAAACTCCACCGACAATGACATGACCTTCTCTGACACTCCATCGTACAACCTTTCCCTAAATGCACAAGTCATATGGACTTATCCACCACACCTCGATACTATCTACATTGGGTATCACTGAATCACCCTAACAGTTTTTCTCATGTCACAAAAAATGCATCTCGATGGGGGAATAACCCCTCTTTCTCATGAATTTGAAGCTATTCCGAAAACACCAACACATGGTTACAACGACGCCCTACATCACCCCGATTTAAACAGTAATAAATAAGCTAGAAGAAAAGATTACCTCACATTGTATCCAATAATTTCTAATATAGAAATTATAGGGGACACAGAGTGAACCTCTTATCATCTCTTGCGCTGTGGGATCATAAGCCTCCAAAACCTAAAATTGTTCGTGGCACTGACCACCGGCTTACTGAGCCTAACGTGGGATGTGTGGTGGTGGTGGAAGGTTATCATAGTGACGTAAACCACCCATTATAAGGCCCAAAATTTAAACATTACATAATCTTGAATTAAGATAATAATTCACATTGAGGATCTTTTCAGGTTTAGATCTTTAGATAATTAGGTCATAACTTATACAAAACAACTTGAATATTACATGTAGACACTTCTACATAGTATCCATTTTTTTCATAAAATAAAAACTCTTAAAAGAAAAAAAAACATGTTTAATTCCATGCTTTAAAGAACATGACTTTTCCTTGATCCCATCCTTGACCCTATTCCACCATAAATCCTATGAAAAACATTTCAAAAAAATGGGATGAGCATAAAAATATCAGTAAGGGATACATAAAGAATGAAAACTGTTATTTTTCAAAACAACATGTAAACCATGAATACTTTATCATAAAGTAATAATTTTCACCTTAAATAAGTATAAAAAACTCTTCAGTGAATATAAGATCATTTCTTACCCTTCTATTGTAACCAAAATATTACCATAAAACCCATAGAAAGAAAAATATAGCATATAAAGGTAACTTGAGACATAATCATACTTAAATGGAATAACCATATAGTCGACTTATACATATATCACTAAATAGAATAACTATACGATTTACTTCCATAACCAATGTATTGGAGGTTATAACGTAACCACCCATACTTGGTTTATCACAGAACCATCCTTCATTGGTTTATCACGTTACCACCTATCAAATGTCCAAGTACCATTATATAATCATTACAGATAAAAATATTGCAAATATAAATATTTCAATCAAAAAATTTCATTTGAAATCACAAAAAATAATTTCAAGATATTGAAATAGTAAATCAACTTTCAAAACCATTTTCAATAGAAAAATATGTAAAAGGGTATATGGTATTTATTTTCCATTTAAAAACATAATGACTTGGTAAGGAATCCAAATATCAAATAATGCTCACGGAGGTGGAAAGGTTGTTGTCACCATGTACATTAAAAAAAATTCCCTTTTCTGTTTAGTAAAATACTATCTAGAAAAAAATATTTACTTTGAATTAAATTAAAATTCATAGGGGTATATACACTGTATAAAAGTAATTCATGTATAAATCAAAATATGCCTCAAAAAAGAATATTGAGACGAAGTCCCTTAAAAAAATTCAGCAGACTAATGGAATAAATTTAAAATTCATCAAATGAGTTGATGGGAGAGAAAAGGGTCTCTCCTCACTTGTACATAAAATGTAAATAAATGACGATATATAATAACTTATCACAACATAATAAAATAGAAATTAAAAGACATAACATAAAATAAGTCTTTGACTAAAAGAGGACTATGAAAGGTTACCTTAAAAAGATCATTTTGTTAATAAAATAGATTAATTATGTGTATTAACTATAAGAACACAAAAATAATGTATAAATAAAAGATATGATATCAAAATTTCACGACAAAATCAATAACTAGAAGATCAACCCAAAAAATGGAAATTGGGTTAAGAAGTTCCCTTACCTCGAGTCCGACTTGTCTCCTATGTTCCTTGTTCTTCATGAATAATAAAATTAAGTTAATTTCTAATTGGTTTATAACATTTTTCAAGTTTATTATTCCTTTTATATCACTTATTAACTTGCTAAAACAATTACTTAATTATTTTAGTTCATATCATACATTTTGTCGATGTAAGAAACTTGAGTAAAAAATGAACTTGTTATAATTACAAATTATTCATGGGGTCAAAAGTATATTATCTCTAGAATAATATTAATGATTTATATATTATATATATAATATATATACAGTATAGATGTATTTATAATAGTCTATAACATTTTAATATAATAAATTAAATGCACCGTTCATGGAGACGGTAAGCCGTATGTACGCATGAACACTACTTTCATTTATTTTTCATTTTTAAAGGAATGAAAACTAAATGATACATAGGTATATTATAATTCCATTATAATATCTATGTTATATATGTTACATAATTTCATTAATTATATCCTTTATATGTTCCATGTATAGAATGAACGAGTCATATCACTTTGAGGGGGCGATAGTTTGCACTTTCTCAAATGAAATTATCGTATTTATACAACATGAAAAGAATAAAGGTATGTTATAAATGAGAATTAAATAAGAATATAGATAAAATAAATATCATAAATATCATATATAATTACAATTCTATCATATTTTCCACCATAATAGGTAGTAGGAGAATATTGAACAATCATCGTTTCGTGAGGCAGTAGTTCACCATCCACAGAAACAGTATGTTCAATACCCATTAGACAGAGGTGTGTAAGTGTAGTTAGAATAATTATCATAAAAAAACCTAGTATATTTAGGATACTGGTTTTTATATAAAATAATAATAATAAGAGTATAGGGAGTGGAGAAGGAAAAATATTGGAAAGGAACTTGAGAGAAGACGTTACCTCAAATCAAGTAACTCTTTTTGATTTAAGCTAAAAGGCCTTCTTGAATTTTCTTCTTCCTATAAGAATGATTTTAAGAGGAATAGAGGGATTTTGGGAGCTTATTTGGGTGGAGTTTGGACTATTCAAGGGGGCCTGAGAGGTGTGTGTAATGGGTTAGAGGTGGCGTCCTTTTATAAGAGAGAGGAGGGGCACTTAAGAAATATCTTGAATTATTATTTTATTATAAATTATATTTCAAGTATAAATGAGTCCCAATTAATCTAGTTCGAATATAAGATAAATATAAGTCTAAATAAAATAATCCAATAATAATTAGATAGGTTTTGGATATTTTTTAAGCCTTATATTTTTTATTTAACCCTTTTTTACTCTTACCATTTTATCAAGCATTTAACACTTTAAGAATCAAAATAGTTACCAAAACATGAAAAATATCCAATTAAAGAGTTAATAATACAATTTTAGACTTATTATAACTATTTGGACAAATATTAGATTTTTTTGGCATTTTATAATATTTAATAAAATATATTATATTTTAAAATATGAATTATGTAAATTTTGACACTATTCATATCATGACTTTTTCAAAAATCCATAACAACTTGATTGATTTTAAAAAACATAATTAATACAAAGATAAAATGTCACTATCATCCAAAAAATTCAGGTATGACATCAAAATAACCAAATTACATTCATTTTAACATTTATAATATCATTTATTTGAATCCTTTATTAATGAAGCGATCATTGCATCATTAGTGTGTCATAATTAAATTTAAATATTTAATCTCCAAAAATTATAAATAAAATACCATAATTTAGGAAATATTTTTATCTATATAATTGATATTTATATTTGAAAATATAACTTATATAACCCCATATAAAAATTATTTTATCAAAAGATACATGTTTATGTTATATTTTCCTTAACGTTAAATTAAAAGTAATTAAATGTCATTTTCACACACAAGTGGCTCCATGAGATCCTAAAATTGACCCAAGGATGACCACAGTTTTATATATTTCATCCAATAGGATTAGGAAATGTGTTAGGTTAATTTAATATTATTATTATATTATTTTTTACTCTTATTTACCGGATTTACCCTTTAACCATGGAAAATAAAATATTTATTGAAGTTACTATTCATAATGTCTAAAACTAAAAGTTAACTATTTACATAATTTGGACCTCCTAAATCAAAATATGGAATCCATTTCTCGAAATTTAAAACAGAGAAGTTTCAAAAATTAATTTAAAATTAACTCTTGTTGTCAAAACCGAAAAGCATGTTTTTATGAAATAATAACTATCAAAATACTGACATGTGTTTATATCTAATTGAAAAGTAAAATTACTTCCAATGACCAAAATTGGATTAAATTTTGAAAACATAATATAATTAAACTTTAAAAACAACTAAAAAGATAATATAACCATATAAATAAATCAGACCAAAAGACATTTTTGACTTAAAATTCTGTATTTTTCACTATTCATTAAGAAATGAACTTTATCATAAAAATACCACAAAATTTACCCAAAGTAAATTTTTATGTACCAATTCTAAATAAGAATTTTATTTTGTCAAATTTAACATATAAAAGTGAAAAATCTAGATTTAAAAGGGGTTCTCCATCAAAAGGTGGTAAAACTGCATTTTTAGAAAAATAATTCTTTTATTCTAAAAAAATGAATTTGTTATTATATCATATCTAGAAAACATATAATATGAATTTAAAACATTAAATTGAATGTATATCATAAATTTTTCATTAAATACATATCCATAAATAGTGATATGAAAACACAATTATTCTCTTTAAAACACATCCTTTATATTCAATTGATTTTTATTTCCATTTCTAATAAATTTGGTAACCAATGATTCATTATTTAAACACGTGTAAACCGAATTTAAAAATTCATTTGATACTATTCATTCCCACCATTCCAATGGCTAGGCGTTAACTACTATTTAAAATAATATTAATATTATTGTATTATATTTTGGTATAACTCAAAGTTGTGTGCAACATAATATTTCAGAGAAATCTATTGTTGCATGTAAAGTATGCTACCAGAAGAAGCGCACCCTTTAATGTAAAATTAATATCTTATTCATAAGTATTAATAGAAATCAAAAATTATTTTTCTATAAATACCTGGTTCGTTACACCCATAACTCCTCCTACTCCTCTGCTAGTTCCACCTTCTTGGGGAGTACACTGTCCATGGATAGGAGATCCTTGATCACAAAACTGTCTCTACCATTATGGTTCTTTAGCTATCAGCTTGTGCTACTCAACACGTCTGGTCGGGTAGTCTTGAGTTATGAGGCACATTTCATTACAAGCATAGAACCAACTCTCCCTGGGTTTTCTTGAAGTCCATTTGAAAGAAATATCTCTGTCATTAGTGCCCATTCTAGCACCACCAACATAGGTGTGGATGCACTAGGTCATAACTCTGGCTCAGACCCCTATGCGGAATCCCTACTCCAACTTCTATTCTTGGAAGTAACCATATCCAATCATGTTGAGAGGGTAATGTGTAAGGTCTGTGAACCTAGTTCCATACTTTTCCACTGTCATCCTTCCCTTCTGAAGTTCAAGAATCTTTCAAATCCAAATGGAGTGAAGGAAGAGGGGTAGTAATCATCACAAAAAGTTTTTGGAAGTCATCCCATGAGAGTGCCAACTCATCATGCATTTGGGTAACTGGGATCTACCAATTCCCAACTACTATATGGAAAAGACTGGATGCAAAATCCACCATCTGATATGTTTGGTTCTAAACAAGACTAAAGATGTGAACCCCAACTCTATCCAATTCTCTGTTGCCTGGGGATCTTGCTTGCCACAGAACCTTAAGAGTCTCTAAAACTTGAACTCATAGATTGCACTCAACATGCACACATACTCATCCATCTCAAATGGGATGATCTACTTATCAATAGGCTAGGGTGGCACTAATTTCCCACCTAGAGGAAGGGGATCACATGATGGACCTTGAAATGATGCCACGTTGCTCATAGGGTCGTCGTCACAAACCAGAGCTGGTATCCTGGCTGGCTGTCATCATAGAGGAATCTTGAAAATTATCAAGGAATACCATAGTCATATGAGCACACACACACACACACACACACACACATATATATATTGATAGCAACAATGGGGAGTTGATTCAAGAAGGGAAGTCAAATATTCAATCCTATATGATGTATGCACCATTGTTCCCTACAAAAAATTTCTCAGCATACCGAGTTGACAAGCAGGTAGTCAAGGTCCTGGTGAATGGATACATCGGTCACCGACACCATCACTAGAATCCATATCCTTAGAGCCATATTTGAGAAACTTTGACACTATTGACCTAAATCCAAACCAATTCATTTGTTAGGGAATGTCTGAACAATGTTCCAAGGAACAAACCGACTTTGATACCAATCTTTCACAACCCAACCCAGGCTTGGGCTCAATCCATAACTACCCAAAGATTGCCTCCATAGGCTAGGGGGTAGAGACAAGTGCTGAAGGAACACTAAAATCTAGGAGGCCTTTTCCAAAAAACCTACACACATACACAACCAACTCAATGAAAAAGTTTAGAGGGAAGAAATAAAAGATGAAACACTACTATAAGATAAGCATGCCTGAACCTCTAGACAGTATGAGAGTATGGTAGTGTAAACTGAAAGTAAAGGGGAAAAATACACACCCAACTAGAAGCATGTCCCAACTTGAAAAAACTAGAAAATTAAAACAATATAGAGATCTAGTCTCCTGAATCTCAAGCTAAGACCATCATACACGGTCCAAGAACCCCATATCCTTAAGTTCATCTAAAGTCATGATCAACCTATCCATCATATTTAAAAGAAACATCACATATTGGGTGAATCCCATGTAGGGGTGAGTATATAAATACCTAGTAGAATGACCTAAAAAGGGTGAAGGGGGAGTAGTAAGAGATATAATGAAAGGGAAAGCAGTAGAGAGAACAAGGTATGGTAAAAGAGTAAAACTCAAACCAACAAGAGAGTGGAAGTAAAATCATCCAAACCCAAGGATATTGAAATGGTGTGAATATGGAATTCACATAAAGTCTTTTCTACCTATAGTAGGAGAGTGGAATTATCCAACCAAGATAAGCTAGACATGGAAAGCACATGGTATAACTCTCATGTCTTCATCTATCCTAGAAGGAGAGTAACTAAAACCCAAGGAGCGGGTACTGAAACATGATATATATATATCTGCTCAGTTAAATTATCCCAAACAAGAGATTAAGGGGATCTCCATCTCACAGCTCATCCCAAGAAGAAGAGTGGACAATAGTTCCAAGAGTATTCATCAACGATGCCCAACATCCCACATGTCTTCCCAAAACACGAAAGTCAAAGGATCTCAATCAACACACCTTAATACTATCCACTTTGGGTGGCTCTAACTCGCTCGTATGATTTTAGGTCATTTCACATGGGCACATATCGGTGGGGAAAGCATCCCCCTTTCTCATGAGTCCAATGGTACATCAAGCCACGTCTCACCATTGTGCCGTACAATCAAGGGGTCACGAACCCTAGAGGATCTACACCCTTTTACATCAGGGGGGAGGGGGGCACTCTAGTAATCGGGGATCTACACCCTAGTATATTAGGGGATCAACACAAAAAGTTGATGGAAACCCACTGCCTAGCCCAGCTGAAGGGTATAAGCGGGAGATTACTACCCATCAAGTAGTTGGAGAGGAACCATACCATGCTGATATGGGGTCAAAACTTTGGTCATTGGGGATTCACACCCTAGTATGTCAGTGGGATCAACACCTATAAGTAGTTATATAGGACCCATACCCATGACGATGGGGGTCAACACTCTGGTCCTCAGGGATCTACATCCTAGTATGTTAGGGAGATCATCACTTGGAAATAAGCTTCTAATAACCGTTCTAAATACTTCCTGAAATACATCTCATCGTATTTTGAAACCCAAAATGGTGGGAACCATCACATTATATGCAAAAAAAATACTCAGGTTAGGCTACTCAAAGCCAAAGTCTGAGTCCAAAATAAGAAGATATAAGAGGTAGAAGATTCATAATGAGGTACACAGCATGTTTGGGGCTCACAAGATGTGTGACCCCACCTCATAATTTTTATATGTACCTATCCCTACTCAGGTACTAAATAGTGTACATGTACCCCTAGGTATGCCACTGTATTACTGGAGTACATGGAACATCTGGCCAAAAGGCTGATGAGCACATGATGATCATCATTTTTCCAAAGATAAAAAACATAATTTCACTTACATTCCTCCTCAAATAGCCTCAGATAACCAAACTGATCACACCATTGTGATCCTTGTAGAAAAGTGCATCGAATCGATTACTCATTCACCCAAATCGAATATCCAGTGAAGAAAAAACATTTCACAATATTGTGCATGAAAATTTACTCATGGGGCCCATGTCTCAATACCACAATAAATATGTGGATCAAACCATTATGATCCTCTCAAAAAATTCTCAAGATAGGATATTCACTTTTCAAAATCAAACACCCAGGGAAAAAGTTTCATTTCACCACATCACGCCCAAATAGGGATTCATGGGACCCATGTCTCAACCTTGTTTTAAAATCCCAATATTGGTCTCAAAACGTCTGCCTCAATATCAGGGTCATAGATCCACTAACATTTTTTCAATCAGACATCATACCAAGAAACTATTCCAGAAACATATTCCACAACAACAACAACAAAAATAATAAAAAAATCAATAATATTATTATTCTTATGAACTTCATGAATCTGAGACACTATCATGGATTAAGTATCCAACATTAGTCTTAAAAGAACCTACTTGAATTTAGGGTCACACAGTCGCTAATAGCATGCCGTTCGGCTTCCCATGTGGGAATTATGAGGGGTTAAAGATTTAATAATACTATTAAATCTAATAACTCACTAGAATTTTGAGGACCTAGGTTTAAGGTTAGGGAAAACTATCAAAAATGGTCTTAAAATAACTGTATCTTAAATGGGGTCACACCACCACAGACGATGCATGAATCAAACTCCCCAAATAGGAGTTATGGGGGGTTTAAATAAGTTAATAATAATAATAATATTATTATTATTAACATTATTTTTATTTCTTATTTTTCCCTAGGGTTTCCCATCCCCATTTGTTCCCACATGGGCCACCACCCTAGAACCCACTCCACCTCCTTGCCGAAGCCGTGCCCTCGGTAGCCACCTACCTCACCTGGACTGGCCGCCTACCGCCTCATCACACCCCGCCTGGCCACCTACTCACGCTACCTCAACCTGCGGCCATCCCAACCTAAAGCTACACACTCCTGTGATGACCCCACTTGTTGGACTTCTGCCTAACCACCTACCTCACGCCACCTTTCCCAGAGTTGTTCCCTATCGTGCTGCCGCCTACCTTACCTAGAGCCCACGCACCACTAGCTGCCGAACGATTGTCCTGACCACCTCTTCTGGTCACACATCCCGCACGGAACCACTGAAACTTCTACGAGACACCGCCAATCAATTCCAAACCTAAAAATTAAAACGATCAAAGATCTGTGATCCTATGGCCCTGATCTACATAGATCTATCCCCCTCTTGATTATTCATTGTTTTTTTGATGCACAAAAAAATAAGATAAAGAACACGCGAAGAACAAAAGAAGGAAGATAGATTAATCGATGGATGTGTTAGTTTGGACACCGATGTTGATGTTACAATTAGTAAAATTGGTGAAAATAAATTATAATTCATGAATTAAAATCAAGGATGTGGAATTCAAAGGAAAGAGTCCTACCTTGATTTGGATCCATTCGTCATCGATGAATACACTAGCCTACGATCGTGCGATCCATCGAAGGTTTTTCATTTTCTCACCAATGGAGGAAAAGATATATATTTTCACAGTGAGAGTATTATGATGCAACCTAAATGAAAACCTCACAATCACCTATTTATAACCTTGTAATTAGGTCAAGGTTGAATCACTTAACTGCACCCGCCAATAGAAGCGATATATGAACATATCACACCCTATCACTTTAGGCCGCACTTCGGTAAAACACCACATTATGAACTCGAGGTGGTATCAAATTTAAAATCTGATTCGCCATTCAAGATTTATTCAAAACAACATCTGAAATAAAATAAAATAAAATAACTATTTTATTTACTGTTATGTCCTCAATGAATTTTTCTACAAAAGATCCACACCGACAAAAGTTTTGTCACTCCTAGGTTAAATGCCATGTTCCAGACTCAACCATTCCCTATGATATCTGATCCAAGATTCCATTTAAATGATAATATAATATTTCTAAAACACTACACATTCACAATAAAAATATATTTAATATTTTTATAAAATTTATTCCAGGAACACTAGGCCTCAGAATCACACGTCGTCTCAGCGCATGGCTTTGAAAATATTCCTAGAAATATTTAAAAGACTTACAAGAAAAAACTAGGGTATCTGCACCATAATTCTCATCTAAATGTATCTAGGTATCCCATCTATCCCAAAGTTCAAGTCTCATTGAAGGTCACATCTCATAGGTTGTCATCCATGCTCCTGTCTCATGAAACCATAACATCTAACATGCCAGACACCCTATTGAGTGCCCCGTACCCATAATGACATCAAACATTCCAATAAAACTATCTCTAGTGTTTCATATCTACAACGGTACCCTCTTCCATTTCAACATATTTTAAGGTCACTGATTCTTACTGATATTTCATCTACGAGACAACTCCATTGAGAATCCCAACTCATCTAGGGTCATATATATATATATATATAACAATATCATTTTGGATGAACCATACCCAATAAAACCACATCCACTAGCATGGATAAGTAGAATTCCATTCCAATAAATATGGGAAAAAACATATAGGTTATTAGTGGAACTTTAAATAACTAAACTAGGGTGACAAAAACCCAAAATGGGTTTTTTCATAAAGGAGTTAAATGTTTTCATTGATGAACTAGGTCCACTCTAGGTCCCATACACCAAGGGACTATATCACTATTTTTGACAAGAGTCTCACTAAAGACTCACATGACATACCATAAAAAATAAATTCATATAGATGTTGGTCCAACTAACTAGAATGCCACTATGTAATTATATGAGAAAACACCGTATGGGAAGTTGTTGGTAGTTTAAAAAACTGAACCTCTAGTCAGAGATAATAATGACAATATAAGGTCCCTATATGTCATGTGAATCCTACATACCATATCATGATGTATGGAACGCCTTTTAACCTTATAGGAATGATACAAAATCTAAAACTGATCTCTTTTCAATGGGCCAAGAGAAAAAAATCCATCAAATCATAAATCTAAATATCATGTGTGTCACCAAAGGTGAAAATATTATAAAATGTAACATTGAGAATCAAGAACATAAATCCCATCCCTAGTAACCTGGACTTCCCTACCGATGAAGGTGTTCATGATGCACTATCATAGTATCCATCACAGGCTTTGACACATTCCTTCATCTTCTAGATACCATGTTACCAAATATTATGATAAGAGAAAAAATATTTCTCTGATACCACTTTGTAATGTCTTGACTCAACTCACTCTATAAATAATAACCAGACCGGGTCTCCATGTGACCTCATAAAAAACTCCACATATTCCAGAGGATACTGACTAGCAGTGAAGGTCTATGTTGGATCCTTGAGAAGACTATATTCCCAATATCAATGTGTTCTATAACAATATAAAAAAGAAAACATCATACACCTCAGAGTACATAAAAAAGATAAATAAACCGAAACAAGGGAACACTATAATATGATGAAGTGAAACATAAAAATCAAACAATCATTCTATACATACAATAAATAATTTCCCACTCAAAAAATCATATATATAAAATTAACAACTATAAATAAAGTGAAAGGATCCTCCACCAACACTGATCCATACCACATAATTGGTCTCCAATACCCCTGAGTTGATCTAGCGTGATCATGAGACTCCACATGATAATCTTCACTCGATCACACAACATTTTTCCTCAACCCTGTCCATTGTACACCCTTTCTCAACCTGAAAGTAGATACAAGGTCTTTATGCACACTATAGGGAATATATAGGGGCCAAAAGAAAAATCTCAGTAGGCCACCCCCAACAGTGATCATATAACCTACTTTCCTAAGTGAATACACATGAAATATTCCTATCCTAATTGAGAAATAATTGGGACAAAATAAATAAATAAAATCCCCATTGATTCTCAAGTCCATAGCCCTGATCGACCCAAAACTGCATCAAATCAATGGCAAAATATCTCCGAGCATGTCATGTGATCATTCCAACCAATATAAAAAATCTGATACACCCCATGGTGTATATATTTAGTATCACAGAACACCCATACGAGCTTGTAAAATAGTCATTATGGACCTACAATATGGGAGTATTGTAATGCCCCAACCCTAGATTCCCAGAGTCGGTGCATTATTTTAATACATTGGCATGATTACAAGGAATCAATTCATGAAAGACCGATCAGTTTAGCAGTCCTGGAAAATATATTACATACATGAATTAAGTATACAACATTAGTCTTAAAATTATTCCCTTAAATTTTGGGTCATGCAGTCGCTGATGGATCTTCATTTGGACTTTCGATGTGGGAGTTATAACGGGTCAAAGATTAAATAATACTATTAAATCTAATACTTCATGGGCGTTTCAAGGGCCCAAGTTGCAGGTTAGGAAAAAATATCCAAAATGGTATTAAAATTACCATATCATAAATGGGGTCATGCTACCGTAGATGGTGCATGAATAAGACTCCCCAAATAGAAGTTATGCAGATTTTAAATAAATTAATAATAAAAATAATATTATTATTATTATTAACATTATTTTTATTTTTATTTTTTCCCCTAGGGTTTCCCCTCCCACTTTTTTTCCACACGGTCCACTTCCCTGGAACCCACTCCACCACCTCGCTAGAGTTGCGCCCTCACTGGCCACTAGCATCACCCAGAGTGGCAGCCCATCGCCTCGGCCTACCACCTTGCCACACCCCGCCTGACAACCTGATCGTGCTACCTCGGCCTACCTCCATTACCACATGGATCCATGAACAACTATTCCAACCCAACTTGCTAGAAAACCACTTGAATTCCAACCTCATGCAGCCTCACCTAGAGTCGCGCCCTACCATGCTGCCACTTGCCTTTCCCAGAGCCCGCATACCACCGTCTTTCGGACCACTATCCCAACCACCTCCTCCACTCGCACGTCACAAATGAAACCGCATCACCTTCCACAAGCCACTGCTAATCCATTAAAAACTTCAAAAATTAAAATGATCATAGATCTATGATCCTCAAGTCCTGATCTACATAGATCCATGTTCCGCTCGATGATCCGTTGTCATTTCGACAGGACAAAAAGTAAACAATGAAGAATGCATGAAGAACGAAGGTAATAAAATAGATCGATCAATTACCGTGTTAGTTTAGCCATCAATGTTAATGTTAAAAGTAGTGAAATTGACTATGAATCAATTATAATTCATGAATTGAAATTGGGGACATGGAATTCAAAGGAAATAATCCTACCTCGATTTGGATCCGTTAATTGTCGATGAATACACTCGCCTATGATCATGCGATCCATTGGAGGTTTTTCATTTTATCACCAATTGAGGAAAAGAGGGAGCTTGTCATGGGGGGAGGATTATGAGGTGACCCTAACCAAAACCTCATAACAACAGATTTATATCCTTGTAATTAGGTCATGGATGAACCACTTAACCTCACATTCTAATGAACATAGGATACAAACATCTCATTCCCTCTCACTTTAGGTTGTGCTTAGGTAAAACACCACATTATGAACTCAACGATGGTCTTGACTTTCCAATCCAAGTCCCTATTTAAGTGTTATTTGAAACACCATCTGAAATAAAATAAAATAATTTAATTATTTTATTTACAATTATGTTCTTGGTGAATTGTTCTACATTAGACCTGCACCGATAAAAGTTATGTCTCACCTAGGGTAAAAGCCACATTTCAGACTCAACCATGACTATAGATTTTTGATATGAGATTCCGTTTAGGAGACACTCTAATATTTATGAAAAACCATTTATGCTCAATAAAAATATATTTAATATTTTTATAAATTTATTTCCGAGCACACCAGGCCTCAGAAGCACATGTCGTCTCAACGCCTAGATTTTAAAATATTATTAGAAATATTCCAAAATATTATAGGTAAAAACCAGGGTCTCTACATCATTCCCCTTTTCAAATATTTTCATCCCCAAAAATCACAAACTTTTAAAATAGGTAGGGACACTAATCTCGCACCTCGATATTTCCTACATTGGGATGTATAGCTAAAGGAGAAGTGTGAAACTCCCTCATCACCTCCTCTCACAAAGTGACCAAGACCACCATCCACCCCTAAAAAAATATGGCATGGTTCCCTTTTTCAAGAAAATCATCATAAGAAACTCCCAATGATATCTTGTCACATAAGACCTCACAGTCGATGTATCCTAGCAGGACTCTCTCACCCATTAATAAGTAAAGGATTCAACACCATCAACTGAAGAAAACTATAATCACCTTCTCTACTAGGGTCAATTGGAAGGAAGCCAACTGCTCCAAAGCTTCCTACTCTAAGTGATCCTAAGACCTCCTGCTAAGGGAATTTGTTACAACGTTTCCCTTCCCTGGAGTGTAAACTATCTCTAAGTTATAGTCCTTAAGGAATTTCAACCTATGCCACTACATTATGTTTAGGTCTCTCTGTGTGAATATGTACCTAACACTTTGATGGTCTGAGTAAACCACAAAGTGATCTCCTAGAAGGTAGTGTTACCAAATTCTCAGGGTGAATACTACCACTTCCAGCTCTAGGTAGGGAGTTACATAGTTCTATTCATGGGGTCTCAACTACCTCAACCTATATTTGATAAATATCTATCACTGCATCAAGGTTGAAGTTGAGCACTCAAGGGTACCAACGAACAAGGATGGTGAGTAAACTCATCCAACCAGGAGAATCTAGACATGGAAAGCATGTGGTAGAATCCATGAATCTTTGCCTCTCTTGTAAGGAGAGTAAACCAAAATAGAAACTCCACCACACCCAAGAGTTGAATCCCAAGAAAAAAAAAGGTCAAGCAGAAAAACTCCACCGACAATGACATGACCTTCTCTGACACTCCATCGTACAACCTTTCCCTAAATGCACAAGTCATATGGACTTATCCACCACACCTCGATACTATCTACATTGGGTATCACTGAATCACCCTAACAGTTTTTCTCATGTCACAAAAAATGCATCTCGATGGGGGAATAACCCCTCTTTCTCATGAATTTGAAGCTATTCCGAAAACACCAACACATGGTTACAACGACGTCCTACATCACCCCGATTTAAAAAGTAATAAATAAGCTAGAAGAAAAGATTACCTCACATTGTATCCAATAATTTCTAATATAGAAATTATAGGGGACACAGAGTGAACCTCTTATCATCTCTTCCGCTGTGGGATCATAAGCCTCCAAAACCTAAAATTGTTCGTGGCACTGACCACCGGCTTACTGAGCCTAACGTGGGCTGTGTGGTGGTGGTGGAAGGTTATCATAGTGACGTAAAGCACCCATTATAAGGCCCAAAATTTAAACATTACATAATCTTGAATTAAGATAATAATTCACATTAAGGATCTTTTCAGGTTTAGATCTTTAGATAATTAGGTCATAACTTATACAAAACAACTTGAATATTACATGTAGACACTTCTACATAGTATCCATTTTTTTCATAAAATAAAAACTCTTAAAAGAAAAAAAAACATGTTTAATTCCATGCTTTAAAGAACATGACTTTTCCTTGATCCCATCCTTGACCCTATTCCACCTTAAATCCTATGAAAAACATTTCAAAAAAATGGGATGAGCATAAAAAGATCAGTAAGGGATACATAAAGAATGAAAACTGTTATTTTTCAAAACAACATGTAAACCATGAATACTTTATCATAAAGTAATAATTTTCACCTTAAATAAGTATAAAAAACTCTTCAGTGAATATAAGATCATTTCTTACCCTTCTATTGTAACCAAAATATTACCATAAAACCCATAGAAAGAAAAATATAGCATATAAAGGTAACTTGAGACATAATCATACTTAAATGGAATAACCATATAGTCGACTTATAAATATATCACTAAATAGAATAACTATACGATTGACTTCCATAACCAATGTATTGGAGGTTATAACGTAACCACCCATCCTTGGTTTATCACAGAACCATCCTTCATTGGTTTATCACGTTACCACCTGTCAAATGTCCAAGTACCATTATATAATCATTACAGATAAAAATATTGCAAATATAAATATTTCAATCAAAAAATTTCATTTGAAATCACAAAAAATAATTTCAAGATATTGAAATAGTAAATCAACTTTCAAAACCATTTTCAATAGAAAAATATGTAAAAGGGTATATGGTATTTATTTTACATTTAAAAACATAATGACTTGGTAAGGAATCCAAATATCAAATAATGCTCACGGAGGTGGAAAGGTTGTTGTCACCATGTACATTAAAAAAAATTACCTTTTCTGTTTAGTAAAATACTATCTAGAAAAAAATATTTCCTTTGAATTAAATTAAAATTCATAGGGTTATATACACTATATAAAAGTAATTCATGTATAAATCAAAATATGCCTCAAAAAAGAATATTGAGACGAAGTCCCTTAAAAAAATTCAGCAGACTAATGGAATCAATTTAAAATTCATCAAATGAGTTGATGGGAGAGAAAAGGGTCTCTCCTCACTTGTACATAAAATGTAAATAAATGACGATATATAATAACTTATCACAACATAATAAAATAGAAATTAAAAGACATAACATAAAATAAGTCTTTGACTAAAAGAGGACTATGAAAGGTTACCTTAAAAAGATCATTTTGTTAATAAAATAGATTAATTATGTGTATTAACTATAAGAACACAAAAATAATGTATAAATAAAAGATATGATATCAAAATTTCACGACAAAATCAATAACAAGAAGATCAACCCAAAAAATGGAAATTGGGTTAAGAAGTTCCCTTACCTCGAGTCCGACTTGTCTCCTATGTTCCTTGTTCTTCATGAATAATAAAATTAAGTTAATTTATAATTGGTTTATAACATTTTTCAAGTTTATTATTCCTTTTATATCACTTATTAACTTGCTATAACAATTACTTAATTATTTTAGTTCATATCATACATTTTGTCGATGTAAGAAACTTGAGTAAAAAATGAACTTGTTATAATTACAAATTATTCATGTGGTCAAAAGTATATTATCTCTAGAATAATATTAATGATTTATATATTATATATATAATATATATACAGTATAGATGTATTTATAATAGTCTATAACATTTTAATATAATAAATTAAATGCACCGTTCATGGAGACGGTAAGCCGTATGTACGCATGAACACTACTTTCATTTATTTTTCATTTGTAAAGGAATGAAAACTAAATGATACATAAGTATATTATAATTCCATTATAATATCTATGTTATATATGTTACATAATTTCATTAATTATATCCTTTATATGTTCCACGTATAGAATGAACGAGTCATATCACTTTGAGGGGGCGATAGTCTGCACTTTCTCAAATGAAATTATCGTATTTATACAACATGAAAAGAATAAAGGTATGTTATAAATGAGAATTAAATAAGAATATAGATAAAATAAATATCATAAATATCATATATAATTACAATTCTATCATATTTTCCACCATAATAGGTAGTAGGAGAATATTGAACAATCATCGTATCGTGAGGCAGTAGTTCACCATCCACAGAAACAGTATGTTCAATACCCATTAGACAGAGGTGTGTAAGTGTAGTTAGAATAATTATCATAAAAAAACCTAGTATATTTAGGATACTGGTTTTTATATAAAATAATAATAATAAGAGTATAGGGAGTGGAGAAGGAAAAATATTGGAAAGGAACTTGAGAGAAGACGTTACCTCAAATCAAGTAACTCTTTTTGATTTAAGCTAAAAGGCCTTCTTGAATTTCCATCTTCCTATAAGAATGATTTTAGGAGGAATAGAGGGATTTTGGGAGCTTATTTGGGTGGAGTTTGGACTATTCAAGGGGGCCTGAGAGGTGTGTGTAATGGGTTAGAGGTGGCGTCCTTTTATAAGAGAGAGGAGGGGCACTTAAGGAATATCTTGAATTATTATTTTATTATAAATTATATTTCAAGTATAAATGAGTCCCAATTAATCTAGTTCGAATATAAGATAAATATAAGTCTAAATAAAATAATCCAATAATAATTAGATAGGTTTTGGATATTTTTTAAGCCTTATATTTTTTATTTAACCCTTTTTTACTCTTACCATTTTATCAAGCATTTAACACTTTAAGAATCAAAATAGTTACCAAAACATGAAAAATATCCAATTAAAGAGTTAATAATACAATTTTAGACTTATTATAACTATTTGGACAAATATTAGATTTTTTTGGCATTTTATAATATTTAATAAAATATATTATATTTTAAAATATGAATTATGTAAATTTTGACACTATTCATATCATGACTTTTTCAAAAATCCATAACAACTTGATTGATTTTAAAAAAAATAATTAATACAAAGATAAAATGTCACTATCATCCAAAAAATTCAGGTATGACATAAAAATAACCAAATTACATTCATTTTAACATTTATAATATCATTTATTTGAATCCTTTATTAATGAAGCGATCATTGCATCATTAGTGTGTCATAATTAAATTTAAATATTTAATCTCCAAAAATTATAAATAAAATACCATAATTTAGGAAATATTTTTATCTATATAATTGATATTTATATTTGAAAATATAACTTATATAACCCCATATAAAAATTATTTTATCAAAAGATACATGTTTACGTTATATTTTCCTTAACGTTAAATTAAAAGTAATTAAATGTCATTTTCACACACAAGTGGCTCCATGAGATCCTAAAATTGACCCAAGGATGACCACAGTTTTATATATTTCATCCAATAGGATTAGGAAATGTGTTAGGTTAATTTAATATTATTATTATATTATTTTTTACTCTTATTTACCAGATTTACCCTTTAACCATGGAAAATAAAATATTTATTGAAGTTACTATTCATAATGTCTAAAACTAAAAGTTAACTATTTACATAATTTGGACCTCCTAAATCAAAATATGGAATCCATTTCTCGAAATTTAAAACACAGAAGTTTCAAAAATTAATTTAAAATTAACTCTTGTTGTCAAAACCGAAAAGCATGTTTTTATGAAATAATAACTATCAAAATAATGACATGTGTTTATATCTAATTGAAAAGTAAAATTACTTCCAATGACCAAAATTGGATTAAATTTTGAAAACATAATATAATTACACTTTAAAAACAACTAAAAAGATAATATAACCATATAAATAAATCAGACCAAAAGACATTTTTGACTTAAAATTCTGTATTTTTCACTATTCATTAAGAAATGAACTTTATCATAAAAATACCAAAAAATTTACCCACAGTAAATTTTTATGTACCAATTCTAAATAAGAATTTTATTTTGTCAAATTTAACATATAAAAGTGAAAAAACTAGATTTAAAAGGGGTTCTCCATCAAAAGGTGGTAAAACTGCATTTTTAGAAAAATAATTCTTTTATTCTAAAAAAATGATTTTGTTATTATATCATATCTAGAAAACATATAATATGAATTTAAAACATTAAATTGAATGTATATCATAAATTTTTCATTAAATACATATCCATAAATAGTGATATGAAAACACAATTATTCTCTTTAAAACACATCCTTTATATTCAATTGATTTTTATTTCCATTTCTAATAAATTTGGTAACCAATGATTCATTATTTAAACACGTGTAAACCGAATTTAAAAATTCATTTGATACTATTCATTCCCACCATTCCAATGGCTAGGCATTAACTACTATTTAAAATAATATTAATATTATTGTATTATATTTTGGTATAACTCAAAGTTGTGTGCAACATAATATTTCAGAGAAATCTATTGTTGCATGTAAAGTATGCTACCAGAAGAAGCGCACCCTTTAATGTAAAATTAATATCTTATTCATAAGTATTAATAGAAATCAAAAAGTATTATTCTATAAATACCTGGTTCGTTACACCCATAACTCCTCCTACTCCTCTGCTAGTTCCACCTTCTTGGGGAGTACACTGTCCATGGATAGGAGATCCTTGATCACAAAACTGTCTCTACCATTATGGTTCTTTAGCTATCAGCTTGTGCTACTCAACACGTCTGGTCAGGTAGTCTTGAGTTATGAGACACATTTCATTACAAGCATAGAACCGACTCTCCCTGGGTTTTCTTGAAGTCCATTTGAAAGAAATATCTCTGTCATTAGTGCCCATTCTAGCACCACCAACATAGGTGTGGATGCACTAGGTCATAACTCTGGCTCAGACCCCTATGCGGAATCCCTACTCCAACTTCTATTCTTGGAAGTAACCATATCCAATCATGTTGAGAGGGTAATGTGTAAGGTCTGTGAACCTAGTTCCATACTTTTCCACTGTCATCCTTCCCTTCTGAAGTTCAAGAATCTTTCAAATCCAAATGGAGTGAAGGAAGAGGGGTAGTAATCATCACAAAAAGTTTTTGGAAGTCATCCCATGAGAGTTACAACTCATCATGCATTTGGGTAACAGGGATCTACCAATTCCCAACTACTATATGGAAAGGACTGGATGCTAAATCCACCATCTGATATGTTTGGGTCTAAACAAGACTAAAGATGTGAACCCCAACTCTATCCAATTCTCCGTTGCCTGGGGATCTTGCTTGCCATAGAACCTTAAGAGTCTCTGAAACTTGAACTCATAGATTGCACTCAACATGCACACATACTCATCCATCTCAAATGGGATGATCTACTTCTCAATAGGCTAGGGTGGCACTAATTTCCCACCTAGAGGAAGGGGATCACATGATGGACCTTGAAATGATGCCACGTTGCTCATAGGGTCGTCGTCACAAACCAGAGCTGGTATCCTGGCTGGCTGTCATCATAGAGGAATCTTGAAAATTATCAAGGAATACCATAGTCATATGAGAACACACACACACACACACACACACAGATATATATATATTGATAGCAACAATGGGGAGTTGATTCAAGAAGGGAAGTCAAATATTCAATCCTATATGATGTATGCACCATTGTTCCCTACAAAAAATGTCTCAGCATACCGAGTTGACAAGCAGGTAGTCAAGGTCCTGGTGAATGGATACATCGGTCACCGACACCATCACTAGAATCTCTATCCTTAGAGCCATATTTGAGAAACTTTGACACTATTGACCTAAATACAAACCAATTAATTTGTTAGGAAATGTCTGAACAATGTTCCAAGGAACAAACCGACTTTGATACCAATCTTTCACAACCCAACCCAGGCTTGGGCTCAATCCATAACTACCCCAAGATTGCCTCCATAGGCTAGGGGGTAGAGACAAGTGCTGAAGGAACACTAAAATCTAGGAGGCCTTTTCCAAAATACCTACACACATACACAACCAACTCAATGAAAAAGTTTAGAGGGAAGAAATAAAAGATGAAACACTACTATAAGATAAGCATGCATGAACCTCTAGACAGTATGAGAGTATGGTAGTGTAAACTGAAAGTAAAGGGGAAAAATACACACCCAACTAGAAGCATGTCCCAACTTGAAAAAACTAGAAAATTAAAACAATATAGAGATCTAGTCTCCTGAATCTCAAGCTAAGACCATCGTACACGGTCCAAGAACCCCATATCCTTAAGTTCATCTAAAGTCATGATCAACCTATCCATCATATGTAAAAGAAACATCACATATTGGGTGAATCCCATGTAGGGGTGAGTATATAAATACCTAGTAGAATGACCTAAAAAGGATGAAGGGGGAGTAGTAAGAGATATAATGAAAGGGAAAGCAGTAGAGAGAACAAGGTATGGTAAAAGAGTAAAACTCAAACCAACAAGAGAGTGGAAGTAAAATCATCCAAACCCAAGGATATTGAAATGGTGTGAATATGGAATTCACATAAAGTCTTTTCTACCTATAGTAGGAGAGTGGAATTATCCAACCAAGATAAGCTAGACATGGAAAGCACATGGTATAACTCTCATGTCTTCATCTATCCTAGAAGGAGAGTAACTAAAACCCAAGGAGCGGGTACTGAAACATGATATATATATATCTGCTCAGTTAAATTATCCCAAACAAGAGATTAAGGGGATCTCCATCTCACAGCTCATCCCAAGAAGAAGAGTGGACAATAGTTCCAATAGTATTCATCAACGATGCCGAACATCCCACATGTCTTCCCAAAACACGAAAGTCAAAGGATCTCAATCAACACACCTTAATACTATCCACTTTGGGTGGCTCTAACTCACTCATATGATTTTAGGTCATTTCACATGGGCACATATCGGTGGGGAAAGCATCCCCCTTTCTCATGAGTCCAATGGTACATCAATCCACGTCTCACCATTGTGCCGTACAATCAAGGGGTCACGAACCCTAGAGGATCTACACCCTTTTACATCAGGGGGGAGGGGTGCACTCAAGTAATCAGGGATCTACACCCTAGTATATTAGGGGATCAACACAAAAAGTTGATGGAAACCCACTGCCTAGCCCAGCTGAAGGGTATAAGCGGGAGATTACTACCCATCAAGTAGTTGGAGAGGAACCATACCCATGCTGATATGGGGTCAAAACTTTGGTCATTGGGGATTCACACCCTAGTATGTCAGTGGGATCAACACCTATAAGTAGTTATATAGGACCCATACCCATGATGATGGGGGGTCAACACTCTGGTCCTCAGGGATCTACATCCTAGTATGTTAGGGAGATCATCACTTGGAAATAAGCTTATAATAACCGTTCTAAATACTTCCTGAAATACATCTCATCGTATTTTGAAACCCAAAATGGTGGGAACCATCACATTATATGCAAAAAAAATACTCAGGTTAGGCTACTCAAAGCCAAAGTCTGAGTCCAAAATAAGAAGATATAAGAGGTAGAAGATTCATAATGAGGTACACATCATGTTTGGGGATCACAAGATGTGTGACCCCACCTCATAATTTTTATATGTACCTATCCCTACTCAGGTACTAAATAGTGTACATGTACCCCTAGGCATGCCACTGTATTACTGGAGTACATGGAACATCTGGCCAAAAGGCTGATGAGCACATGATGATCATCATTTTTCCAAAGATAAAAAACATAATTTCACTTACATTCCTCCTCAAATAGCCTCAGATAACTAAACTGATCACACCATTGTGATCCTTGTAGAAAAGTGCATCGAATCGACTACTCATTCACCCAAATCGAATATCCGGTGAAGAAACAACATTTCACAATATTGTGCATGAAAATTTACTCATGGGGCCCATGTCTCAATACCACAATAAATATGTGGATCAAACCATTATGATCCTCTCAAAAAATTCTCAAGATAGGATATTCACTTTTCAAAATCAAACACCCAGGGAAAAAGTTTCATTTCACCACATCACGCACAAATAGGGATTCATGGGACCCATGTCTCAACCTTGTTTTAAAATCCCAATATTGGTCTCAAAACGTCTGCCTCAATATCAGGGTCATAGATCCACTAACATTTTTTCAATCAGACATCATACCAAGAAACTATTCCAGATACATATTCCACAACAACAACAACAAAAATAATAAAAAAAGAAAGAATATTATTATTCTTATGAACTTCATGAATCTGAGACACTATCATGGATTAAGTATCCAACATTAGTCTTAAAAGAACCTACTTGAATTTAGGGTCACACAGTCGCTAATAGCATGCCGTTCGGCTTCCCATGTGGGAATTATGAGGGGTTAAAGATTTAATAATACTATTAAATCTAATAACTCACTAGAATTTTGAGGACCTAGGTTTAAGGTTAGGGAAAACTATCCAAAATGGTCTTAAAATAACTGTATCTTAAATGGGGTCACACCACCACAGACGATGCATGAATCAAACTCCCCAAATAGGAGTTATGGGGGGTTTAAATAAGTTAATAATAATAATAATATTATTATTATTAACATTATTTTTATTTCTTATTTTTTCCTAGGGTTTCCCATCCCCATTTGTTCCCACATGGGCCACCACCCTAGAACCCACTCCACCTCCTTGCCGAAGCCGTGCCCTCGGTAGCCACCTACCTCACCTGGACTGGCCGCCTACCGCCTCGTCACACCCCGCCTGGCTACCTACTCACACTACCTCAACCTGCGGCCATCCCAACCTAAAGCTACACACTCCTGTGATGACCCCACTTGTTGGACTTATGCCTAACCACATACCTCGCGCCACCTTTCCCAGAGTCGTTCCCTATCGTGCCGCCGCCTACCTTACCTAGAGCCCACGCACCACCAGCTGCCGAACGATTGTCCTGACCACCTCTTCTGGTCACACATCCCGCACGGAACCACTGAAACTTCTACGAGACACCGCCAATCAATTCCAAACCTGAAAATTAAAACGATCAAAGATCTGTGATCCTATGGCCCTGATCTACATAGATCTATCCCCCTCTTGATTATTCATTGTTTTTTTGATGCACAAAAAAAAGAAGATGAAGAACACGTGAAGAACAAAAGAAGGAAGATAGATTAATCGATGGATGTGTTAGTTTGGACACCGATGTTGATGTTACAATTAGTAAAATTGGTGAAAATAAATTATAATTCATGAATTAAAATCAAGGATGTGGAATTCAAAGGAAAGAGTCCTACCTTGATTTGGATCCATTCGTCATCGATGAATACACTAGCCTACGATCGTGCGATCCATCGAAGGTTTTTCATTTTCTCACCAATGGAGGAAAAGATATATATTTTCACAGTGAGAGTATTATGATGCAACCTAAATGAAAACCTCACAATCACCTATTTATAACCTTGTAATTAGGTCAAGGTTGAATCACTTAACTGCACCCGCCAACAGAAGCGATATATGAACATATCACACCATATCACTTTAGGCCGCACTTCGGTAAAACACCACATTATGAACTCGAGGTGGTATCAAATTTACAATCTGATTCGCCATTCAAGATTTATTCAAAACAACATCTGAAATAAAATAAAATAAAATAACTATTTTATTTACTGTTATGTCCTCAATGACTTTTTCTACAAAAGATCCACACCGACAAAAGTTTTGTCACTCCTAGGTTAAATGCCATGTTCCAGACTCAACCATGCCCTATGATATCTGATCCAAGATTCCATTTAAATGATAATATAATATTTCTAAAACACTACACATTCACAATAAAAATATATTTAATATTTTTATAAAATTTATTCCAGGAACACTAGGCCTCAGAATCACACGTCGTCTCAGCGCATGGCTTTGAAAATATTCCTAGAAATATTTAAAAGACTTACAAGAAAAAACTAGGGTCTCTGCACCATAATTCTCATCTAAATGTATCTAGGTATCCCATCTATCCCAAAGTTCAAGTCTCATTGAAGGTCACATCTCATAGGTTGTCATCCATGCTCCTGTCTCATGAAACCATAACATCTAACATGCCAGACACCCTATTGAGTGCCCCGTACCCATAATGACATCAAACATTCCAATAAAACTATCTCTAGTGTTTCATATCTACAACGGTACCCTCTTCCATTTCAACATATTTTAAGGTCACTGATTCTTACTGATATTTCATCTACGAGACAACTCCATTGAGAATCCCAACTCATCTAGGGTCATATATATATATATATATAACAATATCATTTTGGATGAACCATACCCAATAAAACCACATCCACTAGCATGGATAAGTAGAATTCCATTCCAATCAATATGGGAAAAACCATATAGGTTATTAGTGGAACTTTCAATAACTAAACTAGGGTGACAAAAACCCAAAATGGGTTTTTTCATAAAGGAGTTAAATGTTTTCATTGATGAACTAGGTCCACTCTAGGTCCCATACACCAAGGGACTATATCACTATTTTTGACAAGAGTCTCACTAAAGACTCACATGACATACCTTAAAAAATAAATTCATATAGATGTTGGTCCAACTAACTAGAATGCCACTATGTAATTATATGAGAAAACACCGTATGGGAAGTTGTTGGTAGTTTAAAAAACTGAACCTCTAGTCAGAGATAATAATGACAATATAAGGTCCCTATATGTCATGTGAATCCTACATACCATATCATGATGTATGGAACGCCTTTTAACCTTATAGGAATGATACAAAATCTAAAACTGATCTCTTTTCAATGGCCCAAGAGAAAAAAATCCATCAAATCATAAATCTAAATATCATGTGTGTCACCAAAGGTGAAAATATTATAAAATGTAACATTGAGAATCAAGAACATAAATCCCATCCCTAGTAACCTGGACTTCCCTACCGATGAAGGTGTTCATGATGCACTATCATAGTATCCATCACAGGCTTTGACACATTCCTTTATCTTCTAGATACCATGTTCCCAAATATTAAGATAAGAGAAAAAATATTTCTCTGATACCACTTTGTAATGTCTTGACTCAACTCACTCTATAAATAATAACCAGACCGGGTCTCCATGTGACCTCATACAAAACTCCACATATTCCAGAGGATACTGACTAGCAGTGAAGGTCTATGTTGGATCCTTGAGAAGACAATATGCCCAATATCAATGTGTTCTATAACAATATAAAAAAGAAAACATCATACACCTCAGAGTACATAAAAAAGATAAATAAACCGAAACAAGGGAACACTATAATATGATGAAGTGAAACATAAAAATCAAACAATCATTCTATACATACAATAAATAATTTCCCACTCAAAAAATCATATATATAAAATTAACAACTATAAATAAAGTGAAAGGATCCTCCACCAACACTGATCCATACCACATAATTGGTCTCCAATACCCCTGAGTTGATCTAGCGTGATCATGAGACTCCACATGATAATATTCACTCGATCACACAACATTTTTCCTCAACCCTGTCCATTGTACACCCTTTCTCAACCTGAAAGTAGATACAAGGTCTTTATGCACACTATAGGGAATATATAGGGGCCAAAAGAAAAATCTCAGTAGGCCACCCCCAACAGTGATCATATAACCTACTTTCCTAAGTGAATACACATGAAATATTCCTATCCTAATTGAGAAATAAATGGGACAAAATAAATAAATAAAATCCCCATTGATTCTCAAGTCCATAGCCCTGATCGACCCAAAACTGCATCAAATCAATGGAAAAATATCTCCGAGCATGTCATGTGATCATTCCAACCAATATAAAAAATCTGATACACCACATGGTGTATATATTTAGTATCACAGAACACCCATACGAGCTTATAAAATAGTCATTATGGACCTACAATATGGGAGTATTGTAATGCCCCAACCCTAGATTCCCAGAGTCGGTGCATTATTTTAATACATTGGCATGATTACAAGGAATCAATTCCTGAAAGACCGATCAGTTTAGCAGTCTTGGAAAATAGATTACATACATGAACGTTACATTAAACTTTCTAACATACAACAAAAAATAATCCTTTGAGAACATCATTTTTCCCTTAGATTAACCCTGCATCTCAAACATAAAACACTTCTTGGGATCTTGGGAAAATAAAACATAAGAAAGGGGTGAGCTCAGATGCTCAGTAAGGGTAAATAATATAGAGGAAGCTATAAACTTTTAAGTAAAGATGTGTAATAAAAACAACAGCCTTTTAAACATAAACTTGAACAAAATATGTAAAAAATAAATAAAAAATTACCATATTAACATGAACATGGATGTTATACTAGTTGAATAATCACATGTAATAACTAATTTCATAATGAGGGAATGCATAATGTCGGACATTCTGAAACATTTTGTCAAGGCCTCAGCCAAGACATCTAAAAAAGGATTTAGGCCTCAGCCAAAACCATATATCAAATTTGGAAGGGCCTTAAACAATTAAACATCTAGTTGTCTCATGAGACTTACTGATGAACTAGGGAGCTATAGAGGGCTCTACCCATCACTTACTATGTCCAATACATTCCTCGTATGAAACAGTTGAAACATAACATAAATATTCATATTAAAAATAGCATACGAAATGTCAATACTTTATCCATAAACCATGAATGGTATAAAAATAACACATCCATAGTCAAACATATCACAAAACCTTCAATAAAATATGGAATATTTGTATAATAAATCAACATTGATTAAGAATAATATCACGTAAATGATTTTGACATATTTAAAAATTATCAGTAAAAATATTTGAGTGAAATATCCCTTTTTCATGAAATCATTTAAAAGTCACATAATTTATAAATGAATTCATTTAAAAGATAGTTTTGAATGAAAGTGTCCCATACCACTTTGAAACTTTTTAAAGTAATTAACATTTTAAAACATTCATTTCCATATAAATAAATCCTTAAAAACATTTTGAAAATATGGACATTAATGAGAAAGGTTTAAAAGAATAAATCTTTAAAACATTTAAAATGATGTTTTAGTAAAAAGTCACTTAAAAATAATCCCTTTTAAAACTCTTTTATGAAACATGAAAATGGATAATAAATATGTCCCATTAGATACTTACATAAAAACAACCTCAGATAATAAAGAGATTGTGAAATTAACCCTTACCTTGCAATTTTCTTTAGTCGAGGGTACGTTTAACCACCTGTATAAAGACCGTAGAATGTTATTAAATTATAAAAGAACCATATTAATATTTATGATATCATACATGATTCATTTATGACTTTATACAACCCATTTTATAATAATTTCTTTGTTAAATTAACATTTCGAGTAATAATCGCATTCTTTATCATACATGTTTTAACTTGTTACTCTTGATTGTATCACTTAGATCATGATTTAAATACTTCCAGAATATTAAACATGATTTATATATCATATATATTTAGAATATAAATATGTATAATAGACATATATATGAAATGGAAAACACCATTTATGGAGATGGTAGTCTGTACGTACGCATAAACACTGTTTCCGTTTTAATATCGTATTGAACGGATCTAGGTGAATAAGATATATGTAAGTATACACACACACACACACATATATATATATTATAATTATTAATTCATATATTACATACTTATTAATGATATTTATTTTATAATCATTATTGAATAGTGAATGTGGAAATGAATCTCATCACGTCGTGGAGACGGTAATCCATACGTACGCACAAGCGAAAATATCATTATATTGATGGAGAAATCATATTTAATTGGATGGTATATCATATATACAGAATAATTAAAATTTTATATTTATTATTTACATCAGTTATACGCATTATTATACTCATCCAAATAATGAAGTGTTTGAATAACAAACTACACCACGACATGAAGACAGTAATCCATACGTACGCACGTATGGTGACTTTGTCATTTATAGGATGGATAGAATAATGAATATTGTTGTACAATTTCTATAATAACATAAAATTATATCTAATATACTAGAGTAATTATTTTATAATGAAAACAACAAATAAAGAGGAAGCGGAAGAAGAAAAGAACTTGAAAGATGTGATGAAATATTTACCTCGTTTTCGGGTTCTTCCTTTTGATTTGATAAAAAGGGATCCCTAGGTTGGATTTATGATCAAAGGAAGGCCTCTATAATGAAGGAAAGAATTTTGGAAGTATATTTAGGTAGGGTTTGTCTGAGAAAAATGGATTTGGAGGTGTGATTTTGAGAGAAGGGGAAGTACCCTTTTATAAGAGGGGTGAGGGTCACTTTAGGAAAAGATTAAAGTATTAATTTATTATACAATCATATTCGGGTTATAATGGATCCAAATGAATTTATGTATAGCCTTAGGTGGTTATGGGTCTAAATAATCTCAACCAATAGGTTTTAGACAAGTTTAGGTTACCATTTTTACCTTATCTTTTAGATTTAACTCTTAGTTAAATAGTTTAACTTTTACCGTGTCTTCATGTATTCTTACACTATATGGTTAATAAACTTAATATAAACATACAAGAGAAACTCAAGTGGTTCATTAATGACATATATAATATTATTTAATCCATTTTTCCTAACATTAGATTTTTAGGAATATTATATCAACCAATAATATAGTATTTGTTTTAAAAATTAATTTATGTCAATTTTGACACTATTTGGTATTTTGTTTTTTTGAAAGTCATAAAAACCTCATAACTTCGAAAAAAATTTATCTAATCAACCCTAACATGTCATATTAACTTATAAAATTAGTTTAATTAATCAAAAGTCTCAAATTACATTTATTTGGATATTTATAATATCAATTATTTTAATCATTCATTAATAAGGTAATTACTTAATCATCATTGTGTCATAAATAAATTAAATTATTTAAAGTCTAAAAATTATAAATAAAATACCATTATTTAAGAAATATTTTTATATTTCTAATTAATATTTATAGTCAAATTTATCTTATGTATGAACCTATATTAAAATGTTTTAGTTATGAAAACTTGAATTTATCACTTTTAACTCTTCAATAAATTAAATAATAATAAATTTCCTAATCTAATTAAAGTGGACCTAAAGGGTCATATTTTATTACAAAGGTTTTATTGGTCGAATTAAACTTATCCAATATAATTAGGACATGCGTTAGGGTAATAATAATATCATTTTGACCTTTAATTACCCAATTTACTTTTAGCTGTGGTAAATAAAAGTCAAAAGTTACCATTCACCAAAAATTATTTTTATCTTATTGATTCAAATTTTAATTACTGATATCAACTATGTCTCTTAGATTTTTTAAATTCAGTTCACATAAGCAGTAAAATTAAGTTTTATGCAAATTTGCAAATACTCCTAGGAGGTGGGTAAAAGATGGTAAAAAGTTCAATAAACTTTTTATATATCTAAACTTATTAAAAAATGACTCCAATAAATTACATTGAACTTATATAAGTATTAAGTATCTATTTTGACCTAAAATAAATTTAAATAAAATAAATAATTATTTAAATAAAAATTTGGTTTTAAACAATAACTCAGTGTTTTTTTACTATTCATCAAAAATTGAAAGTTTTCCGAAAAATACCAAAAAATTCACCCTAAGCTAATTTTTATATTCCAAATTCAAAAATTAAGTCCATTTTTTTAAATTAAAAACATATAAGTTTCATTTATTAATTTAAAACTAATTGCCGTTGTCAAAACAAAAAAACAGGTTTTTAAAAAAAAGAAAAAACTATCAAAAGATTGACAAGTGTTTATATCAAATTTAAATGTGAAATTACTTATAATGACCAAAATTGTATTAAATGATAAAAATATAATATAATTATACTTAAAAACCATTAAAATTTATAATTGAACACTATAAAATATTTTGATTAAAAAAGTTATTTTCAGTTAAAATTTAGTAATTTTCACTATTCACCCAAATATGAAAGTTATCAGAAAAACACCAAAAATTTATCGAAACTAACTTTTTATATCCCAATTATAAAGAAGAAGTTTATTTTGTTAAATTTAGTATATAAAAGTGTCAAATATTGGATTTAAAAAGGGTTCTCCATTAAAAGGCGGTAAAATTGCATTTTTTGAAAAATACTTCTTTTATCTGAAAAAATGAATTTGTTCTTATATTATGTCTAAGAAACATATAATATGGATGTTAAAATTATATAGATTATATAATATTAAAAATTAATTTAATACTATTTATAACTGCTTTTTGAACGACTAGTTTAGAAATGTTGTGGTGCGCTCAAACTCGGTGTTGCGTGTATCACAAGATATTAAATTACTTTAATGAGATAATGTACTATGAGATCTTGGGGTGTTACATTATATCTTCCTTAAATAGATTTATTCCTCACAATTTGAAATTTTTCTTCAAAAATAAAAGGTTAAAAATATAGAAATAGCTTTGTAGAAAACCCACATCAGAAATTGGGTTAATAAAATTTTGTCTTATTAAGAGGAAATGGGAAATAAAAAAGTTACCACCAAATTATGATCTTGATTAAGAGAAAATTTTTGGAAATTAGAGACACATAATTGGAGGGAAAATGTAAATATTTATAAGGAGTGATTGAGGTCATCAATCACAATATATCATTTAAATATATTGACATAAAAAATCCATTATCAAAACCTTTTTCAATACCAGAATACGTAAAAAGAGTATATGGTATTTATTTTCTTTTTTAAAAAACATTTTGGCTTGTTAAGGAAGACAAAGATCAAATAAAACTCACAGTGGAAGAAAGGTCATTGTCACTACTTATGTTAAAAAACATTCTTTTTTTGTCATTTAGTAAAACGCTTCTTAGAAAAAGATTCCCCTTGAAAAGAAAATTCAAAGGGTTTTATACACCATATAAAAGAAAGTCATTTAGAAATCAAAGGATGCCTCAATGAAAGTATATTTAGATGACGTACCTTAACTAAAGTTTAAGAATTAATTTAGTCATAGAATAAGAAAGAATATATATATATATATATACTTGACATGTAGAGTTACATACTTTAACTAATTCCTACCACAAACTCATTTTTCACTCCAAAATATTTCAAAAAAATATTCTATTTATCCTAATCGTATAGGGTCAAAAAACAATGAATTTATAATTCACCAATCAGACCTTTTAAAAAAGAAACTACATTATACAATCCATGACATCATGTAAGCCAGTGGTAGGTGATACACTCTTGTCCCCCTTCAGTTGTGGGTTCAAGTCTCGCAGCCTTGCCGGACATGACTGGTTGTCGCCCGACCTCTAGGTTGTCCTTTTTATGAAAATTAAAAAAATAAGCTTAACAATTGTATCCAATTTTAAACATAATCCATTCCAACATTTAGACTTATCCAAAATACTTTAATCCAAACTCACATTCCAAAATTTATAAGGAAGTTAAACACAATGAAGATTATTTTTTCCACGTAATACCATGTGAACACCTTCATCATGTATTCTTTTAAAACATGGTAACACCCTGAATTACCATAAAACCTTATTGATTACATTCATTATCCCTTATTCTTTATTGAATACTGGATATATTCTTTATATCCAAATTTTTTTAATATTCCAACAATGATGGAATAAAAAAACTATTAATCAGTTCCAAGGAAGTCAAGAATATCCAATATAATTTATCCAAATCACCCATATCTTATTCCAAAATCACCACCTCATTATCAGGACCATATTAAGGATTACCTTTCCTTCAACCATGTATTTTACAAAAAGTTTAGCTTACTATTAAGTCACATTTCTTAGAAAAATATAATCTCAAATCCTCAATAAAATAGTACTACAATATAATCCTTATTTATCTTTATAATTCATATAACCAGTATATTGATAACACAACACTCAAATGAAATAATTCTATAATAACAACCTAAGAACAATAGTCATTCCTCTTCATCTATGGTAGTATCATAACTTGATTATTATCCAATAGCATCATTTGCGGTATACTCTGATGACTGGGATGTTGATTTGCGTAGTGTGCCAATGCCTTGTAGAAGAAGCATTTTACATTTGAAACCTTTTTCTTACCCTTGAAATGACGTACTTGGTGTCCTTTTTCTCCACACTTATAACAAACTACCATTCCCTTCAAGTATTTATCAAAGTGATTCTTTCCACATTTATCACATATGGGAAAATCCTTCCTTCCCCTCTTCTCTTTATCCATATTTCTCTCTACCATCCTTTTCTTCTCTTGCTTCCCTTCAATGCCATAGGACTCAGAGAATTATTTACTTATCTTATTAACACATAATATTATTTTTTCATATGTTGAGAATACATGGGAGACTATTACCCTTATAAATGTTGGCTTAATACCATGAAAGATATGATCCTTCTTACTCTTTGGATCATACATATTGCTGGAGTTCTCATTACTACCACTGGGTGCCATTTCTAAATATTGGTATACACTAGGTCAGTTTATGAATCACAATGAATAATTCCAAACTTGTAAAATACCCAACGTAAATTGAACAGTATATGAATATAATCCATAATAATAAAAATGTTTTCTTTTAGGAAGTATTTACTCCTAAATCCTTCATAATGGATTGTAATGAAAATGTGAATTTTCCTAAGCATATCCACCGAGAGTGTCATAACCAAGAGTGCATCAAGGCCCATTGTCGTGCACCAGTTCCTGTTTGAGTCTAGATCAAAGTGGTGTTTTCAGGTTTTACCCCTAGGTACATCTATTTCAGAGCCGCCTCTACTTGGTCGTATCCAGACAGGGATGTATTGCTTGGAAAAATCACAAAATCTCAAAATTAACAAAATTCTAGGAAGTTTTTCTATACTAATCGTCAAAGTATATCTTAGAGTAATGTTATCTAATCTGATTTTATCTAAATATATTTATAAGGTTGTTGGTAAACTTTCTCTAATACCAACTATAACACCCCAACCCTAGATTCCCAGATCCGGTGCATTATTTTAATACATTGGCATGATTACAAGGAATCAAGTCCCAAAAGACCGATCAGTTTAGAAGTCTTTGAAAATATATTACATACATGAACGTTACATTACACATTCTAACATACAAAAAAAAATCCTATGAGAATGCCATTGTTACCTTAGCTTAACCCTACATCTTAAACATAAAACACTTCTTGGGATCCTGGGAAAATAAAACATAAGAAAGGGGTGAGCTGAGATTCTCAGTAAGGGTAAATAATTTAGCAGAAGCTATAAAATTTTAAGGCAAGATGTGTAATAAAAACAATAGCCTTTTAAACATAAACTTGAACATAATATGGAAAAAATAAATAAAAAATTACCATATTAACATGAACATGGATATTCTACTAGTCGAATAATCACATGTAATAACTAATTTCATAATGAGGGAATGCATAATGTCAGACATTCTGAAACATTTTGTCAAGGCTTTGGCCAAGACCTCTAAAAAATGATTTAGGCCTCAGAAAAAACCATATATAAAATTGGGAAAGGCCTCGACCAATTCCATATATAGTTGTCTCATGAGACCTACCGATTCACTGATGAGCTATAGCGGGCTCCACCCGTCACTTACCATGTATAATACATTCCTCATATGAAAAGGTTGAAACATAACATAAATATTCATATTAAAACTAGCATACGAAATGTCAATACTTTATCCATAAACCATGAATGGTATAAAAATAACACATCAACAATAAAAAATATCACAAAACCTTCAATACAATATGGAAGATTTGTATAATAAATCAACATTGATTAATAATAATATCACATAAATGATGTTGACATAGTTAAAAATGATCAGTAAAAATCTTTGAGAGAAATATCCTTTTTTTCATGAAATCATTTAAAAGTAACAAAATTTATAAAGTAAGTCATTTAAAAGATAGTTTTTAATCAAAGTGTCCCATACTACTTTGAAAATTTTTAAAGGAATTAACATTTTAAAACATTCATGTCCATATAAATAAAACCTTAAAACCATTTTGGAAACATGGACATCAATGAGAAAGGTTTAAAAGAATAAATCTTTAAAAAATTTAAAATGATGTTTTAGTAAAAACTCCCTTAAAAATAATCCCTTTGAAAACTATTTTATGAAACATGAACATGGATAATAAATATGTCCCATTAGATACTTACGTAAAAACAACCTCAGATAATAAAGAGATTGTGAAATTAACCCTTATCTTGCACTTTCCTTTAGTTGAGGGTACGTTTAACCTCCTATATAAAGACCATAGTATGTTATTAAATTATAACAGAACCATATTAATATTTGTTATATAATATATGATTCATTTATGACTTTATACTACCCATTTAATAATAATTTCCATGTTAAATGAACATTTCAGGTAATAATGAATTTTTTTATCGTACGTGTTTTAACTTGTTACTCTTGATTGTATCACTTAAATAATGATTTAAACACTTCCAGAATATAAAAAATGATTTATATATCATATATATTTAGAATATAAATATGTATAATATACATATATATGAAATGGAAAACGCCATTTATGGAGACGGTAGTCCGTACATATGCATAAACGCTGTTTCCGTTTTCATATCGTATTGAACGGATCTAGGTGAATAAGATATATGTAAGTATATATATATAAATATAAATATATATATATCCATTAGAATTATTAAGTCATATATTACATACTTATTAATGATATATACTTTGTAATCATCGTTGAATGGTGAACGTGGAAATGAATTTCATCACGTTGTGGAGACGGTAATCCGTACGTACGCACGAGCGATAATATCATTATATTGATGGAGAAATCATATGTAATTGGATGGTATATAATATATACAGAATAATTAATATGTTATATTTATTATTTACATCAGTTATACTCATTATTATACACATCCAAATAATGAAGTGTTTGAATAACAAAATACACCACGACGTGGAGATGGTAATCCGTACGTACGCACGTATGGTGACTTTGTCATTTATAGGATGGATAGAATAGTGAATATGGTTATAAAATTTATATAATAACATCACAGTATATAGAATATACTGGATTAATTATTTTAGAATGGAAACAACAAAGAAAGAGGAAGTGGAAGAAGAAAAGAACTTGAAAGATGTGATGAAATATTTACATTTTTTTGGGTTCTTCCTTTTGATTTGATCAAAAGGGCTCCCTAGGTTGGATTTCATAACAAAATAAGGACTCTAGGATGAAGGTAGGAATGTTGGGAGGATATTGGGGCAGGGGTTGGCCGAGCCAAATGGCTTTGGAGGTCTGATTTTGAGAGAAGGGGAAGTGCCCTTTTATAAGAGGGGTGAGGGTCACTTTAGGAAAATATTAAAGTATTAATTTATTATACAATAATATTCCATTTATAATGTCTCCAAATGAACTTATATATATCCTTAGGTGGTTATGGGTCTAAATAATCTCAACAAATAGGTTTTTTACAAGTTTAGGTTACCATTTTAACCTTATCTTTTAGATTTAACTCTTTGTTATATAGTTTAACTTTTACCATGTCTTCGTGTATTCTTACACTATATGGTTAATAAACTTACAATAAACTTACAAGATAACCTAAAGGGGTTCATTAATGACATATATAAAATTATTTAATCCCTTTTTCCAAACCTTATATTTTTAGTAATATTATATCAACCAATAATATAGTATTTGTTTTAAAAATTAATTTATGTCAATTTTGACACTATTTGGTATTTTGTTTTTGTAAAAGTCATAAAAACCTCATCACTTAGAAAAAAATTTATTTAATAAACCCTAACATGTCATATAAACCTATAAAATTAGTTTAATTCATCAAAAGTATAAAATTACATTGATTTGGATATTTATAATATCAATTATTTTAATCGTTCATTAATACGGTAATTACTGCATCATCATTGTGTCATAAATAAATTAAATCATTTAACGTCTAAAAATTATAAATAAAATACCATTATGTAGGAAATCTTTTTATATTTCTAATTCATATTTATAGTCGAAGTTATCTTATGTATAACCCTATATTAAAATGTTTTAGTTCTGAAAACTTGAATTTAACACTTTTAACTCTTCTTTAAATTGAATAATAATAAATGTCCTAATCTAATCCAAGTGGACCTAAAGGTCATATTTTATACCTAAGTTTGTTTTTTTTCCTAATTACACTTATCCAATAGAATTAGGACACGTGTTAGGGTAATAATAATATCATTTTTACCTTTAATTATCCTATTTACTTTTAACCGTGGTAAATAAAAGTCAAAAGTTACTATTCACAAAAAATTATTTTTATCTTATTGAACCACATTTTACTTAATGATATGAACCTTGTCTCTCAGATCTTTGAAATTCAATTTATAGAAGCTGTAAAATAAAGTTTTATGCAAATTTGCAAATGCTCCTAGGAGTTGGGTGAAAGACGGTAAAAAGTTCAATAAAATTTTTATATATCTAAAGGTATTATAAAATGACTCCAATGAATTAAATTGAACTTATATAGGTATTATGTATCTATTTTGACCTAAAATAAATTTAAATAAAATAAATAATTATTTAAATAAAAAGTCGGTTCTAAACATTAACTCAGTGTTGTTCACTATTCATCAAAAATTGAAAGTTTTCAGAAAAATACAAAAAATTCACCCGAAGCTAATTTTGATATTATAAATTAAAAAATTAAGTCTATTTTACCAAATTCAAATAATATAAGATGCATTTATTAATTTAAAATGAATTCCCATTATCAAAATATAAAAACCAGGTTTAAAAAAAAAGTAAAAACTATCAAAAGCTTGTCATGTGTTTATGTCAAATTTAAATATGAAATTAATTATAATGACAAAAAGTGTATCAAATGATAAAAATATAATCTAATTATACTTTAAAACCATTCAAATTTATAATTTAACACTATAAATTATTTTCATTAAAAAGTTGTTTTAAGTAAAAATTTAGTAATTTTCATTATTCACCCAAATATGACAGTTATCAGAAAAACACCAAAAATTTATCAAAACTAAATTTTTATGTCCCAATTATAAATAAGAAGTTTATTTTTTCAAATTGAAAATATAAAAGTGTCAAATATTAGATTTAAAAATGGTTATCCATTAAAAGGTGATAAAATTTTATTTTTTGAAAAATACTTCTTTTATCTGAAAAAATCGAATTCATTCTTATATTTTGTCTAAGAAACACATAATATGGATGTTAAAATTATATAGAGTATATAAGATTCAAAATATAGTTAATACTATTTATAACCACTTTTTGAACGGCTAGTTTGGCAATGTTGTGGTGCGCTCGAACTCGGTGTTGCGTGTAACGCAAGATATTAGATTACTTTAATGAGATAACATATTATGAAATCTTGGGGTGTTACAAGTATACGTTCATTATCACATACTTCCAATATGGTAGTATATAATAGTCATCATGAACCCCAATCCAAGATCACCTATTTATTCAAGACCATCTATGGCTCAACAGATAACAAGACCTAAGCAGGTAGAAGGCTCTAATCCCACACCTTGAGGCACCTACTGGGTTAGCATGTAACTTTCCATCTGGACATCCCGACTCCAATACATGGTATCCCATCCATATATGAACTCCAACTATGTTTAAGGTATATCATATATCAAATACCTCCACTATGGGAGTATTATCATCTAGGAATAATCCCATAAGTATCTCAGCCCCCCACTATGAGAGTATTCTCATCTAGGGATAATATTATAAGTATCCCAACCCCACCCCCATATGAGAGTATTCTCATCTTGGAATAATAAATCAAGTACCATAAACCTAGATCACAACTCACCCTGGTAAACTATATTATTCACACCTTGACAGATGGTAGGCACTTGGTAGATATCAAGATTCAAGCCTAAAGGCCCCCATTAGGATAGCGTGTGGTGGAGCACTCTGATCCTAGAACAAAAACATTTAAAAAAGGACATACAAATGTACTAGAACACCTATGAGGGCCTTATTAATGGTCCTTGTGACCACCTCAAAATAAGGAAAACTCACAATGGACTCCTTAGAATAAGAAAAAACTTAGGTAAAAATCCCATCATTGGAAAGTCCCATCCAAACTTCCCAGCATACAACCCATCCTTAGGTATAACCTCACCCACAAGAGAATTATGAGAAACACCATTCAACAAGGCATCCTCAACAACAAAAAATGACATCCACTGATCACTTGATCAAAAACAATTTCCTAAGGTAATCCTCATGACTCCCTTATACCCATCTCAACATCAAATCAATGGAAACTAGATGTAACTACCACCTCATGATATAAACCCACCCTGAAGGCTCAATAACACTTATTGTAGAAAACCAGAACTAAAACCTCAAGCGAGTGGACAAGAACCTCTACCACTAAAACATTGAGTAATAAGGAAAAAAATCCTCAATCCGAAACATAATTGTCTCCCATATTTGGGATATGTCCAAGGATCCTCAAAATAGACCATGTTGGCATACTCAATATAGAATGATCACTAAGCTCATGACCCTGACTTGGACCTTTCATCACACAACCCAACCCGTCGGGGGATTATGAATCAAAACCTCAAATAAATCCTCATACAAAGGAACATTGAGAGAAAATAACCATGAAACCGACCTCTAAATGGAAAAATAATCTCACCATCATGATCTAAATGGATAAATTACACGAATAGACAACTCAAATGTCCCATTCTGATTCTAGGGTGAAAAACTAACAAAAAACCTATGAGGAGGGGGTACATTGTAACAACCTAAATCCGGAGCCCCTCCACTGGTTCCCCATACCCGGTTTGCCACATGACCTCAAGCGCGTTTCCCCGAATGCCAGAGGCTGCCGACTAGCAGCGAGGGTCTTGGTGAGTCGGTGGGGAAACTATGCCCTCATTTGGTAAGGTATACAGTGGAAAAGCAATAGTAAACAGCGGAAACAGTAACAACATGAATAATAACAGAAACCAAACAGCAGAAGCAATAAATATATATAGAAATGATGAAAATGATACAGCAGGTACAAGTATATAAGGAAAACAGCAAACACAAAAACGTGCTGGAATACATCTAAAAACAAGTGCAAAAGAAAAACAAAATAAACTCCTCAGCATCACGAGCCCCGGCTCGGTCCCATGCTCTCCAGCTCCAGTGCAATCAAGATCCTGAAGTTGAAGGGTGCTTGCCCTTATCTATACCTACAACAACATAGTCTGCTTGGGCCCAAAAGCATGGCCCAAATAGGGTGTGAGATACAATCCCAGTAGGAAATCACCCAAAGATCTGTGCCTAATAGTCAATGAATATCTGGCAGTAAATAAAACAAGAAGTAGTAAACAAGAAAACACAAGTAGATACAAACCACAGTTCTAACAATAGAGTACACAAGTAAACAACCAGCAACAAGAAGAAAATAGGTAACCCTTTGGGTAGCTCTCACAGCCTAACCCCTATGGTTCAACCTATAAGTACTAGTAACCCTCTAGGAGTCACACACAGTCTTACCCCTCTGGTTCTGCTATGAAATTAATAGACTCTCTGGGGAAGCACTCACCGCCAATTCCCCCTATAGTCTCGTATCGTGCTAAAGGCTCTCTGGGGAAGCACTCAACGTCTATTACCCCTGTGGCTTGTGTAGAGGATCTACAGACTCTCTGAGGAAGCACTCAATGTCAATTCCCCCTGTGGTCTCGCATCGTAATTAAAAGACACTCTGGAGAAGCCCTTCCATCAATTCTCCCTTTGGTCTACTACTCTAGGTTCTCACAGTTCTGAGTGAAAGGTAATACATACTCAGTGTGCGTGTACATCATCCAAGTAAACCTCAATAACTACTTGGCTATCAACTAAGGCTCAACAGCATAACAAGGTAGCAGTTCCATTGTCCTACGACTAAGCATGGAAATTGGAAAAACACCAAACATGTAGAACAAGCATAGAAAACATCCAAAGTACAACAAAGCTACCATAATTATAGGAAAAATATCTACTCTAGCAATCAAGCAAAGCAGACAATACAACAAAGGAAAAACAAGAACACGCAATACCCCGTTCAAGGGTATTGGTGGAATTTGCACAAAATATTCATCAACTTTATACGGAAAGCCACAAACCACCTACATCAATCCTAGGTGACCGATATAAGTGAACCACAACGACAGATTCCCCTTGGAACGACGTAGATCTGAGAAAACGCACAAAATGTTCATCCTACGATAACCTGGAAACAAGAAGGAAACAAGAAACAAGGCTAAATAATAAGGAAGAACTCACCACTGCGATTCCAACGCAATCGACCATGCTCGAATCAGAGAACGGATGGTGAGGCGGGAGCTCGTTGAAGATCCGGCAGTACGGTCGCTCTCGGGCGGACGAAAACTGGAGAAGAAGATGAAAATTGGGGTTAGGAGCGACCCCGGTCTGTTTAGTGAAAAAAATAAAGTACACGGAATGTACTGGGTCCTTTATGTACTTCGCCAAAATCGGCCTCCACGTCACCCCTACACACCATGTGTGTGGCCTGGGCACGACCAGCACATGGCTTCGAGCCGGATCAGAGTACACGGTGTGTACACAGAAAGTACACGGCGTGTACTTTGAAAATTTCCAGAAAAATTTTTTTTCTTAAAAACTCATGAAAAAAGGAAAAACATACCTAAACGAAGATTCGGATTCTTAAAAACTTCCCCCCTTAAATAAATTCATCCCATAATTTCCCTAACGGGGCATAAAAGAAGAATCCCTGAACAGTTCCAGCCACTGCGATCGTACATCAGCCTCCCTCTCCTAGGTCTCATCCTATACTCGCCCCTACTTCCATAACACTCGTACCAGAGGAATAGACCGCCCATAGAGAACCTTCGTACTGCGATCGACAATCCGGATAGGATGCTCCTCGAACAACGCATCCACTTTAATCTCGACTTCCTCGGGCTGAAAGGCGTGAGAAGGATCTGAAAATTAATGTCAAAGTGGAGAGATGTGGAAGACTTCGTGCATGTCCTGATACCTCTGAGTTAGCTACAACTGATAGGCGACCGGTACCACTCTCTCCATGACCTCAAATGGTCCGACGTACCGCGGTGAAAGCTTACCATGTCTCTGAATCCTCTTGTGTCCCGACCTCGGTGCGACGTGCAGGAAAACCTGATCCCCAATCTCTAAATCCAGAGGTCATCTCCGCTGATCAGCATAAGACTTCTGTCGAGACTCTGCCATAGCAATCCTCTTCTGAATCAACTCTATCTGTTCTGAGGTCTCCTGAACGAGACGAGCTCCCAGCAAAGATGCCTCTCCTGCCTCCAACCAGCATAAGGGTGATCGACATGGGATACCATACAAATCCTCGTATGGTACCATCTGAATGGTCGCCTGGAAACTATTGTTGTAGGTGAACTCCACCAGATGGATATGCTTCTCCCAAGAACCTCCAAAGTCTAGGATACAAGCTCAGAGCATATCCTCAAGCACCTTGATCGTATGCTCGGACTGGCCATCGGTCTGGGGATGGTATGCTGTACTCAAAAGTACCTGTGTACCCAAGGCCTTCTGAAGTCCCTGCCAGAACCGAGAGGTAAAGTACGCATCCCTGTCTGAAACAATGGAGTGTGGAACTCCATGCAGACGAACGATCTCTCGGATGTAAAGTCGTCCCAGATCACCAACACCGAAGGTCTCCTTAATCGGCAAGAAGTGCGCAACCTTTGTAAGCCTGTCGATGACAACCCAAACAACATCGTTCCCTCGAGGCGTCCTCGGTAACCCAGTGACGAAGTCTATCGCGACATCATTCCACTTTCACTCCGGAATGGGTAATTGCTGTAAAAGTCCTACTGGTCATTGATGCTCTGCCTTCACCTACTGACAAGTAGAACATCTCATGACGAAACCAGCAACATCCTTCTTCATACCTGGCCACCAGTACTGGCGATGAAGATCCTGATACATCTTGGTGACGCCAGGATGAACTGCCCAAACTGAGGAGTGAAAATCCCGCATCAGCTCCTCACGTATGTCTACTGGCACCCATACACGTCCTTGGAAATGCAAGATCTCATCCTCTCCCACTGCCCATCCTGGAAGAGGGTCCTCTCCTGACACACTCTCCCGCAGGACTAAGCCTTCAGAGTCTGATAGATGCCTCATCCGTACCCAATCAAGAAGTGTAGAGGTAACAACTACAGAAGATAGGAAAGCCTGTCCCTTTCTGTCGTGAACCTCTAGATGCATCTCAGAGAAAATATCCATAAGTTGTCACTCACTATTGGCCTCTTAAACTACCTGAATCTGAGTTCTCCTGCTCAGCACATCTGCCACTGCATTGCCCTTTCCCAGCGTATAGGCAAGCTCAAAATCGAAGGACAGAAGATACTCGACCCACCTGCGCTATCTCAGATTCAGATCACGCTGGGTGAATATGTATTTGAGACTCTTGAGGTTGGTGAAAACCACAAAGTTCTCTCCTAGAAGGTAATGTCTCCAACAACGTAAGGCATGAACAACAGCTGCCAACTCTAGTTCTTGCATCGGGTAGTTCCTCTCATGTGGCCTCAACTGTCAAGACCCGTACGCAATGACTCCATCTCCCTTCATAAGCACATCACCTAGCCCGATACCTGAAGCATCACAATAGGCTGTATATCTCTTGCCTGGCTCTGGCAAGATGAGAATCGGTGCTGACGTCAACCTTCCCTTCATCTCCTGAAAGGCTGACTCACAAGAATCTGACCATAAGAACTTCGCCCCCTTCTTGGTCAGACCTGTCAATGGTGCTACTAGGTGTGAAAAGTCCTGAATGAAGCATCTGTAGTATCCAACCATCCCTAGGAAACTCCACACCTCAAAAATGTTCTTCGGCTACTCCCATGAAACTACAAATCTCACTTTCTCTAGGTCCACTGATACTCCTGTCTCTGAGATGACGTGACCCAAGAAGTGAATCTGATCCATCCAGAAGTGGCACTTCGAGAGTTTAGCATAAAGCTGATGCTCTCTAAGTGTACTCAGAATGATCTCAAGATGTGTGGCATAGTCGTGTCGAGTGTGAGAGTACACCAAGATATCGTCTATGAAGACCACGACAAAGGAGTCCAAGTAAGGATGGAACACTCGGTTCATCAGTGCCATGAAAACTTCAGGTGCGTTCGTGAGACTAAACGACATGACTGTATACTCGTATAGACCATACCTGCTCCTAAAGGCTGTCAGAGGTATATCTGATGGTCTAACGAGCAACTGATAATAACCGGACCTCAAGTCGATCTTCAAGAACACCTAGGCTCCTCGAAGCTGATCAAAAAGGTCATCAATTCTCAGCAAAGGATATCGGTTCTTGACCGTCAACTGGTTCAGCTTCCGATAATCCACACAAAGCCGAAGGGTACTGTCTTCCTTCTTTGCAAACAGGGCAGGCGAACCCCAAGGAGAAGTACTGGGTCGGATGAAACCCTTAGCCTGTAGCTCCTCCAACTGCTTCTTAAGCTCCTGCAACTCAGGTGTAGCCATCCTATAGGGAGGAATGGACACTGGTGCCACTCCTAGCATGAGCTCAATAGAGAAGTCTACCTCACGCTACAGAAGAAAACCTGAAAAGTCCTCTGGAAAGATGTCCCTGAAGCGATCCACCACTAGAGGAAAATCCAACTGTGGAGTCCCCTGATCATCCAGATAAAGACTAGAAATCTGAGCCATCACTCCTCCTAGCCCAAGATGCTCGAGTCCTGCCCGACTTGCCTGAACGTCCCAATCGCCCTTATGAAGAAAATACTCACCCTCTGGTGAAACAAAACTCACTCTATAGTGATAGCATTCGACGACTGCCTGAAAGGGAATCAACAAATCCATGCCAAGAATGAAATCATAGCCTGTCATCTCTAAGACATAAGGATCCCATAAGAAGCGATACCCTGCAACCTCGAGAGGGAACTCTCTACACTGGCATACACTAGATGTCCTCGCCCCCAAAGGTGTGTCTAGTGTCAACGAGTCGGCAGAAGAAAAGATGCAGAGTCCAAGGATATCCACAACAGAAATAGATATAAAGTTATGCGTAGCACCAGTATCAAAAAGGGCTAAAGATAAAACTGAGGATTCTAAAATCGTACCTCGAACTGTAGAAGGGCTGGGATCCTGCTCCTAATAGATCTGCTCCACGGCGAAAGACTGGCCTACATCGCGGCCCTGTTCCCCTGGCTGACCACTCTAAGCTAAAACTCCTTACTGGTACTGAGGAACTGGTGGCTGACCACCATGGCCTCGACCTCTACCTCGGCTCGAATGGCTGGAAGAACTCCAGTTCCCTGACTGGTGAGAAAATGGTGGTGCTGCTCCTGAACAAGGAGTCATGGAAGAACCCCGATCACCAGCTTCTGGTGAGAATACCTAGCAAAAATGCTGATGGTGACCCATCTTGCCGCAAGATCGGCACTCCACGGGGTCTCTCTGGTACTGAGGCCTTGTGTGCCCTGACCGGCCACACTGGTAACATGTCACCTGGCTTCCTGACGATGCATCTCGCTTCCTCGGATCACCGCGTGTAGGCTCTCTATGGCGCTTCTTGCTGTCATATAGGGGAAGACTAGGTCTAGAAGCAGAACCAACCTGGGTCGCAGCTCTAGAGTCTCTCAGATTGCGCTCCGCAATCAGTGCCTAGTTGACGATGGAAGTAATGGAAATCAGCTGGAAGATGTTCACCTGTGAGCGGATCTCCCGCCTAAGAACATCCTCAAACTTCCTTGCTAAGAACACCCCACTCCCATCCCGAAGGGGCGTGAAGCGCTGCAGCTCGGTGAAACGAGCGGAATAATCCATGACAGAAAGAGTACCCTGCTCTAAGCTCATGAACTCCCAAGCTCGGTCGGCCCTCAGGGTCTCCAGGTAGAAGTAGTCATAGAACACACACCGGAACTCCTCCTAAACCATAGCCTGCTGCTGACCTGCCAATGGGATCACGTCCCACCACATCTTGGTGGAGTCTCGGAGCATATAGGTGGTGAGCTTGACCTGCCTCTCTGGAGGCGTCTCCAGATGCTCGAAGATATTCAGCATGGCTTCCAACCATGACTCTGAAGCCTGAGGTCCTCCTTCCCCTGAGAACGTGGGAGGATACTACTGCTGAAAAACCCGCGTCAAATATTCCATAGACGTGGCTGGAGGCAGCGTTCCCTGGAAGGCCTTCATCATCCTCATGAAACCTTCCTTGAACTATGCATCTACACCTGCAACTGGTATAACAGCCGGTGCCAAGGCTGTCCCGACTGAAGGATCGGCAGGAAGTCCCTGATCAGACCTATCTGGTGTCTGATCACTGCTCGACGATAGACGTATGACCGGAGGACGTCTCAGAGGCATAGCTCTGAAAGATCAAAAGCACACCTTAGATCAGGAAAACAAGGACAAAGAACACAAGAGTGCAAAAAAGAAATAGGGGAAGAAAACACACAGGTTTACAAAACTTGACTACACAGCGTGTATAAAACTACACGGCGTGTCTTCTGAACCCACTGACATGGGCGTGTACTCATACCCTACAAGTCGTGTACACTTCAAACTACATGGCATGTTGCACCCACACACGACGTGTACTTGAAAACTATTCCCCTCCCAGAGTCTCCTTAGACGGCAAACCCACACGGTCTGACTTAACCCGAGACTACACGACGTGTTCTTAACACGCACGACCTGTACTAGACAAGGCTTCGGTAGCCCGTGTTTGTGAAACACACGGCTGTCTACACGGCTGAACCTTACATGGCGTGCTCCAAACAAACACGGCGTGTATAGGCAAGGTGACCCCGTCCCGTGTTGTTCGTGACACGGCCGGGTACCTGGACAAGACTACACGACATGTTCCGAAAAAACACGGCGTGTGGAAAAGAAGGTAATGCTGGCCCGTGTTGTTTGTGACACGGTCGGGTACCTAGACAGGACTACACGGCGTGTTCCCTAAGGACACGATGTGTTCCCTAAGGACACGACGTGTTCTACCCGAGCTTCCCTGGCCCGTGTTGTTAGTGACACGGCTGGGTACACGGCTCCGAACTTGCACGGCGTGTATCAATCGTACATGGTGTGTTCCCAAAGTTACTCCCAAGACTCCATGTTCTTCTCACATGGTTAGTGAAATGGCCTGAAAACTACACAGCGTGTATCCAAAAAGTACACGCCATGTATTTTGGGTTTTTCTGGGCAGTAGCTCAGAAACTGTTCAGACTCCCAGAACCACTAAACACAAGGGAAAGAGGTGCCAAATTTTGATTCGTGAGGGCCCATACTCCTCACGAATCAAAGCTCGTCATCTCCTGTAGTCACATACAAGGGGAAACAACAGCTCTCTAACATAACAGTAGTGATTCTATCAAGAATCTATCACAACAACATGCATAATCTATAAAAGGCCTATCACAACAACATGCAATCACTAATTCACCCTAGATGGCATGGAAAGAATGAATGGCATGTGATTTCTAGAAGTTCCTACATGATGCATGAGATGGAATACCGTCATCTCATCGGGTTGCGATAGAAATAGAACCGAAATATCAAAACAATAACCGCAAAAGTCATGAGAATCACTCTAGGTGAAAACATATCAACCATAAAACTCAAAACCAGGAAACTGCAATTAACGAGGTAGTATGGCCTTTCCCTGTACACGGGTTATCTACTCCCGAGCATAACTTAATACCAAGTCCGAATCCATCCTATCCCTGGATAAAGTCTCCAAACAGTAAAGCAAGAGAAAAGAACTCCTCTGATACCACTTTGTAATGACCCGAATCTGGAGCCCCTCCACTGGTGCCCTGTACCCGGTTCGCCACATGACCTCAAGCGTGTTTCCCCAAATTCCAGAGGCTGCCGACTAGCAGTGAGGGCCTTGGTGAGTCGGTGGGGAAACTATGCCCTCATTTAGTAAGGTATACAGCGGAAACGCAACAGTCAACAACGGAAACAGTAACAACATGCATAACAACCGAAACCAAACAGCGGAAGCAATAAATATACATAGCAATGATGACAATGATGCAGCAGGTACAAGTATCTATGGAAAGAAACAAACACAAAAACATGATAGAATACAACTGAAAATAAGCGCAAAAGAAAAAAAAAATAAACTCCTCAGCATCGCGAGCCCCGTCTCGGTCCCATGCTCTCCAGCTCCAGCGCAATCAAGAACCTGAAGTAGAAGGTCGCTTTCCCTTATCTATACCTACAACAACATAGTCTTCTTAGGCCCAAAAGCATGGCCCAAACAGGGTGTGAGATACAATCCCAGTAGGCAATCACCCAAAGATCTGTGCCTAACAGTCAATGAATATCTGACAGTAAATAAAACAAGAAGTAGTAAATAGGAAAACACAAACAGCTACAAACCATAGTTCTAACAATAGAGTACACAAGTAAACATCCAAAAACAAGAAAAAACAGGTAACCCTCTAGGTAGATCTCACATCCTAACCCCTATGGTTCAACCTATAAGTACTAGCAACCCTCTAGGAGGCACACACAGTCTCACCCCTCTGGTTCAGCTATGAAATTAATAGACTCTCTGGGGAAGCACTCACCGTCAATTCCTCCTATAGTCTCGTATCGTGCTAAAGGATCTCTAGGGAAGCACTCAACGTCTATCCCCCTGTGGCCCACGTCGAGGATCTACAGACTCTCTAAGGAAGCACTCAACGTCAATTCCCCTTGTGGTCTCGCATCGTAATTAAAAGACACTCTAGAGAAGCCCTTCCGTCAATTCTCCCTTTGGTCTACTATTCTAGGTTCTCACAGTCCTGAGTAAAAGGTAATACATGCTCAACGTGCATGTACATCGTCCAAGTAAACCTCAAGAACTACTTGGATATCAACTAAGGCTCAACAACATAACAAGGTAGCAGTTCCACTGTCCTACTACTAAGCATGGCAACTGAAAAAACGCCAAACAGGCAGAACAAGCATATCAAACATCCAAAGTACAGTAAAGCTACCATAATCACAGGAAAAATATCTACTCTAGAAATCAAGCAAAGCAGGCAATACAACAAAGAAAAAACAAGAACACACAATACCCTGTTCAAGGGTATTGGTGGAATTTGCACAAAATATTCATCAACTTTCTACGGAAAAGGACAAACCACCTACCTCGATCCTAGTTGATTGATATAAGTGAACCACGATGAAAGATTCCCCTTGGAACGTTGTAGATCTGATAAAATGCACAAAACATTCATCCTACGATAACCTAGAAACGAGAAGGAAACAAGAAACAAGGCTAAAGAAGAAGGAATAACTCATTGCTGCGATTCCAACGTAATCGACTGTGCTCGAATCAGAGAACAGATGACAAGGCGGGAGCACCTCGAAGATCTGGCTGTACGCTCGCTCTCGGACAGATGAAAACTAGAGAAGAAGATGGAAATTGGGGTTAGGCGCGACCCCGTTCTGTTTAGTGAAAAAAAGAAAGTACACGACATGTACTTTTAGAGTACACGACGTGTACTGGGTCCTTTGTGTACTCCACCAAAATCGGCCTCCACGTCACCCCTACACACCGTGTGTGTGGCCCGGGCATGGCCAGCACACGACTTCGAGCCGGATCAGAGTACACGGCATGTACTTTGAAAATTTTCAGAAAAAACATTTTTCTTAAAAACTCCAGAAAAAAGGAAAAACATACCTGAATAAAGATCCAGGTTCTTACATACATGATGTTTACCTCCAATAGGCTTCTCTGACCATGTATCACAGTCTACTCAGTATGCACTTTTCCAAAGTACATGGTGTGTACTCTACCTACACAGTGTTACCCCACACAGGGTTCCACCCAAGCACCAAGTCATGTACCCCACATGGATTCCAACCAACTTTCATACATGTCCACTGGCCATGTAAATCTCATGGGGTCTAGTTGTGTATCCTACACGAGAAAGTTCCACCAATACAGGGTGTCCGACCGAGTACCCGACCACACCCCATGTTACCTCTATATGGTTTTTTCCACCCCACACACACAATGTGTAACCCTCATCTTCAACTTTTCACTCAAAAAGAATAACACACAATGTCTGTTCCTAAACTACACATCGCGTGATTAGGTTTTCCTTAAGAGGAAACCCCCAAAACCAGCTTGAAATGACCAATTCACCCCAAATCAACCCAAGAGGCATATCATGGAACCCAAACAACATATAAATAAATTTAAATTTTAAAAATAGATAATATATGGGGATATTAGTGTAAAATAAAATAAACAACCTACCTCTAGGTGAAAACATCATAACTTCAAATTGAATTCATGCCATGCACCCACCGAGCTCTGATCCAGGTCCAAATGAGATCCCCAATGACAATAAATCCTCCCTATCCCTATTATATCTCTATATCTATAATAGGAATTTGATGAAGTATCCTCCAATGGGAATATATGAGAAGAAAATGAGTAGAGTGTAACATTCTGGTTTCGGTAGCCGCCTAGAGACGCCCCGTACCCGGTTGGTCACATGGCCTAAAGCGCATTTCCCCGAATGCCAGAGGCTTCTGACTAGTAGCGAGGGCCTTGAGTGTAATAGTGGGAAAACTATTCCCTCATTGGCAGAGTAAAAAATTGGTAGATAAATAATATACAATAGAAGAAGTAGTAAACATACCAACAACAGTAACAACGGAAGACTGAAATAATAAATAACTGGAGCACATATATAAATGATGCATGATATATATGTCCAGGAAAACAACCAAACCAGTCACAATGATGAATATAGAACTAATCGAGAGTACAAAAGAAAATAAATAAACAACTCCACAACATCACAAGCCTATGCTTGGTCCCATGCTCTTCAGCTTCAACATAGTCAAGTACCTGAAGTAGAAGGGTGCTTTCCCTTATCTATACCTGCAATAATATAATTTTTTAGGCCCAAAAACATAACCCAAACATGGCGTGAGACTAAATACTAGAAGGAAACCACCATGAGATCTTTTTCTAACAGTCTGTGAATATATATGGCAGGAAATAAGTAGATAGAAGAAGTAAACAAGGAAGTAATCAACAGTAAACAATTCCCCAATTTCAAAGCATTCAGTTTCATATATCAAGTTAGCAGCTAAACACAAACAGGTATCCCTCTGGGAAGTACTCACAACCTATCCTCTCTAGTCTTACCTAGCAACACAAGAAAGCAGATAACACAATAGGTAACCCTATGGGAAGTACTCACAACCTATCCCCTCTTGTCCTACCTAGAAACACAAGCAACCCTCTGGGCAGTACACTCAGTCTAACCCCTATAGTTCAGCTTAAGTAAAAACTCTCTGAGGAAGTACTCACCATTAATTACTTCTATAGTCTTGCATCAGTAACTAAAGGCGCTCTAGGGAAGCACTTACGTCACATTCCCAATGTGTCCCATGTCGAGGAACTACAGAAACTCTGAGGAAGCACTTATGTCAATTCCCCCTATTATCTCGCATTGTAAGAAGAAAAGACACTTTGGAGGATCCCTTACGTCCATTCTCTCTATGGCCTGTACACTAGGTTCTCACAACCCTGTGTAAGTCAAGAAAGTACAACAAATCATATCATCCAAAGTAAACCTCAATAACTACTTGGCTAACAAGTCTACAACATACCAGCATGTCAGAACTAGTCACACCATCCTATAATACTAGGCATGGGAAACAAACAAGGCATCCTAACAGGCTAAGCGAAACCAAACATCTATAAACAAATCATGAAAGGGAAGGACCTCCAAAGCATAGAAAATCACCATATTCACAATCAATTTAACCTTTACTCAAGAATACAAGCATAGCAGGCAAACTATAGAGCTAAAACAGTAAAAACGCAATACCCCTTTCATGGGTATTGGAGATTTTTCACATATAACTCAAAGAATTTCAACAGAAAGGCACAAACCACCTACCTTGGTGAAGGGAGATTGCAATACGTGAACCTCAATCCTTGAATCACCCAAGAACATGACCGATCTACAAAAACACTCAAAACATTCAACTGAGGATAACTTGGGAAAGGGGAGGAATCAGGAAACGAAGATCTAGAAGAAGGAAGAGCATACCGAGGTGATCCCAACGCAATCGACAATGATCTAATCGGAGATTAGATGCTCGATAGGGGTCTTGGAGAAAGATCACGGATGTACGTGTTCTCTCTGATGAACTAGGTCGAGAAGTAGACGGTTCTGTCCATCAGACGTGACCCCGGTATGTTTAATGAAAGAAAAAAAATACCTGGCATGTACTTTAAAAGTACATGGTGTATACTTTCCTTTTCTGTTCTCCGCTTTAGGTGGCCTCTAGGTCAACCCCCACATGGTCATGTGCATGACCGCTACATGGCTAGCACACAGCTACCCGCGGTAACCGAGTACATGGTGTGTACTGCAAAAATTTCCAAATATTCATATTTTTCTCAAAAACAACCAGAAAATAAAGACAAATGTGAAAAAGAAGACCTGGGTTCTTAAAAACTCCCCCCTTAAAGAAATTCTTCCTAGAATTTTCCTAGCATGGCGGCGTAGAAGAAGGATCCTCAAATAGTTCCAGCCATTGTGATTGTACATCGACCTCCCTCTCCCAAGTCTCTTCCTGTAGTCTCCTGTGCTTCCATAACACTCACAATAAAGGAATAGACTGGCCACATAGAACCTTCATACTTTAATCGACCATTTAGATTGAAAGCTCCTCGAATGATACATCCACTTCCAACTCAACCTCTTCGGGTTGAAGAACATGAGATAGGTATGAGATGTAATGTCGAATTTGAGAAACCTGGAAGACGTCATGCATAGCTTGATACATCTGAGGTAACTACAACCGATAGGTAATCATACCAACTATCTCCAACACCTCAAACAGCACGACGTACCTCGGAAAAAGCTTAACTTGTCTCATAATCCTTTTGTGTCCCACCCTCAGTGTGACACGCAGGAAAACCTGATCCCTGACCTCAAACTCCAGAGGTCTTCTCTGCTGGTCAACATAAGACTTCTATCGAGACTGTGAAGTAGCCATCCTTTTCCGAATCAACTCTATCTGCTCTGTGGTCACTGGGACAAGATGAGGTCCCATCATAGCTGCCTCTCCTACATCCAGCCAGCACAAGGGTGTTCGGCATGGACTACCGTACAAACCTTCATAAGGTGCCATCAGAATAGTTGCTTGGAAACTATTATTGTAAGAAAACTACACAAGAGGTATATGCTTCTCCCAAAAAAATTCTACCCCTGTCTATCATGCACCTCCAAATGCATCTCAGATAAAAAATCCATAAACTGCCACTCAGTACTAGCCTCCTGAACTTCTTGTATCTGAGTCCTCCTACTCTGTGCATCAGCTAATGTGTTACCTTTTCCAAGCATGTAGGCAAGCTCAAAGTCAAAATACTGAAGGTACTCAACCCACCTTCAATGTATCAAATTTAGATTATAGTGGGTGAAGATATACTTGAGACTTTTGTGGTCGGTGAAAACCACAAAATGCTCTCCTAGCAGAAAATTTCTCCAATAGTGTAAGGAATGAATAACTATATCCAACTCAAGATCATGCGCCGGGTAATTCCTCTCATGTGGCCTCAACTGTAGAAAACCATAAAAAACGAATCCTTCTACTTACATAAGCACAACTCTTAGCCAGATACCTAAATCATAACACTAAATAGTATATCTCTTTCCCAGCTCTAGAAATACTGGTATCGGTGCTGAATTCAGTCTCCATTTCAGCTCCTAAAAGGCTGACTCACAAGAATCTATCCACAGGAACTTTGTAACCTTCTTAGTCCGGCCCATCAGTGGTGCTGCAAAGTGTGATAAGTCCTATATGAAGCGTCTGTAGTATCCATACAACCCTAGAAAACTTCGTACCTCAAAGATGTTCTTCAGATGCTCCCAGGAAACTACGTCTCTCACTTTCTCTAGGTCTACAGATACTCCTGTCTCTGAGTTAACATGACCCAAGAAGTGAATCTGGTCCATCCGGAAGTGACATTTTGAGAGCTTAGCATATAAATGATTCTCTCTCAGTGCACTCAAAATGATCTCAATATGGGTGTCATGGTCATGTCAAGTGTGAGAGTACACCAAGATGTCATCCACAAAAACTACCATGAAGGAATCGAAGTATGGATGGAACACTTGGTTCATCAGTTCCATGAACACTACAGGCGTGTTCGTGAGACCGAACGACATAACAATATACTCGTATAGATCATACCTGCTCTGAAAGGCTATAATAGGTATATCAAATAATCTAACGTGAAACTGATGGTAACCAGATCTCAAGTCAATCTTTGAGAACACCCGAGCTTCTCAAATCTAATCAAAGATATCATCAATCTTCAGAAAGGGATATTGGTTATTCACGGTCAACAGGTTTAGCTTCTGATAATCCACGCAAAGCCTGAGGGTACCATCTACCTTCTTCGCAAACAAGATAGGCGAACCCCACAGAGAAGTACTAGGTTGGATGAAACCCTTTTTATACAACTCCTCCAATTTGTTCTTGAGCTCCTGCAACTCTGGTGTAGCCATCCAATAATGTGGGATGGACACTGGTGCCACTCCTAGAACAATATCAATAGAAAATTCCACCTCTCTCTTAGGAGGAAAACCTGAAAAGTCCTCTGGAAAAATATATCTGAAATGATCCACCACTGGAAGAAAGTCTAACTATGAAGTCCCCTGGTCATCCAAATATAGACTAGCCATCTGGGTTGTAAATCCTCCCAACCGATGATGCTCGTGTCCTGCTCTACTCACCTGGACATCTCATTCGCCTTTGTGAAGAAACGATCCACCCCTGGTGATGTGAAACTCACCATTTGATGATAAAAGTTGATGACTATGTGAAAGGGAATTGAACAGTCCATTCTAAGGATGAAATCATATCCTGTCATCTCTAGGACATAGAGGTCCCATACGAAGTGACACCCACCAACCTCTAGAGGGAACTTCTTGCACTATCGTACACTAGCCGTTCTTTTCTCCAAAGGAGTTTCCATTGTTAAGAAATCAGTAGAATAAAAGATACAGAGCCCAAGACTCTCCACAACAACAACATATATAAAGCTATGGGAAGCCTCTATATCGAAAAGAGCAGAAGCTAAAACTGAGGCAACTAAGATCGTACCTCTAACTGTGGAAGGTCCGAGATCCTGCTCCTACTGGGTCTGCTCCACTGCAAAAGTCCAACCTGCACCGCAACCCTGTGACCCTGCCTGACCACTCTGAGATGATCCACCCTATCATTGCTGAAAGCCTGGTGACTGAATACCACAACCACAACCTCCACATTGGCCTGAACGATAATAAGAACTCCATTTACCAGACTGATGAGAAACTAGTGGTGCTGCTCTTGAAAGAGGAGTCATAGAAGAACCCCTATTACCAGCTGCTGGTGAGAAGATCTGATAAAAGAGCTGAAGATGGCCCATATTGATGCAAGATCGACACTCCAATGGGTCTCTCGGGCAATGTGTCCTTGTATGCCCACTCTTACTGCACTGGTAGCACACCACTTGGATACCAAAAGAAGAGTCTCGCCTCCTTGGATCACCACATGAAGACCCCCTGCGGTGCTTTCTGCTGTCAGTAGGAGGGATACTAACTCCAGACGTCGAGCCGCCCTGGATCAAAACTCCAGAATCCCTCAGATTGTGCTCTGTGATCATTTCTTGGTTAACTATAGAAGTGATGGAAGTCAGCCTAAATATGTTCACCGGAGATCGGATGTCATTCCTTAGACCATCCTAAAACTTCCTTTCCCGGAATAACTCATCACCTTCTGGAATAGGCCTGAAGTGATACATCTCTGTAAAGTGATAAGAATACTCCATAACAGAAAGAGTAACCTACTCCCAAGTCATGAACACTAGGGCTCAATCGGCCCTCAAGGTTTTCGGATATAAGTAATCGCAGAAGGCACACTTGAACACATACTAGTACATGACCTGTTGGCATCCCAACCGTGACATCACATCCCACCATCTCTTGGTAGAATCCCAAAGCATATATGTAGTGAGCTTGAACCTCCTCTCTGGAGGCATCTCTAGGTGCTCAAAGATAGAAAGCAGGGATTCTAACCATGACTCTACACCCTGAGGTCCTCCTTCCCAAGTGAAAGTGGTAGGATGCTTCTGCTGAAAGACCCGCGTCAACTCTACCCAAGATAGAGTAGGAAGCGGTACTCTACAGAAGGTCTGCATGAACCTCATAAACCCCTCTCAAAACTTTGCATTAGCTTTCATGTCCAGAATGACGACTGGTGCCAAGACCGGCATAACTGTAGGATCAGCTGGAAGCCCATGATCAGCCATTTCTGGTGTCTGATCACTGCCCGACAACTGGCGGACAACTGGAGCATGTCTCGGTGGAATGACTATTCATGGTCAAGTGAACAAATTATATCAAGATTATCAAGGAATGAAAGCTAGAAGCATAAGTAGGGAACATGAGAAAGAAAGCTTTCAAGTTTTACAAAACATAGATACACGGTGGGTATATTACTTACATGGCATGTACTTGTATCCTCTTCCCCTGCCCGAGTTCCCTCACACGGCTAAGCCACATGGTTCTCCTTAGAACAAGACTACACAACGTGTTAGTTCCAGATATGGTGTATACTAGACGAACATCACCAACCTGTGTTTTTAGTTACATGGATGGTTACACAACTAACTCTACGTGACATGTTCTAGAGGGAGAAGGTGTGTACTTGGAGGATTTCACCGACCCATGTTGTTAGTTACATGGCTAGATTCCAGGATTACACTACATGACATGTTTCATATTGACATGATGTGTGTAACCTATGTTTTTATCCCTCCGTTTCATTAGCCACATGGGTGAACACAAGGTCTAAACACACAGGATGTGCATCAGGTACACGATGTGTTTTCCCAAGTTTTTCCCAACCCCGTGTCCCTGACCACATGGTCAATGACATAGTTAGAGACTAAAAAACGTGTAAATAGAGTACACAGTGTGTACTTAAGAAAAAATTGTTTCTTCCCGAATAGAAGAACACATGGCGTTTAATAAAAACTACACGACATGTATTCTTGGTTTTTCTGGACAGTAAGCCTCAGAAACTATTCTGGTGCCCATAAAAACACTAAAACAAACAATAAAGTGCCAAATTATGATCTATGAGGGCCCATACTCCCTGCAAATCAAATATTGGTATCTTATACATGTCATAAAAAAGCATAATAATGCAATGATCCACCAATTTCCGGTCCATGAGAGCCCATAACACCTCAAGAACCAAAGTTTGGCGTTCATTCAAAAAAAGCATACACAATTTAATACTCTACCAACAGCAGGTATACTATCAAGGATGTCACAACTACAAGCATATCTAACACAATCGCTAATGCACCCTAAATGACATGGCAAGAATGAATGACATGTGATTTCTAACAAGTTCCTATTGGATGCATGAGGTGGAATACCCTCATATCACTGGGTTTCAATAAAAATAGAACCTCAATATCATCAACAATAATAGCACAATACATGCGAGTCACCCAACGGTGAAAATTAAATCAACTATAAAATTACAAAACTAGAAAATATTGCAAAATGAGGTAAACTGGATTTTCCCTGTTCATGGGTTAGCTACTCCTAGTCAAAACTTATTACCAAGAACCTATTCATTCATATCCCTGGATAAAGGATCCAAACAGTAAGTTAAGAGAAAATAATTCCTCTGATACCACTTTATAATGTCCTGGTTCCGGTAGCCGCCTAGAGACGCCCCGTAACCATTTGGTCAATAGACTCAAGCGCATTTCCCCAACGTCATAAGCTGCCAACTAGTAGTGAGGGAATTGGGTGTGATAGTGGAGAAACTATTCCCTCATTAGTAGAGTAACACAGTGGAAGATAAAAAATATAAAATAGAAGAAGTAGTGAACATACCAACAACAGTAACAATGTAAGACTGGAATAATAAATAACTAGAGCACATATATAAATGATGCATGATACATCTTTCTAGGAAAACAGCCAAACAAGTCACATTGCTGAAAACAGAACTGATCCAGAGTACAAAAGAAAAGCAATAAACAACTCCACAGCATCGAAAGCCTATGTTTGGTCCTATGCTCTCCAGCTTCAACACAGTCAAGTATCTGAAGTAGAAGGATGATTTCCCTTATATATACCTACAATAATATAATCTATTTGGGCACAAAAACATGGTCCAAACAGGGTGTGGGACTAAATCCCAGTTGGCAACCACCAAGAGATCTGTTCCTAACAGTCAGTGAATATATATGGAATACAATAAGAAGATAGAAGCAGTAAATAAGAAAGTACTCAACAATAAACAATTCCAAAGTTTCAAATCATTCGGTTTCATATATCAAGTAAGAAGGTAAACACAAATAGGTAACCCTATGGAAGTACTCATAGCCTATCCCCTATGGTCCTATCTATTAACAAAAGCAAGCATATAACACAACATGTTACCATCTAGGAAGTACTCACAACCTATCCCCTCTTGTCCTACCTAGAAACACAAGCAACCCTCTGGGGAATACACTCAGTCTAACCCCTCTGGTTCAACTTAAGTACAAAATCTCCGAGGAATCACTTGCCGTCAATTCCTCCTATAGTCTTATATCGGTAACTAAAGGTGCTCTGGGGAATTACTTATGTGACATTCCCCCTGTGGCCCGCATCAAGGAACTACAGACACTTTGAGTAAGCACTTATGTCAAATCCCCCTATGGTCTCGCATCTTAAGAAGAAAAGAAACTCTAGAGAAGCCCTTACGTCCATTCTCCCTATGGTCAGTACACCAGGTTCTCACGACCCTATGTAAGTCAAGCAAGTATAGCGAAGCATATCCGCCAAAGTAAACCTCAAGAACTACTTAACTAATAATTATACGGCATACCAACCAATCACACTATCCTACAATACTAGGAATGGGAAACCAACAAGGCAGTCTAATAGGCTAAGCAGAACTGAAAAACCATAAACAAAGCATGCAAGGTAAACACCTTCAAATCATAGAAAATCACCATATTCACAATCAATTTAACCTCTACTCAAGCATAAAAGCATAAAAGGAAAAAAATAGGGCTAAAATAGTAAACATGCAATACCCCGTTCATGGGTATTGGCGATTTTTCACATATAACTCAAAGACTTTCAATAGAAAGGCACAAACCACCTACCTTGGTGAAGGGAGATCGCTATACCTAAACCTCAAGCCTTGAATCGCCCAAGAACACAGTATATCTATAAAAACACTAAAAATGTTCAACTGAGGATAACTTGGGAAAGAGGTGGAATTAGGAAATGAAGCTCTAGAAGAAGGAAGAGCTTACCGAGGTGATCCCAGTGCAATCAACGGTGGTCGAATCAAAGATCGGATGCTCGATCGGGGGCTCGGAGAAAGTTCGCGGCCGTATGTGTTCTCTCGGATGAACTAGGTCGAGAAGTAGACGAATATATCTGTCATATGCGACCCCATTACGTTTAATGAAAAAAAAGAAAATACACAGCGTGTACTTTAGAAGTACACGAAGTGTACTTTAGAAGTACACGGCGCGTACTTTCCATTCCCATACTTCACTTTTGGAAGCCTCCAGGTCACCCCCCACATGGCCGTGTGCACGGACACTACACAACCAACATATGGATACCCGCGGTAACTGAGTACACGACGTGTACTTATAAAGTACACAGCGTGTACTTAAAAAATTTCCAAAATTTCCTATTTTTCTAAAAAATGACCATAAAAGAGAGACATACCTAAAAAAGAAGATACAGGTTCTTACAAACTTCCCCCCTTAAAGAAATTCATCCCTGAATTTCCCTAGAAAGGCGGTGTAGAAGAAGGATCCTCAAACAGTTCCGACCACTGTGATCATACATCAGCCTCCCTCTCCCAAGTCTTGTCCTGTACTCGCCCGTGCTGGCATAGCACTCATACCAAAGGAATAGACTGGCCATGGAGAACCTTCATACTTCGATCGACAATCCAGATAGGATAATCCTATAATGATGCATCCACTTCCAACTCAACCTCTTCAGGTTGTAGAACATGAGACGGGTCTGAGAAGTAACGTCAAAGCTGAGAAACATGGAAGACATCATGCATAGCTCGGTATCTTTGAGGTAACTGCAATAGATAGGAAACTGGACCAACTCTCTCCAACACCTCAAACAACCTGACTTACCTTAGTGAAATATTACACGATCTACTAATCCTTATGTGTCACAACCTCAGTGTGACACACTGTAAAACTTGATCCCCAACCTCGAACTCCAGAGGTTGTCTCTACTGATCAGCATAAGACTTATTTCGAGACTGTGTAGTAGCCATCCTTTTCCTAATCAACTCTATCTTCTCTGTGGTCTCCTAGAAAAGAAGAGGTCCCAACATATCTACCTCTCCTACCTCCATCTAGAACAAGGGTGTTTGACATGAACAACCATAAAAATCCTCATAAGGTTATATCTGAATAGTTTCTTGAAAACTATTATTGTAGGAAAACATTACAAGAGGTATATGCTTCTCCCAAGAAAATTCTTCCCCTCTCTATTGTGAACCTCTAAATGAATCTCAGAGAATAGATCCATAAACTGCCACACACTGCTGTCCTCCTAAACTATCTGTATCTGATTCCTCCAGCTCAGCGTATCAGCTACTGCATTTCCTTTTCCAGGCATGTAGGCAAGATCAAAGTCAAAAGACTGAAGGTACTCAACCCACCTTCACTGTCTCAAATTTAGATCATGATAGGTGAATATATACTTGAGAGTTTTGTGGTTAGTTAAAACCACAAAATTCTCTCCCAATAGATAATGTATCTAACAATGTAAGGCATGAATAACTGCAACCAACTCAAGATCGTGTGTCGAGTAATTCCTATTATGTGGCCTCAATTGTCAAGACCCGTACGCAACAACTCCTTCTCCCTGTATAAGCACAGCTCCCAACCCGATACTTGAAGCATCATAGTAAATAGTATAGCTTATTCCCAGCTCTTCAAATACTAGAATTGGAGCTGAAGTCAGTCTCCCTTTCAGTTCCTAAAAGGATGACTCACAAGAATCTTTCCACTGGAACTTTTCACCCTTCTTAGTCAGACCCGTTAGTGGTGATGATAAGCATGATAAGTCATGTATGAAGCATCTGTAGTGTCCAACTAGCCCTAAAAAACATCGTACCTCAAAGATGTTCTTCGACTGCTCCCAGAAAACTACATCTCTCACTTTCTCTGGGTCTACATATACTCATTTCTCTGATATAACATGACCCAAGAAGTGAATCTGTTCCATCCAAAAGTGTCATTTTGAGATATTATCATATAACCGATGCTCTCTTAGTGTACTCAGAACGATCTCAATATTGGTGGCATGGTCGTGTCGAGTGTGAGAGTACACCAAGATTTTGTTCACGAAAACCGCCATGAAGGAATCCAAGTATGGATGGAACACTCGGGTTCATTAGTGCCATGAACAATGTAGGAACTTTCATGAGACCAAATGACATAAACATATACTCGTATAGAGCATACCTGATTTGGAAGGCTATAAGAGGTATAACAGATGGTCTAACACGCAACTGATGGTAACCGGATCTCAAGTCAATATTCGAGAACACCCAGGCTCCTCAAAGCTGATAAAAGAGATCATCAATCCTCGGCAAGGGATATCGGTTATTCACCATCAACTGGTTTAGCTTCCGATAATCCACGCAAAGCCTGAGGGTTCCATCTACCTTCTTTGAAAATAGGATAGGAGAACCCCATAGAGAAGTAATAGGTCGAATGAAACCCTTTTTCTGCAACTCCTCCAACTGCTTTTGAGCTCCTGAAACTCTGGTGTAGCCATCCTATAAGGAGGTATGAACACCGATGCCACTCCAAGCACGAGCTCAATAGAAAAGTCCACCTTTCTCTATGGTGGAAAACCTGAAAAGTCCTCTGGAAAGACATCTCTAAAACAATACACCACTGGAGGAAAGTCTAACTGTGAAGTCCCCTGGTCATCCAGATATAGACTATCCATTTGGGTTGTAACTCCTCCCAACCGATGATGCTCGGGTCCCTCTCTGTTCGCCTGGACATCCCATTCCCCTTTGTGAAGAAACGATCTGCCCCTAGTGATGTGAAACTCACCCTCTGGAGATAACAGTCGACGAATGCATGAAAGGGAACTAACCAGTCCATTACAAGAATGACATTATAGCCTATCATCTCTAGGACATAGAGGTCCCATACGATGTGCCACCCACCAAACTCTAGAGGGAACTCCTTGAACTATCATACACTAACTATTCTTGTCCCCAATAGAGTGTCCAGTGTGAGGAAATCAGTAGAAGAAAAGATACAGAGCCCAAGTCTCTCCACAATAGCAACAAATATAAATCTTTGGGAAGCCCCTGTATCGAAAAGAGCAGAAGCTAAAACTGAGGCAACTAAGATCGTACCTTGAACTATGGAAGGTTCGAGATCCTGATCCTACTGGGTCTTCTCCACTACAAAAGTCTAACCTACACCATGGCCCTGTGACCCTGCCTGACCACTTTGAGCTGATCCACCCTATCGTCGCTGAAATCTTGGTGACTAAGCGGATGGAAGAACTCCATTTCCAAAACTGATGAGAAACTGGTGGGGCTGCTCCTAAACAAGAAGTCATAGAAGAACCCCTGTCACCAGCTGATGGTGATAAGATCTGATAGAAGCACAGAAGATGGCTCATCATGCTGCAAGATCGGCACTCCACTGGGTCTCTCAGGCAATGTGGCCTTGTATGCACACTCTATCTACACTGGTAGCACACCACCTAGACACCAAAAGAAGAGTGTCGCCTCCTTGGATCACCACAAAAAGACCCCCTATGGTGCTTCTTGCTATCATTAGGAGGGATACTAACTCCATATGTTGAGCCACCCTGGCTCACAACTCCATAATCCCTCAGATTGCGCTCCGTGATCAGTGTCTGGTTGACTATAGAAGTTATGGAAGTCAACATTAAGATGTCCAACTGAGATTGGATGTCATTCCTTAGACCATCCTGAAACTTCCTTTCCAAAGAAAACTCATCACCTCCTGGAATAGTCATGAAGCATTGCAGCTCTGTAAAGTCTGAAGAATACTCCATAACATAAAGAGTACTATGACAACCCTACTCTTTTATTTCACACTTAAACATGATTTATTACATAAACGTCACTTGATAAAAGATATAATATTGATAGGTCTAGTGTCTTTGGGGATTAGGACCTTTATATAACAACTTAGAACATGAAATATAACATCTTTATTGAAAACTTCCTTTACATGACCACTACATTCTCTCATACTTAGCATTGCATAGGATAACCTGAGGACATGCATGAAAAAATTGGGAGCTATAAATCACAATAAGGGAATAAACATGGAATAACATGAGGGATGTATTACATGTTATACAATAGTCATATCAATAGAGAACAAGAGAAACATTAACATAAAGACATGATAAAGCATGATAATCTTAATATGGAAATGTGGAAACAACATTTAACATGATTTTAGCAGGAACCAAGGATAATTGCACATAGAGCATGAGTAAAACCTCATTGCACTTGAATTATCATGAGTAAAACCTTATTGCACTTGAATTATCACGATACTAATATTCACCCAATGCATTGGAGTGCTATCAGGTCACACCCTTCTTAAACGTTTCATTTCATGCATAAATGTGCCACATGGATCATATAACATGGATTAATTAAACCTCATAATTTATTTCATGATAAAGGAAATTCAGAATTCATAAATTAAACACTATAATCAATAAGTAAATGTGCATAAAGGTTAATACCCTTGATGGGGAAATGGGCAGGGTATTCACTACACAATGACATTGGCTTGAAAATCACAATGCAATTTCGGCAGCGTAACGGCGTGACATAGGAATTCATAAAAATGGATGATGAGAGATAAATGAGTGTCACATTATATGTACATAAAATGGACACTAAGGGGGTCATATAGATACATGTCCCAACAAAAGTAATGGAATTTATATTCACAATAGAAAAGAATTGCTTGAATGTAAATGAGGAGAGAGAGATTCATTAAGGAATTTCGGCATGGTAACGGGTGTACATGGGAGGCATTAATGAGATATAAAGGGGTCTCCATTCATCCAAACATAAATAGGACAGTATGGGGGAGGTTTGAAATCATACCCCAACATTTGTAATTGAAAAAAGGGCATAACAACTTATGGAAAATTGCACAAAAATGAGAAAGGAAGAAATCCCTTACTTGGAAGTGTGATACCAAAGGCTTGGGAGAGGCTTGAGAGAAGATTATTGGGAGCTTGGGGCACCTTGGGAGGATTATAGAGAGATTAGGGAAGAGGTTTGATGAACTCCAAATGCTTTTAGTGAAGAGGAAGTGGGAGCTTTGGTGGATTTATATAGGAAAGGAGAGGGAATTCCTTATTACTTAGGTTTGGGTCACCACATATTAAACTAATCAATACAAAAAACCAGAACATGGTTTTTGCCCATAGTTTTTTCCAAAAGGAAGTGGAATATAACTTTTTATAATGCCAATGGACGAACTTCTTAAAATATTGAGGGTGATTATGTGGAGGTGAGTCACATTTTCAAGGAAATTCATTTAAAAAGTAAAAATGTTTTATAACTCTTGGAGGGTTCACTAAAGTTTTTTAAAATAAATAAAAAAAACCTAAAATCAAATTATTTTAATGATAAAACATATATTGGCCGAAAATATAATTTATAATATTTTATTACATCACTATTGGGTCATTATGATGTCATAAAATACATTATATACTTAAACGGTATTGAATTTTTACCCAAAAAACTGACTGTCTCAGAAAATTATGAAAAATTCACCATTGGATAATTTTGTCATAATGATTCAAATTTTTTTTTCACTTTATCTAAATAATTTTATAAATATGTGAATAATTACTTTTAAAATAAAAACCGACATTTATAAAAAATTCAAGGGTTTTTACAAAAACAGCTTTCAAACCTTAATAAAAATTACAATTACATTCATAAAATTATATGAACATTTATATTTAATAAAAATTAATTTAATTATAATAATATTTTATTAAAACATTATTTAATTTAAAAATTCAAAAATTCATCAAAATAGATTTCTTAGTTGAATATTAACTAAAAATACGATTTGTGCTTTAAAAACTATTTACAAAGTAACAATAATAAAATGAATGCAAATTCTTTAGACAAAAATAATGTACATAGTCATAGTGCTAGGATCTTATTACAAAACCCCTTATAACACCCGCATAAGACATAAGGGTAAGGTGTGTGATGGTGAAAGAATCTTGGGGTGGATTAGATAACATCGCTCGGGTGGTAATCTATATTAACTTCCACTTCTCCCATAGTCGGTTTCGCTAAAGCATAACGTGTTCAAGATTAGCTTGGGCTGAGTCAAGAGTGAAGCCCAATGATGCCACCTCCTTTCTGAGCTCTGAAAAATGGGCTTCATTTGGGGCAAGTCTACTGGATGAGGCCATCACTTCCTTTATCTGAGTAAATCGGATTTGTTAAAGCTCTATATTTGTACTAATCATGTGATCACTGTTCAACGACTATATTAGCAACGATCACATTTATTAATGGTGTTTTAAAAATCCAAATAATGAAACCAAAGAAGTTAACAAAATTTTTTACATAGTGAGTCATTTAATTAAATCAAGAGGGATTTCCATTAATGAATGTTTGGGTCGTTACAATCTTCCCCCCTTAAAATATTTTGCCGTCAAAATTTTCTTTTCCCACACTAAAACAAATGTGGGTAACTCTGCTTCATTACTTCCTCCGATTCCCACATTTCTTCTTCAAACTTGGGGTTTTGGCACAACACCTTGATGGGGGGCATTGTCTTATTTCGTAGAACTTTCTCTCTATGATCTAGGATCTTCACAGGTTTCTCCTCGAAATAAAGATCATCCACCAACTGTACCACCTATGAAGAGAGTACATGTGAAGGGTCTGGTATGTAATTATTTAAGAGAGATACATGAAAGACATCATGTACTTTGGCCATGGTAGGTGGAAGTTCTAGTGGATAGGCCACAGCCCCGACACGATCAAGAATCTTGAAGGGGTCGATGTACCTAGGACTTAACACCCCTTTCTTTCCAAAACTAATGAACTTCTTCCACATAGATATGTGTATAAATACTGTATCTCTAACTTTAAACTCAAGGTCTCATCGATGGTTATATGCATAACTCTTCTGTTGACTCTGGGATACCTTGATATGTTGTTGAATGGTTTTCTCCTTCTCCACCATCTCTTCGACCATTTCTGGTCCTAGCAGCTTACGCTCACTGACTTCATCCCAAAATGCCGGTGTTCTTCACCTTTTCCCATAAAGGGATTAATATGGTTTCATTTGGATGCTCAAGTAGAAATTATTATTGTAATAGAATTCAACCAGTGGAAGATGTTGGTCTCATCCTCCTTTCAAGTCCATAGAACATGATCTTAGCATATCTTCTAGTGTCTGAATAGTTCGCTCAGATTGGCCATTAGTTTGATGATAATAGGCTTTACTGAAGTTTAGTTCAGTGCTTAGAACATATTGGAGACTTTTCTAGAACTTAGAGGTGAATCTAAGATCACGATCAGATACAATAAATAATGGTACTCTATGCAGCCTTACCACTTCTTTGATGTAAATCCATGAAATTTTATCCAATGATAAGTCCTCTAGAATTGCGATAAAGTGAGATGTCTTCACAAGATAATCCATAATGATCCATACAACATTGTTTCCTCTGGATTTCCTTCGAAGTCCAGCAACAAATTCCATGGTAATATTGTCCCACTTCCATGTTGGTATGGGTAGTGGTTGCATCATCCCCTTAGAATTTTGCCTATAATCCTTCACTTTCTAACATACCAGGAACTTTGATGTATAGCCCACAATCTCCCTTTTCAAATTGTCCCACAAAAAGTTTTCTTGGATATCTCGATACATCTGTGTGCTCCCTGGGTGAATAGAGAAGGTTGATCTATGTGAGTCATCCAGAAGATCCTTCTTTATCTCTGGATTGGATGGTACACATAATTGTGACCCAAAACTCATGATTCTATCCTTGTCAACCATTTACTATGAAGATTTCCCATTTCTGATAGCTTCCACCCTTTTCAAAATTTCTACATCCTTTCTTTGAGCATCCTTTAACCTTTATAAAAGAGAGGATCGAGCAATAATTTGTGAACGGATTGATGATGTTCCCTTATTTATGATTCCCATGTCCATCTTCATAAAATCTAAGAAGATTTGATCCTTCTCAATTCTCATCAATGATAAAATCACTAGATCCTATCTACTTTGAGAATCTTCCACCTTGTTCGCTTTCCCAGGGTGGTAATGGATTGAACAGTCATAGTCTTTGATTAGATCTAGCCATCTTCATTGGCTCATGTTCAACTCCTTCTATGTGAATATATACTTGAGGCTTTTGTGGTCCGTATATATTTCACACTTCTCCCCAAAGAGATAATACCACCAAATTTTTAAAGTGAATATCACCAAAGCTAACTCCAGATCATGTGTTGGATAATTCTACTCATGAAATTTTAATTGACTTGAAGCATAGGCAATGAATTTGTCATTTTTCATCAACACACATCCCATGCCCTTCTTCAAAGCATAAATAAATTCCACAAAAAGTTCTCCACGGGTGGGTAAAGTGAGCACGAGCACAGTGATAAGCCTCCTTTTTCAACTCCGTAAAGAATTCCTCACATTCATCACTTGAATAAAACATTACTCCCTTCCGAGTCATCTTTGTAAGAGGGTTGGAAGATCATGAGAAATTTCTCACAAATCATCGATAATATCCTACTAATCCCAAAAATATATGGATATCTGTTACCAATGTTAGCCTTGTCCATCCCTTTATTGCAGCTGTCTTGGAGGGATCCATAGATATCCCATTACTTGTGATGATAAGGCCTAAGAGTGAGACCTCCTTCAACCAGAACTCACACTTGTTGTACTTTGCATAGATATTCTCCTTCCGCAAGGTCTCTAGTACAGTTCTTAGATGCTCCTCATGATCCTCCTTGGTTTTAGAGTATAATAGAATATCATCTATAAATACTACCAAACATTTGTTGAGATAATCTCTAAAGACTCTATTAATCAATTACATGATGATTTTTGGAGCATTACTGAGTCTGAAAGGCCTTACTATGAATTCATAGTGCCCATATCTTGTATGAAAAGTAGTTTTGGGGATATCTTCCTTCTTTACCCTTACTCGATAATATCCCGATCTCAAATCCACCTTGGAGAAGTATTGTGCTCCACATAGCTGATCCAACAAGTCATCAATTCTTGGGAGAGGATACTTTTTCTTTATCGTTATTTTGTTAAGCTCATGATAATCGATTCAAGGGCGCATTGATCCATCCTTATTCTTGATTAATGGGACTGGTGCACCCCATGGTGAAGCACTTGGCCATATAAAACCTTTATCCAAATTATTATGTAGTTGTTTCTTTAGCTCCTCAAGCTCCACAATAGCTATTCTATATAGATTCTTGGATTTGGGAAACTCCCCAGGTATAAGATCAATTGATAATTAAACATCTCTTATAGGAGGAAGACCAGGAAATTGCTTAGGAAACACTTCAGCAAATTTCCTCATAATAGGCATGTCTTCAAGGATGGTTGCTTCCTTGGAATCAATCATCTGAGCTAGATAATCTTGCTCATAGGGCAGTAATATCCATGCTTGAGATGATGGAGCTAAATAATATTCATATTCCTCCTTGCACTTGTATAGAATCGGGGGTCGATTCTCCATATGGAGAGTGATTTCCCTCTCATGGAAATTTATGTAGGCTCTATATAAGGAAAGCCAATCCATGCCAAGAATTGCATCAAATTCCACTAGAGGGAGTATTACAAGGTTCGCTGGGAAGTTAAATCCACAAATTATGATAGGGGAGGAGTTATATTCATGGGATGTAATGATTGCCCCATTTTCCATACTCACCGACATCTTTACTTCTATGATTTGTGGTGGTGTTGGGATTGTTCTACTAAACTTTTGGAATATAAAAGGACGTGTATAACCAAAATAAAAAAGTACGTTCTCTATTATTTAATGAATAACTAGCGTATCTATCACCACTTTGTTTTTGGGGTTCACTTCAATGGTAGTGATGGCAAAAGCTCGCCCTTGCTACCTTGGAGGTTGTGGGTTTCCTATGAAAACCCTTGACTTAGGGCACTGATTTTCCAAGTGCCCCAATTCTTTGTAGTTGAAGCAATGAAAAATGCTTTGAAGGTTGAGTGGAGCATTCCTATCTTCTATCACAACTGCGTGTTTTTCTTTCTGACAGTTAAAAGCTAGGTGCCCTTCTCTTCCACACCTAAAGCATTTACTTATCCCCTTCAGGAAATTTCTGGGGTGCTTCTCTCTGCACCTTTGGCAACTGGGGTGTTGGATCTTCTTAGCATTGTTGTATTTATCCATCAGACCTCCAGTATTGAAGTCCACCTTATAGTTCTTATCCCCATGATACCCTTAAGATTTTCCGATCTCTATTTCGACCTTGAGGGCACATCAGAGAATTTCCTCATAGCTGTTGAAGCCACGAATCTCCAGTGCTTTCCATAGGCTAGTTTTCATCCCACCAAAGAAGTGGTCAACCTTGCATTCAGGGGTAACAAAAAAGCTGGAGGCATATCGTGAAAGCCTTGTGAAGTTTTTCTCATACGCTCCGACAGATTCTTCATCTTTTTTCTTGAGGGAAAGGAAGTCCATTTCCATCTTAAGTCAGATGGTGCGTGGAAAATATTTATCGAAAAACATCTTCCAGAAATCCTTCCATTCCAACGCCTCGATCTCCTCCTCATGTTTCTTATTTTTTATCAACGTCCACCACTGATTAACTTCACCCTTCATACGATAAGCAGCCAAGAGTACCTTCTCTTGTTTGGAACATTGAAGGATGGAGAAGATCTTTTCAATGGATTTGATCCATTGTTCGGTGATTGAGGGATCAGATGATCCCTTAAAAGTAGGAGGCCTCTGTCTCATGAAGCTCTCAATAGTGACTTGTTCTATCTTAGGGGGGTTGAACGTTCCTCTTGACCCTTGTTTCTATTCAAATATTGAGTTAATCAAGAGATAAGAATGTAAAAATTTTCAATTCTTTCTCCCATCAGATTGGGCATATCATTAGAGAAATCATCACATTGATCTTTACATCGGTTGTTAGCTCGAGTCCTCCTATTACCGGCCATTGGCTAGAATAAAAGGAAAGTTATGGGTAACACATAAAGGGTAATCCAAAGACAAAATAGATTACATATACATTACTTTTATTTCCTTAACTTATGAATCTATATGCTTCAATCTATGTTATCCATGATCTATATTCCAATATATATTCTTAGGGGCACTTTTTTCCTTAATAATGGTTCATAATAAGCTCGTTAATTTAACAAAGAATATCCCCCGAGAGTGTCGTAACCAAGAGTACAGCAAGACCCATTATCGTGCACCAGTTCCTATTCGAGTCTTGCTCAAAGCAGTGTTTTTAGGTTTTACCCCGAGGATACATCTGTGCCAGAGCCACCTTTAGCTGCTCATATCTAGATAGGGATTTATTTTATTGATAAACCACTTACTCAATACTCACCAATACTTAGGGATGTTTTTATTATACTTATTCTTGTCTCTAAGTCTTCAATAGGATTTTCAAATTCTAATCCAAAAAACAACTAAACCTATCTTCTGATACAAACTATGAAAACCCTTCTATTTTATTTCATACTTAAAAATGATTTATTACATAAAAATCACTTGATAAAACATAGAATATCGAGAGTTCTAGTGTCTTTGGGGCTTAGGATCTTTACACAACAACTTAGAACATGAAATACAACATATTTATTGAAAACTTCTTTTACATGACCACTAAATTCCTTTTTACTTAGCGTTGCATAGGATAACCTGAGGAGATGCATGAAAAAATGTTGAGCTATAAAGCCTAGTAAGGGAGTAAACATGGAATAACATGAGGGATATAGTACATGTCAGACAATAGGCATATCAATGGAGAACAAGAGAAAAATTAACATAAAGGAATGATATAGCATGATAATATTACTATGGAAATGTGGCAACAACATTTAACATGATTTTAGCATGATCCAAGGCTCATTGCACATGGAGAACGAGTAAAACCTCATTGCACTTGACGTATCATGATACTCATATTTTCCCAATTCATTTTAGCGCTATCAGGGCACACCCTTCTTAAACATTTTATTTCATGAATAAACGTGCCACATGGATCATATAATATGGATTCATTAATCCTCATCATTTATTCCACGATAAAGGAAATGTTTAATTCATACATGAAACACTATTATCAATAAGTAAATGTGCATAAAGGTGAATACCCTTAATAGGGAAATGGGAATGGTATTCACTATACAATGACATTGGCTTAGAAAATCATGGTGAAATTTTGGCAGCGTAATGGCGTGACATAAGAATTCATAAAAATGGTTGATGAGATATAAGTGGGTGTCTCATCATATGTACATGAAATAGACAGTAAGGGGGTCATATAGATACATGTCCCAACATAAGTAATTGAATTTATATTCACAACAAAAAATAATTGCTTGAATGTAAATGGGGGAGATAGATATTGAAAAAAATATTTTATAATGCTAATGTCCAAACTTCTTAAAATATTGAGGGTGCTTATGTGGAGTTGAGTCACACTCTCAAGGAAATTCATTTAAAAAGTGAAAATGTTTTATAACTCTTGGAGGGTTCACTAAAGTTTTGTAAAATAAATCAAAGAAACCTAAAATCACATTATTTGAATGATAAAACATATATTTCCCTAACATATAATTTATAGTATTTTATTACATCCCTATTATGTCATTATGATGCCATAAAACATATTATATACTTAAACGGTATTGAATTTTTACCCAAAAATTCGACTACCTCAGAAAATTATGAAAAATTCACTGTTGGATAATTTTGACATCCTGATTCCAGAAATAATATTTATTTTATCTAAATATTTTTCTAAATATGTGAAACTTTACTTTTAAAATAAAAACCGACATTTATCGAAAATTCATGGGTTTTGACAAAAACAACTTTCAAACATTAATAAAAATTACAATTAAATTCATAAAATTATATGATCATTTATATTTAATTAAAATTAATTTAATTATAATAATATTTTATTAAAATATTATTTAATTAAAAAATCCATCTTTCCTCAAAATAGATTTCTTAGTTGAATATCTACTAAAAATACTATTTGTTCTTTAAAAACTATTTACAAAGTAATAATAATAAAATGAATGCACATTCTTTATACAAAAATAATGTACATAGTAATAGTACTAGTGTCTTGTTACATAACCCCTTATAAAACCTAAATAAGACCGAAGGGTAAGGTGTGCGATGGCGACATACTCTTGGGGTGGATCAGATAACATTGCATGGGTGGTAATCTCTATTAACTTTAACTTCTCTCGTAGTCGGTTTCGCTCAAGATTAATGTGTTCAAGCTCAGATTGGGCTTGGTCAAGAGAGAATCCCAATGATTCCACCTCCTTTATTAGATCTGAAAAATAGGCTTCGTATGAGGCAAGTATACTAGATGAGGCTATCGCTTCCTTTATCTGAGTAAATCGGATTTGTTAAATCCCTATATTTATACTAATCATGTCATCACTGTTCAGTAGATATATTAGTAACAATCACATTTCTTAATGGTATTTTAAAAATCAAAATCATAAAACTAAATAATTTCATAATACATTTTACATAATGAGACATTTAATTAGATCAAGAGGGATTTCCATTAATGAAAGTTTGGGTCGTTACAAGTACCCTGCTCCAAACACATGAACTATCAAGCTCGATCGACCCTCAAGGTTTCCTGATAGAAGTAATCATAGAAGGCACGCTGGAACTCATCCCATTCCATGAACTGTTGGCATCCCGCCTGTGTGATCACATCCCACCATCTCTTGGCGGAATCCCAAAGCATATACGTAGTGAGCTTGACCCTCCTCTCAGGAGGCATCTCAAGGTGCTCAAAGATAGAAAGCATGGCTTCTAACCATGACTCTGAACCCTGAAGTCCTTCTTCCCCTATGAAAGTGGGAGGATGCTGCTGCTGAAAGGCCCACGTCAACTCATCCATAAATAGAGTAGGAAGAGGTACTCCACGGAAGGTCTGCATAAACCTCATAAATCCCTCTTAGAACATTTCATCATCACCTGTGTCCAGAATGACAGCTGGTGTCAAAACTGACACAACTGGAGGATCGGCTGGAAGCCCATGATTATCCATGTCTGGTGTCTAATCACTTCCCAGAAACTGGTGGAAAACCAGAGGACATCTCGGTGGCATGACTCTACAAGGTCAAGCGCACACCTTAGATAAAGATTATCAAGGAATGAAAGCTAGAATCATAAGGAGGGAACAAGAGAAAGAAAGCTTTCATGTTTTATAAAACACAGATACATGGTGTGTACTTGAACCCTCTTCCCCTACCCGAGTTCCCTTACACAGATAAGCCACACAGTTCTCCTTAGAATGAGACTACATGGCATGTTAGTACTAGACACGATGTGTACTAAACGAACATCACCAACCCGTGTTGTTAGTTACACGGCCGGTAACATGGCTGACTCTACATGGCATGTTCCAGACAGACAAGGCATGTACTTGGAGAATTTCACTGACCTGTTTTGTTAGTATCATAGATGGATTCTAGGATTACAATACACGACATGTTTTTGACTGACATGACCTGTGTAACCTAAGTTTTTATCCCTCTATGTGGTTAATCACACGGGTGAACACAAGGTATAAACACACGACATGTACATCAGGTACACGATGTGTTTTCCCAAGTTTTTCCTAACCCTGTGTCCCTACCCACACGGTCAGCGACATGGTTAGAGACTAAATGACGTGTACATAGAGTACATGGTGTGTACTTAATAAAAATATTTTCTTCCTGAATAGAAGAACACATGGTGTGTAGTCAAAACTACACGGCGTGTATTCTGGGTTTTTCTAGACAGTAAGCCTCAAAAACTACTCTGGAGCCCAGAAAAACAATGAAACAAACAATAAATTGCCAAATTCCAATCCGTGAGGGCCCATACTCCTCGCAAATCAAAGCCTGGAATCTTATATATGTCATAAACAAGCATAACAGTGCAATTATCCACCAATTTTCGGTTCATGAGGGCCCATAACACCTCAAGAACCAAAGTTTTACATTCATTCAAAAAACCCATACACTATTTAATACTCTACCAATAACATGTTTACTATCAAGTCATCTATCACAATAGCATGAATATCTAACACAATCGCTAATTCACCGTAAATGGCACGACAACAATGCATGAAATGTGATTTCTAACAAGTTCCTATATGATGCATGAGATGGCATACCCTCATTTCATCGGGTTGCAATAGAAATAGAACCTCAATATCATAAAAAATAACAGCACAATACATGTGAGTCACCCAACAGTGAAAATTAAATCAACTGTAAAATTGCAAAACCAGAAAAGATTACAACACAAGGTAAATTGGATTTTCCCTATACATGAGTTAGATAATCCCAGGAACAACTTATTACCAAGAACCTATTCCTTCATATCCCTAGATAAAGGCTCCAAATAGTAAGTCCATAGAGAATAATTCATCTGATACCACTTTGTAACATCCCAGTTCCGGTAGCAGCCGAGAGACGTCCCATACCCGGTTGATCACATATCCTCAAGCGCATTTCCCCAAACACCAGAGGCTGCGGACTAGCAGTGAGGGCCTTGGGTGTGATAGTGGGTAAACTATTCCCTAATTGGAAGAGTAACAGAGTAGAAGAAAAACAATATAAAATAGCGGAAGTAGTAAACATACCAACAACAGTAACAACAGAAGACTGAAATAATAAATAATTGGAGCACATATATAAATGATTCAGGGTATATATGTCTAGGAAAACATCCAAACATGTCACAATTATGAATAAAGAACTAATCCAGAGTACAAAAGAAAAGAAATAAACATCTCCACAGCATATCAAGTCTATTCTTGGTCTCATGCTCTCCAGCTTCACCACAGTCAAGTACTTGAAGTAGAAGGGAACTTTCCCTTATCTATACCTACAACAATATAATCTGTTTGGGCCAAAAAACATGGGCCAAACAGGGTGTGAGGATAAATCCCAGTAGGAAACCACCACGAGATATTTTCCTAATAGACAGTGAATATATATGGCACACGATAAGAGGATAGAATTAGTAAATAAGGAAGTACTCAATAGTAAAAAATTCCACAGTTTCAAAGCATTCAGTTTCATATATCAAGTAAGCAGCTAAACACAAACAGGTAACCCTCTAGGAATTAATCACAACCTATACCCTATGGTTCTACCTAGAAACATAAGAAAGTAGACAACACAACAGGTAACCCTCTGGGAAGTACTCATAGCCTATCCCCTCTGGTCCTACCTTGCAACACAAGCAACCCTCTAGACAATACACTTAGTATAACCCCTATGGTTAAGCATAAGTATAGATTCTCTGAGAAAGAACTCACTATCAATTCCTCCTATAGTCTCGTATCAGTAACTAAAGGTTCTATGGGGAAGAACTTACATTACATTCACCCTATGGCCCACGTCGAGGAACTATAGACACTCTGAGGAAGCACTTACGTCAATTCCCCCTGTTGTCTTGCATCATAAGAAGGAAAGAAACTCTAGAGAAGCCCTTACGTACATTATCCCTATGGTATATAGACCAGGTTCTCAGAGCCTTGTGTAAGTCAATCAAGTAGGACAAAGCATATCAGCTAAAGTAAACCTCAAGAACTACTTGGAAAACAAGTCTACATCATACCAGCATGTCATAACCAGTCATACCATCCTACAATACTAGTAATAGGAAACAAACAAGGCAGCCTAATAGGATATGCATAACTAAACAACCATAAACAAATCATATAAGGGAAAAACCTCCAAATCAAAGAAAATCACCATATTCACAATCAATTTAAACTCTACTCATGCATACAAGCATAGCAGGAAAACAATTGGGCTAAAACAGTAAACACGCAATACCCCATTCACGGGTATTGGATATTTTGCACATATAACTCAAATAATTTCAATAGAAAGAAACACACCACATACATTGGTCATGGGATATCTCTATACATGAACCTCAAGCCTCAAATCTCCCAAGAACACAGTAGATCTACAAAAACACTCAAAATGTTCAACCGAGGATAACTTGGGAAAGAGGAGGAATCAGAAAACAATGATATAGAAGAAGGAAGAACTTACTGAGGTGATCCCAATGCAATCAACGGTGGTCTAATCGGATATCAGATTCTATATTGGGGGATTAGATAATGATCACGACCGTACGGGTTCTCTCGGACAAACTAGGCCAAGAAGTAGACGAGTTTGTCCGTCAGACGTGACCCTAGTACATTTAATGAAAAAATAAAATACATGGTATATAATTTAGAAGCAAAAAGTTTGTACTTTCCTTTTCCATACTCCACTTTAGGCAGACTCTAGGTTAACCCCACATGGTCGTGTGCACGACTGCTACACGGGTGGCACACGGCTACCTGTGGTAACCAAGCACATGACGTGTACTTATAAAGTACATGATGTGTACATCAAAAATTTCCAGAAATTCATCTTAAAAAAAATGACTAGAAAAGAAATACATACCTGAAAAATAAGATCTGGGTTCTTACATAGAGTATAAAACAAAAAGAAATGAAATAAAAAAGAAAATAAAAGAAAAAAGAAAAAGAAAAATTGGTCCTGGCCCGATACATTAGGTGAGTTTATACCTCACTTGGGAACCCCCTAATTTTAGACTCAATTATGGAGATAAAATATCAATACAACACACCATTATAAATATATTACCATTCTAACATGCATAAATAAATTAATATTTAATTAATTAAATATTAAATATTCTGTGAAAATTTGATTGACCTAGAATTCCACCAAAATTCTATACTATGGTAAAAATCCTATTCTGGGACCAAAAAATTGGTCAGAATAATTATTTGAGATATTCTTCTAGGATAAAATGACCATTTTACCCCTAATGGTTAATATAAAAAAAAATTAAAATTTCCCTTTAAATTCACAGTCCAAAAAAACAAGGGTCTTTATAGTTTCAACAATAATATTTGTAAAATATTAAAGGGTTTTCCTTTCATGATTGTATGTTTTATCTTATACTCCAACTTTCATTAAGAAAACCATTATGTATTTTTAAATAATCCATTATTAATATTACTTTCCAAAAATTGATTGAAAAAGTTTTTGATACCAACTTCTTGAATTTTTTTTTGAATGTGATCCAGAACTTTATGTTTTTACGACAATGTTAAAAATATTTTATAAAATATTTTTTTTGATATTAATACTATTTTATTCTTTAAACAAAATTTCTATATACTTTAAATTAATTCTTTATGAATAATCCTCTAAATTAACTTTTGAAATATTCTTTTTGGGTGATTGAATTTTTGATATCAACTGATCTGACTCTGGAGGCCATTTTTTGTGAGACTATTCAAAAATGTTACAAAATCCATTTTCTTTATTTGGTTTCTACATAATATGTTATATGATTAAATTTTTATGTTAAAAATGTGTATTGATTATTATTATTAGATGATTTTGGTTCTAGATATATCCCTCTAATGCATTGATTATGGTTTTATATCTCATGAGATAATGAATCATGAATAGACCTAATTGTAGTCATCTATGTACACAAGAATTGTGTATAAACATGATTGCGATTAGCTATGTTCACACGATTTTTATGTGGATGTGATTGTCATTAGATATATTCATAATCCCATATGTGGACATGATTTCAGGTATCTATGTTCATAATGTTATTTTTCCCATGCTTATGCCACATTTCTATCTCGTATGCCTTTATTATGATTATAAAACATGGTTATTTTTCTTATTATTCACACTATTATGCCATACCATATATTTGATCATTTAAGAATACTTATCCTTCTATTATTTCTTATAAACAACTCTTAATTTTCTTTTTTATTTTTAAAAAGATATTTCTCCCATGATCATGTTTTTCACACTTATGATCTAACCCTTGATGGCATGTTGATAATTTTTCCCCTTACTAGAAATTTGAGAACACCTATTCTTTTATTTTCTTTTCCCTAGGTTATGAATATGAGTATAACATATGATATGTATAGAAGAAAGTCTAGTATGGTGTTATTTTGGAGAAATATTCCCAAACATGTGAAAAACATTTTTATATAGATAATCTCTAAAGTCACTAAATCTTTTGGTTTTGGGATTTTGAGAATATTTGTGAGATTTAATGTTCAAATTATGGAATTAACATGAAATATATGAAAGTTTATCTTGGGTCATATCACTTGGTATTTAATCCAATTGGTAAAGAATGTGTTTTTAGCACCAAACCTAAGAGAGCATGTCTGGGGAGCTTAATTATTGAAACTTTAAATAACTAAACTAATTTATTTTATTCAGAATCCGTACCATATTATCCCACAAGGGGTTTATAATCAAGAAATCAAAATCCTATACTGATCTACTATGGATCAATATAAATCCCTTACAAGAGGTACTGTGTAGTAATTTTCAAGAATCATCCCTTAATAAGATCCACATGACCTATCATCAGAAGAAAATATAATATGGTTCAGAAGAGTAAAATTCCACCAAAAAGTTATATTGGAAAATTCTATATAAGTTATTGACACCTCAAAATACTGAACCCTCATTTTTAGGGATATTAATCACACACAGTCAGATGTATTCCATGTGAATCCTCCATTCCAAGAATAGTGCATGTACATAAGCATATTTCCAATAGGATAAGATCCAAAAAACCATAAATCATAAATCCATAAAACTGAAGTGCCCCACACTATATGAAATAACACAACCGAAAATGAGAAAACCAAGAATAATAGTCCCATATATTTATTAACCTAGACTTCCCCTTAGAAAAGGTGTTCAATAAACACCATTCCAAGGTCTATCACAAGATTTTAAACATTCATAATTCAAATTTCTACCATATCCCCAAATAGTATTACAAAAAATGCTCTGACACCACTTTATAAAGTCTCACTTCCCCGAACCACTTGATAGGTGTTTGGACCAGTGGTCACTATGTGACCTCAGGATTACCTATCCATATACTAGAGACAACATATTAACAAATAGGGTCTTGGGTGTTACCATGTGAAGATGATACCCTTATACTAGAGTAATAACACAACCGAATTAAAAAAACATAATTGGAAAATAATAAAAATATATCATAGTATTCTTAAAAAAACAAAAAAAAACATCCTATATCAAATAAAATGAAAAGGAAAGTAGTAATAAAGAAAGAAATTCTTGAAAACATACCACAACTAATCACCCACCAGGCTAATCACATACACAAAATAAATAAAATAAATTAAATAGATGGTGGTTCTACTACCAACCCCAAGCTTCATCTAATTCTAATATCAAGTATCCATCTGAGATATCAGGATTGATCATGATATAATAGGATGTTTCCCTAAACCTATGGACAATGATATTTTCTTAGGTACCCAAGTTCCATGACCAACCGAGCAGGGTGTGAGTACAACTCAGTAGGGAACCACCAACGAGGTCCCAAATATAACCAGTAAATCTAGTGTATGCACAAATGATTTTCTTAACTAAATAAAAAAATATTGTATATAAGAATTGTTGGGAAAAAATACCTCAAGGTATCATTGAAGCATTTTTGAGGTGATTGTGTTTGTTGACAAAGTGGACATCTGTGTTGTGATTGTTGACAAAGAAAACCATGATATACGAATTTGTTGACAAAGGGGATTTCATGGTGGAATTTAGAGTTCAAGAGATGTGGTCAATGATCCATGTTTGATTCAAGAACATTGACAAAGGAATGGATGATCTAGAGGCAGTATAAAAAGAACAAATACAAGGTGGTGCCGTTTTCCAGTGTTTGCCAAATTTTTGGGCCTGAAAATTGACAAATGAAGAGAAGTGGTTTTTGGAAAAGGGACTTGCATGCCGTGTACTTGAAGGAGAGGAAAATTTCCTGCCATATGTTTTTCAAGATTAGGACATCAAAATATGGCAAAGTAAAGAGGATCACGCAAGTATTGGGTTGGTCGCGCAAGTGACTTGCGCGCTGTGAAGAGACTTGCGTGCCGATGCTTAGAAGGATTGGAAACTTGCGCGCCATTTGTCCTTCATGATCAGATCATCAAAATATGGAAAAGTAAGAAGGGGTGCCCAAGTAATTTAGTTGGTCGCGCAAGTGTCTCGGGGGACAGAAGACTCGCGCGCCAAGGGGAGACTTGCGCGCCGTCGTGCAGGTTATTCAAACACCTATAAATACTGAACCACCCCTCCTCATTTGGAATGAAGTTTAACACTTAGAAAAATCAGAGCTCTCATCGCGTAGGTGTGGAAGTCACACAAGTGGTGTGTGGTCGCGCAGGTAGACTTGCGCGCCAGTGGTGGAAGTTACACGCCGGTTGGTAGTTGCGCGCTAATAGTGGTTTGGGCGTAAAAGGTGTTGCGTCCGGAAAGTTTGGAGTTGAAGAAGCTTGCGTCACGCAAGTGTTTGAGGTGGACTTGCGCGCCAGTTGTGAATTGCACGCCGATACTTGTGCGCCAGATTAGACTTGCGCACCATGTAAGGTGGATTCCCCAGTAGTGTTTTCGGGCTATGTGGAAGATGGAAGTTTTCCCGATACCTTTAGTGCAAAGAGAGATTCATCTACGGGTGAAAATTGGACTTCAATAGAGAATCCACATAAAACAGAGGATGTATTAATTAGTGATAATAAAGAGACCTACAAGTCTATAAACTGTGAGTGGATCCTTTCCAAAGCAGTGAGCAAAGGAAGAGGAAGAAGGTGATCCTCTCCACTGGGAGTGAGCCAGAGAGGGAGAAACAGGGAATGACCCTTGGAAAAGCAGTGAGCTGACCCTAAACCTTGTAAAGGTAGTGAGCCTGGGACAGAGTGACTATTCCCAAACCATTGTATCCACATCTAGTGAAGAATATTGGAATTTGGTATGACCGACAACTTTTCAGTGTATGCTCCATAGACGTAGCCCAGTGAGGGTGAACCAAGTAAAAATCTCTGTGTCTACCTGCTTACTTCCCTGCATTACATTTAAAGCTTCATCATTAGATAAAGAAGAAAACAAGTGATCATAATAAACACACAAGTGAAAACAAAGTGAACCCTGTAATAAAGAGGTCAAGATCCAGTGGGGCAGGAAGAACTTTGAAAAAGAATATCCATACTCTGATTCAACCCCCCTCTCAGGGTATATAGGCCCCTATTGGTCCTAAAAATTGGTATCAGAGGGAAGGTTGTTGTTATCGGATTTTTTTGCTCCGACTTGGTGTAGTCGATCTGTGTGGTCAAAGAATCAGTCTGCTCTTATCTAGGAGTTCCATGGAAAAGGGAAAAACAACAAAGAAGAATAATAAGTTAGGTGTTATTCTTTAGGGTGGAAGTGTGTATGGAAAAAGTGTGATTCAATTAAAATAATCAAATAACTTATTGAAAGAAGGCCTGGATGAATCTGATAGGGAAAAGATTGATTCACTCAATCATGATGTAGGAATGAGTGAAGTACTTGAACTTCAAAGTGATGCTGAAACAACTGATGATGATGAAGTTTCAAGAAGGAGTCCACCAGTAGATTTTGTCAAGATGAAAAAGGAAGTGGACTGGAAGTTGGATGAAGAAGTCAAATCTAATATCTGGATCAAAGTATTGGAGATTGAGGTAAAAAAGATAAGAGGCTTAAATCAAAGGCTTATTGATGTGGCTACTGACCTAAAGGAGAAGAATGATTCTCAAAGTGAAGAACTACAAAATATGGCTAAAATTAAAGGAAAACAAATGGTTGGTGATTATGAAGAGGATCAAAAGTCCGATGAAGTTTAGAATCTTAAAGCTAGAAATGATGATCTAGAAACACAGTTTTCGGAAGAAGTTCAGAAGAATCAAAGAGAACAAAAAGAGAATGAATCTGTCTCTAAATCTATTTCTGAGAAAAAATTGAATGTAGTGAAGCAAGGTGACATGGTAGAAAATCTCACACGAGAACTGGAAGATGAGATGAGTTGTGGAAAGAATATCCAAAGAGAACTCAATGACCAAATTGTATGAAGGGATATGAAGATTCAAAAGTTTTAAGAAGAGCTAGAATCAGTGAAGAAGGAAGTGGATAAATCCAATGCTGAAGGAAAGCCCAAAATGAAGGATTCCTTACACTTGATATTTTATTATCCTTCGGCAGGTGATGGTAAAATGAAAAGAAAATTTTCTATTTCTGAAAAGAGGCAAGAACAATTTTTCTCAGCTCAAAGGCCATACAGTATAGGAACAACTGGTATCAGATTTGATGAATTCCCTCCCATGCAAGATAGAAAGAGAGGTGTGAATAGTTCCAGATGTGAAAGAAATACTATAGGTGCTGGAGATAGGCCTAAGAGGGCAGTTACAAAAAGTAGTGATGACATGTACTATTTCTGTGGGATTCATGGCCACACATAAAGATTCTGTTCAGAGGCTCTGGAATACATTTCAGGCTGTGAAAATAGAAACTTTGATAAATATGAGAATAAGAAGAAGCATAATGTGAAATCAGAGAGAAGAGTCTCTTAGAGGAAATCATTCATAAGATGCTATTACTTTGGAAGGATGGGAAACTCCATGAATATGTGTCAGGAAGCTCAGGAATTCAATGTTAGAGGAATAACTCAAGCTGCATCAACATCTTGGATAAGAGATGATGAAATGAGGTATGAATTTAATAGAAGATGTTTTATATATTCTAATCATGGACATTTGGAAAGAAATTACAGCAAGAAGAATGCAAGAAAGGAAAAGGATCCTAGAAAGAGAATCTTGAATCCAGTGATGCATAAAGAGAAATTGTAAATTGGGAGACAAAGTGGAAATTTGGAGAATAGGCTCAGAGCCTCAGGGGAATCACATGGAGCTGAATGAAAGGTGTATCTGTCACCTCCTCTGTCACACTCACAACCGCCCTCTAAGAAAGAACATGAACATATTTGGAAGAAAAAGGGAGGAAAGGCTACAGATGTGAGTAAGAAGAATGTATGTTCAGTAGAGGACCCAACACCAATGAAAAAGATTGTGGTGACTTAGACATGTGATAAAATAAAGATTAACAAAGAATTTATTGAAAAATTCGCATGTCGTGTTCCACAGAGAAAGTGGAGGAAGATTCAACATCATTGCAATGGTGGAAGAAGCAAGGGAATATGAAAAGAAAAGAGATTCCTGCTCAGAGAAATAATCAAGGAAAATGGAATTTTGGTAGAACATCAAAGATGAAAATGTGTACTAGTGGGTTTAAACCCCAAATTGCGAGAAAGGCCATGCCTGCAGAATCTTCATATCAGAAAAAGACTCAACATGCAGGTGATGAATGCTTAGTCATATGGCTAGAGAAATTGAAGTTAGCTAGGCAGCTAGAAGAAGTAAGGAAGGAATGTTATGCTCTGTAAGAAAGAATCAAAGGGTTGACCCACCAGGATCAACCGCAATCCTCATCTTGAGGAGTCTAGAAGATCTCCTATCCCTATGTATAAAAATTCTATAAACTGACAATTCATGTGTTTCAGGTTTTAGGGAGATACAATCCAAGGGGAAGTGGCATCTAAAGATGAAAAGTGGAAAATTGATATGCTCAAAATGTTCAATTACCTCAAATCTGGCACATTAGGTGAAGAATAAAGGGAGCAATAGAGCACAATAGGAAGTGATTGTGTTATTAACTCCATCTCTTGTTTCCTACACCGAGTTCCAACTTAGTAGGCTTTAGAGATTTGGTTAATTGCTCGATGTTGTGTGCCATATTAGAATAAATGATGCATGAGGAGAAGAATGGTTATGAGTCTAAATAGTGGGACTAACCCCAGGAAGTGTTTCATAACATTGGGGGAGCATCATTTAATGGAAAAATCAGATGCAAGATCCATCAATGCAATAATCAAATGAATCAGCTCTTGAGTTTACAATCGAGGGAAGACTTATTGTTAGAGAAGCAGCAATAATCATGCATCTCATGCTTATCTATTTTGGCCTAACAATGTGGTATCATCTAACTGCTTTCAGGATATCAAGAAGCTATGAGAGAAAATCAAAGGTGTGTCAACAAAAATTTGAGAGAAGATGTTCAAAGAAATGAAGTCATTGAAGAATGACCCAGTGAAACGTTTTCTGTTAAAAGTGAGGAAGTGGTAAGAGACTCAGGGAGAGAATAAGTGGCTGAAGATGATTTAGAAGAGGATAATGATGGTGAGTACGAGGAAGTAAAATCCTTATCTGCACAAAAGCCAAAGAGTCGAGATGAAATTGACAGGGAGAATATCATCAGTGATCAATGAGATACAGTTCAGACAAGAAGAATGAAATCAATGCAAAAGATATAATTACTATCACAGGATTGAGCTGAAATGATTTGATGATGCAGGTGAAGATGAAAACTGGGTTCAGGCCATGAATGAAGAGCCAAATCAGATTGAGAAGAATAAGACGTGAGAGATTGTTTCGAGGCCAGCAGATAAGAACGTCATCGTGACTAAATGGGTCTTTCACAAGAAGATGAATGAAGATGTCATAGTGATTCAAAATAAATCACGACTACTGTGAAAGGGGTACTCCCAGATATAGGAAATATATGTTTATGATCCACTTGCACCGGTTGCAAGGTTGGAGACAATCAGATTATTCCGAGACATTGTTGTGCAACGGAAGTTCAAAGACTTCCTGATGGATGTCAAATCTGCATTCATGAATTGGATTCTGGAGGAAGGAGTGTATCTTGAGAAATTAGATGGTTTTCTCATTCACGATGATGAGAACAAGGTTTTTCGGCTGAAGAAGGAATTATATGGGCTGAAAAAAGCACCGAGAGAATGGTATTCAATGATGAGTCAATATTTGCAGAATCTCTAATTCAAATGAAGCATAGTGAAGGTGGTTTTCAGAAATATGAAAAGAAAGTTCTGATGAGGTTTGGAATTGAAAATTACAAGGAGACGAAGACTCTGGTTGCTACTCAGATGAAATAATCAAAATACGACAGTGGCAGGGCAGTTAATATCACTGAAAGCAGGCAAATTATCGGTAGTTTGGCTGTACTTGACCGCAAAAAGGCCTGATATTGTTTTTTCCACATGCCAAGCAGTGAGATATCAGAGTAATCCCAAGGAAATCCACATGATTTCAGTGAGAAGAATACTTCATTATATCAAAGGCACTGTGGATTTCAGTCTAATATATAATGACAAATCTCAATCAGTGTTATTAGGTTACACAGATGCAGATTGGGCCGGATTAGCAGACGATAGAAAATCAACGTCAGGAGGTGCATTCTATCTTGGTGGATTGTGTATTTCTTGGATAAAAAAGAAGTAAGATTTCATTTCATTGAGCACCGTATAGGCTAATTATATTATGGCCACTCAAGCATGCACGTAGTTATTGTGGATGAAGTGGAAACTTGATGATATGGGAGTTGAAGTGATGTCTCCGATCGGAATCCAGTGTGATAACTCAAGTGCTATCAATATTAGCAAAAATCCAGTTCATCACTCAAGAACAAATCACATTGAGATCAAATATCATTTTATCGAGGAGATATTAGAGCAGGGAATCATGAAGTTGGAGTTTGTGCCTAGAGAGCTACAGGTTGCAGAAATTCTGACAAAGGCCTTACCCAAGGAAGCGTTTGAAAGGCATCAACTGTCTTTGGGAGTTCAGTTGACTCCCCACACTTGAAATAGTGTGGATGTGGAACCCCCCTCTCCCTGAGGTATGATGTGTTTTTTCCCTAATGTGCTGATATGTGTTCTCTACTCTGTTACAGACTGCAAAGGAGTGCCCTTTGGGATCGTTGATAAAGTGGGAGAAAATAGTGATTGTTCAAGGGGGAGACAGTGTGGCGATTTGAGAAATCATGATTGATATAGGGAGAAGCTGACAGGTGGAGTATCCAGATAAGGGGAGTTAAACGTGCTTATCCAAGCTTAGCTTGGACAAGATAGGAAATAGGGATAAAGAGGTTTTGTAGCTGACAAGAATTGAAGCTGTGAGCAGAAAGGGTGAGCGTTTTAAATCTGACAATGCTAGAAGTGATCGATAAAATAAAAAATATCACAACAGCTAAGGATCGTGATAAGAGCAGAAGAGTGGTGTTGGAAGAATATTTACAAAAATTGGTATTATTTTGGTAAAAATTGGTTTCATTTTGGTGTCAACAATGGTTGCAATAGATAAAGTGATTCATTAATGAACTTTTCATTTACTCTTGTTTCTCATGCCGAGCATTGCTCATGTGGGCTTAGAGTATGCGTTGATTAATTCCTTGATCTCTATCAGAATCGCAAAGGGAGAATGGTGGCTGAAGAATTAACGATGTATCTTTTTATGGAGGAGTTTTCAACAAACACAAAGGGGGAGATTGTTGGGCAAAAACCCTTCAAGGAATGATTGAAGCATTTTTGAGGTGATTGTGTTTGTTGACAATGTGGACATCTGTGTTGTGATTGTTGACAAAGCAAACCATGATATATGAATTTGTTGACAAAGGAGATTTCATGGTGGAATGTCAAGTTCAAGAGCTGAGGTCAACGATCCATGTTTGATTCAAGAACATCGACAAAGGAATGGATGATCTGGAGGCAGTACAAAAAGAACAAATAAAATGTGGTGCCATTTTCTAGTGTTGGACAAATTTTTGGGCTTGAAAATCGAAAAATGAAGAGAAGTGGATTTTGGAAAAGGGACATGCGTTCCGTGTACTTGAAGGAGATAAAACTTGTGTGCTATATGTTTTTCAAGATCATGACATCAAAATATGGAAAAGGAAAGAGGGTCGTGCAAGTATTGGGTTGGTCGCGCAAGTGACTTGTGCGCCGTGAAGAGACTTGCGCGCCGATGCATTGAAGGATTGGAAACTTGCGCGCCATTTGTCATTCGTGATCGGATCATCAAAATATGGAAAAGGAATAAGGGGTGCCCAAGTTATTTATTTGTTCATGCTAGTGTCTAGGGGGATAGAAGACTTGCACGCCGAAACGTGCGCGCCGAGGGGAGACATGCGTGCCGTTGCGCAGGTTGTTCAAATACTTATAAATACTGGACCACCCCTCCTCACTTTGAATGGAGTTCAACACTTAGAAAAATAAGAGCTCCTATCACGCAGGTGTGGAAGTTGCGCAAGTGGTGTGTGGTCGCTTAGGTAGACTTGCGCGCCAGTGGTTGAAGTTGCGCGCCGGTTGGTAGTTACGGTCCAATAGTGGTCTGGGCGTAAAAGGAGTTGTGTCATGCAAGTTTGGAGTTGAAGAAGCTTATGTTGCACAAATTTTGGAGGTGGACTTTTGCACCAGCTGTGACTTGCATGCTGATACTTGCGCGCCGGATTAGACTTGCGCACCAAGTAAGGTGGATTCCCTGGCAGTGTTTTCAGGCTGTGTGGAATCTGGAAGTTTTCCCGATACCTTCGGTGCAAAGAGAGATTCATCTACAGGTGAAAGTTGGACTTCAATAGAGCATCCACATACAACATAGGATGTATTCATTAGTGATAATGAAGAGACCTACAAGTCTATAAACTGTGAGTAGATCCTTTCCGAAGCAGTGAGCAAAGGAAGAGGAAGAAGGTGATCCTCTCCACCGGCAGTGAGCCAGAGAGAGAGAAACAAGGAGTGACCCTTGGGAAAGCAGTGAGATGACCTTACACCTTGTAAAGGCAGTGATCCTGGGACAGAGTGACTGTTCTCCAACCATTTTATAAACATCTAGTGAAGAATAGTGGAATTTGGTAAGACCGACAACTTGTCGGTGCTCCTTAGACGTATCCTAGTGAGGGTGAACCAAGTAAAAATATCTGTGTCTACCTGCTTACTTCCCTACATTGCATTTAAAGCTTCATCATCAGATAAAGAAGAAAATAAGTGATCATAATAAATACACAAGTGCAAACAAAGTGACCCTTTTAATAAAGAGGTCAAGATCTAGTGGGGCAAGAAGAACTTTGAAAAAGAATATCCATACCCTGATTCACCCCCCCTCTCAGGGTATATAGGTCCCTATTGGTCCTAACAATTAGTATTAGAGGGAAGGTTGTTGTTATCAGATTTGTTTTCTTTGACATGGTGTAGTCGATATGTGTGGTCAAAGAATCAGTAAGATATTATCTCAGTGTGCCATGGGAAAGGGAAAAACATCAAATAAGAATCAGAAGTCAGGTGGTATTCCTCAGTGTGGAAGTGTGTATGGAAAAAGTGTGATTCAATTAAAAGAATCAAATAGATTATATAAAGAAGGCCTAGATGAATCTGATAGGGAAAATATTGATTCACTCAATCATGATATAGGAATGAGTGAAGTACTTGAACTTCAAAGTGATGCCGGAACAACTGATGATGATGAAGTTTCAATAAGGAGGCCACCGATAGATTTTGTCAACATGAAAGAGGAAGTGGACCGGAAGTTGGATGAAGAAGGAAAATCTAAAGATATCTGGATCAAAGTATTGGAGATTGAGGTCAACAAGCTAAGAGGCTTAAATCAAAGGCTTATTGATGTGGCTACTGACCTAAAGGAGAAGAATGATTATCAAAGTGAAGAACTACAAAAGATGGCAAAAATGAAAGGAAAAAAAGGTTGGTGATTATGAAGAGGATCAAAAGTCAGATGACGTTCAGAATCTTAAAGCAAGAAATGGTGATCTAGCAACACAATTGTCAGAAGAAGTTCAGAAGAATCAAAGGCTACAACAAGAGAATGAATCTGTCTCTAAATCTATTTCTGAGGAAAAATTGAAAGTAGTGAAGCAAGGTGACATGGTAGAAAATCTCACACGAGAAATGGAAGATGAGATGAGTTATGGAAAGAATATCAGAAGAGAACTCAATGACCAAATTGAATCAAGGGATATGAAGATTCAAAAGTTGGAAGAATAGCTAGAATCAGTGAAGAAGGAAGTGGAGAAATACAATGCTAAAGGAAATCCCAAAATGAAGGATTCCTTACACTTTCTATTTGATTATCCTTCGGCAGGTGATGATGAAATGAAAAGGAAATTTTCTATTTCTGAAAAGAGGCAAGAAAAAATTTTCTCAGCTCAAAGACCATACAGTCTCGGAACAACTGGTATCAGATTTGATGAATTCCCTCCCGTGCAAGACAGAAAGATAACTCTGAATAGTTCCAGCTTTGAAATAAATCCTATAGGTTCTGGAGACAGGCCTAAGAAGACAGTTCAAAAAGTAGTGATGACATGTGCTATTTCTGTGTGATTCATGGACACATATCAAGCTTCTGTTCAGAGGCTCTGGAATACATTTCAGGATGTGAAAATAGAAACTTTGATAAATATGAGAATAAGAAGAAGCATCATGTGAAATCAGAGAGAAGAGTCTCTCAGAGGAAATCATTCATAAGATGCTATTACTATGGAAGGATGAGACAGACCATTAATATGTGTCAGGAAGCTCAGGAGTTCAATGTCAGAGGAAGAACTCAAGCTGCATCAACATCTTGGCTAAGAGATGATTAAATGAGGTATACCTTTAATAGAAGATGTTTCATATATTCTAATCATGGACATTTGGCAAGAAATGGCAGCAAGAAGAATGCAAGAAAGGAAAAGGAGCCCAAAAAGAGAATATGGAATCTAGTGATGCATAAAGAGAAATTGTACATTGGGAGACAAAGTAGAAAGTTGGATAATAGGCTTAGACCCTCAGGGGAATCACATGGAGCTGAACGAAAGGTGTATCTTTGACCTCCTCTGTCACACTCACAACCGCCCTCTAACAAAGAACATGAACATATCTAGAAGAAAAAGTTAGGAAACGCTATAGATGTGAGTAAGAAGAGTATACCTTCAGTGGAGGACCCACCACCAATGAAAAAGAGTGTGGTGACTCAGACATCTGATAAAAGAAATATGAACAAAGAATGTATTGAAAAATTCGCATGTTGTGTTCTACAGAGAAAAGTGGAGGAAGGTGCAAGATCCTTGCAATGGTGGAAGAAGCAAGGAAAGATGGAAAGAAAAGAGATTCCTGCTCAGAGAAATAATCAAGGAAAATGGAATTTTGGTAGAACATCAAAGACAGAAATGTGTACTAGTGGGTTTAAACCCCAAATTTTGAGAAAAGCCAGGCCTGCAAAATATTCATATCAGAAAAAGGCTTAGCATGCAGGTGATGAATACTTAGTCATATGGCCAGAGCAATTGAAGTTAGCCAGGCATCTAGAAGAAGTAAGGAAGGAATGTGATGCTCTGAAAGAAAGAATCAAAGGTTTGACCCATCAGGATCAACCGAAATTCTCATCTTGAGGAGTCCAGAAGATCCCCTCTCCCTATGTATAAAAATTCTATAAACTTAAAATTCATGTGTTTTAGGTTTTAGGGAGATACAATCCAAGGGGAAGTGGCATCTAAAGATGAAAAGTGGAAAATTGATATGCTCCAGAGGTTCAATTACCTCAAATCCGATACATTAGGTGAAGAAGAAAGGGAGAAACAGAGCACAATAGGAAGCGATTGTGTTATTAACTCCATCTCTTGTTTCCTACACTGAGTTCCAACTCAGTAGGCTTTAGAGATTTGGTTAATTTCTCAATGTTGTGTGCCAAATTAGAATAAACGATGCATGAGGAGAAGAATAGTTATGAATCTAAACAGTGGGACTAACCCCAGGAAGTGTTTCATAACATATGGGGAGCATCATTTAATGTAAAAATCAGATGCAAGATCCATCAATGCAATAATCAGATGAATCAGCTTAAGAGTTTTCAATCGAGGGAAGAATTATTGTCAGTGAAGCAGCAATAATCATGCATCTCATGCTTATATATTTTGGTCTAGCAATTTAGTATCAGCCGACTACTTTCAGGATACCAAGAAGCTACGAGAGAAAATCAAAGGTGTGTCAAATTTTTTTTGAGAGAAGTTGTTCAAAGAAATGAAGTCATTGAAGAATGACACAGTGAAAAGTTTTCTATTAAAAGTGAGGAAGTGGTAAGAGACTCAGGGAGAGAATAAGTGGTTAAAGATGATTCAAAAGAGGATACTGATGGTGAGTACGAGGAAGTAAAATCCTTATCTACACAAAACCCAAAGAGTAGAGATGAAATTGACAGATAGAATATCATCAGTGATCAGTGATCTCCAGTTCAGATAAGAAGAATGAAATCACTGCAGCAGACATCATTACTATCACAGGATTGTTCCGAAATGCTTTGATGTTGCAGCTGAAGATGAAAATTGGGTTCAGGCCATGAATGATGAGATAAATCAGATTGAGAAGAATAAGACGTGAGAGATTGTTTCGAGGCCAGCATATAAGAATGTCATCCTGACTAAATGGGTCTTTTGAAATAATATGAATGAAGATGGCATAGTGATTCGAAACAAAGCATGACTAATGTGCAAGGAGTACTCCCAGATAGAGGGAATAGATGTTGATGAGACACTTGCACCGATTGTAAGGCTGGAGACAATCAGATTATTCCGAGACATTGCAGTGCAACGGAAGTTCAAAGACTTCTAGATGGATGTCAAATCTGCATTCATGAATTGGATTCTGGAGGAAGGAGTGTATCTTGAGAAATTAGATGGTTTTCTAATTCACGAGGATGTGAAAAAGGTTTTTCGGCTGAAGAAGGAATTATATGGGCTGAAAAAAGCACCGAGAGAATGGTATTCAATGATGAGTCAATATTTGCAGAATCTCTGATTCAAATGAAGCATAGTGAAGGTGGTTTTCAGAAATATGAAAAGAAGGTTCTAATGAGATTTAGAATTGAAAATTCTATGGAGACAAAGAATCAAGTTTCTACCTAGATGAAATCATCAAAAGATGACAGTGACAGGGTAGTTAATATCACTGAAAACCGGCAGATTATCGGCAGTTTTGCTGTACTTGACCGCAACAAGGCCTAATATTGTTTTTTCCACATGCCAAGTAGCGAGATATCAGAGTAATCCTGAGGAAAGTCACATGCTTGCAGTGAGAAGAATAATTAATTATATCAAAGGCACTGTGGATTTCGGTCTGATGTATAATGACAAATCTCAATCAGTGTTATTGGGTTACACAAATGCAGATTGGGCCGGATCAACATATGATAGAAAATCAACATCAGGAGGTGCATTCTATCTTGGTGGATTGTATATTTCTTGGCTAATCAAAAAGCAAGATTTAATTTCATTGAGCACCGTAGAGGCTCGGCCACTCAAGCATGCATGCAATTATTGTGGATGAATCAACAGCTTGACAGTATGAGAGTTGAAGTGAAGTCTCTGATCAGAATCTAGTGTGATAACTCAAGTGCTATCAATTTAGCAAAAATCCAGTTCATCACTCAAGAACAAAGAACATTGAGATCAATTATCATTTTATCAAGGAAAAAGTTGAGCAGGGAATTGTGAAGTTGGAGTATGTGCCTACAGAGCTACAGGTTGCAGACATTCTGACAAAGGCCTTACCCATGGAAGCATTTGAAAGGCATCGACTGGCTCTGGGAGTTCATTCGACTCCCCACACTTGAAATAGTGTGGATGTAGAACCCCCCTCTCCCTGAGGTATGATGTGTTTTTCCCTAATGTGCTGATATGTGTTCTCTACTCTGTTACATACAGAAAAGGAGTTCCCTTTGGGTTCGTTGAAAAAGGGGGAGAAAATAGTGATTGTTCAAGGGGGAGACAGTGTGACAATTTGAGAAATCATGATTGATACGGGGAGAAGATGACAGGTGGAGCAGCCAGATAGGGGGAGTTGAACGTGATTAGCCAGAGCTTAGCTTGGACAACGTAGGAAATAGGGCTAAAGAGGTTTTGAAGCTGAAAAGAATTGGAGCTGTGAGCAGAAAGGGGGAGCAGTTAAATTTGATGATGCTAGAAGTGATCGATCAAAGAATAGATATCACGATAGATAAGGATCGTTATAAAATCAGAAGAGTGGTGTTGGAAGAATATTTCAAAAAAATGGTATCATTTTGGTAAAAATTTGTATCAGTTTGGTTTCAACAATGGTTGTATGAGATAAAGTGATTCATTGATGAACTTTTCGTTTACTCTTGTTTCTCACGCCGAGCATTTCTCCTGTGGGATTAGAGTATGTGTTGATTAAATCCTTGATCGCTATCAGAATCGCAAAAGGTGAATAGTGGCTGAAGAATTAACGATGTATCTTTTTATGGAAGAGTTTTCAACAAACCCAAAGGGGGATATTATTGAGCAAAAATCCATCAAGGTATCATTGAAGCATTTTTGAGGTGATTGTGTTTGTTGACAAAGTGGACATCTGTGTTGTGATTGTTGACAAAGCAAACCATGATATACGAATTTGTTGACAAAGGGGATTTCATATTAGAATGCCGAGTTCAAGAGTTGTGGTCAACGATCCATGTTTGATTCAAGAACGTCGACAAAGGAATGAATGATCTGGAGGCGGTACAAAAAGAACAGATACAAGGTGGCACCATTTTCCAGTGTTTTCCAAATTTTTGGGCCTGAAAATCAACAAATGAAGAGAAGTGGTTTTTGGAAAAGGGACTTGCACACCGTGTACTTGAACGAGAGGAAACTTGCGCGCCATATGTTTTTCAAGATCATGACATCAAAATATGGAAAAGGAAAGAGGGTCGCGCAAGTATTGGGTTGGCCACGCAAGTGACTTGTGCCCCATGAAGAGACTTGTGCGCCGATTCCTAGAAGGATTGGAAACTTGTGCGCTATTTGTCCTTCGTGATAAGATCATCAAAATATGGAAATGGAAGAAGTTACACCCATATTATTTAGTTGGTCGTTCAAGTGTCTAGGGGGATAGAAGACTTGCATACCGAAACTTGTGAGCCGAGGGGAGACTTGCGCGCCATCGCACAGGTTGTTCAAACACCTATAAATACTGGACCACCCCTCCTCATTTTTAACGGAGTTTAACACTTGGAAAAATCAGAGCTCCCGTCGCGCAGGTGTAAAAGTCGCGCAAGTGGTGTGTGGTTGCGCAGGTAGACTTGTGTGCCAGTGGTTGAAGTTGCGCGTCGGTTGGTAGTTGTGTGCCAATAGTGGTTTGGGCGTAAAAGGGGTTGCATCACGCAAGTTTGGAGTTGAAGAATCTTGTGTCGCGCAAGTGTATGAGGTGGACTTGCATTCCATTTGTGACTTGTGCGCCAATACTTGCACTCCAGATTAGAATTTCGTGCCAAGTAAGGTGGATTCCCCGGTAGTGTTTTCAGGCTGTGTGGAAGCTGGAAGTTTTCCCGATACCTTTGGTGCAAAGAGATATTCATGTACAGGTGAAAGATGGACTTCAACAGAGCATCCACATACAACAGAGGATGTATTCATTAGTGACAATAATGATACCTACAAGACTATAAACTGTGAGTGGATCCTTTCTGAAGCAGTGAGAAAAGGTAGAGGAAGAAGATGATCCTCTCCACTGGTAGTGATCCAGAGAGAGAGAAACAGGGAGTGACCCTTGAGAAAGCAGTGAGCTGACCCTAAACCTTATAAAGGCAGTAATCCTGGGATAAAGTGACTTTTCCCGAACCATTTTATCCACATCTAGTGAAGAATAGTGGAATTTGGTATGATCGAAAACTTGTTGGTTTATGCTCTTTGGACGTAGCCCAGTGAGGTTGAACTAAGTAAAAATATCTGTGTCTGCCTACTTACTTCCCTGCATTGTATTTAAAGCTTCATCATCAGATAACGAAGAAAATAAGTGATCATAATAAACACACAAGTGAAAACAAAGTGACCCTTGTAATAAAGAGGTCAAGATCCAGTGGAGTAGGAAGAAATTTGAAAAAGAATATCCCTAACCTAATTCACCCCCACTCTCAGGGTATATAGGCCCCGATTGATCCTAACAATTGGTATCATAGGGAAGGTTATTATTATCATATTTGTTTTCTCCGACTTGGTGTAGTCGATATGTGTGGTCAAAGAAAAATTCTGCTCTTATCTTGGTATTCCATGGCAAAGGGAAAACATCAAAGAAGAATCAGAAGTCAGGTGGTATTACTCAGTGTGGAAGCGTGTATGGAAAAAGTGTGATTCAATTAAAATAATCAAACAAATTACTGAAATAAGGCCTGGATGAATCTGATAGGGAAAATATTGATTCAACCAATAATGATGTAGGAATGAGTGAAGTACTTGAACTTCAAAGTGATTCCGAAACAACTAATGATGATGAAGTTTCAAGAAGGAGGCCACTGGTATATTTTTTCAACATGATAAAGGAAGTGGACCGGAAGTTGGATTAAGAAGTCAAATCTAAAGATATGTAAATCAAAGTATTGGAGATTGAGGTCAACAAGCTAAGAGGCTTAAATCAAAGGCTTACTAATGTGGCTAATGACCTAAAGGAGAAGAATGATTCTCAAAGTGAAGAACTACAAAAGATGGATAAAATAAAAGGAAAAAAAAGGATGGTGATTATGAAGAGGATCAAAAGTCAGATGAAGTTCAGAATCTTAAAGCAAGAAATGATGATCTAGAAACACAGCTGTCGGAAGAAGTTCAGAAGAATCAAAGGCTAGAACAAGAGAATGAATCTGTCCTTAAATCTGTTTCTGAGGAAAATTTGATAGTAGTTAAGCAAGGTGACAAGGTAGAAAATCTCACATAAGAACGGGAAGATGATATGGGTTGTGGAAAGAATATTAGAAGAAAACTCAATGCCCAAATTGAATCAAGGGATATGAAGATTCAAAAGTTGGAAGAAGAGCTAAAATAAGTGAAGAAGGAAGTGGAGAAATCCAATGCAAAAGGAAATCCCAAAATGAAGGATTCTTTACACATGATATTTGATTATCCTTCGGTAGGTGATGATGAAATGAAAATCAAATTTTCTATTTCTGAAAAGAGGCAAGAACAAATTTTCTCAGCTCAAAGACCATACAGTCTGGGAACAACTGGTATAGGATTTGATGAATTCCCTCCCTTGCAAGATAGAGAGAGAGATGTGAACAGTTCCAGATGTGAAAGAAATCCTATAGGTGCTAGAGATAGGCCTAAGAGGACAGTTACATAAAGTAGTGATGACATGTGCTATTTTTGTGGGATTCATAGCCACACATCAAGCTTCTGTTCAGAGGCTCTGGAATACATTTCAGGTTATGAAAATATAAACTTTGATAAATATGAGAATAAGAAGAAGCATCATGTGAAATCAGAGAGAAGATTCTCTCAGAGGAAACCATTCATAAGATGATATTACTGTGGAAGGATGGGACACGCCATGAATATGTGTCAGGAATCTCAGGAGTTCAATATCAGAGGAAGAACTCAAGCTGCATCAACATATTGGCTAAGAGATGATGAAATGAGGTACGAATTTAATAGAAGATGTTTCATATATTCCAATCATGGACATTTGGAAAGAAATTGCAGCAAGAAGAATGCATGAAAGGAAAAGGAACCCAGAAAGAGAATCTTGAATCCAGTGATGCATAAAGAGAAATTGTAAATTGGGAGACAAAGTGGAAAGTTTGAGAATAGGCTTAGATCCTTAGGGGAATCACATGGAGCTGAACGAAAGGTGTATCTGTCACCTCTTTTGTCGCACTCAAAACTGACCTCTAAGAAAGAACATGATCATATCTAGAAGAAAAAGGGAGGAAACGCTACAGCTGTGAGTAAGAAGAATGTACGTTTAGTGGAGGACCCACCACCAATGAAAAAGAGTGTGGTGACTCAGACATCTGATAAAAGAATGATGAAAAAAGAATGTATTGAAAAATTCACATGTCATGTTCCATAGAGAAAAGTGGAGGAAGGTGCAAGATCCTTGCAATGGTGGAAGAAGCAAGGGAAGATGGAAAGAAAAAAGATTTGTGCTCAGAGAAATAATCAAGGAAAATAGAATTTTGGTAGAACAACAAAGACGAAAATGTGTACTAGTGGGTTTAAACCCCAAATTGTGAGAAAGGCCAGGCCTGCAGAATATTCATATCAGAAAAAGACTCAGCATATAGGTGATGAATGATTAGTCATATGGCAAGAGAAATTGATGTTATCCAGGAAGCTAGAAGAAGCAAGGAAGGAATGTGATGCTCTTCAAGAAAGAATCAAAGGGTTGACCCATCAGGATCAAACGAAATCCTCATCTTGAGGAGTCCAGAAGATCCCCTATCCCTATGAATAAAAATGCTATAAACTGACGAGTCATGTGTTTCAGGTTTTAGGGAGATCCAATCCAAGGGGAAGTGGCATCTAAAGATGAAAAGTGGAAAATTGATATGCTCCAGAGGTTTAATTACCTCAAATACAGTGCATTAGGTGAAGAAGAAATGGAGAAATAGATCACAATAGGAAGTGATTGTGTTATTAACTTCATCTCTTATTTCCTACACCGAGTTCCAACTCAGTAGGATATAGAGATTTTTTTAATTGCTCGATGTTGTGTGCCAGATTAGAATAAATGATGCCTGAGGAGAAGAATGGTTTTGATTCTAAACAGTGGGACTAACCCCAGGAAGTGTTTCATAACTTAGGGGGAGCATCATTTAATGTAAAAATCAGATGCAAGATCCATCAATGAAATAATCGGATGAATTAGCTCAGGAGTTTTCAATCGAAGGAAGACTTATTTTCAGAGAAGAAACAATAATTATGCATCTCATGCTTATATATTTTGGTCTAACAGTGTGGTATCAGCTGACTGATTTCAGGATACCAAGAAGCTTTGAGAGAAAATCAAAGGTGTGCCAACATAAACTTGAGATAATATGTTCAAAGAAATGAAGTCATTGAACAATAACACAGTGAAAAGTTTTCTGTTAAAAGTGAGGAAGTGGTAAGAGACTCAGGGAGAGCATAAGTGGCTGAATATGATTTAGAAGAGGATACTGATGGTGAGTACAAGGAAGTAAAATCCTTATCTGCACAAAAGCCAAAGAGTCAAGATGAAATTGACAGGCAAAATATCATTAGTGATTAGTGAGCTCCAGTTTAGAAAATAAGAAGGAAATCACTGCATCAGACATCATTACTATCATAGGATTGAGCCGAAATGCTTTGCTGATGCAGCTGAAGATGAAAACTAGGTTCAGTCCATGAATGAAGAGCTAAATCAGATTGAGAAGAATCAGACGTGAGAGATTGTTTTAAGGACAGAAGATAAGAACATCATCGTGACTAAATGGGTCTTTTACAAGAAGATGATCAAATATGGCATAGTGATTCAAAACAAAGCACGGCTACTGTGTAAGGGGTACTCCCAGATAGAGGGAATATATGTTGATGAGACACTTACACTGGTTGCAAGGTTGGAGATAATCAGATTATTCCGAGACATTGCAGTGCAACGGAAGTCCAAAGACTTCCAGATGGATGTCAAATCTACATTCATGAATTTGATTCTGGAGGAAGGAGTGTATCTTGATCAATTAGATGGTTTTTTCATTCATGAGGATGAGAAAAAGGTTTTTCGGCTGAAGAAGGCATTATATGGGCTGAAAAATGCACCGAGAGAATGGTATTCAATGATGAGTCAATATTTGCAGAATCTCTGATTCAAATGAAGCATAGTGAAGGTGGTTTTTAGAAATATGAAAAGAAGGTTCTGATGAGATTTGGAATTGAAAATTCCAAGGAGATGAAGACTCCAGTTGCTACTCGGACAAAATCATCAAAAGATGACAGTGGCAGGGCAATGAATATCACTGAAAAGAGGCAGATTATTGGTAGTTTTGCTGTACTTGACCGCAACAAGGCCTGATATTGTTTTTACCACATGCCAAGTAGTGATATATCAGAGTAATCTCAAGGAAAGACGCATGCTTGTAGTGATAAGAATACTTCATTATATCAAAGTCACTGTGCATTTTGGTCTGATGTATAATGACAAATCTCAATCAATGTTATTGGGTTACACAGATGTAGATTGGGCCGGATCAGTAGATGAAAGAAAATCAACGTCAGGAGGTGCATTCGATCTTGGTGGATTGTGTATTTCATGGATAAGAAAGAAGCCATATTGAATTTCATTGAGCACCATAGAGGATAAGTATATTGCGGCCACTCAAGCATGCACGTAGTTATTGTGGATGAAGCAGCAGCTTGACGATATGGGAGTTGAAGTGAAGTCTCCGATCAGAATCCAGTGTGATAACTCAAGTTCTATCAATCATAGAAAAAATCTAGTTCATCACTCAAGAACAAAGCACATTGAGATCAAATATCATTTTATCAAGGAGAAAGTTGAGGAGGGAATTGTGAAGTTGGAGTATGTGCCTACAGAGCTATAGGTTACAGACATTCTGACAAAGGCCTTACCCAAGGAAGAGTTTGAAAGGCATAGACTGGATTTGGGAGTTCAGTAGACTCCCCACACTTGAAATAGTGTGGATGTAGAACCCCCCCTCTCCCTGAGGTATGATGTGTTTTCCCTAATGTGCTGATTTGTGTACTCTACTCTGTTACAAACTACAATGGAGTGCCCTTTGGGTTCGTTGACAAAGGGGGAGAAAATAGTGATTGGTCAAGGGGGAGACATTGTGGATATTTGAGAAATCATGATTGATACAGGGAGAAGCTGACAGGTGTAGCAGTCGGATAGGGGGAGTTGAACGTGCTTAGCCAGAGCTTAGCTTGGACAACACATGATATAGGCCTAAAGTTGTTTTGAAGCTGACAAGAATTGAAGCTGTGAGCAGAAAGGGGGAGCGTTTTAAATCTAACGATGATGGAAGTGATCGATCAAAGAATAGATATCATGACAGCCGAGGATCATGATAAAAGCAGAAGAGTGGCGTTGGAAGAATATTTCCAAAAATTGGTATCAGTTTGGTAAAAATTGGCATCGGTTTGGTGTCAACAACAGTTGTAAGAGATAAAGTGATTCATTGATGAACTTTTCATTTACTCTTGTTTCTCACACCAAGCATTGCTCATGTGGGATTAGAGTATGTGTTGAGTAAATCATTTATCGCTATCAGAATCGCAAAAGGCGAATAGTGGCTGAAGAATTAATGATGTATCTTTTTATGGAAGAGTTGTCAACAAACCCAAAGGGGGATATTGTTGGGAAAAAATCCCTCAAGGTATCATTGAAGCATTTTTGAGGTGATTGTGTTTTTTGAAAAAGTGGACATCTGTGTTGTGATTGTTGACAAAGAAAACCATGATATACGAATTTGTTGAAAAAGGGGATTTCATGGCGGAATGTGGAGTTCAAGAGATGTGATCAACAATCCATGTTTGATTCAAGAACGTCGACAAAGGAATGGATGATCTGGAGGTGGTAAAAAAAGAACAGATACAAGGTGGCGCCGTTTTGCAGTGTTTGCCAAATTTTTGGGCTTGAAAATCAACAAATGAAGAGAAGTGATTTTTGGAAAAAGGACTTGCGCGCCGTGTACTTAAAAGAGAGGAAACTTTCACGCCATATGTTTTTCATGACCAGGACATCAAAATATGGCAAAGGAAAGAGGGTCGCGCAAGTGACTTGCGCGCCATGAAGAGACTTGCGTGCCGATGCCTAGAAGGATTTGAAACTTGCTCGCCATTTGTACTTCATGATCAGATCATCAAAATATGGAAAAAGAATAAGGGGAACCCTAGTTATTTAGTTGGTCGCGCAAGTGTCTAGGGGGAAATAAGACTTGCGCACCGAGGGGAGACTTGTGCGCCGTCTCCCAAGTTGTTCAAATGCCTATAAATACTGGACCACCCCTCCTCATTTTGAATGGAGTTCAAAACTTAGAAAAATAAGATCTCTCGTCACACAGGTGTGGAAGTCACGCAAGTGGTGTGTGGTCACGCAGGTAGACTTTCACGCTAGTGGTTGAAGTTGCGCGCCGGTTGGTAGTTGCACGCCAATAGTGGTTTGGGCGTAAAAGGAGTTGCGTCGTGCAAGTTTGGAGTTGAAGAATCTTGTGTCACACAAGTGTCTGAGGTGGACTTGCGCGCCAGTTGTGACATGCGCACTGATACTTGTGCGCCGGATTAGACTTGCATGCGCCAAGTAAGGTGGATTCCCCGGTAGTGTTTTCGGGCTGTGTGGAAGCTGGAAGTTTGCCCGATACCTTCGGTGAAAAGAGATATTCATCTACGGGTGAATGTTGGACTTCAACTGAGCATCCACATACAACAAAGGATGTATTCATTAGTGATAATGAAGAGACCTACAAGTCTATAAACTGTTAGTGGATCCTTTCCGAAGTAGTGAGAAAAGGAAGAGGAAGAAGGTGATCCTCTCCACTGGAAGTGAGCTAGAGAGGGAGAAACATGGAGTGACCCTTGGGAAAGCAGTGATCTGACCCTAAACCTTGTAAAGGCAATGATCCTAGGACAGAGTGACTATTCCCGAACCATTGTATCCATATCTAGTGAATAATAGTGGAATTTGGTATGACCAACAACTTGTCGGCGTATGCTCCTTGGACGTAGCCCAGTGAGGGTGAACCAAGTAAAAATATCTGTGTCTACTTGCTTACGTACCTGCATTGCATTTAAAGATTCATCATCAAATAAAGAAGAAAATAAGTAATCATAATAAATGCACAAGTTCAAACAAAGTGACCCTTGTAATAAAGAGGTCACGATCCATTAGGGCATGAAGAACTTTGAAAAAGAATATACATACCCTGATTCAGCCCCCTCTCAGGGTATATAGGCCCCTATTGGTCCTAACAAGAATAAATAAAATAACCCATATAAATCCCTAGGTTCTAATGTGATTCTTGGAAATGACCATACATTCTTTTCCTAGGGATAGAGTGTCTCCGATAATACACCATAATCATTCAAAATCATACTAGGCACCATGAACTTATTGTAGTAGGTGCATGTAACAATTACTAAGAGGAATTCATAGGCAATCCAAGTAGTAAAAAAAATTAAAGAATATTACTAGGAGGTAATAATAGGAAATATTGATATATATCAAAGGCTAAATCCCAAAATCCTAGACATTCTAGATAGGCGTAGAAGCTGATTCCCGAGTAACCACCCAGAAAATCCACAGAGCATCAGGCATATCAACCTAATCCTAGATAACTACCCATGCATTCTAAATATAGTATGAATTAATTTATTTCTAGGTGAGATACTAAACAATACATATATAATATATACTTCTTGAAGGGCAGTGCATCACTATTATAAACAACTCCAATAATCATAACATGGATTGACCATCCTACCATACCCGTCACATATAATTAGGGTCAGCCTCTAAAGTGCATGAACTATCCTTATCATTATTGTAATACCTGACTTACATAATCGATTTAGGTTCTAAGGTGAAAACTTGAATCATATATACCCATTCCCTGAAATCACCCACTCAGGGGTTAATATATCACATAGTCACCCAACAAGCCCCCCTAGGCCTCACCATAATAGCAGAGACACCCTACATGGATTATGTCATCCCTTACTCATCTCTCTAGAAAAGATCATCACTCAGTGGGCATAACATCCATCAACCTCATCAAAATTTAATTATGTCCTCATTAGCATCATAGAGAAGATCCTACGCCACCATTCTAGAGAGATGACACAAGGCCCATCTCAATTTCCCAAGTAATACTAGGTCGGTATACTCATCCATTCTATCATCAATTTAACCATTATTTACCAAAAAAGGTAATCACATCTCACTGGGGGATGACCTCTTTCAAAATGATCATATCAACATGCCCAATAGCTTTAAGGTGCCTCACAGGTCCTTCATGGCCTACATGGGCCAATCAATCTAAACCCATCACATCTCTCTACTCAGAGTTCACAAAGGCACCTACACTAAGGGACACAATTATTACATACTCATTTAAATCCCTATAGGGTCCATGTAATTTAAAGAGAAAAATATTAATCACAGTCTCGACAAATAGTGATCGAGGCATCAATAAGCGTTCAAGGGTCTATTGTGGCCCTTTCCACTTAGTTTCATCCATATACATTTCATTTTAATAAATAAATTCATTTAATTATAAAGAGATAAATCAACCTCAATGTAAATGCCACATATCACATACAATATAAATAAAATTCATAAACCTTAAGGTAATGCATAGAGAACACCTACCTCATTCAAAAAATCAATTTATTTTAAAGCAACTTGACCACCATCTCTTAAAGTCATTAAAGACCAAAAAACCACTTCCAATCCACATAAGGAACTATAGAAAGCTAATAAACATAAAAATATTAATTATAAGAATTTATATTTAATTTAAAATTCAATTAAATTAAATTTAAATATGTATAAATAAAAAATAACTCACCAAGGATCCTCATTGAATCGAAATGATGATCAACCATTGGTGGAAGTTCCATGGAATACTCTTGACACCACCCCAGAAAAAATTCCTATCAATCAACACTAATTAAATATACAATTTAATCTAATTTTCACTAAAAACCCAAGAAAAATATATCGGGTGATGCACTTTCATTACAATGATGCACAATAGCATGCACACATAATCACGGGGAATCCTTTAGACACTATGATAAAAAGACTCATCATATTGGGATGATTCAACCATGATATGGTTGAATTATTAGTCAAATATCTAACCAAAATCACAAAAAATTAGAGACTAAGGATATAGGAGAATAATGGAGAAATGAGAGAATAAGGTTCATCATAAACACTAAATAAATTACAACAAAACCACTCCATTACAAAGGGGAGATAGAAGGAAGATAAGGGGGAAGGGACACCCTAGTCTACACACACATGAGATAGTAAGAGAGGGAATATGGGGTGGGTTAAAATATAATGGGGGGAAAATAATAAAATCCCACTTTTTAAGAAAGTTGGGAAACCACATGGTTGGGCCGCACGATTCACTAAACAGTGAACCAACCATGAAAATCCCCTCTACGACTAAATTATAGGTTTACACAGTTACTTTGAAATCATGGAAAGATCGTACACCATACCCCAATAAAAAAAATAAGATGCACAGTTACCCCACGTGATTTCTAATAATCATATTGAAACCATATGTAGAGGTAAAATCCATTCTAAACTAATGAAATTCAACCTGAATATTCCATGAGTTTCCTGAGCACTCAAGGAACCTTCTGATCCTTGATCCATATCAAAAAACATCACATTGATATTATCAACTCTCAAAATTCCAATTTGAATCTCAATTAATGAAATGACCCCTGCTACAGAGTAAAAAAATTAAACTCTTTATAAAATTTATAAACATGAAAAATGTGGATCTTTACAACCTGAGGAAACTCCCATGCCTTGATCCATATCCAAAAACATCACCTTGAGATATTCAAACTTTTATAATTATAATTCAAATATCAATTCATGAAACAATCCTTTATTTGGAGCCAAAAATTCAAATACCTCCTAAAATTTACAACCCCAAAGAACATTGGTCTTTACACACAGTGTAGGGATCTGTTATAGATTGGGAGTATAAGATGAGAGAGTTAGAGTTTACACTATTTCAAGGAGGAATTCGAGATGTTCCATGGTGGATATGTGTTGTGGTGTGAAAGTGGTTGAAGAGGTTTTTCTATCTGTAAAACCATATGTTTTATTTAAATAAGTCATAAATAATTTCATTTTAATATTAAACCTTCCTTTTCTATTTTTTTGGTCAAGACATATTGTATTTGGTCACAACAATAAGTTGGTCTATGGATTTTTTTTTGTTTTTTTGAATGGAATTCACGACATGACCATAATAATTCCTTAGTGTGATACTAAAAGGTCTAGTTATGGGGATATGTCTCTTGGGGAGTTGTCACATTAGGATTATTTGGTAACGATGTAACCCATCATATTTCATATCAAATTAAAATATTTCCCAATATTTAAATGAGGAGAGATATATGAGATATTAACATGGATCTTTGGATTTTAGTTGATATGGAACTATCATAGAGTCACCATTATTTGTCATTCCATGATGACTTATATTCCTATTTTGGTGTAAATTCATTATTTCCAATGGCTTTATTTAGATTCCTTTGATTTATCTCAAACTTTATGTGTCTAGAGGTGAATCCTTGGAGAACCTTGAGTCCCTATAACAGATTTTGATTCTTAGATATAAGATATTGAATGTTAGTGACCCAAGGTGAGTTTCCATTATTTTCTTCTTGGGTTCCTCTCTGTACTTCATCCAAGGAAAGATATAGAAGTTGTAATGGTTTGGTTCAAGTGATTTTGGGTCATTATTTCATTGAGGATAACATTGAGTTATAGGTCGACGAGGTTTTACTTGTGCGACCTTGGGTTTTGTGATCATATTACTCATATAATACTTGTGTAGTGGTTTTGATCCTTCATTCGAGGTAGGGGGTTTGTAAACATCTTCTTATTTTATATATAAACTTGGGATTAATATGTTTTATCTTAATAGGTAATTGTAAATGGTCGAGATTGACATTAATAAAGATAATGATATAAAATTAAGGATGTTGGTAGAATTTAAAAGGGGTGCTATAATTGCATATGAATATGTTTTATTTATGATGGTTACCTTTTGTGATTTTCTAGATAGTGTGATTAAGATTTGTTGTGTTTTTTATTCCATAACATACTTGAAACACTTAAAATATAGATAAAAACCTAAAGATGGTAAGATGAATATAATAAGGAATTTGTCACATTAATTATGTTTATCATTATTTATTAAAAGTTATTAACATGAAAGGTGATGCTTTAATCATATTCATTGGTTGACTGTAGCTGTTATTAACTACTATTTTAGATTTACTAGTTGCTGAAATTTTCATATAAGAAACCATCTAATTCAAGAAGATAGAGGAAAATGTTGTTTTCTAGAAATAAGACTTTAGGGTTATTTTAAATCCTAGTATTATTTTATATAATCTTATAAGATTTGATGGTATAACAATGATTTATCTATTAGTTTTTTGTGCTTAAAATATGATTTTATTGTATTTATATATTGTGATAATTGATCCCTTATTGTGATTTGATTTGAAAACATTTATGGTTGGTTGTAATTGTGATGGGTGGGATGTTTTTACATGGTTATAGTAGTGGATTGATGTCAGTGATGGTGGGATTATAAGGTTGTATGTGGAAAGGTGTTGGGGAAGACACAAGGATGATTTTATTGAGGTGGGAGCTTGAATTGGTGGGTTTTTCTTGTTTCTTAGATGATATTCTTTTTTATGATCATTTAATTTTTCTTGATTTCTTTAGGGATATCTCTTCCTTTAGATTTTATTGGTTGAGTCTTAGAGTACTTTTTATTATGAAATGGTAATGAATTATAATGGACTCATGGAAATGGGTGTTGATGATAATTATAATTTAATAAATAAAAACCATGAAATTATTTGGGAAGATGATGAAAGGAGTATGTTTTGAAAATTTGGAATTGAAATGTGGAATGTTAAAGAACCTTGTTTTTTTATAGTTATTGAAAATTTTATCTATAATTGATGATATGATTTTATAAAGAGAATGGTAACTGTTAAATTACTAAATGATTAATGATGATGAACTTTGACTCTTGTGTGCTTAAAATTACTTTAGATTCCTAGTCCTAGTTATGGAATTTGAGTTTTCATACGAGACACAAGCTATAGTTTTAGTATATGGTAGGATAATTTCCCTTAGACTAGATTTGTTCTATACTATCATTATGTTATATTACTTCTTGTGTTCCACCACCCAAGTCTATTGGGGAAACCAAATCCCATAATGGCCTTGGGTTTTGGGTGTATTCTTAAAATAATGTTTTTATAGATACTGATGGTTGACTACTCCGCACCCCAATATCTCTTCCAGACATAACATGGCATGAATAAATATATAGGTTGTGGTGGATTAAAAAATAAGGTATGTGCTCAAATGGGCAGTAATGGCTCCTAGTTATTAAATATAGGAATATGCAGACTATATTAGATTAAGGTTATATCATATACTTGTATTAGGATGTAATGTGATATGTTATGCATTTATATTTATGCTGTAGTGGTTTAATGAATAGTGTATACTTACATGGGTTGTGATGGACCTCAGTTTGAATATGTGATTATGGTAATATGATGATGATGTGGTTGTGTTATGTGTGAATAGACGTGCTAGATGTTATGAGATGAGAATGTGACTGTGGAAAATTTCATGGATGCGCAACATGACTTATATATGGGATGAGTGCACTATAACATGGTACATAAGGGTTTTGGATGAATGGTTGAGTGAAAAATTATATATTGTATATATTATTTTTATATTAATCTACTTATTTCTATGCATTATTTTGTGAGATATCCTTGATGATGTTGAAATATAGTTCATCTAATTTAAGAAATGAGTTTATTTCAATGTTCATTCACTAGGATTTAGTATGATTATTTAACATTATCATGACAGGTTTTTGGGAGGATCCTACTAGGTATAACATTATTCTTACCCCATATATATAGAAATATATTTTTCAGGTTCATAGGAGTTTTTTGGTTATCAAGCTAAGCGTTACTAGCTCATAGTGGTTGTTTAATAGCTACTGGTGTCTATGGTCACTACTTAAGCATTACTCATGGTATTTTCAATTTTATTTTCACTTTTTATGACATTCATGTATTGATATGGTTTATTTATTTATTTATGATATGGATTTCATTGGTGGATCTTTTATAATTTATTGAGATATATTTAGGTTAATACCTATGATTTGTATGCATTTTATACCCCAAATACTAATTTTAAACCTTTATTTAATTATAGGTGGGATTTTGAGGCCACTCCCATCTTCACTCCAACCTAGGAGGGTTACTAGTGGGGGGGGGTCAGGACACATGAGGATAAACACATCAGTAGAAACTCCACATGCTCTATATATCTTAAAATGTTATTATATGCAATTATATGTATTGATCTTTATACTTAAGAGATCATTATCAACTAATATCACGATTCACGTACTTAGATTCATGATGAAAAAAAACCATGAGACATATGTTCATGTAAAATTAGCTTCTATCAAATGCATCATGAGTAGTATGGTATTAATTAAATGATAAGGATAGAATTTTATCTGTTCAAGTTAACATAGATGATATCATTGGCCCTTTAATTGAGATAAAAGTGTCTAAAACATCTATGAACATGGTGATCATTGACATGTTAATTAAGGTAAGTTAAAAAAAGATGAACCAAACATTAAAGATAATGCAACATTTATAAAATTTTTTGATGAGATATTGTTCAAAAATGTGATTATATTATATAGTTGTATTCATAGATATATTTTCATTACTAGGATTTTCCCATTCTCTATGGAGGACATTAGGTAATGATAAATATCACTATTGGTTTGTGCATTAGACATACTGCCACTAAGATAAGATACCTAGATGGTTTCACACAAAGTGTATCTAGAATCTCACTATATTTATTTGAATCTAAGATTGTAATAAGTGAGGTGTATTACTTATCACATGGGTTTACCATGTTATCATAGGCTGGATAGGTGAAAAAAATTTATTTTATCGAATGGGAATACTTTTTTTATATGGTTCATATTTAAATTATTCAATAGGGACACTAATAGGTTTTTGATATTTTATCACTATTCTATTTCCACAATTTTAGAAACCATGGATATAAAAGTCTATTCCTATGGTATTTAAAACCATTAGTATAAGCAGGGCCTTTTATATGGTTCTCAAATCAATAATGGGTAGATATTTAAGTGGATTAGTTTCTTACCCCTTCATATGCTCATTACTTACCACAATTATCCAACTATCCAATTTACCATCTCATACTCACCACTTTCTTCCCCTATCCCAATCCTCAACCCCCCCCAATTTCAATCCTTCTCCCCAATTCCTTCCATGTTCCCCTTCCTTACCCAGACTCCATATTTTGAAATTATTTGTATGACAATAAAGTTTCAATTGAATACACCATAAGTCTCATTTGAAACTTCTCCTCTCAACATTTTATTGCCTCTCAATTACATAGTGGAGTTAAACCAGACCCCTCATCTCCATGTGAATCCAATAAGTGGGAAATTTATTATATGAACTCTTCCTCTATTTCATTAAAATCGATGAATCAATATTCTTTCATGGTGGTAGATTTACTCCCTCTTAGATTCGAGTGGCTTGAATTATTTTGGATTAAATGAAAATTTAATGATTTATATTGGGGTTTTATGTAACATGAATGGCTGGGGTTTTCAAGAAATTCCACTTGAGATTTAGAAGATTTTATCTTTGAGAAAATTCATGGAATATTTTGATGATTTAACCTTTCGTGGAACCTTAAATAAATAATTGTATCTATGTTTCACCTTGTGTTAAAAATTCCCTAACATAACTTTTAAGTTTTATTTTTAAATAATTAACTTAGATTTCTATAATTAGGTTGATCATTTCATCTTATTGTTATTATTATTCAAGTTAATTTTTATTTGGTAATGTGGGAAAATAAACATTTGTTAAAATATGTGATGTATTTTCAAATTAATTATTATAACATATAATTATTAATCAATATTGAAGTCTGAAAATTTTATTATAGTGTTTTAATTTAGGCTGATTTGGTGTTTTATGTTAGGATAATGTTACAAGAAAGTATCTTTTATATTGTATGAAGGACATAATTTCAGTTATTATTGATTTTATATTTATTTTTGAACATGTAGTTGAATGGTATCTAATAATTGAAGCATCTATCTTAGTGTTTCAACAAATTTTAAAGGTAGTGTATCGTGCTGTAGATGCATCATACCATGATTTTTATTAATTTACATCTAGTTTTTATAAAAATAATAGACTCAAATATGTGAAATTTTAGAAACATTTTTTAGTATTATAATGTGAAACTTAACTAAAGTTTAATATTTATGTATTCAAATATTTTGAAAATAAAGGTTTTTTATAAATCTATAATATTTCTTTAACTATTATCAAGTGTCTATTACTAGAAAAATCTATGTACCTTTCCATTTGAAAGGTTTTCAAGAACGAAAAGTATTAAATAGATCTAAGAAAATTTTTCCATGTTTAGTATAGTATTAAATTTAAGCTTATGTATTATAAGATTATTACTAATAATAAAATATATGGATGTTTGTTTCATTTATGATAATAAAGTGTTGAATAAATACATTTTTTTTGTTATGGAACTATTTAGTGGTTTTTTGAGGATATTGGTAAATTATTGACTAGAACTAGAAGAAAAATGATTTATAATGTCACATTTTTCACACTGGTTATCTAGAACTGATGTGAAAATACGAGAATACTGATTTTCCATGTAGTTTCTCAATTAACAGATATGGAAAATCCATTTTTCTTGTTAGTTATTTAAAAACCAATGTGAAAAATGAATATTCTCCACTATTTAATGTCAATCATACCATTTAATAGACATTAATGAGTGATTTTTTACATCATTTATAATATAAATGATGTGAAAAAAATTTATTTTCACATTGATGATATGATAACCAACGTTGTATATCTTTTAAAAATTTTATGAATTGATGGAGGGTTCAATTCGCGATCTTCTATTATCATGAAAAAGGGATCATTCTACTCTCAACTAAGACCTAACTCTCTTATTTCTTCGATCCTATGGTCCAATATATAATTATAGTCTTAATACTCCATCAGGTTTCACTAGACTCATGTTACACATTAAAGATGGATCAGAAGTAAGCTTTACACATTATCTTTTATATATTTTCGGTCATTCTTTGGTGTGGAATCTCTAACCATCGATTATTAGATCTGATAAACTTCATTCTCACATTACCATATTTATACACTCTCATGTTTTTTCTACTTCATCGTTTCACATTAAATTCTAGGTCTCCTTGTCTATAACTAGATTTCCCAAAGTTTTGAATATCTGTTAGAATGTGTTAATTAGTTATTTTTGATTTTATTTCTAGAATTAATTAACTATTCTCATTAAATATATTTTTCATTATTTGAATTACTTTAAAATTATTTTATAGAATATTTCATTCTAATGAGTATTATTCAAGAGATAAGATAGGTGTATCTTGTGTGTTTCTACATTGTCATTCAGTTCAATGATTTGGGTTTTAAATTAATTAGGTGTTGATATCATAGTGGGTTCATTTCAGTTCTAATAAATTTGGCACATGGGAGAGTTGACAAATTATTTTTCATGTAATTTCAAATCATGAGATGGGTTTTCTAATAGATGTTTTTAAGAGATGACATGTGTGTTTTGTAGATTATTATGGGAGTTTTTATTAAAAACTACCTAGGATAGACCGAGCGTGGGTGTGATGGAGCTATAAAGAGTTTGAAATTGGTAATTAGTAGTGAAAACCATTTCTAATGGATGATAAAGAGTTAGAGGATCATAGTATATGCTTCTTATTAAGGATAATACCTTTGGTGTGGAGTTTATTATGGGGCGAGTCATTATTGGTCAATCAATTTTTTGGGATATTGAATTACTTGTATATATGTAAGAGTGATTTGATAAATGGGACTCATATGATAATTTTGAGATGATGAGCATCTTTAAGTGGTGTTTTTATGCATGGTCATGTGTTTCAATGGTACTCAGGGGGATTTCAAAAGGGCTGAATGGGTGATAGGTCTACTTTTTAAAGTAGCAGGCCAACTGGGTACCTAGTTAGGGAATACTATGTACCATATTAAGTCCCATGAAATAAGGCTTAATGTGAAATTTTTTAAACTAAGACTCAATTTATGATTTAAATATATTGTTAATTTCAAAATAGAATAAATTTTATATTTTTATAAATAATATACCATCAATTGAATTATATAATATATAAAATATTTATAAATTATAGAAAATGAATTTAGGTAAATTAATTTAATTTATAAATTTTTGATTATTTAAATAAAAATGAAATATTTATAATTATATAATTAAAATTTTCTAGAACATTTATTAAATTAATATCTAAAATAAAATCATTTAATATTTAAATAACAGTTTCATGTTATATATATTGCCTTATAATTTGGATATAAAATGTTTATATGAAAATTATATGGGTAATTTATTAAGGGTATGCAATTTTTAAAGAGAAGGAAAAATATAAAGGTGTTTATATTTATATTATGAATTTTTCATTTTAATTAATTATAATAATTCAAATTAAAATCCTTACTCAAAAAATTATTAAAACCGTATCAAAATGGGTTTTGATAATTGATATGATCAAGGTATAAATAATTTTTATTTCTAGTATGAATTAGTTTTTCTCATTCTAAATATTGTTTTATGGATATCATTGTACATATTTTTTTAATAATTTCATTAGATATTATATTCATTTATTTTTACTTTATAAATTTTTGAAATGAATCTATTTTGTAATTACTTCTGCAGGAATGAATTTTCTCATCAAAATTTTATATTTTCCTTCTAATTTTTACATTATTGGTTTTCTATATTTTTTGATGTCATTTTTAATCTCATTTTTTTAAATTTAATCCCTTTGTTTTGGATAATTATTTTTGATATTTTTTATAGAAAGAAATAAATTAATATTAGATTAATTAACCATAAATATATATTGAATAAGAGGAAGGTGTTGATTATTTTTTGGAATTTTCTAAATGAAATGTTCCAAACAATGACTTGTTTTTCTATCCATGCTTGAAATTTTTAAATTTGAAGACGTTGGAAAGTAGAGAGATCAAAGATCATTTAATTTGTCATGGATTTAATTTGAGTTATATACCTTGGATTTTTCATGGTGAAACCAGGTAGAATTTTGGATCTATTGATGATGGTGTTTTGAAAGATGATAAATCAGATCAACTTGATGAAAGGACTTGTGTAACGCCCCGACCCCAGCTACCCAGAGTCGGTGCATTACTTCGTAACATTGGCATGATCACAAAAGATCAAGTCTCAAAAGACCGATTAGTTTAGTAGCCTTGGAAACACTAGATACATTCATAAGTGTTACATTACATCATAAAGTGAAAAACTACAATAACAAAGTCTCCATAGACCACACTCATATCCTCTTCTGACAATCCCTGCAGGTCATTCATAAAATACTTCTTCACATCCTGGAAAATATTAAAACATTGAAAGGGGTGAGCTCAGATGCTCAGTAAGGATAACAATATTGCGGAAGCTTTCATAAATAAACATAAAAATTTAAGGCAATGTATAACTAAAACAAAAGCCTTTTAAACATGAACGTCAACATAATATGGCAAAAGTAAAATGAGATAATGCCATTTACTTCTTCACATGGATATTCTACTGGTCTAATAATCACATGAAATATCAATAACCACTTTCATAATGAGGGAATGTATAATGCCAGACATTATGAAACATTTTGTCAAGGCCTCGGCCAAGACGTCTAAAATGATTAAGGCCTCGACCAAAACCATAAATCAAATTGGGAAAGGGCCTCGACCAATTCCACATCTAGTTGTCTCATGAGACCTACCGATGCATCGTGGAGCTATAGCGGGCTCCACCCGTCACTTATTAAGTCCAATACATTCCTCATATGAATAGGTTTAAACATATCATAAACCATAACATAATCGTATCATATAAAACATGCATAAAGGAAACATAACATTTCCACATTTCAATCACAAGATATCAATACAACACATTGATATAATAAAAATGCTTCAAAACCATTTTCAATACCAAAATAAAAGAAAGTTAAAACTTTGTATTTATTTTTCATTAAAAAAATGATGGCTTGTAGAGGAAGCCGAAACTCAAATAATAGTCACGGCGGAGGAGAAGTCGTTGTCGCTGCATAAGTACGGAAATAAAAACATTCCCTTCTGTCGTTTACCAAAATGCTTCATATAAAAAAGATTCCTTTTGAATAAACGTAAAAGTCAAAGGGGTTTATACACCGTATAAAAGAAAGTTGTGTATAAAACCAAATATGCCTCAATGAAAGGAGATTGAGACGAAGTTCTTAAAAAGATCATTTTTAAAATAAAATAGATCTATTATGTGTATTCACTATAGGTACACATAAATAAAGTAAAAATACAAAATAGGACATAATAATATCATGACATAATTTGAAAGTAGGAGATTAACCCAAAGAATGGAAGTTGGGTTAAGAAATTCCCTTACCTCGTGTCTGACTTGACTCAACCGTTCTTTAACCTCCTGAATAATAAACTAAAGTTAATATATACGTTATTAACAACCATTTTCAATTTCATTATCCTTTTTATATCACTTATTACAATGATATGAACATTATGTAATTATTTAAGTTAATAACGGTCGTTTTGTCGATCTTTGGTACTTGAGTCAACAATAAACTTCTTATAATTACAAGTTGTTTATGTGGTAGAATATCCATTATCTCCAGAATTATATTCATGATTTAGATGTCATATATATCATATATATCAAGTATATAAATTCATTTATAATATTACGTAACATTTAGAGGTAAGAAATGAAATGCACCGTTCATGGAGACGGTAAGCCGTACGTACGCATGAACGCTACTTTCATTTCTATTTCGTATTTAATGGAATAAAATCATAATGATATAAATGTATAATATAATTCTAGTATAATATAGTGTATAATACCATTTACTCCATCCTTTATACATCCCACATATGGCATTAACGATTCAAATCACTTTGAGGGGGCGGTAGTCCGCACTTCCTAAAATGAAATTATCGCGTTTACCCATAATGGAAATCATAAAGTATGACATAAATGAGAAATACAGAAGCATAAGTAAAACATAAAAATATTATATATCATATATAAATATAGTGACATCTTAATGGCCACCTTTGAAGGTGTTATATGAGTGTTGAACAATCATCGTTTCGTGAGGAAGAAATTCGCCATCCACAGAAACCGTATGTTCTTTAACCATTAGATGTAGGTGTGTGTAATTGTAGCTCGAATCCTTATAATACAAATATCCTAGTATATTTAGGATACTGGTGTTGTTACAAAAGAAATGAATAAAAAGAGTTTAGGGGGTTGGAGAAGAAAAATAAAACAAAACAACATTAGAGAAGACATTACCTCAAAATCGGGTAACTCTTTTTGATTTGAGCCAAAGGCTTCCTTGAGAAGAGTTCTGCCCAAAGTGAGGCTTCTAGGAGTAAGAGGGGGAAGTTGGGAGAGTATTTGGGCAGAGTTTGGCCGAGCCAAATGGCTTGAAAGTGTGAATGAGGTGGTAGAGGTGGGGGCCTTTTATAAGTGGAGAGGAGGGGCACTCTTGGAAAGTAAAGAAAAGTCACTTTATTATAAAATGAGTTTCGGATTTTAGTGGTCCCACACTTATATAATTCGAGGATAAGGTGATAAGGGTTCTAAATATACTCATACAATAGGTTTTTGACAAGTGTAAGCCTTGGATTTTACATTATCTTCTAATTTTATTTAAATTGTTAAATAATGAGGTCATCGCTGCATCATCATGATGTCATAAATAATTTAAATTATTTAATGTCTAAAAATTATAAAAAAAATACTATGATGTAGGAAATCTTTTTAGATTTCCAATTACTATTTATAGTCAAAAATATGACTTGTATAACCCCATGTAAAAATTGTTTTAGTAAAACATTTCATGTTTGTGTCATTTTTTACTTTAACATTAAATAAAAGGTATTTATGTCATTTTCCAACTAAAGTGGCTCCATTGGGTCCCCAAGTTGACCCATGGATTGTCTTGGTCGGACATGGCATATCCAATGGTGGTAGTACATGTGTCAAGCTCATCTCATATTATTAAAACATTATTTTTACCTTAAACTACACTAATTACCTCTAATCACGATTAAGAACTTAAAAGTTACTATTCACCAAAAATTATTTTAATCTCATTGAACCACATTTTACATCCTAATGAAAACCATGTATGTCAGATTTTTGAAATTAAAAACACAGAAGTGGTAATATTTCATTTAAACGAAAAATCAGTTATTTAACTACCACTTAGTGGTTTCACTATTCATCAAAAATTGAAGTTTTTCAGAACAATGCCAAAATTTCACCCTAAGGTATAATTGATATTCCGAATTCAAAAATGATGTCTATTTTACAAAATTCCAAACATATAAGTTGAATTAATTAATTTTATAATTAATTCCCGTTGTCACAACAAATAGCGTGTTTTTAAGAAATAATATATATCAAAAGATTGACAATTGTTTATGTCCAATTTCAAAGTGAAATTAATTATAATTAACACCATTGGATAAAATGGTAAAAATATATTATAATTATACTTTAAAACCACTCAATAGTATAATTTATCACTATAAATTATTTTGATTAAAAAATTTGTTTTTAAGTATTTTTCACTATTCATAAAAAATTGGAAGTTCTCAGAAAAATACCAAAAATTCAACATAGGCTAATTTCGATATTCCGAATCCAAAAACGAAGTCCATTTGGAAAGACAAAATTTATAAAATTTCAAAAATTAGGTATTACTATTCATAACGACTATTTTTGTTGGTTGTGGCGTGTATTAGAACTTGAAGCTGCGTACAATGCAAGCTATTGCATTATTGAATGAGAAGCGTATCATGGAAGCTCGGGGTGTTACATTCTCCCCTCCTTCAATAAATGGCATCCTCGCAATTTGAAATTTTTCTTTGAAAAAAAAGGTTGAAAATAGAAAATACCTTTGTGGAAAACCCACATCGGAAATAAGGTTAATAAATATATAACATTAAAAGAAAGCAAGATAAGTACAAAGGTCTCCCGAGATAGCCCATTCTAGGATTCTATGAAAATATGGATATGGAGGAGAAACAAACCATCAAGGTCTGATAGAGAGTTATAGAAAACAGGATTAGGAGAAAGTTTAACTACATGAAAATCACAAACTTGTGATTGGTTAAACGGTCATTGAATCCCCAGTTGGAAAAGTTAACCGACAACATTTTTGTTTTAAGTTACCTTTTATAATGTTGAGGAATTTATTTAGGAGATTTACTAAGAACGTAAGGGAATATACATACATGTTATTTATACTTTCATTCTTTAATAAATTTTTACCACAAACCCATATTTTACTCCAAAAGGTAATAGAACTCAAAAATATTCTATTTATACTAATTGTATAAGGTTCCAAATATCAACACATACCATTTAGGTTAGTAAAAATATTTTTTAATAACCAGGGACTTCCTGTAGTCTAGTGGTAGGTAATAAAGGCCTGTCGTACTGTGGTTGTCGGTTCGATTCTTACAGCTTTGTCCGACGCGACGGGTTATGCCCCACCCTATAGGTTTTCCTTTTCCTAAAACTATAGTATTATAATATTCCAAAAATAATCTTCAGAAATGTTTTAACCCTAAACAATACTATACAAAGATCAACTTAATCCATTCCAACCTTTATAGTTATCCAAAATACTTCTGTCCAACTCACAGTCCAAATTTTATAAGGAAGGTAAACATAATGAAGATACTTTTTTTCCACGTAACAACATGTGAAAACCTTCATCATGTATTCTTTTTAAGAATACTAAATTACCATGATCCCTTATTCCTTATAGAATACTAGATATACTCCTTCTATCCAAAAATGTATACAAATAATTAATCAGTTTCAAGTAAGTTAAGAATATCCAATATAATTTATCCAAATCAATCATGTCTTATTCCAAAATCACTATCTCGGTATCAGAACCATATTATGGTTTATCTTTCTCTCAACCATATATTTTCCAAAAATTTAACCTACTATGGAGTCACTTTTCTTGGTTCCACACAATCTCAATTCCTTGATGAAATAGTACTGCAATACAATCCTTATATACTCCATAATTATTATAACCAGTACAACACTCAAATTACAAAATTCTTTAATAACAACATAAGAACTCTGATCCTTCCTCCTCATCTATGGTAGTATCATAACTTGATTATTATCCAATAACATCATTTGGGGCACACTCTGATGATTTGGACATTGGTTTGCATAGTGTCCCCACTCCTTGCAGATGAAGCATTGTACATTTGAAACCTTTTTCTTACCCTTGCAGTCACGCACTTTGTGTCCTTTTTCTCCACACTTATAACAAACTCCCATTCCCTTCAGGCAAGTTCCAAGGTGTTTCTTCCCACAGTTATCACATATTGGAAAATTCTTCTTTACCCTCATCCCTTTATCCATCATTCTCTCTTCCATCCCTTCGTCTCTTGCTTCGCTTCAAAGCCATAGGACTCAGAGAATTATTTACTTATCTTATTAACACATGATACTATTTCTTCATATGTTGAGAACACATGGGAGACTATTTCCCTTCGAAATGTTGGCTTAATACCGTGAAAGATACGATCCTTCTTACTCTTTGGATCATATGTATTGCTGGAGTTCACATTCCTTCTACTGGGCGCCATTTCTATACAATGGCATAAACTAGGTTAGTTTATGAATTACAATGAATAATTCCAAACATTTTAAATACTTAATGTAAATTGAACGGTTTATGGATATAATCCATAATCATAAGAATGTTTTCTTTGACTAAGTATATACTCATAAACCCTACATAATGGTTTGTAAAGAAAATGAGAATTATCCTAAGCAAATCCCCCGGGAGTGTCATAACCAAGAGTGCAGCAAGGCCCGTTGTCATGCACCAGTTCCCGTTCGAGTCTAGCTCAAAGCGGTGTTTTCGGGTTTTACCCCTAGGTACATCTGTGCCAGAGCCGCCTCTACCTGCTCGTATCCAGACAGGGATGTATTGCTCGGAAAACTCACAAAATCTCTATAATACCAAAATTCTAGGAAGTTCTTCTATACTAATCCTCAAAGTCTATCCTTGGGCTATGTGCTCTAATCAGAGTTTATCTAAATCTAGCTTCTAAGGTTAGTACTAAACTGCCTCTGATACCAACTGTAACGCCCCAACCCCAGCTACCCAGAGTCGGTGCATTACTTCGTAACATTGGCATGATCACAAAAGATCAAGTCTCGAAAGACCGATTAATTTAGTAGCCTTGGAAACACTAGATACATTCATAAGTGTTACATTACATCATAAAGTGAAAAACTACAATAACAAAGTCTCCATAGACCACACTCATATCCTCTTCTGACAATCCCTGTAGGTCATTCATAAAATACTTCTTCACATCCTGGAAAATATTAAAACATTGAAAGGGGTGAGCTCAGATGCTCAGTAAGGATAACAATATTGCAGAAGCTTTCATAAATAAATATAAAAATTTAAGGCAATGTATAACTAAAACAAAAGCCTTTTAAACTTGAACATCAACATAATATGGAAAAAGTAAAATGAGATAATTCCATTTACTTCTTCACATGGATATTCTACTGGTCGAATAATCACATGCAATATCAATAACCACTTTCATAATGAGGGAATGTATAATGCCAGACATTCTGAAACATTTTGTCAAGGCCTCGACCAAGACGTCTAAAATGATTAAGGCCTCGGCCAAAACCATAAATCAAATTGGGAAAGGGCCTCGGCCAATTCCACGTCTAGTTGTCTCATGAGACCTACCGATGCATCGAGGAGCTATAGCGGGCTCCACCCGTCACTTATTAAGTCCAATACATTCCTCATATGAATAGGTTAAAACATATCATAAACCATAACATAATCGTATCATATAAAACATGCATAAAGGAAACATAACATTTCCACATTTCAATCACAAGATATCAATACAACACATTGATATAATAAAAATGCTTCAAAACCATTTTCAATACCAAAATAAAAGAAAGTTAAAACTTTGTATTTATTTTTCATTAAAAAAAATGATGGCTTGTAGAGGAAGCCGAAACTCAAATAATGGTCACGGCAGAGGAGAAGTCATTGTCGCTGCATAAGTACGGAAAGAAAAACATTCCCTTTTGTCGTTTAGCAAAATGCTTCGTATAAAAAATATTCCTTTTGAATAAACGTAAAAGTCAAAGGGGTTTATACACCGTATAAAAGAAAGTTGTGTATAAAACCAAATATGCCTCAATGAAAGGAGATTGAGATGAAGTTCTTAAAAAGATCATTTTTAAAATAAAATAGATCTATTATGTGTATTCACTATAGCAACACATAAAGAAAGTAAAAATACAAAATAGGACATAATAATATCATGACATAATTTGAAAGTAGGAGATTAACCCAAAGAATGGAAGTTGGGTTAAGAAATTCCCTTACCTCGTGTCTGACTTGACTCAACCGTTCTTTAACCTCCTGAATAATAAACTAGAGTTAATATATACCTTATTAAGAACCATTTTCTATTTCATTATCCTTTTTATATCACTTATTACAATGATATGAACATTATGTAATTATTTAAGTTAATAACGGTCGTTTTGTCGATATTTGATACTTGAGTCAACAATAAACTTCTTATAATTACAAGTTGTTTATGTGGTAGAATATCCATTATCTACAGAATTATATTCATGATTTAGATGTCATATATATCATATATATCCAGTATATACATTCATTTATAATATTACGTAACATTTAGAGGTAAGAAATGAAATGCACCGTTCATGGAGACGGTAAGCCGTACGTACGCATGAACGCTACTTTAATTTCTATTTCATATTTAATGGAATGAAATCATAATGATATAAATGTATAATATAATTCCAGTATAATATAGTGTATAATACCATTTACTCTATCCTTTATACATCCCACATATGGCATTAACGATTGAAATCACTTTGAGGGGGCGATAGTCCGCACTTCCTAAAATGAAATTATCGCGTTTACCCATAATGGAAATCATAAAGTATGACATAAATGAGAAATACAGAAGCATAAGTAAAACATAAACATATTATATATCATATATAAATATAGTGACATCTTAATGGCCACCTTTGAATGTGTTATATGAGTGTTGAACAATCATCGTTTCGTGAGGCAGAAATTCGCCATCCACAGAAACCGTATGTTCTTTAACCATTAGATGTAGGTGTGTGTAAGTGTAGCTCGAATAATTCTAATAACAACATCCTATTATATTGAGGATACTGGTGTTGTTACAAAATAAATGAATAAAAAGAGTTTAGGGGGTTGGAGAAGAAAAATAAAACAAAACAACATTAGAGAAGACATTACCTCAAAATCGAGTAACTCTTTTTGATTTGAGCCAAAGGCTTCCTTGGGAAGAGTTCTGCCCAAAGTGAGGCTTCTAGGAGTAAGAGGGGGAAGTTGGGAGAGTATTTGTGCAGAGTTTGGCCGAGACAAATGGCTTGAAAGTGTGAATGAGGTGGTAGAGGTGGGGGCCTTTTATAAGTGGAGAGGAGGGGCACTCTTGGAAAGTAAAGAAAAGTCACTTTATTATAAAATGAGTTTTGGATTTTAGAGGTCCCACACTTATATAATTCGAGGATAAGATGATAAGGGTTTGAAATCTACTCATCCAATAGGTTTTTGACAAGTGTAAGCCTTGGATTTTACATTATCTTCTCATTTTATTTAAATCGTTAAATAATGAGGTCATCGCTGCATCATCATGATGTCATAAATAATTTAATTTATTTAATTTCTGAAAATTATAAAAAAAAATACTATGATGTAGGAAATCGTTTTATCTTTCCAATGAATATTTATAGTCAAAAATATGACTTGTATAACCCCATGTAAAAATTGTTTTAGTAAAACATTTCATGTTTGTGTCATTTTTTTACTTTAACATTAAATAAAAGGTATTTATGTCATTTTCCAACTAAAGTGGCTCCATGGGGTCCCCAAGTTGACCTATGGATTTTCTTGGTCGGCCATGGCACATCCAATGGTGGTAGGACATGTGTCAAGATCATCTCATATTATTAAAACATTATTTTTACCTTAAACTACACTAATTACCTCTAATCACGATTAAGAACTTAAAAGTTACTATTCACCAAAAATTATTTTAATCTCATTGAGCCACATTTTACATCCTAATGACAACCATGTATGTCAGATTTTTGAAATTCAAAACACAGAAGTGGTAATATTTCATTTAAACGAAAAATCAGTTATTTAACTACCACTTAGTGGTTTCACTATTCGTCAAAAATTGAAGTTTTTCAGAACAATGCCAAAATTTCACCCTAAGCTATAATTGATATTCCGAATTCAAAAATGATGTCTATTTTACAAAATTCCAAACATATAAGTTGCATTAATTAATTTTATTATTAATTCCCGCTGTCACAACAAATAGCGTGTTTTTAAGAAACAATATATATCAAAAGATTGACAATTGTTTATGTCCAATTTCAAAGTGAAATTAATTATAATTAAAACCATTGGATAAAATGGTAAAAATATATTCTAATTATACTTTAAAACCACTCAATAGTATAATTTATCACTATAAATTATTTTGATTAAAAAAGTTTTTAAGTATTTTTCACTATTCATAAAAAATTGGAAGTTCTCAGAAAAATACCAAAAATTCAACATAGGCTAATTTCGATATTCCGAATCCAAAAACGAAGTCCATTTGGAAAGATAAAATTTATAAAATTTCAAAAATTAGGTATTACTATTCATAACTGCTATTTTGATTGGTTGTGGCATGTGTTAGAACTCGAAGCTGCGTACAATGCAAGCTATTGCATTATTGAATGAGAAGCATATCATGGAAGCTCGGGGTGTTACAACTTGTGATATTGAAGTAGTGGCAATGGAGAAACAACAAAAATTGAAATTTTACATGGTGATTCCGAAAAACCATTGTATCCAGGTTTGTAAGGAATATAATGTTTTATCAATGGGGCTAATATTGATTAACCTGAAGGAAAAACATGGATGGAGTTATAATATTTTTATAAAGCAACTAAAATTTTTATAAGACATTATTCTTAAAGACAATGACCCTTCAGATTCATGTCATAAAGAAAATAAAATATTGTGTCTGTTGGGATTGGGGTATAAGAAAATACATGTCTTCTAGAATGAATATGTGATATATATAGGAAATAATATGAATTTATTTCAAAGTTTTCTAAATGTGGGATGTCACGGTATAAGTTGAAAGAAAAATCATTGGCTGATTTTGCAGTTACAGAGACCCCTGCCAAGATATTTTTTTATATTCATATAATTCCTCATTTTAAACATTTATTTTCAAATTCACATAATTAAAAAATGTTAATATGTAATATATATGAGTGGATATGTGATGGAAAATTAAGTTATCTAGTTGATTTTCCATAGTGGAATAAAATTGATCATGAGTTTCCTATATTCGAAAATAAAGTTGGAAATATCAAACTTGGACTATGACCTGATGGAATTTATCCATATTGAAGACTTAGTAGAATACATATTTCATGGATTGTTTTATTGGAAATTTAAAAATTATCTCCTGAACACTGTATGAAGTGAAAATATGTCAGGTTGAGATTAATGATATCTGGACCAAAACAGCTCAAAAATGATACTGATGTTTCCTTTTCACCATTAATTGATAATTTGAAACTTTTATGGGAGGAGGGTATTAAGGTGTATGATTCTTATAAAATGGAAAATTTTCAACTGTATACGATGATTATATTCACTATAAATGACTTCCCAACATATGTTAATTTGTCTGGATATAGTGTAATGGGGCATAAGGATTTTTCATTCTATGAACAATAGACTTCATATTATTAACTACATCATAAAAAAAAACAGAATACATGGGTCATAAAGAGTGTTCTCTTATGTACCACTCTAAACTATGATTAAAAAGGGAATTAAATGACCCAAATTAATTTTTTAGTGCTCTAAAACATTTATCCACTGATCATCATTTTGAGATAGTGAAAATAATTGATGTGATATTTAGAAGTACATATACATTTGATAATGATAGAAATATTTGGAAGAAATGATCAATATTTTTTGAGTTACCATATTGGACATATCATGAGTTCAAACATAAAATCAATGTCATACATGTGGAAAAGAATATCTATGATATCTTGATTTAAAAAATTTTAGATATTAAAAGAAAGACTAAAGATGGGTTGAATGCAATATTAGACTTACTCTCAATGGGGATACATTTAGAGTTAGCTCCCTGTCCGGATGAATGGTGAACATTCCTACCCACATCTTGTTATACATTATCAAAGAGAGATAAAATTATATTTTTTATCAGTGTGATTATTATATCAAATTTCCATAGAGTTATTCTTAAAATGTAAGAAAATTTGTTTCTTTAAAGGATTTGAAATTGACTAGTATGAAATATCAATATTTTCACATCATGATGCAACAACTCCTTCCAGTTGCATTGCATGGAATATTGCCCATTTATGTCAGAATGAAAATCATGAAGGTGGGTGTTTTTTTAAATACAATTTGTAATAAGGTTATTGATCTTAATGATTTGAAAAACTTAGATAATGAAGCAGTTTATGTACATTTTCAATTGGAAATGTATTTTCTTCCATTATTTTTTGATATCACGGTCCATTTAATGGTTTATTTAGTATGAGAAATAATGCTTTGTGGAACTACATATCTAAGTTGGATGTATCTTTTTAAAAGGTATATAAATATATTAAATAGAAATTTAAAAATCCAAATCGACCTAAAGCCTCCATTGTTTAAAAGTATATTTCTAAAGAGGTTACATAGTTTTATACAGGCTATTTGTCTATAGTGGAGCCCATTGATTTTCCAAAATCTCTCCATGAACAAGTAAATTATGGGGGAAAGGGGATTTGTGACTTGAAAGTAAAATCATTAACACGTGAAGAGATAAAAAAGGTACATGTATACTTCTTGAATAATATAGATGATTCTCAACCATATATAACATTTCATATTATTGTGTTGAAACAATGTTGTGAAAAAAAGAATGATATATGGATTTTTAATGAACATAACAAAATTTTTTCCATGATTTAAAGAGACCATGCTTGGTAGATCAGATGAATCTGAAACATTAAGATGGTTATTTGTTGGTCCTAGTTTAAATTTTATAACATGTTCCATGTATGATATTAATGTCTATACATTTCATATGAAAGATCAGGACAACAGAAGTGCAGTTCAGAATTGTGGTGTATTGGTGTTCCCATAAGAAATGAATTTTTTGAGTGGTAAATACAAAAACTCAATCTCTGCACCAAGTGCATATTATGGAGTCTTTGAAAAAATTTAGGAGGTTTATTACATTAAATTTCAAGTTCTAGTGTTTAAATGCAAATGGTTTTCGGTAATAATAATATCAAACATGATGAAATTGGAATGAAAATTGTTAATATAAAAAAATTGGAATACACAACTGATCCATTTGTCATGGAAACACATGAAAAAAATTTATATGTTATTTATCAATCCAATATGTAGTGGTATATTGTTTTATAAGAAAAAATAGTATTTTAGTCATGATAAACTTGAAAAAGATGCTAATTTATATGATATAACTACTTCTATAGAAATATTAACAAATAATGTAGATTAACACATTAAAGACATGATTTATGCCATACAGAATGATCATAATGAAGGAATTTGGGAAAAAAATCCCTTTTATATTCCTAATTTAACAGGTAGCATATGTTTTTCTTTTGTTTTACTTTTAAAAATTTCAAAAAATGTTAGATATTTTAATATGAATCTCTTTATTAAAACACATATTAACACAACATTTTTGGTTTTTAATACATTTTTATGACATTTCATATCACATTAATGTTGTTAGAATTTTGGTTAACTATAAAAAATATGAATAAAAATGTGTTATGTTTAGTTTAGTTTAGTTTCTTTTTTGATAATTTTCCATTTTTATTTTTCATTTTTATTTTTCATTTGAATGTAATAGTTATATTTGTATTTTTGTTTACTAATTATTTTTTTTATTTTATTTTTAGGATAATGATAGATCCATCAGCTAATACACCACATACTTTTGGAGATGATCATGGTCATGATACCTTCTAGGAGGAATGAATGCATGCTTCTGTTGATGAGTCTTCTCATCCTTATTTATAGGATTCAACAACTTCCATGGGGGAAAAATAGTTATTGGGTGGAAAAACATGGCGTCACACATTTACCAAAATTATATATTACCTATATTTAGGGCTAGATGAAATCAAGAAACTTTGATGATAATGATATTCCAAGAGGTCCACATGAAAAAAAAATCAAAACTTTTATATCAGTGTAGGATAAAAGTAAAGCTAGTATTTCGACTGATAATTAGAGAAGTGTTGAAAAAGTTACCATATCTCATCTGTGGGAGACTGTTTTGGTAATATTTTTTGTTATTATTTTACTTATATTGGAATTTTTATAGTTATATATGTTTTCACCCTTCTTATCAGATGACATATGATATACCAAATAATTGAGGAGCCAAGAAGAAATGTTTGTCATTGGCCACTAGGAGATTGAGGGATTTTAAATCTACCGTAGTATTATAATTAATTTTTGGGAATAAATAATATAAAAATACATGTCACATATATCCATTTATAGATGAGTTTACCTAGAAGAAATTTGTTGAAATAAGATGAGGGGAATCATTTTTGGTAAGTGAAATGTTACCTTTAAATTTTTTTATATTAGTGTTAATATTAATGAATTTTTAGTTATTAATTTACAACAATATAGGAGATCTCATTAGTAGATCCAAGAAAAAACATATACCCTTATACTTCATCTCAAGGAGGGTATACATTACTAGAAGATAAAATTATGGATGAAAAATTTCAATAACTAATGGAAGATTCTTTAGGCTCAGTAGAGGTTGAACCTCCTCCCCCTGTATGGAATGCGAAAAGGAAGAGGGATTAAATGAGAAAAAGGATAATATCTTAAAGAAGAGTCGAAGGTTGTAGTTGAGAAGATTGTAAGTTGTTTACTTCATTTACTTATTAAAGTTAAATCATTTTTTTATAAATTGTGATTCATTATAGGAATTTTCAAATATTTTATACAAGATTCTCTTGATGAGAAGAGAAAATAGGGGGTCTTTATAGATAAGGGTAGGCATGATATTTTTGTAGTAGCATTAGAAATAGTCGAACACCTAGGTCATGTACGAGGATACCTATAAGGTGTATTGGTAAAAAAAGTGTTTTCCAGTTCTGAATATTCTTCATGGGATGATGTTTATAAAAAAATAGAAACTTTGGAAGCTGAATTTTAGGATATTTTCATAATTATAGAGGACATGATCAAATATTCCATACAAGAGATGTTTGTAGACATGAAAAAATAGTTTTAGAGGGCTGATCTAACTCCTCCACCTCCACTACCTCTACCAACAGATCCCACACCTACTTATCCTACTCATACATCTCTTCTAATAGACCCAACTTCTTCTCATCCTAATCCAACACCCCATCCTCCACTACTTCCTAGTTATTGTGAGTTGTATGTTGATGATCCCCAAAACATTGTTTCATGGGGAGGATATTTTATTTGGGTGATTCCATTCATCATCATTATATAGAGATAAATAATCACAAGGTCAATGTATAGGATATTCTTGATAGATCTGCAATAATTAAATGTCATATAGATGAGATGAATATAGTTGGATAAAGTATTGTCCATTTTCTAGCTTGGCCATCAAAACTTGTTCAATATATTACCATAGTGCATTGTGTATATTTTATCTTTTATTTAATCATGATATTAAATTTGTTTCATCATTATAATGTCTATATATTTATCTATTTTTTTACACAAATAATTTAAAGGTAAATAAATACTATACAATCAACTACATATACAAATTGATATGTCATCCGATGAAGTTTCTACTAATTTTGATAGATTGTTGAGATATTCAAAATTTTTATTGGATGTTTATGAGATTACAATTAAAGATGATATTTTTGGGAATGAAATGAATGTGAGAGTTTTGAAAAATGATATCACGGAGCTTTTATCTTGAGATCAGTTGGGTATCAACATGATGTAGATTTTTTCCATATAAGTCCGTTAACATTTTTTTCCAATCAATTAATTTATCGAAAATTTATAATTATTTTTGTTTTGTATTAAGTATCATTATAAAATTTATACAGATCATGAAAATAAAAATTTATATGGATTTGTTGATCTAAAATTTATTTCACCTGTATCTAGGAAAATGACTGATACATAAAGTTGATGAAATATTTTAGAAGAATGAAATTATTAAGTGATGGATGTTTCCTTATCTTCAAGATTATTAAACATGTTTCTCACAAAGTGATTTATATCTCTTAACATACTAACTACTCATATTAAATTTTCTTATATATTAGTGGTCATTAAATGTTGGGTGTTATTTTTATAAGAGAGAGAACATTGCTATGGCTATGCTCGATCAACGAAAAAGTGAAAGAAAATTTTATGAATGTATTGAACATACATGTTTTATTATTTCAATACTTTTTTATATTATAATGAACTAAATTTATTCTATTCATATTATTTTCAAATCGGGAATGATATTTCTATATAGAGACCACACAAAAGAATAATTCCAAGATCAAATATGTAAAATAAAAGGTGAATTTTCATTTAAAATAGTTATATTTTGGATATAATAATTATAAATGTTATTTAGAAATGATAAATAATTTTTTAAAAAAATTTCATAAAAAATTAGGAAAATAATTTGGATACTATGTTTTAAGATTTATGTAATGTCCTAGAATTTTTTATAATTTTTTAACTATATGGAATTATTTTGAGATCGTAAAATATGACAGCGCGTGATTCTGAAGCCCGGAGTGCCTGGAATGATCCATTGAAGTTTTGTTAAACTTTAAATAGAGCGCATAAGTAGTTTTCCTGAAAAAGTAGAATAAATCTTCAATGGTTTCCCAGATTAGAAATATGAGGGTACCTTTGCGCTCAGGATGGTAAGTTTACCCTAGGCACGACTTAAGTTTAGTCGGCACGAGCCTTCTATGATAAAACTCGAAAATGGCATAACCGTAAATAAAATAATTAAATAAAATTATTTTATTTTTCAAGTGCTTATAACTCACGAATGGTAACTCAGATTGAAAATCCAAGACCACCACTGAACTCATGAGGGTATGATTTCCTTAGGCTGATACTAACATTGGCCAGTTCATGCCACTAGGGAAAGTTAGTTTTTGGCTATAAATAAAATAATTAAGTGGAAATTATTTTATTGTAAAATCTATAACTTCTAAATGGTAACTCATATTGAAAATATGAGAGTGTAGTTGGGTTCGTTGGTGTGTGTTATCTTTAGGTGAAGCCTAACCTTTACCGGCACGGGTTGAGGGTGAACGTTAATGATTTATTGAACCTTTTTTTGGTACGTTCAGTAAACGCGTTAGTGGAATTTTCTAACTTTTGAATCGTTGCTTGGATTAAAAATCTGAGGGCACTTTTGAATCCGCAGTGGTGAGATTATATTAAGGGAGGCTTTAATTTGACCGTATTATGTTTAGAGAAAAAGTTATGTTTTGTGACATTTTAAAATAAATGAAACAAATAATTTTATTTTTTTATTTTTTCATATCCTCCAATAGAAAAAAGGTTAGTGGGGCCATCGATGTGTCAATCTAATAAATGGCTTGACCGGCCAACCCTAAGTAATGACATAATTAGGGAATTAGGAAGATTCGTAATTGATAATTCCCATTAAACTCCAATGCCGTTACTTATCCTTCCCCTCTCATATATATATGGATCTTGAGGAGGGGTATCGACACTGATTTTCCAAGCAAATAAGTACTAAAGGAGCACTGCAACACTGAACCCTTAGAGGAAAGAGCCGATCCTAGCAGGAGGTGACGGGTGACACTGAACCATGAACCGAAGGATAATGTATGAGTGGCGTCATTGGGAACCGGTTGGGGGAATGAAGAACATGATACACCTTTAAGCGCGAACGATCTCCAATGGGTTTTTGAGGTTGAAGGTTTATTCGTTTATGATTTTTGAATGTTTTCCTCTTCCCCGTTCTTGAATAATACAAAGAATGCAGGTCAACTACCTAATGGTTTGAACCCCAATTCATTCGTTATTTAGGAGGCCATTGAGGGGTATCTTTGTGGGGTTTATCTTGATTTAAATTACATGAATTTTTTAAACCCTTAAACCACCTCATGTTTTTGAGCTAACATTGAGGGCGTGGGCCTAACAAACTCGGATTGAACCCTCTGCTAATTTGTTAGTTTTTCACCTCCATGGAACATCAACAGTGTGACAATATCGACTGGATATGTTTGGGATAGCGTGTCGACCTACGCCGCAAGAAGAGTCCACGACACCAGGCCACAGCGGTCATCAGAGCGACCAAACTAGGAGGAGGTACGGCACATCATCACACGCCACTGATGGAACTAGGTGGCCACAAATCATCTTCCACGGAGACCGAAGGAAGGTGTCCAGCACATTGGCTAGCCACGAGGGACGGTGCGGCACGCCGTCGCACGCCGCTGGGGATGTCGCCTAACACGCCGTCTTGTCGTGACGGAACCAGCGGAGTAGAGGTGGGGCGCGCCCCTGGAGGGACACCACACGAAAGTAAGGACATGGCCTGCGATGGCCGTGTCAAGAGCAGGGAACTGATGGTTTGACCGATGACTGGTGAACGGGGTGCGCACCAGCGGTGCGCCCTAGGGAAAAGCCGAGACACAGAAGACCCATGGCGCCACGTGGCGCCATGTTGGGCCAACCCCTGAAGGTTGACCCAGTTTTGTGGCTTTGTGACAAGTCATCCATACCTAGACATGCCATGTCCCGGTATCCCTGACAGCCCGCACCACCTGGTGGGTGGCACCGACAGGTCGGCCTAGCGGACCGACCCGCCGCCCAACGGCCTGACCCACGACCTAACCAGGTTGGTCTGGGCCTTTTGGCCATGTTGACTCGGTTTGGGTTGGACCTGAGTTAGTTTGGGTCGACCCAAGTCAATCAGGGTCGGACCATGCCGAACCGGGTCCGGTCGGTCCAACCGAGGTGGATCGGACCCAGACCTAATACCGACCAGTTACAAAAAACTGGCCCTAACTCCTAAACCATACATTTTTTTGATGAACCGTCTGTGGAGTTGAGATCCTTGGAGAGAGAAGATCCTTTTGAGTTACTACATGAGAGTTTTGGAGAAACTTGGAGTATGGATAGGTTGGATCGCACCCGAATCCAACTGGGCCCTCGACACTGAAATGCCAATAATGCACAGACCAGACACCTGGTTGACACACTGTCTGTTGCGTTGGAAACCTTATGAAATGGATTATCATTGAGTTAATTCTTTGTGAGAATTTGTGTAGGTTGAAATATGACTGATGGCTTGGGGAGCAGTTCTCCCAAGTGCGCTATGTACAAAACCCTACGACTGGCTAAGACTTGATGACTACTGGCCGTTTCGACTCAGAGTGACTCGACAGGACCAGTGGGGAGCGCCTCTCTGTGACGTGGAATACCCACAATGGGGAGAACCTTTGTTTAATGTTGAAGACCCATGATACTCAATTTGAGGAGTACCTCCGCTGTCCATGGTTTGTGGGAAGTGCCTCTGTGTGATGCGACAAACCCACTGTTCTCATTAGAGGAGGAGCTCTCCATTAGATGAGGTGATCGACGTTGTGACTGAGAATTATACTTGTTACTACTCATAGAGAATACTGTGGCTGTCTATCAACATTCATAGAGATCCTATGTGGGTCAGAATCATAATCCTGTTTCCCTGAGTTGTATACTTGGTTTGAGCTGAGACTCTAATTGAGCTGTGTCTGTTGCTTTGTGCTTTGTGATTGAGATCATGCTTTGTGATTTTCCTTGTGGTATTCTGAGAGACCTTCAGGGGTCTTGGGGTCCCTACTGAGTATCATTATACTCACCCCTACATGGGCTATGCCCGCACCTTATTTTGTCTTGTGCAAACAATGAGCAGCTGGGATAAGGTTTGAGGGAGCTAGGACTAGGTGGTGCACAAAGGAGACAGGCAGACGTGGAGTGAAAAGTAGGTGATCTGTACCTACCATTTTGGTAGGATCCTAGAAGGATGACTCAGTACCTGTTTTCCCTTTTTTAGTTGTTTTTTTTTCTTTCAGTTGTATTTTTACTTTTCAGTCTTACTCATACTATCAGTTGGGCTTGTATTCCAGCCCATTTTACATTCAGCACTCCTTTTACTACATCTGTTTACATCACATTTGCTTCTGGTTATGTTCTCGAACCGTGTGTTTGTAAAAATTTAAAGGAAATTCATTCCCATTTTAGGGAATATTCCTTTCAGTTCTAATCACCAGCCCCTGGCATATGGAAGATGGGCTTGGGTTAGTCACGGCACGTGACCTGGGGGATGGGTCGTGAGGCAGTTGTATCAGAGGAGTCAGTTCTACCAAAGAATTATGACTATGATTTTTTCAATGTAGTAATAGTGTTAAGTGTTATGAGTGTGGTTTTTAGTTCGAGGAGTCCAGTGTTTGTGCGGAGGCCGACATATCCATACACTAGGACCCTAAATTCTGATTTCTGACTCAGTGCACACAAACACTGATTACGTGTGTTTTTGAAGATTTTTTCTTGTGATTTATTTGAATTCATCTCACCGGGTATAACTTAATGACCTTGGCACACTTGTTCCTTATCAGGATGCCGCTTGATAGACATCCAGCTAGGATTCTCAAGAGATTACACGATGACAGCCCACCGAGCGACGAGGCTCTCGTGCATGGCCCTCTTACTCTATTGGCACCTTCAGGTGGTGTACTAGTAGCATCACCAGCCCTTGGTCAATAGTTACCACCATCCTCCCTGGCGGATGATGCACGCCGACTGAGTGCATTGCACGAGTTACAACAGAAGAGGCCACCAAGGTTTTGAGGTGATACAGATTCCCATGAAGCTGAGGACTAGCTGGAGGTTGTGGCTAGAGTTTTCCACCTAGTTCAGAGACTAGTTGAGTAAATGGTGATCATAGCTGCTGGTGTTTTCCAGTATGTGACCATGAGGATAGTCTGCATGGTAATGAGGCTTCAGTACATGGACCGTTTCCTGAGAAGGTACCTTCGGGTAGTGTGCCAGCTATATCACTACCCATTGGTCAGCAGTTACAACTGGTGGTGCTAGTAGATGACACATGTAGGATTAGTGCCTTACACATGTTTTAGCATCAGATACCCTCGGGTTCCAAGGTGATCCTGACTCACAGGCAAAAAAGGAATATCTTGAGGAGATGGATGAGAGTTCCCTAGAGCTTCTACAACTTCAGAAGGACGACATATCAGTAGATGAGTATTCATCGAGGCGTACCGACCATCCCAGGTACTCGATGAATACAGTACGGTCAATGATTTAGGGCTCGGGCCTCCAAGTGAGGTGTGTTTAGGGACATCCGAACCAGCACTATTCCTATAAGCATTCCTACTTATTAGGGTACTAGAGAGAACCTTTGTGGTTGAATTTTATTTGGCTGAGCGGATGCAGCCAGTGAAGGTTAATAGTGGGGAAGTAGAAAATTGATGCCAGTCTCAGAGACTTGGGCGTGTAAATGTTTCAGGAAGAGGAAGTGTTAGGGACAAACGAATCTGCAGGGAAACATAGGTCGTAGTGGAGTTAGGAGAGCAGCATGAGGTGGTATAATTTTCAACATGTTTCAACCACCACCCCAATATGGTCCCCACAAGGCTTAGGGAGTTAGAGGATAGAAAAAAGGTGTAGCTGCATGTGGTCAAGGAGTGTGACCCAAGGGCTCTAGGAATGATTCAAGGTACAGTATGTGTCTACAACTAGCTGCAGTATTAATAGAAATAGGTACCAATCATTCCTTCCTTCCATGAATCTTGTCCAAGACCTAGAGTTTCCGATTAAACTATTTACTTGACCCTCACATTTGGAGATACCTTTGGGAGGATACTCGATAATCACACTTATGCTGATGGTGTGATCTGACCCATGAGGTGAGAGTTTTGGTTGGAACCTCTTGGTGGCAGCATCGAGGCCTTACGACATTAGTTTGGGTGTGGATTGGACATCCAAAGTTCATACTTAGATTGACTATATTAGGAAAAAAGGTTGTGGTTTATCTACAAAATTGGAATGGGGTTTTCCTTGGTCCGCAAAAAAGGAATCCCAGGCATCACAGGATAAACTCATGCATAAAAGGGTGCAGCTAATCACTCTTGAGTCGGCCAGCCTTACCCTCATGGTAGTGGGATTTTAGGGTTTTTAATTCCCAATTGGAGTGGAAGACTTTGGGGATATATTTTAAAAATATGTTTCCAAAGTTACCTCTCCAAAGGGAGAGGGACTTCTTCTTTGGTTGGGTACTACTAGAGTTTTGAACTAGACTTCTCCAGGGTAGAGGCACCCTTGTTAGATTTGACAAAGAAGGGGGAGCCTTTAATGAGGATAGAGAAGTATCAACAGAGCTTTTATGAGCTGAGACAGAGGTTGAAAAGCATAATTACACTACCCATGACCTGGAGTTAGTAGTAGTGGTCCTTGAGCTGAAGATGTGGTGGAAGTACTTGATGGGTGAATGGTTTACTGGTTACTCTGATCACAAGAGTCTTAGGTGTATCTTCTCATAGAAGGACCTAAATCTAAGACATCGACTATGGCTAGAGCTCATCCAGGACTATGACCTTGAGATAGGCTACACACTTAGGAATGGGAACATGGTAGTAGATGCACTCAGCATGAGGTCTGGTTTACAATAGCCGAGCGAGGTGTTAGAGTAGCAAGTCGCACTGTAGATATCCTTCGTTGATAAATATAGAGAATCTTACGTTCAGTCTATGACTATCACTCACCCAATTCCTCATCAAATTCAGGGGGGCACAACTTGAGACGCTGACTATGAGGCCTGACATGTTCAGATATCCTCAGAACGGTCTCCTGAAGGATTTTTTGAAGGTGGGGAGCACGTTATCCTCTTCAGAGGATGCACCATGGTGCCAATGATGATTTGAGAGGAGGTGTCGAGGGAGATCCATACATCTCCTTTAATGGTACATCCTAGAGTGATGAAGATGTACTAGGACCTCCGGTGTCAGTACTAGTGGCTAGGGATGACAGAAGTAGTGGCAGCGTTTGTATCACGATGCCTCACTTTTCAGCAAGTGAATACTACACAGAGCTGGAAGAAGTCTTATGCCGACAGGATAAAGAGATCCTTGGAGTTCGATGTGGGAGACGATGTCTTCCTACAGTGATTTTTTTGAGGTGGAAAGTTATCATGGAGGTTTATCGGTCCATTTATGATACTTTAGATGATAGGTGAGGTGGCATACCACTTGGAACTTCCACCAAAGTTGGAGAGGGTGCACGACGTCTTCCACGTATCCCAGCCGAGGAGATACGTCCATGACCCATCTCATGTCATCAACCATGGTGAGCTTGACTTTGACGATGGGGTGGCATTTACGGAGGTTCCAGTAGAGATTAAGGATTGACAGGAGTGAGTCCTTTGTGGGCAATAGATAGCTCTAGTGCACGTTCACTGGAAGCACGAGAACCTCTAAAAGAGAACATTGGAGCAGGAGGTTCAAATTCATGCTTAGTACCCCCATTTGTTTCCTTAGTCTGTGTTTTGGATTTTAGGGATGAAAATCCCTAAGTTGGGGAGAATTTAATGTCCAAAAAATTTTGTATAATTTTTTTAACTATATGAAATTATTTTGAGACCGTGAAATCTGACGGAACATGATTCTGAGGCCCAGATTACCCGAAATGATCCGTCGAAGTTTTGTTAATATTTAAATAGCATGCGTAAGACATTTTCCTGAAAAAGTGGAATAACTCATAAATGGTGTCTCAAATTAGAAATCTTAGGTCACTATTGTGCTCAGGATAGTGGGTTTACCCTAGGCGCAACTTAAGTTTTGTCGGAGTGGGCCTCCTGTGAGAAATCCCGAAAATGGCATAATGGTAAATAAAATAATTAAATAAAATTATTTTATTTTTCAAGTGCTTATAACCGACGAATGGTAACTCAGATTGAAAATCTGAGACCACCACTGAACTCATGAGGGTATGATTTCCTAAGGCTGATACTAACATTGGCCAGCATGAGCCAGCAGTGAAAGTTAGTTTTTGGCTGTAAATAAAATAATTAAGTAGAAATTATTTTATTATAAAACCCATAACTTCTAAACGGTAACTCAGATTGAAAATACAAGAGTTCCATTGGGTTTTTTTGGGCATGTTCTCCATATGTAGAGACTAACCTCGACTGGAGTGGGTCAAGTGTGAATGTTACTAATTTATTGAACAATTTTTTCAGGTATGTTTAGTAAACGCACGAGTGGGATTTTATAAATTTTGAACTGTTGCTCAGATTAAAAATCTGAGAGATTTGTTGAATCTGTAGTGCCAAGATTCTCTTAAGGGAGGATTTAATTTGACTATAGTAGGTCTAGAGAAAAAGTTATGTTTTGTGACTTTTTAAAAGAAATGAAATAAAATAATTTTATTATTTTATTTTCTTTCATATCCTCCAATGGACAAGAGGTGTGTGGGGCCAGTGATGTGTAAGACCAATAAATGTCTTGACCTGCCTACCCTATGTAATGACGTATTTGAGGTATTAAGAAACTTCATAATTGATAAAACCCATTAAACTCCAATGTCGTTACTTGCCCTCCCCCTCTCCTATATATATATGGAGCTTAAGGAAGGGTATTAGCATAGATTTTCCAAGAAATGAAGTGATGAAGGAGCACCACGATGCCGAAACCATAGAGGACGGAGCCGATTTTAGTGGGAGGTGATGAGCAACACCAAACCATGAACCAAATGACGATGTACGAGTGGAATCATTGGGAACTGGTTGCAGAAACGAAGAATATGATCCACCTTCAAGTGCTGACACTCTCTAATGGGTTTTTGAGGTAGGGGGTTTATTCGTTTATGCTTTTTAAACGTTTTCCTCTTCCCCATTCTTGAATAATACGAATAACATGGGTCAATCTAATAATAGGTTGACCCACAATTCCTTCGTTTTTGCGGGAGGTTATTGTGGGTTTTATCTTGGTTTAAATTCAAAGAGTTTGTTAAACCCTTAATCCCATCATGTTTTGGAGCTAACATGGAGGGTGTGGGCCTAACAAACCCAGACCGAACCCTTATCTACTTTGATAATTATTCACCTCCATGGACCACCGAGGGCGCAACAATACCATCCAACTACATTGAGGATAGCGTGTATAGGCACACTGCAAGAAGAGGTCACGACAAAAAGACGCGACAGTCATCAGAGCAGCCGACACCAGTTGGTTGAGGAGGAGGCGCAGTGCGCGGTCACGCACCACCGATGGAAAAAGGAGGTCGCGGCTCATTAGCTGTGGTTACTGAAAGAAGGTTTCCAACACACCAGCCAGCCACGAGTGATGGTGCGGCGCACCGTAGTGCACTACTGGAGTGGTCACCTGACACGCTGGTCGACCGTGGCGAAACTGGTAAAGCGGAGGTGGGGTGCACCCCCGACAGTGCGCCACACAGTAGAAAAGTTGTGGCCTACGACAACCACAATAGATGTAGGGTGCTTCTAGTTCGACCAACGACCGGTGGACGGGGCACGCACCAGCAGCACGCCTGGTAGCAAAGACATGAAACTGAGGACCAACAACGCCATGTGGCATCGCGTTGGGTTAACCCCCGCGGGTTGACCCACTAACGTGGATCTGTGCCACTTCACCCATACCCAGACATGTTGCATCCAAGTATCCCTTGTATCCCTACACCTCCAGGTGGGTGGCACCGCCCGGTTGGCCCAGCTGATCGACCCACCGCTCTGCGGGCCAACCCGCGACCCAACGACCTAACTCGCGACCCACACGGGTCGGGCCGGACCCAGCGGGCCGAGTTGACCTGGGTTGATTTAGACCTGAATTGGGCTGGGTTGACCCAGGTTGATCCGGGCCAGCCCATACTGCACCGGGTCGGGCCAGTCCGACCGAGGCAGACTAGACCCATGCCCAGTACCAACCAGTTACAAAAAACGGGCCCTAACTCCTAAACAAGAAATCCATTTGGCGAAACATCTATGACATCGGGATCCTTAGAGTGAGACAATCCTTTTGAATTACTCCCTGAGAGTTTTGGATAATCTTGGAGTACGACCACGTTGGATTGCACCCGAATCCAACCGGGCCCTCGGCACTGAAATGCCAATAACGCACAGACCGTGTGTCCGGCTGACGCGCCATCTGTTGAGTTGGAACACTTATGACATGGATGATCATCAAGTTACTTTTTTGTGAGACTTTATTCTGGTTGAAATACGACTTATGGCTTGGGGAGCGGTTCTCCCAAGTGTGCTATGTACAGAACCCTGCGACTGGCTGAGACTTGACGACTGCTGGGCGTTTTGACTTGGAGTGAATCGACATGCCTAGTGGGGAGTGCCTTTATGTGATGCGGTAGACCCACAATAGGGAGAACCTTTTTGTGATGCGGTAGACCCATGGTACTCGATATGAGGAGTAACTCAGTAGGTCATGAGGGGGAGAACCTCTGTGTGATGAGACAAACCCATGGTACTCAATAGGAGGAGTACCTAAACAGTTCTAGGTTATTGGGAAGTGCCTCTATGTGATGCAGAAGGCCCACTATACTCATTATAGGAGGAGTTCTCCAACAGTCGAAGTGTTCGACGTTGTGACTGAGAATGATACTTGTTACTACCCCTAGAGAATACCGTGGCTGGGTATCATCATTCATAGAGTTCCTATGTGGGTCAACATCATAATCCTGTTTCTCTAAGTTTTATACCTAGTTTGAGCTAAGACACTAATTGAGCTATGTTTATTTCTTTGAGCATTGTGAATGAGATCATGCTTTGTGGTTTTCCTAAAGGAATTATGAGAGACCTTCGGGGGTCTCGGGGTACCTACTGAGTATCATTATACTCACCCCTGCATGGACTACACCCGAACCTTGTTGTGTCTTATGAAAACAATGAGTAGCTGGGCTGAGTTTTGAGGGATCCAGGACTAGGAGATACACAGAGGAGATAGGCGGACATGGAGTGCTGAGGAGGCGATCTGTACCTACCCTTCATATAGGATCCTCAGAGGATGAATTCGTAGATATTTTCCCTTTTTTAGTTGTATTGTTCCTTTCAGTGGTATTTGTACTTTTTAGTTGTAATCGTACTATTAGTTGGGATTTTATTTCGGCCCATTTTACTTTCATCACTAATTTTAATACAACAGTTTACTTCATAGTTGCTTCTTGTTGTGTTCACGGACCATGTGTTTATATAGGTTTAAAGTTAATGCCTTCTCGTTTTAGGGAATATGCCTTTCGGTGCTAGTCACTAGCCCCTGGCCTATAGAAGGTGGGATTGGGGTAGTCATGGAACGATCCCAGAGGATGAGTCATGACAATTTATGCATGAAATAATTGAATATGGTATTATTTTTAAGTTCAATAAGGTTATATTTATTTATAAACCGTTAGTTGATATCTCATTCATTTTATTAAACATACATAAAATTTAAATGATTTATTTATAATTTGTAGAATTTTGATGATCCTTAGCCTTATAGTGAAATGGAGTTGAGGAAAATTCAAAATGAATGGCTAAATCATTTCATAGTTTTATTCATTTTTAGTTTGTTTATATTATACAATGTAAACAAGAAAGTTGAAATTCAAGTGTCATGGTATTTTTCTATTGGATCTCTTCTGTTTGCTTATTTTTTTCGTGTTTCTTCTTGTTTTTTCTTGGGAGGGTATGGTGGAAAAGTTGAATTTTAAAAAAATTTAATTTTTCATGTTGGTTATTAGGTAACCGACATGAAAAACCTTCTTCCACATCAATTATTTTATAAAAATGATGTGAAATAAAGTTTCTCAATTGATCTTTCACGTCGGTTATATACATAACCATTGTGAAAGATGAATTATCTATCTCTTTCACAATGGTTATTTAATAACCGATGTGAATGATTAATTATTTCTTTCTTTCACATCAGTTATTTAATAAAAAATAGGGAAAAGTTCATTTTTTTTGAAACATAAGTTATTTATAAACAATGTTATAAAATTATTTACAACATCCCAAAAAACAACATATCCTGTTAACTAACATTAAAAAGAAATTAAAAACAAAATAAAAAAGAATTATTTGAACAATTTTAAGAGTATTTTTGGGTCTTATTCCTTAAATATAAATGAACATTCTTGTAAGAATTTTTAGATTTTATAGAATTAAGAGTTTGTTTGGCGGTGAGAATAAACTAAAAGAAGTAACTTTTTTATATTTAATAGATTCTTATTAGCATGGATTTTTCTACATTAAAATTTTATATAGATGATATAAATATCAACATGTACATGGTAAGTGTTTTGATATAGGTTTTTGTTTTCTTAAATAAATCATGGACCAAACATCAAGTTAAAAATTAAAGTAATTCAAGAGACCATTTGATAGAACTTATTAAAAATAACATGGAATTTACTTTATTTCACTTATTGAAAATTGTTCATAACACTTAAAAGTTATGTTATTTGTTTTTATACAACCGTTTTATTATTTAATTTGTTTTATTACACTTATTAGTCAGTATTTTTTTATAAATTTAAGTGTAATATATTTTTTTGGTAATAGAACCATCACCACTTATTTTATATAGCTACTTAAGTGATAATTATTTATGTTTTTAATAATTCATATCAAATCCAAAATATTATGTGAAATAATTTAAAAAAAAACACAGCTAAAATTTTTTAACAAATTTTTATAGAAACCTTTTAATAATTTTTTTTCAAATAAAAAATTTGAAGTGAATGTGTTTATTTTTGAAAAAACCACCACATATTTTTTCTTACCATTTGTGATAGGTAACATTCTATGGCTTGAAAATACCTTATATAGATTTAGTTTATCATAAGTGATAAGTGTTACTTATATTTTATAAATATTTATACTAAAATATAATTTGTATTTTTTTCAATAAAATACCTTTTAATGTTAAATTATAAGAACAAAAAACAAATAAAAAAATATATTAATATGTTTTTTATTTGTATGTTATGTATAATTATATATGTGTACATATACCCCCAAGTTTACAACGTAGTGGTAGCATCTTTGAGGGGTCTCCGGGAGGTCTCAGTTTCAAGTATCCCTAATAACTTTGTAGGCATGGTATATTTTATTTGTTCTTCGTAATTAACAAACCCTGATCATTTGTAATATATGCAGATATATATGTAAAACATACATACAGATTTATGTATCACACACCCATGATTTTAAAACTATGTCCATAGAATTAGTTAGTTGGTTAGTTTTAACACCACAGTTTAAAAATCATGTCTATATGTAACCTAGAACCACTGTTTTGAAAAAGACTATAAAAATATATATATGTTGATGGTATCTACTTCTATGGTTCTAAAAAACAATAATATTAGGGTATTGTCATAGTTTTCAGGGTTTTAATCTTGAAAATACACCATAAATAAAGTAGTGGGATAATTTGGGATGGAAGAAGGTCATGAACCAATCCATTTATAGATATCGTACCCTAAACTTGATTACATTTTTGACTACCTGAACCCTACCCAAACCCTATTATACCTATTTAATTTTTAACCTAACATGATAAACTAAATAGAACCCTTTTAATAACCAAATCCATTTAATATAAATATTTTTTTTAAAAATAGTATATTTATAACTGGTATATATTTGGATGAACCACACATGATAAAAGGCCACAATGGTAAAGGGAGTCAACTCTCAACAAAGCTATTTGAACTGTTATGAGATCATAAATATTTATTAACCAGAGGATAGAGCATCTAGATTCCAATGTGGGATATGGTCTATATAGCAGATATACACCCCACATGAGAATTCATAGGCCATACCCACTAATTAATAACCCCTACATCCCACTATATTGTCAAATATCTTCATCAAAAGCTCTTCCTCCATTGTGACCTCCCATCATCCACTGTTTCTTGTTCTTCCCACCACTACTATGGTTTTTAAATCTTGTCCCATATGCTGCCAACATTTTTAAAATATATTTTCTAAAAATTTATATATAACTTAATCATATTTTTGGGTATCTTATTATCATACCCAAACCCTACCCAATTAATAATTGTGTTGGGAATGTGAAACCTTAACCCTACCCAAAACCAATTAAGGGGTACCTTAACTTGATTTAATTGGGCATGGTAGGGTAAGGTACCCAATACATGGGTACCCACTTCCATCTATAATGTATCATGATATTCTTTATTTATTTTATCAAAATAATAACTTTTGGGAAATTATTTTAACTTAAACCTAAATATCTTAAGAAAGATATTATTCCTTGTCATGTGTGTGAGATTCATTAGTCTAATTCTCTTATCAATTTATAGAGAAATAATTAGAAAAGTCATTTTCATAAACCATAATGTTTTATAGAAATGATCTATAGTGATATTTTCCATGGTCAACAATATAAATTATAAAAATAACTTGATTTATCTATGATAGTAGTATAAGAATCTCAATTGGTGTCTCAAGTTTAATGAATCATGTGTGTTTATCACTACAGGAAGTCTAGTTTATGTTCATGAAGTAATGAAAAAATCAATGATGTGTGAAAAATAAATATAAAAAAACCATTGACATTATTTATGATGAAATTAAAATAAAATTCTAATATTATCAACCCAAAAAATATGGGAAAACGATTTATCAAAATCATTTCCTTCAATTTGTGAGTACCCCTTTCACACAAGTCTAGATTTGTTTCTTATAACTTCACCAATATCATTTAGATTGTTCCTAGGAACCCATTTAATGTTAATAATATTCTTCTACTTAGTCTTAGGAACAAGATACCATGTATCTGTTTTTATTTGATCCATATCATCATTCATGTATTGAATCCATTCTTTGTGATCAAAATATTCATCAACATTTTGGGGTTCAATTATTGAAAGTCGAAAGGTGTGACTAGTTTCCATGATTTTTCTTCTTATTTTTACCCCTTTATTTTGATCCCCAATTATATTTTTAGTATAAAAATGCCTTCTAAGTCCTTAATTTTTCCTTATGGTTCTATAAATTCACATCCTCATTACTTGAATTAGATAAAGTTTCATTATCTTGTGAAATTTCTGTATTTTCATCAAACTATTCTATAAGTTCATTAGTGAGAAATTTATCCTTATCAATAATAATTATTGATATATTGAGCTCATATTAATTTTAAAATACTCTCACATCCTCAATATCAACCATCCATTCATATTTATTTTTTTAATATCTATAAGAACCCAAATTTGGTGTATAACCAAGAAAAATTCCATCTTAAAAATTTTCATCCAAATTTATAGAACTTATGCCTTTATTTTTGATCAAGTATAGAAATCTAAAAACACTAAAGTGTTCTATATTGGTGTTATTCTTGAACCACATTTCATATGAAGTCATATCTAAATTTATCCTCAATAAGAACATGTTTTTAATTATTTTAGAAATTGTGATAACTTGAAACCAAAAATATATATAATTTTCATGCTTATTTAGTATGGTTCTAGACATATCAATAAGACTTATATTTTTTATTTTACCCACTACATTTTTTTGTGAATTGTAAGGTGAAATAAAATTCATGTCTTATTCCATGTTTTTTAATATACTCTGAAAATTATTTATTGGAATAATAACTTCCATTATTTGATCTGAACCTCTTCAAGGAAAAACCAATTTTCCTTTCAAAAAGTCTCTTGAAACTATTTAAGATTCTCAGATCATGGGATTTATGAGACATAAACATAATACATTTCATTATAATAAAAGAATTCATGAATGTTTGAAATACTTATCTCTACTTATTACCATCTTGGCCATGGTTAAAAAATATCACAGTGAACAAACTCTAATGGTATTTGATTTTGGATCTCAATAATTTGTATCTTTTTTTTCATTATTTTTCCAATTTGATATGTTTTAATGTAGATATAGTATCTTATTTCAATAATAAAATATTCCTTACAACTCATTATATAATAATATTCTTCATTGTTTTTTGTCGTAGATGTCCAAGTCTTCCATGCCACAGATTGTTCTCAACATGCATTCTTATGTAGCAACTTGTTTTGGATTCCCCAACCTAAAACAAAATACATTATATTATAAATCCCCTTGTTATCACAACTCCATATTTAAATATATTCACAAAAAACCATTAATTATAAAAATAAACTCATTTAAATCATTGCAATGTTATTATACACTTAACAAAGTATTCTTCAACCCATTAACAGACATAACATTTTTTAAATTTATCATATTTTTGAAAATTTTAGAATCTTTAACATCTTTAATAATAAATTAAATATTACTAAAAAAGGTAATTAATACTAATTAATATCTTCAAGAATTATTATGTTTATTAAAATCATGTACCATATGTTAAGAGAGACCACTATCCATAATCCATGGCATTTTAAATTTTAATTCCTTGAAAGTAACTTCAATAATATTTTCCTATTATTTGAAATGATTTTATTTCTAAACATTATTAGTTCACAAAAATGGATTGAATTGAGTTGGTAAAGTTTTAATAAAATAATTTGATATGTTTCCATGACCACATATTCCATAAACTTCCTTTATGTTATTAAAACTATTTTTACTTCAATTTTCTTCTCAACCCATTGTACCTGATATTTTCTTCATAAAATTGTTGTATACCCTTGGATCATGATCCATTTTTATTATTTGTAAGGACATATTATACAGATATCTATAGGTTTTGTGTCCAAACACACCATAATACCAACAATATCATTGAAACCACATTATTTAATAGAAACAATTCTATTTTAAGGGTTTCTATCCAAATTTATTTCTAGAACTCCAATGGGATTATTTCATCAAAGCCTTTTAGGTATATCTTCTTTGGGAATTTGGGGATAGTGTTTAAATTTTTCCAAAATTGTCCCCCATCTAGATATTAGTAAATTTTTCCTTTAATTTAAACATTATAAAAAATATAGATTGTTGTTTCCACTATATTATTCTAAAAATATGTTTTTATTTTAAGGTATAGAACTATTAGGCATACATTATTCATTTACAAAATCTCTTTCATAAATATCACTTGGATTTTGATTCTAATAACACTCACTCACTTTCTCAAAAGTTTCAATTTTTCTCTCAAATTTCTTATAGCATTCCCTAGTTCATAGAACATCCCCATTTTAATCATACTTGAAATTATCCTTTTCTTATCATTAGCTTAAATAATTTCCATTTTTAAATTTTCGACCTCCTCATCCATAAGAATGATATTGAAATTCATGCCATCAATAATATTCATTTTCTTAAAAATATCAATTTTAACCTCCCAACTTCTTTGACCATACTTTACTTATCAATTTGGATTTTATTATTCTTATAAAAGTTCATTTTTTTATTTTAATATTTTTCTTTTAGACTCCTTATCTCCTTAAAGAACAATTTTATCTATATTTTCATGTTGTACTCCATTTATTATTCTCCCTTTTTAGTAGAAAACTCACTATTTATTTTTGATTCATCCTTTGATGATTAACTTTCTTCTTCTTCTTAAGTCATAAGATACTTTTGAGAAGCCTATTTAGGGGTTTCTTCATCATCACAGTTCTCTTCACTATTAGAAACACCTTATTAAATACTTAGAAAATTCCTTCTGTGGAACATGGGTGAAATTTTATTCTTACCTTTGGATTGATATTGATTTTTATTCAGAGAATCTCTTTTATTAGACAATGTGTTAATAACTTCATTATATTTATTTTCATCTCTGATTTCAAGGGAAAATTATAAGTGAAATAACTAATTTTTCCATATTTAAAATGTTTAAAAATATGTTTCCATTTATACTTAACTTTCCATATTATGTAACTATTTTACATCTAGGAGAGAGTATCCACATAATCTTTATACTCTCATCTTCATCAGAATAAGTCTTCCCATCTTGTATCTTCAAATCCTTAGAAGCTTTAAAATAAATTTATTTCTTTTTATTAACTTTTATATTGAGATTATATTATCTTTTAACTTCATAATTAATGAGAGTGTTGTGAAATTCTTCATTAGTAAATTCATTAAGATACATATCTTTATGTGATGAGATATTGACATAAAAATTATTTGGTAAATTTAAAATGATTTTATTTATCACCAAAGAGTATCTATAAATCCTTTGATGGTGCTGGAAATCATATTAACTCTTGTAAATAATTTTAAACACCCTTCAAGTCATTGATACCTATTATTTTGAGTTTTATTTATTTACTCTTAGATTTTATAGGAATTGGAGGTCGAAAAAATTGAGTTTTTAAAGAAATAAACATGGAAATTGGTTAGTTCATGGTTAGTACCAACTGTATGGATAACTGTGTGAGAGTGGTGTTTGAAAAAAATGTGGTTTTAATGGTCTCCACATTTTTTCCAAACCATGTAGATGTTTTAGGATATTTGCGATCTTTTTTTGGGGAGATAGTATATCATGGACAATTGGAACACTTATAGACTAATAATTCTATTTTATTATTATACACTTGGTAGAGGTTAACCCAGATCAAACCTTATTATTCCCTATTCAAATGAACAACCTCCCAATGTCTTAGATCCCTCCTTTATTCTATTGGTTATTTCTCCTTAGATCATGGTGGTTTAGCTTGAGGTAAGCTTGATTTCACTTTATTTCTTCATCCTCTACCATTTTCCATCTTTTTTCATTAATATTCATGGAGTTGTAAATCCCCATAATTCCTTTTGGGAAAATATAGGGTTTTGGAGGTGGGATTTATATTTCTTTTTCTTGTTTTATGTGTGCGAGGACCCTTTTCTCCCCATTCAAGTGGTAATTTGCTTAGACAACATGTTCAAATTTTATTTCAAGGTTGGTGTATCTGCATAGTGGTTATTTTACATGGATTACCTATAGTTCTTGATAAATTTTTTATTAATGAAATTTCTTTTAAATTATATTGATAATGATGGTTTGTCCATTTTTGTTAAAATTCAAGAAATGTGATGGTAATTTATTGGTTTTAAATGGATTTTGTAAAGGAAGTTGTAACAACCTAGGTAAAGTTGAAATAATTAATTTTAATGTATTATTAATATTTATTAATTATATTTTATAGATTTATATTCATTATAAGAATATTAGGAATTTTTCTAGTAAAAAAGAAAATGATATTTTTAACTAAACCGGGTTTCATATAATATATAGTTTTATTTAAAATATTTATTTACAATTTATAGAATTTTAATTTGCAAAAATAAACTTCATTTTTAAATATAGAATTTCAAAATTATCTTAGGATGAATAATTGATAATTTTATAAAAAGTATTATTTTTAAATGAATGTTAAAAAATATTAATTTTTCTTGAAAACTATCTTTTATTTTCAAGTTTTTAGAAGTCACATTCTATTTAGTAATAGTTTTAATATTTAATCAGTCAATTTTGATTAAAAATAATAAAATAAATTTTATTTTAACCAAAATTATACTTCTATTTGGTGTAAAAACATTTTTTATACTTAAAAAGGATTTTTTTTTGAGAAAATCGTTTTTCATAATTTTTTGAGGGTTTAATTTTAATTTAAATTATAGAAATTATATTAATTGAATTTGATAAAATGGATTCAAAATTTTTAATCATGGGTTGCAGATTTATTAAATTAATACCTTTAATTTTTGGTCATTATGAATATAAACTATAGTAAATATTTGTCACCTCGGTAAATGTAAGCCAGGTAATTAAGGTTAAAAATAATTTTTTTAAGTACTAAAAATGACCCTAAAAATTTAATTTAATATATTGGATGATTTATGTTACTCCATCCTCATATAATAATTTAATTTATGGAAAAATTTTTTATTTCCTTTTGAAATTGACTCACATATTATTTTAAGTAAAGAAAAATTAAAAATATCACTCTTGCATTTAAATTTGTGTTATATGTTAACATATAGATAGAAATATGTTTTGAATGAATATTAAAGGTTTTTTTGGAATTATAAAACTAATTTTGTTATGGGTATTTTTTCTAAATTTTAGTGATAAATTAATAACTTCATATGCTTACGCAACACTGACATAGTTCTTGTGAAAGTAGTAGAAAATTAAAGTAACTGATTTTGAAAACATCAAAAAAAATATTTTTCATTAATTATGGTGTAAAATTAATTTTATAGACATTAATAATGTATTATTGATGGTTAAATGTATTATATTATACTTAAATTTCTGTCATATTTTTTTCAAAGTCAAATTAAATGAATTGTTCTTAAAATGAAAATAATGTTATTGTGTCAAATATATTTATTAAATTATTTAAAAATAGTAAAAACATTTTAAGAGGAAAATAATGAGTTTAAATGGCCATAAATTTTATCCTCTTTCCATTTATTATCCAATTTAAAAATGAAAAGTAAATTTATAAATCTTTTTTCTCAAAAAATTTATTACCTGAGTCAATAATAAAAACAATTAACAGAAGGGTTAATCCAAAATATAAGGTTTAAAATGATATATAAACTTATAAAAATATTATTTTATGATTATATTATGACCATATACTCCTTATATTGTAAAAAAAATTAATTTTTGAACTATTTTACATGAGTTAGACACATATTATATTATAATATTTCATATATTTCCAAAAGTTCCCCTCCCCTCGCTTATAAAAGGACATCCACTCTTCTCTCTAATACACACTTCAAGATCTCTTTGGTTCATAAAATACCTAATAAAATCCCATATTAACATCCCGTAAATTTCTTAAATTCTATGGTTTGTTAAAAAAAACCAACCTAGAAGGATTTAAGTATAAACCTATAGAGGTTGTCCGAAGAAGAGGCATAGTTGGTAACCCATCATTTTCATTTTATTTCTTCTTCTAACTCATTTAAATATTATTCAATAATAGTGAATTAATAAAAATAGTATCTTAAATATAATTATATGTTGTTATGTTAATGTAATAATCTATATTCATATCTTTATTCCATAAAATGGGAAATAAAACCATCATTTTTTTGTACGATAGAGTACAACCTCACAAACTGATGCAATTTGTTTTCCATCAGCACCTCTCATGGATAGTTATAATGATTGATTTAATATATATATATATATTATAGTAATGAAATAATTATCATTACATAAATATAATATATCATCTATTTTTTAACTTTCCAGTAATTAAAAATGATAATGTCGTTTGTGCGTACGTGTGGATTACCTCCTCCACTAAGCGTTGTGATTCATTTTTCATCACCACATCACATGGATGGTATATATAAGTTTATTTAAAGAGTTAATATTATATTTATGGTAAAATCATCATTATTTAAATATAAAATTATACTTACCTACTTTCCCTAATACTCTTTGAAAAAGGAAAACATTACTCATGCGTACGTATGACTTACTGTCTCCATGATTGTAGCATAATTAATTTTTCATAACCCAATTTTGTGGTTGGTTTTAAAATTATAATTTATATATAAAAATGATATTTATTATTATTATTATTATGGATATGATTTAATAACGATTTTTTTTATAAGGCCCCAGCCTTAAACCTTACTTAATCTTGAGTTATTACAAGATTACACATTGAGGATCTTTTTGGGTTTAGAGTTTTTGAGAATTAGATCATAAAACTTGCATTACATTCCACATATAAACAAAGTGGTTACATAAAGATAGTATTCTTCATTCCCATCAAAGGAAACATATTTAAAATAAAACATGGATTCATTCTTGACACTTCCTTGACACTATCATCATATCATGTACCTTTCCCTTGACCTGTGAAAACATTTCAAAAAAACATGGGATGAGCATAAAAACTCAGTATGGGTTATGAAAAAAAACATGGAAAGGAAACATGAGTTCATATATACATAAGAATGAAATCATACTTTACCCATAAAACATAGGCACTTTAACATACCTCATAAAATCAAGAATAAATCATAGAAATCATAAGACATAAAGGTAACTTGAGGCATTCATAACATTCTTACGTAGGGAGTAACCCTCTAGGTTACGTTTGGAATACCCATCACAGTATATTCCCTAAAATCTCTTTGGAGAAACCTTAACGTTTCACTCCTTCGCGTTACCCAATGAATTGGAGAGCTATATCGGGCTCACCCGCCCTTAGTTTATCACGGAACCACCCGTCTTCAGAATAATGCCCAAGAACCATAACATAATAGTATCACATAAAACATGCATAAAGGAAACATAACATTTCCACATTTCAATCACAAGATATCAATACAACACAAAAACATTGTGAAAACCATTTTCCATACAAAAATAAAAGAAAAGTAAAACATGGTATTTAATTTTCTTTTAAAAAGAAGGTATGACTTGTAGAGGAAGCCGAAACTCAAATAACGGTCACGACGGCAGAGAAGTCGTTTTCGCCGCATACGTACAACAAAAACATTCCCTTTTGTCGTTTAGTAAATGCTTCGTATAAAAAAGATTCCCTTTGAATAAACGTAAAAGTCAATGGGGTTTATACACCGTATAAAAGAAAGTTGTGTATAAAATAAAATATGCCTCAACGAAAGGAGATTGAGATGAAGTCCCATACCTCGTATCCGACTTGACCCGACCGTTCTTTAATATACTGAATAATAAACTTGAATTAATCTCTACTTGCTTATGAATCTTTTTCAAGTTCATTATTCCTTTTATACCATGTTATGAACATCATGTAATCAGTTAAGTTAATAATGTTCATTTTGTCGGTATTTGGTTCTTAAGTCAAAAATAGACTTCTTACACTTACATGTTGTTAATTTGGTCAAAGGTTCATTATATCCATAATGGTATTCATGATGTAGATATCATATATGTCATATATATCCAGTACATTCATGCATTTATAATATTACATAATCATTTAGAGGTAAGAAATGAAATGCACCGTTCATGGAGACGGTAAGCCGTACGTACGCATGAATGCTACTTCCATTTCTATTTCATAATTTCTGGAATGTAATCATAATGATATAAGGGTATATTATAATTCCAGTATAATAAAATATATAATATCATAGTTCCATCCTTTATATGTCCCACATATGGTATTTAACGAATCAAATCACTTTGAGGGGGCGGTAGTCCGCACTTCCTAAAATGAAGATATCGTGTTTACCCATAATGGAAACCATAAAGGTATGCCAAAAATGAAAAAAACATAAGCTTAAGGAAAACATAAACATATTATATATCATATATAAAAATAGTGACATCATAATGGCCACCTTTGAAGGTGTTAAATGAGTGTTGAACAATCATCGTTTCGGGAGGCAGAATTTCGCCATCCACGGAAACCGTATGTTCTTTAACCATTTGATGTAGTTGTGTGAGAGTGTAGCTCAAATAAATATTATAACAACATCCTTGTATATTTAAGATACTGGTGTTGTTACAAAATAAGTAAATAAAAAGAGTTTAGGGGGTTGGAGAAGAAAAATAATACAAATGAACATGAGAGAATGCATTACCTTTAAAAGTGTAAATCCTTTTGATTTGAGCCTAAAGGCTTCCTTTGAAAGGATTCTTCCCAAAGGGAATCCTCTAGGATGAGGAGAGGGATGTGGAGAGAGTAAATTGGCAGGGGTTGGCCGAGACAAAGGCTTGAGAAGTGTGTGAAATGAGGTAGAGGTGGGGGCCTTTTATAAGAGGAGAGGAGGGGCACTTTTGTAAAGTAAAGAAATATTACTTTATTTGAAAATGTGTTTCGGTTTTAAAAGGTCCCACATTGATATAATTCGTGGATAAGGTGATAAGGGTTCTAAATCCACTCATCCAATTGGTTTTGGACATGTTTAGTTCATATATTTTACATAATCTTTCTATTTTATTTAAATCGTCAAATAATGATGTCATCGCTACGTCATTATTATGTCATAAATAATTAAATTTATTTAATGTATAAAAATTATAAAAAAAATAATATGATATATTAAATCTTTTTATCTTTCCAATGACTATTTATAATCAAAATTTGGACTTCTATAACCCCACTTAAAATTGTTTTCGTAAAACATATTATGTTTGTGTCATTTTCACTTTAACATTAAATAAAAAGTAATTTATGTCATTTCCCAACAAAAGTGGATCCATGGGGTCCCCAAGTTGACCCATGGAATGTCATGGTCGGCCATGACACAACCAATGAGGTTGGGACATGTGTCTAGGTCATTTCATTTTATTAAAGCATTATTTATACCTTAAACTACACTAATTACCACTAATCGCGATTAAGAACTTAATAAGTTACTATTCACCAAAAAATTATTATAATCTCATTGAACCACATTTTACTTCTTAATGACAACCATGTATGTTGGATTTTCAAAATTCAATACACATTAGTGGTAAACTTTCATTTAACTGAAAAATCAGTTTGCTTGATTACCACATAGTGGTTTCACTATTCATCAAAAATTGACGTTTTTCAGAAAATTACCAAAAATTCACCCTAAGCTATATTTGATATTCCAAATTCAAAAATGAAGTCTATTTTACAAAATTCAAATCATATAAGTCACATTAATTAATTTAATAATTAATTCCCGCTGTCAGAGAAAATATCGTGTTTTTATGAAACAATAAGTATCAAAAGATTGACACCAGTTTAAGTCCAATTTCAAAGTGAAATTGATTCCAATGACCACCATTGGATAAAATGGTAAAAATATATTCTATTTTCACTTCAAAACCAATTCAAGACATAATCTAATAATATAAATAAATTATATTAAAAAGTAGTTTTGATGTAAAATGCAGTATTTTTCACTATTCATTAAAAAATGAACATTGTCAGAAAAATACCAAAAATTCACACAAAATAAATTTTGATGTCCCAATCATAAAGGATAAGTTTATTTTGACTAACATAGTTTATAAAATTTTCAAAATATAGATTCAAAAATGGTTTGCCATCAAAAGGTAGTAAAACAATCTTTTAAGAATATTAGTGTATTCCATGCATAAGTTTGTATTTATTTTCATTTTAAGCCTCTATAACACTATATTAATAATTAATAGACATAGATAAAAATATCTATTATTCATTACTTACTTGGGATGTTACATCCTTCCCCCCTTTAGAAAATTGCGTCCCCGCAATTTATTTACTTATCGAATAAATGGGGGTACTTATCCCTCATTGCATTTTCAGATTCCCATGTTGCCTCTTCAATCATGTGGTTTTTCCACAAAACCTTTACCTGATGAATCACCTTATTCCGTAACACTTGCTCCCTGTGGTCAAGAATCTGGACCGGTTGTTCCTCATAAGATAGGTTCTCTTCCAGCTGAACTACCTCTGGACTCAAAACATGAGATGGATCTGGTATATACTTTCTCAACATCGAAATGTGAAAAACATTGTGTACCTGAGATAAACTCGGAGGTAAAGCCACTCGGTATGCAACTGATCCAACTCTTTCCAGAATTTCGTATGGTCCAATGAAACTTGGACTCAACTTTCCTTTCTTACCAAATCTCATCACAATTTTCCAAGGAGAAACCTTGAGAAAAACATGATCACCTACCTCGAAAGATAGATCCTTCCTCCGGTTATCTGCATAACTCTTCTGCCTGCTCTGAGCTGTTCTGATGTGTTTCTGAATCAGTTGAACTTTTTCTGCCATCTCTTCTACCAATTCTGGTCCCATCAACTTCCGTTCACCCACTTCATCCCAGAAAGCTGGGGTTCGACACCGCTTCTCATATAATGCCTGAAATGGTTCCATCTATATACTGGAATGAAAACTGTTATTATATGAAAACTCAACCAAAGAAAGATGTTGGTCCCAACTTCCCTGATAATCCATAGAACAAGCTCGTAGCATATCCTCCAATGTCTGAATTGTTCGTTCTGACTGCCCATCTGATTGAGGATGAAAAGCTGTACTAAAATTTAATTCAGTACCCAACGACTTCTGAAGGCCTTTCCAAAAGTTAGAAGTAAACCTGGGATCACGATCCGATACAATGGAGAGAGGAACTCCATGTAACCTGACTATCTCTTTAAGATACAAACGGGAAAGTTGATCAAGAGAGAAAGTATCTCGTATAGCAAGGAAATGAGCAGATTTGGTCAAGCGATCAACAATAACCCAGATTGCATTATTACCTCGAGATGTCTTCGGTAATCCAACAACAAAGTCCATGGATATATTCTCCCATTTCCACTCTGGAACTGGTAAAGGATGAAGCATCCCTTTCGGTAACTGCTGCTCTGCTTTAACCTGTTGACATGTCAAACACTTCACAGTAAAATCAGCAATATCTCTTTTCATTCCATCCCACCAGTAATACTCCCGCAGATCTCTATACATCTTAGTACTGCCCAGATGAACTGAAAAAGGAGAATGATGAGCTTCACATAACAAATCTCTCTTCAACTGTGAATCACAAGGCACACACAATCTCTTCCCAAATCTCAAAACGCAATCATTATCAATGTTGAATTCAGGCAACTTACCTTTCTGAACCAGCTCTACCCTTTTCTGCAACTCACTGTCTTGCTTCTGTGCTTGCTTGATTCTATCTGATAGAGATGATCTCACTGATACCTGAAACAAAACAGAAGGACTTCCTGCACCAACAACTTCTATGCCAAAGTTCATCAAATCCTTAACCAAAGGATCACGTTCCAAATGCAACATTGTTAATGAAGCATTACTCTTTCGACTCAAAGCATCTGCCACTTTATTTGCTTTTCCCGGATGGTAATGAATTGTACAATCATAATCCTTGATTAATTCCAGCCATCTCCTTTGTCTCATGTTTAACTCTTTCTGAGTGAATATATACTTTAAACTTTTGTGATCGGTATATATTTCACACTTTACTCCATACAAATGATGCCTCCGAATTTTTAAAGCAAAAACAACAGCAGCTAATTCCAAATCATGTGTAGGGTAATTTACCTCATGAGTTTTCAACTGTCGTGAAGCATAAGCAATTACCTGATCATTCTGCATTAGGACGCAACCATGTCCTTTCAATGAAGCATCACTGTATATAACAAACTCACCATTCCTGGAAGGTAGTGCCAAAACTGGAGCATTCACCAATCTTCTTTTCAATTCCTGAAAACAATCATCACATTCTTTTGTCCAGATAAACTTAACACCCTTCCGAGTTAGCTTAGTCATTGGACTAGATAACCGTGAAAAATTTCTAACAAACCTTCGGTAATAGCCCGCCAAACCAAGGAAGCTACGAATCTCGGTTACATTTGTGGGTCTTGGCCATTCTTCCACAACTTTTTTTTTTGCAGGATCAACAGTTATTCCATCTTTAGAAATAATGTGACCAAGGAAAGAAATTTGTTGCAACCAAAACTCACACTTGCTGAATTTCCCATACAGTTTCTTCTCTTTTAAGGATTTCAAGATAACCCTTAAATGTTTTTCATGCTCCTCTTTACTTTTAGAAAACACCAAAATATCATCAATGAAAACCACCACAAACTTATCCAAGAACTCATGGAAAATTCTATTCATTAAGTCCATGAATACAGTAGGTGCATTGGTTATCCCAAAAGGCATTACTACAAATTCATAATGGCCATATCTCGTAAGGAACGCGGTCTTCGGAATATCTGCCTCCTTTACCTTCAGCTGACGGTACCCCGATCTCAAGTCAATCTTTGAAAAAAACTGAGCTCCCTGGAGCTGATCAAACAAATCATCGATATGAGTCAAAGGATATTTGTTCTTAACAGCGATATTATTCAAGGCTCTATAATCAATGCAAAGTCTCATAGAACCATCTTTCTTTTTAACAAATAAAACAGGATCACCCCATGGTGATGTGCTAGGTCTAATGAAACCTTTCTCTAATAAATCTTTCAATTGCTCCTTCAACTCTAAAAGTTCAATTTGTGCCATTCGATAAGGGGGTTTTGAAATTGGCTTAGCATCAGGAACTAAGTCAACAGTAAACTCAACTTCCCGATCTGGTATTATTCCAGGCAACTCATCAGGAAAAACATCAGGATACTCATTTACCACTGGCACATCATTAATCTAAACAGTTCCTTTATTTTCAACGACATGTGCAAGGTAACATTCATTTCCATCTTTTACAAGTTTCTCGGCCTCTTGATATGTTATCAAAAGTAAGGGTTCATTCTTGTAAACAAACTGAAAGTCTTTCTGAAAGGAAACTTCTTTAGCTCTACAGTCAATCTTAGCATGGTAAATAGAGAGCCAATCCATACCCAGGATAACATCAAAATCTACTAGAGGTAAAACAATAAGGTTTGCAAGTAGGTTCTTTCCACAGATAAGGATAGGAAGATTCTTATAAATTCTTTTTTCCTCGACACTTCCCCCATGTGTTTTTACCAAAAGTGCAGGAGTCATTTCTTGAGATGGTATTCCCATTTTACTAGAAAAGGTTTCAGAGATGAAAGAACGTGTAGACCCCGAATCAAACAACACACTGGCATAATCTGAAAAAACAAACAAAGTACCTGATACAATTTCATTTGATGGCCCGACATCTTCTGAAGTAGTTGCAAAGGATTTCACCACCCCTTTCTGCTTGTAGTCTAACTGCTTCCCATCACTCAAGCTCCTTGTCGGACACTCGTTTGCATAGTGACCCATCTCATTGCACTTATAACATTTCACTAACTGTAAATCAAATTTGTTCTTACCTTCACCTTGATCCTTTTCAGTTCAATCACGAGCCTTATGTCCCATCTTACCACATCGGTAGCACTTTCCAGAATTCAGAAGACATTCCCCAGCATGCCTTTTTCCACATTTATCACAAACTGGAAACTTAGTTTTCTTACCATCAGACTTTTTTGAAGAATTCTTACCTTTCTCCTGCCACCTCGGTCTCTTCTTCTGCTGGTTGTTATAGAAAACTTGGTCATCGGCAAACTCCATTTCCACCTTCTCAGCACATCGAACAAGCTTTTCATAACTTTTAAACTCACGATAAGCTAATGCCCTTCGATACTTTGGCTTTAATCCTGAGTAAAAACGATTGATTTTACTATCAAGGTCCTGGATAAAATTTGGAGCATACCTTTCCAATCGAGTGAACCTTTCTTCATAGGCAGCCACTGAGTCTTCCTCTTGCCTCAATTCCAAGAATTGCTTTTCCATCCTAAGTCGAACAGCCTTAGGAAAATACCTCTCAATAAACATACCTTTGAATTCATCCCAGTCAAGAGCATCAATCTCATCGGCGTCCCTGATATTTTTAACCATAGACCACCGCTGATCTGCTTCACCCTCCAAACGGTAAATAGCAAGACTAACCTTTTGATTGTCTGAACACCCCATGACATCAAAAATCTTCTCCAGTGCTTTAATCCACCCTTCAGCTAGCACAGGTTCAAATGATCCTCTGAATGATGGTGGATGTTGCCTCATGAAATGTTCCACCACTGACATGTTCCTCTGCGGTTGATCTGGCTGATCTCGTGCATGGATACCACCGCCATTTATCGCTTGAGTCAACTACGCCATCACTGCAACAAACTGTTCAGTTCCAATTCCGACCATTTCTGGATGCTGATTCGGAAGGTTATTTCCTTCTGTATGCCTTCCTAGCACTGCTTCCCTGTTTCCTCTACGGAAAACCATTCTGAACAAACATGTCTTAGATGAAGCAACATGGTAATCCGTAAATGCTATATCATTTCAAAAAAAATATTTTTGGATAATCATTTGATATAATTTTAACCCCTAAAGTTATCTAAACCGACCTTTGATACCAACTATAAGGCCCCAGCCTTAAACCTTACTTAATCTTGAGTTATTACAAGATTACACATTGAGGATCTTTTTGGGTTTAGAGTTTTAGAGAATTAGATCATAAAACTTGCATTACATTCCACATATAAACAAAGTGGTTACATAAAGATAGTATTCTTCATTCCCATCAAAGGAAACATATTTAACATAAAACATGGATTCATTCTTGACACTTCCTTGACACTATCATCATATCATGTACCTTTCCCTTGACCTGTGAAAACATTTCAAAAAAACTTGGGATGAGCATAAAAACTCAGTATGGGTTATAAAAAAATCATGGAAAGGAAACATGAGTTCATATATACATAAGAATGAAATCATACTTTACCCATAAAACATAGGCACTTTAACATACCTCATAAAATCAAGAATAAATCATAGAAATCATAAGACATAAAGGTAACTTGAGGCATTCATAACATTCTTACGTAGGGAGTAACCCTCTTGGTTACGTTTGGAATACCCATCACAGTATATTCCCTAAAAGCTCTATGGAGAAACCTTAACGTTTCACTCCTTCGCGTTACCCAATGCATTGGAGAGCTATATCGGGCTCACCCCCCCTTAGTTTATCACGGAACCACCCGTCTTCATAATAATGCCCAAGAACCATAACATAATCGTATCACATAAAACATGCATAAAGGAAACATAACATTTCCACATTTCAATCACAAGATATCAATACAACACAAAAACATTGTGAAAACCATTTTCCATACAAAAATAAAAGAAAAGTAAAACATGGTAATTACTTTTCTTTTAAAAAGAAGGTATGGCTTGTAGAGGAAGCCGAAACTCAAATAACGGTCACGATGGCGGAGAAGTCGTTGTCGCCGCATACGTACAACAAAAACATTCCCTTTTGTCGTTTAGTAAATGCTTCGTATAAAAAAGATTCCTTTTGAATTAATGTAAAAGTCAAAGGGGTTTATACACCGTATAAAAGAAAGTTGTGTATAAAATAAAATATGCCTCAACGAAAGGAGATTGAGACGAAGTCCCATACCTCGTATCCGACTTGACCCGACCGTTCTTTAATCTCCTGAATAATAAACTTGAGTTAATCTCTACTTTATTATGAATCTTTTTCAAGTTCATTATTCCTTTTATACCATGTTATGAACATCATGTAATCAGTTAAGTTAATAATGTTCATTTTGTCGGTATTTGGTTCTTAAGTCAAAAATAGACTTCTTACACTTACATGTTGTTAATTTGGTCAAAGGTTCATTATATCCAGAATGGTATTCATGATGTAGATATCATATATGTAATATATATCCAGTAAATTCATGCATTTATAATATTACATAATCATTTAGAGGTAAGAAATGAAATGGACCGTTCATGGAGACGGTAAGCCGTACGTACGCATGAACGCTACTTCCATTTCTATTTCATATTTTCTGGAATGGAATCATAATGATATATAAGTATATTATAATTCCAGTATAATAACATATATAATATCATAGTTCCATCCTTTATATGTCCCACATATGGTATTTAACGAATCAAATCACTTTGAGGGGGCGGTATTCCGCAATTCCTAAAATGAAGATATCGTGTTTACCCATAATGGAAACCATAAAGGTATGCCCAAAATGAAAAAAACAGAAGCTTAAGGAAAACATAAACATATTATATATCATATATAAAAATATTGACATCATAATGGCCACCTTTGAAGGTGTTAAATGAGTGTTGAACAATCATCGTTTCGGGAGGCAGAATTTCGCCATCCATGGAAACCGTATGTTCTTTAACCATTTGATGTAGTTGTGTGAGAGTTTAGCTCAAATAAATATTATAACAACATCCTTGTATATTTAAGATACTGGTGTTGTTACAAAATAAGTAAATAAAAAGAGTTTAGGGGGTTGGAGAAGAAAAATAAAACAAATGAACATGAGAGAATGAATTACCTTTAAAAGTGTAACTCCTTTTGATTTGAGCCTAAAGGCTTCCTTTGAAAGGATTATGCCCAAAGGGAATCCTATAGGATGAGGAGAGGGATGTGGAGAGAGTAAATGGGCAGGGGTTGGCCGAGCCAAAGGCTTGAGAAGTCTGTGAAATGAGGTAGAGGTGGGGGCCTTTTATAAGAGGAGATGAGGGGCACTTTTGGAAAGTAAAAAACTATTACTTTATTTGAAAATGTGTTTCGGTTTTAAAAGGTCCCACATTGATATAATTCGTGTATAAGATGATAAGGGTTCGAAATCCACTCATCCAATTGGTTTTGGACATGTGTAGTTCATAGATTTTACATTATCTTTCTATTTTATTTAAATCGTCAAATAATGATGTCATCGCTGCATCATTATTATGTCATAAATAATTAAATTTATTTAATGTATAAAAATTATAAAAAAAATACTATAATATATGAAATCTTTTTATCTTTCCAATGACTATTTATAATCAAAATTTTGACTTTTATAACCCCACTTAAAAATTGTTTTCGTAAAACATATTATGTTTGTGTCATTTTCACTTTAACATTAAATAAAAAGTAATTTATGTCATTTCCCAACAAAAGTGGATCCATGGGGTCCCCAAGTTGACCCATGGCATGTCATGGTCGGCCATGAAACAACCAATGAGGTTGGGACATGTGTCTAGGTCATTTAAATTTATTAAAGCATTATTTATACCTTAAACTACACTAATTACCACTAATCGCGATTAAGAACTTAATAAGTTACTATTCACCAAAAAATTATTATAATCTCATTGAACCAAATTTTACTTCTTAATGACAACCATGTATGTCGGATTTTCAAAATTAAATACACATTAGTGGTAAACTTTCATTTAACTGAAAAATCAGTTTGCTTGATTACCACTTAGTGGTTTCACTATTCATCAAAAATTGAAGTTTTTCAGAAAATTACCAAAAATTCACCCTAAGCTATATTTGATATTCTGAATTCAAAAATGAAGTCTATTTTACAAAATTCAAATCATATAAGTCACATTAATTAATTTAATAATTAATTCCCGCTGTCAGAGCAAATAGCGTGTTTTTATGAAACAATAAGTATCAAAAGATTGACACCAGTTTAAGTCCAATTTCAAAGTGAAATTGATTCCAATGACCACCATTGGAAAAAATGGTAAAAATATATTCTATTTTCACTTCAAAACCAATTCAAGACATAATCTAATCATATAAATAAATTAGATTAAAAAGTAGTTTTGATGTAAAATGCAGTATTTTTCACTATTCATTAAAAAATAAACATTGTCAGAAAAATACCAAAAATTCACACAAGATAAATTTTTATGTCCCAATCATAAAGGATAAGTTTATTTTGACAAACATAGTTTATAAAATTGTCAAAATATAGATTCAAAAATGGTTTGCCATCAAAAGGCCGTAAAACAATCTTTTAAGAATATTAGTGTATTCCATGCATAAGATTGTATTTATTTTCATTTTAAGCCTCTATAACACTATCTTAATAATTAATAGACATAGATAAAAATATCTATTATTCATTACTTACTTGGGATGTTACATTTTTCCATGGTCAACATATCAAAGAAATGTGGAAATTATGAGTTGAACGTCCACAAAACCACCGATGTAGACATAAAAAATTAAGTAATTAAATATTTCATTATAATAAATGAAATAAATGGTTTAATAAAAATATAAGAAACCTGTAATATTAAATAATCATATAAATTATATAAGTTTTTTTATACAAGAGTTAAAGGACATCCATGGCATGTCTGGACTCAATGTAAGAGATTTTGTGTCAATATAATTTCATTAAGGAAAATTTTAATGTTATACACCTAATTTATTTTATATGGTGAATATACCAAAATTTTAAACATTATATTATTAATAATTCATAATTATTGGTATTTTATGTTTCAATCCAATTTATTTCATCCAAGGGGATTTCACTTGAAGGTTACCATGTGGTAAAGGGTATATTAACTTAATTTCCATACATTGGGTTATATTTCCACTTAATTGACTTTATTATACTGTGATTATGGGTGAATTTATCTATAATTTTTTTATTATGTATTTAAACTTGTTTTATGTGTATTTACATATGTTCACAAAATCACTTCATTGATTAATTATCACATTAAAAGTTATGATCATTGGAATGGTTTTCTTTGTCTCAATCTCATTTTCGTGAGACATGTTTCATGTCAGGCACCATGATTCACTTTACAATGTAATTACCACCTCATTAATGAATTTTATCATATTACTTAATGAAATTCATTGGATTTTCATTTCTATATCACAATCTTTATTTCAATGACTTTTGATACCAAATTTACCCAAGCGGTAAAGGATTTATATTACATTATTATTTATTTTCAAGATTTTTATATTCAGGGTTCCTTTTGGTAAAATCATATGATATTATTTTATTGAACCACGCATATTTTATTCTATTCTGGTTATGAATTTCTTGTACATGTTTAGTTTCCATTTCCCCCATTATTGATTAAATAAACACTAAGAAGTTTTTTTATAAGTGATATTTATCTTGTATATTCTTCTAGATTAGAAATATTTTTCATACATATCCATGTTTTCTAATATATTTTATAGAATTTTATTTCATCAAAATAAATTATAGTAAAAATTATTTTGACATGATATTTTACCATAATTTAATAGGTTTTAAAATGTAATTTATTTATATTTTCTATATGGTTCAATTTTGACTCTCTTTACAAAATTTTGGAAAGAATGTTTATTTTTAACATTTATAACATGAATATATTTTACTACAATCATGAAAATTATTTTCCTAAAATATTCATTTATTAGTTTGAATGTTTATTTTAAAGATATTTATTTTCAAAATATTTTGTGATTTATCAGTTTTAAAAATTTATTTTCAAAGTGAAAAGGGTATTTTCTTCAAGAATGTTTTAATGAACTTTTAATGGTATTTATATTCATAAATGAAAAAAACCCTTGATTTCACTAATGTTATGTAGAGGATATTTTTTAATGATGTCAACCTTATTTTTTATCTAGATGGATTATGATTGCTTCAAAGAGACTAACATGGAACCAATTTCTTTTCCATGAGTAAATCAAGATATGAAAGAAAAATAGTTATTTAGATGTTAAAAATTGAAAGATTTCATGTGTTATGTTTATGTTATAGTTCTTTTACATTGTTTATGATTAAGGGTGAGCCTAATATAGTTTATAATGCTGGGTGAGCTTGATATAGATCTCTAATTCATTCTGTAAAGTGATGAAGTTAATAGGTTTTAGGTTTCTTATAATATATTATTGGAATTTACTTGATATATTATTCAACTTGTAAGAGTTATTTTATAGTGATATGAAACTAATGTTACAAGTTACCATCATGTTTTATTTATTCTTGCATCATGTTTTAATATATCCTTTATTCAATGATTCTTTTCATATGGTTCATGATTTTTGAATTATATGACTCTTTTCTTATGTAATTTTTTTATGCCATGTATTATGATTTATGAAATAGGTTTTTATGGTTATTAATTCCATTATGTTTTTTTCCATGTACTTTGATTATGTCATTATAACCTTATGATCATCTTATGCTTGATACACAATTTTTAATTGTTATGTTTAATCTTACTGAGTGTATGAGCACACAATTTGTATGATTCCATTTCTCCAGGTTGTGGATAAAGGTTTTAAGGTTATTATTCCTAAGAAGGATACATGTTGTGACGAAAATAGTTGGATATGAAATAGATTTTTATTAACAAGTTTTTTAGGTATCCATATTTTAATGTAAGAATTTTTCCTAATTCCTTAAAACTATAAACCTAAAATTTCATTGGGTATGTAAGTGATCCAATATTTCCTTTTTACGTTCTAATTTTTGGATGGATAAAATTGGGTCACATTTATCGTTATCAATCTAGAAATGTAAAGATAATATTTTCTGCACTAGAACTGGGAGTGTGGGTTTGAGGCTATTATAGTTGGTATTAGAAGATAGATTTAGATAACTTTGGATATTATGATGTTTTCCTGTGAGTTTCACTTAAGAGTTATAGATTCCATCATGGGTTTATAAGTTTGCGGTTGAAAATAAGTTCAAGGGTATAAAAACCACCATTTAGGTATTAAGTGATGGGATTTTAATGTGATTAATGATATATTGGGGGTACATTTTATTGGGTTAAGGTAAAAGTAACCCTTAGGTGTATCATTCAGTTTAATGTGAAAGATTATTTGGAAACAATATAACAACCCAAATTTTTTTAAATGAAATCCCTTTTTGAATAAATTCCTTATTAAGTAATATAGTTATATAAAACACATGCACTACTTTGATAATTTTGGAACAATTATAAAATATAGCCTATCATATTTAGAAGTCTATTAATCATATTATCCATTAAAAATATAGATGTTTTACAATTACTATTAAGATCAGTATATATCAAGTGTTATAATAAAGGCCAATTGACATTGAAGGAAGAAGCAATGACCTCGACCAGTAAGACCATTCCCTATGAAGTCCATATACCAGAGATTAAGAGGGAGATGGAATCACTTGACCTTTCTATTGACTAATACCAAGATAATATTCAACAACTAAAGATCGAGTGAAACCAATTACAAGAGAAATTCAATTATATCGAGATCATGACCCAAACTGTGTTCACCGAACCACCCCAAGAAACAACCACCATCACGTACCTTACCCTTAAGGAATACACTTGCAATAAATGGTTATTCATATTGAACCAAGTAATATGAATTTTTATATTTTATTTTAATTAAATAATGATAATATTTAACACTTTTTATTGTCACTTTATAAATTATTTTATAATGAGTTTGATAAAAATTATATTTTGATATGAAGAACTAAAAATTATATTTTTGAAAATATATACCCTTAATAAAGCTACTATTTTGAAAATTTCAAATTTTTTTTAAATAAATATTATTTTAATAAAATATTCTTATGATATAATATTTATGTAAATATAAATTATTATATAATTTAATGAATACTAATGTAATTTTTATTAGGGCCAGAGAGTTGCTAGTATCATAAAACAAGTATTTTTTAGTAAATAAGGATATTTATTGAGAATGTAAAATTATAATATTTAGAATTATTTTATAAAATAAATATTGTTTTTTAAATCATCACATTGAAATTAGCCAATGCTTAATTTTTCATAATTTTTGTTGACAATCGACTATTTAGGTAAAAATTAATTACGATATGAATATACTGTCTCTTTTATAATATCATAATTTCCCAAAAGTAATGTAATAAATGATAAAAATAGAATACAAGACCAAATATATATTTAACCATTAATTTTTTTTATGTTTTTAAATTAATTTTATAATCCTTTAATGAATCCTCTAAAACCTATATTATATTTTAAGATTTTAAAATCAATTCTTTATGAACATGACTCACTTACACATCACCAATGATGTTATTTAAATATGTTCTTTTCTTGAAATTATAAAATATAGGAAAAAAATTCAATTTGGATGAAACATTTGGAAAAACGTATGAGAAGGTTTTTGTTTCTAATTATATTATAATATAGAGTCCAAAACCTATGCTTTGAAATTAATAAAGAATTCCCCTCTCTTTTTCTATAAATACACACCCAACCTCCAATTAAACTTTATTAAAATCTAATTTATAATTAAGTTACCCTCTATATTACTCTCTAAATCTCTTCCAAGGTGTTCTCAAGCTCTTATGAAGCTCCTCCCAATCTTTTAGAAGCACCCTCTCAAGGTAAGGGATTCTATCCTCCCCCTATTTACTCAAGCACTTTCTTTATATTATGAAATTTTATTATCAATTGCTAATGTTGGAATGTATTTTTACATAACCCATTTACAGTAATTATTATTTTCATGTAATTTAAGACCACCCTTCATCCTCATTAAATCATTCTAGGAATCGTTCTGTACACTTGTTATACTACCAAAACAATCCTATGATTTTCCATACCAAACATTTATGTTGTGAATATGCATACCCATTTAAACTCAAGGAAATTAAACTATATTTAATTATACTTAATTTTTTGGGGACATCCATGTATTAATCATTCACTCATTAATCATGGGATTAAAAGTGATGAAATACATTCTTATGTTGTATGATCTATGTGGCAGACTAATGCATGTACATTATATAAATGTAACAGGTGGGCCCATAATTATATTACCCTAAAATGCATTGGGTAATGTTTTTAAATCATGTTATTCCATTTACTGCTCATAAGAGGTTATCTTAAGAACATTGTATTATGATGTCTCAATGGTAATCCTTAACTTATGCTTATGATGTCATGTTTTATGTTGTGGAAACATTCATATATTTCCTTGATGTTATCATATTGTATCATGATTTTATGTTCATGTTTATGATTTTCACCTCATTAATTTCACCTTGATATGCATCTTGACTAACATGTATTACTTTCATCATGTTATTATTTGATTATTTTCTTATTGGGATTTATAGATCACCCCCTTTCTTATGTAAATCCCTAGGTTATCCAATGTAGTTTTAGAGGAGCGATGGAATTTTAGGAGAATGTTAATGGATTTTTAAATAATTTATTTATATACATGTTTCAAGTTATTATGTTATGTATATAATTACCCAAATACACTAGGCCTTTTGATATTTTCAGGATTGTATTATGTGCTATTTATGTTATAAATAATAATTAAGTTTTATAAAAGATACAGGTCATTATAAAAAATGATATAAAATTTCTAGGGACATAATTTGAAGGATATTATATAACATTTTAGGTTAAAACATTATTTAATGTTAATTTTATTTAGGTAAATTGGAATGTGGGTTTATTTATTTATTGAATGATCTAATTTTAAATTTTGGTGTTATTGTTAAATTTTATAGGTTAATGAATGATTTATTCATATAAAGGTTTATACATTTCAGATATTGGATTAACATATACTAAAAATTTAAATTTGGGTTAATATATAAGGATATGAAGAATATATTGTTATACCTTTTTTGATTATGTGATTAGTTAGAAGTTGATTTTAGTCTTAGGGTTGAAACATTCATCTTGAATACTCATTGTTTGGAAAAAAATATGAGATTGAGGTGGAAATTTATTAATGGATGAAATTATACTTGTTAAGTAAGTATATTTCCTTATGTTATTAGTACATATGGTAATACAATTTCTCAACTTTAAGAAAAGGATTAATGTTTTTATCTGATTACCTTTATTTTTGATGAATTGATAGTCTTTTCATACCTCATTGGTTTATGGTTTTGTGTTCATTAAATTTCTAATGATAATTCAATTTTTTGTTATAAATGTTCTGTATCACTCTCTATTATTATTTGGGAATTATTTTTCCTCCAAGTCTATATTTTCACTTCCCACTAGTGTTCTCTTATTTGGAAACCTAGTTAAGTGTTATTCTAGATGACCTTCATATTTATATTTCCCTCTTTAAAATTTTTTTATAATCCCTTTTTAGGATGTGGGTTTCAAAAATGTTTTTTTAAATACTGAAAAGTTTTCCCTTTCATGTTCGCATGTTTTATTTTTCACACTTTGGAATTGATTTTGAAAATATTTTAAATCATTTCTATCGGGCAAGAGATAAAATTGCAAGGATGAAATTTTCAAAAGGGGGGAATAATGTAACAACCTAGGTAAATTTAAGATAAATAATTTTCATGTCTTATTAATATTAATTAAATATATTTTATAGAGTTATATTCATTATAAGATTATTACGTAATTTTTTCAGTTAAAAGGAAAAGTCTTTATTTCTAACCAAATTCAGTTTTCATGCATTATATGGTTTTATTTCAAAAATTTATTTCCAAATCATATAACTTTAATTTGAAAAAATGAACTTAATTATTTAATTCATAATTTAAAAATTATCTTATGTTGATTTTTTTATAATTTTATGAAATGTTTTATTTTTCAATGAATAGTAAAAAATTACGATTTTTATTGAAAACTGTCTTTTCTATTCAATTATTTAAAAAGTAAAATTATATTTTGGATTAGTTTTAAAATTTAATTAGTTATTTATTATTAAATATAATCTAATTTTTTTTATTGGAATCAATATTATAATTGAATTTGGTATAAAAACAGTTCCATACTTAAAAGACATTTTTATGAAAAAACCATTTTTCTTCACATTTTGTGGGTTTAATTTTAAATTAAATTACAAAAAATATGTGAATTGAGATTGATAAAATGGATCCAATATTTTTAATCAGGATATTTAAATTCATTAAATAATTCCCTTTTATTTTTGGTCATTAAAATAGTAACTATAATAAATATTTGTCACCTTGGTAAGGGTAGATCAGGTAATTAAGGTTAAAAATAATACGATAAGAACTCAAAATGACCCTAAAACTTTAATTTAATCTATTATATGATTTGGTTCCAAAATATTCATTAAATATTTAAATTTATTCTATTTTCCCCATTTTTCTTTGAAATCAACTTATATATTATTTTTAGTAATGAAAAATAAAAAATGTCACTATATTTCTTTTAAATTTCTATTATATGTTCACATAGAGACAAAAATAATTTTTGAATGAATATGAAATATTATTTTGAGAATAATGAAATTATTTTTATTATGAAAATTTACTTTTAATCCTTAGTGATGAAATAATCACCTAAAATTCTTACTCAACAATGAAATTGTGTATGTGAAAACAACAGAAAATTAAAGTAAATGATTTTAAAAATGTCAAGTTTTTTAGATGACTTATGGCATAAAAAGAATTTTATAGTTAATAATAATTTATTATTTATGTTTAAATTAGTTATATTATAATTAAATTTCTATCATTTTGTTTTCATAGTAAAATTATGTGAATAGTTCATTAAATGACATTAATAGTATTTTGTGTTAAATATATTTTATTAAATTATTTAAAAACCATGAAAATCATTCAATAGGACAAGTAGGATAATAAATGGTATAAAATGTAATTCCTTGTCCATTTACGAGCCAATTTTTAACTTATAATTAAATTTATAACAATTATATATTGAGAAAGTTATTACAACAGTTAAGGTTACAAATAGTTAATAGAAAAGTTAATAAAAATGATAAGGTATAAAATGAAATATAAATATATAAAAATTTATTGGATGATTATAATAAGACTATATTCATATTATCTTCAAATAAATTTCATTTTCTATACATTTTCCACGAGTTAGACACTTCATAACATCATTACCCACAACTTAGATTCCCTAGTTTGATCAGTAAACCAACATGGCTTTAAGTATAAACATGAAGAGGTTGTTTGAAGAAGATGTATAGTTATTAACTTAGTATTTTCATTTTATTTATTATTATACCTCCTTGAAATATTTTTCAAGAATTATAAAACAATAAAAATATAATCTTCCATATACTATGATGTTTTTATGTTAATGACATAATCAACATCCATATCCTTATTCCATCAAATGGAAAATAAAACCATCATTCATGTGTATGATGAACTGCTGCCACATAAATCAATGTAATTCATTTTTTATCACTGCCTATAAAAATCTAGTTAAAATTATGAATTAATGTATATATGTGATATGCATGAAAAAATTTCAATCTGTAAAGATAATATATCATCTATTTTCTTACCTTCACACCCATTGAAAAATGATAACATAATTTGTGTGTACATGTGGATTACAACCTCAATGAAGTGATTTGATTAATTTTTCATCACCAAATAAAGTGGATGTTATATATAAGTTTATGTAAATATATAATATGATATTTATGATATAATAATCATTATATAAATATAGAATGATACATACCTTATTCCCCTCTTTCTTATTGAAAAATGAAAACATTACTCAAGCGTATGTACGAATTACTGTCTCTATGATTGTATCACACTTCATTTTTCATAAAAACATTTCATGGTTGTTATTAAAAGTATATTTAATGTATAAAAAATATTTATTTCATGATTATTATTCTGGCGATTATGGAATAATGACCTCTTCAACCACGGTCAACAGACCAAAGTCATCTTGAAATCATGAATTGAACATCAACAAAACACCTAATGTAGACATAAATAATTAAGTAATTAAATATGTCATTTTAATAAATTAAATTTTTTTAATACGAAATTAATAAACCTATATAATTTTCTTCAAAAATTAAATAATTGATATTTGTTTATTATACAATGTAATAGGACATATATGGAATGCCTGAACTCAAGGTAAGATATTTAATCTCATTCTCCTTCCATTGAGGCATATTTTAATTAGATAAACCTAATTTATTTTTTTGGGTTGTATTTAATTCTATTTTAAAAGTTATATAATGAATCCTTAATTCTTTATTTTATTTTAAGTTTCAATCCAAATTATTTTATACAAGGGGATATTACATGAATGTTACCAAGTGGTACAAGGTCTCTTAACTCAATTTATATACATTGGGTTACAATTATAATTTATTGAATTTATTATGCCATTATTGTGTGTGAATTTATCTATAAACTATTTTATTAAATATTTTTGATTTTTTATGTGGATTTACAAATTTTCACAAAATCACTTCATAGATTAATTATCACTTTAAAAGTCATGATCTTTGGAAGGGTGTTATTTATCCCAATATCATTTTCTTGAGACATGTTTCATGTTGTTCTCCATGATTTATTTGTATGGTGTAATTATTTAATAATGAATTAATTTTTACATATTAATTCATTAAATTCATGGGATTTATAAAGCTATATCATAATATTTCTTTCAATTATTTTTTATTAGAAATTTACCAAAGTGGTAAAGTCTTTATGTTATATTCTCCTTTCATTTTAAGATTGTTTATATTCAAGGTCCATTTAGGGGAAATCATATGATATTATTTTGTTAAAAATATATATTTTATTTTCCTTTGGTTATGAATGTGTTTTAATTTTTTTGTTTTAATTTCCTCCCTTATTGATTAAATAAGAATAAAAAAAGTTGTTTGTAAGTGATACTGATCTCATATCTTCTTTTAGATTGGAAATATTTATGTTCTATACCAATTTTTTTCTAAAATGTTTTAAAGAATTTAATTTTATAAAAAAAAATTATTTATAAAGTTATTTTACATGATATTTGACCTTATTTTAAAAGATTTGAAATGTATATTTCTTAATTTTTTCTACACGGGTCATTTTTTTCACTCTTTACAAAAGTTTGAAAATATTGTTTATCTTTAACATTTATGATATGAATGGATTTTACCACCAACATAAACATTATTTTCATTAAAGATACCATTATTTGTTTATAAGGTTACTTTACAAGAAAAATATTTTCAAGATATTTTTGAAATTTTTGTTTTTAAAAATTATTTTCTAAAATAAAAGGGGTAATTTCCTCAAGAATGTTTCTAGTGATAATTAAATGGCATTTATATTAATTAAAAAAACCATTTATTTTACTAATTATCCACTAGGGATATGATGTAATGATACTATCCTTATTCTTTCTCTATATGGATTATGATTTTTTTCAAATATATTTTCACAGAACCTATTTTTTTCCTTGGGAAAATTGTGATATAAAAGAACAATGATTATTGTTATATTGAAAAATGTTGGATTTAATGTGTAATGGGTATGTTATGGTTCATTGAAATTGTTTATAATTTAGGGTGATCCTGCTATAGTTCATGTTAATGGGTGATCCCGATATATCTCTCCAATGTATTGTTTAAAGGGATATAGTTAATCAGTTATTGGTTTCTCTAAAAAGATTATTAGAATTTATTGGGTAGGTTATTCAATTTGTAAGAGTGACATAAAATTGATGTTCCATTTTACCAAAATTTTTTATTTATGATTTCATCATGTTATAATGGATCCTTTGTTCATGTATTGTCTTTACATCTCATGATTGTTGAATTATATTAATATTATCTCTTATTAAATATTTATGCCCTATTTGATGATTTTTGAACTAGGTTTTAATGGGTATGAATTATCTTTTGTTTTGTTCTAGTAATTTGATTAAGTCATCATACCCTTATTCCCATTTTATTCTCATTGATGACACCCAATTTTTAATGCTTATGTTTACCCTGATAGATCATTTGATCTTACCCTTCTTAGATTTATTTTTCCCTAGGTTATGAAGAAAGGTTCTGAGTATGTTATGACTAAGAAGGTAAGTATATATGAATAACTTAGTGGGATATTATATATAACTTTATGGACTATTTTTTATGTATCTAAGTTTTTATGTAAGAGTTTTTTATAATTATATACAACTATAAACCTAAAAGTTCCTTGTGTATATAAGTGATCCAATATCTAATTTTGATGTTATAAGTTTTAAATGGATAAAATTGGATAACGTTTATTGATATTGATCCAAAAATGTAATGATTATGTTTTTAGATCTGGATCTAGGTTTTTAAGTTTAATACTTCTATAGAATTAGTTTCTAATTAATTAAATATGTTTGAAAATTTTACTAAAGGAGTATTTTTAAATTTAAATGAAATTTAAAAGGGGTTTTGAAAGAGTTAAACCTTGAGTTTAATGATTGGTTTATTATATAAATATATGGTTTATAAAATTGGTATTTATATTTCTTTATGTGATTGATAGTTTTTGGAACATGGGATACCTTAGGTGTGTGAGTGACTTAAGAAATTGAAGCCTTATCCTATGTCATGGACTAGTTAAAAATGTTTCCCTAGATAATGAGGTAGCCTTTGGAAATTTTGTTTCCCATGTGGACTAAGGGATCCCATGTAAGGAATGTAGGGACTATTGAATATTGGGGTAGCATACAAAATTTTTTGTACTCACTTAGAAGGATATAGAACCATGTATTAGACTAAGTCTTATTATATCCCTTTTGTTAGATCCTATGATTCTTATTACTTATTACCTATTGATTTGGGTCCCCTTGTATTTATGCCTAAAACACTTTGATTAATATTATTTTATGTTATGATTATGCTATTATTAATCCATGTTTGGGTGAGTTGGTAATTTTTAAGATCTATGGATTCACTTCATACTTATTGAGCCTTGTTTATTAATATTTTTGAAATATGGATTTTTTTGGAGAAACCAAAGGAATTTCTAAAGAGATGTTCTCAAAGGAATTTTTTTTGATTGTGGATTTCAAATTAAGGTTATTGGATTGTATGAGGTAATACCTTATTCAGATTCATGGTGGTATCATATCGGGATTTTTTCCATACACCCAATACATTCTTTTAGTATGATTGTATACAATGTTTTTTGGTACATAGGTAAAGGTATAGGCACCATGCTGTTTAGTATATCTTCTTTATCACTTTCATACATGGTTGGTTTGGGATGATGAAGATGATGGTCACATTGAGTTTAGATCATGTGAAGAATTTTGGGATTTTGGATTTTTTGGAATGTTGTGTGCCGACCTCATTGGACATGTCCCTTTTTTATATTTACTGGTGGATATCATGTTTATGACTTGTTTATAAATTAAAAAGTTATGATTTTTATGATATCTTTTTTTATTCTTTTGTATAATATATTTTGATATTTCTATTTATTGACACTACATATTTGGTGGTTAGGATGTATAATCCATAGACTAGTCATGCCATATATTCAAGGGTGAAACCATTATTAAATGGTTAAGTATGATACCTTAGTGCTTGTTTCATTCTTGTGGTGATTGAGAATGCACTTAGGAAAATGTAATGGAATAGTTTGGTTGTTAGTTTGGGCCAGATCAAGCTAGTTCATTACAAAAATGGGATTAGAGACCTCTAATTTCTTGTGGGTTAGTGGCAGATAGAAGATTAGACCACCAGAGGTTAAAAGGTAGGTAAGGAGTGCCTGGCCAACTCTCTGTCATTCCAAACCTTGAGTTTCAATTGGTTGATGGGAGTTGTTTTTATAATTGGAACCCAATTTTAGTTTTTTATAATATTTCATGCATTTTATTGTTTATTATGGGTTTTGGGAAGAACCCCTGTGTTTTTTCAAGAAAATTTGAGTTTTGGGGTGAAAAAGTAGAGGGAAAAAAGGGAATATGGTTTAGGTACATGGTTAATAGAAATCATGTTGAGCCCATGTGGATAGTTTTGTAATAATTTTGGTGATGTTTTGAATGGTTGGTTCATTATTTGTCAAATTGTTTGAATAAACCATTCATAGTGGATAAATGTTTAATTTTTTTTTTGTTTTCACTCCTTCTTCATTTTAATTATCATGAATGCTAAATATAGTTATTTGAGGTTTTCTATACTAATTTTCCTATTTAATTTATTCTTTTAGGAATTCAATTATGTATTGAATGAGTTTTTTTCTTGTGTTTTGTAGACTATGCCCCCCCTAGAAAGGCTTCATCTAAGTGAAGTGAGGGAGATAAAGAGAATGTTTTACAAGTGAAACCTTTGGATGATTCTAATTTGGTATAATTAGTGGTTATAACTATTTAATCCTTGGGAAAATAGGGTGAAAGAGTTCAATAATGAATGGTGGACCATTCCTAGGAGTTCACTATGTAGAAACCACTGGTTTCCCACGGTGATAAAGGGACCAAGGAGCCCGAGGAATGGATTTAAAGGATAAATAATATATTTAGCTTCTTAAATACCCCTATGATATCTAATGTAATATTCACCACCAATATGTTGGAGTGATTCAGTAGAAAGTGGTAGGAATCCATGGTGTAAGTGAAGGGGCATGAGGATCTCACATGGACTACTTTTAATAGGTCTGTCAATTTTTAGTTTTATATTAAGACACTACGGGTATATAATGGCCATGAATTCTTGACCATAGAGTAATTAGATTGATTAGTGATGGAATATTCTACTCAGTTTTATGAGTTAGTTCACTTGTATCCTGAGATCCTCACAAATGACTATCTAAAGGCGTAACATTTTGAAATAGGTATGATGTTCGAGATCAGCTCGATGCTTATCAAATATTACATACCTAATTATTTCTAAGTGGTAGATAAAACGATTATGGATTGGAATATTTACATATGAAGATGGGTCTTAGTTGGGATTCATTAGAATAAGGAGGCATACAAACCTATCCCTTTGGAAATAAAAGGAAATGAGATGAAGCTTTCTAGATTAGTGGCGAGGACTATTGAAAATCATCAAGTTTATCTCCAGTGGATTATTAAAGGAAAAATAATGAGACTAGTTATCAGTTTGGTATGTCTGAAAACACAATACTGGACTGCTTAGAGGCTTTGAGGACATACCACTGGGGTCGGTATTCAGGTCATATCCAACACTTCTGTAAGAATCTCCTATAGAGAATTGGACTTGGACAATTATTAAGGGGTTGCAGGTGTAATTTTATGCTTCCAAAGGTGTAGGATCTCATTATTAATTCAAAGGGGAATCCATTTTAGCTAAGAATGATTTGGGTGGTCCTAATTATGGATGTCTTTATATAATGAAAATAGCGCATGAAAATTCTAATTCTTTCCAACCACCATGAGGGGTATGTTTTTTATTAATTCTTTTATGGATTGGGATTTATTTAATACCAATGATTCTAATTCCATTATCTCATTTATGTTTCTTGATGCTTTGGTTATCCAAACATAATTGATACTATTTACGATGGATATGTCTATCCTATTTGAAAGGATAAAGGAGCAAGGTTTTAAGTGCATGAAATGTCATGTTTTAGTAGACATCATTGAGGAAATTTAAAACTTACTTGTGTTAAAACTATATGTTTTTGATCTCATTATTAGTTTGTAATGGATGATAAATTTCCAAGATCATATTGACTTTTATCACTACATAGCCTAGTTTCGATCTCTTGATGAGAACACTCTTGTTTTCTTGGGTGAGTGGGACCCATGGATAGGGATGGGTGGACCCATTATCTTTGATGTGGGATTAATTTCATGCATTTTTATCTAGGTTTTTCTTCAATGATGTGAAACATGTCTTAGATAGTAATCTTCCAATAGTAGTGGACCAGTACCCTGAGGCATTTAAAGTTTATTTATCTAGGTTTCAGTGACAATGAGAGGGTGAGTTTACTATCAGACTACTTTTTGAGATGAGCCCCATTTCTTTGAAATCATATAAAATAGATCTTATTGAGTTAAAATAATTAAAATTTTAGTTGTATAATCTTTAATTAAAATTATTTATTCATCCTAGTGTGCCCCCATGTACATTACCAGTTCTTTTTTCAAAGTGTGAAGACAGTAGTCTCCGACATTGCATAGATTATTATCAGAATAATTAGGAAACTATTAAGAATAAATACCCATTTCCCCAAATTGATGATCATTTTTACTAGATCATGGCATCCCAATGTTTTTTAAAAACCAGACTAAGTTCATTGTATCACCAATTGAGGGTTTGGGAAGAGGATATTCTTAAAACCTAATTCAAGAGATGATATGAACATTTTGAGTATATAATTATGTTGTTTGGACTTACTGATGATCCTACGGTCTTTAAGGATTTGATGAATTAAATATTTCATAACTTTTCATAATATTTTTTAGTTGTGTTTTTTCATGATATATTGGTGTATTCCAAGATGAAGGAGGACCATAGAGACCTTCTGGAGGTTGTTTTTGAAACCTTGAGAGAGAATCACCAATATGATAATCTCTTTAAATTATTGTTTTGGATACAATAAGTAATGTTTTTTGGATATATAATTCTCATTAAATATATTTATATAGATATTAGGAAGATATAAAAATTCATGTCTTGGGGGTGGCCTAAGAACATGTTCTAGATTAGGAGATTTTTTGGCTTTTCTTGGTACTACATGTATTTTATTTAGGACATCTCCAGGTGAGATTACCCATTGAAATATTTGATTTATAAAGGGGATAATTTTGAGTGGATTAGGAAGTAAAAAAGATAATTTGGGGATTTTTAGTTCTAGTTTACATCAGCATCATTTTTGATTCTTCCTAATGCTAGGAAGGGATGCATAATATATTATGATGACTTGGGCATGAGGTTTGGGTGCGTGCTAATTCATAACGATCATGTTGTGGCATGTGGATATCTTTATCTATTCCCAAATTATTATAATTACCCCACCCATGACCTAGAGTTTGTATCCATGATGTATTCATTGGGGAGTAGTTTTTAGTTTATTTAGATCATAAGAGTATGAAGTAGTTTTTCTCCAAGAGGGACTAGAATCCCAGAAAGAGTCACTGAGTTGAGTATCTATAGATCATAAATTTTGATATATCATATACCCTTGAGAAATGTAATGTGTAATTAGATTATTTTATTATAAAGTTACATATTTAGGATGTGAAAGAATCTTTAGAGGAGTGGATTTGGATGAGTTTGTTTGCTGATCTGAGTTTGGTGGTGTAGGAGTATATAGAGAAGACGTCCTTAACTAGTGTTTAGGTCATAACCTCTGTTATTGATTATTTTTTATCTCAAAATGTGTCTAACCCTGAATTATATCATAATATTAAATCTTTAAATGTTGGGTAGAACATGGGTGATTTGTCTTGGTCTCCTGATCGTACCATTTTCTTTAAGGAGAACTTGGTTGTTCATTTAACATTGATTAATGAGGTTATTCTAGAGGGAAATAACTATAGTTGATCCAATCAACATGAGGCTACTAAATTTTCTTATAATATGATAACTTATTATTAGTTCCCCAAGATAATATTTTTAGTTTCTAATTTTGTAACCTAATGTTTTACCTACCTAAGGATCAAATTTGATCACTAGAGACTGGCCAGTTTTATTCAGCCTCTTTTGATTATGGTATATAAGTGGGATGAGATCTAAATGAAATTTTTCATTAGTATACCATGTACATATAGTTTTAAAGATTATATTTGTGTGATTATATATTGTTTGACTAATTTATCCCATTTTATTCTCATTAGAGGGTAAATAAAGGTGGAGAATCCTAGGCTCCCGTATATTTGATAGACTGTTAGGCTTCATGGGGTACCCTGAGCTATAACTTCTGAATGGGATACCCATTTTGATTAGTAGTTTTGGAAGGGTCTCAAGAAATCCATGGGAACCTAAATAAAATAGATAACAATGTATCACCCATTGAAGGCTGGTCATACTAAGTGGGACAATTAGATTCATATGGATATTTGTTGAGATTGCATGATTGACTTCAAGGGTTAATGGGAGAGGAATATATCCTAGATTGAATTTTTATACAAAAAAATCTTTCAAGTCTTGATAAAGATATATAATATTAAGGAATTGTATGGGAAACCATGTCAGTCCTAATTATGTTGGGATGGGTTGGGTGAGCATTCCTTATTGGGACTCAGTCTCATCTAAGAGGAAAAAGGAGGAAGAACACTTAATTAAAAAAAGGTTATTGATATCTTAGAGTCACTAAAATATTTATTCTAATCATATTTTATTCCCATTAGAGTTTGAGGTCAATGATAAGGTGTTTCTTCAAGTATTTGTTAAACTAGTCCATCATAGCTTGGGAAAAAAAGGGATGTTGGAGACATGTTATACAAGGCTGCTTCAGATTATGGAGAATATGAAGAAGGTATATTATCAGTTGGACATTCCATAATGGTTGAACTCAATACAAAATTTATATAATTTGTACTAGTTTAATAAGTACTATATATACCCATATCATGTGATAGAGTGGGATGATTTAGAGGTGGAACCTGTAATCTTTAATGTTGAGTAGCATGTTCATATCCTAAATTATCAGAAAAAAGGTTCTCTATATTAAATCAATTCCTTTTATCCATGTTATATTCTAACATGGTAGTGATAACCATAAGATTTTAGAGCATGAAGCCTTAATTATAGGGAAGTGGACTCATTTTTTTACTAATATAAAATCTTGAGGATTATATGGTGGCAGAAAGTGGAATAGTGGGGAGAATTGTAACACTCATCAGATCATTGGAATGATCTATTTTTAGTTTTATTTATTTAATTGTTTATTCTTTTATTTTTTGAGAGTTAGAGGTTGAAAAAATAATTTTTGGATAATTAGTTCTGGAACACACTTAATACATATTTATTACTAACTGTGTGACTAATCATGGAAGAGAGGTGTTTGAGGGAAATGTGATTTCACATGGTTTTTTTTAAATAGTGAAAAAGTTTATAGGAACCATGTGGCATTGTTTTGGGGAAACATGGTCTCATTCATGGTTGATGTGAGGTTTTCCTAACCATGTGACCAAACCATACATCCCTTTTAAGGCCATTAAAAAAAATATTATTTACCATTATTCCCTTGATTAATTTTAACCAAAATCCACCATTATCCTTCCCCATTCATGTGCATAGTCCCCCACTTAGTATTGATCTCTCATCCCTTCATTCCCTTGGTAATTTATTCTTGGATATTGGTTGTTAATATTTAGGTAAGATTGATTTTTATTTATTTATTCATCCAACACCCTTATTCCTCCCATGTTCTTCTATTTTCATAGAGTTTTTAAACGCCAACAATCCATGTGACCAAATCTACGGTTGTGGATGGGGGATTTATGGTTATTCTTGGTGGTTTAGGTGTGTGATGGCCATTATATCTTGATTTAAGTGCTATTTTTCTAAGGTGTCATGTTGAAATTTGATTTCAAGGTAAGTGTATCTACTCAGTGGTGCTTTTATGTGGCTTACCTTTAGTTATTGATTCATTTTGTTTTTATTCTTTAAATTTACTTTATATTATATTGATAAGTATGTCTTGTAATTTTTTTTAATTCATGGAATGTGATGGAAATTTAATGGTTTTCAATTGATTTTCAAAAGGAAGTAGTTTTTAATGCCCAAAATGTGTTTGAAAAAAATGACTCAAGGAGGATTTATAGTTTTAAATGAAATTTAAAAGGGATTTTGAAAGGGGTTTACCTTGTGTTTGATGATTTATTGATTAAGGGAATATATGGTATAGGAAAGAATGTATTTATATTGATTTATGTGTTTAGAAATGTGTTCCACCTTAGAGATATTGAGTTTTTGAGTGACTTAGGTAATTTATGCCTTAACCTATGTAATAGAGCAGATAAAGAATTTTTTAAAAGGGATCAAGGAATATTTTTGAAATAATGTTTCGCATGTGGATTGAGGGAGCCTATGGAAGGAATATAGGTTCCGAGGAAGACCATTGGAGATTGAAAATTTGTTATACTCTCTTATGTAACTATTGAACCATGAATTAGACTAAGTGATACTCGATCCTATTGGTTAAAGCCCTTGATTCTTGTTAATTTTTCCTTGTTTATTTTTATTCCCTTGTATTTATGCCCAAAACAATTTTTCAATATTTGTTAATTTTATTCTTTTTCCATGCTTATTCATTGTTTGGGTGAATTTTAATTTTTTTTCTATATGGTGTAATTTCCTACTAATTGCACCTTTTTTATTCACATTTTTGAAATATGGAATGTTTTTAGAGAAAAATAAAGGAATTTATTTGAATTTTTTACATATTTAAAATTTTGAATATGGATTTAAAACTATAGTTATTAGTTTGCATGAAGAAATGAATTATGTTTATTTATAGTGGTAGCAAACTAGGATTTAGAATGACACCTTGCATATGACTTTGGGAAATATATAAATCTTGTTTTGTAGGATAGAGGTAAAGGTAATTGCACCATTCCAATTGGTGGATCTTACTGATTAACATTATACATGTTTGGTTTGGGATGGTGGAGATTATGGCCTTATCAAGTTTATATTTTGTGGAGTATTTTTGGATTTTAGTTTGTTTGGAATGTCATATATTGACCTCTTTGGGCCTATTCCTATTTTTAGAGCTTGTGTATATTGACTGGTGGATATCATATTTATGACTAGTTTATAAATTACAAAGTGAGGGGATGCGCCCGTAAGGGGCTCTGAGCGGTGAGTTTTCCTCCCGTCGTCGCCTTCCTCTCCCCGTGGAGAGACGGCCTCATTTTTCCCTGTTTTTGCTCCTCCGCGGCTAGGTCAAGCTTGGGCTCCTCCTCTAGGCCCCAGGATTCTGCGACGCTGTCGGATCTGGACCCATGAGCTTAAGACCGGGTTGCGACGAGGTTGCTAGAAGTTCCGGCATACGCCACGAGCAGGTTCGTGGGTTCGTGGTCCTCGCGCTGCAGAGCCGGCCCTGAGTCGAGTCTTCTCGGTTGTTTGGGGTTGCAGCTTCGATCTGGGGTGGATGTGTGTGATTTGGGGGTTTTTGGGGCCTTCTCCAGCGGGGCTGAAGGTGGTGACGGGCTCTAATTTCTTTTAGGTTTTTTGTATTGCATATTTGTGGTTTGGTCTGGTGTTGTTTTGCCAAGGGTTTCTACCTTGCTGTAATAGTGACGAGAGAATCTGCCTCGTTGTATTCGAGGAAGGGTTCTACCGGCGGTGATGTGCTGTTTCTTGTCGCCAGCGCGGGTGAGTGCGTGATGATGGGCGTCTGTGAAGTCCACCGGAATTCTGGTGTTGGGATGATTTTTGAATGGTGTTGATTCGTGGTTTTTCGACGAGCAGATGGATGGTGATGGCCGGGTTCTCTCGCCGGCGACATGATATCCGTCGTTTTCAAGGACGTCGATGAAAGCAGATGGCCGGAATCTCTCGCCTGCGGCATGGATGGAGGAGGTTGGATTTTCGTCGACTAGCTTCTCGAGGTGGTGTGCGGCTCGAGGTGACGCAAATCGAGGTGGCGTGCGGCTCGAGGAGGCGCGCGGTTCGAGTAATGTTTGAATTTGAATTTAATTCGCTGTGTTTTGTATACCGCTTATACTGATTTGAAGCAGGAATGTTGTGAGGTTTCTGGTTTTCCTCAAACCGAGCGGCAAGGGAACCGGCTACCCTCAAACCGGCTATTAGAAAATCAAAAAAATGATTTGCAGCATAAATTACAAAGTGATGATGCTTACGATATCTATTTTTGGTCATCACTGCATATACTATATTTGAATATTTTTATCTATTGACACTACATATTTGGTTGTATGGATATACAATTTATGTAAGTGTTTATGTCTAATTTTTAAGGGGAAACCATTCTAAAATAGTTAAGTGTGATACCCTAGTTCTTATTTCTATCTCATGGTGATCAGGAATGTGCCTTGATCCTTGTAATAGAAGGGTCCATGAATCGTGTTAGATCAACCCAAGATGATTCATTATAAAATTCATCAACAAATTCATCTTCATGGATTCAAACATCTTCAAACTATTATCTACAAATTTACAACTTTTCTTTCTACAATTTCCCATTTCCTTCATAAATTTTATGATTTTTTCCCAAATCTCATTAGCAGTTTTTCATCCCATGAATTATTTTATCTCTTTCTTGAAAATAAAGATAATATATATTCATTATCTTTCCATCACTTTCAAAATTTTTCTTATAAAATTGAAAGAAATCATATGTCTATTTTGGAATTACAATATATTAAAGTACAAAATCAAGAAGATCAAGTCTATGTGAGAGAAGATGTAGCACCATAATTTATTTCTATAAGTGAAAGGATTTTTCACCAAATTTTGGGATATTTTATAATTACATGAGTTATATTGATCCATAGTAATTTCTAGATAGATACAAGAGAGAAAAACGTAGATCTCATACCAATTTTTTGGATCACTTGGCAATGCACTCAACATTGGGGGTGATTTGATATTGATTCTTCTTCTTTTTCAAACCACCATTTCCCTCAATCTTATTCTGAAACAATATATTAACCTCACAATGGAGAATAAAATAAAATATAAAACAACATATTTGTTAAAAAGTGTTTCCTACAAGATGGATGACTATATCCCCAGGGTATAGTAGTTTTTTTTACCTCACACACAGAAATCCTATTTTATTATCAAGATAAAGACACGTGAAAGGGTATATCCTTGAACCTACTACAATTCATATCACAAAAATTTCTAGAATAGGCACCAAAATTTCAATAAAATAAAAATAATAGAAACCTTTTTAAATAATGATCACTAGTGTAAGAAAAATCCACCAATGGATAGTCTGATCTTGGCCTTCCTCCTCCTCTCCTTATATATAAATCCTTGTGGGGTGTTCTAATCTAGAAATTTTTTTCAAATTCATTGAATAATTTAATTATTTTCACATATTTTTAGTTCTAAAGTTCACATCCTCAAATAAAAACCAATTTTTATCATTAAATTATTGAAATTCCTATTAAATCATGGGAATTTTGATTGTAGAATTTTTTATTCCTTAATAAAGAAATGTGGAGATACTCCCCATGTTCCCCAAACAATTAAAAACTCTCAACTGATCTCATGGTCAAACCTCCCATGATTTTCAACTAATATTCCACAAATACCAATGATTCTCTCATTAAAATAGATAAAGAATATTCCTAATAAATCATTTAACTTTGAACTTCATAAATAGACTTTATATCTTAAAACATGAATATCCCTAAGTAATGTGATAAGATCCTCACATTCTTCGACATTGAATTCTCTAAAAAGTTATAATTTAATAATGGATAACAAATATCCAAATGATATTGTATATTTGTTGAAAAAATAAATATCTTCACATTTAGAACACCAAAATTATAATATTTATTTAAACTAAAAAACCTTAAATACGAAGTATAAAATATTACATATCACTATAGAAAGATAAAGTATCTTATATATTACAGTGGTTGTAGTATTTTTAAAAAAATATTAAAATATTTTATACAGAAACCTAATATATTAAATATTATTTTTAATATCATACATATGATTTGTAAGAACTTATATAGAAATAAAAATATATTACATAGCTCTATGAGCTCTGAACTTTCCTAATTTTCAGTTCAAAACAATCTGGTGTTCCTTCTATAATATATTATGTATACTCTAAAAAAATTTAATGATTCAAATATAATATTTATTATAAATTTGTCTTTTTTATTTTCCATATTCTATTATGAGATTCTACTCATATCTTTTTTATGCACATGGATATGTTACATATCAGTAAAAAACATAATGTTTCATATGAAATATGTTACATATCAGAATGTAAATATTTAAGAAAATTTTCAATTCTTTAGAATATATTATAAATCATCTTTCATATACTATGTAAATTATTGACCTATAATTTTTTTCCAATTTTTTGGTTCTGAGTAATATATTATGTATTCTTTCAAACTTCTCTCAGAATTCAAAATTTTCTCAAATCATCTCAAAACTTATTCAAACCTTCTCTAGGTATCTAAAACAACATTATATTGACATAAATGTTATTTAAAATATACATAGAGGAATAAAATCCTCTTCTATATGTATTAAAAACAATACAACATCATCCTAAAATGGGTTCAACAAAATCTCTCCAAGAAGATGGGTTATCATATATTGGATGAGAAATAATGAATGATCTGAGTACCTTATGCTTAAATGATTGGATCTATATTGTATATCATGTGATAAATTAGGATTGATCTTTCTTACCTCTTATTCAAGTTAGGAAGATATTAAAGAAAATTCAGGGGAGATACATTGGGTAGTTGTTAAAACCATCCAAAAGTACTTTAGTTGTATGAGTGATATGTTCTTGGTTTTTAGAGAAAACTAAGAGCTAGTATTGATAGGATATATAGATCCTCATATCATAGTTTTCAAAAAAATCATTAGGATATGAATTTTATGTTTGGATATTTTTTATGCTGAAATGGTGGTATTGTAAGTCAAACAAGATCAAAACAACCCATGATTATTGATTCTACAGTATAATTTGAATATATTATAGTTTTTTATATAGATAAAAAAGTATTTTTAATACATATATTTTTCTTATATCTTGGTAAAACACCCAGAAATATAATTTTGAACATATACCATGATATTTTTATGACAATGGATCTTGCTAAATATTTAATATCTTAGAAATAGAGAAAAAATACTTCTAAAATAATATCTCTAGAAATATTTTACTCAAAGTGGCGAATAAAAATTTAATTTTTTTATAGAGGATAATAATAGACCCACTAACCAAATTCATTTATTAGTAAAAGCATGAGTATCATGTAAGAGTTATAAAGTTAAGGATTGTTAGTAGTTGGATCTTGTGAAAGAATGAGTATGTTAGAGTTTGTAACCTAGAACCATAATTGTGATCTACTTTTTACTATCAAATCATGTATTAAATTTGATATATATATATATATATATATGTTTTTTTATGTTGGTGTGTTGTATTATCATTTCTTATTATATAATTTTCGTCATAAAATACATGATAGTGTCCTTAGAGTATCTATAACATCCAAAGGGTAGATAAATTTGTTGTTATAATAAAAACATAGGGTTTTCATGATAATATTCATAAAAATATATCATGTGGTTTATGTAAATTATATTGGAAGAGAAAATATGATGTTTCTATATCATGTAATGGAAGATTCTAATCATTGATAATCCTTCTCATTAAGTTCACACTCAGTGATATCCAAGAGAGAGGATCATGAACACAAAACCACTAATACAACCTTTATATGTTTTATATTTCATTAGATATTTTTATTTATGAGAATGTATATTAGTCCCTACATGTGAGATAATTATGAACATACATCATGATTCATGTACTTAGATGCATGATAAAATCCAATACATACATACTTGTAGAGAAGTAGCTTGTGTCACGTTTATCCAGAGTGATATAACATTAATTAAATGATCAAGATAGAATGTTTCGCTTCCAATCCATGGAAGAAGTTATCTCTAGACCTTTTATTTCTATGTAAGTGGCTATCCCAAATACATAGTCATGGTGATTATGAATAAATTCAATTTAGTAAGTCAAAGTAAGATAAATCATGAATTAATGGTGATGATATATTTATACATATTATATTATTAGATATTACTTGAGAATGTGATTATATCACCTATTTGAATTCATAGAGATGCTTCAATATCAATTAATTTTTCCATTCTCTAGGGGGGTCACAGTTTGTTGAAAAGTGAGACTCTTTTTCTATTGGTTGGATCTATTTACACTGAGACAATAAACCTAGAGGGCCCCACCATAAATGTTTCTTGAATCTTATTAGATTCAATTAAAATTAAATGTTAGAATAAAATCTATATCAATTTTATTTCTATTTATATCAATCATATTTCAATTATAAGTTATTCATGATTAAAATAAGTGATTTTAATTTATCCTTCAAGGCATTCAAAAATCACTCTAGGTTAGATAAGTGAATATAAGTTATTTTAACAAACAATCTTAATTATTTTATGGTTCAAGGTTTAAAAATTTTATGAAGATAAATTGGGTAAAATAAATGGTCCAAGTCAAAAAATTTATTTGTAAATTAATTATTTAAATTTATTATTATATCAAATATATTTTCATAAAAAACTTAAAATAATTATTTATTTTTAAAATTGATATATTTAAATAATATGTTCCATGAGGTTCACTATTTATTTTAATTTAAAATGAATAACTTTATGTAATTATTTTAACTCAAACCTTAATATTAATAGAAATAGATGTATCTATGTCATGTGTGTGAGACTCATTTGTCTAATGATCTTCTCATGTTATAGAGAAATAATTCGAGAAGTTTTTCAAAATATTCTCTCATGTTATAGAGAGATAATAAATGGAAATTTTCCCACATGAATAACATTATACAACATAAAACACATGATTTCTTTGCTCTAACACTCAAGGAATTGATATCAGTGTTGTTATATTTTTGTATCACATGTGAATATCAATAAAAGAACTATATTTTGAATTCAGGATTAAAAATTAATATAAAAAATGAAAATATATTGAATTAGAAAAAAATACATTAATTTAGTTATTTATTATTTATAATTAATTATAAAATAATTATGATAATATTATTAATGGTTCTAGGAGTTATTTTTTTAGCCCTCAAGTTTTATCATGATATTTATATAGAAAATTTTAAATGGGAGCATGAATCCATTCTTTTCTACACCCCGAGCCATTAAGATTATATATTAATATAGATTTATTCTATGTCTTTATATTAATTACATGTTAATTTTTCTAACCCAAACAATTAGTATTGATGAGATAAATAAATATGTATCCACTATATTCAAAATGAAATATCATGTAATAATACATACCATTATAGGTATTAAAGTAAAAAATTTAAAACAAAAAATATAAGTTTGTATTTTTGGCTGTTTTTATTGATAAGAATCATTCAAAAAACTCAATAAATCAATAGAAATTGATGATATGGAGTTTTAAGGAATGTATAGGAAATTGAAGAAATTTATTTTGGTAAAGAACAAATCAAACTTCGAGTGCACATATAATTACATCATGAAATAGTGGTGGGATCTGGTTTGTACTAGTTAAATAATTTCACTATAATGGTAAGGGATTATGATGTAAGGGTTGTACAAGAGTAAATATTATAAAAGGTTTTCATTACTATGGATTATAGGAAAATTATCACACTATATTTTAGAATATTGTGTCATAATAGGATACGTTATTCCATAACATGTAGGTCATAAAAATACCTCAGGTCATTGGAATTTGTGATTTCATCATAAAGGACATGGATTTATTGTGGTATTATGATTTGAAACATTATTATAATAGTTAACATTGAGTGAATTATTAATTTTTAATCAATCTTGGTCATCATTTTTAGAGTAAAGGTATTTCACCCAGATTTTTGGTGTAATTTCTAATCAGGTCAAGTCAACCAAATTTTCTAGATTTGAAATTACAATATTTTGGGGAATATTTTAAGATTCAGGTGGGTAGAAGTTGACTTATATTTAAAATGAATAATTAGATGAATTTTTCATCAATATAAATATGAAAAGAAAACACTAGGAAATGGAAACTTTGAGAATTTATATTTTGATTAGAGAAAAATATTTTATTGAGAAGAGAAGAAAGACCCATGTGGGAGACACAAGGGGAATTATAGAGTAGAGATTTCAAGAGAGAGAAAAATATATGGGGGAAATATTTCTATAAATTCATTGATTTTTTAAAATTGATAATGATGGAGAATATTAATACAGCAACATTAATACAATATCATGTTTTTGGTTTATGATGATCAAGGTGTTCTCTTAGAGGAACATGGAGTTCTTCTTGAGGAAAGAAAGTTGTGATTTCTAAAATCACTAAGGGTGGTAAAACTAAATGGACAGTGAGTCCTCTTTGAATTTTTATGAACAAGAAGTGTGCTTATTGTGGAATTTGGTACACCGATACATCTTAGAGTGTATTATCCTTTGATGTATCCCAATATAGACAAGCCAAGTAAAATTGCTTATGTTTCTCATTGTTCATTATTTATTTCATCCACTTTGAGGGAGAGAAGTGATTTTTGACTTACCATGACACAATATAATTAAAAAGGGAAATTTTAATTTATTATTCCTTCAATTAAAGCCTTAATAGACAATACTTCCTTTTGCAGGACTAAAAATTTGTATCAGAGAATAAGGTTCGGTTTTAAGGTACATTCTCTCATTAGAATACATGGTGAAGAGTGGAGGTGAATGTGATATTCCGAATATTTAATGTGATTATACTAATATATTTTATATTATAAAAAAGGGAAAGATCATTAAAAAATACATACAATTCATAAAATATATAGTCAATAAAGTTTATAGAGTTGGTGTATGTTGATTTTTTAGACCAATATCACCCTGATATATTAATTATAGGAGTTTTTATATTATATTTATTGATGAATATAATATAATTTCATGGTTTATTATGATAAATCACAAATATATGAAATTTAATTGAATTACATAGCATTAAATATTAGCAGAAATTATTTTTGGACAAAAAATACTAAAATAATAGATCAATAATAACATGAAATTCACTAATTGTTTAAAATGGGTAATTTTTTTATAAAAAAATTGAGAAAAGTTTTTGGGAAAGAGTTTATAAGTTGAATATAATAGATGGATTATAGAGGGTGGATATTTATTTTTAATAAGACATTGATGATGAGAATGTTAATGAAATTTCATTAACAATAATTAAGTTTAGAAGAAGAGTTGAAATTGGTGGAAAAATATTTCTGGTGATAGGAAATATTTAGTGATAAAAAGAAGACTAAAGTATTTTCATAAAAAATAATTCCTATACAAAATAGATCCTAATTTGTTTGATGAGGTTTCAAAATATAAGAGTTATATCATGGTCATTAATGAAGAGAAAAACTAAATCAAGAAAAATTAGAATTGAGACATTATCTTGAGGCTGTAGATAAATTATTTTATCAAAAATATGTGTGATTTTAAAAAGAAGATGAAAAAATAATCAAAAAATATTAAAAAAAGAATTATTTATGTGAAAAATTTACTCCAAAATTGAAGGAAGTGATATGGATGAGATGTTTTATCATGTGGTTAGTTTGAAAATGATACTTTTGTTTCAAGATATTATAGTTCAAAGGAAGTATGGAGTATTCCAAATGGACATGAAGTCAATTTTTTTTAATAAAGTACCTTAAAAAGATGTATATACTGAATAGACAAATAGTTTACTCATTCCTGAATATGAGAACAACATATTTCAGTTGAAGATCATAATTTATATACTGAAGAAAACACTGAGTGGTGAGTATTTTAAGCATGATAAATACTTGAGAAAGATTGGTTTCCAACATGTAGGAGTTAATTATAATATCTATGTCAAGGAGGAGAAAGTAAAAAGGATAATGATTTGTGTCCATGTGGATGAAATAATTTTTAATGTATTGAATAAATCCTAATGCAAGATGTTTTCTATCTTTATGAGGAGAAAGTTTTATATGTCAATGATTGGTGAATTGATTTTATTTTATAGTTTTTAGGTGAATAAAATAGGGAATAAATATTTTATTTCTCCAGCTAAAAATTCCAAAGAGGTGCTGAAAATATTTTGAATGGTAGATAGAAAATTAGTGACATAATTGGTTTTAACTTAGATAAAATAGTCAAGTAGTCAGACATTGTTTTTAATATTTTTCAAACTTCATGGTATCGAGGTAAAACCAAATAAATCAACTTGTTACTAGTAAAAAGCATACTATAGTATATTATATTTTCTATGTAAAATCTAGTATTATAATAAATAATTAAATAATTAAAATTGAATAATTAAATAAATTATAATGAAATAGCTATATAGATACTAATTTTTTAATCATTAATTTCTTAGATTTCAATCTAAACATGAAGTTAATGGTAGAGTTGATGAAAAAAAATTTATTTTTAATTTTTTTATCAATGTGGATTATTTAATAAATTTTAATATTTAATTATTTTTTATATATATATTTTAGTTATTATTATTTTTTATTTTATAAATTGTTGGGTGTGAAAATATATACATTATTAAATTTATTAATACTATTGGTATTTTAATGAGTTTTATTATTGTTGTTTGAATTGTGCTTCTATTAATATATGTATATATATATATGTAATTATTATTATCATTATTAATAATACTATATTTATGGTTATTATTATTATTATTTCATTTGAACACACACAGAAATGGGGGATGAAGGATAGGTGTTGGGTGCCTAATAGTTTAGATGAAATTAATTGGAAGAGATATTATCCCTATTTTAGATGATGAAAATGATCATAATAAATATAATAATTTTTATTTAAATTGAGAAGATTAAAAATTAAAAATACACACACACATAAGGCACCCTAGTAGGCTAAGCCTCATCCTTACCCATTAGATATGGAAGTCACCCACTAGGACATGAAAAAATCCTTAAATTTCCTAAAGGCCCTATCGATTGAAAATACTTACGAGATATATCCCCAAAGTCCCTATTTTTAATGTTCCAAATGCACCACAAGACAAAGGCCCCATGACCCAAAGTCCAATTTTTTTTCATGTCTATAGTGCTACTTTATGCCTACACTCCTACAAGCCACCCACTATCTGAATTGAATTTTATAAATCAGGATTCCTTACAATTCACCAAATCATTATTCCCATGCTCCAACATCCTCTCCATGTGACTATTGTACTTCCTTGCATCCCACACTATTGGAAAGCATGGCTGCCTCACATATCCTTGCATGAATAAGGGAGAAAATAATACTACCATAATAAATGGGGGATGAAAATCAAACTATCTTGGGTTTTAATGTCAACCTTTCATGATGTGGGGGTTGTGACAATCCACTCAATAAAGACTCTTTCTTAATAATAATAATAATAACAATAATGTTGATGATGATAGAGAATTGGAAAGAGTCCCTCTCTCTAACACTAAATGGAGATTAGGGTTTCAACCAATGGAGTCCTCACCTTTTCAATATGTGAATGCTATTTTTATCATTCAAGGTCTTTTTGATTCCCAAAGGATTGTAGGTGAAGGAATTTAATCTCAAAATGAAAATTGTGGAAGATCTATTGCAACTACTAAGTGCGATGATGGTGTGGTTCAACATTAATTCTCTCTCTACAAGGGATATACCATAGGTAGTTTCCATTAGAAAGGAAATGTTTCATATGTGAGATATCATCCAGTTTTTGTCTCATAGTTCTTGGAAATTTCTTAGCTTTCAATTTTTTCACATCTAGTATTTCCAAGAGGTTATAAGATGTAACGACCCAAAGTTTAATCAATTTAAATTCCATTCTTATAATTATGTCATATAATCACATGAAATTACAACACAATGAACCAAAATTCACTATGTGACCTTTAAGCATAATATTTTCACTTTTGTGATTTGAATTTTGAAAATATGACATACACGGTTGTGATCCCTAAGATGTTTGGAGTTTGATAAGGAAAAATTAATTTTTGGTGAATTGTAACTGACCCTTAGGAATAATAATGTACCGTTAGGAATAGTAATATGACTATTAGGAATAGTAAATCATCCAAGTAAATAGTAAACTTAACAGCAAAAGTATAAATAAAATTTATCCATCTTATAAGTGATAATATGATAGTATTTGTATTTTTATAAGTCATAAATATATAATTAAAAATTTAGGAATAATATAACAATTAAAAAATAAAAATTATTTTCATAAAATGTATTTATAAATTATTGTTTTGATGTCTTATTATTATAGGATAGTTTTATGTTACCTTAGTTAATTTTTCAAAGATTTATAAAATCAGTAATAATTTTAAAATATGTATTTTTCAAGTAAATAAAGAATTTATTTAACAATTAAATTTCCCATATCTAGAAAATTATATTCATAAAATAGAGTTCATTTTTGGATTATACACATCGAAAAATGGTTAGGGTGAATTTTTGGGATTTTTCCGAAATACTTGAATTTTTGATGAATAGTAAAATACAATAATTTACGATAAGTGGTAAAAACTAAATTTATGCATAATACTTGAGTCATGGATGATATAAATGGGAATTGGTTCTAACTCAAATGTACATATCACTGTTTTTTCCCAATAATAAATACTATTGCTTTTTGTGAGCAAAATAATAAAATAATGGTTAAAATATTAAGAAAACTCTCCTCCCCTCCGCTATAAAAACCACCAACACTCCCCTCTTCTATTAACTACTCTAAAGCCCTGTTAATTTCCTAAATTCTACTAAAATATATCTTCAAGATCCTACCCCACATCCAGAAGCCCTTTTATTTAAAAATACCAAATCCTCTCCCATTAAGAGGCTCTCTAGGAATATTAATTTAAGAGGTAAATTCCTCTTTTCAATTCTTATACTTTCTTTTCAAGGTCGCTTGTATTAATTTATATCCTTCCCTATCCTCATACAAACATTATGACAACTATATTAACATATATGTTATATATTGTTGTTATGATAATGAAATAAGTTATTATTGTCTCTCCTTTACCCTTCTTTTATACATGTAGTAAAAACACCATCCGAGATGTGTTCATTCACAACATTCAAGGATGATGAGTTTTATATTTCCATTACCATCTTCAATTATGGTCATGAAACCTTTATTATGGTTGAAAAAGACTATAATATATTTATTATGTCTCATCTATGGTTATGGAATCCTTTTTTTACATGGTTTTGATTTATAAAACAAAATGTGTTCATTGTGATAAAAAACAACCAATTATCCCAAAAGGTTATCACTAAAGTTTTATATAATGATTCATATTCACTATAAGTAACAAAATAAAATTGGAAAACATGTAACATTATGTATGTTTAATAATAAAATTTAACTCCAATTCTCGACAACCATCCTCATTTTACATGATTATGCGTTCATGTATATATGTAAACCGATATTAAAACAAACAAACCCAAACAATGAAATTGAACCTCATAACCAATCAAAAAGGTTATGAATGAACTCAAAAAGGTTATAATAAATCAATTAAATTTAAAATAGGTTCTGTAATTATTAATTAATGAAAAATAATTTTATTATTCAGGTCATTAATATCAAGTGGTGAACACCATCAGACTTAAGGTTAGGGATTCTACAAGAACCTCCATTATTCCTTTAGGTTATTATTACTCTATTTTTACCCAAATGAAATCATATATTTGGTTTATTTAAATATTATAATTCATGTTTATATGTAAAATATTAGGTATAAATATCCATTAATCATTCTCTTTTGGTTATATACATTCTTTTAGGTGATTCCCTCCTCAAAACTTTCATATAAGCAAACCAGTTTTAAGGGAACTTCTTGAATTTTTACCCAATTTAAAGTAAACTCTACCATCTGTTTTAATCAACAATTTTTTTTTATAAAATAAGTATTTTTGTTATGAAAACCTTCTTGTTTCACATCTGGTTTTATATAAAATATTATTCTATTTTCTATTTTAAATGCTCTTTAGTATTTTCCTTAAAAGTGCACTAAAATGTTTTATTGTTAAAATTTCTTAAATAATCTTTTTAGATGTTATCACTTCTATTTGAAATCACCTACCTTGATATATTCATATTTTCCCTTGTGAATTTCCATGTATTTTTTAATTCCTTTCATTCATATACAATTGTATGATACAACCATTCATTATGATTTATGGCATGATTATGATACCCATTTCTTTCCATGGGTACCCCTAGGTTTACGTATGATTGATTATGTCTGATTCTATAAGTGGAAAGCATATTCCTGAACATTTTATGATGGGTGAGACCATATATAACTCAAATTCATTGGTTAATGTTTAGTTACATGAGATGTTATGTGCAACGGTCTTGGCGGTTAACATTGACTTGTGCTACAATGTGCAATGGTCTTGGTGGTTATTCTTGACTTGTGCTACTTGGTGGTTAACCTTGAATTGTGTTCCTCTATTTGAAAAAATCCTCAAGTTATTTTAAATTCATGTTTTATATTACTTCCACATTACCATGATACCATGATGATATGATCCCAACTTATAAATGTTATGGTTTCATAAGTTCAATTACCTTATATGCCTTTTTATATCATTATTTCATTCTTCCTAACCAATGTTCTAATGAGTTATTATTATTGTTATTATCTTACTAGGATTTTAGATAATCCCTTTATTCATGTTATAATTATCTTATCCTATGATGATTTATGAGAATAATGGAAGTTAGGAGCTCATTATAGAGATTAAATAAAAATTTGTTTTCATGATGTTTGATTTTGTACCTAGTCTTCCAAGACACTAGGATTTACGATCCTTGGATTGTAATTTGATGTTGAATTATTTTTAAAATAATTTATTGATATATATAAAGGGTTAGGGTTACTATATTTGTTATCATAGAATGGTCTAGTTATTTTTGGAGATTAGGAATATATCACTTTAGTAAGAAACTTAAGGCTAAGACTAAGTATAAGAAAAAATTCCTAAATTTTTGTAAGTATAGAGTTAGTGGTTTATCAAGAAAATATATCCTTATCTAGATACGAATAGGTTGAGGTGGATCTTACATTAATGTATCTTTGGGTAAAATCCAAAAACACCACTTTGAGCTAGACTCGAACGAGAACTGGTGCACGACAATGGGCCTTGCTACACTCTCGGTTTGACACTCCTAGGGGATATGCTTTGGTAAATTCTTGAGTTTGGTAAAAACTATTATTAAGGGAATAAAAAAATATCCCATAAGGATATAAGTTATTAAATAGATCAAGGATAACATATATTTAAATGTAGGTAATAAAAAGTTAGGATATACTTCTCCTTTGCAAGTTTATCTTTTCATGTTCAAAGTTTCGATTTTATTCTCAATAGCTATGTATTCAATCCATCTAATTGTATGTTTGTTTTCTTAGTTACTAGTAGGAAATATAAGAACACGTTCAAAAAATCAATGTGATAGGGAATTTGAAAATTTCTCTAATGATATGACAAATATGATGGGAATGGGTGCTCAAAACTTCATGATAGTACTTGCTTAGCTAGATCAAGTTATGAATAATATCTTGAATCACATGGAACACTCTACTCCCCCATGTAAAGAGAAAGCTACCATTGAATCCTTCATATGGAAAATTCCTACCATTTTTAGTGGATATTTTGATCCCATCCTTATGGAATAATATATTAACTCCACTGAAAAGATATTCTATATCCTCTAGTGCTCAGAAGAAGAGAAAGTCATACTGGAGGACAATCATTTTTATGGGGAAGCTAATTAGTGGTAGAAACTGATCAAGAATACGGATTCCTAAAAGGAAATTGATTCCATGGATTGGGAGGAATATAAGAAAATGTTTTTTCAATAAACATTTTCCCCGCATCCTCCACCTTAAGATGGAAAGAGAGTTCCTCGGACTCATGTAGAAGGAAGATGAGTCCCTCAGGGAGTATAAAGAAAAATTCACAAGGCTTGCAAGATATGCCTCCGGCTTTGTCATGAACACTGAAATCATAGTGGATCACTTATTTAGAAGACAAAGGATGAGTCTACCAAAATAATTGGTGATTCAAGACTTTGAATGTTATGAGGAGATTGTCCATTGTGCCCTTAAGGTTGAAATAGATATTAGAGACTCCTAGTGGTCTCGTGGACCTAGTAAAAAAAAGCATAAGATGGAGTCTAATATGAGTGGTTTTAAAAATAAATCCAATGATGGAAAGAAGTTCTAACATCCCATGTGTCAAAATTTTGCAAAGAAGCATCCTAGGAACTGGGATAAGGGAACTCCAAATTACTTCAAATGTAGAAGAATGGTACATCTTGCTAAAAACTACCAAAGGGATATGGAGAATCCCAATAATGTGAAAGAAGAAAGGTAGGTTCAAATAAATGATCAGTAAGTGGTGAAGTGTTACAACTACAATGAGTATGGAAATAATACAAATAATTTCCCAAATCTAAGGGTTGTTAGAGGAAATAAACAACAACCTATAAGGAAACAAGGGCTTATGCTATCACTACTACTGAGGTGGAGCCATACAACGATGTAGTGACATGTACACTAGTTATTCATTCAATAATACTAAACATACTTTTTGATTATAGTTCTATCCATTCATTAATATCTTTCAAGATAATTAGAACTATTTAAACACCGCCTCAAAATTTAGAGGTTAAGTTATCTATGAAAATAGAAAATGAGAAAATTGTTGCATCCAAAGTATAAAACTCATCCCTAGTTAATGTTTTTGGACTGGACATCCTATAAAATCTCATCATACTTCCTTTAGTAAAGTTTGATATTATCTTGGGCATGTGTTGTCTATCTTTATACAAAGACAACATCAACTATCGGGAAAGGGAGATCACTCTTCACATCCTAAAGAATCCTCCAATTCTTTATAATTGTAAGGATGAATATGAATCTCCTTTAGAATAATTGTCTCAAGTGTGGATATTACTGCATTATGATCAAGAATTTCTATCTCAAATTATTGAGACAAATGAGATGATACTTCTCAGAGATATGACCATCATGAGGGATCACACTGATGTATTCCCTGAAGATTTTCCTAGTCTTCCTCATTCTTGAGAGGTTGAGTTTTCAATTGAACTTATTACAAGATATCTGCATATGTCAATGACACCTTATAGAATATCCACTGTATAGATAGAATATCCGAAGAAGTAGTTACATGGGAATATAGAGAAGGGTTTTATATACCCGAGTGCTTCACCATGTGGTGTTCCGGTTCTCTTTGTCAAGAATAAGGATGGATCAATGTGCCACTGCATTTATTATCACGAGCTTAATAAAATCACAATAAAGAACAAGTATCCCCTACCACAGATACATGACTTGTTCGATCAGCTTCGTGGGGCCAGTTATCTCTCTAAGTTAGTCCTTCGGTCAGGATATCACTAATTAATGGTGAGGAAGGAAGATATTCCCAAGACTTCCTTTCAAAAGAGTTATGGACACTATGAGTTCATAGTGATTCCCTTAAGACTCACTAATGCTCCATAAATTTCCATGGATTTAATGAATAAAGTATTTATAGATTATATTGACAAAATTTTCTTAGTATTTATTGATGATATTATGATATAATCCAAGATCAAGGAGGAACATGAGGATCATTTGAATACTGTGATAAATATATTGAAAAGGGAGAAAATGTTTGAAAAGTACAATAAATGGAATTTCTATATGGAGGAATTATCATTATTGGTGCATGTTATCACTAGAAAAGTGACATTTTTAGACTGTTATAAGACAAATGAAATTGAAGAGTCGCCCATGAAAACATCAGTAACGGAGTCCCGCAACTTCCCTAGTCAAGCTGGGTATTATTGACGATTTGTAGAGAACTTTTCATGATTTTCAAACTCAATGAACAAGCTGACATGAAAGGGGGTGAAGTTTTTCTAGACTGAAGAATGTGATGAATTATTTAAGGAGCTCAAAAAGAGTCCTATCACTATGCTATTACTCACACACCCAAAAAGTGGAGAACTCATTATGGTGTACAATGATGATTCAAATAAGGGATTAGGCTATGTACTGGTGAAAAATGATAAAGTGATATACTATTCCTAAATACATCTAAAAATCCTTGAGAAAAACTATCCTACACATGATCTATATTTGGAGGTTGTGATGTTTTCATTGAAAATATGGAGGCATTATCTCTATGGGGAGAAGTTTGAGACATATACTGATCCCAAGAGTCTCAAATATATATTCACACAAAAATAGATTAATATGCACTAGAGAATATAGTTATATCTCATCAAGTATTATAACTTCTTAATCTACTACCATCCTGGTAAGGAAAATTAGGTGGCAGATGTTCTAAGTAGAAAGGATCCTGGATCATTATCAATGATGAGAGTTGATAAGGATCCAATCTTCTTAGATTTACATGGGATGGACATGGGAATAATTAAGGGAGGAAAATCATCAATACTTCCTCAAATGGTTTCTCAACCATCCATCAAAGGGAAAATAATTGATGGTCAAAGAAAAGATTTAGAAATTCTCAAAAGGGTGGAAGCTATTAGAAGTGGGAAATCCTATGAGTTCAAGACTTATGAAGAATGAGTTGTAGGATTTGGGTCATGACTATGTGTACCATCGAATCTAGAGATAAAAATGAGCTTTTGAATGACGCATATAAACCATCATTCTCTATTCACCCAGGGAGCAAAAAGATGTACTGAGATTTCCGAGAGATATTTCGGTGGGATAATATGAATAAGGACATTGCTGAGTATATACCAAAGTGCCTGGTATGTTAAAAAGTGTAGTTTTAAAGAAAAAAGTCTAAGGGGATGATGAAACCACTACCCATATAAACATATAAGTGTGAGAACATAACCATGGACATTATAACTATACTTATAAGGACATCTAGAGAAAACGATGCTATATTGGCCATTGTGGATCTTCTTACAAATACAACTCACTTTATCAAAATTAGAGAGTACTTATCATTGGATCAAATTTCACAGATATATATCAAATAGGTGGTAAGACTCCATGGATTACCACTATGTATTATATCTCATATAGATTTTATATTCTCCTCAAAGTTCTAGAAAAGTATCCAACATGATCTAAGAACTGAACTGAACTTTAGTACAACCTATCATCCTCAAACTGATGGCCAATATGAGTGAACTATTCAGACACTGGATGAAATGTTGAGAGAATGTTCTATGGACTTCAAAGGATGGTTGGACCAACATCTTCCACTGGTTTAATTCTCCTATAACAACATTTTATACTCCATCATTTTAATGGAACCTTATGAATCCCTTTATGGGAAAAGGTGTATAACACAAACATGTTGGGATGAAGTCAGTGATCAGAAGATACTAGGACCTGAAGTGGTTGAATAAAAGGAAGAGAAGGTAAAAACTATTCCGCATTACATCAAGGAATTACAAATTTGACAGAAGAGTTATGTAGACCATCATCAATAAGACATTGAGTTCAAAGATGGATACATGGTATTCCTCCGCATATCTCCATGGAAGAAGGTCATGAGGTTTAGGAAGAAAGAAAAGATAAGTCCTAGGTACATAGCCCCCTTTGAGATTCATGATTGTTTTGGAGATGTGGCCTATCGAATAACACTTTCACCTACCATGTATAAAGTACGTGATGTGTTCCATTTATCTATTTTAATAAATTACATACCATATCCTTCACATGTACTATCTTCAGAGGTGGTATAGTTGGCGAATGATATTTCTTATGAGGAGTATCCAGTAAAGATCTAGGATCATAGAGATAAATTTATACATAACATGAATTCTCACCTGGTCAATGTACTATAGAAGAACCATAAATATGAAGATGAAACATGGGAATTTATGGAGGCGATTTATGAAAGTACCCAAACCTGTTTACATCTTAGAATGTAAAACGAAATTTCGAGGGAAAAATTTCATAAGGGGGGAAGAATATAACAACCCAAAGTTTAATCAGTGGAAATTTACTTCTTATAATTATGTAATATAATCACATGTAATAAAAACAAAATTAACTAATAAGTACTATGTGACCTTTAAATATAATATTGTCACTTTTGTGATTTGAATTTAGAAAATATGACATGCACAATTGTGATCAGTAAGATGTTTGGAGTCTGATAAGACAAACTTATTTTTTGGTGTATAGTAACTGACCCTTATAAATAGTAATGTTACCATTATGATTAGTAATATGAACTTTATGTATATTAAATTCAAAAATTAAATAGCAATCTTACCAATGAAAGTGTAAATAAAATTCATCCATCTTATAAGTGAAAATATAATAGTGTTGGAATTTTTGTAAGTCATAAATATTTAATTAAAAATTTATGAATAATTTAATAATTAAAAATGAAACTATATTTTCATAAAATGTATTCTTAAATTATTATTTTTTGATTTATTTTGATTATAGGATAATTTTATGAGACCTTTTTTAAGTTTTCAAAGTATTATAAAATCAGTTATAATTTTAAAATATGTATTTTTCAAGTAAGTGATGATTTTATTTAATAATTAAATTTATAATGTTTTGAAAATTATTTTCATAAAATGGAGTTCATTTTTTCAGTCTACACATCAAAAAATGGTTAAGATTATTTTTTGGGATTTTTCTGAAATACTTGAATTTTTGATGAATAGTAAAATACAATAATTTATAATAAGTGCTAAAACCTGAATTCTTACATCATACTTGAGTCATGGATGATGTAAATGGCCATTTTTTAGAAATCATATGAAAATATAACTATTTTTTCACATTAATCAATACTATTTCTTTTCGTGATCAAAATAATAAAATAATGATTAAAATATTAAGAAAACCCTCCCCCCTCCTATAAAAACCACCACACTCCCCTATTCTCTTAACTCCTCTAAAGCGTTGCGACTTTCCTAAATTCTACTCAGATATCTCTCCATTATCCTCCCACACATCCAAAATCCCTTGGTATCTTCAAAATACTAAATCCTCTCCCCTTAAGAGGCTATCAAGGAATATTAATTTAAGAGGCAAATTCCTGTTTTCAAATTCTTTTACATCCTTTTCAAGTTCCTTTGTTTTATTTTATATCCTTCCCTATAATCATACAAAAGTTATAAAAAATCCATTAACTTATATGTTCTATAATATATTTATTATAATGTAATATGTTATTATTTTCTCTTCTTTACCCTTCTTTTATAATAGTAGTAAAAACACCATCCCAGATGTGTTCACTTACCACATTCAATGATGATGGGTTTTCAATTTCCATTACCATTATAAATTATTATAATTAAACCATTTATATGGTTGAAACATACTATAATATATTTATTATGCCTTATCTATGGTTCTATAATCTTTTTGTACACATGGTTTTGATTTATAAAACAGAATGTGTTCGTTGTGATAAAAAACTACCAATTATCCCAAAAGGTTATCACTAAAGTTTTATATAATGATTCATCTTCACTCTAAGTAACCAAATGAAATTTAAAACCATGTAACATTAAGGATGTTTAATAATAAAATTTAACTCCAATTCTCAACAACCACTTTCATTTTACTTGATTATATTTTCATGAATATAAGTAAACCGGTCATGAAACAAAAAAACCCGAACAATGAAATTGAACCTCATAACCAATCAAAATGGTTATTAATGAACTAAAAAAGGTTATAATAAATCAATTAAATGTAAAATAGGTTATTTAATTATTAATTAATGAAAATAATTTCATTATTCAGGTCATTAATATCAAGTGGAGAACACCATCAGACTTAAGGTAAGAGATTCTACCCAAACCTCTATTATTCCTTTAGGTTATTCTTACTCTCTTTTTACCCAAATGAACTCCTATATTTTGTCTATTTAAATATTATAATTGATATTTTTATGTAAAAAATCAGGTATAAATATCCATTAATCATTATCTTTTGGGTATATACATGATTTTATGTGATTCCCTCCTTAATACTTCCAGATAAGAAAACCCGTTTTAAGACAGCTTTCCGAATTTTTACCCAATTTCAAGTACAATATACAATCAGTTTTAAGTCACTATTGTTTTTATAAAATCAGTATTTTTATTATTAAAACCTTATTGTTTCACCTCTAGTTTTATATAAAATATTATTTTATTTTTTATTTTAAATTCTCTTTATTATTTTCCTTTAAACCACACTCAAATGTTTTAATGTTAAAATTTCTTAAATACCCCTTTTACATGTTATCACTTCTATTTGACATAACGTACCATGCTATATTCATATTTTCCCTTGTTAATTTCCATTTATTTTTAATTCCTTTCATTCATGGATACTTTTATGATACGACCATTCATTATGATTTATGACATGATTATGATACCCATTTCTTTCCATGGGTACCAATATGTTTATGTATGATTTATTATGTATTATTTTATAAGTGGAAAGCACAGACATGAAAATGTTATGATGGGTGAGACCAGATAGAACTCCAATGAATTTGTTAATGTTGAGTCTCCTGAGATGTTATGTGCAACGGTCTTGGCGGTTAACATTGACTTGAGAAACCATGTGCAATGATCTTGGGGGTTAGCCTTGTCTTGTGAAACCATGTGCAACAGTATTTGTGGTTAACCTTGACTTGTGCTCCTCTAAGATCAACCAGACTTGACTTGTTCTAAATTCAGGTTTTATGTTGCTTTCACATTACTTTGACTCTATGATGATATGATCTTAACTTTTACATGTTATGGTTTCATAAGTTCAACTATGTTATATGCCTTTTTATATCATTATGTCATGATTCCTAACCAATGTTCTAAATATTTATTATTATTTCTATTCCCTTATTATTATTTTAGCTTATCCTTTTATTCATGTTATCACCAAGTTATACTACATAAATTTATGAGTAAAATGAAATTTAGGATCTCATTATAGAGATTATATAAAAATTTGTCTTTGATGATGTTTGATTTTGTACCTATTCTTCCAAGACACTAGAATTTATGATCTCTAGATTCTAATATTTTATTTAATTATGTTTAAAATCATGTAATGATATATGTAAAAGATAGGGTCTCAATAGTTGGTATTAGACGATGGTATAGTTATTTTTGGAGATTAGTAATAGATCACTTTAGTAAGAAACATAAGGATGAGACTAAGTATAAGAAAACAGTACTAAATTTTTTTTAAGTATAGAGTAAGTTGTTTGTAAAGAAAATATATCCCTGTCTGGATACCAATAGGTAGAGGTGAATCTGGAACAAATGTATCTGTGGGTAAAAACGAAAAACACATCTTTGAGCTAGAATCAAATGGGAACTGGTGCACAATAATGAACTCTATTTCACTCTTGGTTTGACACTCTGAGGGGATATTCATTGCTAAATTTATTATCTTGGTACAAACCATTATTAAAGGAATAAAAAAATATCCCATAAGAATAAAAGTTATGAAATAGATCAAGGATAAAATATATTTAAATGTAGGGAATCATAATTTAGTATATACTTATCCTTTACAAGTTTATCTATTTATGGTCAAAGTTTCCTATTTATGCTTAATAGATTATTATTCAAGCCATATAATTGTATGTTTGTTTTCTTAGTTAATGGAAAGAAATAGAAGAACAGGTTCCAATGATAAATCTGATATGGAATGAAAACATTTCCCTAATTATATTCCAAATATGATATTAATGGGTGCTCAAAAAGTTATGATAATACTTGATCAGATGGCTCAAGTTATGAATAATAACTTAAATCAAGTGGAACACCCTCCTCCCCCAAGGAAAGAGAATGTTTCCGTTGAATACTTCTTAAGAAAAAGGCTTCCAATGTTTAGTGGATCTTCTGATCCCCTCCTCGTGTAATAGTGGATTAACTACATTGAAAAGATATTCTCTATCCTACAGTGCCCAGAAGAAGAAAAATTCATACCAGAGGTCTATCGTTTTTATAGAGAAGCTAATCAATGGTGGACATAGATAAATAATACGAATTCCTAAGAGGAAATTGATCCCATGGATTGAGAGGAATATAAGAAAATGTTTTTCAATAAATATTTTCCCCAAACCCTCCACCTTAAGATGTAAAGAGAGTTCCTTGGACTCATATATAAGGAAGATGAGTCCATTGGGGTGTATGAAGTAGACTTCACAAGGCTTGAAAGATACTCCAAATTTTTCATGATCACTGAAATCAAGGTGGATCACTTATTTATAGGACTGAAGCTAAGTCTACGAAAAGAATTGGTTATTCCAGACTTTGACAGTTATGAGGAGATTTTCCATTGTTCCCTTAAGGTTGAAATAGATATTAGAGACTCCCAGTGGTCTCATATTCCTAGTGAAAAAAATATGATGTAGTCTAATATGGGTGGTTCGAAAAATAAATCCAATGATGGAAAGAAGATCAAACATCCCATGTGTCAAAATTGTGGGAAGAACCATCCTAAGAACTATCCAAAGGGAACATAAAATTGCTTCAAATGTGGAAGAATGTGACATCTGGCTAAAAACTAATGAAGGGATATGAAAAATATTACTAATGTGGAAGAAGAAAAGAAGGTTCAAATAAATGATCAGTCAGCGGTCCAGTGTTAAAACTAAAAGGATCATGGGAATTATGCGAACAATTTCTCTAATACAAGTTGTCAAAGGAAATGAACAATAAATTCCAAGGAAACAATGATGGTATTATGATATCACTACTGCTGAGGTGGAGCCAGAAAATGATGTAGAAAAAGGTACACTAGTTATTCATTCATGAATAGTGAACATACTTTTGGATTCCAGTTCTATGCATTCTTTCATATCTTTAAAGTTTAGTATAACTATTCAAACACCACCTCAAAATTTAAAGGTTAAGTTTTCTGTGAGAATAGAAAATGGGAAAATTACTCCATCCAAATTATAAAACTCCTCCCTAGTTATTGGTTTTGGACTGAACATACTATAAAATCTCATCATACTTCCTTTAGTGGAGTTTGATGTTATCTTGGGCATGTATTGACTATCTTTATACAAAGCCAACATCAACTGTCTAGAAAGGGATATCACTCTTCACAACCTAAAGAATCATCCAATTCGTTATAAGTGTAAGGAGGAAGATAAACCTCATTTAGAATCATTATCTTAAGTGTGGATATTAATTCCCTATGATCAAAAATTTCTAGCTCAAATTATTGAGATAAGTGAGATTATACTTCTCAAAGATATACCCATCATGAGTGATCACACAGATGTATTCCCTGAAGAGTTTTCTGGACTTACTCCTGATCGAGAGGTTGAGTTCTCAATTGTAATTATTCATGGATCTATATATATGTCAAATAAACCTGATTGTATAGACACCATAGAGCTGTAATATTCGAAGAAGCAGTTACAGGAGAATATAGAGAAGAGTTTTATATGCCCGAGTGCTTCACCATGGGGTGTTCCAGTCCTCTTCGGCAAAAAGATGGATTGATAAATGTTCCTATTCATTGATTTTCATGAGCTCAATAAAATAACTATAAAGAACAAGTATCCCCTTCCATAAATAGATGACTTGTTTGATAAGCTTTGTGGGGCTAGTTATCTCTCTAAGGTGGACCTTCGGTCGATATATCACCAATTAATGGTGTGGAAGGAAGATATTCCCAATAAAACCTTTAGAAAGAGGTATAGACACTATGAGTTAATAGTGATTCTCTTTAGAGTCATTAATGATCCATTAATTTCAATGGATTTAGTGAATATAGTCTTTAGAGATTATGTCAAAAAAATTTTGGTAGTCATTATTGATGATATTATAATCTTCTTCAAGAGTAAGGAGGAAGATGAGAAGTATTTGAATACTATGCTATAGAATTTGGAAAGAAAGAAACTATATACAAAGTACAATAAATGTGAGTTCTAGATGGAGGAAGTATCATTCTTGGTGCATGTTATCATTAGAAAGGGATATCTGTAGACCCTTCTAAGAGAATGGAAATTGAAGAGTGGCCTATGATAACAACTCTAACGGATATCTGTAGATTCCTTGGTCAAGATGGGTATTATTGAAAATTTGTGGAGAACATTTCATGATTTTCAAACTCAATTACCAAGCTGACACAAAAGGGGGTGAAGTTTGTCTAGACTAAAGAATGTGATGAATTCTTTAAGGAGTTCAAAAAGAGTCTTATCCCTACGCTATTACTCACAATCCCAACAAGTGGAGAACTTTTTGTGGTGTACAATGATTCTTCAAAGAAGGGATTAGGCTACCTGATGATGAAAAATGATAAAGTGATAGACTATGACTCAAGAAAGCTGAAAATACATAAGAAAAACTATCCTACACATGATCTAGAGTTGGTGGTTATTATATTTTCATTGAAAATATGGAGGCATTATCTCTATGGGGAGATATTTGAGACATATAATGATCACAAGAGTCTCAAATATATATTCACACAAAAAGAGATTAATATGCACCATATAATATGGTTAGATATCATCAAGGATTATGACTTCTCAATCTACTACCATCCTAGAAAAGCAAATAAGGTGGCCGATGTTCTATGTTGAAAGGATCCAGTATCATTATCAATGATGAGAGTTTATAAGGATCCAATATTCTTTTATTTTTTGAGGATGAACGTGGGAATCATTAAGGGAGGAACACTATAAATCCTTTCTCAAATGGTTACTCTACCATCCCTCATAGAGAAAATAAAGGATGCTCAAAGAAAATATGTGGAAATTATGAAATGGGTGGAAGCTATTAGAAATGAGAAATCCTCTGAGTTCAAGATTTATGAGGAAGGAGTTGTAGGATTTGGGTCACGACTATGTGAATTATCTGATACAAATATAAAAAATTATATTTTGAATGACACACATATCTCAACCTTCTCTATTCACCAAGGGAGAAAAAAGTTGTTTTGAGATCTCCAAGAGAACTTTTGGTGGGACAATATGAAGAAAGATATTGCTGAGTATATATCAAAGTGCCTAGTACATTATCAAGTTAAGTCTTAAAGTAAAATGTCTAAGGGGATGATGCAACCACTACCCATACCAACATGGAAGTGGGAGAACGTCACCATGGAGTTTATCACTGGACTTCTAAGGACATCCAGAGCCAACAATTCTATATGGGTCATTGTGAATCATCTTACAAATAAAAATCACTTTAGCGCAATTAGAGAGTACTTCTCGTTGGATCAAATTTCATGGATATATATAAAATAGGTGGTAAGGCTACAATGATTACCACTATATATTTTATCTGATAGATATTTGAGATTCACCTTGAAGTTGTAGAAAATTATACAACATGCTCTAAGCACTGAACTGAACTTTAGTACATCCTATCATCCTCAAACTGATGACCAATATGAGTGAACTATTTAGACACTAGAAGAAATGTTGAGAGTGTGTTCTATGTACTTCAAATAAGGGTGGGACCAACATATTACACTTGTTGAATTATTCTATAACAAAAGTTTCCACTCTAGTATTTAAATGGAACCATATGAATTCTTTAATGGGAAAAGGTGCATAACACCGACATGTTGGGATGAAGTCAGTGATCGTAAGCTACTAGGATATAATATAGTAGAATAAATGGTGGAGAATGTGAATAAAATTCAGTAGCACATCAAGGCAGTCCAAATTCAACAGAAGAGTTATCTGGAAAAGCATCAACAAGACCTTGAGTTCAAAGTTAGAGACATGGTATTCCTCCACATATCTCTATGGAATAATTTCCTAAGGTTTGGGAAGAAAGGAAAGACAAGTCCCATGTACATCATCCCCTTGAAGATTCATTATTTAGTTAGAGATGTGGCCTATCGACTAGAACTTATGCTCACCATGTCAAAAGTAAATGATATCTTCCATGTATCACCCTTAAGAAAGTATATACCAGATCCTTCACTTGTAATGTTTTCAGAGGTGGTATAGTTGATGAATGATATTTCTTATGAGGAGCGGCCAATGAAGATCTTGGATCATAGAGATAAAGTTCAACAAAATAAGACTAATCACTTGGTCAATGTACTATAGAAGAACCATAAATATGAAGATGAAACATGGGAATTTAAGGAGGCAATTTAGGCAAGTACCCGAACCTATTTACGTCTTAGAATGTAAAACGAAATTTCGAGGGAAAAATTTCATAAGGGGGGAAGAATATAACGACCCAAAGTTTAATGAATGGAAATTATCTTCTTATAATTATGTTATATAATCACATGAAATAAAAAAATAATGAAATAATAAGTACTATGTGACCTTTAAACATAATATTTTCACTTTTGTGATTTGAATTTGGAAAAACTAACATGCACAGTTTTGATATGTAAGATGTTTGGAGTCTAATAAGACAAACATAATTTTTAGTGAATAGTAACTAAAACTTATGAATAATAATGATACCCTTATGAAAAGGAATATTATCCTTATGAATATTAAATTTTCCAAGTAAATAGTAACTTTACCAATTAAAGTATAAAAAAAATTATCCATATTGCAAGTGAAAATATGATAGTGTTGGTATTTTTTTAAGTCATAAATATTTAATTAAAAATTTATGAATAATTTAATAATTAAAAAATAAAATTTATTCATAAGTTATTTTTTATGTCTTATTATTATAGGATAATTTTATGAGAACTTAGTTAAATTTTCAAAGTATTATAAAATCAGTTATAATTTTAAAATATTTATTTTTCAAGTAAATGATGATTTTACATAAAAATTAAATTTCCCATATTTAGAAAATTATTTTCATAAAATGGAGTTCATTTTTTCATTACACACATCGAAAAATTGTTATGGGGAATTTTTTGGATTTTTCTAAAATACTTGAATTTTTTAGGAATAGTAAAATACAATAATTTACGATAAGTGCTAAAACCTGAATTTTTTACATCATGATTGAGTCATGGATGATGCAAATGGAAATTGTTTAGAACTTACATGCACATATAACAATTTTTTGTCACAATAATCAATATTATTTCTTTTATTGAGCAAAATAATAAAATAATGATTTAAATATTAAGAAAACCCTCCTCCCCTCTGCTATAAAAACAACCCACATTCGCCTCTTCTCTTCACTCCTCTAAAGCCTTATAACTTACCTAAATTAGGTTTAAATATCTTCCCCATCTTAAAACCCACGTCTATAAGCACTTGGTCTCTTCAAAATACCAAATCCTCTCCCCATAAGAGGATCTCAAGGAAGATTAAATTAAGAGGTAAATTCCTCTTTTCAATTATTTTAATTTCTTTTCAAGTTACTTTGTTTTCTTTTCTATCCTTAACTCTTATCATAAAAATTTGATGAAAACTACAGTACCTTATATGTATTGGAATGTTTTTATTATAATGTAATAAGTTATTATCATCTTGCCTTTAACCCTCTTTTATACTAGTAGTAAAAACACCAACTGAGATGTGTTAATTTACCACATTCAAGGATGATGGGTTTTCAGTTTCCATAACCATATTTAATTATGTTCTTGAAACCATTCATATAGTTGATAAATAATATAATATATGTATTATTTCTCATCTAAGGTTATGTAATATTTTTTTACAAATGGTCTTGATCTATAAAAGAAAGTGTGTTCGTTGTGATCAAAAACTGCCAATTAACCCAAAAGGTTATCACCAAAGTTTTATATAATGATTTATCTTCACACAAAGTAACCAAATGAAATTCACAACCATGTAAAATTATTTATGTTAAATAATAAAATATAAATCTATTTCAAGAAAACCATCCTCATTTTACATGATTTTTCATTCATGTATATAAGTAAACCGATCATGAAATAAACATACCAAACTATGAAATTGAACCTCATAACCAATCAAAAAGATTATGAATGAACTAAAAAAGTTATAATAAAATAATTAAATGTAAAATATTTTCGGGAATTTTTAATTAATGAACCTAATTTTATTATTCAGGTCATTAATATCAAGTGGATAACACTATCAAACTTAAGGTAAGGGATTCTACCCGAACCTCCATTATTCATTCAGGTTATTCTTACTCTTTTTTTACCCAAATGAAATCATATTTTTTGGTTTATGTACATATTATAATTTATGTTTATATTTTAAAAATAATTTTTCATGATCCATTAATAATTATCTTTTGGGGATATACATGCTTTTTAAGTGACCCCCTTCTTAATACTCCCCGATAAGAAAACCCATTTTAAGGGAACTTACTGAATTTTTACCAAATTTCAAGTGAACTATAAAATCTAATTTAAGACACCATTATTTTTTAAAATAATTATTTTTATTTTTACAACCTTCTAATTTAACTTCTGGTTTTATGTAAAATATTATTTCATTTTCTATTTTAAATGCTCTTTTGTATTTTCCTTAAATGCGCACAAAAATGTTTAATGCTAAAATTTCTTAAATAATATTTTTACATGTTATCCTTTCTGTTTAACATAAATTACCATTATATATGCCTATTAAACATTTTTAATGTCCATTTATGTTTTAATTCCTTTATTTCATGGACACCTGTATGATATTCCCATTCATTATGATTTATGACATGATTATGATACCCATTTATTTCTATGGGTACCCTTATGATTATGTATTATTTATTATGTATAATTATATAAGTGGATAGAATATTCATGAATATGTTATGATGGGTGAACCTAGATACCACTCATATTAATTGGGTAAATTTGAGTCTCATGAGACATTATGTGAAATGGTCTTGGCAGTTAACCTTGACTTGTGCTACCATGTGCAACAGTCTTGGCATGTATCCTTGAATTTTGCTACCATGTGCTATGGTCTTAGGGGTTAACCTTCAATTTTGATCCTATAAGTTAAATGAGCCTTGAATCCTTCTAAATTCATGTTTTATGTTGCTTCCACATTTATATGATTCCATGTTTATATGATCCCAAGTTATACATGTTGTGGTTTCATATGATCAATTACGTTATATGTCTCTTTATATCACTATACCATGCTTCATAACCAATTTTCTAAAGATTTATTCTTATTATTATTCCCTTACTGGGATTTTTTGAGTCAATAAGGTTTTCCTTATGACTTTTCCATTCCTTCTTTGAAGGGGGAGATTGTTGAGTCATTAAGCTTTCCTTGTGACTTCACGATTCCTTCTTGTTTTAAAAATCACAAACACCATATCTCAAGGAAAATCTTATTTTACCTTGTTTTACTTATCTAAGGAAAAATTCCCTTCCCCAATGAAATATACCTTACCTCATTTTCATTGTTCATATCATTTTTTTTCTAAGTGTAAAATTTGGATTAAGACCAAAACCTCTGAATCATATAATACTTAGATATGAATAATTCTGGATACGAACTATCATGAAGTTTAACTCCACATTCTGGATAAGAACTATCATGATGTTCAACTCTAAATTATAGATAAAAACATTCATGAAGTTCGACTCCGAATTCTGATTAAAAACTTATCTAAAGTTTGACAATGAATTCTGATTACGAATTCTGGTTATGAACTTCTCTAAGTTCTGACTACGAATTCTGATTATGAATTCTGGTTACAAACTTCTCTATGTTCTGCCTCCTAGTTCTCTGAATACATAATCCAAACTCTTATGAGTTCTGACTCCAAATTCTCATGAACTCTGACTCCAAACATTGTAAGTTCAGGTTCCAAATTCTTGTGAATCCAGACTCCAAATTTCCTTGAAATTCAGACTCTGTAATTCTACATAATTTAGGTTCTGAATTCCTAGAAAAAATAATATGAATATCCTTTTACTATAGACTCTGAATTCATTCTTTTTTAGACTCTCAAATTTCATTTCATTTCATTCTGAATATCAATTTTTGGTTATTCTTACACCTGTTTAGTTATAAAATGATGTCGTGCTTTCAGTTACTCACTAACCATTTTTGGAGTGTCACATGTATAGGTCCCTCTGAAATTCAAGGGAAAATGTGACCGTTGGAGGAGGGAGTCAACCATTGGAACCATGCCTATAAATAGGTTCTCATTTGAAAAGATCTCAACACTAAACTTTGAAAACTATGCTTAGATACTGTTAAAGTGATTTCTAGAGAGAGAGGCTCTTATAAACTCTCAGGCTTCGTACAGAAAGTTTGAACAGATTGTTCAAACTTTACTTCGGGCATATTTTCTTAGTGCGACTCCAATTTTTGCTGTGTACAATCGAGGGCTTCCGAGGATAGGAAGACAGAGGTGTCAACTAATTGATAGTTTAGGGATTCCGGGGATAACAAGACAGACTCCGATCATCATATCAAGGGCTTACCCTGGTGTGGGTAAGATATACTTTCTTGAAAGTATAAACCAAGGTACCTTTATCCATGGTTGTTGGATACCCTTCTCTTTGGGTTAAATGATTTACTTTGTTACTTGTTTTGTTACAAGTTTTTCCGCTGCATTTGTATTGTTGAGGAAAGTATAACTTTCTTATACATCCTTATACTTGTACTCTGATTTATTTAGATTCTATTCGCTTTAAGGTAGAATCTTATTTTTTATAAACTTTTGTTAAGTTTCATTTCTAAAATCACTTTTCCGGAATCAAGAAAGTAATTAGAACTTAGAGGTTTTGTGAATTTTGTTTATTCAAAATTTCCTTAGGGATTTTTAAAGAATACAATTCACCCCCATCTTGTATTTGTATCTCATTTTACATATTCGATCCTACATTTGGTATAATAGAGTATATCATACTCAGTAATACCATCTCAACAATTGGTATCAGAGGAAGGTTAATCCTGAATTAATCTCATGATTAGATTCAAAAGAGAATTATTCTTCTTATTACTTTTCGAAATTGATTTTCTGGAATCATATTTTCCAGAATCATACTTTTTCGGAATCATTTTTTTTCGTACTCGTATAGTTCAGATTCATTTTTTCATTGAGATAATCTTATTCTAAATTTTCCCTTGCTTAGGAATATTTTCATTTTTTTTAAAAACTTTTTCTATTAACAAGTTTTGTGTGGAAAGATTTTTCTTTAAGATGGCAGGAATCAATGTTTGTTCCATAGACAATCTCAATCCAACCAGACCAACTATCTTTGATGAAAATGATTACGAATATTGGAGAGATAGAATGAAGAATTTCATTATCAATACTGGTGTTGATAATTTTGTTATGCTTACTGAAAGATATAAAATCAATGACAAAGAAGTTAGTACCTTTACAAACCAAGAAAAGCATGAATATCAACTGAATTATAAGGTATGTAGTACTTTGCTTTTCTCCATGACTAGAAATATATATAGCCAAATTTCATCTTGTGAAGCATCAAATTCTATCTGGAAGAAAATTGAAGTTACTCACTGTGGAACTTCCAAAGTTATTGAAATAAGAAGATCCATGCTTAGAGAGGAATATCATGGTTTTAATTTTCCTTATGGAGAACCCATATGTAAGGTGGAACAAAGATTCACGACTATTGTAAACAGTTTACAATCAATGGGTGAGAAAGGATTATATGATGAAGCTTTGTTTGATAAGATCATAGAAATCATGCCCAATGAGTGGGAATCTAAGGGAACTGCTATTGATGAGAATAGAAAGGTTACTCAGATTACTATTGATGAACTTTTCGGAACTCTTATTCAGTATGAGACTATAATGAAGATAGATACTGATAATGTAAAGAAGAATAATGGAAAAGGTAGTGTTGCTTTTACTACAACTTATAATCATATGAAAGCTAAGACTCCTGAGAGAGTTACCAGATCCAAATCATAGAAAGTTGTGATCCAATCCGAATCTAGTGAAAGTGAATCCTCAAAGAATGAATTAGAAAATCTTTCTCGAAGGATGAACAAGATAGCTGGACAGAGGAACTTTCAATCCAGATACAAGAATAAGTAAGCACAATATAAGAAAGATTCAGAAGTCAAATGTTATGAATGCAAAAGAGATGGACACATAAGACCTGATTGTCCTATGCATAAGAGAAAAGAAAGAAAGTAAAATCATTCAAAGAGAAACATATAGAAGTATTACAAGTCTATAGCTAAGAAAGTCTTGAAAGAAAATGAAACATGGAGTGCCAGTGGTGGAGACTCTTCAGATGAATCCTCAGAATATGAATCTTTTGGATAGAAGAATCTTGGTCTAATAGCTAGACTACCTATTGACAATCATTTCTTTATGGATAAGGTACACAATTCTGAATCATTGACCAATGTTTCTTTAAATGCTAATGATAATAAATATTATAAATCTTCGGATGAATAATATTCTTCTGATGAAGATAATAATTTACCTACCTATGAAGAAGTTTCTAGGTTTTCAAAACTTATTGAGATTGAGAATTCAAAACTCATGAAAAAACATAATAAGGAAAATTCTAGGAATACTGTTCTTACTAAAGAAATACCATATATTTTTAAAGATATTGTTAAAAAAATGCTGATTTTGAAACTATTTCAAAAAATCTTGAGGAAGTAAATTCTGAGAAGAATAAAATTTCTAAAGATCTATAAAATGTAATTTCTAAGAAAAATGTTTTCTTCGAGCCTAGATTTAGTTCAAATACAAATGTTTTTGAAGACAAGAACTTGGTAATCAAACTCAAATCAAAAATATTTTCCTTGAGGAAGTGTTTCTCAAACTTTACCTTAGGTAAAGAAAATTTAAAGAAAATGTATTCTCAAATTCAACCTCTAAGGAATAGTTCTGGTTTTGGTTATACTAGTTCCAAAACTATTTTTTGTAACAATTATTTTGTTCCAAAAAGTGATCCTTTTTGCACTAAGTGTCAATGTGGTGGAAATTGGGCAAAGAATTGTTCTCTAAAAAAACCCAATCTTTAGGATTTCATAAAGCCTATTTTTTTAAGAAGATGTGGGTGACAAAAAATTTTATTTCTAGGAATTCTGGATCCAAGAAAGTTTGGATTCCGAAAACCTATATTTTTCTTATTTTCTAGAAAATAGAGAAAGTAACAATAGAAATACATGGTACATGGATAGTGGATGTTCCCGACACATGACTGGTAACAAAAACTATTTTGAAAAGATTATCAAGACGAAAGGAGGAAAAGTAACATTCGGAGATAATGCTCAGGGATAAATTATTGGTATAGGTAACATTGTTATTCTTGGAAAAACATTGATTTCAAATGTTTTATTTGTTATGGGTCTTAAGCACAACCTCATAAGAATTATCCAATTATGTGATGAAGGTTACCTTGTGAATTTTAGGAATGAAAAGTTCTCAGTACACAATTTCAAGGAAGGGTTTATTCTTTCTTCCCATAGGCAAGAGAATGTTTACACACTATACTTAGAAGACGTTAGAAGCCAAGACTTACCTTGCCTTAGTGCAGTGGAAGATCATTCTTGGTTGTGGCATATAAGGTTAGGACACTGTAACCTTAAGAACTTATGCAAACTTTCTAAGAAAAGATTAGTTAAGGATCTACTGAAGATTAGATTTCATTATTCAAAAGTTTTTGACCCTTTTCAATATGGAAGGAAATGTAAATCAAGTTTTAAATCAGTCGGTGAAGTCACAACTACTGATTCATTACATTTATTACATATGGATCTCTTTGGACCTACACAAACTAGAAGCATTGGGGGAAAGTATTATGTATTTTTCTTAGTTAATGATTACACTAGATTAACATCGGTCTATTTTCTAGCAAAGAATTATGAATCTTTCTCTTCTTTAAAAAGTTTTAGAGCCCAATTCAAAAAAGAGAAAAACCATCCATTCAAAACTATTCATAGTGATCATGGAGTAGAATTTAAAAATTCTGATTTTGAAACTTTTTGTAGTAGAAAAGGCATTACTCATAACTTTTCAGCAACTAGAACACCTAAAAAAATGGTGTTGTTGAAAGAAGAAATAGAATTCTTTAAGAGATAACAAGAACCATGTTGAGTGAGTATTCTGTAGAAAATTTTTTTTGGGCTGAAGCTGTAAGTACTACTTATTATACGATAAATTGAGTTTTGATTATACATTTTCTTAATAAAACTCCTTATGAGTTGTGGAATGGTAGAAAACCTAGACTTTCCTACTTTAGGTTTTTTGGATGCAAGGTATTCATTATGAATACTAAATATAACTTACAAAAATTCGCACCAAAATCTGATGAAGGGATTTTCTTAGGCTACTCCAAAACTTCTAAGGAATATAGTGTTTTTAACAAAAGCACTTGTTCTGTTGAAGAGACAGTACATGTCAAGTTTGATGAAACCAATCCTTTTGTTTTTAAACAACCCCAACCTACATCCTCAGATGTGTTTTCAAAAACTGAGTATCAAACTTTTTTAGAAGAGCCTTCTGATAAGGAAAATGTTCAAGAATATACTTCTGAAAAATTTACCCCAGAATATTTCCTACCCTATGTTGATGAACAGGTTTTACAAAACCCAAATTATTTATTTCTCAATAATCATCCCAGTGATAGTATCATTGGTGATGTGAATTAACCTGTAAGGACTAGAAGTTCATTAAGAAATGAGGTAGAACATCTATCATTCCTTTCCCAATTAGAACCAAAAAGCACTGATGAAGCTTTAGGTGATGACGATTGGATTAAATCCATGAAAGACGAACTAAATGAATTCTAAAGGAATAAAGTCTAGACCTTGGTTGAAAGACCTAAGGAAACTTCTGTTATTGGAGTAAAATGGGTCTTCTGAAATAAGAGTGATGGAAATGTAATCATTGTTAGAAATAAAGAGAGATTAGTTTCTAAAGGCTATAATCAACAAGAAGGAGTAGACTATGAAGAAACCTATGCTCTAGTATCTAGACTTTAATCTATTTTTATTTTACTCTCCTTTGCAGCATTCTTCAATTTCAAACTTTTTCAAATGAATGTGAAATGTGCTTTTCTTAATGGTTATGTTCAATAAGAAGTTTTTGTTGAACATACTCCTGGATTTAAAGATAAAAAACATCTTGATCATGTTTTTAGACATACCAAATATTTGTATGGCCTTAAACAAGCCCCTAGAGCGTGGTATAATAGACTTACAGGATTTTTGCTTCAAAATAACTATGTTAAGGGAAATGCAGATCCAACCCTTTTTATAATGAAAGATAATAAAAATGTTTTTATTTTTAAAATTTATGCTGATGAAATTATATTTGGTTCTACTCAGCAATCTTTAACGGATTCCTTTTCGGATCTAATGAAATCTGAGTTTGAGATGAGTATGATGGGTGAGTTATAATTTTTCCTCGGTTTTCAAATTTCTCAAAAACCAGAAGGAATCTATATATCCCAACATAAGTATATTATAGATCTTATTAAAAATTATGGATATGGAAACACTAAGAGTATAAGTACTCACATCGGTACCTCAAATTCCTTGATCTTGATGAAGTTGGGAAACCAGTAGATCAAACATCTTTTAGAGGTATGATAGGAATTCTACTTTACTTGACAGCTAGTCATCTAGACTTAATGTTTTCAGTATGCTTATGTGCAAGATATCAATACAATCCTAAGGAATATCATTTAAAGCTAGTGAAAATAATTTTTCGCTACTTAAAGGGAACCATGGATTTAGGACTATTTTATACTTCTGGAAATGATTTTGTTTTAAAATGTTTTTTGGATGCTGACTTTGGTGGATGTAGAATGGATATAAAGAGTACATCTAGAACTTGTAAATTTTTAGGATATTCATTAGTTTCTTGGTATTTCAAGAAGAAACACTTAGTAGCACTTTCCACTACTAAAGATGAATATGTAGTAGCTTTAAGTTGTTGTGCTCAAGTGTTGTGGATGCAACACACACTCCCAGACTATGGCTTGAGTTTTACAAAAACACAAATTTTGTGTGATAATAAAAGCACCATTTACCTTAGTAAAAACCGTTCACATCACTCTCGTGCAAATCACATAGATACTAGGCATCACTTTCTTAGAGATCACACACAAAAAGAAGATATCATTCTTCAATTTATCGGAACGCAAGATCAACTTTACTGATATTTTCACAAAATCTTTACCTTCAAATAGATTTGAATACATTAAACAGAAGTTTGGAATGATAACCATAAGGTAATCATCCACAATAACTTCCCATAGAATCAATTCTCCTTACAGTAATAAACTCCTTTTCATAGGGGGAGTATATTTCATTATAAGTCTCATATTTTTCGTATTGATTTTTTTTCATATTTTTCAGAATGAAGTATTTCATATTTTTTTAATGAAGTTTTTCATATTTTTTGTAATGATGTTTTTCATATTTTTAGTAATGATGTTTTTCAAGTTTTTTGTAATATAGTTTTTCAAGTTTTTTTTCGTAATGAAAATTCTCAGACCTGAAGTTTCTGTAATGAAAATTTTCAGAACTGATGTTTTCATAATGGAAATCTTTGGACCTGAAGTTTTCTTAATGAAAATTTTCAGACCTGAAGTTTTCGTAATGAAAATCTTCGGACCTGAAATTTTCGTAATGAAAATTTTGGACCTGAAATTTTCGTAATGGAAATTTTTGGATTTTAAAATATTCGTAGTGAAGTTTTTTTTTCATATTCATGTTTTTTTGGAATTCAAAGTTCTTCAAGAAGAATATTCCTCAGTACGAATAATCTTCTTAGCAATCTGAATGGTATGATTCTTTCTTAATTTTTTTTATAATTACCTTTTACTTGCTGTTAGTTTATTTTGTTTTTAAAATTTCTAGGATTCTAGTTTCCTTAAATACAAATGTTTTCCTTTTAAAACCTCAAAAGATCGTATTCAACCAAAATTTTCCTTACGACTATCATTTCAACTATCAGATTAGATCTGAAGAATTCTCAGCCATTGGATTCAAATGGGAAGTTCAACCGTCACTTCATCGCCTATATAAAGGGGACCCCCGGTAGTTGTCCCACATTGGTTTTCAAAGCTTGTGCATGTCGAACCCCTGCCCCTCTAAAAAATCCCGTTCCGAAGTTTTTATAAGTGCTCATGTCCGAATGTCTGAAGAAGTTCCCTATCAAGATATGTCTTTTGTCAAGATGATTTCAGAGTGAAAAATTTACAGGGAAATGTTAGTACATCCAAACTTCTTTTATAAGTATGACCCCATTATTTCCAAGAACATAAAACTCAATAGATGGGAAAGTGTGGCTATTTCAAATATAGGAGCTCAGGATGTTGTCTATCCGGTTCTACTCATAGAATTTTATGAATCATTTTACTTATTTAAGGAAGAAGGTAGAGAAAAATTCTCCTTCAAGAGTTATGGAAAGACTTATGCACTCTCTTACACGAAGGCTTCTAGCTTGGTAGGGCTATCTTACAAAGTGGAGGCATAATTTTTCTCCCACAAACTGCCAGAGGTTCAAGGATGTTTTGTTAAGGAAAAGGATATGGAATTCCTTGGGCTTAAAGATGTCAAGACAACATAGATTTCCCATATATCTACCAACAATCAGATTCTACAATTATGGGTTCAATGTCTCATAATCCCGAGGAAGGGTGAGAAGGAAACTCTTAAGAAAAGTGAAATGTACATCTTGGATTTGTTGGTAAACTTAAGGAAGGTAAACCTCATGAAGCACATCCTCATTACGATTGAGAATATCAAAAATGGGAATCTGAGAGCTTAGATTATTATGTATCCTACCTTACTTTCCAAGATGATAGTTCGGTGCCTAGAATCATTCAAGATCCCTTGCAGCTCCAAGCTGAGGAATTGAAAGGTGATGCTGATCAGTGATGAAACCCTCAAGAGAATGAAGGTTGGTTTCTCCAAGGGATGAGGAGAATTTTATGATCTACCAGAGGATGAGGTAGAATCAATTCTGAAGAATGCTGAAGAAGCTGAACCCTCTAAAAAAGCTAGGAAGAAAAGGAAGCTAAAGGAAGTGGAAGAAACAGAAAAAACCCCCATGGCCAAAGAAGCTTAATCCGCACCTCCTATGCCCAAAAATCAAAAAGCTTATCCGGATGAAGTGGTTTCAAAATAGAGAGAGGATAAACAAAACAATAATGAAGGGGATCCATAGTTTGGATTGGACCCTATAGAGGCCAAATCACTGAAACAAAAGGCTGCTAAAGAACTTGAGAAGTAAGCCAAAGAGAAGAAGCTCAAGAAGAAGATGTCATAGGCTGAAATTTGTCAATCCCTTCTGAGGGATACTGAGGTTTAATCCGAACAAATTCCCGTAACAGAAACTTTCCTAGTAGAAAAATTACCTGAGACTCTGGGTAAGTGGTTTATGACTCTAAAAAATCCACAAGAGAAGATTGTGAAAGAGAAGAATGCTGCAGAAGAAGTAACAGAAGCTGAGAATAGTGGTGGCTCTGATGATGTGATTAAGCAAGTTGAAGATTATCAGGAAAAGGAAAGTGCTTCTGAAAAGTTGTCAATCTGGACTTCTCAAGCCGGATCCTCAAAAATTGCTACTTCTAGAGATAATGAGAAGGGTCAAGAAGAGGAAGTGAATAAGTTGTCAGAGGAAGAGAGTCATAATCATGACTTTATTCTTCCTGAAGATGTTGAAGCTGGTTCTATGAAAGAAAATTTTGATGAAGATAAGATTTTCCAGTTATCCGGAAGTAAGCATGAATCTTATGATGAAGAAGCTATTCTGAAAATAATTAAAGGTAAACAAGTGGTTTTTGATACCCCAACCAAAGATATTTTGAGGAAGAAAGAAGCTCTAGGAACTTCTAAGAGGAATCTGGTAGAGTTAGAGGAAGAACCATCTCCAAGTAAAATGTCTGATTCAGAGTCATCTACCTTAGGACAAGATTTTGTTGTTCAGTTCCTGAAGAAGCTGGTGGATACCATTATGATATTTCTAGAAATTGATTCTAGATGCCAAATGATTCACCATATAATGAATCAAAAGTCAGACTCTGTATCTATGGTGATGGACAGATGTGTTAAGATTGAGTCTGATCATAAAAATTTCCTGATCAACTATGAAGCTCACCGAAAATCTTACAAGAAAATGACCTGATGGTCTAAGAAAATCGTTGATGATTTGGAAGATCTTGATCAATTTCAAGAATATGTCAAGGAAGCTTTTGACACTGAAGATACCAAAATCAATAATCTTATAAACAACTTCCAGGAAAAGCTAAATCTTGAACAAAATTCTCGGATTGAATATGTTAATGATATGAATGGAAAGCTGAGTTATTTTTTTCAAAGCTGGAAAATAGAAAAGTATATTCGGATTGAGATCCAAGAAAAGCTAGAGAAACTGGATGAATTGCTGAAGGCTCAGGAAGAGGCCATGAAAGCTCAGGAATACAGGATCAACGCTCTAGAAAATAAAGTAGAGGAGGATCACAAAGAGCTGAAAAAGCTAAAGACCATTGTGAAGAAGATAATGCCCAAGGAAAAAGAAGCAAAATAAATCCCACTCCGATATTTTGTTGTATATTTTTTCCTTTTAAAAATTGTTCCAACCTTAATGAAATTGTGGATGCATGTTTTGTTTAGATGTGTTTACTAATATTTCAGGTACCATTTTTTCTAATCCCTCAAACTCTTTTTGAAAATCACAATGGGGTAGAATGAAAAATAATTCTAAAGGGGAGAAAGAAAAAGATTTCTATGTAAAGAAGAACTATCCCTAAGTAAGGGGGAGTTTATTTAAGGGGGTGTTCTCATTATGAATATTTCCACATTCAAATGAAAATTATAATTCTGGAAATCTAGAGTACAATCCTTAGTGTTCCAAAGTCTGAGGGGGAGTTAGTCATATTCACCATTGTTCATATGTAAAGGGAGATAAGTTTTATTTTCAAAGTCTAGATTTTTTTTCTAAGACCTTATATTCTTTTTCATATGGATGTTTGTGCTTTCCAAAAAAGGGTAATATTGTTGAGTCAATAAGGTTTTCCTTATAACTTTTCCATTCCTTCTTTCAATGGAGATATTGTTGTGTCATTAATCTTTCCTTATGACTTCATGATTCCTTATTGTTTTGAAAATCACAAACACCTTATCTCAAGGCAAATCTTGTTTTACCTTGTTCTACTTCTCTAAGGAAAAATTCCCTTCCCCAAGAAAATATACCTTACCTCGTTTTCATTGTTCATATCATTTTTTCTCTAAGTGTAAAATTCATATTAAGACCAAAACCTCATAATCATATAATACTTAGATATGAAGAATTCTGGATATGAACTATCATGATGTTCAACTCTGAATTATGGATACGAACTATCATAATGTTCAACTCCGAATTTTGGATATGAACATTCATAAATTTTGACTCCGAATTCTGATTACAATCTTATGTAAAGTTTGACTATGAATTCTGATTACGAATTCTGGTTACGAACATCTCTAAGTTTTAACTACGAATTCTGATTACAAATTATGGTTATGAACTTCTATATTTTCTGACTTCGAGTTCTCTGAATACAGACTCTGAACTCTTATGAGTTCTGACTTCGAATTCTCATGAACATTGACTCTAAACTTTGTATGTTCAGGTTCTGAATTCTTGTGAATCCAGACTCCCAATTTCCTTGAAATTCAGACTCCTAAATTCTATAGAATTAAGGTTCCAAATTCCTAGGAAACAGAATCTGAATATCCTTGTACTATAGACTACGAATTCATTCTTGGTTAGACTCCAAACTTTCATTCCAAATATCAGTTTTTGGTTATTCTTACATCTGTTTAGTTATAAAATGATGTCGTTCTTTCATTTACTCACTAACTGTTGTTTGAGTGACATGTGTACCGGTCCCTCCGAAATTCAAGGAAAAATGTGACCGTTGGAGGAGGGAGTCGACCATTGGAACCGTGCCTATAAATAGGAGCTCATTTTAAAAGATCTCAATACTAAACTTTGACAAATATGCTTACATTCTTTTGAAGTGATTTCTAGAGAGATAGGATCTTATAAACTCTCAGGATTCATGCAAAAAGTTTTAATGGATTGTTAAAACTTTTATTAATGCAGATTTGCTTAATGAGACTCTGATTGTTTCTGTGTACAATTGAGGGCTTCCAGGGATAGGAAGATAGAGGTGCCGACTACCTGATAGTTGAGGGCTTACAGGGATAGTAATAAAGACTCTGATCTTAGTATCAAGTGCTTACCTTAGTGTGGGTAAGATAGAATTTCTTGAAAGTATAAATCAAGGGAACTTTATCAAAGGTTGTTGGATACCCTTCTCTTTGGGTTAAAAGATTTACTTTGTTACTTGTTTTGTTACATGTTTTTTCTCTACATTATTATTGTTGAGGAAAGTATAACTTTATTATAATTCCTTATACTTTTACTCTGATTTAGTCAGATTCTTACACTTTAAGGTAGAATCTTATTTGTTATAAAATTTTGTTAAGTTTCATTTCCGGAATTACTTTTCTAGAATCAATAAAGTTATTAGAACTTAGAGGTGTTGGGAATTTTGTTATTCAAAATTTCCTTCGGGATTTTTAAAGAATACAATTCACCCCCTCTTGTATTTGTATCACATTTTACATATTCGATCCTAAATTTGGTATTATAGAGTATATCATACTCAGCCATACCATCTCAATAGGAATTTAGATTTTCCATTTGTTCATGTTATCCCCAAGTTATCCTATGAAGATGTATGAGCATGATGGAAGTTAGGAGCTCATTATGGAGATTAAATAAAATGTTGTTTTTATGATGGTTGATTATGCACCTATTCTTCTAATACACTAGAATTTATGATCCTTGGTTTGTAATTTAATTTTTAATTATGTTTAAAATAATGTAATGATATATGTAAAAGGCTAGTGTATCTATATAATACATGCAAATTTGGAGACCTTGTTGATCATCTTTTGAGGTATTTAGGGTTTCTCTAACTGGAAATGTGTCTCCTTAGGGTGATGATTTTTTCATTATGTTTTATTCTAAAGAAGTGAAAATGCTATCTTGGGGTTATGGTTCTCTATCACTCAAGACAGGATTTTTTCATATCAAAGAATAGGACAGGGAGTTAAATCCATTGAATATAAGTAACTATACGGTATAACTGTGGGTTAAAGTTTATTGATTAAATTGGATCCTTCGGTATCGTAGTATTTTACATGATATAGAAATGGATATAAGAATTCCTATTAAAATGGATTAGGAAATGAAAATGGATAGGTTTTTTCACTATGATTGTCTCCTTATGGAGGTGGATTTATGTTCTTTATTAATCAATAAAGTTCTTCTATAAGCCTATAAAGATGAAATTGAGTTAAAAATTGAATATGAAAGACTAGCTGAATTCTGTTTGAATTATAAAGTAATTGGTAATGATTATTTGAACTGTATGAATTATATGATCTATTTTTTTATTCTCTATTAGATTTCATGTTGTTTATTCATGTTTCAATAAGAATAAAAAATAGAAACCATTTGTAAAAAGTGTCTTTGGAGATGCATTAACCCATCCTCATAGTGATGGAATGAATATTTAGAGAGCTTTGGTGATTGGTTCTACCAAATATGGAACTTTAATTTTCCCCCTGCTATTAATGGGTATGGATATTTGAAAATTTATATTGAGCATCAATAGTCCAATGCTCCAGTTTTTATAGAATATCATGATTTGGAAGCTTTTTATGGAAGGAGGTAAATGAATCAGATTGGGTAGTCTAACAAATCTTGGGTAGAGATTGTCCATGAAGGCTAGGCTAATGAGACACGGTCTTCTATTAAAGTAGTGATACAAATGAATTCTGATCAATAAATCATTCAAAAAAAGTTGGTTTCCTTAAAAGTTATGATTTTTTGAAGTGGAAGCCTTCTCATGACCAATGTTTAAAAATGAAGAATAGAATAAGATGTTGGTTGAATTTATATCAGATAAAGACTTGACCAAGGTTTTATATAGATCTCCTATGATGAGTTTATCTGGTTATAGATTCTTGATAGATATATAGGTGATCACTGGGACTGATTTACATAATGTCAGAAGTGTAGAAACTTGTTTGATGTTGGGTAGGAATTATGATAGTAATCTGATTTTGATGAAAATTCAAATAAGAAAGAATCCTCAAGATAGGATTGATGAACCAAAGAGTGTACCTATTTTTAAAGGGAGGTATGAATTTGTGGATGACTATGGTTCTATTACCCCTATTATTAAAGGAATAATCATATCTCATGTGAAGGTTATCTTGGGAAAGTCTTATGGGTTGAGTGTATTTGAGATGCACCATATTGGGGCTGATTCTGCAAAGAAACAATAGGACATCATCATTTCTATAGATGGTTTCAAAGATAGTTCTTCTTCATGTTAATATGGGGTATCCAAAAATGATATTTTTTTGGAACATGATATCCATAATTATAAGAAATTCTTGGATATGGATCAAATGAAAGGAGTTTCAAAGGACAGTTCATAGGATTCTAAAAATGATGATTTGTGTACCAATAATATTTACAACTCTAACTCTTTTGATGCATTTAACCTATCAAAGGATTTTTATTTTTCTAATAATAATAAATTTAATAAGAAAAAACAAATAGACCAAGAGAAACTTCATGAAGATGCCTTGAAAGTCTTAAATGTTTTGGAATCTGATGGACCATCCATAGATGAAGGTCATGAACCTTGACCACATTCCAAGACATGTAAGTGTGGAAGAATTCAGCATGGAATAACTCCACATAGTAGGGGTAGGGGTTGGAGAGGTCCCAACCTTACCTGAGTGGTGTTTTTTCTAGATTTTTAATGTGCTTTTATTTTTGTGGGTAGTATTTCTGTTTTTGTTGTCTCCATCCTTTTTGTACTCCTTTTTATTTTAATAAAAAAGTTATTGAAAATCTGTGATACTTCTCTAAGATGTTGTAATTATTATTATTATTATTATTGAAAAAAGATAAGCAATTAGCTTGGATGATTAGATCAGACCTCTTTATTAAGTAAATGAAAAAATTGTACTTGGTGAATGGTGATTAATATGACCATAACAAAACACTAAAAAATAAAAAAATAATAGATGTTCATACTAATACAAGAAATTGAAACCAAGACCCATCATTATAGAAAACCCTAATGAATTTAGTTACCATTAATAGAAGGAATATTCCTACAAAGTAAGAAAAATATTTCAGCATATCCTATAACACATGGTGTATAGAGAAAACAAATTTTGTTATCTAGATTACAATACAATTCCTCCAAAGTAGGAAAATTTATGAATCATAATTAATCAATTCACTCCCCAAATAGGATTTCCATATATTGTCGCTGGAGTCATATCTATAGTAATTTTAATAGCATTCTTATAAATTTCTTCCCCATGAGATGAAATTAACCTTGTAACCATAGTGTGAAAAATGTTTGATTAATCTTTCATAGACATGGACATCATATTTTCAATAGTTTTAAAGCACTCATTAGATTTCTTCCTTTCCTTTGGAAGAACCCTCTTTATAAGATTCTCTAACCCTAATATTAATAAAACCTTTATCCTCTCCCACATTAGAGATATCAAAATAATTACCCACAATTCAAGATGCCACTATAATATCCTATAGATCAAGATGATTATAATGATCATTAGAGTCAATTTTTAGCATCAGATCCTATATACCTATAGTAATAGACACATTCCCAATTTGATTTTACCCACTGACATAAAAATTCTAGTAAAATCCACTAGTTTCCTTCATTACTTTGAGTTTGTGGAGTTCAAAGTAAAATTACCATTACATGAAAACAAGGGAATCACTGATATAACCTTGTTGATTTGTCTAAAAAAATGATGGAGTACCCCTCACCAAATAGTATAATGTGAAGATCCAGACTCTTGGGTTTTATGACCACCATTTCTCGTAGTTTATTTATTTGTTTCTATTTATTCTACATCAAATCCCATAGATTGAATATCCATCATATATGCTCCATATAAATCAATATGACCACCATTAAAGTCATCAAAATCATTCCCAACCACATTTATATATTGTTTTCAGCAATTCCTAGGATTATTTATGCATCATCTCTTATGGACCTTTTTTACACCATTATATCTCTATGAAGGATTATTTATTTATACTAGTTACTAAGGGTTTCCATAGATACACTCCCAACCGCATTTCCAATATCTTTGTCAGCATTATTATCTACAAAATGCCCCTTGACCTGCTTAGAGTTTCCTACTACCTTAAGATGAAAATATGCTTCAATATTTCTTATGACATTACAATTTATTGTATCACTATCTATAATCCAATAACCATTTCCCAAATTTTGAACAACATTAATAGCTATTATGTTACCTTCAACCTTATTATACTTACATATTGCCTCAATCCTAGTGAATTCTTGATGTATTATCAATTTGAGTATTAAAACTTTTGAAAATCTAATTTTCATATTTAGGACCTTCTAGGACTTAATTATTTCTTTTAATAATCCATGGCATCAGTATTCTACAATTTACTGCTTCATACACATTTAAACAACAAAGTGAAAAAAGGCCCTTCTTATAATTACTCTTGGAATATCTAATGACTTTAAAATTAATTTACAAGGAATGAAACTTTTCCTATTCCATCAAAATACATAAATCATTATTTTGGCTACAAGAAAAACCTTGTTAGTCAAGAATAATCACAAATAAACTTCCACAGGAACTCAATCATAGTAACTGAATTTGGAATTCTATGTTCCATTATCCATGTTATTAGGAACCCAAATGGTATATACAATTTCATACTGGATCTTTGGGTGTTAGAGGATCAAATTTAAAAAAAAAATTGACCCAAAAAATTGAAAATGAATTCTTAACCTCAAATGAATTAATTGTAATTCTTTTTATTAGAATCATAAAGCACTTGGATTTAAGGATTCACGATAAAATATTTATACCATTTTCTTGAATTCCTCATTAATGAATAATATGTGAAAGAAATATTATCCAATTAGGGTGCAATTAATGTTTAATAATCCCTAAATTGAAGATATATTCCAAAAAACACCATAAAATTTCCATGTTTTTTCACCCTTTGGAAGGGTAATTTGAGAAATTATGGAGTATATACACATCTGTAGCCTCTCTAAGATCACCTCTTACCTTGTGAAAACTAAATCAATGAAACATTACTCAATAATTATACCAAAATCCACATCTTGAAGCAATTAAAAAAATTATTGTATGAGGATTTATAATTCTTACCTTCCTCCTCATTTTAAAGATCTAAAACCATAGTGTCATCCTCATTAATTTATGTATTTTCATTATTTTTCACTACACCTCTGAGAGAAACCCTAGAGAGAAGTCTCTGAATTTTGACTGCATTATCTTGTAGAGCTCTATTTGAGATGTGAAACCCTAACTGCCCTGGAAGTCACCATTGATGAGAGTTTTCGACCTTTAAATCCTCCCATAATCAATACCTATAATAATAATAATAAAAATTAGACGACAACGATGATGATAATAACAATAACAAAAAAATTCCATGAAATATGATATTGGAAATACAAGCTCATAGTCATCATAAAATTTACTAAAAAACACTCATATACACCTGTAAAAAGGTAGAGGGAAATGGTAGATTACAATACATTACATCTCTATGATATAAACTAAGGAAAAAATACATTTCACTAAATTTTTTTGAAAGATTCGGTTTGGAATTAGATATTCAACCTGAAAAATCTTGCCCATTGAAAAATAGCTTCCCTGATCTGCCAAATACATATGCTCTAATACATAATAAATTCATTCCATGGATAATCTTTTCACATTTTTCACAACCACATAAAACCTAGAAATCCTCTTGAACAATATGTTTTTATTGATTAGAATCCATAATCACATTATGACACTAATATAAAGAGTTTCAAGTTGAGGATCAAATAGGAAAACGAAATATGGTTTTTGAGTTCCTCTTTACCATTACAACTTCACTTAATTCTTCATATAACAACCTCCAATATTTAAATTTTAATACTGATGGGAAATAATAATCCTATTAAGAAAATTGTGTTTGAGGATGAGAAGCCTCTTCCTTTACTAGTGAAGATGTTGATGGATAACTAGAAGCTTATAAAGGGTTGATCTTTAATTAATGACATGAAAATGAAGTGGTCCAAGAATAGTATCAATAAATACATGATTTATATCTTTAAAGATCTCAAGGAGGTGAATCCTAACACTAGGATATCTGGAAAGGTGATAGGAATCATAAACATATTTATAAATTATATTTTAAAGTATCCTTTTAATAAATCCTCCAAAAAATATTGCTATAACAAGATATTAATGATTACATCATTGGAGGTCCATATGATAGTGAATCTCATCCATACTGATGAGTATTCAAATCATTTCATGCTTGAAAGAACCAATTTTTTATTAAGTTCACTTGTTTAAAAATTAACTTCCCATTTTGTTTCTCCCTGTTGTTATTTGTTTGAAGGGTTGGGATTTTAATTAGAATACATTTTTTTATGTTCATATACTCATGTTAATGGCACCATATCAAATTTTTAAGTTCATTCATCGAAAAAAACAAATAGAATTGGGCAATGCTAGCATTCACATGGGCCCTCCTATATTCCATTAATGGTGAAACATACCATTCTACATTTTTTCCTCTGTCATATCTTCCTAATATTTAAAACATAAATTTTTGATTTGTTATTTAATAAGTATTATATTCATGAATTGTGTGTGGTAGTGACACCACACTAATGTTACAAAGATAAATCCTTCAATAATTTTAATTTTCATAGAACTATTTAAAAATAAACATTTTGGGTGTTTTAATAAGGGGCTTAGAAAATTGTTGAAATTGAGTATTTTTAATAGACTATTTTAATTATAGTTACTTTGATTAAAAATAATTAAGGTTACTCTAAACCAAATTTACTAATTCATCAATTATTATAAATTTCAATATAATTTTAAAATTAGAACTAAGTATCAATTACTCAATGGAATGACCAATGATAATGGAAATTAAAAAGTTCATAAATAATAACTAGTTTAAAAATTGTCATTATTTTGAAATAATAATAAAATAAATTCATGTTTTTTTATAATATAAGTGAAAACTATTATGAAAAAAATCTTATAATATTTCAAAAATGGAAATTTTTTTTACAAGATCCATTATCATTTTTTATAAATAATAAATAATCAGAAAAGTGAGAGAGTAAAGGATTCGGCCATTTTACTAAATTTTCATATTGAAGACAATGACGGAAGAATATAAATAATGATATTAGAACAATGTGAAAAACTAGAAACTTATTGGTTATTGAAAGTGTTATAAATGAGTAATTAGTTTTCTTTACTATTAAAATTAATTAATTATTAGTGTTTTAATATGGAATGCTTATTATGAAAAAGTATGTTTTTTTGTATCAAACATGCTAAGTTTTATTTACTAATTGAAATACTTCAATACATTAAATAAGTAATTTGATGATTTTTTTGATAATGATAATCAATTTACATTTAACATGGTTTTATTATTATTATTCTACATTTTTATTATGTGTATTTAAATGATATATTTCAATTCTATCTCAGTAATATCATTTATATACTTTTTTTTGAATTTATATGACATATTTTGTGTGATTCTTGATATGTTAATGAAATAATTATTATGTAATTATATATAAATTGGAATATTTAGATAAATGGGAAAACAAATCAAAATAATACTGACATAATCAATATTAGATGTTCTTGATGTTGATGTTAAATTTATATCTATATTTATTTGTACCTTCACTTGACCTATACAGTACATGAAATAGGAAATAATAACTAAGAAATAAGGAAATTATGTTAATTGGGAATGAATTGATATGTCATTTTGTGGTATTATATTGATTTTTTGAATTATGAAATTTATTATTTTTATATATACGTGGAATGATATTGATGTACCTTGTGATATGTTATGTATCTTTCTTTGTGTGATTTATATAAATAATGATTTTTATCATACATTGATTCATGATTATGGAAATAAGATGAGTAATTCCATGGAAATGATATATGGTGATAGGTAAAATTATAGATATAACGTATTTGTATAATCATCTTAGCGGGTTAATTCACTGAATTGGCTTGGAGGGATAAAATAAAGTCACTACTCCCAGACCTTCATTTCACACACTAACATGTAGAATTAGGTTCATATCCAATCTTGTTTTTGTATTTTCACTTTTGAGGGAATTAGAGGTGATCGGAGGATTAAAACAATGTTTTTGTTTATCATGGTGAAAAAAGGCTAGAACCACAACTATAGTGTTGGCCGTGGTACAATTTTATGTTTCATATCAAAAATAGCTAGGCAAAAATGGTCTAGTATAGGCATATCATTTAGTGGATCATGCGGGAGATATAATATACAAAGCTGACCATGAGCATGGTAGAACTCATGGGAATGACAGAACAACCAGTAAATTTTCACCATGTAATGGGAAAGGGAATGGTAGCAAGGGTTTCAAATTATGAAATTCCAAAGACTTATGACCTTTTAGAGGTGATTACTCTAGCCTTTCGTGACCTTAATGGTGGGTTTTGAAATATCTTTTGACTCAGTTTTCATCTATTAAACTATTTTTCACTTCCATTTTGAACAAATTTTATATTTAGGGTGATACTTGAAGGAGTTTAGACCTTATTATCTCGCATAATAGCAAGATAATGTTTATTCATTATTATTTGGATTTTTCCTTATAAGAAAAGGCTTAATTGGACTAGATCTACATGTTTTCCATCACCAGTTTCAAAGGCAACAAGGTTTCCTTTATTCTTGAGGTATGTGTATCTATCCTAGGGTATATACCCTGGATACACTTGTGATATTATGCCTTTATGTGGTTTCAATTTAAGTAATTGAATATTGCTATGGGATTTTATCTTTGGTTTCATTGGAAATTTAAGAGGGATTTTATTTGACAAATTTATTTTATGCACTTTAGTGTTTGAAAAAATTCATCAAAAACAGGTTTGAAAATAGAATGGTTTTTTAAGAAAAAAGTAGTGTTGATCACTATAGAAAATGTTTTATAATTATTTGGACCTGAAATGAAATGTATTTTCCTTAGAAAATGTTTTATGAACCATGATTTTTTTTCTTGACTATAATGATAATGTAATATTACATTGAGAAGACCTTAGTGTATGAGGGAAAAACTAGGCACATGCGATCCCTAGTGGAGTTAGATATCACTAGGGGATGTGATCATGATTCCATAGCTTCTAGTTAGTAGCCTTTTCGGGTAACTGCAGTTCTCAAAATTAGGGTTAACTTATAAGGGACAATTTTTATAATTTTTCTTAGTTGTGTATACCCTTGTATTGTGGACTACCCTTTTGTACTTTGAGATACATTACATGCATGTATATTGATATGATTATTTTCCCACTTGATAAAGATATTGATGCTCTAAACCTTTTTTATAAAATTTCTTATGCCTCATGGATATATGTTATGTCATATTTCATTTTTTATTGAATATAACATGTTTTTGAAAAGAAAACCAAAGGATGATTTTATTTATAAAATGATTTCTTATAGAATATTTTTAGAAATATATTTTATAAAAGAACTAATAGATTCATATGTATTGAAATTGTGTATATTCTTAGTGGTATCCTTCCAAGATTTAGTGCACACACCTAAATTTTAACTTTGGTTATTTATATACAAAGTGTTGTAGGATATAGGTAAAGGGAAGAGAGTTATGTAAATAGATACTCTCCAAGTTATTTTTACCTTTTCTATGGGTAGGGATAGAGGTTATATATTGTAACTTGGAGATGGATCCTTGGGTTTCCTTAGGTTCCATGTTGATGGTATTTAGTTTGTTCTTTTAGATCTTGTTATCTAGTTTTCAGATGTTACCTTTATGGGTTTTCCCATTATTGATATGTGATGTTTTATGGTATAATATATGTCACTCTATTTTTTTCTATATGATCACATGTTTGTTGAGGGTGAAATCATTCCCAAATTTATTTATATGATACCTTGGTGCTTTTCACTAGCCCATGGGGATCAAGAGTACGCTTTGGGCCTTGTAGCAGGTCAATTCAAATGTAATTATGGATTGAACTAGGATGGTTTGTTTTAAGTTGGTATTAGAGACATGTTAACATTAAACCATTCACTCATGCTTGAGGATCAACCTCTTTTGTCTGGGGGTTGTTTATATGTTGCAAATAGAACTGTTGAAACATGATAAATAGTGTGGGAGTGTTCCTAGCTAGCCCACTTTCATGACAAGCCTCAAGTTTTCATGGGAATTCTCCGATCGTCTAGTACCCTTGTTTGTTGTTTTATCCTTTTTGGATTCAATTTTCTAAATTTGGTTTATGATTAAAGAATATAATTTTTTAGATGGTTTCCATACTCCTGTCTTATATATTATGGATCCTTCAAGAAGAACATCTATGAATGTTAGATATGAATCTGTGGATAAATCCTCATTGGAAAATTTTCTAACTGGCTTAGATCTTGTGGAAACTATAGTTTATGCAATCCAATAAATTGTCTAATATGCCAAAATTGAGTTTAAATAGAGGGTATACCATGCTTTAAAATTTACTAAGAAACATCCATCTATATTTCTTAGTGATAATGGATCCCAATAATTTAAATAATAGGTAGAGAGGATTGGGATAATTTTCCTCTTTCTAGAAACCCTAGAATACTCCATGGTTGGTTTTCAACTTATATGATTGAAGGTCTAGGATTGAAGTGGTTGGAATATATTGTACACATTTTTTTAATGAAGATATAAACAATACCACATTCATGAAATAATTAAATAAAAATTTATATTCTAAGATAGTGAGAGCGGTGAAATAATAGGAGATTGTTTCTTTAGAGCAAGGAGATCACTCTATCATGGAGTATGTTTCTCATTTTTCCAAGTTGGTGAACCAATATCTAAATCTTGTTTCTAATGAATATCTCAAGGATTAGAGGTTTGGGATGTGTTTATTGCATGATATATATCCCATTATGATTATTATGTTCCTACCCACATTCACATAGGTTGTGGACAATGAAGCTATAGATGAGGTAGATATATCTCAGAAGATGGGACTCTTTGGATATCAGTTATTGATAGAGGAGGTGATAGTTCATTTTGTGGTCAAAATAGAATATGGGGTAACTAGTGCTATGGTGGTGGAAAGATTATGAAAAATACAAAACGGTAGAGTTCGGTAGTCTTTTTCCAGTTGGGGATAAGGGGGTGCCCCAAACTTAATTGTAAGGCATCACCCCGGTTGCGTCATGCATGTTGGAAATTTTTTCATCTTCAAAATTTCCATGAGATTTTATCCCAATTAAGAATAGATTGATCCATATTCACAAAATAATTTTAGTTTAGATATAACAAAAAAAGGATGGGATCTCAACCTTATTCAAAGGTTGATGCTGATGTTGTGAAAAAGGGAAAGATGAAGCTATTCATCTGTTTACAGTGTCATGGGATTGAGAGGAGTCAGAGTCAATAAATAATTTCCTTAGAGGTACAATATTTATTACATACTCTATGGTTAGGGAATTATTTGAAATAGTCACAACTTATTCATGCACTTATTCAAATATTATATATGTGTTGGTCATACAATTAGAGCTTATTCCATTTATAAAGACACTTTACACTCCTTTAGGATAGAAGTTGATGTAGGGTTTCAGATGTCCCAAGTGTCAGGTGATGATTGTTGATCAAGAAACCTTATAGTACTTTCTATTTCTTAATATTGACTTCTTTAATCATATATTTATCATTTATTGAATGATTAGATTTAAATATCATATCGATTTCTATCATTATCAGGTTGGATTTATCTCTTTTGACGGAGTCTCATTCCTACGACTCATGAGGTTTTTTATCTGATTAAGGGATCCTGATGGTTTTCAAAAATTGATCTAAGATTAGGGTATAATTAGCTAGGGGATCGATAAAAAGATATTTATAATATATAATCCAAGATAAGTTATGTGCATTATGAGTACATGTTCATGATGTTTAGCCTTAATAAGGAACCTTTGGTTTTTTGGATTTAATAAATCTAATATTCCTTTAGTTTTTGGATTATTTCATGGTTCTATTTATAGATGATAACATTTTTTATTCTACATAAGAGAAGTATCATGATAATCATTTGAGTACCATCCTAATAATATTTAAAGAGAATTGTCTATAAAAAAATATATCTGAATGTTAGTTCTAGATTCAAGAGGTTAAATTTTTGGGCCATGTGATTTCTAAGAAGGGTGTTATAGTGGATCTTGAGAAGCTATGAATAGTGATGTCTTGGGAGTATCATAGAAATATGGTTGTGATCTAGTGTTTCTTGGGATTAGATAGTCATTAAAAGTACTTTGATTGGGACTTCTACAATATTATATCCCCTACGATAGAGTTAACACATAAGTGTATAAAGTTTTTTAAAGATATTAGTACCAAATATATTTTTAGGAGTTAAAAGTGAGATTAAATTAATATCCAATGTTAATTCATCCCGTGTCAGGTTTGTGATTTGATGCTTACTATGATGACATAGGTACATGTTTGGGTTGTGGTTTGTTGAAAGGGAGATAGGTTTTAGTTTATGTATCTCTTCAGTTACACCCCTATGAGAAGAAATACCCCACTCATGATCTTTAGTTAGTGGTAGTGATGCATTCTCAAAAGTCTTAGTGACACTGTCTCTTTAGGGTGCAGTTTTTAGTGTATTTAGTCTATAAGACTCTAAATTATATCTTCAACCAGATGGATATGAACTCGTGATAGATTTGTTGGGTGGACTACCTTTATAACTTTTATCTTGATATTGCATACACCCATGGAAAATGAAATGTGGTCATAGAAGCTTGGAGAATAATGGTTTTAACATAAGAAGTGAAGAGATCAGTGAAAAAATGGTGATTGATGAACATATTTTTTGATATGAACATGAATTCCTAGATTTTTCTTAGGCTAGATCATCTATGTATGATCAGATTCATTTAAGATAGGACAAGAATGCAGAGTGTTAGTGATTTAGTATAAATAGTTTTGGTGGGAGACCTCAGGTGAGTTGTCTTGGTCTCCTCATAAGTTTTTTTCCTTCCGAGGTAGGTTGGTTTTTCTGATAGAGTTATGAAAAGAATTAATGGATATTGGACACCAATCAAGTTGTAACATACACTATAGATATACCAAGATGTAAAATTATTTGAGATTTCATTACTAGTGGTCAGGAATGAGATGATCAATTGTGGTTTTTGTGTCTCAGTTCTTCACATTCTAGATAAATAAGGATGAACAATATATGCCAGATGATTTTACAAAACCCTTACCCATTTTAGTATGAAAATGGGATGATATGGACTTGGACATCATGATTGTGCTATCTCAGACTCCCAGTGGTAATGAATCGATATGATTGGTTACTAATTCACTCACAAACTCATCACATTTCCTACCTATCAAGGAGTAGAAATAGGTATAGGATCTTGGTAACTTTTACATATAGGAGATAGTCCGAATTCATGGTCTTCCATCACTTATCATTTTGGATAGATATAGTTGATTCTAATCCTAATTTGGGAGTAGATTACCAGCATAAATGGGTTCTCAATTAAATTTTATCATGGATCATCATCCCCAGATGGATAGCCATCTCGAGAAATAAATCTAGATTATTGAATAAATGCATCAGTTATTTGTGCTTGACTTTAGTGGATATTGGGAGAAACATCCTCACTTAGCATAATTTTACTATAATATTAGTTATTTGGAATATATCATAATTTATACATTTAAGGCATTTTATTGGTGGAATCATGAATCACCTATTTGTTTGGAAGAGGTTAGAGAACAATTATTTGTTGGAATGAGTATCATATAGAAGGTAAAAAATATTATGAATTTGATTAGGAAAAAGGTAAATATCTCAATGTTTCTAGAAATCATTCACTGATTGGTGTCATAATGTATTGAAGTTTGAGGTGGGTGATAAGTTTTTTCTCAATGTTTTTCCTCGATTAGGATATTGATGTTTGGGGAGGAAGGTTAAGTTAACATCTATTTATGTCAGATCATTTGAGATTGTATAGTGACATAAGAAGGTGGAATATTGATTAGACTTACCTGCTCATTTGAATTCTATCCAGGATGTGTTTTATATTTCCCAACAAAAGAAGTATCATTCGGATCCATCCCATGTGATTGAGTGGGAGGATGTTTAAATTAAACCCAACACCTCAATGGTTAGAAATCCTATTCTTATAGTGGACTGAGAAAGTAAGGTGTTGTGTGGAAATATGATCCCAATAGTTTGAGTGATATGGAAGTGTGGTAGAGAAAACCATGAGAAGAAGGTTCACGAGGAATTTATGATAAATCAATTTCCTTATCTATTTTCAGGTTTGTGTTTCTAAGCCTTTCTAGGGATATATATATTTTATGATGTGGAGAATTTTTACACCCCAACATGTTAAATTAGGTACATATCCTCTCTTGTATTTTATTTTTGGTTTTGGGGGGAGTTGGAGGTGGTTAGAGGATTAAAATATGTTTTTGGTTTCCATGTTATAAAATGGCTAGGGCCATGACTATGGTGGTGGCCATGGTTTACTTTCATGGTTCATATGGGAAATGACCAGGAGAAAATGGCAAGGAGTGTGTGTGGCCTAGGGTAGAGCATGCTTGAGGTATATCTATTCACCAAGACCTACAAGGATCACCACAATCCTACTGTAACATATGGCCAGGTCAAAATGGACTAGAATTTTGGACCAGGTCATGGTTGGGGGCTTGATGACAGGGGTAAAACACTCGATTAACTCTTGATCTTATAGAGATGGTTACTCTAGCCATGTGTGATCTTACTAGATGGGTTTAAAACAATTTTTGACTTATTTTGCATTTATCAAACCATTTTTTCACCCATCTATGGCTCTAATTTCATATTTCTGGTGATCCATGATGTAGTTTTGGTGTTCTTATCTCATCTAGTAGAGACCTAGGTCACATTACATATTAATTTCTTGATTATTATAGATATAGGATTGTGTAGACAAAATATACTCATTTTCTATCATTGATTTCAATTGAAACAAGGTCTAAATTATTCTTGAGGTGAGTGTCTCTATCCTATGGTCTATCCCATGGAGATCCTTGTGTTCTTATGCATTACTTTGGTTTTAATTTATGAAATTGAATATTGATATGGTATTTTCTCTTTATTGGTAATGGAAATAGTTTTAAAATGGGGTTTTCTTTGAAAACTAGATTTTATACACTTGGTGTGTTTGTCAATTTACCAAAAAAATGGGTTTGAAATGAGAATTTTGTTTCAAACACAAATGTGGTTTGGACCTCCATAGAAAAAATTTATGAAAATGTTGGAATGAAATGAAATAGATTTTAATTAGAAAATGTTTTATGAAATATGATTTTTTTTCTTGAATTAATGATGAGGTAATAACACATTGGGAAGGCCTTGGGGTATGGGGGAAAACTAGAAATATGAATGCCCAAGTGGAGTTTTATTTCACTAGGGTAGATGATCAGGATTCCATAGTTTCTAGTGGGTAACCTTATTTAGGGAATCATGGTTCTAAAAAGTAGAGTTCAATTATTCCAGATATTTTTTATAGTTTTTCATAGTTGTGTACACCCTAGTATTTTGTATTAACCTTTGTTACTCTAAGATACATTTCGTTCAGGTATATTAATATTATTATTTTCCCAATTTATATAGATATTGATGATTTAATCCTATTTTATAAACATTCGTATTTCTAATGGATATATGTTATGTCATATTACCTTATTTATTGAACATGGAATATTTTTGAAAAGAAAACCAAAAGGATGATTTTATATATAAAATGATTTGCTTTGGAAATTTTTTAGAAATATGTTTTATAATGAAACTAATAGATGCATGTGGATATAATTGTATATATTCTCAGTGGTATCCTACTGAGCATTATCAGCCACACCTTACTTTTTTCCTTTGGGAGTTTGTAGCTGTAGTTTTGTAGGAAATAGTTAAATGGAAGAGATTCATGTAGAAAATGAATATTCTAGTACCTATTTATTTTTTCTGGTGGGTTGGGATGGTGGTGACACATGGTCATATAGATATGGACCCATGGGTTACTTCGAGTTTGATGTTGGTGGTCTTAATTTTGTTCTTTTTTTCCTTGTTATCTGGTTGTTAGATGCTACTATTTTGGTTTGGTTATTCTTGATATGTAATGTTTTATGATATCTTTTATGTCACTCTATTTTTATCTCATCTCAAAAATTCTATGTTGAGGGTGAATCCATTCCCATATTTCTTTATATGATGCCCTTGGGCCTGTTGATATCCCATGGAGATCGAGAACAAAATTCGGGCCTTGTAGTGGGTCAATTTGGGTGACATTAATGGATGATATTGGTTGATATCTTACACTAAAAGAATTTTGGATAAGTTAGCCATTGTATTAAATAAGGCATCACCATTTCTTAGGGATGTAGGTTGTTTCCTATCTATTACCATAGAAAGAATATTGGGGTGGATTCATAGAGTCTTGAGACACTTATTCGATTAGTTTAAGACTTATGGAGATGCTATTTGTATAATAATTTTCCCTCCTAGTATGTATTCGGAGGATTGTGTAAGATACAAAAAATATAATTTCCCATTAATTAACCATCTAGTGAGGATAATTCTAATGAAATTTTCTTTTTTATATTAGTTCATATAGATTCTACCCAAGCAATGGTATTTTTTTGAGTAATGTTCAAAGAAGGTAAGACCCTCCCAATAATTTGGGTGGGATCTTTTAGTTATCTTATTTTTAGTATATTTCTTGTGTGATATTTTGCTTATTTACATGAGATGATATATTTATGGGAATAATAAGAAATTAATTCAATTTTCACTAATGACAATAACACTTTTTATATGATCACATCATGGTAGAGGATCAATGTCACTACCTAACCCCTCCAAGGCTCCACTTGATCATGAAAAATTGGTAGAGAGTAATCCCTAAAGCATTCCATCAATTGTCTATGGTTTGGTGATGAGAACCATATATATTAAATAATCAATATGGAAGACATTAATATTATTTTTAATTAAAAACTATAGAAAAACTATTAAAGTAATGAAATCCTTAATATGACTTTATAGAATCTTCATAATCTGAAATGAGCATATTTTTGAGTAATACACCTGAAAAAATCCATAAATAGTCTTACAAAAAATATTAAAAATATATATATAAAAAAATAACATGATACTTTTTATTCTCAACTAGATCACCTCATGACTAAAATAATGTTTCTTGAAACTGATTTCAACTAGATCCTATAAGTATGAAAAATTATATACACATAGGATAAGAATACAAGTATATCTAGTAGGTTCTTCCTCCAAACTATCATGTGTCAAGTGAAATGGTATAATAATTCCTTGGTGAATGTAATATATATATATATATATATATATATCAATTTTATCATATTAATAAAAATATAAAATTTTAATTCAAATAAACTTTTCCATATTCCATCCACCGTATATCTTACTATTATCAACCAATATCCTCTCCATTACTGATCATCCATGATAATCATTACTTATCATGATGGAAAAAGTTTAGATTTTATATCTCAAGCTAACATTAAACCCAAAGGAATAATATAGTAAATGTATGAGGTTGATCCTAGGAGGTACTGCGTTTCCTAGTTATGAATTTAAAAATCAGTTGTTATATCTTCATAATATTTTTATGGAACATGAATTAATATATAAATTAAAATATGTTAAATAAATAAAATAAGTTAATGATTAAACTAAAAATGAGATGAATGAAAAGGGGGATCAATGTCCAAAGTTATTTTTTATTTAATAATAAAATTTCAACTCCACTTATGAGATTAATAATATTAATTTGTTAGAGAACCCTTATGGATAATTAATCCCATATAGTTACTAATAATTTATTCTACCTTAGATAATTCATATCTCTTGTTAAAAGTAATCTAATAATACCTATATGATTTATGATTAATCTCAAATAAAAAGGGGAATAAAGGATGGATTTCACAATCCCACCCCCTCTACCAGATTTGGGTTCATCCCATAGTTTATATCACTCTCTCTAAGACATAAGGAATAATATCTTAATCAAGCTCAATGTGATACTAATTAATATGATAAACTAAATAGTTAATAAAAATGTTAAAAAATGATTTATAAATCCTTTTCCATTGATCCCAATATTTTATTTGATGTTTTCCACTCATAATTGAATTTTTATCAACCATGAATGAACCACACATCATAGTCTAGGGAATAAAAATAAAATAACAAAAAGATATTGAGAAATAATAGAAAACATAGTTAAATTGAAAAGGTGTATCCAATATATGAATTCCAGATTTCCACAATGAAAAATGAAAAATAAATCCTATCTAAGAAGCTCATAGGAAGTTAACGTCGAGTGGTTACTCTCAAGTTGTCAATCCCTTGATGGTTAATCCCTTCCCATATAGCCACATCCTAGTTTTAAAAATATTAATATCTTCTATTATATTCTTCCATGGATCAAAAAAAAATATATATACAAAAATATATAGTCAAAATATTCACCTTTGAATAGATCTTAAAATTTCTATTGCTAATTAATCGCAATGACTTTGATTAAATAAATATTTGTCAAATATTGATCCATAAACTATGAAACAAAATCATCTCCATTTTTTTAATCAATTAAAATCTCCATCATTTTCAAGGATCTACCAAAGTAAAATTTCATGTAACATTCATCCCTATTAATGTAAAAACCCTTATAAAATCCCATATTTGACATTGTTTATGCCTTTTACCATGATTTTATAGAAACTATCTCATTGATTCTCTCTAAGTAAATATTACATGACTTTCCCATATATGAGTCTTTAAAAACCCTCTTAACATGGTCAATTAAACCATTAAAAATCTCTCTAGTTTCTTATATAAGTATAATGCGGAACAAATATATCAGTTATATAGAAAAAATATGAAATCACAACATGATTCCACCTATTTCAGAATAATAGTGTTTAAACTTCATTGAATACAAATGTTGTAGCCTTTATCATGGAATGTTCCTTCAGTTAACCACAGATCCATAAAATCAAGGTAAATTATTATTTTATACTCATTAAAATAGATTTTTAAACCTTCCATTATCTTTCAAGCTCATCATGACTATGATATGGAAAACTTCATTGTGCTACAAAATGTATTATATTTATAATATCTTGAAGACCACAACATAGAATGATAGTTTCTCATTCTTGGTTTGACTTTACATTATTTTCACATGAATTAGTTTTGGTATGGTTTATATTTTATGTAATTGATTATCACCTAGTCTAATTCTTCAATAATACCATTCTCTAGCTCTTTGCAGTATGGTGAAAAACATTATAGCATGGAGAAATTTTAGATCCTCTATTTTAATCTTATATTGCTTTTTTGTGGGGAAATGGATCTCATTACGAAATAAGAAATCCCTTTTACATGCTTAGTTATTTTAATTAATCCTCTAATTTAATATTTCCAAGCTTATTTTTAGAGTAGTGATTCAGATCCTGATGTAACACTCCTCTTAAACTCCTCTACGTTATTCTTAGGCTAGTGAATTGTGGAATAATTTCATGGGTAAAACTGTGGTTTCATTAGATCTTCAGCTTTAAAAATCTTCACAAAATAACCATTCCATATTTAGTGGATTACAATGTGATTTATACCTCCTAGTTTATCATTAAGCTTCAATCATACGTTAATAATAAAAAATAGAAAATTATGTATAATAACATTTAATAATAAATGAAAAATATGATTATAATCTATGAACATAATCGAATCATCAAAATCCTACACAATTAAGCATTTTATTGTCCCCTAGAAAAACTCAACACCAAATGAAAAATAATTCATACCGTAATAAGGGAGACATTTAAATTATCAATATCATAAACAATAATTCATAATTGAGTATTTTAAAATCACACACCTTATCTAATTAAATTTTGCTTAATCATGCTTAATGTATAATTCTATTCTAAGATCCCTATCCTATTTTATTCAAATTATTCAACATTTAATTAAGTATAATGTATATAAATTATATTTAAAATCATTTAAGTTATCTGAACCTCTATTGAAAAATAAAACCAATCAAATCAATAGGACTTTCTTTAAGGTTATAATATATCTAAGGGTAAAGGTTAATGGTTTTTTCTACAAAAACTAAATCCAAAGATTAAAGAAGAGGGATGAATTATAAACTAAAGATTTCAATTATTTTCAATGAACATTGGAATATACTTCCTATATTAAAACAGATATCATCTCCTACCCCCTTTATCCTATCCTTTGTTATTGTATCACATATGAAATTTCAAAATTTTAATGAATTTACTATTTTATTCTTATTTTTTTCTCATTTTTTAAATATAATTTGTACCAAAAGAAAGTCTCATAACCTTATAAGTCAATCTAAGCTAGCATCATGATCTCCATATTCAATATCATACTGACACTAATTGTAATATATATTATAAGAAGAGAAAAGGTGGATATCAAAAGGTAAATCTAAGTTATCCCAACTCACATATTTTTTTTTTCAAAATATATGTCACGAACCGTCTTCGAGGCCCGTGCCGTGACTACCCCAAGCCCACCTTCTATAGGCTAGGGGCTGGAGACTAGCACCAAAGGCGTAAATCCCAATAAAAGGGAAGACATTGCCTTTATAAAAGAAAACAAAGAAAACAGAGTACACAACAGAAGAAAACACTAAGTAATACTGAATAAAAAAGTAAGTGCTAGAAGGAAAGGGGCCGGAAATACAAGCCCAACAGTAAGTACAATACAACTGAAAATCTAGTACAACTACAGTAAAGTAAACAGCAACCACTGTGTCGTCCTCCGAGAATCCCACCTGAAGGGTGGGTACAAATGGCACCTCAGCACTTCAGGTCTGACCATCCACTCCCTGTACATCTCGCCAAGTGGTCCACCTCCGGGTACTGTCCAGATCCACAAGTCTCCACCTCGATTAGTGCTGTCCTTTGTCTGCATCCAGCATAACGTAGTGCGGGCATAACCCGTGAAGTAGTGAGTATAACGATACTCAGTAAAGACCCCGAGACCCTCAAGGTCTCAGAAAATCCAACAAGGATAAACCAAAAAGTATTATTTCAATAGATAACCATTACTTAGGTATATTCCCATACATATACCTATGTTATTAAGCAACCCATCTCAATCAAGAGGAAAACAAAAAGGTCATTGACTCAGCTCAAACAAAGATTTTTGTTCACGATGTCGAAACCACGACTGTTGGAGAACTCCTCCTCTGTTGAGTACAATGGGCTTGCCGCTACAACCAAGCGCTTCCCACTAACCTTGGACTGCTGAAGTACTCCACCAGTCGAGCACTGTGGGAATGCTTCTACAACCAAGCGCTTCCCACCATGGGTTTGCTGCTACAACCAAGCGCTCTCCCTCATAGCCTATAGAGGTACTCAATCTGTCGAGTACCGCGGGTCTGCCACTACAACCAAGCGCTCCTCCGCCGTGGTTCCGCTGCTACAACCAAGTGCTCCCCACTGGGCCATCCGAATCACTTTGAGTCGATCGATCAGCAGTCGTCATGTCTCAACAAGCTACTAGGTCTCTGCAATCTGCTCACTCGTCACTAGGAGGGTCCTCTCCATGAGCCTCAACCCGATACTCCAAGTGTCACGAAGTCTCATGTAGATGTATCACAAAGGACTGCCTCGTCATAGGGGTCTCAACGCAACAGACGACGCGTTAATCGGACGCCCAGTCTGTGAGTTATTGGCTTTTCCGTTCCAGGGGCCCGGTTGGTTTTAAAGCTAAAACCAACCAAACCACACTCTAATCTCATTCGAATCCCACGTGGAGTATGCCAAAAGAACCATCTCAACAAAAGGAAACCAACGTAGTTGATGACACATCAATCAGACGTCTGGTCCTTAAGTTATAAGCATTTCCGCTCCGAGGGCCCGATTGGTTTTGGGTTCAAACCAACCTAGCCGTACAAAATAATATCTAAAACCATGAGTTTAATAAACCTAAACTATCATCCCGATCCAAGGAATCCTATGCAACTGACGGTTCATCGATCAGAGGTCCGTAGCTCAAGTTATGAGCGATTAACCAAAAAGGGTCCGAAGAGGGGGGTCTGGGCACGGTCCGACCTGGCCCAAATCACCCTGGGTCGGCCTGGTAGGGCGCAGCCCGGCCCGACTGGTGCTGCCGAGCCCATGACTTGTGCAGCCCGACCCGCGGCTGGCACGGTGCGACCCGATTGGGAGAGGCCCAGCCCGCGGCTCGGCCAGGCTGGCTGAGCGGGGGGGGGGGGGGATGCAGCCCCCCGATTCCGCGTAACGGCTGTGCCAGGCTGGCGCCGCCCAGTCTCCCCGGAACCTGCACGGGGTGGGTTCCATTCCTACAACGCCACGACACCGGCGACCCGCGCCACTGCGATATTCCGCCGGCCACCAGAGTTGTTTTGTTGGCCCATTTTAGCTCTCGTCTATGCCTACGGCCTCCTCGGGTCCCGTTCTACACTGCGACGGCCTCTAATCAACGTTTCTCTTCCGTTCATCCATCTCCAAACATTCCATACATCATGAACAAGTTGGCGGTGGGTCCAGACTTTTTCGTTAGCCCGTACCCACCGCGTTAGTGGTTCAAATAATCACCCAACAAATAATCACCCATGTTCAGGTGTATAAATTATGTAATTATACAATATCCCCATGCCTCGAAAATTGACATCGCACGTCGTCGAGCTACAGAAGACGAGCGTCGTGGTAGTCAGGTATCGCGGAAGAATGGTGTCGTCCCACCAATGTTGGAGGAGTCGTTGTCATAGGTTACGCCTCTCGTGATCAGTTTCTTCTCCCTTGACATAGAGGAAGATGAAGGTAGGAGAAGTCATGGAGCGTTCTTCGCTGAGAGAGTAAGATGTTCTTCGACGGAGGTGTTCTTCATCGGGAGAAGAACATTTTTCTTTTCTAATTCTCCAGAGCTTCCCAAGTTTTCCCCAACACAACAAAAGCCACCCAAAATAATAGCTAATGCTATTATTTTATTCACACACCAAAATTCAAACACTCTAATCAATTAATTGGAGAATCCCATTTAATTAATTAAAATGTGTTGGAAAACTTAATGGGAGTGAAGTGGAGAGACCTCTCTTATTAACTGAGGGGGAGTTAACAAATTAATTAATGGGGGTTTAAGGGAGTTGAGGGTAGTTATGAGGATATGAAAGGTTAGGGCTCGTGTGGGCCCCACCAAAAAAATCCTCTCATGGGAGGTTATGTGGGTGTGGGCCCCACCAATAACTTTACCATGTAGGATTTAACCACCCATGATAAATAAAAGTGTTCACATCAATTTTATTTAATTTTTTTTATTAAACCCTAAAAATTAACATTCAACCCGCATAAAATGCAACTGCGGTAAAGGTCCCTTTAAGAGAATACCAACTCTACGAGTTCATTAGTGTCCTCGGATTTCATTTCCAAGCAACCGTTCAAAAGATAGAAAAACACGCATGTACGTTTACTGAACGTACCTGAACAAAACTTTAGAAATTGATTCCGGGAATACCGGGCCTTGGAATCAAGTGCCGTTAGAAACCTCAGACTCGTAAAATTCCATGTATTTAAGAAATAAAAATTTCCTTGAAATTTACAGGTTTTACATTACTCCAACCTCAGGGCTTTATGTCCTCGTAAAGCTACAACACACACTAGGGAAACAAAATATGGTACTATACATGTATCTGAGCCTCCCGCTTCTAAGTACTCTCCTGGAGGTTCCCATGCTACCAGCAAATGCGCACCAGATGAATCAACCTCCCACATAGGACCCACTCCTATCGATCCTCGATCTCCACCGGGACCTCCGTGAATGTCGCCCTATCATTGATGTCCAGCTCCCCATGGTCGATGATGTGGGATGGTTCGTGCATGTATCTCCTCATCTGAGATACATGGAAGACTTCATGCACCTGGTGCAACTGAGGTGGAAGGGACAAGAGGTAAGCCACCTTGCCTACTCTACTAAGGACCTGGAAAGGTCCGATGAATCATGGAGATAACTTGCCGCCCCGAAAAAATCTCCGTATACCTCATCGAGGTGAGACCCGTAGGAAGACATGGTCGCCATCCTCGAACTCCATTGGTCTCCGTCTCCTATCATCATAAGACTTATGTCTGCTCTGTGCAGTTTTCATCCACTCCTAGATGATATGTACCTTCTTCAATGTAGCCTGAACCATCTCTGGTCCTACAAGTGATGACTCCCCAGGGTCCGTCCAGTACAGAGGTGATCTGCAAGGTCGTCCGTACAGTGCCTCGTAAGGTGCCATCCTGATGGTGGTGTGATAACTGTTGTTGTACACAAACTCCACCAAGGGTAGGTGATCCTCCCAGCTATGACCAAAGTCAAGGACACATGCACAGAGCATATCCTCAAGAGTCTGAATGGTCCCCTCCATCTGGTCATCTGTCTGAGGATGAAAGGTGGTGCTTAGACGTAGATGTGTCACAAAAGCCTCCTGTAACCCCTTCCATAGCCAAGAAGTGAAACAAGCATCTCGATCAGAAACGATAGATGATGGAACTCCATGAAGTCGTACGATCTCCCGAACACATTGGCTTCCCGAGTTCTCTACTGAGCCTTGCTCTCTGATCAGTAGGAAGTGGGCCGACCTGGTGAGTCGGTCTACGATCACCCAGATAGAGTCTTGTTCTCCAGATGTACATGGAAGCCCCGTCACGAAATCCATAGATATTCCATCTCACTTCCACTCTGGGACCTCTAAGGGCTGTACCAAGCTTGCTGGTACCTGGAGCTCTGCCTTCACTTATTGACAAGTGAGACATCGTGAAATGAACTCTGCTATAGTGTTCCCCCTTCCCAGGATAATAGACTATCTCAAAGTCATAGTCTTAGAGGAACTCAAGTCAATGGCACCGTCTCAGGTCTAGGTCCTTCTATGAGAAGAGACACCTATGACTTTGAGATTAGAGTATTCCATAAACCGTTCGCTCAACGAACTATGGGTCTGACTAGCCATTTGTAAAGAACTCGACTACACCCTTTTTCACTTACGTCCTACAAGAGCTGCTAAGATTTCTCCCTTGCTGAAAAGAGAAATCTAGTCTCATCCTCTAGATGAACCACGTTCTTTTCCTAATACAGTCAATCCTGACATAAATGGTACTATTTCATGCCATGGACAACGTCGTAAGGCCTCAACGCTACTACTAAGATATCCAACCGTTACTCTTTCCTCCATGGGTCGAGTCACACTATCGGCAGTAGTGTGTGGTCACTGGTCTCCTCTAGTATGAATCTCGAAAGTGAGGGTCAAGTCAATGGTTTTAAACAGAACCTCTCAATATCAACCATACAAAAAGGATAGGGAATCAAATGTCACAAGGATACATGTATTTTTTTTACTATAGCTCAATGTACAAAGACACAAAGCATCCACAAACAACAACAACAACAAAGCTAGTCTCGCTATTTTCCACTTGCTGCTCGATCAGTTCCTCGAATGGATGGCTCTGTTTCGTGTGCCTCGCACAACTGAATCTTTATCCTGAGGTCGCCCACCTGTTGGCCTAGTCTTCTTGGACTTCTGTGTCATCTGTCTACTGCCGGCTGTAGAAGACTCTACTACGGTCGGAAAGCCCTGCGGAAAGTGCCGTAGCTCCTGAGCCTGCACAGAGTGTAGAGTTTTTGGTACAAACTCCACCCTGAAAAGACCCTCGAAGTCTCCCCAGGTGAGGGTCACCTCATCGTAAAACTGGAGCATCAGGCTCCACCACCTTTCAGCTGATCCCTGAAAGATACTAATAGCTAGTTACACCATCAAGTTAGCGGGTGTCCCAACTGTGTGGAAAACTCGTGCTACAACCGAGACCTCCCCACTGGTCCATCCGAATCACTCCGAGTTGATCGATCAATAGTCGTCAAGTCTCAGCCAGCTACTAGGTCTCTAAAATCTGCTCGCTCGTTATCGGGAGGGTCCACTCCACGTGCCTCAAGACGATACTCTGAGTGTCACGAAGTCTCACATAGAAGTATCACAAAGGACCGCCTCGTCATAGGGGTCTCAACGCAATATACGACGCGTCAATCGGACGCCCGGTCTGTGAGTTATTAGATTTTCTGTTCCAGGGGCCTGGTTGATTTTTAAGATAAAACCAACCCAACCATACACAAATCTCATCTTAATCCCACGTGGAGTGTGCTAATATAATAGTATCAACAAAAGGAAACCATCGTAGTTGATGACACGTCAATAGGACATCCGATCCTTAAGTTATAAGCGTTTCCGCTCCGAGGGCCTGGTTGGTTTCGGGTTCGAACCAACCTAGACATACACAATCATCGCCAAAACCATGAGTTTAATAAACCAAAATGACCGTATCGATCCGAGGAATCCTACGCAACTGATATTTTGTCAATCAGAGATCCGTAGCTCATGTTATGAGCTATTAACCAAAAAGGGTCCGAAGAGGGGGGTCTGGGCCCGGTCCGACCCAGCCCAACTCACCCTGGGACGGCCTAAACTGGGTCGACCCGACGCGGGTCCGGGTCCGGAATGGTAGGGCGCAGTCCAGCTCGGCTGGCGCAGCCCGGCCTGGTCCGCGGCTGGCCGAGTAGGGGGGAGGGACGCGGCCCCCCGGTTCCATGTAACGGCGGTGCCAGGTTGGCGCTGCTCGGTCTCCCCAGAACCTGCGTGGTGTGGGTTCCATTCCTCCACCACCGCAGCTAGTGACGCAGCAGTCTTCCACCGGTGGCGAGCTAGGGCGCCGCCGACTCCAGGTGGCCGGCCGGCGCCGGCCGCCGCGATATTCCGCGGGCCACCGGAGTCGTTATGGTGGTCTGTTTTAGCTCCCGTTTGCGCCAATGGCCTCCTCGGGTCCCGTTCTACACTGAAAAGACCTCTAATTAATGTTTCCCTTCAGTTCATCTATCTCCAAACATTCCACGCATCATGAACAAGTTGGTGGTGGGTCCAGACTTGTTTGTTAGCCCGTACCCACCGCGTTAGTGGTTCAAATAATCACCCAACAAATAATAACCCATGTTCAAGGGTATAAATTATGTAATTATAAAATATTCCCCTACCTTGAAAATTGACTCCGCACGTCGTCGAGCCGTGGAAGATGAGCATCACGGTAGTCGGGCGTCGCGGAAGAATGGTGTCATCCCACCAACATTGGAGGAGGAGTTGTTTTCGTAGGTGACGCCTCTCCCAATCGGTGTCTTCTCCCTTGACACGGAGGAAGAAAAAGGTAGGATAAGTTGTGGAGCATTCTTCACCAAGAGATTTTCATGTTCTTCGACGGAGGTGTTCTTCTTTGGGAGAAGAACAAATTTCTTTTCTAATTCTCCAGAGCTTCCAAAGTTTTACCCAACACAACAAAAGCCTCCTAAAATAATAGCTAATGCTATTATTTTATTCACACACCAAAATTAAAACACTCTAATTAATTAATTGGATAATTCCATTTAATTAATTAAAATGTGTTGGAAAACTTAATGGGAGGGAATTGGAGAGGCTCCTCTTTTTAAATGAGGGGGAGTTAACAAATTAATTAAAGGGGGGTTTAAGGGAGTTGAGGGGAGTTATGGGGAGATGAAAGGTTAGGGCTCATGCGGGACCCACCTCACAAATATCCTCTCATGAGAGGTTTTGTGGGTGTGGGCCCCACCAATAACTTCCTCATGTAGGATTTAACCACCCAAGATAAATAAAATTGTTCACAACAATTTTATTTAACTTTTTTTATTAAACCCCAAAAATTAACTTTCAACCCGCATAAAACGCAACTGCGGTAAAAGTCCCTTTAAGAGAATACTGGCGCTGCGAGTTCATCGGTATCCTCAAATTTCAATTCTGAGCACCAGTTCAAAAGATAGAAAAACCCAAACGTACATTTACTGAACGTACCCGAACAAAACATCAGAAATTGATTCCGGGCACACCGGGCCTCGGAATCAAGTGCCGTTAGAAACCGAAGACTCGTAAAATTCCAAGTTTTTAAGCAAAAAGAAATTTACATGAAATTTACCGGTCTTTACAATATATAGGAATCAATATAGCACAATTGAAAATGGTGTGTGAACTTTCATCCAAATATTCAATAGAAAACACACTACTTATACCAATTTAGTGAATTTTTCCAAACTCTCCATGAAATAACCTAAATTTTTTTGAAGATAAATTAAAATCATGAAATTATACCAAATAATTAGGGACAAAAAGAAAAATGATATTGTATTATAGCTTCCTATATTGAAATGTATGGTTTCTACAGCTTATAAATGGATAAAATATAGTGCGAGTATCAAGATAAAAAGGGATTTAAAATATTTAATAAATGGATACAGTCATTTTAATGTGGTTTAAAATCATCATGATTCTATATGGTAAAAAAGAAAGTTATAGTAGTAATTCATATCCCCAAAATATATCAAGATAGAGGGTATAAGAATGAATAATTTATAAAAAGGTTTGGAGAAACTCTTTTGAATAGAAATATAAAATATATTGTTTAATAAAGTCATAGAATTAGTAAAAATTATTGGTCTAAAAAATTAAATTTCCTAAGAATCATGATAAAAAAGAAAAATCATGTCACTATTCATATTAAAAAAAACTCAAAATCGGTATTAGGATTTGACTTTAAAAAATATTCACCTATGTATTTATTATTTTTAAAACTATTAATCAAAGTTTTATAAATTGTCAAAACAATTATTTAAGATGATGATGTCTCTTAGATCAATCAAGGGGAAAAAATTCAAATGTGAGGTCTGCAGACCCCCAAAATTAAGTTAAATATTCTCCATAATGTTTAACTATGATGAGAGAGATGAAGAAAAAGTACGGATGGAAATACATTAGTGGAATGGATCTATAAAATGAGAAAGAAACAAAAATATCCCATAGCCAAACCTTCTAAATTACTTTTATTTTTAGTAAGAATTGTTTACAATGATGTCCTTATATTTATTTAGAGTTCATGTTTGTTCTCTTTCTCTTCCAGTCACCTCCTTATTTGAACCTGAAAAATAAAAATAAACATGTAATGTTCAAGGGTCATTCTATTAAAGCTAATAAATAATAGGGATATCTATTTTACCATTAAGAAAAATCCTATAATGAATTATTAAAAAAATACCTAAGAAAGAAATAATAATTTAGGTTTCAACTTAGAATTAATATTTATAAATTATTTAAGCTATATGTTACCTTATATGTCACATAATAAGAGTAAGTAAGGAAATTAATTTGTCCATATTTAACCATGATTTGAATATTTTTTCATCTAGAGTGATCATTACCCTTCTCATTGATATTATCTTGACACTTAATTGGTATAAATACCAAAATTTGGAAAGTCTAAATGATTGAAAAAGTAACTCATGGACATAAAAAACCAGGTAATACTCCAATTTCACATCTTCTTCTTACTTTAATTCTTGAAATTGATTATTATATCTCTTCAACTCAGTCATTTTATCTTACTATTCTCCCTTTTCATCTTTTATTTCCTCTCCTGTAGTTTATTCTTCAATTTTAGCAAGTGTAGGGGTGCATTTATTTCCAAATTCTATCTCAAATTTAGGCTCATAATTTTAAAATTCCATAGATTTAACCATATTCATATTATCACTATTGGATATCTCTTCCATTTTAACCGTGAATTCATTATTTACTTCATTGATTTCCTTGGATTCATCCAAATAATTTTACACTTTCTCCAAGAGTTAAAATCCTTCAGTGAATTTTGTTCCAAGAATATGAGGGATTCTTCTTCAATACATAGGAAGCATTCAATAATTCCAATGTGGTCTAATTTTGGATACCATCTATGATGTTAAATTCTCCCTTTGAGTGCATTAATTTATTAACTAAGGAGATCAAGTTATACAACAAAGTGTATGCCCAAAAATAAAAAATCACATAAAAAGGGGAAAATATAACTAAGCTAAAATCATAAAATAGAAATGGGTTAAGAAAAGACTTTGATATAATCAACCAAATTTTATTTTCATTTCTATTTTCCTTATTTCTGGAAAACTATTCAAAAAACATGAACAAACTCAAGCACCATTACTTTTAATGGTACACAATATTTAAAATATACATTTTTATAAAACTAAAACTTTACCCTATGGTGTATCTTATTGAACATGAAAGGTTAATATCATAACGAATTTGGAATATGGGTTATAAATTTATAAATCTGTTTTAGACCTTCACAATCTTATTAGGACCTTGAATTGAAATCTAAATTAAAAAAAGTCGATAAATTAAGGAATAAGATAAAAATTTGAAGAATAAAAAGAGTGAGATCAGTGTTTGTGGATGGTTTTTATTTAATAAAAGTGATTAAACTCTACTGATATTATTAACCAAATAAATAAATTATGAGACTCCTTATGTATATTTAATCCTATGTAGTAAGTAAACATTTATTCTACTTAAGTCTATTCAACTCTCATTGTCACTGTACTATAATAATAGCTATATGAATTGTGATTAATTTCAATGAAAAGGATAATTAAGGTTGAATATTTTGATCCCATACTCCTATACCACATTGGTTTTCGTCCGTTAATTTATATCACTCTCTATAGGAAACAATTAATAGGATTTTAATCAAGATCAATATTATAGTAATTAATATGATAAACTCATGAGTGAAGAATAATGAAAAAACATGATGTACAAATAATTTTCCATAAATCCAAGCACTTCTATGATGTTATTCACTCATAGTTGAATGAACATCAAGCACAAATTTACTACAAAATATAGAGGAGGAATTATAACTAAAATAACTCAAAATATATTTAGAAATAATTAAAAACTCACTTGAATTCTAATGATCTATAAAACATAATAATTCCATAGAAATACAATGAAAAAAAGGAAAGTAAATACCATCTAAGTAGATCTCGGGATGTTGATGTCGGGTGTTTCCTCCCAAGGTATAGATCCCCTGGAGTCAAATCCTATAAAACTCTTAGATTTTGTAATATATTTCTATTCAAATAAATTAAATTAGTTGATAACTTGTGATACATGCAATCCTGAGTATAAATAAACCATAATATATTATACCATTATAAACTAGAATTTAAATTGGTGGGATGAATATAAATTAACAAATTTCCAAAATTATTTATAATGGTTTTGGATAAAAAAATATATTGATAAATAAGTTCTCAATTTTTAGTAGTTTTTATATCCTTAAAAAATACAATCTTACTCAAAAATGTTTTTATTGATTTTTATGAACAAATAATATAATTCATTTTTTAAATTTTTAGAATATTTATTTGAAAAAATGAAATCCATTTTTTGAATCATCTTCTAAAAATTATCTTAGAGTTATTTTTTATAATTTTATGAAGAGACTGATTTTTTGATGAATAGTGAAAAATAATGTTTTTTATTGAAAACCATATTTTTGTTAAAAATATTTAAAAATTTAAATTTTGTTTAAAAATGGATATAAAAGTATAATATGTTCAATTATATTATAAATAGACCAATTTTATTCATTGGAATTTTTTCTATGTTGATATTTCATATAAAAACTTTTTATACTTAAGGAAATATATTTTTTGGAAAAACCGCTTTTCATCATGTTTTATGTGTTTAATTTTATATTAAATCATTCTAATTCTATGAGTTTAATTTTTTAATTTGGATTCATAATTTTTGATCAAGATAATTAATATTATATATTAAGGTGAACTTTATTTTTTCATTATAAATAGTATCCAAGGTAAAAATTTATTACCGTTGTTATGGTTAAAACATGTGGGTCGAGGGGTTGTTAAACCAAGAGATAAGGGTAAGTTTCCCAACTAATAATGTATAAATACTAATATATATATTTTTAGAACTTATAATATCCCAAATTATAATATATGTATATTTATAAGCATTTGACCTGAATATGGCTTTATTATAGTTTATTCAATTAATAAATTCCAAGTGTTTCCTATCCCCAACCTATAAAAGGACACCCCTAATTTATCTTATTTACACCACTAAAATACATATATTTATAAAAATATAACTAAAATATCTTATAACATCCCTTATAAATTTATTGGAGATTATATTATTCTTAAAATACCTTTAAAAGGGTCCTTAAGAAAGGATCTAAAGGAAGCCTACCAAAGAAGTGGTAATCATCTTACCTGATCTCATTCAATTTATTTCTTCTTATACCCCCTATAAAATTATGGTATAAATAAAAAATAATAAATTCAGTATCCAAAATATATTGAAATTTTATTATTACTATTAAACCACTAATATTAACCCTTTTCCATACAACGGTAAGTGAAGTGTTGCTAGTGAATACATGGGGACTACCACCCACACATAGAGATATAGTTCATTTTCTATAACTATATTTCATGGATGATTATTATGATTATTTTAATATTTATATATTTTATTTATGAAATTAATATGATTATGTAATTATAATATCATATATTCTTTCTTACCTTACAATATGTTGGAAAATGTCAACCTTACTCATTCGTACACGTAGACTACTACCTACATGAAGTGATGTGATTCATTTTTCATTTATTATTTAGAATTATAGTAATAATTATAGATATCATAAATATATATGATATATATGATATATTAATGATTCTTTTAAGGTGATTTATTATTTAAATTTATTTCCTTACATCTGTCTAAAAGTGAAAATAATGTCCATTTGTATGTATGGCATACTGTCTCCATGAATGATGTAATTAATTTTTCTATGACAACATTTTATTGAGGAATATAAATATATATTTATTATCAACTAAAATAGTCTAATACTCATTATATATATATATATTAAAATATTATTTTTCATTATTATTCATAAACATCATTTTAGTGCATTATACAATATGAATATTATTTCACATTATGATTATAATTCTTGCTTAAAGTGAAATATTACATGGTAAATTTTTGAAAAAATCCTAAAACACCAAGTGGACATGATTTTATATTAATATTTAATTTTTATGAATTTCATTATATGAATAAAATTATATGCTTATGAAGCTATTATAGAATTAATTGAGATGATGACTAAAGTGGTCCTTAAACAGAGAACATTATAGGTTAAGTGAACTGAACAAAAACCTACAAAAATGACTATAGTCGCCATGATACTGGCCTAATAAAGCTAAAATTTTATATATATATATATATTCAATCATTGATAAAATTTAATTAGACATATTGTGGAACTAATTTTGATGTTTGAAGGTAGTTATAGGCTTCCAAAGTTGAAGATTAAATTCTGAGCTAGATTTTGTGGCCTAGAATGATAGCCCACTATTTTGGTTATATATCCAAAACAAAAAATACAATTATGATGAAATATTAAAGAATATTAGGGAAAATAATAGGATTAAATTTATTCTTCTATGTAACACTCACATTTGGCCATCTAGATGCTCATTTTAGCTCCTCTATTGGGTGCATACAAGCTGGATCAGATTTTTGTGATGGGTAAAAAACCCCAGTCTCTGTTAACTTTTGACTAACCTATGACTATGTTCATCAATTGGTAAGAATTGTACTATTGGGGTATCAAAAAAAATCCAATTTAAATTCTTATTTATGGTAGTGGGAGTGAATTATTTGATGGATTATTTTTGTTTGTTTTTCATTATAATGTTATTCTATCACTTTGTCTTTATAACATTTGTATTTCAACTGTAAGTTACTAGAATAAAGTTAGTCTCTTAATAAAACTTCTTCTTATTATCATTTTATGTTATTTTTTAACACATTGATACCATTTAATTATTTTCTGAATTTATTCACATAGAAAAGGCATAAATCCTTCAAATAATGGAAGAGTGTGTTATTTCATAGTTATTACTTCTTCAATTCTCCCCTTATGAGTCGAACCTCAACATCCATAGAAATATTTTCATTAGTGTAAGGATTAAAATATCATGGGTTGATCCAAGGGATTATTAAGGGGATTATATTGGATTTTATTTCTCACTCTTTAAATTTTTTATCATTTCTTTTATTTGTGTTTTTTTGTTCAATGATTTTCTTTCTTCCTCTTCCTTATTGAATTTTATCGCCAAAATTTTCATGTTCTAATAAGATAATTTACCTTGGAGTGATAATTAAAATGAACCTACAAGTGTATTGGTGTATATAATGTCTTTTTTAGGTGTTAAACCATTAAGTGATGAGGTTAGTTTAATTTCATTGAAAAAATCATTCCTGAATTAATGAAATTGAAATTGGTAAAAAGAATTTCATCTAACCCATCCCTTGTAATAACCTATGGTCAACCCTTCCTCATAAATTCAATTCACCTAGGTCACTTAGTATTAATTTAAACCATCTAAAATAAAACCAATTTTGTTTACTTGATATCCAAATCTCCCTCTTAGAATGTATGTGTCTTTAGGTTTCTTCTTAGGCCTCTGAGGATTTGATAACCCAAGCTATACTACAAGAAACCACTTCAACCCTAAAAACTTGGGTAAATTTGGGTGAGACAAAATTTTAGCACTGTTTATGGGGAAAAAGTAATTCATATCAACACTAATTCTATTCTCCACCAATTCTATTTTCTCACATCAATTTCTCTAATATTTCCCCCCTTATTTTTTCACTTTTCATAGTGCATGTCCGCTTATACCCTTGACAAATCAAGAAGACTAGTTAGGGTGGATAATCCTAGGGTTAGGGAGTCAATCACACATAGGGGTATCTCCCCATTATATAAGAATCTTAATAATATTATAGATTAAATTATTAATCCCATTACAATGGACGGTCTTCAATGAAACCAACTCATAAACATGGGTGGGAACAAAAATTAAAATCCATTTGTGGTAGCCCCAAACTTGGGGAATGTTGTTGATCAGACATTGAAACCTCACATGTTCCTCAACCAAAAAAACCTCTTGAATTAGGTATTATAACCTAGTATAAGCCTGATATGTCTTCAAAAATCATTCCCTCAACCACCTACTAACCTTTCATAAGATGAATTAATAAATTTCATTCCTTTATGTCAAGGAATTAAATGACATTGTTGAAACCATATTCCCCGAAAATCAAATCGAGTTAGCTAAGACAAATATATTTCAATTATCCATTAATAATAAAGAAAATAATTGTTTAAAAAATATGATACCTGTATCAATTCACTATAGGGACCCATTTTAAAGACAATTCTATAAAAAATACCTCCCATCACAAAATAATTTCACTAAAAAAGATCATCCATTTTTTTCAAAAAATAAGGGAAGTCATTTTATGAAACATGGTAAAGGTTCAAAGAAACTCATAACATTATACCTCACCACATATTTTCAATCCCAAAACAAGTTCAAATATTTTATGTAGGATTAGTTCTGGGGAAAGAATAGTCTGTCAGCCTGATTTGTAATGATACCTTAAAAAATAAATCCCCAAATGATACTTATGAGTATCTAAAAAATATATCTGAAAAAACAAAATATGGGTAAGGTCACATTAATATGAGAATCCCACAAAATATATTATAATTAAAACCCTTAGGAATTTTTTTTCACTCACTGGGAAGGTCAAGGAGATAGATCTTAGGAACATTTAAAAATCACAAATGATGATCATATTTTTACAATTTATGAAAAACATTAGCATAATAATAAGAAAAACCCAACCATTCCTTTTATAAATTATTTTATTTTAGGAGTACTACCAAAAAATGTAAATTATATTAACTATGATAATCTAAAATACCAAAACATTATCAATCCAAGGTACAATGGCTATCCAGGATTCCTTTGGAAAGACAAACAACAAATCATCCAATAACCCAGTCAACCATAAGAAAAAAACCCATACCCATGAATTAATTTCCAAATCAATAAATAGCTCCAACCACAACTATCACATTAACAACATCCTAATTTCCAATACCAATAACCCATTCAGAAGGAAATACCAAAACCAAAGTATCCTCCTAGGATATGCCAACCAACATAATCCCCAACCCAATCTGTCTCTCTCTTTCAATCCTTAAATTTTTTAAACAAATGTAAATAATTAATTATAAAGTTTCATTAAATAAAACAAAAATTAAAACTATTAAAACTAGCAAGGAAACCATTCCAACTCAGGATTCCCTAATCATGAAGGGAGAATCTAGTTACATAAAAACCTCTTATAAATAACTAAAAGTAATTTAAATGTTAAGAAGTGTGAAATATACTAAAAAACATGAACTACCAATTCTATAACTGTTAAAAAATTCAATATCACATAAAAAATATGAATAAACACCCTCATATTCTAAAAAATCCTATGAGAAAGTGAAGGAACCACAACCACACCAAATAATAAAACAACTTTATCCCTTATCTCAATGGATGAGAGGAAAATATATACCAAAAATAAATGAAACTTTAAGGGAAATATTCTATCAGATTAATCTTAAGATTCCCCTTATCAATGCAATCAAAACCATTCCTACCTAATAAATGTATCTTAAGGACCCGTGGATATTGAAAAGGATGTTCTAACACAAAAACCAAGTCTCTTTTGATTCTAATGTAAGTACCACCATTAATAAAAACATTGATCCTAAGTTTTAGAGACATGAGTTTTCCATATATCATTGTAAAACTAGGAGAAAAGGGAATTTTCAAATTCTATTGTGATCTTGGATCTAGTATTTACATCATTCCATATACTATGTATTACCAATTGGGGTTTGAAGCATTCCAACCAACTTATATTGCACACCAACCTATTGATTGCATGATTAGGGTTACTAGGGGGATTTTAAGAGTTTTTCTTATGATACTTGAACACTTAATTTACCCTTAAGAATTTACTTTCCTTAAAAATCACTATAATCTAGGAACTATGAAGAAAATTACAATCATCGTTGGTTATCTATTCCTCTCAAAAATCAACTTGATCATTCAAGTAAGGAATGATAAAATGTCTATAAACATCAAAAACAGGAGCCTTAACCTAAAAATTTATAATGATAACTCTATAATTGGGGATAATTAATAGATCCATGTGGTCAAATGGATAGGTATAATTGATATTAAACTTAAGGGACATCAAAGAATTGTTGAAGGATGTTAAAGTTTGGATGTGATTTTTTTCCTTCGTTCAAATGATGGAAATTTTTATCCTTTGATTATATCTCTTTAATATATATCTTTTTATGATTTTACTAAATCTCTAATAAATGAAAATAATGAAGAAATCAAAAACATCAATTTTATACCCATTCGAAACACTAATTTAGCCAATGTGGTGGACAAAAATTCCATTCAAATGAAACCAATTATGTCATGAAATTTTGAAAAAGAAACTATTTTTGATGAAATGTCCCATCCAAATTTTGAAATTGTTAACTAACCTAATGTAAATTTATGTTCCTACCTTCATCATAGAAGTATTAATTCTTAGGGGAAAATTGAACCTCTACTATTGTCATTTACTCATATCTTAAATACAATCAATAGAAGATGATTATGGATGTACTAGGAAAGTATAAGAAAGAAATTGGTTGGACCCTATTTGATATTATTAAGATTAGTAAATATAGAAAAAATCATAGCATTGTTCTATAATATGACTCCAAACCATGTCATCAACCTCATAGGAGACACAATACAGATGTTATGGATGTTCTATTGAAAGAACTTCTATAGTTGTTGAAAGAAGGTATCATATATACCATTTTTGAGAGTGAGTGGTTAAGAACAATTCAAGTTGTTACAAATAAGGATTGAATCATTGTGATTACCAATGAGAATGGTGATATTCTCCCCAAATTATTGAGTAGTGGGTGGAGAGAGTGCTTTGACTATAGGAAGCTAAACTCATGTACCAAGAAAGAATGTTTCCCTTTTCCCTTCATTTAATAAGTCATATAATGAGTGGATAGTCATTAGTTACACAATTTACTTTATGGATAATTAGGGTACAATCATATTTAGGTCTCCTTATATGTTCATGGAAAAAAACCTTCACCTACCCATTCAATATTTTTTCCTTCAAAATCATGCCCTTTGGGTTATGTAATACCCCTAGTACCTTCTAGCAGTGCATGATGGTAATCCTCTAGAACATGGTGAGGGATTACATTGGGGTATTTATAGATGAATTCTCCATATTTTGGGATACATTTGAGGTATTACATAGAAATTTTGAAAGGGTGTATTCTAGATGTGAGGATAATCATATCATATTAATCTAGGGAAAATTCTATTTCTTGTTAAAGGACTTATTCTTAGCTATATGGTATCTGGTAGAGGTATTTAAGTTGATAAGGCTAAAGATGATACCATTATTAACCTAACATATCCAAAAAATATCAAGGAATTGAGTTTTTTGTAAGGACATACTAGTTTCTATAGAAGTTTCATTATAAATTTTAGCTTCATTTTTCTACCAATTTATTTTATTCTGGTGAAATATACTACTTTTTTAGGGATAGAAAACTATGAGGAATAATTATATACACTCAAGTAATATTTTAAATTTCCACAAATCATGAAATATCCCAATTAGAAACTTCAATTATAAATCATGTGTGCTGAAAGTGACTTTGCTGTAAGAGATTTCTTAGGACAACATTATGATAAAACCCCATGTTTCATTGATTCTACAAGTAATTAATTAAATGATGTAGAAATTGACTACAAAACCAGAGAGATAGAGAAAGAGTTTCTTGCAATTTTCATTGCCTTAGAAAAATTCAAGTTCTATCTCTCTAGAACCCCCATCATTTTCTTCACTGATCATTCAAATTGGAAATAACCTTTCAAAAAATAAGATGCTTAGTCTAGATTGATCAGGTTGATCCTTATTCATAAAATTTTTTATATAAAAATAATGTATAAAAAGGGTTTTGAAATTTTTTATCTGATTACCTATCTAGGAGGGAATTAAAAGACAACTCACATCACCTTTCTGTGTTTGATTCATTTTCTGACAAGCACCTCTATTCTATGAGTGATTACACATTGTATGATGATATAGAAAAAAACTTGGTTAAATGTGTCATTAAAAAATTCACTAAGACCCATTATTAGAGGAAATTAATTTATAATGTTAAACACAATATTTTTGATGATCCAAACCTCTTCAAGTTTCATCCTGATCAAGTCATTAAGAGATGTGTTCCCGAGTCTAATAAAGAGTCTATTATTAAATTCTGTCATGGAGAGGCATGTAGGGACCAATTTTACACAAATAAAACCACTAAAAATTTCCTCCTATGTGGTTTATTTAACACAAACCTCAGTAAGTATTCTTATACATTCTACCAAAGTTTTCCTCAGTGTAAACAATTAGAATCCATAACCAAAAGGAATCAAATGCACCTTACTCCCATTATATTCATCGAAATCATTTATTTTTGGGGTGTTAATTTCATGTGACCCTTCTCAATATCAAGGGGATATATATAAATCCTCTCATATTTTTATTAAATCTAAAAATGTGTTGAGACCCCTCTCACCAATTCTAATAACCATCAAGTTGTGATCCAATTATTTAAAGAACACATATTTTCAGAATTTAGAATTCTTAGGGATATTATCAGTGATCATGAAACCCATTTCTTCAATTGTACCTTATAAGAACTAATTTATAAGTATGGTATTTCCTAAAAAATTTCCACTTATGACAATCCTCAAACCAATTTTAAAGTTAAGTTGAAAAATTGTGAAATTAAGAAAATCCTTGAAAAACTATCAATCCCTATAGGAAATATTTGTCTGAGAAACTTTTGGATACCCTATGGGCATACCGTAATGCATTCAAAACTATCTTAGGAATGTCACCATAAAGGTCGGTTTATGGAAAATATTTCTATTTACCAATTGAAATTGAATATAAGTCATTTTTGGAAATAAAAAAAATGAAATTTTATATTTAATTTTTTATAACACAGAGAAAATTAGACTATAAAAATTGAAGAAATTAAGATGGAGGCTTATGAAAATTCAAGGATCAATGAAGATAGAGTTCAAGAATAAAAATCTAGAAATCCTTAATTTAAACACTTTGAACCAGTAAAATCTTTGTTTTTGTATATTTCAAATATTCATTTATACCTATAGAAGTTAAGGTCTAGATAGTGAGGGCCATAAATAGTGAATAATGCATACCCCATGGAGCAGTAGATATTCTGGATCCCATTATTGTTCATGTCTTCAAAGTCAATAGTCATTGGTTAAAAATATTCATTGAATCATTCAATAAACAAGAAATAGATGAGGAGTTAACTGAGCTAACCTATAAACCAAACAATATTTTATACATTAAGTGTCTATGTTGACATAATGACATTAAACAAATCACTTTTCATGAGTAACCATGTCTTTTACCTATACATTGACTCAGTGTTTGGAGTTTCAAAATAATAAGGTAATTTTTTATCCTTTCCTTTTTTCATTGTTTGTTTTAGTCAAGGGAACCTTACGAGGCTTCTATTGTGTTCTAATCTTGTTGATTTACAATATTCAGGTGATTTTTAGGTTGATGTTTTTGTAATAAAATCATATTTCTTCTAGTATTTAAAACATAACATTCCATAATTTATGAGGTGTCTCTGAGTGACATAGAGATCAAATGAGTAATTGGGAAAATCATGAACTTCAAATTTAACCAATAGATGACTTTGTTCCATATTTCCTATTTCAATTTACTTTTAAAACTCCTATTATTTTCCTCTACCCCTTCTAAAATTTCTTTTCTTTAAACAATGGGGATATTGTTATTATATTCTTGGGGGAGGGGTGAAAATAATGGGAAAAAAATTTTCCGTGTCAAATAAAATTTTGTGTGATTTAATGGAAGGAAAAATTTCTTTAACTTGGAACATGATAATACACCTTTAAAACTTTGGAAATGATTAACAAATAATTTTTCATTCATTTATTCTTATTGTAATACATGTTTTTATTCATGAGCATATATTTTAAAAAGTTTTACTGTCTAATGTGATTATAACCATTTATATTTTCATCAATTTAATAAAAATATTCACAACTCACATCCTCTGGATTTTGGGGTATTATTGTTGAGTTATTGGGGTCCCAAAATAAATAGAATAATCTTGGTGATCTTTTTAATTTTAACATTAGTATTAATTTTTTTAAAATAAATAAAACAATAATAAATTTACATGTAGAGAAATGGAGAGACCTCATGTGTGGCTTTCAACACATGAGGATTATGACTCAATAGTTGTGCTGTATTGAGTTGGGAATTTGATCTCTATTTTTGGTAATTTTATTTTTTATTGATTGAGTTAATTCTAGTTGATACCTGAGTATGTGAGCTTCACTTGGTTCCCTAAGGACTTTGAGCCTAGGATTCATCGACAAAATCTCATTATAGGGGTCGATTTGATTGTGTGAAATTTCAATTACCATGGAAAAATTTAAAACCAAAAAAATGAAAACACTAAAAAAACATGAATAATCATCGTAAGTTTAAAATTTTATTCCATTTAGTGCTTCCATATATTAACCATTGAATAAAAATAAACCCCATTTTTGTTGTTATGCACAATACATCATCATGATTAATGGAAATTGGATGAAATGTGGTGTTGAATTTTAATAATGGAATAAGGTTGATCTTATGAAATACTTATGAACCTATCTTGTGTTAAATTATTTTTATAGGCTTCATAATTGTTTGGCATGGTTTATTTTATTGAGAATTTTTTATTAAAAGGGTTTGGGAAAAGGGAATTCATTTTCATATTTTTAGATTCATTTTTCTCAAGACTAGAAAAACACAAGTTGGGAGATGTGATTATAAAATAGAAAGGATAATATTCATTATATATATTATAATATTTATGCACTTTATTATTCATAAATACCATTTTATTCAATTTTTCAAAATAAACATTATTTCACATTATGATTGTTATTATGGCTTAAAGTTCACTATTATATCATACATTTTGGAACACCTCTTAAAACAACAAATGGAATTTATTTTATTTTAATATTTCATTTTCATGTTTCCCATTATATGAGTAACATTATATCGGTTTTTATCTATTAGAGATTCAATTGGGATGATGAAAAAGGAGGGCCTTGAACGTAGAACATTATGGGAGAAATGATCTAGGTAACATACCTCTAAAATGATTGTAAATGACATGATACAAGCTCAATGAAGATAAAATATGAACTGAAGATAGAGGAAATCATGGGTAAAATTTCATTTAATAGAGTAAAAAGTTAATTATTATTTTTGAAGTTATGTTTAGGCATCCCAAGTTGAAGATGAAATTTAGGGCCAAATTCAGTGGCCCAGAATGAGATCCCACTATTATGGTCATATCTACCAAACCAAAAACACAATTTGGATAAAATTTTACATGATATCAGGTTACATCCTAGAATTGAATTTCTTCTTACATGGCTCACTAAAAGTCTTCCATATATAATCTCATTTTGAAGCCTATTTTGGATGGATAGAAGCTGTCTTGAATTTTAGTCAAGGGTAGACAAGTCCACTCTCCTATAAATTTAATCCCACTTATGACTACCCTCATTAATTGGGTAAAATTTTAATATTGTGTTATTTAACCAAGCCTCTTTAATTTACTATTTTTATCATTTGTGATTAATAAGTTTATAGATTCTTTGTCTTTGTTTTCATTGTAATAGTATGCCACCTCTTTGTCTTTGTAGCGTTTTTATTTAAATTATAAGTTACTTGACTAACCATAGTAGCCTAATAAAATATATTATTATTCTAACTTTTTATAATTTTTGTTAACAATTTAATACTGTTTCATTAAGTTGATAATTTAGTCACATAATGAAGAGATAAATTCTTAACAAAATGGTGTAGTGTTCATTATTTCATTGTTTTTACTTCTACAATTATACTCTCATACGTCTACTCTCATTTTCAACCGAAAGATTTGATAAATGGATGGATAATCCTATGATGGTTTTATCCAAGTGAGTATAAAGTTATGGGATTGAATGTCATTTATAACTCCTTAAATTTTTTACCATTTCTTTTATTTGAGTTTTTTATTCAATGATTTCCTTTCTTCCTCTTCCTTAATGAATTTTATCGGCACACTTTTCATGTGACAATAAGATCATTTACCTTGTATTTATTATGAAAATGATCCTAAAAATTTATAAGTTATTTTTTTTTTAATTTTTTAAACCATTTATTTATTAGGTTAGTTTTATTTTATTGAATGAGTCTTTCTCAAATTAATGAAAATGAAACCATTAAATAGAATTTCACCCAATCCATCCCTTGTAATAACCTAGGAACAACCCTTTATCATAAATTTAATTAAATTTTGTATTTTAGTTTTAATTTAAACCATATTTAATAAAACCATAGTTGGAAACTTCATATCTAAATATCACTCTTATAATGTATTTGTCTTTAGGTTTCTTCTTATGTCTCAGAGGATTCGACAACCCAAGATACACTACGAGCAACCGCTTCAACCCTAAGTACATAAGTAAAATTGGGTGTGAACACATATATAATGAAAATATTTTATATTTATATCATGATTAATATTCTAGAGATGAAATAACAAGGATCAAATTACAATGACCAGAACTAGTGAACTGCCATTCTAAAAAAAAGTGAAACATTTAACATCTGAAAAAGATGATTTTAATAAGAAAATATTAATAAATTGTTGTTTAAATGTTATAATTAGATTATATATATTATATTAAAAGTTTGAATATGATTATTTTATAGAATTAAAATAAATTTAAATTTATTAAACAAGAGGTTAGATCTATTTCTAACAATGTAAAACTTAAGGTAAGAGATTTTCATCTTACTTTTATTTATGTGAGAAACATTAAATATTTACCACTTGGTTTTTTATGTAGGTAATATGCTTAAAATGAATGAATTTAATTATTATTATCATTAAAATTATTTGGATATACATATGAATCTATTTTTATTTATTTCATGAGGCTTATGATTCAAAATTTACCAAAGTAGTAAGATATTTTTGTAACAAATTCACTGTTTATCAAGATTGTTTATGATCGTGTTTCGGATGATGAATTTTTTAGACATATCTCTCAATAATAACTTGATTTTTATTTTTCTTTGTTTATTTATGGATATTAATTTTTTTTCTTCCATCTACCTCTCTTAAAAAACTCAAGAGACTGAAATAATTCTTTTTATAAAAATCGAATTTATTTATATATTTAGTCAAAAATACTTTTTATTCCATATGAATGTTTTATAAAAATGTTTTCAAGGATATTTTTATATTATAATTTGAATATTTAATGTTTTTTCTCTATTATTGATTTTTTTTAAAATGGGTTAAAATGATGCTTCTTTTCATTTTTTGAACAATGTACCTTTTACTTTTTGTTGAAAATGTGAAAGGAGTCTTTGTTTTAAAATACATGGAATAAATATAATTTATCATTGTCATGATAGGTAAATTATTCAAATATTCCTTTACAAGTTGATAATGTTATTTTCAAATAAAATTCTTTACCACAATATTTTTTAAATTTTTATATTTTAATGAAGTGATAGAAAAATTAAAAAAGAATTTTCCTCAAGAAATATTCTAAGTGATATTTTAAAGGAATTTTCAATTATAATAAAATTAATTTTATGTTGATAATTATTTATTGTGGATATGATCTAAGTTTACCATCCTTATTATTTATCTATATGGTTTATTATTATAGTGATGAGGTTTTTATAAAAAAAATCTATTTTTCATGATTTATGTTATGATGAAATTTTGAAATGTTTATGAAACCCATTTAATTTTCATGAGTTATGATATATAATAAATGATTTATGTTATTATGTAACACACATAAATTGATTATTATTATGGTATGGGTGGGCTAGGAATTATATTTCCCTCCAATTCACTAGATAAATATATATATCTCACGAGATAATAAAGACTCGAATGTGGAGTGAACCTAGTTTAGTAATTGAATACCCCCAATATGATAGTCTTGGGTATGAAACTTGAATAAGGATATGATGAAATGGGAAGTGATCCCAATCCCCAATGAGAGTGTTTTATGTTATCCATGACTATGGAAACAATTTTATATATTTTTTTTCCACAAACTTATGTTTTATACCAATGTTATGCTCTCATGGATTATGTTCATTAATTACATTACAATTCATGTCTTATTAACTTCCATGATTTAGGCCATGACTCAAGATTAGGATCTTTGAAAGACATAGTTTTGTTTTCCAATATCAGGTTCATTTTCTCATAACATTATGATCATGTTATGTTTAAGTGATCATTGATATCTACCTTGTTTACTCTTACTAAGAATACGAGCTCCCCTTTATTATGTTTCCTTTCCCCAGGTTCTGAAAAAAGATTTTAAGTAAGATATATATAAGAAGGGAAATAGTTATCAAGAACTTAGTGATATATTATATAGATGACTTATGAATTTTTTTGTGCATCTATGTTTCTAAAGACAATATACATTTACAATTTTTTCATGGATAATTATGTTATATATTGAATATTCATATATTAAGATGTAATATTTGGTTATGAAAAGTATGGTTTGCTATAGTTGGTAATAGATATAGGTTTAGTTACCTGTGAAAACTAGGATGGGAAATGTTTAGATAAAATCCTTAGTATAATCCTATGTATAAGAGAACATCCTATGTTATGGTAAATAAAAGAGTGTTGTCTTCCTAAAAAAACATACATGGATGGACACTAAAAGTGGATTCCATTTTAGAAGAGATGTATCTAGGAGAAGTAAACCTAAAAATAGTTGGTTGAATATATCTTAATCATCATTATAGTGCATGGTGAGTGTTCCCTTTCTATGATTCTATTTTCACACTCCTAGGGGATATTCTTGGATAACTAAAATTTTATTTATGAACCATTATGATGGATTTGAATAGATGATGACTATGAATGGCCTACGATAAACCTAAGGTATCATATATTTAATATAATTATTCATGATTTAGACATCTTATAAATTATTTTTCATGACTATGCAGTTTCCCACATTAATTTTTGTTTCTTACAACATGTTTTCTTAGTTAATGGATGCAACCTAATGTAATCAGGTTAATGTTGAATTAGAATGAAAATAAAATTATTTTCCTCCTATAAAACCAAATTTTATTGAATATGGATTAAAAAAATTGTTTCTATATGTAACAAATGGGCCCCGCCCACCAGTTTCCCTATAGACACGTGGGCCCCACCCTAGGTCCCAGCCTCATGCCTGAACGGGTTATCTGACTAATGGAAGTCCCCACAGGCCAACACATGTCCTTTCTAGTGTGTTTTGTCCTCACTCACACACACCCTAAGATACTTCCCAAGAGGTCTCCCATCCTGATCACTACTCTAGACCAAGCACGCTTAACTGTGGAGTTCTAACCAGGTAGGCTCTCGAAAAGAGAGGTGCACCTTGTTGGCATGAGTAATATCATTTAGAAATTTAACCCTTTATCATTTGGGAGTGTTACAATCACCCCCCTTTAGAGCACAACATCTTCGTTGTGGGACCTACATCTCAACCCAGGCAGTGCACCACACATAAGGCTGGGTACCACCTCTGATACCAAATGTAACAATTGGGCCCCGCCTACAAGTTGCCCTAAAGACACGTGGGACCCACTTGTCTGCGGGGGCAACTGGTGGTACCTGGTTGACCAGGACCCGAAGACCTTGTTAAGGCGGGGTGTCTGTGCTGTCACCGGGACCCGGTTGTCACATTTGGTATCAAAGGAGGAACCCAGCCTTAAGTGCGCGGTGCACTACATGGGTTGAGATTTATGGCCGAAAACGAGGACGTTGTGCTCTAAAGGGGGGGGGGGGGTGATTGTAACACCCCAAAATGATAAAAGGTTAAATGACTAAATGATATGACTCATGTCAATAAGGTGAAGCTTCCTTTTTGGGAGCCTACCTGATTAGAACTCTATAGTTAAGCATGCTTGGCCAGGAGTAGTGATCTGGATGGGTGACCTTCTGGGAAGTTTCACAGGGTGTGTGTGAGTGAGGAAAAATCACACTAGAAAAGACATGTGTTGGAATGTGGGGACTGTCATTAGTGAAATAGCCCGTTCAGGCATGTGTGTGGACCCTAGGGTGGGCCCAACGTGTCTTTGGGGGCAACTGGTGGTACCTGGTAGACCAAGACCCGACGACCTTGTTAAGGCGGGGTGTCTGTGCTGTCACCGGGACCCGGTTGTCACACTATACTTAAAAAATAATATAAATATATGAATCATGATGAGATTTAGTATGATAAAAGGAGGGAACAATGTTCTATTGAGTCCTTCATAAGGCAACACCCACCCTCTTTTAGTGAGTCCACTAATCCACTAGTTTCTGAGTAATGGATCAATGTGAATAAAAGTACATTTTTCATTATCCAGTGTTTATAACATGATTTTTTTATTTATTGTCATTTAAAATGAGAATAAGATCAATGATAGAATCTTACCAAGAACATGATTAAATGGGATGAAATTGACTCCATGGAGTGGGATGAGTTTAAGATCTTATTTTTCAATATATAATTTCCTTGTATTATTTATAATAAAATCGATAAGGAATTCATTCGGCTAAATAAAAAGGATTATGAAACCATTAGTACATATAAAGAAAGTTTTACAAGACTTGCGAGGTATGCTTATGATATTATCATCCAACCTGAATGTAAGATTGATTGATTCTTTAGTGGATCAAAACAAATTCTCTAAAGGGTGTTAGACATAAGAGGATTCAGTAGCTATAAATAAATCATTTTATGTGCTATCAAGGTGGATATGTATATTGGAGTTACCCCTCAAAATCATGTTTTTGATATGAAAATAAAGATAAAATTCAAAGGGAATTATAAACACCGTGGATAGGAGAAGATGATACTTCCTTAATTCTCTAAGTGTTGATGGAAACATGGAGAAAAGTATCTTATGAGGGATGGTAAGGGTTTTACACATGTAAAGAAAGGTCATTGAGAAACTGAATGCCAAAGTGATGGAAAAAATAAATTATCTAATAATGGAGAAAAAAACTATAAATGCACAACCCACAATCCAATGTTTCAAATGTAAGGAGTATGGTTGTAATACTAACCAATGCTCAAATATTAAGGTTAATGGTGACGATCAAAGTTTAAAACATCTAATGACAATAGAAAATGAAAATTTCATGTGATATATATTTCTAATGTGGGGTATAATAAAGAAGCGGTGGAAGGTACACTTACCATCCACTCTAGAACAACTAATGTGTTATTTGATTATGGATTTACCCACTCTTATATATATATATATATATAATTCACTAAGGGTATCACAATAAAACCTCAAATATTAAATATTGAATTTGAATGAAAACCTTTAGTGGTATGATGATCACATATAAAGTCTATGATTCCTATCCAAATGAATCTTGTGGGAATTTTCATTCTACAAATAACTTTATTATCACTATAGTTTAATTTGATGTTACCTTAAGCATGTATTGAATTTACTTACAAAAATCCCACATCAATTTGTGGTTAAGGGAAGTCACATTTAATATTTCATGCCAACATAAGATCGTCTATATATGCGATGAGAAATATGAAATCCCAATGGAAATTACATCCATTATATGGGTCTTGATTTTTATTCAAAAGGGGTACTTAACTTAGATGATTGGTGAGACAGTCAGCATTGAATATATACCTATTTTAAGAGAGTTTTTTATATTTTTTTGAAAGAGTTTTATAGTCTTCCCCTGAATAGTGAAGACATGTTTTCAAAAGAACTCATACCTAGTGCTAAAACTATTAATAATAATATATATAGAATGGACCCGATAGAGTTAATATAATTAAAAAATCAAAAAAAAAAGAATTTTGAAAAGGGACTCATTCTTCCATGTGTGTCACCATGGGGTTCACATATTCTTTTTGTTAAGAAGAAGGGTGGATCAATTTGAATATTTATTGATTATTGGTAACTTAATAGGATAATAATCCATAATATGTATCCTTTTCTCCATATTGATGATTTATTCGACCAATTATGTGGAGATTGATATTCTTCCTAGACTGATATTTAAGCTGGATACTAATAGTTGAGGGTCAAAAGAAAATACATACATTAGAAAGCCTTTAGTATAAGGTATGGACATTATGAATTTATTATGATGTCATTTGGTCTTATTAATACCCACACTATCTTGATGGATATAGTGAATAGAGTCATTAAATATTAACTTGATCAATTTGTGATAGTCTTATTTGATGAAATTTATATATATTCCAAGAGTGAAGAATAACATGAAGGTCACTTGAGGATGTACTAAATAACATAATAAATAATAATTTTTATTTAAAATTTACTGAGTGAGAATTTTGGCTAAAAAAGTTTAATTTTTGGTTCATATAGTCTTCAGTGAGGATATATTAGAAGATCCATCGAAGAAAAAAATTATTGGACATTGGGACAAACCAACCACTGTGACTATGATCAATAGTTTTATTAGAGTGGATGGATATTTTAAATTCATTTTATAGAATATCTCATAGTTTTATAATAAACTCACCATGATAACTCAAAAGGGAGAAAAGCTCTTTTAGAAAAAATGAACGTGAGGAAAATTTTGAGGAATTGAAGTGAAGGTTATTTGGCACACCTATGCTTAGACTAACCTAAATTAGAGAAGGGTTTTTGATATTTAGTGATTAATTGAATAATTTTATGATATTTTTCCTCATGAAGAATTATATGGTGGTAAATTATCCTCCACAAAAATTGAAGGTTCATAAGAAAAATTACCCGACTCATGATTTAGAGTTTTCTGTGCTAATTTTTGAATTAAAGATATGAATGAATTATCTTTATAGAGAAAGATGTTACATATATGATGATAATTAATGTTTAAATTATATATTCACTAAAAAATAGATGAATATGAACTAGAGAATATGGTTGGAGGTAATTAAAGATTATAAATTCCCAATATATTACAACTATTGAAAGAAAAAAAAGGTGGCAGATGCTCTGAGTTGAAAAGGTCACACAAGATTATCTTTGTTTAGGATAAAATGAAATCCAATATTTATGTATTTATAAAGGATATATATGAAAATATTTCAGAAAGGGGAAAATATTATCTTACACAAATGAGTGTTCAACCATCTATCCAGATAAATATTAAAGAGGTGAAAAAGGTAGATATAGATTTGTATAAGAAGGTATGAAATGTTCCTCATTCCAACCATTATTATAAAGTAATAATCAGGTTTTCGAATCGTGTATATGTTCCATCTATACCAGAATTGAAGAAATAACTATTATAAATAGATTATAATTAATCATTCTATATTCATACTAGAAGTATGAAGATATATAGAGGTATGAAAGAATATTTAAAGTGGGGAAACAAGAATAGAGATATTAAAGAGTATATGTCTCGGTGCTTGGTATGTTAGAAAGTGAAGTCTTGAAGAAATAATTCTAAGGGGATTATTACAACCATTATGCATACTATAATTGAAATGGGAAAACATCACCATGGATTCTTTCATCTGACTCCCAAAAGTTTTTAAGTGAAATAATACTATTCGGGTTATATTCAATCACCTTAATAATTCATCACACTTCATCACTATTTTATAATATTTCTTCCTTGACCATCTTACTAGAATATACATTAAGTAATTGATAAGTTTTCATGAATTACCATATTCTATTGTATCTGATCGATATCTAGGGTTTAACTTGATGTTTTGGTGTAGTCTTAAACAAGTTATTGATTAAGTTTTTTGTTTTATTAATTCATATAATCCGTAGACATATGTTCAGTCTAAAAGAACCATTAAAACCATAGTGGATATTTTTAGGTCATGTTCTATGGATTCCAAAGGTGGTTAGGATCAACACCTTCCTATATTTGAGTTTTATTATAATAATTGATTTAACTCCAACATTTATATGGATCCTTATGAAGTTATATGTGGATATAATTGTATAAATCCAATATTTTGGGATGAATTTAGAGAAATAAATCTACTATGACCTATGTTATTTAAGGGAATGGCAGAACAATTTTAGATCCAATTAGAAACACATCAAGGCAGCTCAGATTTGATAAAAATTTTATACTGAAAATCACTAATGGATTATAGAATTATAAGTCAGTGATAAGGTATTACAGTGAATTTATCCATGCAATAAGGTTATTAAATTAATAAATTACGTAAATATTATCCCTAGGTATATTGTCCCCATTGATATTCTTGATTAAGTAGGTACATTAGCTTATTTCATTGAACTTCCACCGAACCTATCTCAAGATCATGATGTGTTCCAGGTATATCTATTAAGGAAGTACATACCCGATCCTTTACATGTACTAAAATTATTGGTAATACCACTAGATCATGATATTTATTTTGAATAAAAACTAGTCTAAATCTTGGATCATAGAGATAAAGTTCTAAGGAAAAAAGCCTACTCACTAGGATAATGTTCTATGGAGGAATCAAAAATTTGAAGAAGCAAAATGGGAAACCAAGGATGTGATGAAAGAAAGATATAAGCATTTTCTTATTAGAGTGATTTAATTTAAAGGGTGTCATTCACATTAATTAGTGTATAATGTGACACCCTGATATTTTATAATCTAATTTTCTTCAAATAAATGAAATTCATTGATATCTTGGGATACACACAAACTCAAGTCTAAATGAACCATAATATAGTAGACCTTTATAACCTTTCCATTAAATTGGGGTAATGAATAATAATAACCAAAATTTTAAAGTTATGTATAATGGTTTTATATTAATCAAATATACTGATAAATAAGTACCCAATTTTTAATAAATTCTTTATATGCATCAAAAATACATTTTCCCACAAAAATATTATTTATTTATTTTTGTGAGAAAATTATAAATTTAATTTATTGCAATTTAAAAAAATTTATTTGAACATTTAAATTCATTTTTAAAATCATCATATCAAAATCATCATAGAGTTAATTTTTTATAATTTAATGAAAAATTGAATTTTTTGATGAATAATGAAAAATAATAAATTTATTGGAAACCACATTTTTGTATAAAGAATTTGTAAAGTTATATTTTGTTTTAAAATAGTTTAAATTATGTTATTAATAATCCAATTTATGTAATTTGAATTATTTTGTTTATGATTTTTATATAAAAACATTTTATACTTATGAAAAGTTTTTGTGTGGAAAAACTGGATTTCGTTGCATGTTTTGGGTTTAATTTTAAATTAAATTAATCCAATTCTTTGAGAAAATTTTTGGATAAATTTATTCCATATTTTAAACCATAACAATTAATAATATATATTAATTTTAACTCATTTTTTGGTCATTATGATTTGTAACTGATGAAAATACTTCTTAATGTGGTTCAGGTTAAAACGATTTAACCAAGTGAGAGGGGGGGGGGGGGGTAAACCAAGACATAAGGGTATTATTTACAAATATAATCATCAAAATACTACCTTATAATTTCCAAAATTATAATATATATTGATTTTGAATAATTCTAATTGAATATGAATTTATTATATTTTATTCTTTTATGATATTTCTAAACATGTCCTCTCACATGCTTATAAAAGGGACCCATTCTTTATATTATTTAAATTTCTTTGAGATATATAGATTTAAGAAAACCTAATTAATTATCTTATAACATAACCTATCCAAGAATTTTAGGTTCTATTCTTCTTAAAATACCATTGTAATAGTATTTAAGAAAGGATCAAAAGGAGGCTTATTGAAGAAGAGGTAATGGACTTATCCGACCCTATTCAATTTATTTATTCTTATAACTAATAGAAATTTAGTTATATATTATAAAATAATAAATTAATTATAATTAATACTTAAATGTTATTATGATCATATGACCACCAATACTCATTCTCTTTTCCATCGAATAAGAAGTGAACATATCACTCATGTGTACGTGTGGACTGCCAAATCCACACAACAATAGAAATAATTATCCATTTTTAAATTTAATGGATGATTATTATAATTTATTTAATTTTTATATATTATATTTATTAAATAAATATTATTCTATAATTTTAATGTCATATCTTAATTTTTTACCTTCTTATCTGATGGAAAACGAAAATGTCACCTGTTTGTCCGTGTGGACTACCACCTCCAAGAAGCGATGCAATTATTCTTCCCTTTATGATTTAAATGGATGTAATAAATATATATTAAATAAATAAATATGATAAAAAAATATTCTGTAAGTTTTAGTTATTATTTACCTTTGTTGTGTTCCATTAATCAAAACAGGAAAACGATGTTCATGTGTATGTACAACCTACCGTCTCCATGAAGGGTGGAATTAATTTTTATATCCATACCTTTTATGGATGAATATAAATTAATAAATAAATATATTTTTAATGAATATATATAAAATTTATATCATTATTAATATTCTAGATAATATGGATCTATGATCAAAGTATAAGGACAAGAACCACTAAACTAAAATTCTCATAAAAAATGTAATAGTTTACACCCAAAAATGGTGATTTTAATAAAGAATTACTATTAAATGGTTGTTGAAATATTATAATTGGATGATATATTATATTATAAGTTTTTAAATGATTATATAATAAAATAATAATTCATTTAAATTCATTATACTAGAGGTTAGAGTGCTTTCGAATCAAGGTGAACTTGAGGAAAGGGATTTTTATCTCACTTTTATTTCTATGAGACACCTTACAAATTCTCCAATATACTACCTATAACTATATTTTATGATTATTATAATGAATATTAGTGGTATATACATAGAAATATAAGTTTATTTCTTCCATGGGGCTTATGATTAATAATCTAGTAACGTGAGAATGGGTTTATGGTATTTCTCAAATTGATCCAAGTTTTTAGGGTTGAAGCGGTTGCTTATAGTGTAGATTGGGTTGTCGAATTATAAAATTCCTAAAAAGAAATCTAAATAAAAATAAATTATAAGGATTATTTTGGATATTAATTGTATTTTATTCTGATCTTATATGGTTTACATTAACACTAAGAGACCAAACTAAATTCAATTTTAGAGAATGATATTATCCTTCATTTTTTCTTAGGGTGGATTGAATGGATTAATTTTTTTGACTATTTAAATTTCTTAAATTTGATATGGGTTCATTAAAAAAAGTAAAACTACCATCATCACTTACAGGTTTAATAACTACACACACTAATACTACTCACCTAGACACTTGAAGTATAAGGCCCCAACCTTAAACCTTACGTAATCTTGAGTTATTACAAGATTACACATTGAGGATCTTTTCGGGTTTAGATTTTTAGAGAATTAGATCATAAAACTTGCATTACATTCCACATATAAACAAATTGGTCACATAAAGATAGTATTCTTCATTCCCATCAATGGAAACACATTTAAAATAAAACATGGATTATTTCTTGACACATCCTTGACTCTATCATCTTATCATGTACCTTTCCCTTGACCTATGAAAAACATTTCAAAAACTTGGGATGAGCATAAAAACTCAGTATGGGTTATAAAAAAATCATGGAAAGGAAACATGAGTTCATATATACATAAGAATGAAATCATACTTTACCCATAAAACATAGGCACTTTAACATACCTCATAAAATCATGAATAAATCATAGAAATCATAAGACATAAAGGTAACTTGAGGCATTCATAACATTCTTACGTAGGGAGTAACCCTCTTGGTTACGTTTGGAATACCCATCATAGTATATTCCCTAAAATCTCTTCAGAGAAACCTTAACATTTCACTCCTTCGCGTTACCCAATGCATTGGAGAGCTATAACGGGCTCACCCGCCCTTAGTTTATCACGGAACCACCCATCTTCATAATAATGCCCAAGAACCATAACATAATCATATCACATAAAACATGCATAAAGGAAACATAAAATTTCCACATTTCAATCAAGAGATATCAATACAACACATTGATATAAAAACATTATGAAAACCATTTTCAATACTAAAATAAAAGAAAAGTAAAACATGGTATTTATTTTTCTTTTAAAAAGAAGGTATGGATTGTAGAGGAAGCCGAAACTCAAATAACGGTCACGACGGCGGAGAAGTCGTTGTCGCCGCATACGTACGACAAAAACATTCCCTTTTGTCGTTTAGTAAACACTTCGTATAAAAAAGATTCCTTTTGAATAAACGTAAAATTCAAAGGGGTTTATACACCGTATAAAATAAATTTGTGTATAAAATAAAATATGCCTCAACGAAAGGAGATTGAGACGAAGTCCCTTACCTCGGGTTCGACTTGACTCGATCGTTCTTTAACGTCCTGAATAATAAACTTGAGTTAATTTATACTTGATTAAGAACCTTTTTAAAGTTCATTATTCTTTTTATATCACTTATTTCCATGTTATAAACATTATGTAACCATTTAAGTTAATAATGTTTGTTTTGTCAATATTTGGTTCTTAAGTCGAAAGTTGACTTCTTACAATTACATGTTGTTCATGTGGTCAAAAGTTCTTTATATACAGAATGAAATTCCTGATTTGTATATCATATATATCATATATATCCATCATATACATGTATTTATAATATTACATAATCATTTATAGGTAAGAAATGAAATGCACCGTTCATGGAGACGGTAAGCCGTACGTACACATGAACGCTACTTTCATTTCTTTGTCATATTAGTGGAATTAAAACTAAATGAGAGGTATGTATATTTTAATTCCAGAATTATATTCATCATTTAGATATATCATTAATTATATATATACATTATATACATGTAATTTTAATAGTACATTACATTTGGGGATAAGAAATGAAATGCACCGTTCATGGAGACGGTAAGCCGTACGTACGCATTAACGCTACTTTCATTTCTATCTCATACTTTAATGGAAAGAAATAATAATTATATAGAGGTATATTATAATTCCAGTATAACATCATATATAATAACTTTAAATCCATCCTTTACACGTCCCACATATGGCATTAACGAATCACATCACTTTTAGGGGGCGGTAGTCCACACTTCCTTAAATGAAGATATCATGTTTACCCATAATGGAAACCATAAAGGTATGCCAAAAATGAAAAATACAGAAGCTTAAAGAAAACATAAACATATTATATATCATATATAAAAATAGTGACATCATAATGGCCACCCTTGAAGGTGTTAAATGAGTATTGAACAATCATCGTTTCGGGAGGCAGAATTTCGCCATCCACGGAAACCGTATGTTCTTTAACCTTTTGATGTAGTTGTGTGAGAGTGTAGCTCAAATAAATATTATAAAAACATCCTAGTATATTGAAGATACTGGTTTTGTTACAAAAGAAGTAAATAAAAAGAGTTTAGAGGGTTGGAGAAGCAAAATAAAACAAATGAACAAGAGAGAATGAATTACCTTTAAAAGTGTAAGTCCCTTTTGATTTGAGCCTAAATGCTTCCTTTGAAAGGATTCTTCCCAAATGGAATCCTCTAGGATGAGGAGAGGGATGTGGAGAGAGTAATTGGGCAGGGGTTGGCCGAGCCAAAGGCTTGAGAAGTGTGTGAAATGAGGTAGAGGTGGGGGCCTTTTATAAGAGGAGAGGAGGGGCACTTTTGGAAAGTAAAGAAATATTACTTTATTTGAAAATGTGTTTCGGTTTTAAAAGGTCCCACATTGGTAGAATTCGTGGATAAGGTGATAATGGTTAGAAATACACTCATCCAATTGGTTTTGGACATGTGTAGGTTTTAGATTTTTCATTATCTTTCCATTTTATTTAAATTGCCAAATAATGATGTCATCACTGCATCATTATTATGTCATAAATAATTTAATTTATTTAATGTCTAAAAATCATAAACAAAATACTATGATGTAGGAAATCGTTTTATCTTTACAATGACTATTTATAATCAAAATTTGGACTTGTGTAACCCTACTTAAAAATTATTTTAGGAAACCAATTTATGTTAGTGTTATTTTCACTTTAACATTAAATAAAAATATATTAATGTCATTTTCCAACTAAAGTGTCTCCATGGGGTCCCCAAGTTGGGCCATGGCTTGTCTTGGTCGGCCATGACTCACCCAATAGGTGTAGGACAAGTGTCATGGTGTTTTCACATTCTTATAATACCATTTTTACCTTAAACTACACTAATTACCTCTAATCGCGATTAATGAAAAAAAGTTACTATTCACCAAAAAATTATTTTAATCTCATTGAACCACATTTTACTTCTTAATGACAACCATGTATGTCGGATTTTCAAAATTCAATACAAATTAGTGGTAAACTTTCATTTAACTGAAAAATCAGTTTGCTTGATTACCACTTAGTGGTTTCACTATTCATCAAAAATTGAAGTTTTTCAGAAAATTACCAAAAATTCACCCTAAGCTATATTTGATATTCCGAATTCAAAAATGAAGTCCATTTTACAAAATTCAAAACATATAAATCAAATTAATTAATTTAATAATTAATTCCCGCTGTCATGACAAATAGCGTGTTTTTTTGAAACAATAAGTATCAAAAGATTGACACCAGTTTAAGTCCAATTTCAAAGTGAAATTGATTCCAATGACCACCATTGGATTAACTGGTAAAAATATTTTCTAATTTCACTTTAAAACCAATTAAAATAATAATCTAATCATATAAATAAATTAGATTAAAAAGAGGGTTTGAATTAAAATACAACATTTTACACTATTCATAAAAAAATGAACTTTATCAGAAAGGTACCAAAAATTTACACAAAGTAAATTTTGATGTCCCGATTCTAAAGAAGAGTTATATTTGGTCCAAAATAAAGTATAAGAGTGATCAAAACTATATTTAATGACGGTTCACCATTAAAAGGTGATAAGTGAACCTTTAGTGAAAATTAGAGTATATATGCCCTAAAATTCAACTCTTTCCGTATTTTAAGCCTTTATATTTTATTGGGTAAATGTAAAAAAATTTAAAAACATATCTAATCATATTTTAGTTATTTATATCCATTCCCACCAGTACAACGACTACTTGTTAACTAACATTTAAAATAATATTATTTTATTACTAGTGTGCTACGTAAGTTTCAAAGAAACTCATCGTTGCGTATCGGGTACGCTATCGAACATAGCAACCCCTTTAAAATAAAATTAATATTTAATTCGTAAATATTAATAAATATGAAAATTCTTTATTCTTTATTTACCTGGGATGTTACATCCTTCCCCCATTTTGGGAATTGCGTCCTCGCAATTTTATTCACTTATCAAAATAAGTGGGGGTATTTATCCCTCATAGCATTTTCAGATTCCCACGTTGCCTCTTAAATCACATGGTTTTTCCACAAAACCTTTACCTGATGAATCACCTTATTCCGTAACACCTTCTCCCTGTGGTCAAGAATCTGGACTGGTTATTCCTCATAAGATAGGTTCTCTTCCAGCTGAACTACCTCGGGACTCAAAACATGAGATGGATCTGGCATATACTTTCTCAACATCGAAACGTGAAAAACATTGTGTACCTGAGATAAACTTGGAGGTAAATCCACCCGGTATGCAACTGATCCAACTCTCTCCAGAATTTCATATGGTCCAATAAACCTTGGACTTAGCTTTCCTTTCTTACCAAATCTCATCACACTTTTCCAATGAGAAACCTTGAGAAAAACATGATCACCTACCTCGAAAGATAGATCCTTCCTCCGGTTATCCGCATAACTCTTCTGCCTGCTCTGAGCTGTTCTCATGTGCTTCTGAATCAACTGACCTTTTTCTGCCATCTCTTCTACCAATTCTGGTCCCATCAGCTTCCTTTCACCCACTTCATTCCAAAATGCTAGAGTTCGACACCGCTACCCATATAATGCCTCAAATGGTGCCATCTGTATACTGGAATGAAAACTATTATTATAAGAAAACTCAACCAAAGAAAGATGTCGGTCCCAACTTCCCTGATAATCCATAGAACAAGATCGTAGCATATCCTCCAATGTCAGGATTGTTCGTTCTGACTGCCCATTTGATTGAGGATGAAAAGCTGTACAAAAATTTAATTCAGTACCCAACGACTTCTGAATGCCTTTCCAAAAGTTAGAAGTAAACCTGGGATCACGATCTGATACAATGGATAGAGGAAATCCATGTAACCTGACTATCTCTTTAAGATACAAACGGGAAAGTTGATCAAGAGAGAAAGTATCTCGTATAGCAAGGAAATGAGCAGATTTGGTCAAGCGATCAACAATAACCCAGATTGCATTATTACCTCGAGATGTCTTCGGTAATCCAACAACAAAGTCCATGGATATATTCTCCAATTTCCACTCTGGCACTGGTAAAGGCTGAAGCATCCCTTTCGGTAACTGCCTCTCTGCTTTAACCTGTTGACATGTTAAACACTTCACAGTAAAATCAGCAATGTCTCTTTTCATTCCATCCCACCAGTAATACTCCCGCAGACCTCTGTACATCTTAGTACTTCCAGGATGAAAAAACAACTCATTTTTCAACTGTGAATCACAAGGCACACATAACCTCTTCACAAACCTCAAAACACAAACACAAACTTATCCAAGAACTCATGGAAAATTTTATTCATAAGGTCCATGAATACAGAAGGTGCATTGGTTAACCCAAAAGGCATAACTACAAATTCATAATGGCCATATCTAGTACGGAACGCAGTCTTCGGAACGTCTGCTTCTTTTACTTTCAACTGATGGTACCCCGACCTCAAGTCAATCTTCGAAAAATACTGAGCTCCCTAGAGCTGATACCACTTCATTCGATGGCCCAACATCTGCTGAAGTTGTTGCAAAGGATTTTACCACCCCTTTTTTGCTTGTAGTCTGGCTGCATTCCCCCAGTTGAGTTCATCTTTGGACACTCGTTTGCGTAATGACCCATTTCATTACACTTAAAACATCTTACCGTTGGCTTTTCATTTCCTACTTGATCATCTTCCTTACAGTTACGAGCAATATGACCAGACTTACCACACCGAAAGCACTTACCAGACTTGGATAAACATTCTCCAGGATGCATTTTACCACACTTCTCACAGGATGGATATTTGGTTTTCTTACCTCCTTGCTTCTTTGATGAATTATTCCCCTTTTCCTTCCAACTAGATCTCTTATTCTGTTGTTTGTCATAGAACACCTGATCATCGGCAAACTCCATTTCCACCTTCTCCGTACATCGAACAAGTTTTTCATAACTTTTGAACTCACGAGAAGCTAAAGCCCTTCGATACTTTGGCTTTAACCCTGAGTAAAAACGGTTTATTTTACTATCAAGATCTCGTATGAAGTTTGAAGCATACCTTGCCAATAGAGTGAACTTTTCTTCATAAGCAGCCACTGAGTCTTCCTCTTGCCTCAATTCCAAGAATTGCTTTTCCATCCTATGTCGAACAGCCTTAGGAAAATACTTCTCAAGAAACATACCTTTGAATTCATCCCAGTCAAGAGCATCAATCTCATCGGCGTCCCTGATATTTTTAACCATAGACCACCACTGATCTGCTTCACCCTCCAAACGGTAAATAGCAAGACTAACCTTTTGATTGTCTGAACACCCCATGACATCAAAAATCTTCTCCAGTTCTTTAATCCACCCTTCAGCTAGCACATGGTCAGATGATCCTCTGAATGATGGTGGATGCTGCCTCATGAAATGTTCCACCACTGACATGTTCCTCTGCAGTTGATCTGGCTCATCTCGTGCATGGATACCACCGCCATTTATCGCTTGAGTCAACTGCTCCATTACTGCAACAAACTGTTCAGTTCCAATTCCGACCATCTCAGGATGCTGATTCAGAAGGTTATTTCCTTCTGTATGCCTTCCTAGCACTGCTTCCCTGTTTCCTCTGCGGAAAACCATTCTGAACAAACATGTCTTAGATGAAGCAACATGGTAATCTTTAAATGCTATACCATTTAAAAAAAATTATTTTTTGGATAATCATTTAATAGAATTCTAACTCCTAAAGTTATCTAAACCGACCTTTGATACCAACTATAAGGCCCCAACCTTAAACCTTACTTAATCTTGAGTTATTACAAGATTACACATTGAGGATCTTTTCGGGTTTAGATTTTTAGAGAATTAGATCATAAAACTTGCATTACATTCCACATATAAACAAAGTGGTTACATAAAGATAGTATTCTTCATTCCCATCAATGGAAACACATTTAAAATAAAACATGGATTATTTCTTGACACATCCTTGACTCTATCATCTTATCATGTACCTTTCCCTTGACCTGTGAAAAACATTTCAAAAACTTGGGATGAGCATAAAAACTCAGTATGGGTTATAAAAAAAACATGGAAAGGAAACATGAGTTCATATATACATAAGAATGAAATCATACTTTACCCATAAAACATAGGCACTTTAACATACCTCATAAAATCATGAATAAATCATAGAAATCATAAGACATAAAGGTAACTTGAGGCATTCATAACATTCTTACGTAGGGAGTAACCCTCTTGGTTACGTTTGGAATACCCATCACAGTATATTCCCTAAAATATCTTCGGAGAAACCTTAACGTTTCACTCCTTCGCGTTACCCAATGCATTGGAGAGCTATAACGGCCTCACCCACCCTTAGTTTATCACGGAACCACTCGTCTTCATAATAATGCCCAAGAACCATAACATAATCATATCACATAAAACATGCATAAAGGAAACATAAAATTTCCACATTTCAATCAAGAGATATCAATACAACACATTGATAAAAAAAACATTATGAAAACCATTTTCAATACTAAAATAAAAGAAAAGTAAAACATGGTATTTATTTTTCTTTTAAAAAGAAGGTATGGCTTGTAGAGGAAGCCGAAACTCAAATAACGGTCACGACGGCGGAGAATTCGTTGTCGCCGTATACGTACGACAAAAACATTCCCTTTTTTCGTTTAGTAAACGCTTCATATAAAAAAGATTCCTTTTGAATAAATGTAAAATTCAAAGGGGTTTATACACTGTATAAAAGAAATTTGTGTATAAAATAAAATATGCCTCAACGAAAGGAGATTGAGACGAAGTCCCTTACCTCAGGTTCGACTTGACTCGATCGTTCTTTAACGTCCTGAATAATAAACTTGAGTTAATTTATACTTCATTAAGAACCTTTTTAAAGTTCATTATTCTTTTTATATCACTTATTTCCATGTTATAAACATTATGTAACCATTTAAGTTAATAATGTTTGTTTTGTCAATATTTGGTTCTTAAGTCGAAAGTTGACTTCTTACAATTACATGTTGTTCATGTGGTCAAAAGTTCATTATATCCAGAATGAAATTACTGATTTGGATATCATATATATCATATATATCCATCATATACATGTATTTATAATTTTACATAATCATTTATAGGTAAGAAATGAAATGCACCGTTCATGGAGACGGTAAGCCGTACGTACACATGAACGCTACTTTCATTTCTTTGTCATATTAGTGGAATTAAAACTAAATGAGAGGTATGTATATTTTAATTCCAGAATTATATTCATCATTTAGATATATCATTAATTATATATATACATTATATACATGTAATTTTAATAGTACATTACATTTGGGGATAAGAAATGAAATGCACCGTTCATGGAGACGGTAAGCCGTACGTACGCATGAACGCTACTTTCATTTCTATCTCATACTTTAATGGAAAGAAATAATAATGATATAGAGGTATATTATAATTACAGTATAACATCATATATAGTAACTTTAAATCCATCCTTTACACGTCCCACATATGGCATTAACGAATCACATCACTTTTAGGGGGCAGTAGTCCGCACTTCCTTAAATGAAGATATCGTGTTTACCCATATTGGAAACCATAAAGGTATGCCAAAAATGAAAAATACAGAAGATTAAAGAAAACATAAACATATTATATATCATATATAAAAAATAGTGACATCATAATGGCCACCCTTGAAGGTGTTAAATGAGTATTGAACAATCATCGTTTCGGGAGGCAGAATTTCGCCATCCACGGAAACCGTATGTTCTTTAACCATTTGATGTAGTTGTGTGAGAGTGTAGCTCAAATAAATATTATAAAAACATCCTAGTATATTGAAGATACTGGTGTTGTTACAAAAGAAGTAAATAAAAAGAGTTTAGAGGGTTGGAGAAGCAAAATAAAACAAATGAACAAGAGAGAATGAATTACCTTTAAAAGTGTAACTCCCTTTTTATTTGAGCCTAAAGGCTTCCTTTGAAAGGATTCTGCCCAAATAGAATCCTCTAGGATGAGGATAGGGATGTGGAGAGAGTAATTGGGCAGGGTTTTGCCGAGCCAAAGGCTTGAGAAGTGTGTGAAATGAGGTAGAGTTGGGGGACTTTTATAAGAGGAGAGGAGGGGCACTTTTGGAAAGTAAAGAAATATTACTTTATTTGAAAATGTGTTTAGGTTTTAAAAGGTCCCACATTGGTAGAATTCGTGGATAAGGTGATAAGGGTTCGAAATCCACTCATCCAATTGGTTTTGGACATGTGTAGGTTTTAGATTTTTCATTATCTTTCCATTTTATTTAAATTGCCAAATAATGATGTCATCATTGCATCATTATTATGTCATAAATAATTTAATTTATTTAATGTCTAAAAATAATAAACAAAATATTATGATGTAGGAAATATTTTTATCTTTCTAATGACTATTTATAATCAAAATTTGGACTTGTTTAACCCTACTTAAAAATTATTTTAGTAAACCAATTTATGTTAGTGTTATTTTCACTTTAACATTAAATAAACATATATTAATGTCATTTTCCAACTAAAGTGGCTCCATGGGGTCCCCAAGTTGGGCCATGGCTTGTAATGGTCGGCCATTACTCACCCAATAGGTGTAGGAAAAGTGTCATGGTGTTTTCACATTCTTATAATACCATTTTTACCTTAAACTACACTAATTACCTCTAATCGCGATTAATGAAAAAAAGTTACTATTCACCAAAAAATTATTTTAATCTCATTGAACCACATTTTACTTCTTAATGACAACCATGCATGTCGGATTTTCAAAATTCAATACACATTAGTGGTAAACTTTCATTTAACTGAAAAATCAGTTTGCTTGATTACCACTTAGTGGTTTCACTATTCATCAAAAATTGAAGTTTTTCAGAAAATTACCAAAAATTCACCCTAAGCTATATTTGATATTCCGAATTCAAAAATGAAGTCCATTTTACAAAATTCAAAACATATAAATCAAATTAATTAATTTAATAATTAATTCCTGCTGTCATGACAAATAGCGTGTTTTTGTGAAACAATAATTATCAAAAGATTGACACCAGTTTTAGTCCAATTTCAAAGTGAAATTGATTCCAATGACCACCATTGGATTAACTGGTAAAAATATTTTCTAATTTCAATTTAAAACCAATTTAAATAATAATATAATCATATAAATAAATTAGATTAAAAAGAGGTTTTGAATTAAAATACAACATTTTACACTATTCATAAAAAAATGAACTTTATCAGAAAGGTACCAAAAATTTACACAAAGTAAATTTTGATGTCCCAATTCTAAAGAAGAGTTATATTTGGTCCAAAATAAAGTATAAGAGTGATCAAAACTATATTTAATGACAGTTCACCATTAAAAGGTGATAAGTGAATCTTTAGTGAAAATTAGAGTATATATGCCCTAAAATTGAACTCTTTCCGTATTTTAAGCCTTTATCTTTTATTGGGTAAATGTATAAACATTTAAAAAAATATCTAATCATATTTTAGTTATTTATATCCATTCCCACCAGTACAACGGCTACTTGTTAACTAACATTTAAAATAATATTATTTTATTACTAGTGTGCTACGTAAGTTTCAAAGAAACTCATCGTTGCGTATCGGGTACGCTATCGAACATAGCAACCCCTTTAAAATAAAATTAATATTTAATTCGTAAATATTAATAAATATGAAAATTCTTTATTCTTTATTTACCTGGGATGTTACATGAAGGATCATTTCATGGTCACTCCAAGGTATATGATCATATTATCACCAAGAATGCATGGTGTTAAAGTTCAATAAAATTCACAATTAAAAGAAATGATTTAATGTTAATGAAAAATTAAGTAAAATATAATAAAACTACATTAAAATTAATTTGAATCAACCTATAATAGGGTTATTCGTCCATTAATGCAATGCTTTTAATGGAATACAAAAGGTGACTTAAAAATGTAGAATTGAAGAAGAAAAACAATGAAAAAACGAACACTCCACCATTTTGTGAATAATTTCACAATTGTTTCCAAATAACTTCACACATTCAGGAAAAAATATAAATTTGATAAAGTAATATTATAATAAGATAAAATAAACATCTTTTATTAAAAAAAACTAATGCGATTTGAGCAATTTACTTGAGAAAGAAATGCGATTAAAACATCAATTTGGCAACATAACATTAAAACGAAAACATACATAAATCCTATAAAAATACTATAAATGAACTTAAATATTAATTTTTAAGCCTTGTGTAGATCTCCCAATAGTTAAAGTCACCCAAATTAATTATGGTAGGTATAGGTGGGTGGGAATTTAATGGAGAATTGACTTTTCCACCCTTGACAAAAATCCATGTTAACTTGCATCCATGCAATAGAAGAACTAAAATGATCTTATATATGGTTTAATTTTTGTGTATAATAGAATAATAAATTTAATACCATTATGTAATCTAAAATATTATAAAATTTCATCCTAATTGGATTTGTGGTTTCCTTGATATGATCAAAATGATGGGCTATCATTCTAGGCCACATACTTTGGGCCAGAATTTCATATTCAAATATTTATTTCTAGAAATACCCTTAAACATATAAAAAACCACTATAAACTATTTAATTAAAGTTTACCAATGATTTAATATATCTCCGTTTCAAATTTTATCTTCACTGGGCCTATATCATGTCCTTTACAGTTATTTTATTACGCTGATATCCAGTTCACTTTTCCCTAAATATTCATGGTTCGAAGACCACTTTGGTCATCATAACAATTGAATATCTAATAGCTTCAGAATTATATAATGTACCTTATATAATGGGAGACCTTAAATAAAATATTAAAATAAAATCAAGGCCATTTAGTGTTTTAGAAGGAGTTCAAAATTGTAACATGTAATAGTGAAATTTAATTGAGAATTACAATAATAATTTTAAATAATGTTCATATTTTAAAATGAAATAAAAATTGTGTTTATAAAAAATAAATCAAATGAATATTATAATATATAAAATAAATATTATCCAATTTTATTGGCTCATCAAATATCCAAATTTATTTTTTTCTGGTCCTGATAAAAAATTAGCACAATTTTTTTGAAATGAATTCCCGTTTACAAAAACATTTTAATATAAAAATATCTACAAAATAAATCATTCCAAATAGATATAAAACCAATAAAAATCATTTAACACAATATAGTTTCACAAGAATATCCCTAACCCAACCCCATTACTTTATTAACATTTATCTCTATATTTAATCTAATTTCAATTAATCGTGATGATGTATTGGTGTCAAAATAGACACAATGGTTCATTTTTATTCTATGGGAAAAGATTTAAGTGTTAGGTGGAATCACATTTTAACCATAATATTATTATTCTTGTTTTTTATTTTTTTTTTAATTTTTAAAATATCCATAGTCATTGAAATTACACTCAATCACTTTAACCCCTATAACAATAATTTTATGATGAGTCCCATGCTCAAATACCTAAGGGAACTAAGCGAGGCTCACATAATCAAGAATCATCTTAAGGTAAATAATACAATAAAAAAAATCAAACAACCAAAAATAAAGATATAATTCCCATATTTGGGATAGAAAACTATGGATCCATGATCCACAAGTTTCGAAAGCCACATATTAAGTCAATCTAGTGCTCTACGCAAAAATTTATTATTGTTTTATTTATATAAATTTATTTTGTTTATTTTGTTTTTTGAATACTCATGTTAAAATTATAGAAATAAAAAATCATATTCTATTTATTGTGGGACACAAAGGACTCAAAATAATTCTCCACAATCCAAAAATATGCGCATTTTTTTTAAATGTATGGAAATATAAATGGTGAAAAACCACATTAGATAGCCACACTTTCCAAAATATATGCTCATGATCATAAATATGGATTAAAATTATAATCATGTCATAAAAACTATTTTATATTCAATATCAAATTCAAAAATATGTATTATGATGTTTAAGGTTAAGTAAATATTTCTTCCATCATCACATATTTTTTTCATTTCATTTTTTTAAATAGTTTATTGTTTTTTATACATAGTTTTATTTAATTTCTTCCACCCAACATAGAATAAATCTATCCCCAGTGTTTAAAGAAATGAAAATTTAGAATATGGTAGTGGAAGAGGAGAGGAGTTTAAAAATTAAAATTAGAAATTTTAATCATGGAATAATGTTATATGGTGGTTGACGTTAATGTTTTTAATACTTCCATTTAATCCCTTTATCTCTATAATATTCGTAGAATCCACAAAAATGATGATATTTTGTGTTTGTACACCTTTAAGAAATGTTATTTTCCTAAAAATACATCAATCTTAGCAGCCTTTGAATCTTACACAGCAACCCATTTAGAACACAATGGAAACCCCTTGAGGTTACCTTAACTAAAAACAAACAAAGACAAAAGGAAAGGATAAAAAAACATACCTATTTATTTTGAAATCAAAAAAACAAGTCAATGTATAGGTAAAAGCCATGTTTCAACCCAAAAATCTTGTTGTTTAATGTCATTATCTCAATGGAACCTAAATCCATCAACATTTCTTTAGTTCATAGGTTAGATCAGTTAGGTCCTTCTATATTTATTTTTTTTAAGTCCTTCTATATTTCTTGTTTATTAAATTATACAAAGATTGTTTTTATCATGTGACCATTTAATTTAAAAAAAGACCACTAGTGAGATCCCAAATCTATATTTCCCACATGTAATTACACATGATGCACTATGTATGGCCCTAACCATCTAGACCTTTATATTTTTGAGTGTGAATGATGTTTGGAACTCTAAAAGATCATGAATTTTCCTAATTCAAAGTGTTTTTAATTAATATTCCTAGATTAGTAGGGTTTGACTGTAGATTTATTGATCCTTGAATTTTAATAATCCTCTATCTTAAGTTCCTCATGTTTTTACAATCTAATTTACCTTATTATTTTCTAAATAAATGTCAAAGTTAATTTTTTTAATTTCCCAAAAGACATTATGTTGAATTTAAATAGGTAAATAAAAATATTTTCCATAAACCAAACTATATGCTGACATGCCTATGATTATTTTGAATGCAATACGATATGACCAAAGTGAATCCAAGAGTTTCTCATAACAATATTTCTTAGAGGGATTTCTAGCTATATCACAATTTTTATTAATTTTACTATTTTACAAATCAACCTAATAATTTATTTGAGAATGTGAGGTAGTAGATTTTTTTATAAATCCCATAATTATATATGAGTGCCGAGAAGGGGCAGTTTGAAAAATGGGATCCATGATCATTTATGATATCCTTAGACATTCATTATCTATAAAATATTTTTTCTTTTAAGAATAAAATCACAACATGATGGTCATGAAACTTAGTGGAAATTAACTCTAAACATTTTGAGACATAATAAATACATAAGAGGATGTAGAGATATCCCCTAGAGTTTGGAAGGGCCCCATGAAGTGGCCAATTTTTTTTTTAATTTATAAGATTTAAATTTAAACTAAGATATAAAAATTAATTCAATTTTAGAGAATTATTCTATCATATTTTGTCACTTGATGAGGATTGGGTAAATTCCTTTTTTGACTATTTCAATTTCTTAAATATGAAATGGGTTCATTCAAAGAAGTAAAAAAACCATATTCACTTACTAGTTTAATACCTACACACCCGAATAAAAATTAACCATTCAATTTAAGGATCATTTCATGGACACTCCACGATTGGGGATTGTATTATCTCTAAGAATGTGCCGTGTTAAAGTTAAATAAGGACCAAGAAGCAAGTAATAATAAAATGAAATTCCAAGATAAAATAAATTATTTAAAGATAATTTAAATTTAAATAAAATCCAATAAAATCCAACTAAACTTAATTTGAATCAACCCATAAAAGGGTTATCCTCACATTGATTCAATGTTTTCAATGTAATAAATAAGGAAACTTACAAAGGTAGAATTACAGAAGAAAAATAATGAAAAAATTATCACTCCAGCATTGTGTAAATAATTTCACAATTTTTTTTGAATAATTTCACCCCTTGGGAAAATAGTATTAATGTGACATAGGAACAATATAATAATATAAAATGAATAAATTTTATTAAAAAAAACTAAGGTTATTTGAGCATCTTACCCGAGAATGATATGAAATTACAAAATCAAATCAGAAGCATAACATTAAAATTAAAACATATACAACTCCAATTTAAATCAAATAAAACCCTTAACTTTAATTGGAATTTTTGAAGTCTTTGGTATAATCCTAAATAGTTAAACTCACCCGAATTAATGTTGGTAGGAATATTCGGGAGGAATGTTAATGGAGGATGGAATTTTCCAACTTTGACAATAATCCAAGCTATCTTACATCAACCCAACATAGGTACATAGATTAAATTCTAGATAAAAAAATTATGGGGGAAATTAATTCTATAATTTTCTCTAGTATAATACAAAATTTTTCCCAAATCGGATTTTTGGTTTTAGAGATATGATCAAAATAGTGGGATGTCATTTTGGCCAAAAAATCTAGACCAAAATTTCATCTTCAAATTAGGCTATCAGGAACCCCCTTTAGACATTATAATTATCTCTATAAACTATTTAATGAAATGTTCCACATGATTTCCTCAATCTCAAATTCAAATTCGATCTTGATTAGACATGTATCATGTCCGCTACAGTTATTTTATTGGTCTTCTATCTAATTCACTACTCACAGAATGTTCTAGGTTCAAGGAAATATTTGGTCATTATCCCAATTGAATATAAAATTTAATTATAATTATAGAATGTTAAACATAGAAGTTTATACCTTAAAATAAAATTGAAAATAAAATCAAGTCCATTTAGTGTTTTTTGAGGTTTTCAAAAATGTGCCGTGAAATAGTGCACATTAATAGAGAATTAAAATCACAACGTAAAGTAATGTTAATATTTTAAATTCACTAAAAATGTTTTTAAAAAATAATTAATCACATTAATATTATAATATATACTATTAATTTTATCCTCTTCTAGTGTCCAATCAGATTAGGTTACATTTTCATTGTTTATTGGGACTATTTATGATCAAGTTATCAAAGACTAAATTTTATAAAATAACTCTCAAGGATCACATGATATTTTATATCCCAGGGTTATTTATATATATTACATTATTTAATTTCAATTTAATCTATTTAAAAACTCAAGAGACTAACATAATGGTTTTATGGGAACAAAATTTATTTCTCTCTTCTGTCGAAAATCTATTTTCTTCAATATCCATGTTTTTAAAAATATTTTCAAGGTTGTTTTTTATTTTTTTATGATTTTTTAAAGGCATTTTTATCCATGATTAATATTTTTGAAATGGTTTAAAAGGAATATTATTTTCATTTTTGAATGATATACTTTTTATTGTTTTATGAAAAACTAAAAGTAATATTTTTTTAACATATATGGAATTGTCATAATTTCCATCCATCATGAAAACTCAATTATTTGAAGATTCATTTAAAAATTTCCAAGGTTATTTTAAAATAAAATTATTTCCATAATATATATTTTTATATTTTTATTTTAAATAAGTTATTCCAAAACGAAAAGGGAATTTTCATAAAATTTTTTCAAGTGATATTATAAAGTAATTTTCATTTATGATTACATACTTTTATGTTACTTATATTTTATTGGGGGATATGATACAAGGATACAATCCTTAGTTTTTCTCTAGGTGGTTTATGATTATAATAATGAGGGTTTTAGTAAACTCATCTATTTTCCATGGGTTATGGTATGACGAAATATTGAATTGTTTATGAATTTGTTCCTTTTCCATATGTTATTATATATAATGAATGATTTGTGATCTTGTGGAAAATATATTAAAGGATTATTATCCTGTGATGGGTTTAACCTAAATTATATAGAACCCCATTTTATGGTTTAAGGATATATATATCATGAGATAATAAAAACTATAATGGGGAGTGAACCTTGTTTTATAAGTGACTTTGTCCACAATGATAGTCTTTGATGTGAACCTTGAATAAAGAGGTGATGGAATGGAAAGTAATCCTAATCCACTATTATAGTTTCAACAATGATAATTGACTGAGGAAATTATTTTATATAATTACGTGTTTGCGAAAAACAAATTTTATATGATGATATTATTTTCATATAGCTCATGTTCTTTGATTCCATTGTGATTAATTTGTTATGAACTGCCAAAGATCTATTTAATGACTCAATATTATGAAATTTGAAATATATGGTGTATTTTTAAAATGTTAATCTCATTTTCTTATACCTTTTTTCAGAAGTTATATTTAATTTATCTTTGATATCACCCTTATTTACCTTTACGAAGCATCTACTATAACCATTTCTTATGTTTCCTTTCCCCAGGTTACGAAGAATGGTTTTACGTATGATATTACAAATAAAGGTTTTATTTATGAATAAATTATTGTGAGATGATGTTGACCTATTATTAATTTTTTTTATATATCCAAGTTTCCAAATACACTAGATCAATATGATTCTATTTTGAATATTTATGTTATGTATTGAATATTCATATATAAATATATAATATTTATGTATGAACAACATGTGTTTCTATAAATCCTACTCCATGTAGCCTATTTATGATTTTAAATATATCAATATCTTCTATTATACACTTCTATATATCTTTCAATAATATCTCTAAAAATATCTTATCAAAATATTCTACCTATACTAGATCATTAATTATCTAATTCAAATCAATCTATTTAACCTTGAAAAAATATTCCATGATCAAAGATTGATCCATAAATTATAAATAAATTTTCTCCATCTTCTTCTTCTCCAAGTAAAATATCTATCACGATCAAGGTTCTTATATAGTCAAATTTCATAAAAAATTGACTTTTACATTGATTTTATAGAAAATGAATTATTGATTCTCTCCAAGTAAATATAGCTGAAATTTTCTATAAATGGGTCTTCAATAGTCATATGAACATGTTCAACTCAACCACCATGAAGATATATAATGATTTATGTAAATTTAGCATGGAAAAAATCTATCAAATATCTAGAAAAATATGAAATAATGATGTGATTCCTCATAACGGGTTGTACTAATGTTCAATCTCCATTGATTGTGGTGTGGATTACTTTATAATAGTCTGATACTTGAGTCAATATAAAATCCATAAATTCATGGTAAAATAATATTTTAAACATATTTAATATCGAAGTGTGATATTATCAATTTCTATTAAGCTTATCTTGACTATGGCATAGAATTATTTAGTGCATTAGAAATTTCTTCTCCCCATAATTTCCTAGAGATATAAATGTGGCCTCTAATATTCTTGATCATTGTTTTACTTTTCATTATATTCACATGGATTTATGGATATGTAGAATATATATGGTGGAATGGATCATCACCTAATAAAATTACTTTAATTATATTTTTATTACTACTTACAAGATGTTGAAAAAGTCACAACATGGTATCATATTAATTCATCCTTTTTAATATTCCATTTCTCTATTTTAGTGTAAAATATCTCATCATGACATGATAAATTCCTTCAACTTCCCAAGTATTTTAACATATCCTCAAAGTTGGTCTTCTTTAACCTGTTTGTGACATAGTTCTTCACATCATGATGTAACCCTCCCTCTTATCTTCTATATGTTATTATCATGCTAGTAAATTTTGGAATTATTTTGTGGGTTTCTCCTTAGTGTCAGTGGATCATAAAATTTATAACTCCTATAAAAATAATAATTCTATAATTCAGTGGATTTTAGTGTGGTTTATTATCTTTTCTTTTAAAATATTTTTAATAGATCCAAATTCATTTTCATGATTCAATATTGATAAATAAAAAAATATAAAATTAGGTTTTATTAAGTGAAATAATTGAAAAAATATGATTAAAATGTATTCACAAAAGAGATTCATTAGTCCCCATCATCTGTATCCCATTATTTTTATCACCATAACCATATTCCGTCATCCATATCACCACATACACATTCCATTATCCAAGAAAACACAACCATATCACCTCATCAACATCTATAACAATATATTGGATATAATCACCCCAAATAATTATCTTTTCATTAATAACAACTACTTATGGGAACTATGAAAGAAAAACAACTGTATAATAGAACAATGAAAAAAATTATACCTATATTGAGAATATAAAACCTTATATAATATAATACCCATCCATATTAAATCATCCCCAAGGAATAAAATATTCACACTTACCACATTATCATCAATTAAATGTATTAATATCATAATTTGAATAGCCATTGAGAGAATGATGGGTTCCCTCATGAAGTGAATTGTCAAATGGGGGGTTTAAAATCCCTAAATTGAGACATATTCAAGATATTTATGAATTTTATAATTATGTAATTTTTAAAATAGTATTTATCATTTCACTAAGTGTGGGAGAAATTTTAAAAAACTTACCCTATTTTTTAATGTGATGTGTAGATAACTATTTCATTGGGGGATTTTTATGACTAGTTTATTGAGATAATATTTCTTGTGTTTTTATTATATTTATGTGGTATTGAATATGAAAATACTCATGTATTTGTAAAATTTTAATTAGTGATAAAGATAATGAAAATTATTAATCAATTTTAATTGAAGTAAAAACCACATATTAATGTTCATCAAAACCTGTAATAGTTAGCATTTAAGAAAACTAATTTTGAAGATCTTGGGGAATGATGATAATTTCAATTCCTATGGTATCTATTAACGTACCATGGTGCATAATGGAAGTCAATGGGATGGGGATTTAATTTTTTTATCAAAAGAGTGATGAAAATTATCTTCTTACCTAATACGAGCCTCAGTAAAGGTTTGAGGTTCTTACATGAATTTAATAAGTATAAAATTATAACCGAATGGTAACCTCATTCAAATTGAAGTGTGCTTTACTGAAGCCAATAACCAGTGACCATTTCTTAAAGGATACAAAGAATAACCCCTCTAGTTCATCCACACATTCTCAAATAATCTATTCACTCACCATTCGTTGAATTTCGGGTGCTAGCACAGAGCTCTGATGAATCATTTGGTGTTGCGATGATCACCTCAATCCCATGCCTTAGATCTATTGAAGGTATTCATGGATCAATCACTTAGAGAGTTGCTTTATCACTATAGAAATATATAGGATAGAGAGGGTCTCATTCATTTGGAATGAATAGGTCCAAGGAAATGAGCTCCTCTCTCCTGCATATATAGTGGGTGGTACAATTACCCAAAAGGGTTCCCTGACCCAAGAAACAAATTATCCACTAAATAATAAAGAAATAAATTGTTATGATGAACTAACTACATCATAAATGTGAATTATATTTTATTACCACCTTGTAAGATATAATAAATATACTACGTGATAAACCTAAGTCATTTAACTCAACTCATAATTCTTGATAATATTAAAAAAACCTAGAATATTAAAATAATACTCATTTTTATAATATTTTCCTTATATTCAACAAATAAATCATGAATACTATTAATAAATAAATTCAACCCAATTATTCTATACTTGAATAATGATTAATTTGTTTATTTATTAGTGAACAATTACTTGGAAAACTCTCTGACCCCATAGTGGGGCCCACCATGTCCTATATACCTATTCATTTGAATAGGGAAGATTCTTGAATACACTATTATGTGTTACCCTCTATAACCTTATCTCGATAGTAGTGAATAGTATTCACAGACCAAGAGTAGGGTCTATAAACCCATAAGGGACCTTAAAGAGATAATGAATAATCATAGAAACAACAACCATCCTATAAACATGTAATATGTAATATAATCTCATTGCATTTAGATACCTCATATTGAAGGATGCACATTTATTCCATCATCCTATCTAGATATATTATTTGTTGATATAACTGGATGGACTTTCCTTGGACTACCATTGACAAGGATTTATGAAGGTACCACCATCCTCATCAACCAAACTCGAGATATTACTTCCTCAACTCAGAATTGAAAAATTCAATATCGATCATTAAACCTATTTCATAACACCAATGACACACCCAACAAAATCTACCTCTCTAAGAATTAATTTTCATGGTTTTTTCTTTGCATCAATGTACACGATCAAATGAAACACATTGATAATGATCTCAATTTAGGAGACCAATACACATATCTATACAGATAAAAAACCCATGATACCTAAAACATGTGGTGTTCTTATTGGAGGCTCTATCATCATGATCTCACAAAGAAGAGATCACCAAGTATGAAAATTGTGAGAAGAAGTGTGAATGATGATGATCCCCCACCACCTGAAAGTGAATTATATACTCTTTCAAGTTATTATGATGTATCTAGACCATATAAAATATTTTTTTAGATGCCGAAAAGTGATTAAGTGTTATAGAAGGTTTCTAAATGAGAAAGAGAAGTCATACTCAGACCCAGAGGCACGGTCTGGAGGTCATGGAGATGTCGCGCAGAAAAAAGGGTGAAGAGCACAAAAAAACTTCTCCCGCGCGGAAAGCACCAAGATTTGAGAATGGCCCCAACGCCAGCGTGAAATAATTTCGTGCCCGCACCCCACGCGGTGGACCTTTCACACTGCCATCTCTGTCATGAAAATATTTCACACGGTCCTGAATTTCTCACCGTCAGATGCCTATAAATAGAAGTCGCCCCTTCTTTTTTGGGGATGAAGGATTCGAATCGCCTCTCGTGCGTGTAATTGGCATTCCACGCACGAGCAATATGGATTTCAGTTATGGTTATTTTTCACACCAATTTGCCCCAGAGTCCGCCTTCGCGTGAGATCCCCCTGGATTAGACTAAACTTCACAACCCTTTGGGCTCTTCCCCTTGCATGCAACCCGTTCTGCGGCATGCGAGTCGGCCAAGCCGCGTGCAATCCTTCCTCTGCGTGAAATTTCTCCCTTAGCGTGAAAACCCTTCAATCTGTGTGCAAAACCTAAAACCCCAATCCCACGTGGGTGATATTGATTCTGCACCAACCCAAGGCTTTTCGCGCTGGGCCTTTTATTTCACGCAATCCCTGAGAGTTGTGCACAATCCCCAGGGCCCTTTGCCTCGGTACTCCCCGAGCATCCCCCTTGTGTGAGCGCCCGATGCTCTTCTCCCGGGTGCCATTCGCAGGTGTCTCGTGCACTCCGAGCATCTGCATCATGCATGGTTTTCCCGTGCCACTTTCCAGGCTTGTAAAAAGTAACTTCAAAGTCTCTTGGACAATCCTTCCAGTTCATCTGCTTCGCCTCATGCTTCTTCGCATAGCAACGCTAACATGGACCCCTCGATGGTTCGCTCTGCGACACCCCCTCAGTACGGACTTGCTGATTCCTTTCCTTCCACAAGGGGCAGAGGGCACCGGTTATGTATGTCCTAGGGGTGCGGGGTAAACCCACCTTGTCCAAGCTATAGGACGTTAAACTGCCAAGCACCTCCTCTTCAACACATGACGTTAAACTGTGACCTGACCCCATGGCTCGCACGCAGGGTCCCCCCGCCTTGGAACATCTCCACACCCACTCGTCTCCATGGGGATGAGATCATCCCTCACAATGGGGTGATTTATTGGAGTGGTGTTCGTCCGCGGGGAAAGGTAGCCACCTTGGTGTAATCCCCTAGCCTTCCTTGTAGGAGGGAGAACCCATGCTCCTCATCACATCCTCGGTGCTAAGGCCAACGAAGAACATGATAGGGAACGAGACCCCTCCTCTCTTCCTAGGTTCCAAATCCCTCTCTCGTTGCGCTTTGTCACCCCCAGGTCTTTAACCTGGAGTATGTCCCGGCACCATGGGCCGCTCAACGCGTAAGCCCCTCTTCGCTTCCCACGGACGCACCCTTCGCGACGTGATCGTCAGGTCCCTGCAACCTCTTATATCTGACACTGAGCATGACTCCCGTAATCTTAGAGTGAGCATCAACCATGACCAACATGGGCTGCCTCAGAGCGTATGCCCCAAATTCCCCCATCCTGCATGACGTTAAACAGTATACCCGAACTACGGGGACTTTGATCCATGCTAAGGCATGGTACGTAGGATGTCTCCACGAGGTTCAAGCCCTACCACCTTGGGCCGCCTCAGAGCGTAAGCCCCAAATGCCTCCGTCCCGCATGATCTTAAACTGTATACCCGAACTATGGTTACTTTGATCCATGCTAAGGCATGGTACGTAGGAAGCCTCCACGAGGTTCAAGCCCCACCACCTTGGGCCGTCTCAGAGCATAAGCCCCAAATGCCCCCATCCGGCATGACGTTAAACTGTATACCCGAATTATGAGGACTTTGATCCGTGCTAAGGAATGGTACATAGGAAGCCTCCACGAGGTTCAATCCCCACCACCTTGGTCCTCTCAGAGCGTATTCCCCAACCATCCAAAACTACGGGGACTTTGATCCGTGCTAAGGCATGGTACGAAGGAAGCCTTCATGAGGTTCAAGCCCCACTACCTTGGGCCGTCTCAGAGCGTAAACCCCAACCATCCCAAACTACGGGGACTTTGATCCGTGCTAAGGCATGGTATGTAGGAAGCCTCCACGAGGTTCAAGCCCCGCCACCTTGGGCCGTCTCAGAGCGTAAGCCCCAACCATCCTGAACTACAGGAACTTTGATCCATGCTAAGGCATGGTACGTAGGAAGCCTCCATGAGGTTCAAGCCCTGCTACTTTGGGCTGTCTCAGAGCGTAAGCCCCTACCATCCCAAACTATGGGGAATTTGATCCATGGTAAGGCATGGTATGTAGGAAGCCTCCATGAGGTTCAAGCCCCACCACCTTGGGCTGTCTCCGAGCATAAGCCCCAACCATCCTGAACTACGGAGACTTTGATCTGTTCTAAGGCATGGTACATAGGAAGCCTCCACGAGGTTCAAGCCCCACCACCTTGGCCATCTCAGAGCATAATCCCCAACCATCCTGAACTATGGGGACATTGATCTATGCTAAGGCATGGTACGTAGGAAGCCTCCATGAAGTTCAAGCCCCACCACCTTGGTCCGTCTTAGAGTGTAAGCCCCAACCATCCTGAACTACGGGTACTTTGATTTGTTCTAAGGCATGGTACGTAGGAAGCCTCCATGAGGTTCAAACCCGACAAACCACCGACCCCAACCATCTTTGTGACGATGTGCCAAGACCCATTTCTACCTTGGGCCGCCTTAGAGTGTATGCCCAAATCCATCTGGACCTCAGGTTCCTATTCACGTCAGTTCACCGTCACCATGGGCCACCTCAGGGTGTAATCCCGTTCTTGTCCCGCATGATGTTAAACTATATCGGCGACCTGAACTACGAAGACGTTGATTACCTGCCATGAGGATACATAGGAAACCTCTTTGAGTCTTAAGCACAAGACCATCATTCATCCAGATTCTTACCCAGGCCGCCACATCTTAGTGGGATCATGGCACTTCACTCCTCACTCCCCTCCACATCATTCAAGAAGCTGCCCATGCGCTGGCCCCAACATCGGCATTCCCTCCAGGGGGTTATTCAGTATGATCCACTCTAGCTAGTGTTCCGATCAGTCCAATCCATCTCCACTGGACATTAAACTTGGGGAATACCCTATGTTAAACATGGGAAGGTGAGGAAAACCACAGATACATGCCTATGGCATACCATTCCCCACGTTCGATGTGGGATGCCTCGGGCTTCCATGCCCTCGAGAAGCCCTATAATAAGGGACATAAGACAGAAATGCCAATCCCCAATGTCAAAACACACCAGTGATGACCCAACATGACTACTCTCATAACCGAAGGTTGCTGCCCTGACCAGACTCCTTGGAAGGTCCTAAAAGAAGCAACGTAATTTACTGGCGGCCATGAAAATATGGCACTGAGAAGAGGTTCACGAGCTACGCTTTAAATCTATGAGGGAGACCCAGACTAGGTGATGAGCTCTAAGGAGGAGTCCACCTAAGGAAGAACCTACAACCAATCATCCCATTTCGATCATGGAGCAGACATCCCTGGATAAGGAGCGGATGCCGCCCGCCTTTGGAAAGCGGGAATGTGGGGTAATAGCAGCGTGTCCTCTGCGTGACATACACATGTGCCCCATCGAAAGCATCCGAAATAGAAAATTGTGAACTCGACTTGAACCTCCTCTCCTCCGCTTGCAGGCTAGTAACATTTGGGATGGACATCAGTGGAAAAGAATGTCTTCAGACCTCGTCATCCGGTACCAGGTCCCACCGAGCATGCCTGACGTGAAACTCTCCAGAAGTTGGGACATTTAGGATGTTGAGCATTCCATTCTGTGACGTTGTCAGTATAGATCCCTCTTCCCAACCATGGAAGATGGAACGATGCTGGGGCACTGGTAGTTGATTCATTTTTCTAGAAGTATTAATGAGTTCCTCTCCCTACTTCAGGAATCAAGTCTTTGCCTCCGGATCTCGATCACCTGCCCACCGACGCAGGGGTAGGGGCAATATCAACGTGGTTACCCCACACGATTCGGCCTCTTCTACGACAGCCATGACCTCCATGACTACTGGGCGCCCACGCCCCCTCTCCACACCAGAGATCATCCAGCGAAGGGTAATCAATGACCTTTTACGCAGGTTTGAGGAGGATGAGGTCATCCCCACCAGGGATATAACCCGCCTAGATGATGAGGCAGTTATGCCTCATAATCCACGCCACCCCCAAGGGATGCATAGGGAGCCGATGCTCCCCACCCGAACGTTTAATAATTTCAGTATCTTGTCCTTGGAGCACCTCGACAGCTCCCTCCCCTACGCCGATAGAGTAGGAGGTATCTGAGCTGACTTCATTGGAGTCCTGCTTCATTGAATTCCGAAAAGGGACCCCACTAGGCCGCGTCAGCGCTGCTGCCTGGTTCCCCGAGCCGCGGAGCAGGTTTTCCACGCGCCTACACCACTGGATTCAGTTCACCTGACCCGATGCCAGTTGCGGGTGTGAGAGAAAGAAGACGCTCGTCGTGGGGCATCAACATCAGTAACTAATGTGGCCCGAGCCATTACTGACTCATCTCTCCAAATCCCTGCATACGTTGAGCAGGGAAACTAGTACGCCTGACCTGGATTGAGGCCCCAACCGCCCCATGGGCAGATTTGGTCGACTCTCCCAGTCACCGGTACAGGTGATGGCCGCCACGGACCAATCTGCAGCAGCGCCGCCCAGCGCAGAGGCTCACTCTTCACCACCACCACGGAAGGTGCGGGCCCTCCCTGCTCCCAATCTCTAAATGGAGGTCTTCCCTGTGCCACCTTCAACCCAGGTGTGGGTCTTCCCTATAACAGCAACACTCCGTATGGGGGTCTCTCCCATGCCCATTACACTGGGTATGGGGTCACTACTCCTACCAAGAATAGAGAGCATGGAGGCATTGCATGTATGGTCACTTTCCAGCATGTAGGTCCTCCCCGTGTCCCTTTTGACATTTTTCCCAGTGCCCCTCGCACCCTCCTCAGGTGGGGAATTTTCTGCCCTGGTGCTGGTATAGCCGGAGGAGCCCTTGTCAGAAATCAGCCCTGCCCTGAAGAACCATCTAGGGGAAGGAGAGAAGGTCTCCGTCACTACACGAGGAATCTTGGGAAAGACCATACAAAAATCAGGCCAGTCAAATTCTCAGAATCTGAGGCGATGTACAATCCAGCGCAGGGGCCCTCACCTCAGTCCTCTGAATCAGGGGCTGGGGAAGGAACGAGGCACATCAGCCACGTGCTCCCGAAATGCGAGATCCACAGGATCCCTGTATCCCTCCAAAGGTATATTCATAAGTAAGAGACCCAGGCATGATTCCAGGGGCTGACCACACAGTCACCACCATCGTCTCCAGAATCACCCTCTACCTTGGAGCTATTATGGGGGTCATTGACGGAGGAGTCGAGACATAACCCACCCCCCACAGACACTGCTGTCGCTGGTCCATCCTATCATGACATGGAGGACAGGTCACTGCAATCCTCAGGGTATAGTCCATGATTTGGTGGCCAGTCAGCCCGTTCTCTGTATTCTCCACCGGCCAGCCTGCAGTCCCAACGGGTTGCCTCAGTGCCGCCGCTAGTTACTCGACCACCCTCAGTTGACGAGTGGGGAAATCAAAGGCCAGACCCTGTATCTGAGCTGGGGAACTTCTAGACCTTCCTCGCAGCGGGACACTTCCCTGAGAAGTTTTGGTCGGTCGTAGGATCAAATTTGGGTATGCCAGAATCGTTCACCCTGGAGGAGTTTGAATGTTTCCGCCAAACCTTCTGGGCGACTCACCTTCACCTTCTCCACTGGAAGGTGACTTATCTCGAGAGCCAAGATCACCTAGAAGGCCTCAAAGTACAATGCCTCCTATTGGACCTAGCCACACTCCCTACGGTCTGACACCCCGAGTCACCTGGCCACCACAAGACCCTCCAACAACAGTGCGTTCAGAGTTTTCAAGTACTCCACAATGTTGTTCAGGAGGCTACCCCCCACGTGAAAGTCCATGGCTAGGGGAAGTATGCTACGCTTCTCTTCACTGCGATTTTCTGGTAGCCTAACTCCCTTGGAGGTAGTGAGGACATACCCCCAGGAAGAGTGGCAATCAACATGACTGATCTGACAGGAGAGTCGAATGAGCTGGGAATTCTCGATGGGGGTGTTCCCCCTAAGGACGTGCTGCCACTAGATCCATCAGGAAGGATTACTCGCCAACAAAGAAACCTCCTAGGTCTCCCTACACCTATCGAGGTGTTGGTACTGAGCCCGATTGTCAGTAAAGGAAAAGAGTATGTTGGAGTTGTCATGCACTCCGACCCGTCGGCCTCAGTGTAGAAGACGGATGAGGACCCTGAGAAGGTCACGCTGCGCCAGCAACTCGCTGAGTAGAGGAAGTTGGTCGATGAACTACTGGATGAATGAATTGTATAGCGGAGACCTGACTACAGTGATCCTAGGCCGGGGCAGCAGGGGTAGGAGAAACTACCCCTCAAGGAGATTCTCCCAGGAAACCCTGATCACGTCGTATTCGCTGACGGGGCGGAAGCCAGAGCTCATGGAAAGAGAGTACAATATGTCTCACCAAACCGTCCAGAGTGGTGTGACAACCCAAGGAACCCCACTCGGGCTCCTCCAGCCGTCCCAAGGGTCGCTCCACCAGTCACTCCACGAGCCGCTGAAGTCGGCTACCACATTGAAGAACCCATCAACACGCTCGTGGTTTGGGTTCCCTACTAGGATAGGGACCCATGTCCAGAAAATCTGATGGAAGCAATCATTGCCCGCTTGGATGCTTTGGAAATGCAACAAGTGGCTATCCCACCTGATGAAAATCCTTACTCGGCATGGGTGGATGACATGCCAGTGCCCCCGGGATTTGGAAATCCCACTTTCTCCCTCTTTAATGGGACAGGGGACCCGCCACAACACCTGGACCACTTCAACTCGATGTGTGGGCCTATGTTAGGGACTCCAGTGTAGCAGGAGGCCGCTAAGGTCTGTTGCTTTGTTCAGACACTGGATGAGCCGGCTTTCGTTTGGTATAGCCAGCTCCCCGTTGGATCTTTGACAAGCTGGGAGGACCTTCACAGGCCGTTCCTTTTCCAGTTAAACTCCACCACCCAGAAGACGAACATCACAGACCTCTTCTAGTGCAAGAAAATGTATGACAAGCGAGTCACAGACTTTATCACCCGGTGGAAAGGGGCTCACATACTCCCTTGACATGCCACTGACTCAGGATAAACTACTGAAGATGCACATGGGTTATGTAAAGACGGAATTGGTTCCCTCCCTGATCACTCAGAATTATCCTAGAGGGTCCCATGACTTCTCAGATAAGGCCAAGCACCTCGAGAAAGCTTTACAATAGGCTGGGTAGGCATGCCTGTTGCCCCTGGAATTCCAGTAAGGAGAGCTGCAAGAGCCGAACCCGCCACCATGGCCCAGATAGAGGCCCCCAGGCAGCTAGGATTTCTACCAGTAGATCCCACTCTGTAGCCTCATAGAGGCCCTCCACCGCGGGCACAGTTTCCAGCCCAGCAGTGCCCGCCCCATAATTGGCAGGTGCTTCCGCGTAATGTGCCGCCACCGCCTAGGCGAGATAATCAAGTTCCACCCCCTCGGCAGGATCCTCTGGCCCCCATTAGGGTCAGGATCCTAGAGCCCCCTTTCCAGATAGAAGGAATCAGACCTACTCATTCGACGAGACTTAGGTCCCTGGCTACTTCCGTAGCACCTTAAAGTAGAGAATCGTGCGACATCCTGAGTGCCAGAAGCTGGTGGAGGAGCATCTCACTGATCACCCCAACTACTACCCTTATCACCAGATCCTGGGGAACACCATCAAGAAATGCTGTGTGTTCAAGGACTAGCTCCAAGACCATATTAATAACAAAATAGTCTGGTTGGGCCCATCCCCAGCAGAAGTGGCAGGTGTCTTTGTGAGATCAGATAACATTAGTGACAACTAAGGCGTGTGGCAGCATGTTTCTAACCACGGGTCCCGAAAGTATAACGACTGGATAGCTCGTAGGAAGGTCTCCCGCGCTCATGGAATTATCTATGCACGCCTGAATCAGCCGGAGCCTTTAGAATCAGCGACCACCACTTCTACATCATCGTCTTAGCCGGCCTCTTCCCAGAAGAAAAAGCATCGGCAGTGCAAGAAGAAGCAACGTGCCCCACCAATTTCGTCATTGTCCCGAAATCTTGGCGACTTCATGCCCCTGAATATGGGAATCCCTCCCAGAATCCACCCAGTGGTGGATGATTCGTCAAGTGACAGTCAAGGGTACGCTTCAGCTAAAACCGTCGAGTTGGTAAATCCCTATATGGCTCCCGACGAGGGGGAGTGCCAGACGAACCTCCCCAATGTCCCCAGTCGATGCCAACATCGGTGGAACCGTTACCATATGGGTCGTCGGGGCACGTTAGTTGGCACCTTCTGCTAGGAGGTGCATGCCACTGAGACCAGACAGCTGGTCCAACGCAGAACTCAGCATCCACAACCTTTTCATCCAGTGTCGACAGGCCCTCCTCATCCACCGTTCGTGTTATTGAATCAGGCAGAGCCACTTTGACCATATTGCGACCAGCTTCGCCCTGCTACAGGATGACCTCAGGTGCCCGGTCCTCATATGATAGCTACTCTCTGAGCATCGACTAGTGAGCAGCAGGATGTCCCTAGTGCCAGTCAGCCGCCGGCCCAACCGGCAGGGTCCGCCATTCATCCAGTCGTAGAGTGGCCTCCTGTAAGCAGAATTTCATGCCTGGTGTGGAAGTATGATGTTCTAAAGCACCTCGCTAGCATCCCAGCAAGGATCTCTATCCTTGATGCCATTCACCTATCACCAGATATGCGCGAAGCACTCACCGAGGCTTTAAAGAGCCCCCTCTGGTTTGAGATGGAGATAGAAGCTGTGGAGGCCTTCCTTGCTGAAGCAGTAGAGGACGCCGAATGCCATGCTGTCATGTTGTTCTCTAGTGAAGATGAAGAACCTCCCATACCAGGTCACATCCGCCCGCTGTATATCACTAGCCAGTTCAATGGCATGGAGGTTTGCTGCTGTCTCATTGACACTGGCTCTTGGATCAACCTTATCCCGACACGAACACTGCAGAAGCTAGGGCTATCCGAAGATGACCTGACTCCCTCCGATTTAAGGATCCAAGGATATGATAGGACATAGAAGAAACCGGTCAGCAATATCCGTCTGAAGACCCAGTTCGGTGGCCTGATCACCAACACCGAGTTCATGGTTGTGTCCCATGACACTGCGTACAACACATTGATGGGTAGGCCATGGATCCATCTGCACGCTACAGTCCCCTCATTATATCACCAATTCCTCAAGTACTCCATTAATGGTCGAGTAGGCGTACTCCAAGGTGATTCATCTCCCTTCACCTCTTGAGAACCCCGCTACTTGGGTGCTGATTATTACAAGATCAAGGATAAGCAAGTCCAGGCAAGATAAGTTGAGCCTGTTGCCGATACGACCGACCCCTGGGAATATCTGAATGGCGCCTATGTCTTCCCAATCCATTGGTTAGAGGCCACGACCCCTGATATAGGGAAATGTTTTTTCATTTTCGAGATAAGGGGGATCAAACTCCCAGATCCAGGTAGTGTCAGAGAATCACTTTGTATTCTTATACAAACCAGGATCTAGTGATCCCGAAACCTCCCATTCGTGTCAGGTATCGAGACGTTTGACTCATGGAAATGGTAGTCCGTCACACATGTCTGTTTCACCGGGCTGGGATAAGTCGTCTCTGGCCGATGCGCCACTACTAGTTTGATATCATCAAGCGTGGCCCATTAGGCTAGAGACCAGATGAGATTGGGTCAACGGCCTTCATAGCCATGGTCTCAGCGGCACCAGAGTGCCCCGATGCAATGACCATGGCTGCACAAGCAGGTAGCAGCCGCCCTTAGGGGTTTGATATCTTAGAAGCAGCTTCCCATGTGGAGGATCCCTTCACAAGTGGAGATGAAGATATGTAGGATGATCCAACTACTTTTCAGAAAGGTTTCTCAACCACGGTCGATGAGTTGGTACAAGTGGACCTCAGTAGCGAGGTAGATCCGAGACCCACGTTGATCAGCGCCGCTATGTCTCCTGAGGAGAAGCAGTGGTACGTGGAGTTCCTCAAAAAACATCGTGATGTGTTTTCCTGGAGTTACGATGAGATGCTAGGACTAGATCCTCAGGTAGCAATCCACCGTCTTGGTCTCCTGAAACACCATAGCGTGTTCAAGAAGACTTCTAGAAAAATGCACCCTTTCCACAATGCCATGGTCGAGGCCAAAGTTGACTATCTCCTCAAAGAAAACTTCTTCAAGGAGATCTAGTACCCCAAGTTGTTATCCAACATCGTGCTAGTCAGAAAGAAGAAGAGGAAGATCAGAGTCTGCATCCACTTTCGCGATCTCAACCGTCACTATCCAGAGGATGATTTTCCCCTTCCAGTGAAAGAATTGTTAATCGACACTACGGTGGGGTACCAAGACCTCTCCTTGAAGGATGGATACTCTGGATATAATCAGATCTAGATGGCCCCTGAGGATGAGGAGTCTACCGCTTTCAGGGTGCCCCAAGGTACTTTCTATTACCAGGTTATGCCCTTTGGTCTGAAGTATTCTAGTGCCACCTATCAGCGGGCCATGCATTGTGTATTCTAGCCAATTTTGGTAATAATGGTGGAGTTCTATTTGGATGACCTGGTGGTCAAGTCTCTCCAGTTCTAGGACCATCTCGAGGACCTTGATAAAGTGTTCGGTTTCCTCTATTCCCACCACTTGAAGATTTACCCATTGAAGTGTGCCTTTGGGGTTACCTCTAGGAAGTTTCATGGCGTTATCATCCAGTACCGGGGCATCGAGATCGACCTAGAGAAGATCAAGGCAATCAACCAGATGCCTCCCTCGAGTAATATTTGGGAGATTTGAGGTCTTCAAGGCAACTTAGTCTACATACGCCGATTCATCACGAATCTGGCTGGAAAGTGTAAGACCTTTTCCCAGATCAGGAAGAAAGGCTATGCCTACGAATGGGACCAAGAGTGCCAGACCGCCTTTGAGGAAATCAAGAAATATCTACTCAAACCTCCAGTCTTGATGCCACCCATCTCCGAGAAGCTAATGATTATCTATGTCACCGCCCTGGATCAATCTCTCAGTGCCCTTCTCGCCTAGAATAATAATGAGGGGATAGAGAATATCCTTTACTACCTCAGTTGCACACTCCTTGAAATGGAAACCAGATACTCCCCCATCGAGAAGAGATGACTTGCACTCGTATTTTCTATGCAGAAGCAATGACATTACCTGCAGCACCACTTGGTACAACTGGTCTCTTGGGTAGACCTGCTGAAGTACATTCTGAGCCGTCCCATGTTGACTGGCTGACTAGCATGGTGGGTGGCGATTCTACAAGAGTTTGACATTAGGTTTGTGCCCTAGAAGCCCATCAAGGGGTAGGAATTGGAAGACTTTAAAGCTACCCATCCAGCCTCCACAGACCAGTCCCTGGACCTGAATTTTCCAGATGAGACAATCCTCTTAGTCGATCAAGCCATCCCATGTTGGCAGATGCACTTTTACGGTGCCTCCTGGAGCCCCACCGGCAGTAAACGCAATGATCCTATGCTTAACAGAGTAGGTCTGGGCATCGTCTTTATCACCCCGGTGCAAGCCATCTTGCCTTACTCATTTCTGTTATCAGAAGGCTTCACTAACAACGAGGCAGAGTATCAGGCCGTCATTACTGGTCTCGATCTGGACCTTAAGATCGACGTTCCCCACTTTTACGTGAAAGGGGATTTTGAGATGGTCATCAAACAGGTCAATGGAGACTATGTTTTCAAGAATCCAGAACTCGTACCATTGTTAGAGCGCACTCTCCACCTAATAGCCCAGTTCCCTTCTCGTCCAGAGCTTATCCATGTTACTCGGTCACAGAACGGTCGAGAAGATGCTTTGTCCACCCTGGCCACGTCACTTGCAGAGCCCAAACTGGATGATCTGATTATATATGTGGAACACCGGAGATTCATTGCTCCTGTCACCCTAGAGGATGACGACAGTCTGTGAGTAAGCCATCTTACCGCCGGATCCTCCACATTAGGTGCCCCATGCTCGTCAGATCCAGTGATCGAAGCAACTCTTGACTGGAGAGCCCTTTTTGTCGATTATCTCCAAAATTGTTGCCTCCAGACTAATTGGGCCGAGTATAAGAGAATCTGATGCCGCGTGCTGCAGTTTACCCTCCAGAGTGGTCCTAGTTTTGAGCAGATCCTCTATAAGCGTGGTTTTTATGGTGTTCTCCTCCATTGCTTTCAAGGAGTCAAAGTTCCACAGGTCATGAAAGAGGTTCATACTGGTTCTTGTGGTGCTCATCAGGCTGGGACAAAACTTTCTCACCAGATTCGGAGACTAGGGTACTTTGGGCCCTCCATGATCCACGACTGCATCGAGTTTGCCAAGAGGTGCCATGCATGCCAAGTTCATGATAACTTTGTGCATCGGCCACCGGAGCTTCTCCACACTACCAAGTACTCTTGGCCCTTTTTTGTCTGGGGGCTAGATGTCATAGGACCATACCCACTAGTAACAGATCTCAAATACCAATTCATTCTAACAGCTACAGATTTCTTTTCCAAGTGGGAAGAGGAAATTCCGCTCAAGGAAGTCAAGACCCGTTCTATCGTCAACTTCGTGAGTTCCAATATCATCTATCGATTAGGGGTACCTCACGCTATCCTCAACGATAACAGCTCTAACTTCCGAGCAGCTGAGCTGAAGAAATTGTATGCTAAGTACAACATTAGCTCCAACAATACCTCCCGCTATCACGCACAGAAAAATGGCTAGATTGAGGCGTTCAATAAAACCCTCTCTAACATTTTGTAGAAAATGGTTGGCCAGAACAAGAAAAGTTGGCTGGATAAGCTCCTCAACACCCTCTGGGCTTATCGGACAACAACCCGTAATTCCACCCAGGTGACCCCATATTCCCTGGTGTATGGAACAGAGGCTGTCCTACCCATTTAGATTAAATTTCCCTCATTGTGCACTATGGTCTATGATCAGAAAGAGACAAATGAAGTGGATGAAATCCATCTAGCAGAATTGGAAGCACTGGACGATAATAGGATTTTTGCTCTGCACAACCTAGACAACATCAGAGCTGGATGGATCGAGCTTTCAAAAACAAGGTTAGCCTCTGCTCTTTCCTGCAAGGTGATTTGTAATTAGCCTCAGGGCACCAATGATCCCTGACAGGAAGCCACCCAAGTTGGAGCCCAAGTGGGAAAGGCCTTTAATTGTTCATAAGGTTTACCCCAATGGAGCATACTCTTTGGTGACCATGGATGGTGAGCGTATAACTCCTCCCACCAACACCAAATTCATTAAGCAATACTTTTCCCAAGGACCTCATAGGTATGGAATGACCAGAAACTGTCGGGTCCCCCATGACCTTAAACTATTTTGTGGTCCTGCACGACCATTAAAATGTGCTTGGTCCTATTTTCAGGCCCCTACGGTCCCACATGTCCTTAAACTGTCCAGCACTATATGATGTTAATCTAAATCTTGATAACTATGTATGGCTTGATTCCCATCCTTATGGGATACGTAGGAATGCCCAGACATTTTTCCTGTTGGCTTAGCCCAAACGGCAGAATCCCCCCAAGGTCAAGACATTGGTAGGGTTGCAACATATTTCCCCAATTCATGTAGAGCTAACCTCGATCCGGCCATACGTCCAACTCCCTGGAGACGTTCACCTTTTTGAGAGGTGGGAAAAGCTATGCTTCACCCACTCCTTGATTGAGATTTCATCACCTTCCCCATCCGGAAGGGCCCCTGAATGGTATGGATGATAGGAATAATGGATCTCTCTTACCACTACGAGCGAATACCCTAGAGGATGTTGAGCAACAAGACAATACAAGTCCTTCATTTCGAATATGGTCAGCGATCGATGATCGTTTGTTGTTCCCATATTAGGTCACTATTGGGACAATGTGTTTCAAACATGGTCAACAACCATCATAGATCATTAGGGCCTCCCCATGAGGTCCCAAACGTCAAGTGTAGTGGTTCATTCTGCCCCATTGTATTTCCAAGTGATGAAATCCCTCCAGGAGATGCCAACCATCGGGCCCCCGACCCAGGTTTTCTATTATGGGGTTGTGCAGTGTGGTATGGGATTATGTCCTCATTCATGTCGGGTTGTTTGCCGTACCGTACACCCCAGCTTTTTGATAGGACATCTTACCTTTGAGTGTCCTCCAAAACTACGTGTGGCTTGATTCCCATTCTTATGGGATACGTAGGACCGCTTGAACATCTGGATTTTAGGTCCATCCCCATCTCTTAAGAGATCTCCCTGATTTTCTAACCACCTAGGCCCCTTGGCATGCCCCTCTCCACGAGGGGGATATATATGTGTGGTACATGGTTTTTTTGGAACCATGCCCCCTTCTCCTGGGAATCCTCTATCTCTTGGCCACTCTCAAGTTGATCCCCTCGACCCTTTGCAGTGGTCTGCCAATGTGTTCAGAGTACTCTGGTCTAGGACCTGGAGTGTCAGATTCAACTTAGGAAATTCCCTTCCACTTGTCAAGCTTCATGTTCCCCTTCATTTGGACCCCCGTTATCTTTCACACCCAAAGGGACCCCCAAGAATGGCATGGATACCATTCATAAGGGCTCTCCTACCATTACGGGCCAATGCCCAAGAAGGTCTCAGATAAAAAATTGAAAAAAATACCACGTTGCGAACATGGTCAGCGGTCGATGCTCATTTGTTTGTCCCCGTTTCAGGCTAATGCGACAATATGCTGTGTTGCGAACATGGTCAGTAGTAATCCTCCATCATCACTCCAGCCCCTTTGGGTCTTGAATGTTGGTTTCATGATTCAAATTATGTTCCACCCCATCATGTATAGGTGGAATCTCGACACTCTTGGAACTATCCCTCAGTGCACCTTGGCATGTCAGGGGGACAAATCTACAATACGGTGTCTCTCGAGTCTCCCGCGATCCGAGCGCTAAGAATATAGGCTGGAATCTTCATTAGGTGATATGTGAAACTCGATCCTCATCCCCATGGGATATATGGGATCACCCGGACATCAGGCTTTTGGATCCAGCTAAGCTGTGAGCTAGTCTCTCCAGCCCCTTGTCCTCTGATCCTCGTCGGCCCCTTAGCCCGAGGCTTCTCTCCTAGAATCGTGCACGGTGATGGTGTGGGATTATGTCCTCATACACACCGGGTAGGTTTTATCACATCATGTGCATTCCCCCAGGTCCAAGCCATATGACCTTAAACGGTGTTATTTGGTCCTACCACATGACCATTAACTGTGATGATATCGTCTCAGCCGCACAACGAGAAATGACACTGCATTGTGATGACCTCATCATAGAGGGCATCACGTTGGGTATCGGTCATTTACCATACCATTTTTCAATGCCCGTGTACGGCTTGATTATTGTGGTGATTCCAGGATTTTCTATCCTATGTCGGTCGCTCCACAAAATAAAAACCATTCACCTTAAAGGATAAACAAGATACATCAAATTCCGCTTCTTTTGGTGCGAGGGATAGACCCTCATGCCCCTTTTATCCTTTTCATTGGTACCTTACCATACCGTGCCACTTTCTAAGAACTACGTGTGGATTGATTCTCATCCTCATGAGATACATAGGAGCACCCGGGCACTTACCCGCGGGCCCAACCTAACTTTCATGTTCGGTCCTTTGATCGGAACACTTCCCCAGGGAAAACACGGTAAGTATGACTTTGGTCCTCATTCACATTAGGTTTTGTAACCACCTTACCATGTGTCTCTTACCCTCCTTATCCATCCTTGGTCCGAGTTCTAAGACCTTAAACTAAGGCCCTTTCTATAACTACATGTGGCTTGATTCCCATTCTTACGAGATATGTAGGAACGGCCAGACATTTCATCTAGGGTCCAGCCCTGGGGATCACCAAATCCCACCCTACCTCACTGTTGGCCCCATGTCCTGACTTCTTGGGGAGTTGTGAAACTACATCATTTGCCCCGAATTAGTTTGGGATGCCCCATAATGACACTGGGAGGTGGAAGTTACCTCACCAGGGAGGTCATATCTAAAAGTAAAAATGAACCGCGACCAGATTAATGCGCCCGCATAATGTGCTTCCACCACGGTGGCGTAATCTTGGGAGTGTTGGATTTTATACAAACAAACCACCACTTTACTTTCCACTCTTTGCATGACCCTTTATTCAAATATTCATCCCCTTTCACGTTTGAAGGGACCCCCTAACAGTACGGATGCTTGACCCACAATCCGCTTGCTATCCTAGGCCAATGTTCTGGAAGATAGATCACATTTAGAGGGACCCCTTAACAGTATGGATGCTCAACCCATGGTCCGCCTGCTGTCCTAGGTCAAAGTTCCGAAAAACTGATTGACGATATTTGCGTTAGGCCCAATGTTTCAAACATGGTCAACGATAGGCCCTCATTTGTTGTCCCCATTTCAGGATAATGTGATATGGATGATGTATTTCCTCCACGGTCAACATCTATACTCCATCGTCACACCCCTCCTATATTGTTTCTAATTTGGGTAACGTCATTCACATTTTTCATCTTCTTATGTTCGGATTGATTCCAATTCCTCTGGAATTGCCTCGATCGTGCACTAGAGCCCGTTGGGAAGATGATACATCGATTGGACTGAGGTCCTCCTCCTTTGGATGGGCCTCCCTCTTCTCATTGGAAATCCAGGTTCAAATTTTGAATGCCCGAATCTTGGGTGATGCTCCCACGGTCAAAAGAAGTGATGATGTGAGCCTCCTTTGCCTCTCACGACCCATGTGAGCAAAGGGATGGATTGTTATTTATTTCAGGATTATGGTTGAGTATGTTAATCAAGGAGGTGAGTAAGTAAATTTGTCTATACATACAGTTCAAAAGAATAGAATGCAGTAAAGTGGGACCTGTGTATGGGTGTGGCCAAAACAGGGCCCCTACGGGTCGGATTCCAGGATAGACCTCTCCAACGCCTCCACCTTTTGGCTGGTGGCCTCTAGGACTGCCTCCCGTCCCCCTAAGAACTCTTTCTTCATCAGTAGCTGCGGAGCGTAGCTCACTGACCCTGTCCTGTGCCCGCGCCTATTCATCTTTGTGCTCGGTCACCTGATGACTAACTTCTATGAGTTGATCTTGATCATCCTCCAGCTGGTCCATAAAATTCTCCACAATCTCATAGCAGGTTTCAATGAACACCTCCTGCTCCTTCACCTATTCTTCGAGGTGCCAGACCTCCTGATCCGCCCTCAGAAATGCTCGGGTACTCCCCGACTCCTCCTAGCACCGAATGATGTCGGCGTGCCGGCTTCTCTCTTGCACCTTCTCGTCCATGTACTCACGGACTATCAGATGAAGACATTGAGCATCCGCCCCTTCAGCCCACAGGAAGCGCAACCAGGTGTGGAGGGACCCCATCCGCTTCAGCCATTCCCCTTGGGGATAATTGAGGAAGCACCAAATGCAATTACATCCCTTGCATCTCATCATATGACGCTCCTCTGCAGCTTCTGAATCTGAATCGTCAATTTCTTTAGGGTCAGCAGACCGATAGACAGGGAAGACAACCAGCAGGGCAACAAAAGGGTCTTCCTCATAGATTCCGGCCCCGACGACAGCACCACCAATGTATGATACAAGCTATTCACCAGTTTCTGGATCCAACTCAGTCTGGGGGGCATATTTTGGATGGGGTGGTACGTTCTCCATCGGCACTCTAGCAGATGATCTAGGCTCAACAACCCGACGAGGCTCCAGCACCATGATCACTGTATAGACAAGGAGCACCCTGATTTGTTGAGTCCTCTGATAGTGAGTACCATTTTCAAAGAAAGGAAATTACAGGAAACAAAGGCATCATCCTCTAGTGCTCTGGACACTACATGAGCTGTCATGGAATGGGATCCTTCAGCACTTGTCAGCTCGATAACGAGCATCGGTACCCCGCCTTGTCCTATTGACGCTTCCTCCCCTCCTTCGGTGGGATGCACTTGGTCAGCACTGATGTGCTCCTAAGTAGAATGAGAAAGGTGGTTTAACGGTTTCAAAGGAAAGAGAATACATGAGAATAAAGATAAGGGTCAGAGCCTACCTCAAGCAGCTTGGTTAAATCCATATCGGAGCTGACGATCTCACCGCTCTCCTGGAGACTCCCTTGGTGGGACGCCCCTTGCGACCCTTCGCCTTCGGGCTCCCCTTCTCCTTCTCCTTCCCCTTCCCCTTCTCCTTCTGCATCTTCTCCTGTTTCTCCATCCTCTTACTCATCACTACCACCATCATCCGATGGTAGGTTTTCCGGGTCATGTTCCTGGTCGAGCATCACTTTCACCAAGAAGGAAGGCTCCTCGCGCCGACCCCGCTGGCGCGCGTATGTGTCCATGGCTGTTAGATATTCATGTCATCGGTGAAAGTTAACTTTTTCGGTGACCCGGATGATCCCGACCTCTGGTATCTGGATCCCATCCCGCACTATCTTCTGCTAGAGGAATTCGGTACTCTTTGATTGCAGTAGGGTTATCCTAGTCGACCACAACGTAGGGAAAACGACATCCTGGGAAGGTTGAATCAAGTATCTTATATTCTTTCCAGGAAGTTCTCTAGATGATCCATGGGACCCTTCTCTACAAATCAATGAGGGTGTGACCATGCCATGCAGCGCCCCCGCTATTAAGGTCTCGGCCTGTGTAGGCCCTGTTCCCTGAGGCGCTCTTGGCCCCCTCCTCTAGTGGCACCCCGCCTACTCTCTCGTCGTCGAGTTTCCGCACTGGCAACCTCGAGCTGCCAAACTCGCTTCCTCAGAAGTCCCTCAGGGTATGATATGGTCTAGTGTTTAGCATACTCGGTCGAGAGGCAAGTTTTGACTCCGGTGGGAGGAAAAGTGATGATGTCACTAGAGCCGTATGTTGTGAACATCATCCACAGCTGAAGAAGAACACATTGATGATTCTCCTCTCACACATCTATGTAAAATCTCTTCGGAATTCACTGGAGGCATCCGAACTGCCTAGAAAACCTGGATGGCACATAAGTCTCGCAGAAAATCTTCCCATCAATCTGAGCCACAAGCACCCCGACTCTGATGCTTTGGAAGTACTCTTTCTACTACAGCAAACCTTGCCCATCCTCTCTCAGCTGACCAATTGGGGTGGGAAATGGGATGAAGCTGAAGTAGGAATGGTTACCAATCCTGATCTGTACCCCCTCCTCATTGAGTCTCATCGGCATGACCCCAACAATATTTAGCAGAGAGGGTCGCATGCCGTCGCCCAGGGGACAGATGGCATTCAGGAAGGTGTACCTGCCACAATGAGCTGAAACCCCACCGTGGAAGATCTGGAAGGGACCACACACTCTCCTAGGTGACCCCTCTATCGAGATGCACCCCAAAATGGCATACAACCAGGCCATTACGGGGACCCCAGGTTGAACCTCTTATTGGCGGCCATGATGCCTGCCATCACCAGAGTCGATGGACGGATGCCCATCCTTGTGTCCCGCACCTGAAAGATCCATCCTCTCATGAAAGTGGCAAGGAATCTAGCCTACCAAAAGTTTGGGTCTCAGGCCTCATTTATTCTATATCCCCATGATTGGTATTGACCCACCTCCAGGATCCTCCAATAGGATCCGCTCTTACTCCTCTGAACCGCGGTTGGACACCGCTTTCCCTGCCCTGGAATCTTGACCTCTGGGTCCTTCTCCAAGAACAGGCTGAACCATTATTTCTAGGCAATGTATTTCACGAAGTCATTGACCTTCAACCTCTCCTTGGCCAAATCTAGTAGGTGACACGTTAGTATGGGGTTTCGAGACCTATCTCCCCAGATATTCATTTATGGGAGGAACTCATCGTATTGATGGCCCTCCAAAGGGATGCCTCTGATGCAGTGGACGTCGTAGAGGCTGATGCTGACTTCCCCATGGTGAAGATGGAATTCATTGGTGTCAGGTGACCACCGATCGAATAGCTCTGGTCCAAGCTTAGGCTGCCGGTAAAAGTGGAACTGTTATGTCCACACTGCCTCAAACAGACCAATGTGCCGCAGCTGGGCCCCAAATTGGCCACTTGTGTGGGAAACCTAGTACGCCCAGGCCCACTCACTGGTGAAGTTGCATCCAAACCGCAGATACCAGTCTTGCAGCCAACCCTGGGTCTTGTCAGTGATGCTTTGACAAAAGGTGCTCGCATAGTGGGCCGACGAGCTCTCCGCAATAGGGTCACCCCCCTGCAATGGTCCTGGTCCTGGGGTTAAAGACATAGACGTCCATATTCGTGGTTTCTTTGGCGTGGTGGCCGTTATTGGTGATGTTTTATCGAGGAAGGTCATCTTCGCGGGTCACCCATGACCACGGGGTATCAACCTCGAAACCTGGCAATGGGACCCCCTCCAGAATGCCGAAGTTCTATAGTGGCGGGTTGTCAGACAGGGCGTACTCTTTCTGGGCATGGGTTAGCATGTTGAAGAGTGTGTGGTTATTGGAGATGACCCTCTTGGCACCATAAACATCCGGGTTCACAACCAATTTGGCCCTATGAGTGGCGTCTTCCCCCTCATCAACCTGGTTTGCAGACATCTTCTTCCAACTGAGTGTTTCAGGAGTTGGCGCAAAAACGGTGAGTTTGGTGCGAAATCTGAGAACCCGGCGCTGCGGCTGGCGCAAAATTTGAGGCCGGTGCGCGAAAAGCCCCGGGTTTGCATGTAAAAGCCGCTAAGTCTCGGAGGAATTACGTGCAACCGAAGCGGGTTTTCACGTAGGATCAGAAGCAATTTAGCACACGAGAGCTTAAGTCTTGTCGCGCGAGAAACGTCGTACGAAGCCTGGGAATCGCGATAGATTTTATAGGAAAATCCAGGGTTCCACGCTGCGCAAAAGTATGCTTCCACGCATGGCCGAGCTTTTTGTGCACAGTGTTCCACTTAAGCCCTTCGAAGTTTCCCTCGGAATTCGATCATTATGACCCCTCGCCGATCCAATTCCGAGGGGGGCATTTGTAGACGCCGAAAAGTGATTAAGTGCCAGAGAATGTTTTGAAAAAAGAAAGTGAAGTCATATTCGGACCCAGAGGCTCGGTTCGGAGGGCCTAGAGGTGTCGTGTGGAAAAAAGGGTGCAACACATGAAAAAAACTTCTCCTGCGCGGAAAGCACAGGGATTTGCGAAGGGTCCCGGCGCCGTCGTGAAATAATTTCGCACCCACGCCCCGCGTGGTGGGCCTTTCGCGCCACCGTCTCTGTCGCACAAATATTTCATGTGGTCCTGAATTCTGCGCCACTTCATGCCTATAAATAGAAGGCACCCCTTTCTTATTCGGGGATGAAGAATTCGAACAGCCTCTTGTGCACGTAATTGGCATTCTGCCGTGCGCAATATGGCTTTCAGGTATGGTTCTTTTTCGCGCCAAGTCGCCCCGGGGTCCGCCTTCGCATGAGATCCCCCTGGCTTAGACTAAACTTTACACCCCTTTGGGGTCTACCCCTTGCGTGCAACCCATTCTGCGGCGTGCAAGCCAACCAATCCATGCGCAATCCTTCCTTTGCGCGCAATTTCTTCCTTTGCGCGCAAACCCTTCAAGCCTCTCACAAAACCTAAAACCCCAATCCCACGCGGGCAACACTGATTCTGTGCCAACCGAGGGATTTTCGCACCAGGACCCTTTATTTCGCGCAAGACCCAAGAGTTGCGCACAATCCCCAGGGCCCTTCGCCTCGGTATTCCCCGGGCGTCCCCCTTGTGCGAACGCCCGATGACCTTCTCCCAGGTGCCATTCGTAGGTGTCTTGTGCACCCCGGGCATCTGCATCATGCATGATTTTCCCGTGTGGCCTTCCAGGCTCGTACGAAGTAACTTCAAAGTCCCTTGGAGAATCCTTCCTATTGCGTTGCTTCTCCTCATGCTTCTTCGCATAGGCATGAAAACGGCTATTGCTTCTTCTCATAGCCACACTAATGTGGACCCCTCGATGGTTCGCTCTACGACACCCACTCAGTACGACCTTGCCGATGCCTTACCTTACAAAAGGGGAAGAGGGAACCTGTTATGTAAGTCCTAGGGGTACGAGGTAAACCCACATCGTCCGAGTTGTAGGATGTTAAACTGCCAAGAACCTCGTCCTCAACATATGACGTTAAACTATGACCTGGCCCCATGCCTCGCACGTATGGTCCCCCTGCCTTGGAAATTCTCCATGCCCACTCGTCTCCATGGGGATGAGATCATCCCTCACAAGGGGGTGATTTATTGGAGTTGTGTTCATCCACGGGGAAGGTCATCCACGTTGGTGTAAGCCCCTAGCCTTCCTTGTAGGAGGGAGCACTCCTGCTTCTTCTCACTTCCTCAGTGCCAAGGCCAGCGAAGAGCATGATAGGGAACGAGGCCCCTCCTCTCTTCCCGGGTAAAAAATCCCTCTCCTGCTGTGCTTTGTCGCCCTCGGGCCTCCATCTTGGAGTAAGTCCCAACACCATGGGCCGCTCAACACGTAAGCCCCTCTTCACTTCCCACGGACGCACCCTTCACGACGTGACTGTCCGGTCTCTGCAACCTCTTTTTTCTCACACTGAGCATGACTCCCGTGAGCGTAGAGTGAGCACCGACCATGACCACCAAGGGCCGCCTTAGAGAATAAGCCCCGAATTCCCCCATCCCGCATGACGTTAAACTGTATACCTGAACTACGGGGACTTTGATCCGTGCTAAGGCATGGTACGTACGAAGCCTCCATGAGTTTCAAGCCCCCCCCACCTTGGGCCATCTCAGAGCATAAGCCCCAAATACCCCCGTCCCACAAGATGTTAAACTGTATACCTGAACTACGAGGACTTTGATTCGTGCCATGGCATGGTACGTAAGAAGCCTCCACGAGGTTCAAGCCCCACCACCTTGGGCCGTCTCAGAGCATAAGCCCCAAATTCCCCTGTCCCGCATGATGTTAAACTATATACCCAAACTACGAGGACTTTCATCCATGCTAAGGCTTGGTACGTAGGAAGCCTACACGAGGTTCAAGCCCCACCACCTTGGGCCATCTCAGAGCGTAAGCCCCAACTATCCTAAACTACAGGGACCTTGATCCGTGCTAAGGCATAGTATGTAAGAATCCTCCATGAGGTTCAAGCCCCACCACCTTGGGCCGTCTCAGAGTGTAAGCCCCAACCATCCTAAACTACGAGGACTCTGATCCACGCTAAGGCATGGTACATAGGAAGCCTCCACAAGGTTCAATCCCCACCCCCTTGGTCCATCCCAAAGTGTAATACCTAACCTTCCCGAACAATGGGGACATTGATCCGTGCTAAGGCATGGTACATAGGAATCCTCCATGAGGTTCAAGACCCACCACCTTGGGCCATCTTAGAGCGTAAGCCCCAACCATCCCGAACTACGGGGACTTTGATCCGTGATAAGGCATGATATGTAGAAAGACTCCACCAGGTTTAAGCCCCACCACCTTGGGCCATCTCAGAGCGTAATCCCAAACCATCCTAAACTACGGGGACTTTGATCCGTGCTATGGCATGGTACGTAGGAAGCCTCCACGAGGTTCAAGCGCCACCACCTTGTGCCATTTCAGAGCGTAAGCCCCAACCATCCAGAACTATGGGGACTTTGATCTGTGCTAAGGCATGGTATGTAGGAAGCCTCCATGAGGTTCAATCCCCACCACCTTATGTCGTCTCAGAGTGTAAACCCCATCCAACCTGAACTATAGGGAATTTGAGCTGTGCTAAGGCATGTTATGTAGGAAGCTTTCACGAGGTTCAAGCCCGACAAACCACTGGCCCCAACCATCTTCATGACGGTGTGCCAGGACCCACTTCCACCTCGGGCCACCTCAGAGTGTAAGCCCAAATCCATCTAGACCTCAGGTCCCCATTCACATTGGTTCGCCGTCACCATGGGCCACCTCAGGGTGTAAGCCCGTTCTCATCCCGCATGACATTAAACTGTATCGACCACCTGAAATACAAAGACTTTGATTCCCTACCACGAGGATATGTAGGAAACCACTTTGTGGCTCAATCCCAATACCATCGTCCATCCTGATTCTTACCAGGGCCGCTACATCCTGGTGGGATCGTGACACTTCACTCCTCACTCCCCTCCACAACATTCGGGAAGCCACCCATGCGTTGGCCCCAACATCGACGTTCCCTACATGGGGTTCTTCAATCTGATCCACTCTAGCTAGTGTTCCGATCAGTTTGATCCGTCACCACTGGATGTTAAACTTGCGACATACCCTGTGTTAAACCTAGGAAACTGAGGAAAAACTCAGATAAATGCCTTTGGAATACAATTCTACGCATTTGATGTGGGATTCCTCGGGCTTCCGCACCCTCGAGAAGCCATATAATAAGGGACAGAAGACAGACATGCCAATCCTCAGCGTCAAAACACGCCAGTGATGCCCCAACGTGACTAATCTCATAACTGAAGGTTGCTTCCCTGACCGGACTCCTTAGAAGGTCCTTAAAAAAGTAGCGCAATTTACTGGCGTCCATGAAATTATGGCACCAGGAAGAGGTTCACGAGATATGCTTTAAATCTATGAGGGAGACTTGGACTAGGTGATGAGCTCCGAGGAGGAATACATGGAAGGAAGAACCGACATCCCATCATCCTGTTTCGATTAAGGAGCAGACGTCCCTGGATTAGGAGCAGGTGCCGCCCACCATTGGAAAGCGGGAATGCAGGGTAACAGCAGTGCGTCCTCTACTTGACAGATGCGCACACCCCGAAGAAAGTGTCAGAAACAGTGGTAATGATTAATATCACATTATCTTAAGGTTCTCATTATAGACATTGAATTTCTATAACCCTCTAATATGATAAATAATCTATTTAAATTACAATTTAAATAGTGGATACATAAATATCTACAATATAATGGTATGTTTACATCATGTGTAACTCACTGTACACATGGTATGGTAATATAAAATTACTATTAATGTTGGGTCATAGATACCGACAATTACCCCACTCTCACATAAACTACAGCCAACTTGATAAGAATCCATGTTAGATCTTACATGATTAGGACCATGTTTATACTGAGTCATGGACATAACTTCTAGGTCTGGCATATCTCCACTATGTGTCTATTATTCTATGTGTGACCTAACCTATTTGAGGAAGACTCCCCATGAGATGTTATCCTTGAATATATTCATTTTTTTACACTACCATCACTTGAGATCTTGGATAGTACAAGTAATAAAATTATCACAATGACAAAATTTTACATATTAGTTGTGATTTGAATAACTGGAATAAGTCATTTCATTTAATACATAGATTTTTAACTACCTCAAAATCTGTAATATACTTCGTATTTATAGATATGGTTACCACCAGCTTTTATGAGCTTATACACCTCATTACCTTAGCTTGACAATGATATTGGATCACATTGATCCAATGAATGCTAGTTTGTGTACCCTCAAAACTAGTATCCCTTCTTATCCATATAACATTTACATACCTATGGTACATTGTCAAGTATAATTAGATAGCTCTGTCTATGTCTCATGCAGTTCTCTTTGATGTAATTGATATTTTCTAAGCATAATGTTTATGTTGGAAATATAATTTCTAGTATATATCATGGAATACATGATTGATCCATTATAGAATCATAACAAATTAAACTCACCACATTAATTTTCTCATATGTCTCATACATGTCTTGTTTGAGATATTAATTCCATGTAAAACTAGTAAAAATTCTCAATGAAATTGACCCAACAAGTATTTTTCAATACCTTATCAGCATATTTATTATTGAATGCGTCTAAGAAACCATTAAATCTACCTCATTATATTATATTCCCTATAAGTTAGGTTTCTACATTAATACAATGTATGGATAGAATCTTTAATCATGGTCTTAATTAACTAGAAGACAAATAATTGTTTTCTATATGTTACCAAACATATTTTACATGAAAATAATGGTATTCCCACTAAACTCTTATAGTGGGATGGTGTCAATTCATTCCAAATGAATATTATATGATATTTTTTCTTACTTTAATCCTAAATAGTATTTTATCAACTTGAACCCCTAATTGATATTTTCTGATGTCATCATCCATTTCTTGTTACATCGTATAGACACCTACCACAACTGGTGGTCTTGACATCCAATGACCAGTTTTAATGATCATATATTATAGCTATAGAAATTAAAATTCTATTGGATTTGGTTATAATGAGTTTGTGTTACCAATTGAGACTTATTGGTATGATTCTTGCACCATCTATGTATAGTCTCACTTGAATAACCACCATAGTATTCAAAATAATAATCCCCCAATAAATTGATACATGAAATCCGTTATTAAAATTTAATTAATATTATCAATTTCAGATAATTTCCATTTACTTATTACTTGTGATAATTTATTATTCCCATTAGAAAATATATTACCAGTGGTAGATTATATAAAACAATCACCATGGTTTTATTCTTCCTATTCAATATGTGTCTCTAGAACATTCCTTTTCACATGAATTTGAGGAATTTATTCCAATTTCAACTAGTTATACATCTATGAAATTAAATAAACCCAAGTCAATATTTATCCAAATATTTCAAATAGATATTTCCACCCTTTTTTATATAGTCTATAAATTGACTATCTCATTTCTATGTTAGTGTTTTCTATAATATCATTAGAAAACTTTAGGATAATTACTTTAGATGCATATTGTGTTTTTCTTGATGAAAGTCTGTTTATATCATGAAAAAATCATTGAATATAAACACATATTCTTATGACATGATGGATTTCCATCATACTATAACTCATATGATATCCATTAGTAATTATAGTTGGAATATTATTAAGGGATATCATTGTTATTTTCAATGTACGTCTCAAAAATAATGGGAGTCTCTATAATGTATATATATCTCAACATTGATGCTCCTTTACTTAAATCATGACACTAATGTGTATAAGGAATTATGTGTTTATGAATTTCTCCATAATAGTTTTTATTTATCAAATTTAATATCTAATAATAATCATCAATAATACATATTAGCATCATTTCTTTGATGTGTATAAGGTAATGTGCTTTTTTGGATCACTCTAAGAAACATTATAATGATAAAAAATGAATTTCAAGGTATTATTTAGCATGATGGCCCGATGTAACATATATATTTTGACCATGCATACACCTTACTTCACCTTCACATTACTTAATAACTTATAGTAATATTTTTATGTATATTTACCACTATATTACCCATGGAATAGTTCATGCTCTCTAGATGATCTTTTTTTGAATGATTTGTGGATTACCTTTATTTGTAAAGGATTATTTGTCCAAAACTAAGTACATAAGTGTGTCTATAATACCTAAGGTATTTAACTAAAAATATTTTAAAAATATAATGGGTATATATTTGAAAATTAGTTATTTTTTCTTGAAAAATTATTATATTTCCACAATTAGGTATATAAGTCTTACATTATATATTCATTATATATTGCTAATGATTCGATCATTTTTGAACTATTAGTTGAGTATAAAATATCACAAAAAACATTAATTCCTAAAATGGAATAATGAATCATTGTGTCCAAAGGACACTTGAGATTTTTTTTTGGTTTTGACCAATAAACTTACAACTTGAATCATTTACATGATAATTAAAAGTTATGTACTTCTCACCACTAACTTAGGAATCACCCCTTCTCAACAGCTTTGATAACACACATTACATATTGTAAAATATCTTTTAATTTTTTTTTAATTTATTCAAATACAAATATATTTGGTAGGAATATTTTATTTAAGACACAAAAATTATTGTGGAAACATTACTTAAAATTGATGAATATATCTGAAAAAGAAGTGATTACTTTCTTATTTAATTCAGTTCATTGCATTTAAACTTCCATAGAAGTATACAATAAAAATAAACTCTTATATGATAACCAATATTTTTTTCTTTGAAGTGAATTGAAAAGTTTCCTTGGAATTTCTACTTCTAGTGGAATTTTCCCCTTGTCTTTCAACATTTTCACTGTGGGAACTATAGATTCCTTTATGTTCTTATTGAATTGGAAAGCCTTAACTATAAGGTAATTATGAGTTTTCTTCATAATATTCATTTAGTAATTGGGTGACAATGATTTAAGAATGAGATGTCTTGAAATATCGTGATCCATCATTAATATTTATATGTATCTAGTGTAAACCATTATCTTATTCATATCTTGGTTCACTTTCCAATTGCATGTTTCCTGGAGATGAGACAAAATGTAAAATCAGCCATGTACTAATGTTGTATCCTCAAATCACATAATATGTTGATGAAAAAATTATGACATAATTGTCATATGTTTCATACATGAGTCTCCTATAATTGTTTTTCCTGAGGTGGCTCAACAGGTATTGGGGACACCGACACCTTGCATTTACAATGTCATAGTACTTTGTGCAAGTGCCTGTAATAATTTTTGGAAAGTCATTCTAATTTGAAAAGTATATTTTTATAATAGTTATCATAGTGTTCTTGTGGTGTTACTTTCCATTTCTTACAAAAATAAAATCTAGGGGATTAGTAATTTTATCTTGATTACTAATTAGACAATAAAGATTAATTGAATCATTAAATGTCTCCAATTTTTTTATTAAACTCTACAGACCCTATCTACTATAATTTTAATACTCTATCACTAGAGTATTATAGTGAAAAGTATCCTTTAACCTATCCACATAGTTTAAAATCTATGTCTATGTCACTAATTGGAGAGTTCAATGATGGAATTTGACTATCCAACCGTATTAACTCATAGATCTTTATTATATTGAGTGAAGTCCCATATTCTAAAATTATAAACATGACTTAATCAAAACTTGACTATAAATTATCATAAAGATATCTATGAATACTTATTTTCTATAATCTATAGTTAATTAAACTCATTAATCTTATAATAACTCCCCAGAAGTAAGAGAATCACTCAACGTTGGATGATTGAGAATCCCATACACCTGGTTTTGTTTAAATTCTAATGATAGAAGTCATTAATGACTTAATTTTTCATTGAAGGTTTTTTTTATTTTTTGACGAAAGTAGAAAATTTATATTAATATATTCATTCTATGTTTCTTCACTCACAAATGAACATTAATAGAAAAAAAATCATTTCATATTTATGAATATTATGATTTATTATTTGATGAGTTTCCCGTTGTCATGAAAATTCATAAAATATAAAAACTGTATAAAGTAAATAAGAATACTATAAGGGTCTTGAAAATCTAATATTAGCTGGTCCATTTAATCTTAATGATGACCCATGACCTAGGGGAATCATACCTGAGTCATTTCTTGACTCATGATAAGCTCATCCACACCCAGTATGCCCATTTCTTGTTTGGATTTTCCTTTAATTGTCTTTGTCTATGTCTTACACCATGATCATCATTGTAAAAATATATTTTCACACAGGAGAGGGGGTCTCGAGAGTGAAAAATACAGATAAAACACTTATATCTTGGTGCACATACCATTATAAACATTTAAATGAAAAATATGATGCACATACCAAAAATAAGAATTAACTATTTATTAAAAAAATAGTATACTAAAAACAAATAATTAAATTAGATAAACCATACTTGCAAGGATGGTCACTGCTCATGACCGGTCAGCTGGTAAAAGGAAAGTTAAATAAAATAAAATTAAAATAAATTTAAATTATGGGGCGTTTAATATAAATTATTTAAATTTAAATAATTTATGTAATAATTTATTTAATATTGGTATTAAATTAAATATAATTGCAAAATTAAATAATTAATTTATTTTAATAGCTCAATTAAATTATTTTTTTTCCAGAGTATTAAAATAGTATATTTTCAAACAAAAAATTAGTATTTAATTAATTTAACTTAATATGAAAATTAAACTAATTAATTCAATTAATTTTTTTAATATATAAAATATAATTGGGCTCCAAAACCCTATACAGGGGAAGTGTGTGTCCGTATGAACCCACACGGGCTCATACTGAGCTAGGAAAACCCCACGTAGGGGTGCCGTGAGCCCAAAAAACCCACCCCAACCAATTATGGGTTGAGAAGATCCATCTATTCTCATTACTGGATGGTTTAGGTCAAATATGTTCCACATAGGTGTGATACCCGACCGATGAGGGAATGAGTTACTTCTGCTAGTGTTCGGCACACTGTCGAGGCCGATCACAGCCGGAAGGAGGGAACCATCAAAGGGAACTCATGCAATGGGAGGTTGGATCAGGCGATGGGGGGTTGTTTATGGGGGATGTACATCAATTTTATTCAAAATCTAACAGTTCAGTTGTAGATGGAAGTGGTAGTAGGGACCGGTACAGGTGATGATGGTCGCAGGAGACGATACTGGTGGGATCCACATTGGGAAACTTATGTGGACTAGATAGGTCAGAATGATGGTATCTCATTGAGATATAATGTTGAACTCCTTGGGTACTACTTGAGGAGGAGGAGTCCATGACTAGAGGGGCAGTGGATCACAGCTGCTGAAGGAGGAGCTCGTGACAGCGGGACTTGGAACAACGATTGTACTTGGCGACAACAGTGGAACTTAGTCGGGATCTCGACCAGGCATGTGACAACATGAAAAAATATAGAAGATAGAGGTGGTGGGGATAGAAATTATTAGAGGTACGAGATGATAGCCAGTTGTGGCTAAACTCGGCCCGATTTGGCGGCCTGTGGGTGGTGTCTAGTGAGGGGAGGCATCCTGAAGGTTGTGGTGGTGCTAGATGCTCTTGGGAGTAGGTGAAGTGTATGGGACCCTATATTATTATTTTTTTATTTTTAAAAAGGCTACCAAAATACCTTTTTAAAATTAATTTTTTTATCCTTCTTTAATAGCAGACTTCCCACCGCCATCAATTTTTTCCAAAATTACAGCCACCTTGTTCGATTAGTCACCCCGAAGGCCTAAACCATCCGAAAATCTAATGCTACTTAAAATTCCTTTTGATTTTTTGTATTTTACATTTTATTGAAAAACAAACCTTTCCAATATAGTCATATCTAGATACCAGAATCCATTTGGGATCATCCTGAAAAATGGGAAACCAAAATCTACACCACACATTCTTCTCATGCCTTTGATATAGATATATATGAAATATATGTTTACTATGGTAATACATGAAATCAAACTACAAAAAACATTCGATCCATATTAAATATTTCGAATGGCCATAACTTATCAATTCATATTTAGATCGACAAATGGTTTTTTTAATTGGTCCCTAATTAATGTACTCTACTTAATTTAAAGAAAATTAATATTTTATTGGATTATAAAATTCAAGTGCTCACTATGATACCAATTGAAGTTATTAGGTTTCATAGTAGAATCTAATAGGTCAGGGATTTAAAAATTTTATCACTAGAGTGATAGGAAATGTCATATCTAGTGATCTGAGCCCCACTAGTTGTTCGAGGATCTCATTTGAATTTAATAAGAACAAAAATAAAACTGAATGGTTACCATATGATAATTATAGTGCGCTCAACTTCAACTCATAAAAAATGACTGTTTCTTGAAGGATCCAAAGATGAACCCTATAAAATCATCCAAAAACACTCCATGAATTCACATGCTCACTATTCATTGAATTATAGGTGCTAGCGCATAGCTCCAATGAATCTTTCTGAATCCCAAAGATTACCTTGATCCCCTGCCTTTGATATGTCGAAGGAATTATTTGATTAATCACTCAGAGAGGTACATTCTCTCTCTATAAAGTGTGAGGAGAGAGAGTATATCATTCTATGGTAATGAAAAAAACTAAATAAATGTGATCCTCTCTCCTGCCTGTATAGTGGGTGGTTCAAATACTCAGAAAGGGTTCTGTGTCCCCTAGAAACAAATCACCCACTAAATAAGCAATAAATAAATATTTATGATTAACTAACTTTGTCATAATTATCATATATATTTTATCACATACTTTTAATATATAATAAATATATTACGTGATAAACCCAATTCATTTAAATCATCTTGAAATTCCCTATAATGTTAAATGAACCATGAATATTAAAATAATATTCATTCATATAATATTTTCCTTATATTCAGAAAATTCCTCATGAATAATATTAATAAATAAATTCAACCCAATTATTATAAACTCGATTAATAATTAATTTATTTCTTCATTGGAGATCATTTACTTGGAAAACTCTCGGACTCCATGGTGGGGACCACCATGTCCTATATTCCCATTAACCTGAATATGTAAAAATCTTGAATATGATATTATGTGTGATCCTCTAGGCCCTTATCTCGATAGAAGTGAATATAATTCATAGACTAAGTGTCGAGTTTAGAAACCTATTAAGGCCCCTAAAGAGATAAGGAATAGTTATTGCAACCACAACCATCCTATGAACACATACTGTGTAACATAATCTCTTTTTGTTTAGATGTCTAATAAATTAGGAAGCACACTTGTTTCGTTATCCATTATAGATTTATTTTTTGTTGATCAAACTGGATGAACTTACCTTTAACTTTCTTGACCAAGGATATATAAAGGTACTTCCATCCTAATCAACCTGGACCTTGATATTACTTCCTAAACTCGGAAGTGAAATATTCTATCTTGATCAGTCACCCAATTTTATACCATCAATGAAACACCCAACAAAATCTACCTCTCCACGAATTCATTATCATGGTTTTTTTCATGTATCAAAGTACATGATCAAATGGCATATACTAATAATGATTTCAAGTATAGATAATAATAAAAATGTCAATAGATAGGAACAACCAATGACACATGAGACATGTGGTGTTCCTATTGGTGGGTTGATCCTCATAATATCACCTACTATAAATCACCATGTGTGAACTTTATGAGAAGAATTCTGAATTCTTATGATCCCGCAACACCTAATAGTCAAACATATAATTTTTCCAATCTATATGATGTATCTCGACCATGAAATATATGTTTAATTTTAATGTCATAGTATCTATAGGTTCTCATTATACCCTGGGAACTACTATAACCTTTTGATACGATAAATAATCTATGGAAATTAACATTTAAATAGTGTATATATAAATATCTACACTATAATGGTAATTGTACATCATGTATAAATCACTGTACACATGGTATGGTATTCAAAGAGTAATTTTTAAGTTGGATTTATGGAACCCACTACTACAACATTCTTGATATTTTATACACATATTTCTAATGGCCATATGGACGGAATCCATGTTTTCTCCTAGTCCACTACATCATGGTTTATAGATACAATACACCTGATTCATGAAGTTGTGGTTCCTAAAGTTTGAAGAGTGGAGATGAAAATATACTATGAGGAGAGAAAATATCATGGTTAATTAACCATATTAGAGTCTAAAAAAACTACAATTTTAGTAATCATTGTTTTTAGAGAAATTTCTATATCCCATTCTAAACAAAATATTACAGTTTAAAGTAACTATTATGTGGTTAGATAGAAAAATGATCACAGTTAAGTGATTATGGAGTTGAATTTTAAGAACTACATATTTTTTGGAGCACACCACATCATAATCCCGATAAAATATTTATTGAAGGGAAAACATATGACATTATAGGGATTTTAAGATATTTTATATGGCTTTTGGTAGTCGAGTTTTCCAAATAAAACAATTAAATGATAAAAATCACCAATATATGGTTTTCTTGGTAATATATATTTGTTTAGTTTCACATAGATAGGTGTGATGAAATGAAAAATAAAAACTGAAATTACCTTGTGAGAAAAATACTGACCATCGAGGCCTTTTTTTAAAAGAAGAAGAATGTGTACATATCATCATTTTTTGGAGTCAATTTAGTATGGTGAAGAAAGACCATCCAATATTATTGATACTTATTATTGAAACTATTTTAAGGTTTCTATAGACCAAATAAAAAAATTTAAATGCATCATAGGTTATTAGAAAATTCAAACTCTAGATCAACCATGATATGAAAAAATGAATCCATGTATAAACTAAAATTATGAATATAAACCTTGCATCAATATTATAATTTGATACTAATGATAATCTTTTGTTTGATGAATATCACTAAGAAAAAACCTATGGAATCTTCCATATGAGGTGTATCAATGGACAGAACAAATATACCAATGATTGGGTGGGATAGTCATAGCCATAATATGGTAGTGTCTCTTAGAAGCTAAGGAATGAAGAGGAAGAGAGCCTAGGAAATTCACCAGAGAGATATTATGAAAGGATCACATGAAGGAAAATTACCATCATAATTCGTTGGAATTTTTTATAGTGCTTAAGGATGCTATATGAGTATCCATGAAGTTACTCATGTGATATATAACATATGTGTAAATGGGTTCAGTTAGAACTATTTTAACTTAAAACAAAATGAATTATCCCCTAAATTTTACCTTGTAAAATTTTAGTATTGATAATAATTAATGTTGAAGTGATATGAATAGTATTGATAATAATTATTGTGGAAGATATTTAAAAGTTAACTATAATCCTTAACTTACTACCATTCAATAATAGGGTGTTATGATTATCATACACTATTATTTTCTACATAACATAACATAAGAATATTTGTAAATAATACTCTTTTATTGGATTAAAAGTAACATGATATATACATATTCATACTTTATGATATACACTTAACAAGGAATATAATATGACTTGTTTCCCATATGTCATAACATATGACATATACATATTTTATGGAATGATTTATCTAAAATATCATATTCTTTATATTGGTTTTTATGAGTATATTTATCTATCCCCCATTTTCACTAAACCCTAATAGACATTTTTCCAATTTATCTTATATTGTATCATATAAAATAACTTTTAAAAACATATCAAAAACTCATTTTGGATATCATTTAAAACAGTTTTGTAAAGCTATCACCAAATTCACCTTATATCTCATAATATACAATAAATTGTGAATATCCACCCAAAAAATCCTTTTGGATAAACTCTAAAATAATTTTATAGCATTTCAATAAGTTTTATAAAACTGAATCCCCATGTAGTCAACCATAATGTGTGAACCTAAAGGGTTTTTTAGTATTGAAAAAAATATGACTTCCTGAATTGATAAATGTAAGTAAATATAAATACATAGATAATAATTGATTCTACAAAATCTATAAAATTTCAGATAATTATCTTCATCAATGATATGTATCACTATATATGTTTCCGACACCTGTATCATATACAAGTATTAATTTTCATATGATCCATTTATCTATGAAATCGAGTAACCAAAAGAAAAAAGATATGTAAATATGGAATATTTACACAAATATTCTTGATTATTTGTGTATAGAATAACCATGTTAATGAATAAATCATATATCACTCATCTAAGTGGATGAACACATCACATGCCATCACAAAAATAGAAATACACCTCATATGAATTTTTTATGTATGACCATACACTCTTTTAGTGTACCTAAATCTAGCTCACAAATGTTGTACTTTTCATACAAGAAGTACAATCCCATTTTGGTTAGGCCTCAACTAATGACATGAATAATAACATACACAACTACCATTATTTAAATAAGCCTCAAATAATATGAAAGAAAGGTATTGAATTTTTAAGGTTCTCATGTCAGGAAACTTTTCAAACTCAAGTATAATGAAATCCTAATATGAAACATTAACCCCCAGTATTGAAAAAATAAAACATATAACACTTCATTTGGTATTCATGGAGGGCCATACAAAGCACAAGAAATTATTTTTCCCTAATGAGTATATTACTATATTTAAACTAAATCCTGACCACACAAATCTTAAAATTTATTGACAACATATAGTACTCCATGATGAATACTATTTAGGGACAACCCAATGCTGCACTTGAGTGGTCAATTATCATTTCACTCGATGATTATATGCAGACAATATAAAATAATGAAAAACTAGAGACCATTTTTTGCATAACATGATACATTTTATACGATTAAACCCTATTAATAATACTAAAAAACACACATAAGTTCCTATATCATCATATACCATAAGATAAAGAACCATATGAGCCTTATTTTCACTTTATTATAATGACTTAGACATTTATATATGATAATTATCTTCTAAATATACGTGTTTGTTATATTTAGAAATATGTTATAGTATAAAATAGATGCACTGCATAAAAAAACCAATAATAATTTATTTCATTAATGTTGAAAATTAAATATAGAGAAAAATATACTTTATAAAATTTAAAATATTATAATGGTTCAATAAGGAAAAAAGAATAACTATAATTTTATATTTTGAAACATCATGTACCCTTAGAATTATCACTGTTTCAATCAACATTAAAAAATAAAAGAATACATTAGTAATATAATTGATGTTTTGAAATTGATGAATATAAAACCTTGAAAGGAATTAAATTGAATGATCAATAAATTAAATATGAATTATTTATAGAAAGCATAAAACTAATATGACCATTGGAATAGTAACCTAATTATTTAGAATATTAACCTGACCATTGAGAATAGTACTCTAACCATTAGAATAGTAACTTGACCATTTGAAGTGTAAAATACATGAAAATAATATTCATTTTGAAAAAATAATTATAATTATAAATGTTTGATAAAAAAATATACAAATAACAAAAATTGAAAGAAGTTATAAGTTCATTTTAATAAAGTTCATTTTTACATATTTTAAATAACCTTAATTTTTTATATTAAATATTAAAATTACATATGTTTGAAAATTATTTTGAAAAACCAAATTTTATTTTTAGAATCATCATATTTAAATTATCCAAGAGTAATGTTTTGTTAATTTTATAAAAATCCTGAATATTTAAGAAAATATTAGTTTTTTTAATACCAAATGTTTTATGACATAATAATGATATAATAATGACCTAATACGTTATAAAATAATTAGATAGACCCATTTTTTTTAATAATAAAAAATTAATAAATTAAAATAAATAAAATAAATTTTAAAATCTAAAAAGTAATTTCTAAAGTCTAAAAAGAAAACGTATACCATTATTTTTTTTTTCATTTTTTCTTCATTATTTTTTAATAAACTAATAAATTCGTATCTGGAATGGATTATAAATTATAAAATCTTGTAACCTTTATCAAATATATATCATAATGAAAAGAATTCCACCACTTAAAGATTAACATTGGATATAATATTTTATTCATTATTTTTACCGAAAATGCCCCTCCCCTCATGTATAAATACCCCCTCTCCCTCCCCTTGTAAAATAACATTAAAAAAATTATCATTTCCCAAAATCTTCCAAATTACCTCTTACCAAGTATTCTTAGATACTTAAGTATGTTATATCATCCTAAAACTCTAAGGCTCCAAGGTATTAAGGGTTTAACAAGGAAAAATCTTCTAAGATGAGGTAACCCTTTACACTTTTTTCATTTCACTCTACTTATTTAATTATTAAATTATTCAACTCCCTCTTCAAAAAAAAATCTCTACTCAATTAATTAATGAGAATAAAAAAATATATACATATTCTTATCATAAAATATATTTATTGTAACCTATTTATAAAAATTATATCAACTCTTTCCCTCTCTTTAACAAAGTACTATTATAGGTGAATGCACCACTTACAAGGACAATTTCAATCATTATTATTATACTGTCATATAATTATTATGAATTATTTATAAATTATAAATATTTATTCCCTTTCCCTCAATTGGATTCTTAGATTAATGGTTGGTAAACCTCATATGAAGATTTTGTCAATTCATTAATTATAACAAACTTCATGGATTATTAACATAAAATATTTATAATGTACAGATATATAATAATTACATATTTTTAATAATTTGGAGGTTATTTATATAAAAAAAATTATAACAGTGAGTTAAAACTATGAAATCAAAATAAGAGGTGATAATTCAAGGGAACATGTCATCAAAAAGTTTTCTCATTAACCAAATGTTAGAAAAATAATTATAGTGGTTATAAATGATCAAGAATAAAATAAATAAATGTAATAAAAATCTAGATTCATGCTTTTATTAATATAAGTTTCTTATAAAGGAGGTGTCAATATGATAGTACAAAATAGAACCCAAGGTAAGGGGAATCTTTAATGAAACTATTTCTTTTAGCATTTATCAACTCCTTATATCAAATTTCAATCACTTATAAATTTCTTTTAATTATCTTTCAATTTTTTATTGTGGGGATATACATGTTCTTACTTCATTAGGATGAATTCTAAGACATCTTTATGATTTTTGATCAAATTAATTCTTATTTAAAACTATATTCAATTCTTTTTTTGTTTATTATCACTAGTACATGTAATATGATCTTTTATTTGTTAAATTTTCCCTTAAAAATAAAAAATTTTGTCTTCCATCCTCATTTTTGAGAACCTCTATGTTTTATTCATTTCTATATTCCTTAAGACACTATTATAAAACACATTATTTTTTCATGTGTTTATTTGATGTTTATGATTAATATATGTTTAATTTCTATATGGCATGTATGATAATGAGCTTATTATAATGTGAAGGATGGTCCCAAAATCATATATCCCTCCAATTCAAATAGAAAATTTATATATCTCATGAGACTATCTATGTTGTTACATGAACATGATGTTATCTCTATTCACACATTATTCTATGATGTTTGTACAAATATGTTACGTATGAACATTATTCTAGATTTATTCAGATTTTATGCATGTTATTTTTCCATAGTGATATGCTGTTTCATTATTATGCATGTTCAACATTCCACGTATCCTTCCAACGATTTTTACTTTATTGTGATTATGATCATATGCCTATGATATGATAATGATGATCATACTCACCCATGTTCTCACATTTATTCACATATCCTCTTCTTTCCTATTATCCCTCCCCATAATAGGATTTTATCTCACCCTTCTTTGATTTATTTCCTCAATTAATTAAATAATATAAGGCAAATATGGAATTATTTAGGAATAATATTTCATAAAATTTAAATAATGTCTAAAATTTCACATACATTTAGGTTGTAAGAACTTAATTTACTCAAGACAATAAACCTTTAGATTTTGTAATGTATTATTTATATATTATTTATCTGAAAATGAAATAATAATCATGTAGGGAAATTCTAGGATTCTATATCACTTTTAGGGTTTTTTAATGGATTGCATCTCTAAGTAATTCCAATAACATCTCTATGTTTTTATCTAATAAAACCATCAACTAAATCTCTTATTGCATGAAATATATAAAGAAATATATTCTGAATAATAGAGAGACTTAAGAATCATATTAATAATGTTTAACTCAATAAACATAGTATTCAAACTCCTATACTTCACAATATCAAATGTTATGATGTTAATAATTTTTTCCCTTTATGAAGGATTGTTTCTATGTTCATCATCATCATAATTATAATTATTATAACCTTTTCCACCAAACTTCTTCCTTAACAACATTTTTTTAAATATATGTAACTCTTTATATTATTTATTTTACAACATGTCCTAAAACCCTTTTGTACATAAAGTGATATTAACATTGAATTTTGATTAGAATAATAATTTATTTTTAACACTTTATATACTCCCAATAATCTCTTCATCACTAAATTCTCACCATATAACATACTAAGACACCTAAAATCCTTTATGTTTAGGAAATTACACTCATTTACTTTTAGTTGGAAAATTTAACAATCGATCTATTGTTTCCATATAAAATATGTTTTTTTTGGTGTTTGTATTAATTTTATAAGTTAAAGATTATATTATTTGAAATATACTACAAATGTGGTTTTATGAATCATCCCCACAAGTACCCCTACTGTTTTAGTAGTGAAGATATGATTGACCCCCAAAGCAATCCTCCAATAGGCTATGGGGTTTAGACTAACATTGAGGGTATAAAACACCCTCATATAGGAGGATTTACCCTCATGATTCTAAGGTTAATATACGAATACACTAATCAAATACATAATAATAAATAAACCAAACCAATCCCAATACATTTTATTTAAAACAAAGAAATAATAACATAATAAATACCATGAGAATATCCTAAGGAAATGACCATGATCACTAACCACCCTCAAGAAACATCCATGTGCTTGAAAAGCCCAGATCAATTCCAAATCAAAAATGGAATTCTAATATATATATATATATATTTATATATAGAATGTCGAACAAACAATTATAATAATTATGATCCTCCCCAAAACTGCTCGTGTAAATGTAGAAAATGAATAAGAAGGCCTCAATAAATAAACAAAGAAACCAACACATTACCAAAATCAGGTCAACATTCCATTATCCCTAGATCTTTATCACCATGTAACTGATAGAAGTATGTAAAATAATATACAGGGCATATATATAATAAAGTTACCCCACTTCAACATTCCCCTAAACCAATCTTACTCACCCCAATATCTTGTGTATTTATTTTCACATCCACTTTATAAATCATAACACTCATCCATGAAAACGCATCACAACCATATATACATAATCACAACCACATCTCAATCACACCCCATATTCATATAGTAAGATTGAGAAATTTCACATTCCATGTAAATATAAACTATAACATAAGCTATTAAAACCAATGCCTAAATACAGACATATAAAATTTAATCCATTTAAAACTAAAAATATCTCTATATTATAGCCTTAATACACCACAATATGCTTATACATATATGTCATAATCACAAGTCACCATATATTGTATGAATAAAAAATCTTTAACTAATATCCACCATAGCCTAAATATTCCTATATACCATACTACATATAGATTAGATAGTGGGGTATGAGGTGTATACAACTATCAATATCTTAAAAAACAAAGATATTAGGAAGACATATAAATTCGACAGCCAAATATTGGCATCAGTTTCACTATATGACTCATATGGTGGAGCATAGAAATAGAAAAACATAATGAATATAGCTCACAATCATTGAAAATTTAATGCACTAATAAAAAATCAAACTACAGATAATGTATCACATGAAAATGAATCTCCCATCACTAAGGACAAGGATGCTAATACTCTTCAAATCACACAAGTATTAAGGTTCAATAAAATATTACCTTTTAGTATTAATCATTACCAATCAATTTTAATATCATAAAATCAATTTCTATATTAATATTCACATTAACAATCTAAATCCAACATGTTTTCATTCAACATCATAATTTATGGGTTTCAAATATATTCTTTTTTGATCATTAATCATCTTCAATTATTTAAACACATTCCATTCCAAGATATGATATTCTTTCAAGAAACAACACCCTTTCATTAATTCGTCTTTTATTAAAATCCATATTTCTTAAAGCTAAGACACAACTACTCATAATCACAAAATGATATACCCAAAATGGAAATAGAAGAAACTTTTTGGAAATAAGCACAAACTAATTATTTATGTCTCCTAACTAGAGATTAAAATCACAACATAAATCCCATCACCTTTCCACACCATCCAAAAAATATCACAATTGGCCACATGAAGACATAACTATAAAAATATCCCAATATCTCCACCCTCTCTATAAAAATCAACCAAACCAGGTTCCATATAAAACCATAGAAAGGGATCTATAATCTAATATGACTCTGAAATCAAAACATAATTATAAAAAAATGAGTATGAGAAATCAATGATACTTCAACATATGCCTGAAATATTATAAAATACAAGATCTGAATATAGATTCCCACTAGTATTAATTCGATTAATAATCATTTCCATTTACCATATTAATTAATAAATTAATTATGATATGGTTTCATAATGTAATTAAACATAATATAATAGTATCTATGTGTATATAGTCATCAAAATAATATTTTCAAATAAATTCTTAATCATTATAAATGACTCAAAGGAACAATGTTAACTCTAATGAATACCTCATTCATTAAAAAACATTCATTACCTCTTTAATTTTTTTAAATATTTAGGCATGTTAAATGTATAAGGGGAAAAAGTAGAATGATATAATATCACACTATCTAGAAAACATCCTGGGGAAATCAAAATGATGAATTCCACAATCACAATTGTAGCTACACAATCACCTTATTAAATTCTTTAATTATAGATTATATCTCATTTAGGTTAATACCAATTACTTAAACATTAGAAGAAAATTTATGATAATATAATATTTAAACATAATAAAGAAGAGAGATCTCAAATCCCCTCTCTTGATATGAAGCCTTAATAATCACTAGAGAAGAATGAAAATTTGCATGAATAACACCAACCAAAAACCCCATATGGAATCCAAAATACCTAAAACATCAAACCATAAAAAATATTCCATCAATCACTAATAAGAAACCAACTAAAATTAGATGAATAAGACTATAATTTACTATTGATAAAGAATAACAGATGAATGAATATGATAAAAAGAGGTAGAGACAATTACCTTGGATTGAATGTAGTCATCACCCAATGAAAATGACTAAGGTGTAATAATTGAGGGCTACAATCATCCAAAATGATCCCAAAACCACTCAGTGTTTGAGTGGATAATGAGGAAATATAATTAATTCAGGTTCCATAGAAAAATTATAGAATAACATAGAAAACACTATATCTTATTGTGGAAGGGATTCATAATTCCACAGGGTGCCCAAATCTAAAGAAAACATCATTATCTCCCCATTCGGCACCCATAATATCTTACGGTGAATGCCCATTTCTTCAATGAAAATACCAATTTTCTAGACATGGATTAATGTATTATTTCACAATTCTTATCCCCTAAAAATAAAAACAAGATTCTTTACATTCTTCCTTATCCTGACTGACTCCATACCAAACCTGTGATGTGGCCTATGCACTATGGATCAATGATTTACAATATGATAAAACCAAGAATCTCAATATATAGTCCTTTATAGCATAAAAAATATCCTTCAAACCATGACTAGAAAAATGGAAAAGGAAATTCATAAGGGTAAAACCATATATAATGGGATTTCATTTGATATATAAGTTTTTCCCCCTTTTCCAAAATTATACATAGTAATCCATACACCATGATCAAAGACAGTTATTCCATGACTAGACTCCCAACCTGAAATAGAGTGTCTCCCAACTATTATAACTTTCACCCCCAAATCAAGACTCAACATCATGCTGGGAAACACACTACCATGCCCAAAAACATACCTTCAAGATATGATTCATTGAAAACCATCCAATCTTCTTCTCTATCCCATAGGATTACCACCAAACATCCCTAAATTTCATCAAAACCCATGAAATGAAGAAGGAAGATTCATGAAAATTTTAGTTCCCTTACATCATATATGTCACAAATTATTCCCATAATTGAGAATCAAAATAAAACCAAATAAGGAAATAAAAAATTAGCCATAAAAAAACACCCAATAGATTATTTATTAGTCATCATAATATAATAAGAGTATATTCATGCTATCATAATGGAAAGGCACAAAATCACATAGAATTATCAAGATATCATAAATAAATCCAATGTCATAAATTTAATCTCATTAAAATTAACAATAAAAAAATCAAGATATCAAGTATTCATATGTAACTAAAGTTCCCAAGTTTACTCTTCCAAGACACATGCCATTAAAGGAAACAAACCAATGGAATAACACACCCATACAACACCTTATCATGACGGTAATAAATCTCCACAGGCCATGCTACAAATTTTGAATGATCTTAAATATCCAATTCTACACTTCCAATGAAATGTGGTCCTTTATAAAGATATTGATGGATTTGTGTTGTGTGGAAAACTACATGGATTTGATGTATCTATGGAGGGTTCACCAATCGATTCACAACATCATCTATGTTCTACAATACCTTGAATGAACCAAAATATCAAAGTGAAATCTTACTCTTATGACCAAACATTCCCCGCACATAAGAAAGATATATCTTTAGGAATAGATGATCCCTAATGTGAAAAATTATATACCTTCTCATAGTCAACATAAATATGATAACAATCCCACGTTATCTTTATCTACTTGTGAATTACTAGCACATTCTATGTCATGTTTTGTTCCAATTTCGTTCTGATAATCACTGACTATCCAAAATCAATCCAACAGAATGGATTCCTATAATGTTGGATACAAAATACTTTCAATTTGGAAATATATATGGTTGAGTAATAACTCTTATTATAATAAAAATCAACCAAGGGTTGGTGACTCACCCATGAATTTTCAAATTCCAGAATGCATGCTTACAATGCATCTTCCAATGTCTCAATAGTCTGCTCCATCTGGATGTACCTTTGTAGATGAAAAAAATATTCTAAGGTATAATTCATATCCAAAAACATGTTGGGAACCTCTCAACACCTGAGTGGTAAAATGGGGATCATAATCAAATATGATCATCCTCAAAACCCAATGGATCCTTATAATCTCCTCTAAATAACATCTTCCACACCTGAATCCTTAATCCCCCAAAAGGGAGATGAGATTATTAAATAATACATAATCACATATTCCACATCATAATCACCCTATGATAAATATAAAATATTCAATAAATATATCTATATATCCTCAAACATCCATTGAGTTACATCTAAAGGCTCAAGAATCCCACCAAGAACATGATGTTTGGATTTCACCTTTGGGTACATTGAACATCAACATACAAACTCTATGAGTGATATATTCATCCTAGACCCCCATAGATGACCAATTATGGAACAATACATATTAGATACACTAGTATATATGACCAAGAGAGAACTATAAACCTTATGAAGAACCACCTCACACATCATCAAGAAAACAAAGATCCACATCTTGAACAACAGTCAATATTTATTATCACTAGACCATCCCTCATGGTAATCTCCACAAAAAAAACATTATACCAAAAAATATACACCCTAAAATTCCCCAACAATGAATCCTCCACCTATTAAACCAATGGAGATTTCATGGTGATCTGGTAGAGGCTTTATTTATCATTGAATTCATCCATATAAAGATTCATTACTTCAAGATCCTCCATCAATAACCAAGAAATCCCAAAATTAGGAACAAAAATCACCAAGAAAATTCAAACTCACTGCATCTACAACAAAATTCCCTTTCTCCAGTGCATAAGAAATATAAAATTTGAAATATTATAATAATTTCTTCCACTACCACTATTGTAAGTTCACATCACACTAGAAGAAGATATATCTCAAAATATAATGATCTATTAAGAGAAAAATCACTCAATGATGATATAGTGCTAGAAAAACTTCAAGGAAAACAAAACTGTGATAAGATTGAAATAATAGGTAGGGTATTTAAATTCACGGGGACATAATTTTTGAAACCGATAAAATATTACTAATATCCACTAAAAATGATTACAACCAAATACTAGGCATGGATTTTTACAAGAAACCATAAACCTAACCCCTTTCTCTATAAAATGGTGAACAATATCACTGGGAAACATATTCTTAAGATAATCAAAAGTATCTGGACACTAGTTAGTAAAAAAATCCTAATCCTTCCTAGTCAAATATATTATAGGAGTCACAATATTAGTGAAATATATTACAGAACTCCTATAATATCCTATGATACTAAGAAAACACCAAGCCTTGGAATCATTCATGGGCGGTAATAAAGAAAAAACCACCCTGATATTTGTAATAACCATGACTATTTGCCACCATTAATTGAAATGTACCAAGAAATACACCTCAATTTTTCAGAAATACGATTAAAAAACTTTTTAAATATATTATAGCATCGAAGAACCTCTAAAATTGATCTTAGATGCTCTGTATTATCAACCCTTGACTCAGAAATACATGATTGTATCATCGATGAAAAATAACACAAATTAGTTTAGGAACTCAAAAAAATTGATTTAATTAGACCGATAAACTAGGATGGTATATTTAGGGGTTTTGAGGACATTACCTTGAAGTTTTAGTTCCCATAATGATGCATGAAGGTACTATTCTGTATATCTCTATCTTTCACCAACATATGATGATACCTTGACAACAAATCGATCTTTGAGAACTAACTAGATACCTTCACCTGATTGAGTAGATCTCCAATCCATGGATGGGGATAATGGTTCATCAATATCAATGGGTTTAAGAAGTGATATTTGATATTAATTCATAGACAACAATCTTCTTTCATTGTGAACAAGACCATAGAATACCATAAAGACACATTAGATCAAATAAACCATCTCTATATAAGATTATCAATCTGAATCCACAACACCAAAAATTGAAAAAGAAATTTCCTATACTAGTAAATCGATATTAGAGATTCACTCAAGTGAAAATATATCCCAAAATCAATTTTATATTCAGGAGATATATTACTTACACTTTAGAAATACCATCAGGGTAATTATAGTGAACCCACCCGAGTCATCCTAACACTTCACCCAATCCAAACTGCAATAAGGCCACAAGTGCTCCTCCCCTTATTGAAATGGCTTCCAACTAGATATGGAGAACTAAAAGATATTGTGGAGAGACTATAATCTCACATAATATTAAAATAAGATCATGAATGAAATATACAAAATGATAAACATCATAGTACACATAATGAATAAAAAAAACACGGGATGAGAAATGAAATGTCACATACAGTCCGAAAAACACAAATCATTTGAAGAAAATATTAGTTGGTCACCGAATTGGATAACACAATATAAAAAATAAAAAATACTAAAAAATAAATACCACATGAAAAACTTCTAACTCCAAGATGAACCAAATATCTAGCCTCCACAACTCTCAAGCAGCACTGGCCTGATCTGGAGAATCCACATGAGTGGTCTCACTTAATCATGCTACCCTGGATCTTCTTTTGATCAACTCTAAAAAAAATTATCCATCTAAAAAAAGAGAGAAGGTATATAATCACACTAATATTCACATAAATGTATTGAGAAATAAATCATAGTAGTCCACCCCCAACAATGAACTTATAATAAGATGTCCTAAAAAAGTTCATGTGCACATGATATTCCTAGACTAGTCAGAAACTAATAATAGATAGAATAAGCTAAAAAAATTCTTATAAATAAAGGGAGATATTAAAATAATATAGCTTGACACAAGTTCTGGCATGTCACTTTAGGTAAATCTACTCTTGTTCTAGACAACTCTAAAGGATTTATGGAACATGGATCACCCCACCACATGATATCTGATGTGACCACCTAATAAAAAAAAGATCCATGAAATTTAAGCATAATGGAAAAAATTAAGACCCCATGGAATAACCATATGTGTACACATAGTAACACGTAACTATCAAGACCTATGACTCCAATGGAAAAATATTAACTAGCGACATGACTTTACTCCAGACCCTAGATAACTTGTCATGTCCCAAATGTATAGTATAACAAACTTAGATCCACATGAGGGATAAAGAGATACATTGAACTAAGGGTACCACCATCCATGGGTATAAAAGATACATTATCCAGGGGATCCCATCTGAGTATCCGGGAGCACCCAACATCCATGAAGAGTAACCTCTATCTAGTGCGTAACTTTGAACTAGAAAGGTTTACTCATCCAAATAATCCATTAGCTCACTAGAACCATTTAACCCCGACTAACTAATAGAGGAGAGAATAATAAAATTGTAGGGAAAATGATCAATATAATATATCTAAAGGGTATCCACCTAAAACTATGTCTTGATAATAAACTATCAAAAAAATAATTTCCATTGGCAATCCAGAATATAGGTTGATCCAACTCTCAAATCCATCAGCCAAAAATTTGAACTAACAGCACCGATCAACTCACCATTAATAAATAAAATGTAATCATCATTCCCCTACATCTCATCATCCATCAAAAATACAATATAGGCTCTCACTGGCCCACCTTAGGGTAAAATAAAACTTTGGGCTCCAATAGTCTAAAAGGACACAACATAAAGGGACATCATATTGGGACCTCTCTTTCTAAACCCATTATCTCGGGATATGTCTTTCAAATGAACTCAAATGGATGAAATGCCTAATAAAGAGAAGAAAACTCTACTAGAGGTTCCTCTATATCATAAAAATCATAGGAAAAATATGGTGTGAAAATATCCTCGAGCATCCCTTGATGACCTCAAACTAATCCTCGGTCAACAACCCACCCAAAAGGGATTATGAAAGTAGTAAAATTCCTACTATAAAGACCTTGACCTCGTTATCCGAGATCTGGTGTCTACTTTGTTACACTGGTACTAAATAGAAGCAATCACATCCCAATGGATTTAATATTTAATTAGTCTTGGTAAAATATATACCTACTTAATTCCCAAATTACATTTGAAAACATAAATTATAATATAGTATTTTCCTAAGGACAATATTTATTAGCTCTTGCATATTTAAACATATCAATCATAAAAATTTCTTGTAAACCTTTAGAAAGGAAACATAAGAAAGGGTTCACCTTAGATTATTATTAATGGAAGACATACAAATGATGTAAAATAAGGCATATATAATATTATAAGAACAAATTATGATCAAATAATTCCATATAAATAATAAAACGATTTTAAATCTTATACATTGATAAAAATACTATTCAAGTAAACTCATGTAAATTAATAATTAATTTCATAATAATAGAATACATGATATTGGAAATCAGAACTTACCATCAATTCCTTATTATAAGAAATCTAAAACATATCATCAAGGCCTCATCCTAATATATCTTAAAAAAATGGTTAAGGCCTAGAAAAAATACTCAATCTAGTTTATCTAATAAGACATACTAATGAATCAAGAGGATAAGTAATTATAGTACTTACTTATCACTTAATAAGTCTAATGAATTCATCAAAGTCATAAATAATATTACCTAATCAACATTCCTTAAAAATTAATAATGGCCTGTCTTAAAATAACAAGAATATGAAATATTAAAATTTTCTTCAGTCAAGATAATCATAAAACATACATAAAATTATGTTGGATGATATTATAAGAGCATAACCTCATTAAAAATAATATTCAATAATGTATATTGACATAGGTGAAAATACTTTCAAAATATCACTTGATTTTTTAGTAAAATTTCCCTTTTCACTTTAAAAACACTTATTAAAAAATCAATGATTTTTCCAAAATATGAAGGTAAATATTTTATTTGGAAATATCCTTGTAAACTTGTAAAGTAAGCCTCAATACATTAATTGGTCATGGTAGGAAATTTTTTCCATGCCTTATAAGTTAAAAGACATTCCTTTTACACTTTAGTAAAAAGTAAAAAACAACCTTTTTAGAAAATTATAAGAACATTTATTTTAAAACATATTATAAAAATTAAAAAATTGGAAGAAATTTAATTATTAAATAATTTGAGGATATTAAAAACATTTTTTATGAATTTTAAGGAAAATATCTACATATAAGAGAAACATTCCCACCTGAGTAGAAAAACATGGTCGATTATCCTTAAAAACATTACTTTGGTATCTTGAGTCCTTAAAGAGAGGAAAATGAAATGAATAAATAAAATTTCTAGAAATATTTACAAGATAATAAAATATATTGTCTAAAATATATAAATATCAAATTACTCTCCTAGTAGAGACTTGAACATAAACAATCCTGAATAATGATGACATTGTGAAATAAACCCTTACCACTTTGGTAGCATATGAATCGTAAACCCCATGAAATAATAACATAAAATGAAAAATTAAATTGCATGAATATAAATATATTCATGATATAAAATATCATATATAATTATATACATCACACAAAATAAATAAGTTGTGAGTATGACATATGTCTTATAGAAGCAGGAGTGAGATGAGAAACCCTCACCTCAGTTCCGACTTCCTTCATACGTGTTCAAACATAAAATAAAATAAATATATATTTACTATAAATATATTAAATAACAATAATAATATATATCATACCATATATGATTTACTTATAACATTTTATCAACTATTTATTTGTAATTCTTTATTAAAATCCTAGTTCTAGGTGATAACTACTTTGTTTTTCATGTATGTTTTGGTTTTGTAGTTTTGGTCCTTATACTTTAATTATGATTCCATAATAACCATAATTATAACCATGATATATATATATATATATATATATATATAATATTTTCATTATATATTTATTTATATTAATACATAAAAATTATAGATACAAAAATTAATTACACCATTCATGGTGATGATATGTTGTATGTATGCATGAACAATGTTTTCAGTTTTCAAAATATTTAGGGAAATAAAGGAAAATGATAATTAAAATTTAAATAATAATTACTATAAACTATAAATAATATATATTCATTAAATAGATCCTCATTTCCATCCATGTAACATTGAATTGATTAATGGATAACATTGCTTCATGAAGGTGGTAGCCCACACGTACACACACACATCATTATCATTTCCAAAAATATTGGAAGGTAAGAATATAAATATGATATTTTAATTCTAAAATTATAATTATGTTATTAAAATAATACATAAACATTAAAAACATCATATTACCAATCCATAAAATATGGTGATGAAAAATGAATTGTATCGCTATGTGGAGATTGTAAGCCGTACATAAACACTAATGATGCTTTCACTTCCCATTATAAGGAAAACATGGAGGATAATTGTGTTTTAAAGATAATATTAACATTATGAATATTTATGACACTGAAATTACAATTTTATGATGAGTACCATAGATTTATAGGAAGTAAAAGTTGAAATAGATTGAAATAGATCTGGTAAGATGATTACCTCTTTATTGGGAGACCTACTTAAGATCCATTCTTATGGAACTTAGGGTTGGTAATTTTAGGAGACTATAAAATATATAACATGTATAATTATGTTTAAAAGAAAAATTTTCAGTTATTTTTTAAGCTACTTGCCTCAATGTGGTGTAAATAAGTGAAGGAAATATGTCATTTTATAAGTGAGGGGTGGGGTATTCGTGGAATTTTTTAAAGTATTAAATTAATATAAATTATTTTTTATTTTCAAATGGATACAAATTGATATAAGTAAAATATAATTTTAGGATGATTTGAAATAATCACATCCAATAAAATTTTATAATTTTGGTTACATTTTCACCTTTATCTTTTAGTTTTAACATCCCATTTACCTTTTCTTCAATTATAACACAATGAAACGTTTATACACTTTAAGGGTCAACAATGGTAACCTAAAAGAAAAAAAGACCCATAAATGGACTATGGTTGATTTTTTGAATAATATAACATTCATTTGGATGAATTTTATATTTTTATTAATTTTAAATCATTTAATAAAATATTATGTATTACAAAATATTATTAATGTTATTTTTGAAACTATACATTTAATTTGACATTAAATATATCTATAAAAGGGTTAGTTCAAATAAAAACATTTAAAACATTACTAATTATTCATATAGATATATAAAATTCATGATAAATATTAAATAATTCATACTATATAACTTTAAATATTTTTAAATCATTTAATTTATTTTTATATTAATTTAATAAATACTATTTCAGTGATGCATAAGAATTTAAGGTAATTATTTCATCACATAAAATTAGAAATAAATTAAAAAGATAAAAAAAAATATTTATTTTTAAAATATTTATTTATAACTAAACATATCCTTTATTTATCCTGATGTAAAAAATTTAAAGATAATAAAACAAAGTGAATGGCATTTTTGGCTTTTCTTTAAATAAAATAATATCAGGGTAAAAATCACAACCAAATGAAAAAAATATCATATATTAAAATATTGAATGAGTATGGATGAAATAGTTTCATCTAATTAAATCAAGTAATCTTTTAGGGTCATTTTCTAGTCTTTATAGTATTTTATTAAACTTAAATACATAATTTACCCTTATCGTGGGGACAATTATTTACTATGGTGACTATTCATAATGACAAAAATTAAAATTGGTACATTTACCAACTTCAAACCTCATAATTACAAATATTAAATCCATATTTGAATATTAAATTTATTTAAGTTTTAGTAATTAATTTAAAATCAAAATGAAAAATGCAACGACAGGAGTTTGTCAAAAAATGCCCTTTTAATGTATTAAAACGTTTTTATTTAAAATTAAAGCATAAAACTGATTAATATGAACTTAATTTGATTATTAAAAATATAATAGAACTAATTAAAATTTTGAATCATTTTTAAAAAAATTTAACTTTGTAAATGATTGAAATAAAAATATAGATTTCAATAAAAATCGATATTTTCACTATTCACTCAAAAATAAATCATTTTAGAAAAATTTCAAAATTTAATCTTAAGGTATTTTTGACATGATGACTTAAAAAAAATATTTTTTTATAAAATAAAATTTATATAATTTCTAGAAATTAATTATAATATTTTATTCAGAATAAATTAATAAAAATCATTTTTGAAGAAAATGTTTTTCTGAAGCATAAAATAAATGTAATGAAAATTAACTACTTATTTTGTAAGAATTAATCAATATCTTTTTTATTTCATCCATTATATATAACTACAATATTTCAATTAATACTATTCATAATTTTTAATTCAATGGCTAAGTTATAACTATCATATTTAAATAACATTTCAGGGTTCGTTTACAATCTATTTTGCCTGTGGTATACACTATCGAACATAGTGTTCTTTAAAAATATTTGGGGGTTCAATTTTATAACTTCAATAAATTGTGTCCCTAAAATTTTAACATGATCTTTGTAATTAAATTTTTTTATATTTTAATATAATTTTTTTAAAATCTGAAAATGTAAAAAGTGTTAATAAAATTTCCTTTTGAAAATAGAGAAAATGGAAGCACACATGTCATATAGAATAAAACATAATAGGTTTCCAAAATAGGATAAAATTATTTTGAATTTAAAATATGACATGGATAAAAATTTAATGTCTAAATAATTGATTATATTTACTGAGATCATTGATCATAATAAAGTGAATGATTATAAGGAAGTTAATGTTCACAAAACTATAAACTAAAGAGGTGTGAATAAAAAATATCTATTCATTGAAAATAAAGCTGATAAGATGAAATTTTTGTTTCAAGAAAATTTTCCTATATTTTAATAATTCCACTACCATAAATAATAATAACATAATGAAATTAATTACATTATAATTATAATTTCATCTTTTATTAAATTCCCACCACAATATCATTTTTGTTCCAAATGTTGAGTATTGATGATGAATTTTTGTGTTCTTAATGCACTAAAATAAACTTCTAATGGATAACATAATCAAAACAGGATAACAATTTATCGCTTATATTTTTATACATTAACAAAAATAAAAATGGTTAACACAAGGTAAGATAATTCCCTCAAATAATAATCCTTCATATGAATAAATAAAATATTAATCTATAAAGCCTCAATAATGACTCCAAAATTTCAACATAGATCATCTGATAAATAAAAAACCTTAAAATTCATTAAAATATTGTAAAAAAATTTATAAACGAAAAATCATAATTATTTGGTCACATATTCTTTGAAGATTAATTTATCTTCTTTTTCTAATCAATATTGGTCACTCATAAATCCATATACCCAAATATCCATATGCCCTAATCATAAAATATCCAAAACATAGTAATCATTTCTATAAATAACATATATCACCATAAATAAAAAATAAAATCATATATTATTCCAAAATATAATTCAATCCTCATTCCTGAAATAAACCCATAATATTATGTTTTCCTTAATTATGTAAGGTTCCTAAAATTGTGAACTTTTTTTGAAATGTCCTTGATCACTTAATCACCAAATCACTTTCCAATCCCATGGTTTTCTATATGATAGAAAAGATTTTCCAAAAATCAAATTAATCATTATATATAAAATCCTTTAATTAAAAAAAATTCACAGTAACCAAGACATAATGTAGACTAGTTGTAGGTGCTACACCCTTTCCACCATTAGGCAGTGGGTTTAAGCCCAATAGACTTTCTTGATGTGATGGGTTGTCAACTGACTGGAGTGATACCCTTTTAATAAAAAAACATTAATATAATTCGTATAAAATTCAAAAAAATGTGAATAACATCCACAAAAATGTAGTATAATTTTTCTGAAATAATATTTCATGTTCACCGTAAGGGTTTCATATACTTCAACCTAACATATATTCTCCCTAAAATATCATTAGTCACCTTAAAATCTGATCACATAAAACCTCAAAATGGGTGATAATCCATTTAAATAATGATAAACATAAACTTATAAACACATGATGGTATCCATAAATCTTATTTTAATCCATATAAAAACATATATAATTAAAAAATTAACGAAATCTATATATGTTTCATGATTCTTATATCTATAATGTCATTGATATAATTCATCAATAACATAATTTTAAAACCCCAATACATAAACACTTCAATCCATACACATGAATGATTGAAATAGAACTTGTTATACTTTATTTTAGTATTTAACCTGTGGATTAGGTAAATGACTTGGATATTTACCATAGTCCCCAAACATAAGACATGGAAGTATAAATAGTGTTGTGTGATGGAATTTTATTTCTTGTCTTACTCTTCATTTATACTCAATAATTAATTTATTTATTCACTTATTTTCAACATGTAAATTTTTTATCATTCCTTTGATAAATTCTATTGGGTTTCTCTTTCCAAATTTAGTATATGAAGTAAATTAATCCTTATTTCTTCCATGGTCTCCACCACTTGAGATCTTAGAAAACTACAACATTCTATTCTTTAGTTTGTCGAGGAGTTAATTATGGTGAAAGTTAATAATCATATATCATGACATATTATTGGGAATAATCACAATATATTTCACTCATTTTATTATCTTATTTGGTTTCTCATGATCACCATAATATTCATCACATTTGACATTAACATGGTTCCTTATGGTTCCATACATTCATTGAAACAAAAAATAATAGGATCGAAAATAATAATCATAGTGAGAAATCAGGAAATATCATTTATAAGATGTTTAAATTATGACACCTAATTTTTATTATGCTAAACCTTATGTTTGATAAAAGTTAACATTTTCTATTATCTATTCAAATAATTCAAAATGGTTCATAAATAAAATTTTAGTTAACTTAAAAAAATTCCCTAAGAGTGTCAAACCTGGTGCGTAGTAAGGGCATACTCCCAATGCATCAGAATGATGGTTATGAAATACTGGAACAAATATTTTTATGGTTATTACCCTTAGATTCATTTGTTCTGAAACCACGTCAACCTATAGTATTCATAAAATGATGAATTCCTAGAAAAACCACATAGTATATTTTTTATGAAAAATTAATGATGTTATCCTATACATAGAATCATCCTTAAAGTCTACTATAGGGTCATGTTCCCCAATCTATATTATTCAAAATCTAATTTCCAAGGTTTCTACTAAACTTTTTCTGAAACCAAATATAAAAACTCTAAACCTAGTATCCTAGAGTTGGTGGTTACTTTATGACGTTGGTATTAACTGAAAACATTATCATCCCAAAGGACCAAATCATTTAGTAGTTTTCGTGGACTAGATACATAATTAAATCCCACAAAAAATTTTAAAACCAAAAACACAAAATATTATTTTTTGGGGTTATCTTTATTTCGTATATAAAATCCATACATATCAATCATAAAGAATTTCTTGACAACCTGGGAAAAGGAAACATAATAAAGGGGTGATCGTAGATGTTCAGTAAGGGAATGCATAAAATAGATGATATGTAACACCCCAGGTGAATAAGCAATATGAAATTTTTATATTTATCCCTATTTGTGAAAAAAATATTATTATTACTTTAAAGGTAATGCTATGCTCGATGGCGTACCCAATACGCGACAACGAGTTCCTTTGAAATCTTACGTTGCACTCTAATAATAAAATAATATTATTTTAAATGGTAGTTAATGCCTAGCCATTGTAATGGCGGGAAAGAACATAACTAACTAAAAAATTATTATGTATGTTTGTCTAATATTTTTACTCTTTACAATAAATGTTAGAGGATTGAAAATGCGAATGAATCCAATTTTTAAGCATAAACATTCTAATATTCTTTAAAAGGTCGATTAACCGCCTTTTGATGGCGAACCTCTTTTAAATCCACTTTTTGACAATTTTATGTGTTATATTTGACAAAATAAAATTCTCCTTTAGAATTGGGACATCAAAATTTACATTGTGTAAATTTTTGGTATTTTTCCGATAAAGTTCATTTTTTAATGAACAGTGAAAAATGTTGTATTTTAATTCAAAACCTATTTTTAATCTAATTTATTTATATGATTATATTATCTTTTGAATTTGTTTTAAAGTTCAATTAGAATATATTTTTACCATTTAATCCAATAGTGGTCATTGGAATTAATTTTATATTGAAATTGGACTTAAACTAGAGTCAATCTTTTGATACTTATTGTTTCTAAAAAACACGCTATTTGTTTTGACAGCGGGAATTAATTATTAAATTAATTAATGGAACTTATATGTTTTGAATTTTGTAAAATAGACTTCATTTTTGAATTCGTAATATCAAATATAGCTTAGGGTGAATTTTTTGTATTTTTCTGAAAAACTTCAATTTTTGAGGAATAGTGAAACCACTAAGTAGTAGTTAAAGAAACCGATTTTTCGTTTAAATGAAACATTGCCACCTCTGGGTTTTTAATTTAAAAATCCGACATACATGGTTGTCATTAGGAAGTAAAATGTGGTTCAATGGGATTAAAATAATTTTTTGGTGAATAGTAACTTTTATGTTCTTAATCGCGATTAGAGGTAATTAGTGTAGTTTAAGGTAAAAATAATGTTTTAATAATATGAGATGAGCTTGAAACATGTGATACCCTTATTGGATGTGTCATGTCCGACCAAGACAATCCATGGGTCAACTTGAGGACCCCATGGAGCCACTTTGGTTGGGAAATGACATAAATAACTTTTTATTGAATGTAAAATTAAAAATGACACAAACATGAGTTGTTTTACTAAAACAATTTTTACATGGGGTTATAGAAGTAATATTTTTGACTATAAATAGGAATTGGAAAGCTAAAAAGATGTTCTACATAATGATATTTTTTTTTATAATTTTTAGACATCAAATATATAAAATTACTTATGATATCATAATGATGCAGCGATTACCTCATTAATAAAGGATTTAAATAAAATGAAAAGATAATGTAAAATATATGAACTACACATGTCCAAAACCTATTTTATGAGTATATTTCTAAAAATTACCACCTTCTCCTCTATATAAATCAATGTGGGACCTTTAAAATCCGAAACTCATTTTAAAATAAAGTAACATTTCCTTACTTTCCAAGAGTGCCCCTCCTCTCCTCTTATAAAATGCCCCCACCTCTACCTCTTTACCCACACCTCTCAAGCCTTTGGATCGGCCAAACCCTGCCCATTTGGTCTCTCCACATCCCTATATTACTCATAGAAGCCTCACGTTGGGCAGAAGTCTTCCCAAGGAAGCCTTTGAGCTCAAATAAAAAAGATTTACCCGATTTAAAGGTAGTGTCTTCTCTTGTGTTCTTTTGTATTATTTTGCTTCTCCAACCCCCTAAACTATTTTTATTCTTTTATTTTGTAAAAAATACATTATCTTCAATACCCTAGGATGTTTTTATAAGAATAATTCGAGCTACACTTACACACACCTACATCTAATGGTTAAAGAACATACTGTTTCTGTGGATAGCGAATTTCTGCCTCACGAAACGATGATTGTTCAACACTCATATAACACCTTAAAAAGTGGCCATTAAGATGTCAATATATTTATATATGATATATAATATGTTTATGTTTTACTTAATCTTATGTATTTTTCTTTTGTGGCATAATTTTATGGTTTCCATTGTGGGTAAACACGATAATTTCATTTTAGGAAGTGCGGACTACCGCCCCCTCAAAGTGATTTGATTCGTTAATTCCATATGTGGGATGTATAAAGGATGGATTTGAAGTTATTATATATGATTTATGTTACATATAAATGATGAATATAATTATGTAATTAAAATATACATACCTCTCATTTGGTTTTAATTCTATTAATATGACATAGAAATTAAAGTAGCGTTCATGCGTACGTACGGCTTACCGTCTCCATGAACGGTGCATTTCATTTATTAACTCTAAATGACTATGTAATATTATAAATACTTGTATATTATGGATATATATGATATATATGATATACAAATCATGAATATCATTATGGATATAATGAACCTTTGACCACACAAACAACATGTAATTGTAAGAAGTCCACATTCGACTTAAGAACCAAATATCGACAAAACAAACATTATTGACGTAAATGATTACATAATGTTTATAACATGGAAATAATTGATATGAAAGGAATAATTAACTTGAAAAAAGGTTCTTAAGAAAGTATAAATTAACTCAAATTTATTATTCATGACGTTAAATAATGATCGAGTCAAGTCGAACCCGAGGTAAGGGATCCAACCCCTCTCTTTCTTTTTAAGTACACTCTTTTATGTCATTCCATTTAAGCTCATCTTTATTATGATTGGGATGTTATTTTATATTACTCCTAATTTAAGTTTTATGTTCATATGATGAGAGACCCTATTTTTTCTCACCAATCCATTTTGGAAGTCTTGAGTGGCGTCGTTAGGCTGCTGAATTTTCGTTAGAGATCTAACCTCTCTCTTTCTTTTTAAGTACTCTTTTTTATGTAACTTCTTTTAAGATCTTTTTTTTTATGATGGGGGATGTTATTTTATATTCCTCGTACTTTACGTTTTTATGTTTATATTATGAGAGACCCTATTTTATCTCATAAATCCAATTTTGGAAGCTTTAAGTGGCGCCGTTAGGCTGTCGAGTTTTCGTAAGGGATTTTTCATCTCACTATTATTCCCATGACATTTATGATACATTTGCCACTATTTACTTTGAGTGGTGTATGTAATATCCATTATTATACACTTTGTGTTGTATAATTTCATTTATGGGTATTTACATCTTCATTGTATGACCCTTCTTCCCTGGGGTGTACTTTTCGAAAGTTACCCAACTCCGTAAGGGGACCTTTCACCCTCCTCTTTTTAAAAGACTTCTTTTGTTATGTCTTTTAATTAACATACTATTATGTTGGGATATGTTTTTATATATCCTTATTTATGTAAATTTTATGTCCAAGTGATGAGATACCATTTTCTCTCTCATCAACTCATTTTCTGAATTTTAAAGTGAAGCTGTTAGGCTCTCAGATTTCTGTAAGGGAACTTCTTAACCCACTTTCAATTCTTTGGGTTAAACCTCTACTTCTTGATTTTATTATGCCAAGATTATGTGTGTAATATCTATTTTTTAATTTCCACAAACCTTTTTGTTGATATGGTATTTCTACACATAATCATCTCATTGATAAATTCTTACGAACTTGTATGGGAAATCATAACTCAATCTCATTTCATTGAGTTAAATATCTATGTCATTGGTTTTGTTTTTCCAAGATTATGTGTGAATGAAATCTGATTGTTTCACACTTAATATCCACTTATATTGGGTGTATTTATATTTCTCACACATAATTATGTGATAGATTTATCCTTAATTTATGGATACCTTCTTTATAATGGATTTCATCTCAATTTACATTTCCATTGAGACTTCATTGTTTTTATGCACCAATTCACTCTTATATGGTGTGTATACTATCCTATGACATATTATATCATGAATCCCTTTATTCTCATGAAATTATGAATCTTGGATTACATGTTATTCCACAATTATTTGTATTCAAGAGTCTCTCATTTTGTTAAAAACTCTTTAAAAAAATATCATTTTAAATGTTTTAAAGATTCATTATTCTAAATCTTTATCTTTAATGTCCATGTTTTCAAAATGGTTTTCTGTATTTATTTATATGGACATTAATGTTTTAAAATTATAATTCCATTAAAAGCTTCAAAGTGGTATGGGACACTTTGATTCAAAAATCTCTTTTAAATGGTTTTTGAAAATGGATTGCTTAATTCAATATCTTGGAATTACTTATTGTGATTGCAAATGAAATGTTGTTATTGAAATGTTTATATTTTCAATATTTTATGTGTAATGATGGTACTTGGAAATTTTACGGGTGGTTACGTGATAAATCATATGACGGGTGGTGTCGTGAATACCAGGACGGGTGGTTACGTTATAACCTCCAATGCATTGGGTATGGAAGTCGGCTGTATGGCTATTCCATTAAGTATGTGTGGAATTCGACCATATGGTTATTCCATTTTAGTATGTTTATGTCCCAAGTTACCTTTATATGTTATGTGTTCTTTATATGGGTTTTATGGTAATCTTTTGGTTGCAAAAGGGTAAGTAATGATATTTTATTCAGTGAAGAGTTTTTACTAATTCCTAAAGGTGAAAGGTATTACTTTGATAAAGTATACATGGTTTACTTGTTTATTTGAAAAACTAAAAGTTTTCATTCTTTGTGTATCCCTTGCTGAGCTTTTTATACTCACCCCAAGTTTTATTTGAAATGTTTTTCACATGACATAATGTGGAATAGGGTTAAGGATGGGATCAAGGGAAAGTCATGCTATCTAAAACATGGAACTAAACATGTTTCTTTTAAAGAGTTTTTATTTTATGGAAACTTAGTAGAAGTGTCTACTTTGTAATATTTTGAGATGTAATAGTTATGACCTAATTCTCTAAAACTCTAAACCTGAAAAGATCCTCAATGTGAATTATTCATTTAATTCAATATTATGTAAGGTTTAAGGCTGGGGCCTTTTGGTATCAAAGGTCGGTTTAGATAACTTTAGAGGTTAGGTTATCCTCTAAGCATAAGTGACATTACCATAATGGTTAGGATTTCAGAAAGAGTCCCAGTTTTAGATAAAGTGAATGAGTAAGTATATCTCAGTGTTTATCTTCCTCATTAGTACATGTTGGTTTTGTTGATATACTCACACTGACCTTTTTGGTTTTTTTAAATGGCTGGATCTAGTAGGCACCAAATTAACAGTGGATGTGAAGGAAACTGTGACAGTTTTCTGAGCGAGCAACTGAATGATATGGGAGCTGCAATGAGAACTCTTGTGTTTATCCTCAACCAACTATCTAGAGTCATGATTGACCACCTAAACCTTGGTGATTTCTCTAAGGAATCATATATGCGAGAAACAAATCCCTATGGAACTACAGGTAATAATCATAAAGGTAAGTGTGTTCAAAAACCTATGTGTCAATGATGTGGAAAGAAACACCTAGGAAAATGTTTCAAAGGGACAAAAAATGCTATAGATGTGGAAATGAAGGTCATAAAGCAAGAACCTTCCATGGAAAAAGGAAGCATCTAGTTGACTCGAGGAAAGGGAAAGAAGTTCTTTATGAGGGATCAATTGAATGTTTTAAATGTGGTGTGCATGGTCATTATGAAAACACATGTCCAATGAAGAAGTTTCGTGAATTGGATCACCAAGATCGTACAAATATTCGTTTACCAATACCTAATGCCATTCCGATTGAGGATGAAGAAACTGACAATGACCAATCAAAGGTATGTATTATTTCATAACTTTTGTTTTCCTATTTTGGAATCTTAGGATATGATTCATGATTTTGATTGTAGGAAATAAGTATTTCAGAATAAGTTGGAAAGGAATGGTTAATGGATCAGGAATAATGTTGAATGAGTAAGAAGTCAACATATAAAGGCTTCAAGAGTTATGGTGAAATTATTAAGAGTATTAAGTCTCTTTTGATGATGGGGTTACATTAGAAGAATTTTTATAGTATGTGTAACCCTAATGTTTGATATATGAAAATTTTATTCAAGGAATAGTTATCTGTTCATTTGTGGACATGGTTATAAAGAACCATTTGGGTTTATATGATCCTTACTTTTGAGGTAATTATGGGTTACTATATGTTATGATGGAAAGTTAAAGGCATGAGATAAACTTGAGGTTAAAATATGTTATGATTATTTTTGAATATTTTATGTCGTTTTGGGGAATGTTTTACGAATTATATAGTTTTGGAAAAAGGACAACACGTAGACCATGTGACAACCTGTCGCGTTGGACAAAGCTGCGGGAATCGAACCCACAACTAAAGTGCGACTGGTATTTATCTCCTACCACTGGACTACGTGAATTCCTTGGTTAGTTTGACTAATTCTTTTTAGTTAGATGATTTTAGGAATCAAGAGTATGTCTATTTTGGGTTATCTATGGAAATGATTAACCAATCATCAAGGATATGTGATTAGGTTAATTACTTTTCAATATCAGAATTTAAGAGCAACTGATGTTATTTGGAGATAAAAGTTAATTTATACCTTGGAAGACTATGTCATTAAATCCTTAAAATATTTGGGTTTCAATATTAGTTTGGTTTACTTTGAATAATTTTATAGAAAAATTGTCTATCGAATGGTCCTCGTTGAACTTTGGGTTTTGTTGGACAAATTTTGGAGATTAAGAATAGATTTTCTTTTTATAAAGGGTTATCCTTTTCTGGATTATCTGATCTTGTACTAACCTTTTTGGTTTTGGTTTTGGTTAAAGTCTAAAGACATGGGAAGTATATAGTTCTATTTTTTGGGTTAGGTGATTCTCTAGAAGTTGATTATAGCTCTCTTAATGTAAACAAGTCATCCTAAATACTCATCTTTCAGAGAAAATATGAGTTCGTGTAAGAAATCTAGTAAAATTTGAAATTCAACATGACAAGTAAGTATGTTTCCTTATGTTTTAGTTAAGCTAAAAAATAAATTCCTCAATGAAAAGTAACTAAGAAAATGTTGTCCATTAACTATTCCTACTAGGGAATCCAATACCATTTAACCCATCACAAGTTTGCGATTTTCTTATGGTTAACTTTCTCCTAGACATGTTTACTATCACTCTCCATCAGAAAATGACCCTTTGTTTTTTCCTCCATGTCCATATTTTCATACATGGAATCCTAGTACTGGTTAACTCGGGTGACCTTTTTTACTTCCCTTTCTTTCTTTTAAAGTGATGGTTTAATTTACTCCTTTTTCCGATGTGGGGACTTACAATGGATTTTTCAAGCCCAATTTTGAAATTGCGAGGACGCAATTCCCAAAAGGGGGGAAGGATGTAACACCCCAGGTAAATAAAAAATATTACATTTTTATATTTATCCCTATTTTTGAAAAAAATATTAATATTACTTTAAAGGGAACGCTATGATCGATGGCGTACCCAATACGCGACAACGAGTTCCTTTGAAATCTTACGTCACACTCTAATAATAAAATAATATTATTTTAAATGGTAGTTAACACCTAGCCATTGTAATGGAAGTAAAGAATGGAACTAACTAAAAAATTATTATGTATGTTTGTCCAATATTTTAACTCTTTACAATAAATGTTAGAGGATTGAAAATGTGAATGAATCCAATTTTTAAGCATAAACATTCTAATATTCATTAAAAGGTCGATTAACCGCCTTTTGATGGCGAACCTCTTTTAAATCCACTTTTTTACAATTTTATGTGTTATATTTGAAAAAATAAAATTTTACTTTAGAATCGGGATATTAAAATTTACATTGTGTAAATTTTGGTATTTTTCCGATAAAGTTCATTTTTTAATGAACAGTGAAAAATGTTGTATTTTAATTCAAAACCTAATTTTTATCTAATTTATTTATATGATTAGATTATCTTTTGAATTGGTTTTAAAGTTCAATTAGAATATATTTTTACCATTTAATCCAATAGTTATCGTTGGAATTAATTTCATCTTGAAATTGGACTTAAACTAGAGTGAATCTTTTGATACTTATTGTTTCTTAAAAACACGCTATTTGTTTTGACATCGGGAATTAATTATTAAATTAATTAATGCAAATTATATTTTTTGAATTTTGTAAAATAGACTTCATTTTTGAATTCATAATATCAAATATATCTTAGGGTGAATTTTTGGTATTTTTATGAAAAACTTCAATTTTTGATGAATAGTGAAACCACTAAGTAGTAGTTAAAGAAACTGATTTTTCGTTTAAATGAAACTTTTCCACCACTGAGTTTTGAATTTCAAAAATCCGACATACATGGTTTTCATTAGGAAGTAAAATTTGGTTCAATGGGATTAAAATAATTTTTTGGTGAATAGTAACTTTTATGTTCTTAATCGCGATTAGAGGTAATTAGTGTAGTTTAAGGTAAAAATAATTTTTTAATAATATGATATGAGATTGAAACATGTCCTACCCTTGTTAGATGTGTCATATCCTACCAATACAATCCATAGGTCAACTTGGGGACCCCATGGAGCCACTTTGGTTGGGAAAGGACATAAATAACTTTTTATTTAATGTAAAATTAAAAATGACACAAACATGAGTTGTTTTACAAAAACAATTTTTACATGGGGTTATAGAAGTATTATTTTTGACTACAAATAGTCATTGGAAAGATAAAAATATTTAATACATCATGATAGTTTTTTTTATAATTTTTAGACATTAAATAAATAAAATTATTTATGACATCATAATGATGCAGCGATTACCTCATTAATAAAGGATTTAAATATAACGAAAATATAATGTAAAATCTATAACCTAAACATGTCCAAAACCAATTTTATGAGTATATTTAGAACTCTTAAAACCTTATCCTCGAAATAAATCAATGTGGGACCTTTAAAATCCGAAACTCATTCTAAAATAAAGTAACATTTCCTTACTTTCCAAGATTGCCCCTCCTCTCCTCTTATAAAAGGCCCCCACCTCTACCTCCTTAACAACACATCTCAAGCCTTTGGCTCGGCCAAACCCTACCCATTTTGTCTCTACAAATCCCTATATTACTCTTAGAAGCCTCACTTTGGGCATAAGTCTTCCCAAGGAAGCCTTTGAGTTCAAATCAAAAAGAGTTACCCGATTTAAAGATAGTGTCTTCGCTTGTGTTCTTTTGTTTTATTTTGCTTCTCCAACCCCCTAAACTATTTTTATTCTTTTCTTTTGTAACAAATACAGTATCTTAAATATACTAGGATGTTTTTATAAGAATAATTTTAGCTACACTTACACACACCTACATCTAATGGTTAAAGAACATACTGTTTCTGTGGATGACGAATTTCTGCCTCACGAAACGATGATTGTTCAACACTCATATAACACCTTAAAAAGTGGCCATTAAGATGTCAATATATTTATATATGATATATAATATGTTTATGTTTTACTTAATCTTCTGTATTTTTTATTTTTGGAACACCTTTATGGTTTCCATTGTGGGTAAACACGATAATTTCATTTTCGGAAGTGCGGACTACCGCCCCCTCAAAGTGATTTGATTCGTTAATGCCATATGTGGGATGTATAAATGATGGATTTAAAGTTATTATATATTATGTATGTTACGTAAAAATTATGAATATAATTCTGGAATTAAAATATACATACCTATCATTTGGTTTTAATTCCATTAATACGACATAGAAATGAAAGTAGCCTTCATGCGTAAGTACGGCTTACCGTCTCCATGAACGGTGCATTTCATTTCTTACCTCTAAATGATTATGTAATATTATAAATACTTGTATATTATGGATATATATGATATCCAAATCATGAATATCATTATGGATATAATGAACCTTTGACCAAACGAACAACATGTAATTGTAAGAAGTCCACTTTCGACTTAAGAACCAAATATCGACAAAACAAAAATTATTAACGTAAATGATTAAATAATGTTTATAACATGGAAATAAGTGATATAAAAGGAATAATGAACTTGAAAAAAGGTTCTTAAGCAAGTATTAATTAACTCAAGTTTATTATTCAGGACGTTAAAGAACGACCGAGTCAAGTCGGACCCGAGGTAAGGGATCCTACCCCTCTCTTTCTTTTTATGTACACCTTTTTATGTCATTCCTTTTAAGATCATGTTTATTATGATTGGGATGTTATTTTATATTAATCATACTATAATTTTTATTTTAATATGATGGGAGACCCTATTTTTTCTCACCAATAAATTTTGGAAGTTTTGAGTGGCGCCGTTAGGCTGCCGAATTTTCGTAAGAGATCTAACCTCTCTCTTTCTTTTTAGGTACTCTCCTTTATGTAACTTATTTTAAGCTCCTCTTTATTATGATGGGGGATGTTCTTTTATATTCCTTATACTTTAATTTTTTATGTTCATATTATGAGAGACCCTATTTGATCTCATAAATCTATTTTTGGAATCTTTAAGTGGTGCCATTAGGCTGCCGAGTTTTCGTAAGGGATTTTTCATCTCTCTATTATTCCCGTGACATTTATGATACATTTGCCACTATTTAATTTGAGTGGTGTATGTACTGCCAATTATTATAAACTTTTGTAGTATAATTTCTTTTATGGGTATTTACATCTTCATTGTATGACCCTTCTTCCATGGGGTGTACTTTTCGAAAGTTACCCAACTCGGTAAGGGGACCTTTCACCCTCCTCTTTTTAAAAGACTTCTTTTGTTATGTTTTTTAATTCACATACTATTATGTTGGGATATGTTCTTCGATATCCTTATTTATGTAAATTTTATGTCCAAGTGAAGAGATACCATTTTCTCTCTCATCAACTCATTTTCTTAATTTTAAAGTGACGCCGTTAGGCTGTCAGATTTCTGTAAGGGAACTTCTTAACCCACTTTCAATTCTTTGGGTTAAACCTCTACTTCTTGATTTTATTATGCCAAGATTATGTGTAGAATCTCTATTTTGTAATTTCCACAAACCTTTTTTTGGATATGGTATTTCTACACATAATCATCTCATTGATAAATTTTTACGAACTTGTATGGGAAATCATAACTCAATCTCATTTCATTGAGTTAAATATCTATGTCATTGGTTTTGTTTTTCCAAGATTATGTGTGAATGACCTCTGATTGTTTCAAAATTAATATCCACTTATATTGGGTGTATTTATATTTCTCACACATAATTATGTGATAGATTTATCCTTAATTTAATGATACCATCTTTATAATGGATTTCATCTCAATTTACATTTCCATTGAGACTTCATTGTTGTTATGCACCAATTCACTCTTATATGGTGTGTATACTATCCTTTGACATATTATATCATGAATCCCTTTATTCTCATGATATTATGAATCTCAGATTACATTTTATTCCACAATTATTTGTATTCAAGAGTCTCTCATTTTGTTAAAAACTCTTTAACAAAAATATCATCTTAAATGTTTTAAAGATTCATTATTCTAAATCATTATATTTAATGTCCATGTTTTCAAAATGGTTTTCAGTATTTATTTATATGGACATTAATGTTTTAAAATTATAATTCCATTAAAAGCTTCAATGTGGTATGGGACACTTTGATTAAAAAATCTCTTTTAAATGGTTTTTGAAAATGGATTGCTTAATTCAATATCTTGGAATTACTTATTATGATTTCAAATGAAATGTTGTTATTGAAATGTTTATATTTTCAATATTTTATGTGTAATGATGGTACTCGGACATTTTATGGGTGGTTACGTGATAAACCATATGACGGGTGGTGCCGTGAATACCAGGACAGGTGGTTACGTTATAACCTCTAATGCATTGGGTATGGAAGTCGGCCGTATGGCTATTCCATTAAGTATGTGTGGAAGTCGACCGTATGGTTATTCAATTTAAGTATGTTTATGTCCCAAGTTACCTTTATATGTTATGTGTTCTTTATATGGGTTTTATGGTAATCTTTTGGTTAAAAAAGGGTAATTAATGATATTTTATTCACTGAAGAGTTTTTACTACTTCCTAAAGGTGAAAGCTATTACTTTGATAAAGTATACATGGTTTACTTGTTGCTTTGAAAAACTACCAGTTTTCATTCTTTGTGTATCCCTTGATGAGCTTTTTATACTCACCCCAAGTTTTTTTTGAAATGTTTTTCATAGGACATAATGTAGAATAGGGTCATGGATGGGACCAATGGAAAGTTATGCTATCAAAAACATGGAACTAGACATGTTTCTTTTAAAGAATTTTTATTTTATGGAAACTTAGTAGAAGTGTCTACTTTGTAATCTTTTGAGATGTAATAGTTATGAACTAATTATCTAAAACTCTAAACATGAAAAGATCCTCAATATGAATTATTCATTTAATTCAATATTAATTAAGGTTTAAGGCTGAGGCCTTATATGATAAATAAAGCATAAATAATATGGAAGAAATAAATGATTAGAAAATAATTCTATATAAATAATCACTTGAGTTTGACAATCATCTGTGGTTATAAAATATTTTCAAATAAACTCATGGATATTAATAAATGATTTTATAATGATAAAATGCATAATGGAAGACACCTAAACTTACAATTGAGGCCTTGGGAAAAATCATCTAAAACATACTGTCAATGACTTATGAGAATGCATCTTACATAAATGGAAAAAGCCACAAACAAATACCCAATATAGTTTTTCTCATGAGACCCATAGATGAATCATGGGGTTATGAAATTCTGGCCCTACCCATTAATTAATAATTATAATGAATTTATTATATGAATAAACAACATAACTTAATCAACGTGACTTAAAAATCAATAACTGTCCACATTTGATGAACTTACATACATAATATCAATACTTTCCAAAATCAAGATGATTATAAACCATCTAGATAAATATGGTGGATGTTATCATAAGGTTACAAACTTTTTAAATCATAATATAAAACAAAGGATGTTAATATTGATGAAAATACTTTGAAAATATCATTGGATATTTTCTTGCAGAAAATACCATTTTTTACTTTGAAATAACTTATCTCAAAATATAAAAAATTTCCCAAATATCAAGGAAAAACATCATGTGAAAGTAAAATTGTAAAATATTAAAGAAAAAATAAAATCATTGAGTGGTCATGATGGCGATAGATTCTTTCAATTTCATATAAGTTAAAAAACTATTTCCTATCACACTTTTAAAAAAAGAAATAAATTACCTTATTAAAAAATGATAAGAAATATCATGTCAAAAATATCTTTAATAGACCAATGTTTGGTATTAAAAACATTTTTTTAACATTTTAAACAAAATAAAAACATAAAATAGAAAGATTACTAACTAATTATAAAAATAAGTAATTTTTTTCTTAAAATATTATTCTTGTATCGTAAGTACTTAAAGAGAGGAAACTGAAAGAAAAAAAATTTAATTTCTATAAATTAATATGTTAGAATAAAATATTTTTGTGATAAAATATAAATATCAAATAATTCATCTAGAATATACTTAAACAAAAACAATCCCAATTAATGATGAGATTGTGAAATAAACATTGACCACTTTTGGTAACTTATGATTCATAATCACCATGAAATAATAAATAAAAAAGAAATATAAAATTACATGAATAAAAATTGATTCATTATATAACATATAAAATTGAATTATATACACCATACAATGTAAATAAGTTTTGAGTTTGTCACATGTCACACAGAAGTAAAAGTAAGATTAATAATCCTTACCTCAGTTTTGAATTCCTTCATAAATGTTAAAAATTACTGTATAAGAAATATAGATTTATTATAAATATATTATAGGACCATAATAATATATTTAATACCATATATTATTTACTTATATCCTTTTATCACCCATTTATTTAAGATTATTTATTAAAATCACTATTCTGGGTGATAACTACTTTGTTTTTCATGTATATTTTGGTTTCGTAGTTTCAGTCCTTACACTTTGATTATGGTTTCATAATCACCAGAATGGTAAAAATAATATAAATATCATATACATTAATTATATATATATATATATATATAGTTATCCACAAAATTTAGAGATAGAAAAATGAATTACACCATTCATGGAGATGGTATGCCATACATATGGATGGATGCTATTTTCACTTTTCAATTAATGGAATGAAAGAAAGGTAAATAAAAATAATTTTCTAAAAAATAATTATAATAAAATATAAATCATCTATATTCATTAAATATATCCATATTACCATCCATATAAAACATAAATGAAAACCAGACCACATCACTTCATTGATGTGGTAGTCCATACTAACGCATGAGCAATGCTATCATTTTCTAATTGATTGGAAGGTAATATTGTTGATATGATATTATAATTATAGAAGTATAATTATGTTATTAATATCATTTCTAAACATTAAAACCATAATAACACCTATCCACAAAATATGGTTGTTAAAAATGAATTTTATCACTACATGGAGATGATAAGTCATACGTATGAACTAGCGATAATTTCAATTTCCATTTGATGGAAAAGATGGAGGATAATTATAGTTTAATAATCTTAATAAAAATTTAGTATATTTAGGATACTGAAGTTAATATTTTATGTTAAATACCATATATTTATAGGTGGTAAATAAATAAATAAATTGAAAGAGTTCAGGTAAGACAATTACCTCTTCTTCATGAGACCTCCTTTATATCCTTTCTTATTAAACCTAGGGTTTCAATTTAGAGGATACAAAAACCTCAAGAACATGAGAAACATTTTCTATAAGAGAAATGGGAAGGTATTGGTTGATTTATTCAGGTCAATGTGGTGTACATAAGTGAAGGAAGGGGTGTCCTTTTATAAGTGAGGGGAGGGGTATTCATGGTATTTATTAAATTATTAAATTAATATATATTTTTCTTGTAAAAATTGATCCAAATTAAAAAGAATAAAATATAATATGGGTAATAGTTTAAATCATCTCATACAATAAAATTTTAACTTTTTTGGTTATGTTTTCACACTTATCTTGTAGTTTTAACCCATACTAACCCTTTTGACAATTACTGTATGATTATAATTTCTTACATTTTAATGGTAACGAATATTACCATAAAAGAAAAAATGACCCAATAATGGACCATGTTATATACTTTAAAACCTCTAACGTTAATTTTTCAAAAATTAATATTTTTATGATTTTTAATCATTTAGTAAAGAATTATTTATTATAAAATATTAATAATTCCATTTGGAAACTATTTATTTAACAGGACTTTAAATACCTAAAGTAAAATGGGAAATTGGAATATAATCAATTAAAAAATTAATAACATTTCATACAGGTATGTAAAATTCATGGTACACATTAATACATTTAAATTATAATACTTTCAATATTTTATAATAATTTATTTTATTTTTCTATTAATAGAATAAATATATTGTCGGTGTTACGTAAACATATAATGTAATTATTTAATCATTAATAATTATAAATAAATTACCATGTTATAAAATATTTATCTTTAAAATAACCATTTATAACAGAACATTTCCTCTATTTATCCTTATGTAAAAATTTAATGATAATAAAACAAAGAGAATGAATTTTTTTGAATTTTCTTTAAATAAAATAATATAACGAAAAAAATCACATCCAAATGGAAATAAAAGATCATATAATCTAATATATGATTTTTATGGATGAATTAGGTTCATCCAATTAAATTAATTCATGTTTTAGAATCATTTTTCGGTCCTTATCATATTATTTTTAATTTTAATTACCTGATTTACCCTTACTGCATTGATAATTATTTACTATGGTTACTACTCAATATAAAAAAACAAAATGGACATATTTACCAAATTTGGCCCCACATATTCCAAATAGGGAATCTATTTTTTAATATTCAATTTATATAAGTTGTAGTAATTAATTAAAAATCAAAAACTAAAAAAAATGTAATGAAAAAAACATTATTGGAAAAATTATTTTTATGTATAAACTTTAAAAAAAATTCAATTATAAAATTTATTCCATTGAAATTATCTAAATTATTTATAATATAATATAATTAATAATATTTTGAAATTATTTTAAAACAAAATGGAAATTTTAAAATAATTGAAACATGAATACCACTTTCAATTAAAATCAATATTTTCATTATTCATTGAAAAATAAATCTTTTCAGAATTATAAAAAATTGTGACCCTAAGATAATTCAGATATATTTGTTTCATAAAGTATATTAATGTTATAAAATAAAATTTATTGAATTTCTAGAAATCTTTTATAATATTTTCTTCATAAAAAGCAGTAAATGTCATTTTTGAAGAAAATATATTTCTAAACAATAAAATTACATTACGGAAAATTGAGTACTTATTTTATAAGAATTAATCAATGTTTTTTATTTATTTGGTCTTTTATAAATATTTCTAAATTCATTTAATACTATTTATTCCTGCTAATTAAACTGCTAGGTTATAACAGTCACATTTAAAGAATATTGTGTTGTTCATTTATGTTCATTGTTGTGTGTTATATACGCTATCAAATATAGTTTTATTTTAAAATATTTGGGTGTTACACCTATAAATGAGTTCCTAATATTCCTCATGAACTCCTAAAATTCATGAAACCCTATATGGGGATCCTCAACATAAGAGAAACCTTAGAGTAAAGCCCATACAAGAAAACAATAGCAGACCTCTCCTAAAACAACCCATACATGGGAATTACCTCAGCCAATAAGGGAATACAAAAGCAACACCATTCCACATGGGAATTTTCAATAACCTTTTATGGAATTAATTTATCAGTTTATCATAAACCCACCCACAAGGAAATCCTCATGTTTCCCTCATACTCATCTCAACATCACCTCAATGACACCTGACCATAACCACTATCCCATGATGTTAAACCAATCCGAAGTCTCCAACAATTCTGATCCTTAAACATATGATCTAAACCTTAACTACTCTAACCTCAATAAACCTGTCTGGATTCCTATAGAGAATCCAAGACCTTCTTATAGATACAACACAATCCCTTGTTTTGAGATCCATCTAAAAGAACATTGAACAAAACTGACCTAACATTATTAGGCCAATTCATCTAACAAGTTCATGACCTTCACTCAAGTCTTGAATCACATAACCTATTCTATTGGAGGATCATAAATCCAAAACTTAAATAAATCCTCCTACAAATGCTCTCCCAAACCAAAACACCATCTGAATGAATTATAAACACTGAAATGATACCACCATTGTGATCTATGTAGAAAAATATTAGAAAAGACTTCTCAAAAGTCCACTTTTGACTATAAGGAAAATAATAGGAAAAATCATGAAAGGAAAAGTTCATGGAATGCATTTATGGTACACAGTGTGTACCCATAAAGGTCCTCCATGACCATGTTTTATTTCCCACTCAATGTGTACTTCTCCTAAGTATACAATGTGTCTTACAAGTACACGGTGTGTACCCAACATGGGGTTTCCATCCATATACCACAAACAAGTTATGGCCAACTACAATACACAACCAATGTCCATGTACTTCATATAAGCACTGGCCATGTGACCTATATGACCCTATCCCATGAAACGAGGTGTATAACTATGTCCCAGGCCACACCACTAGTCACTCATACAAGAAATATCCCCAAAACACATGTTATATAACCTCTTCTTCCCAAACTCACCCAAAAGGAAAAACACATGACATGTTTTCCATGAATTTCACATAGCATGATCGGGTTTCGGAAATGGAAATCCCTTATAAAATTTCTTAAACCCCCAATTTGTCCAAAAGGACCCCAAATTAACCCACAATGGGTCCTTAACAAACCCATAAACGGATTTTAAAATTTAAAACAACTATAATGCAAGTATTGAAGAAAAAAGTTTAAATTAACATACCATTATACGAAAATCACTATAGCTTTGCATTGGACTTTCACCGCACACACATCGACAACAAATCTACCTCTTAACGTGATACCTAGGTGATGCCTCCTCCTAACCTCCCTATTCTCTCCCACTACATATCTTGGCCATGTGACATAGAACTCCCAAGGGGTAATATGTGAGAATGAAAAGGGAGTAAAAAAAGAAATAAATAGAAAGAAACAAAGAAAAATAAAATGAATAAAAAGAGAACATTATTAGAAAAGGGGGCATGTCTCTGACCCTAGTGCTCGTGGTAGATTTATACCTTGACTAAGAAAAACCCCCATTACTAACTCAAATAAGGAAATAGATTATTAATCTAGAACTACATTTAAAATATATCACCAAACAAGCAAGAAAAAATTAATATTATATTAAATAATTGTTAAATATTTTTCAAAATTCAAATTGATCATATTTCTTCAATACTAATATCCTAGGGTAAACACACTATTTTGGGACCAAGATAGTGGTTATAAAAATTATATGATATCATATCATAGGTTAAATTATCATTTCTCCCTAAAAAACTTTTTTGAATAAAAGTTAAAATTTCTCATGATTTTATATAACCCGTGACAATGCAAGTCAACAAATCCACGCCATAAATTCTTATTTCCCATGATAATAATCAGTGGACAACCATCAGCAAAAATTTTACTCCAAGAACTAACATAACCGATGCTATATTGACCATCCAAAAATCCATCATACAGTGTGCAAAATCACTCCCAACTTGAGTTACATTAATCCAAAACTGATCTTATACTCCCCATTAAAAGGGTAACCATACCATCACTCTAATTTGAAAATAGAAAAAAACATGGCTCAAACAATATCCATCCCTAAACAAAATGGATATACATGGAAAAACTGATCAGACCTGAGTGACATCATGAAAACATCAATAACCAACACTCATTCCTTTACCATCAGAAAAAACAACCTCCATCCCCAAAAAACAACTTAAATCCAGGATCTTGACTTCCAATGGCTTATTCTTCACTTCCCACTATAAGTATTTACTTAAATGGATCATAAAAATAAAATAGGACTCACATTCACATGGGATAAGCCTTAACAAATCTAGGATAATGCAACAAAAACCAATTACCATACTCCTCATGATGGCTAGTTCCAACAATCTGTAGCACCCTCCACTCAATAATTGATCCAAAGCCACAAGTATCCAACCAATCTCTCACTATGATACCCAAAGTGAAACCAAAATGAAGATATCTTGATAACCAACCAAACCTACCATCTCAAGGAAACCACTAGACTCAGAGCACTCCTATCACTCCTCCTGTAAAAAAAAGAATCCTCATACCTGACCACACCCTAGAGATTATAGACCCCAATGACCCCACCAAGGAAGATCATAAAAACCTACTCGATCCATCTGCGATAATGTGTACCTGGACCCCATTATAACACATGATAAATAACACGTGGAAAAAATATCTCCCTCCCATGAAACTAGAACATGTGAATTAAGGGGAACCACCACCTCATGAAAATTTGGTCCTAATGCAAACATCTCTTAGGAATAATTTTCTTCATTCAGCCACCAACATGACACTCAGAGCCCACACTAACCCAAAAGGGTCTTCATGCATCCCTGGATGAAGGGACTGTATCTCCATCACCTATGATCATCTCACCGAAATATTCTCATGAAATGTGATAAAAAATACATGCAATTAAGATGAGTAAAATTCCACCAAGGATATATACAGGAAACAGTATATAGGTTGTTGCTGAAACATTAAACAACTTAACTTACATCATCTTTGAACACACCACATACATGCATATGTCACGTGAATCCTATGTGCCTAGAATTACAGATGAACACTAACCTTTTCCCCATCATTCAAAATCCAAATACTTAAATAAACCAAAAATCCAAAAATCCAAGTGCACCACACTCGGTGAAATCAAACAACCATAAAAATGGAATCAAAGAAAAACAGTGCCATTTCCTAGAAACATGAAATTCATTTTATAAAATGTTTTAATGACACACCAGTCGTATTTCAATCACAAGTTGTGACACATTACTAGACCGCCTATATACTAAATCTCTAAATCATAAAATCAGATATCTTTGACACTAATTTTATTAAATAGGCCTAGGTATACCTAACACATCACCCAATCTAGCCTGCTACATGGCCCCAAACTTTCATCCCAATATGGTAAATTATAGTGACTATTGGTGAGATTCTCATAGATACACTGGGGAGACTATAAAATTTGGTTAGAGTAAAATAAATTTTGAAATAACCAATAAATATGTAAGGATAAACATTTGAGTATTCATAATAAATAAATAGAAACAAAAATGTGATACAATAAAGAAAATGTGGCATAAAACAAAACAAACTAAAAGAATGTTAAATAAAAAATAGTAGTTCACGCACTAAGATGAACACATGTACACAATAAATGAAATAAAAATTAATACATTAGGTTCTACTACCAACTCTGAGACAAATCATATTTCTGGTCTCCATGACTCTCAAACTGCCGCATACCGATACTTAGACTCCACATGATCAATATTGCTCTATAATACATCACTGTTCTTATTCCAGATCAATATCACAACATATTTTCCATATAAAACTATAAATAAGGTATGCATGCTGACTATGGTGAATATACAGGGGTAATAAATACATCTCATTAGGCCACAATCACTGGTGAACCAATAATATATTATCATATATATGTTCCTACACATGTGATATGATTATCCAAGTCCAATAAAAATAAAGGGGAAAAACTATTAAAATAGCCAACTGAATGTTCTAGCCTAACACCTGAGGTAAATCTACCCCCACTATGGCCCACACCAAAAGATTTATAGCACGTGACTCACCCCAATACATGAAATTAGAAACATTTTCATGATCTTTAAAATGTATCTTAGATTTTTAAAATCAAATTCATAAAATTATACACATAGGGCATAACCATAGACTTCTAAATGGTAGCATGTAACTACCAGGTGCTAATAATACAATGTCATGATATAAATTTGATACGTGAATCTATGTTGGACCCTAGATAACTATTCATGTCACAAAATTCCTATAGAAAAAATTCGACTCCAAACATGGTCTTCACCAATACAATGTACTTGGGGTCCCTCCATCTATGGGATCAAAAGATATACTATCCCAGGGGTCCTATATGAGTATTTAAGAGAATTCAACATCCTTAAAAGGTAAACTCTATCTAGAGTGTAAATATCAACTAAAGGGGTTCACTCATCCAAATCATATATTATCTCTCTAGAACTGTCTAAGAAAAACCCAAAAATGGAGGATAAAACTATATAAAATCTGAAGGCTATCACCTTGTGCATGATATCCCAATGGTCTCCTCTTTATATCAATTCCGAAGTAGAAACCATCTTAAACATCTTGTCCAAAGGCCATCCAGAATGTGGGTTGATCCAACTCTAAAAGGAATCCTAAAAAAAGATAAAATACCCATGAAAATAAAATATTGGATATAAAGAAAAGGATCCCTCAATCCCTTGGATTTCATCATCCTACATATATCCACCATAGGCTCTCATTGACCAGCCTTAGGGTCAAAAATAACTTTGGGTGCCCATAGTCCACGAGTTCACAACAAAAAGGGAAGTCTAACATGGGGATCCTTTTATACACCCAAGAACGTTGGCTATGCATTTGAAAAAAAAATCCAAAATAGGCTTAAGGCCAAATAAGATAAGGGAAAACCACTAGGGTGTCCTCTATCTCATCCAATGAATAAGAAAATTCTAGAACATAAACATCCTCAAGAGGACCCCAATGGACTCCAACTGATCCTTGATCAACAAAACACCATAAGGGGCATCCATAAGCACTGAAATTCATATAAGTGAATTATTATTAGTACTCACAATCACCTAAAATTAAGGAAACCCTATAATAGGACACATAATATAAGTAAACCTCCATACAAATCCCAAACAAGAAAACCTCATCCAACCTCAGAAAAAACCCATTCTATAACAACCCAAAATTTTCTTAAAGAGATATTACATATTATTAGATGAATATTTATTACATAATAATATGATCCATTATAGAACTGTAAAGTTTTAATGTCTTTGGAAACTTAGATGCATAAATAATTGGTTAAAAAAGGTCAAAATTTTCCCCCACTTAATTCTTCATAACTAAAAACCTTCTTAGACATATCATAAAAAAACCTTTATTAATATCTTATAGAAAAGGAAAAAAAATAAAGGGTTAGATCAGATGCTCAGTAAGAGTAGAAAAGTAAGATATCAATGATCATTTAAACATATCATGATACTAAGGGTATGAGAACATGAGCGTGAAATTTATAAATCCATACCCAGTATATCATATAACATAATCTTGAATCATAGTAGAAGGGTTGGAAGTTCATATGTCATGAATTATAAAGTAATTAAAGAACATAATCCATGAGAGAATATAATTTTCTCAATTCATAAGTTTATAAAATACACATAATAATAGAAAATAATTTCATTAGTCAAGTATTATTTCTAAGACTATCATAGTGGATTAGGTTCACAACACATTACATCATATCCTCATTCAAGGTTCACTCCAAAGAATATCTTTGTGGAAAGATTCACTTACTGAACTAGGTTCACTTCTCATTCCAATCCTTATTATTTCATTAGATATCTACTTTACTAAAATAACTGTATGGATACATAATTCAAGTCCTATCCACCACATAATGAAAATAATACATATATGTTCTAGAAGATAATACAAAATTAAGTATACCATAACCCATTTAAAGGAAATACATTTCATAAACATTTCACTATTTCTTTATAGAATAAATCAAGGAAAAGAAATGGATTTAATAAAGGCTTCATCCTACCATAATTAACCAATGAGAAAGAAACATGTTCCATATAATTGTCCTTAAATATTTATCATAATAATCTATGAAAATAATTAAAGTGGATGGTATCATAGAATATTATCCCTAGAAAAGAAAAAGTAACATCACGAGATGTTTTCATAGATGAAAAATTCCATTAAAACATATCTGGAAAATTTATTGAAAAAAATACAATTTCATTTTGAAATAAATTTAAAATATAAATATTTCCCAAATATTACAAATTTTTACATTGAAATGAACCTTGTATAAATCTAAATAAATCATCAAATCATTTAGTGATCTTGATGGCATGAAATTCCATCCATAGTGTGTATGTTAAAATTGTGACCCCTTTCACATTTTTTGTAAAAACTAAAAATTAATTAATCTAAAAAATGATAAGAATATTCCATTGGTACATTTTTATAAAAAAAACATGGATAAAAATTACATTAAACATTCATATAAAAATTTTAAAAACGTTCTTAAAACCATTTTAAATAAAAAATTAACATGGAAGAAAACTATTCACAACCAAAGTGGAAATAAATGAAGTTTTTAATGAAAATATTTTCTAAATAATTTTAAATATTGAAGATAGGAAAACAAATCTATTACGTGAAAATATCATGAATAACCATATGAGAATAAAATTCATGAGATTCTTGATAGGCATATAATGAAAATTCATCATCATAAACTTAATCATAAATAATTCTAGTAAACAATGAGATTGTAACATAAAACCCTAACCACAATTGTAAATTTTAAATCGTAAGCCACTTCAAAGAATATCATCAACTAAAAATTTAACAATAATGATCAAAATGATATTCATGATATACCATGTAAAAAGGGATGTATATAAACCTCATGAATAAAGACATGTTCGTAACATATCATAAGTCCCAAGGAAGAAAATTTGATATGATAAACTATTACCTATAGGTCATCTATGAATCAAAACTTCATGAAAGGGAGAAACATATTTAGATTATTAAATCCCCATAATTTTCATAAAACACATATTAAAATATATTAGTGAATAGTATATGTAGTAAAAGAAGGAGAAAAGTGGTGAATATTACATATGTCTCATTGAAATAAAAGTGAGACAAGAAACCCTGACCTCAAGGTAGACTTTCTCTGATTACTCTCTAAACTCTAGTATAGTTAATTTATATTTATTATAATTATATATCCGAATCATTTACATACTTACAATGTAACAACTTTATTTTTTCCATGTAAATATTTTCAATATATCTTGTAATATTTTAAGAGTTGGGTGCTGAGACGGCGTGAGATTTTGAGGCCTATTGATCCAAATATTTATATTATAAAATTTTTAAACATTATAACATCACACACACATAGTTTTCTTGAATTATTAGAATAACTCCTAAATGTAGTATTGGATAAAAAATATAAGACCTTTATTGATTCTATAATGTCAGTTTTACCCTACGAACTACATAATCTTTGTTGGGGGCAGACAATAGCCTTTAGTTCCATCATGGGTGAAATAATAAAATAAATCAAAATATTTATTTCATTGTTTAATTAAATAAAAAACCATAATTTCTTATATATGTATGATTTTATGGAAAATTTTTAGGATTAGCCTAGTATACTAGAGAATTTAGAGAGAGCGTTGAAGGAGATCATTGGTAGATGATAATAGATCAGAGGATCATATTGATACTTCATGGATTGTATACTCCTATAGAGTTCATGGATTTTACCAAAAACTATGATGTAAGATCATTCTTTTTCATCAACCGTTCTAAAAAAAGTTAGTACATTTTATTTATTTTGATTCAACCTATTTTGATATCCTATGTCTAATTTTGATCAATTATATTAATAATAATTTATTTATGCATCAATGATAGATTTATTATATGGTTAGATTGATTATCTTTTGGTTAATTCATTATTAATTCCAATAGAGAAGGATCGAGGGAAACCTAAACAATGTAAATGGTTCTTTACTCTCATGCGTTTCTTGGATTTCACCCATGTTTCATCACACAGTAATCATTGGAAATTATTTTGGCCAGTGGTTCAATACATATCATGTATTCAATAATTTCATGAACATTATTTTGTGAAATAGATCAATTCCATGGGTATGGTTCATGATCGATGATGTGATCAAGGTGTGATGATAATAGAAGATGATCTGGGGTGGATTATATTGGTTATTGATTCCAGTTCTTCCAAATTTGACATAGGATGATGGTGTGTGGTGGTGGTTGTCAATTTTATAGTGTATTGAAGGATGATATCCAATGAGCAATGACAATGAGGGATAGTCAACACATATCCATTATCGATGATGAGTATCATGGATAGATCGAAGGCTAAAGGAATGGAAATGATTCCTGATGTAACTGTGAAATTTGGAAAATTTCATGATACACGATATGTACTACAGAAGAACACACATCATGTAAACCTAGCTATGATACTAGGTCTTCCATGGGAAATTATACATCACATGATATGTGACCTTGGTCACATGCCATGTGACCCAATGATGGTGGCCGGATGTGTACTATGGGAGTACACACGCTTGAATATGGCTAGGAACACAGGAACTGGTAGAGTACACAGGCTTGAAAGAATAATAAAAAATGGACATGTATTGAGGAATGAACACAATAGACAAGTACAACTAGGTGTACAAAAGAATGGGTAGAGGAAAAAAGACAAGTTTGGGGTTAGAGGTACACACTATGTAACCTCTGTAAATACTATGTAATTTCACCTAGATATCTTTAAATCATTATTTTCCACAGTATATATCATGTTCAATTGAGTATGGTTTGTTTATCCATCCCTACGAGGGTACAACATGACATTACATCCTTGGAACATGATTTGATCCCCTATATGGGATCTGAATTAGATATAGCTCACAATATCCCTTTGGGATGCTTGCGGTGGGATCTTCTATCATATCCTCCCTAGGTAGGGTTCATGGTATTGGTGTGACTACTATGCATAAAATATTTATCCCATATATAGAAAATTGATCTAGTAAGGTTTTTGGTGCCCACAACGGCCCTATGTGTGATCCCATATTTGGAAAGCATGATATTTTGTGGTTCAAAGGAAAGTTTCATTGAAACATTTGATGAGAGAGAACTATTTTATTTTTATCATAAGTGAAAGTATAACTCATGGATTAATTACTTTAGGATTGAGTGATATCAGAACCCCTTAGGTTGAATCCAATTGCTGGAAGTAATGATTGATAACCCATGATACTGGTTGCTGGTTATGATTATATCCAGGTTTATTATTGATTATCACTATGTATCATATCCTAATTGACTTACCTATGTATTTTATATGAATACTCTTGATGCATTATACTTATTGATTTGGGGTGTTCTAATTTGTACTGTTATACTCATCCCTGCATGGGTTTTTCCTTCACATGTCATGTCTTATGAAAATGGTAGACCATTTGATTGTGTCCTAAGAGTAAATGAGTAGGAAGATCATAGATTCATATAGACAAAAACTATGTGTTTATCAATTTTTTCATTTGAAATTATCCCCATGAATCTATGTAGGCTAGACTTATTTGTAGTTTCTAGGCTTGTATGTGACCCATTTATCACTTTCTAATACTTATTATCATACTATGACGTGGGATAGATGTTTTGAATTCATTTATGGTATCAATTTATTCTTTTATTTCTCATCATTATATGGACTTGTAGATGTTTTCTTGTGTACATGTATTTTTGATAAGGCTTCCCATGTGTGAGATATTCCTAATTGTTGTTGGTCACTAGCCCCTGGCCTATTGGAGGTAGGCTTGGGGTAGTAGCACTCAACTTATTTCTATCTAGGAGAACCCCAGTGTGTTGGGTCATGAAAGAGTGGGTTACTACCTTAGGACAAGAGCATATACTTTCATTTGTTGTTGAGATTGATTTGGCATTTTTGAAAATAATGTTAAAGACTTTTGAACTCATATCCATTTAGCCAGACTTTGATAAACTTCTTGTTGTCAAGGTATATATAGGCACTGGTTGTAGAGAAATAGTTATTACATGAAACATATAGGAACAATTTGTGGTTTAAAAGTCCTTCTTAGGTCATCTACCAAGATATACCTATTTATCGTGGTGTGTCTTGTTTATTTCTGGATTCATTTGTAGGTATAGCCAGACATGATTCAACTACTTGATCATGATGATGATCCACCAAGTTATGGGGTTCAATACAAGGGCCTATACTGGAGGTGGTATCTATGGGTGGTTTTCTAGTTATTCCACCACCCATTGAGCTGTAGATTTTTCTAGAAGTACCAACCAAGGTTGTATGCAGGCCAAGTGGACTTTATGAGTTTTAACGGAAGTGACCTAAAACGTTCCAAGGAATGATAGACCCATAGGTTGCTGAGTAATATATATAGTAATTCCCCCAAGTTTTATGCCTCTTGGGGACACTTACAGATCAGATGGCGGTTCTTGTAGAAAGTCTCATTCAGGACTCCACTAGAAAATTGTTGATTTAGGGGAATCGATCATATTATTAGACAACTTTATCTGGGTTAGACTTTCAGAATATATTTAGGGAATATTTTTATCTATCCAAATTTTGATTTGTGCCCCTATACCATCTTATGAATTTAGATAAGGGTATTATGACCGTGGTTGATTATTCAGTGATGTTCAATGACCTCTCACAATACTCCAAAGATATGGTTAGAGATCAATTCTGCATAAGACAAAACATTGAGCCAGGATTAATCCAATATGTTAGGGATTAAGTGATATCTCTATTCATTACCACCTATGCGAGAGTGCTTGAGTGAGCTCTAGTAGTAGAGATATTTATGGTAGAGAAGAAGCTGATAGTGGGTGGTTGTGGTGGGTACACAAGAGATGATACCTTATCACAAGGTATCCAATAGTATTCATAATTATCAGGGATTATGAGAAAATTTTGGATATGATCCCAAGATAGAGGATCTACAGTTCAGGGCTCTCATAACGAATTGAGTTAATCAATGGAGAGTTATTGATTCTCATACAATGGTCAGAGACATCTCACTTGGTATTATCTAACTTGTCATACTGATGAAAGAGATACGATTAGTGGATTACCTAGATAGAGGAACTAGTAGGAGGAAGGAAGTCTGTATGGTGGAAGACATGGTATAGGGGAAGGTAGAGTAGTAGGAGGTGGATGGAGGTTTGAATTATTACCGCCACCACCCCCAGGTGGTCCCCTAAAAGATCAAGGAGCTAGTGGTCAGGGGAGAGGATGACTATAAGTAGTGGAGGCCTATGACCTTGAGGCTCTAGGAATGATTTGAGGTATGAATTTTTTATACTATACCTTATATGTGGTATATATAAACATCGTTATGATCCACTCTTTTCTTGAAACTTCTCTAGTTCGAGACATAGAGATTCTGGTTGATCCCTTGGATTGACCCTTATTCCTAGAGACTCCAAACAAAGGTAAATGAGAAAGCACACACTTCTTACCATAGTTTAAAATGAATCATGGAGGAGAGAACATATTTTTGGATCTATTTCCATAAAAAATTATGTCTTGAGACATCATCTTAGGTATAGACGGACTATCCATAGTTCATTCCTAGATCGACTATTTCAGGTTGATGATGCATTGTTTCCATGGCTATGGATTTTGGTTTTACTTCATGGGTTAGAAGGAAATACCGATAGAGTAGGTTGGTCCCATAAATAGGAGGATATATCCAGTTAGTCATCATTTTAATTGTATTATCCTTAGTGTAGTGGATACTATGAGCTTTTAATTTCCTACAGCGGTGGAAGAGTATGTGGAAATATTTCTTAAGGATGTTTCGGGATTTCTACCTCACTAATAGATATAATTTTTCATTGAATGGCACTATTTTAATAGCCCAATATATGAACTATCATATCAGATGGTTCTCACAGAGATTCAATAGATGAGGGTAAAATTAGAGGACCTTGAGAGAATGTTCTTTTTTAGACCTAGTGTTTCCCTATTAGAATCCCTAGTGTTTTCACCAAGAAAGAACCTAGAGGAATAAGGTTTTTTTGTGTATTACCAACTCATGAATTAGTTGATCATGAAGAATAAGTACCCACTACCGATGATCAAAGGCATCTTTGATCAATTTATTGGGGTGTAATGGTTATCGGAGGTCAACCGCATATCAGGCTATCACCATCTATGATTATAGGATGATGATATACTAAAAGAATTATTCAAATGTCTCTATGGTCGGTATGAGTAATTGGTGATTCCTTTTGATGTGAAAAGTGTTTAGGGGACTCATTAAATGGAAATTTCATCCCCTCTTAGAATAGTTTGTGGTGGTGTTCATTGATGACATCTTAGAATATTAAACATCTGAGGAGGATCCGACGAGACACTTGAGGACGGCCTTAGACAAACTCAGAGGGAACCATCTTTTTGGAAATATCTCAAAGTGATAGTTTTAGATTCAAGAGGTCCACTTTTTGGGACATGTCATATTAGATGATGGTCTAGTAGTGGACCTGGTGAAAATTGAGGTAGTGGTCGCTTAAGATCCACCCAAGTGCATGAGGTAGGTGAAGAGATTCCTTTGATTGGTATGCTACAATAAGATATTCATGCCCGATTTCTCTATGATATAAACACATTGATAACCTTGACCTAGAATAGAAATCCTTTTGTTTGGATGGAGAGTTTTTATTAGTATTTTAAGGATCTATGATAGAGGTTGATAAGCTCCCCCATTTTGAGATTTCTTGTGGTGGTTGTCGACAATGTAGCGTCCAACGATGCCTCAGGATGTAGACATGGTAGTGTTTTGATGAAAATGAAGGTTGTGGTTTCTTATGGGTATCAATAGTTGAGATAGAATGATAATAAGTTGGTAATTTTTGTATTCACCCAGAAGATGTTCCAACATTACCTTATGTGTGCGTAGTTTATCATTAACTCTGACCAAAATATTATTAAGTATTTCTTTTCTTAGAAGTACATAACTTGAGAAAGAGATGATGAATATATTTACTCTATGATTATGGATTCAATATAGTCTATAATCATGGGAAGGGGAATGTGTTAATAGATTCTATCAGCAGGATAACGTTCTTATAGTTATTGACTGAGGTTACAGAGAAGATAGCCTCATTTCAGCTGTCCTTTGTACACAAGGATGACATGTCTTACCTCTAGTCGGTGGTTGTTACCCAAATTCTACTAAAATGGATAAGTTATGAACATAAATGTTATAATAAATATGAGATATTTCATACTCATGAATCCATTACACTTTCTCTTGATGGATTTCCTTAAAGTGCGGAGAACATCATCATTTAAAATGGAAATATTATGGCACTATTGACATTGCAAGAAGGTTAATGAGGGAGTTTTGTACATCATATTTTTTGGTACATAAATGTGTGTAAAATATGTAATAGGACCTCAAAATTTAGTTATAATGGTCATACATGAAGAATTTAGTATCAAAGTTTGTCTCTCGATGCCTTAATATTTATCAAGTGAAGGCAGATCACAATGTTCCACTAGTCTTTTCTTAACCCCTTGAGGTGCCAGAGTAGAAGTGATATGGGATATATATATAATTAGGGATGATGTTACCTTGAATTTATAAAGTACAAGATTCTATCTAGGTGATCATAGAATGACTCACCATGTTGTCCAACTTTCTATCTATCCAAGAGCAGAGTTCAGTATAGAGCTTGGATGCCTTTATGTGCAGGCGATAGTTCGGATCCATGGAGTTACCTCGATGATCATTTTAGGCTATGATTCTTGATTAACATAACAATTATGGAGAGGATTATTGGAATCCTTTAGGAATCCGTTTCATTTGAGCATGCTGTTTCACCCCTAGATTGAAGACCATAAAAAGTGGATTATTCAGGTTCAGGGTGATACACTATTATCTTTCATGTTAGACTTTGGCCATAGTTGTGAGGATTACAAAATCATTCTTGAGTTTGTTTACAAAAATAAATACCATTTCACTATCTGTATGAAACCATTGGATTCCTTTTATGGATAAATTTTCAGGTCACTACTATATTGAATTGATCAAGGAGTGTCAGAACTCATGGGCCTAGAGTTGGTGTGAGCTAAGATAGAGAATTTTCAAGTCATAAAAGAGTGGGTAAAGAATTCACATATCCATCCGAAGTCCTATGTGGATAGAAAAAAAATCCCATTGTATTTTGAGGAGGGATATCACATTTTTCTAAAGGTCTATTATAAACATGGATTAATATATTTTTTAGGTCAGCAAGTTATCTCAATGGATCATTGGCCCTTTCAATAACCTACACAAGGTTTGTGGTGTGACATACCGCTTGGACTTACCACTATAGTTAGGGGAGGTACATGATTTTTTCCATGTGTCACATCTAGGGAAGTATGTGCATGACTCATCAAATGTTATTAACTAGGGTGATATAGACATTGAGGATGAAGTTACATTTGTGGAGTACCTGGTCGAGATCAAGGATCATCATGAGAAGATCCGCTGTGGGAAATTAATACCTTTTTTATATGTACAATTGTGGTATAGTAATCTTCAATAGATTACCTTAGAGTGGGATACCTAGATTTAATATCATCACCCACACCTTTCTGAGCAGTCATTTTCTTTTTTTGGGGACTAGAATCCCTAATGTGGGGAGAATTTAAAAATGTTTTTCCACATAAATCTTTGAAATATATCAAGTAATATTACTAGATTGAGTCATTGAGATGGTCCAAGACTCTAAGGCTCTATCATCCCGACATTGATATTATAAAAATATTAAAAATATTAATATCATGTGCACATAGTTTTCCTAAAATAGTGGAGTGACTCCCAAATAGAGTCATAAATTCAAAATATAATACCACCAATTAATTCAAAATGTTATTTTTACCCTAGGGGTGATATAATATTTGTTTGCGTCGGGTGTTGGAATTGAGTTCCATCATGTGATAAATAATTACATAAATTAAATAATTTATTTAATTGTTTAATTAAGGATAAAGACCTAAATATCTTATATAAATATTCTATTATAGAGAATTTATAGGGTTAGCCACATAAACCTGATAATTGAGATTCTGTGTTAGAGGAGATCATGGGTGAATGAAAATAGATCAGATCGATACTGCATAAATCATCTATTCCAATAGATTTAATGGATTTCTCAAATGAAAATGATGTATGCTCATTATTATTTAGTGACCAACCCAAAATTGAGGTAAGACCTTTGATTTAAGTGTATTAATCCCATTTTGATATCCCATGTTTAAGGAGAATCAATTAAACTAACAATAATTGATTCATGAATCAATGATTGATTTATTATATGGTTGATTGGACTATATATTGGTTAATTAATTTTTAATTATAATGGAAATGGATTAAGGAAAACATTAACAACATATGTGGTTCATTTATCTCTTTCATTTTTTGTATTTTCCCCCCTCATTTCTTCACAAGTTCATCCCTGGTAATTTCTTTGGCCAAAAGTTTGATGAATACCCTGTATTCAATTGTTTCACAACCATTCATTGATGAAACATGTAAATTCCATGTGTGTGGATCACAATCGATGATGTGATCAAGATGTGATGGAAATAGATGATAGTCATGTGTAGATCATATCGGGTCAGGTGATTCATTTTATTCCCAATTTTATGCTCAATGATGATGGGTGGTGATGGTGGTTAATTTACAATTGGATCGAAGGCCGAAACTAATGACCGGCGATGGGGAGGATCAGTTAACACAAACCTACAACCATTGGTGAGCATCACAACTATATTGAAGGTTGAATTCATGGGGAATGATGTGTGAAATAATCACAAAATCTAGATAATTATATGGTACACGGTGTGTACTCTAGAAGAACACGCAATATGGGGGCCTAACTATTGTACTAGGGTTTCCATGGAAAATTAAATATCACATTCTAGGTGAAATGTCTCACACTCCATGTGACCCGATTCTAGTAGAACAACATGTACACCATGATTACATAGGAACATACATGACTAGTCATATGATCATAGATTAAGTACACAAGAATGACCCATTAAGAAGATATGACCATGTATATGGACACAACCATAGTACGTGGGCATGAACATGTTTACACATGCATGGGAAAAGGAACACCGATTGGTTCGGGGTTTGTGGTAAATTCCCTGTATCTTCCCTAAGATAACATGGAAATAAAAATTTCATAATTATAGACCAGGTTCAGTTGAGTATGGTTCCTTGGTCCATCCCTCTGAGTGTACAACACAACATTACACCCTCAGTATAGGATTATGATCCCCCTCTATGAGATATTAATTTGATAGAGTTTGTGGTATCCCTTTATGAGGCTTGGGGTGGGATCCTCTACTATACGATTCATAGGTGTGGTTCATGGTATCAGAGTTAATTACATGCATAAGGTGTTGATCCCTTCTCTATTAGATTGATCTATTAGGCTTAGTGGTGTCCCTCAGTGGTCCTAGGTGTGATCCCTTATATAGAGAGCATGATCTTCTGAGATAAAAAAGAACTTTCTTTAAAATTCCATATTAACATGACTTATCATTTGAGCATTCACTATGAAAATATAGTTTATAGAGATAGTACTCACTAAATGACTATTACCTATAATCCTTTGGTATAATCCTACGGTTGGAGGTTTTGGTTGACACCCCTTAAGAGTAGTTTTTTGTTATTAGTGTATTTGGTTTTTTTCTTGATTATCATTATGTATCATATCTTTATTGACATGCCTATCTATTTGAGATAACTACTCTTGATGCTTCATTCTTGAGGATTTCATGGTTTCTTATGAGTAATGGTTATACTCACCCCTGCATGTTCCTTTCTCATACAAATTGTGTCTTATAAAGAAAAAACCCATTTTATGGTGCCCTGTGAGGTCTGGGATAAGGAAGATATTATATTAAGTTTGACAGAATGAGATTTTAAGAACCCAAATATATTTTGCGGTATTAATCCCTTTTATTTCATATTACACATTTTTTACAGTTCAATTTTTTTCTTAGACCTTAAATCTTGGACTGTAGGCCTTTTGGGTTGTTTTGAGAAAGAGAGAAGCAGTGGGAAGAAGGCTCTCTATAGGAAAAGTTGACATTGGGTAATTAGAATACATGGTGTGTATTCATTAACCAATGTGTAATGGGATGGGAAGGAAAATTCATATAATGTAATTTAAATTCCCCCGAAGGGAAAGCCTATACATTATATAGTATGTAAAGACTTTACCTGTTGTGTAAATGCCTGAGTTCAATTTTTTAAAAATAGTGGCAGGGCCTCTATTTTTGACATAAGCACTCACCCCACCCTTATCTCTAACAGAGGATCTCCCCTAGAAGCCTATACCTTGGCTTGGGTGCCATCTATGATTTAGACTCAATTTCTTCCATCGCTGATCTCGTTGGATCAGCACCAGTGACTTCCATATCTCCCTTTCCCCTTTAACTTTTAATCTTGGTATCAATTGTGTTATTTTTGTATAAGCACTTATGCATAATTTTTTGGGTGTTTGACCATTTCTTTAATTTATTCTATTCGAGTAAAATTAGGAGCTGATACTGGATGATTTTTCTACCACATTCTAGAGCTATGTGGTCTATAACATTCCCTCAATGTTTGGTTTTTATAGAGTTAGTAGTCGTAGTGCTGTACGTTGGAATTTCTGATGTTTCCCAAGAAATTAATTAAATGATTGGATTAAATTAATTATAACCAATTAGGGTTTCCCACTATTTCCTTTTTTTGTTGGAATTTTTTCTCCCCAACCCAGACCACACATGAAGTGAGTTATAAAATATTCCCCTTTTTGTACTGCCCCACTGGACATGTGTGAGATTACCTTATTAGAGGAATTATTTTAAAACTAAATTGGAATTGAATTAAGATGATATGGAAGAGTTAATTCCTCTTATACATGTGATGACAATTTTTTAACTATTTATTAAATAGTTTATTTGTGAATATTTGAATGGGTTGATGAAATCATAGATTTTTGTAAATTGAAAATGGCTTGTGAATGACATGAGATAATGAATTGAAAATGGTAGTGGATGCCTTGGTCAGAACACCATGTATCCTAATTCCATTGTAAGCCATTGCAATTTCTACTCCATGGTTCTTGATTATAGTAGTAGATTCCATGGACATGCTCCTTGGATCCTATTTTTGTAGGTTGCCAATGTAATTTCTACCCCTTGGATTCAACTTGAATGGAATCACTTTGGACATAGTCTATTGACATGCTCCTTGGAATCCAACCAACATGTTACCAAGTATCCATAAAGAATATCCTAGGACTCAATGTGGTTACCTTGGTCTTCTATAACATGGATATGACCCTTCATGTTATAAAATTTTTATTACATGTCATAGACATTGTGGATGGTTTATAATCCTAAAATACACAGTGTGGCTATTGTGGAAGACATGTTTATCATGATTGATTTGATTGAAAAACGTATTTTTATGTTCATATTGACTTGATTACACAGTGTGAACATTATGTATTATTCATATTGTTTTATAGTTATCTCGTTCTTATGATGGTATTGGTTATATTTGACCCATGTTATGGAAACGTTATTATTGTTTGATGGTTTGAAAATATCACTTTACAATTATAATTTTTTCTTTGGGAATTTGACTTGTATTACTACTTTACCTATTATATATTTTTACATTGTTCTATCTTGGTATAAACAATCTGGACATGTTATAAACATCATTTGTGGTGTCCTACTGAGTGTTATATCACAACATATTTGGGTCTCTAATGGGTACTCAAACATACTTCATGGATTTAGGTAGGGACTGGGTTAAGAAACCCTTTTTCAATGCTTGATTTCTTATGCATAAGAGCAGGGTAGCACAGGACCAAGATGAGCCTCCTAATGCTCGATAACGATATTTTTTTAGTCTTTTAATGCCTTTTGATAACTAAATTATACTTTATGACTTTAGACCTATTTTCTTACTTGATTGAGACATGAAAAATCTCTTTATATATGATATTTCATTGGGATTTGGTTATTTATTACTATATTGGATGTTTATCTTCTATCTATTTGATTTACTACTTTTATTATTGACTTTTGATATTATACTACTATGTTACACTTTGATCATGATGGTGATGTATCCCCAATGTTCAATCATAGACCCTAGATACTAGTCGACATCCTCTAGCATATGGGGAGGCACACTTGAGGTCATGTGGGCCACTGACTCAGGGCACCGTTTAGTGGCTCGTGGGATGGGATATTATAAAGTGGTATTAGAGGATTTTCTTTTTACCTTTATATTTTGTTACAATATACATGAGATTTAAAATTTTACAAATTTTGTAATGAGATTTTCCAGGGAGTAGATAACCTATGTATAGAGAAAATAAAAATTTTCAAGAATGGAAATTTATTTTTTTAGATTGTGATATTTTAGTTGATTTGATTTCACCACATGGTGACACACTTAATTTTTTATGTTTCTTATGACTATGAATTTTTGCTACAACCCAATAAGATGAGAACATGGCACCTCATGATTAAATTTTAAGAACCTATTAGAATTCACATTCCTTGCATTATACCCTTCCATATAGGATTCATTTCTTGACTTCATGACTAATTTTTTGGGCATTGTTTGATATATGTGTTTTTCTTCTAGTGTTATTATAGTGTTCTATGGAAACATTATTGATTTTTTTGTTCCTACATTAACCTAAAAATTATTTTTCTAACAAATTCTAATGAAAACACCTAATTATGTCAATTATGGAACATTGAGCAATTATCCATTAGTCAAATTGGGATAGAACATGTTTTGGTTCAGATTAAATGAATTCCATATTTCGGTTTGTAAAGTGTATGAGCCTTATAAATTAAAAAAAGTTAGAAATATACTTAAACTATTTTAAGATAGTTTATAAATGAATGAAAATTAATTTAAATGAAATTGAATTATGTTGGGAAATAGAGAACCTGACCTAGACTCAACTTTTGGAGTGGGTTGTAGGTAGTGTCTCTAGTGATGTTTATGATTTATCTTTTTATGTAGTCTTGGGTTTATAAGTAGGTAGAGGGGTGTGATATGATTATAGTAAGAATTATATATGTACTATGATTTTATATCTATGACTTGATCATTACTTGAATCTTTTCCGAGGTGCGTGTTTGGAATTGTAGAGACTTTCCATCATGATAGACCCCAGTTGTGCACCAGGAGGGGGGCCATGACCACTCTATGAAGGTGGTGGGACCTGTCCCACTAGTAGAACCTCCATTAGTGAATGTTTTGGGACTAGTAGTTGTTCTGAATATGGGTGTTGAGGCCCAATTCTTAAAGAGATTCTTATGATATATGCAAACTTTTCAAGGTGTTGCGTAACCTGCCCTGACTATGGAATAGCTGACGAGGGTGTTTCAGAATTGGCAACTACCCATGTTTTAAGGTGTTGATAGTATATAGGTTTCATTGATATTGATCGATTATAAATTTTTTTATATTTGAGTATCTGGAGACGCCTTCCGAGAGGATTGTGAAGATCGCTATGTATATGCTTTAGGGAGTAGCTAAGTACTGGTGGGATGTTTGAAGCTAGGATGATACACAACAAGATATGGTTTTAAGGGACTTATAATCAAGGTTTTATGACTAGTTATTTCCTTAGACCATGAGAGATGAAAGGGATAGTGATTTTATTCATCTAGAGTAGGGTGTGATGACTATGATGGAGTATTTTTCATGATTTACAGAGGTCTACTGATTTTCACCTATTTATCTAGATGATGAGCTAGTAAGGCTAAGACACTTGGAGGATGGTCACTGTATTTTTATTGGATCATAGGTCAACATGTTTCAGTTGATAAATATTACTGATAATGTAAATTAGGAAATGATTATAGAGTGAAATCTGATGGAATATGGGGGCCCATAGTAGGGAAGTGCAGTCTCTCAACGTAGTGGTTCAACTTCTAGTGGAAGGAAATTTAGTTTTGTGGTTTATCATGAGTGGAATACCATCTAGAGTGCTAGTGTTGTTAGTAGTATTTTCCATCATCAATTTGGGGGATGGGGAAATATGAGGAATTAGTGTAATAGTGACCCAATTGAGTGTCCATTTGTCAGTATGATAGGCCACATGTAGAGGATTTTCCAGACCTTCTCTCCCTAGTGAGTAGAAGGGCGTCGATGCTGACTCCAAGTTGTGGAGTGGGTTTCACAGCTCCACATTCGGCTGAGAGATAGGGTAGTACTAGTCATTTAGGCCAAGGTGGTGGGCATGGATGAGGTTGATAAGAAATAGATTAGCTAGAAAATAGAGTGTTCCTAATCTAGGTAGTGAGTTTATTTAATAGGGCCATTGTTGAGTCTAGATATTTTCTTTACAACCTAAAATTTTGTTGTAGAGAAGTGGTCCATCTATAATGAGAGGTATGATATTAGTACAGTCTATGTTAATATCTCCTCTTTATGATACATGTTCATCAAATTCATTCATATATGGTCCTGTGGTGTTGAGCCTTGGGCTCTATTTTCAGTTTTTGTTGGTATTATGACTTTGGATACTCCATTAGGGTTTAAAATGGAGGGTGTAAACTAGTTAAGTGATTTCCCCTTGAGATATGCGGATATCACATCATATGGAGTATTTTTTCATTAAGAAGAAAGGGTTTGACATCATAATCATTATGGACTGGTTAGTTTCTTATCATTCCCATGTGGATTGTTATCATAAAATGGTGTCCTTTACATCACTAGAAGGTAGGGTTTATATTCACAATGGTGAATGGGATGTAAAAGAAATCTGAGAAGGACCCAAAAATCATGGGATGGGCAGGATAACAGCCTAGATAACCAGTTTATATCAGGATAACCTTGGAAGTCGTCAGGTGGACTTCCCTCTAGTGTTTGATCATTCATGGAAATTTTCCTATATGAATTTTTTGATTTATCTCCATAGAGAGGGAATGAGTTTTCTATAGATATGGTTCCAAGAGCTACACTAGTATCCATTAATCATTATCGAATGGATACTACTAAGATGCAAGAGATCAGTAGACAACTTGAGGGCTTGGAGGTAAAGTAGTTTAAATGACCCAATACTTCTCTTTAGGGTTTATCAGAACTTTTTGAGGAAAATGTGGATGTAAACATCAAGGTATGTCTGTATTTTAATATTATGAACCATTTGTGGGATAAGAGCTAGTTACATTACCATGTATAGATAATCCATTCAACCATCTCTGTGGATCTTGTGTTTTCTCAAAAATTGATTTGAGATCGGGTTATTATCAGCCGTGTGTTTGGATGACTGACACACCTCATACAAATTTTCATAGCAGTTATGGTCTATATGAGTATTTTGTTATTCCGTTCAGTCTCATGAATGGTCTAATAGTTTTCTTGGAACTAATGAACAGTTTTTTCAATTCTTATTTGTTGTATATTTTGGTGGTCGTCAAGGACAATATCTTTATGTATTCTCATAGTCTACATGACCATACAAAACATCTTGAGATCATTTTGTGTACACCAAGAGAGAATCAATTATATGCTAAGCTCATAATGTTCCACTTCTAGATGGTTGAAATTCACTTCATAGTTCATATTATCTCATATAAATGAGTATTAGTTAACCTAGAGAAGGTGAGAGTTGTGGTTTCATAGGAGAAACCAATGAATAATTTTAATATATAGATTTTATTAAGTCTGGATAGATATTATAAGTCATTCATATAGGACTTATCATCCTTAGAAGCACCATATACAGGATTCAATAATAAGGGTGTGATGTTTATATAGATAGATGTCTATGGGTCATCCATTCAAGAGTTGAAAGGTAGACTTACATCGACACCGATACCGATTCTTCCAGAGCCGAGACGAAGTAAAAATTTTTACTATGATGCATCAAGTATGGGGATGGAAGCTTCCTTATGTAAAAGGATACAGTCATAGTATATGGGTCTTGTTAGTTGAGTCCATATGAGAGGAACTACCCAACACATAATATTGATTTATCTGATACTGTACATGCCTTGTACTGTTACAGACATTATTTACTAGAAGATCATTTTTTAGTGTACACATACCAAAAAATATTCATGTACATATTCACATAACATGATTTGAATCTATTGTAGAAAAGGTGTATTGAGTACTCAAACTCTTTTTTACATCAATATTGACTATACACATGGTGAAGATAATTTATTTTCGAATGAAATTAAAAGGAGGGAATAGATATAGGATATTCCAGAGGCCAGTAGTGAGTTTGAGCTTATATCCATGTTTCCAAAGATTCACTTGGAGGTTTATGAAAATATTGGCTATAATTTCCAATAAATCTTATCTATGAGCTATACTATTTTGGATAGGGTGAGGATAAAGAAACTAGATGATTCTGAGTGGTTAGTTCTATGAGAGAGTGTGGCAGGTGAGGAATGACCTCCTAGTTGGACTATTGGTGAGGATGAAATTATATAAAATCATGGTTGCATTTGGGTCCCAACAGATATACATGAGGAGATGATGCAAGATTTTTAAATTTCTGTTTGGGAGGGACATCCCGATTTCCCCAAGATGTATTGGGATATACATCACTAGTATTGGTGGATGGGTTTGAAATGATAGGTATCTATTTTTTTCATGAGGTGTTACACACTTCATTAAGTGAGGGTGGAAAATTAGCAACCATCTAGGATTTTATAATTTTTGTCCATTCCTGAGTTGAAACAAGATGATTGTGTAATGAATTTTATGACCGGATTACCTAGGTCACCATGAGGTAGTGATGCCGTTTGGGTTACTGTGGATAATCTTATGAAGGTCACCCATTTATATGATCTTATTATATTATATATCTATGATATTGTGCCCCTTCATGGGGATCATCATACCATGGTTTCCAGAAGGGACGATCAATTTACATCTCAGTTTTGTAAAGGTTTATAGAGGGAGTTGGGTATACATGTGCTTTTGATCATGGAATACCACCCTCAAACCGATGACCAGTCATAGCACACAATTCAATGTTTAGAGGAAATTCTTTGAGTATATGTCCTTGATTTTGGGGGTTCTTAGGAAAGTCATACTACCCTAGTTGAGTTATCCTACAATAACATCATTAAAGATAATATATAGATGATACTTTATGAGGTTTTGTATGATAGTAAATGCCAATCACCCCTATGATGGTTAGAGGTAGGTGAGGCATAATTTCTTAGACCTCATCTCATTTAGGAGACTTTAGATCAGGTTCAGCTGATCCAAAAAATAGATGGATATTGAAAAACCATTACACAAATATTATATCGATCCTTATCGAATACCTCTAGAGTTTGAGTTAATGGATTGGTTCTTTTTTGGTGTCTCACCATGTTTGGAGCATAGAATAGTCAAAAGGTAAGGTAATATTTCACTATAATATGTCAAGCCATTTGATAATATATAAAGAGTCAGACCGGTATCAGATTGGTCATAGTTACCTCAGAGGTTCCTAGCCATGCATGAAATCTCCCATGTATCTTAGATACACTGTTATCACTCAAAACCACCTCATATTCTTTATCTAGAGGAGTTTGAGTTACAGGTTGATGCATCCTTTGAGAAGAATACTAGTCATATTATCGATCATAAGAAAACAATTCTCCAAGGCTAGAAAGATCCTCTAATATGGGTGATATGGAAGCATGACCATGTACATGATGAGACATGGGAATGAGAGACAATGTAATTACTTAGTGGTCAGATGTTTTCATAGATGATTCTTCACCACCCTTGGAAGTGAAATTCGTGGAATTTTTTTAAGGGGGTATTTTTTTAAGATCTTGATTCTTATTTGAAGTAAAAATCATTTAATATATTGTAAAACTATTGTTTAAAATTCTTTTTTTATCTTAGACCTTGAATCTGGTCCCTGAGGATAGTATGGTTGTCTTGAGAATGAGTGATGTAGTATAATGAAGGTAGCCTATAGGCCACATACCTAAAATATAATTGGAATAAACAACATGTATTCATAAAATTATGTTTAATGGTTTAGAATGGAAAAATCATGGTGTGTAATGGGATTTCCCATGATGGGAGAGACCACACATTACATAGTGTGTAACTCATTTACAAACTGTATAAATGATAGATTTTTGTTTTTTTTAAAATAGAGGCATGACCTCTATTTTTTATTGAAGGCATCACCCTTGCCTTTTCTCTTACGTAGGAGCTCTACCAGAAGCCCAAACCTAGACCTGGGTGCCATCTTGTAATTCAGAATCTGTTTCTTCCACCAACAGTCTTATTGGATACACGTCGGTGAGTTCTCTATTCCCCTTACACATTTCTCTATTGTTCTTCGTATTGGCTACAATACTTTGGTGTAGGATGTTATGTTCTATTTTAGGATGTCTAAAAATTATATATTTTCTTTCGATCTAATTCAAGTTAGAAGGATATACGAGATGAGTGTTCTTACACATGATTGAGGTGGGTGGTTTATACCTTAACCACAAAGTTTGTCGTTTTATAGAGCTAGTCATCATTGTGCCACACACCAAACTTTCCTTCCTTAACCCAAAAATTAATGAAATTCTTGAATTAAATGAATCAGATCCTATTATATTTTTTCACTAGTACCTTTGTTTGGTTGGTGGTTGTTTGACCCAACATGGACAACACTTGATTTGAGTTTTAGTATCTTCCCCTTATTATACAACCCCACTCGGCGTGTGTGAGATCACCTTGCTAGTGTAATAATTTTTAAACTAAATGGTATATGAATTGAGATGATAAGAAATATTTGATGCCTCTTAGATTTGTGTGTCATGTTGTGTAATTTTGATTAAATTATTTACTAGGGAATTGTTGAATGGGTTGATGAACTCATAATTTCTTTTAATTTGAAAATGGCTTGTGAATGACTTGAGATAATGAATTGATAATGGTAATGAATTACATGGTTGATATACCTTGGATCCTAATTCTATTGGAATCTATGGAAATTTATACTCTATGAGAATTGATTATGGTAGTGGATGCCATTGATGTTCTCTTTGGACCATGATTCTGTCAGATGCCAAGGGCATTGCTACCCCTGGGATACATCTTTCTTAGAATCACTTTAAACATGGTTTGTTGACATTATCCTGGGACTCAAAACATATTGTTACTAATTTTTCATTGATATGATCCTTTTAATTGTTATGGATTCCATATTATTCTATACCATGATTCCAACCCTTCATGGTTTGACATTTTTATTACACGACATTGACATTGTGGATGCTTTATGAAACTAGAATACATGGCATGACCATTGTGGATGGCATGTTTATAATTATTTACTAGATTACCTAGCTTAGAATGATGTGGATGTTTACTGTATTACATCACATGAATGTTTTGGGTTATTCAACTTTTTTTTACAGTTATACTCTTCTTACAATGGTATTGTTATAGTTGACCCTTGTTATGAAAGATTGATTAGTGTTTACAAGATAGAAAATATAAAGTTTTAGTTATCACTATTTCCTTGGTAATTTAACTTGTATTACTGCTATAGCATTTACATATTTTCACACTACTTTAGAGTGTTATACACAAACTAGAAATTTTATTGACACTATTGGTGGTATCCTACTAAGTGTTATCTCATACCCTATTCAGACTACCATTGGGTACCTGACATACTTCATAGATATAGATAGGGATTGAGGAAAGTAACACCTTATGATTCTTGATTTATTGTGCATAGGATAAGGGGATTACTTGTCCAAGATAAGGCTCATGATGCTAGATGAAGATAGTTCATTTTTGTATTTTCAGCCTTTTGATATCTTTATTGTAGCATATTCTAGTATACCTATTTTCATACTTTTTAGAGACATAAAACATTATTTTGTGTACAATATTTCCTTGGGATTTAGTTATTTGTTACTATATTTAATATTTGTCTTCTATCTAGTTGATTTACTACTTATGTTATTGACATTTGATATTATACCGCCGTGTTACACTTTGATCATGAGGGTATAGTATCCCCACTAATCTATCATAGAACCTTGGTGTATGTCATAATCCTCTGGAATATGGGGAGCCGCTTGAGGTCTTGTAACCCACCAGATTGGGGAACTGTTTAATGGATTTCGGGTCAGTATGTTACAATGGTTTTTACTAAGTTTCTCATTAATAGTTCCCTCCTTTTGACTACGTTAGACTCATTTTATGTTTTTGTTGTTCTTATTTCTGGACCCTTCACCACATTCCTATAATTATTATGGTACTATTATGTATTATAGATTTTGTGCATGAATTTGTGGAATAATTTGTTTTTTTACTTTCTATTCATTTTATTTTCTTGGAGATGTGTATGTGTGTACATGTACTTTGGCTATGGCTTCCCTTGTTTGAGATATTCCTACTCGACATTGGTTGCTAGCCCCTGGCCTATTGGAAGAAGAATTGAGGTATTCACACTCGGCTTATCACAAGCCAAGTAGGCCTTATTCGGTTGGTTCATGATATATAATATCATATATAATACAATTATAAAATTTTGACACCCATTTATTAATATTTTCTTATTAAAGTCATCATTTTAGGGTGTTAAATGTTTTGTTTTTTATAAGAGTTTCAGTTTGGAAGTTCTGATCCCTGTACTTTGATAATAGTTACATAATATCTTTAATTTTATTCATGATAAAAATATATTAATTATTAATTATATATACATATATGTTTACTCATTCAAAAATGGTTTATATAGAAAAATTATTTAAAAAAATTGTGCAGATAGAATGTCGTATGTACACATGAATGTTGTTATCATTTTATAATGAAAATAAAGAATGAAAGAAAGAAAGAAAGAAAGAAATTATATAATCATTAAATAAAAATAGTTATATCATGAATAACATATATATACATTAAATATATCCCTATTTCTGTCCATGTAAAATGGAATCTAAAAAGAAATCACATTGCTTCATGGAGGTGGTAGTCCACTCGTATGTAAGTGTGACATTATAACTTTCCAACATATAAGTTGTAAGAAGGTAGATATGAAACCATATATCCAGAAGAGTTTTTTTTTCATTAATATCATATATACCCTTTAATCTGATCTTAATAACCATCATTTAATTATGGAGATGGAAAATGAATTGTATTATAATGTGGAGGTGGTAGTCCACACGTACGCATGAGAAATACTTCCACTTCCAATTTAATTGAAAATAGCGTTAATAATGGTTTTTCCATAATCATTATAAAATTATTTTATATTTAGGATACTTATGTTATTTTTTTCAACGAATACTATATATTTAAAAAATGTAGAAGAAGAAATAAATTGATAGAGGTCAGGTAGGATGATTACATCTTCTTTGATAAACTTTATTCATATCCTTTCAGAAGGACCCTTAGAATAGCATTTTAAGAAGGAATAAAACATTAAATCATTGATAGTGAAGTTTATAAGAAAAATGGATAGGTTTTGGTCAATCTAGATGGCTCAAAGTGTTGAAAATAAGAGAAAAGTGGGGTTCCCTTTTATAATGGATGGAAATGACACATGGAATTAATAAAAATATTTAATTCTAATTAATAAATATTAATGTAGAAGTAGAACCATGAGGCCATTATTTCAAGAATAATATTTTATATGGTCGAAATACCTTCATATAATATAATTTGGATTGGTTTATGTGGCATTTTAAACATTATCTTTTTGTTTTACCTCTTAGTTAACCAATTTTAACCTTAACCACATTAATGACTTTTTCAATTTTAAATCGTCATAATTTCCCTTATAAATTAACAATTGGATCATTAATGGCCAAGGTATGAAATTTTAAACCATTTATAATCCAAATTTTCCTATTAAAATATATTTTTATTATTTTTAAATAACCTAATAAAATATTATTTTTCATAAAATATCATTCACGTCATTTTTAACACTATTTATTTATTTTGACTTTACAGACATCAAGATAAAAAAAAATTCAAATATTAGTTATTTTACCACAAATTATACATTATTATTGACTAAAAAAATCATTTGAATCCACAATTAATAAAAAAATATAACCTTTTTATGTTTTTAGAATCATTTACTTTGATTTTTCTGTTGTTTTTAGAGACATTTTTTTAGTGTTTTGTAAGCATTTAAGGTAATTATACAACTATAAATTTTTTTAAATAAATTACCAAAATAAAAATAAATAAATTAAATAAAATATAAATTAATTAAATTAAAAATAAAATTTCATATTCATTTATAAAATATTATTATCCCAACAAAATCATATAAATGAAATTAAAATAAAGAGAGTGATATTCTAGAATTTTCCTTAAAATAATATATATGTCATTATCAAGGAGAAATGGAACCAAAACACCATATTTCCAAATTAGGGATGTCTACGGTCGAATTTATCACATAAAATGAAATAAAGGAATGGTTTGGGATGATCTTGAGACCTTATCCCATAATTTTAATCATGTTTACCTATTTTACCCTTACTAAGGTGTCAAATATTTACCAATGTAACTATTCATAATGTAAAAAAACAAAAGGAACCTATTTCAAAAATTTTAACCAATGAAGTCTAAATATGGTATAATTTTTTTTAATATTCAGTCTCTACAAGTGGTAAAAATCAGTTTTAATATAAATTCAAAAAATTCAACAAAAACAGTTTTTAGAATAATGTGTTTTTTATCATAGAAGTTAATTTATCTAAAAATAATGAATATTGGTACTGGAAGTTGAATTAATTAGATTATTATAAATAAAATTGATCACATTTCACTTTAATAGTATATCCAAAATATAATGGTACATTTAAATTAGATGATTTAATAAAGAGAAATGACAGATTTTGAAAAATTGGTATTTTTCACTAATCAATGAGAAATTAATCATTTTAGAAAAATACAAAAATGTCACCATAATTTAATTTTGACAAGTTAATTTAAAAATTTACGATCATTTTATAAAATAAAATTTCTAAAAGTAGTTGAAATTAATTATGAACTATACAAAAAAGATGCAAGAAATATCATTTGGAAGAAAATGAATTTTTAAAACAGAAAATAACTTCATTAATAATTGAGTATTGAATTACTATGAATTAATCAAAAAAATTTTATTTTCTAAGACCATAAATTTAATTATTTGGTTACATATATTTATACCCACCAATTCAACATCTTTGTTATAATAGTCACATTTAAATATTATCATTTTTTAAATATATCTAAATTCTATTAAAGCTTAGTGTTTCAGGTTAAGAAAGATACCAAGCTTATTATTATTGTTAAAAAATATCAAGGTGTTACAAATCCTTTGGAATATGTTTTCCTAAAAATAGTATACAAATGAAACACCATAGAGAAAGGGAATAATCAATAGTCAACTATAAAATCCACTAATAACTTGATTAGAAACCCTCCCACAAGGTATTTCTCAAGGGTCCCTCAGACTCATTTCAAAATCACCACAATGAAACCAAACCATAATCCCTATCTTGAAACATTAACCTAGATTGAAGGATCCAAAAATAATGATCCTCAAACACAGGATCTAAACATCAACTGCTCTAACCTTGAGCAACCTGTCCCGACATTGAGGGACTATCCATGATCTTTTTAGAGATATTACTGAATCCCAACTTACAGGATCCTTCAAAAATAACCATGAAAAAAATAACTTGGAATAAATAATCCAATTAATCTAATAAAATCCTTAACCAAACTTAGGTCTCACATTTCATAACCCAAAACACTTATGGATTCTAAAATAAAACCCAAAATAAACCCTCCTAAAAATGGTCACTGAAACCAAAATGCCATTTAGAAGACCATTAAATACCAAAGGGATACAACCATTGTGATCTATGTGAAAAAAATACTCAAAATCAACTACTCAAAAGTACAATTATTAATCCAAGGTGAATAATGGTAAAACTCACTATGGAAGGAAAATTACATGACATGCACTTTGGTTACACAATGTGTACCTCCAAAGGTCCTCCTCAGTCATGTGTCATAATCCAATCATTGTTCACTTATCTTAAGTACATGGTGTGTCAGCCAAGTACATTAAATGTAATCAACATGGAGTGTCCATATATGTACTTTTCTATATACGGCCACATCGGTTCGAGATACTATAGTACATGAAAACTATCTGTGTACCTCACACAGGTATTGACTATGTTCCCTACAAGGCTATGCACACTAAAATGGGGTGACTGGCCATTCCCAAGGCCACTAACAAATTATCCTCTACAAGGTGTTTCCCACCAACAAATTTAATATAAAATATTCTTCCTCACCTCACCCAAATGGAAGAAACCACATTGTGTTTTCTCTAAACTACACACCATATGATTGAGATTCCTTAAAATAAATCTCTAGAGAAGCCCCCTAAACCAATGATTTTCAAAAAAGAACTATAGATAGACCCTTAAGAGTCTCCATCAACTCATAAAAGCCTTCAAAACGTTAAAACAACTAACCTATGAATATTTTTTTTCCGAAAACATAAAATGAGCCTACCTTTGTGTGGAAACCATTCAAGATTCACACTAGGTTCTCACTACACAGTCGCTGACACTTGATCTACCTCTAGATGACCTCTTTGGGTAGGGTCTCTTTCACCCTCTCCCTATTCCCTACCTATTACACTCTTGGTCCCATGAAACAGTATTACCAAGCAGGCATATGTGGGAATCAAAAGGGAGAAATAAAAAAATAAAAAAAGAAAAAGAAAAGGAAGAAAAAAATAAAAAGAAAAGAAAATGGGGAATGGACCTGCCCACAACACCTACAAACTATTTATAAATCGATCAAGTAAAAACATAAACTTCATGTCAAATATGGAGAAAAAATCTCAATATGATGCTCTATTTAAAATATATCACTTAACAAAAATTTGTGAATAAATTAATATATATTTAGTTAAATATTAAATATTCTATAAAATTAAATTATATTAGATTTCCATAAAACTCATGTCCTAGGGTAAAAATCAAATTTTGGGACCAATGGATTACTTTGAAAAATTATCCAAGATAATATCTTAATATAAATTTCTATTTTATCTCTAAAACACTTATTAGAACTAAAATATCAAATTTACCCTAGTTTTCTACAACCTGTGATAACAAGGGTCGTCATATAACCTTATAAATCTCTTAGAAATACTACTATATGAACAAACAACAAATTCACGATCAACTCTATCATCATAAAATTTAAAGAACCAATACATATCCAACCCACCTTATGGTCCCACTCACAAGTGAAAATGATATGCTATCTATCATCATCGAAGAATATAACTCTCCTCATGAAATAATCAAAGATCATATTGATCTAATGCATCTAGTCTATTATGGGGATGAAATCATATTGATATATCCCTAACAATAGGAAAAATTATATATAACGATCATTCCCTTATATCAGGTCACAATATCTATAGACATCATAGAAGCTAACTTGTTGTCAAACTGGATTATTCAACACTAAGGGAACTAGAAAACTCTCCACCTCAATTCTTAGAGCTTGTATTATAATGAGTAAAAAAAAGTAGACCATAACTTATGAATAGAAGAAAATATACACCTAGGTAGAATATAGTTTTATGTACCTTGTACAATATCTGGATCATTTGTTTTTGGAAACTCATTCATAAGTAGGTAACCATGTCCTAACCCATGACCAGTATACCCTTATATTGAGCACAACCATGACCACAATCTACCATATATCCTTGATGATCAAGGGAATCATAGGTATTTTCTACACCTTCACTATATAATCTCTTATAATCAAATATTATAGTTACCTATTATTATTGCATCCTTTATGTATACTACTATAATTAATGTCCCTAATGATAGTAATTAGATCCATGATAACTTTTCAGGAAGTACAAACAAAACAAGTTATATTACATTTTATGAAATTAAAATTAATTAAATATTAAAGTTTCTCTTAGAAGTCACATTATCTATTATAATGGATGAGCATATTGTAATAATGGAAGAATAAAAAGATATGGTTTGATCGAATTTTTTTTGGTGGAACTTAGAATGAATCATTAATGTAGTTTTCTTTAATATGATATCTAAAGTATGAATCACTTAGTGAAAAATATGATGTCTCATTCTAGGTGTAAATATATCAACATGAAATACCTTTACATTAATGAGTATTTTTAGAATGGGGAGTTATAATTATGTATGATTTTTGGAATGAAAAATTTGGTTGGAACGTACACTATGGTTTTGATCCAAGAAAGTTTGAAGTGACATTGTGCCTTAGTGGGGTTAGTGTGATTGGAAGGAGGTAGAGATAACTGCTTGAATAAGAAAGGAAGATGGGATTTTCAAATCTCTCTAAGTATTTAGGTTATCCTAGTAATCGTTAAATAAATATTCAATTGATATATTTTTATGATTGTGAAGCCTCATTAAGTTAATTGATTCAGTTCACTAGAAGGAGGAGTTTGAGTTTATAAAGAAATGTATATGGAATGAAGACTTAAACAAATGATAAATTGACTATGGGGAAGGTATAATGAGTTTAGTGAAAGATGGATCACACAGTGTAGTTACGAATATAAGATATTTCAATACACTGAGTCTACTAGAAATATCCAATTTCATTGTAGATTGATATAAGTGATCAAAAATTACTATTGTGAATTGATGGAGGCCCTTGATTTTTGGAGTTCAATGTAACTGGAAGATGGGAGGTACCCCAATATAAATATTGGGTGGGACCACCAAATAATGTGGAATTTTACATGTAATGTGATTACATAGCTAAGGGATCCATGAAGCTAAAAATTCACATAGTGTAATATTTTTACTTCTTAAAATATAAAACTATTTCAGTGTTCCCCATGAATATATTATTAAAATTCAAACCACATAAATAATAAGCATTATTTACTTTTCCATGTTATTTTTCTCATTTTATGCATTCGTATATCTTTTTCATAAGACTATGTGTATAGTGATTTAGGGTGTGTTAATGCTTCTAATTTTCCAAATCACTTAAATAGGGAGACGTGTCATGCTGTTGTGCATAGAGTCTGGAGGGAGAAAAACTTTTGGTGGATTACAGTTGCTATTATCAGTGGTTTAACTTCTGTTAGTTTTAAATTTTCACCTTTCTTATATGCTTAGGAATATCAGGTCATAAAATAAACTATCATACCACAATACATACCTACATGATGTGATTTCTATAAAAATATCCAACCTCATTCCCTACCACAGAATAATATTGAGAAACATCCCTAGACTCCATCCACACCTCTTAAGAAACAAACATGTTCTTGGGAAAATATATACTCTTATATGTGTGGAGGGATTATATCCCTAATATTTTAATGAAAATATTGATAAACACTTTTATCTTGGATAAAATATTTTTATCCTTAACTTATTTTCAATCATTTTATAGAATCTGATGAATCGTAAAACACATGTATAAAAACCATCCTCACATATTGAATATAGAAAAACTTTATCAAGAAAAAACATATCATATAATATATGAAATATAAGATGAAAAAACAGTATTTATTTAAATCCACCAATGATTTATATATTACTTTTCATCCAAATACTTGATTTAATGATCCATTTTATTTTAATTTGAATAAAAAATACATGCTATATCATTTTTTCATTGATTTGAACTCATGTATATTTTCCACACTTTTAATATATACATTTTGAATCATATGCCTTTAAAAATCAAAGAATTGTTTCTATAATATAGATATCTTATGGGGAATTTCCATAAGGCCTATAAAACCCACTAAAGTAAATTATATATTTAAATCCAAAGAAAAAATCTCTCTCATTCTTGTCACAAACTTCAGGTTTCAATGAACAATGTTAACTATTGGAAAAAAATACAACTTTCTTCTTTTGGATTAAACCATTAATCTATTATACTATCAACACAACACAAGAACCCCACAAAAATTCCCTACTTATATAGCTCAATAATTTTATAAAATATGGTAATATTTTTCTAAAATATTTTAGAATATGATACATTGGAAAAAATTATTCTAGAATGAATTACATAGCTAAATCAAGCCTTAAAGAATATTTCCAGTCTCTACCAATTCACTACCACACTCAATCACATTGAGTATATGAACAAAGAATAAAGTTACTTTTTAATATATCATATAATGACTTTTAATCCTCAAGTTAATCAATCTATGCTTCTTATACACATATAGACTCATGTTTTGAATTAATCTAAAAGCTGGTTACTCATGAAGGTTTTATAATAACCCATATAAAATTTACAATTGTTTAAGAAATATTCTTAATTTTTAGTTTTCGTTTGGGAATTTAATTACATTAAGCTTCTCTTATTTATAGGACTAGTCTAAAAGTCGAGTTGGATAATTATTACTCTATTATAAAAAAAATAATCTTTTATCAGATGAGTATCATGTATTACATTCTTTTAATAATGAGTTTTATTAAATGTTCACCCATTAAAATAATAAACACTTTAGAAATAAATATTATATATTAGTGGGAAAAGATCTATATTTCACTATTTAATGAGTCTACATTGGAATTAGTATCACCAATTTGCTTTTTTAGGTAAGATATCATGACAATCATGTCATATATGAAACTTTTATATTTGAGTGTATGACTCATTTCCCAATGAATTATATAGAAAAACTGAATACCATTCCTCTGATATCCCAACCCTAAGGATTTTCAACTATGTGTTACATAAATACATTGCTAAAAATGATGCAACGAACTTTTAGGGTCACCAACTTACTTACATAACTACTCCATATAATCAATGGGAACCCTTCTTTGATAAAACATACATGGTTGGGAGATTGAGAACTTGATTGTTTTATGCTTTGGAAGGAGCCTGACAGTTAATCTTAATTTAAGGGAACTCAATTTCTTAGTCTTAACTAATGAATTCCATTTACATATATGAATGATTCTAGTGATTTAGTTTGGAATATTATTCCTTCTACCAAATCAACATAGTCAAGCTATATTGATGTGAAACTCTTTACATAATTTATAACATGTGTTGCCAACACAAATTAAAATCTATCTATATTCACACATATCCATAGCCATCTTATGAATAAGTTATATGAAAACATTTCATTTAATGTTTAGAAAACACATGAAATCTATAATCCCTATAAGAGTAAACTTGGAGAGTCATATAGTCAACCCCTACATTTATAGACAAGGTATAAGACACTAGGATAGTGAGTAGGCCAACCAAAAGTCACTCTAATAAAGGCTAATTTACTCAGAAGAGACTTTAATTCTATAAAAATTATAATATATAATATGTATAAAAAATAATTAACTTCTTAATTCAATCTCATAAGATAGTATATGTCAAAGACAAGGTTGAAGAAAAGAGTATCAATTATCATACCGAATATACAAATATTTAGATTCATGTTTTGAAATTTGTAGTAGTATTTTGACACTTTACACTAATGAATACATCTACTCATAGTATAATAATTATATTTATCAATAAAGTAGGGAATAATATAAATAAATTAACATTTAATATATTTAAACAAGAGACTAACTATTTTTTAATAGTTCATAAAAAAAGCATTTGTACACAATTTATAATTTATCCATTCATTATAGAAATTTCATTATCAAATAAATATAAACTCATTATATTTATATATAATATAAATCCATTCACATTATCCCTTATATGTCATTTACATAAAATATAAAATATCTGAAAAATTAACATTCTATACATGAACTGTTCATACATATTACATAAACATCCAATATATTACATAGGTATTATTTAAAGCATGATCATAAAAAATAACCCAAACTTCATTTGACATGGTTAAAATAATTTCTCAAATAATCCCATTAATTAGAATCTTTATAAATAAATAATTATAAACACTTCATAATATTAAATATAATTTTTTTTATACTTTTCCTCATTTTTTTAATTTATAAACACTTTATAAATAAAAATTAAAATTTATATATAAGCCATTTATGTCCAAATTAAAATTCATTCCATATAAATACAAAATGTATTTGTTATTAACATTTAATATTAGAAATATTTATTTATTAAAAATTTCCTAAACCTTTAATAGTCAGTTAATTTATAAACACTTTATACATTAAATAAATATCCTAAAATACATATTCCATAATTTATAAACAATTTATAAATTATATAATTCAATTAAAAATTGAAAATATAGAAAAATAATATTTTTTTGTTTATCAAACAAAATGATATCAACTATATAATAATTTTTGATTAGTCAACCTCTATGTGAAAAAATCCCATTGGTGCTATCAATAATTTTTAATAATTGAACTACCAATCATAAGTTTCACTCCTATCATAGTTAATGAGAAAAAGGGGTGGCCCATGATATATCCCTTAGTGCATGGGAGTCATATTTTACGACATGCATTGATACCATATTGATGATATGATTATATACATTATACAAATGAATTAATGATATCTTCCATTATAATACCCTATATTGTACTCTACGAGATGTGTAAAACTTAATGATTATACTGGATCACATGATACTATATTTAATGTTGTATGCTGTGACCCAATCACATATTATGACATTCAATATCATAAATCCAACAACAAAACAAATATATATCATTTATTATGATATATAATATTGTAATGTATGTCACAATTAAATATCCATATAATTTTTTACTATATCAAATATGAAATAGAAATGAAAAATATTTTCTTTATTTTTATGAACATAATATTGGGAATTCAGAAGCATGAAAAGATATGATACACCTATTTGGTTTCTAATGATAGAATAATTTTTTTTACATATAATAATACAATTGAAACCTCAAACCCAAGATCAAAGATGCTATTAAAACTCTAAACCATGTATAAACTAAAATTAAGAACGTGTATCTTGCAGTGATGTTAGTCTCATGTACTGCCTTGAATATTTAGCTTTATAGAGATCACTGAGAAACAACCTAAGGAATCTTCCCTCTAGGGTGTATCCATGAATCTATTAAATCACCCAATGCTTTAGTGGGGTCCCCCACATATTGATGATATTATAGTATCTCTCAGATTATATGGAAGGAAGAGGAAGATGTATTGGGATAATAAATAGAGAGATCTTGAGGAATGATTGCATGAACGAAAAAACTCAATTCCTTAGCCTTATTATATAGTCATTGGGGATACTACTTGTGTATGCATGAATTTATGCATATTTTATAAAACATATGAGTAAATATATCCGATTAAAACACTTTTCACCTTAATATAAATGAATTCTCACCAATCTTTAATCATATGAAACATTTGATTTTATTATTATTTTAAGGTGGAAGATATCCCAATTTTAACTACTAATGTTCAACTATGATTTCTCAATCATAGGATTTTATGTGTATTGTATAATATTATTCTAAAAATAACACATCTTTACAATATTATTAAATCATTCTCTATTATTGGATTAATAGTAGAAATATATATACGCATTCATTATTTATGATATAATCTTAATAAGGAACATAATATGCCTTAATTCTCATACCTCATTCAATAAAATATATATATATATATATATCATATAAAATGATCTATCAAAAAATCATATGATATATATTTGTTTTAGGAAAAATATCCCAAAAATATTCCACTTGAATTGTCATAGAAATATGTTTATAAGTTAAATATTATATTCCCAATATAATTTATCATGCTTTATTGATTATATAACAAGAACATGCGAAGTGGGATTATAATTGATAAACAATAAGTATTTTTCTATAGGTTCTGATCGTACTGGAATAATGTGTCATGTTATGGAAAAATATTCTTTTTTCAATGATCAGTGATTAATTTGAGATTTACACAATGATAAACACTATGATTAATAGAATTAAATCAAATAATGCAAAGAATGTATAAATTCTAGAACTAAAGAACATGATCTCACATATTACTTATAATTAATTTAATCAATTAAATATTTACCTTGAGATATATTCATTCTTCGTTTATGGATCTGAAAAAGATATCTACACATTACTACCATTGCATTGAAGGAATCAAGAATAGATTTCCTCTAACGGTGATCCACACATTTTCCAAAAATCTGCAAACACCATCGTAAGAATATTTGGGTGCCAACATGGTATATCCTATGGCTTGTGTCATCCTCCTTTGATATCCCTGAGAATTTCATCCAAAGGATTCTCCTTGATCTATATAGAATCATGATTTAGAAGTTGGATGAAGATTGCTCTCTATTCATGGGAGCATTCTGGGAGAGGTATCTCTCTATGGATTGAGAGGATTATCATTAACTATCATTGTGAACAACACAAATGAAATTATACTTGGTGAAAGGTAATATAATTGGTTTTATATACCACTAGTGTTGTTAATAAATACTTTCACAAGTGCCCCTATTATTTATTTAAACCATGGAGAACCACATTTCTATAATAATAATAATAATAATAATATTATTTCATGAAATTATCTATTCTACCAAATTAAATTAAATATTATTTATTAAAATAATATTCATTAAATAATATTTCTCATTGAACCACTAATCTTGGTTCTCCATTCCTCTATAATATTTATTGGGCCTTGAATAATGAAATTTTTTTTAAGAAATAAATACCACCATATTATTCTATAAAAAATAAATAAATATTATATTCACTAAAGATCATTTAAATATTTATTAAATATTTTTCTCACATAATATTCTCTCGAATAATTGGTGACCTAATATATGTGATCGATAATACATGAATTTTTATTAAACTACAAGAGGGAATAATATTTATTCAAGTTATTAACTAATAAATAAAATTAACTATGATTTTGGATACACTTAGTGTGTGACCCCATAAGCCTATCTCTCAGGGGAATTAGGTGAAGCAGCCTATAGTCCATGGTTAGAATCTAGAAACACACTAAGGAACCCATATGGAAAGAATTTAATGTCATAGTTCCATAATACCTCATACAGATGAATACTGTTTAATATAACCCCTTTTTCGAGATATCTCTATTAATGATGGTCACATGCTGGTGCCATCAACCAATGTGCTCGATGTCTTTTTCTTTGAATTTATAGAAATTGAAATTTCTTATAGAACACAATGGATGTCGATTTATTTATAATATATATATTCTATCAAAGGGACTATGATATCAATTTTCATTAAATAATATAATGGATAGATCTTTTGTCGCATTATTGATTAATGAAATGTTACACATGATGCACCCAAAGATCCTACCAAACTGTGAACAAATATCATCATAGTTTTCATCAATAAATCAAACTATATAAATTTCAACACTCATTAATAATAACCATAACATATAAGGATCAATACCTACACCCATATATTGGAACATAAAATTACCCTTATAAATTTTTATTTCTTATTGGAAGGTATTTTTATCTTAATATCATACAGAAAATATTACTATGGGAATAGGCCATGAGAAGGTGACACAAAGTATTATGAGTCTCTACCCCTAATAACCTAATTCATTTTTGTACCTAAAATTATTTTATTTGTCTATAAAATATATATTTATGAATACTATCATGGCACTTCTAGTTTTTTATAATAATGAGGAACTAATATGACATTTCTATATAAAAACTTCTCTTATAACATTATCACATACTATGTTATATAGAATAAAAATCATGATGTGATCAGAAGTTAATTAATTCTAAAAAATGAATACTTCTATCATAAGGTACACAGAATTTGGTTCTAGGGAACCAACTCCAATAGTCTACCACATTTAATAGAGACAAATTCTAACAATGTTCAGTTTTCTATCCCTCACATGATACACATTCATCTATTGAGATAGGTCTTTATAAAAGGGGACCATCGCCATTTCTTATATGGTAACTATGCATACTAAAAATTCAACCCTATGATAAAAAAACCCAAGAGGTAATATTTCTGGAGTGGGTGCTTTGTCTGTTGGTATGACCTTGGCTCTTTTGTGATATTCACTACTAAACTATTATCACAATACAATTTAATAGGGTTCTGACTATTAGGTACCACATAATGCTCTTGAATAAAATTTTTTATTTAATAACCTTACATGGATACATCATAAGCCTCTATATACTTGGACTCTACTGTAGAATCAGTGACAAATGGATTCTTTGAAATATTCCATTTCATGAATCCTCTATTGATATAGAACACATATCCTAAATGTGACTTCATATCATTTTGATTTGTTTAAAGTCTACCATCAATATAACACCAGATGACCATCTCCTTGTCTCCTCCATAAATGGGGAACATATCATTATTTCATCTTATTTACCTAAGGAAACACCTTAACAAAAAACCAATGCTATTCTTCTAGATCAACGTGATAACTTCCTACCATTCTAAATGCATAGGACACATAAATTCTATTACATAACATGACAAAAATGATTGATTCTATCCCTAAAGCATATGGGATTGTACTCATTCCCTCTTTATCCTATTGTGTCTAAGAAAAAAATTTTATATAAAGATGTATTCCATGTGAAAATGGAAGCAATACCTTCTTGGATTGTTCTATAATAAATATATTCAGTATTTTGTCAATGTATGTACTTTTACTTAGTCCCAGAAGACTCTTGGATCTACCATGAATGATATTGATCCAAAGATTGTAGGATTATTCACCTAATTACATCATGGAAGAACACTTTTTTAACTAGACCTTAAAAAACTATAACATTTGTATGTTTTTTCAAATAAGATTCATTTCATCAACAAATACTACTATGAAAATGGCTACATTACCACTAAACATCTTCTCTACACATGGATCAAATTTGTTCTTAATGAATACAAATTATTTCGTAGCTTTATAGAATCAAATTTTACTTGAAAGAAATGATTTAATCAATCCATAAATATATGTCTATAACTTTAAAATATTTTGTGTATCACTTAGAGTCACGATTCCTTCTGGTTGTGTCATGTAGGCATTTTACTTAAGGGTCATAGTAAGGAAATTTTTTTAGACATCCATCTTCAAAATTTCACAGTCATGGTAATATTCTATAGAAAATAGAATTATGATGGATTTAAACATGTATATTGGTTAAATGGTTTCATCATAGTCAATTCCTTAATGCTTTATAAACCATTTATCCACTAGCCTTAGTTCATAGGTACTTAAATTACCTTCCATGTATAATTTTCTCTTCAATACCCATTTTCACCCAATAGAATTAACATAAAATAGAACATCACGCAGAGCACAAAATTGGTTCTAATACTTGGAATCCATTTCAAAATTCTTTTCTTCATTCTATCTTGAATCTTCTGAGCTTTTAATATCATATTTATAGGAGATAGGTTCATCATTGTTAACCCATAACGAGTCACCATCTTCGGTGACAAGAAAACTATATCTCTTTGGTTCTCATACCTCTTAAGCGGACCAAAGTAGTACTTGTGTTTCAAGAACTACATACTTCATGTTTACCTATGGAATATATTCCTGTACCAACTATTTTCTTTCTTGGTCATCAACTTACATGAAGTTAATCTTTCTCCCACTCTCCTTTTAGAGGATGTGCTCTATCTCAAGAAATACAACTTTTCTAGTGAAAATAAATTTCTTGTTTAAGGATTTGTATAAGTAGTATAAATTATTTTCTATAGGATACCATATAAAGATACACTTTGTTCCTTGGGGTGCTAGATTGTTTCCAAATAACGCCTTAATGAACACCTCAAAACCCTATACACATGTATGTGACAAAACATGTCTCCTTCCACTCCTTAAATCAAATGAAATTTCATTTGATCTTTAGTTGGTATGATGTTTAGTCTATATGCCACAATTTGTAATTAATATCCCCAAAAGTCAAATAAAATATTAATATGACTCATTATAATCCTTACCATGTCGAACATTGTGCGGTTCCTAGTTTCACTAACACCATTCCAATATAGTGTTGAAGGTGGAGTGAGTAGAGATATAATCCCAAACTCCCTCGAATATCTCTTGTAGGTTCCAACCACAACCAAATCATGGGATGGGTTATGCCGAAATTAGCTTTTGTCATGACCGATGATTAAACTGAGATTTAAATACTGATAAACACTATGATTGAATTTTTTTTGTCAACGTGTATAAGGAATGGATAAATGTCAGAACTAAAGCATAGGATCTCACATATTATTTATAATTAATTTAATGAATTAAATAATAAACTTATAAGATATTATTTATTTGTTGATTTATTCTACAATATATCTACATCATAAAATAATTTCATTTAACAAAAAAATATTTGATTCTCTCTTGCCGTGATCCACATGTGCTCTAAAAATATCAGAAAATCATCATTGGAATCTTTGGGTGCAATAAAAGTATAACATATCACTTTCTTTATCCACCTTTAATCTCCCTGAGAATCACTTCCAAATTATTCTCTTCGATCTCACTAGAATCAAGAGTGGAAGGTATAGGAATATTTCCCTCCAATCTTAAGAGCGTTTTGGGAGAGGGGGCTCTCTAGATCTTGATAGGATTCTCTCCTATTGTCATTGTACACAAAACATATTAAATTATCCCTCATGAAAAATAATATAATTGGATTTATGTACTACAAGGGTTAGAAATAAATATTTTAGCATGTTCCCCTTATTATTTATTTAACTCACACATAACCCCATGTCTACAATAATAACAATATTATTACTATTTATTAACATGTTCTAATTTCAAGAATTAAATTAAATAATATTTGTTAAAATATTATTCAATATATATTATTTCTCACATTACCATGAAACTCGATATTCCATTCCTCTATAATATTTATCAGGCCTTGAAAAATGATTATTTTTTTAATAAATAAATGTCACTACATTATTTTTCAACCAATAATAAATATTATATTTACTAAAAAAATATAATTTTTTTTTAAAATTTTCACCCACATAATATTTTCTTGAATAAATGGTGATATAATATATGTGATCAAGGAAACATGAATAGTTATTAAACCACATTTGAGAATAATATTTATTCAACTTGTTAAATAATAAACAATAATATGTTATTTAACTAGGATTTTGGATACACTTAGTGTGTGACCCTCTAAGTTTCTTTCTCAGTGGAAATAGGAAAACTAGCCTAAGGTACAAGGTTTTCATCTAAAAACATGCCAAGGAAATCATAAAGTAATTAATTATTACTTAACTAAAGAATACCCCAAAAAGATACTTATTGTGTAATATAATCCTTTTATTGTGATATCTCTAATAAAGTAGGTTACATTCTAATTCCATCAACCAATGTCCTCTATGTATCTTTCATTAATATTATAGAAATTGAAATTTCCTATAGAACACCAAAAACATTGATTTTTTTGGGCTATATAATTTCCATTATATAGACTAATATATCAGCTTCTATTAATTTATTAAAGGGGAAAATATTTTCTCATATGATTTAGTAATAAAACATTACTCATTACACACCCTATATATCCTACCTTACCATAAACATATGTCATTATAGTTTTCACTAATAAATCAGAGAACGTGACTTATAATACTCTTTAATAATAATATTAATGTCTAAGGATCAATACACATGTCTATATATAAAAATATCTATTGAAACATATAAATATAGATTTTCTACTTGTAGGTCACGTTATCATAATATCTTACACTAAATATTTAGAAGGGAATGAACCATGAGAAGTTGCCTCAATATCTTATGATTCTACACCATTTATAGCTTATATAATTTGTGTCCCTTATATTAATTCGTTTTGATATAGCACATATATTTAAGAATACTATTGTGGCACTTCAATTTTCTCATCATAAAAGGGAACTGTTATGACCTTTTAGTGAGAAAAATACTTTTAGTACATTATCACATACTATATTACATATATGAAAAGTCATGACATGATTGAAAGTTAATTAGTACCCAAAAAAATGATTACTGATTATCATAAAGTACATACATGTTTCTTCTATGGAATGAATTCCAATATTTTATTTTTAATAATAAGAGTGTGTAAACCTTATACAAATATCTTTTTTTCACGTACCTATCTATATCTCAATATATATTTTTTCATCAATGTTTGTTTTATCATGTTGTGATCCTACACAATAACCAACATAAGCATACTGTATGTTTTAAGGGTGAATTTCATATTTATTTACACCCACTCAATTCTTAATTTTTTCTCCTAGGTACATCAATTTATATCAGGGAAAAGGTCTACCATCATGTTTAATTTATTAGTTTTGTTCTAGAGTAATGGATCTGGGTTCAGTCCCAAGTATCTTGTGGTTTTTTAGTACTAGTTACCTATTTAAAATTGAATAATTTCTACAAAGAGTATGAATATATTCAATAACAAGGGTATAACCCTGTCTTAGGCAAAAGAATTTTAGTTTTGGATAGATAAAATGATTCAATATATTCTACTACTTGGGGTGGATAATCTTGATATCAATGAGAATGATGTTAATCTACATCAATTAGGGTTTTCCTTTACTTTTCAAAAAAAAAAAGATGATTTTTTAAGCCACTGAGAGAGCATGGAAAACATCACTCTCATACCTCTTTGAGAAAAAATGACATGACTTATAGGTTAAAAATCATATAACACCATATAAAGGATGATTCACGACATTCATGAAGGTGATAATAAAGTAAAAGAGTGAGGACTATAAACACACCATGTATTATTTGAGGACATTAAAATGGTGAATATTGAATCAGTGTATGACTTATTTATTTAGTTAAAAAATTTATTTTTTCAGTCCAGAGTTATAGAGAACCTTTTTAAGACTCTACTTTGAGAAGAAATCAATGTATATTTTACTATATATGTTTGAGGCTAAATTTTTTTCATTATAGGATGAAAAATTTGATGAGTTTACTATTAACCAACTTAATAATAACATGAAAGCCTATGAGATGAGAAATGGATAAGTTTTGAACAAGAAAGGGAAATATGAAAAAGAATATTTCTCCTAAACCCTAAAAAGGATTTAAAATCATGAAATCAAATGGTCTCAACAAGATGGAACATATGTGATATATGGTTCTATTAACATTAATGACTTTGTATCAATTTTCACTAAAGGAATGAAAATAGGTAAAGGTAAGTATAAATTAAAAATTTACTTTAAATATTTAATTTATGGGAAGATGGGTCATTTTTTAGTTATTTGTCTTGACAAGAATTAAGAAGAAAAAGAGGTTGATCAGTCCAAATTATTAACTAGTAGAAACAAGGTGAAAATTGGTTCATGTGAATGAAAATTATATAAAGATAACATAATAAAAAATTCATCAAAGAAGATAATTTATTTTATCAAAAATGATATGCCATCATGTGATAAATAAAGTGAAGAAGAGGATCGAGACCCACATGTTTCTATTGGTAAAGCCTAATGGAATAAGAAAAATATACCAATGAACCCTTTAGTGAAGAAGAAATTGGAAGTAACAAAGATGATTGTGAAGATAAATAAACACTAAAAGAGTTTCTATTAAGATGGGAGCTCATGGTTTTTTTGAAATAAAGAAAAAAACTTCTAATACAAAAAATAATTCTTAATTAAGGTGAATTATTCTTTAATGAAATCCCTTGAAAAATAAAATTTCAATGTTGATTCCCAAAAGGAAACAAAGTTCTCAATATCGATGGGTTTTCATAAACAAATTCTTAATGGTAGAGAAATGTTTATTTAAATCAAGATAAAATATTTTGTTTCTAAGAATGAGGATGTTAAAGTTATTAAGGTGAAATTAATATATGATGAGAATTCCCTAAAGAAATATAAGTTTGAATCAAAAATTATGTCATCGAAATGAGAAAATACTTAAAATCAATTGAGAAATGTGTTGTATCGATAGAGAAACATGATTATTGTCCTTAGACGCAACAAACAATCAACATGAATACTCAATGATTGAAAGGAAGCAATGGAAACTATACAAAAAATTGTTTTTAGTGGTGGTTTAAACGATAGGTAAATTATTTGTGACACTTCCTATAAACTATTGCAAATTCACATGTTAGGAATATTTTTATTGTGATTTTTCAAAATAGTTTTTTATTTAACGATAGTTCGTTTTGAAGCAATTTAAACTACTGATATATATTTAGTGGTGGTTTTAATTTTTTATTAAATTATTTATTTATGTATTTATTATCTCAATAAAACCCCAACCTAGGATTACCCTGACTTGACTGACTGAGACCCTCCCTTTTAAGATAAAGTATGAGTGTTTGTGTGAAGGGTGAGATTTAAACCCTCTACCTCTTGGTTATTCAACAAAGCCTTTACCACTTAATCAATCCCTTTATGTCGTGACTAATAAAACATAAATATACTTATATATATATATATAGATAAATACATGTAAATGAATATATATGTGTACATATATTTATTCAGAATTGATAAATATATATATATTAAAATATAATTACATATAAATATATGTATATATATTTGTAATGAAAAAATATATAAAAATATATATAAATGTACATAAATAGATATAAATATCTATAATAATGTGGAAATATAAATAAATTTACCTAAATAGAAATAAATAAAAATATAGACATATAAATACATACATATATATAATTAAAAATTATTCTCTATATACTCCCACATAATATATATAAATATGTATAAATATACATTAATAAAAATAAAAATGAATAAAAATGAATACATATAAACATGTAAAAATATATATATAAATAGATAAATGATTTTTAAATATATAAATATAAATAAGTTCACATAAAGACATATAAAGTAATATGAATATTTATATATATAATTAAATATATTTATATATATTTATATATATAATTAAATATATTAAATATATATTTATAAACACATATAAATATACATATTCATATATCCATATAATATATGTAATCAAATATATAAATTTAAATAAATATAAATATTAATAAATATACATAAATACTTTTTAATATTTATAAATGTATATAATTATAAATAAATATACATAAATACATATAAATATATATAAATTCATAAATAAATATATATATATATATATATATATATATATATAATTAAAGACCATTTTATATAAATATAATTATAAATATGTTTAAATACATATAAAAGTGTATATAGAGATACATAAATACAAACACACCCCACCCACATAATATATATATATATATACATAAATATTAAAAAATACATGCCAATACAAATAATATTCATAAATACATATAAATATATATGAATAAATATAAATATAAATACATTTACACACACACATATATATATATAAATATAAATAAATAAATAAATAAATATATATATATATATATAATTGAATATTATTATATATAAATATAAATATAAATATATATAAACGCAAAAATATATGTATATATATATATACATATAATTATCTATATCAATATATATAACCACATAATATATATAAATGTTGATAAATATATACATGAATATACATAAACGCACATTAAAATATATGAATCTGTATAAATATAAATACATTTATATATATATAAAATTAAATATAATTATATAAAAAAATATAATATATATAGGTATATGCATGTGTATATATATGTAAATATACACAAATATAAATAGTAAATAATTAATAACTAATAACTAATAGCTAATAATTAACAATTTTTTAAAATTTAAAATTAGTAATAATAAATAATTATAAAAAAACCAATATCTAGTAAATAATATGTAATTATTAAAATTATTAATTACTAACAATTAATAAAACTTTTAATTAATAATAATAATAATAATTATTATTATTATAATTAACTATTACGAATTTCATGATGATTTTTTAAAAACCACCACTAAAATTTAATTTTTTTTCAAATTTAGCGATAGTTTTAACCATTGATAAAAATAAACCACTAAATGATGGTGATTTTTAGTGGACCACTTGGAAAAAATGGATTTTTCTAAAATAACCCCTAAAAAAATTATTACAAAATATTTATTGATGTTTTTTAAAACCACTGGAAAATCTTATTGTTCTTTCAGTGAAAGCGATATAAAAAGGGAGATAAAGTTACATTATAGTGCCCTATATATCAAATACATGATTATTATATTTATTTTTTTAATAAATATAAATTATATCTCACATTCGAAAGTCAACAAGTTTAATGACTTAAAAAATTAGGTTCATATAATATTAATATATGAAAATGTAAATGTTTGTTTAAAGCCTCCATTAAAGCCCTTCTATAAAACCAACATGAAATCCCTAATAAATACTATGACTTAGGGAAAACCATCCAATACATCATGAGATAAAATCCTAGTAAGGTGAGGAATAATAAGAAGAAAAAAAGACAAGAATCAATATGAGTACGTACGTGAATGATCATAAAATTTGTTATAAGTATACATCAAGGCTTATTTCCATGTAAACTCATCATAGTTGATAAAGACTATCTCCTAATTACCTATACATAATATCTCATGAGATTAATTCTTCACCCAATACATTATAGGGCCAAATAATTTTGGACCCACCTGAACCATCATAATATCTTCAATATCATGTGTATCACATATAAAATAAAACATACAACATTCATAGAAAATTTATAAGTATAATATGGATAAACAATAAATAAATGGAAAAACATTTGTATAATAAATTCATAAATTATAACATATCATCAAATTTGACGTAAAAAATGGAATGTGATATGGGTAGTATTAGAAAAAACTATATAGATATTAAGAAACAATCAAGATATAGAGATACTATTTTTTCAATATATAGTGCATTTAAACCAACAGTGAGAAAAAATAATCAAAAGTAAAAATGAGAATGAAACATAAATCTATATAAAATAATATTAATAAAATAAAATGATATGGGGAATAAAAATTACTTTCAAATATTTTCAATGAAGATATAGGAAAATGGATATTTTGAAAGAGATAAGACAGAAGTTTCATAAAATCATCATAGTCAACAAAAATTGAAAATGTAAAAAGACTAAAAATTAAAAAATAAAATGAATTAGAATCATAGGTTTTAATAGAATAGAATATAATTAATTAATGAAAATATACAATAAATAATGTAATCAAATCCAAAATGGGAGACATTTAGGGGAGAAAAACTATTTACCTTACTTTATATTGTTTCATATCACTTAAAACTATGGTTTTAAAAATTTATATTTATAAAACCATTATTCCATAGGTTTTTACCTTAATTTAACCATAAAAATTATTTATTATCCTCTTATTAAAGATTTAATATAGTAAGGCCAAGTTTGTTTGAATTATTCAATTTTCATTTCAATGTTGCGGTATTAATAATTTTTATTTATTCATTAGTTAAATTACCTCTAGATTCATAAAAAACATACAATATACATGTAGTGTGTGTGTATGTATTATAATATATAATCTACACTAACTAGACAAGAAGATAATGATATGTAAATAAATACATTATCCTCATTACAGGTATAACTTCCCATTTAATGATGTCTCTAGAGGTAGAGAGAAAAAAAATATTTATACTATAACTAAGATGTATGAATTACCCATTATTAGAATAAAACTAATATCACCTTTATAAACCAATTAATTAGTTTATAGAGTATTGGTTTAAAAATTAAAATGAGCATAAAATAAAATAACAAAATTGAAATGATGAAAATTTAATCTTACCTAAACCTTAAAGATTAATCCTTTTCCAAGGGATATATTCCTCAAAATCTTGTGGTACGGTGAGACCAAAATATCTCCAAGACATAGTCAAGTATTAGTAAGATTAATATGGGAAAATCTTGGGTAATGCAATGAATTTTTGGAAGTGATTTGAAAGGTGAGAGGTGGAATTTATACTTCATGGGAAGGGTTATTTTGGAAAAAATAGTAAATATAAAATTAATCAATAACCAATTCATGTAAAAATGGGATTATATAAGAAAATTTAAAATATTCAATTCTATTATTAGAGAATTTTTACAAATTAGATGATGTTATTTCTTGATGATATCATTCTTACATCATTAGTGCTACATATTATTAAATTTATTTATTTATTTTATTATATTTTTAATGAAAAATACCAAAATTACTCCCTAACCTAATTTTTAAATCTCACTTCATAATATGTAACTTATTTTATGAAAATAAATTTATTATCATAATAAAATCATTTTTTTAATTCTCTATTACACTAAAAAGGTTGTTTTTATATTGTAAAATATTTCCCAATATTTTATAAAATATTTTAATAGGATTAATTATTTTATTTACTTATTTTATAAATAAATTTTAACAATTTAATATATGTTTTTAAACTAATAAATCATAATTTTATATTTAGAATCTATTATTTCACATATTTCATAATGTAGTGTACTTTTTTTTTCCAGAAAAATCAATTTTATAATAAAATAACTAAAAATTAACTCATTAATATGTTTTATATGATTATTTTATATTTTTTAACCATTTTAAATAAATAAAGTTCTGATTTAAGTAAATTTAATGTTTATATTGAAATTCAAATATTATGGTTTTATTACTAATGATAAAACACATTAATAGAATAACTTCTTCATTTATGTTAGATAAGTTACAATATTATATTTATTACTTAAAATATTAATTTTTTTAATGTTAATATATTAGTATTTATTCAATTATTTACTCATTTAAGTAGTTAGGTATAATAGTCACTTTACTCTTCCAATGGTCAAATATCCAGCTATCAAACTTCCTTATATATAACTCTAAAATTTTATACCTTTTATTCACCTAGTTTCATTTCATTGTTCACCTAATTTATTTTATAGAATATATAATTTTTTTGATCCTTTTTATATTTTTACAATGGTGTTTCCATCCATGGAATCTATAAGATACCACGGTGTATAGGATTTCTAATTTAAAATTATGTTATATACTTATGGTTAATGTTCCCTAAATAAACTATGAAATTGTTTATGGATTTTTTATTTATTATCAATTTTTTTTAGAATAAATAGATTGTATTTGAGAATGTCTTTGAGGTGGGTAGAGTGGTTTAGAAATGAGGTTTCTTGAATTACTATGATAATGGATATGGTTCTTGGTTAAATAAAAGTAATATTTGAAAATTTATTGATATATTTATTAATAAATATTATTTTAAACTATGAATGTATGATCAATTCTAATGATATTTAAGAATAAATCATAAAATACATACATGTAATATGATGATACATAAGAATAACTTATAAGTTTCATAGGTTGCGTTTGATTAATATTTAGGATATGTAAGAGTAAACAATTACCTAAATGAATATATGAGATCTTTTTGAAGGTCATGTAACATTTAATATGTGCTATATAATGGGGAGTAAGATAACTTTTATGATGCTATGTAGATCTCCATGTGTTAAATATATTGATGATTTATGGAATTTGGGATTCAAGATAGTATCATTATAAGTTTATTTATTACATTAATAATGTTTTACATATGAGTATTTGTGTTCAAGTTATAAAAAATATGTAGAAAATGATCTCGCATTTTTTTGGAATTTTAATAAAGGAAGAAGATGACATTATTAAGGATATAAATGAGATAAATTAATGGAAACAATGAGAGAACAGTGAATAAGATCATTAGTATCTTAAATTTAAAATCTATTGTAAATGGTTATGGATTTATGCTATATTATTTATTTGTAATGTTTTGAAAGAAATTTAATGTAACACCTCATGATTTTAAAAGAAAAAGAAATGTTTCCAGCAAAACAATATTTTTTCAAAAAATTCGATTAGTCAGGATAAGCGTAAATAATTTAAATTTTATTTTTAACACCTTTATAATATATATTTGAGAAAATTAACATTAATTTTTTAAAATCATAATACCAAAATTAAATTAGGTTTAATTTATGGTATTTCTCTAAATTTTTTTCGATGAATAGTGAAAATACTGCATTTTTTTTAAAAGTTGCTTTTTCTTTTATTTAATTTATATAGTTAAATTAAAAATAAAATTAGTTTTAAATTAAAATTAGTTAAATTTTATAACAATTAATACTATTTTTTTCTGTTCAATCAATTTCATGTTGAAATAAAATATTAAAACATTAGAAAATTTTCATTATTTTCACTATACAACTCTACTTTCTCATCACATCTATGGGGTTAATATTAAATTTAAATTTAACACTTAAATGAATTGAATTTGGAAAGATATATTCCATATTTGTATTAAAAATTATTTATAATTTCTAATAGGATCAACCAGATTTTTTACCCAAGTTATCAGTGAAAATAATTAAAAATAATTACATTGATTAATGTAAAAATGACTTTACTTAGTTCTTAAACATAGAATATAAGGTGTAAAAATGTCCCTAAACTTATCCAGAACACATTTTATGGACATATTTAGACCATTATGACCATATGATATATATTTATGATTTGATGGAAATTTTTCCATGATCTTAACACATTTAAAATGTTAAGTAGAGAAAAAGTTAAAAAATGTACCTTTCTTAATTTTAATTTCTATTATGACTTAGGGATAGAAAAAATTACATATTTTTGGTTATAAAAAACATTTTTAAAGAGAAATTACTTTTTATCATAATAATTTATATTTAATTTTTATATATTTAATAGTTATTTAAAATGCTTAAGGAATTCCAATGCAAAAATTATGTTATTAATAATTAAACAAAATAAACTATACTAATAATATTAAAAGAGAAGTAAATTTATTTAATTTTTGTCATAAATTAATATATTAGATGAAAATATCATGTTACATATAAGGGAACATAATTTATTTGAATTACAATAATTTCTTGATATTTTTAAATTCAAATTAAACTAATAATGTCAAAATTTACAATAATGATATTTTATAATAAATGATTTAAAATTACTAAAAATCTGATCTCATGAATTTTTTTCTAAATGATAATAAAAATTAAATATGTCCCACTAATGGACAAATATTTATTTTATAATTAATATATTAACCCCTAAATTGTAAAAACTCTATTAGCATAGCTAAAGTTAAATCAGTTTTTTTGAGCATTATATGAGCTTAAGTTAAAATCAGTTTTCAACAAGATTTTTTTAATTTAATAATTTTGATATTATATTTTTAATCAGTGGGTATAAATTATATAATAACTCTCACTTTAATTTAGTTTTAAAGGAAAAATTATTTAGTTGAGAAAACCGGTTACTATAATTAAAAACCAAAAATGAAAAGAATTAAGAAGCTTAGAAGTTAAGGAATGAAATGTTTAAAAGATATTTTTTAATGTGTAGTGGATGTGTTTATAGGTTAAATAATCCATAAAACCCATTAATTATAAATCTTGGATGAAACTTTGGTAATATTGGCCTCCCTATAGTGAATAATTTTGAGTATTTGCAAGAATGGCACTCCTCCTCAACTCTAAAAGGTACTAACTATCCCCATGTCTTCACACCTATCAAGTCTTTAGGATCATCAAACCATATAAAAATCACCAAAAAAATTTAATAATATAATCCTAGAAGCATAAATTATGTATGAAATCCATCCTTTGATATCCTTAGTGAAAACTAAGGAGGTTACTAGAAGAATAGGTAATGATCTTCATCAAGCGTTTCTATTTTATATCACCCTCCACCCCCTTAAATTATTTTTATACCATGGTTATATCATAACATAAGTATCCTAAATAAAATTATATATTTTTTATATTAAATTTACTACCTAAAACAACACACAATTCATTAATAGGGGTTAATAAATTATAATTCATGTGTACGGTGGACTACCGACTCGTGAACCAATTTCATTCATTTTTTCCATTACCACCTTTCATGGTTATGAAAAATGAGGGGAATGATATTTATATCAAATAACTATGATATTTATGGGTTTACTATGATTATGGAACTATTATCTAACACATACCTTCATGATTTTAATTTTACAGGAATTCGATAACATCGTTCATGTTTATACAGGACTATCATCTTGCAAAGTGATGTGATTCGTTCACATTTTAAATGGAATTTATTAAGGATAGTTTTAATAAAAATAATATATATATATATGTGATATAAAAATTCTAATGGAATAATTATATATATATATAAATTCATTTTATTTCTTTCTTTCAGTATAATATGAAAATGGAAACAAGGTTTATGCATACGTATGACCTTCCATCTCCCTAAATGGTATATTTATTTTCAAATAAGTTAATCATATAGATCACTATAAATACTTGTATAATGAATATTTATGATATTTATATCATTTTTTAAAAGTTTGATATGGTGAAATTAGGATTAAAGTATGCAGATAAAAAAAATGTAAAAATATATATGAAAAACAAAGCGGTTATAACCTAAAACGTAATTTTAACATGCAATTATTAATAAATATTCAATAAAAGGCCATAAGAAAATAATATTTGACATTAAAAGTATATATATGTTTATTTTATATAGTTATAACTAACTTATAATTATTCTAAATGATAGTTGAATGAGTATGAAAACTGTTATGACTTAAGACAAGGGGTTTTCTCCTCTCACATTTATTCCCTTAAGTTATATTCAATATTAACCACTTTTTTTGTGGTGTATATATTGACTTTGAATATATCTTATGATTAATGTAATTAAATTCATTTTGATTTACTTATTATTTTTAGAATATCTCATTCATGGGGTTTACAATTTCAAAGTTACCAAAGTGATAATTCATTTTTTCACAAATTTCCTTCTTTGAAAATTATATCATGTTCTGCATCTATCTAGTTGTATAATGGGTATAAAAATACCCTTTTACATAAAAAATAATGAATTTATTTATTTTCATGATATTTAACGTTTCATTTAATGCAATCCTTTCATGGGGATTATGATTCAAAAATATCAAAGTTTTAAGAGTTTAACATTACAATATAAACCTTTATCAAGATTGTTTGTGATTATGTTTTTTATGATAAATTATTATGATAAATCTCTCAAGAAACTCATGAATTTTATTATCATATGATTATTAATTATATTTTTCATATAATAGTACCATTTTACAAATATTTGGTACTTGAAATGTTTGGTAAAATAGTTTTAAGAAAATTCAACTTCATTTATCTCTTTGCGGCCAGAAATCTATTTTTTCCAAAACCGTGTCTTCTAAGAATCTTTTAAGAAACGTTTTTAAATAAAATTTCAAGATAATTTTAAAATAAATTGATTTTGGAAAAATTTTTGGTTAACTTAATTTAAATTAGTTTCAAATCATTCTTTATATATTTTGAAATATCCATTCAATGATAATGGTTTTCCAAATGTTTTATGTTTTAAAAAGTCTTTTTATAATGAAAATTATATATTTTAATAATTTTTTATTTATATTTTAATGTTAAATACATTCATAAACATTAAAATCCCTTGTTCTTACTTATCCTCCCCTGGGGATATTTAATATTGATACCATCTCCATTATTTATTTAGATGGATAATGATTATTTCAAATAGGTTGTTAAAGAACGTATTTGGGATAATCATGATTCAATGATATTGACATGAAAACCATTTCTTTTACACGAGATAATAATTATTAAAAGATATTGATATGGAACCCATTTCTTTTCTATGGTTTAATCTTGTTTCAAAGGGATTGACATGGTACCTATATCATTTCCATGGGTAAATATAGTTAAAAAAGTAATACTGATTATTTATTTGAATTTATGATGAATTATGTACTTTATTAATGATATGTTAATTGAGAATTATATGATGGGGTGGGATAGATATCTTTGGTTTATCCCATTATTGGATATACTATTTGGTGGGCCAGATACCGTTGGGTGAGCCCATCATTACTTATACGATGGGGTGGACCAGATAATGTTAGATGAGGATATTATAGCATATATAAAAGAGTGACCTAGATAGTACTGGGTGAGCCCATTGAAGATCATATAATGGAGTGTCCTAGGTTTCACCAAGTGATCCTTTCACAATATATATAATGGATTGACACAAATAAAAGCATGTGATCCCGTTATAGCTCTAAAATACATTTGGTAATGATAATATTGGATGTAGATAATATGATTATTAAAATTAAAAGGGTTTTGAAAGGGTTTTATGGATATGTTTCTCTATGTCATTGAAAATGTTTTAAATTTATTGTTATAGATTAATGATGATTCATTTGATCACTATTGATATCACATGTCTTATGGTTATTGATTCTAATGAATCTTTCCTTTTCCAGGATTTCAGATTTTATGATCCATGTATTTATGGGTATGAGTTATTTTATAATTCCCCCATTTACTCTAATAATGTTTCCATACCCTTATTCACTAATTATTCTCATTGATTAAATTCAATTGTTAATGCATAGGGTTACCCTTACGAAGCATTTGAGCTCACCCTTATTATATTTTCATTTCCCCATGATATATAGAAATAGTTTTAATGAATCATGTCTATAAGGGATTTTATTTGGACGATGTTTATGGCTTAATGTGAAATAGGAAAATCTGGGATAATTAAGAGAAATTCTAATTTAATGACACATTTCTTTCTTATGCATGAGTTTTTTTTATAATTATCTAAAAAACTAAACAGAAAAGGTCCTTGAGAATGTATGTCATCCTATTTTCCTTTTGATATCGTATGGTTTTCATGAGATAAAATTAGGTCACAATTACCAGCATCAAAGAAAAAAATTTATAGTTCATTATTTAAATATTTGATCCTGGAGTGTGAGTTCTGGGTTGTTATAGTTAAGATTGAAGATAATATATTTTTGATTATTTGAATATGGAGACCAATCTATGTTTTCATATATGGATATATAAGAATATGAATAATGGAAAAAGGAAATATGTGTGTGAGAAAAGAAATACTACAGTGCATTTACAGCTGATTTATATATTTTTGCCAATTAATATTTTCTAATGTGAGAAATACTGAATGAAAAATACCTATACATTTTTGGATAGTACTAAATTAATGAAAGTAAAACTACCAAAATAAGTTTGGGAATGAATTCATACCTAGTATTATAAAGGCTTGAGGTAAGGTATTTCTATTGGCGAAGAAGCATCTTAGAGATAACATAAGGTCATTTCATTTTTTATTTTGAACACAATAAAGAATATTGAGGGATATAGTATAAGAACCATCTAGATAAATCTATGTTGGGAAACACCCTAGTGTTAAGGATGAAACCTTCCCTAATTGTAATCAATTTGTGATACTGGTGATATAACTATGTCTCCGAATCAATATAAACACAATAAGGACGTAGTCACCAATACTAGGGTAAAACCTTGTAAAAATATTTTGTTACTTTTTTTTAATTATCTATACTGAAAATTAGTGAGGATGATATTTACAAGGATTAATGTATATTGAATTTTATCATTAATAGATGGTAATTTTATAAAAGAAATTTTAAAAAGGTATCACTAATTCAACATCATTTTTAGTGTTATATTATCAATCACCTAGGAACTTCAAGTTGTATGATGGAATTCTACATTCCCTATTAAGGATCCAATATTGATTGAATAGAAAATAGAGAATAAAAAATCTATTTTTAGTACCTATATTATATGAATATTTCTTTCACAGATAAAATAATTATGTGTTTTTTATCTCAAATATTTTTTCCAAGAAGCGATTGATGCTTCCACTATTGGTTTTAATTCAATTTATAATGATTATCCCATGAATCATGCGGATAAAATAAATACTGATTATGTTGTAAGGAAAAAAAACAATTTCTTAATGTCTTTATATGAAAAAATATACACTAAGGTTATGAGACTCAATATTGTTAACAAAACCTCATACCATCTTTAAATATTTCGAAGGAAATATCAATGTGAAGGAATCCAAGATTCATATTTAGATAGACAGATTTGAAGATGCTATGATTTACAATGATGAGGCTGTCAATGAATTATTCATAAGTGAGATTGAGATAAATATAAGTAGATTTGGTGATATATTGGATGATTCTACTATGGATAAGAAATGGTAATGATTACTCCTGATATATTTGTGGATAAAGTATGCTCACTTGATGATATAAATTCAAAATATTTTTTTGTTGATGCGATTCATTGTATTATTGATCCATTTTAGATGATAAAGACTCATATTTTCATAAATAAGTTTAAGGTGTAGAGTTATATTAAATTAAACTGTGTAAAAAAGATTAAAAAATGGAGCCAAAAGAAGACATACCGAATAGTTTGGAACATGATAAGAAATATAATGAAGAGTATGTTAAGATCATGTATTTATCAACAATAATTTCACAAAAATTATGGGGAAATGTAAAGGCAAAATTTGGGTAAAACGTTTTATTTTTTGTGTAATTATACATTTTATTGTTGAATATCCATTAAAGAAAAACAATCAACTGAAGAAAATTAGCAATAGAATTCTTCATCTAATAGAATATTGAATAAAAATAAAAAATCTATTAATAGAAAGAATAAATATTCATGGGGAGTGAGACATATCTTTTTAATATAAAGTGGTGGTAGAATTATCTTCATAATTTAGTGAGTCATAATATGAAGTGATCACTGTAAAACACAAAATGTCTATGCCTCATGTTCAAATGAATGAATATTCTTTATTAAGTGAAGAGGAGTATAAAGCCCGTTATACTAAACACATGTAAAAATATAAACATAATTATTTTATTAACTAAAATACAAAGTTTAATAATGAAATAAAAGAGATAAATATGGTTTCTAATAAGTAAAAGGATACTAGAGTTTAGTTTTCTAATATAGAAGATGATTGTATTGAAGAACATAAGCTCTTAAAGGTGAAAATTGATGCGATGAGGAAGAAGTTTAAATATTTTATTATAAAATATAGTTTATAAGAGAAACAATTATTTAAAATGCTGTCTTAGTTTCTTGATAGTAAAAAAACATTAAATAATATGTGATATTAATAGGATAAAGATTTTGAATTCAATGTTGAATCATCAAAAGTTTATGAGGTTTTTGACCTAAATAAAGAGGCAAAATATTCTCTTGTTGATAAAAAAGTTGTTAAATATATCTTAAAAAATATTAAAAATTCTAAAAGTAATTTTTGATATACTTTTTATCATAAAAAAAAATATTCATATATATATAAGTATGTTATGGGTAATCAGAAGAGATAATATTCCCCAAAATAAAGATAAAAAGTTACAATAATTTATATAAAAAATCAACATATTCTTGGATATAATCCACATTATCATAAATGATCATGATTTAAAATCTGTTGTTGGTTTTGTGAAACCAATGGGAATGAGGCCCATGTTTTCCAATACAACATGTCTTATCTATGGGAAAATGAGGCATGAATTGTTGGGGAGACTATCATATAAGTTAAGAAATATTTTAGTGCGTGGAAGCTATAAATTAAAGGTGATAAAATAAGAATACTCAAAATATGTTTGAATATCAAGAACAAATATGAGAAATATGTAACTAATATGGTCTTTGTGATTAAGTGTGTATTTTTTTACTTACAAGACAAAATAAAAAATATGGTGGAACTGATAATTTTCAGAGATGAATAATGTTTTAGAAGTCATTTGTTTTTGGGGTCACATTGAAATTAAAAAAAATTGATCCTTGGATTCTTAACAGTACATCCTCTTCTCACACAACTAAAGATAAAAAAATCTTAAATAATTTTGATTGTCGAGGTAGAGGATCAATGAAGTATAGTAATGATAGATAATTTAAAATAATTAGAGTATGCAATGCTGAGATTAAAACAGAAAAATTTAAATCCAAGGATGTTTCATTTTTTATGGGTTAAAACATAGTAATATTAGTGATACCCAACTCTATGGTCTTAAGAATAAATTTATTTAAAAGAGAAACAACTGTATCACCAAAAATTTTATGTGTCAACATTTTATCACTAAGTGGGGGAAGGAACAAGGGAAATCTATTACAAATTGGTAACAAAATAAAATCATTCCATTTTAGTGCTGAGGATGAGAATGAACTCATGTATATAATTATTGGTTATATTTTTCAAATATATATGATAAATACATCTAAAAAAATCCACGAGAGGTCCACCCAAGATAAATAAATAAAGACACTATATTTGGGAGACTTATAGAAATTGGAAAATATTATACATATGTCAAAAGAAAGTGGATATAAAATCAACTAGGACACTTTTATTAATTCAATAAAATTTACATGGGCTAATATGACAACAGTAAACCAATGTTGATATGTATTTTAATAAATTTATTGATTATTATACTAGCATGGTTAATGTAATGTTTGTGAAGTATAAATATATTTGTAGTAACGTCACCCTTGAAATCCCAAAGCCAATGTCTAATAACATCACATTGGACTAATTAAAAGGAATCAAATCGTGAATGATTAAAGAGTTTATAAGTCTTAGTAAACTAGATACAAACATGATTCTTGTATTATAAATGAATACACTAATTTCAAAATATTTTTTTTCAAGGGTAACTTTATTCCATATAGCACATCATTGCCTATATTTCTTAGTAGACTTCAGGGAATCTAGTGGAAAATAAACCTATTAAGGGTGAGCTCAAGTTCTAATTAAGTGTAAAGTACAGTGGAAGAAATAATGAATCAATGAGAATAATAAGTATGACAAGGTAATAACTGAATACACATTCCATGCAATCAAAAATTGAGAAGGAAGTGCATAAATAATATGGAAAAATAAATGAAAGAAAACACATTCCATTTAAATAACCAAATAAGGTAATATCAATATAGTAAGGTTTGAAACTAAAAATACATTCCATTTAAACAATAAAAAATGAATTAGATGCATCTAAATAATTTATCATATTGAAAATCTCATGAAAAATAAGTATATAACATTAAGGAAGTAAATGATTTATTATCAGATGTCATGTTTCCCAAGAACATGATACCTTTACTATTATGACCATTCACAAGATGATTTAATTATATGGGTAGAAACCCTTTTAATCTTCTTAGAATAAATATTGATTTTCTTTTCAAAAAATAATTTCATCTCATGAGACTACCAATGCATCAAGGGGCTTAATTTAAGTGGTCCCTAACCCATAGGGATTGAATTAATGGTCACCAACCCATATAGTGCATGCCCAAAGTATTCCTTATATATCAAATAATAACCAAAGTGCCCTATAAAATATATTTATTGAGTAAAGGATACATATTTATCAATATTTAACTAGTAAATCAAATTAATAAAAATGTAATAATAACATTTAAAAATTATATTCGGTTTAGGGAATACCCATATCCCTGATAAATAATATGTATATTTAGGGGAAATTTAATGTTCAATGATCATAATAAATTTAATATTTCAAGGGGAATACAAGGGATCAAGGAAGTGAATGTAAATACCTTCCTTGGTCAAATAAATCATAAATCATCCAATGTGAGTATAGGGATTATATCAACAAAACATATCCCACATGGAGTAAAATAAAGGGTTGTTGTCATTTATGAATGTAAATACTATAAGAGAATTCGTTTTAAAACATAATTGAGAAATATATACTTTTCATCATTAAAAACATTTTGAAAATTGTTTTATTTTAAAATTACTTTTAAAATAATTTTATTTAAAAAATAACATTTTTTTAATTGAAAAGGAGGATTCAACTAAATTATATTTGGTAAATATGCTCATGTCATATAAGGTAAAAATAACATTCCTTTTTCATAGTTATTTTTTTTTGAAAAATTCCCTGTTCGGAAGTCAACTAGAAGATTCCTTTAAAAATATTGTTAAAACACAAAAAGGTTAAATATCTAATGAATAAATAATTATTTAGATGTTAATTTTCTTAAAAACCTTTTTAGAAAATAGGCTTTTTGAAGAAAATGGATTTTCTATCCAAAGAGAGTAATGAAGTTGGGTTTTCTCAAAAATATTTTCCAAAACATATTAAGTACTAAAGATAGAAAAAAAGGTACTATTAATTGATAAATATCACGAATAAATATAAGAGGGAAAAGTGAAAAGGTTTTATTGAACAATGTTCCAATACTTTTCATTGATTTAAATTCATGTATAAACAATCCCAATCAAAATTAAATTGTGATGTAAACCCCTGAAAAACCATAACATTGATGTGAGAATAAATAAATAAATAACTTTTGTGTGTAAAATTTAAATCTACATAAAACAAGTGTCAATAAAAGAATATATAGTGAAAAGTTATTACACACATAATCTTAGAAAATTAACTAAAATGAGGAAATAATTTAACCCAACGAAAAGAAATTGGGTTATGAAATTCTTTTAAACATGATAAATTTTAAGTAAAATCCCCATAGAAAAAATAAATCAAATTGAAAATCAAAATAAAAACAAGAAAAAATAATTCATTATATAATATATCAAAATGGGAAGTATATACCCTACACAAAATAATTAATTGGTGAATGGGACATTTATCTCACATATGTGAAAAGTGAGATGAAAATCTATTACCTTGCATTTTCTTTTGGGGGAATGAACTTTAGACTAATGTATAATTGGTTTAAACATGTAACTAACTTATAAAATAACCATAATAATATTTATAATTTTATATATGATATTCTTATAAGATCTTATTAACCTCTTGTTACTAATCGTTCACTATTTTCACAATTTTGGGTGTTAATTGCCTAGTTTGTCGTGTATAATATAACTTGTTACATTGTTGATATTATTAATTAGATCATGTTTTCATCATATAAATAATTTAAATAATTATTTTAACAACACATATATAATAAATATATTTATTTATAATGATCCATTAAATTTGAAGATCGGAAATGAAATGCACCATTCACGGAGACAGTATTCCATACATATGCATGAACGCTACTTTGATTTTTTTCATATTTTAAATAATTAAAAGTAAATTATATATATGTATATTATAATTACAGTATAATATATTTTTAATATATGATACATTTTTATTTTAAAACCATTATTTATACATTTCGTTTATATCCAGAATGAATCACATCACTTTAAAGAGGTGGTAGTCCACATTTCCGGAAACGATGTTGTCATATTCCCAAAAAATGGAAAGTATAGAGTTATGTGTTATATAAAAATTAATGAAGCAAAAAAATTATAAATATAGTATATATCATATATAAATTTCATGTTCATACTAATTTCCAACCATTAATGGTGATAAAGGAAAAATGAACGACATCATTTTGTGAGGCCGTAGTTCACCGCACACATAAATGGTAAGTTCATTATCCATTAGATAGATGTGTGTGTAAGTGTATGTCAAAACCATAGAATGAAAACATATAAGTATATTTAGGATACATATGGTATTATATAAAATTTTTAATAATGACAATTTAGGTGGTGTAGAATGAAAATAAAACAAAAGAACTTGAGGAAGGATGTTATATATTTTTTTGGGTAACTCCATTTAGTTTACACCAAAGGGATTCCTTGGATGAATCTATTCCTAAAGGTAGGATTATAGTATGAGGGTAGGTATTTCTAGGAGATATGTGTTCATATCATTGATGATCTAATGTTCTTTATAGACAATAATAACTAGGTGGTCCCTTCTTATAGTGTCAGAAGAGTGGATTCATGAAAATTTTGGGAAAGTGAATTTCCCCCCACATTTTTCCTATGAAACATGGCCCCAATAATATCCCAAATCCAAGAAACATGAGTATAAATAGTACAATAAATTTGATTTTGGAATAGTTTACAGGTAATTTTATCACTTAAGTTTAATTTTTAGTCCCTTGTTAAGTTATTTTGTTTATCTAAATCACTAAAATTAGTTTTTATCACATTCACTAATATTTTTTGTAAAAAACTATGTTGAAATTATTAGATATTATATATTATTTTGATTCCAAAATATTAATAAATTTTCCAAAATTCCAATAACATAAGTGGTCGAAATTAATTTAAAATTAATCCCATTGACTTGACAACAAATCTAGGTTTTAATGTAAAACCGTTATAAAGTTTACTATGTTTTTTATATTCAATTTAAAAGTTTAATTGATTAAAATAAGAAAAATTGAATTATATTATTTATAATTTATCTAATAATACTTATAACCAATGAAAAATATAATTCATCCTCATACATAAATTCGATGAAAAATTAGTTTTGAATTAAAATTCAGTATTTTCACAATTCATCAAAAAATAGAATCTCATAGAAAAATACCCAAAATTCACTATAAGGTAAATATTATTTTTCAATTTCAAAAATTAATTTTATTCTGACATATTAAATTTATAGAAGGTCCAAAAATTTGTTTTAAAATATGTTGACCCTTTAAAGTTGGCCAAAGTGCCTTTATAAAAATATAGGTTTTTGGGTGTAATATTAGGTTCATTATTGTCTTATAGAAATAAAATATATTGGATGAATATTAAAAATATTTTATTGAATACAAAATTTTTATAATTCATTAATATCAATCACTAATAGTAATTAATTTAATTTATTAAGAAAAAACTGTTTTTGTGGAATAATAATATTTACTTTATATTCAATCAGTTTATATTTCTAAATCTAATTAATTAGTAACTAATGAATTAATCTTATATTTTTATAGACTATATATTTTCATACATTATTTAATAATATTCATAACCAAAAATTTAACGCATAGGTTATATCTTATTAAAATAAATAATAATGTTTTATTAATATATTTGGGTTCGGTAAAATTCGGTCTTACATGTAATGCAAGTCATCAATGAAAAAGATATTTACATGTGAGGAAATCTAATTCAGTATCACATGAATTGAAATCTATATCATAGATTGATTCTATTTAAAATAGTAAATATATTCTAAATACTCATGATATTATATTCACTTACTCGTTGTTTTGTTTTATACACACTATTGAATAGAATGTTCTTACATTATAATTTCTGGTTGTTACCTTCTCTCAACCATTAAAAAATTATTCCTCACAATTTAAAAACTATATTAGTAATATAGGGTTTTATATTATAAAATAATTTTATAGAAATCCCCACATTGTAAAAGATTTTACAACGAATACTCTTAATAATTGAGTATGAGAAATAAAAAGGTCACATGGAATAAAATATATCTTGGTTTCTATGTAGTAGAATATTAGTGAAAAGTGGAGACATATATGTGGAGGGAAAGAATAAATATTTATATAGAGTGATTGAGGTCATAAATCATTAAATTGTGAATTATCAGCTGAAGGTTGAGGTCTTAAAATCCATAAATTTGTAATGATTCAAAAGATCACCAGTTCAAAAAAAATTAAGGTATGAGGAAAAATATTTTGTTTAAATATACTCTTCCTAATATTGAGGAATTATTTTATTAAACAAAAATATAAGGAAATATATTTTATTGATAGATTTTGTTACATATGAATGATTCCATATTTGGTTGGGCTTTTATCAATTTATAATTCATCCATTACTTAATGAACTAAATATCAAAAAATTATCTTTTGGTGTAAGAATCACTAAAAATACCTTTAACGGATCAAAAGGACAATAAAAAAATTCCCCACATTTGTCTATAACTAATTTCCGAAAAAACATGGCTAATAATATAATCTATATACCCAAATATTAACACTACTGGTTCATCCTTAATATTTATTAAAAAATTTTTTTAACTAAAAACCATAAAATATTAACTCGTGCATTGGATATGTTAGTGGTTGGAATAAAACCCTTATTGTCCTTTGGTCATGGGTTTAAGTATCACCATTGTATCATATTTGATGGGTTTTTACCCAACGTACATGTTTATCTTTTCTAAAACCATATTAATATAATTTAAAAAATAAATATAATGGACATCCTTGAAATCTATACCCTAAATATCCTTTTAACTAAGGCTTCTTAAACCATTTTTTTAAAAATTCTAATAATCATTTTTTACCATTAATATAATGTTTTTACTGATCATATAATCCTTAAAGGTTATCAATAACATTAAACTTATGTCTATAAAATTTAATGGCATTATTCATCAAATAAATTTTCCCACTAAAACTTATACTTTCCTTAAGTTTCTCTAAAATATCCGTAATCTCGGTTGACTATCTAAACATAAATCCATGTTTTTTAAATTTAATGATCTAATTTTAAATCTAAATATCATTATGTTTAACGTTGGTTATTAATTTTAATCATATTTTCAACTCCTTCATAATGTTTTTTAAAGAAAATGTGAAATATCTTAATCATATTCTCTAGGAGCGTCAAAAAAGGTGCATAATAAGGAATGTTTTCGTATACCAGGTTACACTCGAGTCAGTCCCGACACACCTTCTCAGATTTGTTACACTTAGGTACATATATTCCAAAACCACATCCACCTATACTATCCATAAATGGATGTGTTTTTAGGAAGACCCCCATAATCTCTCCCTTACCAAAATTCTATGGTGTTCTTATATACTTATCATCAAAGTCTATCTTTGGGCTATATTATGTAATATATGTTTTCATAAATCTATTTTCCAAGGTTGCTACTAAAATTACTTTGATACCAACTTTAGTTACCTGACCCTAAAAATCCCAGAGCCGGTGTCTACTACTATGACATTGGCACTATGACAAGGAATCAAATCCTAAAATTTCTAAGAGTTTAGTATTATTGCTGAACCAGATACATACATGTTCCTTGTATTAAATGTGAATACATTAATTTAAACATAACTTTTTTGAGTATAACATTATTACATATATCTTATCCTTTAATATAGTTCTTAATACACATTAGAGTATCTTTTGGATAGTTATCATAAAATCGGTGAGCTCAAGATATCATTCTGTGTAAAGTACAATGTAATCATTAATAAATCAAAGAGAATAGTAAATATGGAGAGTTAATACCTATAAACACATTCCATGTAATCAATAAACAGATTAGTATGTTCACAAATACTATAAAAAGAAAAATAACTGAAAATACATTCCATTTAAATAACTGGATATGGTAAAATCAATATGGTAAAGAAAAAAAATGAAAACACAATCCATTTAATAAATAAACTAAGAATAAAATGCATGTATAGAATGTATTATATTGAAAATTTCTTGAATATTAAGTAATTAACATTAATTAAGGAAATTCTTAATTATCACACCTCATGTTTTCAAGGAACCTGATACCTTTACCTTCAATAGATTTCACAAGAGTATTTAGTTATATGGGTAGAAACCAATCTATTTTTCTTGAAAACAAACTATAAGTGTTTTTCGACAAATAATTTCATCTCATGAGATTATCAATATATTAAGGGGATTACTTTAAACTATCCTCAATCCATAGTACTTTCATTAACCAGTCCCCAAGCTGTATATTGAATGTCCAAATAATTACTCATATATTAAATAATAAACCAAATGACCTATAAAATATACATATTGAGTAAGCGATATAGATTTATCAATATTTCCCAAGTCATTCAAATACAATTCCAAGTAAACATCATATGTAAAAATTATATATAGTTTATTGAATAAACATATCCATGAACAACAATATTGATAATTATGGGACATTCAATGTTCAATGATCATAGGAAATGGAATACTTCAAAGTTACTAAAAAGAACCAATAAAGTAAATTTCAACACTATCCTTGGTAAAATAATTCATAAACCATCCAAAGTAAGGATACGTATGTTATAAATACAACATAAACCAAGTGGTGTAAAATAAAGGGTTGTTGATGTTTATTAATGGAAAACTATAAAAATATCTTTTTAAAACATTCTTTAGGAAGATATCCTTTTCATTTAAAAAAACTTTTTCTTTGGAAATAAATTTTATAAAAATTGTCATTAAAAATTGTTATTTTATACATGAAAATTAAGCTTCAAATAAATTATGGATTGTAAATCCATTCACACCATATGATATAAAAAGGGTATTTCCTTTTCACTAGAAGAATGTTGGAAAAGTGAATTATTCGGAATGAAACAAGGTCATTCATTTGAAAACATTGGTAAAATATAAAAAGGGTAAAAATTAATTAAATTAATAATTTTAGAAATAACAAAAACATTTTAAAAAATAATTTTATAATATTTGGTCTTTAGAAGAAAATAGTTTATTGGACTAAAGAGAAAAATGAAGTCAGGTTCTCATAAAAATATTTTCTAAAAAATTTTAAGTTATAAAGATTTTAATAATAGTAATATTAATTGTTAAAGGCCATGAATAACCATAGAAGAATAAAATTTAAAGGTTTTATTGAAAAATTATCTAATAAATTCCTCTGATAGAAATTCTAATATAAACAATCCAGAACAAAATGGGATTGTGAATTAAACACTTGAAAAGACCATCATGTTGATGTGATAATTTCTAAATAAATATATTACATTTGTGAAATTAAAATCAACATAATTTTTTTAAATAAAACAATATTTAGTGAAAAATTATTACACGTGTAATCTTAGTATATTAATGATGTCAAGGAAGAAATGTAACCCAATGAAAAAAATTGGGTCTGAAATTCTTTTCCTCTTACTAACTTTTAAATCAAATCCATATTGAAGAAATAATTCAAATAAAAACTCCAAATACCATTAAAATAATATATTTCATGATATAATATATCAAGTTGGTTAGTAGGTACACCACACAAAATAGGTAAGTGGTGAATGTGACATTTATCTAAGAGATGTAAAAAGTCTGATGAAAATCCCTTAACCTGCATTTCTTTGTTGGTAAACAACCTTTAACCTCCTATATAATGGTTTTAAAAATGTCACTAACTTATAAAAGTAACCTAATAATTTTCTCAATATCATATATTTTATTATTATAATATATTATTACCCATTTGTTAATAATCATTCATTATTTTCACTATTTTGGGTATTAAGTTCCTAGTTGGTTGAGTATGTTTTAATTTGTTACTTTTTGTTATTTTTAATTTGATCATGATTTTATCATCTCTAGAATTTAAAATTATTTAAATATTAAATATATCAAATATATATATATTTATAATGATCCATAAAATTTGGAGAGATGAAATGAAATTCACCATTCATTGAGATAGTATGCCATACAAACACATGAACTCTACTTTCATTTATTTTTATTATTTAAAATAATTAAAAATTAAATGATATATATTTATATTATCATTAAATTATCATAAATATTTCATATATGTTACATATTTTTTTTTGAAACCATCCTTTATACATTCCCTGTATAACGTGAATGAATCATATCACTTTGAGGAGATGGTACTCCACATATCCACAAACGAGGTTTTTGTATTCTAGAAAAAATGGAAAGAATAAAGGTATGTTCTTTATAAAAATTACAGAAGAATGAATAACAATTAAATATAATATATATCATATATTAATATCATGTCAATCATAATTCCCAACTATTACAGGTGTCAAAGGAAAAATGAACGTCATCGTTTTTCATGGTAGTAGTTCACCGTACACATAAATGAAAAGCTCATTACACCATAGATGGATGTGTATTTATGTGTAGGTAAAAAAATTATATATAATAAACAAATATTTTTATATTTAGTATATTTATGTTATTATATAAACATTAATTATGATGGGGTCTAAAATTAAAATAAATCAAAAGATATTAAAGATGGATGTTACCTCTTCTTTAGGTAAATTCTTTTGGTTTGTACCAAAGGGATTCCTTGGATAATTTTATGAAGGAATTTAGGCTTCTAGAACATAGTAATGGATATTAGGTTGCTATTGGTTCCTATTTTATTTGATACAAAGTGAATGAGAGACATAAATAACTAGGAGGGGCGAGTGACTTTTTATAGTGGAGGAGTATTGGAATTTCATTAAATTTAAAAAATAGAATTGCACCCATGTTTGTAAATTTAAAATATGATAAAATAATGGTAAAAATCCAATTAAATTACGAATAGGGTAAAAATATAGAATTAAAAATAGTTTTTAACAACTTTCTTGGTCATTTTTGCCCTTAAGTTTATGTTTTAGTTCGTTGTTGACTTAATGTTTCTTCTAATCATTGTAATTAATTTTAATCATTTTCACTAATATTTTTTTTCCAAAAACTAAATTTAAAATATCATAAATTATAAATTATTATTATTAAAAATATAAAATCAATTTTTATAAATTAAAATCACTATTTGGCATAAATTAATTTAAAATTAATCCCACAGACAAGACGACAAGCGGGTTTTTGAAGTAAAAATATTCCAAAGATTAATATGATTTAATATTCAATTTAAAATTGAAATAGATTCAAATAATTTTATTATATGATGTATAAATTATCTAATAATATTATAAAACCAATAAACAATTAAATTATCCTTATAAATAAATTATATTAAAAATGAATTATTAATTAAAATCTAGTATTTTTCACAATTTATCAATAAATGAAACCTAATTGAAAAATAAAAAAATATCCCTGATATAAATTTCATGTTTAGATTTAAAAAAAGAAGTTAATTTTTACATATTAAATTTATCAATGTTCCAAAAAATTTATTTAAAATAGGCCTTCCATTAAAATACGATAAAATTTCCTTTATAAAAATATAGGTTTTTATGCATAATATTCATTTTAGTTTTGTCTTCTAGAAATAAAATATATTGGATGAATATAAAAAATATTTAATTGAATATAAAATATATATTTTCTGTAATATAATTCAATAACATAAAATAATTTTATTTATTAATACAACACACCTTCGGGAGCATAAAAATATTTCGTTTATATTCAATCGATTTATATTTTCTTATACAATTAATTAGTAACCAAGGAATTCATATTATATTTTTTTACAACATAAATGTTCATATGTTATTTAATAATATTTATAGCCACTAATTTAATGGATAAGTTATATCTTATTATACAAACAATAATGTTTTATTAGTATATTGTTTTTTTGGTAGAACGCATTGTTGCATGTAACACAAGTCATCAAAGAAAGTCATTATTGTGTGTAATTAAAGCTTACTTAGTATCTTATGAAATGAAATCTATATCATAGATTAATTTTAATTAAAATATTAAATAAAATTTAAAGAATCAAGATATTATATTCCCTTATGCATTTGGTGTTGTGTGTTATACACACTATTGAATATAATGTTCTTAATTTAGAAGATTATGGGTTTTAATCTTAGTATTTATAGAAATTTAAAATTTTTAGAAGAGATATTGAGAAGGAGTTGATAGTATACATCAGAATATTGAGAATTAATAATGAAACTCAGTATAATAGAATTTTTTAAGAATATATCTTTAAATTGGGAATTAAATATGATTACAACACTCTATGTGTAATATAACAAAGGCTATTGTGAAGAGAATGTATACAATACTTATTTAAATTGGAATTATAATTTTTTATTAACTCATACTCCTAATATATTTAAAGGGAGAAGCTATTTTAACAATGATAATAATTCAAAATAAATACTTGATGGGGAATACATAAAATATTACTTCATATGAGATGTTTTAAAATAGGATAAAATAGCTAAGTACATTAACGAATGTTGGGGTGGTAAATGAGTGGTTAAAAACCCATATAATATTTATGGGAACTCCAAATAAAATCTGGGTGGGGGAGTATTTCCAAATTTACTATATTAGTACTATACTTATACTATAATAGATAAAATATAAATATAAATTGGTCTTCTAGGCCAAAAAATTGGGCCTTTAGGTAATATAGATTTTAATCCATCAAATCCCTATTATATATGGTCTTTTGAACTAAAAAATAGGAAAAATACTTCATGAAATAGGGCCTCGAGGCCACAACGAGGTTTCTGGTGTAAAGGGTTTTTGGTCTATAGAGAATATAACACTCAACTAAAAACATAGAGTATCCCTTAGAATTATCAAGACAGTTGCAACCATTAGGAAGAGCCAATCAGTGACATGATTAAAGAAGGGATGTAGCCACAACTCCATTATCCTATATAGTTATACACATGGGAATTGGATGTTTGAAGAGGCATCATGTTTTAAGATAGATATAATCTTAATGATGTTTTGGGGATGTGTTGTGTTAGTATAATTGGTCTACGTCCTTTAGGAATGTAATGAATTTCAAGCCACTAATACTTTGGGACACTATTTTAAAGGCCAACATACCTATGCACCTCTACACAATGTAAGGGTTCCCACTCAACATAATTAAAAATGGGAATATCAAATGAGTGAAAAAATAAAAAGGATTTCAGGTTGAGGAGTAACTACTTCAATGTGTCTGGTAGTCCATTATAGATGAATAGAAAAATTTTGATTTGGGAAAGTATGATGAAGGATCTAAACAATTAACTTTAATGAATTAGTTTTTACAATAAAATAGGCTCTAAATACTAAGAAAAATACTCTATTAGAAGGAAAAGTTATATTATGTTAATATCATAGATAAAAGACAAAATTTCTGTGAGGTTCATGATATAGGTTTTAAGAATTATTATGAAAAAAACATGTAGGATTATCATAAAATAAGTAAATAAGATATTGAAAATTAATCAAATAATGTTAATTCTGATTCATATCACAGCAGTGATAATAAAAGTGATATTGAAAATGATAAATAAAAGAATAATAGGAAACATAATCATGTTTAACCAGATGAAATCACTGTAAATCAGGATTCACCAGTTCAAACAATAGGAACTAAATATTTGATAATCAAAATGAAATTTCATCATAAGTGGAGTCATATTCTATATGAATCTGTTTAACATAAAGTGTGGATAAATAAAACTAATTATAATATATATAAAATAGAAAATAATTTTACTTGGTATCTTGTTCCAGGATAAAAAATAATGAACATCATTGGAACCATGTTTGGTTTAAAAAATAAGCACAATGAATAAGGTGATATTGAAATAGAAAAAATCGAAACTACTTTAAAAATGGCACTCTCATGTTAAAGGATTTGAATGTGAAGAAACACTTTCACCTATTTTATTACTTGATACTATTATAATGTTCAAGGGTATTACTAAACAAAAACAATATTAGGTGTATCAAATTGACATGACATCATATTTTCTTAACGACGATCTTGAAGATGATGTTTTTATTAAGAAGCCTGAAATATTTATATGTGAAAACTAGATAAAAAATGTATTATTGTTACATTAATATTTTAATGGTTAAAAAAATCCCATATAGATTAATAATTCATGCTAAAAATATAGTTGAAAGAAATAAATTTCACTAAATGGAAAATGAATGACAACCCAAATATGTAGGGGATGTATAGAAATAATCTCATAGTAATTGTTTATATTGAGGACATAATTTTTTATGTGATAATAAGTATACTTGTAATGAATTTATAAATAAAATAATGATTCATGTATAACTTTTAATTATTACAGAGAAGATATTTTTTGAGATTAGAAATTATATAGAAGGAAAGACATATTTTATTATCTCTGAATAAATATTTCAATGAATTATTTAAAAAAAATTCATGGAATATTTAAAGTAAATGAATGCACCTATGATAGTTGGTGTGAATATGAGTAGGGATGCTATATTATAAAGTGGAATTCATTATATTCTAGGATATTTATTATAATAAAACTATATATCATGCTTTTTAGACCTAACAGAATCTTTTTAGTGAACTTGTTTTAATAGTTTCAATTTAAAAAAATATAATCACCTAAAAATGATATAAAGAGGATACTCATATTCATTAAAGGTTCTATCAGTCACTGATTTATGTATAGAAAATTCAACTAGATAAATCTAATTAGCTATAGTAAAGATGATTTTGTTGGAATATTGACAATATAAAATAAAAAACAATTGTAACATTATTTCTGTGAGATATTTGTGTGATTTGGCACTCAAAAAAGAAAAATTATGTGACTCTTAGTACACAAGAAGAATCATGTGACTAATACCCAAGAATTCATAGAGATTATATGAATTATAGAACAAAAAGAAGGACTAATGATCATGGTTTAGAATATTTTAGAAATTATATATGCAACTAGAGTGAAATTTACCAATCTTGAAATCTAGTTCAATAGTTAAGATATGAAAATATTTATATTAAATATCATTTTATCAAGAATAATATTTCAAATTGAGACATGACTCTAGAAAATATATCCACACTAGATCAAATTGTAGGTATTTTTTCAAAATTAATCCCAAGGGACAAATTGGATGAGGTAAGAATGAAAATTTATGTTTAGAATTTACCTCTCACTTAAGAATTTATGATAAAGCCCCATAATTCGTTGGATTTTATTATTAAATATAGTGAAATAAACATAACTCACATGACACTATTTTTGAAGAATATAAATCTAATTTTATTTTATATGTGGGATAATTTGTTGATGGGGATAAAGGGGATAAGTAAAATTTCATAAGCCAATAATTTATTTCCACCAAGGGATGTAGTTACATTAAAATAATTTCATTGTTCAATAGTTTAGTTTTAAGATGTTTCTATATGAGTAAATTCTATATATTGATGTCAGTTGTAGTATTTTTCAAAAAAAATCTAAATGGGAATATTAAAAACCAATGTAACTGTTGAAGTATGATGTTATATAATGTCAATATATTTTGAGAATAATTTTAATGTGTTAGAGACATTTTTGAGGAGGTTGAATTAGTTTTTCGATGAGGTTTCATGGATTTATATGATAATTGTTACAATTTTGAGTTATAGAGAATTAGAATTTGATAATATTTTGAGATATATAAGAATAAAATTATGTTTAAACTATGAGTAAAATATTCACTATGATTATATATGATAATAATTTAGAGTATTCAAAATAGTATTATATGGATATATAAGAGTAAATCTATATTTTACTATCTTATGTATGATTAATCTTAATGATACATAAGAGTAACCTATAGTTTCAAAGTATACATAATACCTTTCATGTGGATATATAATATTAAATGGGAATTCTATTAGTCGAATTAAGATAATTTTGATTATATTTTATATATCTTCTTATATTAAATATCATGATAATTCATGACTATCTTGATTCAATATGTTTTCAATAGAAGCGACTATATGCTATGAATAAGAATATGGAACATGATCATTGGTGTGTATGTGACCATGAATATGTGGAAAATATTATTTGAGTTTTTTTGGAAATTCAAATAAAGGGAGAGGCTAATATTTTTGTGGATTTATATTAGAGAAATCTATCATGAACAATAGGATATCTTCAAAAATCTTAGTGGTGTTTTCAATGGAAGATTGATTTATGTAAATTAAGTAAATTTTCTTCATTGTTTTTCACGAATATTTTTACCATCAGTTAAGACTAAAGAAGATGGAGTTTTTAATATTTAAATTTATAAACTGATCCCTGATTTTTTTGTTGAGGACAAAATAAGAATAAAGAGTGAATGAAAATGGTGTTTAAATAATAAAATACTTGAGTTAATTCACTACAACCATATATTTTTTATTCATTGTTTTTTTTAAATTGAGAAATATCGAGTGAGATAAACTGAACCATTTTCTCCAAATAAATTTTATAAATTCAAAGCACCAATAGATTACAAAGAATTAATTCATATTGAGAATTATAAAGGACCTAGGGAAGATATTTATATTGGAACTAATTAATCCTAATTATACCTAATGGAATTTTCATTTCTAGTTTGAACACCATCTTTAAGCTAGTGGTATTTAGTATAGATAATTGTTAGGAGACATAAGTGTTGGGATGCACTCCAAGGTTATTGATGATACCTTACCTCACTGTAATCAATTTATAATATTAGTGACACATCTATGTCTCAAACTTGAACAAATAATAACAACGATGTATTCACTTATCCTGGGGGTGAACCATATAAATATATTATATTACTTTTTTTAATTATTTATACGATAAATGGGAAAGGTTTAGATTCAAAAGGATATGTGGAACTTTTATTTAATAAGTCACAATGTTTTATTTCATAACATAAATTATAATAATTTTACATAGATTTAAACATCCTTCCCATATTTGTACCATTGATCACATGAGGAATTCACCAAATTATAATTGTTTAAATCTTATTCATTGGGTTTATCTTTTTCATGTAATTATATTCTTTGAAGAAAGAAAATAGTGTTTATTTTTTATATGATATTTATTTATAATATTCCTTATACTATGATTCATAATGAAAAAATATCTATATATGACACACATATATGTTAAGAATACAAATTTCATATAAAAAATCCTAAGTCATCAAATTCTTCCACCTTTATAAATTTCACCCCTAAAATTTCTAACTTTATTCTAAATCAAAAATATATCTGGGTACATCTATTTTATTACATCTTCATTTACCATATTAATTCTTCATAGTTATTTTTTATCTAATGTAAACTTTCAAGGAAAATTTTATTATGTTGTAGTAATTTTTTCATATTATAAATGATCTTCACTAGTTAATCATCATAATAGAGGTCATACTATGGGTATAACACAAAAACATCAATAAATTTTGGGGATTGGGTATATAGTTCTTCCAATGAGATACATGGAACACATTATACATTTGATTTATGTTTGGATGAATTCCTAGTTGACATGACATAGATTCTGCATGACAAAAACCCATAATGGTACAATGTATATATGGATAAAAATTCCATTAGTTTAAAACATCATAATTCTCTCCTAGGGATATATAAAAAGGAATAATTTATCTTAAATAGGGATTTTTAGTCTCGTCGATGATTATCTATATAGATTTTATGTTGAATTTTTACAACTTTAATGTTTTACTAAGTGAATTGAACCTTCTATAACATTTCATATACATGTTCATTCCCTAAAAAAAATATGATTTCTAACTTCATCCCAATACCTCAGTGTTCTATTACTTTTCCCATTTAGAGCATCATACATATCCATCTGAATACATAAGTGGAAACCATTTTTATATAATAACTCAAACAGTGAAATAATTTGATCCCAACCTTCTCTTAATTACATCATTAAATATCTTAGAATGTATTCAAGTGTTTTAATTTTCATTTTGAATTTACCATTATCGTGGGGATGATAAATATTATTAAGATTTAACTCCATATTCAAATCATATAGAATATTTCTACATAACTTCAAGGAAATTTTTCTATTTTGATCACATATGATTGAAAGTGGATCCCCACATGACATCACCACTTCTTTGATATATATCTTGATAATTTTTTTTGAGAAATAAAATCTTCTTGAATGGTGATAAATAAATAAAACATGATAAGTCATTCTATAACAACCTATATTGTGTTATTTTCATTGGAAGTCTTTGGATGAACCATAAAAAATCCATGTTGATTTATTTTTCAAATTTTATATTGGTAAGGGTAATGGTTATATCATCATACTCAACTTATTATTTTATAATAAAAATTAATAGTATATCGAGGACATTATGATATACTCAATAATCCCCTTATTCATATTTTCCCACCTAAGTGTACCCTTAAATATCTCGAAACATCTTGTTACTCATGGGTGGATGGAGAAAGATAAGATATGGGCATTATCCCATAGTTCATTATTTATCAATAGTGTTTATATAACCAATATCCTTATTCCAAATCAAATGAAACCATCATTAACAGTATTGAATTAACTAATCTCCACTTCCTTAATTACTATAAAATTATTTTTTAACTCTAAATAATTCCTTTGGGAATTTTAAATTTTATCTTAGATGGTTGGTTGAGTAATAATTTCATAGAGATAAGATATCATCCCTATGTTTATAATTTCTATATTATTCCTTTACTTGTTTATAAAAATGGTATATTTATTAACACTTATCATGGATAGGATATCATTTTCCTTTTTTCTATGGGTATAATCTAAATTATACAAATTCATAGGAAGATAATATGTTGAGATGTCATATTCTGTGATTAAATTCAAACATCTTCTTCGATACACTCTCAAACAATTATATATGAATAAATACTTTAAACACATTTTATTTATATTTATGCTACAATTAATTCTACTGACATAATATCTCCAAACACTCAATAGAAAGATCAAAAATCTTAACTCTAGATCACATGAGAGATAATTCTTCTTATAGGGATTTAATTACTATTTTGAATAAACTATAAATTTACTTTTTTCATGATTATTTAAACCATTAATTTCCTTGAAAAAACACATATCATAAAACCATCTTCACTCAATTGTAGTGTGACCATATTTTAATGATTATCCTTTTATTAATCTTATTAAATCTTTATTCAAAATTTTTAATCTTTCTATTTAAAATTTTGATACCCCAATATTATTTATGTATGTATGTTTAATTAATTTTGTATTTTTGGTGAAACATTAGGAATGTTTAAAAGTTTAACATGTTACATCATGACACACAGCTTTGGAAACCATGTACAAAAATCAACTGTTTCAATATTGTTTTTTGGTAAGGATACATAATAAAAACATTGTCTGAAGACCATGAATGATAACCATGACTCTATTATTTTATATAAAACTTAATCTATTAAAGATCCATGTTGGATTTCTAGTTTAAGTATTTACATAATTATTTATTATATATAGAGGGAAAATCAGTCCAATTCCATATGTTGATACCCTTGCCACTTTCTCAATACTATAGTGATTTGGAATATGCCTTACGTTAATTTAATCACAGTTTAGGTATAACGGATAAATATTCAGGATATTATTTTATATTACCCCCTTCCATGATTATTTAATAGTGTTCTATAAAATGATGACAAATTTCTTACAAAGTATTAGTTATACCCATTTAATCCAATAAAACTAAAAATCTAATTGAAAATTTTTGGTCTAAGATATTTATCAAACACCATTTTCTAAAAAGGATCCCTAAAAATTCCCTTTATTGTGATCATATTCCCTATGAATGTGACTTTCTACATAAAAAAATGTGATTTTTTAAAAACTTTATCCTTCTTCAAAGTCTTCATCACAATACTTTGATACACTGTAGGTTTTTATTTTTTCTTGGAGTATATGAGAACATTAAAGGCCACTAAATTTTTTTTATGGTAATCCCTAAAGACTATATTAATAAATTCCAAAAATATTATTGGGATAATTATTAATTTTTAATGGAATCACTATGAACTAATAACACACATTTATTATATGAAAGGATGAATTTTTATTTTTCTCACTATTCACATTCATTTGATGATATACAAAATAAATATCCTACTTTAAAGAAGTCAAAATATTCATAAATTCGATAAAACATGTATTCAATATGTGTAAGTGAATACTAGATATTCATGGTGATCAAATAAAGATCATAGTAATTAATGGATAGTCTCATTTTACTATCCTTCTTCTTGGTAAAGGGTATTGGTACACTCTAAGGTGATGCACTAGGGAGTATAAACCTTTTGTTTAATTTATCTTTGAATTTCTTATTCAACTACTATATTTCTATAAGGGGAACTCTATAGGGTCTCTTTGATGTAGGTATCACACCATGTATAAGTTATTTTTATAATTCTACATCATAATCTAGGGAAGATAAAAAAAATCAAGAAATACATTAGTATATTCCCTCTTAACAAACATGTCTTCAAGGATTAAACCTTCCTTTGTCCCAACCATTAATGTATGACATTATTATTTATTGGGTATCAACACCCATACTTTTGAAGGATTTAATCAAGGATATTCGTAATTATACTTACATTTATATAATCTAACCGGGTGTTTTATGATATAGAGATAGATTTAGTTTTCTAATATGTCTATATAAGATATATATAAAGATAGTAAATATATGCTGAATATTGATCAAAATTTCAAAAATGAATAAGTATTATATTTTGAGGAATAATCGTCCAAAAAATATTATTTTGTGGAAGATTCAAACATTTTTCAAGAAAATATTTAACCACTAAGTGTTTTTAGAGATAATTCGAGTTGATGTTTTTGTGGAAGTAATTCAAAATTTCTAGAAATCATAACATATATGAATAAATGAATCAAACCAAAATTAAATAAGAACATTTCCATTATTGAGTGAATATTATGTTTAAAATTTTTCAATTCATATTATTTATTCACTACAGGTTTAATAATGGAACGAAATATTCCTTTCTCCCATAACATTTGAGGTTTTTTTCATTAATTACCCTCTAAAACCCTAGGATTGGTGCAATGGTTTTCTGAGTGCTTAAGTTCCCTATAATTGAATCAATATACCGTAGACTGTTTATTGAGTAGAAACATTCTTTCCTCAATCATATTGAGTCAAAATTTTCATATCCATCTAATAATGCTATCATTTATTCCATTATTTTTCCATTATTAATGAATTTCATTATATCCTTAAGGAAATTACTGGGGACATTCCTTCCATATTTTTGACATGGGGGTATTTGAATCTTATTTCTTATATGTAATTTTTTATTTGGACATGGTATAAAAATACATTCTTAATTTATTATCTCTATGTCAATGGGACAATTTGATAAAATCAATCTATATTTTAAGCACACATCATACAAATTATTATTAACTTATATATTCATGAATAACTAAATCCTTTCAAATATTCGGTCTTAAACCACTAAATATTATATTAATTTTTCCACTGTGGTTTATAAAAAAACTTGAGGCATATGTTTCAAGCTTTATGAATCTTTTATGTCACAATAGAATCATTCTTGTTTCTATTGAGATCAAAATATTATGTAACCATTCTTTTATGGATAATATGAAGAAAGAACTTGTTAAGAAATATTTTCATGAATTATTATAACTCTACTGATTCAACTTCATACTTCAAGTTCATATCCTTGAATTATATACACCATTAAAAATTTTCTCTTCCTAAATCTTAGATAGAAAGAGTAACATCATCATATTCAAAAAAATGGAACATAGAAAACATCATTTCCATGAAGTTTACCCACTATTCCATAATAAATGGATTAAAAGATCCACTAAATGGTAGTGATTTTTTTCACATGATACACTCAATGATGAATTTCTCTTTATTGGTTAATGATAGATACTCCACCTGACTTAGTTAATTTTGTTTATAAATTGTGATAGGTGTTTTATTACCTAAATGGAATTTTGAACTCAATATCCTCCTATATTATAAATTTTGTTTACACAATTATTACATTTCTCATCATGGTGGTTGTTGGCTTGGTTTTTCCTGGTTCCAACAATATTATTAAATAGAAAATGATACTGAGAAAAGAATAACATAATTCAAAAAATCCTTGATATTATTCTAAAATTATTAAATCACTTAATCTAACCTAGGTTTCCATTTATAATCTCACATTACCAACACAAGATTATAAAATATTTTTTTTAATAAACATACAAAATATAGGATATCCAAAAATGAATAGGGTTATTTTATTAGAAAATTATTTATATATATAATTAATACATATAAAATGTTAAAAATTATTTAATGTCTTCATTAAAATTCTCTTGTGGACCCATCATGATCTTCTTACCACATACGATCATCTAGGGAAACATTTTAACAAAAGTGTGAGCTAAAAGACTGGTAAGGGGAGGAATAAAAAAGAAGAGTCAGAGACATGAATCATCATGAGTACATGAATGATCATAAGAATTGATATTACATTATAAATATAATATATTTATTATAATTCCTTAGTCTAATACCACTACTCAATTTCACTGTTTGAGGAATGAAATGACATAAATCATGAGTCCCTATAGGCTATATGTTGACGACGAGTAGCGAGGGCCTGAATCATTATTTATGAAAATTATAACCCTTAATTTGATGAAAATTAAATATAAAATGACTAATAATCAACAAAAAAAATAATTTAGATATGTGTAATAAATAAAAAACATGATATTGTAAAAAATATATATGGAATTATACAATAATACATAAAATTATCACTCATTAGCCTGATAATATATAAATAGTGAAAAAAAAGAAACAAAGTTATATAGATTATATACTACCATCCCTGATCCTTAACACATCCAAATATAAAATACACCATTGATATTATCTAACCCAATCCACTATATAACTTGTGTTTAACCTAAAAGAAAATATAGGATTTTCAGATGCACCGGAGTGCCCATGTGGGATGTGAGAAATACATATCATTAGTTTCTCACCAAGTTCAACTAATATAGGCCATTATATACATATATGAATGGGGAATATAAATAAACAAAAATATACACACACATTGGTTCATCATGTTCTAAATAGGACACTATGACACCAACCATACCAATTTAAACCATTATTAGAAACCAACCATATTATATAGAAAATATTGACCTATACCCAAAGAATTAGGGTATGATTCCACAAAAAATATTTACCACTTCCCTGTCTTTAAGGATAGGGTCATGAACCACCACCTGGACCAACCTTCTCAGTCAAGGCAGTCCCTTCAACAACTTATCAATCAAGGTGAGGCAAACATCCACATCCCATTCACCAAATAATCTCTCAAGTTAGGTCTCAATGTCCACATTATTAATACCACCTTATCACTCATTGTATGATAATATTTCACATCAAACACTCTACTAACCTTATCACTCAAGGCGGTCCATTCTAACACCTTCTCACTCAAGATGAGTTCATGTTACTGATCACTAACTTATAACTCAATGTAGCTTTAGAAATAAAATTTCAACCTAACCACTAACTTATCACTCAAGGAAGGGTCCTTCTAGTACCTTCTAACTAAATTTAAAAACATTATTATTACCACTACATTATTACTCACGGAAAGGATAAATATTATATCACAACCTAAACAAACCTTATCACTCAAGGATTTTCTTGCTAATACCTTTCACTCAATTTTTGACCTGACCCCAAAACCTATTATCATCTATAAAACAGTCCATCACTAATCACATACATAAAGAAAATAACACACATGCAATTAAATAATAATTAATGGAGTTTTTTAGACAATCTCACTAGCTCATCAGCAGGGTTCTAGTCACCCAAGACCTAGGACCACATCTCAAAGAAAATTACATCATCTATCTAGAATTATAGGATAATATTCTCGAGAACATATCGATCTACACTCATTAGTATGTATCAATATTTAACATCCCCAAAAAAGAATAATTTCTTATAGGCTATAATCTACCCTATTCTCTAGATGTAAATCTAAACCTTATAAAAATTCTGTATCACAGCTTGGTTCCACCATCCTAAAACCATACAGAGATAACTCACACAATAACCCTCAAAATATTGATGGAAAATACTCCCATTGATTCCCATTATAACAACTAGGGATGATTTCATATCACCCTGAAGAGATCTTTCAAACCCATAGATCTAAAGAAATCCATATATATTATACCATTTCGAGTCCTAAATGAATCATCCCACCATGAAATTTTCTTAGAGTCCACTCCAAACTCAAGAGGGGTTCCCTCATCATAAGTGTGATGTATGACCATATCAGTTTTCTCCACTAGGCCCAAGAATCTACTTATTTCCCAATGGGCCCTTGTAAACCCACATAGACTATCCAAGTCTCATCTGGTATCCTAATACCTACAAAAGGTTTCTCTCTAACTCAAATGGAACTCTACACCCTTGAAGACACAGTTTCCAAGTAATCACAGGTTACCCAAGATGCTATATTGAAATTAATGATACTCTGGGAGGATAAATATATTTTTATATCTTATTATAGTAACTTTATGGCCCTATCACATTTTATAATCCTATAAAAACATGGAAGCATGTAAAATCATACATAATCAAGTATATGGTTTGGTATAAAAGGGTCCACATACCTAAAATACAGAGTTACCATCCTCATGATGCTTATATAATCCTCAGAAAACATCATCCATGCCTTATAAAAGATTATTCCAACACCTAGGATCCTATAATAAGAAAAAGCAACCAAATAATTAATAATAATAATTAATAATTAGTTATCCAAAATTACATCAATAGGTATAATTGATGAAATATTCAACAAAACAATGTTGTATGACCAAAACGAAAAATAACATAGTGAATTTATCTTTATAGGATATCATATAGCCATGTGAAGAAATATCTATATCATCCCATCTATATTACAGTGTTATTTAATGGAATCAAAATAAAAACCCTGGCATGGATCATTATTAATGAGAAGGCTTCAAATTGAAATAAGAAAGGAGTAAGGGAGGGGTGTAACTTAAATTAACCACATTGTAAAACAAAAAAATTCACCCCTCTCCTAAGGGGAATCAAATGGGGGGATATAGGGATGAAATCCATATCAAATGAATCTCACTGTACAAACATTGAACCAAAAAAATATAAAGGGGTATGACACTTAAATTATGGGAATACTCTTCATTTAATAAAACAAGGGAAGGGGAATTTCATGGATTGATATATAGGGGTTACTATAGGATACACGCATGAGTTTACTCATCATGATGTCCCCCTTGGGTCATGGCATGACACACCTGCACTAGAAACAACCATCATTGTCTGACCCCAAGGCTATATGGATTTACCCCTCTGGCTATGACATGACACCTCCTTCTATTGTTGAACCACAATATTCACAGATATCCCTTCATTGAGTGGAATCTCTATCATGGTAAACCATAACCCTCACAATCATGTGACATATAGGGGTCACAACATGATAAGATTACTCTATAAAAAATCTCAAAGTAAATACGTATTCTTAATAATATATTACACAAGTGTACTTGTCCCATTGTTCTTCCCTCATCCATGATGTAATACCCATAGATAATATATTTTCAATAGAAAAAACCCAGAAAAACATCTTCCACACCACAAAAAACCATTGGATATCGTGTGACCCACTACCTCAACATAATAGTACCACCTAGGACATGGAGTGCTTCCTCAGCCAATCATAGTCATGACCTAACCATATATCATCAGGATGTGATGAGACTATTCCAAAAAAAAATTAGCAATAGGGTAACCTTAACCAAAAATCAAAATTTCTTATAGAACACAAAAATATCTTGAGCCTATAATCATAACCAAACTATAAGGCCCCGACCTTAAACCTTACTTAATCATGAATTAAATGAATAATTCACATAGAGGATCTTTTTAGGTTTAGATTTTTAGAGAATTAGGTCATAACTATTACATCTCAAAAGATTACATAGTAGACACTTCTACTAAGTTTCCATAAAATAATAAAAAACTCTTAAAAAGAAACATGTCTAGTTCTATGTTTTAGATATAATGTCTTTCCTTGAACCCATCCTTGACCCTATTCATCTTTAAGCCCTATGGAAACCATTTCAAAAACATGGGGTGAGCATAAAAAGATCAGTAAAGGATACAAAAAGAAGAAAAACTGTTAGTTTTTTCAAAACAATAGGTAAACCATGAATACTTTACCAAAGTAATACTTTTCACCTTTATGAAGTAGTAAAAACTATTCATGGAATAAAAGACCATTACTTACCCTTTTGTAACCAAAATATTACCATAAAACCTATATAAAGAACACATAACATATAAAGGTAACTTGGGACATAAACATACTTAAATAGAATAACCATACGGTCAACTTCCACACATACTTAATGGAATATCCATTCGGCCAACTTCCATACCCAATGCATTAGAGGTTATGACATAACCACCCGTCCAGGTATTCACGGCACCACCCATCTTATTGTTTATCACGTAGCCACCTGTAAAATGTCCAAGTACCATCATTACACATAAAATATTGAAAATATAAACATTTTAATAACAACATTTCATTTGCAATCACAATAAGTAATTCCAAGATATTGAAATAATCAATCCATTTTCAAAAACCATTTAAAAGAGATTTTTGAATCAAAGTGTCCCATACCACTTTGAAGATTTTAATGGAATTATAATTTTAAAACATTAATTTACATATAAATAAAGAATGAAAACCATTTTGAAAACATGGACATTAAAGATAAATATTTAGAATAATGAATCTTTAAAACAATTAAAACGATATTTTTGTTAAAGAGTTTTTAACAAAATGAGAGACACTTGAATAAAAATAATTGCAGAATAACATTTAATCCGAGCTTTATAATATCATGAGAATAAATGGATTCATGATATAATATGTCAAAGGACAATATACACACCATATAAGAGTGAATTGGTGCATAACAACAATGAAGTCTCAATGGAAATGTAAATTGAGATGAAATCCATTATAAATATGGTATCCTTAAATTAAGGATAAATCTATCACAAAATTATGTGTGAGAAATATAAATACACTGAATATAAGTTGATATTAAGTGTGAAACAATCAGAGGTCATTCACACATAATCATAGAAAAACAAAACCAATGACATTGGTATTTAACTCAATGAAATGAGATTGGGTTATTATTTCCCATACAAATTCGTAAGAATTTATCAATGAGATTATTATGTGTATAAATATTAAATATACACAAAAGGTTTTGAAAATTACAACATAGAGATTCCACACATAATCTTGGCATAATACAATCAAGAAGTAGAGGTTTAACCCAAAGAATTTAAAGTGGGTTAAGAAGTTCCCTTATAGAAATCCGACAGCGTAACGACGTCACTTTAAACTTCAGAAAATGAGTTGATGAGAGAGAAAATGGTATCTCATCACTTGGACATAAAATTTACATAAATAAGGATATATAAGAACATATCCCAACAAAATAGTATGTGAATTAAAAGACATAACAAAAGAAGTCTTTTAAATAGAGGAGGGTGAAAGGTCCCCTTACCGAGTTGGGTAACTTTCGAAACGTACACCCCATGAAAGAAGGGTCATAAAATGAAGATTTAAATACCCATAAATCAAATTATATTACACAAAGAGTATAATAATGGGCAGTACATACACCACTCAAAGTAAATAGTGGTAAACGTAGCATAAATGTCACGGGAATAAAAGTGAGATGAAAAAATCCCTTACGAAAAATCGACTGCCTAACGGCGCCACTTAAAACATCCAAAAATGGATTTATGAGATCAAATAGGGTTTCTCATAATATGAACATAAAAATTATAGTATTAGGAATATAAAATAACATCCCCAAACAAAAGAAATATGAGCTTAAAAGAAATGACATAAAAGAGAGTACTTAAAAAGAAAGAGAGAGGTTGGATCCCTTACCTCGTGTCCGACATGACTCAATCATTATTTAATCTCCTGAATAATAAAATTTGGAAAATTTATAATTTCTTAAGGAACTCCTTGGAATATTATTATTCAGTTCATATCACATATTATAATGTTATAATAATTGGTTAATAAAGTGAGTTCGTATCAGACATTTTTGTCGATGTTCGGTACATGAGTAAAAATCGAACTTGTTGGAAAAGAATTTTCCATGTAGTTATAGGTACATAATATCCAGAATAGTATTGATGTTTTCAATATCATATATATCCAGTATATATTCATTTTATACTATTCTATATCATTTGGAAAAAAAATTAAAAGCACCGTTCATGGAGACGGTAGGCCGTACGTACGCATGAACGCTACTTTCATTTTTATCATATTAATGGAATTAAAACAAAATGAGAGATATATATATTATAATTACAGAATTATATCTATCATTTAGATGTAATATATTACATATATATCCATTATATATATGTACTTATAATATTACATAACATTTGGAGATAAGAAATGAAATGTACCATTCAGGGAGACGGTAAGCCGTACGTACGTATGAACGCTACTTTCATTTCTTTTTTCTTATTAAATGTAATGAAATAATAATTATATAAAGTTATATTATAATTCCAGTAGGATATCATATGTAATACCATTAATTACATCCTTTATACTTCCCACATATGGCATTAACGAATCAAATCACTTTGAGGGGGCGGTAGTCCGCACTTCCTAAAATGAAGATATCGCATTTACCCATAATGGAAACCATAAAGGTATGCCATAAATGAAAAATTCAAAAGCATAAGGAAAACATAAACATATTATATATCATATATAAATATAGTGACATCTTAATGGACACCTTTGAAGGTGTTAAAATAATATTGAACAATCATCGTTTCGTGTGGAAGTAATTCGCCATCCACAGAAACAGTATGTTCTTTAACCATTAGACGAAGGTGTGTAAAAGTGTAGCTCTAATACTTCTTATAACAACAACCTAGTATATTTAAGATACTGGTGTTGTTACAAAAAAAATTAATAAAAAGAGTATAGGGGTTTGGAGAATCAAAATAATACAAAAGAACACAAGGGAAGACATTGCCTTTAAATCGGGTAACTCTCTTTGATTTGAGCTCAAAGGTTTCCTTGGAAAGGATTATGCTGAAAGTGAGGCTTCAATGATGAAGATAGGGATGTGGAGAGATGCAATGGGTAGGGTTTGGCTGATCCAAATGCTTGAGAGGTGTGTGTAAGGTGGTAGAGGTGGGGGCCTTTTATAAGAGGAGAGGAGGGGCACTCTTGGAAAGTTATAAAATATTACTTTATTATAAAATGTTTTCAAATTTAAAGGGTCCCAAAAGGATATATTGCAAGGATAAGGTGATAAGGTTTCTAAATACACCCATACAATAGGTTTGTCACAAGTGTAAGACATATATTTCACCCTATCTTCTCATTTTATTTAAATCGTTCATTTATGAGGTAATCACTGCATCATCCCGGTTTCATAAATAAATTAATTTATTTAATGTATAAACATTATATAAAAACTATAATTATGTGGGAAATCTTTTTATCTTTCTAATTAATATTTATAGTAAAAAATAGGACTTTTATAACCTCATTTAAAAATTGTTTTAGTAAAACAACTCATGTTTGTGACAGTTTTATTTTAACTTTAAATAAAAAGTTATTTATGTCATTTTCCTATAAAAGTGGCTCCATGGGGTCCCCAAGTTGACCCAAGGATTTTAGTGGTCGGCCATGACACATCCAATGAGGTTAGGACATGTGTCTGGGTCATTTAATATTATTAAAACATTATTTTTACCTTAAGTTACACAAATTACCTTTAATCGCGATTAATAAAATTTAAAAGTTTATATTCACCAAAAATTATTTTAATCTCATTGAATCAAATTATACTTCTTAATTAAAACCATGTATGTCAGATTTTTGAAAATCAAATAACAGAAGTGGAAAAGTTTCATTTAAACGAAAAATCAGTTTCTTTAACTACCACTTAGTGGTTTCACTATTCATCTAAAATTGAAGTTTTTCAGAAAAATACCAAAAATTACCCCTAAGCTATATTTGATATTCTGAATTCAAAAATGATGCCTATTTTAAAAAATTCAAAACATATAAGTTATATTAATTAATTTAATAATTAATTCCCGCTGTCAGAGCAAATAGCGTGTTTTTATGAAACAATAAGTATCAAAAGATTGACACTAGTTTAAGTCCAATTTCAAGATGAAATTAATTCCAATGACCACTATTGAATTAAATGGTAAAAATATATTCTAATTTCACTTTAAAACCAATTCAAAAGATAATCTAATCATATAAATAAATTAGATTAAAAAGAGGTTTTGAATTAAAATACAACATTTTTCACTATTCATTAAAAAATGAACTTTATCGGAAAAATACCAAAAATTTACACAAAGTAAATATTGATGTCCCGATTCTAAAGAAGAATTTTATTTTGTAAAATATAACACATAAAATTGTCAAAAATTTTATTTAAAAGTGGTTCGTCATCAAAAGGCGGTTAATCGACCTTTTAAAGAATATTAGAATGTTTACGCTTAAAATTGGATTCATTCGTATTTTTAATCCTCTAACATTTATTGTAAAAAGTAAAAATATTTGACAAACATATATAATCATTTTTTAGTTAGTTCTGTTCATTCCCACCATTAAAATGGCTAGGCGTTAACTACAATTTAAAATAATATTATTTTATTATTAGAGTGCAACGTAAGATTCTCAAGAAACTCATTGTTGCGTATTGGGTACGCCATCCAGCATAGCGTCCCCTTTAAAGTTATATTAATATTTTATTCCCAAATATGGATAAATGTGAAAATGTCATATTCTTTATTTACCTGGGGTGTTACACAAAAACATCTCCTTGATGTGTTCAAACCCTTATAATTATATTTCGAATCATGAATCTAGAAACGATGTTTACTCCAAGATCAAAAATTACTATTTTATCTAAATATAATGATCCGAAAACCCATAGGTTGCTACAATAACCAATAGAATATTTGAATAATATGAATAATGCATTAAATGTTTCAAATGATTAATAATGAAACACAAAAATAATAAAATAAGGAATAATAATAATATAAGATAACATAGTTGGACTAGGCTCTCTAACAATGGACCATACATAGTATCCCATTATATTAAATTCTTACCTAATGAATTGGTGGGATGTGTATTTTCTAAGACACCTACAACATTATTATATGTTTAAAATCAAGGATTCAAAATAGAAAATATTGTATGTAATAATACATAAATCTATAAGCATAACATAGATAAATGATAATGAAATTGGAACGAGTTTTATAATAAACTTAGACAACATAGATTATAATAAAACATAATGTAATAAATAGAAAGAGAGTTGAGTAAAGATGATGAAAACCATAATGTATTAAAGAAAAATTCAATATGGGGATATATTTATTTAGTGTCATATTTAGGAGAAAAACTATCAATAAGATAAAGAATTAAAAATTATTAAATGGGAAGAAATCAAGAGGTTAATTGAAAAAATACATTGTCAAAAAATTCATCAAATGTGGAAGAATAAGAAATATATAAAATATATAGAAAATTATATTAAAAAATGTATAAAATAATATTAATAACATGAAATGATATTTGTTATAGTAATTGGATTCAAGGATTCTTAAGGAGGAGATATGGACAAATATATTTTCAAAGTGAAGAGTGTGAGTGATAAAAAAGAGCCATACAATAATTATTGTTAATAAAAAGGGAATATGTAAAAAGAATATATATCCAAAAAATAATAATAATAACATGTGTCCATAAAATAGAATATAATAAACTAATTAGGATAGATATTAATATATTAGTCAATTATATAAGGTGTGATAATCAAGGTAAGAAAATCCCTTAACATAGGTTTCATATTGTTTCTTCACACTCACACCTACTGTATAATGAACTTATGTTTATGAAAAGACTATTATTAATGTATTTTTTATTACATAATGTTATTTTTATAATATATTATGATAAATATCAATTTATTAAACATTTATTAAATATATAAAGTCACAAGGGAATATTTGTTTGAATTATTCAATTTTTAATTTCAATATTACTGTATTTATTTTTTATATCCATTAGTTCCACTAAATCTTGAATTTGGTGATAATTAATGAAATATAATATCTATTTAGGTGGTGGAATCGACTGAGTATGTATTTTATGAGTGGGAATGAAATAGGATATATGTATACAATAAATAGGTTACAAAAAATTTCTAATAACAGAATAACATTAATATTCTCATTATATAAAAATTAATTAGTTTAGGTATGTTTTAATACAAATTTTTCACAGTGAGATTTTATTTTTTAGTGTGTTTCAATGGTCAGGTCCTTTAAAGTGGATAAAATTACAAATTTACCCAAGTAGTTGACCTTAGAAATATTTTCCTAATGGTTTTATTGAACTCAAAAATTGGTATTTACTGTTGAATTGAATTTTGGTGAAATTACTTGATAGTAGGGTTTTAAGATATATTTAATGTGTATTAAATAAATTAATATTCATTGAGGGGGTTTAAATGATAATATATCACAAATATAATGTTGCATAAAAATTTCACCATTATGGTTCTGTCTAGAACATGGTGCTCTTCTTAGGTGAGGTATAAATTATGTACTTGGGTGTCGATCCATGAAATTAGTTTTATTGGTGTTGTTTAAATAATAAATGCATCAAAATAAAAATAAATTTTTATTTTATTTTAAATATTGGTCATGTGGAATTTAATTGTATATATTGGACATGATATTGAATTTTGGTGATATTTATGAGAGGGTATTGTTAAAATGGTTTACTAGTCATGATAAATGTATATACTTATTGATTTTACATGGGTAAATTAATTATATATTTTTTAGTGGTAGTTACAGAGAAATAATACCCCTTACTAATTCCTTTTCATACCATTCCCTTTTCCATTGGTGGAGCATCATAAAAGAATTCATGCTCTCCTTCCTCCTCTCTCTACCGCTTTTAACAAAGAAGAATGATTCCTCATGTTCTTTGAATTATTAATTCCAGTAGGACTACTTGTTATCGAGGAATATGTAATGATCATCAATCCAAGATAATTCAAGAATAAGGAAATACTATTTCTCTAAACATCCTGCATATATTATATTTTGTGATTTAGTACAATTCTTCTCATGTTTTAATTACTTATTTTTATAAGAAAATGAAATGAATAAAATTACAAAATGATTAAAATATGATAAATTACCATATATATGATAGTGAATTTGATCAAGGAATATTATAAAGATGTATTCATAGGAAATATAAAATATGGTAGTTATATTTTAATGGGTTTTCTTTGATAACAGTTTCTTGATAATTAAATAATTTTGTTATCTTAGAATTTATATCCCCTCAAAAGATTTTTACCGAAGATAAATAATGTTAGATATTTTACAAAGATATAGATATGATTATTTAAAAGAAAATATTTCACTACAATTTTTCTTATTTTATGATTAAATTTATAGATTATAATAATATTATATTAAAACAATATTAATTTTTAATATATTATTCGTTATCTCCCATGTCATGAAAAAAAATAATTTTATTGTTTCCAAATGTTTATATTAAGTTACTTAAATTATTCAATTAGTTATTTTCTTTTCAAATGATTAGGGATTAAAGAATATTAAATTGATTTATAAATTTTTATTTATTTACTAATCACATAATGAAATTTGTTTTTTACTTTAACAATACTTTCTTCCCCAATCACATGATCTTAAAAATTTTATTTTTTAATTTAAATAATGGAATAAATGTGAGGATGAAGCCTCTATATTTATTTGTATTTTTATTTTGATAAATTTATATGAGTTATATTCCTAATGAGTTTTATTAAGGGTAGTTTTTATTATGATCATAATCATTATTATTTATTAATGATAAAATTAATCTATTATAAATTAATATCATCCAATGGTTATCATTCCATGAGAAATTATGTACATTTACCATTAAGAATTTTTTACTCTTAATCCCTATTTTATTTTAAAAAATTGAACCTGAACTAATTTTTGGGTTGGTGGGTAATCGTAAAAGTAAAAAATCTTTAATTTATCATTATTATGTTCTTATTTTTTTGAATTTTACTTTGGGTTCACAATGTCACAATTTTAGCATTTAAGAAACTTGGGTTCAAAAATCTAACTACAGTTCAATGAATAGTTGGATCGAAATGAACCAAATGGTGAAGAATGGTTAAAACTTTTTTCTATGAGGGGTGATTGAGGATCTAAGTGTAGTGCACTCAGATGATAACATAGGAATGGAATGTGGTGATAGTGTTGTGGTGTCCATGATGTGAAATTCAAATTTCTAGTGTTTTAAAATTTTAATGACTACACTATATATATCACATATTCTTATGAACTTTATATAACTTAATACATTTTTTACATTTCAATCAATTATACATAAAATAAAATCTTGAAATTCACTTTGTGTGACACAAAATTCATGAAACTGGGGTTTAACATGATTTTAAATGTCACATGTTGTGTGATTATCGATAAAATGATTTGTAACATGGATATAAGGGCCTTTATGTTAACTAAATTTATATTCTAGGTCAATATGGAAAGAATAAACATTTTTTAAACCACCAAACATACTACATATCCATAGAAAGGTAAACCAACATGTAAAAGTTGTACATTTTAAACAACCACATAAGACCCATACCCCATATAACTTTTTGGACACACCATATATGATAGATTTATATAGGTTGGGTGATGGAAGTACAAAAACATCTTGTTCGAGTGATCCTACACATTTTTACCCTACTAGGGTATGTTTTTTATTGAGTATATTATAATACATTTTTATATGCTCCTATTTGAGTTTCAATTTTCGATTCCCGAGGAGTCTGTTATGAGAAATTTTTCATATATAATGTAATGGTTCATATATATTTTTCATATATGATTTATATGAATTATTTTTTAGTAAATTGTGTTTTGTGTCTCTGTTATGATCCTGTTATTTGTGGGAAGACGATTAGAACAAGCTTGAGGTCAGTATTCCACACAGAACATATTACCCTCCATGGAAAAATTAATTTGTGTATATAGTTGGGGAAATAACACTCTCATAGGGATGGGGAATGGTTTTTGAAACCATGAAGTAGGTTATCCTCTTTGTTGATGCAAGTTACGCATGCCTCAACATGGTTTCTCCATAGGGGCTAGTAACTCTATGGACTAATTTACTATTTAGCTATGCAAAAGCACCCCCATGAAAATTACTAATGGGGGATCATGTAGAAGTAATAAATGTGAGATAGTTTGGGTGATACATTTATGATAAGGATTTACCAGGTTCTTCTTTAGGATACATCAGAATTGAATTTGAGTTTTGTATGAGACACTTTATATATTTTGTTGAATATTCAAAATAAATTACCATAGAGAATCTATCATTGGTCTTAATGTATTCTCTGGTACCTTGAGTACCAATGGATGCACATGAGAAATGATCCTTCATGGAATTGATCAATATAGAATGGGTTTACCTCCCATGGTTTAATTGTTTGTTGAGAATATTAATTTATTGGGGAATGTCCCACCTGTTCCCTCAGACATGGGTTTAATCTAAAAAATCATTATTTTTATACCATTTGTTTTCTAGGATTCTTACTGAGTATGTTTATACACACCCCTTCATGGGCCTTATACCCATAAATGTTTTTTCTATGCATATATTACACAGATTGGTGATATTGATAGGGGATGTGGAGGTAGAGGAGTTAGTGGAGTCGATTCATAATATAAAATGAAGGTTATTGGTGGATGTTCTTATTGATAGAGTTTATTCTGAGATAACATATAAGAAAGAGGAGTCATCAAATTATTAGAGTCATTATCACATGCTAGTTTATGTATTTTGTAATTTTTTTTCTTTTTGGGACAAGTTTTATGGAATTATACTAGTTGTTTTTTCATGTGTGTTTTATTATACACCTTAGTTGTTAATATATAACTTTTGATGCTGTTGGAAATTAATTTTTATTAGATATGAATTTATGTTTCAGGATATTATAAGAGACAAACTTTCATGTATATTTATCACATTTTGGGGCTAGTTTATATCCTATGACCTATTGGAGGATGTATTAGGTTGGAACATTTGATTTATTAGCAACCCAATAGGAGTCTTGGTTGGATGGGTCGTTTTATAATGTTTTTAAAAAATTCATGTCTTATGGATGGATTTTGGAGTTATAGGTATCGAAGGTTTCAGTTTGGGAAATTAGGACAAAAATACTAAAGGTTTCTTGAGTCAATTTATTAGATTTGGAAGACCAATATAGATGTGGCTGTTGATGTATCCATTTTATAGGAATCTTATAAAGATTTATCAACCAAAATTTCTATGGAATCAATTTTTGGTTATATATAAATTCATACATGTTAAATGTTCTAGGTGCAATGGAAGCGTGTGATGAGAATTACCCAATATGGATATCTTTTCTATAATCAATGAGTAATTTGAGATTTTACACAATATTGAATATCATAGTCAGCGACATCAAATCAAATAATTGAAAAATAGATTTTATGCCAGAACCAAAAAAAATGATCATCACATGTTATTTATAATTAATTTAATTAATTAAAAAATTACCTTTTTTTTGAATTCTTTCTTCATTGATGAATTAGGAAAATGATCAGTGTCACTTTATGGTTTCTTTGTAGGAATCAAGTGCAGATTACATCTAGTAGTGATCTACACATCTTCCAGGAATCTATTGGACCATAATTTCTCGAAATGAGCTTAACTTGATAATTATAATTAAATATTATTTAAACAAATAATATTCAATATTTTTTATTTCTCACTGGATCAAAAATCATTGTCCAACATTCCTCCATAATATTTATCAGACCATGAATACTGTCAATTTATTTATTAAATAAATATGACCATGTTATTCGGCAATAAATAAATAAAAATTATTTTAACTAAAATAGTAAATAAATATTTACATGTGACCAATAATACATGGATAATTATTAAACAATGTATTGGAATAATATTTCTTCAACCTGGTAAATAATTTATAATAATATATTATTTAAGTGAGATTTTGGATACCCTTAGTTTGTGACTATCTATGACTCTTTCTCAGTGGAATTAGGAGGAGCAGGTGAAATTCCAATGATATCATGTAGAAACACACCCATCAACCCATATAGAAATAAGTTAATTCCATAATGATATAATACCTAATACGAATTCTTACTATATAATATAATTAATTTTTCACGATATTTCAAATCAAGGAGGTTGCATGATAGTGCCATCAAAAATTGTCATAGATTTCTTATTCTTTAACTTTTTTGAAATAGAAAATACATATTGAACAACAAGGAATATGTTCATTTAATCTATATCATTTCCATCAAAGTGGTTGAGATATAAACAGACATTAAAGAATATTAGGGAAAAATCATTTATTTCATTATTCATTAATGCAAATATTTGTTGTAATGCACCCAATGTACCCTACATCACTGCAAACATCTATCATTGTAGTTTTTGTCAATACATCAATGTATGTGACACATAATATTAATTAATAATAATATTTAAATACAAGGACCAATACACATATTTATAGATAGAAACATCCAATAACACATATAAATGATGATTTTCTACTAGTGCGTCTCGTTCTCATAATATCTTTATAGATATTAACAAGGGCGTACACCATGAGAAGGTGCCACCAATTATTATGAGTCTCACTCTAATAGAATGTATCATTTGTGTCCCTCAAATGATATCATCCTGCTATAGAACATATATTCAAGAATAATATTGTAGCGTTTCTGGGTTCTTATCATAGCAGGGAACTTCTATGACCTTTTAGTGTGACAACTACTCTATAGACATTATCATATACTATGTCATATAAAAGAATAATCATGATGTGATAAGTAGTTTATTTATATTAAAATCAATGAATTCTTATTTATCATAATGTATATAGAAGTTGTTTCCATGGAACTAATTCCAACAAAATCCCACTTGAACTAGAGATAATTGCAAACAACATTTAGACCACTAAGTCTCACATGATACTCATGATTATGGTGATATAGGACTTTAGTAAAGGGGTCCATTGCGTTCTCTTCCATATGAACTCTGTTAACCACAACTTCATCCAAATGATAAAAATCCCTCAAGTGGTGATTCTTCCAGATTATATCGTTCTTTTTTGTTAGTGTGACCTTGTCTCTCTTTCAAGATCCATCCCTATAGTATTATCATAATACAATGTGATAGGGTCATTATTTCTAGGTACTACATAAAGCTCTTAGAAGAAGTTCCAAATCCAAATGGATTCATTGGATACATCAGAAGCTATTATATACTTGGACCCTAGTGTAGAATCAGCGACAATTGGTTTCTTTGAACTCTTCAAAATCAAAACTCCTCCATTGAGACAGAAAAAATATCTTGATTATGATTTTCTATTGTTCTGATCTATCTGAAAACTAGCATCAGTATAACATTTTATGACCACCTCCACATATCCTCTATACACTGGGAACATATCCTTTGTTCTCTATAGATACATAAGGATAGCGTTAAAAACATTCCAATGTTGTTATCCTTGATTTTTTGATATATGAATACCATTATCAATGCATAAGAAACATCAATCTATTATATAACTTGGCATACATGATTGATCATATCTTCTAAGTGTATGTGATGTTACTCATTCTCTATTTCTCATATTTATTCTTAGGAAATTTTTAATCGAATGATGTAAATAATGTGAAACTAGAAGAAATCCCCTCTTGGATTATTACATATGAAATCTATTTAGTATGTAGTCAACATATGTACTTTTAATTAGTCAAAGAATCCTCTTGGATCTATCAAGAATGTTCTTGATCCCTAGAATATAGGCTACTTCTCCTAAGTCCTTCATGAAAAAACACTTGATTAACGTGTTCTAGTAATATTTGTTATTAACATATACTACTTGTATAACTACAACATTCCCACTAAACCTCCTATAAACACATTTCTAACATTTATACTTTATAAATACAAATTATTTAATGGATTCATCGAATCAAATGTCTTATGACCTAGATGCTTGATGGAATCCATAAATGGATCTTTGCAACATGAAAATTATTTTGGTACCACATCAAGTAACAAATCCTTTTGGTTGTGTTATGTAGAAATATTTTTATTGGTTCCTATTAAGGAATGAATTTTTTACACCCATCTACCAAATCTCATATTCATGGTAAGATTATATAGAAATTATAATTCTAATGGATTTAATCAAGAAAACTGGAAAAAATGGTTCATCAGAGTTAATTCCTTAACACTATTTATTCCCTTTAGCCACTAGCCTTTATTTGTAGGTATTTACTTTACCTTCCATTTTCAGTTACTTCTTGAATACCCATTTTCATCAAATATGATTTACATCAATTGTCACATCAACCAGAAACCAAACTTGGTTCTGACATATGAAACCCATTTAATAATTCATTGCTTCTTTCCATATTTCAACTTGTAATATCTCTACTCCCTCCTTGTAGGGGAGAGGTCCATCATTCTCAACCAATAATGAATCACCATATTCAGTTACTAGAAAACAAAATCTCTTAAGTTCTCTTACCTGTTTTAAACTTATACACAATACCAATTTTTTAGGAACTACTTCTTCCACAGGGACCTATGGAACTTGTTCTTGTATTAACACTTGTGCATCTTGATCATCAACTTTATCGATGTCAAAATTTCTCCCACCATCTTTTTTGAGGATGTGATCCCACTTAAGAAAGATGAATTTCATGGTGACATTAACTTTTTCTCCTAGGGGTTATCCCTTTGCTTCCATGGGATACCCTATAAAGATACACTTTGTGCCCCATGGTGCTAGTTTATTTCTAGAGAAGGCCTTAACAAATTCCTTAAAAAATGCCTCAAGACCCCATACACATTTATGTGAAAAAATGTGTTTCTATCCACTCCATAACTTGAAGGGAATTACATTATTCACATTAGTTGGTACTCAGATTAATGTGTATGTAACCGTTTGTAATGTATATCCCCTAATGTATAATGGACGATCTATATGAATCATTATCAAACATACTATTTCTAGGAAGGTACAATTCCTCCATTCACTAACACCATTCCACTATGGTGTATAAGTTGAGGTATGTTGAGATATATTCCCAATCTCCCATAGAATATTGATGAAATCATGGTTAATATATTCACCACCTAGATATTATCGAAGCTTATTTATCTTCTTACCAAGATTATTCTCTACTTTATTATTTATTTCATTGAATTTATCAAAGGACTAAAAATTATACCTCATCAATTAGATATAGCGATATCTACTCAAGTGATCAGTAACATTCATGATGTAATAATATCAACCTAAATATTCAACTAGAAATGATCCACACACATTAGAGTTTACAAAACCTAGAATTTATGTGTCCCTTTCAACCTATCGACCTAATGGTGGTTCTGTCATTTTCCCTGTAGAAAATAATGACATATATCAAGTTGTTTTAGCTAAAAAGATTCTAAAAAAACCACCTGATAGATTTTTTCAAATGATTCTCGTTTATATGACTAAGATGATGATGCCATGGTTGGGTGATATATATTTGTGGGAACAAGATTCATTATCTATTTAAAACATTTGGTTTTAATAATTTAATACATAAAGATCGTTATTTAAATGCGCCATACTATAAAATATTTTGTCCTTATAAATGAAACAAATTTTATTTCAAAATTAAAAAATAGACCCATATGTATCTAAACATCACACAAAAATTATGTAATTGGTAACTATAGGTACATAATAACAATATCTTAAAAATAAAATCATTCCCATTGGCGATGAAATTTGGTAGTCATCAATGCCTAGAGAAGCCATCCTCACACCAATGGAATCTTACAAATAAACCTCTCCTATGGGAATCTTCTAGAATTTACATGGTTCCTGCATTTGGATAAATATTTGATTAACAAAAGCAGTATAAAATTACCAATGTGTAGAAATAGAAATATTACCATTGATTAAAAACTCACCTTTAAATCCCCCTTTCTTCCAGATATAGTCACTCTTCCAGTGGACAAGATTTCCACATGAAAAACATACTTCCTCCTTTTCCTTACCTTATATCTGGATCTTCTTCTTCTTGGAAGGATATTGTTTGGGTGCTTTAGACTGTTTATAAGTCTTAGGGCCCAATTCCTTATTCGTTATTTTTTTCACTATAAAGATTGTGGGGCTATCATTCCCCATGTGCATGCCCACTTAGAGAATTAAATTAATTTTTTTTGAAAGACTCTTCTCATTATTTATCATATTATTATTGATAATAAAACTGGAGATGTTCTTAGTTAGTGATGAAAGTATGAGATATGTAAGTAACTCTTCTGGGAATTTAATCCCTAAGATGTCTAGGAATTCAATACAGCTGATAAACATAACTAGATGAGACCCATCATGAAAAAAATCTTCAATATTAGTTGTGAAAACAGAATTGTAGATATCATACCTCTCTTATATTTCCTTCTCTTGATAGAGATACTAAAGGTGAGACATCATGGAATTGGAATCCACATCCTCATGCTGCTTAAAAATATAATTGGACATGGATTATAGCATGAAACAATGAATATATGTATCATAATTAATATTTTTCTCATAGAGAGACAACTCTTCCAAACTTTACTGATTTCTAGGAGCAACTGGTAAATGTTATCCCAGCACATAAAATTTCATTTCATGGTGAATGATGACATGTAGGTGACTTTGCCACTCTTGGAAATTTATGATGGTGAGAAGGGTTTCCTTCTCAAGTAGGGATCACAATGATATGTTTAATGTCATTTTATGACTTTTTTACTAAATAATTTGAGTATAATTTTAGTAATTTATCAAAAAAAAATTAGAAAAATAAATAAATATTATATTTATTAGTCTACCACTATTTTACAAAACCAAATATCCCTTACCATTGGATTCAAAATATCATGTTTCTTGGTTATTTATGTGAAAATGAGCCATATTACACTTATTATTACCCCACATTTGGTTGGTCATGTAACATGAATGGTTTTTGGTAGAAATTCTAAATTCTAACTCCATTTACTCAACATTCCCTGATCTACTGAGTGTAACCCACAATCCAGAAATCTATAATGGGATTTCCCCAACCATTTCCTCTTAGATACACTATTTTCTACTTTATATGTCAATATTTGATGTGATCAAAGTTATGTCAACCCAAAACCTCATGTTAAAATTCCACAATAATTGAATGCACCCCAACTTTTGCTCGTTCAACACTTTGTACTATGGTTTGATTTTATCCAAAGTAATGGAAGGCTATACTAACTTAAAATTTTATTGAGGAATTTTATCATTTTATGTGTAAATTTACAATTATTATCTTTATCACATGATTTTTAATATAATGTGGGGATATATAAATAATTAACCATGTGTTAGATAATATTTGAGCATAATTTCGGTTATTTTAGTTTTTTCTTACATGCTTGTTAATTCATTAATTTTATGATCACAATAAGAAAACCATAATTAAATAACCATGAAACTATTAGATATAAAATAATAGAAACCAATGATCATGAGTTCTTACAAGTGGTTATGTTATCTATCAGTTGATAGACTAACCATTGACCTAGGTAAAAAACACCTTGAACAAATTAAGGTTCGTATGGAAGCTTTCCACCTATCCACCCATGGATTTCCTTGGATTGGTTTCACCTCAGATATGAACCTAAACTGCCTCAATTAGCTTCAGATATCCATCCATTACATTTTACTTTTACTCACACATAGGTGAGGGGAAAATGGGGTTTACATAAAAGAAACCGTGGGAATTCAGACCCTACCTAATAAAATAAGATAAGGCACATAGACCAACAATTTAATTTTATAATAAATAAAATGAAAACAATCACATACAAATGGTTTGGTCTAGCTCATGATCATCCACACACATGCAACAAATTACAAATTTAATAAAACTATAATTCCCTTCATAAGTATTCATATTTAAGATAAATCACGCTCAAATCAATTAATTATCATCTTTAGTAAATCAGTTATTTTATGTTAATTTACATATGAATTTTCTTAATATTATCATATATTATAAATTAAAGAAATTTATATAAATTAATTTAAATTATATGTGAACATAAATGTACTATAGAGTCATTACACTGAATATGTGTCCCATTCTAGTCAACATGTATTATACTAATATAATTGTTTATTATTTGTGATATATAACAAACATGACTCATCACGTATTTCATGATGTGTAATTCATGAATGACTATACGAATTACATGATTTTTCATCCACACGTTATGGTTAAAGGCACATAGCGTAAAAAATTGTAAGACGACTCCTACATGATTTACAGATCTGAACATAATGTATATATTAATCAAACATTTAAATATTAATATATTAAAACCTATACCATGTAATGTCCTATCTTTACGACCACATGAAAGTACATGTATCAAGGTTTATATAGTAAAATAATTTTTTTTAAATATGCGTAACTTGGTATATATACATGGCATGTAAATATGAGATACAAGACATGTACGTGTCTCATCGTCTATCTGTGGTACATTCCTAGGGACTCAGTGGGTTAATCATACCACAAGAAACCAGTGTACACGACTTTTCCAATGAGATAAACACCGTCTGATCTCCAAATTACATGGTCACCAGTCAGGAAGTTTGTTTGTTGAAATACACATCCCATATTTGATTAAAAGGACTAAATTATGTGTATGTTGGTTACATGATGAGTAATCCAGTTGAATGCGTGCCAGCCTATCTCGGTCATCATGTATTTTAAGAATTAACCACACTAATTTTCATCAAATCACATAGTTTGAGTATTTTCAAAATTAACATGTGCTTAATTGAACACAAGTACATCACGTGTAATTTATATTACACAACATGTAATATTATATTATCTAAATAGATTATTTGGAACCTCTAGAAGAGTTCCTATATATTATTTTAATCATATAATTAATTATTTCTATTGGATATATGAGAAAAAAAGGAAGAAATAGATCTCACAATTCAGATTAAAAGATCGAATAAATAAGAATTAAAAAACTAAATTAAAATTTGTAAATTAGAAATGATCTTTAAATAATTATAAATAAATATGCGAACACTCTGATAACATTTTTTTTGTTTTAGGCATAGTGGAACAATGCGATGGTTTGTTCCCAACATGGTTTTTTCCATGATTGATGATTAATTTGATATTTAACACAACAACGAATGCTATGATGAGTGGAATTAACTTAAAAAATAAGAATATAAAAATTAAACAGGAACTTACGGATTATCATCACTTATTATTTATAATTAATTAATTTAATTAAATATTTACATTTGTTGGAATTCCTTCTTTGTTGATGAATCGGGAAACAGATCTTTGTTGCTGGATCATTGATTTGTAGGAACGAAGTTCACATTCTCTCTACAAGTGATCCAAAAATGTTCCAATAATGTATATATGTCTTCAAATGAATCTATTAGTGCAATAATAGTATATCCTTGTGCTTGCAACGTCTTCCTTTGATCACATTGAGAACCGCTTCAAAAGCATTATCCTTGATTTGGGGGAGGAGGATTGCTCTCCGTTCTTGGAATAATTCTTTGATAAGAGAGCTCTCTAGGCATAATAGAATTCACTAATTCCATTGTGAAAAACCGAAATAAAAAAGTTGTCTCTTGAGAAAATAACATAACTTGGTTTATATATTTTTTGGGTTCAAATAATATAATTTCATAAGTACCCTTATTTATTTATTTAATCTTAGTAAAACCCCATGTTAAATAATAAAAATAATATCACTATTTATAGACATAATATTAACTTTTAAATCATAATTAAATATTATTTAATAAAATAATATTCAATATTTATTATTTCTAATTGGGATTAAAATATCTGTCTTCCATTCCTCTATAATATTTATCAGAGCTTGAATAATCTATATTTATCTATTAAATAAAGACCACATCATGACTCACCAATAAATAAATAAATATTATATTTACAAAAATTGAAAATAATTATTTATATACGAAAAAACATACATGAAGAATAATTAAACCACATTTGAGAATAATATTTATACAACATGATAAATAATAAATAATAATATATTATTTAATTGAGATTTTGGATACACATAGTGTGTGCACCCCTAGGCCTCTTTCATAGTGGAATTCAGGGGAGTAGCCTAAAGTCAAAGGATATCATATAGAAACATTTCATAGAACCCATAGATAAAGAAGTTAATTCCATAATGAAATAATACCTTATAGAAAATCACTGTGTGTAATATAATCCATTTATCATGATATCTCAAATCAAGCAGGTTTGATGCCAGTGCCATCAACCTATGTGTTCAATGTCTCTTCTATTTGACTTTCCTATAATATAACTTACCTATTAAACACTATGGACATGGATTTATTTAATTTATATAATTTCCATAGAAGGTACTAATATATAAACTTTAGTTAAATAATATAATTGATAAATCCTTTCTCACATTATTGACTAATTAATTTTAAATCGTGACACACCCAACATATCCTACTTCACCGGAAACATATTTCTTCCAAGTTTTTGTCAAAAAATAAATGTAAATGAATCATAATAATCATTAATAACAATTTTAAAGTCTAAGGAACAATACAAATGTATTAATATAGGAACATCCAATGATGAAAATAAACGTAGATTTCCTACTGGAGGGTCTCATTATCATAATACCCTAATTGATATTACTATGGGTGTACACTATAAGAAGGTACCTCAAAGTCCTATAAGTCTATACCCCTAATATTCTATATCATTTGTATCCCTAAAAGGATATCATCTATCTATGTAAAAAATATTCAAGAATAGTATCGTAGCTGTTTTGATTTCTCATCATAGCAGGGAATTGCTATGGCCTTTTAGCGCTATAGCTACTCTTATGACATTATCACATAATATGTCACATAGAATAATAATCATGATGTGATAAGTATTATAATAATATTAAAAAAATTAATTTATGTTTATCATTAATTACATAGATGTTGGTTCTAGGGCACCAACTCTAGCACATGAATGATGTGATGGTAAATTGTGATATATTGTGTTCTTATTTTATTAGTTCGCCCAGATATGCTCCAGTAACCATAGGTTAATTCAATATAAAAAATGGATGTTACCAATATAATTGTTTCCCTTATTCTATGGTAGGTCCATGATGTTCCCAAAACTGTGCTTTAATCCCTCACCACTGAGCAGGTGAGAAATAAAACATCAGTTCTAAGAACAATTATAAGGTGTACAATCTTTGAGAGTATAGTATAAATCATTCCTTATATGTGCTTAATGTATATTTATTTATAGAGTAGTTGTTAATTTGTACTTAGAAAGATGAGACTATTTATTATCTGTATATACTGTTTGTGCCCCAATGATAGATTACTCTTGGGTTTATGAGATTATCATGATCCTTAGGTGGTAATTGATTGGTTGTAGTTTTAGATTTATGCCACCCATCAAGTTTAGAACTCCACTGAGAAAATTTTGATTCTTGTATTTTATTTAACCTTCACATTACAATAAACTAATTCATGATATTTATTAAAAGTAATGATGGTACCAAGACACTTTTATTGGAGTTAGAGCTTCTACTCAGGGAGATTTATTCATTAACATTATAAAAGTGATGATTTTATATATTGAATACATTTTTCAAGGAAGCATGATTTTGGAAATGTTAGGGGTTGGGGATTTTTCACTACCTAAGCTTTATATGAAAATGACTCTTATGAGTTAGAGATTTTGAGTAGGGACTTTAGAGAGAGTTTTGAGTTAGGGGTTATTCCTCCTTTTATTCCCCACCTATGCCAGAGTCCTAATGTGAGTTTTGGTAGCTATGATTTTTCATGATATGATATAGAATAGATTTTGGAATATGAAAATGTTTACCTATGGATTTACAGAGTGGTACAATAGACCAATATCTATGATAAATACATATTTGAGATTATATTGATTACCTATTTTTGGATTTATAACCTTATAAGACATAGCACTAGAATGAGTGTTATTGGTATAGGGGTAGATATAAATAGATTATATAGTTGGATATCTATAACACCACATTCATGTAATACTTTATAGGGATAATGTGATAGAAAGTTATGATTTAAAATTTTCCACATATTGGATGGATTTGAATAAGTGGTAACCAACTAGGTCTGAGGTAAAATTTGTGACTTACACATAGACACTTATACTCATTACTATGTACGTGAGCCATTTTACCATACATTATTTATTTTTGAGGGTTGGTGATTCAAGTGGAGATCATATCTAAACACTTATATCTAGAATCTTCTACTTTTAGTGGTTATTCGTTTATCTTAACTACTGAGAGAATGTAATTTTTCTCCATCAAGGAAGAATTTTTAGAGATTATAACTGATGATCCACTCATTGGTGAGTTTATCTTATCAATATATTTAAAATATGAAGAGGTAGTTTATTGTAATGAATGTTAAACTCATTAATTATATACTATATTATATCCCAGGGTTACCCTCATCGAGTGTTTGGATTTCATATGGTATTACCTTATAGGATATACAAATATCTCCTACTATTTATCATATTTCTTGATTAATTTTAGGGAGATAATATGTATTTGGTAGACATGTTGGTGGTAGTCTATATTATTCTCAGTTTGAACTCTTTAACATATGGTTCACAAAGCTTTTTATGAGGACTAATTGGTAACATTTTCAGTTTTGTGAGAGTGATACTTTTTGGGATGCTTTTGGATATCAATACAAATATCCTATAGAAACCCCAACTCTAGTAACCCAGATATAGTGTTTAATTTATTATGTTGGTACAAATATAAGTTTTCACACACAAATGATCAATCAAATTTGGAGTTCTGGAAAACTAAATACACACATGAATTCCATATCACATTAGAATTAAAAAAATACCAAGAAAAAAAATTCTTGATTCCTTTAAAATAATTAAAATATCCCTTTCTTATATCCTAGAGAAAGGAGAAAAAGATAGAACTTAGATGAATAGTAAGGGTAGCATAAATCAGAAGCTATCATGAGTAAATAATGAAAAACAAACATGATGGGTGGATAATTAAAAGACATTCAATTTAATTAAAAACATAAGCTCAAAATACATCCATGGATAAAATCAATATTGTAATCACATGAATAATAATAAATGATTTCTCAATGAAATAAATGTATAATTCTAGACATTAATGATCTTAAAATCAAGTCCTTTTGACAATATATCATTAATCATACCATTAAGTAATTATTCCATGATATGTAATATATTTTCATGTCCTTATTCCATGAAATTAACATTTTATTGTTCAACATAGAATGAGGAATACCTATTATTGTTCGCATCATGAGAATTATCGGTTCATTGAGGGGAAATCTATGTATGGGTCCCACTCATCACTTAAATATGTCAAATGAATTTATCATATATTTAATTGAGAATACAATACACAATAAATACGTTTTCTTTATAAATTAATATATTTATTTAATCAAGAATATAAAACATTAAAATTTCCATAAAAAAAATAAATAAAATTCTTATTAAACCTCGTTAAATTCACTATGTATATAATAATGAGTATATAATTTATCCAACATTGAGATAAATATTGATAGAAAATATTTCTTTAATAAAATGATATTATTAATTATGAAAAAATGAGGTATACTAGAAAGTTCAGTTAGAGGCAATCCTCTAACCATTTATTTAAAATAAAAGAAAAGTACATCAGACAGGCACAACAAGGTGAGAGAAACAGGTACATATCATAAAAGTCAGATCGATCGCCACATCCCTAATAAACCATTTCCTCCATGGTAGCCGATTACCACTCTGAACATTCATAGTGTTTCAGAATCTTGGCATAATTCCTTCTAATATTGAGCTTATCCAAAGAAATGATCTCATTCGATGATTGTGAAATCCTTCTATCCTTCCCACTAGAAGCTCTTGTAGCTATAGGCATTGGCAAGCGAGAATAGTCATTCTGCGACCTTCTTTGTGGTGGGTCAGTCTTAACATTCTCCTCCACAGACACTTTATTTTTTGTAACCCTGAACCATATCACTATAGGAGGTCTGAACCGCACCACCATTATTTTCTTTCTCACTATCAGAACAGTTCCCCCATTTACCATAAATGTGCACCACCCTAAATCCTTCCCTCACACCCTGATCTTGCTGAGATTGACTATTGACATCCATCAAATTAAGTCAGTGGGAGTGATCTACAGAATCACAGCCACCATGCATGCCTTTCTTTACATTACAATCTCCATCTATGCTGTCAAGTAGTGAACCGTTGTCCATATTTACTTCAGAGCCCTCCTCAGCATTATATGGATTCACTGTCCACAAATCTTGATCACACATGCCAACACTAGTTTCCCTTGACTCAACACCAACACCTAAAGTTGTATAATTTTGATCCTCATGAGTCCTTTCAGCATCCCGCTCATGATTCAGAACCAAATTAGCATCCCCAAGCATGAAAACCGATTTTCGAGCACAATATTGGCCGCCTGCCTCCCAGAAGGTGCCTGCATCCCAGCCACTGTCATCAAAGCACCACTGTCATCAGCAGTTTCCTTGAAAGGGGTTATTTGGTTCCGATCCAGCTTCACAGTCCCAAGCTCCATGTGATGATTATGTCTATCAATCCCCTCTTGTTCTGGGATAGTAGGAACTTCGGCAACGACTTGATCATCATGGACTACATAAACTGCTGCAGATGCATGCATAGTTTCTCGGTAGAGAGGGTCTGCACCACCATTTTGTCCATCCAGGTCCACATCTTTCTCCACAGCAGCACAAATTCGTTCAACAGAAACATCCCTTTCAACAATGGCACCCACTTCCCTTTGAAGGATTTCATCAAAGAGGGAACCTTATTCATTAGAGTTCCAACAATACATCCTTCACCCTTAAGAGCAAGAGAAGGCTCACCGTTACCCTTTATGGGGCCAACCATCCCCAAGTCCAACTTCAACATGGTGAAGATATCACTAAACTTAGGTCCCGGAGGCTCCACACCTGGATTCTTCATCTCAGCCCCCATGCCCATAACCCCATTGTCCACTAAGTTCACCACCTCATGCTGAGGAAGCATGGGTGCTCTTCATGCAACCAACCATCAACCGAATCCTTCCCCTATGTATTCAAGCTCCCCACAATATAATCTTCATGAGAAACTAAGACATCCCTCACCCGCCTGCGCACCCTCCTATTCAAAGAACCATTTCTGCAGGCAGAGACACCATGACCCAGCCGAAGGCACTAACGAAAGTAATCAGCCGATGATTCAAACATAACATCCTGTTTCCATCAGAATTCTTTCCCATCACTAATCCACACCTAATCAACCGGAGGCTTGAAGACATCAATCTTCACACATATGCAAGGGCAGATAGGATAACACACAACTTTAGTTTTGGTTTCCGAGCATAGGTAGCAGCCGACCATGTTCCCAAGCATAGACAGAATGGAAGGGTTCTGGAATGGGAGAGGAAGGCCCGAGAAACGTACCCAAATCGCTATAATTGGATTATCCCGTTGCATATGGAATTCAAAATTCCACCAAAGAAGAATGAAAAGAATACCTCCGCACCATCGAGGATCTTTAGACCATGCCGTGATGAGATCATCTATAGACCCAAATCGAATCATTATGTGTCATTGATCAAGAAGACCAATCACCGCCCGATCTTGCTGGTTCCAGGCTTCAAAGACACACTAATCAAAAGCGTCAACTGAGGGATGTTGTTGATGAAATCGAGCCACCAGAGTCAGCTTAAAAATATCTATAGAAGAGTAGAGTTCTGAAGGTAATAAATAGAGTTGAGGCGCTCCACGGAAAAAATCTGGAACTTTAGGGCAAATCAAGATGCACCGGAATGAGGGCAAGAAATCAGGATTAGAAAAGGGGATGAAAGTAGAAGAGTGCATCTGTGATGAATAAAATAATTCCACCAATTCATCAAAGTTCAAGGATTGAGTTAAATGAAATTAATTATCGAATTATAGAAGAAAATGCTAATGAAACATGAAAAGTAACTTCCTGAAATAATTTTTAAATTTATTGAAAAAAATTATTTTATAAAATTATTTTAAAAATATTTCCATAGGTTTTTTATTATATTTAAAATATTATTGGAAAAATAATATAATATTTAATTAACAATATTATTATAAAATAAATTTTAAGTAAAATATAAAACACATTTAATAAATATGAAATCATATATCAATACATTATGAAAATAATACATATTTGTTTAAAAATAAAAGCTAAAAAATTATTGAATATTGGAAAAAGTAATTCTCTGAAAAACCATGAAAACTATTAGTTTAATATATGTAGATAATAACATTCATATATTTAAGGATTTTCTATCACATCGTATTCTTTAAAATGAACATACTTTTCAAACTTTTTTGAAAATTATTAAATGACATGTTTAGAAAATGTTTAAAATATTAATTTTAAACCATTTTAAATAAAGTAAAAGGTAGTATACAAATAACTTTACCAATCATTAAAACTATATAAAAAAATCTATATTTTTTTGAAGAAAATGTATATTAAAGAGAAATATTCTTAACCAATTTAAGATAAATAAGGTTATAAATTCATAAAAACAGTCTTTCAATATTTTTATGTAATAAATAGAGGAAGATATTGAAGAAAAAAAATGAAAAAACTAGAATATTATTAGGATAAAAAATAAATAGGGTTTACTAAGATAAAAATATTCAATTATTCTAATATAAATTTAAAAATTAACAATTAAAAAAAGGGTGTGATTTATAATTAAATCCATACGATATTAATAACATTTGAATAAAAAACCTTTTTAGGGACAAAATTAATTGAAAATTTAAAAACAATTAATAAGGATTAATTCATCATATAATATTTCAAAGGGTTAGTATATAAATTATATAAAATAAATTATGTGTATACTTTAAAATATCTCTCAATGGATATGAATTGTGAAGAAAAACCATTACCACCGATTTATGATTTTTCATATGTGTTATATGCTCCTAAATAAAAAATTTAAATTTAATAAATACTTGAATAAGAATTTTTTTCATCTATATTTTGTTTTTTATTTCCTTTTATAATAACTTTACATCCATTCATTGTATAATTATTTCTTACATTGACCACTTACGGTTGTTCGATCTATTTCCCTAAAAATTAAATTGGTTTATTAACTATGGTTAAAGGCTTTATGAAATGGACCCATTATTAATTGAATATTAATAATGTTATTAATATATATTTTATTTATTTTGTATAATTTTATAACCAACCATGCAAGGTGGTAATAGAAGAATAAAATGCATAGCTAATGGAGGCATCTGTCTATATAATGACATATTCATTTTCCCAATTGAAGGAATTGAATGATTTTATACCATGATAAAACTTTATAGATTCATATTTATATAATATATATCATATTTATTCATTAAATATATCCTTATGATCAAATATGTAAAGAATAAATGAAAATTTAATCACATTACTTTGTGGATGTGTTAGTCCACATGTATATATGATCCACTTTATTATTTTCCAACGGATAGAATGGTAAAAAGGTATATAATAATTTAACTTTAAAAAAATGATGTCATAAAAATTATATTGATCTATTAAATAAGTCTATGTAACCATCCCAATGAACCAGTGGTGAAAAATGATACACATCGCTTCATAGAGATGGTAGTATGTACATACGCACGAGCAATGCTTTCATTTCTCTTTGGAAGGAAAATGAGATGAAAAATGGATATACTAATAAACTAAAAAATTTCAGTATATTGAAAATAATTATTTTATTGTATAATAATGATTATGGTTTTCTTTGATGAGGAATAAGAAGAAAAAAATATGTAAGAACTTAGTTATGAGTTATACCTCTTATTTGGAAAACCACATTCGGGTTATATATAATGTATTATTAGGTTTGTATTTTAGTGAAATAAAAACACAAATAATATGGGGAAATAAGTTAGGAATGTATTTGGTAAGGAATTGTTTGACATATAGTGCTCTATGATTTTTAATAAGTTTAGAGAAGAGGTTCTCTTTAATAGGTGAGGTGGGTGGAAAACTTGTAAATACATGAATCATTATTATATAATACGTATATTACTTAAGTCAAGTGGATTCAAATTATCATATTTGCCAATATGATCTATGAATGGTTGAAATAAAACCATAAAAATATATTTAATTTGGTGTTTTGGGTTATATTGAAGCCTTATCCCTTTATTTTTCCCCTTGTAATATATTTTACCCTTAACCTAGGTGGTAAATGTTTTACCATGGTTACTATTAATTATGATAAAAAATTAGATTTAATTAATGACCTAATATTAATTATAAAGATTATAGATGATTAATCCATTTTTCAGGGTTTAACTTCTATAATTTGAAAAAATTAATTATCATATAAGTTTACAAAACACAACGAAAACATTTTTTTAGAAAAACTACCTTTTAATCTTAAAAATGATTTTATGAAAAAAATCAAGTATAATATTGATTAATAAGGAATTAATTTGATTATATTAAATTTATTGTGTCTTATTTGACTTTAAAACCTAAACAAAATTGAAAGTGACCTTTTGAATACTTGATTAAAAGAGAAGGAGAGAAATTAATTTTTATTCGAATAAAAAAATTACCTAGATTTCCAAAATGATAAACCTAGATTTTCATGTTTATAATTATATTTTTAAATACATTATATTTCATATTAAATAAATAATTTTTCTATAAAAATTATTTCCTGAACTTTAAATTCATTTGTATATCCTGATAATACCGAAAAAGATCAGGGGTCAGGCGAACCCGCCCCTATTAAATTAAACAAAAAGAAAGGTGCTAAATAATACATTACAAACCAGCCATACACATGTATGTAAAAACCTTACCGCAATAATCAGCATGAACTAAATGACAACAAAACTCCAGATCTCTAAATTACCAACTAGAGATAACCTTTACAATTGATCTTTTCTATATGGCATCCGCCACTTGAGTGGCTTCATGAAGAGCATGAGTCACTTAAAGGGAGATTCGATTAGCATGTTTAAGGATGTCCACCCACACTAGAAGCATCCTCCATGGTACATTCCATGATTGGATTTTCAAAATCTCGATACCAAGAGAAGAATCTGATTCTAACCAAATATCATTCCATCCATAATGGAAAACATATTTTACAACTTTTATCATTACCCAAAGTTCAGCTTCAATAGCAGTCGCATTTCCAATGTAGTGAAAGAAGCATCCCTTGATCATATCCTTATAAGTGTGGAAGAAACCTCTACAGCTAGCAGGTACAGGTGTGCCAGATGCATCTCCATCAATGTTGAACCTTACCCACCATGGGATAGGTGGAATCCATATGATATATTTCACCATGAGAGGTATCTTTGACATGCTAGTTACAACAATAGACCTCAAAAGCACAAAATCAGAAACATCATTATTCATGGGCCCAGTTTGAACATGAGAAGCATATTGAATAGACCGATGAATAGCTAGAATAGCATCTTGAAATGAAGGTTTTTGCCTGCTAAACATCAATTGATTCCTTTCTTTTCGTAGATAAGAAATGACTGAAACAATGACAGGGATAAGCAAGGAAGGAACCTACTCACTACTAGCGTACCTACAAACATTCTGCAGTAATGTTTCAATGGAATGGAGCTCCAAAGAGTACCAAAAAATACCCTACACATGGGACCAAATACTCCTAGAAAATCAAAATTTAACAAATATATGAGACATCGACTCCTCCTCTCTCATGAAGTAAAGACAGACCAAACAAAGACTCCTCCCAGTGCGCTGTATACGATGTTTCATGGGGAGTCTTTGCCTCCAGATCTTCCATAACAGCATACAATTCGTTGGGGAAAAAAATTCATGCACATTTAAGAAATCCCCAATGGTGGAGGGGATGATGGGATACAAAGGATTCTATAGAATTCCATTTTAGTGAACTCAACATTCAGGTTGTTCGCCCACACAGGAGTGTCCATATCATGGAACAAGTATCTAGACATTTACATCCGCATATGTGTAGGAAGAATCATCTGAAAGGCTTGGTCTGTAATAACATAAGCAATGGATTTATCCCTTAGATATCCTAGAACATTAATATCTACGCAGATCAGATGAGATAACCAGTTTGTTGTCCAGTAGTTCAGGGGGACTACTTGTAGACAACCCACCTTGAGCATACCATAAGATCAGAGTAGGTCTGCTTCAATACAGGCCAAACTGAAGAGGCCATGTAGCTACTAGAACCATTATACAAATTCTAAATGAATCTAATATACATAAAATCAATGGACATATTAGAGTTAGAAATAAGCTTCCAAGTGATTTTTTGACCAAAGATTCAATGAAGATTCTAATATCATTAACAACCATTCCACCTATATCAATAGGTCTAACACACTCCTTCTATGAAACTGTGATCAATTTTTTATCATCAATTGAGCCAGTACAAATAAAATTCTTAATTTTACTACTCATCTCTCTTACAACAGTTCTAGGCTATCTATACATATAAAAGGAACAAACAAACATTGATGTGATAACGGAATTGAAGAAACAAATTCTGCCTACTTGAGATATAGTTTTCCCCTTCCAATTTTCTAACTGGTTGGTAATTTTCTGGGAAATATTTTCTATATGGAACCTCTTCACCCTACCGAAAAACATCGACAATCCAAGGTACGTAAAAGGTATGGATCCCCTCTTAACACTGAGCTTTTATGCAATAATATTCTATCTGGAAACAATAACACCTTCCCCAAACATGACCAAGGACTTAATCCAACTGATGACCTATCCATAAACCTCTTTATAGTGTGAGACGATACTATTAATACAAGAAATGGTAACTCTATTAGCCTTGACAAAGATCAAGATGTCATCTGCATATAGAAAATGATATCCTGATAATACTATGATAGTATTTTTAAAATCGGTATTTTTCATTATTCACCCACAAAAAGAAACTATTTTTACGAAATTAAAAAATTCCACCCTAAAATTATTTTGACATGATAATATACAATGTTTGGTTCATTTTATCATATACAATTTCTTAATGTTTCTAAAAAATAACTCGAATATCAACACAAAAATTGTGTGAATAACATTTTTATAGAAAATGTATTTTTGAAGTATAAAACGAATTTAGTATCACTATATAACTAGAAATAACCATTAGATGATTTTAATTTATTTTTATTTAATATATTATTATAATAATTAATAAATAATTCTAAACATTATTTATTAAGATAAAATTACATCACTAACTGAATAAAATTTTCTAAAAAAATATATTCTTTACCATCAGATGATTTTATCTTCATTTATAACAAATAAATAATCAATGTATGAAGTATTATTCATTATTTTACATGTATAGGAAATAAATTCTCAGTAAATTATATACTAAAAATAAGATGAATTTATCATTTAATTGAAATATATATTATAAAAATAAAATTATTTTTTATAGAAAAATAACCCTTTTATACTTTAACAATTGTTAAATTTATATGGATTAATTGTTATAATTAAAAATTGATTGGTGATTTAATATGGTTTAATCAATATATTTGTATTTGGATAAATTTTCTAAATATTTTTCATAATGAATGTACACCCATTCAAATATACCAATCTAATGACTATGTTGTAACAACCATATTTAAATAATTACATTTCTATAGTATATTGGGGTTCAATTAATCTTAGTGTTTTATATATCAAAATCATTCACACACAATATTCATAAACTAATATCCTTGGGTGCTATACATATCAATAGTCCTAAAGATGTTTTCAGTAGAAATGAATTCCATGCTATATAAATGTAGCTCATGGAATGATCTTGATATTATTCATTCACGATATCCATGTTGAACTAAAATGGTGTTCGAGCATATTTGATGGTTAGAGGTTGTTTTTGACATGTTTTAGAATACTAATAGTGTTTAAAGTTCTTATGTTTTGTGTTTTGGGTTGATAAATCCATCCCATCATGTGTGATATTTGAGAAAATGGTGTAACAACCCATTTATGTCATGATTGTGATCATGAAAGATTATGTGTTTAGTTTGGAATAGTGGTGTGTTGATATATGACACCCTTAGGTAGAGTTTTTTTCTCAATATAATTTAGTGAAATATAAGAATATAGCCTCAGTAGATGGTTTATGGGAATTCATGGGGTTTTTTAATGATGTTGACACTCACACCTCAACTAGTGTGAAATGTTTAATTTGGATGATTTTATTATGAGATTGTGTATAAGGCCCCGACCTTAAACCTTACTTAATATTGAATTAAATGAATAATTCACATTGAGGATCTTTTCAGGTTTAGAGTTTTAGAGAATTAGAACATAACTATTACATCTTAAAAGATTACAAAGTAGACACTTCTACTAAGTCTCCATAAAATAAAAACTCTTAAAAAGAAAGATGTCTAGATTCCACGTTTTAGATAGCATGAAATTCCCTTGATCCCATCCTTGACCTTATTCCACTTTAAGTCCTGTGAAAAACATTTCGAAAAACTTGGGGTGAGCATAAAAAGCTCAGTAAGGGATACAAAAAGAATGAAAACTGTTAGTTTTTCAAACATCAATTAAACCATGTATACTATATCAAAGTAATACCTTCACCTTAATGAAGTAGTAAAAAAAAATCTTCACCGAATAAAGTATCATTACTTACCTTTTTGTAACCAAAGGATTACCATAAAACCCATATAAAGAACACATAGAATATATAAAGGTAACTTGGGACATAAACATACTTAAGTGGAATAACCATACGGTTGACTTCCACACATATCACTTAATGGAATAGCCATACGGCCAATTTCCATACATACTTAATGGAATATCCATATGACCGACTTCCATACCCAATGCATTGGAGGTTATAACGGAACCACCCGTCCTGGTATTCACGACACCACCCGTCATATGGTTTATAACGTAACCACCCGTTAAAATGTCTAAGTACCAATATAAAATCATAGAACATAAAACCAATATAAAGGAATGATAAAATTTCCACATTTCAATCACAATATATCATAAATATATTGACATAATAGAATCCTTTTTCAAAACCATTTTCAATACCAAAATACATAAAAGAGTATATGGTATTTATTTTATTCTAAAAACAATACGGCTTGTTGAGAAAGCCAAAGATCAAATAATACTCGCGGCGGCGGAAAAAGGTTGTTGTCACCGCGTACGTTAAAAAAAACATTCCTTTTTGTCGTTTAGTAAAACGCTTCGTAGAAAAAGATTCCTTTTGTATAAAAGTAAAAGTCAAAGGAGTTTATACACCGTATAAAAGAAAGTTGTTTATAAAACGAAATATGCCTCAATGAAAGGAGATTGAGACGAAGTCCCTTACAAAGATCATTTTTTTAAATAAAATAGATCTGTTATTTGTATTCACTATAATTACACATAATGAAAGTACAAATACAAGATAGGACATAATAATATCATGACGTAATTTTAAAGTAGGAGATTAACCCAAAGAATGGAAATTGGGTTAAGAAGTTCCCTTACCTTGGGTCCGACTTGACTCGATCGTTCTTTAACGTCCTGAATAATAAACTTGAGTTAATTTATACTTGATTAAGAACCTTTTTAAAGTTCATTATTCTTTTTATATCACTTATTTCCATGTTATAAACATTATGAAACCATTAAGTTAATAATGTTTGTTTTGTCAATATTTGGTTCTTAAGTCGAAAGTTGACTTCTTACAATTACATGTTGTTCATGTGGTCAAAAGTTCATTATATCTAGAATGAAATTCCTGATTTGGATATCATATATATCATATATATACAGCATATACATGTATTTATAATATTACATAATCATTTAGAGGTAAGAAATGAAATGCACCGTTCATGGAGACGGTAAGCCGTACGTACGCATGAACGCGACTTTCATTTCTTTGTCATATTAGTGGAATTAAAACTAAATGATGGGTATGTATATTTTAATTCCAGAATTATATTCATCATTTATATATATCATTAATTATATATATACATTATATACATGTAATTTTAATAGTACATTACATTTGGGGATAAGAAATGAAATGCACTGTTCATCGAGACGGTAAGCCGTACGTACGCATGAACGCTACTTTCATTTCTATCTCATACTTTAATGGAAAGAAATAATAATGAGATAGAGGTATATTATAATTCCAGTATAAAATCATATATAATAACTTTAAATCCATCCTTTACACGTCCCACATATGGCATTAACGAATCACATCACTTTTAGGGGGCGGTAGTCCGCACTTCCATAAATGAAGATATCGTTTTTACCCATAATGGAAACCATAAAGGTATGCCAAAAATGAAAAATACAGAAGCTTAAAGAAAACATAAACATATTATATATCATATATAAAAATAGTGACATCATAATGGCCACCCTTGAAGGTGTTAAATGAGTATTGAACAGTCATCGTTTCGGGAGGCAGAATTTCGCCATCCACGGAAACCGTATGTTCTTTAACCATTTGATGTAGTTGTGTGAGAGTGTAGCTAGAATAAATATTATAACAACATCCTAGTATATTGAAGATACTGGTGTTGTTACAAAAGAAGTAAATAAAAAGAGTTTAGAGGGTTGGAGAAGAAAAATAAGACAAATGAACAAGAGAGAATGAATTACCTTTAAAAGTGTAAATCCATTTTGATTTGAGCCTAAAGGATTCCTTTGAAAGGACTCTGCCCAAAGGGAATCCTCTAGGATGAGGAGAGGGATGTGTAGAGAGTAATTGGGCAGGGGTTGGCCGAGCCAAAGGCTTGAGAAGTTTGTGAAATGGGGTAGAGGTGGGGGCCTTTTATAAGAGGAGAGGAGGGGCACTTTTGGAAAGTAAAGAAATATTACTTTATTTGAAAATGTGTTTCGGTTTTAAAAGGTCCCAAATTGATATAATTCGTGGATAAGGTGATAAGGGTTCGAAATCCACTCATTCAATTGGTTTTTTCCATGTGTAGGTTTTATATTTTTCATTATCTTTCCATTTTATTTAAATTGTCAAATAAAGATGTCATCGCTGTATCATTATTATGTCATTTATAATTTAATTTATTTAATTTCTAAAAATTATAAAAAAAATACTATGATGTAGGAAATCTTTTTAGATTTTCAATGACTATTTATAATCAAAATTTGGACTTGTATAACCCCACTCAAAAATTATTTTAGTAAACAAATTTATGTTGGTGTCATTTTCACTTTAACATTAAATAAAAATATATTAATGTCATTTTCCAACTAAAGTGGCTCCATGGGGTCCCCAAGTTGGCCCATGGCTTGTCTTGGTTGGCCATGACTCACCCAATAGGTGTAGAACAACTGTCATGGGGTTTTCACATTCTTATAATACCATTTTTACCTTAAACTACACTAATTACCAGTAATCGCGATTAAAAACTTAATAAGTTACTATTCACCAAAAAATTATTTTAATCTCATTGAACCACATTTTACTTCTTAGTGACAACCATATATGTCGGATTTTCAAAATTCAATACACATTAGTGGTAAAATTTCATTTAACTGAAAAATCAGTTTGCTTGATTACCACTTAGTGGTTTCACTATTCATCAAAAATTGAAGTTTTTCAGAAAATTACCAAAAATTCACCCTAAGCTATATTTGATATTCCGAATTCAAAAATGAAGTCCATTTTAAAAAATTCAAAACATATAAGTCAAATTAATGAATTTAATAATTAATTCCCGCTGTCATGACAAATAGCGTGTTTTTGCGAAACAATAAGTATCAAAAGATTGACACCAGTTTAAGTCCAATTTCAAAGTGAAATTGATTCCAATGACCACCATTGGATTAACTGGTAAAAATATTTTCTAATTTCACTTTAAAACCAATTAAAATAATAATCTAATCATATAAATAAATTAGATTAAAAAGAGGTTTTGAATTAAAATACAACATTTTACACTATTCATAAAAAAAATGAACGTTATCAGAAAGGTACCAAAAATTTACACAAAGTAAATTTTGATGTCCCGATTCTAAAGAAGAGTTATATTTGGTCCAAAATAAAGTATAAGAGTGATAAAAACAATATTTAATGATGGTTCTCCGTCAAAAGGTGATAAGTGAACCTTTAGTGAAAATTAGAGTATATATGCCCTAAAATTGAACTCTTTCCGTATTTTAAGCCTTTATCTTTTATTGGGTAAATGTATAAACATTTAAAAACATATATAATCATATTTTAGTTATTTCTATCAAATCCCGCCAGTACAACGGCTACTTGTTAACTAACATTTAAAATAATATTATTTTATTACTAGTGTGCTACGTAAGTTTCAAAGAAACTCATCGTTGCGTATCGGGTACGCTATCGAACATAGCAACCCCTTTAAAATAAAATTAATATTTAATTCGTAAATATTAATAATTATGAAAATTATTTATTCTTTATTTACCTGGGATGTTACATCCTTCCCCCCTTTTAGGGATTTGCATCCTCGCAATTTTATTCACTTATCAAAATAAGTGGGGGTATTTATCCCTCATAGCATTTTCAGATTCCCACATTGCCTCTTCAATCACATGGTTTTTCCACAAAACCTTTACCTGATGAATCACCTTATTCCGTAACACTTGATCCCTGTGGTCAAGAATCTGGACCGGTTGTTCCTCATAAGATAGGTTCTCTTCCAGCTAAACTACCTCTGGACTCAAAACATGAGATGGATCTGGCATATACTTTCTCAACATCGAAACGTGAAAAACATTGTGTACCTGAGATAAACTCGGACGTAAAGCCACTCGGTATGCAACTGATCCAACTCTTTCCAGAATTTCGTATGGTCCAACAAACCTTGGACTCAACTTTCCTTTCTTACCAAATCTCATCACGCTTTTCCAAGGAGAAACCTTGAGAAAAACATGATCACCTACCTCGAAAGATAGATCCTTCCTCCGGTTATCCGGATAACTCTTCTGCCTGCTCTTAACTATTCTCATGTGCTTCTGAATCAACTGAACTTTTTCTGCCATCTCTTCTACCAATTCTGGTCCCATCAGCTTCCTTTCACCCACTTCATCCAAAAATGCTGGAGTTTGACACCGCTTCCCATATAATGCCTCAAATGGTGGCATCTGTATACTGGAATGAAAACTGTTATTATAAGAAAACTCAACCAAAGAAAGATGTTGGTCCCAACTTCCCTGATAATCCATCGAACAAGCTCGTAGCATATCCTCCAAGGTCTAAATTGTTCGTTCTGACTGCCCATCTGATTGAGGATGAAAAGCTGTACTAAAATTTAATTCAGTACCCAACGACTTCTGAAGGCCTTTCCAAAAGTTGGAAGTAAACCTGTGATCACGATCCGATACAATGGGGAGAGGAACTCCATGTAACCTGACTATCGCTTTAGGATACAAACGGGAAAGTTGATCAAGAGAGAAAGTATCTCGTATAGAAAGGAAATGAGAAGATTTGATCAAGCGATCAACAATAACCCAGATTGCATTATTACCTCAAGATGTACTCGGTAATCCCACAACAAAGTCCATGGAAATGTTTTCCCATTTCCACTCTGGCACGGGTAAAGGCTGAAGCATCCCTGTCGCTCTGCTTTAACCTGTTGACTTGTCAAACACTTCACAGTAAAATTAGCAATATCTATTTTCATTCCATCCCACCAGTAATACTCCCGCAGATCTCTGTACATCTTAGTACTGCCAGGATGAACTGAAAACGGGGAACTATGAGCCTCACATAATAACTCATTCTTCAACTGTGAATCAAAAGGCACACATAACCTCTTCCCAAACCTCAGAACACAAACACAAACTTATCCAAGAACTCATGGAAAATTTTATTCATATGGTCCATGAATACAGCAGGTGCATTGGTTAACCCAAAAGTCATAACTACAAATTCATAATGGCCATATCTAGTACGGAACACAGTCTTCGGAACATATGCTTCTTTTACTTTCAACTGATGGTACCCCGACCTCAAGTCAATCTTCGAAAAATACTGAGCTCCCTGGAGCTGATACCACTTCATTCGATGGCCCAACATCTGCTGAATTTGTTGCAACGGATTTTCCCACCCCTTTATGCTTGTAGTCTGGCTGCATTCCCCCAGTTGAGTTCTTCGTTGGACACTCGTTTGCATAATGACCCATTTCATTACACATAAAACATCTTACCGTTGGCTTTTCATTTCCTGTTTGATCATCTTCCTTACAGTTACGAGCAATATGACCAGACTTACCACACCGAAAGCACTTACCAGACTTGGATAAACATTCTCCAGGATGCATTTTACCACACTTCTCACAGGATGGATATTTTTTTTCTTACCTCCTTGCTTCTTTGATGAATTCTTCCCCTTTTCCTGCCAACTAGACCTCTTATTCTGTTGTTTGTCATAGAACACCTGATCATCAGCAAACTCCATTTCCACCTTCTCCGCACATTGAACAAGTTTTTCATAACTTTTGAACTCACGAGAAGCTAAAGCCCTTCGATAATTTGGCTTTAACCCTGAGTAAAAACGGTTTATTTTACTATCAAGATCTCCTATGAAGTTTGGAGCATACCTTGCCAATCGAGTGAACTTTTCTTCATAAGCAGCCACTGAATCATCCTCCTGCCTCAATTCTAGGAACTGTTTTTCCATCCGAAGACGAACCACCTTAGGAAAATATTTCTCAAGAAACATACCTTTGAATTCGTCCCAGTGAATACCCTCAATCTCATCACTATCCCTTATATTTATCACCATCGACCACCATTGATCAGCTTCACCTTCAAAACGGTAAACAGCAAGACTAACCTTTTGATGTTCTGAACACCCGATGACATCAAAAATCTTCTGCAGTGCTTTAATCCACCCTTCAGCTTGCACATGGTTAGATGATCCTCTAAATGATGGGGGATGTTGCCTCATGAAATGTTCCACCACTTACATGTTCCTCTGCGGTTGATCTGGCTGATCTCGTGCATGGATACCACCACCATTTATAGCCTGAGTCAACTGTGCCATCACTGCAACAAACTATTCAGTTCCGATTCCGACCATCTCAGGTTGCTGATTTGGAAGGTTATCTTCCTCCTGATGTCGTCCCAACATAGCTGCTTTGTTTCCTCTGCGGAAAACCATTCTGAACACAGAAATATCTTAGGCGAAGCAACATGGTAATCCGTAAATGCTATATCATTTCAATCATATTATAATTTAACACTTTTCTAACTCCTAAAGTTGTCTAAACCGACCTCTGATACCAACTATAAGGCCCCGGCCTTAAACCTTACTTAATATTGAATTAAATGAATAATTCACATTGAGGATCTTTTCAGGTTTAGAGTTTTAGATAATTAGAACATAACTATTACATCTTAAAAGATTACAAAGTAGACACTTATACTAAGTCTCCATAAAATAAAAACTCTTAAAAAGAAAGATGTCTAGATTCCATGTTTTAGATAGCATGAAATTCCCTTGATCCCATCCTTGACCTTATTCCACTTTAAGTCCTGTGAAAAACATTTCGAAAAACTTGGGGTGAGTATAAAAAGCTCAGTAAGGGATACAAAAAGAATGAAAACTGTTAGTTTTTCAAACATCAAGTAAACCATGTATACTATATCAAAGTAATACCTTCACCTTCATGAAGTAGTAAAAAAAATCTTCACTGAATAAAGTATCATTACTTACCTTTTTGTAACCAAAGGATTACCATAAAACCCATATAAAGAACACATAGAATATATAAAGGTTACTTGGGACATAAACATACTTAAGTGGAATAACCATACGGTTGACTTCCACCCATATCACTTAATGGAATTGCCATACGGCCAATTTCCATACATACTTAATGGAATAGCCATACGGCCGACTTCCATACCCAATGCATTGGAGGTTATAACGTAACCACCCATCCTAGTATTCATGGCACCACCCGTCATATGGTTTATAACGTAACCACCTGTTAAAATGTCCAAGTACCAATATAAAATCATAGAACATAAAACCAATATAAAGGAATGATAAAATTTCCACATTTCAATCACAATATATCATAAATATATTGACATAATAGAATCCTTTTTCAAAACCATTTTCAATACCAAAATACATAAAAGAGTATATGGTATTTATTTTATTCTAAAAACATTACGGCTTGTTGAGAAAGCCAAATATCAAATAACACTCACGGCGGCGGAAAAAGGTCGTTGTCACCGCGTACGTTAAAAAAAACATTCCTTTTTGTCGTTTAGTAAAACGCTTCGTAGAAAAAGATTCCTTTTGTATAAAAGTAAAAGTCAAAGGAGTTTATACACCGTATAAAAGAAAGTTGTTTATAAAATGAAATATGCCTCAATGAAAGGAGATTGAGACGAAGTCCCTTACAAAGACAATTTTTTAAAATAAAATGGATCTATTATTTGTATTCACTATAATTACACATAATGAAAGTACAAATACAAGATAGGACATAATAATATCATGATGTAATTTTAAAGTAGGAGATTAACCCAAAGAATGGAAATTGGGTTAAGAAGTTCCCTTACCTTGGGTCCGACTTGACTCGATCGTTCTTTAACGTCCTGAATAATAAACTTGAGTTAATTTATACTTGATTAAGAACCTTTTTAAAGTTCATTATTCTTTTTATATCACTTATTGCCATGTTATAAACATTATGTAACCATTAAGTTAATAATGTTTGTTTTGTCAATATTTGGTTCTTAAGTCGAAAGTTGACTTCTTACAATTACATGTTGTTCATGTGGTCAAAAGTTCTTTATATCTAGAATAAAATTCCTGATTTGGATATCATATATATCATATATATCCAGCATATACATGTATTTATAATATTACATAATCATTTAGAGGTAAGAAATGAAATGCACCATTCATGGAGACGGTAAGCCGTACGTACGCATGAACGCTACTTTCATTTCTTTGTCATATTAGTGGAATTAAAACTAAATGATAGGTATGTATATCATAATTCCAGAATTATATTCATCATTTAGATATATCATTAATTATATATATACATTATATACATGTAATTTTAATAGTACATTACATTTGGGGATAAGAAATGAAATGCACTGTTCATGGAGACGGTAAGCCGTACGTACGCATGAACGCTACTTTGATTTCTATCTCATACTTTAATGGAAAGAAATAATAATGATATAGAGGTATATTATAATTCCAGTATAACATCATATATAATAACTTTAAATCCATCCTTTACACGTCCCACATATGGCATTAACGAATCACATCACTTTTAGGGGGCGGTAGTCTGCACTTCCTTAAATGAAGATATCGTGTTTACCCATAATGGAAACCATAAAGGTATGCCAAAAATGAAAAATACAGAAGCATAAAGAAAACATAAACATATTATATATCATATATAAAAATATTGACATCATAATGGCCACCCTTGAAGGTGTTAAATGAGTATTGAACAATCATCGTTTTGGGAGGCAGAATTTCGCCATCCACGGAAACCGTATGTTCTTTAACCATTTGATGTAGTTGTGTGAGAGTGTAGCTCGAATAAATCTTATAACAACATCCTAGTATATTGAAGATACTGGTGTTGTTACAAAAGAAGTAAATAAAAAGATTTTAGAGGGTTGGAGAAGCAAAATAAGACAAATGAACAAGAGAGAATGAATTACCTTTAAAAGTGTAACTCCCTTTTGATTTGAGCCTAAAGGCTTCCTTTGAAAGGATTCTGCCCAAAATGAATCCCCTAGGATGAGGATAGGGATGTGGAGAGAGTAATTGGGCAGGGGTTGGCCGAGCCAAAGGCTTGAGAAGTGTGTGAAATGGGGTAGAGGTGGGGGCCTTTTATAAGAGGAGAGGAGGGGCACTTTTGGAAAGTAAAGAAATATTACTTTATTTGAAAATGTGTTTCGGTTTTAAAAGGTCCCACATTGATATAATTCGTGGATAAGGTGATAAGGGTTTTAAATCCACTCATCCAATTGGTTTTGGCCATGTGTAGGTTTTAGATTTTTCATTATCTTTCCATTTTATTTAAATTGTCAAATAATGATGTCATCGCTGCATCATTATTATGTCATATATAATTTAATTTATTTAATTTATAAAAATTATAAAAAAAATACAATGATGTATGAAATCTTTTTAGCTTTCCAATGACTATTTAGAATCAGAATTTGGACTTGTATAACCACACTCAAAAATTATTTTAGTAAAACAATTTATGTTAGTGTCATTTTCACTTCAACATTAAATAAAAATATATTAATGTCATTTTCCAACTAAAGTGGCTCCATGGGGTCCCCAAGTTGGCCCATGTCTTGTCTTGGTCGTCCATGACTCACCCAATAGGTCTAGGACAAGTGTAATGGGGTTTTAACATTCTTATAATACCATTTTTACCTTAAACTACACTAATTACCACTAATCGCGATTAAAAACTTAATAAGTTACTATTCACCAAAAAATTATTTTAATCTCATTGAACCACATTTTACTTCTTAATGACAACCATTTATGTCGGATTTTCAAAATTCAATACACATTAGTGGTAAACTTTCATTTAACTGAAAAATCAGTTTGCTTGATTACCACTTAGTGGTTTCACTATTCATCAAAAATTGAAGTTTTTCAGAAAATTACCAAAAATTCACCCTAAGCAATATTTGATATTCCGAATTCAAAAATGAAGTCCATTTTACAAAATTCAAAACATATAAGTCAAATTAATTAATTTAATAATTAATTCCCGCTGTCATGACAAATAGCGTGTTTTTGCGAAACAATAAGTATCAAAAGATTGACACCAGTTTAAGTCCAATTTCAAAGTGAAATTGATTCCAATGACCACCATTGGATTAACTGGTAAAAATATTTTCTAATTTCTCTTTAAAACCAATTAAAATAATAATCTAATCATATAAATAAATTAGATTAAAAAGAGGTTTTGAATTAAAATACAACATTTTACACTATTCATAAAAAAATGAATGTTATCAGAAAGGTACCAAAAATTTACACAAAGTAAATTTTGATGTCCCGATTCTAAAGAAGAGTTATATTTTGATCCAAAATAATGTATAAGAGTGATCAAAACTATATTTAATGACGGTTCTCCGTCAAAAGGTGATAAGTGAACCTTTAGTGAAAATTAGAGTATATATGCCCTAAAATTGAACTCTTTCCGTATTTTAAGCCTTTATCTTTTATTGGGTAAATGTATAAACATTTAAAAACATATCTAATCATATTTTAGTTATTTCTATCCATTCCCGCCAGTACAACGGCTACTTGTTAACTAACATTTAAAATAATATTATTTTATTACTAGTGTGCTACGTAAGTTTCAAAGAAACTCATCGTTGCGTATCGGGTACGCTATCGAACATAGCAACCCCTTTAAAATAAAATTAATATTTAATTCGTAAATATTAATAATTATGAAAATTATTTATTCTTTATTTAGCTGGGATGTTACATTGTATGTCAAAACCCCACTCTCCAATGAAATATCTCTTAGGAAGAAAGTGAAACGAATATGTGACCCCCTAAGTCCCACATCTCGTAGGCCATGGGTTGGTGACTAGAACCAAAGCTATATTGTAAAATTATGGGAGGCATTACCCTCTACTATCATATTGAAAGTATATAAAATTTAGCCGACCAATTACCATTCATGGTAAATAAAACAAAATCCCAAAAAACTCCAAAATAGATGAATATAAAACAGATAAAAAAATGTCAAAAATAAAAAAATACCAAAATAATTCCAGGGAAATAATCACAATGATTCTAAACTCTAAGATGGAAATATCCAACTTGATTAAAAAGTCCTAAAAAACCTAAAATATAGTCTAAATATATATATGGTTAGAATAATGTGTATACTCAGAAGGATCAAATCTAAAGTCTCTCAGGAAAAAGTGAAAAGGGCATAAAAATATCTAATAAAAAAACAACAGAACTAACCAGAACTTATATACGTCAACTAGTTTTCCAACCAAACCACCAAGTATCTCTCACAAAATAACACATCCAAGATTAGTATATTAATATAATAATATTGGAAAGTTTACCCACAACCACTTTCCCACTAGTTTTCCTCTGTCACCCAATGTGAAGATATCATTTCTCTAATAATTTCCATATCCACCAAGGATGGAACCGACTATATATCATGTCCCATGACACCAGTCACACATCACATATTTTAGAACAAACTAAATATGTCAAATCACATAACGAGGGTAGTATGGTATCATTAATGTGTAGTAAATCAACCATATTCCCACCTATTACAACACACGATCCCCACTACATATATATTTATCCACCATTGGTGTCTCCAGAATCCACTGTTGAAGAGAGATAATGTGAGAGGGGTAGTTAATCATCAATATCCTCCCCATCCTAGATGTTATAGAATAATAAAACCCATGGTATCATGGTGTCAGTCAGGTTATCAGACTCTTCTGGGGTGTGTAAGAAAACTTCAAGAGAATATATGTTTATATTGGTCTCACACAAGACTATACCTATGGGTTCAAAAAAGAGACTCTACCAAAACTATTGTCAGTGAATTTACAATATCACACCACCAAGATACACATATAATTAATAACAACCAACCACCAAGATTCATATAAAGGGACACAACTCATGTTCCATTTTATATAATTTTTTAAATAATTTATCCACAAATATTTACAAATTTAATTATTAATTTAAATTCTAATTGATGAATTTTTTAATAATCACTACATTATTTTATAATCTTATATTACTCCATTATATAGAAAAACTACCATGAAACCCCAAAATTTACCACCTGATCCCAAATAAGGCAATAAAGCCACATAAAACCAAATCTACCAAGCTACGCACAACCAAGGCCACCAAGCACCAAGTATCAAGTAAAGCTTATAAAAATAATATCCAAATTTGTATTTTTATTGACTATATTTATTTATTTAAACATTTCAACGGTATTATAAAATCATGAAAAATCTATAAGATATAATTATATAATAAGAATAAATAATAAACCAATAATAACAATATCCAGGAAAGTCTATAACTTCATGTGCATCAGACAATCCCTTTTCAGTTTCATTAGTCTTGTTTAATATCTTTATCATGAAAATTTATACCATTCAACAAATAGAAAAAAGATAAAAACATCATATATTCACATAAATATGTAGAAACCTTTAATTTATTACCTCAAAAAGAATATTATTGTTTTTCTATGTAAAACCAAAACAAGAGGGGATGAACTGTGGGACCACAATGACATAAAGAATCCTTGTATCATCCTAAATCAAAGAGAAGTATCAATAGTATCAAATCCTAAAAACCCCACAAATATAAACAACAGAGATTTTACAAAGCCTCTAAATAAACAATTAATATTATGGAGAGTAAGAAAATAAGGCCTCACCCTAAATCACCGATAACGAATATCTAGAAGCCAAAGAAGAATGAAAAGATCGAAAGAAATTAGGGATCCAAAAATCACATAGTAATCACATCATGTTTGAGAGAATAAAAGTGGGAATGATGTAAATAATTGGGAAACTAGAATTTAAAAATGTCTATGAAATAATCCAATTCAGGGCATGAATGGATGGTTCATGCTGTAAACCACATATGGTTCACATCTTCTGGAAAACAAGGTGCTTGATCTGAAAAACCTGAGAGGAATTTCAAATAATGAATATAACATTTCACTCTATGAAACCTTTGAATATAGAACGAAAATAAACTCCACAAAATCATTAACTCCACAAACAACATGTTAGTCCATCAATGTAACCCTACAATAAATTATAGGAATCAAGTCTCCCTTGTTGCATATCCACCAGGTGAAACATCATTCACACCATGAACTGGTGATTCATGATGTGAATCATCACCTATAGTTGAAGAATCAATTCAATATCATCCCATCCCAAACTAAATCCCATATCAATTATCCTAGAACCTAAATATCATAATGTAACAATAATTAAGGGTATGATATGTTACATTAGATATCTCGTAAATGAATCTCATCCTTGAGAATCAAAAGCAACCAAAAAAATGAAAGCACTGACTACCAAAAACCACCAAGAACTCCCCCTAGGAGATACCAATCAAACAATTACAAAACGAAACCTCAAAAAAATAACAATAGTATATTATAACATAATAAGAATAATTCAAAATACTAATAAAAAGTTCTATCATAAAAACAATCAAAACATCAGAGAAAAAATAAATCTAAGAACTATGCATGCATAAGAGAATCCCTCTCTCAAGTAAACTCTAAAAGGAAACAATGCCTCCAAAAGACTTGATTGAAATGGATATCACAACCTCACAACACCTCCTACTAGTATTTATGAATTTTTATAAGTTATCTAATGGAAAATGTGTTCTCCCAGATATCAAACTCCCCCAGTCGATGATGTGGGAATTATTATGAAGTTACTAGGGATGTTTGGATATGTGGAAGAAATAATAAAATGTATTCAAATATTGGGGAACTTACAACCAATAATATCCCTCACCAATATTCTCTAATACATTTAATGGTTTAATAAACTGAGGTGATAACCTTCTCCCTTGACAGAACTACTATTGTTTATTCCAAATAGAAGTTGTCATGAAAACATGGTCACTAAACTAAAAATGAAAAGGCATACCTCACCGATAGGTATAAACCGTATGGAAGTCCATGGATACCTTTATAAACTCAAGAACCACCCTGATCATGTACACAACTCTCTACACTATACCAGAACAAAGAACTATTGCCTCGCCAATCTCAATCCATCTTAGTGGGGATTGACATGGACTCCAATAAAACTACACAAAGGGTATATACCAATGGATGAGGGATATATATTATTATATGAAAACATAACCAAAGGTAGGTTTCACACCCTTTATCCAAAAAAAAATCCAAGATACACTATCATAGAATAAATTATAGTATTTGGATGTTTCCCTCCATCTATCAATCTCTCTGGGGGAGTAAATGAGTTCCAAGACATAAATGAGAGCCCAAGACATGTTGTAATCCCCTACATACACATGAATTAAAATAAAGTAATTATTTGTAAATGAAGGTACTTGAGAATCCATAAATTCTCACCACATCATCCTTATACCATCTCGTAATAATTCTTAAATTATTCAACTCTCAGATCACCAAAAAGTGAGCCAACTTCGTTATTCAGTCCACGATCACCCAAATAAAATCATATTCCCACTGATCTCATTATAACCTGATGATGTAATCCATCAATATATCCTCCCACTTCCACTCAGGTACATCTAAAGGCTATAAAATTCCACCAGGTACATGATAATAAACCTTCACCCTTTGGAATACTAGACATCGTACCATGAACTTTACCATCGATAACTTCATTCATTGTCACCAAAACATCCTCTAAAAGACACGATAAATCATATATATACAAGTGTTAACCACTAGAGGCGTGATATGAAAATAAATGTTGAATCCATGATGCATCAACCATGAGATGTACATCCTTCATTGGAACATAACCCAATGCTGGTAATCCCCTGACCATCTTTATGTGCATCAACATGAATGATCATATCACAAATCAACTCCACCTCTAAGTCTTCCCACTAGGACACAACATGATATGGTATTAGTGTTGGGGTGTATCATTATCTAAAATAAGTATCCTAAAGAATCCAACTCCTCTTATCTAAGATACAAATAAACTAACTCCATTACTATCCTATATGGATCCCCAGATTCTTGAATGACATACAATGACTTTTTGTTTAGTGTGTTTTCCAGGATATTTCCCTTTCTTAGTGAATAATAGATCTCAAAATATAATTCCTAGAAAAAATCCACCAACATATGGTCTCGTATATTTTGTTCATTCTTATAAATTATATACTAGTAGCTTTTTTTATTCTTGATGTCTTAAAATAATTACTTGATGTGGTAATTTCACCAAAACTTTAAGGAAAACACCACCACTACCATCTACATATTGTGGGTGGAATAGTTTTTATCATGGGGGAATAAATTTCTAGACCCATAAGAAATTACTATTTGATCCAAAATCAATATGTATCCCAAAACCAAGAGGGAATTTTCACAGAAAAACTCAAACGTCTTTCCCTACATATGATAAAAAAGAAGTGTATCCCTGACCAACTACTTTTTAAAGAAGGTGAATGATTCCAGACATTGATTAGTCTAAATGAAAGCATGTTCCTTCTTGGTTAGGGTGATTATCGGGGCAAAAATATTAGGTAAATTATACAAAAACCTTCAATAAAATCCCATGAGAATAAAATATCAATGTACCTATTCCATATTCATGGGGTGATTTCCAAGAACCAACCACCTAAACCATTTCAAAATCTAGTGATATTCCATGATGGAACATTACATGTTCATTTAAATCCACACCATTCATGGAGAATTTAAACTTATTTAATTTTCTATATAACATGTGGTGTTGAATATTATACATGAAAAATCTTCTGGTGATTGACATGATCCTCCTATGACCTCAAGTATATGAGAATTTCAACAATGAGCATGTCTAGAATAGGTCTAGGAACTTAAGAAACATGGACTTCATGGGTCCCATGAATAAAACTGGTGTATTAATAAAACCAAAGAACAAGAATACAAAGTTAATATTCCCATAGAAACACTAGAAGGTTGTCTTTGTAATATATAACTCCTTCACCCTAAGATGATGATATCCAATCCACATATAAATATTTAAAAACCGGCTAGCTCCATAAAAATGTAAAAAAATAATAATTAATTCTTTTCATAGGGTAAATATTCTTAACCATCACATGATTCAGCATATTCTAGTCTATAAAAAACCTCATACTACCATAATCAATTTTTAGGAAAAAACTGGCGCTCTATACGATGACACACTAGGCCTAATAAAGACCTTGTACATCAAATCATCAATCCAGGTACTCAAATCCTATGACTCTAAGTGTTCCATCTCATAAGGGGCCATAAAAATCAGTGTAGTGACTAACTATACCATTATTCCAAATTTGATGTCATGTTGTAGAGGTAGTTTCATATTCTACATAGTAAAAACATTCAAAAACTCTATAACAACTTTGGGGAGAACTACCACCTAAGCTCTCGCTGACTTTTCTAAAGACTCCAACATCAATGAAATAAGGGGATCTACTCACCTAATATGTATCCAAAAACCTCAGAGGCAGATGAAAAATAAATTTCCACCCATTATTGAAAAAATAAACTATAATTGGGGAAAAATAACTACTATAAAAATAAAATACATCTAAACCATTCCAAGGATGAAATTTTATAGTTGTTTCTATAGTACATAGAAATATCCAAACGCCTAATGCCACCCCATCACCAGTATGCATTCCCTAAACACATCAAATGTATATCGTGGCCTCTAATATGTGTGTATAACACAAAGGGAATGAAAAAACTTTTCATATCCAGCCCTAATTCATGGATAAAGGTGGGCGAAACAAAGAATTGCATATCTACGTAATCAAGAAAAGAAAAAACCAAGGTATACGATAAACTGATTGTACCTTATAAAAACAATGTAACCTTTGAAACTAGTACCTATACAACATACATATGGCCTCAAATAGCTTCTATACATCATTGGATAAGGATTCCATGTCCACACATTTTCTTGGTTCCTTGATGGAAAGGGATATTATGTGGCTCCCCTCTACCATTTTTACCTCACCCAGGCTAGGAATAAGACTACAGAATAGGATAATAAATATAATATGGAAGGAACTACTACTGATACTTCCTTAGGGACAACTTATTTACTATTAGATGTTTCCTAACCACCAAATGCTTGTTGATCATCTACGTATGAATGAGACAATCGTAAATAGTAACCATGACCTCTAGAGATGAAGCACAAAATATGAGATCTCCCAATAGATGAAAAAGAACTTATATCCCTTGAGAAATGTGATTATGACTACTAAGGCTATTTCCCTACCAATAATTATCTATACTAGATCTATACATTCAATCCTATGTCAATGACATTTATCATTACATATCACTACATACACTAAACTGGGGGTTCTGTAGCCCACTTATGTACCCTCTATACCACCTCAACCTTCTTATATACCTACAAATACATAGGTTGAATAAATAGGGAGAGTACAGAATAATGGGTAACGAAAAAAACCACCTCAATGCGTTATGATCGAGAAACTATATCTGGGAGGAATTCATGGGAAAATAATAATAGGTTTTTAATATTATTCCCAATCTCCAAAACAATCATACTCCCCTACTAATGGGATCCAAATTCTTGGGATATAATAGAAAATATGAATACATAGGGGGGGGGGGTGGAATTGTATTCATTTAAAAACTCTCTATATATAATATTTACCTCTTTATTTTAAAGGGATTATTTACTTCTCTGCAAATTATGAGTATGTATAAGAAAATAAATAAAGTAAGTACAACACAATTTTTTTATAGAGATATAGAGTAAAAAATTCCCAATATCCACTCCAACGATGCTCTCTCCATGATCTCGGTTATTTTGACTATCAGGTCCTCTTATCTGGAGACCTCTACAACTAATTACAGATATTTGAAACCTTTAAAAAAGTATTTTATAGGGAATTAGATTTCTTATATAGGGATTCATAATATCGAAAAATAATTATGAGAATATGATACTCCACCGCAACTGTGTAGAAGATATTTATACTTCAAAAAAATTATTAGTTGTTGAATTTGAATACTGGTTCATCACATAGTTAAAACAATGACTGAAAAATTTAGATGACCGTTAAAAATGATAAAAAGTAAAAATATTCTTCAATGTTAAACAAGCTTCTATTAAAGAGTAAAGTACAAGAAACCAAGAATATAATCAAACATGCATGTCACCAAATATTATCTATAATAGTTGATTTGTCTAGATTTAGAAAAATATTAAAAAAATACATCATTTATAATAATGAGTCAATCAAATAGATATGAATCAAAAAATGTATGCCTCTAAAGTGTAGAACTGAAGAGGACATATTAATTTTTTTTAACATGTATATATCATCCCATTTTTTAAGAAGAAACTTTTAGTATTGAAAAATACACTTGAATTTATTCAGGTTAAACTACTCCAAAAACATCACACCGTAAATCATGATCATTTGATTAAAAAATGTTCAATGAAATTCTTATCTTCCCTAAGAATTAAGAACAATTTAATATATTGAACATGGGAAATTGAATATTCCTTTAAATATATTTAAAAGATATATTTAATTCTTGCAATACTACTGTAGAAAACACTAAAATAATCTATATTTCAAAACTTTTTTGTTGACTTAGCCAAATGTAGGGTTGTCCTTCATAGATATGAAATTCAAAAGTATACTTGAGAACATAAGGTTGATTACAAAATTAGGGATGATTTACTATATGATTGTTCATAAAATATAGACTTGGTTCTAAATTAGGGTTCCCGGTCCATATGATTAGTTCGAAATTATAGTATAAAAGTATAGATATTTACAAAAAAGTAGGGTTCACGAACCATACATTCCACTTCATACTGAGGGTATAAATAGTGTTTACAGAATCCATTATAAACACTTCTAGAACTCTAGATATATTAAATAAACTTCCATTGAAATAATGTCCAAAAATGATTCAAGAATAAAATAATCTTTCAAGTAATTATCAACTATGTTTTTCATATATTTTTTTTCAAAGGTATTCCTCCCTTAAAAATTAAATGTGTTTAACAAATAATTTTCTCCCCCATATATTTTATTCCATTTTCAAGTATTTATTTCTATACATTTCTAATATTTACTTCTAAAAAAAGTTATACCAATTTTACATATCTCCCCATACACCACCAAAAATTTTCGCCCTTTTTTTCACATAAAATATAAATTTAGAAACAAATAAATTTAATTTGATATAGTAAGATATATTAAAAATATGATTAAACTGATAAAAATAGTAATAACAAAATAAAACAACATAAAATTTTGATATTTTAAATAACCATGATATACAAATATATTTTGTATTTAATTTTAGATGAGATATAGTGGAGGAAAAAAACAATAATTTTGGAATGACTAAAAAGCTCATCTTCACACTCTGATCTAAAAACTCTTTTACTCACAACAATTAGATCTCTAGATAAAGGTTCTATTTTCATTTAATATCTTAAAATATGTGATCTATCGAGGAAGGTGCAAATTTTTTAACTAAAATTTCTTTATCTCAATTAGATATAATTTATAAAATATTTTCATTTGATATTCCTCACTTTATTTACCATTTATAGTTTAAAAGCATGAAAATAATATCTATAAATTGAAATTTCGTAGAGAAATTGATACATCATTTGAAGAGAAAAACATTCTCTTAAAATATAATAATTTTCCATCTATTTATAAGAATTTATAGATTTTATTTTATCGTAATGTTTCTGAACTACTTCTCCTCTCATAATATTAAAATATACACCAACTATATAGAGGGAATTCCACATTTAGCTATTTGACAATATTTACCATTTGGTTTATTATAACGATGGAATTTTATACCTATTCCAGATAATTATTTAAGGAATTATCAACTAAAAAAATATAATTCTCTATGAACAAATCATAGATAGAATTAGTAAATGAATTATCTTTGTTATCGAATTCTATTAACTCTGTATTATCAATATATCTTAAAAAACCAAAAATAAACAAATGATCTAAACCTTTAATGATTATCATTTGAGAAAAAAATTTTATAAGCTTGATGTCCAAGGTCTCTTAATGATTTCTATACTGGATTTATCACCACACTTTGATTTTTTCTTTTAAGGAAAACAATAAAAAGGGTTGAGTGTATTCAATAAATTTTTAGGGCTCGAAATAGTGTTAGGGTTCAAAAATGGAAGAATAAATGTTTTATTCTCATGGTTTTTAAGAAAAAAATCAGATTCGTAAACCCAAAAAGGTATAATAATTTCATATTTTTCAATAAAAAGGAGTGTTTTATGTAGGAAAATTATTTCATAATAATAACATTAAATAATTGAATAAAATATTTGAAAAAAATAAATTTTAAAATAGAACTGGTTTTAATAAATAAAATATTAAATACAAACATAGTTATTCATTAAAATTATGTAAACCTATCTTTATTTTTGTGATTTAAATTCATACATGAAATATTTAACCCACCAGTAATTATAGTTTATCCAAAAAATATTATTAAATAAATATATGAACATTTTTTAATTAAATAAAAATTTATTTTCAGAGAATTAAAATCTTACGCACATTTAAGATATTTCATCAATTTTATTACACATCTTACTATAAAATTAAATTACGTGGTTATAAAACTTTTATGATGTTTTCATGATGTTATCAAAATAATTCAATATATTGATTCATAATATAAAATAATAGCGTGAGAAATGATTTAACAGATTAAGCATAGAATAAACACTTATTTTATGTCAATAACAACATCTTTAAGGATATATTCTTTTAAATAACAATATATATCATAATTTATTAAAAATAGAATAAATATTAATTTTCAAAAAAAAATCCTTCATTAATATAATAAAAGTGTTCAATGGAATATATATAAAAAATTTCAAACACAGGTTCTTTTCAGTACTCACATGCTTTTGGGTCTGGTAGTATTAGAAACTAATGACTTAGGTAACCAAAATAGATTGTTTTGAGTAGTGACACCATAATTAATGTTTGATTGTACTTTAAAATAATGAACACTCATGATTGAATAAAATTGTTGTCTTGTATAACAAAAATCATTAGAATATTTTCCATTTATTCTATTATTAAAATATTAAATAGTATAGATTCACATTATTTTTGAACCAAGAACAATATAATGCTTATATATTTTTGTGTTTTCTCCATTACTTGCAAGACAAAGATTTTGTTTATTAATAAAATATTTTTTGAGGAATTTGATTCAAATATTTTTAAACCTTGATATCAATGATATAGGATTGTTTTAAAGTATAAAATTTAATTAGTAGATCCTTAATTTTATTTTCATGAAAAGTATAAGAACTTTTCAAATAATAATATCTTATATCTAGAAACTATTTTCACAACTTTCATTAATAATTGAAATATAATCCTCAAATTTTTTATGTTTTTCATGATATCTCTTTAAAGATTCAAATTTTTATTGAAATCTAAAAAAAATATATTTATTTCACTATAATAATGTTTTTTGGAATATTAAATTTGAGTGTAAGAAGATTGTACATCTTCAGTATGATCCATAATAAATAGAATTACCATTTTATTTTCATTATCATCTTCATATTTTGTAGTGGATTCACAACTTGAATCATCAGAAACACCAATTATCCTTCATGACATTCTTAATTTTTCTTTTATAATTCAATTCACTATTATCTTTAATTATTCTAAAGATATATTTTATATGGATTTTATTCTTGTATTTATAGCACATGTAATCCTTATTCTTTTTTAATTTCTATTTATCTTATTCTTTATTTTTCTATTTTTTATAGCAAGATCAGATATCTCTTTACTGGAATAGGAATAAATTGAATCAAAATAATCGTCCATATTAATTCTAAGTGAAAAATTATCATTTTTTCTAGAGAAATGATTTTTATATTCTTATTTAATCTTAAATTCATACATCATCAGGGTGCCAATACATTCTTAGATCTTCAATTATTTAACTCATATAGATCTAAAAATAATAGTAGATATTTCATTTTAATTTGATAGTAATATTCATAGTACATCAAATACCTATCCTGGCTCTTGAATAGGTTCTCCCAAGGTAGTAACATCATTATCAACTTCTGTCAATATTCTATTCATCTGAGTTATGAGTTCATATTTATGAATCATGAATATATCAAATTTCAATTTTTTAGTGTTGTAAATTAGTTATTAGAAATTATAAGTTCTATTATAGATAACATAAATGGTATTACACATCTCATATGCTGTTGTACACTAAGAAACTTTATAAAATTTATTATATCATAATCCACATAAAATAACATCCCTAGGTCTTGAATTAAGATCATTTTATTTCTCTTGAGAATAATTTCAATTCTACAGATATCCTTTAAGAATTTCAGAGGGGTTGACTAATTTTAGGTAAATTCTTATTCTAATATTATTTAAATAAATAATCACACTTGTTTTCTAGTATCCATAATTATCACTAATAAAATATTGTGTACATATCATTAATCTACCTTCTCTATAATCAATAATTTTATATTTACCATAATCTTGGTCTATAACTCTTAATTTTTAGAGTCAAATGTATTATGAGAAGTTTAGTTTGACATCAAATAAAAATTATTTGTATTAAAAATAAATAGAAAAATATTCAAGGATTTTTCAAAAAAGTGAATATTTTAGTAGAAACCGTTCTTTAATTATAATATTTTGGTTAGAATTGTAAAGACAAAGGGAAAAGAGTGGGGTGGGTGAATTATGTTCCTTTAAAAAAATGAAAAATACAATAATTCCCTCTTGAGTTTAAAATAGTTGTTTTATTTTTTAATAATTAAGAGTGATTAGTGGAAAATAAATAATGGAAAAAACATGTATAATTGTTCATGGAATAGAAATCCCTTAGTCTACTACACCAATACTATCTCTACGATCTTGATGCTTTTTACAAATTGTTCCTCTTATTTAGAGAACTCTACAATTGAGTACAGAAAGTTGACATCTTAAAAAAAGTCTTTTAAAGGACCTTATTATTTTTTATAGGAAGCCATAATATCTAAATCATATTACATGAAGCAAATACTCCACCACAACTGAGTACGAGTAATCAATACATCAAAATAAAATAAAATAGATATAAAAGTTGAATACTAGTTTTTTTAATAGTTTTAGAAGAAACTAACACATATATATGATCTTCAATAACACATAGCAGAAGAAAAATAGTATTCAATGTCCAAAAGGCTTCCTTAAAACCATTTTATGGAAATTTCTATGAATATTATCAAACATGTGTATCACCAAAGTGTATCACTGATATATTATTTTTCTGGATGTAGAAAAATATTAACAATTAAACACAATCGTAGAAATAAAAATTTGATTAAATAAACATGAATAAAAACATGCTTTCTATCATATTGTAGCTTTAGGGATGAAATAATACAATTTTTAAATGTAAATATATCTTAAATTTTGAAAAAGGATAAAATCTTCATATTTCAAAAGACACCCAAATATATTTATCTCAAATATCTCTAGAAATATCACATAATAAATCACGATTATTTTAATTGAAAACATTCAAATAATGTCGTAAGTTCACGTAGAAATAAGAAGGATTAAATATTTTGAACATGAGATATTGAATCAGTCTTAAAAAATATCTAAAAGTGATAATGAATTATAGTGAGACTGTTTTATAAAACATATAAAAAATACACAATTCAAAAATATGTAGTTAAATGAGTCAAATGTGCAGTTTCTCTACATAGTAATCAACTTCACAATTAAAACTGGAAATATATGGTTGATTACAAAAGTAGGGATGATAAACCATATGATTTTTCTTCAAACACAGGGTTTCATCAAAAGTATTTTTCTTAATCTATATGCACACTATAGACATAGGTCATGAGAGTATGGTTCCTTTCCCAAATTAGGGTTCCCAAACCATACATTACATTTGAAATGTAGGGTTTAAAAAATGTTTCCATAACTCTTTTTATACATGTAAATAACTATTATGTAATAAAATAAAATACCATTGAATTAAATATTTAATATGCTTCCCAAAAAAAATAATCATTCTATTAATTATTATCCTTAAATACACATAACGAAAATTCATTTGTAATACAAATGTGAGTGTTTGTGAGCCTCAAAATCAAACAGAAATTAATGATATTCTGGGGTCATCAAATTCCTAAAAAAACTCTTTCCTCTTTTCCAACATCACCATCATTGATAAGAAATCAACCCTAAAAATTTATTAGATATCATACCATGAAACATCAGTCTCTTTTTCCCCCATAGTTTAAAATATCCAATATAAACATGCTCGTCCCCTTCACTGGATAACTTATTGGGGAACCCAATACTCATCCCAATATCGAATCAACCAAAAATAAATCTCAATATCCTATAGTAAGTGTTATATCTCAATATCAAATATGATTTCTTTCTACATGAATAGGATATTATTCTAAAAGGTAAATACTATATGCTACCAATGCTCATCCTATTTGCTAGGATCAAATCTCTGATGATCAAAATGACCAACTAGCTGAACTTCCCCGACCCAAAACACACATGGGAATAGACTGAATAGAATATCTATAACGAAATAGCAAACACTTGATTATGGTAACAATGGATTTATTTTGATTCATTTAATAAATAAAAAAATTAATTTTATCCTAGAACCACCCACTTCAAAATATTACTTAAGAAAGAATAGTGCATGTACCTCTCCATGGTTTCTACCCTACAAACAATATCTCATTTCCTAATACATTTTAAGAGATTAAGTTTCTTAAGGTGGATCATATAGGGACCTAGGAACAAATTTCCTACCCAGTTATCCTTACTACCATCACATACTATGTTTGGATAAAACTATAGCCTTACAAATCCATATAGTCCTCATTGGGGCCTAACTCCAAATTCCATCCTTTCTCTTAAAAAATGACAATAATACCACTCTATCATGACCCCATAAAACATTACCCCCTTGGGATGGCTTTAAAGATAAAGGGTTACCCATGAGTCCATCCTATTATTGTCCTTGATTTGGTGACTAACATCAAGGGAATATCATTAAAATATGGGTGAAATTACCATCAACTATCCCAAGAAAAATATTGAAATTATCGCCAAAAAATCACCATGAAAATTTAATAAACCAAAACCCCCTACAAAAAAGCCCAAAATTAGAGAATTTAAAATAGTTACAATCATCTCCAAAACAAAACAATTTTGAAGGAATCCTATTTATGAAATCACAATGAATCCAAGATCTGATCTAGTTCATTCCATCTTAATTACGAAGGTTCTACTCGATACTTGAAAATAGTTTTTATATATATGAGGTTATAATAACATATATAATCAGTTGGATCAAACCCAATATCTACTATGAAAATTTGAAAAGATTATACTAATTCCCAAATAAACAAAAAAATAGAACTAACCTACAACTGCATGGATTAACTAGTTTCCCCCAACCTCACCAATAATTTCTCACCAAATAATTCATCCAAGAGTAGTATGGAAATATCATAAAAATACACTACTACAAAAATGGGAAAGAGATGCGCTACACTTTTATCAGCGCTAAAAAAGAGATGATAAAGGCCCCCTTTATCAGCGGTTTTTTTAGCGTTGTTAAAGGGGACCCCTTTATCAGTGCTTCTTTTAGTAGCGCTGATAAAGGAGGGATTTATCAGGGCTTTTCCATAGCATTGATAAATTTTATGTTTCAAAAAAAGTAAATTTTCATGAAAAATAATATATTGTTATGTAAGTATATTTATTTGTATATAAATATAATATATATTTTTTACATATGTTTTATATATGTATAAATAGACTATTACATTTAATATATAAAAAATTTAGTGAAAATATATTTAATATATTTTTAAAAAATATTATTAATTAATAATTTTCTAATTATTATCGATTAAAAATCATTTAACAACAATTTGAATACACAAAAAATCAAAACAATTAAGAAAAGATCTAAAATAAGTTGAAAATGAAACTCAAACTTCAAACGACCATAACTTTTGATCTGGGTGTCCGTTTGAGTTCTACAACATATCAAATCGAAGCCTGCGATGTTCTCTACGCGCTACTGATTGAGGAAAAGCCTCGATCACATTTTTAGAGAAAAAAAAGGCCCATAAGGCCTCCAAAATTGAGTTTTTAGTCAGTATACCTCGATTTGTTAACATTCTAACAAGTATAACTTCTGATTTGGATGTCTGTTAGGCCTGTACCACATATCATGTCGAATATTGTTTCATGTTCTTCGATTTCACTGGTTGTGGTGTTGAAATGGGATTCTATATTATAATTTATGGTTGTTTTAACATTCTATGGATATTCAAATACACATATATATTTATTTATTTGTAAATATATATGTGTCTATGTGTGTGTGTGTGTGTGTGTGTTTTATATATGTATATATGTATGTATTTATTTATTTAATTATAAATACAAATCAAAAACATATTTTTTCATAAATGTATTTAAAACTAATCTTATAAGTTATGGTCATTTTAACATTCTATGGCTTTTCAAATACACATATATATGCATTTATTCATAAATATATATGTGTCTATGTGTGTGTGAAGTTTTTGTGTTGTATATATATATGTATGTATGTACGTATGTATGTATGTATGTATGTATTTATTTATTTATAAACACACACAAAAACATATTTTTCTAATAAATGTATTTAAAACTAATCTTATATGTATATATTAATATACAAATAAATATACGTATAAAAAATTATAACTAAAAATATATATATAAATATATTAATATAGGAATGAATACATATATACTAATATATGAATAATTATATTTATATTAATATGAATCTATATCAATATATGAATAAATATAACTATATATATATAGATAAATCATTAAATAGAGAAAAAAACGAAATGGCTTAGTGGTAAAGGTGAAGCCGCGAAAGGGTGGAGGTCACAGGTTCCAGTTATGGTGGAAGTGAAGGGGGTGCGCGCGCGTATGAGGATGCACGGGAGGGGCAGCACATGAGAGATCTCCAAGAACTGATAAAGGGGGTGTCAAGTGCTGATGAAATCACTCCCCACATTATTTTATTTATTTTATTTATTTTAATTTTTTTGACCTTTAACAGTGCTTTTTAAAAGCACAGATAAAGGCCCCTTTTATCAGCGCTAAAAAAAGCGATGATAAAGGGGTCTTTTATCAGGGCTATAAAAAGCACTGATAAAAGGGGCCTTTATCAGGGCTTTTAAAAAGCACTGATAAAAGGGGCCTTTATGAGGGCTTTTTAGAGGGCTGATAAAAGGGACCCCCTATATTAGCACTGAGCTTTACCGCACTTTTTTAGTGCTGTTAAAGCCCATTTTGAGCGCTGATATAGCCCGTTTTTTTAGTAGTGATATAAAGGTTCCCCGTAACCACTTCTACAATAGTTGTACTCTATCATTCAATATGAATACACTGATTCCTCCTATACTATCCAAATTCACTAATTATGATACCAACTGTATATTGTGTCACACGACACCAACCACACATCCCATCTTATGAAACCAACCACATATCTCATATTATAAAACCAATTATGTTGGGTATTGTAAACACATAGGATGTTAACCTCATGCCATCCTCCTACCCATCATGACCCCACAATATATCTCCTCATCCATAATTAGTATCACCATACGATGTTGTTTAAGGGAGAGTAGGAGAGAGGGTATATTCAAACATCCACATCCTTCCATCATGGATGTTAGGGGAAAACACCCACAAGGTATTTGGGTTTTGGATAGGTTATATGAATCTGGAGGGGTGTGTATAAAAAACCCAAGAGATTATAGGTACATAGTTTTCTCTCATAAACCTAAAATTATTGATTTACATAAGATTCATTGACTATCCCCACATAATTACATAAGTCAAAATTATTCCGTTATTATTAAACTTATAACATGTAACCCCATAACAAACCACCACATCACAACCCAGGTCACCAAGTGACATGTTTCAAATTAAACATAGAAAATTTATATTTAAATTAGTCTTTTAATTGACTTAAATCTAAAGGTTATTCTCAAATAAATCCAACCATATGAGGCATTATTCCATGAAAAGAATAAAACATGAGACAACAATAACAACATCAAGTGAAACTAGTTATCCTAAGCACATGAAACCCTCCTCTTTAAATTTTAGAGTATTGTTTATTATATTATTCATGAAAATTCATACCATTCACCCAAAATAATGGAAAATAATGATAATATCATAGATTAGAATAAATAGGGAGAGAAATTTAATCCCATAACTCAAAGAAATCTTCCTGATTTGCTCTTCAAAGCCCAAAAAGTGAGGATAAACTGTCAGTTCATAACAACACAAGAAATCCATGAACCAACATGAAATGTTTAAATTTATCATCAAAATCATATTTTAATAAACCAAAAAATAAAAAACACAACAATTCAATAATTTTTTTTATAAATTATGAAATAAATGAAAGGGGAAGAGAAGATGGGATCACCCAAAATCACCGATTTCAAATATCTAGATTCTGAGGATGAACATCAATGATCATAAGTTGTTATGGATCATAAAACCACATAGATATTTCCATGTTTTTAATGGAATATAATGGATAATGAGGAAATTTTAGTTGAGGATTGAATTTATAGATATCATAGAAATTTACCCATCACAGTGTGAATGGATGGTTCACATCATGAACCTCATGTTGTTCACATCTACTAAAAAACATGTTTCTCAATACACCAAAACCGTGTGGAATTTTACATCATGAATATATCCTTTCATCCTATGAAACATTTAATGGAAGAACCTCCAAAAACTCTACCATGATCTATCATGCAGTGAACAATATGTCATGCTTTGAATTAAACCCGTTAATAAATTACTGGATCCAGGTCTCCCTATTAAAAAAACACCTTGAAAAACATCATTCTGATAATGAACTAGGGATTCACAGCATGAATTACCACCTCAAATTGAATATTGAACTCTAACTCATCCTATACCCACCTCATAACAGTGTAATGCGGGGTATTAGACATCAGATTCATTTGGGTTTTAATATTAGTTATCTATAAATTTTATCAAAAGTAAGACTATAAATATGTTTTTCATGTAGGTTTTTACAAACCAACATAACAACAAAATTTCATGTCATTTTTTAAAAAACATTATAGAAATATGTATTAATCACTGAATTAAAACGGTTTTTTACATCTATTATTATACAAAATATCTAAAAAATAGATTTCTATCAATATTTCAGATCACTTGACAATATTAGAAGTGAATCCAGATTTTCAATTTAAATTGTTAAAATTAAATGAAATTTCATAGTAGAATTGAAAAAAAATCAAAAAAAGAAAACAATAATAGAAACCAAACTAGAAAATAGAAGCAGAAAATAAAATCATTTCAATAATTAAATTTGAAAAATAAAGTTTAAAATATGGCTTACAAATAATCTAAAACACAATAAAACATGTGAAATAATCTTCCTATTCACATTGTAAGTTATTTATCTCATTTACAAATAATGGATAGGGTCATCAAAAGGTTAAAACCTAAATTTATAGAATTTAATATCTACAATAAATATTATTATAATATAAATCAACAGACTATTTAGGATTAAATTTAACCTTTTGGATCTATTTAACTATCCCAGTTGAATTATTTCAAACATAAATCATAGAAAATTACATCTACATTATTTTAATCATTTTTAGCGATCCCATTTCTATTTGAAAATAATTTTTCAATTTAAAATAACATTTAATGTAATTATAGCCTAAATGTAGTAATTATAAATTAGAATTCCGATTTTCACATGTATATTTGACTTCTTGTTTCCTCTTTCAAAATGTGTATCTAAATTATTTTTTACACATCTAAAAATAATTTGTATGAAATAAAATTAAAAGAGATTATAATATAAAAGTATTCAAATAATGAATCAAATGTTTCTAATACATTGTATAAATTTTATTTCTATTCATCATGAATAGAGAATAACAAGTTAGATGTAATCATTTTTTAAAAAAAAACACACTATATACAAAGGTCGTTAATATATAAAAGAATATAATGTGAGTGGTTATTTAGTTAAGATAAATAAAAATTTATTAAATATATGTTCCACACCCTTCAACATATAGAAGTATGTAACACTAAATTACAATATTTTAAAATCTTTTAGCAATATATACTATTATTTCTATATATTTTAGTTTTTATCATAATTGGTTAAATTAATTGTGGGTAAAAAAATCCATACAAAAATGTCATATCATTCTCAATAAAATGTTAATAAATACACATCATACAAAAAAACATATATATTATGTTCCATTAAATTAAAATACCAAAAATAATCATGATAATCAATAAGAATGGAATATAATTTCATCATATTGATGACCAATAAATCACCATTTACAATCTCCATGATATCAGTCATTAAAATTATCACCTTAGTTTTACACCCATACATTTTAGCATTAATTGGAAGTTCATGAAATTCCAACAATAAAGATACATATGTTGATATTCAAGAAACATTCGAATAATTAATATCTGAAGTCACATTATCTTGTACGTGTTGTTTTATATACATTATTCCTTCACCATTAAAATATTCCAACAAAAAAGAGAAATATATAATTTTTAGAAAATTTAAAATTTATTTAACATGAATATTAAATAAAGTATATATTCTAAACATACCTCAATGGTAATTTTCTAGAAAAAGTATATATATATAAACAAAAATATTGTTGATACTTTTTCAAACTACAGTGACCTCATCTATAGGAAATGATAGTGTTATTTATCTATCAATAAGATACACCATGACCCTAAACTAATCCATATCTATATGTTGATGATGAAAGATATCCCAAATATAATATTTAATCCCATATGCAACAATATAAATTTTTAGATCATAAAAAAATACTCCTAATAGATAGGAAGCTAGGGAGTAGGAGGTGTAAGAGTGGGATATGCAGGTATAGGTGGAGGTGTGGGATATGGAAATAAAGGTGAAGTAGTATAATTTATATTCTAAAATAAACTTTTCATGCATGAAAGAATTTATTATACCAAATGTCCAATCCTCTCCCCCATTATCTCACTCATATCCTAAACATTAGCTTCTAAATGTTATATTTTTCCATTATATAATGGGGGATAGGATTGGATATTTGGTACAATCAATTCTAATAAATCTCCAAAATCATCTTAACTACATCCCTTGACTCTTCTTTAAGATATATTACCTTTTTTCCCATTCGGGTCCTCTTCCATTTTCTATATATTTTTTGGGGTGAGGGTCAACCCTAAAAATCCTAAATACTCAACTAATAGTTTTTGAATATTTTTGGCCATAATTTATTCTTCTAATAATTCATACACTCTCTGAGATAAAGTAATATGGTATACATTTTTTTGTTGGATATATGAATGATATATTCTCACTCACTATAATTTAAGGATAAAAACTAATGAATATTTATATTTAATAATAATTTTTTTAAAATATAACATTGTACTCACCAAAAATTATTATAGTGGTATACTTTCAATAAACATCTACTATGTATCTTCATCTTGAAAATGATATATATCACATGGGTTTTTATTTCTTCTTACTAAGAAAATAAAATTTGATGTTAGGATTGTGTTAAAATACCCCCTCTTATAGTATCCAAATATAAACATTTCTTCTCTAATTATATAGTTTCATGTACCTAATATTTCATCTGATAAATTGGAAAAAAAAAACATTAGTAAAAACAATTAATGATATGTAGAACAACAATAATTGATCTTACTAAAAAATTTTCCCACAATTTATATATTGTTTATTTATCATAACTTTTATAATCACAAAAAATGACAACTTTGGTCGAATATTGTACTAAAATAAAAAATCATATTTTTTTTTAAATTTAGACCCCTAGTATTATCATTATCATCTAATAAAATAGTTTTCACCTGGTCTTGGATATGGGAAACTGCTAATTTTGGTAAACATGTTCTACCATGTTTACCACCTTTTAAAGGCTTTTTTTCCCATGTGGATATAAATGGATCCTATCCAAAAGAATGATACGGATCCTTACCAAAATTATGCATACATCCCTCTCTATAAGTTCAAGGTGACACCACAATTTCTTATTAAATTATCCTAAAAATAAAATTATTAAACAATTAGTACAAAAATATAAAAATCCAAATATTACATATATTATTAAATAAAAATTGAAAATGTATCCAATAAAAAGTAAACAAACCTAAAAACATTTTTATTCATATTTTTTAATGTTTTTAACTAAAATGATAATAATATTAATGGGTGAGAAATGATATAATAAAAAGGAAAACAAAAATTATGTGAATGACTATTCAATTTCAACTGGCATAAAAAAATATGAATTACTATTTTAAAATTATACAGACAAAATAATACAATATAAAACAAATAACTCTATATCATATTCATTAGAATAATTAAAAACAATGTCAAAAATAGTACTGACAAAATTCTCAATCATTTTTGTTAGTAGTTAACAATGTTAAATGAAAAGTGAAAATATTTTTGAAACATAGAATGATATATCTAAAAGAAAAAAAATCTTATGTAATAACTTATTCTAATACAATAGATAAATATATAGTTAAATAAATTAAAAAATTTTCAAAAAAAAAAACTTATTAAAACCAAAAATTTATCATATTTGTTAAAATATTTTTTTATTTAAAAAAATTAGAACTAATATATCTCTCATTTTATGAAATATAAAATTAAAATAATAATTACGTATATATATATATTACCTTTGATGTTAGGAAATTACTAATGGATTTTTTCCTATATTCCTTCCTCATTATTTTTCAACATGTTAGAAACCATGTCTACTAGGTGGTCATTAATATTATTGGATAATATGGATGTGTGGATCTCATATAAATCAATATTATCATCATGTTTTTCATAAAAAATAATATTTTTTTATTTATAAGACAATATACCATTGGGAATTTAATGGATCAAGAACTAAGATTTTTTTCATGTTATTCTATGAAAAAGGATAATATATATAGTCCAATCAACTCATATTAACTAGTTTAATATTGAATTTATCTTTATTTACACTATTGTTACCGATAACACAATTGTAGTTAAACACTATATTTTGAAATTTATTATAATCAATCTCCCATATTTTGTCAATAACTCTATAATATGAACTTGAAATGGAGATACGAGTTTTTTATTTTGTACCCAAAAGATTCAATGTTTCTACGAAGACCAATACACTACTATTCTTAACTAAACATCAATTATCATAATTTGTGCTATAAAATGTGGATACTTTAATTTCATAGCTAGACCATGATATCAAATTTAAACTTGGTCCACCCTCTAACCATATCAATTCTTATGTTTCACCTAATCTACCCTACATGGTATATTTATAATGTGATAAAAAGTATTGTTATACTAAATCGATATCCAAATATATTTTTTATTTTGGTAAATTTTTTAATACATCAATATTAAATGTTATATATGGATAAACATCATATATGGGACTCACGATATATAATTGTACCTTCTACATCTATTAATCTTTAAATGATTTTACTCCCAAGAAAAAAAAATCCCCTTCCCTCCAAAATTTACTCATTCATTGAGAGATGTAGGAAAACTAACGTGTTCCATTGAAAAAGGTATTTTGTAAAAAACTATGAAACCTCTATAGAAATACACTTTTCAATAATGGAGGATTCAGGTAGATATTTATTCATAACATATCCCTACAATTTCTTCATATATATTTCAAAATGATTTATCAAATAATGATATACATGTTCTAAAAGATTAATTTGTCACAAAAAATTGAATCATTAAATGAAATATGATATAAACAAATTATGTATAAAATTAATGTTTCAGTTGAAACACTATAGAAACTCCATCATTATCCAAATTTATCAACAAATTGAAATCAATCACTTTATTAAAAATTTAATTGAAAAAAATAACGCACCTTCAAGATAGTCATTATGACATGGATTTTAAATATACTATGCAATGAAACTTGTAGTATCTATTACATCATGATGTAATGATCATATGAGATTTTATACCTATTAATATAAAATATTTTAGTGATTTTATTTATTTTATGAATATCTATACAATACTTTGATATAATGGAGGCACTGAAAAAAATTATCTACCTTGGATAATGTTTGAAAAATTAGGGGCATGTAAATTATTCTTCATTTATGAGTGGTAAGAAAATCCAAAAATATTCCCATTTAGAGTAAGTAAAATTTTGTATTCAACCTATCGTAATTCTTTCCTTTAAAATCAAAAAATATTACAATAAAACTATCAAATATATTCTTATAAACCTATATGAAAAAACTGTAATATTTGACCTCATGATATCTCCAGTATAGATACTAAAAACTATTTATAGTTTCCTCTAAATATTTATATCATTAATATATTTTTATAACTTTTCTAATGTGATATCAATGAGTTTCACCTTTTCAAAATACTGATTTGGATAAAAAATATTTTTAAGAAATATGAAATTCGTCGAATCCATTAGATAGATTTTTTAATCTTCAATAAGAGTGATCCATAAACAAAACAATATGATGACCCATGTATAATATTTTTCTCATATGTTTTAGTTGGTAATATTGAGTTTATTCTTTATAAATTAGACTAGATTTATGTCTCTCAAAACTCTATCGAGATAAATTTCTATATGCTGGGAATTCATTTAATGTGAACATAATCATTGTATGGAGTTTAAAATTTTCTATTTTATAAAAATCATACACTCTGATACCTTACACCAATAAAATATTCAAATCAACTATTAAGGTTTTTATGAAAATGTAAATATAATTTCTAGGATGTTTTGGTATAGATATCATTATACATAAAATAATATATTCTACCTTCATAGAAAATTTAGGCGATAAGCTTTAAATAACAACTAAAATAAGCCATTAACTATGTTTTCTACTGACTCTTCGATATAGATTCATCTAATATATGCATTGTCAATGTATGATATTTATAACTTCATTTATGAATATCAGAAACTATTGATCAATTTTATTATACTGTGTAAAAAATAGGATAACTCTATTTTCCATCAGATATCCACTCATATGCATACCATCTTATCCTTTTTTAATCAATTTAATTAGAAAATAATCCTTTTATGTGATTAATTATATAAATATATGAAATTTAATTGCAAGGATTCCTTATAACAAGAAAATCAACATGTTATTTTCTTTGAACTTATACTTTGACGTCATGAATTTAGGACAATTTGTAAGAACATCATATTCGTTCCAATACAGAACATAGTTATTTAGATATTAATTTATCATCTTGTACTCCGAACATGTTCTTAATAATATTTTATTTGTATTAAATATGAAATTTTAATATTTATATATTCATGATGTACAACTTTGGATAACTGAAGAAACTCTTTATTACACTTTTCACCCCATCCATTTTTCACATTCAAGTGAATTAATCTCAACACTATTGAAAAAACAATAAATTTAATATAAAATAGTTATAATAGTTATATGAAATACTATAAAGATGCCCTATATTTTGGGATTTCCCAGTTGCTTTTACTTTAATATCAAAAATCATTTATTCAATTTGATTAGACTTATCATCATCATGAAAATTATCATCATCAATGGATATTGAATTCAATCCAATTTCACCATGATAAATAAAAGGAATATGACTCATATTAAAATCTTTGATAATTAAGTGATCTTTTATTTCTTTTATTTTAAACCTTTTCATATTTAAAAATTTCTATAATGTATAGAAAAACATGTTGGTGTTTAGAACATCTTGTTTAGAAAATTACTAAAAATCATTAAAAAGTTCCTCATATTCATAACATGCTCACAGTACTGTCTTACAACTTGAAATAATTATTATTTTTATGAAATTTCAATAATTAAAAATAATTTAGTATATTTTAAATTCTAATTTTGAATTTAATTTTTTAAATAATAAATATTGACATAAAATATTTCACAAATAAATGAAAGGAATAATTTTTGATAAACAAAAGAATCACTTTAAAAATACTAAACCATCACCCTTTTAGGAAAAAACTTTTAAATTAAATAATTTTATAGAAACGTTGATATTTATTTTAAATGATTGATAACAAATAAATCATCATTATTTTTTATTTGGTAATTTCAAAATTATATATTTATTTTTTCAATGTTAATTTTGAAATATGATTATGTTAAGATCTAAATATTATATAGTGATAAAAAAATAATATAACCAAACTCGATAAAGAATATAAATATATTCCTAAACATAAAACTAAAATTGACATGCAAGGGTGAATGCAAAAAAAAAACTCACTTGGGTCACCAAAAAAGATTCCATATAAATAAAATTTAAATTGAAAACCAATAATTAAAATTTTATATTTTTAGAATATTTAAAATATGTAGAAATGGGTCATATAATATAATACATAAAATGTTTAAAATAATTCAATTTATATAATCTGACATATTCATGAATTTTTAAATAGACCCAAACATAATGTTGAAATCAAAATGATTTTCAAAATGAGATAAGACCTATTTAATCAAAGGGGGTTTATTAAATATTACAATAAAATAAAATAATCCCCAAATTAGCAATATAATTATGCAACTTATCTTTCCTTAGTGGCTAGATTAAATAAAATTTAAAATGTTTTTCTATCATAATAAATGCATGCAATCAACATAATCATCTAAAAATATATGACCAATACTTTAAATTAAAACTCTATAATCTACTATATCTTCAAGAAACGTTTTCACAATGGAGGGAAAAAATAACATATACACCCTTTTATCAATAAATTAAAACAATCCATAACACCAATTCAATTTATAATCATTTAATTAAACTATTACATCATAACATGAATTCATCAATTTATAAATTCCTTATATGCAAGAATAATCAGAATAGAAAATAGAAACCTTGAAGAGATATTAAATAGATGTTGTGATTGAGATCATTCAAGAAAACAACAAGATGAAAACCAAATTCATCAAATTAAACATAACATGGATCTATGGAAGAGAATAAAAATAAATAAAAATGGAAAATAGATTTAATTGGGAAGCCAAAATAGTGGGGGTTATGAATGAGATGAAGATGATGAAAATGATATCAATGATGACATAAACAATGATTAAAAGGGTGGTGATGAAGGAGATGATAGTTGAACAAATGAGGAGTAGAACGAAAAGGAAGAATAATAGAAAAGATCAAGGAAAAGAGTTTTGGATAGTAAAATGAGGTTTGATGATGAGTAAATGAATATGTGACACATAAAAAGATGGGTTTTGAAAATATTATCACATCAGTTTTGAAATACCTAAAATTGTATGTTTTTTTATGTTAGTTAATTTTTTAACCAATGTAATGAATACGTCTGTCACATTTTTTTATAAATACAATGTGTGAGATAAACAACATTTATTTTTTACAACTGGTAAGAAATAACCATCGTAAAAAAATTATCACAACAATATGTAAATTCTTAACCTACAAACCCATCATAAAATATATATTTTGTACTTATGTATATCCCATATTAGGGATCCCAACAAAAAAATCACAATGTAATGGTCTATAATGTTATGGACTGTTACATTTGTGTGATTAGGTATTAATGGATAATATACATAGAACATCTCATTAATAGTGGGGAGTATATCTTATTTCATTAATGTTGGATAGTGAAATACATTAAGACCCATTTAGGTTATTATGATGTTAAAATATAAACTATAGGGTTCCCTAGCGGGAATTAAACCTTAGTGGCATGAGTCGAGCAAAGCATTATATTACATTATGTACCTATCCAAGAAACACAACGAATGATATTTCTTTATAGTTTGTTGAGATTGTGACTTGAGATTGGATGGAATTATCATAGGATATGGAGGTGATAAAGAAATACTATCTGAATGGACATGATTTTCCGCTAGATATTGTGGTGGAATGGGTCACCGAAAAGCATTGGGTTTGTTTCATAGAGGCTTGAGGTGGTTGATACCATGTTTTTTCATATTTATAAGTCTCTTTCACACAAAGTGTCCAAAACCATGTCTGATGTTTTTTAGTAGTTGATGAAAAAATATATAACATTTTGTGAATAGATGAGTGTTTCCACTAGTGGATTTTATATTTCTCATTATATACCAGGTGCATGATTCTCTCAAATATTGAGTCCTTTATAATGATCCATTTTAATATTTATGATCATAGTTTTTTGTTTTCACTTCACAATATCTGGATATATGAAATAATGTTTGAAATATCTTCTATATTGAATCTTTTAGGGAATCACATAATATGTCTTATAAACCTTTTTGAAAGATATATTGAGACATATTTTTCCTGGATAATTCTATTATAAAGTGAAGGATATTACCAAAATTAGTTCTATCACAAGTATAATTGGGTAATTTAATTCCAATGGTAAACTATTTATATTATAGGATGTGTTTTATTATAGAAAATGTTGTTTTAAGTTCATTTCTTAAGATACTGTGTTGTTTATCTTTCATTAATAAAAATTATTAATGGTGTCGAGGGTATAATGACTTAGTTTTTTCATAGTGAGACATAATTTATTTTTGAGTTTCAAATGAAGAAACCTTTATAGGGGTAAAATGGAAATTTTTCCCCAGTTTTTTACCATGAAAAAATAAATTTATGGTTTCATTGATTTTTTTATATAGTATTTACCATTGGTATAAATTTTCAAAAAATTCAGATCTAGTTGTATTTGAAGGGATATCAATAATTTATTAAAAAAATAAAATTTTATCCTATAATTATAAATCTCAATATGTCAAAAAATAAAAAATAAAATTAATATTATAATATTGTGATTGTTTCTAGAATGGTATGCCTTACAAAGAGATAAAAAAATATTTTGTTCATGAGTATCAAGCTTGGAACCAAGATTTTTTAATTCATTTTAAATAAAAAATCAACAAAATAGAAACAAATTATTATTTTTTCGAGAATTGGAGATGTGATGTTTTCAAGAAATGGTTGATATGATATTATCTATAAGTGATATTTATAGGGGGATATTCATAAAATGGTTTATAATAAATTCTAAAGTGATTTAATTATGGATTTTCTAAGGGTAAGTTAATTAGTTATTTTATAGTGGAAGTTAGGGAGAAATAATTACCCAATTATAATTATTTTTCCACCCATTATATTTTTAATTGGTAGGGTATCATAGAGGAATAATAATTATTAGACACACACATAGACACACACACAAAAACACACACACACACAAAAGCACAAACACATAATCTCTTTCTATGTGTGTGCATGTGTGTGCATTTTTGTTTGTAAAATGATGAAAAATTCCTTGTACTATTCATGATATTAGATGAAATGATGATGAAGGAACATGACATGATCATCAAGGGATTACTATTTTTCAATAAGGTTAGAACCATTTTCTGGTAACCAATTCTCGCTAAATTTCTTTATTTGAAAAAATTCTTCTAATTATTGAAAAAATGAAGTATATAAGGAGATGGAAGGATTATAATCTTGAATGGTTTAAAATATGATAAATTAAAAAATATTTTATGGTAAATTTATTTGGGGAATACTATCAAGAGTAATTCATGGAAAATAGAAAAATTTGTACATAGATTTAATGGGTTTCCTTTGAAAATTTATTTTGATTAACGAAATCACTGTTATTTTAGAATTTAATTTTTCCATAAATGAGTTTTACCACTGATTAACAAGTTATAATTTTTATAGGTAAAACAAATTTATTTTTTAAGTAAAATATTTTATTAAAATATATATTATTTTATGATTAAAATTTATCTGATAATAATTTTATATTCAAATAAAAATGATATTTTAAAATATTATTTTTTAATCTCATATCATATGCAATGAAAATAAATTTCTTATTTCAAATTTTCTTAGTATATGACTTCTATTATTCAAGGAATTATTGAGTTTTGAAATGATATGGGTTTATGTAATATTTCAATGAGCTATAAATTTTTATTTATTTTCTCATCACATGAATAAATATTTGTATACTTTAATAATATTTTATTCCTTAATCATATGAGCATGAATATTTGATTACTTAGATTCTACCATGGAATAAACATGGTAATATATCCTAAATGTTTAAAAATATTTTTATATTGATAAATTCATTTATTTATACTCTCAACAATAATTTTTTCTAGTAATTAATATTAATATAATTTATCTATGAAAAGAATTATAAATTATAAATTAAATTCTTCAAAAATTTATATTTCCAAGAGAAATTCCCTATGTTTATCATTAAGAATTATTCATTCCCAATTATCATGTTTATTTATAAACCTGAATGAAAACCCATTCTTGGGTGCTTCAATAATCCATGAAGCACCAACATTTCCTTTATTCCTCTTCCAATGTTATTGATTGAATCTGATCATGGATTTACAACATTTTAAAGGTGTGTATCCTTATAAAGTCCAATTAAGAAGTATGAAAACAAAAGTGTACTAGGTTTTAGGAATGATTTAATGAACAATAGGAAGACAATGAATTGGACAATGAATTATGGATAATAATTCACCTAGCATGGTGAATTTTTGGTTTCTTGTATAGTGTACTCAACAAAGAGTTGAGGCACAGGTAAAGGTTGTAGGGAAAGTGGAAATCAAAATTTCTTGAATTCTAAAATTTTATCAACAACATGGTGGGTATCCCATCATCATGTTCCTTGTATGTATATAATTTATATTTTAAAATTTCAATTAATTATTTATGTCATGTTATCATGAAAATATCTTCAACTGAATGTTCTCATCAGTACTAGGGTTTCACATGATTTTAAATATTACACATCCTATGAATATGTGTCATAGACCATGTAACTTGGTGCTATCACCTCATTGTGTATTTATCCTACATTGCATGTCATCATGTCTGGCCCACATTCCATGTAAACCACCACACACTCTATATAGCCTGGTATATACGGCTCTGTGAGTACAAGATATACATTCCCAACAGTTATGTAAGACACATACATCATATATATAGTTGGACACAACATGTATATTAGATTCACATGGGTTAAAGAAATGGACGTAGATGACCATCTTGTCCTAATGATCATAGATTTCAGGCACCTTACTATGACAAGTCATGTAATGGGTATAATATAATACCCTCCATATCCTTCCACCGAAGCGAAAGTTTTTGATATATGAGGTGTCTATTCTGAAGGGTTTTGTAAATATTATTTAATGGTTTATATATATATTTTTCATTCATAGTTTATATTCATAGTGTTCAAGAATATTCTGTTTTGAAACATTGTGGAGATAATGTCTTTTGTGGTGGGATGATTAGACCATCTCTGGGGTCGGTAACCCTTTTGAATCATATTTGACTCCAAGGTATTAGTCCTCTAAATACTTTTTGAACTAAATATCCTTCACATACGAATAGTGTTGGTACTAGGGTGCATAGTGGAAGTTAAAGGGATAAGGTATGAATAAATTATCATAAGAGAAATGGAACTTTTCATCACCAGTGATCGAAACCTAGATGGAGATATGAGGATATTGACTGAATAAATCAAAAATAAAATTAAAAGTAAAAAAAAACTTATTTGAAATGATGTACAATCGAATGAAGCTTGTTATTAGTGACAATTTCTCGAAGGATCTGAAGTTGAACCCATATAGATCATCCATGCATGCTTTTAGAATACATGTAATCAATGTTTATCAAATTTATGGTGCTAGAGTGGGTGAATGATGAATCTTTTGGCAACACAATGATAAAATCAACACCGTCCCTTAGATCTATCAAAGGTATTCTTGGACTATACACTCAAAGAGAGACTTCATCTATCTAGAATGTGGGAGGAGAGATATTCTCTCACTCCATTGGAATGAGCGGTTAATCAAATGAATGCTTATCTCCTGCTTATATAGTGGGGGTGGGGTCAAATAACTAGATACGGTCCCCTGACCCCATAAATAAAATTACCACTAAATGAGAAATAAATAAATATTTATGATTAAGTAATTGAATCTTAACTATTATTTATATTTTATCACATAATTGTAATATATATTAAACATAGTATGTGATAAACCCGAGTTATTTAGCAAGAGTTGAAATTCTTTCTAATATTAAAAGAAACTAGAATATTAAAATAATATTAATTTGAATAATATTATTCCCTATATTTACATGATCACATGTAAATACATTTAAACAAAAAATTCTACCAAAAAATTCTATACTTGAATAATAATAATTTTGTTTAATTTTATGTGATCGATAATTGTCGGACAACTCTCACACATTGTTCGGCCCCACCACTATTGTTTTTGACCCTTTATGACCTTATCTCAATAGTAACGAATAATATTCACATACCAAGAGTGGAGTCTATAAACACATATAGGCCCCTTAAAGAGATAAGGAATAATCATACAAAGAATCACTATCTTACAAACGTGCAGTGTATAATATAATCTCTTGGTCTCATGGTATCCCATTAATCCGATTGCACACTTGTGTCATCATTCCTACTTGAGTTATTTTTATTCAATATAAGTGGAAAAAATACCACTCACTACCTTGGATAATGAATTATAAAGGTACTACCGTCATGATCAACCAGGAATGAGTTATCACATGGACAAAATCGAATCGAAAAATTATATCTTGACCATTCATGAAATTCCATACTACCAAAGAAACACCCAACACAATCTACCTTTCCATGAATTTATTATAATGTTTTTTTCATCAAATTTCCTAATGAAATGACACACATTTATAATGTTATCATTTTAGGAAACCAATAAACAAGTTTGTATATAGGAACAACCAGTGCACTTAATATATTTAGTGTCTCTATTGGAGGGTTTTCCTCATGATCTCACATACTATAGGGCAAAAAGTATGAACATAATGGGAAGAAATATCAATGCTTATGATCCCCCAACACCTTATGGTCATACATTAACAATTTCCTATTATTTTGATGTATCTAGACCATATTATATATGTTTAAGAATAATATCATAGTATCTTGAGGATCTCATTATAGTCTGGGAACATCTATAACATTTTTATAAGATAATTAGTCTATGGAAACGACCATTTAAATATTTGATATCGAAATATCTACACTATAATAATAAGTATACATCATGTATAACTCACTGTTTATATGGTATGCTAACTGAAAAGTATTTATAATGATGAGGATAGGGAACCCACTATTACCACACCCACACTTGAAAAAGAGAAAACTTTCTGACCAACATTATTAGTTCTTAGATAATGTTATTGTAGAGTTATGAATTTAGTTACTGGGACTTCCATTTCTCCATTTCATGGATATTATACCATGCATAACATTACCTACTTGATTAAAATTTCTTAAGAGATGATATAATCGAGCACATTTCATTTTTCCACTATCTAAACATAACATATTGGATAATATTAGTAATATAATTATCATAATGATAAAATTTTACTTAATAGGTTCCACTCTAAGAACAAGAACAAATCATTGTGTATTTTATACAGATTATTTAACTACCTCACAAGCCATAACTTACTCGGTATCTATAGATATAGATACCACTACAATAATTTATATTTCATTATAGATTATATAAGCCTATATATGATATTAGGTAACATTTATATAAGTAATTTTGTTATGTGTATCTTAAAAACATGTATCCCACAAAACCAGTACATATTATGTGTAATTCTTCAAGTTCAATTGGATAGTTTGGACTACATCCCATACAGTTCTCCTAAATATAATATATATTTTCCTACTATAAATTATATATTTGCAATATCATTTCATATATTATTGACCCATCATATAAGAATATGCAATTCAACTCACCACTATATTCTCCTCCTATTCCAAAAGACTTTATTCTTCGAGATATTTATTCCACGTGACATTAGTAACAATTCTCCCTCTTGAAATAACAAAAAATATATTTTCCCATACCTTTTAAGTATATGTATGATTAACATGGTCTAAGAAACCGTTAGATAAAGCTATGTAGATCTAGTTCCATTGAATATAGGATGCTACTTTAAGTCAATATCTTGAGTTTATCTTTCATCCTGGTCTTAACTAAATATTAGAAAAATATATTTTTCCCATATATTACCAAAGATATTTCACTGAGAAATTGTGATGATACCACTAACCTCTTGAATACTAAAAAAATAAATTAATTTCAAATCGATATTCTATGATATAGTTTCATAAATTTTTTTCAAAACTTAATTTTTGTAACATTCACCCCTTACTAGAATTAAACGATGTCAGAATCCATTTCTGGTTGTGTCGTATAGACACCTTCTATGATTAATGGTATTAACATCCAATTATCAATTAAATGATCATTGAAATTAGGTATGAAAGGTAAAATTGTAATGGATGTATGCATAATGACTGGGTAAAACATACTGAGCCTTATTGGTACTATTTTTGTACCACACATGTATAATATCAATTGAATACACACCACAATATTCAAAATAATAAGTCCAATATACTTTTATACATGAAATATTTTATTTAATTTTAAGAGGTATTGTGAATCTTACATAATTTACATCTACAGCTTACCTGTTGGAATTTTTATTCTCAATGAATAATGTATCACCCATCATGGTGAATATAAAATCATAACTATGGTTAAATTTTTTTTATATAGTTTGGGTCACTAGAACATTCAATTTCCACATGCTCTTGTGTTAAATGTTTTTATGTAAAATATTTGTGCAACTTTAGCAACAAATAAACCAAAGACAATAATGCTCCCACTCACTCAAGTAGAGATATACACAACGTTATATAAATGAAGTATATCACTTGACTATAATTTTATATGATAGGGATTTCCTTAATATCCATAAAAACTTTTAAGATAATTAATATTTATGCACATTGTTTTTTCTTTATTCATGTTTTTTATATCTTAAAAAAATAAAATACTCTTTTTAAATAATGGATTTACATCATACTGTAACTCATATGATATCCATTTCATGTTATTTTTCATATTTTTGTAGAATAACTGTATTATTTGTGAAGAATTTCTGTAAATAGAAGTTTTAACAATGTATATAAATTTCAATATTGATTCTCCTTTTACATACTTCATGTATCTGATATGTATAAGGATATGTGCATTTAGGAATTTCTCAATGCTATAATTTATTTATCATTGTTAAAATATAAGACTCTTTATCAATCCACCTTAATAGAATCATATTTTTGGTGTGGATAAGGTAATATTAATTTTATGATTACAACACATTATAATATTTTGATTAATGCTAACATTTACTATTCATTATCGATCCTCATTATTTGCATAATATCTTTGATGTGGATAATGTAATTTTCATTTATGAAATACTCCAAGATTAATTATATTGATCGACGAATACTTGGTCAAGATAATATTTAGCACACCAGCTCAGAGAAACTCATAACTTTTGACATTTAATATACCATACTTCACTTCAAATTTTTTTAATACACACTTTAATGAATCTTATGAAGTTTATTTACCTCAATATTATTTTTATAATATATCACACACTCTTGCTGAACTAATTTCAAAATCATTGTGAATTACCTTTATTTTTGAAGATCAATCTGAACAAAACTTATTACGTAAGTGTGTTGATAATACCTAAGGTCATTAACACCAAAGAGTATAAAACCATACTAAGTATTTCCTTGAAAACTACATTTTTTCATCAAAAATTATTATTTTCCAATCATTGGGTAAATACTTCTTATGTTTTATATTCATCAATGATTCCAGAATTACTAAACTATTAGTTTAGTTGTAAACACCAAAAAAAAATTAATTCCTAAACAAGAATAATCTCTCCTAGTGTTGAAAAGACACGTGAGATAAATGTTTTGGTAATAATTAACAAAATTTCAACCAAAACCATTAAATAGGGAATTATAAAAGTAGTTTACTTCTCAACATTAACTTAGGAATCAACTTTTTTATCCACTTAGAGAACAAACTATACTTCTTGTATCATTTATATTACTTACTTGTTTACTACATTTATATACACATATGTGATAAGAATATTTTATTTAACACTAAAAAAGTATAACTGAATAATTAAAAACATTTGATGAATATAATAGAGAAAATAAATTATTTCTCGATTTAGTTCATTGAATTTAAACATACATAGATTTATTTCATGATATGGGAAGAAAATAACATCATATTTAATCCATCTTCTTTGAAAGACATTGTGAATATTCCTTTGATGGAAATGTTTTCATTTGGAATTTTCACCTTGTTTGTCAACTTTTTCTCAAAACAAACTAAATATGAATATTTCTTTAATCTTTTTATTTCTTGTAAAACCTTACCCAAATGGTGAAAAAGTGTTTTCTTCGTACTATTCATTTTGTGATCTTAAATAAAATTGGAGGAAATGGATGGAAGTGATATGAGAAAGGGGTCCATTGAAATATCCCAATATATCTTTCAATTTACACATATCCAGTGTAATAATAATCTTTTATTATCTTCACTTCTCTTTTTCCTCACATGATTCTCAGAGATGAGTCAACATGTAGAACCTCCCATATCATGTTGTAGTATCCACAACCCACATCATACGTCGATGATAATAATATTACGTAACCATCATATGAGTCCAAGATGAGTCTCCTATAATAATTTTTATAACCCTCGGTTCTTATGGTGGCTTAACATATGTTGGGGACACCATTATCTTGAATATCTAATGTTACACTCCTTTGTATAAGAAATATTGCTATTCCTTGAAAATTGGTGCTAGTTTGGACAATTTGTTTTCCAATTTGATGGATTTGTACTTGTGGTATTTCTTGAAATTTTCTAAAAAATATATATATATAATATTAATAGTGTTAACTTTATTCATAATTTAGATATTATTTATTTATTAATTAAATCATTAAATGGCTATAATTATTTTTACAAACCCTAGAAACTCTCTATACTCGAATCAAAATACTCTATTTCTTGTGTATTATAGTGTAAAAGATCATTGAACCTTTCCTCACAGTCTACAAGATATGGATACACCACTACTATGAGAGTTCAAGGTAAGCATTTGATTTTCCAATCATAATATCTCATGACCACTTAATCTTTTTAGTTATGTCCCAACATCTATAATAAGAAACATGATTTATTCAATGCATGCCTCCAAGGTTTAAACTAGATTATTATGGCTATTCCTCTACTGCCAGCATATTTTAATTCATCATATCTATCTCATAAGAAATTTACAATAGTAGGAATCACCCTCAACTATGGATAACAGACACCATGTACAACAGGTTTTGTTCAAATTCAATTATTGGATGGTGTTTGTGACTTAATATTTTATTAATGTTTTTTAATAATTATCAAAAAATATAATCATTTTCTATTAAAAAGTTTCATATGACATTGTCTCACTAATAAATGAATATTCATTAATAGATTACATTATTCAATTATTTATGTATTTTTATGTTTATTATTTTATGTGTTTCCCACTATCCTACAAATGCATAAAATAACAAACAAATTCACAAAGGAAATAAATTACCCAACTGGTCTTGATCATCTAATATTGGTTTATCCATTTAAACACAATGGATCATCTGTGACCTAGGGATACCATACCTAAGTCATGTATTGACTCATGATGAATATCCTCCCCTATCAAGTATGTATAATTCTTGTTTATATTTATCCAGGACTTGACATTTTCTGTGTCTTACACCATTATCAACATAGTGAAAAAATACTCACATATAGGTGAGGGGGTCTCATGACTGCAAAATAAAAAAACACACACATTTATCTAGTCGTGGAAACCATTATACATATTAAATGAGAAAAAATGAATATGTATGGAACATATTACTAAATAATTAATTACATTAATCATAGGTAACTAAATAATTAAATGACTAAATAAATAAATTAAAAAAATTGACTTACCTAGTCAATAAATGCTCAAGATAGGTCAATAGGTAAAAGAAAAGCATGAAAAAAATTAATTGCAATAAAATTATATATAATAAATTTTTTTAAATTAAATTTATTATTTAAATTTAAAAAAATAATTATATTATGTACCTAGATTAAGTTAGATTTTATACCAAAAAATAAATTAATTAAATAATTCAATTTTAAACCCAAAATTAAATTAAAAATTTGGAATATTAAATTAATTAATATTATAATAAAAATAATAATTTAATTTTGATTATATTTAACTGAGTTTTTTCTTCCTTTAAACCAATTCTAGACCCATTTTTTGTTGGACCAACCACTCGAAATCATATTTCAGGCCGTTAAAAGTGCATAATGGGCTTTTCACTGCCAGAAAACTTCCGCCCAGACCCCTTATGGGTTAGGAAAATCTGCCTATGACCAATACAGGGTGAGTTGTGTCAAACATGATCTGAGGAGGTGTGATACTCATCCAAATATAGTAGGGGTTACCTAGGTTTGTCTAGAGGTAGGATCACTGGTGGTGGATGGGGCGGTGGCCAATTCAACTCGACCATAGGGTGAAGATAGGATTCAGTAGGAGACGTGAATCATGGAGAGGGATAGGATCTTACTGTGATATATGGTGAATCCTATGACATGGTTACATAGTGAGGTGATGATAATTGGGAGGGGAAAAGATGAATATCTTTCATTGACTGCATGCATAAATATCTGCATTGGACATCAGTGTCCTCATGCACAGTGGGAAACATTGACATACTTACCAGGATGTGGAAGTATCTTAACCTAATGACATCAACATCCTTACCAATGTTAAGAAACATCTCCCCATGGTGATAATGGTTTCTTTACTAGGCGGAGACAATGTCCTGACCCGATGATGAGCATTGCGGCGTGAGGTAAGTCTATTTGGCGTCATAAGGAGGATGAAGAGCATGTTTAGGATATGAAAAATACTATTGGAGAGGGAGGAAAGAATAAGATAGGGTATATAACACTAGCACATAGGGTGGTGTAGCCGTTTGAGGAAAAGGAGTTCGATTGTAGGGACAACCCTCCCAAATTTTCATTTTCTTATTTTTTAATTTAAAGGTTATTTAATTTTGGGTTCTTCCAAGAAAATGTGGGTCCAAAGATGACCATTTTTTTCTAACAAACATTTATTTTATAAAATACACACCAACCGCCCTTTATCCTTTAAAAAAATTATATATTTGATTATAAAATGTCAATGTATATTGTATTATCCTTGTGAAATTTCAAAAAACAAAAAGATTAGTTGGACGGATGTAAAACTCTGTGTCAAATTAACTATTCCATCCACACCAGAATCCATCGCAAAAAAAACATAAGGTCACCAAATATTATTATCATTGACTGCCATTGAATATAGTAAACATATAGATATATATGTTCATAAATTTTAATACCCAATAGAGTTAAAAAATGATCAATATCACACATTTTTTATGGTCAAATCATGATCATCATTGATATCGGATCAAAGTAAGGTTGCAGTCGTTGAGACCAAAATAATTCCAACTACTTAATTTGAGACATGTTAATTTTCTATTGGATAATAAAATTAACGTAATCTCTATGATATTGATTTTATGTACTGAGGTGCTCAATGAATGAATTGGGATGGAGATTTATAAAAATTATCAACAGAGAGATGAAACTAGTTTTCACTAGTGATGTGAGCCCTAGAGGAGATTTTCAGATATTTCTTGAATGAATCGAGGAACTAAAATTAATACTGAACAAATAACTTATTGGAAATTAAGTGTTCTCGACTATAGATCATTGAAGATGATAATTTAATGAAGGATCAGAATCCATACCCATCTAGATTACCCAGAAATGCTTCAATAATCCGCACGATAGTTTTTCATCAAATTCCAGGTGATATTCCAAACATGTGAAAAATCTCTCGACATCATAGCAATCACCTAGATCCAATCCTTTTGATCTGTTAGTGAAATTATAGGATTGGACACTCGATGTGATAATTTCTCTGTCTACAAAGTATGGGGAGAGAGAGACTCTCATTTTGTTGGAATGAACATCACAACAAAGAAATTCACATATAATGCTTATATATTGGGAGGATTAAGTACCCGAAAATAGTTAGCCAACCCAAAAAGGCCTTCAAAAAATATGAAAAAAATAAATAGTTTTGTTGATATAATTGTATCATAAAATTTATTTGTATTTTACCACATAATTTTAATATATATTATATATATTATGTGATAGAACCATGTCATATAACTTGACTCAAAATAGATGTTCATATTAAACAAACCTTGAATATTAAAATATTAATTTTCAAATTATATTATTCCTTATATTCACTTATACACTTGAAAATATTTTAAATAAATTAATTCAACTCAATTTTTCTACACTCAAAAAATACTGAATTTATTTATTTCATGGGTATTGATAATCCCCCAAGAACTCTTGGACACCATGTTGGGGACCACCATGTCCTATGTACCTATTCACAAGAATAAGAAATATTATTGAATATTCTATTGTGTGTTACCCTCTAAGCCCTTATCTAAATATAAGTGAATAGTATTTACAGACTAAGAGAAGAGTATAGAAACCTATCAAGGCCGCTAAATAGATACAGAATAATTGTAGCAATGAAAAAAAATTTAAGGACATGAATTGTGTAATAAAATATATTTGTCTAACTATATTTCATAATGTAAGAAAAATACTTGTGATATTAGACATCCATTATTTATTATGTTTTGATATTACTAGACAAAAGTACCTCTAACTACCTTGGACAAAGATTTATAAAGGTACTAACATCTTGATCAACCAGGCTTGAGATATAAATTCTTGAATTTTGGAGTGAAAAATTATATCTTGACCATTCAACTAATACTATACCACAAATTAATCACCCAATAGAATCTACCTCCACATGAATTCATTGCGATGGTTCTTTCCTCACAATAATATATGTGATCAAATAGAAAACATGGATAATGATCTAAATTCAGAAGACCAATACACATGTCTGTAGATAGAAATAACAATTAACACCTGAAACATGTGTAGTTCCTATTGGGAGGCATGTCCTCATGATTTCACATACCTGATACCACCAAGTGAAAACTCTAGGAGAATAAGTCTTAATGCTTATGATCCCCCAATAGCTAATTTTTTGAAATCAATTATGTACAGTTAGTATGATCTATCTGGAACATAAGACTTATGTTTAATATAAATTTCATAGTATATCAAGGTTTTCATTATAGCCTTATAATTCCTAAAAACCATTATATAAAAATTAATCTATCTACATTACCATTTAAATAGTGAACACAACAATATATACACTATAATGGTATGTTTAAACCATGTATAACTCACACTATATATAGTATTACTGAACGAACATAAGGCCAAAATGTTAATTTATTTTTGGGACAAAACCCATTTTATGGATAAAGGGAAAACCTCAAATGACATCAAAGGAATACAGACATAAACATAACCCAGTACCAATAAAAGACTACTATAAATTCCCCTCTCTAGTATCAAAATTATAATGGAAAGACTCCACCAATGCATGTCAACTCAGCAATATGTGTCATTCAAAAATGCATGGGCCTAAGAACCCACTAGTACAACAAATTAGGCATGGGTATTCCTCTCATGGAGTTGGTAACCCTCACAGTTGATGAATATTACACATTTTGAGGCATGATGCACCCATTTGGCCTAATAACCATATCAATTGACATACTCTTTAAGGAGGCATGGGAAATATTTTACTACTACATCTAAGGGATTATATGGAATTGATGTATATGAGATAGTATAGGTTCCAAAAGATTGATGATTATTTACCACGTTCCCTTTGGAATGATTCTTCAATAAATACGAGGCATGGATGATAATATTTTGATCCTAGGTTTTCTATTATGGTATGACTTAAAAAAGGTTGTTATATTTGTGATTTGAAGTATTATATGATAATTTTAGTACTTATTTGTTCTCATGAGAAATGATCTTTAGGGAAATTTGAAGTTAATAATGAGATTATTTCTCATATTGGATATGTTTTTATAGTATATCCATACCACTAGGAATTTTCTACTAATTTTGTAAGGATCCATACCTAAATAATACATATTTTAGTGACTTTAAATAAGAATTCAATTTCTTATATTTCAAATGGTCTTTTAGTTATATATATTTATAGATTTTGGTCATAAATACTACATAAAAAACCCATATATATACAATGTTGGAACTTATAATTTTATACATTATTTTCATCCAGATAAAACTATTAAAATAAAACATGATTCTTTTTCATGAAAAATCATCACCACTTTCAAATTGACTTATTTCTTACCCTTACCCATCCTTAAACCCTATGATTTTTTTGTAAAACAATGTATGAAAAAACAACTTTTCAATGGAAATAAAAAGAAGAAATATATTAGAATAGTGGAAAACATAAAAACCTATAAAAATATTTTTCTAAAAAAATACATTCTTATTCGAAACAAACATCATTTTTCCTTTAAAAAAATTATTATCTTACATTTTCAAATCAAATAATTTCCCTGAAAACTCAATAAAAACATTTAAAGGTAATGTAGTTACCTTGTGACATTATCATATTAAACCCCTTACAAAACCAATACAATTGGAATAACCAAATAACTAACATCCAATATAATTATTTGGAGAACATAATAGTTACCCAATGCATTGGAGTTATATCTGGGAACACCCATATTATAATCTGTAATAGGATCACTATATTCTATTTGGGTGAACCCAAAATATAATATATATTAACATAACCCATAAACAATAATGAGGCTCAACCCATATAATTTATTTTTTCCAAGGAACATATCATTATTAAAATCATTGAAAAACTCTTTTAAAGCCATGTGAAAAACATTTTAGATATCAAAATACCATTTCTTCAAAAAAAATAATATTCAACACCAAAATAAATTTAAAAATTGAAAATGTTTTTTATTTATTAGAAATATAAAATATTATATAGGAAACAACAAATAATCGTCATGGTGGTAGTAAAAGACATTGTTGATGTATAAGTTAAAATATAAAATTACTCTCTCCTTTTGCAAAGGAAATAAATTATAAAAATATATTCACTTTGAAAAACATTGAGAGAATTTCAAAAGAGAAATAAGAATTCCCCTATAAATATATTATTTATATATAAAAACATCTATTTAATCTATTTACAAATATGGATGTAGAATAAAAAGAGAGTATTAAGGGAAATATTAAAAAATTATTTTCAAAATAATGTCCCTTACATTGATTCTAACTCATAACATATATTATTTATCTTCCCATATAATAAAACAAATGTTAAATTTGTTCATTATTAAGAAAAATATTCAAGTTTATTATTTCTTTATTTATTTTAATACTATATTATATTCACTTACTTAATCAATTAAATTCACATCAGGTGTTTAGTGATATTTGACTCATCTATCAAAAATGAGTTTAGTGGGTTGAATATGGTCAAAGAGGATAATATTTCACAATTTTAAAAATATTAATAATGACATAAATATAATTTTTATACATAAATAATAGTTTTAAAGCAAACCATTTAAGGTGGTTATGAAAAATGTGATGTGTGACAATCATGGTTACTATAGTCTGTACATACACATGAGTATCATTTTCATTTCTCAACCATCATTATAGAAGAAGGTAAGTATTATTTTAACCTTAAATAATTATAATTATATAATTAAGGTAATATTAATTATTTAAATATACTTATATATATCATCTTTGGGATGTGGTGAGATAAATTTATCACATTGCTATAAGGAGGTGGTAATCCACACGTACACAAAAACAACGTTATAATTTTTCAGTGAATGGAAAGGTAAAAAGTTAAATGATATATTATCTTTTAATAATGGTAAATATGTAATTTATATCAAATATAAACATTAATCCAATCATTTTATTCCGTCCATGAGAGATGGTGATGGAAAATGAATTAGATCGATTCCTCATACAGTAGTCCATCATACATACTAATGATGGTTTTGTTTCCCATTTGATGGAAGATGAGATGAATATAGGTCTTCCTATTAACATAAAAAATATATATATAAAAGATAATATTTTTATTATAAAATCATGTTTAAGTAATATTTTAAGGAGGTGGTAGAATAAATAAGATGGAAAATCTCAATTAAAAATGATACATCTTATTCTAGAAACCTAATTTTTTGAACACTTTAAGATTACCAAGGTTGGTATTACGAACTAAATAAGGCCCTTAGAACATGGGTAGTAATATTAGGAACAGATTTTGGGAGATATTGTCAAATAAAAATGGGCATTAAGTATGAAGTGACTGGAATATGTGACAACATTTTATAAGAGAGAGGAGGGGATCTCTAGGATTTTTTTTTTCAAAAAACTAAATTAATATAAATTATTTTTCAATTAAATTTGGATAAAAATTTATATTTTTAGAATATATTATGATAATGGGTCAAAAATAATCTCAAAAAATAATAATTATACATTTTTGATCAAATTTTTACCCTTATCATCTTATTTTACCCCCGTTAACCATTTTACAATTATAGTGACAATATGTATTTTTTAATAATTGAGGGAAATATAGTTACTATAAATAAAATAAAGGTCCATATATAGAAAATTGTTGATATTATAAATAATATCTTAATTCCATTTTAGAATATAACATTTTAAATAATTTTTAAATCATTTAATAAAATATAATTTATAATAATATTTCATTAATTCTAATTTTTAAAACTACACATTATATTGATTTTAATAACCTCAAGACCACAAGTAAAATATGATTAAAATATTTTAATGCATATAAATAATTTCATTTTGATTTTTTAAATTTGTGTCTCAAAATAATTATCTCAAATTATATTAAATTTATTATTTTAATATCATTGATTTGATTTTTTTCATTCATTGAATGATTATTATGTCAGTGTTGTCTAAATATTTAAGATAAATATTTCCTCACTAAAAATATAAAATAAATTACCATGACGAAGATACATAATTTATATTTAACTATAATATTTATAACTAAAATAGCATCTTGTAAAACCTATGCTAAAATTTTTATTGTTATTAAAAACAAGATTGTGACATTATTTATTTCGTTAAATAACTAATTATAAAGGTGACATTCACATCCAAATGGAAAAAGGTTATATAAATGAACAATAAATGGGTATGGATGAAATATAATCATCCAATAAAATTAATATCAGTGTTAGGTTCATTTTACAATCCTTATCATTTTAGTTTTAAATTTAATTACCTGATTTACCCTTTACCGCGGTAGTATAGACTACTAATGATACTATTCATATTGAATAAAAATAAAAGGGGATAATTTACCTAATTTGGGCCCATTTAATAAAAATATGGAATCCATTTTTCAAAATTCCAAACACATAATAGGATAAATTTAAATTTAAATGAAATCTGTAAAACGTGTTGAAAAATAGTTTTTCTATAAAATCCCCATTTTTATGAAAAAGTGTTTTTATACCAACATCAAGTATAAATATATTTTTTAGAAACAATTATTGAATTATTATTAAAAAATTAACTAATTATATATTAAAACTCAACTAAATATATTTTTAATTTTTTAATATTTGAAAATATGTATAATTTTTTATAACAAAATCATAATTTTTTACAATTCACTAAAAATTAATCTTTTCAAAAAAGTTATAAAAAATTTATCCTAAGATAAGTATGAAATTATGATTTAAAAAATGAAGTTATTATTTTTTAAATTCAATTTCTAAAATTCAAAAATGATATTCTAAATAAATCCATATAAGAAAAGAGTTTAATAAAACTATTTCATTTTTATTTGAAAAATTACATTACATTTTTAGATTGAATATAACTCTATAATATCTGAATAATGAATATTAATAACGCCTGAAAATTATTTATTCTAACATTACATAGGTTTTTAAACTTTTAAACATTTTGGAAATTTTATCCCTACAATTTGATTCACTTACTAAACAAGTGTAGATACCTTGCTCACATAACATTTTCAGAATCCCATGTTACTGCTTAAATCAAATATTTTCGCTGAAATACTTAACCTTGGGAATTAACTTTTTCCATAATATATTCTCCTTATCATATGAAAAAGGATAATTTATTCCTCAAAAGAAATCATATCTTCCAACAGAACTACTTTAGAGATCAAAAAATGAGATGAATTTTGAACAAACATTATTAACATCAAGATATGATAAACATTATGTAGCTAAGATAAAATTGGAGGTAATGATATTCGGTAATAAAATGATCCACCTTTTCTATAGGATATCTAATGTTCCAATGAATTGTTTACTTACCTTACACTTTTTACCAAAACTCATAACACTTTTCTATAGAGATAATATAATAGAAACATTATCACAATCATTGAAAGAGAGTTATTTTCTTCAGTTGTCCACGTAAATTTTGTACATACATAGTGTTTTCCCCATTTTTTACTAAAATTACCTCACTTTCTCAAGTATTTCCTCAAACAATTCTTATCCCATTAGATTCCTTTCTCTTACATTATCCCAAAATGCCAGAGTTTGACACATATTTTTATATTATTATTTAAATGTGTTAATCTATATACTGGAATGATAACTATTATTACAAGAAAAATAAACTAAAGAAATAATTTGATCAAAAAATAACTGGTAATCCATTTAATATGCAAAAATCATGTCTTATATGTTTTGAATTATTCATTGAGACAGTTCGTCATATTGAGGATAAAAATTTGTTCTAAAATCTAATTCATTTCCCAATGACCTTTTGAGTCCTTTCCAAATAATATGGAGTGATCCTGGTATCATGGTTAGATATAAAAAGATATAAACTCCATGTGACTGGACTATCTCCTCGAGATATAGTTGATAATGTTGAAAAAAAACATAGAATCTCAAAGTGGAAGAAAAATACATGGATTTAGTTAATCGATCAACAATAACCCAAATCACATTATTACCTCAATATTTCTTTGGAAATCCAAGTACAAAATCCATGTATTTTTTTTATTTCTACTTTGGTAAATGAAATGGTTGAAGCACCCCCTTTGTTAATTTTCATTCTACTTTAACCTATTTGAAATTAAATCATTTAATGGTAAATTAATGAATATATATTTTAATTATATCCAACTAATAATACTCTAGAAGCTATTTGTATAACTAAGTACATCCAGGATAAAAGGAAAATGAGTTACTATGAGATTCACTCAAAAATTCATTCTTCAATTGAAAATCAAAATACACACATATTCTCATTGAAAAACAAAAAGAAACATTTTTTTCAACATTAAATTCTTGAAACATACCCTTCTTAACTAATTTAACATTTTCCTATAAACGATGATCTTTTTACTCAACTTTTCTAATTTTATCTGTCAATGTAAACTTCACTAAATAATATTACAAAATAGAGGATGTGTCTCCATCCCCAACTTCTAGGAAAAAAATTATCAAATAATTAACAAAGGGGTCATGTTTCAAACATACCTTGGTTAATGTAGCATTATTTTTCTAACACCAAGCCTCAACTACATTGTTTATTTTTATAGGATGATAATGAATCATGGATTTATAATCATTAATCAATTTTATCTGTCTTCTCTATCCACGTTCAAATATTTTTGAGTGAATATATACTTCAATATTTTTTAATAAGTATTATTTCACACTTGGATCTATATAAATATTTCCTCTATTTTTTTATAAAAAACCATAGTAACTAATCTGGATCATGTTTACGAGAATTTAAATCATGATGTTTTAGTTTACATAAAATAGAAGAAATTACCAAGTCATTATGGATTAAAACAGAACCAAATTCCTTTAGGTAAGCATCACTATAGAAAATAAATTTACCATATCTAGAGGGAAAGAAAAAAATCGGAGCATTCAAAAATATTATTTTTTTTCCTAAAAAAATAATCTCATTATTTTTTTTCCTAAAAAAATAATCACATTCTTTTATCAAGATTAATGTATCTCCCATTGAACTTAACATAGTTATTTGGAAAGATAATTGAGAAACTTTTTCGACAAACCACTGCTAAGAACTTTCTAAACCCTGAAAACAATGAATCTATGTTACATTTTTAGGTATTTTACACTCTTCAACAATTTTAGTTTTAGAATTTTTAACCATTATTCCATCATTAGGAAAAATATATCTTAAAAATTTCCAATCAAAATTCTCACTTTCTAAACATTCAATATAGTTTATTTTCACTTATATTTTGAAGAAAAGTACATAATTTTATTTCATGATCCTCATGTTTTTACAAAATAAAAATTTAACATCAATTAACACACAAAAACATATCCAAATATTCATGTAAGAATCTATTCATAAGACCCATAATGGAATAAGGAATCATAGCGATGATTCTTTCTACATACCTCCAGCAAAATGCCCTAGGGGACAACGACTTCTACACCGGTCCCTCTACCACCAGTGGGGTAGGGACCTTAGTCGTCCCTTGCGGGGGTCCACCCATGCTCTTCACCCCTTCTTAGACCCTAAATTCCTCCCATATTTCCCGAAAATATCACATTTCCTTAAAGTCCTTGATCTATTCGAAGAACTTACACAACTTCCTCTCTCATTATTGGAGTTCACAGATCCCTAAACTCTCCTTAACCTGAAATAAATCACTCATTTTAAACATCACCATCCATTGGTGGACTAGTTCGATAGATTTTTCATTGATGCGTGGGGTCTTCAAGATCATGCATCAGTCAGTCCTCTGGATAATCATCATATTATGGTTTGATTTTCTTCTAAAGAGGATTCGATATTAGCTCGGTCCAGTGCCCCAAGATCTATAATAGACATGGTTTCGTCCTAATCATGTGGTACTTCAATTTTCACATGAATTATGACTCCCCTACGATGTCCATATGGGTAATTTTCCTTGAGATTCCACTTCTATTTTAAAATCATGCAATAATGAAAATGATTTGGAACCTTGTGGGCTAGTACTTTTGCTCTAATAGCCATAGTCATTCTGTTTTCCATTATATTTCTCCATGAATTGGTGTTGTCATTGAAAAATTCCGATTTTCAGTTGACATTGTGTGGATTTCGGTTGGAGAAGAGTTTCGTTACAAAGAACATGTTCATTTTGAGAAGAAGGTTGATTTATGATCTTTCTACAAGAAACTTGGTCACCTGAAGGTAGTTTTTAGATGTGCTATTTGACATTAGAAGTTGAAAAAGGAGGGGCTAAGCCCTATATTTATTTCCCAGGTGGTGGACAATGATAGTGGGAAGGCTATTAACAACTTCATAGAGACTGTAGCTTCTTATCATAAGGATCCTTGATCAATGTAGGTTAACCCCCCAAGTTGTGGAGGTTTTTAGTCATTTGATGCAAAACCTAGAGATTCCAGTTATGCAGAAAAAGATTGGGGCTGGGGTTTGTTGCCTAAGGACCTTCTTCTGAGGTGTGAATTCTATAAAGAATCTGAATGACACCCAAAATCCTATGGAAGTTATGTTGGAGCATAGGGTTTTGGAGGAGGAGAAAGATTTTGGAGATTTTTACCATTTATTACATGATGGTCCTCAAGATGGAAATGGGCACATCACTATATTGGTTCCGCAAATAAAGGATGTCCCCAAAGTCCTGGGTGCCTCTTATGATGCAGCTATACAGCCTAGGAATGGTCTCAGTGACCATGGGAAGGCAGATGCATCCATCGAAACAAGGGATTTTCAGGAAGGGATACCATATGAGTCAAAGAGAAGGCTGGACACTGAGGGTAATACTACAGAGCTAGTGGGACATTGGGTCGCCAACCGATGTTAGAGGTATGAGGCCATTCAAACCTAAAACCACTTTTTTGGTCTGGAGGGCTTGGCCTAAGAACATGTGAATGTAATTGAAACTCAAATAACATGAGGGAAAAATATTGATGAGGTTATATATGGGTAGTTTTTGGGAGATATCATCTCGAATATAGGGAATAAAAAAAGGGTGCAAGGATTATTTTCACCTTCCTAAGACAAAAGAGACTAGGTCATATAAGAAAAAAAATCCACAGAGTTAGAATGTATTCCTACAACAACTTTTAATATACAGGGGATCCCCATGAATGGATCTTAACTAGTACATTTAGAAGATGAAATGGTGGAGGAGTTTCTGTACATCAATAGTATACAGGAAAAAACAGACAAAATGATGCGAGGGAACTTCGGGTGGATGTTGATAGTGAGAAGTTTGAATGGGATGACAAGCATGACCTCATTTTTATAATGGGTTTCAATGAATGGAAGATAAGTAAAAAAGAGTGTGGTTAAACCTGGGACAAGCTGTCAGATTGCTTTGAAGACTTCATCATCAACAAGCTGGATGTAGAGATTCAATCTATCTCTTAGAAATTTTTTCGGGAGGTATCATATAATAGGATTAAGTTTTGTTTAAATAATCTTATGATGTATTATGAGTGTTTTCCTACTTTTAGAACTATGTAGTTTCTCACATTTCCATAAAAGTGTTTGATAATAAAAAATTTAATTTTCAGTATCATAAGATCCATAAAAGTTGTTGGCAAATTAGACACCCCAAAGGGGATAACTACAAAATCATGGTGTCTATATCTCATCAAATATATAGTCTTTGAAATATCTGTCTCATACACATTAAATTTTTGGTACCCCAACTAGAGATAAATTATTTAAAAGTACTTTTATCCCTCGATGCGACACAATTAATCATCAATATGTGAAAAATGATAATTGTTCTTAATAGTGATGTTATTCAGAGCTCTATAATCAATGAAAAGCCTCATAGAAATAGATTTCTTTTGACAAAAAAAGGAGCAACCCAAGGTGAAGTAATTTGATGAATGAAACATTTATCTTGAAACTAATGAAATTTATTTTTCTATTCTAATGATATATATTTTTTATTATATTAGTTGAATTTGAAATTGATTTGAATGAGGTAATACATTAACAATACAATCAACATACATATCAAGAAAACACCTAATAAATCAATATGAAAAAATTTAATATTTTCATTCACTATGGTATCATCACTAATGTATAAACTTTCTTTCTTTTAAACAAAAATTATAAGTAGCTTTCAAATCCATTTATAATCAATTTATCATCATAATGGTAGGTTATACAAGGTATGAAATCATTGAACAAAAAACCCATGCTTCTGCAATCTATTGTAGCATGATAAACTGAAATCAAAATTGTATTAAAAATAACATCAAACTCTACCATGGGTTGTTCAACATGTTTCTCAACGCCAAAATCAAGGAAAAGAAAGAACAAATGGAAAGCATTAGGGGTTGTATCACAAAGACCTCTCACGTAGCCCCTGTGGCCCTGCGGAGGACGCATATCTCCCCCTTCACGAACCCGCCGTAGATCGAGGAGGCGAGATGCTACATTAAACACTTTAACATTTACAAACCCACCATAGATCTAGGATGAGGGATGCTCCATTAACCCTTTTGACGTTCGCGAACCCTCCGCAGAGCCAGGAGGCGGGATGCTCCATGAATGCCTTTGACGATCGCGAACCAGCCGCAGAGCATGGAGTCAAGATGCTCCAGAAACCACTTTGACGTTCACAAACCCACCACAGAGTAAGCTCTGTATTTGTGTTGAGTGAGCTCTACTTCATGATGCCTCTTTCTTATATATATTGGGATCCCCTTTAGCCCAAAGTATGGATCCTCCAACCTTTCACCTTCTTATCTTCCAAATCGCAAGGCATTCCTTGCTCTGCGAACCACAAGCTCTTCAAGGTACTTTTGCATCAAGAAGTGCCTTCCCTTTTTCATGAATTTGGCCCCCCTTCAAAGAGGTATTCCGTTCGCAGAGCCCCCGAGCCTTCATAAAGTAAGGAGATCCCCAAGGGTACTCCGGTCATTTCAGAGTGTTTATGCTTCGCGAAGTACCCTTCATGTACATGTGACCCTCATGGTAAGGCGTGGTCACTGTGCTTCGTGAAGCACATTGCTTCACAATGTTATGCTACACAAGGCACCATTTCGTCATGAGGCACCCTTGCTTCACGAGGCATTGCACCATGAATGCCTTTACACTTTGTGAAGCACCTTCCATATGAACCAATGCCCTAGGCCTAGTCTAGACCACTTCACATCACAAAGAACACCCCTTCATGAAGCCTCTCCACTTCATGGAGCACCCAAGTGTCATAAAGCTTCTACCGGTGAACCCTTTTACTCTGTGACTCCTTTTCCCATGAATCCCTTTAGGTATCCATGAATCAATTTCAAGGTCTCTTGGTTGATGCTTCCCTTTGCATTGCTTCACCTCATTCTCATTCACATAGGTACACTAACGACTATTACTTCTTCACATAGCCACGATTACATGGACCCCTCAATGGATCACTCTGTAACACCCCCACAGCATGACATTGATGATTCCTTCCCTTCCCCAAGGGGTGGGAGGTATCAGTTATGTATGTCCTAGGGTTGTGGAGCGAACCCAGCTCGTCCGATCTGCAGGACGTTAAACTACCAAGCGTCATCGTCCCTGGAACATGATGTTAACCACTGGCCTTACCCTATGCATCATATGTGGGGTTCCCCATCTCAGATATTATCTACGCCCACTAGTCTCTATGGGAGTGAAATCATCCCTCACATGGAATGAGATCTTTTTTATTGGAGTGTTATTTTTCCTTAGGGATAGGGAATTCAACTTGGTGTAAGCCCCTAGATTTTCTTGCCGGAGGAAGCACCCCTGGTCCTCCTATCTTATTCCTTGGAAAATACTGGAGGAGAGATGGGAATCATGACATTTTTCATCCCGTCCTCTCCTGTTGGGATTTTTCTCCATGAGGAGTCCACCCTAGAGTATTTCCCAATCTCCATCACCCTGGGCTGCTAACCACGCCTAAGCCCCAGTTACATATTTGGGAAGCTAACCATGTGTAAGCCCCTGATTCCTTTTTGGGTTTCTAACCATGTGTAAGAACCCATTCCACTTCCCTCATACGCACCTTACACAAAGTGATCGTTAGGTTTCTGATGCATCTTGTTTCTCACAACGTGCATGACTGACGTGGGATTAGAGCAAGCACTGACCATGACATCCTCTTTGAGAAGCCTAGAGGGTAAGCCCCATAGTCCACCCGAACTATGTGGGCTTTGATCCTTGCCATGTTATGGTACATATGAAGCCACCCTGAGGTTCGAGCCCAATGCCCATTGGTCATAACCATCTTCACGTCAGTTCCCACTCCTCTCGAACTACATAGACTATAATCCTTTCCAAGGTAAGGTACGTAGGAAGCTTCCCTATGGTTCTATCCCAACACCCATTATCTCGACCATATTCATGTCAGTTCCCACTACCAAACTATGTGGACGTCGATCCTTGCCATGGTAAGGTAGGTAGGAATCTTTCCCGAGGATCAATCCCAACAACCACTGGTTCCAACCCCCTTCACGTCAGACCACCATCACCCCACAAGATGTTAAACTGCATGCTCCCTTTTCATCCTGCACGACATTAAACTACATCCCCCATCCCAAATTACATGGGATTTTATCCTTTTCTCTGAGACAGGGTACGTAGGAAGCCTCCATGTGGTTTAACCCCATCCAGTGATAAGCTATTGTGATCCCCATATAGCAGTAAGCCCTTGTGATCCCTATCCAGTGATAAGACATTGTGATCCCCATCTAGTATTAAGCCATTGTGACCCCATCTAGAGCTTCGCCATTATGTCCCCATCCAGTGGTAAGCTATTATGATCCCCATCCATAGGTAAGCTGTTGTGATCCCAATTCAGCGATAAAGTCATTATGATCCCCATACATCGGTAAGCCGGTGTCATCCCCATCCAGTGGTAAGCTGATGTGACCCCATCTAGCGGTAAGCCTTTGTAACCCCATCTAGAAGTATTCCTTTGTGACCTTATCTAGCGGTAAGACGTTGTTATCCCATCAATTGGGACCCACATTTCTGGTCTGTCCTTCTGGCGTCAGACCAACTCTCAGGCCACTAATCACACATAATCCCCAGCACGTCATCGGGTAACTGTCCTTTACACACACCCTAATATCATACCCCATTCTGGAGGTTCCACTACATATGGGTCCCATTCATACGGATCGCCTCTTTTGGTGTCTCATTGCTTCATGAACTACGTAGTCTCTGATTCCCTACTATGGGAATATGTAGGAGGTCTCTTCAAGGATCAATCCCAACGTCACCGTTATCCTCAAGTCAACTCCATATCATTCTCCATTCACTTTATTTAACCATCCATAATCCATATTGATTCTTATCTGGACAACCACATCCTAGTGAGATCATGCCAATTCATATACTAGCATCAGTGTTTCCCCTAGGGGTCACACCCATCTGATATACTATTGTCAGTGTTCTGATCAGTCCGATCTGTCTCTGCTAGATGTTAAACTCACGGCATACCCTGTGTTAAACATTGGAAGATGAGGAAAACCTTATATACATGCCAATATAATTTTAATTCAATGAATTTGACATGGGATGCCATGAGATTCTGTGACCTCGAGAAGCCCTATAATAAGGGGAAGAAACCCATATGCACTAATGTCCCAGCATCCTAACATTTTAGTGATGTCAAATATGACTACTCCTCCGACCAAATGTTGCTGCCCTGACTAGACCCCATGGAATTTCCTGATAGAATAAGTGTAATTAACTGGTGTCCATAAAGATATGGATCTAGGAATAGTTTTATGAACAACGTCTTAAGTATATAAGGGAGACCCAAACTAGGTGAAGAGTTCCGAGGAGGAATCTGTGGAAGGGAAAACTGACATCCCATCATCCTGTTTCGATCAAGGAGAAAACATCCCTGAACATGGAAAAGATTCCGCCCACCTTTGGAAAGTGGGAATGTGGGGCAACAAACCACATCATCATCCTCGAATATATGGATGTGTGCGCCCCAAAAAAAGTGTTAGAAATAGAAATAGAGAACTGAACATGAAGAAATTCTTCTCAATATAGAGATTAGTAGAATTCGAGACATCATTAGATTAAGGTTTTACTAGATCCTGCTATCCGGTGCTGGGTCACACTAAAAAAATAGATTGAATGGCATGAAACTCGCCAAAAGATAGGGCAGTAAAAATGTTGGACATCCCGGTCTACAACATTGTCAGCGTGGATCCATCTTACTATCCATGGAAGACGGAATGACATTGGGGCACTGATCGTCAATTCCTTTCCTGTCAACACTAATGGGATAATCTCTCTTCTTTTTTGGAACTAATCTATTGTAAGAATTCGATCACTGCCCGTCCACCAACGTAGGGGCAAGGGCAATGCCAACGTGGATGTCTCATGTGGCTCCACCACTTTTGTGACAATTTCTACATATATAAACATCGGGCACCCATGCCCCATATCCCTATCTAAATTCATTCAGTGTAGGGTGATCAACGACTTCATACACCTATATGAGGAGGAGGGGATTATCCCAACTCGGGATATGGACCGCCAGGATCTAGATGCGTTTGTGTCTCTTCTCCAATACTTCCCCCAACGCCCATCTAGGGAGCCACTTCTCCCCACTCCAACGTACAATCGTTTCGAGAGACTCTCCCCGGAACACCTCGACAACCCTCTCCCCTACGCCGATGAGGTAGGGGATGTATGGAACAACCTAGTTAGGATCCCATTTTAGGGGCCCCCAAGGAGGGCTCCCACTAGGCCATGCCAGCACCACCATCCGATCCCATGAGTGGAGGAGATGGTAAGCCATGAGCCTCCTCCGTTGGCCCCAGTTCGGTTGACCCAACGGTATCGTCGGGCACAGGAAGAGGAGGACGCCCGCCAAGGGGAGTCAATGTCAGCAAATACAATGGATCAGGCCACTACCAACATATATATTCAACCCCTTGTGTATGATGAGCAGAGGAACTTGTATACTCAGCCCGGATCGAGGCCTCAACCGCCCCATGGGTTGGCTGGGTCGAATTTCTCGGCCGCTAGTGCATGTAGTGGCCACCGCCAGCAGAAATGCCCTCCCCATACCACCAACATGGAAAACATCGGTCTTCCCTACATCCAAGAATGTCATGGAGGTCCGCCTCGTGCTACCCTCAACCAAAATGAGGGACCTCCCCATGATGGTGACACTCAGTACGGAAGCCTCTCTCATGCACATTACATCAGGTATGGAGTCATCCCTCCTACCACAGACCGCCGGGGTGGTGATGTCTCACATCTGGTCAATCTCCAGCATGGGGGGCCTCCTCATGTTATGACAGCTACCAGCAAAGGTCCTCCTCGCCTCAGCCATCAAAGGGGTGAAGGCCTGCTTCAATTCACCAGCACCCAACATGGAGGTCGTAATCATGTTCAGATTGACCGGTATGAGGACGTTCCTTACACTAAGGTTGCCAAGCGAAACAAGCATGGAGGTCCTACCGATGATCTTATCAGCTTGAGCGGAGGTCCTACCCACTCTAAAACATCCCATAGAGTTCTTCCCTATGTCCCCTTTGATATCTATCCTAGTGCTCCTCGCATCCCGGCATACTCAGGTGGATGTCCTCTCTTCCCCAGCACTAGTACGATCAAAGGTCCTCCTAGTGTTAAAAATACACCCTGTCCTAAAGAACCATCCTGGGGTAGGAGGGTGGGTTGTCACCACCATAAAAAGAATGATTAGAAGATTCATACTGAGATCAAACCGGTTTTCTTCTTAGACACTGAGGCAGAGTACGACTCAGCGATGGAACCCTTACTGGGATCCTCTATGTTGAGGGCCTGGGTAGGTACAAGGTGCATTAGCCTCATATTTCCAAAATGTGAGGTCCATCGGGTTCTTACCTCCCTTTTCAGGTATATTAAAGGGGATGAAAAATTTTCAACTCCACAGGTTATGGTCATGCAATCACCACGATCACCACCAGAAGTGCTCTCTACCTCAACTAGAGATCACATTGAGCTATTCTAGGGACTAATGGTAGAAAAACAATAGTGTGGTCCATCACCAGTAGTCGTAGTCCCTACATAAAAAACTATGGTAGTCATCCTATCTTAACGTGGTGTCGTGGATATTTTACTTCACTCTTTTGAGGATATCCCAAGATGTGGTTTCTTGTTAGCTCACTCGATTTATTCTCCACTAGCCAGCATATAGTCCCTGTGGTATGATTCGGTACCGCTACCTATTCCCCAGCCACCTTCAGTTGATGAGTGGGGAAATGAAGGGCCATAACCTGAATCCAAGCCTAGGAGATTATGGGATATCCTCACAGCAGACCACTTCCTTGAGATGTTTTGGCTGGTTGCAGCGTCGTACTTTTGTGCATCGGAATCCCTAACCCAAGAGGAAGTCGAGTGTCTCCATCAAACCCTCTAGGTGAATCATTTCTGTGTTCGTTATCAGTGACTGGCTTACCCTAAAATCCAAGTTCATTTTGAGGACATTGGCGAACAATGCGGTCTATTTGATTTGGCTCACTCCCAGTGGACCAGTGCTCTGAGTCACTAGGTCGCCATAAGGCCCTCTATAAATGGTGCGTTCAGAGTTTCATGGTACTTCATAGGATTATAAAAGAGTCTTCTCCCCACGTGCAGATCTGTGGCTTGGGGTAGTATCAGGCCCTTCTCTTCTGCCCTATCCAGCGACAACCTAATTTTCTAGGTGACATAGAGGATATGCCTCCAAGAAGAGTCGTGGTTAACATGGATGAATTTCCAGAGGGTGAGAATGAGCTAGATCTTCTTGGATAGGACCTACCCCCGAGGGAGTTTCACACATTTTGGATCCAACCGGAAGGATTACTCATCAATAAAGGAATCTACTGGGTCTTCCCGTGCCCATCGAGGTGTTAGCCCTCAACTGGAATTCCAACAAGGGAAATAAACACCTCAGAGCCTACAAACCCTCCGACCCATCTGGATTAGTGCAGAAGGTGGAAGATGACCATGAAAAACCCGCTTCGCGTCAGCAGCTCACCGAACAGAAGATGGTGGTCAACAAACTCCTTGCTGAACAAGCTACGGAGAGAAGGCCAAACTATACTGATTCAGATCGGGGTAGTAGGGGTAGGACCAACTTCCCCTCAAAAAATTGCCTCTAGTTGACCATGACCATCCTCCCCGTGCAAACAGGGTTGAGGATGGAACTTATGGCAAGATGAAATGGTATGATCTCCCCATCCTCCGGAACGGGGTGAAAATCCATGGGACCCAGCTCAGATTCCCCCAGCTGCCCCACATGTTATTCCACCAGCCGCTCCATGAGCCGATGGGCTACCTTATCATGTTGAAGAACCTACCAACACTATGGTGGTCAAGGATCCCTCTCAATATAGGGATCCCCACCCAGACGATCCAATGTCGGTACTCATCCCCTGTCTCGAAGACTTAGAGACTTAACAGGTGGTGATCCCACCTGATGGAAAGCCATATCCAACATGGGTGGATGATTTTACAACACCCTTGGGTTTCAGGAATCCAACCATTACCTAGTTTAATGGGATGGGGGACCGACCACAAAAACATATACCACTTTATCTCAAGATGTGGCCCCATGTTGGGAACTCCAGCGCAGTAGGAGGCCGCTAAAATCCAATGTTTCATACAATCATTGGTAGGGCCTGAGTTTGTATGGTAGAGCAATCATCCCATCGGATCAGTAGTTGGTTGGTAAGAAATCCATAGGAAATTTCTCTACCAGTTCAGTTCCACCCCTCAGAAGGAGAGCATCACATGCCTCTTCAAGTGCTAGAAGAGGCCTGATGAGCGTGTTGCTGACTTTGTCGCCTGGTGGAAAGACTCACGTATTCCCTAGACATACCGCTGACTCCGGAGTGACTGCAGAAGATGTGGGTAGAGAATTTCAAGATAGAACTGATCCCTTCTCTGATCACCCAGAACTACCCTGGGGGATTCCGAGACTTCTCTGATAAGGACCAACACCTAGAAAAAGCATTACAACATGCTATGTAGGCATGTTTGTTGCCTCTTGAAATACCCGCGAGAAGGGAAATAAGAGCCGAGCCTGCCACAGTGGCCCAAATAAATTTCTCCATGAAACTAGAGTTGTTACCAGTGGAGCCGCCTTCACACCCTCGAAGAGGACCTCCACCGCATGAGTAGCCACCATCCCAAAAAAGCCCACCTAAGAATTAGTAGGTTCCCATGTGCAATGCACCACCACTGCCTAGGCAAGATAACCAGGCTCCACCGCCTTGACAGGTTCCTCCTGCTCCTCATTAGGGTCAAGCCCCAAGGTCCCCCTTTCTAGAAAGGAGGAACCATAATTTCTCGTTCAAAGAGGACCAGATCCCCAGTTACATCTGCAGTGCCTTAGAGCAAGGAATTCTACGTTTTCCTGAGTGAAGAAGGCCAGAAGAGGTGAACCTCACTGATATCCATAATTACATCCCCTATCAATAGATCCTGGGGAACAATCTAAAGTAGTTATACATGTTCAAAGACTGGATTCAAGACCAGGTAGATAACAACATAGTCTGTTTAGGCCTAGCTCCAGCGTTGGTGGCATGCGCCCTCATGAGGCCAGACAGTAACATCGACATAAAGGGTGAGTGGTAACATGTTTACAGACATGGGTATAAGAATTATGATGACTAGATGAATCATAAAATAGTATCTCATTCCCATGGTGTCATCTAGGCATGCCTGAATCGACCAGTGCCTTCAGAAGCTGCAACCACCACTTCTACATCGTTGTCTCAGTCGTCCTCCTCTGAGAAGATCAAACACCAGCAATGTAAGGGAAATAAATGCCCCTGCCAATGGAATCGTAATCCAATACTCTCAGTGAAATCATACCCCAGGAGATGGTAGTTTCTCCCAGAATCTATCCAGTAATGGAGGACTCTTCGAGTGACGGTCAAGGGTACGCTTTGGTTAATATTGTAAAGCTAGTAAATCCCTACATGATTTGTGATAGTGAGGAGTTCCTAGTGGATCCTCCCAATGTGCCCAGCCTTTGTTAGCATTGATAGAGATGAAAATATATGGGACATTGGAGTTCCTCGATCAGTACTTCCATCTAGGCTATACACACGACCAAAACAAGGTAGTAGACCCAGCATAGAGCTCAGCATACACAGCCTTCTCATTTGGTGACATTAGGTCTATCTTCACCGTCGTTCATGTTGTTGGATCAGGAAGAGCCACCTCGAATGTGTCGTGACCTTCCACACCCTGCTATAGGCTGGTCTCAGTCATCTGGGCCTCATTCAGTATCCACTCTATAGGTTTCTAATAGTGAGCAGTGGGATATTCCTAGTACCAGTCATCCACTGGTCTAGTCGGCAAGACCACCATACCTCCTGTCATAGAGCAACCTAATATAAGCAGAAGTTCATGCCTCATATGAAAGTACATTGTTATCAAGTATATTTCCAGAATTCTAGAAAGGCACTCTATCCCTGAGGACCATCACCCATCATCACATATTTGTGAGGCCCTCGCCATGGCTTTAAGAAACCCCCTCCAGTTTGAGATGGAGGTAGCAGCAGCAAAATCCTTTCATGCTGAGGTGGTCGAGAATGATGAATTCCAATCCAAAAACTCACTCCCTATAAGAGATGAAGGCTCTCCCATACAGGGGCACATTCACCCACTGTACATAACTAGAGAGTTCAATAACATGGAGGTTTGCTTTTATCTTGTTGACATGGGCTCTAGAATCAACCAAACCCCAACTCGGATACTGTGAAAACAGTTTTTATCCGAAGATGATCTAAGTCCCTCTATCCTAAGAATCCGAGGTTATGATACGACTAAACAGACACTCATCAGTAATATCCACTTGAAGACCCAGTTCAGTGGCCTACTTTCCAGCACCAAATTTCTGGTTGTCTCCCAGGGCATCGCCTACAATGCGTTGTTTTGAAGGACATGGATTCACCTGCATGCGGCGGTTCCCTCATCATATCACCAGTGTCTCAAGTACTCCCTTAATGGTCGAGTGGGCATGCTTCAAGGTGACACGTCTCCCTTTTCCTCTTGTGAAGACCGGTATCTGGATGCCAACTATTATAAGAGAAAATACTAGAAGATTCAAACTAACGAGGTCGAGCATGCTATGGCTGCAAACGACCCGTGGACAGATCTAAACGAGGCCAACATCTTTCCAATCCCTTGATTTGAGGCTACAACCTTGTATATGGGACAATGCTTAGTCGTTTCTGTAATGGGGGTGGAACACATTCCCAGGCCTAAGCGATGTCGAAAGATCCCCTCATACTCTAATACAAATCAGGATTAGGTGATCCCAGAGCCTCCTACTCCCATAAGATATCGAGATGTCCACCCCATGTTGATGAAAATACGTCATACTTCCTTGTTCCACCCAGCCGAAATTAACCGGATCAAGACGACGTGCCACTATTGCTTCGATATCATAAAGTGTGGACCCTTGGGACGATGGGTAGATGGGATCAGATCGACAACCTTCATTGTTATGGTTGTTGTATCACCGGAGTCCTTCGATGCAGTGTCCGCTGCCGCTCAGGCTGGTACCGAACTCCCATCAAGATCTACCAACATAGAAGTGAATCCCCCCGCTAAGGATTCACCCTCCATATGTTAAAAAGCGGAATTAGGGGATTATCCCCCCGCTATTGAGGAGGGAATCTCTGCCATAGTCTTCGAGTTGGTATAGGTGAACATTGGTAGCGAGGAAAACCCAAGACCAACAATGATCATTACATCCATGACCCTAGAGGAGAAACAATAGTACATAGACATCCTAAAACAACACCGTGATGGGTTCTCCTAGAGTTATTATGAGATGACAGGACTAAATCCTTAGTTAGTCATCCACTGCTTCGGTGTCCCGACAAATCGTCGCTGGTTCAAGAAGCCACCTAGAAAGATGCACCCTTCTCACGGTGCCCTAGTTGAGGAAAAAATTGATAAGATCATCGGAGACAATTTAATTTAGGAGGTCCAGTACCCCAAGTGGCTATCTAACATTGTTCTTGTTAGAAAGAAGAGCATACATACCAGAGTCTTTATCAAATTTCGGGATCTCAACTGTCGCTATCTGAAGGATGATTTTCCCCTTCCTATGAGAGAATTGTTTATCGATGCTACAACTGGGTTCCATGCCCACACCTTCATGTATGGGTACTATGGGTATAACCAGATCCAAATGGCCCCTAAGGATGAGGATTTTATAGCCTTCAGGGCACTATAAGGTACTTTATATTACCATGTCATGCCATTCAGTTTTATGAATTCAGGTTCCACCTACCAGCGGGCTATGCATAAAATATTTTAGCCGATCCTCAGAAAGTTGGTTGAATTCTATGTGAACGATTTGGCTGTAAAATATTACCAGCACCGGGACCTTCTCAAAGACCTTGATAAAGTGTTTTAATTCTTTTATTACCATCACTTGACGATGAACCCATTGAAGTGTGCCTTCAGGGTCACCTTTGGAATGCTTCTTGGATTCGTTGTTAGATATAAGGGAATTGAGATTGACCTAGAGAAGATCAAGGCCATTAGGCCGACATCTCCTCCAAGCAACATTTGGGAGCTTCAAGGTTTCCAAGGGATCTTATCCTACATACATCGATTCATCATGAATTTTTCCAAAATGTGTAATCCCTATTCTCATCTCATGAAGAAAGGCACACTCAATGATTTGGATGAAGAATGTTAGACTATGTTTAAGGAAAATAAGAAGTATCTGCTCCAGCCTCTGGTCATAATTCCACATGTCTTTAGAAAGACACTGGTCCTTTATGTGACTGCCCTGGAATGACATCTCAGCACCCTTCTCACCTAGAAGAACAATGAGGGGATAGAGAACAAACTTTACTACCTCATCCACATGCTCCTCATTATGGAGACCGGATAACCCCCTATCGAAAAGAGATGCCTTGTGCGGGTATTAGCAGTACATAAATTACAACATTACTTGCATCAACATAAGGTACAACTGGTGCCCCATGTAGACCCACTAATGTACATCCTGAACTACCCCATGTTGACAAGCCATCTAGGTCTGTGGGTAGTGATTCCCCACCAATTGGACATTAGGTTTGTCCCTTAGAATGCTACTAATGGGAAAGTGTTAGCAGAATTTCTTCCCACCCATCCAGCACTTGGGGACCAATCCTTGGATCTCGATTTACCCGATGAGGCAATCCTCTTGGTAGACCAAGAAATGCCATGCTGGCAGATGCACTTTGAGGGTGCCTCCCAGAGCCCCACCAACATAAGTCTCAATGACCCTAGGCTCAGCCAAGTAGGCTTGTGTATCGTCTTCATTACCCCGACACAAGACACTCTACCAAACATATTCCTATTTTCATAAGGCGACACCAACAATGAGGTTGATTATCAGGATCTCATCACTGGCCTCGAGTTTTCTCTCATGATTTATGTGCCCCATTTTCACGTGAAAGGGGACTCCGAACTAGTCGTCAAGAAGACAAATGGTGACTATTTCATTAGAAAGAAAGAGATCATACCATTGTTGGAATTCACTCTCCAGCTAATGGCCTAGTTCCCATCTCTACCAGAAGTTACACATGTCCCCCAAACTCAGAATGGTCGAGCTGAAACCCTGTCTGGCCTAGCTTTGTCAGTTGCGGAGACAGAGCAAGATGATTTGACTATCCACGTGGCACACCAGAGTGTCATTGCTCCTGTCACCCTAGATGAGGATGATGTCCAACAGGGAGTCACTTTACCACCAGAGCCTCTACGTCAGGATGCCCAGGTCCCCTTGATGTAGTGATTTAATTGAAATTTAAATAGAGAACCTCCTTTGTCTAGTATCTCCAAAATGGATACCTCCCAGCAGATCAGGCTGAGCATGATAGAATCTGACACCGCGTGTTGTAGTTCACCCTCCAGGATGGCCCATGCCATGATCAGATCCGTTAAAAGAGTGGGTTTGATGGGGTTATCCCCCATTTCATTTAAGGAGTTGAGATATATTAGGTCATGCAAGAGGTTCATGCCTGTTTCTGTGGGGATCATCAGACCGGGCTGAAACTATCCCACTAGATCCAGAGACTGGGGTACTTTTGGTCCTCTATGAACCATGACTACATCGAGTTCTCCATGAGATGCCATGCATGCCAAATTCATGATAACTTTATGCATCGGCCATGAGATACTCTCCAATCCACTAAGTAATCTTGTCCATTTGTAGTATGTGGAGTCTGTGTCATGGGACTATATCCACCTGCAACAACTCGTCAGTGTAGGTTCATCCTGACTGCTACAGATTTCTTCACCAAGTGGGCATATGAAGTTCCCTCAAGGAGGTTAAGGCCTGTTCCATTGTTAACTTTTTGAGATACAACATCATTTACCAATTTTGAGTCCCTCGTACTATCCTCACTGATAACAGTCCGAACTTCCAAGAAGCTAAGGTGAAGAAATTGTATGCTATGTACAATATCTGTTCTAACCATACCTACCACCATCAATCACAAGAAAATGGACAGATTGAGGCATTCAACAAAACCCTCTCTAACATTCTGCAGAAAATGTTTGGTTAGAAAAATAAGAGTTTTCCAGAAAAGCTCCCCAATGCCCTTTGGGCATACCAGACGATGACTTGTACTTCTACCCAAGTGACCCCAAATTCCCTGGTGCAAGGGACAAAGGCCATCTAGCCCATCGAGATTCAATTTCACACATTGTGCACAAGTGTCTATGATTATAATGTGATATATAATATAGCCAAAATTTGCCTGGATGAGTTGGAATCACTCGATGAGAACAGGCTTCGTGCCCTGCACAATCTGGAAAGGAATCAAAAAAAGATAGCTAGAGCTTTAAACAAGAAAGTTCACCTCTTCTCCTTCTTGAAAGGTGAATTGGTATTGGCCCTAATGAAACTAATGATACCATGTAGGGAACCACCCATGTTGGAACCCAAATGGGATGGACCTTACATCATTCACATGGTTTACTCCAATGGTGCATACTCACTAGTTACAATGGATGGTGAGCATATAACTCTTCTCAGTAATTCCTAGTTCCTCAAGAAATAATTTTCCTAAGACACAACAGTCATACAGGGCCCCAAAATATATGGTCCTGCATGACCACAAACTACGTGATGGTCCTGCATGACCGTAAACTGCATTGTGGTCCTACATGACCTTAAATGGTCTTGTCCTACATGACAATAAACTATGAAATGTCCTGCATGACATTAAACTATGTGTCATCCTGAAAGATGTTAAAATACATCTCAATAACTACATATGGCTTGATTCCCATCCTTGTGGGATATTTATGAATGCTCAGATTCCCCATCTTGAGTCCAGCCCTAGTTTCCTCTTTGACTATCCCCTCCTGGGCATTGTTCTTTTGGAGGATCCCACATGGCATCGTATAAGCCTCTTTGGCCCCACCCATGTCAGGCATATGATGATTGCACCATGTTCCCACCTCCATTCTTCTAATCCTCACATGTCCTTACTACATGAAGTTAAACTGAGTGGACCTTCCAGAACTATGTATGTCTTGATTCCCATCCTCATGGGATATGTAGGACCACCAAGACATTTCAACTGTAGGCCCAACCCCAAACTTCAGGACATGAAACACATGGTGTGGTGTAGGATTTTCCCCCATTCACTTCATGTTCATCATGACCGTACCATGTACCCCTCTCCCCTAAAGATCTCTATCACTTCTGCTATCTAACTCTATTTTAAATTGCATGAGCGCATTTATGCTCTACCCACCCCATAATTTTGGTTCCCATTATCTTTCACATCCTAAGGCCCCCTGAATGATAAGGATACTTAGCCTGAGGGCTCTCCTATCATTTCTGGCCAACCCCCCCATGGGTGTTAGACAAAAAAAATCAATGCAAGTTTCGCGTTGCGAATGTGGTCAGTGGTCGATGCTCATTTGTTGTTCCAATTTTAGGTCACATGATATTGATGATGTGTTTTGAATATGGTCAACAACTATCCTTTATCATTTTCACCACCCCCATATGTCCCAAACATAGGGTTTAGTGGTTAATTCTGCCCCACCATCTCTCTAAATCTTGGTCTTACTTAAGTAGGAGTGTAATTCAAGCTGTCGGGCCCTCATGTGACAGGGAGAGCCTAGTCCAACTCCTTGTTTCCCACACCGAGAATTGCTCACATGGGCTTAAGATTTAGGAAGTAATTGCTTGCATGAGAGATCATATTGATACAATTTTCCAGGGCACCCAACCTCTTGTCCTTCGACCCATTCGCCCCCTAGTCTAAGTTATCATTTAGGATCGTGTGGTGCGGTATGGAATCACGTACTCATTCACATCGGGATATTTTTCAACACCACACATATACCCTTAAGACATCTCTCCCTTCATTTCCTGTCCTTCCGAAGAGCATGGGACCTGTCATGCTTTGCGAGCCCCATGATTTGGGTTTCCATCACCTTAAATTTTCAAAAGGGTCCTCCTACCATTACAGGCTAACATCCTCAATGATTGTGGGAGGAAAATTGATACAAGTCCTGTGTGTGAGTATAGTCAATAGTAGATGCTCTATTACATTCCCTGAATTCTAGTTACACAAGGGTGGATACTATGTTATGAATCTGGTCAACAGTTTTACTCTATCATCATTGCCTCTTTGTGTTCTTCCATAGGAATGATGATTCAACCTCCATGTCCTATGCACATGACATTAAACTAGGCATATGCGGTCTGAGCTCTATGACCCAAAACTGAGATCACCCTCATCCTCACTACAAGGCGTTAAACTACAAGTTGGTAGTGACATTGTATCTATGGTATAGCCTTAGGCCCCTTGGAATTCTCGGGACCTTGGATCAAGTTATCACTTAGGGTTGTACAATGTGGTGCATGATTTTTCCCTCATTCATTTCGGGTTACTCATCGTTTCATACACAAACCTGGATGAGATACCTTTCCCCTATCTTCATCCTTTACATTTTGACATTAAATTGTACGACACACCTGGAAATACGTATGGATTGATTCCTATTCTCATGGGATATGTAGGAATGCCCATACATTTTTTCTTATGGTCCATTCCCATCTCTTAGAAACCTCCCAATAATTTTGGCCCCTTGGCCCACATCTTTTAGAAGAGGGGTATATGGTGTGGTATTGGATTATGTCCTCAATCACATTGGGTTTATTAAAACCATGTCACATACCTTTCTTTCCTGAGAATCCTTCACTCCCTTTCCCTTCTCTCAGCTCTTTGAGTTGGGTACCCTTAAGTCAGGTCCCTCGACCATCTTTGGTGATTCACCAATTGGACCATTAGTACTCTAGTCTAGAACTTGGAGTGTCATATTCTACCTGGACATTCTTTCACCAATTTTCAAGATTTGTGTTCCAATTAATTAGGGCTTCCATTATCTTTCACATCCAAAGGGACCCCCAAATGGCATGGATGATTTGAATAAGGGCTCTACTACCATTACATGCCAATGTCTTCAAGGGTTTCAGACTACAAATCGATACAAGTTCTGTTTTGAAATTATGGTCAGTGGTCGATGTTAATTTTTTTTTACCATTTCAGGCCACATGATATGGATGCTATGTTTCGAACAAGGTCAATAGTTGTCATCCATCATCACACCAACCCCTCCAAGCCTTGAATGTTGGTTACATGTTTCACATTTCTTTCCACCCCATGATGTCCAAATAGAATTTCGACAGTCCTGACACTATCCCTTAGTGCTCATTTCCATATTAGGGGGTCAAAGACATGGTAAGGCATTATTTGGGGCTCCTCACAAACTTCCATTTGGCATGCATTCCAGGTATTGCAAAAAAATCCTCTTCCACCCTTGGTTCCCACACCGAGTTTGAATCACATGGGATTAGGAATTGGATTGAGGACTGCACCTACATAGAAGGATTCCACCTCTCCATTGTTCAATATCTAAGACCTTAAACAAAAATCTATTTTAGAACTACGTATGACTTGATTCCCATTCCCATGGGATGCATAGGAACACCTAGACAACTCGTCTTTGGGTCCATCTTGAGTTCCACTAATTTATCTCTTATATTCTCCTTTCTGGACTGTAAATCTTATAGGACCGTACGGTGTAGCCCATGTGGGATTATACCCTCATTCAAGTCAGGTTTGAAATATCCACACCACATACCCCCTTTATAGGAGTTAGTTCCCCCCACTTCCTATACCACATGACAATAAACTGTATTTTGTTCTGAATGACGTTAAAATGAACCTTCAAGAACTACGTGTGGCCTAATTCCCATCCTCATGGGATATGTAGGAACACCCAGACATATCATCTTCAGGTCTATCTCTATTGAGGGAAAGCCTCTCCTACCCCATATCCTCTAACCTTTACTAGCCCCTCGACCCAAGGTTTCTTCCTCAGAATCGCACAGGGTATGATGTGGACCTTGTCCTCATTCACGTCGGATATGGTTTATCACGCCATGCATATTGCATCTGAAACCTCATCTCCCATGTATATGTCTGAGCCATATGACTTAAAACTATGATGCTTAGTCCCACAAGACATTAAACTATTATGTCTATACCGCACGACGTTAATGTTCATGGTTGGTCCTATCACCTGACCCTAAAACTGTGACATTATCGTCCAGGATGCATGATGAAAAACAACACTTCACCGTGATATTCTCACTTGAGGGGGAATCATGTTTGCTATCGGTCACACACCATACCATTTTTCAATGCCTGCATACCGCTGGATTCTTGTGGTGATGCCTAGATTTTCTATAATAGATCCATTGCTCCACAAAAAAACACTCATTCATTCTAAAGGAAAAATACATCTATAAAATACCTCTTCTTTTGGTGAAAGGGCCAGACCAACACAATATTATTACCTCTAGCACTGTCATCCTACCATGCCATCCCTAGAACTACATGTGGCTTGATTCCCATCTTTATGAGATATGTAGGAACTCCTGTGCATTACCCCTTGGGCCCAAACTAACATTCATTTTTGGTCCCTCGACCTAAAACCTACCCAAGGAACACATAATGGTCGGGACTCCAAGTCCTCATTCATGCTAGGTTTCATAATTAGATCAGCTTGTGTCTCCCACATTCCCTACCATCTCTGGCCCGAGTTATATGACCATAAACTAAGATCACTCTACATCCTTGCCATAAGATGTTAAAATGCACAACATCTCCCAGAGCTATGTGTGGCTTGATTACAATCCTAATGGGTTATGCAGGAACATGCAGTTACCTTGCCTTAGGACTAGCCTAAATTTCACTTTCCCCCCCTTGACTTATAGATTTTCCTACAGGGATACGTGGTGTGGTGTAGACTCTTTATGTCTTCATTCATGTTGGGTTTATAGATACTACACCACATAATCCCTTCTTGGTATTTTCCCTTTCACCCTTCATATTAACGTATGATGTTAAAATGAATGAGCCCACATTCCCTTGACGCATGACACTAAACAACGGTTCTACCCTGAACATGTTTAGGATGCCCCATGTTAGTCATGGGATTCACTAGATCCCTTGTCAAAGAGGATTTTCCCTATCAGTGTTGGCCTCCAGCCGCACCATGTTTAAGAACTACATTTGGTTTGATTATCTTCCTTAAAAGATACATAGCGATGCTCAGAAATTTTGCCTTGGGCCCATCCCCAGGGTTCTTAACCCTTCTGGCCCCTCGGCCCCAGTCACAGACCACTCTTTATGACCTTAAAATAGGAGCCTACAATCTATGTAACATGACATTAAACTGTTAAACTTGGTTCATGCAGTATTACCATAAAAGTATGGGCAATTTCCTGGTCATATGACGTTAAACTACATGTCTATCGTCCTCATTGGTATGACGTAAAACTACATGTCATTCCAGGTCCTTACCAAAGAGGTCATATCCAGAAGTATGTTTGATCCATGATCAGATGGATACACCCACCTAATGTTCCTTCATCATAGTGGTGTGATTTCAAGAGTGTCAGACTGCATTCAAACAACCCATCACTCCAAATCCATGCTTTGTGTGCCCTTCATTCAGATCATCTTTTTCTTTCACATCTAAGGTAACCCCCTAACAGTATGGATACTCAGCCTATGGATCACCTAATATCCATGGCCAATGTTCTGGATGACAAATGGATGACATTTCAAGTCAGGCCCTGTGTTTCGAACATGATCAGCAGTCGACCCTCATTTTTTATCTCCATTTCAGGCTTAAAAAATAAGGATATCATGATTCGAACACCATCAATAGTTATTCTTCATTGTCATGCCATAATACAGGGTTCTTAATTTTGGAGATCATGATTCACAAATTCCACTTCCCTATGTTTGAATTAATTCCAATGCCCTTGGAGTTACCCCGCTCGTGTAGTAGTGCACACTGGGAAAGAGATTATTTGACTGTTTTGAGGTCCTCATCCTCCAGCTGAGCCTATCCCTTTTTTCTTGGAACTCAATATTGGTTGTTCAAAATCCTCGGATACCTAAGGATTGGTTGGGACTCTTATATTTTGGTGGAATAATAAGGTGGTCATCCTTTGTTTCTCACACCAGGCCCGACCCACGTGAGCTTAGGGATTGATCGCAGGACACTCCAAGAATATGAATGGAATGCAATAAAGGAACCCAAATAATGGAACTCATGCATTCATCTGGCATAAAAAAATCAAATCATGAATGTACGTTTGAGGGTTTGTAATCATTATAGTACCTGGGGGTCGATCCATCCTATGGATGGGTTCACCACATCAAAAGAGCATTGCAGCTCCACCACCCTCTGGCTTGTGGCATCCAAGATTTGTTTTCACCTATTAAGCTCTAGCTACTCCTCAGTAGTGATGGGGTGCACTTCATCAACCATGATCTAGGCCCGCTCTATGTCAGTCTAGATAAAGATCATTTCTACAGAGGCTTGCATCATGCACACTTCATCCCCTACCAGCTGGGCTTTCAATTAAAATATTATATCTTATTGCACATTGCAGGAGGATGAGTTCTCATCTTCCTAATCCTACAATATCTGAACCTCGTTTTCAGCCTCATAGAGCCTCTTGATGATCACCAATTTCCTCTACCTCCATCCCACACCAAGGCCATTTCCATACTCCCAAATCATATCTTCCATAAGATCTTTGATGAGCATGTGGGGATGCTGGGCATCCACTACCCCACAACACAGTTCACGCAACTACGAACAAAGTATATCCATCTCATTCATCCATTGATCATTGGGGTGTCATTAATGAAGTTCCTGATCAGCTTCCATGATTGGTGATGAACTATTTTGTAATCCTCTTCATCAGAGGATGTCTCGTCCCAGTTAGTGCAGTTGGTAGGATCATATGTGAGGAATGACCCCAGGAAATCATCAAAAGGGTCCACATCTGGTGTTTGATCAGGTATGGTGAGGTCTGGGATATAAGATCGATCCTCATCGTCAGATCCCACCTCAATGATCTCAGGTTCAGCTCCGCTAACGGTCCCACCCGTGATCGGGAGCGCTGCCGCTTGATCGGTTCGAATCTCCACCTCCATTATCACCGACATTCCCCAGGGAAAGGCGCTTCCACAATTCCCGACCAACCTTGCTAAGGCAGCCCATGCCATTTGATGATCTATGCATAGCAAGAGGGGAACAAATGTCGTTAACTTGGTCAATGAGTGGTAGTCAAGAATTCTGCAAAGGAAACCTACAGAGGTTGAACTCTTAGTCTCATTCCTGGTCTGTTGCTGTGGGGACCCCAAGACGTGGCTCTCTATATATTATTGAGAATTATAAAGACTCTGGGGGATCCATCTCAGGTGCCATGGCCCCACCAGGTGCACTAATTGCCATAACACTGGGCACGGATCCCGAAATCCTTGAATCTGAATATTCTCTTGGGAAGAAGCTAGTTCGATGTATGTGGTTCTCTTGAACAGTACAAATATTAGTGGGGAATTCGAAATAACCTAGAAATAGACCCTGAGGAAGGGGCTTATGATGTTACCTCAATGGCCTCTGCATATTCCTCAAGATCCGAGCCTTGATCACTAACTTCACACTCCTCAAATGGTATCCCTCTACCAGCCTCCTCCCCCCATGAGGACTCATCCAATTTTTCCAGTAGTGTAAATCAATCTCTCAGTTTGACAACCAATAACTTTGGAGGGGTTTTTTTGATACAATATAACCTTCAACAGGTCTATCATTGGATACGGGGCACCCCGGGAGTGGAAAAAGTCCTCCAACATGGTCAGTTATTCCTCCGCCTCCTCCTGGGATACTGCAAAGCGGGCCCTAACATGGCCAATTCTGGAAAAGTCCATCCCGAGATGGTTGAAGTGTTTCCACATCTCAGAGGAGCCGAGGAATTTTCAATTAAAATCACAATTGTCCCTAGCCTCTAGGAAGGCGGCATTCTCCATCATGTCTATATAGCTCAACCGCTTCCCCAGAGCCTGGGTGGACATTCTATGGAATTATCTCAGTGGAATCCCCTCTGGAAAACTCTATTCTTCTGGGACCACCGGTTCCGCTGCCATTTCTGGATCTGTTGCCTCTTCCTCTCCATCAACCGGTATGGGCCTCACTACCATGGCAGCCCCGCCACTGCAGGTTTTCCTTGCAGCCTTCCGACCCCGACCTCGAGGCTAGGGAGGAACGTCATCACCAAACCGAATGGTTGACTACTTCAACGTCTCCCCCAAGTAGGCTGCCTTCTAGCTTTTGGCATAATCCTTCACCAACCCGAAGAAATCCGTGAGAAAAGGCATCTCATTCCGCATCATTCCATCCTCCCATGTGAACATGAGCCACATCTACCACATCACACATTGATGTTCCATATGGCACACCCACAAATAGGCATGTGGGGTCAGTTCCTGCATACACTGAAATTGTTTGGCGAATCGGTGTGGGGTTTACGGATCGCAGAGATGCACATAGTTTACTCTTTCCACTAGGAATCCACCTTGCCAGGCTAGGAGATAGGATCAGTGCTCTTTTGTTTCTTGGGCATCATCAGTAAAATCACTTGTTGGTTGTGGGAACAGATGAAAGTTGAATTCCACTATCTTATTTACGTAGTTCAGTACCGCTTGCACATTCAGTTTGGCCAGAAATCTCCCCACAACATTCAAAATGGATGGGCAAAAGTTTGATCCTAAAGGGGAGATGGGGTTCAAATATTCATAGACCCCCCTGACGTGTGCCACTATCCACCCATACTGGAGGTGGAACGACCTGAATATCCTTTGTGGCCTCTTCCCCTCACTGATATGACACAACATCTTGTACATCTTGGAAAGCATCGGTATTCTAAGGTTTATCCACCCTCCTATAGCCAACATGGACGCCATGATAAATGTGCTTTTTCACACGCCCATGTTCAAATACCTAGCTGGATGGATCCAACCATAGATGAGAGTAGTGATGAATGCTTCCATCCTGACTACTTGTTACTACTCAGTGCTGAAATTAAACCCCCAGGTTTTCCACTGGTTGTCCTCCAAGAGCCTACAGTACGAGTGATCCATTCCCCGTTGAGCCCCCTTTGGAAAAGTACAAGGTCTAACTGGAAACTATCTATTTTCTAGGATGTTCAGAAACTATTTGTACCACCGTCTGAGGTGCACATCTCGCACTGCTTCCTTGTGCTCTTTCGACACTAGCTCCATCAATTCCATCTCTAGAAGATACATTTTCTCCAGATCCTCCCACATAACCATAACAGGGAGGAATTCATCATAAATCTCCCCCAGTATCAGGACCCCCAAGATCTGGTGCACATCCCATAAACTAATGACAACCATTCTGTGGTGCAAATGGAAGTTATTGGTACTTGATGACCACCTACTCAACAACTCTGGCATCAGCTGATTCAGTTGGTAGATATGAAATTGGGAGGCCAAAGTCACCTCATACAGACCTACTCTCCTCTGGTCTACCTTGAAATCTTCACACAAGGCACCTAAACAATAGGCTCAGGCCCAGTTTTTGATAACGATGCTGCAATGGTGCAGATCCCAGTCATCAGAACATCCCTTCCTCAGGTTCCTCAGGGCCTCCTTCAAGATAGTCTGAAAAAGGGGGGTATGTCTGTGGTTGAAACTCCTTCCAATCAACATTTTTCAGATGGTTATACAGGGAATCATCAATAATAGGTGTTAAATCTTCCCAGGAATGTCTATCAGCCATAATGAACCATTGGTGCTGGAACGATTTTGTAGCGCCCCGACCCTAGCTACCCAGAGTCGGTGCATTACTTCGTATCATTGGCATGATCACAAAATATCAAGTCTCGAAAGACCGATTAGTTTAGTAGCCTTGGAAACACTAGATACATTCATAAATGTTACATTACATCATAAAGTGGAAAACTAATAACAAAGTTTTCATAGTCCACACTCATATCCTCTTTTGACTATCCCTGCAGGTCATTCATAAAATACTTCTTCACATCCTGGAAAATATTAAAACATTGAAAGGGGTGAGCTCATATGCTCAGCAAGGATAACAATATTGCGGATGCTTTCATAAATAAACATAAACATTTAAGGCAATGTATAACTAAACAAAAGCCTTATTAAACTTGAACTTCAGCATAATATGGAAAAAGAAAAATCAAATAATTCCACTTACTTACTCACATGGATATTCTACTAGACGAATAATCACATGCAATATCAATAACCACTTTCACAATGAGGGAATGTATAATGCCGGACATTCTGAAACATTTTGTCAAGGCCTCGGCCAAGACGTCTAAAATGATTAAGGCCTCGGCCAAAACCATAAATCATATTGGGAAAGGGCCTCGGACAATTCCACGTCTAGTTGTCTCATGAGACCTACCGATGCATCGAGGAGCTATAGCGGTCTCCACCCGTCACTTATTAAGTCCAATACATTCCTCATATGAATAGGTTTAAACATATCATAAACCATAACATAATCGTATCTCATAAAACATGCATAAAGAAAACATAACATTTCCACATTTCAATCACAAGATATCAATACAACACATTGATATAATCAAAAATCTTTCAAAACAATTTTCAATACCAAAATAAAAGAAAAGTATAACATGGTATTTATTTTTCATTAAAAAAGGGTATGGCTTGTAGAGGAAGCCGAAACTCAAATAGTGGTCACGACAGCGGAGAAGTCGTTGTTGCCGCATACGTACGACAAAAACATTCCCTTTTGTCGTTTAGTAAATGCTTTGTATAAAAAAGATTCCTTTTGAATAAACGTAAAAGTCAGAGTTGTTTATACACCGTATAAAAGAAATTTGTGTATAAAACCAAATATGCCTCAATGAAAGGAGATTGAGACGAAGTCCTTACAAAGATAATTTTTAAAATAAAATAGATATATTATGTGTATTCACTATAGGTACACATAATGAAAGTAAAAATACAAAATAAGACATAATAATATCATGACATAATTTGAAAGTAGGAGATTAACCCAAAGAATAGAAGTTGGGTTAAGAAATTCCCTTACCTCAAGTCCGACTTGACTCAACCGTTCTTTAACCTCCTGAATAATAAACTAGAGTTAATATATACCTTATTAAGAACCATTTTCATTTACATTATCCCTATTATATCACTTATTATAATGATATGAACATTATGTAATTATTTAAGTTAATAACGGTCATTTTGTCGATGTTTGGTACATGAGTCAACAATAAACTTCTTATAATTACAAGTTGTTTATGTGGTAGAATATCCATTATCTCCAGAATTATATTCATGATTTAGATGTCATATATATCTTATATATCCAGTATATACATTCATTTATAATATTACGTAACATTTAGAGGTAAGAAATGAAATGCACCGTTCATGGAGACGGTAAGCCGTACGTACGCATGAACGCTACTTTCATTTCAATTTCATATTTAATGGAACGAAATCATAATGATATAAATGTATAATATAATTACAGTATAATATAGTGTATAATACCATTTACTCAATCCTTTATACATCCCGCATATGGCATTAACGATTCAAATCACTTTGAGGGGGCGGTAGTCCGCACTTCCTAAAATGAAATTATCGCGTTTTACCCATAATGGAAATCATAAATTATGCCATAAATGAGAAATAAATAAGCTTAAGTAAAACATAAACATATTATATATCATATATAAAAATAGTGACATCTTAATGGCCACCTTTGAAGGTGTTATATGAGTTTTGAACAATCATCGTTTCGTGAGGCAGAAAAATACAAAAAAATTCAACATAGGCTAATTTCGATATTCTGAATCCAAAAATGAAGTCCATTTTGATAAATAAAATTTATAAAATTTCAAAAATTAGGTATTACTATTCACAATGGCTAGTTTAATTCGTTGTGGTGTGTGTTAGAGCTCGAGGTTGCGTACAACACACGCTATTGCATTATTCGAAGTGAAACGTACCGTGGAAGCTTGGGGTGTTACATTCTCCCCTCCTTCAATAAATTGCGTCCTCGCAATTTGAAATTTTTCTTTGTAAATAAAAGGTTGAAAAGAGAAAATACCTTTGTGGAAAACTCACATCGGAAATAAGGTTAATAAATATATAACATTAAAAGAAAGCAAGATAAGTACAAAGGTCACCCGATATAGCCCATTCTAGGATTCTATGAAAATATTGATATGGAGGAGAAACAAACCATCAAGGTCTGATGTAGAGTTATAGAAAACATGATTAGGAGAAAGTTTAACTACAAGAAAATCACAAACTTGTGATTGGTTAAACGGTCATTGAATCCCCAGTTGGAAAAGTTAACCGAGAAAATTTTTGTTTTAAGTTACCTTTTATAATGTTGAGGAATTTATTTAGGAGATTTACTAATAACGTAAGGGAATATACATACTTGTTATGTATACTTTCATTCGTTAATAAATTTTTACCACAAACCCAACTTTTACTCCAATTGGTAACGGAACTCAAAAATATTCTATTTATCCTAATTTTATAAGGTTCCAAATGTTAACACATACCATTTAGATTAGAAAAAATTATTTTGTAATAACCAGGGACTTCCTGTAGGCTTGTGGTAGGAAATAAAGGCCTGTCGCACTTTGATTGTGGGTTCGATTCCTACAGCTTTGTCCGACGCGACGGGTTATGCCCCACCCTGCAGGTTGTCCTTTTCCTAAAACTATAGTATTATAATATTCAAAAATAATCTTCATAAATTTTTAACCTTAAACAATACTATCCAAAGATCAACTTAATCCACTCCAACCTTTATAGTTATCCAAAATACCTCTGTCCAGACTTTCTCTAAAAGGTCTCTTAATTCCAAAATCAATTTATCAGATTCCCCAAACAAAGTAAAGTTTCTCTTATTGTCACATACTAAAAACATAATTACCTTCATCATATTAAAACCTTACTGAAATCAAAAAGTACTGCAGTAAAATCCTTATATATATATATCACATTATTCTAATAACCAGAATATAATCCATGAGTCCAAAGGCACCAATACATTAATTATTTTGCTTCAACTGTAGTAACAGCATAAGATTGTCCTTGATCCCTTGGCCTTTTCTGAGGTAAGTTTCCCTGACGCTTAGGGAATTCATTTGCATAATACCCCATTTCCCTACAATTGTAGCATTAAACATTGATAGCCTCTTTCTTTCCCTTGTAATCACGATCCTGGTGACCCTTTTCTCCACATTTATAACAAACTCCCATTCCTTTTAGGCAAGTACCAGGGTGATTCTTCCCACAATTATCACATAATGGAAAATCCTTCTTTCCCTTTTTCCCTTTATCTTTCTCTTGTTCCCCCGTTCTCTTCTTCTCTTGCTTTACTTTTTTGTCATACGACTTAGAGAATTCCTTTTCTGTCTTGATAGCACACGAGACAATATCTTTGTATGATGAGAAGGATTGTGATACTAAATCTCGACAGAGAAATGGTTTTAACCCATCAAAGAAACGATCAATATTACTCCTTGGGTTACGTATATAATCGGCAGCATGCCTCGCTAACCTTGTAAAGTTAGCCTCATACTTTGCGACATTCTCATCCTTCTTCTGCCTCAGACTCAGAAATTGCCTTTCCATATCCGCTCGATGGTCTCGAGGAAAGTATTTTTCTAAGAACAGCTCTTTGAACTCCTTCCACTCCATTTTTTTTAATTCATCATCTTCCTTTGTGTTTTGAATTAGTGACCACCATTGATCGACATCTCCAGTGAGGTGGTAAACTGCAATGACAACTTTCTCCCTTTCACTACTCCCCAAGGCTTGGAATATTTTCTCTAAGGAATTTATCCATTGCTCAGCTACTATAGGATTTGTACTCCCATTGAAGGTTGGTGGTTGTTGCCTCATGAAACGGTCTAGCATTGATCCTCCACGTTGCGGATCAGGGTGCTCCATATGAGTAAGGTTGTTATTCATAACCTGCGTGAGTTGTCCCAGTACGGTGAGAAGCTGATCAGCACCAGTTGTATCTCCAGATCCACAATAATTATCTTGAGCAGGAGGGAAATCCCTACATGGAGTGCGTGCATTGATACGGTTTCCATTCCTTCCACTAGGCGCCATTTCTAAATAATGGCATAAACTGGATTAGTTTATGAATCAAAATACATAATTCCATACTTGTAAAACACTTAACATAAATTGAACTAATTATGAATATAATCCATAATCATAAAAATGTTTTCTTTGAGGAAGTATGTACTCGTAACCCTTCATAGTGGTTTGTAAAGAAAATGAGAATTATCCTAAGCATATCCCCCGGGAGTGTCGCAACCAAGAGTGCAACAAGGCCCGTTGTCGTGCACCAGTTCCCGTTCGAGTCTAGCTCAAAGTGGTGTTTTCGGGTTTTACCCCTAGGTACATCTGTGCCAGAGCCGCCTCTACCTTCTCGTATCCAGACAGGGTTGTACTGCTTGGAAAAACCACAAAATCTCTACAATACCAAAATTTTCAGGAAGTTCTTCTATACTAATCCTCAAAGTTCATCTTAGGTCTACGTGCTCTAATCAGAGTTTGTCTAAATCTTCCTTCCAAGGTTAGTACTAAACTGCCTCTGATACCAGCTGTAGTGCCTCAACCCCAGCTACCCAGAGTCGGTGCATTACTTCGTAACATTGGCATGATCACAAAAGATCAAGTCTCGAAAGACCGATTAGTTTAGTAGCCTTGGAAACACTAGATATATTCATAAATGTTACATTACATCATAAAGTGGAAAACTAAAAACAAAGTCTTCATAGTCCACACTCATATCCTCTTCTGACTATCCCTGTAGGTCATTCATAAAATACTTTTCACATCCTAGAAAATATTAAAACATTGAAAGGGGTGAGCTCAGATGCTCAGTAAGGATAACAATATTGCGGAAGCTGTCATAAATAAACATAAACATTTAAGGCAATGTATAACTAAACAAAAGCCTTATTAAACTTGAACTTCAGCATAATATGGAAAAAGTAAAATCAAATAATGCCACTTAATTACTCACATAGATATTCTACTAGAAGAATAATCACATGCAATATCAATAACCACTTTCATAATGAGGGAATGTATAATGCCGGACATTCTGAAAAATTTTGTCAAGGCCTCGGCCAAGACGTCTAAAATGATTAAGGCCTCGGCCAAAACCATAAATAAAATTGGGAAAGGGCCTCGGCCAATTCCACGTCTAGTTGTCTCATGAGACCTACCGATGCATCGAGGAGCTATAGCAGGCTCCACCCGTCACTTATTAAGTCCAATACATTACTCATATGAATAGGTTTAAACATATCATAAACCATAACATAATCGTATCTCATAAAACATGCATAAAGGAAACATAACATTTCCACATTTCAATCACAAGATATCAATACAACACATTGATATAATAAAAAAGCTTTCAAAACCATTTTCAATACCAAAATAAAAGAAAAGTATAACATGGTATTTATTTTTCATTAAAAAAAAGGGTATGGCTTGTAGAGGAAGCCGAAACTCAAATAGTGGTCACGGCGGTGGAGAAGTCATTGTCGCCGCATACGTACGACAAAAACATTCCCTTTTGTCGTTTAGTAAACGCTTCGTATAAAAAAGATTCCTTTTGAATAAACGTAAAAGTCAAAGTGGTTTATACACCATATAAAAGAAATTTGTGTATAAATACAAATATGCCTCAATGAAAGGAGATTGAGACGAAGTACTTACAATAATTATTTTTAAAATAAAATAGATATATTATGTGTATTCACTATAGGTACACATAAAGAAAGTAAAAATACAAAATAAGACATAATAATATCATGACATAATTTGAAAGTAGGAGATTAACCCAAAGAATGGAAGTTGGGTTAAAAAATTCCCTTACCTCAAGTCCAACTTGACTCAACCGTTCTTTAACCTCCGGAATAATAAACTAGAGTTAATATATACCTTATTAAGAACCATTTTTAATTTCATTATCCTTATTATATCACTTATTATAATGATATGAACATTATGTAATTATTTAAGTTAATAACGGTCGTTTTGTGGATGTTTGGTACTTGAGTCAACAATAAACTTCTTATAATTACAAGTTGTTTATGTGGTAGAATATCCATTATCTACAGAATTATATTCATGATTTAGATGTCATATAAATCTTATATATCCAGTATATACATTCATTTATAATATTACATAACATTTAGAGGTAAGAAATGAAATGCACCGTTCATGGAGATGGTAAGCCGTACGTACGCATGAACGCTACTTTCATTTCAATTTCATATTTAATGGAACGAAATAATAATGATAAAAATGTATAATATAATTCCAGTATAATATAGTGTATAATACCATTTACTCAATCCTTTATACATCCCACATATGGCATTAACGATTCAAATCACTTTGAGGGGGCGGTAGTCCGCACTTCCTAAAATGAAATTATCGCGTTTTACCAATAATGGAAATCATAAAGTATGCCATAAATGAGAAATAAATAAGCATAAGTAAAACATAAACATATTATATATCATATATAAAAATAGTGACATCTTAATGGCCACCTTTGAAGGTGTTATATGAGTGTTGAACAATCATCGTTTCGTGAGGCAGAAATTCACCATCCACAGAAACCGTATGTTCTTTAACCATTAGATGTAGGTGTGTGTAAGTGTAGCTCGAATCCTTCTTATAACAACATCCTAGTATATTTAGGATACTTGTGTTGTTATAAAAGAAATGAATAAAAAGAGTTTAGGGGGTTGGAGAAGAAAAATAATACAAAACAACATTAGAGAAGACATTACCTCAAAATTGGGTAACACTTTTTGATTTGAGCCAAAGGCTTCCTTGGGAAGAGTTCTGCCCAAAGTGAGGCTTCTAGGAGTAAGAGGGGGAAGTTGGGAGAGTATTTGGGCAGATGTTGGCCAAGCCAAATGTCTTGAAAGTGTAAATGAGGTGGGAGAGGTGGGGGCCTTTTATAAGTGGAGAGGAGGGGCACTCTTGGAAAGTAAAGAAAAGTCACTTTATTATAAAATGAGTTTCGGATTTTAGAGGTCCCACACTTATATAATTCGAGTATAAGATGATAAGGGTTCGAAATCTACTCATCCAATAGGTTTTTGACAAGTGAACGCTTTGGATTTTACATTATCTTTCCATTTTATTTAAATCGTTAAATAATGAGGTCATCGCTGCATCATCATGATGTCATAATTAATTTAATTTATTTAATGTCTAAAAATTATAAAAAAAATTCTATGATTTAGGAAATCTTTTTAGATTTCTAATGAATATTTAGAATCAAAATTTGGACTTGTGTAACCCCACATAAAAACTGTTTTAGTAAAACAACTCATGTTTGTGTCAATTTAATTTTAACATTAAATATATATATATTTATGTCATTTTCCAACCAAGGTGGCTCCATGGGGTCCCCAAGTTGACCCATGTGTTTTATTGGTCGGCCATGACTCATAAAATAGGAGTAGGACAAGTGTAAATCTCATCTCATATTATTAAAACATTATTTTTACCTTAAACTACACTAATTACCTCTAATCGTGATTAAGAACTTAAAAGTTACTATTCACCAAAAAATTATTTTGATCTCATTGAACCACATTTTACTTATTAATGACAACCATGTATGTTGGATTTTTGAAAATCAAATCACAGAAGTGGTAATATTTCATTTAAACGAAAAATCAGTTATTTATCTACCACATAGTGGTTTCACTATTCATCAAAAATTGAAGTTTTTCAGAACAATGCCAAAATTTCACCCTAAGCTATAATTGATATTCAGAATTCAAAAATGATGTCTATTTTAAAAAATTCCAAACATATAAGTTGCATTAATTAATTTTATAATTAATTCCCGCTGTCACAACAAATAACGTGTTTTAAGAAACAATTTATATCAAAAGATTGGCAATTGTTTATGTCCAATTTCAATGTTAAATTAATTCTAATGACCACCATTGGATAAAATGGTAAAAATATATTCTAATTATACTTTAAAACCACTAAATAGTATAATTTATCACTATAAATTATTTTTATTAAAAAAGTTGTTTTTAAGTATTTTTCACTATTCATAAAAAATTAGAAGTTCTCAGAAAAATACCAAAAATTCAACATAGGCTAATTTCGATATTCCGAATCCAAAAATGAATTCCATTTTGATAAATAAAATTTATAAAATTTCAAAAAGTAGGTATTACTATTCACAACGGCTAGTTTAATTCGTTGTGGTGTGTGTTAGAGCTTGAGGTTGCGTACAACACACGCTATTGCATTATTCGAAGTGAAACATACCGTGGAAGCTTGGGGTGTTACAGATTTTCTCCTGAACCAGTAATCTGGCTCTTCCCTACATGATCCAGGGATAAAGACGTCATCCCTCAGCCCAAATCCTTATAGAGAAAGCCTCTTACAATGTGGATAGTTCCTCTGGATTTCCAACAGTAGCTCCACCAGTAAATTGTGGCCAGAGTGGCTCCATATATACTCCCCTAAACCCAAGCTATTCGACATCTCTTCCTTTGGGAAGAATTCCCAAGGAAGCCCCATACTAGCCTCCTGGTGATCCATTCAGTTTTTATGTTTTGGCTTTCTTTGGGGTTGGTTCACAAAGCTCTATCATAGAGTATGTTCGAGGAGACCGTTCATGAAGTCTATTCACGGAGCCCTACCCTGCACTTCAAACGCAAGTTGTAAAGTGCTCCTCGGTAATGTCAAATACTTGTTGTGTGCTGTGAAGTAGAAGGCATGATTCTTGGAGAGAAATCGTGAAGTATGCGGAGCTTCATGAACTGAGAGAACTACAAGCCAAAAACATAGATGAAGGAAAGGAAAAAAGAAAGGATAAATCCTATATTTATAGGTTAGGACCCCTCGTGCTTCGCAGTACATCTGATCCATGGTGATCTTTGCAGTGTGATAGTCTGTATGCCCCACTTTGCCTCGCAATCCCCCTCCACGAGTCTCCTTCGTGAATGAATGAGGAACTTGGACAGTTGAGCTTCCTACTTTGACCCTCGTTTTATCCTCAAATCCAAGTCCGAAGGGGGGGGGGGGTGGGGGCATTTGTTAATGAAAAAATGATGAAAAAACATGAATAAAGGGAAAGCATTAGAGGCTACCTCATTAAGACCACTCGTGTATCCCCCGTGGCCCCGCGGCCGGCGCAGAGCTCCCCCTTCGCGAACCTGCTGCGGAGCGAGGAGGTGGGATCCTCCGCGAACCACTTTGACGTTCACGAACCCACTATGGATCTAGGAGGCGGCATGATCCATGAACCCCTTTTACATTCGTGAACCCACTGTGGATCCAGTAGGGGTGATGCTCTGCGAACCCCTTTGAAGTTTGTTAACCCATCGCGGAGCAAGGAGGCGGGATGATCTGTGAACCCCTTAGACGTTCGCAAACACGCTTCAGAGAAAGCTCCTTCTTCATTTCAACAGAGCTCGGCTTCATAGCACCTATTTCTTATAAATACTAGGATCCTATCGAGAAAAAAGTATGGATCCTATGACCTTTCACCTTCTTAGCTCCCAAATCACGATGCATTCTATGCTCCATGAACCATGAGCACTTGAAGGTACTTTTGCATCAAGAAATACCTTCCCATTTGCATGAATTTGGCCCACATTAAATGAGGGATTCCCTTGATGGAGCCCCTTGGCCTCCATGAAGGAAGGATATAGCTATGTGGACTTAGGTCGTTGCTGAGCATTTATGCCTCACAAAGTACCCTTCATGCACATGTGACCCGCTTGTTATGGCGTGGTCACTATGCTTCGCGAAGCACATTTCTTCACAATGTTATGCTTTTCAAAGCACCCTTGCATGACGATGAATTATACACAAATTACTTTCCACTTCACTTAGCACCTTCCATATGCACTAATTCCCTATGCCTAGACTAGACCACTTCACTTCACAAATCACACCCCTTCGCGAAGACTCTTCACTTCATTGAGTACTAGATCTTCACAAAGATTCTACCTATAAGCCCCTTTTCTAGGAGACTCCTTTTCTTATGCAGCCCTTCAGGTTTTCATAAATCAATTTCAAGGTCACTTGGGCAATGCTTCCCATTGTGTTGCTTTGCCTCAAGCTTCTTCGCATAGGCACGCTAATGACTATTTCTTCTTCGCATACCCACGCTAACGTGGACCCCTCATTGGATCACTCTATAATACCCCCACACCATAACAATTGCAGATGCAGTCCCTTCCCCAATGGGTGGGAGGTATCATATATTTATGTCGTAGGGGTGCAGAGTGAACCCACCTTGTCCAAGCTGCAGAACATTTGACTTCCAAGCACTATCGTCCCTAGCACATGATGTTAAAATGTGGCCTCACTCTATACATCATACGCGGGGTGCCCCGTATTAGAAATTCTCTACACCCACTGGTCTCTATGGAAGTGAAATCATTACTCACATGGAATGAGATTTACTTTATTAGAATGGAATTTGTCCATTGGGACAGGGAAACCACCTTGGTGTAATATCAAAGATTTTCTTGTAGGAAGAAGCACCCCTGATCCTCTTATCTTCTTCCTTGACATAGACCAGGGGAGATATGGACATCATGACCTTTGTTATCTTCTCCCTCTCCCATTTTTCATTGTTGCCTATAGGCCTCCACCATCGAGAATGTCCCAATATATATCACCTGGGGCTGCTAACCACATGTAATCCCCTGTTTCCTCTTTGGGATATAACCACACATAAGACCATGTTTCTTTTTTTGGGCTACTAGCCACATGTAATCCCTTATTCGACATCCCACAAATGCAACTTCCATGTTGTGATCATCATGTTTTTGTTGCCTCTTGTTTATCACAGTGACCATGACTCACGTGGGCTTAGAGTAAGCACCGTCCATGACATCCTCTCTGGGTAACCTAGAGTGTAATCCACACACTCCTCTCAAACTATGTGGACTTTGATACTTTCCAAGTTAATGTACATAGGAAGCCTCTCTAAGGTTCATGCCCATAACCCATTGGTCATGACCATATTTCCGTCAGTTCCCACTCTTCTCTAACTACATGGATTTTGATCCTTGCGAAGGTAAGGTACATAAGAAGCCTCTATGAGGTTCAAGTCGAATACCCATTGGTCCCGGCCATCTTCTCGTCGGTTCGCACACCCAAACTGCATGAACATTGATCCTTGCCACGGTAAGGTACGTAGGAAGCCTCCTCGAGGTTCAAGCAAAAAAAACACAGGTTTTGACTGCCTTCATGTCAGACCACCATCACCCCACATGATGTTACACCACATTCCCGCTTTTCTTCCTACACGACATTAAATTGCATCCTCCGTACTAAACTACAGGGACATTGATGCTTGTCTCCTAGACAGGGTACTTTGGAAGCCACCATGAGGTTCAACCCTATCCAGAAATAAGCCATTGTGATCCCCATCCAGTGGTAAGACATTGTGATCTCCATCTAGCGGTAAGCCATTGTGATCCCTATCCAACGTTAAGGAATAGTGACCACATCCAGCGGTAAGCCTTTGTGAACACATCCAGCGGTAAGTTGTTGTGATACCCATCTAGTGGTAAGTCGTTATAATCCCCATCTAGTGGTAAGACTTTTTGATCCCCATCTAGTGGTATGTTTTTGTGATCCCCTTACAGTAGTAAGCCATTGTGTCCCCATCCAGCAGTAATCCCTTATGACCCCATCCAGTGGTAAGCCATTGTGACACCATCAAGCGGTAAGCCATTGTAGTCCCTTGAATTGGGCCCACATTTTTGGTCTGTCCTTATGGCATCATACCAAATTTCGGGCCACTAAACACGCACAAGCACCACCATTTCATCGGGTTTCTATCCTTCGCACACATGCTAATTTCATGCCCCAACTTGGAGGTTTCACTTCCTCCAGGTCCCCTTCATACGGGTCGCCACCTTAGGTGTCCCATTTCTTCATGAACTATACAGACTTTGATTCCCTACCATAGGGATACATTGGAGGTATCTTCGAGGCTCAATCCCAATGTCACTGTTGTCCTCAAGTCAACTCCATCTCATTCTCCATCCACTTCATTTAACCATCCATCATCCATCCTGATTCTTATCTGGTCCAACACATCTCAGTGAGATCATGCCAATTCACCTTCTAGAATCAGTGTTTCCCCTAGGTGTCACACCCATCTGATCTACTATAGTCAGTTTTATGATCCGTCCAATCCATATCTGCTAAATGATAATGTCATGGAATACCCTGTGTTAAACATGGGAAGCTGAGGAAAACCTTAGATACATGCTTATGGAATGTAATTCCCCGCATTCAAAGTGGGATGCCTCATGCTTCCACACCCTCGAGAAGACCTATAACAAGGGGAAAAACACTAAAGAACTAGTGTCCCAGTGTCCAGACACACCAGTGATGTCCAATGTGACTACTCCCCTGAATGAAGGTTGCTGCCCTGACCAGACCCCTTGGAATGTACTTACAGATGTATTGTAATTAACTGAGTTCCATGAAGATATGGCACTGGGAATAGTTCACGAACAACATCTTAAGTATAAATGAGAGACCCGAACTAGGTGACGAGTTGTGAGGAGGAATCCGTGGAAGTAAGAACCAAAATCCTGTCATCATATTTCAATCATAGAGAAAATGTCCCTGAACAAGGAATGAATGCCGTCCGCCATTGGAAAGTAGAAATACGGGGAAACAAACAGTGACATCATCCACGAACAGACGGATACGCGTGCCTCATGAAAAGAGTCAGAAACAACATTTTTTAGGAAATTTCATTCCAGTAATAATAATAGAAATATTCCTATAAATTTTGGTTTCTTTAATTTTTCCACCTAGGGTTTTCAAAAAAAGTTATATCATACATTCATGATATGACAATCCTAGTATTCTTTTAATATTATTAGAAATGCGTGAATGTGAATATCCAATGTAAAACAATGTATTGGCATGATTCAAATAAAAAACTATAATACCTATAACCACATCATTAGATATCCCTAAACCAAGTACAGTTTTATAAAAAAAAAATTCATGCCTTTATTTTTTTCATCTACATGATTATAAATCCCAAGAAACTAATGTCCGACACATGTTCACATAATGAATCAAATCATTCCAAATAAATCATATCACTGATGGATGGATATTACTTACCCCATTATTATTTTTGTTTAAGAATCTTATCTTTTCAATCCTGATCCCTTTAACCAAACATACCACACTAATAACACTTTACAAAATTTACTACACATTAATCAGAATGCTTTTTTACAATACTTATCACAAGTCAAGACCTTTATTTTATTAACTCCAAATTTCTTTTGATGAATTATTCCCCATTGCCTCCAATCCATGCATTTTTTCTGATTTTTTTTCATGAAATACACGATCCTCGCTGAACTCTATTTATACCTTATCCGCACAGCAAAAAAGTTTCTAATAACTTTTGAATTAATAGGATTCTAATTCCAATCAATATCATATTTTCAAACATGGGTATAACCAATTAATCATTCCTTGAAGATGCCAGATAATATTTTCTACACACCTGTTTAATGATGTATAATTTTCATCCTACACAACTACAGAATCTCCATCCATTTTCCTCAACTCCAGTAACTTTTTCTCCATCCATAGTTAAACAACACTAGCGAAACATTTCTCATGGAATGGATTATTAAATGGGACCCATTCCATAGACTCAATCTTTTATATGAATTTGGTATTCTTAGACAAATTCCACCATTGATTAGCATCACCTTTAAAATAATAAATGTAAAGGGTTACCTTTTGATACTCTGAACACCCTATGACATCAAATATATTCTCCAATTAAATAATCCATCCATTGGAAACCAATGGGTCAGAATATCCACTAAATCATGGAGGATGTTATATCATAAAATTATCTACAATCATTATATTACTCTACAATAGATATAGTTTAATTTCTCCTCCATTTATATCCTACGTAAACTATTCCATCACATAAACAAACAATTTATATCAATTTATTTTTATTCCAAGTTGAAAAGTTGGACGTATATATCCCTTGGTGACCTCATACTACATAATAACTATATCATATATGGAAAAGCATTATGAACAAAAATATTTTAGTTGATGAAACATGTTAATAATTAAATGAGGTACCATTTTAACATAACTATTAGGTAAATTTTAAGGTTATTCTATTATCATTGTCATATCCTCTAATTTTATCCTAACTTTTCTATTTAACCAAATATAAAGATCCATCCCATAACAATACATATTATAGTGAATTTAAACTAGAATTAACATTCTTATATTCCCTAATATCTTATAGATTTATATCATTAGTTAGATAGTTCAAAACTTCTACATAAAAATCCCACATATATAAAATGTTGATACTTATAATTAGTATCAATTTTCCCACAATTTAAAACATTTCAAGTGAAACATGATTTATTTTTAAGAAAAAAGTTTGTGACTTTCAACATGACTTCATTATTTACCTTAATCAAACATAAAACCTATTAATACAATTTTAAAATGAGGTATGAGAATAAAATATTTGTAAGGGACCTAAAAAAGAAGAAATTTGTTAATCTTGTAAAAAACATGAAAACCCATGAAAAATCTATTTTAAAAATGTACCATTTTATCCAATAGAATATAAATTTTCATTTTGAAAAGATCATTATCTTACCTACTTAATTAAAACTATTTCCATAAAAAATCCCTTATATGATTAGAAAATTCATATAGGTTCATTGGAACATAATCATATTAAAACACATACAAAACACTAAAAATTGAAATAAACATATGTTCAACTTATAATACATTTCTCTAAAGAATATAATCATTAAACAATGAATTTTTTGTGCTATCTGGGTGAAACTATAATATAAGATATAATAGGTCCACCCAATGATATATTGGAGTACCCATCATATAAGCTACATCGGGCTCCCCCGTGATATATAATGTTTCTCATCCCTTTATAAACAATTTATAAGGAAAAAATTATGAATAAAACCATTGAATTACTCTTTTACTCCCATGTGAAAAACATCTCAGAGTTTAAAATAATATTTATTCCTAAAACCCATTTACAATATATAAATACCTAGAAAAATAGAAGTAGACTTTTTATATGAAGAAAACATGGAAACATTTAAAGGAATATGAACTCCGAATAAAGGTTACTACAATAAGAAATGGATCTGTCATTGTATATGTTAAAATAGAATTTTTTTTGGACATTTAAAAAAGAATGTAAACACATTCCATTAAAAGTTTTTTTAAAAATATTTGAAAATAATTCAAAACAATCATAAAATTAAATTTATAAATATTTTATAATCATATAAAAATATCTATAAAATAACATAAAAAATATTTATATTGATGAAAAAAGGAGGATTAAAAGGTATCTTTAAAAGATGATTTTTAAAAGAATCTCCCGTATGTTGAGTAAGACTCATCAGGTACATTATTTATATTCTTGAATAAGAAACTGAAGATAATTTTATAATTTATTAAGAACCATTTTTATGTTTATTATTATTTTGTTTCATTTAATACAATGCTATATACACATGTTTAATCAACTAAATTCGCATCAGGCATTTTGATGATATTCAAATTATATATCAGATATGATTTTTGTTGATTGAATATAGTCAAAAAGGTAATTATTCCACCATTTAATGAATAATAATCATTAAATAATTATCTTAATTATATTTCAACCATAATTTTAAAATAAATCATGAAATATGTGTATAAAAATGAATTATGTTTCAACCATTGAGATGCTAGTTCGTACATACACATAAGTAACATTTCAAATTTTCGGCTATCATTATAAAAAAACGTAATTATTAATTTACCATTAAATAATGATCACAACATACTAAATATATTATTAATATATTAAATGTAGTTATATATATATCATCCATGTGATTTGGTGATTAAATACAAATCACGTCACTTCATGTAGACAATAGTCCACACATACGCATGAAAAACATTTTAATTTTTCACAGAATGAGATGATAAGAATGTAAACAAAATATTATATTTTAATAATGATAAATATTTCATGAATATGATATATAAACCTTAATTCAACCATTATATTCTATCCTTGATAGATGATAATGAAAAATTAATTACATTGATTCAGGAGGTTGTAGTGTTCCATAAACATGAATAATGGTTTCATTTCTCATTTGATGGAAAAAGAGATGGTTACATGTTAATCAATTGACATAAAAACATAATTATATGGAATTTAATTAATTTAATATATATAAATGGTTATTTTATATTTGAATGAGGTGGAAGAAGAAATAAAAATGAAACACTCAATTAAAAATTGTACCTCTTCTTCAGACAACCTCATTCTCTTAACACCTTAAGGCCACTATAGTTGATATTATACTGTAAATAAGTCCCATATAATGTGGGTAGTAATTTTAAAAAGATATTTGGGTAGATATTTACAAAAATTGTATTTTTAATTATGAATTAAAAGAAATAAGGCATGCCCTTTTATAAGAGCAGCGAGTGGAACTCTCCGAATTTATAAAAATATTAAATCAATAGAAATTAATTTTCACTTCCAAATAGATCAAAATAGATAAATTAATAATATAGGTTGAGTATAAATCCAAATAATCTCACAAAATAAAATTATACAAGTTTTTATAACATTTTACCATTATATATTTTGTTTTAACCCCTCTTTAATACCTTTTATACTTATTATGATAAAAAGGACTATTTTACTCGTTGAGGGTAAATATAGTTACTATAAATGAAAAAATAACTAATTAATGGAACATAGTTGATATTATTAACCATATCATAATTAATTTATCAAATCTAATATTTTTAGTAGTTTTTTATCATTTAATAAAACATTATTTATTATAATATATTATTAATGTTAATTTTTAGAACTATTCATTATTTTTTATTTTAATAACATAAAAAATTTATTAAAATCAGAAAAAAATATTTTAATATATTTATATCATGTAATTTCCATCTATTAAATATGTGTATCACATTAATTGTTTTAAATTATATTACTTTTAATATTTTTAATATCATTTATTTGATGTTTTTCATTAATGGTTTTGATCACATCCAAATATGAAAAGGATATATAAACAAAAAATTGAAGAGTACGGATGAAAATGAATCATAAAATAAAATTAATTACAATGTTAGGTTCATTTTATAGTTTTTATCATTTTAGATTTAACTTTAATTACCCAATTTAACTTTTATCATGGTAACATAAATTACTAAGGTTGGTATTCATATTGATTAAAATTAAAAGGGAAATTTTTACTAAATTTGGACCCATTTCTTAAAAATATTCAACACATTTTTCAAAATTCAAAATAAATTAGTTGAATAATTTAATTTTAAATTAAATATGAAATATGTGATGAAAAATAGTTTTCCATTAAAATGAAATTTTAATAAAAAAGGGTTTTTATACCAACTTCAATTATAAAAATCATTTTTAGAAAACACAATTGAATTATTTTAAATTAAAATATAGTAATTATATTTTAGTACTAAAAAATGGATTTTGACTTCATAAATACTTGAAAATAAATATAAACTTAAATAACAAAATCATATTTTTAACTATTAACTAAAAATCAATCTTTACAGAATAATATAACAAATTCCTCATAATATAATTTTGAAATTATGAATTTAAAAAATAAAATCTTTTTTTGAAAATCAATTTCTAAAATTTAAAATCTAATTATATATGTAAAACCTTATAATAAAAGAGTTTCATATAACTATTTCATTTTTTTATTTTAAAAATTACATCACATTTTTAAATGAAATTAACTCTATAAAATATGAATATTGAATATTAATAATACATGAAAATGATATTTTAACATTACATGGGTTTTTAAACACTTACCACTTTTGGAAGTATTATCCTCTCAATTTGATTCAAATATTAAATAAGTGGGGATACAATTACCACATTTCATTTTCATAATACCATGTTGTTTCTTGAACTAAATATTTTCCAAAAAATCCTTAACCTTGGGAATTAACATATTCAAAAATACATTATCCTTATAGTCAAGAAAAATGAAATTTTATTCCTCAGAAAAAAGGCTATCTTCCAACAAAAATACTTTTGGGATCAAAACATGAGATGAATTTGGAACAAACATCATTAACATTGAGACATGATAAACATTGTGTACCTAGGATAAGATTGGAGGTAATGATATTCTGTATTAAAATGATCAATCTTTTTTATAGGATTAATAATTTTCCAATGAAATGTGGACATACCTTAACCTTTTAACAAAAAATCATAAAACTTTTCTATATAGATAATTTAAGAAAACCATGATCACTTTCATTGAATGAAATACCATTACTTCAGTTTCCCTCATGAATTTTATGCCTCCAATGAATTTTCCACATTTATTGCTGAATTTCCTTCACTATATCAACCATTTCCTCAACCAATTTTTTTTTCCAATTATATTATTTCATCATAAGTTATCCCAAAATGTAGGAGTTTGACACTGATTTTTATATAATTCCTTAAAAGTTTCAATTTATATACTGAAATGAATACTATTAATATAAGAAAACTCAACTAATGAAATATATTGATCCAAAATTCATTGGTAATCTATATAACATGAAAAAAGAATTTATTTAATGTTTTGAATTGTTTGTTTAGACATTCCTTTCTATTGATGATGAAAGGTTTTACAAAAATCTAATTAATTGACTAATGAATTTTGAATTCCATCACAAATAATATGAAATGAACCTAGGATCATGTTAAGATATAAAAGAGATAGGAACTCTATGGGATTGGACTATCTCTTAAAGATAATATCGATAAAGTTGATCCAAGACATAATATTTCTAAGGGGAAGAAAATATAAAGACTTATCTAATCTATCAAAAATAACCAAAATCGCAATATTACCACAATATGTATTTGGAAATCCAAGTACTAAATCCATGGATATATTTTTATAATTTCAACATTGGTTATCAAAACTGTTAAAGAACCCCCATTGGTAATTTTCATTCTACATTAAAATATAGGAAATTAAAACATTTCCTGGTAATGTCATGGATATATATTTCAATTCTATCCCACCAATAATACTTCCGAAGGTATTAATATATCATAGTAATTACATGATAAAAAGAAAATGGGGAACTTGGAGATTCACTAAAAAATTATCTCTTTAATTAAAAATAAAAGGGAACATAAAATCTCTTTGAAAATATTAAAAAAATATTTTTGTCAATATTAAATTCTCTCAACTTACCCTTCATAAAAAAATAAAACTTTTATTATAACCCAAGACTATATTTCTCAAATTTTATAATTATATCGGTCAAATTGAACTTTACTAAAAACTGAAACAAAATAGAAGAGGTTTCTTTATCCCCAACTTATAAGAAAAAAGTCCTCAAATCATTAATAAAATGGCCATGTTTCAAACATACTATGGTTAATGTAGCATTATTTTTTTAAAAATAATCATCAAATACTTTGTATAATTTTATTGGATGATAAATAATAATTCATTTTTAATACATAATTAGTTCTAGCCATCTTCTCTATCCCAAGTCAAATTTTTTTGAGTTAATATATACTTAAATATTTTATAATCAATATATATTTTACACTTGGAACCATATAAATGTTTCCTAAATCTTTTCAATGAAAAGTCTATAGTATCTAATTGAAGATCATGTGTAGTATAATTTATCTCATGAGGATTAAGATTCCATGAAGAATAAAAAATTGTTAGATCATTATAAAATAGAACACAACTAAATGCCTTTAAGGAAGAATCACTATAGATAACAAATTCACCGTATCTAGATTGGAAGACAAAACTTTGAGCATTCAAAAATATTCATTTTTAGTTTTTAAAACCATAAACACATTATTTTATCTAGATTAATTTAAATCCCCTTCATGTTAACTTAGTTATTTGGCAGGATAACCAAGAAAAGTTTTCGACAAACTACAGGTAGGAACTTGCTAAACCCAGAAAACTATGAATCATAGTGACATTGGTACTTCTTGTACACTCTTAAAAATCATTAGTTTTATAATGGTAACCCATTATTATATATTTATGAAAAATATTTCCGAAAGAGAATTTTTTTTCAACCAAAATGCATACTTACAAAACATTCCATATTGTTTATTTTCATTTAAGGTTTGAAAAAAATCTTTATGTGTATTTCAAGATCATTATGTATTTTATAACAATAAATATATCATCAATAAACACAATAAAAAACTTATCTAAATAATCATGGAAGACTCTATTAATAGGATTAACAAAAATATATGTTAAATTAGAAAAACTAAATGGAATAAATACACAATCATAACGTCTATATCATTTCAAAAATATTGTCTTTGGAATATCTGTCTTATTCACAATCAAAAAATGCTACCCCAACCTGAGATAAATCATTGAAAAGTACTATTATCCCTAGATATGATCAGATAAATCATCGATATGAGGCAAATGATTCTTGTTCTTAATAGTTATTTTATTCATATCTTTATAATCAATGAAGAGCCTCATGAAAATAGATTTGTTTTAACAAACAAAATAAGCACACCCCAAGGTGAAGTAATTGGATAAATGAAGACTTTATATAGAAACTATTGAATTTTATTTATATTACATAAGTTATATATGATATTTTAGATAAGGGGTTTTTGAAATTGATTAGCCTCAGGTACTGATTCACCAGTAATATCAACCTACAACTCAGGGTTAATACATATAATTCATTAAGAAAAACATTCATATTTTAATTCACTACTTTTACATAAATAATACATACAGTTTCTATATATTCAACAACACATTATAAGTAATGTTAAACTCCAATTATAATAAATTTAACATCTTCTTGGTAGGTTATAAATGTTATAAAATCTTTTAACAAAAAATATTGTCTATGAAATCTATTGCAGCATGATAAAATGAATTCCAATCCATATTAAAAAAAATCAAACTATACCATGTGAAGTTCAAAATTATTTGATGAAAAGTCCATTTCACGAATAATAATATAAATATTCCTATATATATTCATTTATTTAATATTTACACCTAGAGTTTTTAAAAAAAGTTATATCAAACTTTCATGATATGATAATCCCAGTATTCATATAATTTTATTAGAAATGAGTGAAAATGAATTTCTAGAGTAATCCAATGTATTTTCATGATTTAAATAAATTTATAAAATATCATTCACCACATAATTATATAACCATAAAACAACCATAATGTTAGAAAAATAAATTTACACACCATTATTCATTTCGTTTTCACGATTTTCATCCCATGTAACCAACATCAGACATATGTTAGCATAATGACGCAAATAATTCCAACTAAAACATATCACTGATGGATGGATATTAGTTTCCCTATTATTATATTGTTTAGAAATATAATATTTGTAGTCTTGAGAGATTTTACCAAATATACCACACTGATAACACTTTCTAAAATTTACCAGACATCCCCCTTGATTCTTTTTACAATACTTATCACAATATAAGAACTTGATTTTATTACATCCAAATTTAATTGATGAATTGCTATTATATTATACCATCCATGAATTTGTTTATTCTTTTTTTTAAGAAATTATCTTCTATGAACTCCATCTCCATCTTCTCAGCACAAAAAACAAGTTTATAATGATTTTTGGATTTTTGGGATGCTAATTCAATTGAATATCATTGTTTCAAAACTACGTATAACCAATAAATTATTCCATCATGATCCTAGATAAAATACGATATATATATATATAGAAAATCATTTAAAATTTACGTCATACATAGATATAGAATTTTAATTACTTTTCCTTAATTCCTATATTTTTTTGTCCATACTATGTTTAACAAACCCAGGGGACAATTTCTCAAGGAATGGATTGTTAAATGTTTCCCATTCCAGGTAATCAAGATTGTATCTCACTTTTCTATTCATAAAAAATACCACCATTGATATGTTTCACCTTTAATATGATAAATTTAAAGGGTTACCTTTTGACACTCTGAACACCCTCTAACATAAAAAATCATCTCTAAGGAAATAATTCATCCTTGACAACCAATGGGTCAGAATATCCACCAAATAATGGAGGATGTTATATCATAAAATTCTATAATATCATCAGATTCCTCTTTGGTATATTTGGATTATCTCTATCATTGATTTCCCCACAATTTATAGATTATGTTAACTATTCCATCACATAAAAAATATACTAAGTTCCAATTCTTACAATTCTGGGTTTCTGATTTGGTAGTATATCATCCCCCTAGTTCCCTCCTACTATAGCCTCCCTATATTCTCATTGGAATACCATTATAATCAAACATAGTTTATTTTATGAAACATGGTAATCTTCAAATACTATATCATTTCAACTTAACCACAAGGTAAAATACTTTAATGAAATTCTATTATCATTATCCTAACACAAAAAGTCATAGAAACCATTCCCTTTTACCAACTATAATGAACCATCCTTAAACACTACACATTTTAGTGATTTTAAACTGGAATTAAATTTCTTACATTCCCTAATACCTTATAAATTTTTATCATTAGAGAGTTAGTTCATAACTACTACATAAAAACCCCATATATATAAAATGTGGTCACTTCTAATCAGTATTCATTTTCCCCAAAATCTAAAACATTTCAAATGAAACACGATTTATCTTTTTTGATAAATCTTCATGATTTTCACCTTGAATTATTTATCTACCACACACAAATAAAAAACATGTTAATAAAATTTTAAAATGTAGTACAAGAACAAAATATCTATTAGGGACATAAAAAGAAGAAATATGTTAGTCCAGTAAAAAACATGAAAACCCATGAAATGCCATTTTCATAAAATGTAAATTTTTATCCAAAAAGAACATTACTTTCTTTTAAAAATATCATTATCATTCATTATAAAATAAATACATTTACTTGAAAATTATTTAAAAATATTAGAAAATTCATATAGGTTCCATGGGAAATCACCATTTTAAAATATATACAAAACACTTATTATTGAAATAATGATATGATCGACTTCCATTATATTTCTCCAGAGAACACAATCATTGCCAAATGAATTGGTACACCATATAGGAACAACCATAATATATATAATATAGTGGGATGACCTAAAGATATATGGGAGTACCCATCATATAAGATATATTGGTCTCAACTGTGACCTATAATGTGGCTCAATGCTTTATAAAATATTTATAAGGACAACATCATAAATAAAAATGTCGAAAAAATATTTTATGTGTAAAAAACATTTCAGATTTTAAAATAATGCATATTCCTAAAACCCCATATACAATATAGAAATAAATAGGAAAATGTAAATTGAGTTTTTCTTTTACGAAAACATGAAAAATTTTAGAGGAACATGAACTGAAATTTTTTTTACAACAATAAGAAAAGTCTTTTTTCATAAAATATGTTAAAATAGAACATTATTTTTTTTTACGTTTAAGAATGAAAGTCAAAACATTCCAAAAAATTTCCTTTTTGAAAATATTTTCAAGAAATTAAAAAGATTAATAAAATTAACTTTATATATAATTTAAGAACATATAAAAACAATCATAAAATAACTTTAAATATATTTATATTAATGTAAAATAATGTTTTATGGGTAACTTTATAAGAGTATTTTAAAAAGAAACTTCCTTACCTTGATTATGACTCATCACATACGTTATTTATATTTATAAATAAGAAACTTATTTTAATTTTATAATTTATTACTAACCATATCTAAGTTTATTATTATATTGTTTCATTTAATCCCATGTTGCATACACTTAAAAAATCAATTAAATTCGCATAAGGAGTTTTGATGATATTCAACTTTTTTATCAGAAATGATTTTGGTTGGTTTAATATAGACAAAGAAGAAATTATTCCACCATTTAAGGAATTATAATCATGAAGTAATTATACTATTTATATGTCAAACATAATTCTAAAAAAATCATGAAATATGGTTAAAAAATTAACTATGTTACAACCACTAAGATGGTAGTCCATACATACACATAAGTAATGTTTCGAGTTTTCATTGATCATTATAAAAAATGGTATTTGTTAATTTATAATTAAATAATGATCATAGTATTATAAATAAAAAATTAATAATTTAAATATACTTATATATACCATACATGTTTTGTGGAAATTAAAAAATAATCACATCTCTTCATGTAGGTAGTAGTCCACACGTACACACGAACACCGTTATCATTTATTATAGAATGTAAAGGTAAAAATTTCAAAAAATATTATATTTTAACAATGATAAATATTTCATGAATATTATATATGAACCATAATTAAATCATCATAGTCCATCCATGATAGATGATAATGAGAAATGAATTATATCGGTTCGTGAGGTGGTAGATCGCCGTGCATATGAAAGATGGTTTCATTTCTGATTTGATGGAAGATGAGACATTTGTAGGTTAATAAATTGACATGAAAAACATTATTTTATAGATAATAATGAGTTTATTATATATAAATGGTTATTGAATATTTTAATGAGTTGGAAGAAGAAATAAAACTAAAACACTCGATTAAAAATTGTACATCTACTTCAGAAAACCTCATCATCTTAACACCTGCATATCATCATGGTTGGCATTATACACTAAATAAGTCCTCAGTAAAGTGGAATGAAATTTTAGAATGTTATTTTGGTTTATAGAAATAAAAATTGAATTTTAATTATGAATAAAAGGAAATAAGGCATGGCCTTTTATAATAGTGGGGAGGTGAACCCCTAGAATTTACCAAAATGTTAAATTAATATAAACTAATTTTCAATTCCAAAAGGCTCAAAACTAATAAATTTATAATATTGGATAGTTATGAATCAAAATAATCTCATTAAAAAAATATACATGTTTTCATCACATTTTACCCTTATCTTTCTCTTTTAACCTGTCACAAACCCCATTTATACTTATCATGATAATAAGGATTTTTTTTACTCATTTAGGGTAAATATATTTACTATAAATGGAAAAATATTCTATAAATATACCATTTTTTATATTATTAACCATTTCACAATAAATTTCTTAAATCTAATATTTTTAAGAGTTTCTTGTCATTTAATAAAATATTTTTTATTATAAAATATTATTAATGTTAATTTCATAACTATTCATGATTATGATTTTAATAACATAAAAAAAAGAAAAACTAGAAAAAATATTTTAATACATATCTACCTTTTCATTTTCATTTATAAAATCTGTGTATCACGTTAATTATTTCAAATTTTATTAATTTTAATATTTTTAATATCATTTATTTTATTCCTTAATTAAACGTTATAATCACATCCAAATATAAAAAGGTTATATAAAATAATAATTGATGAGTATGGATGAAATAGAATCATTTAATAAAATTAATATCAACGTTAGGTTTTTTATAGCCCTTATCATTTAGTTTTAACTTTAATTACATGATTTTCCCTTTACCGCGAGAACATAAATTAATATTGTTACTATTCAAAATTAAATAAAAATAAATAGGAAATTTTTAAAAAATTAGGACCTCTAGAATATAAATAAGGAAACCATTTTTCCAAATTCAAAACACATAAGTGGAAGAAATTAATTTTAAATTAAACTGGAAAAATGTGATGAACAATAGTTTTTTAGTAAAATTACCTTTTTAATATAAATTATTATTATACAAACATCAATTATGAAAATAATTTCTAGAAATAATAATTAATTTTAAAAAAAAGAATTATTTATATTATAAAACTCATAAAAAATATATTTGGAGTTGGTAAATACTTGAAAATGAATAGTATTTTTAATTTCCAAATAATATTTTTTCACTATTCACTAAAAATAAATATTTTTAGAAAGTTTTAAAAAATTCATCATAAGATAAGTTTTAAATTATAATTTCAAAAATTATATTTTTTATAAAATTCAATTTATACAATTTAAAAACTAATTTTTTAAATAAAACCTTATAAGAAAAGAGAATAATAAAACAATTTCATTTTTTATTTTAAAAATTTCATCCCATTTTTATGATTAATAAAAATCTATAATATCATACTAATGAATATTAAGAAGACTTGAAAAATATTTTTTCTTACATTATATGGGTTGTTAATCTATTACCACTTTTGAAAATTTTATCTTCACAATTTGACTCACTTTTTAAACTAGTGGGGATACCTTTATCACGTAGCATTTTTAGGATCCCATGTTGCTTATTTGACCAAATATTTTCCCAAAAATCCTAAACCATGGGAATTAACTTATTCAAGAAAACATTCTTACTATAGTCAATGACATGGAACATTTATTCGTCATAATAAATGCTATCTTCTAACTGAACTACTTTAGGGATCAAAACAAGAGATGAATTTGGAACAGAAATCCATAACATCAAAACATGATGAACATTGTGTACCAAGGATAAAATCAGAGGCAATTATATTCCATAATAAAATGATCCAATTTCTTATAGGATCTATAATGGTCTAATGAACTATGGAATTACCATACACATTTTTCCAATACTCATAACACATTTCTATATAGATAATATAAGAAAAATATGATCAGTCGCATTAAAAGAAATATATTTCCTTACGTTTTACACATAATTTTTATGCCTACAATATGCTGTCCGCATATGTTTATGATTTTCCTTCACCATATCAACCATTTCATCTTCAAATTCTTGTCCCATAATATTGTTTTCTCCTATATTATCCCAAAAGGTAGGAGTTTAACAATGATTTTTATATAATTCGTCAAAAGTGTCCATATATATACTAAAATGAAAACTATTATTATAAGAATACTCAACTAAACAAATATGTTTATAAATAATTTATTGTTAATCCATTTAACGAGCATGATTCATGTCCTAAATGTTTTGAATTGTTCATTCAGACTGTCCATCATATTGATGATGAAAAGTTGTACCGAAATCTAATTCACTACCCAATGACTTTTGGAGTCATTTCAAAATAATATAAAGTGAATCTATAAGCATGGTAAAATATAATAGAGAGATGAAAAATATGTGACCTATCTATCTCCATGATATACAATCAATAAATTTGATCTAAATACATTGTATCAGAAAGGGTAAGAAAAATAATATATTTATTTAATCGATCAAAAAATAAACCATGTCAAATTATTACCTCAAGGTGTCATTAGAAATCATAGTAAAAAATCCCTATATATATTTTATGATTTCTACTTTCATGAATGAAATGGTTGAATCCCCCCATTTGGTAATTTTAGTTCTACTTTAACATATTGAAAATTAGAACATTTCATGGTAAAGTCATGAATATATATTTTAATTATATTCAACCAAAAATACTATCGATGATATTTTTATATCCCAGTACATCTAGTATAAAAAGAAAATGGGGAACTATGATATTCAAAAAAGAATTATTTCTTCAAATGAAAATAACAAGGAAAACATAATCTCTTTAAAAATCTTAAAAAATTATCATTTTTAACATTAAATTCTCACAACCAACCCTTCTTAACCAATTAAAACTTTTAAAATAACCCAATGACGTCTTTCTCAACTAACTTAATGTTATCTTTCAAAGTTGACTTCACGTAGAACCGAAACAAAATTGAGGAATTTCTTGTATCAACAACTTCTAGGAAAAAATTCATCAAATCATTAACAAAAGGGTCAGGTTCCAATCATACCGATGGTTATTGTAGCATTATTTTTCACAAATACTAATCAAATACTTTGTTAATTTTTTCATGATGATAATTAATAATGTAGTTATAATCCTTAATCAGTTTTACCCATTTTATCTATTCTATGTTCAACTCTTTTTGAGTGAATATATACATAAATCTTTTATGATTAGAATATATTTCCTACATGGATTCATATAAATTATTCCTCCAAACATTTAAATAAAAAACCATACTATCTAAATCTATATTATGTGTTGGATTATTTAATTCCTGAGGTTTTAGTTTCCATAATGCATAAAAAATTCCATGATCATTTTACATTAGAACAATACCAACTGCCTTTAAGGAATTATCATTATAGATAACAAATTCACCATCTCTAGAGGGAAAGCCAAAAATTATAACATTCAAAAATATTATTTTCATGTTCCTAAAAACAATCATCACATTCCTTTATCAGGATGAATGGAAACCCCTTTTAAATTATCATAGTTATTTAGAATGATAACCATGAAATGTTTTGAACAAACCCTTGGTAGGAACTTTATAATCCTAGAAAACTATGAACTTATGCGACAGTGGTAGGTCTTGTGAACTCTTAAACAACTTTAGTATTAAAATGGTCAACCATTATTCGATAATTATAAATAATATTTTATAAAAATAATATTTTTACAACCAAAACGTACACTAACTAAACTGTACGTATAGTTTATTTTCCTTTAAGGCTGGAATACACAGCATATTCATAATTCAAGATCCTAATGTCATTTAGAACAGAAAAATTTATCATCAATAAACACATCCAAAAACATATCTAAATATTCATGGAAGTCTCTATTCATAAGATCCATAAAAATAGATGGTGAATTAGACAACCCAAATGTAATAACTACAAAATCATAGTTTCCATATCTAGTAAAAAATATTGTATTTGGAAAATATTTCTCATTAGTATTCAACATATGGTACCCCAAATAGTGATCAATATTCAAAATGTAATATTATCCAAGGATATTATCAAAAAAATCCCCAATATGAGGCAATTTATAATTGTTCTTAATATTGATGTTATTTAGAGCTCTACAATCAATGAAAAGCCTCGTGGAAACGACATTATTTTATGAGACAAAATAAGAGCACCCTAAGGATAAGTAATTATATGAATGAAACATTTATCTAGAAAAAAGCCAAATTTATTTTTCTATAACAATATTTATATATTATATTTTAGATTAGGGGGTTTTTAAATTGATCAGTATCTTTTACTAAGTCAGCAATAAAATCAGCCTCCCACTTCAGAAAACACACAAAAAATCATTATGAAAAAAATTCATATTTTCATTCACTGATATTACATCATTAATCTATATAATTTATATCTTTTAAAAAATATGTTCCATATAAATTTAAATAACACTTCTAATCAATTTATAATCTTCATGGTTGGTTATCAAAGGTATGAAATTGTAAAAAAAATTATTTTCTCTAAAATCTATTATAGTATGATGAACTAAAATCCAATCCATATTAAAAATAATATCAAACTCTACAATGGGTAGTTTAACATTATTTTTAGGGAAGACCATTTAAATAGTAATAATAGAAAGATTCCTCTAAATGTAGATGGCTTTAATATTTACACCTAGAGTTTTCACAAAATTTTATTTCATACTTTCATGATATGATTATCCCATTATTCTTGTAAATTTATTGGAAATGAGTGAATGTGAATATATAGAGTAAAAAAATGTATTATAATGATTCGAATAAACAAGTAACATTCCTATCACCACATCATTAGATAGCCCTAAACTAACCATAGTGTTAGAAAAATAAGTATCCAGACCTTTCGTCTTTTCATCTTCATGATTTTTATCCCATGTAACTAACTTCAAACACAAGTTTTCATAATGACATAAATCATTCCAACTAAAACAAATCATTGATGGATGACTATCATTTACCCCATTATTTGATTGTTTTTGAATCTTATATTTATAGTCCTGAGCTCTTTGACCAAACTCACAACACTAATAACACTTTCCAAAATTTACCATACATTCAGCAGGATGATTTTCTATATAATTATCACACGATGAGAACTTTTTTCATTACCTCCATATTTTGTGGATGAATTATTCCCCATTTCCTACCATAAATTTATTTTTCTATTTTATTCATGAAATACCTTATCATCGATGAACACCATTTATACTTTCCTAGAAAAAAGAATACTAATAAATTTTGAATTCACGAGAAGATAATTCCATTTAATATCATGGTTTCAAAAACAGACTATAGGCAATTAATAATTCCATAAAAATCCCAGATAAGATCTTCTAATTACTTAGACAATCATGTAAAATTTTCTTTATGCATAGATATAGAATATTCATATATTTTCCCCAATTTAAATAAAATTTTCTCCATCATGAGTTGAACAAGTCAAGTGAAAATATTCTCAAGGAATGGATTATTAAATATGTACCATTCCATGGAATGAATATTGTATCTTACTTCGGTGGACTTAGACAAATATCCCCATTAATTAGCTTCATCTTCAATGTAATAAATGTAATGGGTTACCTTTTGACACTTTGAAAAACTTGTGACATAAAACATCCTCTACAAGTAAATAATCAATCCTTCATCTACCGATGTGTCAGAATATACACCGAATGATGGATGATGTTGTATCATAATATTATCTACTATCATTATATTTCTTTTATGGTAGATATGGTTTCTATATGTCATGGAATTATCCACACTTTATAGATTGCGTCAACTAATCTATCACATAAAGAAACTAATCAGTTATAATTCATAATTGTTGATTTAGAAGTATATAATCCCCCTGTCCCCTTCTACTATAACCCCCCTATATTCTCTATGGAAAACCATTCTGAAAAAATATATTTTATTCAATGGAACATGGTAATCTTAAAATGAATTATCATTTCAACTTAACCACTAGAAAAAATTGTTGAAGGTTATTCTATTATCATTATCCTATCCCCTAAATTCATCAAAACCTTTCTATTTTACCAAATTTAAGGATACATACCTAAACACAACATATTCTAGTAACTATAAACTGGAATTCACTTTCTTAAATTCTAAAATATATTCTATATTTATATAATTAGAGAGTTAGTTCATCACTTATTCATATGAAACCCATATATTTACAATGCAGATACTTATAATCAGAATCTATTTTTCCACAACTTAAAAATTTCAAATAAAACATGATTTATTTTTACTACAAATATTCACAACATTCAACATGACTTCATTATTTACCTTACCCAAACATAAAACCCATTAATATAATTTTAAAACAATGTATGAGAATAAAATACTAGTAGGGGACATAAAAATAAAAATTTTGTTAGTCCTATTAAAAAGAGGAAAACCCATGATTTTTTTTATAAAAACGTACATTTTTATCCCAAAAGATCATTATATTTCCTTTAAAAAGTTCATTATCATACATTATGAAATAAAGATATTTCAATAAAAAATCTTTAACAAGATTAAAAAAGTCATATACATTTACTTGATATTGTCATGTTAAAACAAATACAGAAAACATAAAATTGAAATTACCATACGGTCAATATCCAATATATTTTCCTAGAGACCATAATTATTACAAATGCATTGTTGCGCTATCTGGGTGAAGCCATAACATAATATATAATAGGCTCAGTGACTGATATATGGGATTAACCATCATATAATCTATATCGGTCTCAGCCATGAGCTATAATGGGGTTCAACAATTTACAAACAATGTCTATGTACCACTTCATGAATAAAACTCTTGAAAAACTCTTTTACACCCATATGGAAATGATTTAAGAATTAATAATACTTTTTATTCCAAAAAAACCATCTACAATAATTAAATACCTAGAAATTAGAAATAGAGTTTTTTCATAAAAAATGAAAAAATGATTAGTAATATGAACTTCAAATAACGGTTACAATAACAAGACAATTTTTTGTCATCTTAAACATTAAAATAGAACACTTTTTTGATTTTTAAGAAAGAAGTTAAAAAATTCCATAAAAAACATTCTTCTTGAAAATTTTAGAAATAAATTTAAAAGTGACACAAAATTAGCTTTATAAATATTTTAGTTCTATATTAAAACTTCCAGAAATTAACATTAAAAATATTTCTATAGTTTACAAATAATGTTTTAAGGGTAAATTTAAAATAGAAATTTTAAAATAAAGTCTCTAACCCAGAGTAGTACTCATCACGTACATTATTATTATTCCTGAATAAGAAACTTGGGTTAATTTTATAATATATTAATAATAATTTTTAAGATAATTATTCCATTGTTTTATTATATCCTATTTTATATACACTTAATCAATTATATTCATGTCGGGTGTTTTGATGATATTCATATTATATGTCAGAAATGATTTTGATTGGATTTATATAGTCAAAGAGGTAATTATTCTACCACTTATGGAATAATAATCATGAAATAATTATCTTCTTTATACATCGACCATTCTTATAAAATCAATAATGAAATATGTTTATAAAAATGAACTATGTTACAACTTGAGAGATGTCAGTCCGCACATACACTTGATTAATGTTTCTATTTTTGGTGATCATTATAGAAAAAGGTAAATATTAATTTACCATTAAATAATGAAAATAATATAAAAAATAAAATTAATCATTTAAATATACATATATATATATATCATCTATGTGAAGTAGTGATTAAAAACGAATCACATCGCTTCATGTAGGTAGTAGTCCACATGTACGCATTAACAACATTATCAATTTTTATATAATATAATGGTAAGAATTTAATTTACATATTATGTTTTAATATTGATAAATATTTAATTAATATGATATATAAACATTAATTCAATAATTATAGTCCATCCTTGGTAGATGGTAATGAAAATTGAATTAAATTGGGTCGTAAGGTGGAAGTCTGAAGTACACACGAAGGATTGTTTCATTTATCATTTGATGAAAAGGGAGGTGGTTATAGGTTAATAAATTGACCTTAAATACATAATTTTATGGAATATAATGATTTCATTATATATAAATGGTTTTGGAATATTTGAATGAGGTGGAAGATGTAATAAAACTGAAACACTCGATTAAAAATTATACCACTTCTTTGGACAACCTCATTCTCTAAATACATTAAGGCAACTTTGATTGGTATTTAATAGTACATTAGTAATTTATAATGTGTTTATTAATTTTAAGAAGATATTTGGGATGATAGTGACAAAATAATAGAATTTTAATTGTGAAATAAAGGAATAAGGAATGCCCTTTTATAAGAATGTGGAGGGGAACTCTCAAGATTTATCAAAATATTAAATTAATATAAATAAATTTTCAATTCCAAATGGATCATAAATAATTAATTTATAAAATAGCATGATTATGAATGAAAATAATTACATAAATTAAAAATTATATATGTTTTATGACATTTTACCCATATCTTTTTATTTTAACCCGTTATTAACCCTTTTTATTTTTATCATTATAATAAGGATTGTTTTACTCATTGAGGATAAATATAGATACTATAAATTGAAAATTATCCAATAAATTGACTATGGATTATATTTTTAACCATTTAATACTAAATTTCCAAAATATATATTTTTAGGAATTTTATATCATTTAATATAATAATATTTATTATAATATATTATTAATGTCAAAATTTTAAACTATTTAATATATTTATTTTAGTAAATAAAAAAGTAAAATTTAAAAAATATATTTTAATACATCTCTACCATGTCATTTTTATCTATAAAATTTGTCTATCACAATAATTATTTCAAATTATATTACTTTTAATATTTTTAATATCATTTATTTGATTTTATCTTTAATTGAATAATTACTATGTCAGTGTTGTGTAAATTTCCAATGTATTTATTTATTAAATAATTATTTAAAATAAATGAATATTATGAAGATATATAATTTATCTTTCAGAATAACATTTATAACTCAACATATCCTTTGAATAACCTTATGGTAAAAATATTATAGTTATTAAAAACTAGAGTGAAAAATTCTTTACTTATATTTAAATAAAATATTATAAAGTTATAATCACATATCAATAGAAAGATTATATATATCTGAACACCATATTATTGTGGAAGAAATATATTTTCACTTTTTAAATACCTGAAATGGAATACAATTTAAAAAAACAGAATTTTTCATCATTTACTAAAAAAACATTTCGAAAAAATTCAACAAAATTCATCTTAAGATAATTTATACATGGTAAATTTCAAAATGGTATTAAATATTTAAAATTTAATAACAATAATTTTGAAATTTATTTTTTTTAAATAAAATCATATAAGAAAAGTGTTTAATAAAACAATTTCCTCTTGGATTTTAAAAATTACATGAAATTTTTATAATAAATATAACTCTATAATATCTAAATATTGAATATTTTTAAGAAAAAAAATAATTTATTCTTTCATTAGAAAATATTCACACATATTCCCTCATACATTGGTCCGATTTGTCAAATTTTTCTGTCTATATATTCTATTTTCAGGGCATTCTCCTAGGTATATTTTTACTCACCCCTAGAAAGGTTTTGTACCCACAAATATTTTTTATTTAAAAAATTTTCATAGATTTACACTCTGAATGGAGGATGTGGTGCTAGAGGAGTTGGAGGAGTTCATGCATAGTAGTTGATAGAGGTTCATGGTGAAGTTTTTCTATGGATCGATTAGATCGTAATCAATGTAGTAGAAACAAAATGAATCCCACATTACCAAGATCTACCATGATTGTAAAAGAACCCATGTGAAAATGTAAATAAATAATGTCATGTTTACCTTAAACTTGAAAAAATGGATACCATTTCCTTCATAAATAGTTTTAAGAAATATCAATAAGAGAGTAGACAAAGTACTCCCTTCTCTATGATATTTCCATAGTTCATCATCAATCACCCATCAAATGGGATCGATCCTATTTTATTATCAAGACACACTATTTCCTCTCAAGGCCAAGAGAGAAGGAAATAATGTTTAGAAAGAATTATATGATAAATTATGAAAATCATAGGGAATATATACTTTTTCCCCATGGGTACTCCCACCTTTTATAATCCTCAACATACCATCATGAATTTACTCCATACATTCCATAATAGAAGTGTAAATGTTTCAGTTGTTAATTGATTCATAAATTTAATGCAATAAAGTTATCCTCTCTAAAACAATATCTTTTGAAACAACTATTAGTGATAGCTACTAGAAGTGATTTGAACAATTAATCACTAAATATCCTCTATCCTTAAATGAACTGAACCTCACAATCAATGAAATATGATATACTCATATCAAAATATATGACATGATAAAGAATTGACATGAAATAATTAAAAAATACCACCTTATTATAATATTAAATAATTAACATAAGCATCATGATTTACTATATCCCATTATTATACAATATTATATGTTCAAATACATCACAAGTATAAATTATTTAGGAAATATATCCATCAATATCTCACATTCACTAATTAATTATTGATTTTGTTTCATTTTTACTTATATTGAATTATATTAATTAACTTTCAAAACAATATGAAAAAATAATTTCAGATATCTTCTAAAATTATTGTGGAAAAATATTATCAACTTCATCGTGTATCACATCAAATGTAATAACTTTTTAGTACCCATACAAAACTATTTTTGAAAAAAATCTAAAAACATTTTAATGTGTTTTTATAAGTAAAACATAATCCATTATTATTCAACCACAATGAGTGACCTCCCTTGCCTCTCTATCATTGACAAAAAATATGAATTCTTTAATTTATTAACGTATATAAAGAATGGCCTCTTGAAAAGAATTAGTACTACTCAATATATAAAGGTATCTCGCATGATATCTATAAAATACATGAATCTCAATATTTGGGTGATCTTACCACATAATATGTACAAATAGATTTTTAAATGATCCCTTTATCTAATATATTTTTTAAAAATAGGACACATTGTGTTTCAATCCGAAATATAATACTCATATGTTCTTGATTCTTCGAGTATTGACTAAACTAGTCTATAAATACGTCACATGTACATTACCATTTTGGTTAATCACATCACATTCCTCTCACCAAATAGATAATTACATCACATTTCTAGTCATGGTATTACCACAAAATCATTTAGTATATCTCTATCAAGGGACCATATATCATAGTCATTATGAAGGAATATAAATCCCATCTTTCTTAAGCTCCAACAGAGGACATGATCAACAATATACCCAACGAAACCCTAATTATCTAGGTATCTAGGATTTTAATTTAATGGTATCAAAGTATAATGTTACTCATGATAGATATATTTCTAACTAATGTATCTAGAAATCCCAAATAGAAACATTGACCCCTATTTTACCAAACACATAGTGTATGCTTCTCAATGTGGAATACCTGGGGGCATCCGGTACACAAAAATAATTTTATACCTCATGAGAATATTGTATATATCTATATTAAGTATTCATCCTGTTAACAATAAATTGTCTTTCACAACCAATAATACTCCATGACAAACATTAATTAAGGACAACTCAAATTCATACTTTTATATTTTCATTTATATAATATATACAACCAACCTAAAAGGTAAATATTGTCTTTATTTATTTACATAATAATTTTTTTATTATTTAAATCTATTAAGAATGTTAAAAAACCTTAAATTATATTCAATCAAATAATATACCATTTTATATATCACACTATCAACCTTATGTTTGTTTAACTTTTAGGGTTTTGATAAACATCATTACATCTTTAGGTAATTCCTGCCACATCACTTTATGAATATTTGATAAAAACATAACAATAAACTCCTTTACTGAGTAGAGTATTTTATATATACTAGTTGAGATCATTTTTAGGCTAGGATATGATATTCCTATTTTTAATCTCACTAAAGATAGTATTCAAACTCCATAACATGACATCATTAATGGATCTCATGTTAATAAATTCAATTTTAAAATCTTTCTATATTCACCATTATAAACATACATGGAACTTCTTCCATCAAATGTTTTTCCTTGAGAACATTTTAGAGACTATATATAAGTCTTTATGGGATTTTTACCAACACATCCTAAATTAATTTACAACATATAGTTGTTTTACTGTAACTAAATTCAATTCCTTGTACTTATCTTCTCAGACATACAATAATCATGTTTATGATACTAAGTGATATTGAATTTGAATTTTCATTAAAATGATATTTTATTTGTTAACTTTGAACTTTTAAATTGAAAACACATTACCAATAGACTGTAAATGATATATTATTTTCAAAATATAATATTATGATGAACACTCAACTATTTGTTAGGAAATAACTATTATTTTCTTTTAGTATAAATATATAATAGATAAAATATTAGTCACCTTGTGTTATATAGTATTCAATGTGTTTGGAGAGTTGTTTTAAAATAATAAATTATTCCTTAAAGTATTCTACCAATGAATTGTGGAATCAAATTACATACGTTTTAACAAATATCTCGAATAAACTCTTTAATATAGGATAAGATTATTCTTATTCTTATTTATTTTCAAGAATGTTGTCAAAATTGAGGAATCATAAACTACATTTATTAAATCCATAATCTCATATTGTTCGTAAAGAAAAATTAATAATTAATTTTTTTTGTAATATTAGAAAAATTATATGACTTAACATATTTTACTAAGATAAATCTAAGATTGAATGATTCCTGAGCATCCATTCCATGATTAAGAAAACCTGTACTTTATCAACAACTTTAAAAATATAAGATACACAAATTATTACCTTGATTTTTAAATTATTTAGAATTAAAAAAACTTATTATGTAGACAATTTATCTTATATACTATTTAAAATTAATGAATTGGTCTCTATAATAATACATAACTATGAATCAGGCCTTTAAAAATGTTAGTAAAAGGGTTTTATCAGTTCTTAAAAATCATTGATTTTTTGAAAAATGTTATATTCCAACCTAAATTAGAACAAAAAAATACCATATAAACAGTGCATTTAACAGTGACAAAAAGAACCATTAATGAAACCCTTTATTATTGCTTTTCATTAGTGACGTTATTTTTTTGGAATAAAATATTGTTTTCACGCTCTTATACCCCCTTTCTTAAAGCATGTGGGCCCTATTTCCTAGCATTTTACACTCCACAACAACCCTTACATGCCCTAATCCCTTTACTTAGTTCCTAACCCATAAAATACCTAAAAATTCTTGTATTTGATCCCATAACCTCTCTTAGGTGACTGGATGCCTTTAGCGCTTTTTCATGCATTGTTTTTTAAATTTTTATGAAATTTATATTTGTTTGAATATATTTAGGAATGTGATATATATATATATATATAATTATATATAATTATATATATTATATATTAATATTAATTTATGAAAATTTGAGTAATGATATAAATAAATTGATATATATATATATATATATTAATACACACACACACACATATATAAACATTATATACATAGATATTTTAATGCATTTTTTATAATGTAAATAAAATGGATAAATTGTATCTTTAAATAAAATGAATAAATAATATTTATTTCCATTTTATTATAATATTTAATAATATTTTTTATTTTAATTTTTTTAAATTTGTTTTTATACAAATGATATATTATAAGTATATATAATAAAATAATCCTATATTTAAATATAGAAATAAACTAAATTATGAAAACTGATAAAACATAAAAACCATAAGTTCATTATTAATTTAATTCCAAGTAATAAATTTAATCTCCATAAAAAAAGAAATTAAGCCCCCCTTAAATGAGGCCCAAATTCCATCGAATGATTAAAAATTGGGATACCCTAACTAAAAACTCAATTTTGAAGGGATTCTTGAATTTTTTTCCTTGAAAAACTATGCCATTTGTTTCACTAGTTACCAAATCATATAGCTCATCACATGATTCGATATGATATGTGGTTGAGCCTAAATAGATATTAGGATCAAAAGTTATAGCCATTTGAAGTTCAATTCATATTTTCAAATTATCTTAGATAATTCATTAATTAATTTCATTTTTATGCCATCCATTTTTTAATAAATTGATTTCAATCAATAATAATTATCAAATTAGTATTTAATATTATTTTATAATTATTTTATAAGCTGTTTCACCAAAATATTTTTTAAATTAAATGAAAATTCATATTTATCTTTATTTAAATTCTTGTTTTAAAAAATATACTATATTTATATCAATATCAATAAAATTATAAATTAATATACAATTTTTAATGATATATGATTTATTTGTAAAATACACCCATTATAAGAACTTGAAAAAGTGTTAATAAATGGGGAAATTTATCCTCACTATTAAAAAATCACTGGTAAATCCCCCATATCAATGGCAGAAAAAAATCAATTATAAAGACCCCCTTTATCAGTTACTTTTTATAGTTATGATAATAGGGTGGATTTATTAGTGATTTTTTACTTGGACTGATAAAGGTACCCAATTATCACAAAGGTTTTCTAGAAATGATAAAGGGGGCCTTTATCTATGATTTTTAGCACTGATAAATAAACCCCCTTATCAACGCTTTTAGAAACTTATGATAATGCCAAAAATCATTAAAGGTCGAATCTATAGTAGTTCTTGTACCTGAATTTTAATTTATGAGGTGTTCTCTAAACTTCTTAAGAAAATTCAACAATACCATATTAATAAATCATTATTCCACCTTAAAAAACCTCCTTTAGGTTTCAATTACTGAATATTATAAAGAAACATTGATGGCCTCTCCAATAAAAGTTTCACCCTCTAGTTTGAAAATTTACCCACATATACTGTTAATACAATAGCAAATCCTAGATATCTCATTCCCCATACATTAATCCTCAACACTTTGATAAAATTGGGAAAAAATTTCTTAAAATCATTCAGATTATCATATAATTTAAAGTGATGATTCCAGAATAAATTCAATATCCAAAATAGTTTTTATTAGAAAACATTATTTTAACAAATCCATTAAACATACATCAACCTATTGAATATTTTTTTTGTCAAAAAATTTCCTTTGGTCATACTGTATCTAGTTCCCTAGAATCCTAAAGTTAATCATTATATTTTTTTTATAAAAATCATTATTCAATTGTTTAATTACATCAATTATTGGTTACTTGGGATGAGATTGTTCGAACACAAAAAAATTAATCCTTTCATACAAAAAATTATTTCATTTTACACCAATATATGAAGTTGATTAAATTATTCTTCTTCTTTCTATATGATTAATCTTAAGGATATTTTTGATAATGATGATTCTTTTTATCAAACAAAGATGATTTTTATAATGACCTATACATTACATACATTTTTATTAATTCAAAATTGATGCACAATTATTACAACATATAACAAAACCATTAAATGACCATATAGGTATAGTGTCTTTAGAAAATGGGGAACATAAACAACTGACTCATAAATCATCTACACTGTCTCCCTTTTATTTTATCATATCTAGAGTTCCTTTTAAAATATCTTACTTAATACCCTTCTTCCAGACCTGGGGAAAAGAAAACATAGAAAAGGGTGAGCTCAAATGTTCAGTACTGGTAATCAAAGAAAATATCAATCATATCATATTCATAATAACATAACATTTTAAAAATCTCAACCTGCAAAATAGGTCATAATATCATAACATGGGATAAATCATGTTAGTGAAATTTAATCCTAATAATCATAACATAAAACATGAAACCTTGTGTCATACACACATTATCATAAAGAATCATTTCTTAGTAGTCAAGACTCATTTCCAAGACTATCCTAGTGGAAAAAGTCCATTTCTAAACCGAGTTCACTCCTCGTTTTAGTCTTGTATCACAGAACCAGATTAACCTGCCATTCCAGCCATGTCTATCTCATGCGATATAAATATTTAACCAATTCATTGGAGGGAGATATAGGTCCCACCCATCTCATAATGATACCATTCTTATGTGTGCCACAAGATCATAAATCATATATCATAGCATAACCCATATAATAAGAATGGGATGCCATCATAACATAATACATATATGATAAAAGGACATCATAAAAATAATTCCATCATAACATAATTAAATCAATGTAAAAATAGGGATAGAAACAGAACCCTATATTATCCTAGATGGAAAGTAATTTTGATAAAACGCTTGAACTCCATTATTGAGGAAAATATCCTTTTTACTTCAAAAACATTTTTCCTTTATTAACATTCCATACAATTATAAACTAAAAGAAGTTGATTAAAAATTAAAATGAAAACTTTTAAAGTAATCATCATGGAAATAATGTTATATGAAATCATAAAAATCCATTCATGCCGTATAAGTTAAAAAAACATTTTCTCGTACTTTGGCCGGAAAGTCAAAAAGTACCTCATACTAAAAACAAAAAAATATTCCTTTCATATCTTTTAATAAAATTTCACCAATTGGTAAAATTGGATTTAAACAATTTTAGGGGGATATAAATAATATTACATATTGAGGAAACCTGGATGTGGATGATAGATATTCCCCAGTAAATTTTGAAGTATAAACAATCTCAGATAAAAAAATGAGATTGTGAGATTTTCCAATACCTTATGTCTAATTTGCTTCATACATATCCGAACCTCTAGTATAATTACTTAAATAATGTCATTGACTTGTTATAGAATCATATTAATTGTTATGATATCATATATGGTCATATTCTTATATTCTTATTAGTAATATTTCATTTCTACTTGTTATTCGGGTGTTCATTGCTTTATGTTCTTATGCATGTCTTGTCGAATAAATTCTTATTCCTATTTTTAGGTTATAGATACCTTATTTACAAAATGGTATTAGTGTAATATATATCATATTTATTTATTAAATTCATTTATATATTCATTATTCAATGAGGATCATGTAGAACGAGTAACATCTCATCGTGGAGACAGTAGTCCGTACGTACGCACGAGCGATGATATCATTCCCATAACTATCGAATGGTATTGGAGTGGAAGATGGAACGTCTAAGAATTAGTATCATGTTATAATAATCCTATATTGTTATTATTTACACCATTATACCCATCCAAGTAAAGTGGTGGTGGAAAACAGATTACACCACGACGTGGAGACGGTATTCCGTACGTACGCACGCACAGTGATTTCATTTTCCATATGATGGATAGATGGTGAAATATGTTTGTTTCATATTTATAATGAAATATAAGTATATGATTGATACTTATGTTATTAATTTATGATGATACAAATAAATAATAAGAAGTAGAAGAAGAAATAAATTGAAAAGAATCGGTAAAAGACATTACCTCTTCTTTGAAGAGCCTCTTATTAACATCCACTTAGGGTACTAAAGATGGTCTTTGAAGAAGAACATTACCTCTAGGATGTTTCTAGAGAAGTGGAGAAGATAAATTGGTAGGGTCTGGACGAGCTTGATGGCTCAAAGTGGTGTGAGGACTAGAGGGATGAGGTGCCCTTTTATAAGGGAGGAGAGGGGCACCTTAGAAAAAACATAAAATATTATTTTATAATAAAGTCATATTCGGTTTTTAATAGCTCAAAATTTATTTATTTTGAATATAAGGTGGGTATGGGTCTCAATCATCCCAACCAATAGATTTAAGACAAATTTAGGTTACTATTTTAACCTTATCATTTAGATTTAACTCTAAGTTAAATAATTTTACTTTTACCATGTCTTCTTGTTTTCTTACACTATATGGTTAATAAACTAACTATAACAAGACAAAAGAACCCCAAGTTGTTCATTATTAATATATATAACCTTATGCAAGTCATTTGACCGAACCTTATATTTTTTGGAATAAAATAACAATTATTAATATAATATTTGTTTTAAAAACTATTTTATGTCAAATTTGACACTTTTTGGTAATTTATTTTTGTGAAATCATAAAAGCATGATTAGTTCAAAAAATGTTAATTAAATCAATAATAACATGAAATATCAACCCATAAAAGTATTTTAATTTATAAAAAGACTCAAATTACATTTATTTGGGTATTTATAACATCAATTATGTTAATATTTCATTAATAAGGTAATTACTTCATCATCATTGTGTCATAAATATATTAAATTATTTAATGTCTAAAAATTATAAATAAAATAGAATTATTTAGAAATCTTTTTAGATTTTGATTGAATATTTATAGTCGAATTTATGTTATTTATAACCCTATATTAAAAATGTTTTAGTTATTAAACATTGATTTTAACTCTTTTAACTATTCTTTAAATAAAATAATAATAAGTGTCCAAATGTAATCCAAGTGGACCTAAAGGATAATATTTTATTCCTAAGGTAGTTTTTGGTCTAATTAAACTTATAAAATAGAATTAGTACATGTGTTAGGGTAATAATAATAATATCATTTTTACCCTTAATTACCCAATCTACTTTTAACCGTGGTAAAAAAGTAAAAAAGTTACTATTCACAAAAAAATATTTTTATCTTATTGAACCACATTTTACTCTTTGATATGAAACGTGTCTCTCTGATTTTCGAAATTCCACTCACAGAAGCGGTAAAATCATGTTTTATGTAAATTTTCATATTCTCTTAGGAGGTGGGTAAACGACGGTGAAAAGTTCAATAAAATTTTTATATATCTAAAATTATTATAAAATGACTCCAATTAATTACATTGAACTTATATAGGTATTATGTATAAATTTTTTCCTAAAATAAATTTAAATAAAAATAATAATTATTTAAATAAAACGTCTTTTTTTAAATAGTAACCCAGTGTTTTCACTATTAATCAAAAATTGAAGGTTTTCAGAAAAATACCAAAAAATCACCCTAGGCTAATTTAGATATTACGAATCCAAAAATGAAGTCCATTTTGAAAGATAAAATTTATAAAATTTCAAATAGTGGGTATTAATACTCATAACGGCTAGTGTATATAATATTTTAATAACATATCCTTGTTTATTGAAACTCGGTATTGCGTACAACGCAAGATATCGACGAAGGTTGCTCCTATGTGTAACGCATGCCAAGACAATGTTGTGTGTAGTTAGAGATTCCTTTAGTGATGCATATAATATAAAATCTCGGGTGTTACATTCTACTACCCTTAAAATGAATTTCGCCCTCGAAATTCGTTACTTTGTAACAAACAGATGAGGATACCGCTCCCTCATCATATCCTCAAGTTCCCATATAGATTATTCTAATTGGTGGTTCCTCCATAAAAGTTTCACCAAGCGAGTGGTCTTGTTTCATAGGAATTTTTCGCTAAGATCCAAAATCTCTATCTGCTATTCTTCATAAGAAAGATCTTTCTCCAGTGGTATAACTTTTGAGCTGAGTACATGTGAAGGATCAGGTATGTACTTTATTAGGAGAGATACATGAAACACATCATGAAATTGAGAGAGATTCGGTGGAAGCGCCAATCAGTAAGCTACCTTCCCAACATGATCCATTATTTCAAAAGGACCGATATACCTAGGTCTTAGCTTTCCCTTCTTTCCAAATCTAATTACCCTCTTACAAGGAGATATTTTTAAGAACACTTTATCACCCACTTCAAACTCTAGGTCTTTTCATCGATTTTCGGCAAAACTTTTTTTGTCGACTCTGAGCTGCTCCTATGTGTTGTTGGATAGATCAGACCTTTTCTGCCATCTCATCAACAAGATCAGGTCCTAATAGCTTTCTTTCCCAAACTTCATCACAACAAGTTGGAGTACGACATTTCATTCCATAGAGAGCTTCATAAGGAGCCATATGAATACTGGAGTGAAAGCTATTATTATAAAAAAATTCTACCAAAGGTAGGTGTTGATCCCAACCACCTTTGAAATCCATAGAGCAAGATCTTAACATATCTTTTAGAGTTTGAATTGTTCTCTCAGACTGACCATTTGTCTGAGGATGATAAGCAGTGCTGAAACTCAACTCTGTATCTAAAGTATGCTAAAGACTTCACCAGAACTTCGAGGTAAAACTCAGATCCTGATCAGATATAATGGAAAGTGGTACTCCATGCAATCTTACCACTTCTTTTACATATATCCTGGAAAGATGATCAAGAGGGAAATCTTCTCTAATAGCAATGACGTGTGCTGACTTCATAAGAGTATCAACTATAACCCAGATAGCATTATTTCCTTTGGATGTCTTATGATGTCCAGTGACAATGTCCATAGTGATGTTTTCCCATTTCCATTCTGGTATGGGTAATGGTTGTAACATCCCCTTAGACTTCTGTCTCTCAGCTTTAACTTGTTGACAAACCAAGAATTGAGAGACATATTCCGCAACATATCTTTTCATTCCATCCCACCAGAAGTACTCTTTCAGGTCCTTATACATCTTCATGCTTCCAAGATGAATAGAGAATGAAGAACTATGACCTCCTCCAGTAGCTCCTTCTTTGATTCTGGTATGGGAGGAACACAAACCCGATTCCTGAACCTCATTATCCCATCACAATCAAGGTTGAATTCAGGAACATTTCCCACCTTCTCTTGTAACTCTACATATTTTTTTGTTCCTCTTTAATCTTCACATGTATATATGGTTGAACATTCATTTGAGAAAGATAAGTTTTTTCCCCTTCCATTATAATTCCAAGATCCATCCTTTGTAAATCCATAAATATTGGATCTTTTGTGATCCTCATCATGGATAAGATAGCATGGTCTTGTAGACTTAATGCATCTAACACCTTGTTTTCTTTCCCAGGGTGATAATGAATTGAGCAGTCGTGGTCCTTAATCAACTCTAACCATCATCTATGGTGCATATTCAGCTCATTTTGTGTGAAAATATACTTTAAACTTTTATGATCAGTATAAATTTCACACCTTCCACCATAAAGATAATGAATCCTAATCTTTAATGCAAATATTACTATAGATAACTCAAAATCATGAGTTGGGTGATTTTGTTCATGGATTTTCAATTGTCGTGAGGCATAAGCTATCACCATATAGTTTTTCATTAGAACACACCCCAATCCCTTCTTGGATGTATCACTGTAGATCACAAACCTTTCTACACTACAAGGCATTGTGATCACAGGTGCACTAGATAACCTTCTTTTTAACTCCTTGATATTCTCTTCAGACTCCTCTCTCCAAACGAACTTAACTCCTTTTCGAGTCAACCTGGTGAGTGTATTAGATAATCGTGAAAAATATTTCACAAAACGTCGATAATATCCAGCCAAACCAAGAAAACTTCGAATCTCAGTTACTATTGTTGGTCTCGAGCATCTTTTGATAACCTCTGTTTTGGCTGGATCCACAGATATCCCCTCTTTTGAGATTATGTGATCCAAAAATGTGTATTTTTGATGCCAAAATTCACACTTGGTAAATTTGGAATAAGGCTTCTCCTTTCTCAGGGTCTTCAATATAACTCTCAAGTGATCTTCATGTTGTTCCTTGCACTTTGAATAAACAAGAATATCATTTATAAAGACTACCGAAAACTGATCAAGATAGTCTCTAAAGACTCTATTAATTAGATCCATGAAGATAGTAGAGGCATTAGTAAGACCAAATGGCATCACTATAAAATCATAGTGTCCATACCTTGTACGGAAAGCCATCTATGGTATATCCTCCTTTTTGACCCTTAATTGACGATACGCTGAATGAAGATCAATCTTGGAAAAGTATTGAGCTCTGTGTAATTGGTCAAATAATTCATCAATGCATGGGAGAGGATATTTTTTTGATAGTGATCAAGTTATCAATAATCAATGTAGAGTCTCATTGATCCATCTTTATTCTTAAAAAATAAAACATGTGCTCCCCATGGTGATGCACTAGGGCGTATGAATCCCTTATCAAGATTCTCTTGGAGTTACTTCTTCAATTCCTACAACTCAATTGGGGCCATTCTCTAAGGTGTATTTGAAATGGGCATAGAACCTGGGATGAGTTCTATTGAAAACTCAACTTCACGATTTGGTGGAAGACCTGACAATTACTCTGGAAATACATCATCAAACTCTCGTACAATGGGTGTATTATTAATCGTGAGATTCTCTCCAACCATTTGAGATAAATAACCTTCATTTATTGTAATCAAGACCCATAAGATTGAAGAAATTTCCACTGGAAGGTTATATTTATCCTCACATTGATAGATGATCGTTGATTGATCAAGAATATGAAATGTGACTTCCATTCTTTGGCAATCGATATGAGATCCATATAATGAAAGAAAATCCATGCAAATGATCACATCAAATTCTACTATAGGAAGGATCACAATATTTTCAGGAAGCACTTTCCCACAAACTTCAATCAGAGAAGAATTGTAATATTTTGATGCGACTGTTGTTCTATTAGGGGTGGCCAAAGCTAACTAAACATCTAATTGTTGAGGTAAAACGATGATTACCTTAGAAAATTCTTCAGAAATAAAATATTGGGTCAATCTAGAATCAAATAAAACATTTTCTACTTTGGAGTGGATGGTAAGTGTACCTTTAACCACTTCGTTATCGTACTCTACATCGCCGATAGAAATTGCATGTGACATTCCTTTGTCTTTTGCCTTAAGAGTTTTTTGAAGTGGATCATCATCAACAATCCTTGGATTAGGGAATTGATTACCATAATGTCCCATTTCCTTGCACTTGTAACATTGAGGTGTAGGAGGTGCATTCTATGTAGCCTTTTCTTTGTTTGCATCACTAGACATATTTATCCCATCATTGTAGCATTCAAATGCCCGATGACCTTATTTTCCACATTTGAAACATTTACTTGTACCTTTAAGAAAATTCCCTCCAAGATTATTTCCACACTTTGAGCATAAGGGAAAAATCTTCTTCTTCTCAGTGCGATCTTTAGATTTCCCTTTGAATTCCATTTTCCTCTTGTTATCAAACCCATATGACGGATGTCCTACACCAATCTCCATCTCAACCTTGAGAGGACATCAAACAATTTCCTCATAGCTATTGAAGTCCCTTATTGCTAAGGCCCTTCGATGACTCGGTTTTATACCACTAGTGAATCGATTGATCTTACTCTCAGGTTGGATAATAATTCTAGAAGCGTACCTTGCAAGTCTTGTAAAAGTTTCTTCGTAGGTACCAACAGATTCATCATCTTTTTTCTTTAGTTCAAGAATATCATTTTCTATCTTTGTTCAAAGAATATGAGGGTAGTACTTTTTGAAAAACATGTTCTTGAACTCATCCCATTCCATGGATTCAATTTCATCTTGGGGCCTTGTATTCTTGATAATATTCCACCATTGATCAGCTTCACCTTCCAAATGATATTCTGCTAAGATGACTTTATCATGTTCAGAACATTATAGAAGTGAAAATATCTTTTTAGTGGTACTGATCCATTATTCAGCCACTAATGGATTAGTAGACTCTTTGAACGAGGGTGGACGCTGCCTCCGGATGGATTCAACAGAATGTTTCTCCTTCCATTGCTCGTTTGGGTGTCCTTCATGATTCATAGACTAAGAAAGTTGTGTGATCATGGCTACAAGATTTTTCATTCCATCTCCCGTAATGTTTGGTTGCACTATAGGACAATCATTGCATTTACCATTACATTCAGCATTAACATAGTTCCTTCGGGTTCCAGCCATTGACTAAAACCAATAAGCATAGTGTGAGAAACACTAATCATAATAGGAAAAAAACATAATCAGGAATAAAATTTCACACTTAAGGTATTATCATAGGTTATTCATGGCCATTTCTAAAACACTAAGATTTTTTCCAATGCTTAGACATATCCTCAGGGTTCTTACTAAGGCTTTCACATCCTAGTTTCTATATGTTGACTATAACCTCCCTATGATACCAACTATAACCACCCGTAAATTACATACATTATTATTACTTCAAAATTGAAGCATACTTATTACAACATATAACAAAACCATGAAAGGAACGTTTAGGTATAGTGTCTTTAGAAACAGGGAAACATAAACAACTGGTTCATAAATCATCTACACTATCTCCCTTTTATTTTATCATATCTAGAGCCCCTTTTGGAATATCTTACTTAATACCCTTGTTCCTGACTTGGGTAAAAGAAAACATACAAAAGGGGTAGCTCAAATGCTAAGTAAGGGCAATCAAATGAAATATCAATCATATCATATTAATAATAATATAACATTTTGAAAATATTAACCTACAAAAGATATCATAATATCATAACATGGGATAAATCATGGTAGAGAAATGTAATCCCAATAATCATAACATAAAACATGAAACTTTGTGTCATACACACATAATCATAAAGAATCATTTCTTAGTAGTCAAGACTCATTGCCCAGACTATCATAGTGGACAAATTCTATTTTTGAACCGAGTTCACTCCTCGTTTCAGTTCTATATTACAAAACCAGATTAACCTGCCGTTCAATCCATGTCTATCTCATGAGATATAAATCTTTACCCAATGCATTGAATGGAGATATAGGTCCCACCCATCTCATAATTATAACATTCTTATGTGTTCCACAAGATCAAAAATAATATATCATAGCATAACCCATGTAATAAGAATGGGATTCCATCATAACATAATCCATATAAGATGAAAGGAAATCATAAAAATAATTCAATCATAACATAATAAAATCAATGTAAAAATAGGGATAGAAACAGAACCCTATATTATCATAGATGGAAAATAATTTTGATAAAACGCTTGAACTCCATTCTAGAGGAAAATATCCTTTCTACTTCAAAAACATTTTTTCTTTCTTAACATGTAATAATATTTTAAACTAAAAGAAGTTGATTAAAAATAAACTTAAAAACATGTAAAGGATGATTCATGGAAATAATGTTCTATTAAATCATAAAAATCCATTCATGCGGTATAATTTAGAAAAATAATTCTTCTCGTACTTTGGCCGGAAAGTCAAAAAGTACCTCGTACTAAAAACAAAAAAAAAGATTCCTTTCATATATTTTAATAAAAACTCACCAATGTGTAAAATTGTATTTAAAAAATTGTATGAGGATAGAAATAATATTACATATTGAGGAAACATGGATGTGGATGATAAATATTCCCCAGTAAATTTTGAAGTATAAAAAATATCAAATAAAAAAATGAGATTGAGATATTTTCTCTTACCTTAGGTCCAATTTTTTGCGTACATATCTGAACCTCCTGTATAATGATTTAAATAATTTCATTGACTTATTAACGATTCATATCCATTGTTATTATATCATATATGGTCATATTCTTATATTCTTATTAGTAATATTTCATTGCTACTTGTTATTCGGGTGTTCATTGCTTTATGTTCTTATGCATGTCTTGTCGAATAAATTGTAATTCCTATTTTTAGGTTATAGATACCTTATTTACAGAATTTTATTAGTGTAATATATATCATATTTATTCATTCAATTCATTTATATAATCATTATTCAATTAATATCATGTACAACGATTCGCATCACATCGTGAAGACGGTAGGCCGTACGTACACACGAGTGATGATATCGTTCCCATAACTATTGAATGGGTTTCGAGTAGAAGATGGAATGTCTCAAAATTAGTATCATGTTATAATAATCATATATAGTTATTCTTTACACCAATATACCCATCCAATTAAAGTGGCGGTGGAAAAAATATTACACCACGGCGTGGAGACGGTATTCTATACGTACGCACGCGCAATGATTTCATATTCCGTAGGATGGATAGAAGGTGAAATAAGTTTGTTTCATATTTATATTAATATATCAGTATATTATTGATAATGATGTTATTAATTTATGATGAAAAAAATAAAGAAGAATAAGTAGAAGAAAAAATAAATTGGAAATAATCGGTAAAGGACTTTACCTCTTTTTTGAAGTGCCTCTTCTTAACATCCTTTTAGGGCATTAAAGATAGTAATTGAAGAATCATAAGACCTATAGGACGTTTCTAGGGAAGTTTAGAAGAGAAATTTTCAGGGTTTTGTCGAGAATGAAGGCTCAAAGTGGGGTAAGGAGCAGAGGGAGGTGGTGCCCTTTTATATGGGAGGAGAGGGGCACCTTAGAAAAAACATAAAATATTATTCTATAATAAAGTCATATTCGGTTTTTAATAGCTTCAAATTGATTTATTTAGAATATAATATGGGTATGGGTCGAAATCATCTCAACAAATATATTTTAGAAAAGTTTAGGTTACTATTTTAACCTTATCATTTAGATTTAACTCTAAGTTAAATAATTTTACTTCTACCATGTATTCATGTTTTCTTATACTATATGGTTAATAAACTTACCATAACAAGCCAAAAGAACCCCAAGTTGATCATTATTAATATATATAACCTTGTCTAAGTCATTTGGCCGAACCTTATATTTTTAGGAACAAAATAACAATTAAAAATATAATATTTGTTTTAAAAACCATTTTATGTCAATTTTGACACTATTTGGTAATTTATTTTTGTAAAAATCATAACAGCATTATTAGTTCAAACATAGTTAATTAAATAAATAATATCATGTCATATTAACCTATAAAATTAGTTTAATTTATAAAAAGTTTCAAATTACATTTATTTGCGTATTTATAACATCAATTTTGTTAATATTTAATCAATAAGGTAATTACTACATCATTATTGTGTCATAAATAAATTAAATTATTTAATGTATAAAAATTATAAATAAAATACCTTTATGTATAAAATCTTCTTAGTTTTCTAATGAATATTTGTAGTCTAATTTACCTTATGTATATCCCTATATTAAAAATGTTTTATTTATTAAACCTTGATTTTAACTCTTTTATCTCTTCTTTAAATAAAATAATAATAAGTGTCCTAATCTAATACAAGTGGACCTAAAGGGTAATACTTTATTACTAAGGTTGTTTGTGGTCGAATTACTCTTATCCAATAGAATTAGGACATGTGTTAGGGTAATAATAATATCATTTTTACCTTTAATTACCCTATTTACTTTTAACCGTGGTAAATAAAGTAATAAAGTTACTATTCACAAAAAATTATTTTTATCTTATTGAACCAAATTTTACTCCTTGATATTAACCATGTCTCTCATATTTTTTAAATTTGACTCACAGAAGCGGTAAAATTATGTTTTATGTAAATTTTCATATTCTCCTATGAGGTGGGTAAAAGAAGGTGAAAATATCAATAAAATTTTTATATATCTAAAATTATTATAAAATGACTCCAATGAATTAAATTGAACTTATATATGTATTATGTATCATTTTTTATCTAAAATAAATTTAAATAAAATAAATAATTATTTAAATAACAAGTCGGTTTTTAAATAGTAACCTAGTGTTTTCACAATTCATAAAAAATTGAATGTTTTTAGAAAAATACCCAAAATTCACCCTAGTATAATTTTGATATTCCAAATCAAAAAATGATGTCCATTTTGAAAGATAAAATTTATAAAACTTCAAAAAGTGGGTATTACTATTCATAACGGCTAGTTTATATAATATTTTAATAACAAATCATTGTTTAGTGAAGCTCGGTATTGTGTACAACGCAAGCTATCGAGGAAGGTTTCTCCTGCGTGTAACGCAATCCAATATAGTGTTGTGTGTAGTAAAAGTTTCATTCAGTGATGCATATAATATAAAATCTCGGGTGTTACAATTTTACCTTATGAATATCATTTTTACATATATTTTTATTGAGTGTGTTGCCACTAAACTATTAGACCTTTTAATTCATTTTTATCCACTAATGAGAAAAGACTAATATTTCACTAGAAAATGAGTCCAATTTACAATTTTTCTCAATAAATAGTTTTTTAGTTAGGAAATTACCCAAATATTATCATATATAACTCTTATAAGGTCGTGTGAATAACTCATTCCTTAATTAATGAAAGGCATAAAATGAACATCATTCATCTAGTATCATTCCTATGTGTTTCCTAGATAACTGTGACTAAAATCTCGCTATGATATTTGTTTACCAAATTTTTTGGGATATCGATTTCCATTATTCTTTATATAACATAATCTATGGACACCCAACATTAGTTTAACCTACATAGTTTAGTGATTGAGTTCTTGACATGATATTTCCTTGGATGTAATTTGACACTTAATATTATTTTAATGTGGAATTAATATCACAATATTATCTAATTTATTCTCTTAACATGTACGTATAATTTTAATTATTGATTTTGAAATCTCATTATTTGGATCACTTTGGGATGACCAAATTGAGTTGGGGTTGAGGGTGAATTAGTGTGGAATGACTATTTATCACCTCAAAAATTTTATGCCATTGATTACCTATGTTACTTATTCGAAAAATATGTTCATATTTTAACTAATAACATGAAAGGGTGACCCTAAAATAGTAAATCCCGAGGGACACCATGTTTTTTTAATGAGGTTCACATCCATTATGGATGACTATTTAGTTTTTGTATGGTGGAAATTATCTCACACACAAATAACATACGTTTTTATTATTAAAGAAAGAATGACCAAGTGGATGGACTTAAAACCATTCTCCTGGAACCAACTGAAATATTGAATTATTAATCATTGAAGAAAAATATTACAATATACCATCTTTTCCCCACTAAAGGTATTAATATTGTAGAAAAATTCTTATTCTATAGACTCCAATGAATTCTGATCAACTTCATTTAACTGTAGAAATCCAATGGATTCCTATATTAAATATCAATAAATGGGTTATTTGTGAAATGTAGAAATCATTTATGCTACCAATTTTTATTCTCTGATAAGAAAACTATAAATATGATGTGAACTGGATATCTCTAAAATTCTCCCTAACACAAATGATAATCAATCAAAATGGATTTTCTACTCCCTTCTTCTTTTGATCTTCAACAAGAAATGTAAGATACGAAATTAAATTTCAAGATTATCAATCTTTGATACAAAATATTAATAGTGAATGTAGATTAGTCTCTTCATAGAAATTTTTATTATCTGCAAACATTAATTACAAAAAATTTAAAATATCACATCCTCTCATGCATATATTTTATTATTTCAAAACATTATCACTACAACTCCATTTGAAAACTATTTCCATATTTTAGTATAAATATTTTTTTTAAAATTTATCCCATATTTATTTATGTATCTATTATCATTTTCTTATAAATATGAAATCAAAACCCAAGGAAAAATATATACAATGTCTCTACTTCTTCCCAAAATCCGAATCAGGCTTCAAAAATTGTTTCTTCTTCCACATGTGAATAATGAACATAGGAGGCCTTCTACTTTTCCTGATTAGGATTGTCAACAAGTAATTTACATTTTGTTCACATAAACAAGAAGGTTTATTAGGCCTAAAATTTTTCTTCATAAAATACTCATTTACACACAACATCTTCTCCATGTGAATGAAACACATTGGATCTTCTTATTTTTATTACCTAGTATGGTGGATCATTTATTTTTATCATTCACATGAAGGTATCACACATGTTTTTTATTTGTGAGACTGGGGTAGTTTGTAGTTATCCTTCCCATGATTTCATCACACCCATGATCTATTACATTATAAATGAGAGATCTCGAAATATTATGAATAGTGGTATGTAGAATCTCATAGCTATCTCAATATTTATAAGTGATTTTATAATGCCTATCATCAGGATTTCATGGTGTGTCAAATCCCATTACACTCTTGAAGATCATGATTTCAATATATTATTTCAAATGATTAATTTCATTGTTTTTTATTCAACACTGAAGTGAATACATTATTACAAGATCTATTCCCTTGATCCGATAACACCATACTGGAAAAACTATCAACACTTGCCGAATTCTCTATACCATAATGGAAATCCATGGCGGGATCATTATGTGATGGAAGTTACACTATTATTTATTTGATTGATCTTATATTATCTTTGTGAATTTTCATGATCAAAATATTCATGTGATTTAAATGATAAAATAATCCAACGTACATTATGTGCCTGAGGATTTTTATTGAATGCCTTGATACATTTCTTAGTATAACTTTTTTTCATCCTTAGCCACATAATATTCTATAAATAATTATGAGAATTCAGGATGATGCTTCTATAAATATATTTGGTGGATCAATAAAGACTTGTTCTTCTCTTTTATTATTTGATATTATCAGACATTGACTATAAAGGTAAAATATCTTTTTAGTATCTAAAGGTATCACCGCTGTTATGTAAGGGTACTAGTGAGTTTCCTATACCTATATAAACGTAACACACATAAGGGTAACTCATGTAATGGTTGATCTTCAGTCACATAAGGGTAGGACATGTCTTATATTACCGATATTATGGTAAAATAAAGGTTATAGATGAAATTGGGTATAATTGGACCACTAAATTAAAATAGATAAAGTCATGCATGTTAATTTTATGTAATTTTTACATGTGAAAAATATCACATGTCGTTCTCATCCCACGACAGACTTTTCATCATTTGAGAACTTCTATATAAACATCTATATGTCATCCATCCCTAGATACAGCACTAGGGTCATCACTCATAACACCTTTTCACAGACAACCATAACTGATCCATGACATATCCGAGTGCAGTCCCCTATTAACTCCCTTATATACTATATATGATCTAATCCCACTCCCATTCACTACCTTTGGGTGCTATGCTATCCCACTACCACCTACCTTGTGCGGTTGGTGAGGTCAATAATCTCTCATGCATTAGACCCCAGGGTCCAACATGTGTGGCTAGGGGGTCTTTAGTTACCAATGACTGAATTATTTTTTTTGATAAACACCAAACACAAATAATAAGCAATTTCTAAGTATGAAATTTCTAATTCGATATAAATATATTCTTAAAAATAAGTAATAATAAAAAATGATGAATTTATTTTTATTTTTCAATAGGTTAATTAATTCATATTCATCATCATGCTTCAAGAAATGTTTTATCTAGGATATAAATCTTTTACATTAAAGAAAAAAACAATAATCAGAGATAACTAACATTAAAATGAATATAATATATGACCTTTTATCTTTCATAGAGTGAATTTATCTACAATAACATTCTTGTGATATCCAGTGGAATTCCAAGGTAGTTTTCTTGTTCAATTCATATTGACATCAAGTACTTTATCAGTTACTAACTAAATGATAATAGATACAATACAAACAAATTTTTTGATAATCAATCTACCACATTATATTTTTTGTCAATACCAATGTTGAAAATAACATGCCAATATATTTTCTTCAATTCTTATCTCCCTTTTCATGTTTGTCTCACCCCATTATTAATGGAAAATACAATGTACGAAAGAGAGGATGAAACTATTTCATTCTTAGGAAATGTGCAATATATTATTCAAATTTATGTCTACATGAGCTAACCTGATTTTTAAATTAAGAGGATCTAATTTGTAAATTTATGTTGTCCATTCTCAATTTTGAATATGATACCAACTAGTATAACAAAACTTTTTTATTTCCTTAGATGTTGTTTAAAAATTCCATATTTACTGTAATTGGTTGATACTAATTGCTATAATGAAAGTATAAACTCTTTGATATCACTTGTAAATAAAATTATCATTTCACATTCAACCTAATATTCCTGCACTCCAATCAAAAAAAAATTAAAAACATTCAATTATAATTGGTAGCTAATGTTTATAATGTAAATCATGTAACTTATTCAAGATAATTCATTTCTGGTCATTGTTTAATTTATTTTATCCACCTTAAAATTAGAAAATATTTCATTTTTTGAATAGGTATGAGAGAGAAAGAAAAAATTTCTTATCAATGACTTTTCAAATTAGTACTTTATTTAGATGTTAGATTTGGATGAAATAAAATGAATTGGAAATTTCTTTGGATAATCCCCTATAGATGATGATCTCTATAATTACTTTATCTAGATGGATCTTTCCATCCATTGGTCTTCTGAATTCCAATTAATATGAATACCAGTTATTGTGATCTCATCCATAATGGTGACATCAAAATTTATTGATCAGTAAAGATAGCTTAAAATGATCGATCTATGATATTTTCTAACAAAAAGCTTCCATGATATTAGTAGATAGATGAAACTATTATGGTGTCTTCCGTTTGAATGGAGTAAATATTTTATTTAAATATTTAGAATTTGAATTTCTTTAATTTTGTTCTCTCACAGAGTATGCTCAATACCTTTAATTTCTTACATGTAATGAAAAAATAAAAAGTATATAGGGATTAGGTGGATCTATTTTTATTTTCAATGAGAGTAGTAAGACAATGAATTTCTTCCCATCGGTGAGACTGCTTTATTTCTCCTACATGTAATGGTGAAATATTTTTGATGATTTTTTGAATTTATAGGATGTTTTTAGTAATATGTAATCTTTGATTTTAGTTATTTATTTATATATAATATTGTTATTTACACTATCCATGAATGAACATTCATCACTAGGTGGTTTCTGAATATTTTTCCACATTTATTCTAAATATGGACATTTGAAAAATAATTTATATATGATTTTTATATCGTTATTTCACAATTTAAACAATACTTATGTGATTCTTTGGTTGTATTTTTTTGAGAAACTCTCAAGAAAGTCAACATTATCATATGGAATGTTCGGTTTCCATTTAGATTATTCTTTCTCCCACTCTTCTTGAATTTTTCTTTTATCTTTTCTCATAATCAATGAAAATTACTATTACGTCATTTAGAATATATAAAACATAATTGATAGTTTTTATGTGTTATAAGTTGTTCAATTTAATTCTTTAGTCCTTTTAATTTATTTTTTGGCAGGTCTCTCCATTTTTTGGGATTTTCTATTTCCAATGTAATATCATAGTCTTATTTTCAATGATCTATGGTGTGGAATATTTTTCAATAAAATAAAAAATGAATTCTATATTGTGAATCACTACTCTTGAACTTATTTTGTTTATGTTGATCATGTGACTTCTTTTGATTTTCCCAAAGATTTAACTATCTGAAGTTTTTAGCTTTTATGGTATTTTATTTTAATTTTTTAGTGTAATGATTGAATGATTTATACTTTAATACATCATTGTTGTGAATAAATCCATTATAAATATTAGAGAAATTATTTAAACATTAAAATATGTTTATAATAGTGAAATTTATCTTTTCCTTTTATGGAATTTTCATCATCCCTTTATTTCTCCATTTTATAATGAAATATTTTAATTTTCAAATACTATTATATTTTAATAGCAATAATATTCTATTTGATTTAATTTGTCATAACATCCAAAATAGTGAATAAATATTGATCCTTTCTTTTGGATTAAGTCATTGATAGATTGAAATGCTTGATGTGTTTGTCAAGTTTTCATAATTATTTGGAATTATTTAGAGGAAAAATTTCTTTAACGTTGTATTTATTCACTAAAGATGCACTGTAAAGCACTTCATCCACTATATTCATCCAATTTAAACATATTTTGTTTTTAAACCTTCATTTTATATTGTTCTAGGATTCAAAAAAACGAAATTATTAGAAGTGGATGGTGAAGTATTTTCAGAGATTTCAAATGATTTATCATTAAGTGATCTAAATATGTTTTTTCCAATAGATTTAGGTCTTTTAAGATAACATAACATATTAGAAGTTTGTGTGGTTGTATCTCCAGTAGTAATAAATCCTCTATTTGCTTGATGTGTAGACTCTAGCTAAACATTTTAAATAATTTCTTGTTACAATAAAATTTAAAGGAACTTTTTATTTATGATGAATTTCTCATCTTGTACTATCTTTAAACTATCTTAACATAATTTCTTGTCATTAATAACTTATTCATCTTTCATTTCACTATTTCTGCTAAAGTAAGGTGTCGAGCTCCTTGATCTTGTTTTCTTTGATATCATGTTAAGAATTCTTAACATCTATGATGGATTTATATTTTTATTCAAATGAATAATACTTCATTTAAAACATATCAATAGATTGATCTTTGGCCTATATTTTTTAAACCATTCCTTCCAAACATTGGATCATAATTTTTCAAGATCATTGATTCTTACACATTAAGAATTAATTTTTTTGGTCAGATCCAAACATGTCATCACCCTTTATGCTAGTAAAATATGTCTATTTTTAACTTCATATTCCAGATGAGTGAATTTATATTTCATGATATTCCCCAAATATGTATAATCATACTATTATATTGAATGTTCTTTAACAGTTGTGTTTTGTTCATTTATTAGAAATTATTGGGAAAACATATATTATACCTCCTCATCATCATATTTGGTAGAAAAATTTCCAATTTAATTAGTATTATATTCTACACCAAAATTTTATACTATCATTCTTGACTTTCCTTACTCAGGGAAAATGAATTTGGAAATAGATGCTTATTATTTATTAACAAAGAGTGATATATTTTTCCTCATTATCAATTATTTCTCTATTTTTTTCAATAATGTATTGGATGAGGTTGTATTCTGATCAGTAATAGATATAACTCCTCCAGGTTTTCATTCCATTATGAATAAAAAAGATAATTATAATCATGAACATGCTTTCAAAAAGGAAATCTAATTATATATGTGAATGTCTCTAAGATACTAATTTTTAGGACCACATTGGGATGGCCACATTGATAGGGGTGAATCTGTGTGGCATGATTGTTAATCATTATTAAAATTTTGTCCCTATTTTAACTATTTTAATTATTTACTAAATGGATTTCTTGATGTATTCACCTATAATTAGAAATCATGCACAGAAAATTATAAATCACAATAGACACTACAATTTTCTAATGAGGTTTATATCCAATGTGGATGGTTACATCACCAATGTTTGGTGGTTATTATCCCATTCACACAAAGATTCCATTTCATTATCAAATAAATATTGATAAAGGGGATGGACTTAAAATCATTCCCTTATGACTAACTATGTACAATGAATAAATTATCTTTAGTGCACATGACTACTTGATATTATCCATTCCCTTCTAAAGTGGACATTAGTGTAAATGAATAATATTCTCTGTACTCTAATCGATTCTGATCAACACACTCTGACTGAAGCAATGAAATGAATGCCTCTATATTAAAATAATAAATGGTATATTTTAGTAATGAAATAATATTTCATGATATCTCTTATACTTATTCAAACAAAAAAAATATGAATATGATGTGTACTAGATGTATAAAAACATCTTCTTGAACGAAATTATAAAAAACTAAAAACAAATTGGCCACTATCACCTTCTTCATTTGATCTTCCACTATTAAAATAATATTTAAAATTATAATGTTGGATTCCCAATATTATAAACACAATATCAACAGTGAATGAAGTATCCGCATATTCATAGTGCATTTGATTGTTTTGAAACACTAATTATGTTGCACTGAACACCCCACATATACACATGCATGTATTTTAATCATTGATAATTTTAAATTGTATATACATATTGGATACTTTTTAAGGGTTATTCATGATTTATTAGATAATTCATGGGAATATTGTTTTCTTTCATAGGAATTATGAATTATGGACTCAGAGAAATAAATGATAAAAATTGGAAACAATAGGCTTTAAATTTGATATAAAAAAACACAACATGTAGACATCATTCAAAACATGAATATAAGGCCAAAAACTAGATAATGAAGATATTTCATGACTTAAAGATATTACAATGAATTTAAATTCATTACATGACATGCACACTTCATAATCAGATTCCCACAAAATGTAACTCAAATAGACATTGTACAAAAGGTTTTCACAATGTGAAAAGATTTAATTCTTATTCAGTCAATGATATGAACTGATTCTTCGATAGGAAATGTGGATCTAAAATAAAAGAAGTCCAAAAAACTTATATGTCTTTTTTATGTCGAGACTAAGTCCCTTGAAGCCAATACATGATGTGCATGATATAAAATATGTTTTTTTGAGCATATTAATATTTTAGTTCTTCGCATGCGGTAGATCCCAATGGATACTATTTATCTCTCATTTTATTCCATAGTTTGTTCTCCTTTTTATCCATTTTGATTCTAAAATAGATTTGAGTCACTACTCTCATTGTTTTATTAAATCAGTTTTAGTTTCTAATTATTTGTATCTTTTCTTAATCCATTATTAAATCCTGTCATATTCAAATTTCGTTCGATAACCATTTTAACATCGATTATTGTTATTCATCAATGCTTGGACCATTAATCATTTTTTCTTCAATTCATAGCGTGATTTCGAATGCTACTTTATTTTTTGTATTTTGGATGTCTAATTCTATCATTATTTCTTCATTTTATATAGGTATTATATTGGATTTAGTTTTTATTTATTTTTTAATCGTGATTATTAATCATTTAATCCCAGATTTCTTTTTTATCAACTATTTCACAATTATGAATAACATGTTTATTATATAATTGCTTTTTAACAACAACACCATACACAACTAATACACTTAGGGTTATGGGTTGAGAGTAGGGTTGTTTCTAAGACGAATGAATTCATATATTAATTCTTATGAAATATATATCCTAAAATTAGAATAATTTTAATTAAACATCACATTATTTTTCACATCCTTTACCATGGGAAGTGAAATTGAAGGAATCTAACCTAATTAGTGTTGTGCAAGACTATGCCCATTAGACTAAGAAATGTTTTTTCATAGAATCTAAGAATAATAAGCCCAACACTGTATATATATATTGACCATTAGTTTATTGTAACATAGGTAGATATTATTGGTTTGACCTTTATCAATTGGTGAAATTTTTACCGCTTCCTATCCTAAGACATAGGATCATTCCATGTTTAATCTTGTATTATCTTCTATCAAGATCCTTATATTAACCCCAATCGATTAATTTATTATCTATCATAAATAAAAACTACCTATCTTACTAAAAACAAAACTTTTTCAGTGAATGTGAGGAATCCATTCAAAGATTTTTTAAATTTGTTACTAGTTTTCAAATGACATTCGTGTGTTCGACCCTGCACTGCCACTGTAATATTACAAAATAGTAAGTGTAGATTTGAGATTATAAATTTATAATATGATATCTACGTAGAAAAATTCAATAATGTGTGAGGGTGTATAAAACATTGATGTGATTTATATGGACCATTCTTCCTTAGACACAATAACCCTTAGACTATACCCCAAATTACCTCTTCCCCTCCACCTTTATTATTTTTTCAATATTTTTTCCATTTTAATTCTTATACATGTGGTGACACTAAATACTCTCTATCTATTTCTATTTTTCTTTGTTAGTTTATGAGCTAAAAACCCTGGAATCATAGAAGAATCTAAGACCCACTAGAATAATTTCATTTTTATCCTGATATCGATATGAAAATTGTTGTACATTATCACATTTTTATAGGTGAGCATTACGATATTGTGCCGCCACACCCCCAAAACTAGTAAAACAAGAAATATTTTCCTCTTAATAATCTGTGTGGGGACCAATAATACATGAGTGAACCATTATGGATTATGACATTCCATCCATTAGAAATCCTATGCCTATATATTTTCATCCTCATATACTGGATCACACATTTGAGATTAATCCCAGACTAATCCACATGATCCAAAGCATGGGTACGTTTTGTGGGATCAAAAGTGAATAACCTATGAGAAAATATCTATATTTTTAGCGGTTTCGGATACATTTCACAGTTAGATCATGTAATATGATGGGATAAGAGTTCATGTATTATGATTATCTTTGTGAGACCAAGAAAATGATTGGATAATAAATCAATATCCCTAGTCGATCATGACATGGGATGATCTTTCCAAAAAAATTCTAGGCAAGTTATTCCCTACCATATAGACTTAAAAGTTCCACTGTGACATCCAAAACAACTCCCAAACATATGATGAATCATTGTGGGACACATAGAAAATATTCAAGGATCTATCATGGATGTTCCCACATCACGTACTAGACATGTTGTTTGAATTACAGACATATTTACATGGACTCCATCCTTCTTCCCAAAATGTAGTAGAGGATTCTAATGATGGAAAAATTGTTCTCAATATGTCAGAAGGAAAAAAATAAATTTTAGATGACGTTCTTCACCATGACATCCTCTAGAAATGTGATAGAGGACTGCCATAGTATATAATCCATCAGATGGAGGAGACTACCTTCTGGGAAACACATGTACATGACATGAAAAATAAGCTAGATTCATTTCAATTATGTACTATTCCAGCACCCCCTCAAACTCCATTGATGGGAATTCAGTCCCATGAGATGTAAGGAGGTCCATATTCTTACAAATAATACAAGGAAAAAAATATAGTTACCTCAATTTTTAAGATTATAATTCGTTCATTTACAATCAATACAGCTAGTAGTACCATTAGACCCAACAATATCAACAACAAAAGAACTATAAAAAAATCCGGTTCATCAACATCCACAATAAAACCAAAGATATATTTAATAGAGTAGTGAACAAGAACTAATATATAATTAGGGACCCCATAAGTACCCCCAAATATTTCCATCTCTTCGACCACAAATGAAATTCCAATAACCTTTCCATAGAGCATAATAGTTTCCACTAACATTATAACAAAAATTCCGAAAAACTCCACAAAGAACACTATTGAATGAAAAGCCGCGACATAGAAATCTAGAAAACCTGATCATTAACATCATATAGGAATCATAAAAAGGATTAAAACCAATGAATCAATGATAGAAAACTACAAGGCTATACTAAAGTACATAGAGTATCAAATGGGTTCAATATCTAATACCTTGTTTGATCATCTTCCAAGTACTTTTCCCAGTAGTATTAAATCTCATACAAGGTATGAGGATAAAGTTATAACTTTTTGATGTGTAATGACACATGTTTTTTAGAAACCATATGGAGTTGAGAAAATTCATTTAAATGAGTCTAATGCAGCTAGTTTGGGGAAAACTAAAGAGATTGATCCATGTGAGAAAACTCCAAATAATGAAAAAAATGAGGAGGAAGAAATTATTATAGGACCACCAATGTATAATCCGCCACTCCTCTTTCCTAAAAAATGAAACAAGGTATAATGAAGGGAAAATATATAAGATTCCATGAAATATTCAATCATCTACACATCAACACTCCATTTTTTATAGTAATTGCTCATGTCCCAACATATGATTTTTTTTCAAATATTTCCATTTATAAATAATTAAGATAGAGGTGTTATGAGTATTCTCCATAATTGAACTGTGATCTAAATTTTTCTAATGGAATATTAGTTCAAATACGTGATACCCCAAAATATTATCAATCCATTACACTATCCATAAATGTACTTTTGAGAAATACTTGTGTGACCTAGGAAAAAGTATCAATCTAATGCCCATGAGCCTTTAAAATATGTTTGGCCATAGGGAATTAATAAAAAAAAGGGTGGCTCTCAAACATGCTAACCACTCAGTCAATCATCCTCAAGTATTTATTTTTGATATCATATTTATATTCAGAATATTCATTTTTAATTATAATTTCCTCCTCTAAGAAATGTAGGAGGATAGTGATATTCCCTTCATTTTTGAAAGAAAATTTCTTATCACGATGAAGTTTCTGATTGACGTCAAACTATGAAGATTAATATTAAGGGATAATGAATAATAGGTTGTATTTGATTTAGTGAAGTCTTCTAAGGATAGTGATGAGTCACAGAATTGCTGGACATATCTCTTTCTGAAAAGAAATATGACAATGATACCATTCCAAATTGAAAGAAGAAACTAACTTTTATTGACATGGGATACAATACAAATAGGAACATGAATTATGGTAAATTATTAAAATGAAGTATACCTCACCAATCATCTATTTTGTTTTTAGGAATCATTTTATAAAGGGTGTCTCCTTACAATAGAATGAATTTGAATAAAAAAGGTCTAGATCTAGAAAATAAATAAGGCACAGACTGATAAGAAACCCATGGTTGGTATAATAGGATAGAATTTGGTAGATTACAATTTTGGATATTTTAGAGTGTTTTGGAAGTTCGTTTGGGGACATAGCCCAATTGGGGCTAAAAATGAATATATACACACTGTGTATGGAATACATGGAGTAAAAGAGTTGAGAAAATAAAATAAATTAATAAATTCATGAATTTGATGCCATGTATGAAATACAGGGCATGTAAACATCAAGAATAAGTTTTTATATCATATGAAATTTTGTTTTAGGGTGACCCCCTATCACTCTATCTTCCACGTAACACACCACCTCCTCCCGAGATCCCTAAAACGAAGACTCACCCCTTGATAACCATCCACCATTACTTATAAATGGAACTCAGGTCCACCTTCCATACGTCCCTCTCTATCATCTCCACCGTCTACACCTTCCCCTCCATCTTTCACATCCAGATCAAAAACAGTCCACACCTCACTCATGTTTAAGTGCAAGGATTCATATCCTCCACCCATGTAGTGGAGGGATTCACTTTCCCCACCACCTAAAAATCTATACACCTTAACTTCTTTGACAATCTCTTCCTCATCTTTTATATCTGATGATTTATAGGCCTCTTTAGGTGGGTTGTAGGGTGCTTACCACCCTGATATTTATTCCCACGTCCTCTTTTCAGACCCTCAACATCATATCTGACTGGTCCACTAGCAGGAGAAGACGATGTAGTAAAACAACATGTTGGACCTTATTATATTGGATCACATTCACATTCCCCCATACATCCTTCAAATTATAGACTAACTACACCTATCCCCGATTACCCATGGGTGAGAGGAGACTTTTTGATATCACTTCCTTGAGTTCCTGGCCATGTCTGAGTTGGGAATCGACTTTTTTAACACCAAACATGGATGTAAGCCTTGGGATCTTATCCTTGAATAGTTCTACATCATCCTTGGTGATTATTTTACTATGTTCATCACCTCCTATATCCTCTCGAATTTATATCTTGAGCATAACAAGGCCATGGAAAAATGACATTTGGAGAGGATCACCAAAGACTATCAAAGTGAGTATGATCCTTGCACCATGAAGGGAACCTCTCATTAAGGTTCTTCTCTACAGATCCTGCATTGGGAATTGGATCTTTCCTGGATATCCCATGTTGGTTCCCATTAGGGATGAACTATATCGAGGTCCTCATTCCCACATCATCTATGGGAGGCTCAACCATCATCATGGATATATAGTTTGGAATGTTTAATAGGAGGCTGGTAAAGAGGACTCGTGATACATTGACGGTAGGATCTTTCCACACACTTTTGTATAGACATATTGGTGCTTTCAGGGCCTCGCAACACAACACCTCCCTTATCACTACGGAGGGCATCATCCTGTTACTTCTCTACAAGATAAAGATGATAATGAAGGATGGGGACCACAATCTATGGACGCCATAATTTATAATGGATATAGACAAGGCCCCTACAGATCTCAAGACTGACCTAGTTGGATCAGACACCCTGGATAATGACTCTACAACCCCCAATATAACCACATCCATCATTGTCTTTACCAAACCATCTACAACACGATTATTACATTCAGATCAATCCCTCTATCCACTAGTGAATTCTGAATAATTTCTACTAAATTTCTCACCACCTCTGCATTCCATTTGTTGAGATGTCTTATTTCACTACCCCTCCACTCCCACCAGCCACCACATCCCACCTCCCACCAACTCCAAAAGTACAATAATATTCATCCATTACATCACCATCTCCTTCCTAGAATTATATACACTACGATCTGATATACCCTTCAAACCAATATGTGTTTTTAGAAGAGAAGAAATGTAGTCCCAAGGGCCCAACCATCCCACCATTTATTGAGGTGCTATTCGTCAACCCTATTTCTAGACACATCACCACCATTATGATTGGAACCTCACTTCCACCATTGATTCAGATCAATGAACTCACCACAAAACTCACCACAAAGGCTGATGCTCCTTTCTCTACCTCCATCGTTGATATCAATTAGGCATTCTAGCTGTAGGTACCTACTGTTCGGTAGGTAACAACTAATGTTGATGTTGAAAACATTGACTATACTTCTCAGTTATGTCCCAGTATCCTCCCCCATTTTTTATTATATTTGGTGAAGCTTTTTTTTACTACTAGTTTCCCATTTCCCATTTATGTATCATTACTCTAAATATACACAGGATACAAATTTCTTCGCTAATTATTGTTGACTTACTTTAATTTTCATTAATACATTACATAAGTAGTGTCTAGTTCATATTCCTCCTTTATGATCATTGATGCTCCTGTTCCACCACATTCTTCTCTTCTCCTTCATGTGACTCATCATTTGGATGACATCGAGTTCCATGTTTAGAATCTTTCACTAGAGATCAATGATCTAAAATGATCTCCGCCATGATGAGCATTTATGCTATTCCAACCACATGATCCTCATGCTAGATATTCTCTAGAGGTGGTAAATAGCTCCAAGAATCTTGATGTTCTTGGAAAAACAACCCCAAATTCCTATAGGAGGCACAAAACCAGTTACCTGATATACTAAATAGAATGATTTGTTTGTACATGTGCATAGTTGATGAAATCATTTTTAGTTATTTATGGGAGACAAACCATATTTTAGTTTTCATTATTTTCAATTGTGTTATTAGGTTCTGTAGTCTTTTTTAGTAGCATTTTTTCCTATAGGTCATTCATTAAAAATCATTGTACCCACACAAATGCATTTATATGAACATATTTTCTTTATAAACCACCATTTTCACCTTCCCATTTAACATATTACATCCTTTTAAACCCTATGGACTAATGTTTTATCTAGTTCAATTTTTTTCGTTCGAAAAATAAATGCTGGAATCATAATGCCACTAAAAACCCACCATGTTTTCCTATGGAATGAAACTCATTATAATGATCTATTTATTCGCTAATTTCAATTGAAAATTTCCATTTTATTTTTTATTCTATTATTGTTATCTATTAAAATAATATTTTCAAAATAGTGAGGACATTATAAAATTTTATTTGTGGGCATATCTTTCTTGAGATTTATTACTGATAAACTCTGATTATTTCATGTTTTCAACTATGTAAGAGGAATATTTCATTGAAATAAAGATATAAACCTGAAAACTCATTGAACCAATTTAAATAAAAGATAAATTTATGTTGGATATTATTGAAATATATGTTTTACTTGACTTTATATTTTTATCATGGTTTTGGGAGATTACTAATTTAATTAAAATTTGAAATATTTGATTGTTTTTATTAACATAATACAAGATTTTATAACATGAGTGATTTCCAGTTATTTTCTCATACTTTCATTTATGAGAGGATTCTCGACTAACGATTCTATATAATTTTCTGAGAATATTTATTGATAGAGCCTTGGGGAATGGTACCCTAGAGAAATTAAATTGTGTTCTTATTGAAGCGATGATGGAACAAATAATTTTTTTATATGATTGAGAAAATCATTGTTGAGCGAGTTTTTACTAAGACCCAACTTTGATTTTTTCATCACTAGGACATAGTAGCCATGAATTACTTTTTAAGAATGGATCCATTCCAAGATTATTGTCCCTTCCTCCCCTGCTCTTGGTATTATACATTATTAACTATTGAACTAGGGTAGGAGAATTTCTTTTTTTTATTGAATCAAGATGTTATTATTTAGGTGATGTACTATGGTATTTTTACTAGAATGATATTATGTGGTCCATTATTAATTTTGGTATTTTCTACACCTAACCATATCCACAGAAAAATATTGTTTTTTATTATAAAGGTCAAAAAGCACCATTTACAAACTACTGAATCCTATGATGGATCATATGTGGTTATGGGATGAAAATGAGATCTGTCTTAGACATGAAATTCTAAAAATAAATGAAAATAAAATGAATAATATATTGTACAATTTTTATACTTAATTTACATATGCATGGATCCAAGTCATTTTTAGGGAATATACACTAATTGATTAGGGAGTAGTGACTTCATTTCATTGTTTACATTTATCAGGCGTTATACATTATAGACTAATATCATTTTGATCTTTATTTTTTTACTTTCTACCCACCTAACCTCATCCTAAGTGTTATTTGAACCATTTTCACTGAAGAAGTCCTGGTTGATTTTGTGTTTTTTGTCTCAAAGTGGAGATGATAGAACCAATGGAGGCTTATGCTTAGGAACATGTATTCCAGGTATGAGTATAAATCTAGTTATATTTTACCTTGACTGATGAGATAAAATTTATTGTTAGGTAAATTGAAAAATGGGTATAGATTTTAAGGAACAGTTATAAAATTGTCACTAAATAATAAAGAACTAGGATAATGAACTAAACCATGTGGTATGACTAATTGTTTTATATAGGATTGTTTCTTATATGAATAACTTTTTATGATGACACTTATTATTAGTTTTTCTAGTTTTAATTTATGATTACTTTTAAAAAAAATCGTTTAGAATCCCTTTTGAGATATTTTTTTCTTGGGGAAGTTTTTTTTTCAAGTGTCGGGGTGTTTGATAAGATGAAATTATATATATATAATGTATACATTTATTTATGTTTTTTTCATTATTTATACAATAGTGCACCAGGCTCTCATTTATTTTTTTTTCAGAATTTTGAATTCTAGACACAAAAAAAGAAGTGCTTAATATTGGAATAGAATTGGGTTTACACAACTTGTATCATATATATAACATGTAGAAATGATTCAAAGCATGCCTATAAGGCCACAAAGAATCCCATGATGAGAATGCATGATGTTAAGATCTTACACATCATGTACATTCATTACTTGATATGAACAGTTAAAAATCACATTCCTGCTTAATTTGATTCACATTTATGATTCTAAAATGGTTTATATGGATTGAAAGGATCTAAGGCTCACCAGGTTAAAGATAAGAATTGATTCCTCAGTGAGAAACATGGATGTAAAATATATTGAATGCATACAACTACCCTAACATGAAGATATCACAACCAAGTCAATTGATGATAATAAATGATGTGTAGGATATAAAATCATTTATCTTTTAAGCCTATTAATATTTTTTTCACTGGCTATGTGCTGGATTTGTGGGGATACTTTTACTTTATCTTGTTTTCTTTCACTGTTTCTTCTCATTATCATTTTTTCTCATTCGAAACTAGAATTAATTCATTACTTTCATTTTTTATTGAATAATTTTTATTTTTTAATTTTTTTACATATTTTAATCATCTATTCTTAAGTCTATTATGATTTATTTTCCATTCTATGCCTGTTGCAACACCGATTTCTTTTCTTCATCAATTTTGACACTGTTCGTCATTTTTTATTCAATTGAAAGTGAGTTATTTATTACTCTTTTATTTTTCTAATAATATATTGCTCATTGTGTAGTTATTTTATAATTTAACATAGGTTTTGGATTAGATTTAAATTATTATTAAATTGTTATACTTTATTATTTCTTATTTAACCCAAGATCTCTTTTTTTATCAAGCATTTCTCGATTATGAATAGTATGTTTATTATTTCCTTACTCTTAACCATCACTACCATGTGTGGATAATCTTATCAGGGTTATCAGTAAATATTTGGCGTAATTCTAAGAATAATGAATCTATATATTGAACCTTGGAAACCCTCTGGATCTTAATAAGGTTAATAATAAATTTTCATCACATTATTTTCCACAACCATGGCCTTTGGAAGTAAAATTTAATGAACCTAACATAATAGAAGTTGAGTTGGACTATACACATTAGTCTATGATTCTTTCTACAGAGATTCTAAGACTAAAGAATCTAGGTTTCTAGCTATATATTGACCATATAATAGTTTAATTAAAGGTCGATCTAATATGTTTGTCCAATATCAATTCGTTACGTTTGAACCACTTCATAGTCTAAGATATAAGACAATTCTATGCCAAATCTAGGATTATATTTTGTCAAGAGAGATAAAATTGACAAAAATCCTTTCCTTTATTAGTAGTTATCAATACAAAGTACATATCTTAGTAAAAACCAAACCCCAAGAGTCAGTGTGAGGAATCTAGTTCAAGGGTTTTGTTTGATTGGTTGTTGTTCTTCCAGTGATCTTGTTGGGTTTGACCATGCATGACCACTTTCCTATACCATAAATGTATATGTAGTTTGGATCTATAAATTTATAATATGATCATTTCCCATGTGAATTGAATGATTCATACTGGCACATCAATCATGCAGAACAATATCATCAAAACTCCATGTGAACAATATTTATCCCTTTTATTATCAATATATTATTTATTAATGAATTAACACAATTTTCAACATGAATCCATTATCATGTTCTTAAAAATATGCATAAAACCCTCATGTGACAATATATGAAACATATATCTTTATTAATGAAAGATAAGTCAGTCTTTATGGGTTTTTTCTTCTTCTTATAATAAATAATGAACACATGAAGTCTTCTACTTTTTAAGACTATGATTATCAACAGATTCTTTGATATTTTTCACATAATGAAGTTGGTTTGTGGGATCATGTATTTTAATTTGTGAAGTATTTGATTTATCAAAGGTTCTCCTTCATATTAATGAGTTACACATGATTTTTTACTTTATATAACCCATTAATGTGTCTCAAAATTTCTTCTCTTTCATGTGATGGTATCATATAAGTTTCTTCTTCCTGAAACTAAGTTAGTTCATGGGTCTCCTTTACATGATAAGATCACATGGATGTTTGGTTTCTTTAGAAATTATAACTGTCTAAATATTCTAAAAATCATCATGTACCCTCTCGTATATGCATCAATATTTATAGGTGAGTTTACACTATATCTTTTCCAGGTTTTTGGTGAGAAAAATCCCATTAAAAACCTGCATATTGTAGCATATATCTTGTATTTAGAATGGTGAAATGCTTAGATTTTTAAATTGAAACATAATTAAAAACGTTATCCCCTAGTCACTTCATTTGATCATGAGAAACCTTGGCATATAAATGATCAAAACTTTCCAAATGCTTTATGAGATGAAGGATATCTATGACGTGATCAAAACATGATAGATGATACACTGTTTTTATGTGATAGAATAGAGATTTTTTCCATGTATTTTCCAAATCAGAATCATAATGTGAATCAATACGATTACATAATTCAATAAATTTCACATTAAAGGGGCCTAATCTTGTTATTGATTGAGGTAATTCTCACTGAAACATCATTTTTCATCCTCAACCATATCATATCATTCGAATAAATTAATGTATTCAATATGAAGAATGCATTCACGAATTTAGGTGATTGATCATGTCTTATTCTTCTCAATGATTAGCAGAGATATCCAAGAAAAAAATGTAAAGTTAAAACCCCTTTTTGAACTATTTTGTAAAGGTATTTCTACTACTGTATAGGGATACCAGAGAGTTCCCTATACCCATGTAAGTGTGTCCTTGATAAGGGTAACTTGAGAGTAAATGTTGATCCCAGCCCACATATGGGTTGTGTGTGTCTTCTATTTCCCAGGTAATGGTAAACTGAATGCTGAATATGATGATGGTTTCAATAAATTGGCGATGATAAAATAGATTTATTGGTGCATGTTATATATGCATAATCTAAATGTCTGAATACCTCTTTGTGTCATTATCATCCCATATCAATCTTTTTTTGGTTATGCGCCACTTTATAAACAAATCATGTTTATCTATCCCTCAATTTGGAATTAGTGATGTAACCCAGAACAAATTTTAACACATGCCCATAACCAAGTCATTCTACTCTATTGGATGGCCTTCTATGCTCCCTCCTACACACTCTACATGAACCATATGCACACCTGTGTGCTCCCTGTGGGCTCTTTGGTATCCCACTACCACCTTTAGCCTGTGGCTGGCTAGGTCGATCCTATCCCATATTGTTGACCGTTAGGTACCACATGTGTTGTTTAGGGGGTCCTTGGTCTCCCAATGGCTATACCATTTTTTGATAAACATACAAAACAAATATACAGTAATTACTACTTATGAAGTTTACCAGAAAACTCAAATACCTTATTCAAAATAATTCAACAAGAAAAAATATAAATTTATTTCCCTCTTCACATGAACTTATTGGATTCCTCTTCTTTATAATTTTGTAAATAATGTCCCATTATTTAAATAAGACTTTGAAATTAAATAACAACTAAAAAATAATTATAGATAATTCAATTCATCCAATAATTTTAGATATAGCCATTTATATTCCATAGATGAGAGTCATCTTCAAATACATTCATTAGACCTCCTTTACAATTCTAAGGTTGTCTTATTCTTTAATTAAAATTAAAATAATTTGATTCATAAAATACTAAAATATGAAAAAAATACAACATAAACAAAATGTAATATCTTCACTCATTAGTTTCACTAAATTAATATCCTGGAACCATTTTTATGTGTAACTATTTACACAACTCATAGAATCTTCTACCAACAGAAATTAATATCAATATATATTGATACATAGAAAAATTCATCTCATTCATATTATACATGAAATTCTTTTCATATAAAGTCATAAAAAAATATGTATTCAATAATCCGTACAATAGTATGCTTAAAAAATAGATATGTGAACCCACTATTATAGCATGACAAAAGCCATTAGAATAGTGAGAAATTTGACCCAAAGTCCATATAACACAGGATACTTTAATACAGATATACCATAAATCCATTTTAATTCCTAAAAATAATATGTATATACAATATGTAACTACTTAATTCATGTTTATAACCCATTACATGCCAAATTTAAGGTATAAGAAACTAAAACTATTTATTATACTATTGGAACCTACTTATTTTAATGGTAAAAAATAATGTTTTTTTTATTTATTATAAGAATAATGTTATATGATAATATATATATATTTTTATGGAAAATTGACTAAGAACTGATATGCTGTTATTTATGAAGATCTACCAGTAATTCAATCAGATCTACCAATGAATTACCTATACTGAAAGACTCTACCTGTGATGGATCAATAATTGAGGACATCCAAAATTAGATTTGAAGATCCAACATTATGTAAAACAAGATCTACCAATGAACATTATCTATATCCAAGTGAGATCTACCATGACATGAGATATAATTCCAGATCTGATATACCTGTAGACTAGATCTATTACTGACTAGATGAACTTCTAGTTTAGATGATCTACCATTGAATGATTTACCACAGGTCCATGATACCATTTTTATAATCTACCATTGATCCATTCTACCATCAAAGATGATCTACCACCATTATTCTACCTTTTTTGCATGCCTTTCATTAGAATTAAATTTTTTCAATAACTAGTTTGTGGAATTTAATATAAACCACCTCTTGTGGATTTATAAATCATTATTCCTAGACCACATCATGGATGCATTGAAGATTTTTTTTAATTTCATTATTTAGATTTTAGTATGAGGTTCCATGATTTTATTATTCAAAGGATAATAAGACGTTGAGAGGTATATATTCAAAAGAGATCTCTCTTTTTCATACATGTGTGTAAAGTTGGAACATGTGTGATCCATGATATTATTATTGAACCTAATTAGAGAAACATACAAAGACATTAATTGACTAAACAAAATCTTTTTAGACTCTATGATACAATGTTTTGTTGCACATTCTATGAAAATGGTTTGATCTCATTACAAGGAAAACCACTAAGACTCAGAAAAATAGAAGCATCATAGATTGAGTTGCACTGCATTTTCTATTCATTTATATCTTCCTCTTTCCATTTTATACTATGATTTGAAAAAGTGTGATATTGTAATCTGGTTATCTATAAACACAAAATCCCTTAATTTAATTGTAGAATAATTTATATTACCTCGAACTACATTATTAGTATCCCACAATTAATAGTGGAAAAGGTTCTGTGTAACCTGATTTCTTTTTCTTTCCACATATATATGCGGAAGAGTCTTTGATCCTGGAGAGTTTGTGTACAATTGTTTGTATAAACCAAATCCATTTGGTGGATCTAAATATTGTTATAGTAATCCACATGTAATTAGGTGATTTCCATATTGAGGATATTATGTCATATCTTGATACTGAATCCATTTTTTTATTCTCTTGTGTGATATATTGGTTTTTTTTGTATTTTAAATATTAAAATACATATTTTATTTAAAAATGTAATCAAAATTCAACTTTGTTAGTCGATATTATTCACTATTTATATAATTTTTTATGTAATATATTTTAAAATGTAAACATGATTTCAAATATTATTTTAAGGGAGTCCTAATCCCGCTTTGAGAAATTATTCAAAAGATTAAACTTATTTAATTATATATTTTTGATTAACTAGGAATTGTTATGTTACTTAGGGGATATAGTTTTAATTATTTTTCATAGAAATTTTAATTTAGGTAATCAATGCACCTCCATGTTGTGCTAATCACTCCAAACAATAATTTTTTATCAAATTATTTTCAAATATATTTTCAACTGTGATTTAGTTGTCTTTAATGAACATCAAATTCTACTATTTGTAAATTTAATAATTTATAGATAATAATAGGCAAAGGGGATATAATAAATATTGGATTACTTATTTTAATGGCATGAAATATGATCAGTGGAATATTGAGATGAAAATTCATTTATAGAGTATGAATTTTGATATTTGGATAATAATTGAGGATAAATTTGAGAAACCTCAAACCTTTAGTGCTAATTGGGGTGATGCTACTAAAATTGCATCTGATAATAATTGTAAATCCTTGAATTCATTTTATTATTATTTTGGGGATGATGAATTTAATATAAATTTCAATTAAAAATAAATAAAAATAAATTTTCCAAGTTAATTAAAAATACCCAGTCACTCAAAATAGTAGAATTATATTAGTCTGATCATTCAAATAATTTCTCAAATTGGGATTAAGGCTTAGTTAAAAAATTAATTAAAATTACTTTAACATTTGAAACTGTATTACTAAATTAAAACATTTAAATAAACACTGGTAAAGAGTAACCACCATTGTAGAGTTTTGATTACAATTTTAATTAACAAATGTAGTTTTATCTTTGAAATAATAAACCAATATATCACACAACAGAAAAAATGGTTATTGGTCACAAGTTGAGAATTAATTCCCTCTACATTGAAATCACCTTATACCAAGAATATTAATAAAAAATTATCAGATACACAAACATGAGAATGTTTTTTTAGAAAATATCACATAGGCTACCCTAGCTCAAAGCCTCTTCCATATTTATGCATGGGAAAAAAACAACACAGTACTTTTGGGACCACCTGTACAGTTATTCAAGGAAATAAAAATAAAGTAGTGTGATTGAATATCATGAATTTTCTTATTAAATCATAATACTTAGTGTATACATATAAATTGAGTACAATATGACACTTTTCTAAAGTAAGACATAAAATTGAAACATAGAGAGATAGATGAATAAAAAATGTGGTAACAATCAATCCATTATGATTCATTTGTTCCAAGTCATTGAGTTTTTAAAAAATAAGATTAAACAAGTTTCTCTAGAAAAAATATTATCATAGATTATATGAATTTCTTCAAAGTTTAGTTTTTTAATTTCTGAGTATGTTTTTGGAATTGGGTTTAATTGGTTCATCTTGGATCACAAAGGTTCTATAAAATATTCCACACAATTTCTTAAATCTCTCCATATTTGTATGTGTATGAGAGAGATCTTATTAATACATATATCCAAGTATAATGATCCATTTATGAATAATAATATCAAAATATTTGATCCACATAATGTACACTAAATCTTGTAACTCTTTATTTGTATTCAATGCATCCACGTAGAGGTTTAGGAATAAGGATTAATAAATATATATGGGGTTTTCTTCATTTAATTTGTAAAACTAGTTGGTGGAGGAATTAAATTCGAATGAAATAAAAAACAACAACAGGATCATATTGGTGGAAGATCATCTCTAATGGTAGCACATATAAATTGTATGTTAGGATAATGGTATCTTGATCCATCAATAGATATATCAATGGTATATCATCTAAACTAGTAGTGGATCTTGTTACTAGTAGATCTAGTCTAATGGTAGATCATGCCTATCAGTAGATCTCGTCTGGAAAAAGATATTGTCTGGTAGTAGATCTTTTTTGAACTAATGGTGTATCTTTTGAAATAATTGTTGATATCCTCGATGTTTGATCCATCACAGATAGTGTTTTGTGATATATGTAATTAACCAGTAGATCTGAAAAAACTAACTGTAGATATTCATGACTAATGGTAGATATGTATTTTTACTTGTTTCTTCAAAAAGTGATATAATATCTTATTAAATTAATATTATTGAAAATATAACAAAAATGATTTTTGATCATTAAAATAAGGAGGTTCCAGTAATATCCCCATTTTTTTATGATAAATATCATGGCATCTATAACCATGTTTATAAATTTAAAAATAGTCGATGAATATAAAGAACGTTATGATGAACATATGAAGTTCCAAAATAAAGACAGCTAAAGAAAGTATAAAAAATATTTTAATTACATCCAAAAATAATTCCACTTTTGGTATGACAAAAAATATAAGATAATAAAAAAATTTAAAGATATTTAGTGTAATAATTAAGGTGTCGATAAGAAAGAAATAATGTTTTGGGATTGCTTGTGAAAAAGAAATAAAAGGGAATATACAATCCATATAAAAGACAAATACTAGTTAGAATAACACTTAGCTAGATTATTTGAATGATCAATATGGTATTTTACTTTTTATGATATAGGAAACACATACGTAAAGGATAAGGGTGAATAGGTAGTCTAAGGAAGATCACAGATCCCAAATGAACTATGATCTTAGACTACTTCAACTAGGGACTTGCTGAAAGGTTGGAACTGAGGAGGTAGTGGTGTATAAGATGGTGTATAAGTGAGATAATATATAATAATGGAACTAGTGGACACCACTGCAGTCCTAAAAACATAAAATAATGGATTCCTTAAATTCATAATGTCAATAAGGATGTTCCCACCTTTCTCTATCACAATGAAGATGTCCTTCTTCTATTCCATAAATAGTTTGAGGAGAGGGTATAAAAATTTAATCTGCTTCACATGATCTTTGAAGGCCTGAATAATAGGTTGAATACTTTAATATTAAATAAGAAACATGAAATTATAATTCAACTCATTATTTTTATTAACACTATAAAGGTAGTATTTTATAGCCTTAATGATAGTCTCCATACCACTTCTAACATCATTCAAACACACCATAACCAGTTAATAGATATTCTCCCCATCTTGAATGATCTACTAAAGGTCCTACTGATTATATATAGTGATATCATCTAGGATAGTGTACAACTCCACTCTGACTATAGATTTGATCTTCTCAGCACCAATAGAAGATATATGAGGTGGAGTAGTAGATTTAGGGGAAACAAAAGATAACAGGGTATTCAACCACTCCAAAAGATATTCTTAGCTTGATGAAAAACCAAATCTCATTTCCTCCATGATATTATTTATTGATTCAATATTATTATACTCTATTATATTCTCAATATCATATCATTGACACTTTAAGATCATTTTAGAATTACTTTGGAAGATAACTAGCTCAATGATATATTGTGTATATTCTTCACTCTTTTGTGTTAACATATAATATTGGGATATAATAACTCGACTAAAATTAAAAATAATAATAATTATAAAGGCATAAAAATAATCCATACTAAAATAGTCTGAAGGTATAGAAGAAGCATGTGGTGGTGAATGGATCCTCTCTAGAAGATAATCCTCTACATGATAAGACTTGGTAGTAAGAGCAACAATAGAAAGAAAAGATTGAAACTGAATATATTCACAAATTCTATCCACCAGAAATCTATTAAGATATTATCCATATATATAAATTTAATGTCCCACTTTATCAGATGGACGTACATTGTTATCATCATCACAGTAATCACACTCACAATCAGAATCTAGATTGAAGATACATAATAGCTTAGAATGTGGAGAAAGATCCCCCATGGATGTAGTATCATCCTCAGCTGTAGAAATATGTTCAACACTATGAACTAATTTTTTACTAGAGGAACCTGGGTAGTCCTCTCCCTTAACATATTCTCTAGTATCACCTCTAATATAGGCATAATTAACAACATACTTAACAAATTCTAGTCTATCTTTACACACATACCTACCTAAAAGAGAAACAAATGGAGATGGGTGTAACTATTCCTTCTCAACATCATCATTATCATCATCATCACTATCATTTGAGGACATATGACCATCACTATTACCATATTTTAAATAATTAGAAACTTTAAAAACATTGTTTTAGGTCTCAGAAGAACTCCCAACAAATTCTTTTCTAGGGAATTCAGTCTCTAAAACATCTCCTTCATCTAACAATAACACTATGTGAGGAAGATATATATAGTGTCTGGAAACTATATAGGATATATTGGATCACTTGAACACATATGGGACACACCCTTTGTCAATTTAAACGACTAATTCTTCTTCAACAACAATTACTTCTTTTTCTACATCCTCATCAAAAAATACACAACTTCATCTGGATATAATCCAGGGTCCACCATATCCTTGGATTTTGTGTGTTACTCCACAGGATTAAAAATACTCATATATCAATTAATTGTATACAAACCATCTCTTCATTCATGGATTCTAGTTGAAATTAATTATTTTACATGTAAACTTCCTTAAACGGAAACCGTAAAATTTTACCTATACATATTCATTCTCATAAACTATGCCCCTGGATTCAAGAACAGATGATATTAACCTAAGATAGATTAATGAATATGAAATTGAGAATGTTTCTCTCATCTCCATCATATTTACTATTATATATCTTTACATGATAGATTTTTACATCCATTTGATATTTTTTGAAATACAAAAGTGTTGTATAGGAAAGAAAGATTATAATGGCTTCAAGTCAAGAAAATGGTGTAAAGTTTTCCTCAAAGTCAATACATTATTCATTATTATAACTTTGGAAAACCAATGTATTTTAATTATTGAATATAATGCATGAATCATCATCCTTATTTCTAAACACCCATTTAGTTCTTGTGATCAGATTGTCATTAGGATTATCTTATAGTTCCCAAAAAATATGTTTTTCATAATTATTATGTTCATCTTGATTTTCCATCACCAAAAATTCATTATTAAAATCTTGATTTATGTTCTTAGGCTGATGTTATGACAAGAGTTCTTTATGTTAAGCCTAATTTATTAGAGAGGATATAGTTTTTGGTCCTCTATTTGGGTCTCCAACTATATAATATAAAGGATGGTATCTACGAGTCCTAAAATTTTAATGAAAAAAGGACAAGATATCTCATTATCCTTTATAGGACTAGGTTTAAGTATTTATTTAGAACTAGATGATTATACTTCTTATTTTATAGAATTTTCCGAAGGTTTAGCATAAAAATTTTGATTTTACAGAATACCTTAAAGGTTTTCTAAAGTATCGATTGGATAACATGGATCTGTTAACTAAAAATTTACACGAATGGACTCCTCTTTAATCTTTTTTCTTTTATTAAAAACCCTATATAACTTAATTGAAGTAGAATAACCATGTAAAATTTATTCATAACTCTTGGAAGAAACTTTTTCAATATTATTCACAGTACTATAATTAAATACTTTAAAACATAAAATATAAAGTAATTAAACTTTTATTTTCATTAATTCCATAATTCATAATGGAAACATTTTAAGATAGGTAAAATTAAAACTATATTAACTATTTACTAATATTTTTTAACAGATTCATCTAGAAAATAAATAGGTAATTCATACTCATTGATCGCGTTTTAAAAAATTTGTTAACGGGTAATATTTCTCCTTTATATATACAATTCTACTGTGAGGAACTGGTAGTAGAAATGGTATGACAATATTTATTTTGTGAGAAAAAAGATTCCAAATCATGATCTTAAAACACACATATTGGATCACATTTAATGGTCTTAATTCTAAGTCCACTATGGTTTTCTATATATTTTTAATACATAGTAAAATGGGAACAAGAATCACTTTTGTGATCTTGAAAAAATACCCATGTATACCAATTAAATTCATATATTAGAAAATAAACATAGAACATCCCATTTAAACTGAAAACTCTAAAAGGACAAAAGAAGTCTCTTTGAACCAAAAATAGGGGTTGAGAGGTTTAATCTTCTTTGTTTTATTTAAAATAGTTTTTTTGTTGTTTCAATTTTTGATATGGGTTACATACTTATCATTTGGGAAATATTATTTAGTAAGACCCTTGAATAAACCTTTCCTAGCCAGATTTCTATGTTCATGAATGTTATAATGGATGATCCTCATTTCAGAAAGCCAAAATTCTATATTAATTTAACTTATACATGATTATTTTGGGGAAAAAATAATCAAAATTAACATCATAAACATTATCATTACATAAATTATTAAAAAATAATTCTTTTTTAGAAGTGAAAAAATTATAGGCATTATTTTAAAATTTAACATGAAAACCATAATCACATAACTATGAGATGCTATAAAGATGATACTTTAATCTATCTAATAATAAAACTTTTGAAATCCAAATAGTGTTAGAATTACCAATTTGGCCAAGTAAAATTATTTTCCATTTAGCATTGTCCCTAAATGTCACATGTGCACCATCTAATTTCATTAGGTTCTTAAAAAGATAATAGTCTCTAGTAAGGTTTCTCGAACATGCATGGTCCATATACTATAAATTATTTATAGATATTTTCATGAAGGCTTTCTATAAATATTTTTAAACCAAAAATGAGTTTGGGACACAAATCTTCTAATGTCCCGAAATATTGGTAATAGAATCATTAGGAATCCATAATTACTTAATAAGATTCATATAATTACATTTTAAACTTTTATAACTAAAAATATTGTTAGGTATAGTAGAAAGAACTTGTAATATAATTTTTAAAACTATAACTAGGAATAAAATTATTTTTAACTATTCTTATCTATCTAGGATAATAACTAATAACAGTAGTATATATAGGTGTTTTATATTTTCTAACAATTTGGGTTAATCCATGTCTTGAATTTTTAAACCATTCCAAATCCTTTCCAATAAATCAATGTATAATTTTGACTCATTATTTTTGTTTAAAAACATATTATTTGTATCCTTTTTAGTAGTAAGATCGATTTTCAAACATTCATTAAGATCATGATACATCTTTAAAATATCATATTTATCATTTTTTTCATTAAAAGTGTCTTCTTATATGTTATAATATTCCAAAATATCACTATTAGACATGTTTTCTTCGCTATTTTAATATCTAGATATTTGGGAAATATAAGGAGAATCCTGAAAGACATTACATACATCAAATGTGTTTCTCATAAATAACGTGTTACCTCTATCATTCTTATCCTATTTTATTGAATATGAATCACTAGAACTATCCTCTATATTAATCCATGTTTCTGTCATGACCCGTCCTCGGGGCCCGTGCCGTGACTACCCCATGCCCACCTTCCATAGGCCAGGGGCTAGTAACTAGCACCAAAGGCGTAAATTCTGATAACTGGGAAGGCATTGCCTTTATAAAAGTAAACAAACACAACAGAGTACAAGCGGAATTAAAACACTAAGTACAAAAGAAAGTGCTGAAAAGTAAATAGGCAAGAATACAAACCCAAATGAAAGTGAAGCTACAACTGAACGAAAGTACAACAGATAAAGACAAATAGCTGGAAGAAGGAAGTAGCTCCAGGGTCGTCCTCCTCGGATCCTACCTGAAGGGTAGGTACAGATAGCGCATCTCCTGGATCGTCCACCACGGATCCTACCTGAAGTGTAGGTACAGATAGCCTCCTCAACGATCTCGCCCGTCAACCTCCTCCGTATGTCGTCTCGCCGCGAAGTCCACCTCCGGAAACTGACTCATCGTGTAGTCCACCTCCGGGTACCGTCCAGTCCTCGAACACTCGGCCTCCGTCAGCACTGCCCGTCGTCTGCAACCAACACAATGAGGTGCGGGCATAGCCCGTGCAGGGGTGAGTATAACGATACTCAGTAGGGACCCCGAGACCCTCAAGGTCTCACTAAAACCAACAAGGATAACCACATAGAAGATCTCAACAGATAACCTCTACCTAGGTATATTCCCATACATATACCTAAGTTATCAAGTAACCCATCTCAATCATGAGGAAACACAAGGATCATGAAATCAACGGATAACCACTACCCAGGTATATTCCTATACATATACCTATGTTAACAAGTGACCCATCTCAATCATGAGGTAAACACAAAGGTCAAAAGTCTCAGCTCAAACCAGGATTTTTATTATCGAAACCGTAACTGCTGAAAAGCCCCGTCTCTGGAGTGTACAGTGGTCCTGTCACGACTCTGAGGTACTGCTCACTAACAGAACACTGTTGAAGTACTTCTCCGGTCAAGTACCACAGGCCTTCCACCTCACATAGTAGTGCTTCCCGCCGGGGTCTGCCACCCAAACACAGTAGTGCTCCCCCCTCATAGCCTACAGAGGCACTCCTCCTGTCGAGTATCGCAGGTATACCACCCAAACACAGTAGTGCTCCCTGTTGTGGGTCTACCACCCAAACACAGTAGTGCTCCCCACTGGGTTATACAAGTCTCTCCGACTCGAATCGGACAATCAGTCTTCAGGTTCCAGCCAGCTACACGGTCTCCGTACTCCATACGCTCTTCTCTGGGAGGGTCCGCTCCACGAGCTACTGGTCGATACTCCAAGTATCTCAAAGTCCCGCGAATAAGTATCTCAAATGACCGCCTCGACATAGGGGTCTCAACGCAATAGATGACGCGTCAATCGGACGCCCAGTCTGTGAGTTACTAGCTTTTTCTTCCTAGGGGCCCGGTTGGATTTCAGGTACAATCCAACCCGGCCACTATCCAACAACAACAAAAACTCGGGCAAAGTATGACAAAAGTTCTGTCTCATCAAGAGGAAAGCAACGAGACAGACGATGCATCAATCGGACGCCCGATCTGTGAGTTATTGGTTTTTTCGTTCTAGGGTCCGGTTGGTTTCGTGAGTGAACCAACCCGACCACACTCCGACGACATCCAAACCTTGAGCGGATTAAGACAAAAGATCCGTCTCACTAAGAGGAAAGCAAGGAGATAGATGGCGCGTTAATCAGACGCTCAGTCTCTGAGTTATTGGTTTTTTCGTTCCAGGGGCACGGTTGGTTTCGTGAGCGAACCAACCCGACTGCACTTCGAAAACATCCAATCCTTGAGAAGAGTAAGCCAAAATATCCATCTCACTAAGAGGAAAGCAATGAGACAGACGACGCGTCAATCGGACGCCCGGTCTGTGAGTTATTGGCTTTTTCGTTCCAGGGGCCCGGTTGGTTTCATGAGCGAACCAACCCGACCGCACTCCGACGGTATCCAAACCTCGAGCGGAGTGAGCCAAAAGACCCATCTCACTAACATGAAAGCATCGAGATAGACGACACGTCAATCAGAGGTCTACAGCTCAAGATATGGGCATTTGACCGAATGTGGTCCGAAAACGGGGGTCTGGGCCCGGGCCGACCCGGCTGGGCCCGGCCCGGCCCGGTCCGGCGCGGTTCGGTCCGACCCGACCGGCCGGCCGCGGCCGAGCGATCGCCGCGGAGCGGCGGGGGTGCACGCGGCCGCCCCCCTTCACCGCTGATTGACGCCGGCTGCGCCCGCCGCCGCCGGTCGCCGGCGCCGCCGCGCCGGCGTGGCGCGCCGCCGCCGCCTTCCGCGGACCACCGGATGCGCTCCGGTGGTCCGTTTCTCTTGCCATCTTCGCCTAGGTCCCCCCAGGACCCCACCTTCACTACGAAGGGATTCAAATGCCATAATGGCCTGCTTCTTCGTCGCCCGTCAACCGCACGTCAAACGATTAGCGTCGTCTTTGTAGTTTTCCAGCGCTACCCGATGGCGCCGCGCCCCTTCGCCACGGCCCGACTCCAACCGCGGTTCTTTGGTTTTCTTCGACGCGGCGCGATGGCGTCGCATTCTTAAACTTCCTTCCACGACACGACGCGACGATGACTCACATATACTTCCGCATGAAAATCGCGTGGTGCGACGACACCATGCCTTCCCATACCAACCACAGAGGAACCATCGCGAAACAATAAGGGGGAGGGTCGGCCGTGTTTGTGCGGTCTGACCCCCTCGTTTTATTCGATAACAAATGGTTTAAATCCACGAAGATCAACAAGTTAGCATTCACGAATCAATTAAATAAATAAAACCCCTACCTCGGTTCAGATACGGTGAAAGTCAATCGAGTTGCGGAAGACGAGCGTCGCAACAGTCGGGCGTCGTGGAAAACGAACGTCGATTCCATTGTCGTCGAGGTGCGTTCGAAGGGGAAACGTCGTTTGAAGAAGACATTGCGTTCTTCAGCAGAGATGTTCTTCGTTGAAGAACGATGTTCATCGTCAGAGGTGTTCCTCGTTGAAGAACGGTGTTCTTCACGTTCTTCGTCGATGTTGAAGAAGAAGAAGACTTCAAACTTAGCGTTTTCTCTCCCAAGTCTCCACCACAAGAACAACTAACCCCAAAATAAAATAATCCTCCCACTTATTTTATTAACCCAACATAGGTTTTGAATTTCAAGAGTTTGAAAATTCAAAACCCACATTTAACTCACTTAAGTGATTAACATAAGATGTAATAAAATTAAGGAGGTGATAAGTTAACACAACTTAAATGGGGGTTTAGAGGGGTTTGGAAAGTGAAGGGTTAAGAGGAGTTACGGAGTAAGGAATTTGAAAAGGTGGGGAGGGTTTCGTGTGGGCCGCACTCTTTCAATTATCCACACATGGGAAGTTGGGTGGATGTGGGCCCCACCACCAACTTCCCATGGGAGAAATTAACCACCTTGTTATGAAATAAAATTGATTCAACAATTTTATTTACTTTTTAAATAATCCTCAAAATTTAACTTCTTCACCCGCACAAACGCAACTACGGTAAAGGTCCCCTTAAGAGATTACCGGCATTGCGAGTTCATCGATGCCCTCGGAATTCGATTCCGAGCATCGGTTCAAAATTTAGAGATTCCCGCTCGTTCGTTCACTGAACGTACCCAAGCCAAACTTTGAAAATTGATTCCAGGCACACCGGGCCTCAGAATCAGGCGCCGTCAGAAACTACGTTCTTGTAAAATTCGAAAGAAAATTAAGAAAAAATTTTCCTTGAAATTTCTGGGTTTTTACATTACTCCCACCACAGGACTTTACCTCCCCGTAAAGCTTCAACACAAACTAGGGTAAAAAAAGCGGTACAGAGCACGCATCTGAGCCTTCCGCTCTCATGTGCTCACCCAGAGGTTCCCGTACTACCATAGAAAGTGCACCCGAGGAATCTATCGCCCTCGTAGGATCCGCTCCTGCAGACCCTTGATCCCCACTAGAACCTCCGTGGAAGTAACCTCATCGCCATTGTCCTGCTCCTCATCGTCTATGATATGCGAAGGGTCGAGCATGTATCTCCTTAGTTGAGATACCTGGAAAATGTCGTGCACCAAGTGCAACTGAGGTGGATGGGTCAAGCAGTAAACCACCACGCCTACCCAGCTAAGGACCTAGAAAAGTCCGTTGAACCTCAGAGATAACTTGCCTCCCTGGCCTCATCTCCGTAAACCTCGTCATGGTGAGACCCGTATAAGGACGTGATCATCATCCTCGAACTCTAGAGGCCTCCATGTCCTGTCTGCATAAGGCTTTTGTCAGCCCTGTGCTGTCCTCATCTACTCTTGGATGACCTGGACCTTCTCTAGTCTCACAAGAGCTGCTATGATTTCCTCTTTTCCGATAAGATAAATCCGGTCTCATCCCCTGGATAAACCACATTCATTGCCTAATACAGTCAATCCTGACATGAATGATGCATTCATGCCATGGATGACGTCGTAAGGCCTCGACGTAACTACCAAGAGATCCAACTGTCACTTTCGCCTCCAAGGGTCGAGCCACACTGTCGGCATCAGTGTGAGGTCACTAGGACTCCTCCAGTAGAAATCTCGAAAGAGAGGCTCAAGTCAATAGTCTTAACCGGGACCACTCAGTATCAACCAAAAGAAAGGACAGGAAAGCAAACATCACAAGGATAAGTGTGTTTTCATTATTGCATCTCATGATACAAAGACACGAGGCATCTACAACAAACATCAACAAAGCTAGAAGCAGCATAAACAAAAGTCTCCAGGTCTATAGCTAGTCCCTCTCCCGTTCATCCACTTCTAGAGCTCCATGATCGTAGGCCTCAACTGACTGAAGATGAGCTCTCCCATGCCCACCTGTTCCCTGTGGTCGGGGTGGACCTCCTGGTGGTGGTGGTGGCAACACCCTGAAGCGTCATCCACCTCCAGATGCACGACCAGCTCCTCTGCCATGGCCGCCTGCTCCTTGTGGTCTGCCCTGATCGAACCTCTGCCTCTGGCTGCGAGGTTCTTCATTTAACTGCTGGTCATCTATATGGCGGGTCGGACAGTCACGTGCCATGTGACCAATCCCGCTACAGGAGAAACACTTCATGGCAGGTCTGGCTCTGTCACTTCCCTTGGTGCCTCGCACTACCGACCCTGAGTCACGCGGTCGACCACCTATAAGTATGGTCCTCTTGGACCTCTACGTCATCTGTCTACTGCCTGCCACAGAAGACTCTGGCACATGCCGGCTAATGGTGGGTCCTGCTGCTGGATACTGCTCAGCAAGAAAACTCTCCACGAAGAGGGCTCTCTCCAACACCCATGTCTGCGTCGGAATGTTGTGCGATACAACAAATGCTCTGATCTCCCTCCTAAGCCCTTGCTCGAAGGTTCGGGCCCTGAAGAATGGGTCCCATACCATGTATGTAGAGTAGCGTGAGAGGTCTGTGAATCTCACTGAGTACTGCGCCACTGACATGCTGCCCTGCCGCAGCTGAAGTAGCTCCTGTATACGCAACGCTCGAAGGGTGGATGGTACAAACTCTGCCCAGAACGGGCTCTCGAAGTCTGCCCAAAGAAGTGTCGCCTCGTCATGCATCTAGAGAATCAGGCTCCACCATCTTCCTGCTTCTACCTGAAGAAGGCTGGCATCAAGGATCACCATGAAGTCTGCCGGCATCCCCACTAGCCTGAGGACTCTCACCATAGCCTCCAGCCAATCCTCAGCCGCCTGCGGGTCCATCCCTCCCTGGAACCTGGGTGGCCTCTGGCGCTGGAACTCGTGCAGCGCTCTCAAGCGACGTGCACCCTCTACTGCTGGGGCTGGTGGCAGCAGTGGCCCAATGGGTAGTAGTACCACTGGTGCCTCTGCTGGTGCCTCAACTGGAAAAGGTCCATGTACTGAGGCCATGTCGCTCGACGGGCTGTCAGTATGAACCACTCTTGGGGCTCTAGCTGGTCGTCCACGGGGAGGCATCCCGAAAGGAACAACGTGACCCGGTCAAATGATTTATACCTGGTGAGCTGACCTGGTTTGAGCTGATATTCAAATAAAACTTCTGGAAACACACACGCAATCAGTGTTTTTGTGCACATAGTCGGAAATCAGTTGTCAGGGTCCTGGTGTATGGATACGTCGGCCGCTCGCACCAACACTAGACTCCCTGAACTGAAAACCACACTCGGTACTCTTAACACTATTTCTTCACAGAAAGAGAATATCAAAGTTATAAGTTCTGCGGTAGAACCAACTCCTCTGATACTAATTTGTCAGGACCCATTCTCGGGGCCCGTGCCGTGACTACCCCAATCCCGCCTTCCATAGGCCAGGGGCTGGAAACTAGCACCGAAGGCGTAAATTCTGATAACTAGGAAGGCATTGCCTTTATAAAAGTAAACAAACACTACAGAGTACAAGCGGAAGTAAAACACTAAGTACAAAAGAAAGTGCTGAAAAGTAAATGGGCCAGAATACAAACCCAACTGAAAGTGCAGCTACAACTGAACGAAAGTAAAATAGATAAAGAAAAACAACTGGAAGACGGAAGCAGCTCCTGGGTCGTCCTCCTCGGATCCTACCTGAAGGGTAGGTACAGATAGTGCAACTCCTGGATCATCCACCACGGATCCTACCTGAAAGGTAGGTACAGATAGCCTCCTCAATGCTCTCACCCGTCAACCTCCTCCGTATGTCGTCTCGCCATGAAGTCCACCTCCGGATACTGACTCGTCATGTAGTCCACCTCCGGGTACCGTCCAGTCCTCGAACACTCGACCTCTCTTAGCACTGCCCGTCGTCTGCAACCAACACAACAAGGTGCGGGCATAGCCCGTGCAGGGGTGAGTATAACGATACTCAGTAGGGACCCCGAGACCCTCAAGGTCTCACTAAAACCAACAAGGATAACCACATAGAAGATCTCAACATATAACCTCTACCTAGGTATATGCCCATATATATACCTATGTTATCAAGTAACCCATCTCAATCATGAGTAAACACAAGGATCATGAAATCAACGGATAACCACTACCCAAGTATATGCCCATACATATACCTAAGATAACAAGTGACTCATCTCAATCATGAGGTAAACACAAAGGTCAAAAGTCTCAGCTCAAACTAGGATTTTCATTATCGAAACCGTAACTGCTGAAGAGCCCCGTCTCTGGAGTGTACAGTGGTCCTGTCACGACTCTGAGGTACTGCTCACTAACCGTAGACTGTTGAGGTACTCCTCCTGTCAAGTACCGCGGGCCTACCACGACACATAGTAGTGCTTCCCGCCGGGGTCTTCCACCCAAACACAGTAGTGATCCCCCCTCATAGCCTACAGAGGTACTCCTCCTGTCGAGTACCGCAGGTCTTCCACCCAAACATAGTAGTGCTCCCCGCTGTGGGTCTGCCACCCAAACACAGTAGTGCTCCCCACTAGGCTATACAAGTCTCTCCGACTCGAATCGGACAATCAGTCTTCAGGTTCCAGCCAGCTACACGGTCTCCGTACTCCGTACGCTCGTCTCTGGGAGGGTCCGCTCCACGAGCTACTGGTCGATACTCCAAGTATCTCAAAGTCCCATGAAGAAGTATTTCAAAGGACCGCCTCGACATAGGGGTCTCAACGCAACAGACATCGCGTCAATCGGACGCCCGGTATGTGAGTTACTAGCCTTTTCATCCTAGGGGCCCGGTTGGATTTCTGGTACAATCCAACCTGGCCATTATCCAACAACAACCAAAACTCAGGCGAAGTATGATAAAAGTTCCGTCTCGTCAAGAGGAAAGCAACGAGACAGACAGCGCGTCAATCGGACGCCCGGTCTGTGAGTTATTGGCCTTTTCGATCCAGGGGCCCGATTGGTTTCGTGAGCGAACCAACCCCACTGCACTCCGACGGCATCCAAACCTCGAGCAGAGTAAGCCAAAAGATCCGTCTCACTAAGAGTAAAGCAACGAGATAGACGGCACGTCAATCGGACGCCCGGTCTGTGAGTTATTGGCTTTTTCGTTCTAGGGGGCCCGGTTGGTTTCGTGAGCGAACAAACCCGACCACACTCTGACGACATCCAAACCTCGAGCAGAGTAAGCCAAAAGATCCGTCTCACTAAGAGGAAAGCAACGAGATAGATGGCGCGTCAATCGGACGTCCGGTCTGTGAGTTATTGGACAATTCGTTCCAGGGGCCCGATTGGTTTCGTGAGCGAACCAACCCGACTGCACTCCGACGGCATCCAAACCTCGAGCGGAGTAACCCAAAAGATCCGCCTCACTAAGAGGAAAGAAACGAGATAGACGGCGCGTCAATCGGACGCCCGGTCTGTGAGTTATTGGCTTTTTCGTTCCAGGGGCCCGGTTGGTTTCGTGAGTGAACCAACCCGACCGCACTCCGATGACATCCAAACCTCAAGCGGAGTAAGCCAAAAGATCCGTCTCACTACGAGGAAAGCAACGAGACAGACGGTGCGTCAATCGGACGCCCGGTCTGTGAGTTATTGGCTTTTTCGATCCAGGGGCCCGGTTGGTTTCGTGAGCGAACCAACCCAACCGCACTCCGACGACATCCAAACCTCGAGCGGAGTAAGCCAAAAGATCCGTCTCACTAAGAGGAAAGCAAAGAGACAGACGGCGCATCAATCGGAGGTCTACAGCTCAAGATATGGGCATTTGACTGAAAGTGGTCCGAAAACGGGGCTCTGGGCCCGGGCCGACCCGGCGGGGCCCAGCCCGGCCCGGCGGTCGCCGTGGAGCGGCGGGAGTGCGCGCGGCTGCCCCCTTTTGCCGCTGATTGACGCCGGCGGCAACTTCTGGCGGCGCGCCGGCGCAGCCTTCCACGGACCACTGGACACGTTCCGGTGGTCCGTTTCTCCTGCCGTCTTCGCCTAGGGTCCCCCCGGGACCCCACCTTCACTGCGAAGGGATTCAAATGCCAAAACGGCCTGCTTCGTCATCGCCCGTCAATCCGCACGTCAAATGATTAGCGTCGTCTTTGTAGTTTTCCAGCGCGACCCGATGGCGCCGCTCCCCTTCGCCGCGGCCCGACTCCGACCGCGGTTCTTTGGTTTTCTTCGACGCGGCGCGACGACGTCACGTTATTAAACTTCCTTCCATGGCGCGGCGTCACGGCGCCACGCATATCCTTCTGCATGAAAACCACGTGGTGCAACGGCACCACGCCTTCCCATACCTACCACAAAGGAACCATCGCGAAAAAATAAGGAGGGTCGGCCGTGTTTGTGCGGTCCAACCCCCTCGCGTTATTCGATAACAAATGGTTTAAATCAACGAAGATCAACAAGTTGGTATTCACGAATAGAATAAATAAATAAAACCCCTACCCCGGTTCAGATACGGTGCACGTCAATCGAGTTTCAGAAGACGAGCGTCGCGGAAGTCTGGAGTCGTGGAAAACGAACGTCGATTCCATTGTCGTCGAGGTGCGTTCGAAGGGGAAACGTTGTTGGAAGAAGACACCGCGTTCTTCGGCAGAGATGTTCTTCGTTGAAGAACAGTGTTCTTCGTCGGAGGTGTTCTTCGTTGAAGAACGGTGTTCTTCACGTTCTTCGTCGACGTTGAAGAAGAAGAAGACTTCAAACTTATCCTTTTCTCTCCCAAGTCTCCACCACAAGAACAACTTACCCCAAAATAAAATAATCCTCCCACTTATTTTATTAACCCAACATAGGTTTTGAATTTCAAGAGTTTGAAAATTCAAAACCAACATTTAACTCACTTAAGTTATTAACATAAGATGTTATAAAATTAAGGAGGTGATAAGTTAACAAAACTTAAATGGGGGTTTAGAGGGGTTAGGAAAGTGAAGGGTTAAGAGGAGTTGGGGAGTTAAGGAATTTGAAAAGGTGGGGAGGGGTTCGTGTGGGCCCCACTCTTTCAATTATCCACACATGGGAAGTTGGGTGGATGTGGGCCTCACCACCAACTTCCCATGGGAGAAATTAACCACCTTGTTATAAAATAAAATTGATTCAACAATTTTATTTACTTTTTAAATAAACCTCAAAATTTAACTTCTTCACCCGCACCAACGCAACTACGGTAAAGGTCCCCTTAAGGGATTACCGGCGTTGCGTGTTCATCGGTGCCCTCAGAATTCGATTCTGAGCACCGGTTCAAAAGTTAGAAATTCCCGCTCGTTCGTTCACTGAACGTACCCGAGACAAACTTCGAAAATTGATTCCGGGCACACCGGGCCTCGGAATCAGGCACCGTCAGAAACTGCGTTCTTGTAAAATTTCAAAGATAATAGAAAAAAACTTTCCTTGAAATTTCCGGGTCTTTACAATTTCTTTCACGGATTTATTATACCTATTATATTTGTACTCATATATCATTCTAAATTTAATCATAAGGCATTCATATTTGAAATGGAATTTTCTCGTATATTCAAATAAAAAAAATTCATGTTTTTAATCTCTCTTCTAATACTTTCTCTAATTACCTATATTGTCACATTTTCCATTTTAACTAGTTTTATTGAAATAATTATTCCTATTTAAAACTTGTTAAATATTATTCCCATGCGGGACATTATTTCATCATGGTCACTGAGTGATTCTGTATCACCTAATATGTAGGCTTTGATCCTTTTATTTTTTAAGAAGATATTTTAAAAGAAACATGTTTCTTATTTCAATTATGATCCTCTAATTTTTTTTCTATGAGTTCCTTTTCATACATCATTAGATTTCCTATCAAGTCATTTCTAGGTAAATTACTAATGTCACATGGCTCTCAGATTAATACTAATGTTCCTCTCCATCTGTTTGGTAAACACCTCAACATGTGCAACACTTGATAATTGTTAAGAATAGGATTCCCCCAATGAATTCATTGTGTCAATAATATCATTAAACCCAAAATACATATAAGAAATAGACTAATCAGGATCCTTCTTGAATGTATCATATTTAATATTACATGAATTTAAGAACATATTTTTAACACATGATGTTTCTTTATGAGAAATAACTAATGTATCCCAAATTTCTAAAATTGTCGAATATAAAAATATTCAATTAAATTAATCTTAATCTAAATCACAATATATGACATTTATGAATTTACAACTATTATCCTATGTTGTTTGAGTTTCATCACTCATGGAATCAATTGTAGTTTATGGTTTCTCAAATTTATCCTTAATTAATATCCAAATATCAAAACCCATCCTCTATAAATTAATTTTCAACTTAATTTTCCACTGATCATAGTATACACTATTCAAAGAACGAGGTTTAATTTTATCAGATACCTCTTATCTATTATTATCCATAAAACATTAAATTTAGAAATAATAAAAATTTTATATCATTAAAGATAAATAAATCAAAGATGAAATGATATTTGAAATTCTTATAATATCAAATGTCGGTCGGACTGAGTAAATCAAGACGAGGGCGGGGGTGGATTAAGTGCCCAACATATACCTATATTTTAACTCCTTATATGCGTATAAGACTATTTGGAAAATCAGTTTTACACTTTAATCTAAAGCATACAAAGATTAAAAATATTAAAATTTTATCCGTGAATAAATAAGGGAATAAATTAAAAAAATGAAAAATTATTACATTTATGTGTGAGAAAAACAGTTATGAACAATTCATAAATAATGAGAATAATAAACACTGTACAGTTTTTCCATCGATTATGGTCATTCTATAATAAAATAAACCCATTATATTTATCAATAATATGTACTCCATTATATAATTCATTATATGGAATATTAATTAAATATATTAAAATAAATGAAATATAAAACTTCTTATTCCAAATCTATTATCTATAAAATTTGAATAACCTAAATATCACCTATTTAATACCATTTAATCATTTATCAAATGAATCATCATACCATATTTTCATATTGTTTAAAAAATTTCTAAAAATGGTGTTTTTATTTGAATGATTAAAATAAATAATTATGAAAAAATCATACTATTAAATATAAAATCTATTATATTTGGAAATATTTTGTAATTTATAATCATTTTATTAATTATTCATATAATGTATATATTAAACATTTATATCGAAATTATTATCATTCTATGTAACTTAAAAAATATATTTTAATATTAACATCTAATATTGTGGAATATTTATTTTACTAAATATTTCATAAAAATGAAAATAATTAATAACAATAAATTTATAATTTATTTATTTACTGACACATTTGTAAAATAAATAAATATCAAAAAGTACACTTTCTATAATTTATTAAAAAATTAACCATTTTAATTAATTCATAATTGAAATATAAGAAATATAATTTTTTCCTTGATATAGTATTTATTTATATGTTTTCAAACATATGCTATTGTTGATAAGAAAAAGTAACTTAAACCATTTTAAGAATTTTAAATCATATTCCTTGATTGATAATTGTGGTAGAAATTGGTGTAGTGGCTTACATAAGTTAAAACATACAGTGTAGTAAATAAATAATTATGATATCGACTTATGTATTATTACATAGCCACACAACTACTTGCATAGGAATAATGAAGCACTTGCATCTATTGGGGATTAGGAAAAGTATCTATGTAATATTAATCATTATAAAAAGGGAAAATATGTAGGATAATGATTATATATCATAAGTAAAATACAATTCTCTATTTTAGAAAATTTTTAAAGATGCTACCACCTCATATCATTCCCTATATAAAATTATACATTATATACAAATCCAAATAATTTTCTCTATAACACTGCATACAATATCACCTATCACATAGAATGTTGATATATCAACCTAAGACATTATATTACATATGGACACCCACAATATATTTTTTTATTTTTTATGAATCAAAATATGATTATTAAAAAATATCAAAATTCTTTCATTTTGAACATGATTTCTCAGTTCTGCATAAATAGAATTTTTTAAATACCACCGAAGGAGTTACAAGGACTGATTAACACTTAAAAAACATAGTTGAAATGACATTAAACCCATATTTATAAGATATAACTTTTTTTAAATTGAAACCATTCATAAATATAAAGGAAGAACTTCATCTTCAACTTTCATGGATGATCACCACTTCCGCTGCCTTAATTAACAAGTTTGATGGAGATCACTTAAAGAAGAAGTTGAATAGATCCATCCTCTATATCTATACATGGATCAATATGAATCACCCATAAAATGTAAATACTCCTCTATTATCATGGTATTTATTTTTTCTCAAGGTAAATAGAGAATGAGGAAGCGCTTAGGGAGAATCACAAGAGATATCAACCAACTTTTATGCAAGGGATTTATTCTACTCATGGATATTGAATCCTTTTATAAACCTCAAAATCCATCATTAATTTAAAAAGTAAATTAAATAAAATAAGAGTAAATAGTTCGGCTACTTATGTATTAATCACTTTAATTCATTTAAATGATTCACTATAGCATTTCATCTTTTGGATATTTTATTTGTGAAACATAGTTGAAGTGATTCAAATAAATAATTAAAATTGTACTATGTTAAATGAAATAAATATTATAATCCAATAAATATCACAATATCATATAATAGTATATGATATTCCAAGGTACTTCCATCCAATTTAGATAAATCACATCTATGTATTGGCTAAATATGGTTTTATGAACACCATGCTTTATGAAATCCTCTTATCATACAATTTAATATGGCCAAATTCATACATGTATAAATTATTTTTAGAATATATCCTTCACTTGGTTGGGAATTTTCCTGATTGAGTTTTTTCTAAGAGACTATGTAGTTTTAATGTAACATCCAATTCATGGAGTCAACAACTCTTACTTGTTTACGGATTCTAGATTTGTATTTATTTTTGGGATTATCCATTTTGGGGTAATACTAGATAGATGTTATAAAATGTATACACTATTATACACTTATTATTTCTATATATAACTAATAGTTTTGTTGGTTATTATTATGTGTTGGAGGTGTATTTTGTGTGCAGGTTGTTATAGGCTATGGTGTCCCATGTATTTTTAGGATTTCTTGAACCCAGTAGCAAGTCCATATTCTATTGAAGGTGTGATGGATATGAAATAATTGGACTAATAATATTCTAAGAGGGGACCTTATTGGTTGGGTAATTTAAACGGAGTATTGTTATAAAAATGGAAATGGGAATAAAAAATTGAATAAGTCAAATGAAATAAAGGGAAAGGAATGGTATCTTGTCCTTGAAGTTACTCCACTATTAGAGGCCCAATTCCCCAAACGCTTGGGGTGGGGTGAGACCATAATGTATCAAGATAAACATAATTTTATTAAGAGGATGGATATGGTTAGATATTAGGAAATTTTATGAATCTTTAGAAATGTTTTTCCAATGGAGTGAGAGTGGGTGTTAATATTTTGAGGGGAGGGGTATTTTGGGTAATATAATGTATAATTTTTTTCAATGGACATAAATTTCAATACTAGTTCTACATATGATATGGAATAGTATAACAGACCCTTTAAAAAAACATATGTTACACTAAAATGTTTGATGATGTTTTTCATGATAATTTCATCATTACAAAATCATTGCATAATATTTAATCATTTATTTAAATTTTTATTAAATTTTCAGGGAAAATAAAAATCTTTATCCATATCCTCATTTTTAAATCCTAATTCAAGATATGAAACATATTTAATGTAAATAAATTTCTAACCATGAGAAAATCAATTTTTAAAAAACCTTTAATATGTAAAAATAGAGTTTATATTGTGTAAATCATTTCATTAAATTTTATAAAAAACTTTTTTGTTGGATTAAAAAATTTATTTATATTTTTTAATAATAAAATTTAATATTTATAAATTAATTATTTATGAAATAAATAAATTTCTTCTTTTTATAAAATATTATTGAAAATATTTTGTAAATTATATTTCTATTCACCAAGAAATTCAAACATTTAATAATATTACCAAAATATAAATCTTGATTATTTTTAGCACAATTAATTCCAATTTTCTACCCATTTTATGATAATAAATTTCGAAATTAGGTAAATTCATTATTTATAAGGAATTTAAAGTAATATGGATTTATTAATAAATATAAAACTCATCACCAAAATAATTACTTTATTCATGTTAGATGATTTAAAATAATATATTTATTACATTAAATATTCATTTAAGATATTTTATATTCATATATTAGTATTTATTTTGATACATAGTAATTTTTATAATTACCCACGAAGGTCACATTACTATTCCAAAGGCCATGTTCCTATTATAACGAGCATATTTTCAATGGTCATAGAACCATATATAAACCCCTAAAATACTATATATTTTATTTAATTAGTTTTATATAATGGTTCTGAATATTTATTTTATAAAATGACTATATTGTTTCCAAACTATTTATTTCTTATTATGTTTGGTTATAAGAATATTCTAATTATGGCAGACTACAATGTATCAAATTACAAAATTATAGTTATGTTATTTACCAATGTTTATTATTACATTATATATTTTATAATTTTATAGAGTTTATTTATCCATCATATCTAATGTTCTACACTAAAGAAATAAAATAATGTTTATTTTTTCTAATTTGTTTTTTATATACTTTAATTTTTTGTATTTATCAAAAAGACAATATATCTAGATATGACATACTTATATTTTAAGATTGAAAATTTCATAATGAAATATATAGTTTTTATATAAAACATCACTAAAAAAAGAAAAATACTCAGTGAAACATGCTGGGAATAAATACCCCAATGAAACATTGCAATATTTTTTGGGTTCATTATGTTGGTTAATGTAGAGGGTTTCCATGATCAGTTAGAAAGATATTGAGAGATTTTTGGCTAGGTATGTTGACAAAGATCTAAGAGAGAGTAATGGATCCCTAGGAAGCGGTATAGACAAATTTATACACAAGGTGACATCATTCTCAATGTTTTCCAAATTTTTTGGGGTCCAAAATATAGAGTTTGGAAAGAATTGAGAAAATTGGATTTTAATAAATTTCTTATGAAAATATATAAAAGGAATGAGTTTTTTGAATATGGCCTTTACGAAGGGTTTTTCTTGAAGGATTGAATAAATATGATAGTGATCTATGTGATATCGATGAGCATCATGAACGATGAAGGTGAGGAGAATCATGAGTGGAACATTATGGGGATACAAAGGTTTTGTTGGAAGCTAGGTGATTATGAAAATAATTTTGAATTGAAAATTTCCCCGGAGGTTTGATAAAAAGAGATCGTAATGGTAGAAAAGTGGGAGCCTTGCAAAATGGTGATGATGTGGCCAGAAGGTTCTACAATCTCTTAAAACCCCTACAAATATGCCTCTACCCTCTTCAAAAAAGCCGATTGGCATAAAAAAATCATAAGGCTTCAGAATTGTGATGGTGGTTCGTGAAGGTGGATCAAGAAGGATTTTCATGTGAATAAATTCGCAAAGGATATATAAGACAAATGAATGTTCTGTGCATCATGAAATAAAGAAATTCACGAAGGCTATATAATCATCACAAAATGAAGGAAATTTGCGAAGGCTAGTTGTGATTTGTGAAAGAGGTTTGCTTGACGAAGGATAAGTGAGCTTTGTGAAAGGTAGAAGATTCAAGAAGGCTAGTTGATATTTTCAAAATATGTGTGCTTCGAGAAGGATAAGCGAGGTTCACGAATGATAGGAGCTTTGTGAAGGCTATTAGAGAGTTGTGAAAGAAGATATTTGTGAAGGAAATGAGCATTATGAAAGTTGTTCAGAAGGTATTTCCCAATAAATCTATGATATAATGGTATGAATTAGTTGGATGAAATTGGATCTTCAATAGAGAATCTATTTATAACTGAGGATGTATTCATTAGTGATAATGAAGATACCAACAAGTTCAAAAAATAGTGGTTGAATACCTTCTAAGAAAAGTGAGTAAAGGAATGGGAAGTAATTGATCCTTTCAACCAGCAGTAAGCCATTGAAAGAGATATAAGGAGTGACCCTAGGAAATGTAATGAGTAGACCCTAAACTTGGTAATGGCATTGAGCCTAGGTAATGATAAGATCATGCCCAAACCATCATTATTGGCAGCGAGCCTTAGTAAAATTTGTAAAATAGAAACATCATTGTTGTTTCATCCTTAGATGTTACCTAGTGAGGGTTAATTATGTAAAAATTCATGAATCCTTATGTTTTATTTCCAGCATTACATTCAAAGAATCATAATTAGACAAATAAAGAAAAAGTAATATTATCATTAAGTCTTAAGTGAAAACGATTGACCCTTATAATAAAGAGGTCAAGATATATTGGGGAAGGAATGTAACGCCCCGGGCCCGCTCTTCTGGACTCGGTGCTTGGAAAAATGATGTGTAATTTTTTTAGATGTAGTTAAACAATTAACCAACACTTTAATGAAACAAGGACCTTTTACCGGTCTAGAATATGGAAATTTATACATAACCTTACATTGATCAGAGTTAAAAAAAATAATAAAATAAAAAAACTGCCTACTATGCTTCTGCACATGCTACAACAAAGATGGCCAACTCTGGAATTCAAGGCAACCTCTGAAAAACATTTCAAAAAATGTAGGGTGATCGCAATAGATGCCCAGTAAGGGGTTTTGAAAACTATTAATAAATCACTTTTAAAAATATCCTTTCTATAATACATTTGAAAAATTAAATTGTAATTACATTTTTAAAACAACCTTTACAAAATAATGTAATTCTTTTGAAAAATAATTATACTTTGAAAACACTTTTAAACTAATCCAGTGATTTTCTTTGGAAAATATTAGGCAAAATTCATTAAAACAAAACATCATTTTGAGGAAACTTAATTCATTGATGGCTGTCTTGGTCCTACCCACTTAGAAAAGGATGGGTTCACTCCCCAATGACCTTCTATTTTTTACAACGAACAAGCGCCAGTATTTTTCGAAATCGTTTAATGTTTGCTTTATATATATATTAGTATTTGTCACTGGTGTTTTTTATTTTTAAATATGACAATGTATTAAAATACCCATCCATACTTATATATATATATATGATTTCCATTTCATCATTTTCATGTTTGATTACTACAAAAATTTTTATGGCTAGAACTTACATATATATATATATATATTCATAGGATGACATCTGCTTGTTCTAAATTAGTCGATTTACTCATCGACATATCTTTGCATGATTTATTGTACATACTTTTCCCTTTAACAAATCATCCTTTTAAGAATCATTCATACATAATAACAATTTAACCATACAAAAAAAATATATATATATATATATATTGTGAATACGACAAGTAAAAATATTATCCATACAACTTATATACGCGATTAAAAAAATGATGTGCATGACATGTCATTGATTTAAATAATGGAAACTACATATATTATAAATTAAATTCATTCATTAATTAAATGAATCACATATGAATATATATAATATATGAACATGTAAACATAGTTTGTAAGACAAAATACCATTAAAAACATAAATGAAACCTATGGTTGAAACATATAATCGTATATATATGATTTTATAATTCGTGAGTAGGTTTTTCATCAAAAACATCAGTTATAAATTGATAATTACCCTTTCGAAAATCCAAAATAATTTAAGATTGAAGTATATAATCATATATACGAAAAATTTATATATAAGGATTTTTATATCAAAATTAAAGAAAAATAAACTCTTGCAAACATTGTTTGCATCATGAAAAATAACTAATGATTCATATTCATCTTTCTAAAACTCAAAATAGATTAGGAATATAATCAGGTATACATAAAAATATATACATGGGTTTTTCATAATAAAAATTTAGCAGCATAAACCCATATAAATTAATTGAAACACCTTTAAAACTAATTTAAATAAAAATATAATCCATACCATATATATTTTAAAACAAATATATAGTTCTCCTTACTTGAAACAACTTTTTATTAAGAAAATAAAAATATTGATTTTGTTTTGAAGAAACCCATAAGTAAACACGGAAGAAGAAAGTAATTTGATAAAATAAAACTTCGAATTCCTTACTCGTTATTTGCAGACGAAGACTTATTTTCTTCCTATTACACTGCATCAAATGGTACTAATGCCTTTACTGCAATTTTCTCACTGAAAGAAAAAAAACAGAATAAACAAAATAGAATCACCGCCTTATGCCTCGATAGATAGTGCAGTGTGGAGGCCAACTGATACACTAATATATAGTACCCAATCTCACTGTACAATTATACATATTTTATTTTTAGCTAGAATTGATATATATATATATATATATATTATATAATCATACAACTCCAAAGTAATGCGATTTATTCATATATGCATGAAATTAATACTAGCATGACATAAGGATATAAACATATATAGTCAGAATAATCTAGAAAACTGAATATGTAGTTGATGTTCCTTGATTGTTGAACACAAAAAAATTATACTATACTTTTATTGCTATAATTGAAAAAGAGAAATATAATGATAGTCTATTGAATTTTATATTCATCTGATTCCATAAACAAGACAAAATGCACCGAAAACATTGAAAAAGTTGATATATGATATAATAATATCACATAATAAACAACCCATATTAGTTTGTAGATGTCAATTTGTAGATATAATTGAATAAAAAACTAGAAAAACAACCAAAGGATGATGATAGGAAGACAAAATAAAAAAAGAAACATGAATACGTGATTTATAGAAGATTCATATAAACCTTCCCGAACAAAAATTGTAACCCTAAACACAAATTAGATATTTTTTTCCTTCAATACAAACTCAGTCCATCACCTTCGACTTCGAAACCCTTGATTTAAACTAGATCTCATCACCATGCCCAGCACTCGAGCCTTGGCCTTTCCTCATGGCTCGTCTTCAGCTCACGATGCATAGCCTCATCTCATACCAAGGACCAGCTTGGATCCACGTCAACCTCAAACCCCGAAGAAGAACAATGCTTGACATGATTCGACTGGACTTCTCTTAGCGGCGCGGCCAACGGATTTCGATCCGAAACCCTACCCTACTCTAGACTAGAACAAAAACCCCTTATTCTCGATTCATTTCTCTATTTTCTTTCATATATATATATTTATATATCCTTAATCATTTATATATATATATACATAAATAGTTTTATTTTTATATCCAAATTAATAAATATAATTTTATTAAAATACATTTAATAATTTCCATTTGTAATAATATTAATTTGTTTCAAAATTTGAATAACATAAAACAATTAGTAAGAATTTATTTAATATTTTGATCGTTTATAAATATTTAATAATTATTATCATTTAAAAACTTATTTTATTATAAATAAATATTACTCAAATTTAAAAAATTAAATCCTTTTAAGAACCTTTATAATCGTTCTTTAATATCAGAAAGAAGGTAAATATAATATTATTTTAAACCTCAATATTTATAAGTAATGTTTATTTAAAACTTTATAATAAATTAATGTTTTTTTAAAGTTACCTTTAAGTATTGTTTATTTATTTATTTTATATCAATAGTTATCATATTCCATTCCTCAATTTTATCTTATAATGAATAGTTTTTATAATGGTCGGACAAAAATTCTATAAATATCAATGTTTTACAGGTTATTCAAACACTCAGAAGAAAAACAATATCGTGATGCTCATGCCACTACTTTCGGAGATGGTTTTATATGTTCCTATTATTTTTAGTGTCATTTCTATTGTTCTTTCTATACTGTTTGTGATTCTATCAGATCCAAGAGATGATAACTACTCGATCAGAATCAATGTGCTTCTCGGTGGTCTTACAATTGTTTTATTATCGATAACAGTGGGGTTAATTGGTTAGTTTTTGTGTGTCAAGGATGTATTATAGTATTTTTATAAATAAAGTTCTTTCTACTTATATATTTTCATTCAGATATTTATATATTTTGTTTCATATTTGAAATATTTACAAAACATAAAACATAATTATAAACCTGGGTTGTTACATTCTCCCCCACATAATTGAATTGTGCCCTCGCAATTTACTTACACTTATCGTTCTTAATTCCCATATATTCTGAGTCTCACATGATGTCCCCAAGGTCTGTACAGTTTTCCTCCATGGTTACTATTTCTTCCAATGATTTTAAAATTCAGAGTGGTTTCAAAATTCTCCCCCGCCTTTTCCAAAAAAACAACTGGTGAAAGAAGGGTTTTATGGATGTAAGAAACAAAAGATAGTACTCAAGGAGTGATAATCAATATATTATTTGAGGAGTTCATCTTGAATTTGATTCTTGTAATAAATTTTCACGGCTTCATCTTTGAATGTTTCAAATTCATCATAAATTGTTCCTGTGAAGAAAAATCTTAAAAGTTGACACATAAAAGATGCATGAAGATTTCCTTCTTCTACTGCACTATAATAGGCTGGGATTGATTCTGGCTACTCAAATTGGGCAAAACACCTAAAAAGTCCTTCGTAATATGTCTCTTAGCACCTATAGAAGTGAAGTTGAATCTGTCTGATGTTTTTGAAGACAAAACCTGAACCGCGATAAAAAAAAGTATATCAGGGGAACCTGATATATTGTAAATTTGTTTATAGGAAAGTCACATGGCTTCATAGGGTTCATATTCTTCTTTGCATGATTTTTCCATGATCATAGCAATTAATTCATCTAGAAGGTCTAAGAGACTTGTTTGAGTTCTCCTTCATTACAACTGAAAATTACAAAGAAGAATTTTTGACTAAGGATACTCAATCTATTGAATAGTTCTAAATTTACAGAGTTATCTAGATCGTGCCCCTAATACCAATTGTAATTCCCGAACCCCCTCTTCTGGACTCGGTGCTTGAAAAATGCTGTGTAATTTTTTTAAAGTAATTAAATAATTACCCAACACTTTAATGAAATGAGGACCTTTTACCAGTCTAGGATCAGGAAGAATATACATAACCTTACATTGACCAGAGTTAAAAAAATAATAAAATAAAATAACTATCTACTAAGCTTCCGCATGCGCTATAACAAAGATGGAAAACTCTGGAATTCAAGGAAACCTATGAAAAACATTTCAAAAATGTATGGTGAGCACAAAAGATGCCCAGTAAGGGGTTTTGAAAACTGTTGATAAATAAATTTTAAAAATATCTTTTCTATAATACAGTTGAAAAATTCAATTGTAAATACATTTGTAAAACAACCTTTACAAAATAATGTAATTCTTTGAAAATTAATTATTCTTTGAAAACACTTTTAAACTAACCAAGTGATTTTCTTCAGAAAATATTAAGCAAACATCATTAAAACAAAACATCATTTTGAGGAAACTTAATTCGTTGAGGGCTGTCTTTGGCCTACCCACTTAGCGAAGGATGGGTTCACTCCCTAATGACCTACTATTTTTTACAACGAAAAAGCACCAGTATTATTTGAAAACGTTTAAACATTGCTTATATATATATTAGTATTTTTCATTGGTGTTTTTTATTTTTAAATACGTCAATGTATTAAAATACACATCCATACTTATATATGTATATATATATATATAATTTACATTTCATTATTTGAAAGTTTGATTACTACCAAAAATATTATGGCTAGACCTTATATATATATAATCATAGGATTACATTTGCTTGTTCTGATGTAGTCGATTTACTCATCGACATATATTTGCATGATTTTCCGTACATAATTTTCCCTTTATCGAATCATTATTTTAAAAATCATTCATACATAATAACAATTTACCCATACAAAACTTGTATATATATTGTGAATACAACAAGAAAAATTAATATCCATTAAACATACATACGCGATTAATAAAACTGATGCACACGGCATGCCATTGATTTAAATAATGACCACTACATATATTATAAATGAAATTCATGAATTAACTAAATGAATCACATATGAATATATATAATATATGAACATGTAAATGTAGTTTTCCGGAAAAAATCCCGTTAAAAACAAAAATGAAACATATGGTTGAAACATATAATCGTATATCTATGATTTTACAATTTGCGAGTATGTTTCGCAACAAAAACATCAGTTATATATTGATAATTACCCTTTTGAAAATCCAAAATAATTTAAGATTGAAGTATAAAATCATATATACACAAAATTTATATACATGGATTTTGTATATCAAAATTAAATGAAAATAAACTCTTGCAAACATTGTTCACATCAAGAACATTAACTAATGAATCCTATTCATCTTTGAAAAACTCAAAATAGATTAGTAATATAACCATGTATACATAAAAATATATACAAGGGTTTTTCATAATAAAACTTTAGCAGCATAAACCCATATAAATTCATTGCATCACCTTTAAAACTAATTTAAGTAAAAATAGAATCCATACCATATATATTTTAAAACAAATCTATAGTACACCTTACTTGAAACAACTTTTAATTAAGGAAATAAATATAATGATTTTGTTTTGAAGAAACCCATAAGTAAACATTTATGAAGAAAGTATTTTGATAAAATAAAAATTAAAATCCCTTACTCATTATTTGCAGACGAATACTTATTTTCTTCCTATTACACAACATCAAATACTACTACTGCCTTTACCGCACTTTTCTCACTGAAATAGAAAAAAAACAGAATAAACAAAATAGAATCACTGCCTTGTGCCTCGATAGATAGTGCCGTGTGGAGGCCAACTCATACACTAATATATAGTACCCAATCTCATTGTACAAGTTTACATATTTTATTTTCAACTAGAATTGATATATATATATATTATAGAATCTTACAACTCCAAAGTAATGTGATTTGCTCATATTTGTATGAAATAAATACTAGCATGACGTAAGGATATAAACATATATAATTGGAAGAATCTAGAAAACTGAATATGTGGTTGATGTTCTTTGATTGTTGAACACAGACAAATTATACTATACTTTTATTTCTATAATTAACAAAGAGAAATATAATGATAGTCTATTGAATTGTATATTCATTTGATTCCATAAACCAGAGAAAATGCGTGGAAATCATTGAAAAAATAGATATATGAAATAAAAATATCACGCAACAAACAACCCATATTGGTCCGTAGATGTCAATTTGTAGATGGAGTTGAATAAAAAACCAACAAAACAACAAAAGGATGATGATAGGAAGACAAATTAAAAAAAATAACAAACATGAATACCATATTTTTAGAAGATTCGGATATACCTTCCTAAAAAAAATTGAAACCCTAACCATGAATTAGATATTTTCTTTCTTCAATCCGAACTCAGTCCATCACCTTCGGCTTCGAAACCCTAGATTTATACTAGATGTCATCTCCACACCTAGCACTCGAGCCTCGACCTTTCCTCACGACTCGTCTTTGGCTCGTGACACAAAACCTCATCTTGCACCAAGGACCTACTTGGATCAACGTTGACCTCAACCCCCAAAGAAGAACAATGCTCGACATGATTCGTCTAGACTTCTCTCAAAGGCGCGACCAACAGATATCGATCCAAAACCTTTCCCCGTGCTAGACTCAAACGAAAACCCCATATTCCCGATTCATTTTTCAATTTTTTTGTTTCATATATATATATTTTTTATATCCTTTTTCATTATATATATATATATATACATAAATAGTTTTATTTTTATATCAAAATTAATAATTCTATTTTTATAAAAATAATTTTAATAATTTCCATTTGTAATAATATTAATTTATATTACAATTTGAATAACCTAAAACAATTAATTAGAATTCATTTAATATTTTGATCATTTATAAATATTTAATAATTTTTATCATTTAAAAACAACTTTTATTCTTATAAAAAAATATTACTCAATGTCAAAAAATTAAATCCTTTTAAGAACCTTAATAGTATTTATTTAATATCACAAAGAAGGTAAATATAATATTATTTTAAAACTCAAAATTTATAAATACAGTTTATTAAAAAATTTATAATAAAACATTGTTTTTTTAAAGTTACCTTTAAGTAATGTTTATTTATTTATTTTATATCAATTCTTATCAGATTACATTCCTCAATTTTATCCCATAACAGATTGTTTTTATAATGGCCGGATAAAAATTCTATGAATATCAATTTTTTAAGGGTCGTACAAACAATCAGAAGAAAAAAATATCATGTCGCTCAAGCCACTACTTTCAGAGATGGTTTTATATGTTCCTATTTTTTTAGATTCATTGCTATTGTTCTTGCTATAATGTTTGTGCTTCTATCAGATCGAAGAGATGATAACTACTCGACCAGCATCGTTGTGTTTCTCGGTGGCCTTCTAATTGTTTTATTATCGATAACAGTGGGGTTAATGGGTTAGTTTTTGTGTGTCAAGGATGTATTATGGTATTTTTATAAATGATGTTCTGGCTACTTATATATTTTCATTTGTAAATTTATATATTTTATTGCATCTTTGAAATATTTACAAAACATAAAACTTAATTTAAAACTAGGGTGTTACATTCTCCCCCACTTAATTGAAGTTCACCCTCACAATTCATTTACACTTATCATTCTTAATTCCCATATATTCCGAGTCTCACATGATGTCCCCAAGGACTGTAAAGTTGTCCTCCATGGTTGCCATTTCATTCCATGAGATTAAAATTCAAAGTGGTTTCGAAATTCTCCATTTATTTTCCGAAAAACAACTTGTGCAAGAAGGGTTGTATGGATGTTTGCATCAGAAGATAGCCGTCAAAGATTGATAATCAATATAGTATTTGAGGAGGTTGTATTGAATTTGATTCATGCAAGAAAGTCTCATGGATTCATCTTCGAATGTTTCAAATTCATCATAAATTCTTCCTGTGAAGCAAAATCTTAAAAGTTGACACATAAAAGTCGTGCAAATATTTCCTTCTTCTACTGCACTATAAAAGACTGAGATTGATTCTGGCTACTCAAACAGGGTAAAACACCTAAAAATCACTTCGTAATATGTCCCTTGGCATCTATAGAAGCGATGTTGAATCTTTTTGATGTTTTCAAAGACTAAACCTTAACAGCGATAAAAATAAAAGTGTAGCAGGCGAACCTGATATATTATAAAGTTGTTTACAGGAAATCTGCATGGATTCATAGGGTTCAGAATCTTCTTTGCATGATTTTTCCATGATCATTGCAAGTAATTCATCCATAAGGTCCAAGATACTTGTTTGACTTCTCCTTCCTTCCATCTGAAAATTACAATGAAGAATTTTTGAATAAGGATACTCAATCTATTGAAGAGTTCTAACATTCCAGAGTTATCTAGACCGTTGCTCGAATACCAATTGTAATGCCCCGAGCCCGCTCTTCTGGAGTCGGTTCTTAGAAAAATTCCATGTAATCTTTTTAAAAGAAATTAACCAATTACCCATCAATTTAATGAAACGAAGACCTTTTACTGGTCTAGGTTTTAGAAGATTATACATAACCTTACATTGATTAGAGTTAAAAAAATAATAATAAAATAAAACAACTGTCTACTATGCTTCCACGTGCGCTATAACAAAGATGGGGAACTCTAGAATTTAAGGAAACCTATGAAAAACTTTTCAAAAAGGTAGTGTGAACACAAAATATGCCTAGTAAGGGGTTTTGAAAACTGTTGATAAATCACTTTTAAAAATATGATTTCGATAATAAATTTGAAAATTTTAATTGTAAATACATTTGTAAAACAACCTTTACAAAATAATGTAATACTTTTGAAAAATAAATATTCTTTGAAAACACTATTAAACTAATCCAGTGATTTTCTTTGGGCAATATTAAGCAAACATCATTAAAAAAACATCATTTTGAGGCAACTTAGTTCGTTGAGGGCTGTCTTGCGCCTACCCACTTAGTGAAGGACATGTTCACTCCCTAATGACCTTCTATTTTTTACAACTAAAAAGAGCCGATATTTTTCGAAATTTTTTAATGTTTACTTTATATATATATATATATATATATTAGTATTTGTACCTAGTGTTTTTTATTTTTAAAAACATACATGTATTAAAATATACATCCATTCTTATATATGTATATATATATATGATTTCCATTTCCTCATTTTCAAGTTTGATTACTACCAAAACTTTTATGGATAGACCTTACATATATATATATATATATATATATTCATAGGATTACATCTACTTGTTTTGAAGTAGTTGATTTACTCATCGACATATCTTTGCATGATTTTCCGTACATTATTTTCCCTTTAACGAATCGATATTTTACGAATCATTCATACATAAAAATAATTTACCCATACAACATGTATATATATTTTTTCAATACAATAAGAAAAAATATTATCCATACATCTTACATACGCAATTAATAAAACTGATGCAGACGACTGGTCATTGATTTAAGTAATGGCCACTACATATATTATAAATGAAATTCATGAATTAATTAAATGAATCACATATGAATATGTATAATATATGAACTTGTAAACTTTGTTTTCAAGACAAAATCCCATTAAAAAAATAAATGAAACATATCATTGAAACATATAATCGTATATCTATGATTTCACAATTCATGAGTATTTTTCACATAAAAAAATCTGTTTTATATTCATAATTACCCTTTTGAAAATCCAAAATAATTTAATATTGAAGTATAAAATCATATATATAAAAAATTTATATATAAGGATTTTTTATATCAAAATTAATGAAAAATATAGTATTGCAAACATTTTTCTCATCAAGAACATTAACTAATGATTCATATACATATTTGAAAAACTCAAAATAGATTAGGAATATAACTATGTATACATAAAAATATATACATGGGTTTTTCATAATAAAAATTTAGCAGCACAAACCCATATAAATTCATTACAACACCTTTAAAACTAATTTAAATAAAAATAAGAATCCATTCCATATATATTTTAAAACAAATATATAGTTCTCCTTACTTGAAACAACTTTTAATTAATAAAATAAAAATATTGATTTTGTTTTGAAGAAACCCATAATTAAACATTGAAGAAGAAAGTAATTTGATAAAATTAAAATTAAAATCGCTTACTCATTATTTGAAGATGAAGACATATTTTCTTCTTATTACACTGCATCGAATGCTACTACTGCCTTTGCCGCACTTTTCTCACCGAAAGAGGGAAAAAATAGAATAAACAAAATACCATCACTGCCTTATGCCTCGATCGACTATGCTATGTGGATGCCAAATGATACTCCAAAGTAACACGATTTCTTTATATCTTCATGAAATTATTACTAGCATAGCATAAGGATATAAAAAAATATAGTTGGAGGAATCTGGAAAACTGAATATGTGCTTGATGTTCGTTGATTGTTGAACACACAAAAATTATACTATACTTTTATTGGTATAATTGACAAAGATAAATATATTGATAGTATATTGAATTTTTTATTCATATGATTCCATAAACCAGACAAAATGCACCGAAAACATTGAAAAAATTAATATATGATATAAATATATCACGAAATAAACAACCCATATTAGTCCGTAGATGTCAATTTGTAGATGGAATTGAATAAAAAAGCCAGAAAAACAACAGAAGGATGACGATAGGAAGACAAATTAAAAAAAAATAAGAAACATGAATACCAGATTTTTAGAAGATTCAGAATAACCTTCCTCAACAAAAATTGAAACCCCAACCATGAATTAGATATTTTCTTCCTTCAATCCGAACTCAGTCTATCACCTTTGGCTTCGAAAACCTAGATTTATACTGGATCTCATCGCCACACCTTGCACTCGAGCCTCAGACTTTCCTCACGGCTCGTCTTTGGCTCATGATGCATAGCCTCATCTCGCACTGAGGACTTTCTTGGATCCACATCGACCTCAACCCCAGAAGAAGAACAATTCTTGACAAGATTCGGATGGTCTTCTCTCAGCGGCACAACCAACAAATTTTGACCTGAAACCCTAACCCACACTGGACTAGAATGAAAACCCCCTATTCCGGATTCATTTCTCTAATTTTTTGTTTCACATATATATTTTTTATATATCATTTATCATCGTTATATATATATATATATTTATACATAAATAGTTTTATTTTTATATCAGTATTAATAATTCTAATTTTATAAAAATACTTATAATAATTTCCATTTGTAATAATATTACTTTTTCTAAAAAATTTAATTACATGAAACAATTAATTAGAATTCATTTAATATTTTGATAATTTATAAATATTTAATTATTCTTATCATTTAAAAAAACATATTTTATTAGAAAAATATTACTCAAATTAAAATAATTAAATCCTTTTATGAACCTTAATAATCAATATTTAATATCACAAAGAAGGTAAATATAATATTATTTTAAACCACAATATTTATAAATACTATTTATCTAAATCATTATAATAAAATATTTTTTTTAAAGTTACCTTTAAGTATTATTTATTTATTTATTTTCTATTAACAGTTATCATATTCCATTCCTCAATTTTATCTTATAATGGATTGTGTTTATAATGGTTGGATAAAAATTCTATAAATATCAATGTTTTAAGGGTCGTTCAAACAATCATAAGAAAAAAAATATCGTGATGCTCACGCCACTGCTTTCAGATATGGTTTTATATGTTCGTTTTATTTTTAATTTCATTGATATTGTTCATGTTATAATGTTTGTCCTTATATCAGATCAAAGAGATGATAACTACTCGATCGACATCTTTGTGTTTCTCGGTGGTCTTCCAATTGTTTTATTATCGATATAAGTGGGGTTAATGGGTTATTTTTTGTGTGTCAATGATGTATTATGGTATTTTAATAAATAAAGTGACTGCTACTTATATATTTTCATTCTGAAATTTATATATTTTATTTCATATTTGAAATATTGACAAAACATAAAACTTAATTTTAAACCTAGGGTGTTACAAGGAATAATTTTGAAAAGAATATCCATACCCTAATTCAAATCACTCTTAGCATATCTAGGACCTGATTGGACCTAATAAAAATCACATAGTTATAAAAATATTACAAAAAACATAATCATCTAGAATAAAAAGATAGTTTCTGCTAAGACTAAGATAAAATTAAATGTAAATAAATGTATAAGAAAGAATGAGAAGGATGGGAAAAATTATTGAAGTTTTCAATTGAAGAGTAATAAATAGTTTGATTTTAAGAGAAAATTTTTCAATATGATGATTATATTTTTCCTTAAAGGAATATGTTGGGGCTCTGAAGTGTATAAATACAAGACATACATGTGTTGGGAGAATAATGTTTTTTTAATAGAATATATTCCATAATTTTATTGGGATATAGAATTAATATAAAATAATAAAAATAAGAAAAAACTATAATGATAAGGTGATTTTAGTAAATAATTTTGACTCTTTTGAGGAATCATGTTATTAATCATGTGGGAAATTCCAAATTTATTTTATTGTATTAATTTTGAATTAGATTAATAATAATGATAAATATAAATAAAATATTTGGTTGTGTTATTGAGATAAATAAATTATGGTAAAATAAATTTATAAATATCCTAAAGGTGAAAAGTCTTGTATATTTGATAATGGTTACTAGTTACACAAGACATATAACAAATATATCCTAATATAGATTAAAAAATGTTTTAGAGAATCTATTAATTTTAGAAAAAATAGCTATGAAATTTTCAATGGTATTAAAAAAACTAAAATTGAAGAGAAGAATATTGAAACTAATTATTTTTCATTTTTAAATTCGCTATTAATAAATCCATTAAGTTTTTATTTAAATTATTAAAATGGGAATAAAGTGATTTTTTTGAATAATATATGTGTTATTAGGAGGTTTAGGGATGACCCAATTATAATTAATGGAAAGTGGGATGAAAAATGATTATTTTATATTTTCAATGAAGAATACTATTAATGTCTATGTGTAAAAAATGTAATGAAATATGTCTTATAAGATATAGAAATTTAGATTAATAAGATTTTACAAGGATTATTGGGAGAATTTATTTCTTTAAATCATTAATTCCAACCATCGTGTTGTTAATTACATGACATTCTTGATTTACAAGGAACATCATGGAGTCACATGTTATAGAAGTGTAAAAGATATTTTACTATATAAAACTAACTCTTGATTATGCCTTGACATATGAAAAAGATAATCCATTACAATTTTTTATATCTTTATTGGGAAATCGACATGATTTATTGTAAATATATTTACAAAAGATCATTCTTTATCCTAGGATGATGCATTTATTAATACTACAAGAATCAATTTTTTTTAATTTAATAATAATGGTAGTTGAGTATATTATGATATCATAATCTATAACTCAAATAAGGTAGATGAAATTTAATTATAAATATATGATAATGCATGTAACATACCCTTTTAGTGTGATACCCAAATTGAAATAAACTTATAAAAAACATAATTAAATTATTTGGTTGGAACATATTGATAATAAATCCCACTTCCTCACGGTGAAGGTTGAATATAGTTTTCAAATATTAATGAATAATTCATATAATGATAAATTAGTTTATATATCAATGAAACCATTGATTAATGATGTATTTTATCACATGAGAGTATTTTTGGTAGTAAATTATTTCCCCAAATCCCCACAAGTCCTTTACTTTATTAACCCACATTAATTTATTATTATTTTTCAAAAAAGAGGGGGAATACTGTGGGATTTCTTCTGTAAATGGTGGAAAATTTTAATTACATTTATTTATTCAGAATGATGATAAAATGTCAACGGGGTTCTTTATTATATGTGGGGATAAGTGGTTTAATTATTAAATTGATGTTTTATTGGATTTCAATTGTTTCTAGAATATTTCTAAAAAATAATAAATTTGAGATTTTGGAGTATTTTGGATATTGAACTGTCATCTCATGATGTAAATTTCCAATGGGGGAGTTTTGAGATCCTAAATTTATACCAAGTCAATGTATTTGTGAGCTCATCAGATGATAATTTCTTAAAATAGTATTTATATTTACATAGTGGGTTCGAGAAATCTGAAAAGCATTACTCTCTCATATAATGTGGTATTTAAATAACTCTCACACTAGGATATTTATATGACTAGTTTTTTAGAAGATCTTTCATGATTTTTTCATGAGATTCATTTTTTATTTATTTTTCAACATGTTAATTTATTGATGAATGATAAATTGGGGATGATGATATTTATAATTAATGGATAATATTAAAGGAAGGACAACCCAGAACTTGGTGTTTTGTATGATATTTTTGTTTTAGGGTCTTAGAAAAAAGAATATATAGATGTTAATATAAAATTAATGATTTCGTATCCATGTTTTTTGATGATTTTTATGGATTTTTAATGTACATTGGTAAGGAAAACATATTTTGGTTTAGTCCCTTATTTTGGAGTTCATCAACAAAATACCCATGGTTAATGAAGTTGTGGTTCATAGAATTAGAAAAATGGATTTGAAAATATACCATGCTGATATACAACACCATGGTTATGTAACCACAAAATATTCTCAAGGAAATTGAAAATTTATTCATTATATTGTTTATTTAAATTCAATGATTCAATGATCTAATATCATATCATGGGATTATTAATATTTTAAATGGTTTTGTGGGAAACCATTATGGTTCAATGAATGTTGAGTGAGAGATGAAAATCCACATTATTGTAGGATAACACAACATTATGAACTTGGTTAGAAATATATATATAAATAAGTAAACAACCTTTGATATTCTAGGAAGTTTATGGTATAAATTTTGGTTTTTAGGTTACAAATTTAAAAACCAAACTATAGTGCACACCACCATTACATGGTATGGTATGAATTATATATCTATAGTGTATTACATGGATATGTAATAAAAAATAAAATTATAGTTACCTATATAAAATTTTGATAATTATAGTGACTATTATGGTTATATTAGTGTGAAGAGAAAGGTTAATAAGTCATCCATTCTATAGATAATGTTCAGGAAGCCAATGAAATATAATTTAGCCATGTTGATGATCATTTTTGATTATATTATCTTATATTTTCAATAGAATACTTGTTTGAGTATATGAATATCTTCCTACTCTAACCATATAGTTACTATTTTTGATAATGAAACCAAAATGAGTGAGAAGGATCCAAACCACTCAGTACAAATTATATAAACACCCAATAACATGAGTTTATAAACTGTATGAAAACCTCTTGTGTTTATTTTCTTCCCTATCAATCATTCTATTTCACTATCATCATATTTTTGATGATTTATAGATCTTATTCAATACCTAAAATTGGAGAAAAAAATTATATATAGATTTTGTTATTTTCATTGATTCATTAGTCATGTTAATGTATCATTCCATTTTATAAGGACCATTAAAATTTACACTAAAAAATAAATATCAAATTAATTAATATATTTATCCAATATGTTCATGAATTAAGTATAATGAATACTCCTACACATATTAGCATATATGAAACATGACACTGAATATGTAATACATTTATATAAAATATATCAACTCTGACCAATTCATAAACCTCGTTTTTTATTCTATTAACATTCCTGACTTCCACATGTCCTTTGGAAACATATATAAACAATCTAAATTTTTTTACATAATTTTTTTCTAACCTATCATTGATACACATCAACATAACCCATATATTTAATGGATCTCCTCTTATCATTATTTACTAATTATCAAGGTTTATAAAATAAAATAAATTATATAAGGCAATTATTTCCACATAACACCACATTATATATTAACCACAATCAGTGTAGTGCACCTTATATCCTTATTTTGAAAAAAAATATTTTCATTCACATATATATATGTAATTACTTAGTTTTATGTCAACTAATTATGTGAAATAAATCCCATAATCCATGCAATTAAATTCAATATTATATTTTTCATCCATCAATATTTATTTACATATATTAACTCATTAATCTCATTTGTAATCTTTTCCAATTAATTATGATATTCCTAATAATAGGTTTAAATGAATTATATTTTTAACCAAATATTTCTCATAAAATATATAATCAACTATTAATACCATATGAATAAAATTATTTACCCAAAGACACATCAATAAGGTTATAAAAATTCATGAAACACACAAATAAAATGATTAGAATCCATTACCATATCAAGATCTAAAATATCTCATTAAGGAATGCATATAAATCATATACATTAAATATGAAAATATATGTTCAAGAAGAAAATATAATGATCCATTACATCATCCAATTAATATATCTAATTACTTAGGGAAATTGATATTTAAAATATCTTATCATTCTAGAAAAAATAATAGATATATTAATTTTATATATCATTACACCAAGCTTCTAGCCACTCAATTTCATGAATAAACTTATCAAAAAATATTAAAGAACCTTATAAACTTCACCTAATTCAAAATATTGTTTCTAATAAATTCCAAGGAGAATATTTGAGTGTAAAATATAGGTTTTATGACAACCCTGCTTTTTATTACAAATTAAACATGCTTTATTACATAAAACTTCACTTGATCCAACAAAGAAGATCGAGAGGTTTAGTGTCTTTGGGGCTTAGGATAATTACATAAAAACTTTAAACTTGAAATACAACATCTTTATTGAAAACTTCCTTTACATGACCACTACATTCCTTCGTACTTAGCATTGCATGGGATAACCTGAGGACATGCATAAGAAAAGGGTGAGCTATAAAGCCCAGTAAGGGAGTAAACAATGAATAACATGAGGAGTGAAATACATGTTAGGCAATAGGAATATCAATAGAGCATAATAGAATCATGAACATAAAGGCATGATAAAGCATGATAATCATAACATGGAAGTGTGGCAACAACACTTAACATTGAATTAGCATGATCCAAGGCTCATTGCACATGGAGCATGAGTAAACCCTCATTGCACTTGAAGCACGAGTAAACCCTCGTTGCACTTGAATTATCGTGAGTCAACACTCATTGCACATGATGTATCATGATACTATACTTTACCCAATGCATTGGAGCGCTATAAAGGGCACACCCTTCTTAAACATTTCACTTCATGCATAAGTGTGCCACATGGATCATAAAACATGGATTCATAAAACATAATCATTTATTCCACGATAAAGGAATGTGGAATTCATACATGAAACTTTATAATCAATTATTAAATGTGAATAAAGGTGAATACCCTTGATGGAGAAATGGGCATGGTATTCACTACACAATGATATTGGCTTAGAAAATCGGTGTGATTTCGGCAGCGTAACGGCGTGACATAAGAATTCATAAAAATGGTTGATGAGAGAGAAAGGGGTTCCTCATCATATTTACATGTAATGGACAGTAAGGAGATCATATATATACATGTCCCAACAATAGAAATGGAATTTAGATTCATGATACAAAAGTATTGGTTGAATGTAAAAAATAGAGAGAAGTTCCTTTCGGAATTTCGGCATAGTAACGGGTGTACATGGGAGGCACTTAATGAGAGAGGAAGGGTTCTCCCATCATTAAAACAATAATAGGGCAGTATGGGGGAGGTGTGAAACCATACCCCAACATTCATAATTGAAATAAAAAAAGGCAATACAACTTAAAGAAAATTGATAAAAATGAGAAAGGAAGAAAACCCCTTACTTGGAAGTGTGCTTCCAAAGGCTAGAGAGAGGCTTGTGAGAGGCTTCTTGCGAGCTTGGGGCACCTTTAGAGGATTCTAGAGAGAGTAGGGCAGAGGTTGGACGAACTTAAAGGGATTTGAGCGAGGAGGAAGTGGGAGCTTGGGTGGGTTTATATAGGAAAGGTGAGAGAATTCTTTATTATTTAGGTTTGGGACCCCTTATATTAAAATAATCCAAACCACAAACCATCCCATGGTATTTGCCCCTGGTTTCTGTAAAAGGAAAGATGAAAAAAATATTTTACAAGGCCAAGGTCCGAACTTATTAAAAAATTAGGGTTGCTTATGTGGAGGTGAGTCACACTCCCGTGGAAATTAATTTAAAAAGGCAAAGTGTTGAATAAGTCTTGAGGGCTCCATTAATGCTTTGAAAAGTAATTCAAACAAACCCAAAACCTCATTATTTTAATGATAAAACACATATTGGCCGAACATAAGAATTATGGTACTTTATTACATCACCATTGGGTCATTATGATGTCATAAAACACATTATATATTTAAATGGTATTTAATTTTTACCCAAAAATTTGACTGTCTCAGAAAATTATGAAAATTTCACCGTTGGAAAATTTCGATGTCCTGATTCCAAAAATAATATTATTTTATCTGAATAATTTTCTAAATATGTGAATTTTCACTTTTAAAATAAAAACCGACATTTATAAAAAATTCACGGGTTTTGACAGAAATGGCTTTCAAACCTTAATAAAAATTTTAATTGCATTCATAAAATTATAAGATCATTTATATTTAATAAAAATTAATTTAATATTAATAATAATATTTTATTAAAATATTATTTAATTCAAAAATCCTTTAATTTAATAAAATATAATTCTTAATTAAATAATAACTAAAAACACCATTTGTACTTTAAAAACTAATTACAATGTATCAAAAAAATTATATTCATTATTATATACAAAAAATAATGTACATGAACATGGTTCTACTTATTTGTTATATAACCCCTTAAAATAGCCGCATAAGACCTAAGGGTAAGGTGTGCGATGGTGACAGACTCTTGGGGTTGCTCGGATAACATCGCTCGAGTGGTAATCTCTATCAACTTCCATTTTTCCCGTAGACGATCACATTCGAGCTTGACTTGATGAAGCTCAGCTTGGGCTTGGTCAAGGGAAAAGCCCAAAGAAGCCACCTCTTTTCCGAACTCCGACAAATGGGCTTCGTAAGGGGCAATTCTACTGGATGAGGCCATCACTTCCTTTGTCTGAGTAGAAATGGGTTCGTTAAAGCCTTATATTTAAACTACTCAGATGATCGCTGCTCAATGACTAAAAAGTAACGGTCAAAAATCTTAACGTAAAACTAAAGAAGATGACATCTTATAAAAACATTTTTCATAAAGAAACATTTAACTGGATCAAGAGGGATTTTCCATTAATGAAACTTTGGGTCGTTACAACATTCCCCCCTTAAGAAATTTCGCCCTAGAAATTTTCCTTTTCCCACACTAAAAAAAATGTGGGTAACTTAGCTTCATCATATCCTCCGACTCCAAAGTTGCTTCTTCAAACTTGTGGTTTCTCCACAACACCTTGACGAGGGGCATTGTCTTATTTCGTAGAAATTTTTCTCTACGATCTAAGATCTTCACTAGTTGCTCCTCATAAGAAAGATCATCTTCCAATTGTACCACCTCGGAAGAGAGTACATGTGAAGGGTTTGGTATGTACTTCCTTAAGAGGGAAACATGGAAGACATCATGCACCTTGGCCATAGTAGGTGGAAGTGCTAGTCGATAGGCCACAAACCCAACACGATCAAGAATCTCGAAGGGGCCGATGTACCTTGGACTTAACTTCCCTTTCTTTCCAAACCTCATGATCTTCTTCCACGGAGATATGCGTAAAAACACCATGTCTCCGAATTTAAACTCAAGGTCTCGTCGACGATTATCTACATAACTCTTCTGTCGACTCTGGGCTGCCTTGATATGCTGCTGAATGGTTTTCACCTTCTCCACCATTTCTTCGACCATTTCTGGTCCAAGTAGCTTACGTTCACCGACATCATCCCAACATGCCGGTGTTCTACACCTTTTCACATACATGGCTTCATATGGTGCCATTTGGATGCTCGAGTGGAAACTATTATTATAAGAGAACTAAACCAGAGGAAGATATTGATCCCATCCTCCGTTAAAGTCCATTGAGCACGCTCTCAACATATCCTCAAGTGTTTGGATAGTTCGCTCGGATTGGCCATCAGTTTGAGGATGATAGGCCGTACTGAAGTTCAGTTCAGTATTCAGAGCATGTTTAAGACTCTTCCAAAACTTAGAGGTAAATCTTGGATCTCGGTCTGACACAATAGATAGTGGTACTCCATGCAACCGTACCACTGCCCTGATATATATCCGTGCCAGTTGATCCAAAGAGAAATCCTCTCAAATAGCAATGAAGTGTGCAGTCTTTGTAAGACGATCCACAACAACCCAGATTGAATTATTGCCTTTGGATGTCCTTGGAAGTCCGGTGACAAAGTCCATGGTTATGTTCTCCCATTTCCATTTTGGTATGGGCAATGGTTGCATCATCCCCTTAGACTTTTGCCTCTCTTCCTTCACTTGCTGACACACCAGGCACTTTGATGTATATTCAACGATCTCCTTCTTCATATTATCCCTCCAAAAGTTTTCTCGGAGATCTCGATACATCTTTGTGCTCCCTGGGGGAATAGAGAAATTTGAACTATGTGCATCATCCAAAAGTTCCTTCTTCAGCTCCGAACTTGATGGAACACATAGTCTTTTCCCAAACCGTACAATTCCTTCTTCATTAACATTAAACTCTGAGGATTTTCCTTTTTGATAGCTTCCACTTTTTCTTGGATTCCCACATCATCCTTTTGAGCATCCTTTAACCTTTCCAAAAGAGATGGTTGAGAAATAATTTGTGAAAGGATTGATGATGTTCCCTTCTTTATGATTCCCACGTCCATATTCATCATGTCTAAGAAGATTGGATCCTTCTCAATTCTCATCATTGATAGAATTGCTGGATCCTTTCTACTTAGGGCATCCGCCACCTTGTTCGCCTTCCCAGGGTGGTAATGTATTGAACAGTCATAATCCTTGATGAGCTCTATACATCTTCTCTGGTGCATATTAATCTCTTTCTGTGTGAATATATATTTAAGACTCTTGTGGTTAGTATATATCTCACATTTCTCTCCATAGAGATAATGTCGCCAGATTTTCAAGGCAATGATCACCGTCGCCAACTCCAGATCATGCATTGGATAGTTTCTCTCATGGATTTTCAACTGCCTTGAGGCATAGGATATCACTTTATCATTCTGCATTAGCACACATCCTAAGCCCTTCTTCGAAGCATCACTGAATACCACAAGAAGCTCCCCACTTGTGGGTAAAGTGAGCACAGGTGCAGTGATTAGCCTCCATTTCAACTCCTTGAATCTTTCTTCGCATTCATCACTCCAAGAAAACTTTACTCCCTTTCGAGTTAGCTTGGTAAGAGGGTTGGACAATCGTGAGAAATTTCTCACAAATCGTCGATAATATCCAGCTAACCCTAAGAAGCTACGGATATCAGTTACTGATGTTGGCCTCGGCCATCCCTCAATTGCATCTATTTTGGAGGGGTCCACAGATATCCCATTGCTTGTGATGATATGAACCAAGAATGATACTTCCTTCTACCAGAACTCACACTTGCTGTACTTGGCATAGAGCTTATCCTTGCGCAATGTCTCCAGTACAGTTCTTAAATGCTCCTCATGGTCCTCCTTGGTTTTGGAGTATATTAGAATATCATCTATAAAGACTACCACAAATTTGTCTAGGTAATCTCTAAAGAATCTATTCATCAAGTCCATGAATATTGCTGGAGCATTGGTGAGTCCGAAAGGCATTACTATGAATTCATAGTGCCCGTACCTTGTACGAAAAGCAGTCTTGGGGATATCTTCCTTCTTCACCCTTACTTGATAATATCCCAACCGCAAGTCGACCTTGGAGAAGTATTGTGCTCCACGCAGGTGATCAAATAAGTCATCAATTCTTGGCAGAGGATACTTGTTCTTTATCGTGATTTTGTTAAGTTCACGATAATCGATGCAAAGCCGCATTGACCCATCCTTCTTCTTGACGAAGAGGACTGGTGCACCCCATGGTGATGCACTTGGGCGTATAAACCCTTTATCCAGATTCTCCTGTAGTTGTTTCTTCAGCTCTTCAAGCTCAACAACAGACATTATATATGGAGTCTTGGATATTGGTAGCGCCCTAGGTATAAGTTCAATTGAGAACTCAACATCTCTTCTTGGAGGAAGACCAGGAAGTTCCTCGGGAAATACTTCAGCGAATTCCCTCACAATATGCATTTCTTCAAGGGTGGTTTCTTCCTTGGATTCAATCATCTGAGCCAGATATGCGTGCTCATAAGGCAGTAATATCCATGCTTGAGATGATGGAGCTAAAGGAGATTCATCTTCCTCCTGACACTTGTAAAGAATCGAGGGTCGATTCTCCATATGGAGTGTGATTTCCCTCTCCCGACAATTTATGTTGGCTCTATATAAGGAAAGCCAATCCATGCCAAGAATTGCATCAAATTACACCAAAGTGAGTATGACGATGTTCGCCGGGAAATTCAATCCACAGATTATAACAGGGGAGGACTTATACTCATGGGATGCAATTATGGTCCCATTTGTCGTACTCACCGACATCTTTACTTCCATGATTTGTGGTGGTGCAGGGATTGTTCTACTAAACTTTTGAGATATAAAAGAATGCGTAGAACCTGAATCAAAAAGTACGTTCACTATTCTTGAATGAATAACTAGCATACCTGTCACCACTTCGTTGTCGGGGTTCACTTCGGCAGAAGTGATGGCAAAAGTTCTTCCTTGCTGTCTTGGAGGTTGCTGGTTGCCTCCGATAACCCTTGGATTAGGGAACTGATTTGCAAAATGACCTGGTTCTTTGCATTTGTATCATTGAACAATGCATTGAGGTTCGAACGGAGTGTTCCTCTCCTCTGTCGTAGCCGCGGGTCCTTCTTGCTGACAGTTAACAGCTAGGTGCCCTTCTCTTCCACACTTGAAGCATTTTCTTGTCCCCCTAAGGCAATTACCAGGGTGCTTCTTTCCACACTTTTGGCAAGTGGGGTGCTGGAATTTCTTAGCGCCATTGGATTTATCCATCGGACCACTAGAATTGAAGTCCACCTTATGCTTCATGTCCCCATGATACCCCTGTGATTCTCTGATCTCCATTTCATCCTTGAGGGCACATCGGACAATTTCCTCATAGCTGTTGAAGTCACGGATCGCTAATGCTTTCCGCAAGTGAGGCTTCAGCCCACCAAAGAAGCGGTCAACCTTGCATTCGGGGGTAACGACAAAGCCGGAAGCGTATCGTGCAAGCCTTGTGATGTCTGCCTCGTACGCTCCCACAGATTCTTCATCTTTCTGTTTGAGGGAAAGGAAGTCCCTTTCCATCTTAAGACGGAGGGTGCATGGAAAATATTTATCGAAAAACATCTTCCGGAATACCTTCCATTCCAAAGCCTCGATCTCCTCCTCAGGCTTCGTATTTTTGATCAATGTCCACCATTGATCAGCTTCACCCTTCATACGATAAGCCGCCAGGAGAACCCTTAATTTTTCAGAGCATTGGAGGATGGAGAATATCTTTTCAATGGAGTTGATCCATTGTTCAGCAATCGTGGGATCAGATGATCCACTAAAAGTGGGAGGCCTTTGTCTCATGAAGATTTCAATAGTGACTTGTTCTTTCTTAGGGGGGGTTGAACGTTCCTCTTGACCAGTGTTTCTATTCAAAACATGAGTTAGCTGAGAGAGAAGCGTGACAAAGTTCGCGATTCCTGCTCCTATTGGATTGGGCATCTCATAAGTACAATCATCACACTGATCTTCACAACGGTTGTTAGCCCGAGTTCTCCTATTACCGGCCATTGGCTGGAATAAAAGGAAAGTTAGGGGTAAAACATAAAGGGTAATCCAAAGACAAAAGTTGATGACTTATAAATAAACATTAATCTCTTTAACTCATGAGTCTATAGGATTCAATCCAGGCTTTTCATGATCTTCCTTCTAACATAAATTCATAGGGGCATTTTTCCCTTAAGAAGGGTTCATACTAAGATTGTGAATTTATCAAAACATATCCCCTGGGAGTGTCGTAACCCAGAGTGCAGCAATGCCCATTGTCGTGCACCAGTTCCCGTTCAAGTCTAGCTCAAAGCGGTGTTTTCAGGTTTTACCCTAGGATACATCTGTGCCAGAGCCGCCTCTACCTGCTCGTATCCAGACAGGGATGTATTTGTTTGATAAACCACTTACTTACTATTTACCAAAACTTAGGGATGTTTTTATTATGCTTAGTCCTGTATCTAAGGCTTTACTAGGGTTTCCTAATCCCAAAAAATAACTAAACCTATCCTCTGATACCAACTATGACAACCCTGCTTTTTATTACAACTTAAACATGCTTTATTACATAAAACTTCACTTGATCCAACAAAGAAGATCGAGAGGTTTAGTTTCTATGGGGCTTAGGATCATTACATAAAAACATTAAACTTGAAATACAACATCTTTATTGAAAACTTATTTTACATGACAACTATATTCCTTCGTACTTAGCATTGCATGGGATAACCTGAGGACATGCATAAGAAAAGGGTGAGCTATAAAGCCCAGTAAGGGAGTAAACAATGAATAACATGAGGAGTGAAATACATGTTAGGCAATAGGAATATCAATAGAGCATAATAGAAACATGAACATAAAGGCATGATAAAGCATGATAATCATAACATGGAAATGTGGCAACAACACTTAACATTGAATTAGCATGAGCCAAGGCTCATTGCACATGGAGCATGAGTAAACCCTCATTGCACTTGAAGCACAAGTAAACCCTCGTTGCACTTGAATTTTCACAAGTCAACACTCATTTCACATGATTTATCATGACACTATACTTCACCCAATTCATTGGAGTGCTATAAAGGGCGCACCCTTCTTAAACATTTCACTTCATGCATAAGTGTGCCACATGGATCATAAAACATGGATTCATAAAACATAATCATTTATTTCACGATAATTGAATGTGGAATTCATACATGAAACTTTATAATCAATTAGTAAATGTACATAAAGGTGAATACCCTTGATGGAGAAATGGGCATGGTATTCACCACACAATGATATTGGCTTAGAAAATCGGTGTGATTTCGGCAGCGTAACAGCGTGACATAAGAATTCATAAAAATGGTTGATGAGAGAGAAAGGGGTTCCTCATCATATTTACATGTAATGGACAGTAAGGAGATCATATATATACATGTCCCAACAATAGAAATGGAATTTAGATTCATGATACAAAAGTATTTCTTGAATGTAAAAGAAGAGAGAGAAGTTCCTTTCGGAATTTCGGCATAGTAACGGGTGTACATGGGAGGCATTTAATGAGAGAGGAAGGGTTCTCCCATCATTCAACCAATAAGAGGTCAGTATGGGGGAGGTGCGAAACCATACCCCAACATTAATAATTGAAATAAAAAAAAGGCGATACATCTTAAAGAAAATTGACAAAAATGAGAAAGGAAGAAAACCCCTTACTTGGAAGTGTGCTTCCAAAGGCTAGAGAGAGGCTTGTGAGAGGCTTCTTGGGAGATTGGGGCACCATGAGAGGATTCTAGAGAGAGTAGGGTAGAGGTTGGATGAACTTCAAGGGCTTTGAGTGAGGATGAAGTGGGATCTTGGGTGGGTTTATATAGGGAAGGTGAGAGAAATCTTTATTATTTAGGTTTGGGACCCCTTATATTAAAATAATCCAAACCACAAACCATCCCACGGTATTTGCCCATGGTTTCTGGAAAAGGAAAGAGGAAAACAATATTTTACCAGGCCAAGGTCCGAACTTATTCAAAAATTAGGGTTTCTTATGTGGAGGTGAGTCACACTCCCATGGAAATTAATTTAAAAAAGCAAAGTGTTGAATAAGTCTTGAGGGCTCCATTAATGCTTTGAAAATAAGTCAAACAAACCCAACAACTCATTATTTTAATGATAAAACACATATTGGACGAACAAATGGATTATGGTATTTTATTACATCACCATTGGGTCATTATGGTGTCATAAAACACATTATATATTTAAATGGTATTTAATTTTTACCCAAAAATTTGACTGTCTCAGAAAATTATGAAAAACTCACCGTTGGATAATTTCGACGTCCTTATTCCAAAAATAATATTTATTTTATCTATATAATTTTCTAAATATGTTAATTTTCACTTTTAAAATAAAAACCGACATTTATAAAAAATTCATGGGTTTTGATAGAAATGGCTTTCAAACATTAATAAAAATTTTAATTGCATTCGTAAAATTATAAGATCATTTATATTTAATAAAAATTAATTTAATATTAATAATAATATTTTATTAAAATATTATTTAATTCAAAAATCCTTTAATTTAATAAAATATAATTCTTAATTAAATAATAACTAAAAACACCATTTATACTTTAAAAACTAATTACATTGTATCAAAAAAATTATATTCATTATTATATACAAAAAATAATGTACATGAACATGGTGCTACTTATTTGTTACATAACCCCTTAAAATAGCCACATAAGACCTAAGGGTAAGGTGTGTGATGGTGACAGACTCTTGGGGTTGCTCGGATAACATCGCTCGAGTGGTAATCTCTATCAACTTCCATTTTTCCCATAGACGATCACGTTCGAGCTTGACTTGATGAAGCTCAGCTTGGGCTTGGTCAAGGGAAAAGCCCAAAGACGCCACCTCTTTTCTGAGCTCCGACAAATGGGATTCGTAAGGGGTAATTCTACTAGATGAGGCCATCACTTCCTTTTTCTGAGTAGAAATGGGTCCGTTAAAGCCTTATATTTATAATACTCAGATGATCACTGCTCAACGACTAAAAAGTAACTGTCACAAATCTTAACGTAAAACTAAAGAAGTTGACATCTTATAAAAAAAATTTCATAAAGAAACATTTAACTGGATCAAGAGGGATTTTCCATTAATGAAACTTTGGGTCATTATAGGTTTTAGGTTGTTTAAATGTAAAATCACATATCTTAATGACACATGAAAGGCTAGTACGCACTGTCTCCAAAACCATGTAACAAACAATGTAGTATTCCTTACCTCAAAAGAAATAATGAATTAGAAGAATACATGGTATCTAATAACAATTTATCTAGGCATGAATTCATATATTCCCCCAAAACAACATTATATAGTTATTTTTCACAGTATCCCAAACTATGTAACTAACTATGAAATTGTGCTAGACTATTTACCAAAATTATTTAGTAATATAAATTTCCATAAAACTTAAAACTAAAAGTAAATGCACTACTATGGATCCAATAGCATAATTATAATTCTATTTTTAAACTATGAAACTCATTATTTTACACTTTTAATATCCATAACACATTAAATACAGTTAAATTATAAAAATTAAATGAATTGATTTTTTGAACAACTAAATTACATTTTCTTTATAAAAATTATCCTTAAAAATAGAAATGCATTTAACATAAAATTTTTATAAAGAATTAAACAAAAATTAAATTCCCAAAAAAAACATATGTTTTGAATAATTTTCATTCTAGAAATGTTAATTATATCAAATCAATATAAAATTATAATTTTATATGTCCATTTAATAAATTCAGCACATAACTACATAACTAAAAAGATTAAAAAAAACAATGGATATTGAACTCTCTTACATGACTCATCTTACAAATTTCACTCATCTAAACCAACATGTCTCTAGAGGAAGGATACCAACATTTTTCTCTCTTATACATTTCATTCTCTTAGTGGTGTTTAATTTACATTGTTCACTAAATAAACATCATTTATTAATTAATGTTAATCAAAAACCAATTTATCATATTCGGATCATCATGAAGATATATCCAATGATATAACACAATAAAAATATCATGAACTCAAGATAACATGGGTGAAAGTGACAACTGAGACATCACTTAATTAATATTATTCAACACATTGAAAGGTTCAATATATGCCTATGCATTATTTCCACCTCAACCAAACATGATCTATCTATGATAGGATATAACTTTTATAAAATCACCATCAACATAAAACTCTAATATCACCCTCTAGTAATAATATTATTTTTATCTACTATGTTATATCTTTTTTTATTATTAGATTGTTTCCACTTTATCTATTATATAATTCACTAAATATAAAAGGATGAACACCAATTAACCGAAAAACAATCCCAAACAAGGTGCTAGGTAGGGATACCTATAATATAATTCCAATCGTTCCATACTAAAGAAAAAATGATAAGTATTATTATATGAAAAATATATAATTCGATACAGATCATCCAATGATTCAGTAAAATTTAAAAATTTTCCATCAATATATATTCAAGGATCTAAATAATCAACTCAATTTGATTATAATTTTGTGGGTGAAATATTGTACTATAACATACCTTTGTTTGATAACCATGCTAAAAAACCTTGAAATTTGCTATGTAAACAATGTTTCATGGTTTTAATTGATCATTATTGAAACCCTATGATGTTCTACTACCCTGGTTATGTGTATTACAAAACAATCCACCCATACCAATTCCCCATTTGGTGAGAAATGGGATAATTTTTTTTACCAATGTTCAATAACCTATATAGTATAATAATCTCAAAAAATACATGTAAATATCTATATATTTCATTTTAAAAACACTATATTAATGTAATATACTTATTAGAACCTTATGTTTTCTTTCAAATTTTGGCAAGTGAAATATCTAGATACTATTTTTACCATTGATTTATTTATCTCTAGATCATGAAATCCATTTTTTTCAAAAGATTATATATATTTTTTATACTCATATTAACAACAGGAATTAAGCTATTAAACTCATATATGTCCTAATATCATATTATTGGAGGAAAATATAGATTTCTATAGATCAAAACCCAATGTTAATTATCATATTTCCATGCATAAATTTTGATATTAAACTAATAGAGATTGTTGAAAATAGTGTATTGGGTATAGTTTTAGAGAGTTTCATAAGATATATCCCAAATAATTGAAGTGTTTTTGTAAAGGGGGGTTTGTATATGTAAAGTGAAATTGAAGTGAATGTGATATGTGTCATCATTTTTTTAATATCTTGAAATAGTTATGAAATAAATGAATGCATTTCAAAAACATGTAAAGAATATTGATTCCAATGAGGTGAAGTTGTTTTGGAAGTTTGGAAGATAATGAAGGAGTTTCTAATTTAGATGTTAATTTTTTTGATGTTATTCCTCTGAAGAAAAGACCACACCATATATATAATTGCTATAATACAATATATGATATGATATAAAAAATAATTTTATAACAAATGTGTTCACACAATTATTTTGGTATTGCATATAATGATTTTTTGGCGTTGTTAATTCATGAAATAATGTCAATCCAAAATATATAGGTTAGAATTTTCCAGTTCTCATTGTTTTGGGGGAATAACATATTATACCATAAAAAAATAGTCTTGTATAAATTCACCTGTATGAGGAAATTTGAATCGATTGGGAAAGGGTTATTTTTTGGCGAGGAATTAGGTTTCACCAAGGAAAATCGAGTCACACCATAATGATCAAACCATCGTAATTATGTGGGTAATTATAATTTAGGGTGAATGTGATCATACCATAAAGGTGACATTCACATCCTAATAAAATATGTTGTTTTGGAATAGTTTCTGAAAAAAAATGGTCACACTATAAATGGTCTTTCAATACCATGATATTGGTAGTCATGGTATAATATATAGATTCACAGTAGAATTTATTCAAGAATATATAATTAAAGTTATTTTTTAATGTGAGGCACTTTTTTTCTTGAAAGGACTCTCCAAATTGATCCTTTGGGGCCTTAAATCATATTTAATGGTTGATAAAATCTATAGAATGTTCTAATGGATTGCAAATAATTGGGAAATGTTAAAGTTGAAGTTACTTAATTTAATTTGAAAATATAATTTATATTGGTTTGGAAGAATAATAATGTGATAAGAATATGACTTGTTATTTTATATATATAAGGAATTATAAAATTAGTGTGGATGGAAAAAAGGAAGAGAAAGAAGAACATAAAGAAGATAAAGAGTAAGAATTAGGGAAAAAATTATAAAATACTATCTCCAATGAAGAATAATTTGTTTTTATATTTTAGATTATATTATTTGTTTATGTGATATCACATTACCAAATTTCATAGATACATGTTTGTATCACTAGTTCGAGTTTGTTTTTAATCCATAGGGTGATTTTTATTGAATGTGTGATCATGACTTTTATTGAATCATTCCATCGATGTAGCTACTCTTTTTAGGTCGCAAGCCTTGTAAAAATATTATATATATATATATATATATATATATATATTTCTTTATGCCATTAGGTATGTTTGGTCTGGGTATATTGATATTTATGTTCATTTTAATAGGTGTTTAGGGTTGTTTGAAGTAAATAGACAAAAGAAAGTAGATTCAATGATTCACCCCCACTATTTATTAATTCTCACATTTTGTGTGGTCCCTTTTCAAGTTGTATAATATGAATCATTTTCCCTATAAAAATGATTTACTATTTGAAATTTGATAATTATATATGTTTTCCAATGTTTTTTAACTTCCAATATCAAAATTTCTATAATGGATATGGATCACATTAATTCAATGAATAAAAAGGGGATTCTTAAATTTTATGGTAATAATTATTAAAATAAGGTAGATTATATGATACTATATCATTTATCTATTGGTTTGGATATATTAATTGATTCTATTGATGGTTTTAAACCATGATTTTAAGGCATTAAAAAGATAGTAGTTGATAGAGAACATTTCTAGAAAAAGATATATGCTTAGAATTACATTTTATAATCTATTGTAAAAATTAAATTAAAAAATATAAGGGGATTTGGAAAACATATAATTTGGAAGAATTTGAAAAATATATATAATAAAAAATTTAAAACAAGGAAAGTAAGACGTTTGGAGGATTCAATATGACAATGTCAAGATGAATTATGATAAAGAAAAGAAAAACTATTTACTTTAGGCAATGAATCCATAAAAAACATCATATGTTTTGATGAGAAGATGAAAGACTCCAATATATTCAAAATTATACAATATATATCATTTTTGATGGATTTGGGGAAAATGTTTTAGCAATCGATGACCATGTTTCGAGTAAAATTCCATTATATTCCTTGCATAATATTTTTATTAATTTTGAAATAATGAAAGGGAGTTTTTTTAAGATGATGAACAATGATGATAAGGAAATATCATATAAATATTATAAATTAGTGAATTGATGGAAATAAATTCCCCTGGAAGAATAATATATTTATGAAGAATAATATGCTGAAATGTAATTTGACTGGTGTTATTCATTTCAAGTAGTTTCGTAAGAGTAAAGAACATCAGAGAAAAGAACCTAAAACAAATTTTATTTGTGGAGATATTTGAAATTTTATAGTGAAATTTATATGGTTAAAAGAAAAAATATGATTTTAGAGATTATGATGAAAGGAAAATAAGTTTTTCAGTGAATAAATCTTCAAAATTTGAAAAGGCAATGAATTATTTAAAGGTTAAAGGTAAGAAATTTTTAAAAACAAATAGTAAATTTCTAATCAATGTCTGAAGGTGATGATCAAATTGAAAATGAATAATAATTTGAGGAATTTCATAAAAATTGGAGAAAATGTACTAATTTAAAAAAGTTAACGATGATTAATTTACTAGGGATGAGAGTAGTAATGATGGTAATGTGAAAAAAACTCAAATGAAGCTCTTAATAAATCTAAAACACAGGGAATCTCCATAAAATATTTTAAATATTTTAAATAAAAACAGGAAAATGATGAAATATTTTATATAATAAATACATAATGATAGACTACATATTAAAAAATATTCAAATTTGATGAATAAAATTTACCCAATGAATATTTTACTCACTAAAGTGGAGACTTTTAATGTTGTCTTATAAGAGATTAATAAAGAAAATGGAATGTTTGTGACGTTTTTAAATAGAAATTTCTGGATTAGAGAACACGCTTTATAAGTTAAAATCTATATTTTATAGTTACATTCAAGATTATTAATAAAAATGTACGAATATAAAGTTTGGAAAGGCAGAATTAAAGACACAAGAGGTTAATTTTGAGGTTGTAAGAAAGAAAAAATAATTGTGAAAAATATGTATATTTTGGGAATGCTAACTAGAAATTAAAATAGCTTATGAAGGGTTTTGTGAAAAATTCATAAAATAATAAATAAATGAATATTAAATTTTTGGGATTTCATTATAATTTTTTAAAAAAAAATTGATAAAAGGATAATGGTTAAAAATTGGAAGAATAATATCAGTCTTCATCATGATAACACCTAGTTTACAAAATAATGTATTCATTATATTATTAATTATGATATTATGATGGATTTGGGAGAATTTTTAGAAGATATTTCCCCAATTTTCCATATCACTATGAACCAAGAAGATATTGTAGGTAAAGTTTGAGAGGAAGTCAAACCACTCCGTGAATTAATGTTTAGAAAAAATCTGAAAATATGAATTAATGGTTTGAAAAAAGTTTCACTCATTAGAATACATTTTTGGAAGGTGCGACCAATTGATTTAGACTATTAATTATTTTATAATAATACTATAAAACAAATTTTGTATGAATTTAAACAATTAAAAGTTAATAAATCAAAAATTAAAGGAAAGGAGAATACATTGGTCGTTTTGATGTCACTCAAAGGATCAAAAAACAAATTATCAATGGATCATAAATAATGGATTTTATTGGTATATTATGGTATATTTAAAGCTATATAAAATGTTTTATAAGTTAAAGGATTAGTGAACACTGGGAAAATGCAAGGAAAAAGGAGTTGGTTTTATAATCCTGAATGATGAAATGTTCAAATCAAAGAACAATTAATTTTTTTTATAGGTTCAATAAAAAATTACCGAGTTTGGCTCAATTTTTTATGATGTAAATGAGGTATTTTTTTTAAAAGGTGACTTTTTTGATGTTTTTGATAGATTTAAGTGTATTGGTGGGAATAAAATAATGATATGATAAACTTTTTTAGGTTGATAATGATGAAAATCCGTGTTATTTGATCTTAAAATTAGTAAATATATCATGGAAAAAAATACCTAGACACATTGGTAAAATGAATATGGCCAAGATTAACCATGAAAAGAATTTTAAAGATGTGTTGATATTTAAGAGATAATGAAATTGGATTTTATGTACAAGAAAAAAGGGGAGTATTTTTAATTCATTATATAAGAAAGTAGAGATTCAAATATCTCACCAATTAGAGATCATTCATTTTAATGTTTATGGGAATATAAAAAAGAAATTGACCAAGGGAGATAATTATTTGATTCCTTTTATTAATGTATTCCTTATGATTACATGCATTATTATCTTGAATAGTAAGTTACATGCATTTAATATGTTTAAGATAATAAGAATAATTTTAGAAAAGGAGTGTGGTTTCTATATTAATAAGTTGTAGATAAACAACATTTCTAAAAAAAGTGTAAAATTAGAAAATTATATTGGAAATAATGTAATTCATAATGAATTTATTACAATATATAAAACATAATAAACTAATTTTTCTATAATGAAAAACACAATTTTAGTGGAATTAGGTAGTACTATATTGTTGGATCCAGATACTTCATGATTTTCTAGAGGACAATGATTGACAAAGTGGTTGATATTCAAAACCAATTTTCACTAAAGAAATTTAGATATAATGATATAGTAGTTGTATTCAAATAAGGATGAAAATGAGAAATAATTTAAGGTATTGGGAATCCCTTGTATTGTAAAATTAAAATGTAAAAACTCTGGGATGTTCATGTAATGAGGCTCTAAAGGCCAATTCTTTAGATATCCTCGAAAAAACAAAAATATATTGTTGATATTACAAAAAATCATGGAATTTTTTTATATTGATAATGTAAATGTATTTTAACACTAAGATATTGAATTCACACATCAAGAATAATGTTACATAAGTGAATATGATAATTAATAATTAGTTGAGAAACAAGATAGATATTCTCAAAATGATATTAATTTAGAAGAAAAAATGATCGAATTTGATGATTCAAAAATTTCTTGTTTTTAATAAAAACCTCTCTCAATTCATCCAAGGATAGAAAAGTAGGTAGAGGTGTAAAATAAAATTGGATATCAAGAATAATCATTCAAAAAAAGAGATATTTTTAAAAAACAATATACAAATTATTGTTTTTTCATGTTTATTAAAGATATGTGAACGAGGATTTGGATTATCAAGAGTGGATCATTGATTTGTATTAGGGGATGGATCATATGGGAAAAAAATTATAAGGAGTTGGTTCCCGATATAAAAATAAGAATCATTTCTAAATAATGTGGTTTTCCAATAATATAATGAATAAAAAAAGTATACGGTAATAGAAACAAAGAATTAATTATTGGTAAAGGCTACTCATAAGTGGGAAACACTGATTTTTTCTGAGTCTTTAACATTATGTTCTTTGCTTGACACTTTTAGGATATTTAAAAATATTATTGAAAGAAGATGATATATGATTATCCAAATGGATGTCTAGTAAGCCTTCATCTATAGAGATATATAAAGAAAGTGTTCATTAATAAATCTATTGGATTATATCTTGGAGAAAATGAAGGATATGTTTTGATGTTAAGGATGTAACTATACATGTTAAAAAATCATAGAGAGAGTGGTATCCCATGATCGATGTTATCTTAATACTACTATAATTTAGTAAGGGGTATATAGAAAACAACCTCTATATAAAAGATGATTAAAAGTTATCTCTAATTTATATTATCCTTGTATGTGATATAATATTATTTGTAAATGAATTTTGTATTTTAGAGGATATTTATTTATTTATAAAGAAGATATTTGAGATGTCATCTATTATAGAGATGAATTATTTGTTTGGTTTAAAAATTTAATAATGGAAGGATCAAATTTTCCTCTCTCAAGGATATTATGTGTAAGAACATTTGAATAATTTTTAGAATGGAGTATTCGAAGATTGTATATAAGTTATTTTTTTGGGTAAACAGCTATCAAAGGATAATGATATAAAGGATGTTGACTTAAGAGAGTTAAAAAATAATATTTATAATTTTATCTGCTTGAGTTATTCATGACTGAATATTTTATATGTTGTAATAAATTGTTCTTGATATATGTTTTTTCTAAAATAAACACATCATTTGGATGAATAGAGGATTGTAAGATACATAGGAGGTGTATTGAATTATAGTTTGAAAGATGACATTATATGAAATCTCTATCTATTTGGATTTGTATATTTTGACTCGGATAGAAATGTGGATGATATATGATCAAAATATGATGTATTTTTATTTCTTAGAGATATGTTTGAGGAATTTCATATAAATAATTAGAGCTTAGTGAACAATAGTAATCATGAAGTGGGGTGTATTTATATAATTCAAGTCAGAAACTAATTTATGTTAATGTGGAATCAATTAGAATACCCAGGGGTAGATATAAATTTAGAACTACTTTTCGTATAATATAATCAACATGGGATATATATATTTTTAAATAAAATTCTTTATTATTTATAAAAGAACATTTATATCAAGTAACACATGACTAATGGGATTTTGGGTCCATGTTTTTTGAATTTGGATATTTTTTCAACAAAGGATAAAATAGTGGATGTTCTATCTAAACAATTGATGAAGGACGAGTTTCATAAAATGAGGTTGATGATCGGTGTTCAATGTCGATCTCTTCGAAGATATGGTATAATGATTATGTATCCTATCTTATTTTATTTGGATTTCTATAGTTAAAAGGTGGAGGGAAAATATATAAATTCAATGAATATGTTCTTTATTAAAGGGTAAATAAAACTAAGGGTAGATTTTGTAAATGAAAATATATGAAATAAATACATGTGTGTGTTAGTGAAATATATGCATTAATTTAACTTTTATGTTCAGCATGTGTGATGAAATGATATGTTTAAAAAATTCCGGGATAATTTTGAAGTAATTGTAACAATGATGTTGTAAAAAAATCTATGGGAGAGGTGTATGTGAGTAACCCTAAAGTAAATAATTAGTATTTTTATTCATAATTATTGTCTACATGATTGATTTTACTCATTTAGTCTTATAATCAATTAATTTTGAATTATTTTAATGTGGAATGGGTGATTTATTTTTAATGGCTGGTAAGAATTTAATGGATCATGTGGTTGATTGAATTTCAAACATTAAAAATACCGAAAGGGGGGTATTTCTGAGACCAAGATGAAGGATATTTGCATGACTAGAGTGTTGTTTGAGCCTGATAGAGTTGATGAATATGGATTTTAAAGAAATAATGTTATTATAAAAAGTGGAGTTTATTGATTTAAAGTGAATGTGAAGTTATTGTGATATGTGTTGCCTTTATTTTCAATATCTGAATATAATTATTGAAAATTCCAATCGCATTAAAACTCAAGTGAACAATATTGATACAAGATAGGTGAAATTAGTTAGAAAATTTAAAAGATCGTGGATGAGTTTATAATTGAGATGTTGGAGTTATATTATTATTCAACTACTATATAGAATATAAATCCATAAAGACAGTGGTCATGAGCCAATATACAATAGAATATAAAAATTAATGCTAGGACAAATTGGATCACAATATGATTTATGTCTTGAATATGATAATGTTTTGTTGATTTTCTATCATGACATGATGTCACATTGTAAGCCATATGATTTAATTTATCATGTTGTCACTATTTAACCAGAATAACACTTTACTCTATTAAATTAGGTATATTTTTATAATGTAATTGGATGAGGAAAATAGATTTTATTAAAAAAGATCATTTTTCTATGAATAACTAGATTGCACTATGATGAATTGTGTCTCATCAAAGTAATAAATCGATGAGAACTATAAGAATATCTAGAATTAATGGTGAAATGACTATGTTATAGAGGACATTTTCATGATGAAATGGAAGATGTGGTTTTTCAATGGTACAAGGAAATGTTATTTATCACACCCCGAATAATTTTCTTTCATCATTATATTGGTACTTATGTAATAATATAAAGAGTTGTGCTATGTATTTTTCAAGAATCTAGAATCTGAGTTATTTTATAATATAAATGAATTTTGACTTATGGAATTATCTAATTATATAATTTAATCTTTCTAAACATATCCAAAGGTCACTATAAGTATTATATTGATCTAAATTATTTAAAATAAGTAGGAATAGTTGAACTATGTATTACTTATAATAATTTAAATATAAAAATCATATTGAGTGGGATGAATGGTGGAGTAAAAGAAATGATACATGCTTCTATGAGAGTATAGAAATTTTAAAATGAAAGAGGAATAAGAAATGAAATAATAAGACGAATAAGAATAAGTGGAAGGGGGATAAACACAAAAACATCTTGCTAGAATAATTTTTAGAGTAAAAAATCACCTTTTGTTAAATTATTGATTATATATATTGGTTTATGTGGTATATCATTACAAAAGTGACGAGAAACATTATATATCTTTATTTGAAGGATAATACCTTCTCATTTTGTAATTCACTATGTTATTCAAGTAGAATGTTTGATAATGGGTTTTACTGGATTATCCTAAGGATTTTGTTTCACATTTTCAGTAGTGAACCTTGTGGAAATATGTTATTCCTATATTTCTTTTTTCCTTGAAGTGTATGTTCAATGTGTACAGTGATATTTTTATTCAATTTAATATGATTATAATTTCATTTGAATGAGAATAATTAATGTATGTGAATTTGTCGATTCACCCCCTCTAAGTGAATTCTCATTATTCATGTAGGTTCTTTTTAGTCAAGAGCATCTTAATTGACAACATTATATCTATATGTCTCTAATTTAGGGTGTATTAGCTATGAATATTCTACTTATTGATATAAAATATAATTACGTATCATTAGATACAATAAACCTTTACCATTAATATATTATATATAAAAATTCAATGCCTTTAGCTACTCTCTCATCTTCCATTCATTACATTCTTCTTAAAAAAATCACTATAGGTCCCCATTCTCAAGGTATTTTCTACCTAATTACCTTTTATTTGGGAATAAAAAATCTAAAAATCATTTTCCAAAATGAAATATTCCTATCTTCATTGGCATAGATTTAAATCTCTTTATGAGAATATATAGAACAGACTCTTGCTCTCCCTGAAAAACAAAAAACATTCAGTAAAAAGATAATGTATCCATTTCATCAGAGTTAACAACATAACATTTAAGTCATATTTATGAGTAAAAAATTTATATATACGATTTGAAAAATGAACTTTATAATATAATAAACATTATTTCATCAATATTTACCCTAATCCATGATGTGAAACATCTTAACAAATCACACAAATAATTCTTTCTTTGGGTAAATGATGAATATGGATGCTTGTTGGTTAATTATTTTTTTCATTCAAATAATTAATAACATTGTGGTTTCCCATTTAGATAATTAAATTTCATGTTAAAATCTAATTAGGATGTAGTAATTCAAGAAACATTGATATAATCCTTTTATACTACGTAAAAAACCGAAGAGAAATACATACCATTGAGCAATTCATCAAATATTCCCATGAATCAAAAAATTCAACATTAGGTGGATCAGAAAAAACATCACACTAAGATATAATATACCTTAGTAAGTGAAATTATTATTTCTGATGAATATAATTTTACATGTTTCCATACAACTAATGTTGGAAAAGAAATTACAAAACCATCTATTATTGTTAAACTTTCTCATCCTTTACCCTCATGTAAACCAATAAAAACAAACACTATATAGTATTTATAAAACATAAACTTCAAATTAATAAAACCCAATGAATACTAGTAATATATTAGTGACATTAATGTTAATTACTATGAACTAAAACTTCCCAATGTAATGTTAGAATCTAGTGTTATAAAAATATTTTTCCTTCAAACTGATATGAAGTCATCTTAAATATAGATCTATATCATAGGGCTAAATAGTGCCAAACATCATAAAAATATAGGTAAATTTACAATGAATTTATAGAATTTTATTCTATAATGTTTAATGTTTTTGAGTGATATAGAAAATAACATAGTTAGGCTCATAGTCAACGTGATGGTGTGGCTCAATCAATATCCCTAGATAATTGGATGTGGGGATTATAAAGGTTGATGCTTGGTCACTCAAAATGTATGGACTAACTATTCAGTTGGGATATTGTTTCATGATTTTTAATTTTATATCCAAATTAGTCTCACTTTACCTTCATTAACAACATAATATAATGTTGTCAAAATCTTAGGCATATTGAGAAATAAATTTGGTATTCTCTATAATAGAAAATGATTCTCTTTCGGATTAAAGGGGTTAATGATTTGTGATGGTTACATATCCATATATTATTGGATTATAGATATTTATTTGTCTAATGTGATTTATCATAAAATATTAGATATAAAGAAATGGAATTGTAAATCATAAATCTTGAATGGAAGAATTGTTATCAATTATTTTTTTCTAGTTTTTTGATGCATCATATCATGAATGTAGACATTATATATTATGTTTTATGGATTACTAGGAATTTATCATCTAAGTTAGGTGGGTGTTATTCATTTCAAGGTGTATTATGATGCAGGATTGTGTGATTTATTTAATTTTTAACTACATAATTGATATATATTTTAATTAGTTTATTTTATGATATAGAATTGATGAAAATTGAAAATTTTACAACTTTTAAAACTTAGATTTGAGTATTTAGTTTCAAAATTTTATTTTTAGTTTAAAGTATTTATTTAGTGTTAAATATTTTTCTTATAATTTAAATTTAATTTAAATATAATATACTATAATTCTATATATATTTTTTGTAAAAATTTATTTAAGAATAAAATTAATTTCAATATATAAATTAACATGGGTAAAAGTATTTATCCAGAAGTGTTAGGAAATGAGTAGAAGGGTCAAATAATGATTCATATTTTTAGTAATAGACATGGATAAAAGATAAATGTCATATTATATGGATGAGAAGGTCTATAAATTAGTAAATACATATATGTACAAATATATATAATGTGTGACTGTTATAATAACTAACTAATATTGTTTCAGTATTATTTCTGATTGACCATGAATATTGACATTACTATATATAAAAATTTACAATTAGGATTTTTTAAATTGGTTAGAGTTACCCTAATTTTTGGGAAAATATATATATGAGGTATTTTGACATGATGGAAAGCTTATGTGAATTTTTTTATAAATGTATTTGAAATAAAAAATTATTTTTATTGTTTTAATGTAATTAATTAAATGATTTCAAATTTATTTCCTATAGTAATGATTGGGTGTGATATAGATAAATCTTACTAAGTATTCTCTTACTCACCCGAACCCATATTTCTCATTATGGGTTGATATATTTTTGTCATGTAAATAAAGTGGAAAAATTATTTATCCCTAGATAATTGATGGTAGGATTCATGATTTTGGATAGTGTAACACCTCAAGATTTTATGATATGTCCATTTGTAAATAAATTTAATTTCATTTACATCATACATTGCACACAACACCAAGCTTAATTGAACAATGATATACAATTAAATATCATTATTTTAACATGATCATTTTAACCAAGCCATTATATTCAAGTGAATTAATTTCATTAATAAAATTATGAAATTTATATATTATATTTTTAAATTTATTAAATATATTTAATTGACATATTTTATATTAATAAATCCAATTTTATGTATAAAAGATATTTTTTTTCTAAAATTTGTTTTCCACTTTTAAACGACGTTCTTTTTTTAAAAGTAATTTTTTTATTATCTATAAATTATATTTTAAAAAAATCCTTCATTTTTGAAGGTAGAACATCAATGTTTACATTTTTTTAAAACTTTTTATTTTTTTGAAATGCGTTTATGATGAATATTGAAAAATACTGTATTTTAATTTAAAAATGTATTTTCATCTAAATAATTTACAATATTAAGTTATATTTTAATTTTTTTAATTTTAAATTAAGTTCTCAATAAATCAATTAAATCACTCTATTTTGTTTAAATCTTTTTTTTATATTGAATTTGGATATAAAAACATTTCATACATTTTTTTTGTATTCACAATAAAAACTCATTTTCTCACCACATATAATGGATTAATATTAAATTGATTGTATAAAATTATGTGTTTTGAATTTTAAAAAATGGATTCTCTATTTAGAATCAGAATGTATATATTTATTAAATATTTTAATTTTATCATTGGAATATATGAATAGTAAACATAGTAATTTTAATTTCCATAGTTAATGGTAAATTGGGTAATTAAGTGTAAAAAGACTATTAAAAATGTTATAAAATAACCATATAACTTGTATTTATTTTATTGGATGAGTGATTGTCGACCAAAATATTCCATGCTCCAATTTTATGGCCTCTTGTATCCACTTAGATGATGTCATCCCTTTTATATTTCATTTCTTTTATGAAAAGTAAAATATTCCATTATCATATTTTTACAGAGTATTAAAATTTTAATATGTGGTTATTCGGAAAATATCATAAAATATGGAAATTAATTTTAATTATAAAATATCAATCTTCTCCATGAAAATTTATTTTTTATTTTTAAGAAATAAATAATTAAATTAAATGCTTACAAAATTTTGATTTAGTAAATTTTTAATTAATGGGAATATCAAATAAATGAATATAAAATTGTTAAATAAAAATAATTTGTGATTATTAATGTCATAAATTAATTTTATAGATACATTTGACATCTTAGTAATGTGATAAAAGAGTTTGTTCTAAGATATCTGGATTTATTTATTTTTGTACAAATCATGTAATGAATAGTTTAAAAATTGACATTAATGTTATATTGAAATAAATAATATTTTATTAAAAGTTATAATTTTTAATAAAATATAAAATTAGGAAAAATTATTTAGATATTCTTATAAATGGCGTCGATGATTTTTTTGTATAGTTTTTCACTTTATAGTAACAATATTGAGTCTCAAAAAGTAAAAATCCACGTTGTTAGGGTAAGAGTTAAATATATAAAGGGTTAAGCCAAAACGATACGGGTAAGAATGTGATCTAAAATTGTAATAATTTTTTTCTTGATATTATTTAGACCTATATTCATCTTATAATTGAAATAAATCACTTTTTATCCAACTAAATTTGGAAAAAATTATATTTATTTAACATTTTTTTTGGAGTTTCAAAAAGTACCCCTAACCTCAATTATAAAGGGGAATATCCTCACTCGCTTATTAACACAACTTTGACCCTTATATATCAAACAAATTCTTTGAACTTATCTTAAAAACATCCTTATTCACGTTATTGAGATCATGGTCTTCCATGAAGATGAACCCTTGATCCCATACTACGATATCTGAAGGAATCCTACCAAAGAAGAGGTAATCATTTTAAACAACTCAACAAAGTTCATTTATTATTATAAATACTCTAAATGAGTTGTTTTCATGCTAAAGGAATAAATCCAATATCATATATATGTTTAGATGTTATTATGGTTATGGTAAAATCATATTCCACGTTATATTCATGTTATGAGAAATGAAAGCACCAAGTGTTTGTATGTAGGACTTACCTTCTCCGAACCATGGTGTAATCTTTTTCCCACAACCAATTTTATTATATGGCTATAATTTTTCAAATAATTGATACATGTGACCATTAATTCATGATAGTTATTCTATAAAAATTTATATTCCATCCACTTCCTTAACCATTCACAAAAAATGAAATTATATCATCCCTCATACATACGTGCAACCAAATATATCCATGGCACAATACATTATTTTCTATGTTCACCGTAAAAGAGTGTAATGTCACAGAAATTACATATATTGTTTTTAATTATATGGAATTATTTCAAGACCAGGCACTCAGACAACATGTGATTCTGAGGCCTCGAGTGCTCAAAATGATCTATCAAAAAAGGTTAAGCTTTAAATAGCATGCATGAGCAGTTTTCTTGAAAAAGATAAATAAATATTAAATGGGTTCCCGAATAAAAAAATTTATTGCACCATTACATTTAATAAGGAGGGTTTATCTTATACATGAATTATGTTTTGTCGGCACGGGCCTCCAATGAGAAAACCAAAAAATGGAATAATCATAAATAAAATAATTAAATAAAAACAATTTATTTTCGAATCATTATAAATCACACACAATGACTTGGATGGAAAATTCGAGACCACTATTGAGATCATGCAGGTATTCTTTCCTTAGGTAGGGCCTAACATTGAATCGTGTGGGTCAACAGTGGAATGTATTTTTTGGCATTAAATAAAACTATGAATAAAGTTATTTTAATTTAAAATTCTTACGAATCATAAATGGTTACTCATATTGCAAATATGAGAGTACCGTTGAGTTTATGTGGGCGTGTTTTCCTTAGTTGGAGCTTAATATCTACCGATGAAGGTCGAGGATGAAATATTGTTTTTGAAATTTTTTTATGTTCATTTAAATTAATGTGAGAGAACATTTTTTCTAACATTTAAACCCATGATCAAATAAAAAATCATAGGTCACCATTGATCCCATAATGATAGGATTCTCCTAGAATAGAATTAACTTTTACTGGAAAAGGTTGACCGGAAAAGTTAATTTTTAGTAATTTTGGAAAAAAAATAAAATAACTTGAAAGGTTATTTTATTTGTTATTCCCAACCATTGGGTGGTGTCATGGTGGTGCAGCAGTGTGGCAACAAAGTTATGATGAGTTTCATTAAATTAAGATCATTAATGGCTCATAAACGTGTAGCGTAACGATGCATTAAATGTAGTGTAACAGATACACTATTTCATAAATGAAAGAGTTTAATGATGGGATGGCATAACATAATAGAAACGATAAGACAGGTTTTCTTTTAATGGTTTAACACATTGGAGAAACAAGGATCAATTGGTGGAATTATTCTAATGATCTTAAGATGATAATTATCTCAAACAATGAACTAGAGACGCTGGTGAATAACTAGAAACTTTGATGCACCACGAAGAATGGATCTGGAAAGTGAAAAACACCATCGAAACTTAAACCCCCTTAGGCAGAACGCTTAAACAGTGAACACCCTTAGGGTAGGGGATTTTTTTATTTTATGTTTCCTTATTCTTCAATCTAATTAGATGAACATGGATCGACTGCTGAATAGGTTGATCCGCGGATCGATTGGTCTTACTAGAGGGTTCCTTTTTTTCCTTGGGATTCATTTATCGAGATTGATTAAATTATGATCGAAATTAGATTCTCTATTCCATGTATCTAAACATCTAATGTGAAGGGTGTGGTCCGACATGAATGAGACCTGTTTCCCTATTCCTTTTTCATTTGTTGTGATCTTCATGGACATATCATTGAAATGGCGTAAGAAGTATCTGAGGCCATCATAGGGAAGACAACACCCCCAGATTCTATTGGTACAATCCAAAAAAATAGTAGACCATCAGTGCAAACCCGATGGTTTGCAAATAATCCCAGCAGTGGTGGCCCGTGACGACGACCGCATGTAGGTGGGGGCATGCCACGATGAGGCACCATAGGGGGGTGCCACAGTTTGATTGGGACATAATGGTGTGGGAGGATCTACTAACATTAGGCATACAGCTAGCAGACAAGGGATGTAGCCCTCGACCAAGTCGGTTGAGTGCACAATGGTGGAAGCCACTGCACAGGTGTTGGAACGTCATCCCTCGATGACATGTAGATGGGGGGGGTGAAACCACATCTTCTAGGAATGTGGAACACAAGCCAGAGGCCATCGAGGCACCAGAGAGAGAGAGAACTAGCCCAAACCGGGGGCTTTGCAAAGGGTGGTCCGGACCTGAGGCCCGAAAATCTTATGGCTTAATGGGATGGACCTTAGGGATGGTCCGAATGAGACCGGGTCATTGGGCGACCTGGCGGGCTGGACCCCAAGCCGAACCGGGCTAGGTCCAAAAAGGCCCAATGGGCCTAGCCTACTGACTTGGCTAGACCGGGGCCGCCCAGACTTGAAACGGGTCGGGTCTGGTAAATTGAACTAAACCAGGGAATGTGCGGCCACCAGGCCAGGATGGTCGGGTCAGACCAACCAGGTCGGACTTGTCCTAGATGCAACTGACCCCTGTTTACTAAAACACTAATAAAATACAAACCAGGCATCTGATGGACGATCGGATTGTGGAATTGGAACCCTCACGATGAGAGAAATCTTTTTTCATACTTTAAGGAGGAATTCATGGATGTTGGACTATGAAAAATGTCTTGAGGATCTGTTTTACAGAAATAAAGATCACTACATGTGGAAACCCTACGGTTGGCCAAAACCTGTAGACTGCTGACAAGTGACCCTGTATAGATCAGCTATGATTTCCTAGTGGGAAGTAGATCTATGTGACCCAGCAGGCCCATAGTGGGGAATGACTCTGTTTGACCTAGGATACCCTTGATACACTACATGAGTAGTACCTCAGTATGGCCATGTTGTGAAGTGGCTCGGTATGTCCCAATATGCCCATGGTAGGGAGAAGCTCTGTCTGACTCAACAAACCCATGTTACTAATTTGTGATGAGTACCACAACAGTCCATGGTTAGTGGGAAGTGACTTTTGTGTGACCCATTAGGACCACTTTACTCCTTGAGGAGGATTTCTCCTACAACCCAAGGTGTTCTTAGAAATGACTGATAGTCTTACTTTCCTACTCTAGATTATATATGGTGGGAGCTATCTTTCTTCATGATCATGCTTCATGGTTTTATGTTTGGATTGATTTGTAGTCTTTAAATTGGGGTATGGGGTCCCTAATATGTATTCTATTACTCACCCCTACATGGGCTTTGCCCGCACATGTCGTGTCCTATGCATGTGATCGATGCTTCGATGTAGACCTTGGTTGTCAAGGACCAGGTGGTGCTCAGTGAGATGGGCAGAAGGATGCTTCAATGAAGACTTTGGTGGACCGGGACCTGGTGGTGCTCAGTGAGATAAAATGAACAAGCATACTTCCATGACTACATGCAGCAACCCTTCACCAACCATTTAGGTGGGGTCTTCTACGGACATCTTTTAGAGATATTTTTTACTTTTCTATTTTCTATTTTAATTTTCTTGAGTTTTGATTCTTTCCCATTTTACTTACAACATTACCTTTACTCAGTAGTTGTTTAGTGGAATGCATGTTTTCTTTCATAACAATTTGAGACATGGTTGTGTGTGTGTTTGGGTGTATAGGTACTCAAGAAAATGTCTCCCAATCGTGGGAGAATTACTTTGGTGGTAGTCTCAAGACCCTAGGCTTTGGGAGGTGGTCTTGGGGTAGTCACAACTTGGGCCCCAGGGGAAGGGTTGTGACAAAGTAGTATTAGAGGTGGTCGGTTTTACCTCAATGACTGGGAGTCCATTGTTTCATTTTTGGGAAACAATATTAAATGTTTCAAGATCGACTTTCATATTCGGGGAGTCCAGTGTTGGTGCGGTGGGTGATGTATCCATACAACAAGACCTTGATTTATGATTTTTTTTCTCTATACATAAAAACATTGGTTGCATGAATTATTTAGAAATTGAGTATTTTGTCATGATATTCTTGAGTGAGAGTCCTCTCACTAGGCATAATCTATTAATAATGATTCATCTTGATTTCATTAAAGATGACTCCATGAAGATAGCCAGTCACGATTCCAGTGTGTGACCACAATGATGGTCCACAGAGTGAATAGGCTTGGTGCATGGATTGTTGCTCGAGATGGAACTTTAGGAAGTGCCCCATATTTATTTATGCTTGTTGGTCAATAGTTACTATTGGTGCTATCTATAGAGGACACATGTAGGCTCAGTACCTTACACGAGTTTCAGCGACATAGATCCCTCAGGATCCAAAGGGATCTAGACACATAGTTGGATAAGGATTGACTTGAGGTGGTGATCAAGTTATCTGTATTGTAAGGGTACCATTAGATAATATGGTTTCCCTAGAAGTGAGGATTTTATGTGGCTTAGTAGGGTGATGGCAGTGTTTATATTTCTCGATCATATGATGAGGTGACTCTTCCATGGTCAGAGCAGAGAACCATTTATAGAAAATGTGATCTTGACATGAAAGATATGGGAAATGCATGCCCATGAGCTTCTATAGATTTGTAAGGATGACATGATGGTATATGAGTATTCATCGAGGAGTACTGACTTTTAGAAGTACTTATTAAATACGATACAACTAGTGATTTAGGGCTCAGTCCTCTAAGAAAGGAGTGTTTATGGGCATCTGAACAAACACTATTCCTATATGAATTCCTACTTATTACAGGGTGATAGAGAGAAAATTTATATTTGGATATCCTTTGGCTGAGAAAATAAAACAATTTTATGTAATTAGTGGGCACGAAGGTAGCCGACATCAGTCTTAGATACTTGGACGTGCGATATGTTCTGAGAAATGGTCCCAAGGTAGGGGATCTATAGCACATGGATCATAGGATGAGTCTAGTCTTCCTAGGAGGATGTGTCACTTTTCAAAATATTTTAGGGGACACCTCCTTAGAAATTTTCCTCCCATCTTGCTGGTAGTGAAACAATGGACGGGCCACCAAGGCAGAAGAAGCGGTAGAAACAGATGAATCTGCTAGGTGGCGGGCCTGGAAGAGGAGTTAGGAGAACAGTAGGAGGAGGTATACATTTCAACATGTTACATCTGCTACCCTAACATGTTCCACACTAGTCTTAGGGATATGTAGGAAAGGGGAAGGGAGTAGTTACATGTAGTCAAGGAGTATGAATCAAGGGGTATAGTAATGCTTCGAGGTATGGTCTGTGTCTACTTTTAGCTGCCGTATTAATAGACATAGGTTCTAATCATTCCCTTTTCTATTTAAAATATTGTTAAAGACCTAGAGTTTTCTGTTATACCATTAAATTGATCTTTACGTCTGGAGATACCTATAGGATGAGACTCAATAATCACTCTTACACTGACTATGTGATATGGCCCTTAAGGCGAGAGTTTTGGTTGGAACCTCTTGGTGGCAGCATTTAGGCCTTACAACTTTAGTCTTGGTATGGTCTGTTCATCCACTGTTCATTCTCAGATTGAATATTTTTGGCAAAAGGATGTCGTATATCTGATGTATTAGAAAGGGGTTTTCCTTGTTCAGTGAGAAATGAAACCAATGCATCATTGGATAAAATCATCCATAGGATAGTGCAGCCAATCACTCGTGATTTGGCTAGACATTCCCTTGTTGCAGTGAATGTTTTGAGTATTCATTTCCCAAAAATATTAGTGGAGTGCAAGAATGTCCTATCAAAATTTGTTTCCAAGATTACATCCCTCTTGGGAGATGGAATTTTGCATCATTCTACACCCTGATATGGCACTGATATCACCATAAGTATATCAGATGGATTTTGTAGATCATCAAAATGAGGGGGAATAGGTGGGGGAATTGTATAGGAAGGGATTAGAAAGACCCAATGTTCATGGTTATGTGTGGATTATTGGGAGATTAACCAAGTGGTTGTGGAGAACGAGTACCCACTACCAAAGGGTTTATGGGCACATTAATCGGTTAAAAAGGGTATCCTTTAGCATGGATGGAAAGGTTCTTAAATTATTTTCAACAGTTGAGATAGATATGCTGGCTAGAGTTCCTCAAAGACTATTACATTGAGATAGTCTGTTCCTCGTGGAATGAGAACATGGTGTAAGATGCTCTCAGTATGAGATTGACTTCACAGCTTCTGAAAGAGGCCATAAAGTAGTTGGCCTCACTCTAGATATCCATTGGGGATAGAGATGAGGAATATTATCTTCAGTCGATGGTGGTTTCCCCTCCCCTCTTACAGTTAGTTTTTGAGGTGCAAATCGGAGATGCCAACTACAACACTACACATTACTAGATGTCAACATAGAATTACCTTGATGTATATTCTTAAGGTGTGGAGCATGTCATCCTTTTTAGAGGACACACCATTGTGCATCAAGAAGGAATGATACCATCTAAATGATCATATAATGACTCACCAAGTAGGCATACTTCCTACCATTCGAGAGCATGGTTACCTAATGAGTTTATGGAGACACTATGTGAAGGAGATAGTTTGACTCCATGGATTATCATATACAATAGTCTCATATCATGATGCATGATTTAAATCCCAGTATTAGAAGGTATTGAAAGAGGCTTTTGGGACATAGCTATGTTTGACCATAGCCTTTCACCCTTAAACAAATGGTCATATAGAGCGGACCATATATACCTTGGGGGAGAAGTTTCATGATTTCATCCTTTATTTTGGTAGTTTTTGTGAGTACCACCTACTACTAGTGGAGTTTGAGTAAAAAAAATGATATCACTCCACCATTTGAATGACACAGTTTGAGGCCATGTACATGTAGCCTTGAAGATCCCCTCTATGCATGAAAAACCCTAGGGAGTCTACACTCATGGGTCCAGAGTTGGTACGGACTACCACTAAGAAGGTGAAAATCATCCAATATGAAATGAGGACTACATAGAGTAGGCATAAATCTAATGTGGATTGTAGAAATAGGCCCTTATTTTTTGATGAAGGAGACCATGTGTTCGTACAGGTCTCACTCCGGCAGGGATTCTAGAGATTTGGATTGGGTGAGAAGTTATCCCCAAGGTTCATCAGACCTTCCTAGATTCTGAGCAGAGTTGGTATGGTAGTGTACCGACTAATACTTCCACTATAGACACACTAGGCAAAATATTTCTTCCATGTATCCCAGGCGAGGAGATACATGAAAAACCAATCTCACGCCATCGACCACGATGAGAAAGAGAGTGAAGATGAGGATATATTACATGAGTACCCAGTGGAGGTAGAGGATCGACAGGAGATGATACTTCATGGATGTTAAATTCTATTAGTGCAAATTTTTTTGGAGAATGGGAATCTCTAGGAGAGCACATGGAAGCAGAAGGCTCATATTTATGCTCAGTGCCCTCCTTTTGTTAATTAGCCCTTGTTTTTGATTATGTGGACATAAATCCCTAATGGGGGGAGTAACCTAATATCCCAAAAACTCCCTATCATTTGTTTAATTACATAGTTAATTTTGAGACCCATATCGGCGACTATGTGGGAATCCGAGGCCTAGAGTGCCCAGAATGAACCCTCGAAAAATGATAATCATTAGATAGTGTGGTTGACAGGTTTTTCTAAAAAATTAAAATAACTATTAAACGATAGCCTGAACCAGAAATCTGAGTGCAACGCAGGGTTCAGGATATAGGTTTTATCCTAGACGTGACATAGGTTTAGTCAGCGTAATCCTTATATGATAAAACCTAAAAATGGAATAATCATAAATAAAATAATGAAATAAAATTATTTTATTTTTTGAATCTTAGAACTCAGGAACGTTGAATCAGATTGATAATAAGAGACTACTGGTGTTCTCTTGAGTGTATTCATTTATTATTCTGTGCCTAACATTGGCCGATGTTGGTCAACAATGGAATGTCATTTTTGGCTATAAATGAAATAATTGAACAATGTTATTTTTTTTAAATACTTATAACTCTTAAATGGTGACTCAGATTGAAAATTTGAGAGTACCCTTTAGCTCATGAGGTAATGTTTCCCTTAGGAGGGGCTTAACCTTGAACGTCATAGGTCAAGGATGAATGAATGTTTTTTGAAATTTTATGTTCATTTAAATAAATGTGCGAGTGAGTTTTTCTATCATTTAAACATGTGCAAAGATAAAAAATAAGAGGGAACTGCTGAACTCAGAATTGTGAGATTCGCCTTAAATAGACTTTAATTTGATCATAAAGGGTTGACAAGAAAGGATAACGTTATTATTCATAAAAAAATAAAATTAATAAAATGTTGTTTTATTTTATTTTCCCAAATGTTGGCAGTAGAACAGTGGCACTGCAATGTGGTGACAAGGTAGTGAAGATTATAATTAAATGAAACTCATTAATGGATCGTAAATGTGTGGCGTAATAACACATTAGTTGTCTCATAACTGATATGTTGGTTCACAAATGAAATATCACATTGACATGATGACACATAGTAATAGAAAAGCTGAGAAATATTTTGTTTTAATGGGTTAAACTATTAGAGAAAGTATAATAAATTTGTGTAATTCCTATAAATAACTTACGATGAGAATTCTCTACAATGACGAATGACGAATTCCGAAAAATCACCAGCGAATTCAATGCACCGTGAAGAATGAAACTAGAAAGCAACGAAACCAACGAATATTGATCCCCCATGGAAAACCGATTCAATTATGAAATTATTAGACATAGGGGTTTGTTTCATTTTATGTTTCTCTATTCTTCATTTTAAAACAATAAACACGGAACAACCCACAAACAGGTTGATCCACAGATCTGCAGGAGGGGGATTTTTTACTTAGGATTCGTGCATTGGTATAGATTAAATTATGATAGAACATCAATTCTATATCCCTTGTTTCTAAACCTATAATGCAGAGGGTGTGGGCCAGCATGTAGAAGTACCGATACCCTCTGCCTTGTGTGTTTTGTGCATTTTTCCTGGCCGGATCCTCAAAATGGAGGCAAAGAGGATTTGAGGATATAGTAGGGAAGAATACATCCCCTGGATGCCATAGGCACAAGCGGCCTGAAGAGAGAACAATTGGATAAGACACTATGGTTCGTCAAAGTCCCTGATGGCGACCTCCGACAGTGCCATGAGACAACGACGTCCCATAATGGCACGCCGAAGGGGGTTTCTATAGCTGCCCCGGGTCATGATGGTCTAATGGGAGCTACCCAAAGTAGGTCGATGGTTGGAGGACATGGGATGCATCACCCAACCACATTGGTGGAGCGCGTTGGGGCTGGAGCCACAGTGCAGGATCTAGTAAGTGGTTTCTCAACAACATACAGATATGACGTACAACTGACAATAGCTGGTCGCATGTCGCACAAGCCGGACCACATCAGAGCATCCGTGAGAGAGAGAACTGGCCCACACAGTGGGCCATGTAGAGGGTGGGCCTATCTTGCAGCCTGAAAGGCCCACATCTCAATGAGATGGACCTTAGGCTAGGTCAGATGAGACAGGTTCGTAGGGAAACCCAGCGGGCTGGACCCCCATCCGAAAAGGGATGAGTCTAGCGATGCCTAATAGACCTAGAGCACTTTTTAGGCTGAACTAGGATGACCCAGACCCAAAACTAGTTAGGTCGGGGCAGTTGAATTAAATTGAGGCATGTGGGTCCCCTTTGTCGAGTTGTTCGGGTCGTTCTGACTGGGTCTGTTTGAGCGCAGATTCAACCGACCACTATTTACTAAAACACCTATAACATACAAACCGAGGGTTCGATTTACGAGCCAGTTTTTGCGCTGGAACCCCCATGGTGAGTTATATATTTTAGAATCCTATAAAATAGATTTCACTGTATTTGAAATCTGATGAATGGATTGACAAGTGGTTCTCCCAAAATCAAGTGCACTACGTGCGGAAACCCTATAGTTGGATGAGACTTAAAGACTACTGACAGGCGACCCTGTGTGGATTTTTTATGATGGCCTAGTGGGAAGAAGATATATTTGACCTGGTAGACCAATATTGGGGAGAAAGACTCTGTGACCCAATAGACCCATGATACTTAATAGTAAGAGTATCTCAGTATGGACAAGGTGGGAAGTGGGTCTGTGTGAACTGGAATGCCCACAGTGGGGAATGACTTTTTGTGACCCGATATACCCATGGTACTAATCATGGATGAGTACCAAAACCATCCAAGGTTAGTGGGAACTGGCTTCTATGTGACCTGACAGACCGACTGTACCCATTGAGGTGGAGTTCTTATGTAGTACAAGGGGTTCAATGAAATGTCTGATAGTCTTACTTTCCTACTCTAGATTATACCAAGTGTGATATGTCTTGCTTTGTGATCTTTCTATGTGGTTTTCTTTGTGGATTGATTTTAAGTATTTCCTTTGGGCTTTGGGGTCCCTAAAGATAATTGTTCTACTCACCCCTGCACGGTCTTCGTCCACATGTGTCATGTTCCATACATGTGATCGACGATTCAACAGAGACCATGGTGGTCCAAGACCAGGTGGTTCTCAGTGAGACGAGATAGATGAGTGCTTTTTCATAGACCTTGGGGGTCTAGGACTAGGTGGTGCTATGTGAGAATAGAATAATGAGCATTCTTCTATTACTACATGAAGATACCCTTCACCTACCCTTCATGTGGGGTCTTCCGCATACATATTACAAAGATATTTTGTACTTTCTTGCTTTATTATGTCTTCTGTTGGGTTTTTATTTTAGCCCATTTGAATTATAGCTTGTACCCTAACTCTGTGGTTAATTAGGGGCATGCCTATTTTCCTTTCCTGTTTTTTGGGAAGTGGTTGTTTTTGCGTGTGTTCATACAATTATGAAGTAAAATTCCTCCCACTCGTTTTATAATGATATCAGTACTAGTCGCCAGCCCTTGACGTTTGGGATGCGGGCTTGGGGTAGTCCCGACATGGGCCACAGGGAATGGGTCAGGACAAATAGTGGTTATAAAAATTTATATAATGAATATATATCATATATAAGACCTTAATATAATTCTATATATGATGGAACTATATCCTATATACAATAATCATGACTTAATGATGAAACATGCATATGAAAATGATGTTTCTAAGACTCGGAACAAGGGAAATAACAAAAAAAATTAAAAATTGTGATCAGATGATATAGAGGATCATATTTCAAAAACTTTAATGTGGTTCTGGTAAAAATTAATAAAATTACTTGAATCAATATACATGAGGTTCATATACTTACAAATGAAATATGACTTAAGGTAAGGGTTATTTAACAATATCAATATTATTCAAGATTGTTTATGTTTATGGCTCTACTGGTGAATGTTTTTATTCAATGAACATGTTTTATAAAAATGTTTTAAATAAGAATTTTAATATTATAATATTATTTCCTAATGTATTTTTACCCATGTTTGACTTTTTATAAAATGTTTTGAAAGGATTTTTTTGTTGTTTTCAAATGAGGTAGTTTATGATCTTTTTAAAAATAAAATACAAATGTAATGTTCTTTTAAGTTATGCGATTTGAGTGGATTTTTCTTTTATAATGATTACATAATTTATTAAAAACATAATTTACAATTTTTACATTGTAATTTTTAATAAATTTTTTTCCTTTTTTAATTTCATGGTGTTTTTAATTAAATGATTTTGAAGTAAAAAGGAAATTTCTCTAAAGAATTTTCAATGATTTTATTAGAGTATATTCATTTATGAAAAAAATGCTTTATTAAATATTTTGATTCATTATTGTTTATCAATTATGATTTTATCCAAAAAAAATTTTAAATTTTTTATGATCTGTTTAACTATGGATGTGAAATTTTGATACCATTCACCATATTACTCAGAATAGTTTGTGATTACGTTGATTGATTGGGGGAATGATATTTTCATTTTATATGTATATCTTTAATATGTTTCACCGCATTCATATGTGGAATGCATTGGACTTAGTAAGTAACATGAATGTCCCTATATATCCCCTCAATGCATGGATAGCTCTCAAGAGAAAAATTAGATAAGGTTTTAGCCAAGGCCTTAACCATTTGTTTTCAGTCATCATGGATGAGGCCTCAACAGTAAGATTCATATGTATCTTATTACGAATTACATAATTATGTGATTAGTTATTGATATTACATGTGATTACTCAATTAGTTGAATATCCGTGGTTATGTTTCATTTCTTGTAATTATTTTTATAGAATCATTTGATAATAATTTATTCATTCCTTATTATCATGATGATTATTTTTAATGTAAAATGTTTTAATTAATTACCTTGACACAATCATTTATACATATTTATGATATTTTTCACTATATACACATCCTTAATGTGAATCTGAGATCACCAATTTATTATGTTTTATTTTTCACCCGGATGCTATGATGTATATTACGATTGATATGTAGGCTATGTTTAGGATTATTTTAAGTTTTCTAATAAATATTAAATGTTGTATTATATATTATTTATCATAACAAATATTTATGCATGTTTTTAGTTTTCAAAAACATCTAAACTATTCGGTCCATTAGGTTACTATCACTTGTACATATTACAAATATAATAAAGTAACCACTAACTATTGACTGTTAGTGTTGGGGTCTTATTAGTTGGTATTAGAGGAAGTTTAGTAGAATCTTTGTGAATTAGATTTAGGAAAAAAATATTAGAGAATGAAACCCTATGATAATTTTTTTAAATATATCAAAATAAAATAAGCTTATGATTTAGAGATTAGTTAAACATAAATATTGAAGTTATGTTATGTGATTTACTAGTTTTGAGAATATTCATTATAATTCATAATATTATGATCTAATATAATGAATGAAACCATTAGGAAATGTTACCTAGTATGTTAAATGGAAACCATATCAATGTATAGAATCCATGTACGTATTTTAATCATATGAAAGATAGTGATGTTGGTGCTAGAGAAGAAAACGGTGCTAAATAACTTATAACTATACTAGGACAACTTACTCAGGTTATGAGCAATAAGAATACCCATATGGGGAATAATTATCCCAACGAAGAGTAAAAACACTAGAGTAATTAATGATATGGCTAATTAAATAATTCAATGGTACTAAAAATCAATTTGTAGCTGAAAGATAGATAATTTCATTAAAAATATATTTCTCACATTGGAATGTAATGAAAATGAGAATGTTATCATGGTAGTTTATCATCTATTGAAAGATATATATCAAGGGTGGTCATTCATTGAAATCATGAACGAGGAATAAGAAATAACAAACATAGAATGAAAGGACATTAGGTAAAATTTCTTTCAAAAATATTTCTATCATAAAAAATGAGTGGATATTGAGTGAAAATTATTGAGTTTGATGCAAAATAAGATGAGAATATCAGTAAATATGAATCCATATTTATAGGGTTAACAAGTCATTTTACAAATTATGTACATTATCTAAAGATAAATATTGATCGATTCATTAATGGACTTAAGACTATTCATTTAAGGGAACTAGTCTCCCAAACATTTTTATCATTTGGGGATATAGTATATTGTTATATGACAACAAAAAATATTTCTACATGTCTAAGGATTTTTAATGAAAAAGAGGGAATAGAATTATGGAAGAGAAAAAATGGATAAGGGTAAAAAGTAAAGAAGAAAATTTTCACATGTGATAACTATAGAAAAAAATCACCCTGAAACTTCTTTGAAGTGAATGATAATTTTCTATAAATATAGAGAATCTTCTACCCAACCCATTATTAAATGGGAAATAATTATGTAATGTGATGTGCCTTATCTGTATGTAAATGGGGAACTATATAATGGAATGTCCCAACTGTTAAGGAAATATAGCTCGAATGAAACATAGGGGTCAAGGTCAAGCTTTTACAATTACAATATCGAAAGGAAAATGATTAATGTGATTTTTATTGGATACAAGAATCACATTATAAAAGTATTCGTTCAATGATTATAATATTTTAAAAAGAATCTGATATATAAGTATTATACTAAATTACTTCGTATTCAAGGATTAGAGAGCATATGTCACTTGTGGAAAAAATGTTTAACACATCTGCATTTTCACTTAGGTTCTATATAACCAATGTGCAAAACATTAATGATCGACATAACACGTCGGTTATTTTATAACTGAAGTGATACATCAATCAAGATCCATTTTTTACGTCGGTTACTTTATAACTGACCTAAAATATATAGAGATTAGCTTTTTTACGTCGGTTATTGCATAACTGATGGGAAAATAGAATCTTGCCTGCTTTATCACGTCGGTTATACAATAATCAACAAGATAAAGGAAATATGAGTGCTTTATCAGGGCAGTTATTTTATAATTGACATGATAAAGGAATGCTCAACGCTTTACCACATCAGTTATAGAAAACGATGTGATAAATCGAATCTCAGAAATTTATCACGTCTGTATAAAGCGACATATACCATGTGGGTTATAAAATAACAGACATGATAAATAGTTTTCTACATCAGTTATTAAATAGCCGACGTTATAAATATTAAAAAATTAGTTTATCATGGAGGTTATTAAATAACTGATGTGACAAATCTTTTAAATTATTTATCGCACCCCGTATTCATTTATTCTGTTTTCTTGGATCGGGCGACCTGTGACTCATGTCTCTCACATGGAAAACCTAGAATCATTTCGTCGAAGTCATGCCCTCTAGCCTCATTTTTCCAACATCATTATTCTTATTTATTTTTATCAGATCTATCATGTCAACTCAGAATACTCAAGTAAGCCTCACAGGACTCATTTTCAGTTTTTTTTCTCGCGATGCCCTAAACTAATTTGTTGAGATGTTATTTTCATTTGGTCATGCTATCATGGTTAGTTTCATAATGTTCATTTATACCATGCTAAATTCTTTTCTGGTAAAATGAACCTATAAAAGTGATATAATTTTTTTTTATGATTTTGATGTTTTTTTATCATGTGTGTGTGCGTGTACAGGGGGTTTCTAAGGGGGTGGGGGGCTGTGCAAGTAGGTGGGGGTGTCTAAGGGGGTCGAGTGGGCTATCCAGATGGGTGGGGGTGTATAGTGGGTGTCAAAGGGGGTGGTGTCCATGGGGTGAAGGAGTTGTCCAAGGGGGTTGGGGTGTCCAAGGGGGTGCGTGGGCTGTGTAGAGTGTTGGGGGGGGGGGGGTTCCAGGGGGTGGGGGTGGGGGCTGTCCAATGGGGTGGGGGCCTGTCCAGAGGGATTGGTGGGTTGTCTAGGGGGTGTTGTCCCGAGGGTTGGGGGTGTCTAGGGGGTGTCCATGTGGGTAGGGGGTGGGGGTGGTGTCCATGAGGGGTTGGGGTGTCCAGGGGGGATATCTAGAGGTGTGGGGGCTATCCAGGGGGTGGGGGCTGTCCATAGGGGTGGGCGCTGTCCACGGGGGTGGTGGTGTCCAGGGGGTGTCCAAGGGGGTGGGGGTGGTGTCAAGAGGGTTCGGGGGGGGGGGGGGTGTCCATAGGGTTGGGGGTGTCTAGGGTGTCTGTGGTGGTGGTGTTGGTGGGTGGGGGGGGGGGGGTTGTCCAGGGGTGTGGGGGGGGGGGGGGGTCCAAGGGGGTTGGGGTGTTTTGGGGGGGGGGGGTGTCGAAGGTGGTGGGTGGGGGGGGGTGTCTATTCAATGGATGCTGTTTAGAGGTCTGGGGGGCTCTGCAGGGGGTGGGGGGGGGGGGGATTTCCAGAGGGGTGTGAGGGGATATCCAAGGGGGTGGTCGTGTCTAGGGGGTGTCCAAGGGGGGTGGGGGTGGTGTACAAGGGGTGAGGGATAAATGTTAGTTGGGATTGACTATTGCATCATGGTTGTGATATTATGACTTGATGATTGTATTGTTTCATAGATATTAGGATATAATTAATTAATGTTTTTTAATTGGGTGGGGGTGGTGTCCAAGGTAGTGGGGGGGTGGTGTCCAAGGGGGGTTGGTACAGTCTATGTTTGAGGTTTCCACTATGATTTTTAGGGATTGAAGAATTATAAAAAGATTAGGGTCGTTAAAATATGATTATATTTCGTTATATATATTTTGATCAGTCATTGACTATGAGAAAATTATGGGTTATGGGGGAGACCATGTCATGGTTTTTAAAGATGCACAGTTATCCTGACCCCATTGTGCCAGGATGATAGGCTTTACACTGTGATTTTCTCCATCCGAGTTTTTATTACAAATTTTATTTGATTGTCAGGTATACTTAATTTTCTCTAGTTTTCTATCAACCATTGGAGGCACCATTGTTTTCTTGGATTCTATGTATTTTTTTAAATAAGTTAATTATTCCATTTTCTTCTTTCTTTATTATTCGTTTCTTTTTTTCTTCTTCGTCCACTTATTCTTCTCCTTTATTCCTTATATTAGTAGGGATGTTTGGTCATTTTTAAATTGACGATTTAATAGTAATCTATGTGTTCTAGGGTTATTAGGAGGGTTGGGGGTGTCCAATGGTGTGGGTGTGCTGTCTAGAGGGGAGGGGTATTGTCCAGAGGGTGGGGGCTGTCCAGAGTGGTGGGGGGGGGGGCTATCCCATGGGGTGCCCAAGAGGGTGGGGGGTGGTGTCCATGGGGGTGGTGTTGTCCAAGGGGTTGGGGGTGTCTAGGGGTTTTCCAATGGGGTAGGGGCTGGGGTGGTGTCCAGGAGGGGTGGGGGTGGTGTCCATGAGGTGTGGGGGTGATGTCCAGGGGGAGGGGTGGTGTCCAGGGGGGTGGGGGGCTATACAGAGGAGTGGGGGTGATGTCTCGAGGTTTGAAATCCTTAGGATCTAAGTAATTTTCAGTAGTGAATGTATATATATATATTAATATTTATACATCATATTTATTTTTTATCGAAGGGTGAATTTGGTATCCAGTTGCACCAGGATGTATTCTTTGTGAACCTTAAGAAGAAAGGATCCAATATGAATTTAAAATTGTTATATCTAACTATATTTTTTTTAATATCATATTGAAGAATGTTTTTTTTAAATATGCATAGATTTGTTTTATATTTCAAAATTTTTTTACATTAAAATTATGATTTTTTTCCTATAAACATATATTTTTCTTATCTTAAAAAGAAGTATAATTTTGATATTTTTTAGAGGTAAAAATCAGTTAAAGTTACATTACGGAACATTAAATGAGCAATGAATATGAGGAAGGTGTTGATGCCTTTTTCGAATTTTCTAAAAGAAATGTTCCACGTAGTGACATTTTGTTTCTGTCCATGCCTGAAATAATTGAATATAAAGAAGTTGAAAAGTAAAGAGATAAAATATAATCTAAATTGTCATGGTTTTAATCTGAGTAAAATCCCTTGTATTTAGCATGGTAAAACTAGACGGAATGTCACTGATGATGATGATTCGCAAGATGGTGACTCCAATGGAAATGAAGAAATGATTCGTGATATTGCAGCATAAAAAATTGAGATAGAACCGAAAGTTTCACGTTTATATGGTGATGCTAAAAAACCATTATATCCTGGTTGTATAGATTTTACTATTTTATCGGTGTTGTTATGATGGATTAACCTGAAGGTGAAACATGGATGGAGTGAAAAAAGTTTTACATAACTGCTACAATTGATGAAAGAAATTCTTTCAAAACATAACGATCTTCCAGATTCATATTATAAGGACAAGAAAATATTATGCCTGATGGGATTGGGATACAAGAAAATATATGCCTTTCCGAATGACTGTATGATATATAAGAAGGAATATGAATTTTTTTTCAGAGGGTCCTAAATGTGGGAAATCACAGTATAAGGTGAAAAAAAATCACAGGCTGGTGTAGATATTACAAAGATCCCTTCAAAGGTATTTTTGTATATTTCTATAAGTCACTATTTCAAATGTTTATTTGAAAATTCACATGATGCTAAAAGGTTATGATGGTTGCTGATGAGTGGTTATGTGATGGAAAAATACGTCATCCAACTGATTTTCAATAGTGGAAGAAAATTGATGAGCAGTATCCTATATTTGGAAATTAAATTAGAAATCTCAGACTAGGTTTGTCCATAGATCGAATGAATCCATACCGAACCCTAAGTAGCACACATAGTTCATGGATTGTTTTATTGGTAATTTAGAACATCTCTCCTGAACTTGGTATGAAGCGAAAATATGTCATGTTAAGTATAATGATATCTGGTCTGAAGCAACCTAAAATTGATATTAATGTTTTCTTGTCACCATGGATTTAAGATTTTAAATTTTTATTGGAGGATGGTATTAGGGTGTATGATTTAAAATGGATTATTTTCAACTACATGATGTGCTTTTATCAGTATAAATGACTTCCCAACATATGGAAATGTGTCTGGATATATTGTTAAAGGGCATAAATCATGTCCAATTTGTGAACAACAATCTTCATATTGTCAATTGCATCATGGGAGGAAAACAATGTACATGGGGAATCAAACGTTTTTGCCTATGGATCACTCTTATAGAAGAATAAAAAGGCATTCAATGGGTCACAAGAATTTTATATTGCTCCAAAACCATTATCCCCTGATCTATATTTTGAGAGGGTGAAAAACCATGATGTGACATTGGGAAAGTCACAAAAAGCTAGTAATGATAGACATGTTTGGAAGAAAAGATCAATATGTTTTGAACTAACATATTAGAGATATCATGAAGTTAAACATAATATTGATGTCATGCACGTGGAGAAGATTATCTTTAATAGTTTGATTGGAACATTGTTAGATATTAAAGGAAAGACTAAATATTGTTTGAATACAAGATTATACTTACTATCAATGAGAATACGTTTAGAGTTAGCTCACACTCTTAATGTAGGACGAACATTTCTTCCCTCAGATATACATACATTATCGAAGAGGGAGAAAATTAGCTTCTGTCAGTGTCTTCATGATATAAAAGTGCCTCATGGTTATTCATGAAATGTTAAAAATTTTGTCTCATTGAAGGACTTGAAGTTGATAGGTATGAAATCTCATGACTTTCACGTCATGATGCAACAACGTCTACTAGTTGCATTGTGTAGAATATTTCCCATCAGTGTCAGAAATAATTAATGAAGTTGTGTTATTTTTTCAATTCAATTTCTAATAAGGTGATTAATGTGAATGCTTTGAACATTTTAGAAAAGGATGGAATTTGTATACATTGTCAATTGGAAATTTATTTTCCTCCAACATTTTTTGATATAATGGTGCATTCAATGATTCATCTGGTTCGAGAAATAAAGCATTGTGGACATGTATATCTAAGTTGGATGTATCCTTTTGAAAGGTATATTAAAATATTTAAGGGATATGTTAAGAATCCATATCGACCTAAATCCTCTATTATTGAAAAGCACATTTCTGATGAGGTTATAGAGTTTTGTACGACCTACTTGGCTGCAGTGCAGCACATAGGTTTGCCTCCATCTCACCATGAACAAGTAAATAATGAGGGAAAGGGGATTGGTGGCTTAAAATTCAAATCGTTGTCAGCTGAACAAATGAAGAAGTTAGAATCATACATCTTGAATAACATAGCTAATGCTCAACTATATATCACACTACATATTAATGAGTTGAAACAATGCGATACAAAGAAGAAAGAAATGTGGATTTTGAATGATCACAAAAAAACATTTTTTTTCATGGTTTAAAAAGACCTTTCTTGGTAGATCTGATGTATCAGAGACATTAAAATGGATAATGGGTGGTCCATGTTTAAATGTTATATCATGGTCCGGTTATGACATTAATGGCTATACATTTCATATGAATGCTTTGGATAACAGAAGTGCAGTTCAGAATAGTGATGTATTGGTGTTTATAGAAGAAATAAATTTTTCGAGTGATAAGGACAAAAACCAAATTTATGCATCAAGTGCATATTATGGAGAGATGGAAGACATATGGGAGGTTGATTACTTTAAAATTAAAATTCCTGTTTTTAACTGTAGATGGTTTATTAGTAACAACAACGTCATACACGATGAATTTGGAATGACAGTTGTTAATCTAAATATACTAGAAGACATAGCCAATTCTTTTATAATGGAAACACATGTAAAACATGTTTTCTATTTAGTAGATCAATCAGATATGCAATGGGCTATTGTTTTACAAGGGAAAAAAATATATTGGTGAGGATGAACATGATGAACATGTTGATTTATGTGATATCCCTACATCTATGGAAATATTGACAGAACATAATGATGAGCATGTTGAAGAAATGGTTTGTTCCATAAGGAATGATCATGATGAAGGAATTTTGGAAAATAATCCATTTGTACATTCCTAAAATTACAGGTAACATTTTTTTATTTCTTGTTTACATTTATTATTTTTATAAAATGTTAGATATTTGATGTTTTTTCTTTATTAAAACATGTATTAAAACAAAATAAGTTTAAATTTTTGTTTGTTTTAAATTTATTTAGTTTAATTTATCATGTTTACCATTAAATAATTTATATATCTATTTGTTTTGTTTAGTGAAGATGACTTTACCATGTTTACCATGTTTACCAGGTTTACCATGTTTACCATGTTTACCATGATGACCATCCTTAACATCTTTACCATTTTTTAACATGCTTACAATATTAACCATGATTACTATTACTTAACTTAGTACAATTTTCTATTGTCTAATTACAATAGTATTGTAATATTTGAATTTGTATTTTTGTGAACTAATGTTTGTTTTTTTTTATTTTAAGGATAATGATAGATCAATCAGCTGATCAAAAACATGATTTTGGAGATGATCATATTGGTCATACCTCTGGGGAGGAACATTCACATGCTCCTCTTAACGTTCCCCAATCTTCCTCATGTGCTTCCATTACGACAAAGTGTTCAAGAGTTGCTAAATGTGGGTGCACACATTTACCAAAATTAACACTTGACCATACTTAGGATTAGAGGAAACTCATTGAGTTTGATGTGGATGATATTTCTAGAGGTCAAAATGCAAAATATTTTTAGAGTTTTTTATCAACTCAGGGTAAGAGAAAAGTAAGCATTTTGTATGATGACTAGAGAAGTTTGGAAAAATCAATAATCTATCAGTTTTGGGAGTTGATTTTGGTATGAGATTTTGCTATTGTTTGACTATTATTTAAATGTTTCAAGTATATATAATATGTTTAACCACTTCTTTATTAGATGACATTTGATATTCCTGACACTGGAGGAGTTAGGAAGAAATTCTTATAGATGGCTGCCAGGAGATGGTGGGATTTCAAATCAACCCTCACATCTAATTTCATTTTTGGTCATAGGAGTCATGAAAATCCACGTCGTATATGTCCTTTCATAGATTAAGACACATGGAGACAGTTTGTTAAAAGTAGAAGAAAAATATCATTTTTGGTAAGGGAAATGTAAACTTTTATAAGCATTCTTATATAAATGATATTATTAATGTTTTGTTAATGATTTCTTATTCTTAATTTATAGCACACAAGAAAATCTCATCAGGAGATCCAATCTAAAATTGTATACCCTCACAGTATATCTCAGGGATGGTATACATTATTTGAAGAACAAATGATGGCGGAAAAATTTCAAAAACTAATAGCTCAATCTTCAAACTCTCAAGAGGTGGCCCCTCCATCCCCTCCATCTAGACATAAAAAATGGAAGAGAGCTCAAATGGGAAAAAAGGGAAATATCTTTCGGAATATTTGAGGATCTTAGCTGAGGAGATTGTAAGATATCTATTTTATTTAAATATTTTAACTATTATTTTAATATAATTTCAATCATTATAGAAATGTTTAATTAATTAATACAAGATTATCTTGAGGAGAAGAGCTCACAAGGGGCTATTTACAGCTACTGGGAGGCAAGATAATTTATCTGCAGCATTGGGAATACCCAAAAATCCTGGTCATGTATGAGGATATCTGGAAGGTATAATGGTAAGAAAAGTGTTGGCATATTCTTCAACTTCTTATGTTGAGGGTGTTTATAAAAAAATAGAATCCATAGAGGCTGAAGTTCATAATATTAATGCAATGATTGAGGAAAAGATTAGATCATCATTACAGTCTATGTTTTCAGACATGAAAAGACAATTTCATAATGCAGCTCCTACTCCTCCACCTCCCCTGGAGCCCTCATTATTTACCCTCCACTTCTGCCAGTAGCTCCCACTCACCCACCTCAGCCTGCAGACCCCATTTTTTGTCCTACTCCCCCGCCGTAGCTTCCTACTTATTGGAAGTTGTATGTTGATGATCCTCAACATCATATAGTTTAATATGGTTTGGTATATTTTAAAGGATATATAGTTCATCATCAATAATTAGAGGTATAAAATCAGAGGGTCAATGTACATGATACTATAGATAGATCAGCTCGAGTTCCATTACCAACAGATGAGTTGGCGATAGTTGGACATAATATCATCCATTTTTTAATTTGGCAATCTAGACATCATCGACTCATTACCATGGAGGTATATATGTTATATCTTCTATTTTATTTTTTTATTAATTTTTTTTTATCATTTGAAAACTAATATATTTTTTTATTTAGTTTTACATGAATACTTCAAAGGTAAAGAAATAATGTATAGACAACAACAAAGACAAATGTGTATGACATCAGATATATATTCTATTAGTCTTGACAGATTGTCATGATATTAAAATTTGTTGGCAAATAAATATGTGTTTCCAATGTAAGCTCATGTTTGTGGACGTGCAATAACTGTGGGGATTGTGAAAACTGATATCATGGAGCTAGTTACTAGAGATAATTTGGGCATCAATGTGGTGAATTTTTTTTCCATGTAAGTCTGAACATATTTTCTTTAGGTTATATTTATTAAAAATGTATTATTATGTCTATTTTTTATAAGGTATCTTTATAAAATTTGTAATAAGAATGAACGGACATATGTATATGGATTCATGGAACCGCATTTTATTTCCCCTACAACATGTGCTTTGGATGTGGAAAAAAGAATTATTTATATTGCTGAAAGACTTGAACAAAATATTGTCACACAATGTTGGATGATGCCTTTTTGTGAGAGGTATGAAACACATCTCGCTCAAAGAGTTCATTATATTTTAACCTAAAAAACCACTATCCTTAAATTTTGTTTTATTACTAACCATTGAATGTTAGGGGTTTCTTTCAAAAGGAATAAAACACTTTATTGGATATACTCTGTCCATGGTGATCTGTGGGAAAGTTTTAAGAAAATGTAGGAAAATTAAGTTTCAATTTCTCAATAGTATTATATATTATAATGAATTTTAAATTTATCCCATTAGTATTATTTTCTAACAGGGGATGGGCCAACATTCAAAAAAACACAAACAAAAGGAGTGTAAAGATCAAATATGTAAATGTAAGGGAAAATATCCATTTATAATTTATACTTTTTGATTTATTACATAAAAATAATATATTGAATTTACACTCATTCAAATAGAATTTTCATGAACAACAAGGAATCATCGAATCCGGATATTATATGTTAAGATTTATGTATGAAATAATAACCATAGAGACAATTGTGAACTTTGACCTGGTAATATTTCTTTTTAATCTTTTCCAAAATATTTAATCTGATTTATTCATTATACACATTAACTACTATACTTTTAATTGGTATCTATTTGATGAACCTCAACCCTATAGTGTGCAAGACGTCAAATACTTACAAGTGGAATGGTCAAATTATTTTACAGGTTTGGTAGAATTTTAGTTGTTTTTAGTGTAAAATGTGATTTTGAATATTGTCATTGTAATTGGGTAATTGGTATTTGTTTAGGATGGATTTAATTTTTTTATGTTGAAATTTTATGTTTTGAATTTCATATAAGTGAATGTTTAATTTTTCCCTATTCTTGTTTTGGTCTACTTATGATGGTTTTTTGGGATGGATTCTAGTCTGGGGGGGGGATCGAAGGGTGTAGGGGAGTGTTTAGTGGGGTGGAGGTATCCAAGGGTGTGGGAGGGCTGTCCGGGGGGGGGGGGGTGTATCCTGGGTGTCATGAGAGTGGGGGGTCAGTCCAGGGGGGTGGGAGTATATCAAGGAGGGTGGATGGGCTGTCCAGGGGAGTGGGGGATGTCCAGTGGGTGTCCAGGGGTGTGGGGGTGTCCTATGGTGTGAGGGGGGTTTCCAAGGGTGTGGGAGGGCTGTCCAGTGGGGGGGGGGGGGTTCCATGGGGATGGGGGGGGGGGGCAGTTTAGGGTGGTGGGAGAGGAGGTGCTGCCATTCCTCAAGGGTATGATCGCCGCTGGAACATACTCATCACTCCCACATGCGAAGCATGAGTTTCCAAAATGTTTCACCAATGGTTTCTTCCCCTGTAAAAAACATTCATTCTATCAATTTGATGCCAGTATAACCAGGGGAAACAACGTCATGTGTGATGGTGTTTTACCCTTAGTTATACTGGAATCAAATTGAGAGAATGGATGATGTTTACAGGGGAAGAAAGCATTGGTGAAACATTTTGAGAGCTAAAGCTTCGCATGTGGGAGTGATGAGTACCTTCGAGCGGCGTTCATCCCCCCGAGGGATAGATAAACCCCATCTCCCAATAACAACTGTCCAGGGGATGTCCAAGGGGTGGGAGTGTCCAGGGGTGTGGTAGGGATATCCAGTGGGGTGGGAGGGTGTCCATGAGGGTGGGAGGGATGTCTAGGCGAGTGGGGGATGTCTAAGGGGTGTATATGGTTGTGGGGGCTATCCTGGGGGGGGGGGGGCAATCCAAGGGGTGGGGGGGTGTCTAGGGTTGTGGGTGGGGGGGGGGGGGGTGTCCCAGGGTGTGGTGGGGGCTTCTGGTTTATTTTTGGTTGGGGTTTGGTATGTTTTTGGTCTGGGCGTGTCGAGTGAGGTGGGGGGGGGGTCCAAGGGTGTGGTGGGGGATGTACAGTGGGGTGGGAGGGTGTCTAGGAGTGTGGGAGGGATGTCTACGCGAGTGGGGGGGATGTCCACGGGGTGTCCAGGGGTGTGGGGGGTTGTCCAGGGGGCAGTACAGGGGGGGGGGGGGGGGGTTCTGGTCTGTTTGTTGTAACTTTTTGGCCTGTTTTAGGGGTGTGGGAGGGCTGTCCAGGGGTGTGGGAGTGCTATCCAGGGGGTGAGGGGGGGGGGGGGGGGGTTGTCCAGGGGTTTGGGGGGTTGTCGAGGGGTGTGGGGGCTATCTAGGGGGTGGGGGCAGTCCAGGTGTGTGGGGGGTGTCCAGGAGGTTGGGGGGTTGTCCACGGGAGTGGGGGGCTATCCAGGTGTGTGGGGTGGGGGGTAGTCCAGTGGTGTGGGGGGTATCCATGAGGGTGGGTGGTGTCCAAGGGTTTGGGGGGATATCCAGGGGCGGGGGCAGTCCAGGGGTGTGTGTGTGTTGGGGGGGGGGGTCCAGGGGTGTGGTGGGGGCTGTCTAGTGGGGTTGGGGGGGGGGGGGGTCTGGTCTGTTTTTGGTAACATTTTTGTCTGTTTTAGGGGTGTGGGAGGGTTTTCCTGGGGTGTGGGACTGTTTTCTATGGTTGGTGGAGTTTTCCAGGGGTGTGGGGGTGTCCAGTAGGTTGGGGGGATTTCCAGGGGTGTGGGGGGCTATCCAGGGGGTGGGGGAGTCCAGGGGTGTTGGGGGGGGGGGTATCCAGGAGGGTGGGCGGTTGTCTAGGGGTGTGGGGGGATGTCTAGTGGGTGGGGTTAGTCCAGGGGGGTGGGGGTGTCCAGGGGTGTGGTGGGCGCTGTCTAAGGGGTGGGGGGTTCTCGTCTGTTTTTGGTAACTTTTTGGTCTGTTTCAGGGGTGTGGGAGGGCCGTCCAAGGGTGTGGGAGTGCTGTCCAGGGGGTGGGGGGGGGGTATACATGAGGGTGGGGGGGGGGGGGGGTTCCAGGGGTGTAGGGGGCTATCCAGGGGGTGGTGGGGTTGTACAGGGGTGCAGGGGGCTGTCCAGGGGGTGGGGGTAGTCCAGAGGTGTGGGGGTGTCTGGGGTTGTGGTGGTGGCAGTCCAGTGGGGTGGAGGGGGGTGGGGGTTGGTCTGTTCTTGTCTATTTTTGGTAACCTTTTTCTCTGTTTCTGGTAATTTAGCTAGGCATAACAGTGGTTTAGTTTTATTCAAAAAAATTGTTTTTTACGTTGGTTATTTCTTAACGGACGTAAAAAATGCTTTGGTATAATGTTTAACGTCGGTTATTTGGAAGTCGAAATAATAAATTCATGAGAAATGGTTTTTATATAGGCATATTCATAACCGACATAATAAATTAGAATGGATATATTTTTACGTCGGTTATTTTATACCCGATGTCGTAGATATGTCTTTACGCCGGTTATTATATAGCTGATGTTGGAAACCTCTTGGCAGACAGGTTTATCACATCGGTTATAAAAATAAACGACTTGATATATGCTTCATAGGAGTTATTTATGAAGTTAGTTATATAATAACCGATTTGAAAGAGTATATACCACATCGGTTATTAAATAACTGCTGTAATAAACCATGACTACGAAGCATTTTACACATCGGATTTTTATCAACTAACATGAAAAACACTTCATATTTGTGTTTTTTACATCTATTGTAAATTAATCGACATAAATAACTATGTTTATAACGTCTCCTGTAATAACATTGGCCAAAAGCTGACATTAAAAATAAAAAATAACCGCCTTAAAAAACATTTTCCGTACTAGTGTGTTGAATGGTACCAATGACTAGGAAAAGTGATTTAGTGGAAAGTTGATATTTTGGAAAAAACAATAAAGAGAAAATAACCCTTATTATATGATTTATTTTGAGATAATAATAAAAAATAGTTGTTTATGGATTATTTTTTGTGATAAAGTAAGGGGTTATTGATTTTGTGTTTTATGTAATCTTTGATGGGTTTGGTACATGTATGAATATAAGTAATATACCTGTGATTTTGTTATCAAATGAAATTATGTTTTTATTACAGTTTAATGGTGATAAAATAATTCATATATTTTGAATGTGACTAAAATATTGGTATTTTTTTGGGGAAAATCAGATGTTAAGTCTATTTTAGAAATTTAGTGACCTTCCTAATAAATTTTACAACGGTATATTTGGAAAAATACTGGATGAATGAGTCTTAAGAATGGAATGGATTAAGTTAAGCATTATATATTATTATTTGAGGTTAAAGTAATATTTATTGGATAATATGTACTATTTTTTTTGGTTTTTGTAAAAATATAAAGGATGATGGAAACACTTGTAGACTATATAAATTAATTAAAATTTCCTTAGGAATAAAAATTCATCTTGAATATCCATCTCCAACTATATAAAATGAACTAAAAATTGATTGAAGCACAACTAAAGGAGGATATTATGCTACTAGCATGAAATGTAATCATTTAAGTTTATTATCCAAAGTGTTTGTTTGAAAAAGTTTCTCAGGTCTAGGGAAAATATTTTGGAAAAATCATAATTTCATTAATTTTCTTTCTGAGAGATCAATGGTCTTTTGACTAATACAAAATTTACTGTTTGTGATGGTTAACATTCTAATTATCGTATTCCCTATCACTCTCCATCAGAACAAGAACTTTATATTTATCATCCATGTCCATGTTTTAACTTTCACCTATTGTTCCCCTATTCAAAAAAACTATTTTTTGTCGATGTTCACAATTTACTTTTCCTCTTTTTAAGAGGATGTTTTATAAACCCTATTTCTAATTTGGGATTCCGATAATGAAATTTTCAAGTATCTACCCTTGATTTTTGAAGTGTCATTTAAAACTAATAGAACACAATTTATCAAAGGTTAGAATGTTACACCACAATATTTTATAGAATATATCTTAATAAATAAATTTAATTTATTCGATATATTAAATTGAAAACAATAATAAGCTTAAATGAACAATGATATAAATGTAAATAGTTTTATTTTGACATGAACATTTTAACCTAGCTGTTATGTTGGAGGGAATGTATAATATTCACCAAATTATAATATATATATATATTATATTTTTAATAAAATGATTTTAAAATTACAAATATAATTACTTTTCATTAGATAATAAAAAAGCTAATTTTACGCATAGAAGATATATTTTTCAAAATCCACTCTTACCAGATTTTAATGGATTTATAGTTTTAAAACTAATTAATTGTATTTTTTAAAATTTTATTTTTAAAAATAATCTACATTTTTTAATGTGTAAAATGAAATATTAATTTTGTTTAATTATTGTTACTTTTATGATAGGTTACATTTTTTAGGTGAATAGTTAAAAAACCAGCATTTTAATTTTAAATATATTATTCATCTAAATAATTTATAATGTTAATTTATATTTTTAATTAGTTTAAAGTAAAATAATATGAATAATACATCTACAAAATCAATTATTATCTTGGTAATTTTTTTATATAGAATGTGAATATAAAAATATTTCAAACTTTTTCCCATTTTCACTTCATTACCCAGTTTCTCACCCCATCTACATAATTGATTTTAAATTACTTTTATCCAATTATATGATTTTAAATTTGAAAAATTGAATCAATATTTGGATTCTCAATGTCCAAATTTAGTAAATAGATTCATGTTATTTTTTGACAACATGAATTGTAATCTTAGTAATTTCTATTACAATAGTTAAGGTTAAATTATGTAATTAAGAGTCAAAATAATATTATAGATATTATAAAATTAAGACTAAAGTTTTTTATAACTATATTGGATGAGTTATTTGGACAAAAAATATTCCACGGTCTGATTTTATCCTCTTGGAGCCACTTGGATGACTTTAAGCGTTTTATTGTAATTTATTTTAAGAATAATTAAATATACCACACTCACGATTTTAAAAAGTATTACATTTTTAATTTTTAGTCATTCCAAAAATATCTTCTACTGTAAATTTTAATTTCAAATACAAAATTTTTACCTTCCCCATGATAATTTGTTTTTAATTTTTCAGAAATAAATAATTTCCAAAAGGATTACACAATGATGATGTAGTAATTACAAAATTAATTTGAATATCAAATAAATTATTATATAAACAATAAAATGAAAATAATTTGAGATAATTATTGTCCCACTCAAATATAATAGATTAATTCTAAATTTTAGTGATGATTTAAAAGTGTTTATTTTAAGATATCTTTTTTATTGATATTTTTAAAAGTCAATGTAATGAATAGTTTCAAAACTAAAATTAATGATATATTAAATAAAGAATATTTTATGAAAGGATATAAAATTTATAAAAATATATAATTATGCCAAATTATTTAGATATGGGTAAAAAATTTATTTGTGATTTATTTATGATCATTTTTCATTTTATAATAATAATATTGACCCTCAAATAGTAGAAATCTATGTTGTCACAATAAGAGTAAGAGGGATTAAATTAGGGTTGAATTGAAAAGATATGGGGAATAATGTGACCTAAAAATATGAAAAAATTATTTTATGAGATTATTTTGACCCATAATAATATTAGACTTGAAATAACTCACATTTCTTCTACTATATAAATAAAAATTAGTTAATATTAATTTAATATTTTAAGACTTTCCAAAAGTTCCCCTCAAATAAATTAGAAAAGGGTTCCACCTACATCACTTATCCACACCACTTTGAGCTTTCTAGATTGACAATGTCCTACCAATGTTTCTTCTAAACATCATTTTACAAGTTTTTGAGATCTTTTTCTTCCAAAATGTCCATCCATATATCCCTTAGGAAGAGATCTATAGGAAGTCCTCCAAATAAGTGGTTGTCATTTTTAACAGCTCATCCATGTTCATGACTTTTTAAACTTCATATTCATGTGATGTTTCCAAAATAAATTAAAATATTTAGTATCATATATATTCTGAGATGTTATTATGTTTATAGTAAAACCATATTCCCCCTTTTATTCATTCTAAAAAAATGAAATTGTCACCCATTCGTCTGTTTAACTCACCATCTTGACACTATGGTGTAATCTATTTTTCATCACAACATTTCTTGGTTGGATATAATGATATAAATAATAGTTATATATTATAATTATGATAGGATATTTACTCTATAAAAATTTATAGAATGGTAACTTTTTTACCCTTTCACCAATAAGGGAATTATACCATCGGTCGTGCAAACATATGACATACTGTCTCCACGACGTGATGCGACACATTTTCCACGTTCATTATTAAATAAATATTATAAATATATATATAATGTATAAATATGGAATCTATGACCTTAATAAAAATTTTAATATGACATAACTATATCTTATAAATGAGAATAAGGACTTACATTTCGAAACATGTAGAGGAAAATGAAGCTGTTATCACTCAAAATAAGGGTAATAAGAAAATATTACTAACAAAAGGGTGATATGACGATATAAGTGGATAATATATCATAAATATGAATATTTTTCTGGTATACATTAATAACATGAAATAAATCATTATACATACGGTTTACATATGTAAAAAGTAAATCATACCAAATGTAAGGATTATTTCACAATCTCATTATCATTCGAGATTTTTTATATTTAAGCCTCCACAATGGAATATTTTTCTTCCATGTTCATATTTTATAAAAATATTTTAAAGATGATTTTTTTTATTATCCAACAAATTTTAATTCCACTTTCACTCATGTTATAATTTTTATAAAATGTTTTGAAATGAATCTTCTGATCATTTTCAAAATGTGGTACTCTATGAATTTTTTGATAAAAATAAGTAAAGAATGTTATTTTGACTCATGCGACATGCGGTGATTTTATTATTTAATTTAGACTTAATTTATTTAAGAATATTTTAAATGTTTACAAGGTTATTTTCAATATTTGTTTTATTTTATAATAGCAAGACATTTTAATTAAATGATTTCAATGAAATAATGGGTAACTCTCTAAAGAATTATCAATTATTTTATGAGAGTATTTAAATTTATGTCAACACATTTTTGGAATTTTATGATATATAGAGGTTGATATATTATGATATCATTTAACATATTTTATTAAATGTGTTATCATTAATTTCACCATGGATATGATGTTTTGATAACATTCACCATATTACTCAAAATGGTTTGTGATTATGTTTACCGATTGGGGAATTTTTTTCACATTTCATATGTATATGTTGTTTTTGTTTCACCTCTTTCATTTAAATAATGTATCATAATTATAAAATGATGGATAACTCCTACTATAGCCTATCGAGGCATCGATAAGACTCATGAGAAAAACAGGATTGGGTTTTGGCCAAGGCATCACCCATTTGTTTTCAGATGTCTTGGATGAGGCTTTGAGGGTATTTTCTAGATGTCCAAAATTATGTTTTCCATAATTATGTGATTAATTATTCATATTCCATGTGATTATTATATTAGTATAATATTCATGTTTATGTTTCGTTTTCATGTGATTATTTATATTATATTATTTGATCAATATATATTCCTTCAAAATTATGTTGCCTATTTTATTAAATGGAATGTGTTTTAGATAATTATCGTACCATAATAGTTTATTATTTTTATTATAGGGTTTTCTATATAAATACTCTTACATAGCATCTGATCTCACTCATTTATTATGTTTTATTTTTCCCCAGGATGGTAATATGTTTTTTAGGACTTATATACATGATAAATATAGGAGACAAATGGTGTTTCCAATTAACATTCCATGTTTTATTTTATCTTTTCAGTCATAATGTAAGATTCAAGTATGAATCTAGTTTTCCTAAACTTATGAACTATTTAGTACTTTGGGATATGATCTATTGTACTCATTACCAATGTAATAATTTAACCACCAACTCTGGGCTATTGGGTTAGAGGTTTTTATAGATTGACACATCAGTGTTAGACTATATTTCATAGTGTTATTGAACTATACATGATGAATGAGTTTTATACAATTTAGTTTGGTTATGTCCTAAAACGTGTGAGTTTATTTTATTTCCATTCCATATTTATTCAATATCCCTCTTTCTTTAAAATATTTTTTATTGTTTTTTTGTCATTAAATGAAATGTATATTTACATTTCATATTGATTGTTATTTTATTTTTGAGGGAAACTAATTAACTGATGATAATATTTTATCCCTTAGAAATTGTTTCTAGTATCTTAATATTCGAGAATGTTCTTGAGGTTATTTTATGAAAAATTAATCAGCCATAAGGTATCTATATTGGTTAGGGAATTTAGGGTTTTGTATTAGATATAGATTTCAGAGTTTATACTTAGAAATTTTAGTAGGTTTGGTGATTATAGTGGATAAACATAAATAGGTACCCATATAAAATAATGGATATCCTATTTATATATAATATTATGTTTTCAGTGTGTTCATCTACTATATGTGATTAGAGGATCCTTCTTATAGGATACTGGTCCATTGTGAATTTATGTGTTTACATCTATGTGGGGGTCAGATGAGTGATATGTTCTTGCATCTTGGTAGGAATGTATAAAGATGAAATATATACATTGGATTCTATAAATGATTCTATTTTTTTGTAACATCCAAATATTTTAGGATATGTATCTTCTAAAATTTAACATCTTCTATAGATTATGTTTCGTGAAACCCCATGTTTATAACAAAAATATATACTATAAAATATGACTGTTAGAATAGTAATATTACCATTAAGAATAGTAATATGACCAATATAATTGTAACATCACCTATTAAAGTACTAATAGAATTTTTGATATATTATAAATAAAAATAAATTTTATTTATATAATATAATATGTAAATAAATAATTTAAAATTTATAAATTAAGTGTTGGTATTTTTTTGAAACATAAATGTTTATTTACAATTTTAAAATTAACCAAATTATTTGAAAGGAAAACTATTTTCATAAAATACATTAAAAATATAATATTTTGTTTTCTTATAATAATAATGATAATTTTATGAGTCCTTGATGAAATTTTGAAAGTATGATAAAATCAGTTAAAATATTAATATCTAAATTTTTCAAGTAAATGATTACTTCATTTAAAAATTAAATTTATCATTTTTAGAAAATTATTTTCATAAAATGAAATTAAATTTTAAAATTAATATTGAAAAAAATATCCATGGATTACTTTTGGGATTGTTCTAAAATAGTAGAATTTTTTTGAATAGTGAAATATAATTATATACAGTATTTTTTTAATACATGAATTATTGAGTCATAGATCATGTATGGATAATATTACCCCATAATCATGGAATACCATTCAATATTTTAATATACTTATTGATAAGGTTCAAAATATTGATAGTGAGAACCCAAAATAATAATATAATGAATAATCTGATAAAAAGACGCCTCTCCTTCCCAATAAATACCACCCATCACAACATCTTCTCGTCACACCTCCAAAGAATTTAAGCTTGTCCAATTTTTCCTAGTACATATCCCAAACCTCTCCCCCATGTTATAGTCATACCAGTATCACCTAAAAGACCATTTCAATGTCCCATAAGGAGGTTCTAAAGAAGATGAATTCTGAGGTAAAACTCTCATTCGTTCTATTAACTTTTTTACTTCTAATATAATTTTATTTCTTATATTTTCCATACATTATCTATCCAAACGTGAATGATAAATCTTGTATCTTACATATAAAATATTTTTGTTGTGTTATTAAAATATCAATTACCAAACCCCTTCCCCTCCCTCTTTTATTCTAAAAGTGAAAATATCATCCATTATGTGTCAATTCACCACCATCGTGGATGATGAATTTTCATTATGATCTTCTAGTATGGTCATAAAAACATTTTTATGGTTATAAAAAATCATAAAATGTGTATTAAAACTCATTTATATTTATATAACTAGTATATAATCATAATATTAATTAAAAAGACAAAAATAGTTCATGATGATCGGAAAACTCCAGAATAATCTAAACATGTATCATTAGTGATATATTTATAGAATCAACATAATATATAGAAAAATTTATATATACTATCATTAAATATTCTTAATGTTTATTAATAACATATAATTTCAATTTCGGATAAATATTCTCAATTTATAAGATCATTCATACATGTTTATAAGTGAATTAATTATGAGAACTAAGCAAAAGAACACTCCCGAGGGACAATATTGAATATTTTAACTCTTAAAATAGGCTATAAACGAACTAAATAAAATTATAATAAATAAAATACATGTTTAAGAGTTTCTTAATTAAATTATAAATTAATCAAATTTCATTATCCAGTATATTAAGTTGAATTTGAAAACACTTTTAGATATTAGGTAACGTATTCTCCCCGAACCAGCTTTTTTTATCCAGGTTACACATTCTCTCTCTTTACCCCAACATTATTATAATTTATTTTTGTAAAATTCATCTAAATTATTTTTATATGATCAAAATTCATATATCTAGATTAGTTACTCAATCTTTTTTGATAAATACAATTTTTATAATGTGCCCTTTTTAATTCTTCTCGATAAGAAAGCCCGATTTAAGGTAACTTCTTGATTTCTTATAGATTTTCTACTTCACACCATAATAATTGTGAAGACACAATTATTTCTATGAAATAAGTCATAGAATAATAAACATTTATCAGATTTAATTTCTAATTTTATGTAAATAATTATACATTTTTCCTCTTTGATGTCTCTTTTATATTTTCCCTCAAACCGTACTATAGTGGACCATTTTAAATGTGTCTTAAAAACTATTTTACATGTTTTTACATAAGTTGGACACAATTTATTTCTCAAGTATAAATTATATTCAATTTTTTTGTGATATACATGTTTACAATATTATTTTATTACAACTAAAAATGACTTTACAAAATTACTCTTCTTTCCAATGTAAAATGGTTATTTCAGTAAATAATTTCTCAATGTATTTATTAGATAATTTTCATCAATTTAAGACACCCTTTGTGGAATATAATGGTTAATTGAGATTATTCTCTTATGTCACTATATACCATGTTTTATTGAATGGTATATTATCATTTTTAGGGATGTACTATTCTAATACATTTCACCATATTAAATTGGATGGTTTATGTTTTTGTTTTGGGGAAAGTTATTAATATTTAATATTGTATATTCAATATGAATGTATATATTGACTATGTTACACCCATTTCATAAATGGAATTAACTATACTTATTATGTGATAGGTGAGGCTCATTACAGCCCCTCGATGCATCAGTAGGTCTCATAAGACAAACTATACTAGGGTTTTACCTATTTATGTATAGTTTCATAGTCGAAGCCTTAACGACATTTTTATGATGTCCCACATTGTACATTCCATCAATATAATATTAGTAGTTATATTACATGTTATTGTATTACTATTATAATATCTATTGTTAGATTTTATTTTAAGGTGACTATTTATATAGAGTTATTTGATCAGATTTTATTATTTCTATATTATTCTAAAGATTATGTTTTAATGGAATGATTCTTTAGTTATTCACCTTAAAATTTTATTTATTTTTATTTATGATATATTCCATAGTATTTATTATCGTGATTGATCATTTGATCTCACACATTTTTTATGTTTTATTTTTCTATAGGATTCCATGTTGTATATTATGACTGACATGTGGGGATAATCTATGAGAATATGAGTGTTTTCAATGGAGTTTCTATGTTTTTTTATTTTAAGATGAAATGAAAAAATAATTTTTATCTAGTTTTCTAAATATAAAAAATAGTTTTTTCCTTTAGGATGTGATAATTTTTTCAAAGAATCATTATAATAAAGGAAAAAATTCGTGGCTACTACGGTCTGTGTTTTTATAGTTGGTATCGGAGAAAATTTAATAGAAACATTGGAAATTAGATTAAGGAAAACATTGGATATAGAAGAAAAACCAATGATATAATTTTGAAATATTCCCAAAGAAACCAAAATTATTATTTAGATATTACTTATAACTAATATTTCAGTTTAGGAATATGTGATTCAACAGTATAAAAATTACGCATAATATTTCATAATGTTATGTTATAATATTTGGTATACCATTCTTTAGAAATGGACTATATTGAATGGAATGGAAACTGTATCAATGCATGTATTGCAAATATGGATTTCCCATCTATAGAAGTTAATCTTTTTGGATCTGGATCTGAAAATGGAGCTGAACAACTAATAACTATATTGTGAATACTTTATCACGTAATGAGAAATAACCATACATTAATAGAGAAACCCAATCCACAACATAGTGTAACAATGTTAGAAGGAGTTATATAACAATGACCTCCATCAGTAAATGGGACTAAAAACCCATTTGTTACTGAGCAATGAATATGTTAATTAGAGAAGATATGACCTTCTTTGGGAAGTAATTAAAGGGAGAAGGTTATAAAGGTAGTTTTCTATATATCGGGATATATAGATCAATGGAGTTCCTAAATTGAAAAAAAGGAGGAGGAAGAAATAGAAAATATAGAATCTATAGAATTTATGGAAATTTAAACAGAAAAATATTTCCCTCATGAATAATGAGTATATATAAAGAGGTAGTTTTTTAGTCTATGACATGAAGGGGATGAAAATGTTTTCATGTATGAATTAATCTTTAGATGGTTAGAAAGGAAGGATATGGAATACATACATAATCCAAGAGGAAAGATTGACCAATTCTATTACGCTCTAAACAAAATAATATAAATGGATGTATTCTCTAGAAAGTATCATCATACAAGTATATAGTATCATGTAACATCAAGATGAAGAAATAATTTTCCAAGCCATATGACTTTGATGGGAAGAATGATAAGAAGAGGGATGATGAGTACCTTGGAAATAGAATCATGGTAATAGTGGAATATATAAGAATATAATTTGTAATATGTAATATATGTGGAAAAAAATATCATGGATCACACCTATATGGAATGATATTTTGTTACAGTTGTGGAGAAAGAGGCCATTGTTCACTTGATTATAAGGTAATTAATGAAGCCTACAATTTTTAATTCTTCAATTGTGTTGTTTTGGGACACTATGAAAATAATTTTCCAAAATGTCAATGATACATTCCCCCAAAAATTATAAAGAAACAAGGATATGATTATTCACTCACAACAACTAGGGTTTTTGTTCCTAATGAAGTAGTGGATTTTACATTAATCATACCCTCAAATTTAGCTAATGATTTATTTGAATCTCGATCAATTCATTGCATTATAAGTTCCTAATTTTACTCAAAATTTAGGTATTTCTAATTCACCTAACAAGGGAGTTTTTAGTTAAAAATAATAGTGGGAACCTTATTGTAAGAAAAATGTCTTCAGTGTTTCCAATTAGGACACATAAAGGTTCTCTAATTGCTGATTTTATTATCATAATTATGGTGTATTTTTATATAATCATTAATAAGTATAGTATTTTAATATATAATGAAAATATTGATAAAAACGTTAAGGAAATTTTGATTCTGGATGAATATATTGAATTTCATATCATTAGAAGGTATAATTCATCATCTGATTCATATCTAGATCCACCTTTAGTATCTATTATAAATGAAATTCCTAGATAATAAGTGATTATAAAACCTTTTGATAGAAAATGTAATATCCAAATGGAGGTTGTACCTATTTTAGATGAATACATTGATGTATATCTAGAAGATTTTCCTAGATATCCTCTAGAGTGGGAAGTTGATTTTTTTATTTATTTATTCCCTAATGAAAGGATTATATTGAAGACTAATTATAGGATGCCCATAATAGAGTTAATAGAGTAAAATAAACAACTATAGTAATTTAGTGATAAGTTATTTATATGTCTGAGATTTTTAGATTTTGGAGAGTATATAATTTATGTTATGAATAAATATGGATCAATGTGGTTGTTCATTGACTATATAAAGATCAATTATATTACAATAAAGAACAAGTATCTTCTTACTCACATTGAAAAATTATTTTATAAACTTTATGGAGTTCATATATTTTTAAAAAATTGGTCTTCATTCATGATATCACCAATTTCATGTGAGGATGGAAGATATTCCAAAGACATAATTTCAAAAAATTTATGGATATTATGAGTTTATAAGAATTCCATTTTAGATGAATAATTAACCCTATATTTTTATGGATTTAATGAATAAAGTGTTCATGGAATATCTTGAATATTTAGTTATGGTATTTATTGATGATTTCATGATATACTCCAGAACCTATGAAGAACATGAGAACAACTTGTGGATTATTATAGAGACTCTTAAAAGATTCAATTTATATTGAACGTTTAGAAACATTGAATTATGGATTCAAACAGTTTATTTTGTTGGGAATATTCTCTCCACAGATTGGATCTCTATTGATCCTGTAAATACAAATGTAGTCCAAAAATTTCATACACCTACAAACAAAACCGAGGTACGTAGTTTCATTGGTTTAGAAGGTTACTATGATCATTTTGTTTAAAATTTAGCCCGATTATCTAACCCGTTAAAAAATATTACTCATAAACAGGTTATGTTTTTTATTTGTAAAGGAATGTGAATAATGCTCTAATGAAATTAAGGGGACACTAGTGAGTGTTCCTATTATGATGCTAAAATCAAGAAATAGTGTATTTTTGATTTATTTTTATGAATCAAAGAAATTAATTTATTGTGTCCTTAAAAATAATGATAGAGTTATTGCCTATTAATCAAGGCAATTAAAAACTCATGAAAGAAGTATTGTAGAGACCCGAAACTTGACGTACATTGACATTACATTACATTTGCGGAATACGTAGTACATAACAAAAACACACACACAAGGATCGTAATAGTTTAGTGTCTTTGAAAACTCGAAATATAATCATCTAATCCTGGTGAAAGATCTTCAACATCTCCCATAAAGATATTCCTCTTTTTTTTATACCTAAAACCTTTCTTTATATCCTGGGGAAAAGTAAACATAAAAGGGTGAGCTCAAATTCTCAGTAAGGGTAAACAAAAGAAATATCAATCACATCATATACATAAGCACATAACTTTTGTAAATCTTAACCTGCAAAAGAGATCATAATTTCATAACATGGGGTAAATCATGGAAGTGAAATGTAATCACAATAATCATAACTTAAAACATGAAACTTTGTGGCATTCACACATAATCATAGAGAATCATTTCTTGTTAGTCAAGACTCATTTCCAAGACTATCTTAGTGGACAAAGTCCCTTTCTGAATCGAGTAACCCTCGTTTCAGTCATGTTTCACTGAACCGGTATAACCTACCATTCCAGCCATGTCTATCTCATGAGATATAAAATCTTTATCCAATGCATTGGAGGGAGATATAGGTGCCACCCATCTTATAATGATACCATTCTTATGTGTTCCACAAAATCATAAACCATAAATCATTGCATAACCCATGTAATAAAAATGGGAATCTTAAACATCATGACATCATAAAACAATTCATATAAGATAAAGGAATTCATAGAAAATATTTACATCACAACATAATCAAATCCATGTAATAATAGGGACAGAAACAGAACCCTTTATTATCATATATGGAAAATAACATTGATAAAACACTTGAACTCCATTCTTGAGGAAAATATCCTTTCTACTTCAAAAAAACATTTCATTTCTTAACATGTCATAAAATTATAAGTAAAAGAAGTTTATTAAAAATAAACATGAAAACTTGTAAAGGAAGCTTCTTGGAAATAATGTTTTAAAAAATCCATTCATGCCATATAAGTTAAAAAACATTCTTTTCGTACTTTTGTCGGAAAAGTGAAAAAGTACCTCGTACGAAAAACGACAAAAGATTCCTTTCATATCTCTTACTAAAAACTCACCGAAGGGTAAAATTGGACTTAAACAATTGTAGGTGGATAGAAATAATATTACTTATTGAGGGAACATGGATGTGGATGATAAAATACACCCCAGTAAATACCAAAGTAAAAACAATCTCGGATAAAAATGAGATTGTGATATTTCCCTTACCTTAGGTCCGATATGCTTTGTACGTGTCTGAACCTCCTGTCTAATGATTTAAATAATGTTATTGACTTATTCCAGAATCATAATTATTTTTATGATATCATATATGGTCATATTCTTAGCTTCTTAGTAGTAATATTTCATTGCTACTTGTTATTCGGGTGTTTATAACGTTTTGTTCTTATGCGTGTTTTGTCGAATAAATTCTTATTCTTTTCTTTAGGTTATAGATACATAATTTCCAGAATGGTATTAGTGTAATATAAATCATATTCATTCATTCAATTCATTTATATAATCATTATGAAATGAAGATCATGTAGAATGAGTCGAATCACATCGTGGAGACGGTATTCCGTACGTACGCACGCGCGGTGATTTCTTTTTCCGTAGGATGGATAGATGGTGAAATAGGGTTGTTTCATACTTATAATAACATATCAGTATATGAGTGATAATGATGTCATTACTACATAATGAAACAACTAAAGAATAAGAAGTGGAAGAAGAAATAAAGATGAATGAATCGGTAACAGACATTACCTCTTCTTTGAAGTGCTTCTTTGAGACCTTCTTTTAGGGAACTAAAATGGATCTTTGAAGAAGACCAGAACCTCTAGGATGTTTCTAGGGAAGTGTAGAGGAGGAATAGTCAGGGGTTGGCAGAGCTAGAAGGCTCAAAGTGGTGTGAGGAGGAGGGGGAGGAGGTGCCCTTTTATAAGGGAGGAGATGGGCACCTTAGGAATATCTCAAAATATTATTTTATATTAAAGTTAAAATCGGTTTATAATGGTTCCAAAGGGTCTTATTTCGAAGCTAAAGTGGGGATGGGTCGAAATCCTATCAACCAATAGGATTTAGACAAGTTTAGGGTATTATTTTAACCTTATCAATTAGATTTAACTCTATGTTAAATAATTTAACTTTTACCGTGTCTTTTTGTTTTCTTTCACTATATGGTTAATATACTTACTATAACATGCCAAACGAACCCCAAATTGTTTATTATTAATATATATATCCTTATCTAAGTCATTTGGCCGAACCTTATATTTTTAGGAATAAAATAACAATTAATTATATAATATTTTATTTAAAAACTATTTTGTGTCAATTTTGACACTATTTGATATATGATTTTTGTGAAAGTCATAAAAGAATTATATGTTCGAACCAAGTTGATTAAATCAACAATAATATATCATAGTAACCTAGAAAATTAGTGGAATTCATAAAAAGTCTAAAATTACATTTATTTTGGTGTATATAACATCAATTATGTCAATATTTCATAAATAAGATAATTACTGCATCATTGTTGTGTCATAATTAAATTAAATTATTTAATGTCTAAAAATTAAAAATAAAATACCATTATGTAGGAAATCTATTTATCTTTCTAATGAATATTTATAGTCGAATTTATCTTATGTATAACCCCATATTAAAAATTGTTTACTTATTAAACTTTGATTTTAAGTATTTTAACCCTTCTTTAAATAAATAAATGTCCTAATCTAATCCAAGTGGGCCTAAATGGTCATATTTTATTCCTAAGTTTGTTTTGGTCGAATTACACTTGTCCAATAGAATTAGGACATGTGTTAGGGTAATAATAATATCATCTTTACCCTTAATTACCCTATTTACTTTTAACCGTGGTAAAAATAAGTAAACAGTTACTATTCACCAAAAATTATTTTCATCTCATTGAACCACATTTTACTTACTGACATCAACCGTGTCTCTCGGATTTTTGAAATTCCACTCACAGAAGCGGTAAAGTTAAGTTTTATGAAAAATTCAGTTTTTTTAACTACCACTTAGTGGTTTCACTATTCATCAAAAATTCAAAGTTTTCAGAAAAATACCAAAATTTCACCCTAGGCTAATTTCGATATTCCAAATCCAAAAATGTAGTCCATTTTGAAAAATAAAATTTATAAAATTTCAAAAAGTGGTTATTACTATTCATAACAGATAGTTTTAATAATATTTTAATAGCATATCGTTGTTTAGTGAAACTCGGTATTGCGTACGACGCAAGCTATCGAGGAAGGTCACGATTTCGTGTAAAGCAAGCCAAGCAAGTGTTGTGTAGAAAAAGATTCCTTTGATGATTTATATAACATAGAAGTCTCGGGTGTTACATTCTACCCCCCTTAAAATGAATTTCGCCCTCGAAATTCGTCACTTTGTAACAAAATAGAAGAGGATACTTCTCCCTCATCATATCCTCAAGCTCCCATGTAGCTTCTTCTAATTGGTGGTTCCTCCATAAAACATTCACCAATGGAGTGGTCTTGTTTTGTAGGACTTTTTCGCTACGATACAGAATCTCTATAGGTTGTTCTTCATAAGAAAGATCTTGCTCCAGCGGTACAACTTCTGAGTTGAGTACATGTGAAGGATCAGGTATGTACTTTCTCAGGAGAGATACATGGAACACATCGTGAACTTGAGAGAGATTCGGTGGAAGCGCCAATCGGTAAGCTACCTTCCCAACACGATCCAGTATTTCGAAAGGACCGATATATCTAGGGCTCAACTTCCCCTTCTTTCCAAATCTCATGACCCTCTTCCAGGGAGATATTCTTAAGAACACTTTATCATCCACTTTAAACTCTAGGTCTTTTCTTCGATTGTCGGCATAACTTTTCTGTCGACTCTGAGCTGCTCTTATGTTTTGTTGAATAGATCAGACCTTTTCTTCGATTTCATCAACGAGATCAGGTCCTAATAGCTTTATTTCCCCAACTTCATCCCAGCAAGTTGGAGTCCTGCATTTCTTTCCATAGAGAGCTTCATAAGGAGCCATCTGAATACTGGAGTGAAAGCTATTATTATAAGAAAATTCTACCAAAGGTAGGTGTTGATCCCAACCTCCTTTGAAATCCATAGAGAATGCTCTCTACATATCTTCTAGGGTTTGAATTGTTCTCTCAGACTGACCGTCTGTCTGGGGATGATAAGCAGTGTTGAAACTCAACTCTGTATCCAGAGTATGCTGAAGACTTCACCAGAACTTCGAGGTAAATCTCAGATCCCGATCAGATATAATAGAAAGTCGTACTTCATGAAATCTTACCACTTCCTTTACATATATCGAGGCAAGCTGATCAAGAGAAAAATCCTCTCTAATAGCAATGAAGTGTGCAGACTTTGTAAGACGATCAACTATGACCCAGATCGCATTATTGCCTTTGGATGTTTTAGGAAGTCCTATGACAATGTCCATAGTAATGTTTTTCCATTTCCATTCGGGTATGGGTAATGGTTGTAACATCCCCTTAGATTTCTGTCTCTCAACTTTAACTTGTTTACAAACCAAGCATCGAGAGACATATTCAGCAACATCTCTTTTCATGACATCCCACCAGAAGTACTCTTTCAGGTCCCTATACATCTTCAAGCTTCCAAAATGAATAGAGAATGAAGAAATATGAGCCTCATCTAGTAGCTCCTTCTTTAATTCCTAGATGGGAGGGACACAAACCCGATTCCTGAACTTTATTATCCCATCACAATCAAGGTTGAATTCAAGGACATTTCTCACCTTCTTTTGTAACTCGACATCTTCTTTATGTGCCTCTTTAATCTTCACATGTATAGATGGTTGAACATTCATTTGAGAAAGATAAGATTTTTCCCCTTCCATTATAATTCCAAGATCCATCCTTTGTAAATCCATAAATATTGGATCTTTTGTGATTCTCATCATGGATAAACTAGCATGGTCTTGTCGACTTAATGCATCTGCCACCTTGTTTGCTTTCCCAGGGTGGTAATGGATTGAGCAGTCGTAATCCTTAATCAGCTCCAACCATCTTATTTGACGCATATTTAGGTCCTTTTGTGTGAAAATATACTTTAAACTTTTATGATTAGTATAAATATCACACCTTTCACCATAAAGGTAATGCCTCCAAATATTTAATGCAAAGATTACCGCAGCTAACTCCAAATCACGTGTTGGGTAATTTTGCTCATGGATTTTCAACTGTTGTGAGGCATAAGCTATCACCATATAATTTTGCATAAGAACACACCCCAATCCCTTCTTGGAAGCATAACTATAGATCACAAACCTTTCTCCACTACAAGGCAGTGTGAGCACAGGTGCACTGGATAACCTTCTTTTCAACTCCTTGAAATTCTCTTCACATTCCTCCGTCCAGACAAACATAACTCTTTTTCGAGTCAACTTGGTGAGTGGATTAGATAATCGTGAAAAATCTTTCACAAAATGTCGATAATATCCATCCAAACCAAGAAAACTTCGGATCTCAGTTACTGTTGTTGGTCTCGACCATCTTTCGATAACCTCGGTTTTTGCTGGATCCACAGATATCCCCTCTTTTGAGATTCTGTGACCCAAAAATGAAACTTTTTGAAGCCAAAATTCACAGTTGGTAAATTTGGCATAAAGCTTCTCCTTTCTCAGGGTCTTCAATATAATTCTCAAGTGATCTTCATGTTCTTCCTTACTCTTTGAATAGACAAGAATATCGTCTATAAAGACTACCACAAATTGATCAAGATAGTCTCTAAAGACTCTATTCATCAGATCCATGAAGATAGCAGGGGAATTAGTAAGACCAAATGGCATCACTATAAATTCATAGTGTCCATACCTTGTATGGAAACCCTTCATTGGTATATCCTCCCTTTTGACCCTCAATTGAAGATACCCTGAACGAAGATCTATCTTGGAAAAGTATTGAGCTCCGCGTAGTTGGTCAAATAGGTCATCAATGCGCGGGAGAGGATATTTGTTCTTGATAGTGATCTTGTTAATGTAACATCCCAGGTAAATAAAGAATAAAGAATTTTCATATTTATTAATATTTACAAATTAAATATTAATTTTATTTTAAAGGGGTTGCTATGTTCGATAGCGTACCCGATACGCAACGATGAGTTTCTTTGAAACTTACGTAGCACACTAGTAATAAAATAATATTATTTTAAATGTTAGTTAACAAGTAGCCGTTGTACTGGAGGGAATGGATAGAAATAACTAAAATATGATTAGATATGTTTTTAAATGTTTATAAATTTACCCAATAAAAGATAAAGGCTTAAAATACGGAAAGAGTTCAATTTTACGGGCATATATACTCTAATTTTCACTAAAGGTTCTCTTATCACCTTTTAATGGTGAACTGTCATTAAATATAGTTTTGATCACTCTTATACTTTATTTTGGACCAAATATAACTCTTCTTTAGAATCGGGACATCAAAATTTACTTTGTGTAAATTTTTGGTACCTTTCTGATAAAGTTCATTTCTTTATGAATAGTGTAAAATGTTATATTTTAATTCAAAACCTCTTTTTAATCTAAATTATTTATATGATTAGATTATTATTTTAATTGGATTTAAAGTGAAATTAGAAAATATTTTTACCAGTTAATCCAATGGTGGTCATTGGAATCAATTTCACTTTCAAATTGGACATAAACTGGTGTCAATCTTTTGATACTTATTGTTTCACAAAAACACGCTATTTGTCATGACAACGGGAATTAATTATTAAATTAATTAATTTGACTTATATGTTTTGAATTTTGTAAAATGGACTTCATTTTTGAATTCGGAATATCAAATATAGCTTAGGGTGAATTTTTGGTAATTTTCTGAAAAACATCAATTTTTGATGAATAGTGAAACCACTAAGTGGTAATCAAGCAAACTGATTTTTCAGTTAAATGAAAGTTTACCACTAATGTGTATTGAATTTTGAAAATCCGACATACATGGTTGTCATTAAGAAGTAAAATGTGGTTCAATGAGATTAAAATAAATTTTTGGTGAATAGTAACTTTTTTTCATTAATCGCGATTAGAGGTAATTAGTGTAGTTTAAGGTAAAAATGGTATTATAAGAATGTGAAAACACCATGAAACTTGTCTTACACCTATTGGGTGAGTCATGGACGACCAAGACAAGCCATGGGCCAACTTTGGGACCCCATGGAGCCACTTTAGTTGGAAAATGACATTAATATATTTTTATTTAATGTTAAAGTGAAAATGACACTAACATAAATTGTTTTACTAAAATAATTTTTGAGTGGGGTTATACAAGTCCAAATTTTGATTATAATTAGTCATTGGAAAGCCAAAAAGATTTCCTACATCATAGTATTTTTTTTATAATTTTTAGACATTAAATAATTTAAATTATATATGACATAATAATGATGCAGCGATGACATCATTATTTGACGATTTAAATAAAATGGAATGATAATGAAACAAATAAAACCTACACATGGACAAAACCAATTGGATGAGTGTATTTCGAACCCTTATCACCTTATCCACGAATTATATCAATGTGGGACCTTTTAAAACCGAAACACATTTTCAAATAAAGTAATATTTCTTTACTTTCCAAAAGTGCCCCTCCTCTCCTCTTATAAAAGGCCCCCACCTCTACCCCATTTCACACACTTCTCAAGCCTTTGGATCGGCCAAACCCTGCCCAATTACTCTCTCCACATCCCTATCCTCATCCTAGAGGATTCCATTTGGGCAGAATCCTTTCAAAGGAAGCCTTTAGGATCAAATCAAAAGGGAGTTACACTTTTAAAGGTAATTCATTCTCTCTTGTTCATTTGTTTTATTTTGCTTCTCCAACCCTCTAAACTCTTTTTATTTACTTCTTTTGTAACAACACCAGTATATTCAATATACTAGGATGTTTTTATAATATTTATTTGAGCTACACTCTCACACAACTACATCAAATGGTAAAAGAACATACAGTTTCCGTGGATGGTGAAATTCTGCCTCCCGAAACGAGGATTGTTCAATACTCATTTAACACCTTCAAGGGTGGACATTATGATTTCACTATTTTTATATATGATATATAATATGTTTATGTTTTCTTTAAGCTTCTGTATTTTTCATTTTTGACATACCTTTATGGTTTCCATTATGGGTAAACACGATATCTTCATTTAAGGAAGTGCGGACTACCGCCCCCTAAAAGTGATGTGATTCGTTAATGCCATATGTGGGACGTGTAAAGGATGGATTTAAAGTTATTATATATGTTGTTATACTGGAATTATAATATACCTCTATATCATTATTATTTCTTTCCATTAAAGTATGAGATAGAAATGAAAGTAGCGTTCATGCGTACGTACGGCTTACCGTCTCCATGAACGGTGCATTTCATTTCTTATCCCCAAATGTAATGTACTATTAAAATTACATGTATATAATGTATATATATAATTAATTATATATCTAAATGATGAATATAATTCTGGAATTAAAATATACATACCTCTAATTTAGTTTTAATTCCACTAATATGATAAAGAAATGAAAGTAGCGTTCATGCGTACGTACAGCTTACCATCTCCATGAACGGTGCATTTCATTTATTACCTCTAAATGATTATGTAATATTATAAATACATGTATATACTGGATATATATGATATATATGATATCCAAATCAGGAATTTCATTCTGGATATAAAGAACTTTTGACCACACGAACAACATGTAATTGTAAGAAGTCAACTTTTGACTTAAGAACCAAATACTGACAAAACAAACATTATTAACTTAAATGGTTACATAATGTTTATAACATGGCAATAAGTGATATAAAAAGAATAATGAACTTTAAAAAGGTTCTTAATCAAGTATAAATTAACTCAAGTTTATTATTCAGGATGTTAAAGAACGATCGAGTCAAGTCGGACCCAAGGTAAGGGACTTCGTCTCAATCTCCTTTCATTGAGGCATATTTCGTTTTATACACAACTTTATTTTATACGGTGTATAAACTTCTTTGACTTTTACTTTTATACAAAAGGAATCTTTTTCTACGAAGCGTTTTACTAAACGACAAAAAGGAATGTTTTTTTACGTACGCGGTGACAACGACCATTTCCGCCGCCGCGAGTAATATTTGATCTTTGGCTTTCTCAACAAGCCGTAATGTTTTTAGAATAAAATAAATACCATATACTCTTTTATGTATTTTGGTATTGAAAATGGTTTCGAAAAAGGATTCTATTATGTCAATATATTTATGAAGTATTGTGATGGAAATGTGGAAATATTATCATTCCTTTATTTTGGTTTTATGTTTTATGATTTTATACTGGTACTTGGACATTTTAACGGGTGGTTACGTTATAAACCATAAGACGGGTGGTGCCGTGAATTCCAGGATGGGTGGTTACGTTATAACCTCCAATGCATTGGGTATGGAAGTCGGCCGTATGGCTATTCCATTTAGTATGTATGGAAATTGGCCGTATGGCTATTCCATTAAGTGATATGTGTGGAAGTCAACCATATGGTTATTCCACTTAAGTATGTTTATGTCCCAAGTTACCTTTATATATTCTATGTGTTCTTTATATGGGTTTTATGGTAATCCTTTGGTTACAAAAAGGTAAGTAATGATACTTTATTCAGTGATGATTTTTTTTACTACTTCATGAAGGTGAAGGTATTACTTTGATATAGTATACATGGTTTACTTGATGTTTGAAAAAACTAACAGTTTCCATTCTCTTTGTATCCCTTACTGAGCTTTTTATGCTCACCCCATGTTTTTCGAAATGTTTTTCACAGGACTTAAAGTGGAATAAGCTCAATGATGGGATCAAGGGAATTTCATGCTATCTAAAACATGGAATCTAGACATCTTTTTTTTATGAGTTTTTATTTTATGGAGACTTAGTAGAAGTGTCTACTTTGTAATCTTTTAAGATGTAATAGTTATGTTCTAATTCTCTAAAACTCTAAACCTGAAAAGATCCTCAATGTGAATTATTCATTTAATTTAATATTAAGTAAGGTTTAAGGCTGGGGCCTTATAGTTGGTATCAGAGGGAGGATTAGACAACTTTAGGAGTTAGAAAAGTGTTAAATTATAATATGATTGAAATGATATAGCATTTACGGATTACCATGTTGCTTCGCCTAAGATATTTCTGTGTTCAGAATGGTTTTCCGCAGAGGAAACAAAGCAGCTATGTTGGGAAGACATCAGGAGGAAGATAACCTTCCAAATCAGCAACCTGAGATGGTCGGAATCGGAACTGAATAGTTTGTTGTAGTGATGGCACAGTTGACTCAGGCTATAAATGGTGGTGGTATCCATGCACGAGATCAGCCAGATCAACCGCAGAGGAACATGTCAGTGGTGGAACATTTCATGAGGCAACATCCCCCATCATTCAGAGGATCATCTGACCCTGTGCAAGCTGAAGGATGGATTAAATCACTGGAGAAGATTTTTGATGTCATGGGGTGTTCGGAACATCAAAAGGTTAGTCTTTCTGTTTACCGTTTTGAAGGTGAAGCTGATCAGTGGTGGTCAATGGTGGAAAATATAAGGGATAGTGATGAGATTGAGGATCTTCACTGGGACGAATCCAAAGGTATGTTTCTTGAGAAATATTTTCCTAAGGATGTTCGACATAGGATGGAAAAGAAATTCTTGGAATTGAGGCAAGAGGAAGACTCAGTGGCTGCCTATGAAGAAAGGTTCACTCGATTGGCAAGGTATGCTCCAAATTTTATCCGGGACCTTGATAGTAAAATCAATCGTTTTTACTCAGGATTAAAGCCAAAGTATCGAAGGGAATTAGCTTCTCGTGAGTTTAAAAGTTATGAAAAGCTTGTTCGATGTGCTGAGAAGGTGGAAATGGAGTTTGCCGATGATCAGGTGTTCTATGAAAAACAACAGAATAAGAGGTCTAGTTGGCAGGCAAAGGGGAAGAATTCATCAAAGAATCAAGGAGGTAAGAAAACCAAATATCCATCCTGTGAGAAGTGTGGTAAAATGCATCCTGGAGAATGTTTATCCAAGTCTGGTAAGTTCTTTAGGTGTGGTAAGTCTGGTCATATTGCTCGTAACTGTAAGGAAGATGATCAAGCAGGAAATGAAAAGCCAACGGTAAGATGTTATAAGTGCAATGAGATGGGTTACTATGAAAATGAGTGTCCGAAAAAGAGCTTGAGTGATGGGAAGCAGTTAGACTACAAGAATAAAGGGGTGGTGAAATCCTTTGCAACATCTTCAGCAGATGTTGGGCCATCGAATGAAGTGGTATCAGCTCTAGGGAGCTCAGTATTTTTCGAAGATTGACTTGAGGTCGGGGTACCATTAGTTGAAAGTAAAAGAAGAAGACGTTCCAAAGACTGCATTCCGTACTAGATATGGCCATTATGAATTTGTAGTTATGCCTTTTGGGTTAACCAATACACCTGCTGTATTCATGGACCATATGAATAAAATTTTCCATGAGTTCTTGGATAATTTTGTGTTTGTGTTCTGAGGTTTGGGAAGAGGTTATGTGTGCCTTGTGATTCACAGTTGAAGAATGAGTTGTTGTGTGTGGCTCATAGTTCCCTGTTTTCAGTTCATCCTGGAAGTACTAAGATGTATAGAGATCTGCGGGAGTATTACTGGTGGGATGGAATGAAAAGAGATATTTATGATTTTACTGTGAAGTGTTTAACATGTCAACATTTTAAAGCAGAGTAGCAGTTACCTAAAGGGATGCTTCAGCCTTTACCAGTGCCAGAGTGGAAATGGGAAAACATATCCATGGACTTTGTTGTGGGATTACCGAGGACATCTCGAGGTAATAATGCAATCTGGGATATTGTTGATCGCTTGACCAAATCTTCTCATTTCCTTTCTATATAAGATACTTTCTCTCTAGATCAACTTTCCCGTTTGTATCTTAAAGAGATAGTCAGGTTACATGGAGTTCCTCTCTCCATTGTACCGGACCGTGATCCCAGGTTCACATCTAACTTTTGGAAAGGCCTTCAGAAGTCGTTGGGTACTGAATTAAATTTTAGTACAGCTTTTCATACTCAATCAGATGGGCAGTCAGAACGAACAATTCAGACATTGGAGGATTGCTACGAGCTTGTTCTATGGATTATCAGGGAAGTTGGGACCAACATATTTCTTTGGTTGAATTTTCTTACAATAACAGTTTTCATTCCAATATACAGATGACACCATTTTAGGCATTATATGGGAAGCAGTGTCGAACTCCAGCTTTCTGGGATGAAGTGGGTGAAAGGAAGTTGATGGGACCAGAATTGGAAGAAGAGATGGCAGAAAAAGTTCTGCTGATTCAGAAACACATGAGAACAGCTCAGAGCAGGAAGATGAGTTATGCGGATAACCGAAAGAAGGATCTATCTTTCGAGGTAGGTGATTATTTTTTTCTCAAGGTTTCTCATTGGAAAAGTGTGATGAGATTTGGTAAGAAAGGAAAGCTGAGTCCAAGGTTTATTGGACCACATGAAATTCTGGAGAGAGTTGGATCAGTTGCATACCGAGTGGCTTTACCTCTGAGTTTATCTCAGGTACACAATGTTTTTCACATTTCGATGTTGAGAAAGTATATGTCAGATCCATCTCATGTTTTGAGTCCAGAGGTAGTTTAGCTGGAAGAGAACCTATCTTATGAGGAACAACCAGTCCAGATTCTTGACCACAGGGAGCAGGTGCTACGAAATAAGGTGATTCATCAGGTAAAGGTTTTGTGGAAAAACCATGTGATTTAAGAGGCAACGTGGGAATCTGAAAATTCTATGAGGGATAAATACCCCCACTTATTTTGATAAGTGAATAAAATTGCGAGGACGCAATTCCCAAAAGGGGGGAAGGATGTAACATCCCAGGTAAATAAAGAATAAATAATTTTCATATTTATTAATATTTACAAATTAAATATTAATTTTATTTTAAAGGGGTTGCTATGTTCGATAGCGTACCCGATACGCAACGATGAGTTTCTTTGAAACTTACGTAGCAGACTAGTAATAAAATAATATTATTTTAAATGTTAGTTAACAAGTAGCCGTTGTACTGGAGGGAATGGATAGAAACTACTAAAATATGATTAGATATGTTTTTAAATGTTTATACATTTACCCAATAAAAGATAAATGCTTAAAATACGGAAAGAGTTCAATTTTACGGGCATATATACTCTAATTTTCACTAAAGGTTCACTTATCACCTTTTAATGGTGAACTGTCATTAAATATAGTTTTGATCACTCTAATACTTTATTTTGGACCAAATATAACTCTTCTTTAGAATCGGGACATCAAAATTTACTTTGTGTAAATTTTTGGTACCTTTCTGATAAAGCTCATTTTTTTATGAATAGTGAAAAATGTTGTATTTTAATTCAAAACCTCTTTTTAATCTAAATTATTTATATGATTAGATTATTATTTTAATTGGTTTTAAAGTGAAATTAGAAAATATTTTTACCAGTTAATCAAATGGTGGTCATTGGAATCAATTTCACTTTGAAATTGGACTTAAACTGGTGTCAATCTTTTGATACTTATTGTTTCACAAAAACACGCTATTTGTCATGAAAGCGGGAATTAATTATTAAATTAATTAATTGGACTTATATGTTTTGAATTTTGTAAAATGGACTTCATTTTTGAATTCGGAATATCAAATATAGCTTAGGGTGAATTTTTGGTAATTTTCTGAAAAACTTCAATTTTTGATGAATAGTGAAACCACTAAGTGGTAATCAAGCAAACTGATTTTTCAGTTAAATGAAAGTTTACCACTAATGTGTATTGAATTTTGAAAATCCGACATACATGGTTGTCATTAAGAAGTAAAATTTGGTTCAATGAGATTAAAATAATTTTTTTGTAAATAGTAACTTTTTTTCATTAATCGCGATTAGAGGTAATTAGTGTAGTTTAAGGTAAAAATGGTATTATAAGAATGTGAAAACACCATGACACTTGTCCTACACCTATTGGGTGAGTTATGGCCAACCAAGACAAGCCATGGGCCAACTTTGGGACCCCATGGAGCCACTTTAGTTGGAAAATGACATTAATATATTTTTATTTAATGTTAAAGTGAAAATTACACTAACATAAATTGGTTTACTAAAATAATTTTTTAGTGGGGTTATACAAGTCCAAATTTTGATTATAAATAGTCATTGGAAAGCTAAAAATATTTCCTACATCATAGTATTTTTTTATAATTTTTAGACATTAAATAAATTAAATTATATATGACATAATAATGATGCAGCGATGACATCATTATTTGACGATTTAAATAAAATGGAAAGATAATGAAAAACATAAAACCTACACATGGCCAAAACCAATTGGATGAGTGGATTTCGAACCCTTATCACCTTATCAATGAATTATATCAATGTGGGACCTTTTAAAACCGAAACACATTTTCAAATAAAGTAATATTTCTTTACTTTCCAAAAGTGCCCCTCCTCTCCTCTTATAAAAGGCCCCCACCTCTACCCCATTTCACACACTTCTCAAGCCTTTGGCTCGGACACACCCTGCCCAATTACTCTCTACACATCTCTATCCTCATCCTAGAGGATTTCCTTTGGGTAGAATCCTTTCAAAGGAAGCCTTTATGCTCAAATCAAAAGGGAGTTAGACTTTTAAAGGTAATTCATTCTCTCTTGTTCATTTGTTTTATTTTGCTTCTCCAACCCTCTAAATTCTTTTCATTTACTTCTTTTGTAACAACACCAGTATATTCAATATACTAGGATGTTTTTATAATATTTATTTGAGCTACACTCTCACACAACTACATCAAATGGTTAAAGAACATACGGTTTCCATGGATGGCGAAATTCTGCCTCCCGAAACGATGATTGTTCAATACTCATTTAACACCTTCAAGGGTGGCCATTATGATGTCACTATTTTTATATATGATATATAATATGTTTATGTTTTCTTTAAGCTTCTGTATTTTTCATTTTTGGCAGACCTTTATGGTTTCCATTATGGGTAAACACGATATCTTCATTTAAGGATGTACGGACTACCGCCCCCTAAAAGTGATGTGATTCGTTAATGCCATATGTGGGACGTGTAAAGGATGGATTTAAAGTTATTATATATGATGTTATACTGGAATTATAATATACCTCTATATCATTATTATTTCTTTCCATTAAAGTATGAGATAGAAATGAAAGTAGCGTTCATGCGTACGTACGGCTTACCGTCTCCATGAACGGTGCATTTCATTTCTTATCCCCAAATGTAATGTACTATTAAAATTACATGTATATAATGTATATATAAAATTAATGATATATCTAAATGATGAATATAATTCTGTAATTAAAATATACATACCTCTCATTTAGTTTTAATTCCACTAATATGACAAAGAAATGAAAGTAGCGTTCATGCGTACGTACGACTTACCGTCTCCATGAAAGGTGCATTTCATTTCTTACCTCTAAATGATTATGTAACATTATAAATACATGTATATGCTGGATATATATGATATATATGATATCAAAATAAGGAATTTCATTCTGGATATAAAGAACTTTTGACCACACGAACAACATGTAATTGTAAGAAGTCAACTTTCGACTTAAGAACCAAATATTGACAAAACAAACATTATTAACTTAAATGGTTACATAATGTTTATAACATGGCAATAAGTGATATAAAAAGAATAATGAACTTTAAAATGGTTCTTAATCAAGTATAAATTAACTCAAGTTTATTATTCAGGACGTTAAAGAACGATCGAGTCAAGTCGGACCCAAGGTAAGGGACATCGTCTCAATCTCCTTTCATTGAGGAATATTTCGTTTTATACACAACTTTCTTTTATACGGTGTATAAACTCCTTTGACTTTTACTTTTATACAAAAGGAATCTTTTTCTACGAAGCGTTTTACTAAACGACAAAAAGGAATGTTTTTTACGTACGCGGTGACAACGACCTTTTCCGCCGCCGCAAGTATTATTTGATCTTTGGCTTTCTCAACAAGCCGTAATGTTTTTAGAATAAAATAAATACCATATACACTTTTATGTATTTTGGAATTGAAAATGGTTTTGAAAAAGGATTCTATTATGTCAATATATTTATGAAGTATTGTGATGGAAATGTGGAAATATTATCATTCCTTTATATTGGTTTTATGTTTTATGATTTTATACTGGTACTTGGATATTTTAACGGGTGGTTACGTTATAAACCATATGACGGGTGGTGCCGTGAATACCAGGACGGGTGGTTACATTATAACCTCCAATGCATTGGGTATGGAAGTCGGCCGTACGGCTATTCCATTAAGTATGTATGGAAATTGGCCGTATGGCTATTCCATTAAGTGATATGTGTGGAAGTCAACCATATGGTTATTCCACTTAAGTATGTTTATGTCCCAAGTTACCTTTATATATTCTATGTGTTCTTTATATGGGTTTTATAGTAATCCTTTGGTTACGAAAAGGTAAGTAATGATACTTTATTCAGTGATGATTTTTTTTACTACTTCATGAAGGTGAAGGTATTACTTTGATATAGTATACATGGTTTACTTGATGTTTGAAAAAACTAACATTTTTCATTATCTTTGTATCCCTTACTGAGCTTTTTATGCTCACCCCAAGTTTTTCGAAATGTTTTTCACAGGACTTAAAGTGGAATAAGGTCACGGATGGGATCAAGGGAATTTCATGCTATCTAAAACATGGAATCTAGACATCTTTCTTTTTAAGAGTTTTTATTTTATGGAGACTTAGTAGAAGTGTCTACTTCGTAATCTTTTAAGATGTAATAGTTATGATCTAATTCTCTAAAACTATAAACCTGAAAGGATCCTCAATGTGAATTATTCATTTAATTCAATATTAAGTAAGGTTTAAGGCTGGGGCCTTATAGTTAAGTTCTCGATAATCAATGCACAGTCTCATTGATCCTTCTTTCTTCTTAACAAATAGAACAGGTGCTCCCCAAGGTGACACACTAGGGCGTATGAATCCCTTATCAAGATTCTCTTGGAGTTGCTTCTTCAATTCCTACAACTCAATTGGGGCCATTCTATAAGGTGATTTTGAAATAGGCAAAGCACCCGGTACGAGTTCTATTGAGAACTCAACTTCACGATTTGGTGGAAGTCCCGGTAATTCCTCCGGAAAGATATCATCAAACTCCCGTACAATGGGCATATTCTTAATCATGAGTTTCTCACCAACCATTTGAGATAAATAACCTTCATTTAGTGGAATCAATACCCATAAAATGGAAGAAATTTCCACTGGAAGGTTATGTTCATCCTTTCATTGATAGACGATCATAGATTGATCTGGAATATGAAATGTGACTTCCCTTATTTGGAAATTGATATGAGCTCCATATAAATAAATCCAATCCATGCCAAGAATCACATCAAATTCCACTATAGGAAGGATCACATGATTTGCAGGAATCACTTTCCCACAAACTTCGATCGGAGAAGAATTATAAACTTTTGATGCGACTGTTGTGCCATTAGGTGTTGTCACAGCTAACTCAAAATCTAATTGTTGAGGTAATACGGTGATACCCTTAGAATATTTTTCAGAGATAAAGGAGTGGGTGGATCCAGAATCAAATATAACATTTGCTACTTTAGAGTGTATGGTAAGTGTACCTTTCACCACATCGTTATCGTACTCCACATCGCTGATAGAAATTGCATGTGACATTCCTTTGTCTTTAGCCTTAAGAGTTTGTTGACGTTGACCATCATCATCAACCCTTGGATTAGGGAATTTATTGGCATAATGCCCCATCTCCTTGCACTTGAAACATTGAAGTGTAGTAGGTTCATTCTGTGTATCCCTTCCTTTGTTTTCATCATTAGACATCTTCTTCCCATCATCGCGGCATTCAAATGCCCGATGACCTTCCTTTCCAAATTTGAAACATTTACTTGTCCCTTTAAGACAACTCCCTCCATGTTTCTTTCCACACATTGAGCATAAGGGAAAGCTCATCTTCTTTTCAGTGTGCTCTTTAGATTTTCCTTTGAATTCCATTTTCCTCTTCTTATCAAACCCATATGACTGATGGGTTATTTCAATCTCCATCTCGACTTTGAGAGCACATCAAACGATTTCCTCGTAGCTATTGAAGTCCCTTATGGCTAAAGCCCTTCGAAGACTTGGTTTTAAGCCACTAAAGAATCGATCAATCTTACTCTCAGGTTGGATAATAATACCAGAAGCATACCTTGCAAGTCTTGTAAAATTTTCTTCATAGGTACCAACAGATTCATCATCCTTTTGCTTCAATTCAAGAAACTCTTTCTCCATCTTTGTTCGGAGAATACAAGGGAAGTACTTATTGAAAAATAAGTTCTTGAACTCGTCCCATTTCATGGACTAAATTTCATCCCTTTGCCTCGTATTCTTAATAAGATTCCACCATTGATCAGCATCTCCTTCCAAACGATACACTGCTAGGATGACTTTATCATGTTCGGAACATTGAAGAAATGAAAATATCTTTTCAGTAGTACTAATCCATTGTTCAGCAACTAATGGATTAGAAGACCCGCTGAAAGAAGGTGGACGCTGCCTCATGAAGGATTCAACAGAATGTTGCTCCTTCCTTTGCTCGTTTGGAAGTCCTGCATGATTCATAGCTTGAGAATGTTGTGTGAGAATGGATACAAGATTTTGCATTTCAGCTCCCATAACGTTTGGTTGCTCAGGGGGACAATCATTGCATTGCCCGTCGCATTCCGCATTAACACGGTTCCTTCGGGTTCCAACCATTGACTAAAACCAAGAAGAATAGTGTGAGCAACACTAATTATAATAGGAAAACCACATAATCAAGAATAAAATTTCACACTTAAGGTCTTATCCTAGGTTATTCATGGCCATTTCTAAAACACTAATATTGTGTTCTATGCTTGGACTTATCCTTAGGGTTCTTACTAAGGCTTTCACATCCTAGTTTCTAAAGGTTGACTATACCTTTCCTCTGATACCAAGTGTAGATACCCGAAACTTGACGTACATTGACATTACATTACATTTGCGGAATACTTAGTACATAACAAAAACACACACACAAGGATCGTAATAGTTTAGTGTCTTTGGAAACTCGGAATATAATCTTCTAATCCTGGTGAAAGATCTTCAACATATCCCATAAATATCTTCCTCTTTTTTTTATACCTAAAACCTTTCTTTATATCCTGGGGAAAAGTAAAAATAAAAGGGTGAGCTCAAATTCTCAGTAAGGGTAAACAAAAGAAATATCAATCACATCATATACATAAGCACATAACTTTTGGAAATCTTAACATGCAAAAGAGATCATAATTTCATAACATGGGGTAAATCATGGCAGTGAAATGTAATCACAATAATCTTAACTTAAAACATGAAACATTGTGGCATTCACACATAATCATAGAGAACCATTTCTTGTTAGTCAAGAATCATTTCCAAGACTATCTTAGTGGACAAAGTCCCTTTCTGAATCGAGTAACCCTCGTTTCAGTCCTGTTTCACTGAACCGGTATAACCTACCATTCCAGCCATGTCTATCTCAAGAGATATAAAATATTTACCCAATGCATTGGAGGGAGATATAGGTCCCACCCATCTCATAATGATACCATTCTTATGTGTGCCACAAAATCATAAACCATACAACATTGCATAACCCATGTAATAAAAATGGGAATCTTAAACATCATGAAATCATAAAACAATTCATATAAGATAAAGGAATTCATAGAAAATATTTCCATCACAACATAATCATATCCATGTAATAATAGGGATAGAAACAGAACCCTTTATTATCTTAGATGGAAAATAATATTGATAAAACACTTGAACTCCATTCTTGAGGAAAATATCCTTTCTACTTCAAAAACACTTTTCATTTCTTAACATGTCATAAAATTATAACTAAAAGAATTTGATTAAAAATAAACTTGAAAACATTTAAAGGAAGCTTCTTGGAAATAATGTTTTAAAAAATCCATTCATGACGTACAAGTTAAAAAAACATTCTTTTTGTACTTTTGTCGGAAAAGTCAAAAAGTACCTCGTACAAAAAACGACAAAAGATTCCTTTCATATCTTTTACTAAAAACTCACCGAAGGGTAAAATTGGACTTAAACAATTTTTGGTGGATAGAAATAATATTACATATTTAGGGAACATGGATGTGGATGATAAAATACACCCCAGTAAATACCAAAGTAAAAACAATCTCGGATAAAAATGAGATTGTGATATTTCCCTTACCTTAGGTCCGATATGCTTTGTACATGTCCGAACCTCCTGTATAATGATTTAAATAATGTTATTGACTTATTCCAGAATCATAATTATTTTTGTGATATCATATATGGTCATATTCTTAGCTTCTTAGTAGTAATATTTCATTGCTACTTGTTATTCGGGTGTTTATAACTTTTTGTTCTTATGCGTGTTTTGTCGAATAAATTCTTATTCTTTTCTTTAGGTTATAGATACCTAATTTCCAGAATGGTATTAGTGTAATATATATCATATTCATTCATTCAATTCATTTATATAATCATTATGAAATGAAGATCATGTAGAATGAGTCGCATCATATCGTGGAGACGGTATTCCGTACGTACGCACGAGTGATGATATCATTCCTATGATCGTGGAATTGTATTGGAGTATATGTATACTATTTCAGAATCAATATCACTTTATAATAGTCATATATAGTCATTATTTTCACCATTATACCCATCCAAGTAAGGTGGTGGTGGAAAATAGATTACACCACGGCGTGGAGACAGTATTCCGTACGTACGCACGCGCGGTGATTTCTTTTTTCGTAGGATGGATAGATGGTGAAATAGGGTTTTTTCATACTTATAATAACATATCATTATATGAGTGATAATGATGTCATTACTTCATAATGAAACAACTAAAGAAGAAATGTGGAAGAAGAAATAAATATGAAAGAATCGGTAACAGACATTACCTCTTCTTTGAAGTGCTTCTTTGAGACCTTCTTTTAGGGCACTAAAATGGATCTTTGAAGAAGACCAGAACCTCTAGGATGTTTCTAGGGAAGTTTAGAGGAGGAATTGGCAGGGGTTGGCCGAGATAGAAGGTTCAAAGTGGTGTGAGTAGGAGGGGGAGGAGATGCCCTTTTATAAGGGAGGAGAGGGGCACCTTAGGAATATCTCAAAATATTATTTTATATTAAAGTCAAAATCGGTTTATAATGGTTCCAAAGGGTATTATTTCTAAGATAAAGTGGGGATGGGTCTAAATCCTATCAACCAATAGGATTTAGACAAGTTTAGGGTATTATTTTAACCTTATCAATTAGATTTAAGTCTAAGTTAAATAATTTAACTTTTACCGTGTCTTTTTGTTTTCTTTCACTATATGGTTAATACACTTACTATATCATGCCAAACGAACCCCAAATTGTTTATTATTAATATATATATCCTTATATAAGTCATTTGGCCGAGCCTTAGATTTTTAGGAATAAAATAACAATTAATAATATAATATTTGATTTAAAAACTATTTTGTGTCAATTTTGACACTATTTGATATATGATTTTTGTGAAAGTCATAACATAATTATATGTTCGAACCAAGTTGATTAAATCAACAATAATATATCATAGTAACCTAGAAAATTAGTGGAATTCATAAAAAGTCTCAAATTACATTTATTTTGGTGTTTATAACATCAATTATGTCAATATTTCATAAATAAGATAATTACTGCATCATTGTTGTGTCATAATTAAATTAAATTATTTAATGTCTAAAAATTAAAAATAAAATACCATTATGTAGGAAATATTTTTTTCTTTATAATAAATATTTATAGTCGAATATATCTTATGTATAACCCCATATTAAAATTTTTTACTTATTAAACTTTGATTTTAACTATTTTAACCCTTCTTTAAATAAATAAATGTCCTAATCTAATCCAAGTGGGCCTAAATGGTCATATTTTATTCCTAAGTTTGTTTTTGGTCGAATTACACTTGTCCAATAGAATTAGGACATGTGTTAGGGTAATAATAATATCATCTTTACCCTTAATTACCATATTTACTTTTAACCGTGGTAAAAAAAAGTAAAAAGTTACTATTCACCAAAAATTATTTTCATCTCATTGAACCACATTTTACTTACTGACATCAACCGTGTCTCTCGGATTTTTGAAATTCCACTAACAGAAGCGGTAAAATTAAGTTTTATGAAAAATTCAGTTTTTTTAACTACCACTTAGTGGTTTCACTATTCATCAAAAATTGAAAGTTTTCAGAAAAATACCAAAATTTCACCCAAGGATAACTTCGATATTCAGAATCCAAAAATGTAGTCCATTTTGAAAAATAAAATTTATAAAATTTCAAAAAGTGGTTATTACTATTCATAACGGCTAGTTTTAATAATATTTTAATAGCATATCGTTGTTTAGTGAAACTCGGTATTGCGTATGACGCAAGCTATCGAGGAAGGTCGTGATTTCGTGTAAAGCAATCCAAGCAAGTGTTGTGTAGAAAATGATTCCTTTGATGATTTATATAACATAAAAGTCTCTGGTGTTACAAGTATCAAACTCACGATCATGATTTAGTAGCTATAATATTTTCACTGAATATATGGAGTCACTATATCAATGGTGAATAATGTGAGATCTACAAATATCACAAGATATTGAAATATATATACTCATAAAATAAGTTTACATGAGGCAATGGAGATTGATTGAGCTAGTAACGGAATATTTTTTTCAATACACCACCACCCAGGGAAGTAAAATAAGGTAAAAGATGAATTAGGCAAGAATGGACCTAGTGTTTTGAACAAAATGATGATTGAAAAGGATCTGGTGTATAAGGATCATGAAAAAATGGATATCTGATTAATCAAGGAAGGTGAAAATCATGAATTTTAAAATGGTTGACTAATTATATTTTTTAGAAAGGAATAAAAGTTCTTAGTTGAATGATGAGAATGTTCAAAGGATTGTTAAAGATATGAATGATGGGAAATTGGTAGACTTTATATATGAATTTGAAATTTTGAAATTTTGGAAGAGTCCTTATTTTACTTATATACACGATCTAAAAGTGGAAGAAATGGATAATTAGCATAAATCTAATTTCTCAATACAACCTTGTATCACTAAGTTGTATAGATATTTTAAGGAACAATTTTGGTGAGATTATATAAAGCATGAGATTATTGATTATTTTACAAGGTGTTTGGTTTCCCAGTATTTGAAGGATGAAAGAAAAAATCCTAGAGGATTTATAGAATATATTCACATTCCTAAATGAAAATGGTAAGAAATTATTATGTATTTTTTCATCGGATTACCAATGACTTCATGGAAGACTGACACAATATGGGTAATTGTTGATTGACATACAAAATATTCATGTTTTCTCACTATAAGGGAGGTTTTTCCAATGGATCATGTTTCAAAACAATATATTAATTTATTTTCAATACATTAAGTTCCACATATCTAAATTGTGTCTAATCATGATCCACAATTTAAATTGAAATTCTAGAAAAGTCTTTAGAAAGAATGGGATTCTTAGCATCATTTGAGTACTTCTATTCATCCTCAAACTGATGGGCAGTCTAAAGGGATGATCCAAACATTAGTATATATTTTTAGAACATCCTCACTTGTCATTGATGGTATATGGGACCCATATTTACCTTATAGAGTTTTACAACAACAATATTTTCCATTCATGTATTCAAATGGTACCGTATGAAGCTTTATATGGAAAGAGATGTCATACTCTAACTTGTTAGCATTAAGAATTTGAAGGGATGATTATAGGACCATAACATGGGGGGACAAAAATAAGGGAATATATTATTAAAACCCATATCAAAGCATCTCGTAGTTGAAAACAAAGTTATGCTGATAATGGGAAGAATGATTTAACGTTTCAAGTGAGATATCATGTCGTATTGAAGGTATCTCCAGGGAAAGGTGTCAAAAGGTTTAGTAAGAAGTGGAAATTGATCCCCTGGTGAATCAGAACATTTAAAAGTCAAGATAGAATTGAATTTTTAGATTATCATTTGGAAATCCCAATGAAGCATTATAATGTAAAAATTGTGTTCTATATCCATTTGTTGAGGAAATATATCTCATACCCAAAAAATGTTATCACTTATGAATAAATATAATTAAAAACTAATTTATCTTACTATAAAGAGACTATCTTGATTCCGAACAGTAAGGAATATGTGTTGAGGAATTAGATGACATGGATGGTAAATGTTATTTTTAAAAATTATAAAATTGAGGAGTTATGGGAACTGGAGGAATTTATGAGAAATACCCAAATATTTGTATACCGTGACAATATGTAAAATTCAAATATGATGTTTTTTATATAGGGGAGAATGTTATATCCCACTATCTTATGGTATGAAACTTTTTAAATTTTACATCTTTGATAGTTTATGCTTCATGCACCACCATGCTTAAAACAATTATATACTATTAAATATAACTATTTAAACAATAGTGTAAAAATTTAAAATAGTAATATGACCAAGAGAATAATAACTAACTTGTTAAAGTAGAAATAATTCTTTTATCTTATAAATCATAATATGGTTTACTTAGATCACATGATATGAAAATAATTGTTTTAAAGATGCTCAATTATGTGTTGGTATTTTTGTGAAACATAAATGTTAATATAAAATTTTATAATAAATAAAATAATTTAAAAGAAATATTATTTTCATAAAATATATTCAAAAATTAAATTGTTTTGACTTATAATTTTAATATAAATTTATGCGAGACTAATTTTTGAAAGTATCATAAAAACGATATTATAATTACAATCTGTATTTTTCGAGTAAATTATGATTTTTTTTAAAAATAAAATTTCTCATATATATAAAACCATTTTCATAAAGAAGGATTAATTTTATAATTATACATATTTAAAAAATAGTTATTTTAAATGTTTTGTACTCTTCTAAAATAATTGATTTTTTGGTGAATAGTGAACTATGTTAATTTATGGTATTTAAGAAATACATGAATTATTGAGTCATAGATGATTTATGGATGATGTAAGCCCATAATATTGAACTATTCATCATTATTTTAATATATTTTTTTGATAAGGTTCAAAATATTGATAGTCATAAGCAAAAAAACAAAATAATGAATAAATTAATAAAAAACACCCATCCCCTCCCTTAGAAATAACACCCCTCAGAACCTCATCCCCTCACACAACCAATTCTCTGAATATTGTCCAATTTGTTCCCAATACCTATCCCAAAAAGCTCCCCTACATTCTTGTTTTTTGGTGTCACTCAAAAGGTCATTTCAAATTTCATTAAGAAGGTTCTCGAGGAGTGGAATACAATAAGTAAAACACCCTTTTGTTTTTTTATTTTTTTCTTTTAATTTTCATTTAATTTATTTTTATTTTATTATTAGTTCTTTAAATTCTCTATAAAAATTTGAATGAAAACTATATTATCTCATATATACTATAGTTTTATTATTCTATAGAAATATTCATTATCAAACCCCTTCTCCTATGAATTTTATTATAAAAATGAAAATATCTTCCATGATATGGAAATTTACTACTAATGTGGATGATGTTTATTCATTAACCCTTTTAAGGATGGTTATAAACCCAAATTTATGGTTGTAATAGATTTTAATATTTTTATTAGAACTTATTTATTGTTCTAAAACCATTATATATACATATAATTAATTTATAAGACAAAACTAGTTCTTGATGACCGAAAAACTACAAAATAATCTAAATAGTTATCATTAATTATTTATTTAACGAATTGTCCTCATATATAGAAACAAAATGACATGAAAGACCATTTAATATTATTTAATTACATTAATAATATATAATTTAAATTTTGGTTAACTATTCTCATTTTATTAGATCTTTCATACATATATACAAGTGAATTAATCAAGTAAACAAAGGAAATGAACACTTTGAAATGACGAAATTGAATCCTATAACGCATCAAAAAGCTGATAAATTAACTTAATAAAATTATAAAAAATTAAATAATTAAATTATTTCTAAATTAAATTGTTAATTAATATATTCTTTTTATCCAAGACATTAAGTGCATATGGAGAACACTTTCAGACATAAGTAATGAGATTCTACCATAACCTCCATTGTTATTTTGGTTATGCTTTATCCATATTTAACCAAATGTAGTACTTATTTATTTTTATATAACACTTATAAATTATTTTTATATATTTCAAACTATTGTATCTTGGTTATTTATTCTTTCTTTGATGGATAAATACAAATTTTCTAAGGCTCCATTTTCAATTACTCCGGGTAAACATGCCCGATTGAAGGGAATATCTTAATTGCTTAACCATTTTCAGGTGCACATCATAATATATTTTAATCCCCCATTAGTTTTCTAACATAATTAATTTAATCCATATAAACTTTTATAGTTACTTTTTGTTTTTATCTTAACTATAAGTCAATTTTCCACTTTATATACTTTTTTATATTTTCCGTCAAACTGCACTAAGGTGTCCCACTTCAAAATATTCATAAAAAAATATTTTTTACATGATTTTACATAAGTTTGCAATCATTTATGACTCAAATAGAATTATTAGTATCTTTAATTTTTGGGATATACATATCTAAAATCTTATTTAATTATAAATACAAATGTCTTTCCAATATAACTCTTCTTTCCAAAGTTAAAAAGGTACTTCTCTATAGAATTTATCAAAGGTTCTATTAGAGTATTTTTATCTATTTAAATTACTCTATATTTAATAATATTTTTAATTGAGATATATATATTATGTTATTATCTACCATATTATATATAATATGTATGATTATTTTTTGGTATACACTATCTTGATACCATTCACCATATCACTCTAGACGGTTTATGATTGTGCTAGTGCAAAGTTAATAATATTTCTTATTCTAGTTTCAATATGACCATATATGTTAATTATGTTACACCAATTTTATAAGATGAATTAATTGGACACAATAAGTGATTGGAGAGGCCTTTTATAGCCCCTTGACGCATCAGTATGTTACATGGGACAAACCAGACTGAGTTTTTACCCATTTATGTATGGTGTATTGGCCAAAGCCTTGATGACATGTTTATGATGTCCCACATTATGAATTCACAAATTAGAATTTTAGTTTTTACATTCCATGTGATTATTTTACTATTTCAATATATGTGGTTGAGTATCATTATCATTTTTTTATTTATATGAAATTATTTGATCAACTTTTAGTTTTCCCTATTATGATCATGATTAGATTTTAATGGAATGATTTTTTAGTTTTTCACCTAGACCTATTGTTTATGTTTATATATGATATCCTATAATATATTTCATACCCTTCATAATCATCTGATATCACCCATTTTTTGTTTTATTTTCCCCAAGATTCCATGATGTATATTATATCTTATATGCATGGAGAAACTATGAGAATAATAGTGTTTTCAATGGAGTTACTATGTTGTTGTTCATTTTATGTTGACATTTAATAATTATATTTTTATTTGGACTTCCAAATAAAGGTAAATTTTTTTCCTTTGGGATGTGTATCTTGTTCATTGTATAAATTTAATAAATTATGGAATCAACTTTGGGATACTATGGTTTGGGTCTTTAATTTTTTTATTGTTGTTTCAAATGGTTTTTTAGAATTTATTGATTTTCAAAAGAATATAGACGAACAATATTTGTGATTTAATTGTAAAAAACATGACATAGGAATGGAATAATAAAAATAGGGTATATAGATTAACTTATATGAAAGGATTAATCAATATATATGACAACACTAAGAGGGGGAGGAGGTGAATTAGTGATCTTTTAGTTTTATTTTTCTGTTCTTTATAAAACATTCTTTTCCTCTGGTTAGTGAAAATTTTCTCCACTGGAAAACACCAAACAAGAACATACATAAGAACCCATGTATTAAAAGGTTCACTACTCAATAAGAGAGTCTAGTACTAGCCATGGTTTGTATGTAATCCAAGACCACCGAAACACTAGAAAACATATTTTGGTGGTTTGAAATATACAAGGAATATCTATCACATGCATAGAAATGAAGTCCTTCAACTATATATGTGCTCATCGAACATGTATTATTAAATAATAATTCTTGTAATAATGATAAAAAACATCACCAACAAGATTTATTATGTTTTAACTATTCTTCTTGGACTTTATTCATACTTTCCTTAATACAATTTCTTATTCTCCCTCTTCGCATTCTTTCATTATAATGAGAAAGAACTCTTATATCCTGTTTTTGTCTATACCTGTTCATCAAATTACCTATATTTCTTATATATTTTAATCTAAAATACTCAATTAGATACTTAATCAAGAACCCTCACTTCAGTCCCTCTATAAAACATTATGTTCATTCTATACTATCCTTTAGCCAGACACCACTCGTTCCTATATCATGCCTTTGATAACTCTATATAAAATGAAACTATATTTGATGATATGATGATACAAAGATTCATGATCTATGTTCAAAAAATCAATTAATAAAAAAAAATTACAATATTGAAAAACATTTAGAACCATTTTATGACTCACATGTTCACATTTATATAGGTATATATTTTTTGAAAACATAGGGAGAAGAGGGAAATTCGTATTCGATGTTTCCAATCAATATTTTGATATCCCACTCATATATTTAAACATTTTACTACCTTAAAACATACTAAGTGAAAAATTTCATAAAAAACATCATAATATACTTTCTGTAAGAATATATATCAATGATCTTTTCAATCATCCCTAGAATCTCAACTAGAATCATGAAGCTTCCTTCACAATTAATCAATAATTGAACATCAATATCAGTATTATCTCAATTAATGACTTCATAAATTTTTTTTCTCTTTAGTACTTTGTACAATATATCATTATAGAAACTTCCCGATTCAGAGCTAATTTTTCATTTTAAAACATCATAAGACTCTTCTATATAATTATCCATCTAGTAAATTTAAAAGGGTATTATTTTTTGGTCAACCTATATTTGATTAAATTCGTGTTTTCTATCCAAAAATGATTACAGGTTTCCTTATTCAATCTGTCATTCATAAAAAGATTCCACAAAAATATTCCTATCAAGTGATTTTTATTTGTTTCATAAATTAAATTAATTCATTAACAAACATCAATCTGATCATTAAAATCCACTACTCGATAA